>CM060685.1:153128446-156058446 GCA_030686995.1 Artemisia argyi
GTTATGGTCGAGGGGCAAACTTTAATAAATTTTAGAAACTACACTACAAAAATCGGTTCGTTAGGAGAGCAAACTACAAAAATAGCCGGATATTTTTTTAAAAATTCTACTACAAATTTTTTTGCTAGGGGGACACGTGCCCACCATGTACCCCTCTTGTCTCCGCCTCTAAGTCATACCCGTGCTTGAAGGATATAGGGGGGCTACTTTTATATCTATCCAAACACTCAAAAAGTGATTGTTAGCTCTCTTTTATTTAAATAAAACCAATCAGCTGTTTTTAAATAAGCTTTACCCAAACATCCTGCTAGCTGGATAATAATCAACTTATTAAAAACTGCTTATTTCATACCCAAGGATAAATCAGTAATTTTGAATCCACCAAGAAAAACAAGAAAGCTTAAACAACAACAAATTATTAATTATTTCACCTAAATTAAACCACATCATAAGCTAACAAATAAGCAAATACCAAACACCCAAATACAAATAACATCTAAATAATCAGTACCCACAATTACTCATCTTATGTATGAAAAACCCACAACTGAAAATAACAAAATAAATATGCAGATATATTTTAAATAGTTTGATTAAACACAACAATGTGAGCAAAAAGGAAAGGGAAATTAAAAGGGGTAAGGCTCCATGCAATAAGGAGGGTCAATCCCTCTCTTTTTCTATGTCATATCAGTTTTCTCTCTCCAGTGACCTGCAGGCGATTGGGTGCCCCAGTAAGGACGACATACACTATAAAAAACATACCCCACAAAAATACCTTTTATATTTAATTAAACACACACACAAAGAAAGAAAAAAAAGGACGATTGTCGGTCGAGGTTGGGACTGATTCACTCTATTTTTGTCCTTCATTTTGGTCGCGACCTGCAGCTCACAAAAGGGAAGACCGACTAGGAATCAATCGACCGAGTCGGTCGTTGTCCTTATTGCATGCAGCCTAAAATTGTACCTTTGTTGTTGTTACTTGAGAGAGGATGACAATTGACAAGTGAGGAAAAGGAATAATAAGCGAATTACGACAAAATAGCTGATTTGAGGGACCAGCTGGTAACCCATTTTTTCACATACCGATTTTACCCTTCCCGCCTTTCACACAACAATCCCTTATTTTTGGCACTGCCTATAAGACTAAACGTAATAGGAGTCCAACCACCAAACAACTTATGCGTCCACCCCCAACCAAACGTGTCTCCCTTGCAACATATGGTCCGATCGGACGCGTCCCCCAGACAACAATATCATTTGGTCTACTTGCGGGATCGAATGAAATGAAGAAAACAAAGAAAATAGTCATTCCTCTTATGAAATGAAGAAGAAAACAATGAAATGAAATGAAAAAGACAACAATTTCAAAGTAGTTTTTTTTTTGTTACGAAGTTACAGTTGGCGATGGAGGAAGAAACAATGTATTATTTTTTTTTCTCACTTTAAACCTTGTTATTATGAAAGTTACATTATTAGTCCTTGTTAGTGTTTTTCTTGCACAGTTAGTCCCTATTTTGTTTAAATAGTTAGTCCTAAATGAAATTTTAACTAAAAAAAAAAAAAAGTGTTTGGTCTCCTTACTACGTATGTTTCGTCTAGGTATTGTCTGGGTGGTGTCTGAGGAAAGAAAAAACTGATGTGGCGCTGATATGGCGGTGTGGGGTGGGGTGTGGTTTTTTTATGTCTTATTACATTTAGCCTAAGACATTCTTAAAAATACCAAAATACACAAAACGCCAAACATAAACGCATGACAATTGTAGGCACGCTTCATAAATAAATATTTCCCAAATTAATTAATTAAATAGAGAGTCCTTGTTAAATTGTTATAAATTGCGTCCACAAAGTGTAACTTAACGATATAGAGCGGAGGGGGGAGTTAATACACTATGAAGACAATTGAATACCTGCTGCAAAAATTAAACTATTCCTACTGCAAAATTTAAGTCATGTGCGCATACTTACTATTGATAATTAGTTTGATACGATTGAGAGAAATCAGTGTTTATTCCTTGATTGACAATACATGATACAATGTACATAAATATACATGAGTAGAATCATCTAGATATGGGCTTGAGCCCGATACACACAATCAACACATAAACGGGCTAACACTCCCCCGCAGTCAGAGCGGTAGGGCAACGGACGCTCAGGCTGGTGCGAAATTCTTCAAAGAGTGCTGACGGCAAGCCTTTGGTGAAAATGTCGGCATACTGATATCGAGAGGGAACATGAAGCACCCGAACTTGACCAGCAGCAACCAAGTCTCGAACAAAATGAATATCAATCTCAATGTGCTTAGTACGTTGATGCTGAACTGGATTACAAGATAAATAAACAGCACTAACATGATCACAGTATACAAGTGTAGCGGAAGACAAAGGAGTGTGTAGCTCACGAAGTAAATTCCGTAACCAACAAGTTTCAGCAACAGCATTGGCAACACCACGATACTCTGCCTCTGCACTAGAGCGAGAAAGCGTTGGTTGACGCTTAGAGGACCACGAGAGTAAGTTGTTGCCAAGAAATACACAATACCCAGAAGTAGATCTCCTAGTGGTTGGACACCCAGCCCAATCAGCATCCGAATAAGCAACCAAAGATGTAGTGGAGGATGCAAATAACTGTAGTCCATAGTCTAATGTGCCTCGAACATACCGTAAAATCCGTTTAAGAGCCGAGAAATGAGGCTCTCGAGGATCATGCATATACAGACAAACCTGCTGAACTGCATAAGATATATCCGGTCTGGTGAATGTAAGATACTGTAGAGAACCTGCAAGACTTCGGTATAAAGTCGGATCAGACACAGGATCACCATCATCCCCTAATTTGGACTCAGTATCAACAGGAGTCCTACAAGGGTTACAATTAACCATATGTGCTCTCTCCAAAACTTCAATAGCATATTTCTTCTGAGATAAAAACAACCCAGAAGAATCACGAGTAACGAAAATGCCTAGGAAATAGTTAAGTGGACCTAGATCTGTCATGGAGAACTCCTGATGTAATGAAGTAATGATTTGCTGCAACAAAGTCTCAGAAGAAGCAGTAACTACAATATCATCAACATATAATAGCAAATAAGCAGTATCTGTACCCTGTCTGTAAATAAATAGGGATGTGTCACAACGACTATGATGAAACCCAACCCGAGTAATGTAAGCTGCAAATCGCTGAAACCAAGCTCTAGGGGCTTGCTTGAGCCCATACAGAGACCGCTGTAACAAACAAACATAATCAGGATGCACAGGATCCCGAAACCCCGGAGGCTGATGCATATAGACTGTCTCAGATAAATCTCCATGCAAGAAGGCATTCTTGACATCAAGCTGATGAATAGGCCAATGTCGAGAAGTAGCTAGACTCAGAACAGTCCGAATAGTGCCCGGTTTAACTACCGGACTAAAGGTCTCATCCACATCAACTCCTTCTAACTGAGTACTGCCATTTGCTACAAGACGAGCCTTGTATCGACTAAGGGTACCATCAGCCAAATACTTATGGCGAAAAAGCCACATACAACGAATAATGTTGATGTCCGAGGGTCGGGGCACAAGGATCCAAGTGCCGTTCTTAATAAGAGCAGTGTATTCATCACGCATAGCATTTTGCCAATTTGGGTTATGAACCGCTTCACGATAAGTTTTTGGTAAAGGTGAAACCGAAGACACATGCAGGTTAAAACGCGGAGTAGGACGATTAGTCCTGACACGATACCGTGTGACCATGGAATGAGTTGAGATAGGGTTTGGGTTGTGAGGAGGATCTGGAATAATGTGTTGGTCTATGGGTGGTAAGGAATTTGATGATGATGGTAAGTCATGAGCTGCCACATGTGGGACTATATTAGGGCTGGTTTGAGTTGGTGATGTTGGTTCGTTTGTGGGTTGTAGCACTGTGGGTTGCATAATTGGGGCAGATGGAATGAATGGAGGATTTATATCTGGTGAGTCGTCCAAGAAGTTGTAGATTGGTGCGGATGTTGGTTTGGAGGTGCCATATGGGAAAATAGTTTCATCAAATGTGACATGATGAGAAATAATAATTTTATTGGTGTTTAGTTCAAGGCACCGATACCCACGATGGTTTGAAGCTTGTCCCAAATAAATGGAGGGTGTGGCACGTGGTTCAAGTTTGTGGTTGGGATATAAGTGGGGGTAACATAAGCATCCAAATGTGCGTAAAAGGCTATAGTCCGGATTTTGTCCAAAAAGTCTGGTATAGGGGATATCGTTGGAAATGGCGGTTGAGGGTAATATATTGAGTAAGTGAACAGCCATGTTTAGAGCTTCAACCCAAAATGTTGGTGGTAGGTTGGCCTGAAAAAGTAAGGTCCGAATGAGATTATTGATGGTGCGTATCATCCGTTCTGATTTGCCATTTTGTTGCGATGTTTTGGGGCATGAAAAACGAAACTGGATGCCATTGTCGGCAAAAAGTTTATGTAGACCCTGGTTGTCAAACTCACCTCCATGATCACACTGAAAAGACTTGATTTCACACTTAAATTGAGTGTGAACATAGTTACGAAATAATACAAATTTAGACAAAACATCAGATTTGTGAAGTAAAGGATAAACCCAAACAAAATGAGAATAATGGTCTAAGAACAATACATAATATTTGAAACCAGAAAGACTCGGAATGGGTGATGTCCATACATCTGAGTGAATAATGTCGAAACAAGCATTAACAATAGTATTAGAACTAGAAAATGGAAGTCTAACGTGTTTGCCAAGCTGGCAAGCATGACAAAGCACGGGAGGCTTTTCCTTATTACATGAAATGAAATTATTTGAAACAAGACGATGTAACACTTCGCTTCCTGGATGACCAAGACGCTGATGCCACATTTGTTGACTGACAAGAAGAGCTTGAGGAATTGGAGATGGTGCGGTGACTGGATAGAGGTCGCCTGTGCTATCACATCGGAGAAGCACCCGATGCGTCATGAAATCCTTAACAGAGAAACCAAAAGGATCAAATTCAATAGTACAATTATTTTCACGAACAAATTGACGAACAGATATTAAATTTTTGACAATATGAGGTGTAATGAGAACATTATTTAGATGAAGAGGTCGAAAAGGAGTTGGCAAAATACTATGGCCTGTATTGGTGACAGGAATAGAATGCCCATCACCAACCGAGACAGACGGATACATGCAAGTATTAAAAACATTACTAAGACTATTAACCGAAGCATTTAGATGAGAGCTCGCACCTGTGTCCATATTCCGTGCACCTGTTGTGGGGTCATGAAGGGTCCCGACCGTGAAAGCATTGGGCAACATGGTTTCTTGTCCCGAGGTAGTCGCAGTAGCCTGTGAGGTAGGGGCGGGCTGTTGAACAGTAGTGAATGGAGGGAAGGTTGTCTGATGAACAGTACCATATGGGGGGGAGGGGGCTGTTGGGTTTGGTTGTACAATTGGGTGTGCAACAGTGGGCTGCATTTGGTTAATGGTGAATTGGGGTGGACTTTGGCCTGGAAGTTGAATTTGGGCTGGCAGGTAACTAAACCCAGGAGGAGGCCCCATAACAGGCCGATGTTGGTTGGAGGAAATATAGGTTGGGCTGGCGGAAGTATAATAGGCAGTGGGTCCTGGTCCAACATGCTGGGAATTTTGTTTTTGATTTCCCGTAATACCAAGCTTGGATAAAACATTTAGCACAATATCTTCTGTACTATTTTTCTCCCTAGGCTGGTTATGTCTCCCCCCATTATCATGAACAAATTTACACCCCGCACCATATCGACATGCACCCTTAGCATAGTTAATACACGGCTTCCATGATTTTACTTGAGGATTAGTTGGGTTTCGAGCCATACCTTTGTCGGTCATGAGTACCAATGGCGAGGAAGACGAGGAGTCCACGGGTAGAGAACGAGACTTGGACTTTAGACGCATCTCCTCCGTTGTGAGCATGGATCGAGCGGTTTTGAGATCGGGAAAGGTTTCCCGATGATGCATGATTCCACAAACATGGTCATATTGCTCTGGTAAGCCTTCAAGTGCGAAGGTGACAACATCTTCACTATTAACCGGGGATCCAAGACTTGTGAGAATCGTAGCAATTGATTCAATCTTCTTGAAATATGCATCAATACTCATGTCACCAAGTTTAAGCGTCCGGAGTTCCGCCTTTAAAGCAATTGCACGAGACCTTTTGTTGTCTTGTACTATTTCGGTGATGAGGTCCCACGCATGTTTAGCGGATCGTGGATGTTCCACGACAAATCTTGCTTGTAAAGGTTCCGAAAGAGTGGTAAAAAGCCAAGATAAAACAATGTTGTCAACCTTGAGTTCTTCCGGAGTAAGAGGGGTAGGAGTACTCCCGGATGCATCTGTGGGTAGACCATGTATGAATTTTGTTACCTCATATCCGCTGCATAGTTGTTCAAAAAAGAAAACCCACGACCCATAATTCCAGTTTTCGAGGTCGAGTTTTATGGGAACCCGGGTGAGGAGATGATGATGTGTGACTAGGGCTAATTTTTCTGAGAGAGGGGTGGGGGAAGGATCGTTGCCAGTCATGGTTTTAGATGTTTAAAATATTTGTTATTAGGGCTAGTAAAGAAAAAGAAATTATTGTGAACCAAAGCACACGTAACAGATAACTATAGGATCTATGAACCAAAGCACAAATCAACAATATAATTATGGACTTGTTAACCTGAGAACAAGTCACCAAAAAAACTTAAACAGACTCGAGGATCTGTATATGGTGAATTTAGGGTGTTTTGGGTTTGAAGGGGACGAGTTATTTTAGGATGTAATATGGCCTGATACCATATTGATAATTAGTTTGATACGATTGAGAGAAATCAGTGTTTATTCCTTGATTGACAATACATGATACAATGTACATAAATATACATGAGTAGAATCATCTAGATATGGGCTTGAGCCCGATACACACAATCAACACATAAACGGGCTAACACTTACAAGGGTATATTTATATGTGTGCAAGCTGACAGGTCCATTTTGGTAAAACACAGAAAAAAAATTCATTCTGGTAAATGATATGAGAGAGGTCCATTTCGGTGATTTGTTTTAAAAAAAATGAGCATTTGCATATATATCACTATGAAGATGCAAAATTGCATATATTTCTTTTGCATGCATAAAAACCAGTGTATCATGTGCATCAAAAACTTGTACCAAAGATATATATATGCAATTATTCATCTTTGGAGGGATATATATGCAATTCTCCAATTAAGCCAAAATCCCTACTTTTGACACTCACAATACCCAATTAAAACACAAATTCAAAAAAAAAAAAAAAAAAAAAAAAAAAAAAAAAAAAAAAAAAAACTCATTTGTGCGAGCCAAGGGCTTCACTCACGGCTTGGCACTGGGATCTGGTATGGTGGTGCCATCTTGGCCCCATGCCACGTTGGTTTGGCGTAGGTCTCTTGATGAGTGTCTAAAATACTCATCATTTTATACCAATCTGAACTGCCAAAACATACAAAAACAATCAAATATACATCAAAATACTTAAAATATCTTAGAGGTGTGTTTTATATGTTTCAAATACAAAATATGCAAAAACAGATGAAAAACGTACAAAGTTTGCATAATTGGCAGTTTCAGTCCCTCAAGTTTCATAAATTGTCAAAACTAGTCCCTAGTTATTCTAAAAACTTGAAAAAGTCACCAAAGGTCCTTTTTAATCATAAAATTACATATTTAGTCCTTTGGTGCAAAGTTTCACAAAATTACAAGTTTAGTCCCTGTACTTTGGAAATTGACAAAAATAGTCCCCGGGAATTTCAAAAGTGAAATTTATCAAAAGTACCCGTGTATTATTTAATGGTGGCAAGATTAGTCCTTATGATAAACTTTGGAAAGTCACAAAATCAGACCCCTTAACTTTCACTTAATTACATATTTGGTCCTTGTGATTTGTTACTAAATAACCAAACGGACCCTTTAAATAAATAACCAAACAAACAAACCCAACAACCATTACAAAGCCCACCACCCACTATCCTATTTCCCTGGCCCATGTACAATCCAAGCCCACCCAAAATAAAATGGGGTCAAAGCCCCTTTACCCTCGGTCAAACACCACCCAGTCATCCATTTTCCCTCTCCAATACCACCCCTCACCACAGACCACCAAAACCACTTGCAGCTCAGTGGTTTCACCACCACTTGCTGCCACCTCTCACCCCAGCTGTCTAAACTACCCCCACACCTCACCCTACCCCATTAATACCCGTAAAACCCTCTCATGCAACAAAAACAGTCAAATCCCCTTTTTCTCGCCAAAAGGTGAAATCGAAGGTGGGGATTGTTTTGACCATATCAACGGCTAAAGTGAAGTGGGAAAGTCTTAAATGACTGTCAGGAACCTCAAAAGTCCATTATAAAGAAGAAGGAAGCAGGGAGGAGAGATTATTAGAATAGTTTTAGTGTAATCCAATCGTAGGTAATATAATCTTTATTTAAATTGTAATTTTCAGCTTAAACTTGTTGTATTCAGTGAATTTAGTGTAATTGAATCTTCCTTAAACCTTTAATTCCCATCTTGTTCATCAATTCAGAAATTGGCAATTTTGAAGAATTTGACAAATTCTTTTTCATTGGTCGAATATTGTTGTTTTATGATTATTTAAGCTAAATTCAGTCCCATTATAAGCTTTTGTAAGTTTTCAAAGAGTTGGATATAGTTAAAGTTAAAAATAAAAAAAATCTCAAAAATTCCAAGAAAAAAAAAGAAAAAATAAAAAAAATAGAGGAAAGAGAGGAAGAAGATTGGAGCAGGGTATTATTTGGATATTTTGCTGGTTTAGATCCTCAAGGGAGGTTATAGGAAAGGTTTCATACCTTGGTTCTTGGTTCTAAGTTCACAGGATCTATTTGTGAGCTTATTTCTCATATATCTTTTTCATTTTTACTGTAGAATAAGCTTATTATTGTTTATCTTTATTGCTATTAAGTAATTTGTGTTCAATTGGTAGTAGTAAAGTTCCATTTGTGCTTGTATTAGCAGCTTAAAAATCAAATCTTGTAGTTGTGTTGGTTGTTGTTTCAACTGTCATAGTGTCTCATTGGGTAATCTAGTGTATTCTATTTTAAGCTCAGCTCAAATAAGTTGCAATTAGCTTATTGAACACATCCAAATCAGTAGCATAGACTTAAACCTTTTTCTTTGCTCTTAAAAATCAAATCAGATTACTAGAAGGGGTGTTTGGATTAAGCTGTAAAGCATATGTAGGAGTTATTGTTTAGAGTCATAAACACTTGTTTCATTGTTGTTTAGTGTAACTCAGACTATTTTGATAAAGTCCTTGGTCATTTTTATTACAAAAGTCAAAAATCACACCAAGTCTTCCTTATCAGTTGTCTGTGAGAATTTATAACATCAAATCTCACCATTTTTGTTGAAAACTTGTTTTTCTAGCCATATTTAGTTGGATTATATCTTAATACATCAGTTTAAACCAATAATCTTCAGCCAAAGTTCAAGAAAGTCAAAGTGCAAGGTTTTACATAAAAGTCAAAATTGCACTTCTCAGGTTTTTCCAAAAATAGTGGATTTTTTATAGAATTTAGGAATAGGATTCAAGCTTTGAGCTTTTGTGGACTTGTTGTCTACCAGCTTGTCTTCAATATTCCATCTGTGTTATATTTTTAAGAATTTTGTTGTGGGCCCCATCCCTGTCCAAAGTCACTTGCAGGGAACACCCTTGCCCTGTGCACCAGATATCAGGCCACCACCACAACTTTGTGGTGGTTTTGTGACCACCATAGTGGGCCCCAGACCTAAAACTTAGCATCTTTCAACCCCCCTCCTAGTAGGCTCTCAAGATTGACCATTTGTTTGACCTGTGCCTCAGTGGACCCCACCTAGAAATACCCATAAACTTTGTCCCCATTCTGTGTTAAAATCAAGTTTTGGATTAGCTTATTGTGGCTTACCAGCTTATCTACTGAGCTTATTTGACCAATTTGAGCTTTGACAAGTCCAAACAACTTATTAGAACCAGATTCATCCATAGTAGGTCCCACATAAGCTCATTTGAGCTTATTTCCTATTTTAGTCAACAAAAGTCAACGGTGGTAGCAATAAGCTTCCACAGTGCTTATTAATAAGTTCTAAATTAATTGTTTTTACAAAAGTTTCTTATTTTTATATATAATATAGTTTGGTAAAAGAAAAATCCAGAAAATACAACATAAAAATAAGTGATAGTTTCTATTTAATATAATTTAATTTTAATTTTCATTTTTACATTTTTATTAAGTAAGTTGTGTTTTTATATTTTTATTAATTTCATTTTAGGATAATGTAATTATAACAATTTTCTCAGATTTTAATTTTGTCTTTTAGTATTAATTAAAATTAAAAATAGTTTTATTAGTAATTAATCAATAAATAAGTTTTAATTAGCATAATTAGTTTTTATATAGTAACACCTATATTTTATATTTTTCCTAGCTTCTATAAGTCATAAAATAATTTTAGAAATTTTCTTGTGATTTATACTGTTCATTTACTAGTTTTCATAATTTAAATAGTTTAATTGGTAATTAATTAATAAATAGAATAATAATTAGTAAACTAGTTTAAAAATATATAAAATAAAGTTTTTATAATTTTTTTAGGATTCCTGTGATGGTTAATTAGATTTATAAATTTTTCCATAATTTTCTAAGTTGATTTAGTATTATTTGTAATTTAAAATAGTTTAATTAGTTTAATTATTATAAATAGTTTTTAATAAATAGATAATGTATAAAAAGACAAAAACATTTATTTTTATTTTTTATACTTTCTTCAAGTTCATTTTAAGTTTTAGAAATTATTTTTATAAGTTTTTAGTTTAATTTGTAGTGTTTATTATTTTTAGTTTTTATTTAAGTTAGTTTTAATTAAATAGTTAAATAGTTTTTAATTAGATAATTAATAATAAATAATATAATAATCTAAAAAATAGTTTTATTTTTAGTTTAATTTTATTTTAAGTTTAAGTTTATAGAATTTTCATTTTTAACCCTTGTAGTTTATTTTTCTTAAAACTCACCTTTTTCTCAGTACGCAGTCGCGTCTGATTTTAATTTGGTGTACGTTTTAGATACCTAGCTTTCACGTAATCGTTAAAATAGTTTATTTAAGTTATTTTAAGTTATAAAACCCTAGTTTAAACACACACACACTTTTATACCCTTACCTGTTCACATTCACTAATCACATATTCGTTTTTAATATCATCACAACCTCGTTGGGACATTACGACCCGGGAAAACACTGTATTTCACGGAAGCATTTGCCTCAACTGATTGACTATTATACTTGACCATTCACAAGTGGTTGAGAAATAAGAGTTGACCGTTTGAGGCGAATCATCTCTCTTGACTGCACCGGGTCTTCTAAAAGCGTTAAAAAGTTCAAAAGCTAAAATCTTGTTATTAAATAACCTATTCATTCCAAAGTTAAAACTTGCGTTCTCGAGTTTTAATTTTGAAAGAAGAGAAGAGAAGGGGAAGAAAATGAAATAGATTTGTGTTCCCGAGTTTTTTCAAGAGAGAAGAAGGGGAGAGGAAATTTGGTTGTATTTCTCTCCAAAACTTTCTTCCCGAAAGTGGGAAGATTTGGGAGGAAAGTATATTAGAAAACTTTTCAATTAAATAATGACTTAAATGCCCTAAAATAAAACATAAATTTTTATGTAACAAAGGGTATAATTGTAAAATCATCAATTTTCTCTTTTATCTCTCTCAACTCGGGAACACGGTATAAAAAAGTAAATTACATTACTCTCCTCTTTTTCTATCCAATTTTGTCTCTTCTCTTTTTTCATCTTAAAACTCAGGAACAGAAAGCAAAGGGTGCAGTGGCGTTAAGCCTGCACTAATCTCACATGGCACTACGCCTAATTGGAGCCACTATACGGCCCCCTTCAGTGCCATGGTGCAAGTGAGTAGTTTGGCTTGCACCAAGGCTTCTTTTCTTTCCCTTTATTTCTTACTTTTTTAAAATCAAGTTGCCCATTTTAGTCCTTCAGGTTAAGTTTCTTTCAAATCATAGCGTAATTTGTAATTTTAATTTCATAACTTTTTCTTAAAAATTTAATTTGTATTTTGATTTTAATTAATTAAAAATTAGTTGGTTTAAGAAAAATGAAAAAGAATATAAAAGATTTATCTCAAAAATGAGATTTTTGCTTGAGTAACTAAGGATAAGGTTTTTGTATATGTGAAAATCATTAAATAATAATCAAGATTAAGATTATTTCAATTTGGTGTTGACATAAACTAATTTCCCTTGCTCTAAAATTTCATATACCACCAAAGATGAGGAATGTGGAACTAGAGGGTATAATCGGTATCTATACTACATATAAAGTAAAAATGGTCAAAGTAAAAAAAGTAAAAAAGTCAAGAAAAATGAAATCTTAAAAATATGTTTTGCCTATTCTACCCTTGAACCTTTGTAAAACTGAATTGGTTATTGCCCTTAATTGAAATCGAAAGTCTTAACCAAGGAAAGTAATAAATATGTTTCAATCATATCCTTCAGCAATACAAAACTTCTTCAGTACGACTAATAAACCTAATCGGTTACAATACGCATTATAAAAATCATCTCTCTTTTTCAATAACCTGTTCTTAAAGTCAGTGGTAATTCCACCAATTCAATGGTTTGCAAAAGTTCCAATGGATCTATGTCGATGAGAGCTTTGTTGTATGAATCTTATAAGTGGTAATTATCGCACATACTGTCAATTTAATTTTGTGATGTGTTTTTTTAGGGTTTATATTCGAATTACATGTTTTGTGTGTATTTTTAGTTCATTTGAGTTAATTGGTGCAACAGATTCTCAACGGCGTTGGTTATTAGCATGATAAATTTCCTTTTTGATTATGCAAGTTTAATTTAATCACCGCGTCTAGACATATTTGTAAACAGTTAATTATGTACACATTTTATGATTAATAATTCTTATTCTCATTTGTTACTTCTCATTATTTATATGTTTGCAGTTTTCAGGAATTGGAGGGTGTATCCGAAAATGGACCAAACGCTAGAAAATTGGCAACTGAAAATTGAGCTGGTGAGTATGTATTAGTAGTAAATTTTGGATATAAGGTGAGGTGGCATTAATAATAATTGAGATTTTGAATTCATGCTTTTTGCTAATAACGAACTGAACTTGATCCAAATGCTAGAAAATTTGCAACAGAAAATTGAGCTGGTGAGTATGTATTAGTAGTAAATTTTGGATATCTAGGATTGTGTTTGTTTGGCAATGGCAATGAACAGGGGAAAATTTTAAAGCATCTTTTGATATATAGAGCCTTTTAGTCAAATTTTTAATAACCAAGTATAGTACCAACTATGTCTGAGCTTTGCTTAGAATATCTAGGATCTTGTGAGCATGACATTCAAGATGACTTGAGTTATCTTACATATGAGATGAGCACCACTAACTTGATAACTACTTTTATTATGACATACATTGTTTAAAATTCTTGATCTTGAGTATCTCATCTGTATTATTACTGCTTGGAGAACAATAGAACAAGAGTTTCTAATGCACCATCAAGAATTTTATAGCATGATTTCAAGAGATCACTCACTTGAATTTCTGGTTATGAGCGAAATCCACACCTGTTTACCCGTAGTTTAGAAATCAGCTGACTTGTTTAGTATCTTGGTTGTCTTTCCATCCTTCTACATTTGCCATTGAAATTAGCCTTTTCTGATTTTAAATTGATTTACACGAATTGTTGTTTTGTGCAGGTTGGTGTATTGATTGGAAAGGATGGAGACACTATCCGAACATTAAGAAATAGATTAGGGGCAAGGATCCAAATCACACGGGATGCTGAGGCTGATCCCAATTCGGCAACTAGGACTGTGCAACTAATAGGTTCTATAGAGAGTATAAACAAGGCTGAGCGGTTGATTAAAGAAGTTATAGTAGAGGTGTCATATTTTATAAACTTAGTCACTTTCTTGATCAAACTTGGTCGCATTATGAAGTTCGATTCTTCTATGTGTTCTGAGGTTAAGTTTTCATCTTGCAGGCTGATGTTGGTGGTTCCCCCTCTTTGATTGCCAAAGGTTATTCTATCAACTCTTCAAGATTCGGTGAACAAACTCATATACAAGTTCCAAATGAGAAGGTGTTCATTTGGTCATGTCATGTCCTCTTAATCTAACACCTTTCTATTTTGTAACTCTTTTAATGTGCCTTTAGGTTGGTGTAATAATTAGCAAAGGTGGAGAGACTATAAAATACTTGCAGTCGCAATCTAGAGCACGCATTCAGGTAATTTGAGATGACATGACTATTTGATCTCTGTAAAGGTTTTAAAGTTACCACATATATTAAGTACAATATGCAAATGGAACTGATTTTCGAATCTAACGCTTTCCCTTAAATAAAGTTCTGTTATATACATTGATGTTTGCACATAATGTAGTTAATACCCCCAACATCTTCCTGAGGGCGACCAATCCAAAGAAATATCGGTGAGAATAACTGGCGATTGTTAACAGATCGAGGCCGCAAAACAATTGATTAAGGAAGCAATGGAATCAGGTTTGTTCACTTCTTTCATCTATTTACATGATGATAATATTATTGTTAATGTAGGTACTTTGTTGATTTTATTTTATGCATTTTTGTGCTATGCTAGCATTGCTCACCTAATGCTATTGAGTTTGATTTTATGAATGGTTATTATTTAGTTAGTTCTCTTCAGACAATAGTTTCATAATTCTTCATGTTAATAAGATTTTGGTTTTGCCCTTGTTCTATACGTATATTATTATGAATGCTAATTTTTCAGTTTTTACCAATCCTAAAGTGATCATTTAGTTTTGGAATTTTGTTAATAACTGAGTGGCTTAACATGTTGTATAATTGGTTATTGGATCTTTCAAAGCTCTTGTGTCCCTGTTGTTAGCGTTGTCCGCAAACATATGTGATGAGTGTAAATACTCATCATTTTTACCATTTCTGAGCTGCCAAAACATCTAAAAACACTCAATATTGAACCAAAATAGTGAAAATATCCCAGGAAAGTGTTTTACATGTTTCAAATGCAAAAATACCAAAAACAGATGAAAAACGCACAAAGTTTGCATAATTGGCAGTTTCAGTCCCTCAACTTTCAAAAGTTGTCAAAACTAGTCCCTGGTTATTCTAAAAACTTGAAAAAGTCACCAAAGGTCCTTATAAATCAAAAAGTTACACAAATAATCCTTTGGTGCAAACTTTCACAAAATGTCAAGTTTAGTCCCTGAACTTTGAAAATTGTCAAAAATGGTCCCTGGGATATGAAAAACTTTGAGAAAAACAAATTTTGTCCTTGCACTAACCTTTTATGGCAGGATTGGTCCTTGGTGGAAAGTTAGGTGAAAATTACATAAATGGTCCCTGAAGTTTGAAAGTTTGGCAAAATTGGTCCCTGGTGAAAATTAAATGGAAAAGTCAACTGTGGTCCATGTACTATTCACAATTGGCAAAACTCACCCTTGGGAACACTTTGGAAAAATGCCAAAACCCCACCCCAAACTTTCGTTAAATTGCAAAAATGGTCCTTGTGTAATCATAAAACCAAACCGGATCCTACTAATAATACTACTCCAAAAAAAACCCAATCCAATACCACCACAAGCCCACCCCATCCTTTTTCCTTGGGCCCGTTTCACCTCAGCCCACCCACACCCCTAACTATTATACCAGAGGTCAAAGTTTGACCTCAGTCAAACTTGGTCAAACGACCGTCTCCCCCACCATCCTTCCCTCCCCTACATCCCCACTTGCAGGTCCCATCATACCTCCATCAGAAGCCACTGCCCAACCCACTACACCAACCCTCACATCCACAATAAATGCCACCCCCCCCCCCAGTTGTAATATCAGTCCAAACACCCCTACCCGATTTTGGCGTCAAAACCCAATTTAAAGGATGAGATCAATGCAGAGCAAATTAACGGTCTAGATTAAATGGGAAAGGGTCAGAGATGTTCAAGAAACCCTAGGAGAAGGCTATATAAAGCAGAAGAGTGCAAGGATTAGTGTGTGTAGTCTTTTAGTCAAAATTTAGTGTCGTATTTTAATTAAGCTTTACATCTCAGTGTAATTTTCAATTTCAATCATTGTAGTAGTATTTCTAGTGTACTCTTAATCTTTTTAAGTAATAAAATCAAAGTCTTGTTTCTATTCTGTGTGATTTCCATTTTCTAAATTTATGCAATTCTAAATAAGCTGAGTTCTGATTTGGAGCAAGGACCATGGACTGAAATAGCTTCACTTAAGCTCCAATAAGCTTATTAAAGCTTTTTAGAGACTCTAAAATCCAGTGTTAGTAGAAAACTTCAAAAAACACAAAAAGTCAACTTTGGTCAACTGTTCTGTTTCTAACTTGATTTCAGGTACCAAGGATCATTGAGGAGCAAGATTTGAGTTGAAGATTGGCCTATCTAAAGATAGGCATCATAGGAAAACCCTTTGTTCATGCTGAGGGTATCCTTGTAAGCTTTTGCTATTTTGAATTTTCCCTCAAAATCTTTAGTTCTTATTGACTGCTTGTTTATTGCATTTCTGTTTTTGCTTTTGTTCTTTAATTGTTAGTTAAGTGATTTTTAGTTTAATTTCCATAACTTGTTTGTTAAAATACCTAGTTACTTAGATCCTTAGATTTAACTGTCCAAACTAAGTAAGTATTAAAGCCTGTGTATTTGTCATTGTGTACTATTCCTAAGTGCTCAAATAAGTTCTTTTAGTCATAACTAGTGGTCTGGAATCAAGTTACACATCCTAGTAACCATCTGCTTTGAAAAACTCAAAACAGTCCAACATTAAGGAGTGTTTGGATTTGGTTCATTCACTGTCTCAGAAAGGTTTTTGATTGTCAACTTTGTGTAAAAACTCTATATCAGTACCTAATTAGTTCAAACAAACCTTAAAATTTGGGTGTCATACAGTTAAAAGTCAAAATCTCACAAAATCTCCCCACACAGTTCACTGAGTTGGATTTGGCATCCATAAGTTTTTCAAATCAGTTTAAAAGTAGTTGTTTTGTGTTAATTCAACTTAATATTAGCTTATTATCTTAGTTACAGTCCTTAAATTAAGCCCAAAATCCAAATAAGTCAAAGTTCCAAGTTTAATCAAAAAGTCAAATTGCACCATCTCAGATTTTTGCAAAAGTTACATGATTTTTTGTGATTTATGTATTTGGATTGAGGATCTGAAATTCATTGTAGTTAAACTTTGCCACCTCAACTTCATTTTCCCAGGGTTTCTTTAATTTTGTGAATTTTTCTTGTGGACTAAAATACCCTTGGAAGTGGACTGCAGGGCAAGCCCTTCCCCTGCACCAGCAAAACCATCTCACCACCACCACTTTGGTGGTGATTTCTGGCCAACCCAGTGGGCCCCAGAGGTTCCATTTGGTTTTTCCCAACCCCCTCCTACCAGGGTACAAGGGTTGACTCTTGGTTTGGCCTAGGATCTAGTGGACCCCACCTGGAATCCACCCGTAAGTCTGTCCCATTTCTGAGTGAAACTCAGTTTGCTCAATTGCTTATTTGGTTCCAAACTGCTTATTTGTGATCATTGTTTGTTGTTTCTGGCTTATTTGAGTTAGTATAACTTATTTGCACCCATTTTCACCATTGTGGGCCCCACCCATAGTCATTTGTGCTTATTTGTGCATTCAGTCAACATAAGTCAACTGATAAGCAAAAGGGGGTGCATACAGCTTATAAATAAGCTATTTCAAAAGTGTTTTCACAAAACTTTTCTATTTTTAGTAGTAAAGTAAGTTTGTAAAAGAAAATCCAAGAAAAACCAACTTAATATTAAGTGATAGTTTTTACTTAATTTAATTTAAATTTTATT
The DNA here is from genome assembly GCA_030686995.1 of Artemisia argyi. Lineage (NCBI taxonomy): Eukaryota > Viridiplantae > Streptophyta > Magnoliopsida > Asterales > Asteraceae > Artemisia > Artemisia argyi. The sequence goes on from CM060685.1 coordinate 153,146,340, forward strand.
TTTCATTTTTTGATTTTTATTAAGTACTTAGTATTTTTATATTTTTATTAATTACCTTATATAGTAAAGTATTTTTAGTAAATTTTTCGGATTTTTATTCTGCCATTTAGTATTTATTAGATTTAATACTAGTTTTCTTAATTATTAATTAATATTAAGTATTAAATAGCATAGTTAGTTTTATAAAGCAAAACCTAGTTTTTTTCTATTTTTTATAGCTCTTATATAATATATTAGACTTTTAGAAAATATATTTTTTTAGTTTCTATTGTTCATTTTCCATTTTTCTTATTTTAATTGTTTAAATTAGATTTAAAGTAATTAAAAGGTAATTAATTAGTGGATTAATCTTAAACATAATTTTTAGAAGTTTTTATAATTTTGTAGGATTCCTGTGATGGTTAAGTAATTTTGTAAATTTTCTTATAATTTTCTAAGTTAATTTAGTATTAATAGTAATTAAAAGTAGTTTAATTAGTTTAATTAAGTTAACTAGTTTTTAATTAATAAAAAATCCATAAAAAGACAAAAATATTTATTTTTATTTTTTTTATACTTTCTTCAAGTTCTAATTTAAGTTTAGAAATTATTTTTGCAAATTTTTAGTTTAATTTGTAATACTTATAATTATTAGTTAATTTAAATTATATTTTAATTAGTTTAATTAATTAAATAATAATTAAATATTAAAATATTCACTTTTATAATTTCATTTTCATTTTCAAATTTCTTTTTAATTTTAAGTTTTAAAAAGTTTAAAAGCACCCCCTGTAGTTTGTAATTCACCAAATCCCACTTTTCCAGCCCGTTACGTGATCTTAATTGTGAATTTGTGCATATACTTGTATATCTGATTTTTGTGAATATTATATCTGTATACAAATACCAAAATAACAGTAGCAATATCAATTCCACATCATCTGGGCTACTGTCCTCAGTGCCACTCACTCATAAACGATTTTAAACGACACCATTTCAATCTCGCTGGGACTTTAACGACCCGGGGACAAACTATACTATCACCGGAGAATTGGAACGAGGCTGTCTTTGACTTGTTGACCTTGGTCAATACTATCTGACTGATTTGGGACCAATCAGTATGTTATTAACACAACTCTTACTTATGTCACTATGTTACTTTAGGGTTGTCCGAAAATAGAGGAGTTTGTAGACTGGGCAACATCAGAAGCTCAGTGACTTTCACCAGCAAGTATGTTCTGAGCTACATCCCCTATTTGTTTTTTAACGGAAGCTACAACCCCTATTACATCCTATTTAAACTGTTTACCTTGTTTCTTGTTTCTTTATGTTAATAAATATCTATTGTCTTGGTTCAGCTTTTGGAGAGGCTATGCTACACACCATCAGCTACATTTACACAAGGCAAGGTGCAAAGGATATGGAAAAGGAAAGATATATGAAGGTCCCGTATTTTGTAGAATGGGTGAGGGATAAGGGACACCAGTTTAAATCACAAGTTTCAGCCACTTCAGGTTCAGTATTTTAAGACTAAACAATCAATATTGTTGATATAAAAAATGAATCTAACGATGTCATATTTGCTCTACGTAGTTCAGTTAATTAATACAATGGAGGAGTTGAAGAAATTGACTGAATCAGAAGCTAAAGAAGAGGAGATAATAAAAGTTATTAATAGTAAAAAGGATGCAATGTTTAATTCCCTGTGGCAACTCAATGTTGTAGATATTGAGACAACCTTATCCCATGTTTGTCAACCGGTAAGTTCATACATTATATTCTTCATTCTAGATAGGAAGTAGTACAATTTTTGAGTCTTTGATTGTGTGTCCAAGAAATTTTATTCTATACAACCTCCTAAATCGTTTCATATTCAAAGATTCAGATATATATACAATTCGTATGACATTTATGCGCCTTTCTTCATTTAGAAATAATTCTTGTATCCACTTCAGGTACTCAAAGATAGTAGTGTTCCAAAGGTTAGGCTCAAACAGCGGGCTAAAGCAATGAAGAAACTCGGAACTATATTCCAAGTAAGTATCACGTCATTCACAATCATTTGTTTGTAATAACTACAATTTGAATTGAAAATTTTGTTACGAAGAGAAAATGTTTCATTTGTTCTAAACTTTACAAACCAATCTTATGTAATACTCATTGTGATCTGATTTTCAGAAATGTTTCATTTGTTCTACACTTTACAAACCAATATTATGTAATACTCATTGTGATATAATTTTCAGGGAGCAAAGTCAAATTACCGCAAAGAAAACAGTTTGCGAGAGGAAAGCATGGTGAAAAAACCTACTGATGCATCTTCTTCATCCAAATAAATTCAATACTTTACCTTGCAAAATTCATTGACCAATTTTGTAGTGTAACACTAATCATATTGGTTTATATATACATACAAATTGTTAATTATCTGCCGCTAGGAATTCCGTTGCTATGCACGGGTACTCGCCTAGTATTAGAAAAATAAAAATAACAATAATAAATAAAAATTGCCAACTAGCCTTTCAAATCACCTATCGCTATTCACTCACTCACAATCAACTGAGTAGAGAATCTTGATTGCAACAAAGCGTTGTAAGTAGATTTGGTGATATATGCACATATAATGAAAATAGGTATGATTCATGAATCCCAGTTTCTAATTAGAGATGTTTAAATGTGAATGTTGGTATCGATATTTCTGTTTTCCCTTCGGCATACGGCATACCTTGTCATAAATTTTTTGTTGCATCACATTCTTGAAAAATTGTATCAATGATAGTGCATATAACCTTGTGGAGAAGAGGACTTCCAACTAGTCGAAAAGAAAGGTACTTACGAAAATCAAAATACATAACAATTAACTGAAAAGATACTGAAGAACTTATTTCATTTAGGTAGATGATCCGCGAATTCCTATTCTTGATTTGCATAGTTCATCTTATGCAATAACCATTTGTACAATTGTTACACAATGCTTGTTCTGCTTGTACCTGTTTAAAGCACCTTCATTTCGTTGTCAATTTGTCATATATTCAATTTTTTCAGAGGGCAACTTAATTGTTAGAGTACATAATTCACCGTAGGTAATGCCTTATTATTCATCGATATTTATATATTACAAATCCTAATGACCTAACCTACAAGCGGGCTTGGGCCAAACATATTATTGCTTAATACTCCCCCGTAGTTCGAGCGGCGGAATTGCGAAAGCTCGGACTGGAGTAGTAATTTAGAAAAAATAAAATAAAAAATAAAAATAAAAAAAATAACATTAACATAACTTTATTCGACTCGTAACAAAATCGTACCAATGGTCAACTTTAGTCGACTGGTACCAACGGTCGGCTAAGTCGACCAGTAACAACACCGTACCAACGATCGACTTTAGTGACTGGTACCAACGGTCAACTTTAATCGACTGGTAATAAAGTTGTACGAACAATCAACTAACAAACAAATAATAAAACAACTTTTTTTTTTTTTTTTTTTTTTTATTTTAACCATCAAGCAAACAAACATAAACGATGAGAACTTGCTTCTTCCTCACTTCCAAGAACAGTAGCAAAATCAATCATCTGCTTTGCATGTTACGTGTTAATAACATTAAGAACAAAAGAATTAGAATATTTGTTTGCACGGTGGCCAAGAACAAAAAAAAAAAAAAAAAAAAAATCTTTTTGAATCTTCTTTTAGTCTAACTAGTTATAATACCTGTATACGCACAAGATTTTTAAATTTTCGTTTTGAATATGCATTATTATCGATTAAGAAATGAATCACTTAACATGTTTCAGTTGATTTTACTTGGTAGACTAAAAATAAAAAATCATATGTATATATGTTATAATCTACTTACTATTTTAGGAGAAAGCTTTTAGATTAAAAATTATATTTTCTTATTCAAGCAAAATCACATGATGATACTTGACTTGCATGAGATGTTACTGATATATGCTTTTAGTTTTGCAAACACATGATGATACTTGACGTGCATGAGATGTTACTGATATATTCTTTTACTTATATTTTCGTTAAACTATGTAGCATATTTAGATCTTTGAAAATTGGTTCATTTTCTTGATTATAAATAACCATCATACCATGTTTATTAATGTACATTTTTATTTGAAAATTATATTTTCATAAGTTTGTGCTATTTACTTCTCATGTTTGATTATATAATTACCAAATTAGCATAAATACTTACACTGTAGCTTTATTACATAAAAAGAAACAAAAAAAATACGTAATAGGTAGAACTCAAATTTAATCTTACGTTTATGTATAATGTATAAAAATAATTTTTCTCTCAGACCGAACTATATAAGAAAATTATAATTACTTGTATAAGTAAATTATAAATGCATGAAAAAATGATAAATAGTACATTCGCAAGTCTTTTAGGATTGTTTGAATCCTTACTGACCTTTCACTTTAGTGCAACTTTCTTTACAATTGGCCTAAGTCATCAAGGTAAAAGACACCCATATTTTAGATCGTTGGTTGATACCCGTAGTGTATCAATGACATCAAACATCTGCTAAGTTTTATTAACTTATTCAAATACACCTGCTCAGTTTTATTAACTTATTCAAATACCTGTATAGGCACTAAAATACATCTTTGGTACATTAAAATACATTCATTATTATCTAAATCAGTAACTCAACTTAATTATACATTCATACCTTGAGCAGGCGTAGAAATTCCTTCCATGATAATCATGTGTTGATACTTAATTCTCCTCTAAAAAACGCACACAACAAATTGCATTACACTTTAGTGTGTGTGATAAGATCATAAAATTGCAAAAACCACTTACATGTTGCATTATAATGAGGATAACAACAAAGTTAGTTATACATCAAATAAGAAAATTTCAGATTAGAACTAAAGGGTGCTTATTGACTTATTCAATTACCATAATACAGTAATTTTATGATAAAGCTATAAGTTTTTTTGAGAAGCTTGGTAAAAAAAACCCCTAAACTCACAACTAATTCTATCATATCTTAGTGTGTTTATAGTTAAAGCACAAATAGTAAGTATAGAAGTTTTCAATTAAAAAAAAAAAAAAAAAAAAAAAAAAAAAAAAAAAAAAAAAAGTTATGTGTATGACAAAAAAGTTAAATCATAAAAAATGTTACTAAAAACTATCAGCTAAATAAGGCATAAGCAAAAGTTCTGTTGAGGTCTCTTTCGGATTCTATCTAGAAGCAAAAAGAGGTTGACACATAAATAATACGTATAGAAAAAATGTTGTATCTCAAATCTGTGATTACCAACTCAATAACATTATCGCAGTGTAGTAACGTAATAACCTGATTAAAAACTATATATTCTTTTTTAATAATTCTCATTTACATACTTTAATTCCTATACAACAGCCAACTATTATGTTTATTTTTATTTTTCTTTTATTATTATTTATTTTTTGATGAAACATTACGTCAATGAATAAAGTTAGGTTATCACCTACGTAGTTTTTTTTTAAGAGGTGATTGTTATCAAATAAGAATTGTGATGCGTGCATTTTTTTTAATAATTTAAGTAAAACACCTTCTAAATTAAACAACGACTATCTAACCCATGTGTTTGTTTATTTTTTTATTTTTTTTTAATAATTAGCTTTGTATAACGTTTTTAAGTGACAGACACGCTGAGGTCGATGTTGATGTTATTCTTTAACTTTAACTATTGATATCATGTTGTACAAAATGTGCGAGTTTAATAGTACATAATGAGCGTTATTTAAGTTAAAATATGCCCCGTAAATTTTTTAAAATGTTTTTACGGATATTCATATATAAATTTTAAATAACAATTTAATGAGTCGTTGTTATAAATAGAATCGCGTATATTTATTTTCATATCACAGTAACTAGTGCTTACCATTTGATATTTATATTCCCGTTATTAATAATTTAGCCGTATTTAATATTCAAACCCGTGCACGCATAAATTAAACTTTTAAATAGAATAACATGAGTCTTTATTTAAAAAAATATTATAATTGATGGAAGTCTAAAACTAACAATATTAAAACTAATTCACATATTTACCAACGTTTGTAATTTTAATGGATGAAAGTCTAAAAACTAATACTAACTCATGTAATTTAAAAAAAAAAAAAAAAAAAAAAAAAAAAAAAAAAAAAAAAGTTAATATTATAAAGTATAAGGGGTATAAAGAGTAAGATTTATTTGTGTTTTTCCTAAAGTTATAAAAAAAATATGGAAACTTGTAATTTTACACTTAGCTCTACATAATTTATTTAAAATTCGACCACTAAAGTTTTATTAATTACTTCATCTTTTTTTAAGTTTTTGTTTTTATAAATTTGACACTTATATTTTTATGCATTTTTTTTCTTAACCAAATTTCTCCACCAAATTCATTAAGTTTGACCAAAATTAATTTAATTTTGACTTTCTATTTACCAATCATATTGCTTGATTTCTACTACGTGGCAAAATCGAATTCTCCTACTGGTCTAATTTTTTTTTTCAATAAAAAGGATTTTGCAAAAACACACTGATATGATGTAATTCTTTTATTATATAAAAGATGAAAAATGTGTGTCGGCTGAACTAGATTTTTTTTTTTTAATTGAAAAGAGATAAATGGTGGTGGCTAGGGTTTGACAGGTGGTTTGGGAGAGGTGACTCAACTTAGCCACCTATATATAAGGATCAGACCCACTCCGATACCATGTTAGCTTACATAATTCTCCGTAGGTAATGCTTTATTATTCATCGATATTTATATTTACAAACCCTAATGACCTGACCCACAAGTGGGCTTGGGCCAAACTATTATTGCCTAATATTAATAACTTATCTTTCCAAATTAAAAGCTTTAGTTTGTGTTTGTCAAGACTTGTAGTTTATCATTTTGTAAAAAGGTTTGGTAAAAAAATGGTATGATAAGTATTAACCATATGCAAAAGTAAGTTACAATCCTGTGACCTAAACACTCTCATCATGCATTTCGTCCATTAACATTAATAAAAGCGTTGAAAAATATCAAAAGGTAAAAGCTTGTTATCAAAGATAAATATCTTCTCAAGTTGTCTTCATGTTATGTGTTTGAGAGAGAATAAAACAAATGGCCCTTAATTTTAATTAAAAGAAAAACATTTATCAATTTTACTTGTTTATGATTGGTCAAGATGACCTGGCATGTTAAAACCAACTTTAAAGGATCTCAATCTGTTGTCAACGCACTTGTTCATTCTAACGTTAAAAGCTAAGAGAGTAAGGTGCGGTTGCATCATATAACTTTTATAGGCATCGTCATGTCAGCATGTACCCTATAACGCTCTTATAACATGAATACTCTTCACTAACAAAAAGGCATAATAGAATGCGAAGGGAATGACATTGTCACTTGTAACATGTTGGGCGATGCAGTATAAAACTTATAAGACTAAATGTAATAAGACAAAAACATTTGGTTGGTCTACCCAAATCGGACACGTCTTTCCTAATACCGAGACCAAACTCAATGCATGTAACACCCCCAAAAATCTTGATTCGCGGAAGCATACATGTTTTGGGTGCTACTAAATTGAATTCACAACACACATATATAGAGAACGGATTTAAAAATCCGTTTTAAAAATAAACTACATTTCCAAATTTAAAATATCATATATCAAGTTCAGTTTAAATAAAACAAGGCCTATTTAACATGATTGTCCCAATCAGAGCTTAATTTATGTGTAAAAACACTTCTGGTAGTTATGACCAATGCCATGCCATGCCTTCATCAAATACATACTCAAACACCTGAGAAAAACATGCTAAAAGTCAGCTCGATGTTAGCTAGTGAGTTCATAGGTCTAAAGTAAATAAACACATATGAACCACAACAACTAAAATAGCAGGCACACACTAATTGCATGCTAACACTAAGCTCATACAACCGAGGCTATGACAAACAATATGCCAAACAGTCATAGCATAACAAAGGTGCCCACGAGTGTTTATCCCAATACACTCGGCAAATTCGACATGGTATATGCTCGTGTTGACCTGCCTGGCCAACCGAATGGGGGAGTCACCCCCAATATATCTATTTATATAACTCGCGCTTCCTACAGAAATTAACAGTTGATGATATTGGGCATAGTGGGATCATACATACTTAGGTTATCCGCATACTAGTGTGTAAAAATAAAAGTCTGTTTAAGTCTATGAAAACAGTTTTTCATGTTTCTCACCCTAAGGTTTATAAAACAGTTCATATAAAAATGGGGCTATAAACTCACCTTAATAGTAGCAGTCTGCTAGTAAACAAATAAAACAGTGTAACCGCTCCGACACACGACCTAGATCAGTATGGTAAGTATTAGTGTACTATTCATGTTTCAAATGTTTTGACTCATTTGAAAGGTTTATGTGTGTCTAAGTGCTCGCGTATTTCTTGCATGTTGTGTGATAAAGTGCGCTTCAAAAGTGGTGTATCGTTTAAGATTCTTTAGTAATGGCTCATGGTGAAAGTGTAAGGTGAAAGACGTGTAACAGAAACATCCGTGTTTCGTAATCGTCGTCGAAAATTCACAAGTAATATATATATATATATATATATATATATATATATATATATATATATATATATATATATATATATATATTAGATAAGTTTGATAACTAAGTATTTAATTAATTAAGGCTTGGTAATAATTAAATAGATACGGTAAGTTAATACTCCCTTCATCTCATATTTATTGTTTATATTTCCTTTTATGAATGTTTCAAAATAATTGTTCATTTTCATTTTTAAGTAAAAACTAGAAAAATTAGGAAGAAAATATTCTATTTGAGTGGTTGAAAATTGAAATGGCCCCATATTTATTAAATTATGTGTTTTTTGTCTCTTGACAATAATTTTGAGACTGATGGATTATAATAATATGTATTATATTAAAGTGTAATTAATAAAAGATGATAATAGTGGCTGGTTATTATTATATTATAAATAATATAAGTATTTATAATGTAATGATAATTATAAAAATGATGTTATTATAAGTAATTAGTTTAATAAACTAATTAAAGTTATAAGTGTATAAATATGTGGAAATATATTTATAAGTCTAAAGTATTCTAAAATATTAATTTGAAAAAATTAATATTTTGATAGTAAAAATAGTATGTTTCGTTCTTTAGTCGGTTTTCACCAAAATATTTTAAGAGTAAAATTTTTAGGAAAGTCAGGAATAACCCGTTCATTTATTCGAACTTTTTCGATTTTACCCCAAGTGTTGCAAATTACTCAAATAGTCCCTTAAGTTGACAACATTTGCAAAACTAGTCCAAATCTATATATATATATATATATATATATATATATATATATATATATATATATATATATATATATATATATATATCACTACATTTTAATTAAACTAACATTTATTACCAAAATAATTATAAGTCGCGAAGCTAAATTCGACGTTTAGTCAAAGTACTTTCAAAAGTCAAAAAAAGTCAACTCGCATGAAATTGGGCCAAAAAGCCCATCTAGTAGCCCATTTAGGCCAAAAATGTCAAAACGAGTTCAAAAACGTTTTCCAACGATATATAACGTTTTAACAAGTCAAAATACTTATAGTAAGTCATAAATATTCCAAAGCTCACTCTTGTTACCCCGAAAATGTAATTTTGGCCGAATAGGCCTTAACAAGCCCATTTATCCAAGTTTAGCCCGAAACCAAATAAACCCTTTTAAGTTGCGTTATATTTTACGTTTAGTACCAAATAAGCTAACAAACCTTTTGAACAAGTCGCGGGGTCAAATAGTCAACCATGGCTGAATACCATAGGGCTCGGCCCAAGTCTTTTCGGGACCAAATAAAGCCCAAAACCAAAACTAAAAATACATTACGTTATCCTTCGTTCCGTTAAGTCGTAAAATAAACAATATCCTAACAATTTTCACCATTTCACTACCAGATCCAAAATTTTATGTTTTTCAAAACACCAATTTTGCTTTCTTTAAAAGCTAGCCGATTTATGCATAAGCTCATATAAGTGTATATTTCGTTTTAAACTCGCGTAATTAGTACAAACACATTTGTACCATCAAAATAACACTACAAGTATTAGATTTAGCACACAAGCAAGAAATGACAAAATTTGTATATAGGTCTCAAAAAAAGTCGAGCACTAGCAAGTATACACCAAACCCCAGCTTCTTCAATTTTGCAAAGCACATATGTTTAGCACTTTGCATCACTTTTAAACATCAAGATAACATGTAATGAATAAGATTAGATGAATTTGTGGGTGTCCTTACAAAGGGTGTGTTTGTACGAGGGGTAGATAGACCAAGAACAACAAGACACGTTCCGATCATTCCCAGAAGGTCAAAAGTACACCTTGATTATCTTGAAACTCAATAGAATTTTGTAGATCTTGATTTTATGTTGTGTTCATGGGTTTGAGATGAGAGGAAACAAGATGGAAAATTTTAGATGATGAAATGAGTATGTGAAGGATTATATGAGACTAATGGGGTTATAAAACAAAAGATGATATCACTTAGTAACAGGACGAATCCCATATTTTGTTGTGATGTGGAGTAATGGGTGGCCAAAAACAAGAAAGAAGAGAAGGGAAAATATTTTGTTACTCGTTGGTGTATCGTGTGTCGGTATGAGCTTAAATGTTACCGTAAAGTCCCAGTTTTACGTTTTTGGACACGTATACGCAAAATAAAGTTTTTATCGATGTTTTTGTCAGAATAATAATAAAATATTATTATTTGCTTAAAAATGTATTTATCTGATTTTTACCATGTCTACTGTAGTGTCGGTACGCGTGTGAGGTTGCTTTTCAATAAAAGAAAAGACTAATTAAATGAAGAACCGAATCATTGGCGAGTTGCCGATGACCGGAGAACGACTATTTTGTGATGGTTGCATCTAAAGCTCCGATACCATGTAAAATACTACAAAGATTTATTATTGAACTATTTTTGTGTGTTACATAATGAAAATTAGCCATGTATTTATAACAAATACATAGCTTGATGAACAAGCAATGAAAACCCTAAACCTAATGGAATCAAACCCACAATTAGGTTTGGCCCAACTAATAGTCATCTAATAAAAGCGTGTACCCATTCTATTGATATGTATTCTTTTTATTGATATGTAAATGAACTTTCCTTTATATTTTCTAGTCTTTCATAATATGAAATTTGAATGGCCTATTAATTTATATTTTGAAGAGCTAATTTGGATTATTTTTTCTCACTTCATTCTTATTTTGATGCATTATTTATTCTAATTCACAAGCCATAAAAAATAGGAGTAACTATCATCTTCAATATTTCTCACTGAATGGCCTATTAATGATAAAAGCCATGAAGCTTCAATATTTCGATGCATTATTTATTCTAATTCTTCTTATTTTTATAATTATTATCTTATTTGTTAGTTTATTTTATATTCCAAATAGGAGTAAGTATATTGTCCACTAAGAATATACTAGAATATAAATATAAGATATAAATATAAGTTCTTGTAATTTTTTATCAACAATAATACCAATCTTTTCATCTTATTTACTATTTTACGTACAATGCTTTGAGGTCTTATGTGGAAAGAGTATTTGGGCCGAGGCCCACGGATGTACAATCTGGATAAGTTTAAGCTAACATTGCGTGAAACCTAAAGATGTGAGTGTTAACAATTTTGGCCGTTGGATTAACTTGATCATTGAATTTGAGATATCTTTTTACTATAAAAGGTTGATGAGGGCAAACACAATTTCACAAGCCATAAAATATGAAAATGAGAACGGCGGCAAGAAGAAATACTATGTTAGATCCTCATTTAGATAAGAAGATATCACTTCTAGATGAAACATCATGTTTTATCAAGATCATTGTTCATAGTATTTCGATTGTTAGTGTCTTTTTCTTAATAAATCATACATATGATTTTCTTAAGAAAATTTGTTTCATTATTAATCCAATTGAATACGTTTTGTTTAAATAGATTTCATAAAAAAAACGATTTTTGTGTTACACTTTTAAGATGACTTTTATTCATGATACTATCTTATATATGATGTTTCCTTGTTAGATGGAGATCACTAACCTAAAAGGGCTCGATTAGCTGAATTTGCTTTTAGATTCTATCAACTTCACAATTCAATCAATCAGGTAACCCGTCTCTTTAATAATTGTTTTTTATGAAATCGAACATTGAAAATACAGGTGTTGTTAATAGGTTAACCCATTTAAAAGCAACATTTCCATTTTTTTTTATATGTATCACTCCTTAACATGACGTCATACCTTTTATATATATATATATATATATATATATATATATATATATATATATATATATATATATATATATATATATATATATATATATATATATATGAGTTAAAATAAAAAGTGTAGGAAGGATTGTTAGGGCGACATGTGTCACCCCCATGCCACATCATATGACACATGTCACCCCACCCCCACCCCCTCCCCCCCCGCGCAAAAAAATTTTTTTTCCCGCCAAAAAAAAAAAAAAAAAAATCCCGCCAAATTTTTTAGTGCATCACAGTTATAAAGTTACTGCATCACAATTATAAAAGTTACTGCATCACAGTTTTAAATTTTAGTGCATTGAAGTTATAAATTACTGCAGCATAGTTGATGCACTAAACTATTAACTATGATGCAGTAACTTATAATAAAGATACACCAGAACTTAAAAAAAGAATCGTATTTTAATTGTGATGCAGTTACACACATATGTGATGCAGAAAACTTATGATAATGCAATTTCTTATAACTATAATGCAGTTGCTTTATAACCATGACGCAGTAATGTTAAAACCATGAATGCAGTAACCGTGATGCAGTAAAATCATAATTGTGATGCAGTAACTTTATAACCGTGATGCAGTAAAAATTTTTGGCGGGAAAAAAAAATTTTGCCCAAAAAAAAATTTTTTTTTGCAGGATTTTTTTTGGGGGGGGGGGGGGGGTGACACGTGTAATATGATGTGGCATGGGGTGACACATGTCACTCACACAATCCTTCCTACACTTTTTATTATAAGGGCCTTTTTAGAATAACCCCACTGATACGTGAGAATCGCACCAGGCTTTACCTCTCAAGGGATCTTGAGAAGCTTACAACCCCCACCAGGCAGTGTACCTGATCGTTGTAGTATAGTATAGTGACAAGTACCGGGGGATTGATCGTTCAGCTAGGAATAGTGTCGCTAGGATTAGAAAACCTAAATACTAGTTCTAAAGGTGAAGGAAGATTATTTTTGTATTTTTATATTTTTTAGAAAGAAATTAAAATTCTCGGGTTTTGAAGGATTTGGGCGGAATTAGTTGCTAATCAACTAACCCAATACTAAGATGCAATCAAAATAAAATATTAAAAATGAAAATAAACTAAATTATACTAAAGTTGTGAGTAGTAATTGGAGAAAATGTGTTTACTTAGATTTCACTACTCCCTAGACATCTTTTACACGTTAATTACTTGTTATAATTGCATGGATGACGAATCGTATTCCTTAATACCATTCATGGGGTGGCACACTTAACTCCCCAATTCTATGAGCTCTTATCTCCTCCTACACTATGCCCAACACAACTATAGGGATTGTAAACAGTGGCTCATGCATTAAATACAACCAATAAAGACCTAGTGCGCGTCGGTTCATGTTTCTTAAGACGTTCAAGCATGTTACCAATTGGAGATCTGCCAGTTTTCTTAAGCCTAACATATAAATCATTCATCCAAGACAAGAATAAACAAGTAATCAACACATAATCAACATCTAGGTTTCATTAGATCTAAGCAAACACAAGATAGATCTAGCCTAGCATGATGGAATTAAGACAAGAACAAGATATAGACAACCAACACATAGACATATTGATTGAATTAAAAGAATACTTATCTTGATTAAACATGCAAGGTATCAAGGGGTTGGAACCCTTGAAAAACCTGTAAAGTTACACCAAAATTGTACTTAGGGTTTCTCCCAAAACTTCTCTCTTTAAATGTGAAAAATTAGAAAACTATATATAGGAAAAGGGGTCTGACGGCGTCAAGACAAAGTTTGTGACGCCGTCACCTCGCCGCCAAAACTATTCTCGGACTGCCTTGATCTACATTTGACGCCGTCAAGACTTAATCATTTCTAGGCCGTCATGACTTTTACTCTTGACGCCCTACCTTCATGACGCCGTCAAATCTCTACTGGACCGTCATGGAATTTTGCTCTTGACGTCGTCAGGGAGTTGCTCTTGACGCCGTTACCTACTGTTCCCAGCATGGAAAATTAAGACTTTGGCGTTTTCTTCACTTTTATGCTCCAAAAACGTCCGAATTGCTTCCTTTTCCAGAATTCACTCCCAAAGGACCTAAAATCACAAAAGGAACGATATAGGGCAATATTTGATCAAATAAATTCGAATTCAGGCTTAAATGACCCCCTAAAAACGGATCATTTTTCACCTCATCATATACCCTTACACTTGAGATTTGCTTGTCCTCAAGCAAATGCGCTTTTATTCTAGTCAAAATACAAGTTAGGGGTCATTTAACACTAATATAAAAGTAATTACAACAAATAATCGTTCTACTAAAGACCAATAGACAAGCACGGAGGTCATACACAAGCACCTCACAAATAGTGTTTAGATACTCACATCTCTCGGGTGTAATAAAGTGTAAATTACAATATGGAAATGGAAGATATCTCTCACTACCTGTTATAGCAAAATAGATTACCATAGGCTTGGGAAAGGATCAAACCTCCACCAAATGGCGTAAGCTCCTAGGATAAACTATCAAAGAGGTCTTTTAAAGGGTTGTAACGTTAGGTGTAGGGATATGAAATACACGGTTTTGTTGGATAAAGGAAGTTTTACTGGTGGCGAGTTAATAATCTTGGTTAATTACATGTACAAGATGGCGTTGCTAAGCCAAGACTAGACTCGACTTAAGCTAATAAATGAGAAATAACAAAAACATAAAATGACCATAGAATAAAAACGGGATTGTAGTCCGTATTTTTTTTTTTTCTCTTTTTCCCTTTTTCTATTTTTTTTTCTTGATTTTTCGATTTTTTTTTTTTTTTTTTTTTTTTTTTTTTTTTTTTTTGCATACACTCTTACCCTACCATCCAAAATAATACATCATAGGGAATGAACGTTCCCCTTACACTTGAATCTTTACATACTTTACAATAAACTAAACTAATGACTCGAATTAAGAAAATCAAAACACTTGGAGCACTTTTAAGATTAACGTACATATGGGGGTAATAATATTATGTTCTTCCCCATTACTCCATAAATAAGTACTTTACCCATGAGTCCCAATCGTCCCAAAACAATATGTACAAGGATATGACTCGACTTAGCAACCATGTAATCAATTAGAAAGTTAACTTAGGGTTTAACAAGTAACAATAATGCACTAAAAATGAGCGCATACACGGAAGGCTAAGGCGATTTGGTTGTACATTTAAGTGGGGTGTAACAAATTCTTCCTTTAAGTAAAATGCTTAAAGTTAGAAACAAAAAGATAGGCTCGGAGGGGTGTACTAGGGGTTTCGTGTACTAAAAATGAGTACAACGCTAAGGGTGTGGAAAAAATTAGTTGACTTATCTAGCCAAGTAATATGACTTAAATGGTCAAGTAATTATAATACGGGTTTAACACAAGGGTGATCCTAATGCCTCTTATCATGTAGTAAATCCTTCTACACGAATGTAGTCTCACTAGCGGTCTCGGGATGCATCACTAACGCAAGTTCTAGAATCTTAAATGCTACCGGTACACTCATAAGCACTAATAGTAAATGCTTTTCCTATCAAATCTAAAGGCGAACCTCACATATTTGGGTGGAAAATTTTTCTGAATATACGGTTATGCGCTAGTCATACAATCTCCTATCCATGAGACGCTTGCTATGGCTAAAGTTTCACTCCTAAATGTTGTAAAAAATTTTAAATTTGGCGCTAAAATTGCACTAACAAGTATTTATCATAGTTTTATTACACATCTACCATTAAACAAAAAAAACTCAAGCGGAAGTGCATATGTAAGGTATCATATTTTTACCCTCCCCTTACACTTAAGATGAACATTGTCCCCAATGTTCAAGTAAAGAATGTAAAAGTGAAAAAAGTAAAAAGAATGAAATCAAATACTCCCCTGATTCGCTCGGTATGGATAATAGGTGGCCAGGTTAAATCTTCCTCCAAGAAAATGAACAATCAAAGCTTCCCTTCCAGAATATAAATCATCTTCTTGTCATACATAACCTGTAAAACCTGAGAAAATAGACAAGACAACCTCGCGTAAAATCGGCGGCATCCTATATAAGTTACTAAATCCTAGAAAACAAAATAAGATATAATGCTTGTGGAATGAAGTTTGCAGATCTCCTGGAGATTATAAAACTTAATAATTCACAAAAACCATAAGACTCCGTTAGAAAAACAAAACTGGTAAAATTTCCAGATTTTTACACCTGACGCCGTCAAGAGTAAACTCCTGACGCCGTCAGAATTGACCTGCAGAAATTCTTATGTTAAGTTTCCGGAAAATTTCTGGAAAAACTTAGTCCTACTTCCTGGAAAATCCTGCAAAACTTCATCATGACTCAATACAAGCATTTGACTCTAACAAATACGAATATACATGTTCATTTAATATTGTGGAGAATCATGATCGGTTTGTTTCTCGAAAACATATTTGGGGTTTCCCCTTACACTTATCTTTTGCAAAAATACTTTTAGGTGGAGTTAAGACTAGGCTAAACAACAAAGTAAAGTATTTCCACTATTTAGTTTAGAAACACGATCTACCAACAATAAAAATAAAGCATGCATACTGAAACAAATAACAAACAAACAAAATAAAATCACACAAAACATGGGTTGCCTCCCAAGAAGCGCTTTTCTTTATTTACGAGTCTTGTAGCTAGACTCAAGGTCATGGGTTACTACGTGACCTCATCATTGGTTCCACTCTCTAGGTCGTTTTCTAAACTAGTATCGCTTTCATAGTGCAAGTACTTCGGGTCTTCGAACTGGAAAACATCTTGTCGATACTTAGAACCAAGCTTACTAACATTCTTAAAGAATCCACATGACAAATCAGAAATGTTTTTACACCCTCTCCTAACATCTTCATCACACAAAATAAATTGGGAACTTATCTTATCAAGCCCGTCACAATTGATTTCCTTAAGGTCTTTTCTCTTATATGGTGTTTGGTATGAAATCCTCCTAATCCCATCAGTGAAGGTCATGATTCCATTCAAGTCATCCACTATCAAATTAGTGATTTCACAAAAGGGTGCTCCAAAAACTACTTGTGATAACCTAGGGTCGACATAGTCTTCTATGTTATCCACAATCGTGAATTCCATAGTGAATGTCATATTTCCTACGAACACCTGGATTTCATGATCCTTACCAACCACTTTCTCTCCCTTGTAAATCATCCCCCATCTGCAGATATTGTTATAATGGAACAATGACATAAAATTCTTTGGCAGGAATACATTAATGTAGATGTTATCGAAGTACTTATGACCGATCATGCAGGGGATTTTGAGATTATTCGGATCACGCCGTCTTATCTTCCCCGACTCTCCATCCTTTGACCCATATAGATTCCCCTGAAGGGAAGGACGATACTGGTACACCTCCTCATTATCCCTACGAAAAATTACCTTCCTAACACCATTGGTGAGTAATATACTAACATCTCTCTCATCAAGGATTGCTCCCGATTCATTGATAAATGGTGTCCCAAGGACAAGGTTGGTTAACGTTTGATTGGTGAGAGGGTCCACGTCATCAACCACGGTGAGGTCAGTATTGTAAGCAAGCTCTCCAATCCTAATTGATAAATTTTCTACTACTCTCTCGCACGCAATGCGTTCTGGGAAGGTTTCGTGGTATAGGGAAAGGGGGATTATGTTGACTGGGAAGCTAGGATCTATATGACTATCGGTTAAGAGCTTTTCCTTAATGGCACAGGGGATCTTGAAAACTTTAGGGTTACTTTCCTTAGTCTTATCGCTACTCCCACTAATAACATCCTCCATTTTTCTCTTGGGTTCTTCTATAATAGATTTACCCAAAATGGTTGGATTTCTCTCATGCTCTTCCGATTTCTCCTTCCCTTCATCCGGTTTGCTGGATTCTTGCGCGGTGTATTGCTCGGGTGAGTTGGTAGGTTTTCCGGCCGAATCATGGTCTACCCTTGAGGTCTCATCTTTAGCTGTCCGACTGAATTTGTTAGTTTGTTGTTGGGTTGGGTTGGGTATTGAAGCAGATATCATGGTGATGGTGTTTACGAAGTGGATTGGTCCTAGGGGGTTGACAGGTTCTTTTCCTTTAGGAGATAGGTGTTTGAATAACTTGCTAGGACTTTTTATTTTCACAGGGGAGGTTGGTGGACTCATGATGGTAGCAGATTTAACCTCATCAACGTGAATGGGCTTATTATCAACATGCTCTTTGATAGCAGTTAACAGATTACTAATCTTGTTGTTCACATCAACCTACTGTTGTCTAAATTTGGCCTCGAGTGTAGCGAGCTATAATTCTTGAGATAGAATGAATTTTTTTAAAGTATCTTCACAGCTTTGCCTAGGAATGCCTTGTGATGGAAAATGCTCGGACCAAGTGAGTGGTGAGGAATCATTGAAGGATACGCTTCGCGTTTGGTACCCTCTGAAATTAGGTTTATCCTTCCATGCCTCATAGGCCTCACCAGAAGTTCGAGGACCCTGACCTACGTGTGATGATGTAAATTCGTTATAAGCACGTTTTGGAAGTTCCATGCAGTTATGAGTCTCATGAGGGCCATTGCATAATTTACATGTAGAAGCGATTCTGCTTACTTGGCTTGGAGGTTTTTGAGCTTCGTAAGATTTCATGAGAGACTTGACTCGACCTTCAAGTTCCATGATCCTACGGTCGGGAGTGCTAGAGTTGTTCGAAGGCAAAGATATTGCCTTGACCGTTTTGTTCAAATCACGGGGATCATTCCAACTTTCGTTGTCATAGAGAGCAAGATCTTCTATGAGTTCCCATGAGTGTTCCGCACTAAGATCACGTAGCTTACCACCGGCCGATTGGTCAATGGCTCGCCTCGTGGAGATATCGATATGGTCATAAAAGATTTGGACTTGGAGCCAAAGATCTATGCCATGATGAGGGACTTTTTGGAGTAAGTCCTTGAAACGAGTCCATGCTTCATAAAGAGATTCATTTTGACGTTGTTGGAATATCAAGATGTCATTCCTAAGCTTAGTAGTTCTCCCCGGTGGGAAAAATTGAGCAAGGAAACGAGTGGTGAGATCTTCCCATGTGGTGATGGATCCCGCGGGTAAACGCTCAAGCCATTGACTAGCTTGATCCCGTAGAGAGAATTGGAATATGTGTAAACGGGTTGTCTCTCTAGTTGCAACATCTAGGTCTATGGAATCTACGATTTTGAGAAAGTCCTTAAGATGTTGGTTTGGATCTTCAGAACGAAGTCCATGGAATGCACATCCGCTTTGCACCAACCAGATGGTGTCGGATCGCAAGGGGGTCACATTGGCTCCGGTGAGCTCAATGGTGTTTCGGTAGCCTTGGTGGCTAGGTCGGGAATACTCTCCTAAGGTTCGGGGCCTAAGGGGTTCTAGTGGTGGGTTTTGTTGTGGTGGGATGACGGGTTCAAAGATGTTCCCGTTGTCCATGATGTTGGGTGGTTACGAACAAAGGCACAAAGAAATAAGATAGACTAAGGAAAACCTAAAAATAAAAATAAAATCTTACTAGAAAGGAATCTAGCAAGTAGACCTAATAAAAAGAATTTCTAACCTAGACAATAACTATTCCCCGGGCTGCGGCACCAAAAACTTGATACGTGGGAATCGCACCAGGCTTTACCTCTCAAGGGATCTTGAGAAGCTTACAACCCCCACCAGGCAGTGTACCTGATCGTTGTAGTATAGTATAGTGACAAGTACCGGGGGATTGATCGTTCAGCTAGGAATAGCGTCGCTAGAATTAGAAAACCTAAATACTAGTTCTAAAGGTGAAGGAAGATTATTTCTGTATTTTTATATTTTTTAGAAAGCAATTAAAATTCTCGGGTTTTGAAGGATTTGGGCGGAATTAGTTGCTAATCAACTAACCCAATACTAAGATGCAATCAAAATAAAATATTAAAAATGAAAATAAACTAAATTATACTAAAGTTGTGAGCAGTAATTGGAGAAAATGTGTTTACTTAGATTTCACTACTCCCTAGACATCTTTTACACGTTAATTACTTGTTATAATTGCATGGATGACGGATCGTATTCCTTAATACCATTCATGGGGTGGCACACTTAACTCCCCAATTCTATGAGCTCTTATCTCCTCCTACACCATGCCCAGCACAACTATAGGGATTGTAAACAGTGGCTCATGCATTAAATACAACCAATAAAGACCTAGTGCGCGTTGGTTCATGTTTCTTAAGACGTTCAAGCATGTTACCAATTGGAGATCTGCCAGTTTTCTTAAGCCTAACATATAAATCATTCATCCAAGACAAGAATAAACAAGTAATCAACACATAATCAACATCTAGGTTTCATTAGATCTAAGCAAACACAAGATAGATCTAGCCTAGCATGATGGAATTAAGACAAGAACAAGATATAGACAACCAACACATAGACATATTGATTGAATTAAAAGAATACTTATCTTGATTAAACATGCAAGGTATCAAGGGGTTGGAACCCTTGAAAAACCTGTAAAGTTACACCAAAATCGTACTTAGGGTTTCTCCCAAAACTTCTCTCTTTAAATGTGAAAAATTAGAAAACTATATATAGGAAAAGGGGTCTGACGGCGTCAAGACAAAGTTTGTGACGCCGTCACCTCGCCGTCAAAACTATTCTCGGACTGCCTTGATCTACATTTGACGCCGTCAAGACTTAATCATTTCGAGGCCGTCATGACTTTTACTCTTGACGCCCTACCTTCATGACGCCATCAAATCTCTACTGGACCGTCATGGAGTTTTGCTCTTGACGCCGTCAGGGAGTTGCTCTTGACGCCGTCACCTACTGTTCCCAGCAAGGAAAATTAAGACTTTGGCGTTTTCTTCACTTTTATACTCCAAAAACGTCCGAATTGCTTCCTTTTCCAGAATTCACTCCCAAAGGACCTAAAATCACAAAAGGAACGATTTAGGGCAATATTTGATCAAATAAATTCGAATTCGGGCTTAAATGACCCCCTAAAAACGGATCATTTTTCGCCTCATCACCCACCCTATATATATATATATATATATATATATATATATATATATATATATATATACACACACACACACCCTCTCTTACTAGCAGGGTACCCGCGCGTTGCGGCGGCGGGTACCCTGAAATAATATTTTCCAGTGAATCATGTATTTTAGTTTATAATATTTTTTTGACAATAAATTTATGGATATCAAGAATTTCATATGACATACTTCAACTCATTAACTAAGGAAGTTTTTTCGTCTTTTGGGTCTTTTTTAAAGCCATTCTTATAACATGAGCCCGTTTGGCCCGTGCCCATTCGGAGTCGAGCCCATTTGGTCTGTGCTCATTCGGGCTCGAGCCCATTCGGTCTGTTGTCCATTCGGGCTTGAATATTTATATAGTATGCTTTATTATTTGTATTCTTAACATTTAATGCTTGAATTATGTTTAAGTTGGTTATACAATGTGCTTGATAATTTGTATGTCTTATGTGAGAGGTGTTTTAATAATTGTATTAATTGTATTTATTGACCAGGTTTTGGAGGGAATAGAATGAAATTTTTGCTAAAATCATGCCAAGATACGTTTTTTTTAGTAAAGAATCTTTTTTTAATTAACATTTAATTCGTAGGGGCATTAAGGGGAATTAACATATACACATATTCAAATTTTTGCTAAAATCATGCCAAGATACGTTTTTTTTTTTTTTTTTTTTTTTTTTTTTTTTTTTTTTTTAGACTTTTATTTTCCAGATCTTCTTCTCCAAAATAAATGATTCATAAAAAGACCCTAACCCATAATAAGATTCATTCGAACACATCATTATCTTATACTTCACGAAATCAAAAATAAAAATAAAAAACATGGTTGATATTGTTATGGTTCATCGCTTTAAGAGCGTGATTCGCCTGCATATGACATTGACAACGGCATTTTCCATGTTTCATCTTTGAGAGTCTCGTTATCATTAGTATTTATAAGAGCGTGAAAAGTTTATAGTTCGCTTGTAATCATCAATCTTATGCTCTTTGCAGTTGAGCGTCCCTAGCAATGGAAGGACCACTAGTATTACCATTACTAGAAGAAGACCCAATTCCACTTAGAATAGGGATCGTTGGAAGAGGTTTTGATCCTGGGGTTGATGCCATTTTGTGTTGGGTGCATCCAGAAGATGAAGACCGTGAGCCACCAATTGTAGGCACACGAAATTGAAAACTTATGACTCTATGTGGGATGGTGATCCCCTGGTTTCGTTGACGATGCTGATGTGTGCTTGACTAGAAATGTTCCTCTTTTACGATACTATTTACAGGAGATGGGCTCATGTTGTTCTAAGGAGCTTGTTTGAAATTAGATCTTGTAAGTTGTGGTGGAAAACTTGGATGCAGCCGGTTAGGGTCTCTTCTAAGCTCAAGTGGCTCTTGTTTTACATTGTGTATTATTCCTTGCTTTTGTGTAGGAGCAATAACATTTGGATGCTGAATCACTCCCCCAGTTGATTGCTGCTGTACAATGGTGTTTTTCCATTTGTTGCAGTTGATTACCGTTAAAAGCCAATGGATTTAAAAGTTTTATTAACGGGGCCTGATATTTACACGGACACATTTTATTTGTACACGGAACTTTGCAGCAGAATAGACAAGTGTACCCTTAGACAGTAATTACCCAATTTTTTGGGCCACTGATTCTTAGTACCCCCGCCAAACCATTAAAAAAAATTGAAGCTCTTCTCTTTTTGGTCACTTCCCTTGATCATCATATATATCCTACGTCTTTCACGGCCGACAACCATCGCCGTTTAATGCAGCCATGGCCCCAAATTGAAAACGAATTTAGCCAACTATTATAAACTTCCAAAGGGATCGGGATTAATTCGACACATTATTGAGACACTCGATATGAAATTCTAAACTTTATGTACATTTAAGTCGAACCTCGAAAATGAATTTAACTTCTTTAAGTCCTAATCTTGATATTCTTACCAGATACTCTTTTTATTTTCTTGCAACTAAGTACTATTTTATAATAATAAGTAAGAGCAATGAACAATTCATTTAAATGATGATAGATTCTCAATCTTCCTAGAATTTATACGTTTGAAACACAAGTATAGGATCAAATGCATAGGATCGGGTGTTCCCACCGATTTACACATTTTCGAGGATCAAAATCAGGTGTATCAGCGATAGAGCGTTTGTCTAATTAAGGTGGCAGGAAATTAAATGCAGCGCTAAAGTGAACTGAGACGTAAATTTGAGTTTGGAGTGATATGTTTTAGGGGAGAAAGGAGGGAGTAATTGATGACAAGTATGGTGGGAGTAAATAATATTTTGATTTTAACAAGAGGGGTACTACGCCGTGTTAGATTAGAAATGAAATGAGGGCATATACGTCTTTTTGTTATATTTTTCTGTGTACTAATAAATTTCTTCCGTGTAAGTATAAATCCCTTTTATTAACAGATCGAGAAAAAAATTCAAAAGAGTATTTAAAAATTACAATCTAATAATAATATTATTGTTTATAATTCGTACACATACGAATTTGGGTATTGCAATTAATCTCGTGCATATATGAATTTTGGGTATTACAAATAATTGTATTTAATAATGATAATATTATTTAAAAGTAACGAAAAAAATAATAATAAATGTTGTTCTTTAAATACAAATATAAACTTTAGGAGGTATATACTAAGTGGCATTATTAAATTTATACATTTGTAAAAACATATGAAAAATGAGAATTTTATATTTAAGTTCATAAAAATAAATTTCGAGTGAGATTCTTCAATAAAGTTTTCGGTTTGATGTAAATTATAAATTTCGAGTAAGATTTTATACAACAAAATGGAAGGTCATATCATAATTTTTTCCACTAGATATCATCTTGTTCTCTATCCCTTGAGGCAATTTCCTTCTATATGTATCTTCCCATGGCCAGATGTTCATCTCTAACGTATTTATACTTGTTATAAAAAAATTGTATGTTTGGTATTGATACAAAAGTTGGGAGTTCCTTGTTTGGGTTCCTGTTCTATCGTTGGAAAGATCAGACCTGAGCCTGATTCTTGGTGACTAGGCGCACTAGTTGTTCCAGATGCCTGCTTAGAGGTCGAATCACTGTTGAGGCAACATGATCGAGATCTCTTTATGTTTTAATGATGACAAATAAACCATTGAAACACATAAAATAACAAACGTTAGCTCAAAATCGCCGGAGCCAATGTCTGCTCCTGGCATGCTGCCCGCGCGTCAACGCGCGGGTGATGCGCCAGGAGTATGTATGGTTCCGGGCGAATTTTGAAAGTCGGCTTTCCCCTTATCCGACAAATGTGGATCTTTCAAAACAGATATGAATATGTTATCTGCATAATTGAGAACACTCGAAATGAGTTTTGAGATTTGAGAAATCCCATTTTTAGTACACCCATTTACGGGAAAATGCCAACTCATGTTTTCTAACTACCGCCTCTAGCCAAGGCTTTTCTAAACTTAGGGAGCTTGTATATTTCATGTAACATCGTGTTGAAGCATCCATACACTCATATCCCGTGCTTACGTCTTCTCTAATTACGTAACGGGTTTACTCCCTTATTGGTCAAACTAAGTCAAAGGTCACTTTGCGTAAACGCATCCTTTCCCACTTGGGTTATGCTTTACATCAAGGCAAA
This sequence comes from Artemisia argyi, assembly GCA_030686995.1. Classification (NCBI taxonomy): domain Eukaryota; kingdom Viridiplantae; phylum Streptophyta; class Magnoliopsida; order Asterales; family Asteraceae; genus Artemisia; species Artemisia argyi. The sequence goes on from CM060685.1 coordinate 153,171,306, forward strand.
GCACTTAACTTGTTTGAACCAAGGTATTAGTTGAGAACGTCGAATCGTAGAAAGTCACGAGATATGAAACTATGGATTCTCGACGTTGTGTTACTTGAACTGATAAGTAACCTATGATTTTCTCAACTTATAATCTTAATTGTCTAAACCTTTTCTTCTTAATGACAATTAGATTATGTCTTAATCCTCTCTTAATCTCATTTATGCATAAGACAAAACCAATCATATCCAATCATATCCAAATCAAATATTCTCTTACACAATCTCTTACACCCTTACATATTCCCTTACACACTACATCTCAACCATCCAATCCCTTACAACACATCTCAACCCTTCATTTCTAACACATGGGAAATTATTTGAAACCCTAATAAGGCTCCTCCCATCCTAGCCATTGAATTCAAATCAAACACATCTCAACCATCCATCAAATCTCTTCTATCTATACCACCACATGCCTTTGATCTCATCCATCCATTTCAAATGAAACCATCTCAACCCTCCATTTCTCCTTTCCCCCCAAGCAAAGCATATTCCTTGGAATATCCTTTCTTAACCCTAACCTAGGCATACTTGATCTTAGCCATCCATCTCTAATGAGATCATCTCCTCCATCCACATTTCTACACATGCCAAATTATTTGAAAACCAAGGGAGGGTCTCTTTGATCCTAGCCATCCAATTCAAACCATTTCATCTCAACCCTCCATCACATTCTCCCCCCCCCCAAGCATTGGAATATTCCTTGGTATATTATTTCTCTCTTTTCTATGCCATGTGAGGAGATACACTTCTACCCCTTCCAAATTACCCTATCTACACTTTAAACCCTTGGTAATTTGGTTTCTCTTTAAACACTTCACAAATGATTTTCCAAATTGGCTATTTGAGTTGGTAAACCTTAGAATGATTAATGTTAAGGTTTAGTGTGAAGAACACATATCTTTGCACTTGATTTTCACACTAACATCTTTGGAAGAACACATATCTTTGTAAAGGAAGAATCACAAGAACCTAATCTACTCTTGTGATTGAGTCGAGGGTCTTCTTATCTTTACCCTTTCTATTACAATCGAGTCTCTAGGTTAGGTTAGGACTGGGTTGATAAACAAACATTTATTCTTTCACTTGTTTGTAAGGGAAGTCTTGTGTCTTGGTGACCAAGCCAAGATCATTGGGGATCTAGTTGGGGTTTGATACTTCTGGGTGGAAGTCTTGGTAGAGATCTTTGTGATCCTTAGGTAAAGTCGAATCGTGAGATTCTTTTGGGTGGTTTCCGAGGGCGGAATACCGTTGATGAGTTACTCCTTCTTTGTGAGCATCGATATTAGTGAATATCAGTGGAGTGAATTGTAACGGTTTATAGTCCACCGAAAGGATTATACTAGTGAATAGTATTGGAGTCGCGGATTCGCAACTGGACGTACAAATGGTATAAACCCCCCATCCCGAACCAGTATATATCATGGTGTCTTTTACTTGCTTTATATACTTTGGTTATGTTAGTGGTTGTTGGATTATTATACAACCACTTGGTGCTATCTTTGGCTTAAAGTTTTTAAACATCTAAAAAGCCGAAGAAACCGTATTCACCCCCCCCCCCCCCTCTACGGTTCTACAATTGGTATCAGAGCGGAATACTCAAGTTTTTGATTGTTAAAACCTTCCCGAGAAGTCATTTTAAATCTAAAACTTCTTTTCCAAAAATCTAAAATCCTAACAAAGATTTTTGGTAAAGTTGAGTATAGATCCATGGCTCAAGAGAACCATGTGCTCTTCGGGGTGAATACATTTGATGATGAAGATATATGCATGGAGAATTCAATGATTGGATTTGAAGACACTTGGAGTCTTAGCAATGATGAAGATAACAAAGAGAGGAATGAATCATGCTTCATGGCTTTAGGATCTCTAAAGGTACATCTAGATCCCTTTAGTTCAAACAAAACATTAGATGCTAGAGAATTAGAAAAAGATAATCTTGAACTAATAAGAATTAATAATGATTGGATTAAACAAATAAAAGATATACTTCGAGAGAAACGCATTTTACAACAAGAAACAAATAAACTAGCTAGTAGAGCAAATGAGCTTGAACTTGAAATTAAGAAGATCAAAGCCAAAGAGGTAGTTGAACCATGCTTAAGTTGTGAAAAACTTACACATGTGGTTGACTTTTTGAACAATGATGTGTCTAAACTTCAAGATGAAGCTATGTGTTTTTCAAAATTTAAGAAAAGTAGCTTAAACATAGGAAATAATGTATCTTGTCAAGGTAAGGAAGATCTTGAAAATTTTGAAAATATTGAAAAGCCAAAAATTGACACTAAAGTTAATGAAAATTTGGCTTGTTCTAATTCTATACCTAGAATACCTCAAACACATGTTCCTAGTCCATATGGTATCCAAGTACCAATCTTAAGTGTTAATGAAATGAAACAATTTTACAAACCAATAACTCATAGTAAGTATCATACACTCAAAACACGTAAGACTCATTCAAAAAACAAGCATCATAGTCAACACTCTTCTCGAAAGAAAAAGAGGTTTAATAGGAAAGAAAAATTCTACCCAAACAAACGGCCTCTAAGACCAAATAATTCTAGGCCCTCTTCTCAAGACGCTCCTTGGAAAATATTCTCTGAATTTGGACGTAAGATACTTTGTAACTTGCTCCAAAATCCAAGAATGTATAACATGGAAGTGTTCTATGCTAACCTCAATGGACCCATAAGAAAATGGGGACCGAGAGTTTGAGTTTCATGTTTGTTATATAGGTATGCCAAGAAGACATGTGTATGACTATCAACACTTGTGAACAACACACTAGAAGAACTTCCAAATCCTCCATTGACGTTATTGGTGATGTGTCTACACTTTGGCATAAAAGATTAGGACATGCAAGCATGAAAATAATTCTTAAGTTAAATTCTAAGGCATTAGTTAGAAATTTACCTAAGCTAGATTATGCTTATCATTCTTGCAATGCATGTAAATTAGGAAGTCAAGTCCATGCAAGTTAAAAATTTAATAATTATAACATCTCAAATATAAGGATTTTAGAATTAGTTCATCTAGGCTTATTCGGTCCATCAACCACTCCAAGCTATGAAGGAAACTTCTATACTTTGGTTGTTGTTGATGATTTCTCAAGGTATACATGGAGTAAATTTCTGAAATCTAAAAATGAAGTTTTCAAAAAGTTCAAAATATTAGGAAAAAGCCTACAAAATCTACTTGATCGTCGTATTACATCTATTCAAACTAGCCTCGGTGGGAATTTTTATAAAAATAAACAATTTGGAGAGTTTTGCGATAAAAATGGTATTTTACATAATTTTTGATCTTATGACTCACCTCATACTAATGGAATTGTTGAAAGAAAAATTAGGCACTTACAAGAAATGTGTTGTATTATGCTTAACGAACAATTTATCTCACATAAGTTTTGGTGTCATGCTATAGAAACCGCATCCTTCATTATGAATAGAACATCAATTACTAAAACTTGCAATAAAACACCTTACGAGATTCTTAGGAGGAAAAGGCCATCACTAGGATACTTTAAAATCTTTGGTTGTAAATGCATAATATCTAAAACACATAATGGAATATTCCTAGGATACTCACATACATCAAAGGCATATAAAGTTTATAATAAGGAGACCTCTAAAATCATTGAGACACCTGATGTAAGGTTTAACGAAGAATCATGCTTGCCATTAGAAGATAAGCTAGGAGAAAACATTGATCAAAATCAAAACTTTAATCACACCAATCAAGTTGAAATAATAAATTATAAACAATGAAAATGATTTTGAAAATGATTTTATAGCACAAGCTCAAAACAATACATTTGCATTCATATCAACTATAGAGCCAAAATGTTTTGAGGAAGCTATTAGGGACGAAACTTGGTTTATGGCAATGCATATTGAGATAGATCAACTCACACGCAACAATGTTTGGGAATTAGTTCCATTACCTAATGCTTGCACCCCTTTTGAATTAAAATGGTCCTTTAGTTGCACCTTGCATGATAATGGAACAATTTGTGAAAATCAAGCTAAGTTAGTAATAAATGATATTGATCAAGTTGAAAAACCCATTAATCAAATTTTTGCCCTGGTTGCACAAGTAGAGTCTTTGCGCATCCTTCTTGCCTATGCATGTAGTAGCATGATTAAACTTAAACAAATGGATGTCAAAAATGCTTTTAATAAAGTAATTAATTGTGAAATGTATGTCTCCCAACCACCGGGATTTATTAACTTTCAAAAACCCAATCATGTTTTTAAAATAAAGAAGGATTTGCATGGACTTGATAAAGAAAATCATGTATGGCATAATAGTGTAGTATCTTTTCTTGTTGAATGTAAATATGCAAGAGGCATGAAGAATAAGTCTTTATTCTTCAAGATAAAGGACAAGCATCAAATAGTCATTCAAATATTTGAAAATGATATTGTCTTTGGATCTACACGCCAAGCATTGCATGACGAGTTCTTAAAACATATGCATGAGAAATTTAACATGAATGTGTTAGGAGATCTCAAGTCCATACTTAACTTACAAGTTATACAAAGTGACAATGGCACATTTATCTAAGAATCAAAATATTTAAGAGAGACTCTTAGAAAATTTGATCTTGAAAATGTTAAGACCATCAAAACACCAATGGCAACCGATCTAAAGCTCACCCTGGACATGGATGGAATTTCGATTGATAATTCTAAATATCGATGTATGATTGGATGTCTACTACACCTAACCGCTAGTAGACCCGACATCATGTTTAGTGTATCATTGTGTGCAAGATTTCAAGATAACCCCAAGGAATCTTACATGAATGCCATTGTACGGATATTTAGATACCTAAAGAGCACACCTTATCTAGGTGTTTGGTATCCAAAGGCCTCGGGTATTGAAATTAGTATTTACACCGACTCCGATCACGCCGTCGACTACGTTGATAGAAAAAGCACTAGTGGTGTATGCACCTTTGTAGGAGAATGTCTAACATAATGGTCTTGTCAAAAACAAAATGCTTTAGCAATATCCACTACCGAAGTAGAATATGTTGCAGTCGGAAGGGCTTGTCAACAAGCTTTGGGGATGAAGCAAATGTTTAGTGATTACAACATCCATCTACAAGATGTTCTTGTACTGTGTGACAACAAGGGTGCTATCGATCTAAGTAAAAATCCCGTTCACCATTCTCGAACTAAACACATTGAAATCCGTCACCATATTCTACGTGACAACGTTTAGAAAGGAAATATTCTTTTGGAAAAAGTTGCCTCCGAAGACAACGTTGCCGATATCCTAACATTTCAGAAGTTTGACTTTCAGTTTTTGACCCGCTAGGCTACATTTTCAAAACTTGGACTCAAAAGAGATTTAATGCAAAACGACATTCTGAACAACTTTCGTGTTTTAACGGAAGGCCGATTCAGACCAGAAAAGACTCAAAACCCCGTTTAAAAACTGCATCAGCTCACTTTTTATAAAACAAGTGCCGTCATTTTAAAAGAAAAAATGTAGAACTGATTTTTAATCAAAATCACCCTCATTTTCGCACTTTCACACCCCAATTCCTCGCGGTAGACTAAAAACGTTGTTTCGGACAACTTTCGGGGCCGAAACGGGCCAGAAAATAACGTAAATGCCCTTATTCAGATTTGACAGCAAATAAATTTTATACAAGTGCTGTTTGGAAATTTATAATTTTTCTAAATTTCAAATGACCGCCAAACGTTCGTTATTAAGAGTTAGAAGCCGAATTTTATATCAAAACGTTCATATTAACATCCTCTATCATATTCAAAAGACAAAAATCAGTTTCAAAAATTTCAACCTAGGCGAAACAAGCCTCAACTTTCTGGTCTAAAATGGGTAGCTTTAAACCCCTTCAAACTTCAATTTTCGCAATATACAACATCACCATAAGCTCTAACTAGCCTAATCCCATTCACTAATCATCCCAATTATTAATCCAACCTTTAAAATACTTCGCGCATCACCACACATGGATTCTAAGTACTAGATTATACACATGCATAATTTATAAAAATTAATATCACAAGATAAGCTATAAGCTTATAAGCTCGAACCAATCCATTACCCTTTTAATTACTTGTTGAAACGAGACCAACAACAACCCCTTGTGGGTCTTTGTTGCTGTGAACTGAGCCGAACAAAACACCATTGTGATGTGTTTGTTGGCTGAGCCAACCGAAGACACCTACACCCCTAGGTGGATTTTCAGTCGAGAACCAGGACCAAACTCAAATAAATAAGCAAATCCAATCCAACACATAAGCAAAACAGAATAAGCCAAACACCACCTGTGGTGTGGCTGTGACCCGAGAGCACAACAAACAACTCCTTAGGTCGTTTTTGTTTATTGATCTCAGAACCAAACCAAATAGTCCAACACCAATTTTGGTGTGGCTGTGGTTGCGACCCAAGACAAACAAACACCCTCTTGGGTGATACTTTTCCAGTCGAAGCATAATAAGCCCGAGACCAAATCAATTAAACAAACCCATTCACTAATCATCCCAACTATTAATCCAACCTTAATAATAATATTTCACACATCACCACATGGATTCTAAGTTCTAGATTATACACATGCATTGAAGTTAAGAGAAAATAATTAAAAAGGAGTTTAGAGGTATCACTTACAACACAATAATTGGAGACAAAAGATCAAGCAAGAACCCTAATTGGGTTGTTCTTGCTGCCGTGACCACTCAACACAAAACAAAAGCCCGAATTCGATTTTTACTTCACCAAATCTTGTTAAAAACCACTAGAATTGAACCCTTGTATCACCAATTACCTTTAATTATACTTTGTACCAAGTCAAAGTCACCACAAATAGCTTGTATCATCAGAATATATATGACGAAGTAACTTCTTAACCAAAAACGACACCCATACGGGTTTCCAATCGGACCCGGGATCAAGAAAATAAAATAAATATGAACAACTACATGAAAACAATGATATTTTTTTAGGTTTAGGGTAAAAAAAACAAATGAAGATAAGGGATGGAGAGGTGAGAGAGATATAGTGACGGAGGTGGTGACCGGAGCAGCGGCGGCGGCTCCCTGATCTTGGAGAGGTGAGAGAGATATAGTTTTAGGTTTAGGGTAAAAAAAACAAATGAAGATAAGGGATGGAGAGGTGAGAGAGATATAGTTTTGTGGTCCGTGTTTTTTAAATAATTTGAGATATGACACGAATTTTATGACACACAAAAATGCCTGTCGTCTAGCCTTCAGATTTTACAATTTATGACAGTTTTTTTATGACTTACAATTTTATGCGTCATTATATTGTGTGCGTCATAAAATGCGAGTCAAGGATAGACCTTTTTCTAGTAGTGATAGTTTGACAATTCATGTGAGATTGTATGCATGATTTTAAAGAAGGTTTTTAGCATTATTTAACAATGCAAGTAAAATTGGTTTTCATGTATTTCCTAGATGTGAGAATGATTTGGATAAAATAGATTGGGTTTTGGTTTTACAAATGTGTTTATGCAAAGAAAATCAGTTTCTCAATCTTTAATTTTGTCCAAAATAGATTCATATACACAGATTTGAGGAGAAAAGAGAAAGCAAAAAATTTCACCAAATGTTCAGATGGCCGGTCTCCTTAAAGATAGGCCGGTCCCCTTAAAGTTTAAGGGGACCGTCCTTATAACTTTAAGGGGTCCGCCCAACTGAACTATGCCTAAGAAAAAAAATGCAGAAGATGTAGTTTAGTCAATTTGTTCCATCATTCTTAGACCTAGACGTAAGTGGTTAAAGGTTTCGCGCTTAAGGGGTTTAGTGAATATATCCGCTATGTTATCTTTCGAGGCAATCTTTTCTATAGATATGTTTCCTTTTTGTACGTTATCGCGAAGGAAATGGTGATGAATTTCTCTGTGCTTAGTCCTGGAGTGTTGAACAGGATTTTTACTTAAATCTATGGCACCTTTGTTATCACACATAATTGGAACATTATCTAACCTAGTACCATAGTCTACGAATGCTTTTTCATCCATAGTGCTTGTTGACATGCCTTTTCGGCGCTTACATATTCGACTTCGGTGGTAGAAATAACAAGAGCAGTTTGCTTCTTCGAAAACCAAGATGTTTGACAACATCCCATAAACGTGCAAAATTCCGCTCGTACTTTTTGGGTCCACGTAGTCTCCCGCATGATCCGAATCCACATAGACGATTGTTTCTATGCCGGATCCCTTAGGATACCATAATCCTAAGTGTATAGTGCCCTTAATGTATTGGAAAATACGCTTAACCGCTTCTAGGGCTTCTAGGTGAGAGGTTTTGGGATCCTCTTGAAAGCAAGCACAGAGGAAAACACTAAATGTGATATTGGGTCTACTTGTTGTTAAGTATAGTAAACTACCTATCATCCCTCTATACTTAGTATTGTCTACGGACTCACCTTCTTCATCTCTTGTGAGTTTGACTTCCATAGACATCGGTGTTTTCATAGGCTTAAAGTCTTGTAGTCCAAATTTCTTAAGCATTTCCTTAATATATTTAGATTGGTTAAAAAAATATTCCATCTTCTGATTGTGTTATTTGTAATCCTATGTTTTATTTGTAATCCTAGAAAGACGTTTAGTTCACCCATCATACTCATCTCAAACTAATCATGCATGATGTTGGCAAATTCATCACACATTTCCTGACAAGTCGATCCAAATATAATGTTATATATATTTGAACAATGATGAGATTTGGGCTTTTTCTTTTAGTGAAAAGAGTGTTATCTACCATTCCCATGGAATAATCTTGTTCAATAAGAAAAGCTTTTAATCGATCATACCAAGCCTTAAGAGCTTGTTTGAATCCATATAAAGCCTTCTTGAGTTTGTAAATGTAATCAGGTTCTGCGAAGTCAATGAATCCCGGAGGTTGTGCCACATAAACCTCCTCATTGATAAAACCGTTAAGGAATGCTCTTTTCACGTTCATTTGAAATAACTTAAAGTCTAGGGCACATGCATAGGCAAGGAGTATTCTTATAGATTCTAATCTAGCTACGGGGGCATAAGTTTCGTCATAATCAATTCATTCTTGTTGATTATAACCTTGGGCAATTAACCTAGCTTTGTTCTTAGTTACAATTCTATTTCATTTAACTTATTGCTATATACCCATTTAGTTCCTATGATGGTCATGTTCATTGGATTTGGGACTAGTTCCCAAACATCATTTGTCTTAAATTGATTTAGTTCTTCTTGCATGGTCATAACCCAACTTTCATATTTTAAAGCTTCATTTATTTTTTTAGGTTCTATTGTTGAGAGAAAGCAAAAGAAGTTGTTTTTTTATTTTGGGCTTGTTATCTAAGAGTTCTTTGATTTAGGCTTCCTATTATGTTATCTAATGGGTGTGATTTAGATTCCTTAATATTTACTACTTCGTTATCTTCTAGTGTTATATTATTATCTCCTAAAGGTTTTGTTTTACTAACCTTAGTGGCTTCTTCTTCTACTAGGTCATCATCTTCTAGCGGCAATGTTTTAGGTGGTGGTGGTGTTTCATCAAATGTTACGTTCAATGACTCTTCTACATTCATGGTGTGTTTGTTATGTATTATATATGCTTTACTATTTTGTGAATAATCTAGAAAAATTCTTTCGTATGATTTTGGGTCAAACTTAGTAAGATAATCCCTAGTATTAAGAACATAGCATTTACTTCCGAATACCCTAAAGTAGTTTAAGTTAGGTTTTCTACCTCTTAACAACTCATATGGAGTTTTTTCCTAAAATTCTCTCTATTAATTATGTATGTTGATGTATCTACGGCTTGACACCAAAATTTTTGTGGGATGGATTGTTCATTTAGCATTGTTCTACTCATTTCTTGAAGAGACCTATTTTTTCTTTCTACTACACCATTTGATTGGGGAGTATAGGGAGCGGAAAAGTTGTGAGATATTCCATTTAAATCACAATCTTTTCCGAATTGTACTTCGTTATCAAATTCCCTACCATGATCCGTTCTAATAGATACTATGGAACATCCTAATTTATTTTGGATCATTTTACTAAATATTTCAAATTTTTTAAAGGCCTCGGCTTTATCGCTTAAAAACCTAGTCCATGTGTATCGTGAATAGTCGTCTACTATTACTAAGGTATAACGGTTTCCTCCGTAACTCCGCACAGCGGATGGACCAAAGAGATCCATGTGTAATAATTCTAGGCACCTAGTAGTGGATACTATATTTTTAGCTTTGTGGCTTACATGTGCTTGTTTCCCAATTTTACAAGCATCACAAAAATGTTTATCATATCTTAGGTTAGGCAAATTTCTAACTAATTCCTTAGAGGCTAAAGATTATATTTGTTGCATGTTTACGTGTCCTAATCTCTTATGCCACAATGTAGAGTTCTCGTCTAAGGTTGCTAGGCATATCTTATCTTCCTGTTTATTTCCTAGTTTCATAACATATACACCCCCTTTCCTAATTCCTCTACCTATGACTATTCCATCCTTAACTATTTCACTATCTTTTTCGGTAAAGGTAACCCTGCACTTATTATCGAATATTTGGCCTACACTAAGCAAGTTATATGTTAAATTATCTACATGCTCAACATTATCAATAGTTAGGGAGTCTTGAGAGATCGTACCTTTGCCAATGATTTTTTCACGCAAGTCACTACCGAAAATGACATTACCTCCGTTATATGCCTTGTATGAAGAGAATAGCTTGTGGTTCGCCGTCATGTGCTTTGAGCATCCACTATCCTTGATCTATTTGTCGGGCTCCAAGTTTATTCCTAAGCATATTTCATCGGTCGCTTGAGCTATAAGACAGTTTTCGTCGTTTGCTTTTTCAACTTCGTCTTTGTCACTATCACTCCATGTTCCACTAATGAAGGCGCCTTGATAAAAATAACCCGATGGCTTTGGACATTCGCCAATAAGATGATTTGGACTTTCACATCTAAAGCACTTTCTTTTCCCGTAGTTATCATTTCTATCTCTTTGGAATGATTTTCTTTCGTCTCATGCTTGTCTTTTAAATCTTCCTCGTCTCTTGAAGAATTTCTTGAATTCTTTTATGGCCATTACATATTCTTCGTCTTTACTATCGTCACTTGAATTATTATCGTTACTAAGTTCCTTTTTGGCTTTCAACACAAGAGATTGATGTGTTCTTTCTTGCTCTTGACCGTTTCTGAGTCTCTCTTTATAATTTCTTCATGGACCTTCAAATTGCAATAAGTTCATCAAGCGATAACGTCATCAAATTCTTCGATTCTTCAATTGTCGTGACCTTTGCTTGCCATTTTGGATGCAATGCCCTAAGAAATTTTCTAACACAATTCTTACTAGAAAATTTCTCATCAAGTGCTTTTAAACTTGTGATAATAGTGTTAAATTTAGCAAAAGCATTATCTATTGATTCCTTTTCCGGAATCGTAAATTGTTCATATTTTTGAACAAGAAAATCTATTTTGTTGTCTTTAACTTGACTATTACCTTGGTGAGTGATTAGTAGGGAATCCCAAATTTTATTTGCGGTTTTACACATAAAAATTCTTTCATATCCTTTGCGTGGGAACGCATTATAAATTACCATTTTAACCTCATTATTTTTTGCTAGTTTCTTTTTCAAATCATCACTTTGTTTTTCAAAAGGTACAATTTCATTCATTTTAGTTTCCGGATTATTTTGAATAGGAGGAAAATCACCAAAGGTAATAACATGCCAAAGATCAAGATCTTTTGATTTAACATGTTTCGAATCTATTTTTTCAATATAGAAAACCATCACTTTCAAATTGTGGCGGTCTTTGCATAGATTGTCCTTCTAAATATTTTCCCGATTCCATAGATCGATTCAAGTTTTAAAATATAATATATTTTAAAAATCTTGTTTGACGTGTCTCTTGATACTAATTTTGAAAAACTAGAAGGGGGGGGGGGGGAGGTTCAATAGTGTTACGTCTTTTTAATTTATTATAAAAACTTTGGTTTTAAAAATATTGTTTACTTTAAAACTTTTTGATTCGATATTATGTGAATTCAATTCTTACACAATATAAACAATTTTGACTAAGTACTAAAGCAATATAATGTAAGTAAGATAATGAGTAAGAGATGGAAAGATTGAACCACGAGACAAAGGATTTATAGTGGTTCAGCTACGAAGCACTCTTCGCCCTACTCTACTCCTCGAGCACCTAACTCGAGAGTTTTCTTCATTATGTCAACAAGCTCCCTTATGGCGTAGAAAACCTTACACACCTTTCGCTTACACTGATTTATGACATTAAGCTAATTGTCGAGTTATAATCCTAGCTAGAACCAATCTCACACCACTAATCACTACACTACTTCTTCACAACTTCTTCACTACTTAGAACCACTTATTCACACCACTTCTTCTTCACACCAATATTACTTACACACCACAATCTCTTCACAACTTCACTACTTACACAACACTCTAACCTAATCTCTTCACTACTTCACTGCTTACCTACCACAGTAACCTAATCTCTTATATCTACACCTATCTAACTAATATTCACACCTTGTACACAAATGAATAAATAATTTACAAATGATAAGATACAAACAACCTAGATGAAAAGATCACACTAAGTTGTAATACTTCTTGTCTTGATGATTAGAAGTTTCTTCTCTTGCACTTGAATGATAGAAGCTTGGATCACAAGGAAACAAAAGCTTATGATTATATGATCAAAAGATTAAGAAGGATATGAAAGAAGATTTAGATCAGAAGTTTGGAGTGCAAAAGGTGAGAAAAAAATCTAGGGATGATCCAGTATTTATAGGCAAAGCTGAGGCAAAGAGGAGCGTGACAGGTCCCTTTAATTAGGGGTCGGTCCCCTTATTAATAATTAAGGGGGCCGCCTAGCAAATTAAGGGGGCCGCCCATTCTCTGAACGTTGTTCAGCTTTGTCTTTTTGTAGGAAAGGTTTTTCTGGAACAATTTTGCTGTTTTTGATTAAAAAATTGAATTTATATATTTATGGTGAATTAAACATATTTAATACCAAAAATGATTTCTAAAATATATAAAATGTTTATGAGATTTTATAAAAAATATAGTGATTAAGAAAATGTTCCTTTAATCATAAAATGCATTAGGCATTTTGTTTATTCATACCTTAAGTGATTTGGTTGTTAGAAAGAATATTTACGACTAAATACTTGTATACGTTATAATCTTTAGTTTAATGAGTTTACATTTTGTGATTATCAAAAGATAGAGATATCGAGAAATATTAATAACGTTTTTAGACATTATTATATCAACAAAGGTAAAAACCGGGACCGAGACCGAGACCGAATATGGTCGGTCCGGTCCAAAAAGGCAAGATTTTGGCATGATTTTTGGTTTTTTGGTCGGACCGGACCGACGACCGAGGACCAGACCGAATGTGTCGGTCCGGTCCGATCTCGGTCGGTCCTGTCCGTTCGGGTCGTTTGCTCACCCCTAGTTGTAACTGAGGATAACGAGCATAATGGTGAAAGAGATTTTGAGGGTGAGGATTGAGAATGGATGGTGACCTGATGGATATCGTGAGAGCTGATGAGAAAGAGTGATGAAAAATATTTGTTTATATTTAAGAATAAGTGATGGTATTCATTTATTACTAGAACGATGCGTATAATGCGACGGCGGATACCTGTGACTATAGTAGTATAGATTATTATTATTATTATTATTATTATTATTATTATTATTATTATTTAGTACTAAATGATGTTAAAATATATGAGATGGAACTAAATAAAAATTAATGATATAAAACAAAATGCACAGGATTGGTGGTGCTATTCTACGCAAATTTAAAGACTGTAAATGCAATTTGAAACTCTCAACGTCGGTAGATTACAACTTTGGAAAAACCACAGGGACAATCCATGTAAATTGGAGTATTACCAAAGAATGGGGCATGTCATCAGATGTCTCAAACACGGGAACTTGGAAGGGCATTTTCGGTACAGAAAATTGATTCCCATCAGCTGTCCTCCAAAATCATCTATTTAATCCTTCATTTTTTATTCTTGTCTCACTCACTCTCAAAAACTTCCTCAGGCAACAAAGGTAGAAATGCAATTTACGCCCCATTTCCCATTTCTTTGTTGTGATGTTAACTTATTTGGTTGTTTGGTATTTGCTTATTTGTTAGGTTATGTACTTATAGTCTTGTTTAAATGAGGAAGAATAGTTTTTATGCTTCATGTTCTTATTTTTAAGCTGAAATAAATAAGTTGTTTTCAGTAATAGTTAAATAGCTGGTTAGGAGGTGTTTGGGTAAAGCTTATTTAAACAGCATTTCATAATGTTAAGGTTTAGTGTGAAGAACACATATCTTTGCACTTGATTTTCACACTAACATCTTTGGAAGAACACATATCTTTGTAAAGGAAGAATCACAAGAACCTAATCTACTCTTGTGATTGAGTCGAGGGTCTTCTTATCTTTACCCTTTCTATTACAATCGAGTCTCTAGGTTAGGTTAGGACTGGGTTGATAAACAAACATTTATTCTTTCACTTGTTTGTAAGGGAAGTCTTGTGTCTTGGTGACCAAGCCAAGATCATTGGGGATCTAGTTGGGGTTTGATACTTCTGGGTGGAAGTCTTGGTAGAGATCTTTGTGATCCTTAGGTAAAGTCGAATCGTGAGATTCTTTTGGGTGGTTTCCGAGGGCGGAATACCGTTGATGAGTTACTCCTTCTTTGTGAGCATCGATATTAGTGAATATCAGTGGAGTGAATTGTAACGGTTTATAGTCCACCGAAAGGATTATACTAGTGAATAGTATTGGAGTCGCGGATTCGCAACTGGACGTACAAATGGTATAAACCCCCCATCCCGAACCAGTATATATCATGGTGTCTTTTACTTGCTTTATATACTTTGGTTATGTTAGTGGTTGTTGGATTATTATACAACCACTTGGTGCTATCTTTGGCTTAAAGTTTTTAAACATCTAAAAAGCCGAAGAAACCGTATTCACCCCCCCCCCCCCCCTCTACGGTTCTACAATTGGTATCAGAGCGGAATACTCAAGTTTTTGATTGTTAAAACCTTCCCGAGAAGTCATTTTAAATCTAAAACTTCTTTTCCAAAAATCTAAAATCCTAACAAAGATTTTTGGTAAAGTTGAGTATAGATCCATGGCTCAAGAGAACCATGTGCTCTTCGGGGTGAATACATTTGATGATGAAGATATATGCATGGAGAATTCAATGATTGGATTTGAAGACACTTGGAGTCTTAGCAATGATGAAGATAACAAAGAGAGGAATGAATCATGCTTCATGGCTTTAGGATCTCTAAAGGTACATCTAGATCCCTTTAGTTCAAACAAAACATTAGATGCTAGAGAATTAGAAAAAGATAATCTTGAACTAATAAGAATTAATAATGATTGGATTAAACAAATAAAAGATATACTTCGAGAGAAACGCATTTTACAACAAGAAACAAATAAACTAGCTAGTAGAGCAAATGAGCTTGAACTTGAAATTAAGAAGATCAAAGCCAAAGAGGTAGTTGAACCATGCTTAAGTTGTGAAAAACTTACACATGTGGTTGACTTTTTGAACAATGATGTGTCTAAACTTCAAGATGAAGCTATGTGTTTTTCAAAATTTAAGAAAAGTAGCTTAAACATAGGAAATAATGTATCTTGTCAAGGTAAGGAAGATCTTGAAAATTTTGAAAATATTGAAAAGCCAAAAATTGACACTAAAGTTAATGAAAATTTGGCTTGTTCTAATTCTATACCTAGAATACCTCAAACACATGTTCCTAGTCCATATGGTATCCAAGTACCAATCTTAAGTGTTAATGAAATGAAACAATTTTACAAACCAATAACTCATAGTAAGTATCATACACTCAAAACACGTAAGACTCATTCAAAAAACAAGCATCATAGTCAACACTCTTCTCGAAAGAAAAAGAGGTTTAATAGGAAAGAAAAATTCTACCCAAACAAACGGCCTCTAAGACCAAATAATTCTAGGCCCTCTTCTCAAGACGCTCCTTGGAAAATATTCTCTGAATTTGGACGTAAGATACTTTGTAACTTGCTCCAAAATCCAAGAATGTATAACATGGAAGTGTTCTATGCTAACCTCAATGGACCCATAAGAAAATGGGGACCGAGAGTTTGAGTTTCATGTTTGTTATATAGGTATGCCAAGAAGACATGTGTATGACTATCAACACTTGTGAACAACACACTAGAAGAACTTCCAAATCCTCCATTGACGTTATTGGTGATGTGTCTACACTTTGGCATAAAAGATTAGGACATGCAAGCATGAAAATAATTCTTAAGTTAAATTCTAAGGCATTAGTTAGAAATTTACCTAAGCTAGATTATGCTTATCATTCTTGCAATGCATGTAAATTAGGAAGTCAAGTCCATGCAAGTTAAAAATTTAATAATTATAACATCTCAAATATAAGGATTTTAGAATTAGTTCATCTAGGCTTATTCGGTCCATCAACCACTCCAAGCTATGAAGGAAACTTCTATACTTTGGTTGTTGTTGATGATTTCTCAAGGTATACATGGAGTAAATTTCTGAAATCTAAAAATGAAGTTTTCAAAAAGTTCAAAATATTAGGAAAAAGCCTACAAAATCTACTTGATCGTCGTATTACATCTATTCAAACTAGCCTCGGTGGGAATTTTTATAAAAATAAACAATTTGGAGAGTTTTGCGATAAAAATGGTATTTTACATAATTTTTGATCTTATGACTCACCTCATACTAATGGAATTGTTGAAAGAAAAATTAGGCACTTACAAGAAATGTGTTGTATTATGCTTAACGAACAATTTATCTCACATAAGTTTTGGTGTCATGCTATAGAAACCGCATCCTTCATTATGAATAGAACATCAATTACTAAAACTTGCAATAAAACACCTTACGAGATTCTTAGGAGGAAAAGGCCATCACTAGGATACTTTAAAATCTTTGGTTGTAAATGCATAATATCTAAAACACATAATGGAATATTCCTAGGATACTCACATACATCAAAGGCATATAAAGTTTATAATAAGGAGACCTCTAAAATCATTGAGACACCTGATGTAAGGTTTAACGAAGAATCATGCTTGCCATTAGAAGATAAGCTAGGAGAAAACATTGATCAAAATCAAAACTTTAATCACACCAATCAAGTTGAAATAATAAATTATAAACAATGAAAATGATTTTGAAAATGATTTTATAGCACAAGCTCAAAACAATACATTTGCATTCATATCAACTATAGAGCCAAAATGTTTTGAGGAAGCTATTAGGGACGAAACTTGGTTTATGGCAATGCATATTGAGATAGATCAACTCACACGCAACAATGTTTGGGAATTAGTTCCATTACCTAATGCTTGCACCCCTTTTGAATTAAAATGGTCCTTTAGTTGCACCTTGCATGATAATGGAACAATTTGTGAAAATCAAGCTAAGTTAGTAATAAATGATATTGATCAAGTTGAAAAACCCATTAATCAAATTTTTGCCCTGGTTGCACAAGTAGAGTCTTTGCGCATCCTTCTTGCCTATGCATGTAGTAGCATGATTAAACTTAAACAAATGGATGTCAAAAATGCTTTTAATAAAGTAATTAATTGTGAAATGTATGTCTCCCAACCACCGGGATTTATTAACTTTCAAAAACCCAATCATGTTTTTAAAATAAAGAAGGATTTGCATGGACTTGATAAAGAAAATCATGTATGGCATAATAGTGTAGTATCTTTTCTTGTTGAATGTAAATATGCAAGAGGCATGAAGAATAAGTCTTTATTCTTCAAGATAAAGGACAAGCATCAAATAGTCATTCAAATATTTGAAAATGATATTGTCTTTGGATCTACACGCCAAGCATTGCATGACGAGTTCTTAAAACATATGCATGAGAAATTTAACATGAATGTGTTAGGAGATCTCAAGTCCATACTTAACTTACAAGTTATACAAAGTGACAATGGCACATTTATCTAAGAATCAAAATATTTAAGAGAGACTCTTAGAAAATTTGATCTTGAAAATGTTAAGACCATCAAAACACCAATGGCAACCGATCTAAAGCTCACCCTGGACATGGATGGAATTTCGATTGATAATTCTAAATATCGATGTATGATTGGATGTCTACTACACCTAACCGCTAGTAGACCCGACATCATGTTTAGTGTATCATTGTGTGCAAGATTTCAAGATAACCCCAAGGAATCTTACATGAATGCCATTGTACGGATATTTAGATACCTAAAGAGCACACCTTATCTAGGTGTTTGGTATCCAAAGGCCTCGGGTATTGAAATTAGTATTTACACCGACTCCGATCACGCCGTCGACTACGTTGATAGAAAAAGCACTAGTGGTGTATGCACCTTTGTAGGAGAATGTCTAACATAATGGTCTTGTCAAAAACAAAATGCTTTAGCAATATCCACTACCGAAGTAGAATATGTTGCAGTCGGAAGGGCTTGTCAACAAGCTTTGGGGATGAAGCAAATGTTTAGTGATTACAACATCCATCTACAAGATGTTCTTGTACTGTGTGACAACAAGGGTGCTATCGATCTAAGTAAAAATCCCGTTCACCATTCTCGAACTAAACACATTGAAATCCGTCACCATATTCTACGTGACAACGTTTAGAAAGGAAATATTCTTTTGGAAAAAGTTGCCTCCGAAGACAACGTTGCCGATATCCTAACAAAACCCATAAAACGAGAAACTTTTAACTACCTTAGATTAGGCTCGGATTGATTGAATATCGAGAATAATGTAGTTTATAAGTTGGACCGTGAATTTGAGTTGTACTCAATATTCCTAATGCACCTTGTTGTATTCGAACCAACAAAAACCAACAATTATTCCTTATAAACTTAGGATGGTTTATAATAAACAAACTACAAAATTCATTTATTTTATCTTATCCCATCCATGATTCTTATCCAAACAAGAATCTCACATGTCACTCTCATTGGTCCACTTAAGATTTCATGGGCCCCACTTCTTAAAACTCACAACAAACACAACTTACCAATCAATCTTTTGTTCTCCCCCTCCCCTTGAAGTGCTGCCAACAAAGACACAAACACACACACACACACACTCATCTTCTTCCTACACTACCTTTTTCTTGAAGATCTTGGTAAGTCTTGATCTCTATTGTTCCATTGCTATGTCTGTAATCGTTATTGCTTACTATTTTTGTAAGATATGCATATATGTATGTATACTTGGGCTATCATTGAAATCTTTCATTTGATCTTAAAAATGATTTGTCACATATGGGAAAATTACTAGTTACAAGGGAAACTATGGCAAAATTTTCTAAGAACTTTTACAAACAAAATGGAATCATGCCTTTTCGGGTAAATTAATCAAAGGGGTTTTGTGTTTTTTGATCTATTCGTGAACTATATGTAACTAATTCACCCTTTCTTTTCAAAAAATTCCAAAATCTTGAATTTTTGAGGGAAATCCATTAATTTTTACGAGGCTGGCGCGCTGCCAACGCGTCAACGCGCGGGCAACGCGCCAGACATGCTGATGTTTTTCGTTTCTATCTTTGGTTATAAATATACATATATGTAAACACATCATGTGTTATTTTGATAGGAACAATGGGTGAAAGACGTGACACCAAAAAATACATGAAAAAGGTCCGTTGTGGTCGAGGTGTTGACAACTACAATCCATTTGAAAAACGCAATTATCATGAGGGTCGTCATTGTGACCTTGACTTCATTCGTTTGTGTGGTCTTCGTCAACCTTTTACCAATGCGGGTTGCTTGTCATTTGCTTTACTACCTCCCGACATCTAGCCTCGTCACATACAAGAATTCTATGCCTTTTATCGCTTCAACCCCGCCGATCTTAACCTCAACTTTCAAATGTATGGGCATAACTATACATGGTCTTTGGAGAAGCTCGGAACGGTTCTTGGCATCAACTCTACCGGCATCAAGCTCTACACCGATGTTACGGAAACAAGAGAATTCAGAAAGTACCGAATTTATCACTCAACTGAAGAGAATAGAATTGCTGCGGTTGTGGTACAAAATGCATCTTCAAGCCTCAATATCATTGCAATGACGAGGCTGACTCTCATTGGGCTCAATCACACTTACGTGACACGCTCAATGCATGGGAACATGTTTTGACTTCCAATGTGTTTGTAAAGTTGGGAGCTAGAGATGAAATGTCTCAATTGTTGTTGGATACATGCTTTATTGCATTGATACCGACACACCATTCAACTTTGCCTATTTCATGGCCAAAAGAATGGACAAGCTTCAAGGCAACACGAGATTAATTCCTTATGCTCGTCTCCTCACCACACTTTTTGAACACATCAAAGCTGAACATCCTGACCATGCCCAAGATTGGCCTGATTGTGAGATGGTTGTTCTACTATTTGCAAACTTCAACGCAAATAGTCTTGATCGTGCTGATGTTGACCTTGAGCTTCTGGCTAATGCAGTTTCCACATCTCAACAAGCTTCTATGGATCCAATTGGACAAATGGAATATATGGTTAATGAGATGTTTGATGAGCGCGCTTGGAATGCTTCGGAAGACGTCATCAGTGAGGATGAAGTGGTTGATGATGTTGCCTCCTTGCCAACCCACGAACGACTTGCCTACAAACTTACCAAGCCACCAAATGTCAACGTCGTGAAAGCCGGTCAAAGTTCGGGGTTCTTAAGAATTTCATCACCCGTTGGGCCACCTACATCTCATGCAAATATCTTTGATGTGTTTGTGTAACTTGTGTTTGTTTGATCTCTTAAGACATTTCTCTATGTGTATTTCATCTAGGATCTCTATGGTTGTTGAATAATTGGTGTGCTTATGTTGCATGCTTAAGACTTTGTTATGGGCTTTATCTAATGGTTTTGTATTTGGATTAATCTATGCCTCTCATATGATTTACATATATTCTTGTGGACTAACCCATGTTGCAAGTCTCCAAATGGTAACCTAACCCATTTTGGAACTTTCACATGTGAGGATTTCTTTGTTGGTTGCATCTTGTGATTTCTATGCGTAGCTAGGCTACCGCAAAGGTGAGGTTCTTGACCCATGGATCCCCGCCTTAAAACAAGGGGGAGCAATGATCTAGGGGGAGCTATGTTCAAGGGGGAGCACGAAAACAAGCCACTTTCCCATTTCAAATGGAAGTCCCGCCTTTTTGATTCGACAAAAGGGGGAGAAAGAAAGCAAGATGCGTGAAGACCATTCAAGTAATGTTTAAGGCTTCACCAAATTACAAAGCAAAGGTCAAGAAGCAAGCTACACCAAAGGCGCACTTTGTCTTCGCTAAGTTTGGTATTTTTATTTGCTTTCGGTTTTTTTTTTTTTTTTTGGTCATCATCAAAAAGGGGGAGATTGTTCAGGCAACATGATCAAGATCTCTTTATGTTTTAATGATGACAAATAAACCATCGAAACACATAAAATAACAAACGTTATCTCAAAATTGCCGGAGCCAATGCCTGCTCCTGGCGTGCTGCCCGCGCGTCAACGCGTGGGTGACGCGCCAGGAGTCTGTATGGTTCCGAGAGAATTTTGAAAGTCGGCTTTCCCCTTACCCGACAAATGTGGATCTTTCAAAACAGGTATGAATATGTTATGTGCTTAATTGAGAACACTCGAAACGAGTTTTGAGATTTGAGAAATCCCATTTTTAATACACCCATTTACGGGAAAATGCCAACTCATGTTTTCTAACTACCGCCTCTAGCCAAGGCTTTTCTAAACTTAGGGAGCTACTGTATTTTACGTAACATCATGTTGAAGCATCCATATGCTCATATCCCGTGCTTACGTCTTCTCTAATTATGTAACGGGTTTACTCCCTTATTGGTCAAACTAAGTCTAAGATCACTCTGCGTAAACGCATCCTTTCCCACTTGGGTTATGCTTTACATCAAGGCAAAACACTTAACTTGTTTGAACCAAGGTATTAGTTGAGAACGTCGAGTCGTGGAAAGTCATGAAATATGAAACTATGTATTCTCGACGTTGTGTTACTTGAACTTATAAGTAACCTATAATTTTCTCAACATATAATCTTAATTGTCTAAACCTTTTCTTCTTAATGACAATTTGATTATGTCTAATCCTCTCTTAATCTCATTTATGCATAAGACAAAACCAATCATACCCAAATCAAATATTCTCTTACACAATCTCCTACACCCTTACATATTCCCTTACACACTACATCTCAACCATCCAATCCCTTACAACACATCTCAACCCTTCATTTCTAACACATGGGGAATTATTTGAAACCCTAATAAGGCTCCACCCATCCTAGCCATTGAATTCAAATCAAACACATCTCAACCATCCATCCAATCTCTTCTATCTATACCACCACATGCCTTTGATCTCATCCATCCATTTCAAATGAAACCATCTCAGCCCTCCATTTCTCCTTTCCCCCAAGCAAAGCATATTCCTTGGAATATCCTTTCTTAACCTTAACCTAGGCATACTTGATCTTAGCCATCGATCTCTAATGAGATCATCTCATCCATCCACATTTCTCCACATGCCTAATTATTTGAAAACCAAGGGAGGCTCCCTTTGATCCTAGCCAGCCAATTCAAACCATTTCATCTCAACCCTCCATCACATTCTTCCTCCCCAAGCATTGGAATATTCCTTGGCATATTATTTCTCTCTTTTCTATGCCATGTGAGGAGATACACTTCTACCCCTTCCAAATTACCCTGCTACACTTTAAACCCTTGGTAATTTGGTTTCTCTTTAAACACTTCACAAATTATTTTCCAAATTGGCTATTTGAGTTGGTAAACCTTAGAATGATTAATGTTAAGGTTTAGTGTGAAGTACAATTAGGAGTTTAGCAAGGTAAGGCATTTATAATTAATGCCAAACACCCAAAGCCTCAGGAATATTTTCCTGGGTGTATGGCGCGCCGCCCACGCGTCAACGCATGGGTGACGCGCCGGCCTCGGTGAAATATTCCCAAGATTGGGTTTTGCCTATAAATACCATGCCTTGCCTCTTGTATTCCTCACCCCTTGCCATTATTCTTTCTCTCTAGATTCTTTCTCTCTAAACAATCTCAAATCTCTCAATCTCTCTATCTCTCTATCTCTAATCTTGTGTTCTTGATTTTTACACTAACATCTTTGGAAGAACACATATCTTTGCAAGGGAAGAATCACAAGAACCTAATCCACTCTTGTGATTAAGTCGAGAGTGTTCTTACCTTTACCCTTTCTATTACAATCGAGTCTCTAGGTTAGGTTAGGACTTGGTTGATAAACAAACATTTATTCTTTCATTTGTTTGTAAGGGAAGTCTTGTGTCTTGGTGACCAAGCCTAGATCATTGGGGATCTAGTTGGGGTTTGATACTTCCGGGTGGAAGTCTTGGTAGAGATCTTTGTGATCCTTAGGTAAAGTCAAATCGTGAGATTCTTTTGGACCGAGGGCGGAATACAGTTGATGAGTAACTCCTTCTTTGTGAGCATCGATATTAGTGAATATCGGTGGAGTGAATTGTAACGGTTTATAGTCCACCGAAAGGATTATACTAGTGAATAGTATCAGAGTCGCGGATTTGCAACTGGACGTACGGATGGTATAAACCCCCCATCCCGAACCAGTATATATCATGGTGTCCTTTACTTGCTTTATATACTTTGGTTGTGTTAGTGGTTGTTGGATTATTATACAACCACTTGGTGCTATCTTTGGCTTAAAGTTTTTAAACATCTAAAAATCCGAAGAAACCGTATTCACCCCCCCCCCCCCTAACAGTTCTACAATCACTTTGATGTTTTTTTCCTCTAGGGTCACCATGTGTTTTCTCCAACTGCGGAGTATGTTGGCTTGAGTTTTTATGCTTCCTCATTCTAGTTCGTAATGTATGGTCCCACGGATGGCGACACTTGTTGATACAAAAGTTGGGCGTTCCTTGTTTGGGTTCCTGTTCTCGTATCAATTGGATCTTAATGCTTGAGACCTGCGCACTAAGAAAGCAAACAACACCGTTATGCTTATCGTGGGATTGTCTCCCACGATTATCCTCCGGCTTGAGAGTAAGTAATCAGTTTTAGGGTTATAGTGAAGAGTTAGGGTTTTTAGATGATACCTCAATGAGAGCCTTGATATTCTTTATATAGGTACGGAATCCTTGTAGATTTCGTGCTCCTCACTCTTCAGCGTATCTCGCGCCTTATCTGGTCTATTGATCTTTATCCCATAAATAAGAGATCATTATCAAGACAATAAATAATATATTTGGGTTTGGGCTTTCGTGAGCCCAAACCGTTAGCATGGTAGCTCAAATCATTATTATGATAGCCCACGCGTGATGGGCTTGGGCGTTAGTAGTGTCCATTAATCGGGTTCGTGACCCGAGTGTGGACTATACGTCATCGTTTGGTTTATTTAATTCTACAGGAATATATAAAGATGGAGCGTGATCCTGATCGTGAGCTACCTAATGTAAGGAAATTGGGAGGGGAGATTGGTGGTAGTAAATGTCAATAACTTGAAGAATTGGCTTCGATATTGAATGCATATCAGAATTTGGAGACTATTAGAAATAGTAGTAATTATGCTATGTCAAATTCTTGTCTTCATCTAACCACAACATCTTATTAAAATTTAGTAAATACATAGATCCTTCTGCAGCCATTTTGGACATCACAAATTATAACTGAGAGGAAAACAAGAAACTATTAGAATTCTCATGAACGCCTCAAGGTTGTTGAAATCTTGGGCTATTATGTTTGAAATTGTGACTTTGAATCTGCTGCGTATATCATACGCATATGTGTTGTGCTCAATAAATTTGTGATTGATACGTGCTGGAAAAATTGTCGTATCCCACTCGCAACTATTAAAAACTACTCAGCACAGAGAAGTTGTTTCTGCTAAAAGGAAACTAGAATCAATCTTGCCTGTGGGGTAAAGCTGTCCGTGCTCTAATTCGCCCTTCAATGTTTTAGTAATGGCCTTGATGGTTTTGACGGTTGAAATGAAGCCGTAGAAAAAAGCGCGGGATTATAAATATTAAAAAAAAGCACGAGTTACTCCGATATGTAAAAGAAATACATGAGATTGTACGTATATAAAAGACTCGTGTAATTCATCTTTGAAGTTTAAATAAAGATATCCGGATTTTGTGTTAACATGTCCTTAGCGAACTTTCTTTAAGTTGAAACAAAGCGATAAAAAGCTTTAACCATTTGAACAAACAATATATTCGTGTTAATATGACTTATATGCCAATACAACATATGCGCACACGGTTGTCTAAAACTAGTTTCATATCAACATAAATTATCTTCAAATATTATTACACATTAATTGTATTTTATTTCATTTCTCTCTATCTTTTATCCTTGCCTTATAATTAAAACATATAAAAGTTATACTATTCACATTCCGTATCATCTTTGCTATAATGCCTTCCATTTTTCCTTTTAAACTTTTACACTTTCAAGTAACTAGCAGGGTACCCGCGCGTTGTGGCGGCTGATGCCGAGAAATAAAATTTTTCAGTGAATCATATATTTAAGTTTATTATTTTCTTTTTGACAATAAATTTACAAATATCAAGAATTGGCCGTGCCAGTTCGGGCTCGAGCCCGTTTGGCCCGTTGCCCGTTCGGGTTTGAATATTTGTATAATGTGCTTTATTATTTTTATTAGTGACATTTAATGTAGGAATTGTGTTTAAGTTGGCTGTACAATATACTTGATAATTTGTATTTGTTATGTAAAAGGTGTTTTAATAACTGCATTAACTTTATTTATTGACCAATTAATTAATTAACTATATTAAATATATTGACCTCATTAATAGCGCTTTGTATTTTGTACATTAAGCTTTAAGATTTGTAAGTTATATAGTAGAGAAATTATGTGCAAGCTATACAATTTCTATAATAAGCAAGCTGCTTTTTTTAAGTATTTTTATTTAAAGAATGTCTTCCTCAATTATAAGATAGTAAGATTTATCAAGATAATCTTTTAAGTAATTTATCAAGATGCGAAAATTTATAGAATGCAGGTTGTTATTTTATAGACTTGACCGTAAATTATACTAATGGACATCTCGTTTACTTTACCAAAAGAGTAAATTAAATGGATAGTCCTTGTGGTTTGTCAAAAATTGAATTTACCATCCTTGAGAGTTTCAAATTGCATTCACAGTCTTTAAGTTTGCATAAAATAATACCACAAGTCCCTCACGTTAACTGTCGTTACCTTTTCTCGTTAAATTCCTTCTTAATTATGCCATGCACATGTGGGTAATTTTATCTTTTCCTCATTCACTTTCTTTTTTATGATCCCACCTACACCTACACCAACCCACCACAAATTAATATATTTTAAGAATTATCATTCATCATCAACATTATAAATCAAACCACAAAATCATCTAAATCAAAACACAAAGTCAATAACCACAACAAAAATCATCACTCAACAACACTCCAAACCTAAATACACAAACTAAAGAAATACAATAACTTGTAATTTACACATTAAAAAAACCTACATAGGATAATCTTTACATTAACACGTCAAAGAAGATAAAACTTGTTGGAAACTATTAATAGCGACAAAAAACCCACATTTAAAGACCCATTACTTTTCACTTCCAATCCGAACATAAACTCATGTTCAACCACCACTACTAACTCCACTTCAACAATTTTGGTTTGTGGGTATTTATCTCATATCCAAATCAATCACAATTACCCCCGCCAGTTCCACTATCTCCATACGAAGCGTAATTCTATATTAAAAAGGGTAAAAACCATATCTATAATGAAACCTTATAAATGAAATAAAGCACAAAAAATGAAACTAAACCCACCCAAAAAAGAAACTCAATAACAAAGCCCACATATAAAATTTGTGTGGGTATATTGTTTAGAATAAGGCTATTTAGGGTTTTTATATCTGACGATTGCTTATATTTTATTTTTGTTGGTGTGGTTAGGACGACAGTGAACTTGTTGTAAATAAGGATGAGAATCGGTCCAGGACCGGACTGCCAAAAACCGAGACCGAATTAAGGTTGTGGAAAACTAGAAGGGGGAGGGGGGTTGCATAATTTTACGTCTTTTTAATGTATTATAAAAACTTTGGCTTTAAAAATATTTTTTACTTTAAAAACTTTTGATTCGATATTATGTGAATTCAAGTCTTGTACAATATAAACAATTTTAACTAAGTACTAAAGCAATAATAATGTAAGTAAGATAATAAGTAAGAGATGGAAAGATCGAACAACAAGACAAATGATTTATAGTGGTTCGGCTACGAAGCATCTATTCGCCCTACTCCACTCCTCGAGCACCTAACTCAAGAGTTTTCTTCACTATGTCAACAAGCTCCCTTATGCGGGAGAAAACTTTACACACCTTTCGCTTACACCGATTTACGACACTAAGCTAAGTGTCGAGTTCTAATCCTAGCTAGAGCCAATCTCACACCACTAATCACTACACTACTTCTTCAAAACTTCTTCACTACTTAGCACCACTTATTCACACCACTTCTTCTTCATACCAATATTACTTACACACCACAATCTCTTCACAACTTCACTACTTACACACCTCTCTAACCTAATCTCTTCACTACTTCACTACTTACCGACCACACTAACCTAATCTCTTATATCTACACCTATCTAACTAATATTCACACCTTGTACACAAATGAATGAATAATTTATAAATGATAGCACACAAACAACCTAGATGAAAAGATCACACTAAGTTGTAATACTTCTTGTCTTGATGAGTAGAAGTATTCTTCTCTTGCACTTGAATGGTAGAAGCTTGGATCACTTGGAAACAAAAGGTTACAATCATATGATCAAAGGATTAAGAAGGATATGAAAAAAGATTTAGATCAGAAAGTTTGGAGTGCAAAAGGTGAGGAAAAATCCAGGGATGATCCAGTATTTATAAACAAAGCTGGGGCAAAGAGGAGCGTGGCCGGTCCCCTTAATAATTAAGGGGGCCGCCTAGCAAATTAAGGGGGCCGCCCAATCTAAACGTTGCTCATCTTTGTCTTTTTGTGGGGAAGGTTTTTCTAGAACAATTTTGCCATTTTTGGTTGAAAATTTGAATTTATATATTTATGGTGAATTAAACATATTTATTTAATACCAAAAATGATTTTTTAAAATATATAATATGTTTATGAGATTTTATAAAAAATCTAGTGATTAAGAAAATGTTCCTTTGATCATAAAATGCATTAGGCATTTTGTTTATTCATACCTTAAGTGATTTTGTTAGAAAGAATATTTACGACCAAATACTTGTTTACGTCATAATCTTTAGTTTAATGAGTTTACATTTTGTGATTATCAAAACATAGAGATATCGAGAAATATTAATAAGTTTTTAGGCATTATTTATATCAACAATCTCCCCCTTTTGATGATTACAAAACCTAAACTAATTAAACCAAAAATTAATTTTTAGACAAGTATTTGTGAGTTTATATTCACTTCTCCCCCTTTTGTAGAATCAAAAAGGTTATGCCGATTAGTTTCATTAATAAAATTATGACGGGATGAGAGCTCCCCCTTGAAATGTGCTCACCCTCATTCGAGGGCACAAAGGAATCGAGCTATGGAATGCTTGGCTACAAAAACAAGTTAAGAAGACAACACACACACACACACATACACACACACACACACACACACACACACACACATATATATATATATATATATATATATATATATATATATATATATATATATATATATATATATATGCATAGCAAAAAATTTAAAGCAAACATAGATAACAAATTGATTCAAGCATTCAAGATGGTCATATAAAACATATGAGCATCATTACAACATTCAATATGCTTGAAGCATATTGATTACAACAACAGTAAAAGAAACAAAAGGGTCTTAAATTGCCAAAGAGAGCGCTTGGACTTGCTTGCAACACTAAAGGTTTAACATTTTTATTTGTTGGAGGAAGACATAAGCATTAAGCTTAGTTGTTTGATGGAGAGGGGTATGGAGCGGAAGAGGTGGATCTAACAATGTTGTATCTGGTTAATGGAGGTATTAGATGAGGACGAGTGAGAAGATATTCAATCCAAGAAATATCTTCACTCAAGTAGAGGATTGTTTTTGGAGGAAGATGCAACAAGGGCAATAGTGGGTGTAGTTTGTAACTTGATCCAAGTTGAGAGAGTGGGGTAAGCAATTTGCATAGGGTGAAGATGGAGGTTGGCCTTTGCTGCGTTGTGCAAGGTGCATAGCAAGGAGATCACTTAGGTCATGGATTTGGTTTATTTCTTCACAGAAGTTTTGCTTTTCCGTGAAAATGTGGATTGAATCATTTGGTGGAAATCAATGGAGTTGTGGGGTGAAGTTGGAAGTGAAGTTGGATGGTTGACCAAAATGATAGGGATTTTGAGAGGTTTCATGAAAGCTAGTTTGAGGTTGAGATGTGTAGTTTGGAATGAAGGTGGATGTTTGGCTAATGTGGTAAGGTTTGTAAAATGGTTCAATGGAATGATCTTGTGAATTTGGAGTGTAGTTGGGAAAATAAGTGGGCGGAGGTGTTGGTTGTTTACTAATGTCGTTTGTTGAGATGGACTTGTTACGAGGGCTTGTTTTTCTTCGCCAAACGGATTTTTCGGTGATCCTTGCTAGCGTTAAGGCTTTTGATTTTGATTTGTTGAGAAAAGACATGATGAGATAAATGGGGAGTTTGAGGAGTGGGAGTATTTATAGTGTAGGATTTATGTGATTAGGGATGGATAATGTTTGTTGGAGGGATTAGAACAAAATATGTTTGTGAATTTTGGGAAGTGTAGGATAAAATTGTCTAAAAAGCAAAAAAGATTCTGTAAACTCGCCCATCAGATGGTCGGTCCCCTTAAATAGGGGCCGATCCCCTTAAATATTAAGAGGGTTGCCTTATGATTTAAGGGGGCGCCCATCTGGTGGTTCCCAGATTACCAGAAAAGGGTTTTTGGCAAAAAAAAATTAGAAAATGATGTGTTTTTAGGTTTAGTTTCAAGCAAGTCTAACTCTTTGAGGCATTTAGCATGTAATATATTCATAAACAAACATGCATGCAAAATAAATTAGGTAAGAGAACAAGCAAGCAAGTAATTCTAACTATGTTGGAGCAAAGGCAAAAGCAATTAGCAAGTGGGAAACTAGTGATGGAACAAATGTGAGAATATGATTATTGATTTTGTCCTAGTGTGTGCCTATATGCAACAAATGTGGAGATATGATTGTTTCGACTCCTAAATGCAATAAAAATCCTAAGAAACAATCCAAAGTCTCCTTGATTTAATTTTGCTCAATTCATGAGTGTCAAAGGTATATATTGAGTTATATACACTACTAGAAAAAGGGCTATCCTTGACTCCAAATGCGAGTCAAGAAGAGGTCTTATGACGCGCAAATGCAAGTCAAGGAAGGACCAGTCATAAATCTTCATGACTCGCATTTTTGTGTCATCCCTCTATGACGCGCACTTATGACCCACATTTTATGACTCTTTTTTGCGAGTCATAACCTAATTTTTTTTTAAAAAATTAATTTTTTTCAGTTCCTAATTTTCTATTAAATGACAATTAAAAACCTGATAGTACAAAATTAAAAACACAAATATCAAAATAACGCATTTCATATATATAAAACAATGAGGTTAATTAATTCACGATAAGTCACAAGTTAATTAATGACAAAAATTACTTATCGATATGCCTAGTTTTTATATAGATCAAATCTGTCTCAACACATTGGACCACTTTGCAGATGTCATTTGACTCTTCTTGGTGGAGACTGGTACCCGATAACCTAATGTTTGTTGATTCAGAAGCGGAATATTCATCATCACACGTGTTTCCTCGTTGCCCATCCTAAATTTAAAAGAAAAAGTAGCAAAACAGGATAATCAGAAGAAAAAAAAAACAAGTTTTTATAACATCTCTCCAAATTTTTGTAGTTTATTATAAATGATCATAAACTTTGCATGCCGCCAAAATACATTAAACTTATAACATACCCATTGTGTTGAAGTTTGATCGTTTCTAACGGCTTGTAGCAATTCCTTGATCCGAGATTCAGCAAGATCCCTTTGTTTGATAAGATCTCGCACCTCTTTCTCCAAATGCGAATAATAAATATATTTATCATTTTTAACCCAAAACCCAACTTATGGTTAACTTGACTTTCAAAAGAAAACCATACCAAACCTAAACGTACCCATGGCCAACTCGTGACCACATGTTGATACCCCTTGCAAGTTGCTGCTGACAGTTGACTTTTAGCAACATTTCAGAAGTTTGACTTTCAGTTTTTGACCCGCTAGGCTACATTTTCAAAACTTGGACTCAAAAGAGATTTAATGCAAAACGACATTCTGAACAACTTTCGTGTTTTAACGGAAGGCCGATTCAGACCAGAAAAGACTCAAAACCCCGTTTAAAAACTGCATCAGCTCAATTTTTATAAAACAAGTGCCGTCATTTTAAAAGAAAAAATGTAGAACTGATTTTTAATCAAAATCACCCTCATTTTCGCACTTTCACACCCCAATTCCTCGCGGTAGACTAAAAACGTTGTTTCGGACAACTTTCGGGGCCGAAACGGGCCAGAAAATAACGTAAATGCCCTTATTCAGATTTGACAGCAAATAAATTTTATACAAGTGCTGTTTGGAAATTTATAATTTTTCTAAATTTCAAATGACCGCCAAACGTTCGTTATTAAGAGTTAGAAGCCGAATTTTATATCAAAACGTTCATATTAACATCCTCTATCATATTCAAAAGACAAAAATCAGTTTCAAAAATTTCAACCTAGGCGAAACAAGCCTCAACTTTCTGGTCTAAAATGGGTAGCTTTAAACCCCTTCAAACTTCAATTTTCGCAATATACAACATCACCATAAGCTCTAACTAGCCTAATCCCATTCACTAATCATCCCAACTATTAATCCAACCTTTAAAATACTTCGCGCATCACCACACATGGATTCTAAGTACTAGATTATACACATGCATAATTTATAAAAATTAATATCACAAGATAAGCTATAAGCTTATAAGCTCGAACCAATCCATTACCCTTTTAATTACTTGTTGAAACGAGACCAACAACAACCCCTTGTGGGTCTTTGTTGCTGTGAACTGAGCCGAACAAAACACCATTGTGATGTGTTTGTTGGCTGAGCCAACCGAAGACACCTACACCCCTAGGTGGATTTTCAGTCGAGAACCAGGACCAAACTCAAATAAATAAGCAAATCCAATCCAACACATAAGCAAAACAGAATAAGCCAAACACCACCTGTGGTGTGGCTGTGACCCGAGAGCACAACAAACAACTCCTTAGGTCGTTTTTGTTTATTGATCTCAGAACCAAACCAAATAGTCCAACACCAATTTTGGTGTGGCTGTGGTTGCGACCCAAGACAAACAAACACCCTCTTGGGTGATACTTTTCCAGTCGAAGCATAATAAGCCCGAGACCAAATCAATTAAACAAACCCATTCACTAATCATCCCAACTATTAATCCAACCTTAATAATAATATTTCACACATCACCACATGGATTCTAAGTTCTAGATTATACACATGCATTGAAGTTAAGAGAAAATAATTAAAAAGGAGTTTAGAGGTATCACTTACAACACAATAATTGGAGACAAAAGATCAAGCAAGAACCCTAATTGGGTTGTTCTTGCTGCCGTGACCACTCAACACAAAACAAAAGCCCGAATTCGATTTTTACTTCACCAAATCTTGTTAAAAACCACTAGAATTGAACCCTTGTATCACCAATTACCTTTAATTATACTTTGTACCAAGTCAAAGTCACCACAAATAGCTTGTATCATCAGAATATATATGACGAAGTAACTTCTTAACCAAAAACGACACCCATACGGGTTTCCAATCGGACCCGGGATCAAGAAAATAAAATAAATATGAACAACTACATGAAAACAATGATATTTTTTTAGGTTTAGGGTAAAAAAAACAAATGAAGATAAGGGATGGAGAGGTGAGAGAGATATAGTGACGGAGGTGGTGACCGGAGCAGCGGCGGCGGCTCCCTGATCTTGGAGAGGTGAGAGAGATATAGTTTTAGGTTTAGGGTAAAAAAAACAAATGAAGATAAGGGATGGAGAGGTGAGAGAGATATAGTTTTGTGGTCCGTGTTTTTTAAATAATTTGAGATATGACACGAATTTTATGACACACAAAAATGCCTGTCGTCTAGCCTTCAGATTTTACAATTTATGACAGTTTTTTTATGACTTACAATTTTATGCGTCATTATATTGTGTGCGTCATAAAATGCGAGTCAAGGATAGACCTTTTTCTAGTAGTGATAGTTTGACAATTCATGTGAGATTGTATGCATGATTTTAAAGAAGGTTTTTAGCATTATTTAACAATGCAAGTAAAATTGGTTTTCATGTATTTCCTAGATGTGAGAATGATTTGGATAAAATAGATTGGGTTTTGGTTTTACAAATGTGTTTATGCAAAGAAAATCAGTTTCTCAATCTTTAATTTTGTCCAAAATAGATTCATATACACAGATTTGAGGAGAAAAGAGAAAGCAAAAAATTTCACCAAATGTTCAGATGGCCGGTCTCCTTAAAGATAGGCCGGTCCCCTTAAAGTTTAAGGGGACCGTCCTTATAACTTTAAGGGGTCCGCCCAACTGAACTATGCCTAAGAAAAAAAATGCAGAAGATGTAGTTTAGTCAATTTGTTCCATCATTCTTAGACCTAGACGTAAGTGGTTAAAGGTTTCGCGCTTAAGGGGTTTAGTGAATATATCCGCTATGTTATCTTTCGAGGCAATCTTTTCTATAGATATGTTTCCTTTTTGTACGTTATCGCGAAGGAAATGGTGATGAATTTCTCTGTGCTTAGTCCTGGAGTGTTGAACAGGATTTTTACTTAAATCTATGGCACCTTTGTTATCACACATAATTGGAACATTATCTAACCTAGTACCATAGTCTACGAATGCTTTTTCATCCATAGTGCTTGTTGACATGCCTTTTCGGCGCTTACATATTCGACTTCGGTGGTAGAAATAACAAGAGCAGTTTGCTTCTTCGAAAACCAAGATGTTTGACAACATCCCATAAACGTGCAAAATTCCGCTCGTACTTTTTGGGTCCACGTAGTCTCCCGCATGATCCGAATCCACATAGACGATTGTTTCTATGCCGGATCCCTTAGGATACCATAATCCTAAGTGTATAGTGCCCTTAATGTATTGGAAAATACGCTTAACCGCTTCTAGGGCTTCTAGGTGAGAGGTTTTGGGATCCTCTTGAAAGCAAGCACAGAGGAAAACACTAAATGTGATATTGGGTCTACTTGTTGTTAAGTATAGTAAACTACCTATCATCCCTCTATACTTAGTATTGTCTACGGACTCACCTTCTTCATCTCTTGTGAGTTTGACTTCCATAGACATCGGTGTTTTCATAGGCTTAAAGTCTTGTAGTCCAAATTTCTTAAGCATTTCCTTAATATATTTAGATTGGTTAAAAAAATATTCCATCTTCTGATTGTGTTATTTGTAATCCTATGTTTTATTTGTAATCCTAGAAAGACGTTTAGTTCACCCATCATACTCATCTCAAACTAATCATGCATGATGTTGGCAAATTCATCACACATTTCCTGACAAGTCGATCCAAATATAATGTTATATATATTTGAACAATGATGAGATTTGGGCTTTTTCTTTTAGTGAAAAGAGTGTTATCTACCATTCCCATGGAATAATCTTGTTCAATAAGAAAAGCTTTTAATCGATCATACCAAGCCTTAAGAGCTTGTTTGAATCCATATAAAGCCTTCTTGAGTTTGTAAATGTAATCAGGTTCTGCGAAGTCAATGAATCCCGGAGGTTGTGCCACATAAACCTCCTCATTGATAAAACCGTTAAGGAATGCTCTTTTCACGTTCATTTGAAATAACTTAAAGTCTAGGGCACATGCATAGGCAAGGAGTATTCTTATAGATTCTAATCTAGCTACGGGGGCATAAGTTTCGTCATAATCAATTCATTCTTGTTGATTATAACCTTGGGCAATTAACCTAGCTTTGTTCTTAGTTACAATTCTATTTCATTTAACTTATTGCTATATACCCATTTAGTTCCTATGATGGTCATGTTCATTGGATTTGGGACTAGTTCCCAAACATCATTTGTCTTAAATTGATTTAGTTCTTCTTGCATGGTCATAACCCAACTTTCATATTTTAAAGCTTCATTTATTTTTTTAGGTTCTATTGTTGAGAGAAAGCAAAAGAAGTTGTTTTTTTATTTTGGGCTTGTTATCTAAGAGTTCTTTGATTTAGGCTTCCTATTATGTTATCTAATGGGTGTGATTTAGATTCCTTAATATTTACTACTTCGTTATCTTCTAGTGTTATATTATTATCTCCTAAAGGTTTTGTTTTACTAACCTTAGTGGCTTCTTCTTCTACTAGGTCATCATCTTCTAGCGGCAATGTTTTAGGTGGTGGTGGTGTTTCATCAAATGTTACGTTCAATGACTCTTCTACATTCATGGTGTGTTTGTTATGTATTATATATGCTTTACTATTTTGTGAATAATCTAGAAAAATTCTTTCGTATGATTTTGGGTCAAACTTAGTAAGATAATCCCTAGTATTAAGAACATAGCATTTACTTCCGAATACCCTAAAGTAGTTTAAGTTAGGTTTTCTACCTCTTAACAACTCATATGGAGTTTTTTCCTAAAATTCTCTCTATTAATTATGTATGTTGATGTATCTACGGCTTGACACCAAAATTTTTGTGGGATGGATTGTTCATTTAGCATTGTTCTACTCATTTCTTGAAGAGACCTATTTTTTCTTTCTACTACACCATTTGATTGGGGAGTATAGGGAGCGGAAAAGTTGTGAGATATTCCATTTAAATCACAATCTTTTCCGAATTGTACTTCGTTATCAAATTCCCTACCATGATCCGTTCTAATAGATACTATGGAACATCCTAATTTATTTTGGATCATTTTACTAAATATTTCAAATTTTTTAAAGGCCTCGGCTTTATCGCTTAAAAACCTAGTCCATGTGTATCGTGAATAGTCGTCTACTATTACTAAGGTATAACGGTTTCCTCCGTAACTCCGCACAGCGGATGGACCAAAGAGATCCATGTGTAATAATTCTAGGCACCTAGTAGTGGATACTATATTTTTAGCTTTGTGGCTTACATGTGCTTGTTTCCCAATTTTACAAGCATCACAAAAATGTTTATCATATCTTAGGTTAGGCAAATTTCTAACTAATTCCTTAGAGGCTAAAGATTATATTTGTTGCATGTTTGCGTGTCCTAATCTCTTATGCCACAATGTAGAGTTCTCGTCTAAGGTTGCTAGGCATATCTTATCTTCCTGTTTATTTCCTAGTTTCATAACATATACACCCCCTTTCCTAATTCCTCTACCTATGACTATTCCATCCTTAACTATTTCACTATCTTTTTCGGTAAAGGTAACCCTGCACTTATTATCGAATATTTGGCCTAC
Source organism: Artemisia argyi (assembly GCA_030686995.1). Taxonomy (NCBI): domain Eukaryota; kingdom Viridiplantae; phylum Streptophyta; class Magnoliopsida; order Asterales; family Asteraceae; genus Artemisia; species Artemisia argyi. Next base: position 153,208,009 of record CM060685.1, read on the forward strand.
ACTAAGCAAGTTATATGTTAAATTATCTACATGCTCAACATTATCAATAGTTAGGGAGTCTTGAGAGATCGTACCTTTGCCAATGATTTTTTCACGCAAGTCACTACCGAAAATGACATTACCTCCGTTATATGCCTTGTATGAAGAGAATAGCTTGTGGTTCGCCGTCATGTGCTTTGAGCATCCACTATCCTTGATCTATTTGTCGGGCTCCAAGTTTATTCCTAAGCATATTTCATCGGTCGCTTGAGCTATAAGACAGTTTTCGTCGTTTGCTTTTTCAACTTCGTCTTTGTCACTATCACTCCATGTTCCACTAATGAAGGCGCCTTGATAAAAATAACCCGATGGCTTTGGACATTCGCCAATAAGATGATTTGGACTTTCACATCTAAAGCACTTTCTTTTCCCGTAGTTATCATTTCTATCTCTTTGGAATGATTTTCTTTCGTCTCATGCTTGTCTTTTAAATCTTCCTCGTCTCTTGAAGAATTTCTTGAATTCTTTTATGGCCATTACATATTCTTCGTCTTTACTATCGTCACTTGAATTATTATCGTTACTAAGTTCCTTTTTGGCTTTCAACACAAGAGATTGATGTGTTCTTTCTTGCTCTTGACCGTTTCTGAGTCTCTCTTTATAATTTCTTCATGGACCTTCAAATTGCAATAAGTTCATCAAGCGATAACGTCATCAAATTCTTCGATTCTTCAATTGTCGTGACCTTTGCTTGCCATTTTGGATGCAATGCCCTAAGAAATTTTCTAACACAATTCTTACTAGAAAATTTCTCATCAAGTGCTTTTAAACTTGTGATAATAGTGTTAAATTTAGCAAAAGCATTATCTATTGATTCCTTTTCCGGAATCGTAAATTGTTCATATTTTTGAACAAGAAAATCTATTTTGTTGTCTTTAACTTGACTATTACCTTGGTGAGTGATTAGTAGGGAATCCCAAATTTTATTTGCGGTTTTACACATAAAAATTCTTTCATATCCTTTGCGTGGGAACGCATTATAAATTACCATTTTAACCTCATTATTTTTTGCTAGTTTCTTTTTCAAATCATCACTTTGTTTTTCAAAAGGTACAATTTCATTCATTTTAGTTTCCGGATTATTTTGAATAGGAGGAAAATCACCAAAGGTAATAACATGCCAAAGATCAAGATCTTTTGATTTAACATGTTTCGAATCTATTTTTTCAATATAGAAAACCATCACTTTCAAATTGTGGCGGTCTTTGCATAGATTGTCCTTCTAAATATTTTCCCGATTCCATAGATCGATTCAAGTTTTAAAATATAATATATTTTAAAAATCTTGTTTGACGTGTCTCTTGATACTAATTTTGAAAAACTAGAAGGGGGGGGGGGGGTTCAATAGTGTTACGTCTTTTTAATTTATTATAAAAACTTTGGTTTTAAAAATATTGTTTACTTTAAAACTTTTTGATTCGATATTATGTGAATTCAATTCTTACACAATATAAACAATTTTGACTAAGTACTAAAGCAATATAATGTAAGTAAGATAATGAGTAAGAGATGGAAAGATTGAACCACGAGACAAAGGATTTATAGTGGTTCAGCTACGAAGCACTCTTCGCCCTACTCTACTCCTCGAGCACCTAACTCGAGAGTTTTCTTCATTATGTCAACAAGCTCCCTTATGGCGTAGAAAACCTTACACACCTTTCGCTTACACTGATTTATGACATTAAGCTAATTGTCGAGTTATAATCCTAGCTAGAACCAATCTCACACCACTAATCACTACACTACTTCTTCACAACTTCTTCACTACTTAGAACCACTTATTCACACCACTTCTTCTTCACACCAATATTACTTACACACCACAATCTCTTCACAACTTCACTACTTACACAACACTCTAACCTAATCTCTTCACTACTTCACTGCTTACCTACCACAGTAACCTAATCTCTTATATCTACACCTATCTAACTAATATTCACACCTTGTACACAAATGAATAAATAATTTACAAATGATAAGATACAAACAACCTAGATGAAAAGATCACACTAAGTTGTAATACTTCTTGTCTTGATGATTAGAAGTTTCTTCTCTTGCACTTGAATGATAGAAGCTTGGATCACAAGGAAACAAAAGCTTATGATTATATGATCAAAAGATTAAGAAGGATATGAAAGAAGATTTAGATCAGAAGTTTGGAGTGCAAAAGGTGAGAAAAAAATCTAGGGATGATCCAGTATTTATAGGCAAAGCTGAGGCAAAGAGGAGCGTGACAGGTCCCTTTAATTAGGGGTCGGTCCCCTTATTAATAATTAAGGGGGCCGCCTAGCAAATTAAGGGGGCCGCCCATTCTCTGAACGTTGTTCAGCTTTGTCTTTTTGTAGGAAAGGTTTTTCTGGAACAATTTTGCTGTTTTTGATTAAAAAATTGAATTTATATATTTATGGTGAATTAAACATATTTAATACCAAAAATGATTTCTAAAATATATAAAATGTTTATGAGATTTTATAAAAAATATAGTGATTAAGAAAATGTTCCTTTAATCATAAAATGCATTAGGCATTTTGTTTATTCATACCTTAAGTGATTTGGTTGTTAGAAAGAATATTTACGACTAAATACTTGTATACGTTATAATCTTTAGTTTAATGAGTTTACATTTTGTGATTATCAAAAGATAGAGATATCGAGAAATATTAATAACGTTTTTAGACATTATTATATCAACAAAGGTAAAAACCGGGACCGAGACCGAGACCGAATATGGTCGGTCCGGTCCAAAAAGGCAAGATTTTGGCATGATTTTTGGTTTTTTGGTCGGACCGGACCGACGACCGAGGACCAGACCGAATGTGTCGGTCCGGTCCGATCTCGGTCGGTCCTGTCCGTTCGGGTCGTTTGCTCACCCCTAGTTGTAACTGAGGATAACGAGCATAATGGTGAAAGAGATTTTGAGGGTGAGGATTGAGAATGGATGGTGACCTGATGGATATCGTGAGAGCTGATGAGAAAGAGTGATGAAAAATATTTGTTTATATTTAAGAATAAGTGATGGTATTCATTTATTACTAGAACGATGCGTATAATGCGACGGCGGATACCTGTGACTATAGTAGTATAGATTATTATTATTATTATTATTATTATTATTATTATTATTTAGTACTAAATGATGTTAAAATATATGAGATGGAACTAAATAAAAATTAATGATATAAAACAAAATGCACAGGATTGGTGGTGCTATTCTACGCAAATTTAAAGACTGTAAATGCAATTTGAAACTCTCAACGTCGGTAGATTACAACTTTGGAAAAACCACAGGGACAATCCATGTAAATTGGAGTATTACCAAAGAATGGGGCATGTCATCAGATGTCTCAAACACGGGAACTTGGAAGGGCATTTTCGGTACAGAAAATTGATTCCCATCAGCTGTCCTCCAAAATCATCTATTTAATCCTTCATTTTTTATTCTTGTCTCACTCACTCTCAAAAACTTCCTCAGGCAACAAAGGTAGAAATGCAATTTACGCCCCATTTCCCATTTCTTTGTTGTGATGTTAACTTATTTGGTTGTTTGGTATTTGCTTATTTGTTAGGTTATGTACTTATAGTCTTGTTTAAATGAGGAAGAATAGTTTTTATGCTTCATGTTCTTATTTTTAAGCTGAAATAAATAAGTTGTTTTCAGTAATAGTTAAATAGCTGGTTAGGAGGTGTTTGGGTAAAGCTTATTTAAACAGCATTTCATATCTTTCATACTATCATATTATGGAGTATCACTTTTAAGTGTTTGGGTTGGAAACGGTTACGGGATACCCTCACGGTCCGAGAGTAGGGTACCTGGCCCGACGGGATTGGGGTATTTTTCATTTATTTGTTGTTGTTAATAATAAGTGAATTTGTTTATTGAAAACTGCTTATTCTATTCTATTTAGTTCTAATTACATTTTTATGCTTGATTGTGTTGTTAGGGGTGTTTGGGTAAGCTTAGTTTAGCAGCTTGTTGCATCTTTTATATAATCCACTTTTGAGTGTTTCGATAGTGCCAAACAGCTTACGCGTTTCAGATGCATTGTGTCTTGACATAGCATAAGCCATATAAGCATAGACGGATAAGGTTTTCCATATTTAGGTTACGTGGAGAGGGCGAGTCTTTGACTTAGATGTACTCGGCCTAACCGGGATATCCCCGTGACTGTTTGTGACCCTTTCTCTTGTGAGGACAAGTCCTTACAAATAGGCCATCTGGTGTTGGTTTTGATAAGTAAGTTTATGCTTTCACTATTTAATCCGACATTTGTATGAATCCCCTGTTCTAAATTCAGTAAGTCATCCACAGCTTAACATCCTGCTTTCAGGAGAATAGTGTCGATTATACAACGCAATTGTGCATTTAAATTAGCTTATATGCGGTTGTTGCGCCTCTTTATAGGTTACTATAATGTGTATGATTCATGAATTGATGAATATATGATAGAGATGTTTCCTTTGCATTATGTTTCCTTCATATGTATCGCAATTGCGTTGTGTGTGACTTAACTGAGTAACCATGGCACTTGATCAGAGGGAATCGTAAGTCCTTTTTTCCTTTGGGAATATGAATGTAGGTTGGCAACTTGGTTTTTAAAGAGTAGACCGTCAAATGTAATTGTTACAATCTTGTGTAAATATACATTCAAATTGCTAATAGTATAAGTACCCAAGAGGCTAAGACATAGTTATTCGTGTTATCTGCAACAACATTGAGGAAATGCAAGTATAGGTGCATTAACTTATGATATGGCTAACATTTTGTATACGTTATTATTAAATGTTATTATTGCCATAGAAAGATTCATGGTAAAGTTCGAGATCTGAGTTGTTTTGTTATTGGGTTTTAGAGATAACTTCAGCAAAAGTCAAACCATCACTATGTTTCTTATTTTGACATAAACATTTCGTTGATTCCTGTTGATATTCCATCTAGCTCTTAGTTTGGAGACTTAATATTCTTTGATGAAATTAATTTGGTAGTTCTTGCTAATGGATTCTTGTGTGTCTATATTGGTTCGACATATTGCTCTCTAACTAGATTTTTAAAGGTGTTTGAGATTGCTTATTTAAATAGTTTATGGATTAAGAAGTGTGGTTATTTAAATAGCTTATGTGCTTATTTTAGTTCTGATGACTTCATTTTCAATAACTATTTTAAAATTTCTTAGCTTAAACTGAATATTCTTGGTGCACTCAAAATTACAAGTTTATCCTTAGGGTGAAATTATCAAGTATCATCTATGTTGTCCGACATTTGACTTCTCTGCCACTAGAAAAACATCTAATTAAGAGCTTTGTTTTAAGTAATTATCCATATGAATATTACTGACCTTAGTCCGTAGACTGATATACTTTTGGTTCGAACACCTGAAATATTGTTTCCTACCATCCTTTTTATGCTTTTAGTGAGTCAAAATTTGCATTCTTGATTTGTACCACAAGTCCACATTTGTGTGGCTTAAGCTCCACTTATATGATAAATAGGTTGGTGAACTTGCAGTTATGTGAATCTTACAAGTTGATCAGGTAAGTGTGAACTATTATATTGAATCGATGTCTAAGCACTGAAATAGTTAGTTTCTATAGTATATCTTTCCGAAATGAGTCTTTCAGTAACAAGTCAGGTAAACACTCTCACTGAATAAGAATATAATTGCACATCAGTTATCTTCTGTAACTTGAAATTTAACTTTCAATAAGTTGATTATCTGGTTAAGGGGTGTTCAATTAAGCTTACTTAAACTGCTTATTGCAATTTCGATTCAGAAAATAATCACTTGAGAGTGTTTGGATAGAGCCAAACAGCTTAGGCTTATCAGATGCATCGTGTTTTGACATAACATAAGTTAAATATGCATTGGTTGTTTGCATAAGCAATCCCAAATACACCGTTTCTTATACGTTGAGAAGGTGGTCAAGCTTTAGTGGTGGTTGGAAAACTCATAAGAAAGCTGATACTAAGGTGATATAAAGAATAGGATGCTGTTGGTTTTTATGCACTCATTCTTTTACCGTGTGTTCCATGTATTCATGGTCATCCCCATATTTATTATATAACTATGATTCAAATTAACATGTGTTGATTGACATTTGACTTATCACCGATAAAACATCTAGTAAAGACCTCTGTTTTACTAAGATACTGTTAAACTACGCAATCATATAATTCAAATTAGTGTCCTTAAGGGACTGACCTTAGTTTGCACTTTGCATACTGATATGATTTTTATCACAAAGTTAAAATTATGGATCCGTAATCAAAAAACATGTGAAACATTGTTATTTGGGAATCAAATTCTACATTCCTGATTCGTATCACAATTGTATGACTTAAGCTTTAAGGATATGATGATGTAGCTACTTAATCTGCAAGTATGCAACCTTAGTACTTGATCAGGAAGGTGTGGAATCAATTGTTGAACCTAGGTTAAAACAACGTAATAGCTAGTTTCTGGCATTTGTTTACAAAGTAAATCCTTGGTTTTCAAATGTAGATTCTTGATAACCCCATCTACTTTCTGTATGAATTCTAATTATGGAATAAATCAGTGGTGGCTAGCATTTAGAAGTAATATGTTAAACACATGGACAATTATATGGCTTTTCTTACTAAATGTTTTAAATCATGTTGTATTAGATATTTCTAGCTTTTTTTGAAGCAATTCATATTTTAGATAGACACATCGTCTAAATTGTTTCTGTTAAATTCTAACTTATCTAAATTTCCATATGTTTCAGCAACCAAAAGCAAGCAATACCATGGCTTTCGAGGACATTGAGACATTTCTGCGTAAGGCTCCATGGATCATTTCTAAGGCCACAATTATTGTATTTGTGTTTTTCCTCTACATTGAAAATATCAAAATCAATGGTCTCAATGTTCCTGTGATCTATAAAGATTCTCCCAAGATGTATGGATGGGCCCTCGCCTTTTTATGGATCGCCATCTTAACTGCGTTGAAGGCCATGTTCTCTCATCTGGTCTCTTTTCATGAGAGCTTCTTCACTAAGGTTTGCAGGTGGTGTTGCATTGTGTCTTTTGCTTTGGGCTGGTGCCTCTTGTTAACCTGTCATCTATCTTTGCTATTTAAATTGGTACGTATGGTTTCTTATTATATCTCAAAATTGTGCTAAATTACTTTTTTAAATTAGTTTTAAGTCTTATTTGAATAAGCTCCATCGATTTTGATCTCTTATTGTTTTCTTGCTTTTGGTGTTTTTCATTTGATTGATCATGATCTATGTCTCTTCTATAGAGTTCGGAACCATAACATGTAAACTTGTGTGCTAGAGCTTATTAATCAATGAGTATTGAATAACTACGAGTTAAGAATAATATTTGAAAATCTGATTTTGAATGGTCAAACTGCCCTGTTTTGGATGATATTTGTTAGATAAAAAGTTCCTTTAATGTTCTGTTTTGAAAACTTATGCACTTTTTGAAATGTTTCAGGTTCTGAATGGGCATTTGAGGAGCTCTTAGGCATATAAGGAAATGGGGAACTCTTCTTTGTTAGTGTAACCGTTGAGTTTTCAGCATGTTTGGATTTCTCTCTTTTTGTTAGCAACTAAATCCACTGAGTAGGGAATCTTGAATGCAACATAGCGTTGTAAGTAGGTTTGGTGATATATGCACATATCAATGAAAATAGGTATGATTCATGAATCCCAGTTTCTAATTAGAGATGTTTAAATGTGAATGTTGGTATCGATATTTCTGTTTTCCCTTGGGCATACGGCATATCTTGTCATAAAATTGTTGTTGCATCACATTCTTGAGAAATTAATGTATCAATGATAGTGCATATAACCTTGTCGAAAATTCTCAGTCGAGAAGAGGACTTCAACTTGTCGAAAAGAAAGGTACTTATGTTTATTTTGGCGAAAAATGAAATGGTGGGTTGATTGCAGATCTTGAAAAAGGTCTACACAAAAAGTACAACTGGGAGGTGGATACTAGAAACCTCTATAAATAAATTACAAACATTGACTTGAACAAATCAACAATTGAACTTGAACTTTGGCTTGACTTTTGATCACTTAATTTTGAATCTGGTCGCTGAAATAGTAACTTTACCACATACTTGAATGAAAAGTTGAACAATTTGAAGTTTGACCTTGCATGACCCTAGAAGCTTTTACCTTGAAATGTTTCGCATCAAACCTGATTAAGCACTCTTTGCATCACGTAACCACTAAGGTGAATTGGCAGAACACCACACCTATCGTAAAAAAGATGATAATATAATCTATTATTAATGTGCAAATTAATGTCATAATGTGGTGAAACGGTGGTGGTGGATGCGTGCTCGTGAGATAGATGAGGTTGCAAAGGATGAGTAGTGGATTACTGGATTAGGGTGATCAAGAGTCTCTAGCAACACCTTGAGATAAGGTGATTTCGAAGGATTAGGATTAGGATTAGGATATGGGATCCCGGAATCAAGAAAATTTATCAAGACAACACCTTGAGGATAAGGTGATTTCGAAGGAGTGGGGAATGATACGCCTGGGCCCGAGCCCATGGCCTATTTAGGTCTTAGGGTTTACTTTGTCTTTATTTTGGCCTATTTAGCTCGCACACGTTAAAAGTGGTGTCATATCCCGATACAACCCCTAATCGGGTCGTATCAGTTGAAAAACCTCATTCAAAACTGAACAGCCAGATACCACCTAATAAGCTCGTATCTGAGTAAACCACTAGTCAAAAAAGGTTGGCAATCAGAAGCCAACTTGCTAACTGTACCTAATGTGTCTACTTGAGCAGGCGATGAATAATAGAAAATTACACTAAAAACAAGATAAAATATGTGAAGTTTACAATGTGACTTCTTAAATCACTAGACGAGTACCCGTGCATAGCAACGAGATTTTATAGCGACAAATAGTTTATTGATAAAAAAAGTCTATAGGTTATAAACGAAAAATAAAAAAAGTTTGAAGATTTGTGAATTAAACATAATGTTTTGAAACCCGGTTCGACCAGGGTGGTTCAACCGGTTGAACCATTCCGGTCGAAAAATGGGTCGATTTAAACCGGGTCAACTTGCTAGGTTGGGACGAAAACGGGTCAAATTAAACTGGGTTAACCCGCCGGGTTTGAAGCGTCCCGGGTCAACCCGGTTTGTGTTTTAATTGGTTGTATTTAATTTGGTAGATATGTTTTAATTGGTTGTACAATGTGAATAAATCATTGTACTTTTAAGTAATGGATAATATTTTGAAACCCGGTTCGACCCGGGTTGTTCAACCGGTTGAACCGTTCCGGTCGAAAAATGGGTCGATTTAAACCGGGTCAACTTGCTAGGTTGGGTCAAAAACGGGTCAAATTAAACTGGGTCAACCCGCCGGGTTTGAAGCGTCCCGGGTCAACCCGGTTTGTGTTTTAATTGGTTGTATTTAATTTGGTAGATATGTTTTTAATTGGTTGTACAATGTGAATAAATCATTGTACTTTTTTAAGTAATGGATAATGTTTTGAAACCCGGTTCAAGCCGGTTGGTTCAACCGGTTGAACCGTTCCGGTCGAAAAATGGGTCGAGTTAAACCGGGTCAACTTGCTAGGTTGAGTCGAAAACGGGTCAAATTAAACTAGGTCAACCCACCGGGTTTGAAGCGTCCCAGGTCAACCCGATTTGTGTTTGATTGGTTGTATTTAATTTGGTAGATATGCTTTAATTTGGTTGTACAATGTGAAATAAATAATTGTACTTCTAAGTATTGGGGTGTTTTAATAAGAGTATTAATTACATTTCACTTTCTCTCTCATTTGACCATTGTTGAAAACTCAACATTTCACTTGAAAACTCAACATTTCACTTTTGACAATTTTTCCATTATAGATAGTATAGATATAGATATATCAAATAAGAAATTACAAATATGAAATACCCTATACACTTGATAGAAAGGTAAGAGCTAATTAAGGAAACGAATTACAAAATTTTCTAGTAGCAACTAATAAAAAAGTGTGTTTTTATCTTAAAGAGTCTTAAAAGTGACTTAAAGTAAACTAAATATAACTTCAACGTCCTATTATTTCAATTTGGATCAATATTTTACCGATATTCTTTGTTATGTTTAATACCTCATACTTTATTTGTGGAAATGAGGTTCACAAATGTCCTATTCGACTCATTACACATTTGGTCATTTCGTTACCATCTATCCTTTCTTGACCTGAAAGTCAATAAGTGACAAGGGTAGCAAAAGTTGTTACAAACAAAAATTTTGTTAACCGGTGTGCAATTTTGTTCCCGGGTTTGATTTTTGAGATAAAAGAAAGGATATGGGAGAAAATTTTGTTAACCGGTGTGCAATTTTACCGTTTTTATACGTTTTCGTCCGTTTTTTTACGTTTTCGTCTGTTTCAGACGTTTTTGTTCGTTATTATACGTTTTCGTCCGTTTTTTTTAAGTTTTTGTCTATTTTCAGACGTTTTTATCCGTTTTTGACAGTTTTTATATGTTTTCAGACATTTTTGTCCATTTTCATACGTTTTCATCCGATTTTATACGTTTTTGTCTGTTTTCAGACGTTTTCGTCCGTTTTTATATGTTTTTATCCGTTTTTGTCCGTTTTCATACGTTTATATACGTTTTCGTCCGTTTTCACACGTTTTCATCCGTTTTTACACGATTTCATCCGTTCTTATACGTTTTCGTCCGGTTTCATATGTTTACATTTGTTTCCGTCTGATTTCATACGTTTTCTTCCATTTTTTTATGTTTTCATCCGTTTTTAGACGTTTTCGTCCTTTTTCCTACATATTCGTCTGTTTTCTTACATTTTCATAGGTTTTCGTCCGTTTTTCAATTTTTTTGGCCAATTTTAGACGTTTTCATACGTTTCTGAATATCACAAGTGATATTCGGTGATACTCAAACGTTTTTGTCTGTTTTCGTCCATTCTTGTACATTTTTGTCTGTTTTCAAACGTTTTCGTCTATTTTCATACGTTTCGGCAGTATTTATACGTTTTCAGACGTTTTTATCCGCTTTCAAACGTTTTCATCAATTTTTTACGTTACCGTCTGTTTTTATACGTTTTCGTCCATTTTAAGACGTTTTCGTCTGTTTTTATATGCTTTCATCCATTTTTATCTGTTTTCATACGTTTATAAACATTTTCGTCTTATGTATTTTTGTCTATTTTCAGACGCTTTCGTCTGTTTTCATACTTTTCAGCAGTTTTTATACGTTTTCGTTCGTTTTCATCAATTTTTCATATGTTTTTGTCCCTTTCCAGGCGTGTTTTTACGCTTTCATACGTATTCGTTCGTTTTTATATGTTTTCGTCCGTTTTCATACGTTTCTGAATATCACAATTGATATTCTTAAAATCACACGTGATTTTCTTTGATATTCAAAATATCACTTGTGATATTAATAATAGCAATTGTGATATTCAGAAACGTATGAAAACGAACAAAAACAGAAGAAAACGTAAGAAAGTGAAAAAAACGTGAATTAAAAAAATGTGAAAATCACTTATAATATTCTGAATAACACTTGTAATTTTCTGAATATCACTTTTGATATTCAGAATATCACTTGTGATTTTCATGTTACAAAACATTAGTTGAACATCACTTGTGATATTCAGAATATCACTTGTGATTTTCTGAATATCACAAGTGATTTTCAACTAACGTTTTGTAACATGAAAATCACAAGTGATAATCTGAATATCACAAGTGATATTCAGAAAATTACAAGTGATATTCATGTTACAAAACGTTAGTTGAAAATCACGTGTGATATTTAGAATATCACTTGTGATTTTCATGTTACAAAATATTAGTTGAAAATCACTTGTGATATTCGGAATATCACTTGTAATATTTATAATATCACTTGTGATTTTCTGAATATCACTTGTGAATTTCATGTTACAGAACAATTGTTGAAAATTACTTGTGATATTCAGAATATCACTTGTGATATTCAGAGTGATATTCAAAATATCACTTTTGAAAAAACCTGAATTAAAAAAAGCGTGAAATCATTTGTAATATTCTGAATATCACTTGTGATTTATATTCAGAATATCACTTTTGATATTCAGAATATCACTTGCGATATTCTGAATATCACTTGCGATTTTCATGTCACAGAACATTTGTTGAAAATCACTTGTGATATTCAGAATATCACTTGCGATATTCAGATATCACTTGTAATATTTTGAATATCACTTGCGATATTCTGAATATCACTTGTGATTTTCATGTTACAGAATGTTAAAAATCACTTGTGATATTCAGAATATCGCGAGTGATATTAAATATCACTCGCGATATTCTGAATATCACAAGTGATATTCTGATAATCACAGTATATCACTTGTGATATTCAGATAGGTATGAAAACGTCTGAAAACATTTAAAAACAAACGAAAATAAATGAAAACGGACGAAGAAAACGGACGAAAATGTATGAAAACGAACGAAAACCTAAGAAAACGGACAAAAATGAATGAAAACAGATGAAACCATATGAAAACGTATAAAAATAGACAAAAACGTATAAAAACGGACGAAAACGGAATATGAAAACGGACGAAAACGTATGAAAATGGACAAAAACGTAAGAAAACGGACGAATATATATGAAATCGGACGAAAATGTATGAAAATGGGCGAAAACGTATGAAAAAAATTCAAAAACAGATGAAAACTTAAGAAAACGGACGAATATATATATGAAAACGGACGAAAACGGGCGAAAATGTAAGAAAACAGACGAAAACGTATGAAAAAAATTCGAAAACAGATGAAAACGTAAGAAAACGTATAAAAACGGACAAAAACGTATTAAAATGGATGAAACGTATGAAAACGGGTGAAAACATAAGAAAACAGACGAAAACGTATGAAAACGAGCGAAAACGTAAGAAAACAGACGAAAACGTATGAAAACGGATGAAAATGTATGAAAACAAACGAAAACGTAAGAAAACTGACGAAAGCATAAAAAACCGACGAATATGTATGAAAAACGAAAAAACGTAAAAAAAAAAAAAAAAAAAAAAAAAAAAAAAAAAAAAGAAAAAAAAAAAAACTTGAATTAAAAGAAAAAAATGTGAACTTAAGAAAAAAAAGAAAAGAAAAAAGGAAAAAAAAAATGAATAAATAAGATAGACAAAAATGACAAGAAAAAAAACATGGACTTAGGTTGTCTTATTAAATCTTAGGTTAATCCTCACCATTAGATCAAACTAGATGAATGGTGGGGATTTGTCCATCAGTTTGTAACAAAAGCTTAGTTTGTAAAAATAACTCACCTCAATATTAAAGTAACTTATTTCATTTATTAAGGAGGTAACTTGCACATTCTTAATCTTAATTTGCACAGTTCATCTTATGCAATAATCATTTGTACATTTCTTACGCTATGCTTGTTTTGCTTGTACCTCTTTAAAGCACCTTCATTTCATTGTCAATTTGTCATATATTCAATTTTTTCTGAGAGCTACTTAAAAACTTATATTTCCAAATTTAAAAGCTTTAGTCTGTGTTTGTCAAGACTTGTAGTGTATCATTTTGTAAAAACGTTTTTTTTGTAGTGTATCATTTTGTAAAAACGTTTGGTAAAAAAACGGTACAATAAGTATTAACCATATACTAGTACAAAAGTAAGTGACAATTCTCTGACCTAAACACTCTCATCATGCATTTCTTTCACTAACATTAATAAAAGCGTTGAAAAAGATCAAAAGCTAAAAGCTTGTTATCAAAGGATAAAAATCTTGTCCAGTTGTCTTCAACATGAGAGGTCATGTTAAGTGTATAATGAGAGAGAATAACACAAATGCTCTTAATTTAAATTAAAAGAAAAATGTTTATCAATTTTACTTGTTTATGATTGGTCAAGAATACCTAGCATGTTAAAACCAACTTTAGAGGATCTCAATCTGTTTTCAAATTACATGTTCATTCCAACATTAAAAGCTAAGAAAACAAGTTGCAATTGCATCATATAACTTTTATAGGTATCGTCACGTCAGCATGCACCATATAACACTCCTATAACATAAACACTCATTATAATAAAATTCTTGTAACACACCATAAAAAAGACCTGCTTACTAAAAAAACGCATAACGGAATGTGAAGGGAATGACATTGCCCCTTGTAACATGTTGGGCAATGTAGTATAAAACTTATAAGACTAAACGTAATAAGACCAAACAGTTTGGTTGGTCAACCCAAACAGTTTGTTTTGGTATGCAAATGGACCGAATGAATTGAAAAGGCTACTTTATTTAACCATTGGGGTGTTTGTATTTGTATTTTTTTAACCCACTTTTTACCTATACAACCCCCTTTCTCTTCTCATTTTTTTTATACATTCTTTTCTACAAGTATTCCAACTCAAAAAATGTCTTTCAAAACTCTCAAAAACAAAACACCAAAATCCCGACGACAACAAAATGTTCCAACAACAACCAATCTTGATTTTAGTTTCACATACCAATCAATGCATCAACCTTCTATTTACCTGAATAATCTGTTTTCTCCTCCCTTCCAGCAACAATAAAACCAAATGCAACAATCATTTAACCAACAACAACAAAATCAAATGCACAAGGCGTTTAACCAACAATATGGATATCATCCACACATGGCATCACCACCGTACCAATCTCAACATTCTCAACCTTTTTCTCCAATTAACCTGTTAGATATTGATCCATTATTTGGACGGTGTAAATTACTTTGAAAAAGAAATGAGTGAAGCGAAAAGAAGCTACGATTCCGTCAACTTCAAATGGAGAAATAAGATTCGTCTTAAAGTTAGCCAATTTTGTGAGGTTTACAGTAGCGTCAAAGGGAGGCACCACAGTGGAGCATATTGCAATACTATCTATCTAGAAGCGGTAAACGGGTATCGTGCTATTTACGGTTCGACTTTCACAATGAACGCATGCCGGGAGATTTTGAAGGACCATAGCAAATGGAAATATGTAGAAATGTCAATGTTTTTCAAAACCAAAAATGCTGGTTCCAAAAATAGAGGATATCAGAAACCACCTCACATGGTACTTCGAACACAACACATATTGGTTTGGATCTGAACGATGAAGCACCAGATTCAGATGATGCAGAGGTTCGACCAATGGGTCAAGACAAGTCTAATAAGAAAGGATCATCCTCCCCCGCTTCCCGTTCGGAATCTTCAGTTGCTGCTGATCATGGTCTTGTTGACGCGTTGCTCAGTAAATTTACAAAGGTCGCAATGCCATTATTTTCGTCGAGGAAATAATCCTCCTTTGACTATTTGAGAATAAAGGAGTAGGAATTGGAAATGGAAGATCAGAGGCGCCGGGAGCAAGCGGAATTGGAGAGACTAAAGCTTACACAAGAGAAAGAATTCGAACAACAGAGACTTGCACAAAAGGAAAAAGAACTAGAGCTATAATGTCAAATGTTTGAATTTCAATAACAAAAAAATTCGAGGAAGACGTCAGGTATTACAATGAACTGCATGACTATTTAACTGAAAACTGAAGCAAAAGATCAATGAGCGATATAATTTAGACTATTAGTTTAAGTTTTTTAATTTTTATTGTAATGTTTTTATTATTATTATTATTATTATTATTATTATTATTATTATTATTAATGAAAGTTTAATTTAACAATAAAGTGTGTAGTCCCATATGCGATCCTTTTACTATAAGCATTTGGTTTAGGTGTGGTATAGCGGCAAGGCTGGCAATTGAGTCGTGTTCGGGTTAACATATTCGGGTTCGCGGGTTATTGGGTTATTACAACCTCTACCCAAACACGACCCATTTATTAATCGTGTCAAGAAACTCAATCGTAACCCAAACCTGCTTAACAAGTGTAACCCGTTTAACCTATTTAAGTAAATAGGTCAAGTGATGAATAGGGTTGGTGATTTGTCGATTTAACTAATTTAAAAGCAAAACAGACATAAGATCTGAAAATTGATAAAAATAACATATAAATAACTATATGACAATTTCAATAATACGTGAGTTGTAATAACAATTCACTCATATTAAGTATATAACATAATACATTTAATCCAAATCTAACATAAAATCCAAGTTTTATATTTTATTTTTAGAGGTCTATATTCTTAATGGGTTCACGGGTTGACCTGTTTAATATTTACTCAACCCAAACACGACCCATTCATTAAACGAGTTAGACGGGTTAAACTATTGTTGACTCAAACCTATTTATCCTCAACCCAAATCTGTTTAACTTCGTATCGGGTTCGTGTCGTTTATCATGTTGTGTCGAGAATTGCCACCCTAGGTATAGGAGAGAAAAAGCTGAGAAGATATTGTTGTGACATTGTTTGTTATAGTCTTGGCGTGGGCATTATATTATAGGTGTCAAAACAGGACTTATTATATCGCTCTCTAAAATTTCATATACCGCCAAAAATGAGGAATGTCTGATACACGGGAACTAGGAGGGTATAATCGGTAATATATAAAAAAGACCCATTTGCCAGCTGGCCTTTCAAATCACCTATTTTGTCCGTATTCCTCACTCACTAATTTAATCCTTTTGCTTATTTTTTGTTGTCTCACTCACTTTTAGAGGGAAGGGTGTGGGCTCGTTGCCCTCCTTCGTCGTCTTACGTGGATACTTGCTCACCCTTGTTGTAGCACTTCACCACACCACCTCAACCTCCTCAAAGCTCCTCAAGTCACCCTTGCTCGTCTGCACGGCGAAGCAAGAATTCTGACAAAGTGTACTTTTTTTTTCTTGTGTGAGTGATAAAAAAATAAAGGTGTAAGTGATGGGTCCCAAATGAGTAAGTTGAGGTTAGTTGTGAGTGAGGAGGGGTTAGTTGTGAAGAGGTGTTGGGGCCGTGGCCCCCAAATGAGGAGGTATAATCTCATTACCACACCTCTTGCTCTTAACCCTCGACTGCTTATTTTCTCTCTCATGTATTAACAAGGTATACATTTCACGCCCCTTTTATTTGCTTATTTTGCTTTCACATAACGAGCTTTCAGTGTTTGGATGAAGAAATTTGTTTATCCTTACGTGGTTATTTTAAGGTGAAATAGTGTTTATTGCTTATTTTATTAGCTTATGTTCTTATTGTGTTAAGATGAGTAGTTTTGTGTGTGTTTGGATGAAGAAGAAAAATGTTTAAGCTTATGAGGGTTTTTTTTAAGGTTTGTTTTGTATAGTTTTTTTTGAAGCGGTCCCTCCCCCTCGGGTAGGCGATTTTGTTGTTGTTGTTGTTGTTGTTCATAATAAGTTGTTTTGTTCGATATTGTCTATGGAAACAGATTATTCTAGGCGAGTTCAAATTACAGTTTTATCCTTGGGGTAAAATAAAGTTGTCTTTTTTATAAGAGTTGATTATGATGTTAGGGGTCTTTTGGTAAGCTTATCTAAACAGCTTCTTACCTCTTTTAGATAGCCAATTTTGAGTGTTTGGATAGAGTCAAACACCTTATGCTTCTTATCAATCAAATGCATTGTGCTATGACACTACGTAGCTAAATAACCAGACACACCCTATTAGATTTTTATTAACCCTGAGAACTTTAAGGCGATACAAAAGACTGTGATGTTGTTTATTTTATGCATTCATTTTTAATCTTGTGTTCTTATGCATACATTTGAGATAATCATTCACAGGTTAATCATCCTCTTCTCAAGAGAATAAACAACTAAAATCTCAATTAAATATATAACCTGAATCAAATTAGTGAACTAGTGTGAGTAAAGAAAGTGGTTGTTGTGCTTCTCTTTTGTTGAACTTGATATATATGTAACATGCTGCTTGAAAATTTGATAGTTGTTTCCTTTGTGAGTCAAATCCGTTTTCTTGGTATGTAGCACAAATGTGTGACTTAACGTTGAGGAACTTGATTAGGAAATTGTGCAACAACGTTGAGGAGATGCAAGAGAAGATGTGTTATTATTATAAAATGGACAACATCTTTCAATATATTTGTTCGTTATTCTCAAATATACATATGTATATTCCCCCCCCCCCCCCCCCCCCCCCCCCCCCAAATAAAAAAAAAGGTTCATGATTCGAATTAAAATTGTTTTATTAGTGGGTTTTAGAGATAATCTTCAAACCGTTAATATGTTCCATATTTGGACATACATGTTAATTTTTCAGATTGGCTCTTTGATAAACTTTAATGATTTTGATTTGGTAGTTTTTATTGAAGTGTTATTGTGTGTCACTACCGGTTCAACATTTTACTCTTTAACTAAACTTTCTATGTGTATTGGATTTTATAAAGTCAGATGGTTTGAGTGTTTGGATAAAGAAATGTTTATGCTCACCAGCTTACTTTAGGGCTAAATGCTCTGTTTTTAATAAGCAGTTTAAGATATCTTAATTCAAACTGAATACTCTTGGATGTCTAAAAAACCACAGGTTTACAGCAATGTTGCCTACTGGGTGAACTAACTTGTTAAACTGTTCAAATAGAAAGTACCATTTATGTTGACCAACATTTAACTTCTCTACCGCTACGCAAAACTTCTACTTGAGAGCTTGGTTTAAGTTGGTGTCCTTATGAATACTGCCGACCTTAGTCCGTAGACTAGCATGAATTCAGTTAGAAAGCCAAATTACGGGTCCCTGATCAAGAACATTTAAAATATTGTTTCCTTCCATAAAATAGAACACTTGAAATTAAGGTAGATTGGTGTACAAAGATCACAAGTTGGGTATTGTTTTGATGGTTTTTGTAGCAAGGAAATGAAATAAATCAAATTAACTTTTAGCTCTTGTAAGTCTAAAATTGAATATTGAAGTGTTGTTTGTTGGTGCAAGTTGGGTTCTGATGGTTAACAGCTTTAGATATGATAGTTGTAACTTAATACGAACATCGAATTTTGTCACTTGCTATATTTTAGAATTGTATCTGGTTTGGTTCGCAAGTGGCTTCTTGTTCAAGCAGCAAAATTTTGTTTTGACGGACTTTAACATTATGTTGAAAGAACTTGTTGCAGCTGTCATTTAGACACAGTTTGGTGTATATGTGAATCAATGTGTGATGGTGAAACCTTTCACCTTAAAGAAATGAGTCAAGTTAGTTTTAGCTCCTGCAAGCCAGTTGAATGTGAGTGTCGTTTGTTGGTGCAAGTGGGGTTCTGATGGTTAACAGCTTCGAATATGATGGTTGTAACTTGGTACAAACATCGACTTTTGTCACTTACTGAGTATTTATACATATTGTTATGGGATGGTCTGTTTGGTTCGCAAGTGGGTTCTCGTTCAAGCACCTATTGTTGTATTTTTGGACTCTAAACATGTTGAAAGCCCTTATTGTAGCGTCACTTAAATGTAGTTTACTAGTTTGGTCAATATGTCAATCAAACTTGCGAAGTTCTAAGACTTCAACCCATAAAACTAACAAGAAAGTGCAGTAACATGTATTAGATAGCTAAATTCTTTTGTTTTTGACTGAACATTAGAACTTTAATTTTAAGATGAAAATATAACTGAACAAGTTTGATGCTTTTCAAGTTTCCGATGTCAGAAAAAATTCCTTCCATGCTTACACAGCTTTAGTTGTTATGCTTAGAAAAGTATGGGAATTTATAAAGTCAGATAAATAGTTGAGTGATGAGATAAAGAAATGTGGTTATGCTTTTTTGCTTACTTTAGGGCTAAATACTCTCTTTTCACCCTTAGGGTGAAATTAGTTGTTATAACTCTTCAAATGTATCAAGTATCATCTATGTTGACTGCCATTTTGACTTTTCTACCGCTAAGCAAACAACTACTTTAGAGCTTAGTTTAAGTTAGTGGCCTAAACAATATTGTTGACTTAAGTAAGTAGACTAATCAAGAGAACATCGAGTATTGTTTCATCACACCCTTTCATGTTCTTAGTGAGTCAATATTGGCATTCTTGATTTGTACCACATGTCCACAATCGTGTGACATTAAGATCCACTTTTATGATAAATAGGTTTTTGAACCTGCAGTGACATGAACCTTAGAAGTTGATCTGGAAAGTGTGAACTCTTCTGTTGCATCGATGTATGAACTCCGTTACATGTTTTCGAAATGAAGCTTTTAGTATCCGTAATATTAAAATATGTAAAAAAGTGATAGTAAGCACTCTGCTTAATATGGATATATGGTGATCCGTAATATTAAAATATGTAAAAAAATGATAGTAAGCACTCTGATTAATATGGATATATATATGGTAGCACACAGTTATCTTCTGTAACTTAAAATTAAATTTTCAATAAGTTGACTATCTGGTTAGGGTGTTTGGGTAAGCTAATTGAAATTGCTTATTGCAATTTCGATACAACATGTAATCACTTTTGAGCGTTTGGATAGAGCCAAATAGCCTGGGTTTATCTGATGCATTGTGTTTTGACATAACATAATATGCATTCGCTTGTTTGCATAAGCAATCCCAAACACACCCTTTCTTATATGTTGAGAAGGTGGTTGGAAAACTCATAAGAAAGCTGATATTAAGGTGATAAAAAGAATGAGATGCATTTTTTCTTTTAATTCTGCGTTCCCATGTATCCGCTGTTCTCAGTCATCCCCAAAATTATGATATGACTTTGATTGAAATTTACATATGTTGATTGACATTTGACTTCTCACCGTTAAAACATCTAGTAAAGACCTCTGTTTTACTAAACTACCGTCTAACTTGGTAATTAATTGTAGACTCTTGGTAACACCATCTACTTTCTGTATGAATTATGTAATTAAGTTATATATATATATATATATATATATATATATATATATATATATATATATATATATATATATATATATATATATATATATATATAGGTTGGTTCATGAAAAAAGCCTTCCTCCTCTTTTTTTTCCTTCTTAAGTCCAGGGGTCTCTTTGTCACTTTTTTTATTTCCTTGGGTATGTTTCGTAAATTCATCCATATTTGTTACTCTGAGTTCCTAGTAACGTTATACTCCGTATTTTTTTCATTTCTTGGATTTATGAACCATTTTTTTCTTCTTTTTCTTAAACTTCTTGTTTTTTTTAACTATTTTTTTTTCCTTTCTTTCATTTTTACGGTCAAGACATGCAATATGGGTTGTACACTAAAACTCAAACATCATGAAAAAACATCTTTCAATTAGTTAGAAAAAACATGTCAAATAGAATGTTTACTGAAATACAAATTTCAGTTATATATATTCTCAAAAATTTACATGTCAAATAGAACAAACAAAAAAAGAAAAACATGTAATCTCTATACGCATTTACATTCAAATAAAATCACTAAAAAATATTTTATTTCAATTTAGTATGGTTAAATATAATAAATCAAGCACAAAACTCTAAAATGAAGACGAAGATCATGAGGTTATCTCATCATTCTCATCAGTTCACAACACCCCTCTAGCCATCGAAGAAAATGTCTGAGCATTGTCTTGCATTTCTGCAGTTCTCTAGTTGATTCCCTGTCCAGTTCAGTGAAGTAACGGTAAATCCTCGGTATGCGCTACAAACATATGTCTACAACTGTATAGAAATATCTATGTTAGAATCTGATCCAACTTCAGCAGCTAATAAGCAATTAACAAAAATCCCTAAGATTGAGAGTAACCACATGGCTGGATCAGGTTTTTTGAAAAGCAAACACTTTTGCCAACTTAATAAGAAAAACAATTCTGGATACTTATTACTTTCTAAGACCGACTGAAATTTTTTTTTTTTTTTTTTTTTTTTTTTTTTTTTTTTTTTTTTATATAGAAATGCAATATGTAAATGTAGTAAAAGATCCACATCTTGATTTCTTTGGACCCTTAGTGCAAAACAGACAAAAAAAAAAAAAAAAAAAAAAACTACGTTAATCGCCCATTTCGTGAAATGGCAGCACACAAAGCAATTTTCATCACATTTTAATATATAGATGCACTAAGCATACAAATGAATACACTAAATATACATCTTGATAATAGGAACCTAACGCAAACAGAAATTTAATACATGTAAGTGGGCTAAACAAAGGGTTATTTCATACTTAGTTTCATGCAACAAACAAGAAGCAAACTTCATCATTGTGTCTGCAAATCAACCAAGATACACTTGAATACATAGGTTGAAAGAGGCCCAAAGGTGCATTTTTAGGGTATGCGAATAATTGCATACAACTTGCATTACTGAAGTTCCAGTGAACCCATAAAACTTGTAAATTGCAATACTGAAGTTCCTATTATCATACTTAATGAAAAAGTCAAAAAAAGAATGTCGGGTGAACGTTCCTAGTTTCCTAGATTTTTTTGTTTGACATGTTCACGATTAAAAAATCACATATTGACTATGTCTAAAGTAAGCAAAAGCATGTGATAATACCTACAATGGTAAACATATTTCTTGCACACGAGATGCAAATAGACTTAAGCTACTTGCTAGCTCCAGGCCTTTCTTTCTTCACCGACAATTGCTGAATCATCAAGACAACCAAACCAAACTGAGAATATACATTTGAAAATAGATGCAGTAATATATAATATAGATGCACTAATATGCACTAATATATAATACGGATGCAGTAAGATCTAAGTACTTTGAGGAATCCATTTGCTGCTTCAAACTGAATCAATCATGTGAGATTTAATTTGCATGGAACCAAAAACAGAATCACGTCATTCATTTCAAGCATAAGAAAAAAAAAAAAAAAAAAAAGTTCACTTCCAGCACAAAAAGGTATAGGATGACCAAACAAAACTATTTGTTTCTGATACAAGAAAAATGTTACAACAACCTACCTAAATATGTTTTCAGATTCACCCTCAACATTAGAAAGTAATAAAGATGTTGCAAAAACATAATTAATGCACCAACACAAATGAATTTGTGTGGTACGTCGTTCGACACAATTAACAGAACTGAATTTGAATATTTCTATTTAAGTGAATGTGAATATTAGATGTATGTATCATAGATCTTACACAAAAACAAGTTACCTTTTTCCATGATTATCAACACCTTGGTTACTGCATTTTGCTTCTAGAACAGCATTAGTGCAACATTATCCTATTGAGAACCAAAAGGTTTTCATAAAAAATGACACACAACCCAAGCATAAACACAAAGCATTGTTTAACAAATTAAAGCTACCTTGAGTAATCGATGAGATTACAAGCAAATTTACTTTCTATAATTAAATACTTTATGAAAATTTAGTGAAAACAAAATAATTTTGTACCTAATAGCAACTGGTCTAGAGCCAACATGTGATCATTTATTACTAAACAGATTCAGACAAGCATTCCCAAACACCCTCTTGTTTTGTTGTTGTCATAAAAGTGAACTGGTAATTGATGTCACTTGTTTTGCTATTGTAATAAAACTGAACTTGTTTTGCTACTATCTTACAAATGGATGCAGTAAAGTACCTCAAACAGATGCACTAAAGTACACCATTTGACCCATTCAAAATAAGAAAACCCAAATTGACATTGCATGCGTGTTTCACCTCGTACTAAAAAATTATCCATTTACCCGTTACCTAGATAAGTGCCTGAGCAGTAGAAAATATTTTGGGATCTGAAGAAGCTTGATCTATTTCTCTTTTTCACAACATTTTTTTGCGGTATAATGGCTCAAAATGCTAATTAATATTATGTCAAATGGAACCTGCACCCGTTTCTAGAGAAGTAGGCTGAATTTACCACCTCTCTAATTCTACTTGACTGCCCGAACAGAACCAACTAATTACGAGAGGACAAGTCAAGATGTGCATGCCCAAAAAAGGTATTTTTGTAGCATCTATAAAACAATATTGCAAGTGTATATATATTTCTATAAATTTAGCGCATTTCAAGTGATGATCAGCCTTACCTCAACAAGTTGTGGGAGAGGATGCATGATGACTGCATGCTCTTGTATGACGCTCAAGACATCACGGTTAACAATATACTTTCCATGAGCTTCGTTATAAAGATCAATTCTCTCCCCCAAATCGTTCTTTTTGAATGCATGTTTTATAAGGTACATCACATTTGGAGGCAACTTCCATTATATCCGCACTAAAATAATACACACAGATGCACTAAAATATTCCATATAGATGCACTAAACAAATTCTAAACTGATTCACTAAAATATTACATTCAGATGCACTAAAATATTACATACATATGCACTTATTGTAATACTAGACACTATGATTTAAATCTTTACCAGCACAAAACATTCATAACTAGAATAGTTCAAGTTTTCCTAACAATTTGGCTATGTGGACAACCCAAATTTATAGCGTTTCCTCCTCCCCAATTTATATCTACCACTTCGATGTGGGAAAAGCATTTGCACCCACTTTTACTATGAATCTTTTAGTGATTTAGGGTTTTTTTTTTTTTTTTTTTTTTTTTTTTTTTTTTTTTTTTTTTTTTTTGTGATGACGTATCCGCTTTTAAACAATAATTTTTTTCATACAAATTAAGAAAGATATCATGAAGTGTGAACCTGAGAGTGTGAAAATGGCTCTTTAAAGATTTCAGCTATTATCGGGTTACTTGACTCCCCTCCCCTGCATTTATTAAGATTCCGAGGTGGCAACATGGTGGGTTGGATAACATGTCAAAAGGGTCCACTTTAAACCGGGTGATTGTTAGGAGGTACTCTAATATGCATTATACAGACTTTGTGGAACTTTGAAATCATTACCCATGCCCTAATATGAATTCTGATTTGTGGTATTATAAGCCCTAATATGTGGAGTTATATTCAAACGTAAATTATATCTGTTATAGATTTAGCAATGTATATAAGTTTAATATATTGCTTCCTATTTTCACATAGTTTAATTAGGCATTTTCACATATTTGGATGGGTTATAACCGCTCCCATCTAACATGGGAGTTGAAAATTGAAATATGTAATATGACATTACACTAGTAGACTGATACTAAACTTCCTAATATGTTACATACAGATGCACTAAAATATTACATATAGATGCACTAAAAAAATATATACTGATTCACTAATGTATTCTATACAGATGCACTAAAATATCCCATACAGATGCACTATCCAAATACACAATTTATCTAGCCGATATCAGCGTTCCACGTTTTAATTGTATTGCCTAAACCATACTCAATATCATGCTTTAATCTATCCTACGATACGCTAATATCAATATACCATACGATTTTATCTAACAAACATTATTTTTTGAACAATAGGATGACTTACTATTTTGTGACTTCCCTGCTTCAGTTTCAGAATCTGCTTCGGTTTCCGGTTCTGTTGCTGAAATTGTAATTGAAAAATAATTGTCATGTTTAATACAAATGTATAATATTAGATGCCTTATTCATAATATAAGATGCGTAAATCAAGTAACAACAATCATATCTAAAACTAAACATATAAACTTCACTTGACGTATAAATCAAGAAACATCATACAAGTATATGTTATATTGGATATAACACTTTCTCACCAATATCATCTAATAATTTATCAAAATCAGCTTAAAACACTACATTAATCCAGTTCTCAAAACAGTAAACCGAATATCATCAAATTTAACCATGTGAACGACAACAATATCACTCAATATCACATCTATCTACAAGTCCAAAAATCCGACCTATCAAGCATAACTACTTACACATAATTCATGATATAAACTACATTATCAATGCTCATTCTATTCTAACCACAACTATAAATCAGCTACAACTCAATGACACCGATCCAACAAATATAAATAACTATAAACTACAATTTCGGTGTACATAACAACGCATTCATAGTTAGCGATGCTGCAAATATAACGTCCGATGCACCAAAGCTATATAAAAAACAAATTCTCTAAAATATTCCATAAAGATGCACTAAAAATATTCCATAAAGATGCATTAAAAATTTCATATTTCAATACACTAATACTTCATTCTAACTGAATAGATGCTATAACACATTATTAACATATTTTTAACATATATGCTCTAAAATTCAACTTCATTCTAACAAATCTGATAATTTTTTATATTATTCCAACTTTTCAACACTGATGCTTCAACACATTATTATCAAATTTTAACACAGATGCAGTAAAACACAATCACGTTCTAACAAATTAGCTAATTTCACATATTTCAACAAATATTTCATCAATGTCACCTTCAATCACTAAATAATACATATTTCTAACCAATACGCCAAAATATCAGATTACTTAACCTAATATTCTATCCCAGATGCAGTAAATATAAGATTGTATAATTCTTACATTATGCCTGATTTTGTTCGATGCTTCTGCTCTTCTCCATTATTCGGGGACTTATACGAGTAGCTGAAAATGAAAAAAATCACAAAATTATTACATTAATAATACAATAAAGCTATAAATTCATAAAATTAGTTCACTTGCGATTTCTCAATCTCTTTTTCTTTCATTTTTATGACGATCGGAAACAAAAACTGATCGGAATGTGCGTTTTTTTTATCGGAATGTATGTGAGTATTTATCAAATTGGGTGTGTTTGTTTTGATCAGGTTTTTTTTGTGAGATAAATGAATGAGATCTAAGGTGTTAGGCGTGCTTGGTAGGGATTTTTAATTTTTTCCCCCTTAACTTTCGACTATTGTTAAATTTGACCCTTATAACTTTTTTTCTCACTTTTCTATCTAAACACACTTTTCTCTAGAACCCTACCCTATATATAAACACACTTTTCTCTAGAACCCTACCCTATATATATATATATATATATATATATATATATATATATATATATATATATATATATATATATATATATATATATATATATATAGTGAGACTTTCTTGCGAGAACCATCTTATCTGCGAGAACTGAGAGAACCACCAAAAACATACATGCACGACTTCAATAATTGTATTTTTGCACATATGTTCTAAAAATAACATACATGTTTTAAGAAAAACATAGTTGTTCTAAAGATTTTAATAAGAAATTGGAAATACAAAATTTTTCTTCGAAGGTGTGCATGTATGTTCTTATAAGGCGTGCAACGACAATATTGCGGCCGTGTGTAAGATTTTTGTGAAAAAAGAGGATGAGTTCATGATGATATTGAAGAACATTGGTGGATACTTACGATTATTGATGATTTGCATGTATTTTTATTTCATTTTATAAGGCGTGAATGTACGTTTTTGGTGGTTCTCTCAGTTCTCGTAGATAAAATGGTTCTCGCAATATATATATAGGATCAAATAAGAAGAAAAGTTAAAATAAGAATGATAAGAAGAAATCACAACCACTCCCCTTAAAATTCTCATTTATATTTGAATTGTGTGGCTAGAAATTCTTCTTATTCTTCTTATTTTAGTTTTTCTTCTTACCGGATCCCTTCCCTACATATATATATATATATATATATATATATATATATATATATATATATATATATATATATATATATATATATATATATATATATATATATTAATAATGGAATTAAATCAGTGGTTGCTAGCATTTAGAAGTAATATGTCAAACACATGGACAATTAGACAGGTTTTCTTTCTAAAAATATTCTAAATCATGTTGTATAAGATATTTCTAACTTTTTGTTAAGCTTTTCATATGTTAGATGGACACATCGTTGAAATTGTTTCTGTTCAATTCTAATTTGTTTAAATTTCCATATACTTCAACAACCAAACGCAAGCAATACTATGGAAAACGAGACGATTGAGAGGTTTCTGTATAATGCTACAAGGATCATTCATAAGGTCACAATTATTGCAGTGATGTTTCTATTTTGCCATTGAAAATATCAATATCAATGGTCTCAGTGTTCCGGTGATATATAAAGATTCTCCTAAGGTTTACGGATGGGCCCTCGCGTTTTTATGGATCGCAACCTTTACTGCGGTTAATGCTTGGTTGTGTTCTTTGCTTAAGAGCAATTTCACTAAGGTTTGCAGGTGGTGCAGCGTTGTGTCTTTTGCTTTGACCGTGTGCCTCTTATCAACCTGTCATCTTATCAAATCTGCTAATCTTACATGTTAGTATTAATTTCAAGTCTGATTTAAATAACCTCCATCAATTTTCATATCAAATTAAGGAATCAATCTTCGTATCATTGATTGTGTGATTTTCAAAATGGATTTTGCTAACCAATGCCCACAATGAACACAAACTTTCTTAATTAACAAAAAAAATGCATTAATTACACATTAAATGAACCTATAAATTACTATATTTGAACATGATTTTCACTTAAATGAATAAAAACATTCCTTTTATAAACAGATTAATGTCTGCCAGTGGGCAGAGGTTAGCAAAACTCTTTCAAAATTTCACATTGAAAACATATGACTAAAATTCACACACCACAAACATAATAATTTAACTAAACCGAATTAGGTTATATCATCTACCGGTCGGAGGTATTTTCTGGATTATCTTCCTCTAAGATAATTTTATTTTTAATTTTTGTTATGATTGAATCGAATTAAGTTAGCCAATCAATTTTGTTCTATGATAGATTAGGGATTACGAATTAGGTTTATATGTAATTATTGATTTGATTTTAGTTTTGAAACCAATTTATTTTAATTTTATTTGTGATTCCTCATGTATTGACAATTTTTTTATATAACTTTTTTCTTTTTCTTTTTTATTTTTGTACCAAATCCTATTTCATTTACATTTTTCTTAGTATAATTTCAGTTTATGATGATGAATCTGAATACCAAGTGTTTGTTGAATTTCCTCAATGGAATTATTATTGGTAAACTTTTTTTTTTAATTTTTTTTTATTATTATTATTTTTTTTGCGACGAAATTGCAGATCATGTACGTGAGGAGCCAAGTAATGTCACGAACTCAGCCGAACAAGTAGTTGAGGAAAACGTAGTCGAAGGTTTGCATTCATGTACTCGTGATTCACATAATTTTTCTAACTACTTATTTATATATGTGATAATAACAATTCATTGAAAAGCAGAAATATCAAATGTATAATGGCTTGAAAAAGAGGATCCTTTTAATATTGTCTTCAACTATTTACTCCTCCATTCAGAAACTCAAGTTGAGGAAGCCGTAGATTACAAAGTTGAGAAAACAGAACCAAAAGCGGAAGTAGATGCGGTTATGCCTTAAGGCAACAATATATTAAACGGTAGTGTAGGTTGTGTAGATAACAAGATATATGTGTAGATTTGCTCATCTATGGCATGAACGTGTTACATATGGTTTTATTATGCGTGATTGATCACTATATGTTTCTTAAAAATGGTTAAAAAGGAACATAGTTCACATAGTTCCTGATTGGAAACTTATATGATTCAGGCAGTTTTTGGCTAATGTAGATATGTCGAATCTGAGAAGAGCTAAAAAAGGTTTCTTGATATGAAACCCAAAAATGTAGCTACTGAGAAGGAGCTTTCTCAGTTGCATCAAGCACAAAGTGCTTTAGATTCAGCCAACAACCTTTTCGATTCAGGCGATTATACAAAAGCTTTGGATTTCATCGATAAGGTGGTACTTATTTTTTCTCCTGTGTGCTCATAGGTACCAAGCCCAAACATTCTAACTTTACACAATAACTATAGCTTTCTACAACTATTTTGTTTACCCGTGTTTTTTTTTTTTTTTATCTAGCACAAAGTGCTTTAGATTCAGCAACAGCCACTTCGATTCAGGCGATTATACAAAACCTTTGGATTTCATTGATAAGGTGCCAATAATACAAGGGATAGTAAAATTCCCTGGGCCTCTTTCTTTAGAAGAGATTTCGTTCAGCAAATATTTGATTTTTTTTTCGTTAATGAAATTACGCTAAAAGTGAACCCATTTTAAACGAACTCGAATCGACCCGACATGTTAACTAAGTAATTGGTTAAAAATTTTCACCTTGACAAAACCGGGAACCACCTTAATTTTTGGGCTGGGTCTGCCACTGCGAATGTCCGATCTATCTTCATTGGTGTTTGCTTCTTGAATTAGGGTTATTTTCAAGCTATAAGAGTTAAAAAAAGGTTATAAACACTCAACTCAACGTACTATTAATAAGACGTATATTTGATGTTTCATTTCGTTAATGAAATTATGCTAAAAGTGAACCCATTTTAAACGAACTCGAACCGACCCGACATGTTAACTAAGTAATTGCTTAAAAATTCTCACCTTGACAAAACCGGGAACCACCTTATTTTTGGGCTAGGTCTGCCACTGTGAATGTCTGACCTGAGGAAACATGAATTCACACACTTCTATCTTTACTAATTTTTATTTTCCCTAAAGAGATTATAACCTGGAAATAACATTCAAGATTGTACTTGATGCTAAATGAAATATTTCCTTGTTTCTCCAAACTTATGTGTTTACATTATGCTATATTCATGCTATCAGCCGATTAATCATGCATGAACAATCACGTCCTATTTCTCACATTCTCATAATTAGTTGATGCGACAAGTAACTAAGACATGAGAGTTGTTAACAAAATAATGGAAAGAGTAATGCTATTTAGGCCTACAATCAAAGCCTAAATACATGCCTAATGCATAATATACTTGTACAATTGTGTTGTACATTTTCTCTCTCCAAATTCCCACCAATCACTTTTTTAAATCCACCAATCAAATCATTAGGCATACAAGTAGGTTTGCTTTAGGCATAAGAATCATTTTTTAATGGAAATATATACATCAAGTACGTATAACAAGTATCAAGCATGTGAGAGGTGACTGAGACAATTAAACTAACAACAAACCCACAACTTGTAGTTTCAATTTATTTGAAAGGTGAACATGTCGTTATTCTAAGGGGTGTGGCAATAGAGCTCGACATGTTCGTATGATCCATGCCGCTCGGCAACACCGCTGCTAGTGGCTCGGCATGGAGGCATGAACAAGCTCGACATGGATTGCCGTTGAGGCATGGAAGAGGGGAAGCAAAATATAGCCGTTGAACGGCTTGATTTTTGACCGTTGGGCATTTAAAAAAATCCCTTAAAATGGAGATTTTTTTTGACTTATTCACCGGACATATCACCGGAGATACAACAACCACTGGAATTTGAAGGTTTTGAAGGTTGTCTTCGATCTGGGTTTATGATTTATTTTTTGAGTGAGGCTTTGCGATTTGTTATTGTTTTTAACAGGTTTAAGATTTGTGTGTGTCGGTTTTGGATATGGGTTTGTTGATATTATATGTTGAGTTTTTGTTGAGAGTGATTGTGTTGATCGGTATATGGGTTTTGGCATGGAATATTATGTTTTTATAATTATGAATATAAAATATAAAAAATAAAATTAGGTGAGGCATGGAATCATGGTTGTCACTAAAAACGTATGGTTGAGGCATGAGAGAGGCATAAAATGAGGTGGCAGGATATTATTGATGGGTGGTGAGGTATGGGAGAAGCATGGAATCATCACTGCCACCCCCTAAGTAAAGCTAGGCATATTTATTTGATCACTAAATATACTAGCCCAAGCTCAATATTAATAATAAAGTGTAACAACCCGTAATTTTTCACGTCAACATTTATTTCCAAACTCTAACTTATTAATTTTAAAACTTTACAAGAACACTTTTTACGTATAAGTTTTTAGTTAAATAAACATAAAACTAGAATAACCCTCTTGTGCACTGTGACTTTAGACTATATTTAGTCTACAACATTACGGTAATTTTCCATTACTTTAATTCATAATTTAATTGCCAGGGCATTTGCATTTTTAGTTACTCACGATTATTAATTTAATAATAGTTTTTTTTTTCACAATTTAAGTGAACACCCAACGTACCCGACACTCCCAACGATTATTTTTAATACATTCCAACATTCCCTAAATTACTACAAAAAATGCCAAAAATTATTTTGTTACACTTTTATAATTCTTATAATAAGCCTATTTAATTATACGTATTTAACTTTAACCGCAAAACTATTAACCAATACTTATTTTTAATACCCAATACATTTACAAAATACATTTTTATAAACTAACACAATTTTTTTTCTAACTTAGCCGCCTCTAGGGCTGGCAATTTTGACACGAAACCTGTTAACACGACACGGCACGACCTGTTCTTAACAGGTTCGTGTCTTACCCTTAACAGGTTTTGTGTCTTAACAGGTCAGACCTGTTAAGACCTGTTAATTTTCGTGTCTTAACAAGTCAAACCTGTTAGACCTGTTAATATTATATGTTAATATTATAGTATATTATATTAGTATACAAATTGGTACTTGTGGTGGACAACCTGGAACGAACAAACACATTTACACATCCATCTCTATTCTCTCTCTTCTCTCCCATCTTCATCTTATCTAAACCAAACCCTAGCCGCCCCTATATCCGGCCACCACAGCTCCACCGCCGGCCACCACACTACACGACCACCACCATTAGAATCCCCATCTCATTCTCTTCTCGATCCACTACTACACGCGCCCACATTTCTTTCTTTTGACCTCGTTAATAATCAAACGCGCCTCATTTTTCATGTTTTGCACGAGTTCTTGTGTCCTTTCTTGTGATGCCGATGACCCTAAGGGTCCGTTTGGGTTGATGTTGAGCTCGGTTGAGCTACGCCGAGGCCTTAGTGGTCTCGGGTTGGGTCTTTGTGACTAGTGAAAACTAAGTCGAAACCCAAATGGGTCTCTCGGCTCGAGTGGGCTAGGTGAGAGTGACCCGAGACTTGATTCTTGATGTTCCTATTGTTATTGTTGACTGCAATTGTTGTTGTGGTTTATTTTTATTGTTGTTAATGTTATCACTTGTTATTCTTGTTATCTTGATCTCGAAGTGATGTTTTTGAGGGTGTTTGGATGGATTATTTGACCACGAGATTAGATATATTTGTTGTTGTTCTTGATGTGCAGATCTATATTAATTTGTTGTTGCTCTAATTTGTTGTTGTTGTTCTTGATGTTCTTGATGAGTAATAAAAAAAAAATTGTTTGTTCAGATCCAGAATTCCAGATCCATATCAATATCAAACAAAAAAATAATAAAAAATAAAAAAACAAAAAAAAAACCTAATATGCATGTTAACAGGTTCTTAACAGGTCTTAACAGGTTAACCTGTTTATTTTCGTGTCATGTTCGTGTCTGAGAAAAATGACACGATAAGCTAACAGGTCGTGTTCGTGTTTGACCTTAACAGGTTCGTGTGACCTGTTATGCCAGCCCTAGCCGCCTCCCTAAAAACCATTAGTAGAGTAAGGCTAAGATAAAATATTTGACCACATCTAAAATAGAGCTGGCAAATCGTGTCTTAACAGGTTCGGAGCGTGCGAATAACATAAGTTTCAAACATGAAAACGACTCGTTTAACACTTGGTTTTGGTGGTTTGAGTATGACACTTATACGTTTTATGTATCAAAAAAGTTAAATATTGAACCCTAGAATACTAAAAACAATTATTTAAAAAAAAAAAAAAACATAGTACATTTTTTCCCTTAACAAGTCTTAACAGTTCTTAACAGCTACCCAATTTGCCAGCTCTAATCTAAAACATGTTTGAAAATATTGAGACCAAAGTGAGCAAAATATGGCTTGACTAGATTTGGTTCCATCTTTTTCGGCTGACATTAGCAACCCACCGCCACCCTATTTATTTTTTTACTAATCTAATAACTTTAGACCATACTTTGACTTTTCCTATATAAGGAGTCCTTGTACCTCATTTCTACACTTGCAAGACAACTATATTCTTTCACTCACGCTCACTGTAAATTGTTAACAAGGAGGAAACAAAGGAAGGGAGGTTACTAAGTCCATTTGGGAGTACTAGTTGTATTGCTAAGGGTTTTGGTGAATAACTTTGGTACATTAGTGTTTTCATCTTCACATAATTTCTCTAATATACAAGTAAGTTAATACATCATTTTACTAAACCTTACACTACTTAATTATGAGCTATTTCTTTTCCTAGCACTAAATTGCATGGTTACATATGAGTTATATCACTTTGTACATGTTTGTTAATCTTTCCTTAAAACATATAAAGAATGACAACTAGCTGCTATGTCATAAACTTTCATTTTGTGAATACTTAAGTTTCATAACACTCTTGACAAAAATATGGCAGAGTTAGAATAGTCTTGAGGTGGTTAAAAGTGAATTGGGATGATTTGGAAACTAGAAAAATGCACTTTGAAACATTTTTATATGAGGCTGTCCCATTCGACCCAAAACAGAAAAATTAGTTGGTTGAGAGTAAGTGTAGCCTAGAAATTTAGAAAATAGACTCAAAAAAGAAAACATGGCCGCTTGAATGGATTAAAACGGACTATTAACGAAGAAGATACCTTAATTTGAAGTTGATTGACAAAAATGATTTTTTGAAACAATGCTTGCTGTTGGAAGATTTTTAAATGGAAAAATCGAGTATTAAAAGTTAACTAGAT
The DNA here is from genome assembly GCA_030686995.1 of Artemisia argyi. Lineage (NCBI taxonomy): Eukaryota > Viridiplantae > Streptophyta > Magnoliopsida > Asterales > Asteraceae > Artemisia > Artemisia argyi. Next base: position 153,242,419 of record CM060685.1, read on the forward strand.
TAGCCTAGACACTAAAAACATGTTAGTATACTTGAACACGAACCCAGGGATATATAAAACTCAAGAAACGGAGCTACAACAAGAAAGATATGGCCTAAAGAAGTTGCGACAACATATAACTTTTGACAGCTTATTATTTTTGCTATTAGAAAGCTGATGGAACATTTTAAAGTAAATTTTGGACACTTTAGAGTAGATTTTGACAACGTTATGTATACTTACTAGGCGCATTAGAGGTTTTCAAAAATACTTATTAACAAGACGACCATAGTTTAATTACGAGATAAACTAGTCATTTTATATAAAACGTATATTTGACTCTTAAACGAGCACATTAACGTAACTACGTTTTTAGCCGTTAAACTTTACAACAAACATGTACGGGTGATATAACTTTCACAAAATGCATACACGACATAATTTCACGACTTAAATCATACCATTCACTTTAGGTTGCGGTTAGAGTATCGCGCATTGTTTTCCGTGCACACTTGTAACGCATTACTTATTGCTTGAGGTGAGTATTCACGAACCCCTTTTTCTAACTATTTTAATCGTTTTGGGGTGGATGCATGAATTATACTTGAACTAAATTGATTGTTATTTATTGAAATCTTTTGACCTAAACTTTTGAATTTAAATCAAACTCTTGAACTTTATTGCGAACTTATGACTTGTTTTGATCTTAATGAACCGTATGTGCTATGACCTAAAGTCTCACCTTATTGGTGGAGCGTTCTTGACCTAAAGTCTCTCCTTATTGGTGGAGCGTGCGAAGTCTCCCATGTTCGGAGCGTTCTTAATCGTATATAATAGTTGTATGATATACTGTTCGTACATTCACATTGTTCGTCACCTATTAGTAGTATGGATAGCGCTATTAGAGGTCGGCCAACCTCTCGTTCACTATGTTACGGGACGCATATTATTTAGTTAGGGGCTTTGCCTGGCATACATTATTATATACGTGGTGTTTATATTGTGACCTATTATGACCACGTGTGCTTGACTTCAAGACATAATACTTTACATGCAAGGGGTTGTGAACACACAGGTTGCGAATTTTGTAACTGAGTGGATTAACAATGCCTTTGCCTTGCGAACTTTCTCAAATGGTTTTTCATATTATATAAAACGTGTGTGCTCACCAACTATTTTCATAGTTGACCCGTTTTCTCTCATGCATTTCAGGTGATCGTCAGTAAGCTTTTCTTCAAGGTCTTTGCATAATGAAGTTTTCACATGTCACTACTGATCATTATGTACTAAAATGCTATCTTTTGGAAACCAAACTTTATATTTTAAATTGCCAATGTCGGCTATAACAATGTTGTAATGATATACTTTTCCTTTAATGTAAATTATGGTATTGTTCTATATCTCTTTTGCGATGTATATTGATTTCGTCACACCTCGCGTTTCCGCCTTCGGCGGGGTGTGACAGATTGGTATCTGATGCGTGGGAATTGCACCAGGCTTTACCTCTCGAGGGATCTCGAGAAGCTTACAACCCCCACCAGGCAGTGTACCTGATCGTTGTAGTATAGTATAGTGACAAGTACCGGGGGATTGATCGTTCAAATCAGGAATAGTGTCGTTAGGATTGAAATTAATCTAACTAGGTCTAAAGGTGAAGGATGATTCTTTTTATGTTTTTATATTTTGTAAAAAGCAGGTAAAAATCTCGGGTATTAGAAGGAGGGGCAGAATTAGTTGCTAATCAACTAACCCAAAAGCTACTAATTAAACTAATGTGCAAGAAAACTAAACTAAGGTTCTACAAGATAAGTAAAGCATGTCTACCTATGATATGTTACTCTTTGCTAGCTATCCAATTCTACCTATTGAATTGTCACACCTTGCTTTAATTGACGGGTTGTATTCCTTAATACCATTCATGAGGTGGCGTACTTACTTCCCCAATCCTATAAGCTCCTACTTCACTCCTATGTCAAGCCGGCTAAGAAGCTCCTAACATGGGATCACTAGAATTCGTTCATGCATTAAATACAACCAATAAAACCTAGTACACATCGGTTCATGTTTCTTAAGACGTTCAAGCAAGTTACACAAAGGAGATCTGCCAGTTTTCTTAAGCCTAACATTGAAATCATTCAATTAAACAAGAGACAATAGGAAACAAGAATTATAAGCTAAATCAACTAGACCTATTGAGGTGTCATGCCTTAATTGATGAAGATAGACACAAACATCAACAAGGAATTAATAAGATCTAGTCAATTATATACAAGTTTCACATAAACATAAGTAGACACAAGGTAAATTAACAAAACATAATCAAAGAAGGACAATCAACAATAATAATGAAAGACATAGTTGAGATAGAATCATCAAACCAATATATGATGTTTATTGAGTGATTGAAACCCTCTAAGTTGCTGTAAAAACACCTATCTAAACCCAGAATTCGACCTTAGGGTTTAGGGCTTACAAAAAGTGAAGTTATGATGTTATATTTATAGGCATGTTTTCTGTCGGCCCATCTTGACGGCGTCAGCTCATTTCTATTGACGCCGTGATGACCATTTTTTCACCAAATTGTAGATCTCTTCGTCCTCTTCGCGTGGGCTTTTGAATCACCTAAATCCGAGTTCGTATGCAAAAGTTATGACCAAAACAATATCAGCTACTCCGCGCGCAAGTTTTGACAAGTTAACACGTGACGGCCTTGGGTGACGCCGTCACGTTTCTTCTGGATCGTCACCACTTTTACTCTTGACGGCGTCATCAAAATGTTCTTGACGCCGTCAGGTACTGTTCCCAGCATGGAAAATTAAGTCTTTGCCGTTTTCTTCACTTTTATGCTCAAAAAACGTCCAAAATGCTTCCTTTTCCATAATTTACTCCCAAAGTACCTAAAATCACAAAAGGAACGATTTAGGGCAATATTTGATCAAATAAATTCAATTCCGAGCTTAAATGACCCCCCTAAAAGCGGTTCATTTTTCACCTCATCATATACCCTTACACTTGAGATTTGCTTGTCCTCAAGCAAATGCGCTTTTATTCTAGTCAAAATACAAGTTAGGGGTCATTTAACACTAATATAAAAGTAATTACAACGAATAATCGTTCCACTAAAAACCAAAGACAAGCACGGAGGTCATACACTAGCACCTCACAAATAGTGTTTAGATACTCACATCTCTCGGGTGTAATAAAGTATATATCACAATATGGAAATGGAAAACATCTCTCACTACCTATCATAGCAAAATAGATTACCATAGGCTTGGGAAAGGATCAAACCTCCACCACATGGCGTAAGCACCTAGGATAAACTATCAAAGAGGTCTTTTAAAGGGTTGTAACGTTAGGTGTAGGGATATGGAATACACGGTTTTGTTGGATATAGGCAGTCTTTACTGGTGGCGAGTTAACAATCTTAGTTAATTACATGTACGATATGGCGTTGCTAAGCCAAGACTAGACTCGACTTAAGCTAATAAACGAAAAATAACAAAAACATAAAACAAACATAGAATGAAACGGGATGGTAGTCCGTATGTTTTTTCTTTTCTTTTCTTTTTCTCTATTTTTTTTTTTTTTTTTTCTTTTTTTTTTTTTTTTTTTTTTTTTTTTACACTCTTACCCTACCATCCAAAATAATACATTATAGGGAATGTAAATTCCCCTTACACTTGAATTTTTACATACTTTACAATAAACTAATCTAATGACTCGAATTAAGATAATCAAAACATTTGGAGTACTTTTAAGATTAACGGACATATGGGGGTAATAATATTATGTTCTTCCCCATTACTCTATAACATAAGTACTTTACCATGAGTCCCAATCGTCCCAAAACAAGATGTACAAGGATATGACTCGACTTAGCAACCATGTAATCAATTAGATAATTAACTAAGGGTTTAAACATGTAACAATAATGCACTAAAGATGAGTGCATACACGGAAGGCTAAGGCGATTTAGGTGTACATTTAAGTGGGGTGTAACAAATTCTTCCTTTAAGTAAGATGCTTAAAGTTAGAAACGAAAAGATAGGCTCGGAGGGGTGTAACGCTAAGGTGTGGGAAAAATTAGTTGACTTAACTAGCCAAATAATATGACTTAAATGGTCAAGTAATTATGATACGGGTTTAACACAAGGGTGATCCTAATGCCTCTTATCATGTAGTAAATCCTACTACACGAATGTAGTCTCACTAGCGGTCTCGGGATGCATCACTAACGCAAGTTCTAGAATCTAAATGCTACCGTTACACTCATAAGCACTAATAGTAAATGCTTTTCCTATCAAATCTAAAGGCGAACCTCACATATTTGGGTGGAAAATATTTCTTAATAGTACGGTTTTGTGCTAGTCATACAATCTCCTATCCATGAGACGCTTGCTATGGCTAAAGTTTCACTCCTAAATGTTGTAAAAAATTTTAAATTTGGCGCTAAAATTGCACTAACAAGTATTTCTCATAGTTTTATTACACATTTACTATCAAACAAACAAACTCAAGCGAAAGTGTATCTGTAAGGTATCATCATTTTACCCTCCCCTTACACTTAGGATGAACATTGTCCCCAATGTTCAAGTAAAGAATGTAAAAGTGAAATAAGTAAAACGAATGAAATCAAATACTCCCCTGATTCGCTCGGTATGGATAATAAGGTGGCCAGGTTAGATCTTCCTCCAAGAAAATGAACAATCAAAGCTTCCCTTCCAGAATATAAATAATCTTCTTGTCATATATAACCTGTTAAACCTGAGAAAACAATCACAAAAACACAAAGCATCAAACCGAACAAAGGAAACTCACAACTAGATGTAATTCTAGACTTAGGAATAGAAACAAAACAATTAAAGATATAATGCTTGTGGAATGAATGTTTGCAGATTCCCTGGAGTATATAAAACTAAAGAATTAACAAAAACTTTAAGACTCCGGTATAAACAAAACTAGCAAAATTTCCAGAATTTTACACATGACGCCGTCAAGAGTAAACTCATGACGCCGTCAGAAGTGGCCTGCAGAAATCTTTTCGTTAAGTTTCCGGAAAATTTATGGAAAAACTTTGTCCTACTTCCTGGAAAATCCTGTAAAACATCATTATGACTCGATACAAGCATTTGACTCTAACGAATACTAATACACATGTTCATTTAATATTGTTGTGGTTCATGCTCAATTTCGTTTTTATAAACAAATTTGGATCTCCCTTACACTTAGCTTTTGCAAAATACCTTTATATGTAATTAAGGCGAAGTTAAAAACAAAATAAAGCATTTTCACAATTTACTTTGAAACATAAACCACAAACAATAAACATAAAGCATGCATACGGAAACAAATAAAATCAAATAAACAAACAAACAAACAAATAGATAAATAAAGCTTGGGTTGCCTCCCAATAAGCGCTTGTTTTTGTTCGAGTTACGAGCCTGACTCTACCCTTATTTAACGGAAATAGGGGAGGTTTTCCCTACACTTAGGATTAAGTGTTGGTGGAAGTAGCGATACACACCCTTAGGGTGGAAATATGCCACGTGAGGTGAAGGGGGTGAGTGAATGGCTTCCTTCATCCTAAAACTACCCGGATAATATTGGTTGATGGGTGGGTCGGTTCCTCTTTTGTCTCCTAGAAATATATCTAAGGATGGAAAGGTGTGTAAAGATTGAGGTTCCGGTTCATCAACACTAGGAAATTCCCTAGAACTAGGAGTAAGGTTATCACTACAAGTATTCAAACCTATATCCTCAAGTGGTGCCTGGTCCAAGGGTTCTACTTCTATTGGGGTTCCTATAGTCTCTTCTACTTCTTCCGGGTAAGTCACGGGCGGTGTGTATGCCTCAAATGATGCTAGGACTTGTGGGGTACTTAGTGGGCTTGGGTTTTCAACTATCTCTTCCATCACATCATTTGTTTCCTCAAAGTTTGACGGATACAAACTCATCAATTCATTCAACTTATGGTTCACGGTTAGGAAACTTTCCTCGAAATTCTTCCAAAGGGTCTCACTAAAAGGAATTGATCCTGATAATTATCGTCTAATTGAAATCACACATGCATAAAATTCATCAAACCCATCTAACTTTACCCCAACTCCTCTTGGATGTCATAAAGATCACACAAAAAATCATTGGAATGATAGGAAGCAAATCTATTAGTGAAATACAGTTGTTCCTCTATTGTCAGTGATCTAAATGGAATTTCATCTGCCATAGTGACAAGTGAAAATGGTATTACAAACAACGGACACAAAGAAAAAAGATAGACTACAAGAAAGCTACAAAATAAAAAGAAAAAAAAAAATCTCACTTGATAGGAATCTAATGAGTAGACCTAATAAAAATCAAATTCAACCTAAACAATAACTATTCCCCGGGCTGCGGCGCCAAAAACTTGATGCGTGGGAATTGCACCAGGCTTTACCTCTCGAGGGATCTCGAGAAGCTTACAACCCCCACCAGGCAGTGTACCTGATCGCTGTAGTATAGTATAGTGACAAGTACCGGGGGATTGATCGTTTAACTCAGGAATAGTGTCGTTAGGATTGAAATTAATCTAACTAGGTCTAAAGGTGAAGGATGATTCTTTTTATGTTTTTATATTTTGTGAAAAGCAGGTAAAAATCTCGGGTATTGAAAGGAGGGGCAGAATTAGTTGCTAATCAACTAACCCAAAAGCTACTAATTAAACTAATGTGCTAGAAAACTAAACTAAGGTTCTACAAGATAAGTGAAGCATGTCTACCTATGATATGTTACTCCTTGCTAGCTATCCAATTCTACCTATTGAATTGTCACACCTTGCTTTAATTGACGGGTTGTATTCCTTAATACCATTCATAGGGTGGCGTACTTACTTCCCCAATCCTATAAGCTCCTACTTCACTCCTATGTCGAGCCGGCTAAGAAGCTCCTAACATGGGATCACTAGAATTCACTCATGCATTAAATACAACCAATAAAACCTAGTACACATCGGTTCATGTTTCTTAAGACGTTCAAGCAAGTTACACAAAGGAGATCTGCCAGTTTTCTTAAGCCTAACATTGAAATCATTCAATTAAACAAGAGACAATAGGAAACAAGAATTATAAGCTAAATCAACTAGACCTATTGAAGTGTCACGCCTTAATTGATGAAGATAGACACAAACATCAACAAGGAATCAATAAGATCTAATCAATTATATACAAGTTTCACATAAACATAAGTAGACACAAGGTAAATTAACAAAACATAATCAAAGAAGGACAATCAACAATAATAATCAAAGACATAGTTGAGATAGAATCATCAAACCAATACATGATGTTTATTGAGTGATTGAAACCCTCTAAGTTGCTGGAAAAAAACCTACCTAAACCCAGGAATCGACCTTAGGGTTTAGGGCTTATAAAAAGTGAAGTTATGATGTTATATTTATAGGCATGTTTTCTGTCGGCTCATCTTGATGGCGTCAGCTCGTTTCTCTTGATGCCTTCATGACCATTTTTTCACCAAATTTTAGATCTCTTCGTCCTCTTCGCGTGGGCTTTTGAATCACCTAAATCCGAGTTCGTATGCAAAAGTTATGACCAAAACAATATCAGCTACTCCGCGCGCAAGTTTTGACAAGTTAACACGTGATGGCCTTGGGTGATGCCGTCACGTTTCTTCTGGATCGTCACCAGTTTTAATCTTGACGGCGTCATCAAAATGCTCTTGACACCGTCAGGTACTGTTCCCAGCATGGAAAATTAAGTCTTTGCCGTTTTCTTCACTTTTATGCTCCAAAAACGTCCAAAATGCTTCCTTTTCCATAATTCACTCCCAAAGTACCTAAAATCACAAAAGGAACAATTTAGGGCAATATTTGAACAAATAAATTCAATTCCGGGCTTAATTGACCCCCTAAAAGTGGTTCATTTTTCGCCTCATCAATATCAGAGCTAGAGGTTATAGAGAATGCTGATTTTTTTTTATAATAAAAATCGCAACTATAACCAAAATAACGTTTTTCTTAAACACCAAAAATCATACGAGTCGTCTAGTCCTAGCATTGCATCATTAATCCCCAAGTATGCATAGCCTGATCACCTATGTATAATTCAGGAAGAATCATGCGATGAAGGGTGTAGTAGTCTTAGATCATATTTAGTTGGGTCTAAAGAGTCTGGTCACCTGATATTGGATTGGTCGGGTGGGTATGCATAACCTGTTTGTATGTTCACATTTGTGTTATCGTACCTTATATATGCTTCTATGTGTATACTTTCTCTTTGCTATCTTATGACTCGTTAGACTAAGCACGTCTTTTTTCCTGTCATTTTACGATCTCTATGTCGCGACTTTCGTTGCACCATCTGTCTAAGTTCACGACGTTGATTAATCTGAGACCTAACGACATCGAACCTAGTTATATTTTTTATTAGTTGATTTGATTGGTGTAAACAATTCTAGAATCGAGCAAATCTTTCGAAAGACCTTATTCAAGGATGTTGAATCCTATCTTCCTGACAGATTGATTCCTAGCTTGATTCTAGTGACAGTTCTTGTCTGATGAGTTACGAAAATCAAGCTAAGAGTCAAGTCGTTACTCAATTCGATTCAGTTTAATCTCATGACAGTTCTTGTCTGATGAGTTGTGAGATTAAATTAGAAGCAACTAACTAAAGGTCTTTTGAGGGCTACGCTCGAGATTGGGAAAGTTTGCCTCATCAAATTTGACCACAATCACATACGTCTATAGAATGAACGAATTGAATCTCGAGGACGAGATTCCTTTTAAGGCTGGTAGAATGTAACAACCCGTAATTTTCCACGTCAACATTTATTTCCAAACTCTAACTTATTAATTTTAAAACTTTACAAGAACACTTTTTACGTATAACTTTTTAGTTAAATAAACATAAAACTAGAATAACCATCTTGTGCACTGTGACTTTAGAATATATTTAGTCTACAACATTACAGTAATTTTTCATTACTTTGCTTCATAATTTAATTGCTAGGGCATTTGCATTTTTAGTTACTCACGATTATTAATTTAATAAAAGTTTTTTTTTTTTTTTACAATTTAAGTGAACACCCAACGTACCCGACACTCCCAACGATTATTTTTAATACATTCTAACATTCCCTAAATTACTACATGTGACAACTGGCAATTTAGGGAAACAATTTATAAACCCGCATTACTTTAAATTTAATGATTTCTGGAATATTTGAAAAGTTCATTCGTAATGGGAATTGTGAACGTTGAACCGTGGTTTTAAACTTTGTGATATTTATGGAGGTTGAGTTTTAATTATTGGTTTGGTTTGATATATATTCGTGGTGATTATTTTTGAGATATTTATTTGGCACTACGTTGACTCCGGCACTAGGATAACCTAACGAAATTTTAATATTTTGAATGATTGATTCGGCTTATATATTTTTGGAACGTATCGTGGTATTTCATAAATTTTGAGAATGAGCTCGGTTCGAGAGAGTTGGATTGTTTTAAAAAGTTTCGGGTTTTGGTCCGTGTATTCTACACCTAGTTACCTCACCCACTCTACTACTACTACTACTACTACTACTACTACTAATATTATTATTATTATTATTATTATTATTATTATTATTATTATTATTATTATTATTATTATTATTATTATTATTTATTTATTTATTTATTTTTTTCCTTTTGAGAGATACAAAAATCGTCCTTGTTTGCTTTCCTGGCTCACAAACACAACCACACCAATACTTCATCTCTCTCTCTCTCAATATTATTTCCTCTCATCACAAAACCCTAACCACCTAAGCCGCCGCCACCACTGCTGCCTCACCGCCACACCACCATCAACGCCACCACCACCAATCGACTCTTTATCCCATTTCCTTTCCGATCTACACTCACACGCGCCCCTTTACCCCCTATTTCACCTCGTTTAAACACCAAGATTCATCACCATCTTCTTGTTTTTGAAGTTTGACACGTATTGGATCTTAGGAATCAAAGTTGAGGCGAGTTTCACTCGCGTTTTGGTAAAAACGTGACCCAAGGGTCATGTATTTAAAGATATTCGTTTGGTTTATGGGTTAAAACACGAAATACTAGTGGGTTTTAAATAGAATATAATGTTTTGATGGTTTGGTATCCGGGTTTCTCGATTTTTGAGTTGTGTCGACCCTCCACCCGCATGGATACCAAACATCAAACTCCAAACTAATATAAGGAAAATACGAGAAATGGATTTTTGAAAAGTAAAATGGAATACGTTCGGGATTGGCAATATTTTGATTTTAAGGAAATGATTCTGAACGCGTTTATATTGTTAGGAAGTGCCGAGTCTGTAGTTGCCGTTATTTGAGTTGCATTACATCTTACATCTATCCATTTCTTTTGCTGATTGCTGGATTTGAGGTGAGTCATACTCCCACTTTCACTCTTGAACTTTGTTTTCAATACTTGGGGTGAGAAACGTGCAAATTGTTTTATGTGGACTATTATCGCTTTGTTTATTTTAAAATTTGCTATGCTTATAGAACTAGGTAGGTTATAGAGCGAGACCTAGTCCTGAACTAGGTGAGCTATTGATTTGGTTATAGAGTGAGGCCTAGTCCCGAACTAGGTAAGCTATTGATTGGTTGTTGAGCGAGGCCTAGTCCCGAACTAGGTAAGCTATTGGATTAGTTGTAGAGCGAGTCCTTGTCAAGAACTAGGTAAGCTATTGATTTGATTGATTTGAGCTATAGCGTGCACCTATAGGATTGATTAGATTTGGTTGGTTCGTTTTGGTTGGATAATTGAGGCCTAGTCTAGCTAGCAAGCGTTTTGCGTAAATGTCCAGTTGATTTAGTTATGAATTTAAACCTATAATCTCACCAGCGAAAGCTGACTTTTAGCGCATTTTCTCAGGTAATTAAGTGATGCCCTTGGATGCTTGGATTGGAGGCTTGGCTTTGGCACCTGGTTTATGGATCTATCTTCCTAAAACTTTGATAAATAATTGTGGACCTACATTTATTTCTTTTGGGCCTTACCTTGGATGAATTTCGGATAAATGTAAACTTTAAAACCCCGTTTGGTTGTGTTTTTCTTATGTTTACTTTATCTCGTTCTTTTATGTCTTGTGTTTGATACCAATCCCCGTAGCACCCCGAAAGCTTGTTGAGTCTTCCGCTGTACCAAATTTTGGGGGTGTTACAGATTGGTATCAAAGCCAAGGTTATAGAGAACTAGGTAAATAGACACCTAAACTATAACCCATTTTTATAGAAAATGATCCTCGACCAATGCCCGCCAGCCCGCCAAGCCGAAGCATCATTGTTTATATTAAGGTATATTGAGATGATTAGTAGATATGAGATTTTTGAGATGATTTGAGGATTTGGGATTTATTGATTAAGTGATATGATGGCATTTTGAGGAATTATATGGCTTAATTGTTTTTATAAACGTTTTAGTAATGCGGTATTTTTAAATCTTTCTTAAACTATATGATTGGGATTTTTATGATGGTTTGATACGGTATTTTGAGTTCGCGGTTTAGTTGTTTTGAAACACTTACACCTACCCTACGCCGTTGTCACAGACTATGGCCTCCCGTACGTTCGACGTTGTTGAGGATATTCTTAATGCACCTGTACGCCCATCACAGATCACCATGGCTCCTGATGATCCTTACAGGATTGCCATGCATTCAGCTACTGCGTCACCGACAGCTTCTACTTCTGCACCGCCTGCTGTACCTACTACGCAGGGACCCTCATTTTCTTTAGGGCTCCCTGGTACTTCGAGACAGCTTACTCTTCATCAGGCTTTGGCTCGTGTGGCTCCACGTTTTGCCCACCGAGCTACGGCACGTATGTCGGTACGTACTGCTTCACCACCTTTACACTTTGATGCTCACGCTCTTCTATCAGATGAACCACCTACATCATTGCGTCGTCGTCCTAGATCACCTACCCCCTCACCACATGATTAACCTGTTAGGAGACGACGATTGATGGAGTACTCTTCCGATGAGGAGGAGTACGAGGGTGAGGATGAGGCTGATGACCCTCATGAGGCTAAGCAGGGTGATGATGACCCTGAGGAGGAGGATGATCCTTAGGAGGAGGAGATGCCTGATGATGATGGTTTGCTAGCACAGCTAGCTCAGGCTGAGGAGCCTGATTCTCCGATACATCCATTAGAGCCTGTTTCACCTGATCACCCATTTTTGTTTGATTTGCCACCTGGTAGTCCCGTAGAGTCGGATGCGCCATCTGAGGTTTCTGTTGAGCATGCAGAGTTGGGTGAGACTGGTAGGATGTGGGCTCAGATTACTGCTTTAGGTGAGAGGGTTACACGTATGTCTGAGCGGATTGATAGAGTGACCATTGAGTTCATTGGAGAGTTGAGGATTGACATGGTTACGGCTGAGAGGAGAGTTACTGAGATAAGGAGAGGCATGATGGAGATTCATGAGAATATTGAGAGCTTGCAGCGAGGTTTCATCACAGCTCGCGAGGCCGATCATAAGTTGTGGCAGAGAAACACTGAGCTAGAGAAGGAGGTAGCAGACCTCAAGAGGGATAGCGATACCCATAGTGTGGAGTTGGGATCATTGTGGAGAGAGCTAGATGGTTTGAGGCAGGAGTTGAGGATCCTACGCAAGCATCGTGGCTAGATAGATGGATTATGTGGTTATGTTGCTTTTTACACCGGTTAGAAAAGCTAGTTATCTTATCTTGATGTATTTTCCGTTGGTTATTCGTCTCGTTTGGAACGATTTATATCTTTTGTGTTTTCTGTAGTTGGAACGATGTTGGATCACTATTGTATGGATGATGGTTATTATTATTTGATGTTATGTGACTTTTGGATATTATGGAAATTGAGTTCCTATTCGCCTTATTGTTGTCTTGTGGTGTATTGCTGATATTCTTTCCATGACTTGGCTTCATTGACTTAAATCTTGTTTAGCGTATGATAAGTTCTATCGGAGACTTATGAACCTTGTATGATGTTTCAGATCAATGGCCCCACGACGAAACCCTGTCAGAGCTACCCGAACTGGAACTGTCGCGACTACCCCTGGTCGCCGAGGACGCCGTCCTACTCAAAATGTTGAAACTCCTGATAACATGGACACTACTAATCGCAATAACAGGAATCAAAATGTTGATGTTCAGGGAGACAATGATCATGTTCCACCTAATGCACCTACTGTGGATCAAGCAATGATCAATCAACTTGTGGAGCAACGAGTTGCTGAGTTACTAGCTGAGTCAAATCATTCCAACAATTCTACTGGAACATTTCCACCTGTTCGTGCTAATGGATGTAACTACAAGGAGTTTCAAATTTGTGGACCCATTGAGTTTGGTGGGACTGAAGGAGTGGTCTACTTGGTCAGGTGGATAGAGAAGACCGAGTCAGTGTTTAATGTCAGAAATTGTGCGGAGAATGCTAAGGTAAAGTTTGCATCTTTTACCTTTAAGGATGAAGCTTTAACTTGGTGGAACAATTACCGAAATTCGGTTGAGAGTGATGTGGCATATGCTATGACTTGGGAGCAATTTAAGTCTTTGCTGATTCATACTTACTGCCCAAGGAATGAGGTTATGAAGCTAGAGATTGAGTTCTAGAATCACAAAGTGAAGGGTACTGATATGGCGACTTACAATCGCCGCTACCGAGAGTTAGCCTTGCTTTGAGATATGGTTAGGACTGAGACTCAAAGGATTAAGCGGTATACCGATGGGTTGCCGGTAGCTACGAGGAACGATGTGATTTCTGCTAGGCTTGCAAATATTCATGAGGCTATCACGATCACTCAACAATTGATGGACTCGTTGGTGTTGGAAGGAGCTGAGAAAGATACGAATGGAAAGAGGAAGAGGGATAATCACTCTAAGGGTAATGATCACCGAAACAAACGACAGGAAACTACTAGAGCTTATGTTATGGGAGATGGAGATAAGATGAGCTACAATGGAGATACGCCCAAGTGTGGCCGATGTTACAAGAATCATTCTGGACGATGTAATGTGATGTGCAAGAATTGCTCAAAGATGGGACATATAGCTAAGGACTGTAGAGCTCAACCACTTGCTATGGTTCAAGCTACTCCTGAAGCTATGAGTAAGGCAAATGTTACTTGTTATGGATGTGGAAAGAAGGGACACTACAGGAATGAGTGTAGGGAATCGTGGAACCGAGGAAATCAAGGATCGGGTGGTAATGGGTACAATCATGGAAACCGTGGAGCTGGAGGAAACTGTGGACGTCAAGGCAATGGGGACCAACTTGTGGAAGCAGGAGCTGCTCATGGGAGAGTGTATGCACTTGGGAACGAGAGAGGAGAAGATCCGAACGTCGTTACTGGTACGTTCCTTCTCAATAATCGTTATGATTCCATACTATTTGATACTAGTGCTGATAAGAGTTTTGTGTCCACTACTTTTGCACCCCTACTAGAGAAACCCCCGATGGCCTTAGGAATTGGTTATGATGTAGAGTTAGCTAATGGGAACATAGAAAGGATTAGGACTATCATTCACGGTTGCACGTTAAATTTCCTGAATCATCCTTTCAACATTGATCTTCTATCCGTCATGTTAGGAAGTTTCGATGTCATCATTGGTATGGATTGGTTGTCGAAGTATCGTGCTTATATACTTTTCTATGAGAAGATCGTGCGTGTGCCTTACGGCAAAGAGATCCTAAATATACCAGGAGATCGAAAGGATTTGAGGGGCCCATCTAGACTAGCGGTCATTTCTTGCACTAAGTTACCAAAGCTAATGGAAAAAGGGTGTTGCCTTTTCTTAGCTCAAATCTCTGAGAAAGGAGGGAAGGAGAAGAAGGAAAGATGCATTGGAGATGTGTCTATAGTTCGTGATTTTCCCGATTTGTTTCCCGATGATTTGCCGGGAATCCCGCCTACTAGACAAGTGAAGTTTCAGATTGAGTTGATACCTGGTGCTGCACCCGTGGTACGAGCGCCTTATCGACTTCCACCCACTGAACTGGAAGAGTTGTCGAAACAATTAGCGAAGTTAGCGAAAAAGGATTTATACGACCAAGTTCTTCACCTTGGGGAGCCCCAGTTTTATTTGTGAAGAAGAAGGATGGATCGTTTTGTATGTGTATTGATTATCTAGAGCTGAACAAGTTAACGGTGAAGAATTGATACCCGTTACCAAGGATCGACGAATTGTTCGATCAGCTTCAAGGATCGAGTGTGTATTCAAAGATCGATCTGAGATCGGGGTATCATCAGCTTAGATTTTGCGAGGAAGATATTCCGAAAACGGCTTTCAGAACCCGTTACGGGCATTACGAGTTCCAAGTGATGCCATTTGGGTTGACTAACGCACCGGCGGTATTCATGGACCTCATGAATCGGGTGTGTAAGCCTTACTTAGCCAAGTTTGTGACTGGGTTCATCGACGATATTCTAATTTATGCAAAGAGTGAAAAGGAGCATGAGGAGCATCTAAGGCTTATCTTAGAAATTCTCAGGAAGGAGAAACTGCATGCCAAGTTCTCCAAATATGAATTTTGGATTCCGACGGTACAATTTTTGGGTCATGTGATTGATAGACAACGAGTTCATGTAGATCCTACTAAGATTGAAGCGATTAAAGATTGGGCTGCACCGACGACCCCAACAGAAGTTTGTCAATTTTTGGGTTTAGCCGGTTATTACCGAAGATTCATTGAGGGATTTTTGAAGATAGCTAAACCATTGTCCAAATTGACTCAAAAGAGTGTTAAATACGAATGGGGAGATAAGGAAGAGGAAGCATTTCAGTTACTTAAGGAGATGTTGTGTAGTGCTCCTATCTTAGCGTTACCTGAAGGTAATAAGGACTTTGTCGTCTATTGTGACGCTTCTCATAAAGGTTTGGGAGTTGTGTTAATGCAACGAGAGAAGGTAATATGTTGGGAATTATACTAATAGTTACAACGGATAGTGAAGGTGTTACAACTGCAGAAGATTGTACTTGCAATGGAAACTCATTACCACTGCAAGAACAATATATTACCACTGCTTATTAGATAACTGTTAGGAAACGCGTCTAGATAAATATAGAATAGATCTTGTGTATATCTTATTCTATTAGCT
This sequence comes from Artemisia argyi, assembly GCA_030686995.1. Classification (NCBI taxonomy): domain Eukaryota; kingdom Viridiplantae; phylum Streptophyta; class Magnoliopsida; order Asterales; family Asteraceae; genus Artemisia; species Artemisia argyi. The sequence continues at coordinate 153,258,501 of CM060685.1, forward strand.
TTATACTTATCTTGTAGAAGAGGACTCCTTGTATTATAAAAGGAGATCCTAGGTTAAAGGTTTGACATAAGTTGTCATATATGTTTCTAGAGCTTCAAGGTGTAACCCTAGTGATATCCAGATCACTTGTATTATTATCATTAATAATATTGGAGCTAGTAGTTTGTTTATATACATTGTTCATATACAACTGTCTTACTCACAATTAAACTTCTAAGTGTTACTAAGTAGATTCCGCATACTTAGTGATATAATTCAAAGTATCAATCTAACACAAGTTCAAGGTGTTTAGATCCATCAAGTGGTATCAGAGCCAGGCTTTGATACTTTGATTTAGAAGACTCAAGTTCACTCAGAAGATTCAATGGAGATAGAAACTAGTAACTCAAACATTGCTGCTAAGCTTCCAAAGCTTAAGTTGAATGACTTTGAGATGTGGAGGCTAATGATAGAACAATTCTTTATGGTCCAAGATTACACACTTTGGGAGATCATCATGGTTGGAAATTCTTTCAAACCAAGCTCTACCTCAGAGATGGTTGGTGGCAAGGAAGTAATTAAGGTCAACACTGGACCTGTTACTAATGATGAAAGACTTCAACTAAAGAATGATTTGAAGGCCAGAGGTCTGTTGCTGATGACACTTCCAAGAGATCAAGTTGTAGCATTCAGCAAGTTCAAGACTGCAAAGACTCTCTTTGATGAGATCTGTGAAGTTTTTGGTGGTAATGATTCTACCAAGAAGACTCAAAAGACTCTGCTGAAGCAAACTTATGAAAACTTTGGATCATCAAGTAATGAATCTCTTGATAGCATCTTCACAAGGCTACAAAAGATTGTTTCTCAACTCACTGTCTTTGGAATTGAGGTGGAAAAGGAAGACCTCAATCTAAAATTCTTAAGAAGCTTACCCTCTGAGTTTGGAACCAATGTTGCTGTGTGGGAAGATAAGCCAGAGTTGGAGACCATGAAACTTAATGACTTGTACAATAACTTCAAGGTTATTGAACAAAGATTGAAGAAAGATGGCAAGATAAGTTCAAGTTCAGGATGTGTGGCACTTATATCATCATCTCTTGATGATAGTTCAGATGAAGAAAGTGATAGTGATGATGACAGTGCTAACATTTTTGTTTCCACTGGTAGTGGAAGTGTTTCCACTGGTAGCTTAAAGAGACAGATTGCAGGGCTTAGTGATACTACTTTTTATGCTTTTATATCAAGTCAAGTGGGTGGTTCAATCCTCAATCATGAGGATCTGGATCAAATTGATGAAGATGATATGGAGGAGATGGACATTAAATGGCAAGTGGCATTACTAAGCTTGAGGACAAAGAAGTTTTGGAAGAAGACTGGAAGAAAGATCAACATCAGTGGCAATGAAACAGTAGGTTTTGACAAGAAGAAGGTGGAGTGCTACAATTGTCATAAGAAGGGGCACTTTGCCAGAGAGTGTAGGAAGCCAAGGAAGTCTGACAACAGGTCAACTTGGTACAAGCAAGACAAGAAGAAGGAACCTACTACTGATGAGCCAAAGGGGCTATTGGCCATTGATGGAGTGAGCTTTGATTGGAGCTTTATGACTAAGGAAGAGGATGATGATTCAGAGTCTGCAATGGTTGCACTAATGGCTTTTTCTGACTCTGAGGTACAAATTGATAATGCTTGTTCTAAATCTTGTAAGGCCTTAAAAGAGTATGAGAAACTTAAAGCACAATTTAATGAGCAACACATAGAGTTAACTCATACTAATTATAACTTATCAAATCATAAAAGAGGCCTAAGTGTTTTAGAAACTCAATTAGAGCATTATAGGGCAAATGAATATAAGTTCAATGATGATATTGCAGTATTAAGAAGAGACTTAGATTATCAGGTTGCTGTTAATAAGGTTCTTAGAGAAGAACTAGAAATGGTTAAAGTGGCTAGTGAGAATATAATGATAACTAAGCAAACACTAGATCATCAATCCAAGTGTATTGATAAATTTTGGGAAGCCCAAATTGTGAGCAAATCTAAATCAGGTCTTGGATACAAAACTGTTCCACCACCTCTAAGAGGTGTTCCATCACCTCCTGGCATTGACTTAGCTCACACAGGTTTAGAAGAATTTCAGGATCTACCTATGACCTATGGACCAAATTTTGTTAAACCAGTTGAAATTGAAAAGGTTCAGGTTCAGGTTGATGTATTTGATAGTGCTAGTGACTCATCTCTTAAAGATGAAAATTTGAATGTTGAGTCTAAACCTAGTACTCCTGAAAATGTTAAAGTGGAGGTTAAAAGAAGTATTCCTGATGTTGTCAAAGAGAAGCCTAGGTCACAACCTAATTTCACTAGGCCCACTACTAGATATGCAGAGATGTACAGAAGTAGGTCACCAACTCCTAGAGGCAATATGAGGAGTTGGAATCATGTCAAATCTAGGCAATTTGGTAGTGACTTTGTGTTCAATAACAAACCATGTCATATATGTGGTAGCTTTGACCATTTAGCTAAAGGCTGTACCTACCATTTGGGAAGAAGGGAAGTATTTGGGAATACTTGGGTGAATAGAAACAATGCTAATAACTTAACTCACCCAAATCCACTTAGCAAGATGATTCCCAGGTCTGTTTTGCTTCATTCTGGCATTAAACCTATTTCCACTGCTAGACCAGCAGTTTCCACTGCTAGCCCAGCAGTTACCACTGCCAGAAATAAAAACAGAGTTTACCCTAAGCCCCCTGTTACTACTTTTGTTAAATCTACTCAAACAGGGAAAAAGATCAATTTTGAAAAGAAAGTTAACCATAATCAGAAGTGGGTACCTAAAATTTCTAACCAGCAGTTTCCACTGCTAAGGCAGCATTTACCACTGCAAGGCCAAAGGTTACCACTGGTAGGTCTGTTAACAAGAAAAGGGTAAATATGGGAAATGCTGTTAAGGCCTCAGCTCATTGGGAATGGAAACCAAAAGGAACCATCACCTCAAACAATCCCAATGGTGTATCAATGACCTTTGATAGATATAATTATATTGATACACGAGGCAGATCCAAGTCATTTGTGGCTTGGGTCCCCAAAAGGAACTAATTTCTTTATTTTGTGTGCAGGGACATTCAAAGACCAATAATGATCAAGGATATTCAGACAGTGGATGTTCCAGGCACATGACTGACAATAAGTCCTATCTTTCAGACTTTCAACCTTATGATGGACAATTTATCAGCTTTGGAGGAGGAATTGGTGGCAAAGTTTCTGGCAAAAGAACAATCAAGGCTGGAAACATTGATTTTGAAGATGTGCAGTATGTGAAAGAACTCAAGTACAATCTATTTAGTGTGTCACAGATGTGTGACAAAAAGCATAGAGTTCTATTCACAGAAGATGAATGCTATATCTTATCTAAGGATTATAAGCTTCCAGATGAATGTGACATTTTGCTTAAAATCTCTAGAAAAGGAAATTTGTATAGCATTGACGTGCAGAACATAGTGGCTAATAATGATGTTACTTGCTTGCTTGCTAGAGCCACTTTGGATGAATCAATGCTTTGGCATAGAAGACTTGGTCATGTTAACTTCCAGACCATCAACAAGATTGTGAATGATGGACTTGTGTTTCCTGCCAGAGAAAAGATTCGAAAATGACCAAACTTGTGTTTCCTGCCTCAAAGGAAAGCAACACAGAGCTTCATGCAAGACCAAGGCATTCAATTCAATCAATCATCTACTCTTTATGCTGCATATGGATTTGTTTGGTCCTACCTCTGTGAGCAGCATAAATTTGAAGAAGTATTGTCTTGTTGTGACTGATGACTTCAGTAGATTCACATGGGTTTTCTTTTTAAGTACCAAGGATGAAACCACAGGCATCCTTAAGACATTCATCACTCAAGTTGAAAATCAATTTGAAAAGAAAATCAAGATCATCAGGTGTGACAATGGGACAGAGTTCAAGAATAAAGTTATGGATGATTTCTGCAGAGACAAAGGTATTAAAAGAGAATTTAGTGTTGCAAGAACTCCTCAACAAAATGGAGTTGCAGAAAGAAGAAACAGAACACTAATTGAGGCTGCTAGAACCATGTTAGCTGATTCCAAGCTTCCAGTGACTTTTTGGGCTGAAGCAGTTAACACTGCTTGTTACATTCAGAATAGGGTTTTAGTGGTCAAAACAAAGAACAAAACACCTTATGAGTTGTTCAAAGGAAGACGTCCTACTTTGGAGTTTATGAGACCATTTGGGTGTCATGTTACTATTCTCAATACCATTGATCATCTGGGAAAATTTGAAGAAAAGTCAGATGAAGGCTTCTTTGTTGGATACTCTATGGTTAGCAAGGCATTTAGAGTCTATAACTTAAGAACAAAGAAGATTGAAGAGAACTTGCATGTTCAGTTTCTTGAAAATAAAGCAAACATGGCAGGTTCAGGACCAGATTGGCTATTTGATCTTGAAACATTATCAAATACAATGAATTATGTTCCTCTCACTTCAAGTAATGGAGACAAAGATCTTGAAGATTCAGAAGAATTCATTGATGAAGATGAAGCTTGCAAAGATGATGAAGATCAACTTGTTATGCCACTTTGGGACTTTGGTGATAATTCTGAAAAACCAAGTGATGCAGATGGTGTGAATAAAGAAATTCCTACTAGCAGTGGTAACTCAATTCCCACTGCTACACCAGAAGTTTCCACTGTAAGCCCAAATATGGAACATACTTCTCAGGAATCACCAAGTGATGATGTAGAGATCTCAAACATGCCTACAACATATGATATTCCTAGCACATCATAGTCTACTATTCATAAAGTGCATCCACTTGAAAATGTTATTGGTGAACTTCAATCAGGTGTGAAGACTAGAAGACAGACAAAGAAAGATGATATTCATGGATTCATAAGTGAAGTGTATGAGTCCAAGAAACATAGTAAGAAGAATGAGTGTTTGTTTTTTTGCTTTCTCTCACAGGTTGAGCCTAAGAATGTGTATATGGCTATAGGAGAATCTAGCTGGGTTGAAGCTATGCAAGAAGAGTTGTTGCAGTTTAAACTTCAAAAGGTTTGGGTTCTTTGTGACTTGCCTGATGATATGAAGGTCATTGGTACTAAATGGGTTTTCAGAAACAAGAAAGATGAAAGAGGCATTGTAATCAGGAACAAAGCTAGATTGGTTGCTCAAGGATACACTCAAGAGGAGGGTATTGATTATGAAGAAGTGTTTGCTCCTGTTGCAAGGATTGAGGCTATTAGATTGTTCTTAGCCTATGAATCATTTATGGGCTTTACAGTCTATCAAATGGATGTTAAGAGTGCCTTTCTGTATGGAACTATTGATGAGGAGGTATATGTCTCTCAACCTCCAGGCTTTGAAGATCCTCAACACCCAAATAAAGTTTACAAAGTGGTTAAGGCTCTTTATGGCTTACATCAGGCTCCAAGGAAGTGGTATGAAACCTTAGCAACTTATTTGTTGAATAATGGGTTTCATAGAGGTAAGATTGATCAAACTTTGTTCATCAAGAAAGACAAGGGTGATATTCTACTTGTGCAAGTATATTTTGATGATATTATCTTTTGATCTACTAAACAAGAGATGTGCAAAGAATTTGAGAAGCTGATGAAAGATGAATTTCAAATGAGTTCTATGGGAGAACTTACATTCTTTTTGGGGCTACAAGTACAATAGAGTAAGGAAGGCATATTTATCAGCCAAGACAAGTATGTGGCTGAGATTATTAAGAAGTTCAAGTTTACTGATGCAAAATCTTCCAATACCCCTGCTGACAAGACCACTCACTTATTGTTGAAGAATGCCAGTGGTGCTAATGTTGATGTTCACACTTACAGATCTATGATTGGCTCTTTGATGTATCTTACTTCATCAAGGCCAGACATTATGTTTGTTGTATGTGCTTGTGCAAGATTTCAAGTGACTCAAAAGACATCACATATGACAGCAGTGGAAAAGATTTTTAGGTACTTAAAGACTTATCCTAATCTTAGATTATGGTATCCAATAGATTCTCCAATGGAATTGATCACATACTCAGATAGTGACTATGTTGGTGCAAGTTTGGATAGAAGATCAACTACTGGAGGATGTCAATTTCTTGGATGTAGATTGGTGTCATGGCAGTGCAAGAAGCAAACTATGGTGGCTACTTCAACCACTGAAGCAGAATATGTTGCAGCTGCTAGTTGTTGTGCTCAGATCCTTTGGCTTCAGAATCAATTATTGGACTATGGGTACAATTTCATGAACACCATTATCTATATAGACAATAGTAGTACCATATGCATTATTAAAAATCCTGTGCAACACACTAAAACTAAACATATTAAATTAGACATCACTTCATTAGAGATTGTTTTGAGAAAAAGCTTATTAATGTTGTCAAGATTCATACTGATGACAATTATGCTGATTTATTAACAAAAGGGCTTGATGTGGGTAGGTTTCAATACTTGGTAACAGGTATTGGAATGCTCAATCCATAAACTTTTGATGTCTAAATACTTTTCAGTGTTGCAGGATACATTTTAGGTACTAATATTGTTTGTATTGTATGTATGGTTTTCTACTAACTTGTATGCAGAGTTATCAAGAGTACAGTGGTAATTAACATACAACAGTGGAAAGATTGGTGATAATAACAAGCAGAAAAGAGTACTTTTATTAATTATTAAGAAGAAGTACATCACATTCATCAACAAAAGATTGTCACCAAACAAGAAAACCATTACATCTGACATGAACCTACAACCTAACACCTACTCCATAGGTTTCTTTCCTTTTCCCTCATACAGATGCTTGCCTTTGGAAATTTTCCTTCTCTTGTCATCAAAAGAGAGTTGTTTCCTTGGACAAGCAAGTCCAAGAACTTGCTTGGGAGGCCTTGGTGTTTGAGTAGGCTTGTCTACAGCTGGCCACTTCATGTTGTTTATTGCAGTTGTCAATGCTGTGGTGAGAGCCTTTGGGAGTTCCTTGGAAAGATCAAAGGTTGGATCATTGTCATCATCTGATGAAGAGCTAGAATAAAACTCAAGCGATGGAATATGATCAGCTGATATCTTCTTATTGGGTTTCATGCTTGAAGATGTAGCAGTTGCAGTATTTGGTGGAAAATATCCACTCCATCCAGAAGAAAGTTCTTCAGAGTCTGTGTGGAAGCTGATTTCCTCATCAGAAGAATCATCAGAGGAGATATAGATTATTGGAAACTCACTCATGATGATGTATAGGGTTTGTGTTTATTAAAGAAGATTGTTGATAAAAGATAAAAGATGTTGAGCCCCCTTTTATATTCAAAGTCAAGGTCGAATTCTCATTAATGAAGGATATTTACTCCTACTTGTTTTGGTAGGTTGGAGGAGTAAATTTGGTTATTATCGAGTTGACTTTTGTGAATAGTAACTTGGTTAAAAAGTTACTTTGGGTTAATCTCTATGGGTTAAGTTGAAGTTTGTCTTGTGTTGCAGTATTCAACCCATATCATTGGAGTAATAAGGTGTGTATCATGAACACACAACAAATGGTTATTGATTCACCATGTCTAATCCACATAAGAATCAACTAGTCTAGAGCAAACGGCTACTGGTAAAGGCTTGTCAAATCCGTTTATGGTTGATAGTTTACCAAAAACTAGGTTATCAACTCACCATACATCCATGTGATCAAGAGTTGGCTAGTCCATAGCAAACGGCTCATGGTAAAGACATATCAAATCCGTTGCTAGCTGGTAGTTTGCTAAAAACTATGATAAGAGCAGCAAATTTTCATGTTTTATTCACCACTGCTCTTTGATATTTTTGTGAAAATTTTACCACTGCTAGTTCATCAGTTACCACTGCAAGAGTAACTTTTTCCACTGATGACTAGCCGTTACAACTGTTGTGTCAGTAATCTATTTTTTTTTACTAGCCGTTGTAAAAATAACCGTCATTCCTTATTAATAGGGTAAAATCTTTTGTGAATTATCTACTTACTTATTTTAAATTATTCTTTTTCCAAAGATAATTCTTACTAAAGATAATTCACATTGCGCAACCTCCTCAAACCCTATTAGTATAAATTGATTATTATACGGCTTGCTTTTTATCTTGATTACTAACACTTTCATTCTCTTTTTCACAAACATCATGGCGATTCTAAAATTTGTCGAGGAGCACAACTAAGTGGCCTACTTACAAAAGTCAAACGAGAAGAGTGGCCCTGTTTTTCATCAGATTGTGGATTTTCTAAACACAACTCATATAAGGTATGCCTTATCTATTAATCCCACAATCTATGTCTCTCATATCAAACAGTTCTGGAACACTGTGGAGTCCATAACTCTTGAACAGGGAGACACACAAGAATCTGTGGATGCTCTAAGAGCCACAGTTGATGAGGTAACTATTGATGTTACTGAGTCATCTTTGAGGAGAATTCTCCAATTGGATGATCTCAATGGTATCATCACATTACCTAATTCAGAAATTTTCACTAATATTGCTTTAATGGGGTATGATACATCAGAACAAAAAGTCACTTTTAGAAAAGGATGTTTTTGTCCCCATTGGAGATTTTTGATTCATACTCTTTTACATTGTCTAAGTCCTAAGAAAACATCTTATGAACAATTTGCATCAACCATGGCTTATCCTTTGGTTTGTTTGGCAACAGATAGGACTTTCAATTTTTCAAAGTTTATTTTCAATAATATGAAAGGCAATGTAAAGAGTTCATATAAATTTTTGATGTATCCAAGGTTTGTGCAAGCAGTGTTAAATGAGTTTCAACTGCACCCTCACAAAAGAATTTATGAACCTTCCACTCTTAAGCCAAAAGTTTTTCAAAATATGTCTAAGGCTTCAGAACTTTGGAATGGGCAGGTTCATCCACTTTTCCCTCAAATGCTTGCTAAAATTTCTCAAGTACAGGGTGAGGATGCATCAATCCCAGCTGCATCTCAAAACACACCCAATATTGTTGTTCCACAAATTCAACATACCCCTGCAGTCACTCACACTTATGAGAGAAGGTCTAAACAGCCAACTTCTCTCATCTCAACATTGCATGTTGCTGAGCCTTTTGGTTTCAGAACAAGCAGTGGTGGTTCAAGGCTTATTCCTAGTTCAACTAGGGAAGAGCTTGAAACCATGCCTCATGATTCACCTCTCCCAGCAGGTTACACAGTTGGAAGTGATGAAGGTAGTGTGCAACAAAATGAATTGATGGACATTTGTACCAAGTTAGTCAAGCAGGTTCAAGCTCTGGAGAAAGATCTGGCACAGACCAAAGTACAACATGCCACAGAGCTGAAGACATTGAAGGATGAGATTCACAAATTGCAGAATGAAGTTGAGAATCTCAAGAAGCAAAGATCTCAGGTTGTATCATCATCATCTTCACCTCAAGATGAGTTTTCTTCAAGTTCTACTAAAGTTTTGGGAGATTCTTCCAAACAGGGGAGGAAAATTGATGTAGAGCTTAAGGGGAGGAGTAAAAACTTTGGAAAAGATTTTGCTGAGTTAAGTGATTCTGATGATGCTGAGACCGAGGGGAGGAAATTGGATTTTGAAGATATGGATGCTGATGCAGGTTTTAACTTTGATGATTTAGTTGGAACTGCTCAACCAATTTCCACTGATGCAGAACAAGTTCCCACTGATCAACAAATTACCACTGCAAGTGAAAATGTTCCCACTGCTACTCAAGAACTTACCACTGCAGAGGAAGGAGCTGCCAGAATAAGATCAGTTAAAGGAAAAGCTATTGTGGTTGCTTCAGATCAAGAGCAAATAAGAAAGATTTCTAAGAAAGAACAAGCTCAGATCAACTTTGATGCAAGATTAGCAGAGCAACAACAAGCTGAAGAGAATGAAAGAAAGAAAAAGCTTAAAGAAGATGAAGTTGCTAGCTTTATGGAAGCAACTAGGTTGGATAAACTTGAAGCTGTTATGGCAGAACCTATTTCAAGTATCTCACCAACTATCATACATGAGAAACCTCCATTGTTCACTTATGTGCCTACAGAAGAGGAGATTGACTACTTGGTGAATAATGATCAGATAATCAGGAAGAAGGTCATTGAACTTATTGCAAATATAACCTTGAATGAAGAACAAAGGTCTGCTCAACTTAAAGATTTCATTCAAATGAAGAATCAGCAGGCTCTTGATGAAATCATTGGGGATGCTAGAAAAGGTCAAAAGAAGCCAAGAAAGCTTACAAAGGCACAGATTATTGCTGAGATGAAGACTTTTTGTTGTCATGTTGGTAACATGAAGATGGCTCAATTCAAAGGAATGTCACATGAACAGGTTGAAGGTATTTACTACAGAATCAAAAGACAAGATAGTAAATTTATTCCAATGGATCAAGAACCATTATCTATGAAGACAAAAAGAACTGGAGTGAGTCTTGAATCTAAAGATACAAAGAAGTTGAAGACTCAGAGATTGTCTCAAGCAACAGAGGGTCCTAGCAAGTTGACTGAAGAGCAAGTTTCAAATATGTTGTTTATAGAGACTGATGTACTTAATATTGAACCTCTACAAGCAAATTATCCAGTTGTTAATTGGGAGATCTTTTCTGATAGTTTTGGTGTTGCTTGGAAGATCATCAGAACTGGAAGTGTCACAAACATTTGCAGAGACTTTGAAGATATTGTTAGATGTTGTGATAGAGAAGATTTGGATACTTTGTGGAAAATTGTTCAAGATCAGTTTAAGAAGGAAGAACTTGTTGATGTCAAAGCTAAGGAGTTATGGGTTCACTTCAGAAGATTATATGAACCTGACCCAAGTGATAGGTATTGGAGATTTGAAGCTCATGGTACAAGAACTTTGTGGAAATTCTATGATTCAAGTTCTGTGCATCATATTTCTACTCAAGATGGAGTTGATGTTTTTATGCTAGTTGAGAAAGAATATCCATTGAGAGCTGGAGTATTGAAAGTGATGTTGACAGAAAAGCTTAGATGTTGGGAAAGAACTGAAGTCATAGATGATTTGATACAAAGGATTTATGATCAAAGTGTGAGAGCTGATAAAGAGTTAAGAAGATAAAGATAAGTGTTTGGAAGAATTCCCATATCCTCATGTTTACTGAATACTTGAAGAAACTTATTGATTTATGTATTAATCATAAGTTAGGGGAGGATTGTTGGGAATTATACTAATAGTTACAACGGGTAGTGAAGGTGTTGCAACTGCAGAAGATTGTACTTGCAATGGAAACTCATTACCACTGCAAGAACAATATATTACCACTGCTTATTAGATAACTGTTAGGAAACGCGTCTAGATAAATATAGAATAGATCTTGTGTATATCTTATTCTATTAGCTTTATACTTATCTTGTAGAAGAGGACTCCTTGTATTATAAAAGGAGATCCTAGGTTAAAGGTTTGACATAAGTTGTCATATACGTTTCTAGAGCTTCAAGGTGTAACCCTAGTGATATCAAGATCGCTCGTATTATTATCATTAATAATATTGGAGCTAGTAGTTTGTTTATATACATTGTTCATATACAACTGTCTTACTCACAATTAAACTTCTAAGTGTTACTAAGTAGATTCCGCATACTTAGTGATATAATTCAAAGTATCAATCTAACACAAGTTCAAGGTGTTTAGATCCATCATAATAGCTTATGCTTCCCGACAGCTCAAGAAGCATGAGAAGAATTACACCACCCATGATTTGGAGTTAGGTGCTATGGTTTTTGCCTTAAGGATATGGAGACATTACTTGTATGGAACCAAGTGTGTTGTGTTTACTGACCACAAAAGCCTGCAACATATCTTGAATCAAAAAGAGCTCAACATGAGACAGCGACGCTGGATTGAGCTGCTAAGCGATTATGATTGCGAAATCCGCTATCATCCGGGTAAAGCAAATGTCGTTGCTGATGCTCTTAGTCGAAAGGAGAGAATACCACCATTACGATTTAGGTCATTAGGAATGACTATCGTATCGCCGTTACCGTCTCAAATATTAGAAGCTCAAATAGAAGCGTTGAAAGCAAAAAACCGACCTGCTGAGAACATATTTAGGATGGCTGAAAATGAGAATGGATTTGCTAAGCATTCTGATGGAGTATTGTGTTTTGGATACCGAAGTTGGGTACCATTGTATGGAGGAATTTGAGAGTTGATTATGCATGAGTCACATAAGTCAAGGTACTCTATTCATCCTGGGTCTGACAAGATGTACCAGGATCTAAAGAAGTTATATTGGTGACCAAATATGAAGGCAGATATAGCATTGTACGTTAGTAAGTGCTTGACCTGCTCTAAGGTTAAGGCCGAACATCAAAGACCGTCAGGATTATTGATGCAGCTAGAACTCCCGGTTTGGAAATGGGAGCGGATTACGATGGACTTTATTACCAAATTATCGAAGACAGCTAGCGGTTGTGACGCTATCTGGGTAATTGTGGACCGATTAACTAAGTCTGCTCACTTCCTGGTGATTAGTGAAGATGATAGTGTCGACAAACTTGCGAAGTTGTATGTGAAAGAAATTATTTCTCGTCATGGAGTTCTGATATCGATTATTTCTGATCGCGACAGTCGTTTCACGTCAGCATTGTGGCGATCACTTCAAACCGCTTTGGGGACGAGACTTGATATGAGTACTGCATATCATCCACAAACTGATGGTCAAAGTGAGAGGACCATTCAGACTTTGGAGGATATGCTTCGTGCATGCATAATAGACTTTGGTAAAGGCTGGGAGAAGTATCTACCCCTTGCGGAATTTTCCTACAATAATAGCTACCACACAAGTCTTAAAGTTGCACCATTCGAAGCTTTATATGGTCGAAAATGCCGTTCGCCTATTGGTTGGGCTGAAGTTGGAGATAGCCAACTCACAGGCCCTGAGCTTATATTGGAGACTACTGAGAAAGTGACTCAAATTCGTGATCGATTACAGGCAGCTAGAGATAGACAAAAAAAGTTACGCCAATCAGAGACGTAAACCCCTAGAGTTCAAGGTTGGAGACAAAGTGATACTGAAAGTCTCTCCTTGGAAAGGAGTGATACGTTTTGGGAAACGTGGGAAACTCAACCCCCGCTACATTGGACCATTTCTCATTTTGTAAAGAATTGGGCCCGTGGCTTATACGTTGAAACTACCACAGGAATTGAGTAAAGTCCACGATGTGTTTCACGTGAGTAATTTGAAAAAGTTTCTTTCGGATGAAACGCCGGTTATACCGATAAAGGATATTCGTGTGGATGAGAGTTTGAACTTTGTGGAAGAGCCGATCGATATTTTGGATCGAGAGATTAAACGACTCAAGCGAAGTCGTATTCCACTCATCAAAGTTTGTTGGAATTCGCGGCATGGACCGGAATTCACGTGGGAACGTGAGGATGAGTTTTGCAAGAGATATCCGAAGCTTTTTACTTTGTAGATGGTTTGTTCCGAGTGAAACCCGGGACGGGTTTCTTCTGAGGCTGGGAGGATGTGACAACTGGCAATTTAGGGAAACAATTTATAAACCCGCATTAGTTTAAATTTAATGATTTTTGAAATATTTGAAAAGTTCATTCGTAATGGGAATTGTGAACGTTGAACCGTAGTTTTAAACTTTGTGATATTTATGGAAGTTGAGTTTTAATTATTGGTTTGGTTTGATATATTCGTGGTGATTATTTTTGAGATATTTATTTGGCACTACGTTGACTCCGGCACTAGGATAACCTAACGAAATTTTAATATTTTGAATGATTGATTCGGCTTATATATTTTTGGAACGTATCGTGGTATTTCATAAATTTTGAGAATGAGCTCGGTTCGAGAGAGTTGGATTGTTTTAAAAAGTTTCGGGTTTTGGTCCGTGTATTCTACACCTAGTTACCTCACCCACTCTACTATTATTATTATTATTATTATTATTATTATTATTATTATTATTATTATTATTATTATTATTATTATTATTATTATTATTATTATTATTATTATTATTATTATTATTATTATTATTATTATTATTATTATTATTATTAACCATCACTTTTATTAACAATAAATAGGATTTTACAAGAAATTGGTGGGGAGCCGAGAAACCAACTGGGCCCCCACACCTCTAGCAATAGCGAAACCAATCCTATTAAAAATATGAACAGCAGCCCGTGCTCCAATGTCTTGAGTCGAAGAGAAATGTCGAATAGGCTTTAGAAGAGTTACTGCATCTTTCTCAAGTTCTCCAAAAGAGAAGAAAGAGAAATGTCGAATAGGCTTTAGAAGAGTTACCCATATCCGATATCCATACATTTGGCCTCATACTTGACACGTTTACGTTGTGCAGCTTCAATAACCGCACGACCTGGCATAAAATCAATCATACCAGATTGTGTCAAAGGTGATGACCCCGTAAGATCAACACAAACATCAAGCCCACCATCCCAAGAGTAAAGTAATATATCAGCTGGGCGCAAAGATCTATCCCTATCAGCATAAAGCCCAATATCCACCTCCTTACGAGCTGAGATTCCGGACCGAGAGCATATATCAACAAAAACATCACGCACAATATTATGCCGATGTTTAATGCCAACAATACCCGCACAAGAAACCGCATGATCCCCATAAATATCTCCAGTAAAAACACGAGAACAAGCTGAACACAGTACCTGAACAGTGAAAAGAGGAACACCCAGCCGATAACACAACATACAACGGTATGTCCGGGCATTATTATTATTATTATTATTATTATTATTATTATTATTATTATTATTATTATTATTATTATTATTATTATTATTATTATTATTATTATTATTATTATTATTATTATTTTTTTAGAGATATACAAATCGTCCTTGTTTGCTTTCCTGGCTCACAAACACAACCACACCAATACTTCATCTCTCTCTCTCAATATTATTTCCTCTCATCACAAAACCCTAACCACCTAAGCCGCCGCCACCACTGCTGCCTCACCGCCGCACCACCATCAACGCCACCACCACCAATCGACTCTTTATCCCATTTCCTTTCCGATCTACACTCACACGCGCCCCTATACCCCCTATTTCACCTCGTTTAAACACCAAGAATCATCACCATCTTCTTGTTTTTGAAGTTTGACACGTATTGGATCTTAGGAATCAAAGGTGAGGCGAGTTTCACTCGCGTTTTGGTAAAAACGTGACCCAAGGGTCATGTATTTAAAGATATTCGTTTGGTTTATGGGTTAAAACACGAAATACTAGTGGGTTTTAAATAAAATATAATGTTTTGATGGTTTGGTATCCGGGTTTCTCGATTTTGGAGTTGATCGAATGGAAACCGAGAGCTCCATGCTCTCGGCTTGCTTATTTCTTGAAGTTTGGGGGAGTTTTGATCCTTGGTTTGTGTTTTGATTGTTGTCGGGGGTGTTATTGATGCATCTCTTGGTCATGGCCGATTCTTGGCCAAGGTTTTTGCTTGATATTGATGTTGTTGTGGTGATACCGTGACCCTAGGGGTCGATTTGGTTTTGGTTTTGAGCTCGGATAATTGAGGCCTAGTCTAGCTAGCAAGCGTTTTGCGTATATGTCCACTTGATTTAGTTATGAATTTAAACCTATGATCTCACCAGCGAAAGCTGACTTTTAGCGCGTTTTCTCAGGTAATTAAGTGATGCCCTTGGATGCTTGGATTGGAGGCTTGGCTTTGGCACCTGGTTTATGGATCTATCTTTCTAAAACTCTGATAAATAATTGTGGACCTATGTTTATTTCTTTTGGGCCTCACTTTGGATGAATTTGGGATAAATGTAAACTTTAAAACCCCGTTTGGTTGTGTTTTTCTTATGTTTATTTTATCTCGTTCTTTTATGTCTTTTGTTGGATACCAATCCCCGTAGCACCCCGAAAGCTTGTTGAGTCTTCCGCTGTACCAAATTTTGGGGGTGTTACACTACAAAAAATGCCAAAAATTATTTTGTTACACTTTTATAATTCTTTTACTAAGCCTATTTAATTATACGTATTTAACTTTAACCGCAAAACTATTAACCAATACTTATTTTTTATACCCAATACATTTACAAAATACATTTTTATAAACTAACACAATTTTTTTTTTTCTAACTTAGCCACCTCCCTAAAAACCATTAGTATAGTAAGGCTAAGATAAAATATTTGACCACATCTAAAACATGTTTGCAAATATTGAGACCAAAGTGAGCAAAATATGGCTTGACTAGATTTGGTTCCATCTTTTTCGGCTGACATTAGCAAACCACCGCCACCCTATTTATTTATTTACTAATCTAATAACTTTAGACCATACTTTGACTTTTCCTATATAAGGAGTCCTTGTACCTCATTTCTACACTTGCAAGACAACTATATTCTTTCACTCACGCTCACTGTAAATTGTTAACAAGGAGGAAACAAAGGAAGGGAGGTTACTAAGTCCATTTGGGAGTACTAGTTGTATTGCTAAGGGTTTTGGTGAATAACTTTGGTACATTAGTGTTTTCATCTTCACATAATTTCTCTAATATACAAGTAAGTTAATACATCATTTTATTAAACCTTACACTACTTAATTATGAGCTATTTCTTTTCCTAGCACTAAATTGCATGGTTACATATGAGTTATATCACTTTGTACATGTTTGTTAATCTTTCCTTAAAACATATAAAGAATGACAACTAGCTGCTATGTCATAAACTTTCATTTTGTGAATACTTAAGTTTCATAACACTCTTGACAAAAATATGGCAGAGTTAGAATAGTTTTGAGGTAGTTAAAAGTGAATTGGGATGATTTGGAAACTAGAAAAATGCACTTTGAAACATTTTTATATGAGGCTGTCCCATTCGACACAAAACAGAAAAATCAGTTGGTTGAGAATAAGTGTAGCCTAGAAATTTAGAAAATAGAATCAAAAATGAAAACATGGCCGCTTGAATGTATTAAAACACACTATTAACGAAGAAGATACCTTAATTTGAAGTTGATTGACAAAAATGATTTTCTGAAACAATACTTGCTGTTGGAAGATTTTTAAATGGGAAAATTGAGTATTAAAAGTTAACTAGATTAGCCTAGACACTAAAAACATGTTATTATACTTGAACACGAACCCAGGGATATATAAAACTCAAGAAACGGAGCTACAACAAGAAAGATATGGCCTAAAGAAGTTGTGACGACATATAACTTTTGACAGCTTATTATTTTTGCTATTAGAAAGCTGATGGAACATTTTAAAGTAAATTTTGGACACTTTAGAGTAGATTTTGACTAAAATGAGGTAAACAAAAATGGTAGAACGTTATGTATACTTACTAGGCGCATTAGAGGTTTTCAAAAATATTTATTAACAAGATGACCATAGTTTAATTACAAGATAAACTAGTCACGTTATATAAAACGTATATTTGACTCTTAAACGAGCACATTAACGTAACTACGTTTTTAGCCATTAAACTTTACAACAAACATGTACGAGTGATATAGCTTTCATAAAATGCATACACGACATAATTTCACGACCTAAATCATACCATTCACTTTAGGTTGCGGTTAGAGTATCGCGCATCGTTTTCCGTGCACACTTGTAACGCATTACTTATTGCTTGAGGTGAGTATTCACGAACCCCTTTTTCTAACTATTTTAATCATTTTGGGGTGGATGCATGAATTATACTTGAACTAAATTAATTGTTATTTATTGAACTCTATTGACCTAAACTTTTGAATTTAAATCAAACTCTTGAACTTTATTGCGAACTTATGACTTGTTTTGAGCTTAATGAACCGTATGTGCTATGATCTAAAGACTCACCTTATTGGTGGAGCGTTCTTGACCTAAAGTCTCTCCTTATTGGTGGAGCGTGCGAAGTCTCCCATGTTAGGAGCGTTTTTAATCGTATATAATAGTTATATGATGTACTGTTCATACATTCGCATTGTTCGTCACCTATTAGTAGTATGGAAAGCGCTATTAGAGGTCGGTCAACCTCTCGTTCACTATGTTACGGGACGCATATTATTTAATTAGGGGCTTTGCCAGGCATACATTATTATATACGTGGTGATTATATTGTGACCTATTATGACCACGTGTGCTTGACTTCAAGACATAATACTTTACATGCAAGGGGTTGTGAACACACAGGTTGCGAATTTTGTATGGGCGGGATTTACAACTGAGTGGATTTACAATGCCTTTGCCTTGCGAACTTTCTCAAATGGTTTTTCATATTATATAAAACGTGTGTGCTCACCAACTATTTTCATAGTTGACCCGTTTTCTCTCATGCATTTCAGGTGATCGTCAGTAAGCTTTTCTTCAATGTCTTTGCATAATGAAGTTTTCACATGTCACTACTGATCATTATGTACTAAAATGCTATCTTTTGGAAACAAAACTTTATATTTTAAATTGCCAATGTCGGCTATAACAATGTTATAATGATATACTTTTCCTTTAATGTAAATTATGGTATTGTTCTATATCTCTTTTGCGATGTATACTGATTTTGTCGCACCTCCTGTTTCCGCCTTCGGCGGGGTGTGACATAAAGTCCACAAAAATAATGCAACTATGGTTTACAAAATCTCTACAAAAAGGGGAAAATACCAAAAAACAATATATAGTGAATGTCTACTTTACTGCTATCCTCATGACACTTGAGAATATATATATATATATATATATATATATATATATATATATATATATATATATATATATATATATATATAGAGTGGGGATCATGTGCGGATAACTTTTTTTAGTTTGGTCGTACGGATGAATCTGGACCACCCATTTCCAGATCTGATCTTGACTTTTGTAAAAAAGTCAAGATCTAGCGCTATCTTCACGGTACAAATTAACCATGTAAATGATTTTTTAAAGTTTTTTCCTTTTAAGCACTCCTTATTATTGTTGTTTTCTTTACTTTTTTTATTTTTTCATATTTTTTTGAGCACTTTTTTGTTTTGTGATTATGAGTAGTACCGTGATATTAAGGATATTTATGAGTCTTACTATGATACTAACGATATTTTACTTAAAAAGTTACTTTGATATTAGTAAAAAACTTAATATCACTGTTTTTTTATTGCGATATTAAGAAAATTTAGGCTGATATTTAAAAAATTTAACTTTGATATTAAGATAACATGATAATTACGGTGATATTAACAATATTATGATACAGTGATATTATAAAGCAACCGTGATACTAATTTTTTTTACATGTAAAATGAAGCGTGATATTAAAAAAGTACTCTATGTTATCAAAAAAGTTATTATGATATTAAAATTTTTATTAAAAAAAAAGGTTTATGTGATATCAAAATCTGATTTTGACTTTTTTACAAAAGTCAAGATCAGATCTTGACTTTGTCAAGATCTGATCTTGACTTTTGTAAAAAAGTCAAAATTAAACGCTAATATCACAATACCTTTAACGATGAAAATGATTTTTTTTTGAAATTTTTTTCAGCTATTCTTAATTATTTGTTATCCTCTTTCTTTTTTTAATTTTTTCAGATTTTTTTGAATTTTTTTCAAGAAAAAAAACTACTGTGATATTAACGTTTTCAAAAAAAGACGGGATATTTATGATTTTGCCACTCCGCCTTTTTCAGATGGTTGACAAGATGGAAGGCTGAGATTCGTCCATACATCCGCACTAAAATCCAAAAATGTACCGGATCCTCACCCTCTCTCACTATATATATATATATATATATATATAATTGGTATGTGCTAATTCACATACCATTTTATGGCCAAATACCGACTCAAAATGACTAATTAAGCTAACAAAGGCCAAGAAAACATGTGTTTTATGTTTGTGAATATGCAGGCACGGATTTATCACAAAAAGACGAAAAATCATACAAAAAACCAGAAAAAACGGGCACCAGAGTGAAAGACGGTCAAAAAGTCAAAGATGGGATCTAAAAGTCAATTTCAGTCCTTCATCTATTCAGAATTGGCAAAATTAGTCCTTGCACTATATTTTTGAGGAATTACAGATTTAGCCCTTGGAAGTTTGAGAATTTCACAATTTGTCCTTGATATTTCGGATTTGTACTTTTAGTCCTTATGAGTTTCAAGTCTGAATTTACTATCACTTCTAGCCTAGTCCAAATCATAAAAGCCCATTTATTACCCAAGCCCATTTTCACTTATGGTCAATTACGGTCAAAGAAATAAAAATACAAATACACCTGTTTTCCCTTTCCCCCCAAAATTCCCAGAATTCCCAATTCCACTCATGAACCCTAATTCCCATTTACCTACAATTACCTAATTACCTAATAATTAACCAATTATTTACCTATCATTAGGCTTCTAGAAGGTGTCTCACGTGCTCAGTGAGTGTCAGAGAGAAAATGTTGAGTATGATGGAGTCACGTGGACACTTGTCAGCTCACTATTGGTTGATACACGTCAATTCAATCATTGGATTCTGCTGACAAGTCATAGAATATAGCACAAGAGAAGGGGGGACAGATGGCAAGAATTGATTGGGCAGGCCACGTAATAGATTATGATCCAAGGGCTTATATGAGATTGAAGAAACACAATATGATCTAATGGTGATAACAAGGACTGAAGAAGCACAAAGAGGTGTGTGGATCGCCAGCATGGCAATCAGACCCTTAGCCTCATCTCTTCCTATAAATAGAGGTGTTTAGAGCTCATTTTTAATGTAATTTCTAGTGTAGGGTTATGCTGTCAAATTCACTTTAGAATGTATTTAGTGTAGCTATTGTAATTTTCATATGAGTTTTCAATACAATTTCTAGTTTACTTTGATAAATCTCAGTTTACTCATATTTACTTACTGCTTATATTGTTTAAAATTTACTTTTATCTAGCTAATATTCAATTGTTCTCAGCTTATTCTCTTTTAATTTCATTTAGTTCTAATCTCATTTACAGTAAAGTATAGATAAATAAAAATCAGAAAAAAAATAAGAAAAATATAAAAAATATATATATAAAAAAATGTTTATGTAATCATTAGTACAGCTTATCATAGAGCTTATTTTCACTTTTATATACTCCATTCTAGCTGATTAGCTTTTAGTGGAGTATTATTGAGTCTGAATTTCTTATAATCAATAAGAAGAAGAAGATCCTTAGTAGCTGTGGTGATTTTGGATAGACTGAGACAGAAAGTCTCAGCCTATCTTAGAGATAGGCTTCTGTGAACTCCCTCTGTTCTTGCTGAGGGAGAGGTTTTGGTAATTCCTGTTTAATTTCTATTGTTAGAATCTGATTTGAATCTTTAGCTGTAGTAGCTGCACTGTTTCATTGTTATTATTTAAGAATTTTTAGTTTGCTGATATTTAGTTAGTGATTAATTAGTAGTTTGTATCTGTTTTGTGGATCTGAATTAGCATAATATTTATGAGTTACTGTTTCATTTGGATTTTAATTGTTGCTTAGCTGTTAGGTATTGTAGCCTTAGCTGTTACATTGTTGTTATTAAGTAGATTGGTATTGATATGGTTTGAATTGGTGGAATATGTGGTATGAAATGGCTTAGTAGAATCTGACTTGCTTGTGGTTTTGCTTATCTGACATATTGAGAACTGAGAATTGGATAACCTCAGTTTTGAGGAATTTGGTGAATCAGTAGAGAATTGATTGTTAATCTTGGATCTGAGTTGTTTGTATTTGTTTCTGTTAGTAATTGGTTAATTGTTTAGATCAGTAGGATTAGTAGTTATTGATAGTTGTAGGGTTGTTTGGATTAGAGTAGAAAACTGTTGGATTGAAGTTACTAGTTGATATATTTGCATCAGTGAATCATCTTAGGAGTATTCAGGTTATTTTTAGCATAATAATCATAGGTACTTAACTAAAAAGTCAAAGTATCACATGAACTCAATTTTTGAGTTCAACTTTTGATATTAGTTGCTATATACTTAGAATTAGATAGATCCGAGTTACATTTAGTTTGATTAGGTTTAAAATAAGTTTAAAATTACATCTAGATTAAGTGTAGTTAAGTAAAATTTCATTTAGGTCAATATTTGTTAAAAACAGAAAAGTCAAAACTCATTTACCGTTTTTCATACTAGTTTATTGTTATCTGATTACAATTTCTTTTAGTCTAGCAAATATAAGTTTTTGGTAAAAGTTTTTAGGTTTATAGATACTCAGTAGTATAGATAAATAATTGCTCCCATAATATCTAGGATTAGAGCTTATTAACACCAGCTTTTTTGCCTTGCTTATTAGTGGTTTGAGCTATTTTCTGTTTTGGTATTTAGACCTGCTATTGATCAATTGAGATTTTATATGTGATTAGTGAGTATATTTGAGCTTCATTTGAGTAGTTTAAGTGTTGAGATTAGTTATTTTGCATCTGTATCTGCTTGTACATATTCTGCTCAATTTTGTGAGCTTATTGAGAGCTTTTTGCATTATAATTGTTGCATTTGTGGAATTTTGAGCTCATAATTGGTCATATTCTGTCATATCTGAGTTTATTGCATCATTTTTAGTCTGCGTGTCAAGTTTCATCAAGTTTTGTTCACAAGTGCTTATTATTAAGTACTTGTGATAAGCTGTTTCTACTAAATAAGCAGTTTCCCTTTTTATTTTTACTTCAAATTTTTTATCCAAGTTCTTTTTAACATTTTAGATTTTCTGGAATTTTTCCAGATTTTTCTGAGGCTTTTTACTATTTTTCTTATTTTCTTTTGATTTTATTCAATTTTTAAATAGTTTTTAATTATCAAAAATCAATACAAATTTAGAAAATGTTGTGAAAAATACAAAAATATTTTTAGAAAATCTTTTGTAATATTTTAAAATTTATAGAAATAAATTTTCAATTTTCCACTTTATTTTTCTATTTTTCCTTATTTTTAATTCATTTTAAATTCCAAAAATCAAAATTAATTCATAAAAAATAAAAGAAAAGTCAAAAAAATATTTTTCTTTTTCTTAAAATTCTTTTTAGTAGTTTAAGATTTTTAGAAAATATTCCAAGTTTGTAGGATCATTTTTCAATATACGTTACGTTTTAAATTTTGCTGTTGCATTTCCGTTTTTACGTTTTTGATTTTGGTGCTTTGTTAGCTTGTACTCTTTGCATATTTCAATATTGCTTGTTATTACTTGAATATCTTGATTGCTATTTTCACTATTTCACTTTTCAATTCACGGATTCACGAATCGATATTCTCGATTCCATTCGCCTTCGTTGAGAAACGACTCGGGTGATCCGTATTTTACGCGGATCACTTCGATATACTACTATATAATATATAATTGGTTTTCACACGAATCAAGAAATGGCGCCACTTCCGGGGATGGCCAAAGTGAATTTTTGAATATCGTTTTGAAAAATCGTGTTTTGTTAAGCCTTCCTCTACTTTGTATATATATTTCTACAAAAATTGAAAAATTCAAAACACTTTTCCTAAAGTGTTTACAAAATACCAAAAAAAATAATAAAAGTTACAGCCTCGACTCGACCGAAAGGAAGGGCGTTGTAAACAAAAAAAGTCTCACAATATAACGAAAACGTAATTTAGTTGTTTATCGGACTATTTCAATTACTACAACCGAATAAGCGGGAAATACGGATAGCTAAGACATTAAATTGCTAGCTGAAGCGATATCCATTCTTCTCTCCCGTCCCGTCGCGCGTGGTTTTGAAAGAAACGGTTTTCAATTAACGTTACGTTTTAAGAAAAGAAAAACAAAAGAAATAAAAAGTTTTTGAAAAAAAATATAAATAAATAAATAAAAACAAAAAGATTTTCCTTTTTCTTTTTCTTTTCTTTTTGATTTTGCTTTTGGTGTATGCACACCCGCTCTTCTTTTGAGAGTCTTATATCACCTTTGTCAAATCCCAAAAGGGTAATTCGACACACACACCGTGTCCATTTACTTAACGTTGCGGAAATGGATCCGAATAATCAACACCCTCCGGTGGGTGGTGATGAAAACCAACACATGCCGGCTCCCGATCTCCGAACGATGGAGGAGCTGTGCCAACCCACAATGCATGGTAGAGGTGGCCCGATTGCCCCTCTAAATATTGAGGCCACGGATTTTGGACTTAAACACCACATGATACAACAAGTCCAAAATTCGTGCCAATTTCACGGACTACCGGGTGACGATGCAAATAAGCATCTCGATAAGTTTCTAACCGTCACCCAAAATGTGAAGCAAAACGGGGTCTCCGATGACGCCCTTCGTCTCTCTCTCTCTTCCCCTATTCTCTAACGCATCATGCCACCGCGTGGTTTGATCGCCTTCCCAGGAACTCGATTCATACTTTCAATGAAATGGTTTCCAAGTTCCTGGCGAAGTATTTCCCACCATCGATGGTGACGAAGTTAAGGAATGATATTAGCAATTTTCGACAACTCCCCGATGAGTCTTTGTTTGTGGCTTGGGAACGTTACAAGCTTGCCATTGATCGTTGTCCGAATCATAATATGCTTCTCGTCACAATAATTGATACATTTTATAATGGATTGACTTTATGACGTAGGGACACGATCAATGCTGTAGCTGGTGGTACTTTCATGAAACGTCGTCCCGAGGATTGTTATGAGCTAATCGAGAATATGACAGCCCATTACTACTATTGGGATTCCTCAGCTGAGAGGAATGAGCCAATAAGATCGACTGCGACTCTAAACTCTTCTTCTTCTAACCCCGAGCTAGCCGTCATGAATAAGAAACTTGACGATTTATCGACGGCTATGCTAAGAATGTACCAAATGATGCCGAATCAAGTCAAGAACACACAAGTTAATATGGTCAATATCGTTTGTGAAACTTGTGGTGGTCCACATTTATACCTTGAGTGCCCAGCCTCCGGTGGCTTTGCTCAAGAGAACGTGTATGCTGCAAATATGGGTGGCAACGGTTACCCACATCATCAAGGAGACCGTAATCTCCTCAGCTACCGTTCCGGCAATTACCTTGGACCACCTGGGTTTGATCAACCAAATCAAGTGAATCAGAATAACAATGTGCAAAACCGTAATCATCAATTCAATAACAATCAGAGTCATAACCGTGGAAATAATGGTTTTCAAGGACAAAATCAGAATTTTCAACAAAATCAAAACCGGGGAAGTTATCAACAAGGCCCGCCTCAAGGGAACAATTTTCAAAATAATGGGAATTCTCAAAATAACAATCATGGAAACTTTAATCAAGGAAATCAGAATAATGGCAATTTTCAAAACCGTGGGCAAAATTTCAATAATCAAAATCAAGCTGTTATTCAAAATCCGTCGCCCACGGAAGAGTTGATTAAACAATTGATTCAAAGTCAACAAGCTTTAATTGCTAAACAAGATGAAACAACGAAATTATTTGCAACTCAAATCAATGATCTCAACAAGCGTTTAAATGATCGACCCTCGAGTTCGGGTATTACTTCTTTGCCAAGCAACACGATCGCAAACCCGAGGGGCGAAGTAAAGGTGATCACAACTCGCAGTGGTGCTCAATATGATGGACCCACAGCTCCTACTACCTCTTCTTCTTCGTCTCCGCCTAAGGTAGTAGACTGTGAGACCGAGGCGACAAAGAACCCGGTTCCTTCTGTTAATAATGGAGGTTCTGAAAACGTCCAACCTCCGGTTGTCCAAAAGTCAAAAGATAAAGAAAAAGTCGTTTTTAAGAATAATGTGAAATACAAGTCTAAATTGCCATATCCGTCACGATTTAACGATGAAGAGCTCCGTGCAAAGTCTAAAAAACAAATGGAAAAATTTCTGGATATTTTTCAAAAATTGCACTTTGATATAAGTTTTATGGATGCTCTCGTGTACATGCCAAAATTTGCTTCCACGTTCAAAAACCTCATAAGTAATAAAGAGAAATTGCTTAAATTAGCAGAAACGCCGATAAATCTTCTCAAGAAGCTTCCCGAAAAGCTTGGTGACTCGGGAAAGTTTCTCATTCCTTGTTCATTGAAAGATGAAGAAGTCTGCAACGCCCTGGCCGATTCAGGTGCGAGTATTAACCTCATGCCATTATCGATCTATGAACAACTTGGAATGGGGGCTCTTAAAATGACGAGAATGACTTTAGAGCTTGCTAATCGATCGATAACTCATCCAGTTGGAATTGCTGAGGACGTTTCTGTTCGTGTGAATTCGTGTACTTTTACGGCAGATTTTGTTGTTGTCAATTTTGAAGCTGATCCAAGAGTTCCTCTAATACTAGGGCGAACGTTTTTACGAACCGCTAAAGCCTTAGTAGATCATTTTGAGGATACTCTAACTTTACGACATGATGACGATATTATGATTTTTAAAGCCGATGATTCAAAATCAAAGAAGTACTCCGTCTAAAGCGTTGATATTTGTGATTATTCCTTTGATGATTTTGTAAAAACTTTCGTCTCCGACTCTTCCCCATCATTTCCTCCGACTAAGGAATATGATTCTTTTTGGGAAGAGGTCGTTGAATTTCTTGCTACTAAAACGATTCCGATTTCTGAGACTGGCGAATCTTACTTTGATTCGGAGGGGGATATTATTTTTCTTGACAATTTGTTGAACGATGAACCGTCAATCCCTCCGAATAAAGTTAAGACGAAGATTGAGCTTATAATTGACGATACTCTGGAGCCCGAGCTCGAGGAATTTTTACCAGACTTTGAGAGTTTTACCTTTGATACGACTGAGGAAATAAGTGGCAATCCCACTTATCGTCATGATTTTTCGGATACGACGTATGAAGCTTTTCATTTTGATCACTCGGAAGAGACGAATCGTGGCAGTACCACTTCTCATGCTTTTATTTCTCTTCCAGAGTATGAGTCATTTCGTTTTGATGAATCTGAATGTGAAATGGAAAAGTTTTCTAAACCTGAATATGAAAGTTTCAATTTTGATCTTGAAGTTGATCATGATCCGGGTGGTGTGCTCAAAAATGAGAGTTTTTATGAAAATTTTATCCCATCCCTCCCACCCGGAAAAGATTTTGAAATGAGCTTAAATGATAAAATTCATAATTCCACAATTATGAAGTTTTCTTTTGATGATGATGAATTTTTCAAGATTGTTATCATGACTTTCATGCCATTTGTAACGTTTGGTGTGATTTCTCTTATCCTTCACTCCGTGGGGAGTGAGGATGTTGTTTTTGACCCTGGTATCGTTTTTCAAAATTTTCAACATTAAAATACCATCGGTTATCTTTTCGGGGTGGAACTTTCAACTAATTCATAAGTTTTTCAAATATTTTGAATGAAAGCCCAAGTGAGATTATTTTTCCACGGATTTTTCCCCAAGGACGAATTAATTCGGGGATCGAGTCAAGCTACGTGACTCGGAAATAAAAAACAAAGCGCTTCGTGGGTGGCAACCCATGCTTATCAATTTCATCTTCTTATTTTCTATTTTCTAACAAATAACGTGAGGAGGAGGTGCCTCTTCTACTCTTGTGTTCCGTGGTTGTTTGTGATGTTTGTTAGGATTGTCCGCGATTTATGATGACTCTCGTGCTCGTTATCTTCTCTTCGCTCGAGTTTCTTTCATCGGTGCTTATTGGAAATCCTATATCCGTGAATCTTATCGACTAACGTTTTCTTTGGCATAATTAATAAACGCCCTAGAATTTTGTTAGGATTACCTTAACCCGTAAAAACATTGAGGACAATGTTTCATTCTAGTCTGGGGGAGGGTGAATCTTCGATTCGATTTTAACCTTGCATTTTTCACAAATGTCGTGCACTCTTGCAACTCCGTTTTTCCACCAAAAATAAAAAAATTGAAAATTACAAAAAAAAAATTCAATGAAAAAAGTCATGGAAAAGCAAAAAAATGAGAAAAAGTTGAAAAGTTATGCAAAAATATAATAAAGTTTGAATAAGTGTTTTGGCACCTTGTTGACTTTCTTGTTGGCGAGAGTAGGAATAAATATTTTGACTTGACCGGGCTTGTTGAGCCCTAGCTTGTTCCGTTAACCAATGATAATCACATAAGCTTGTGCTAATTTTGTACACAAGGAGCTATAAAATGCGAATTCTTTCTTAAGAATCTGCAAGTTCCCGTACTTGACTTTATTCTTGCGCAGCTTAAAAGCTTTCACTAGTCGATTACATCAGGAGCTAGAAAACGCGAATTCTTCTTCTAGAATTTGCAAGTTTTCGTAACTGACTTTATATATGCGTGGCCGATTATCGGCTAAGTATTCGTGGGTTTCATTATTTGGAATCTTAAATTGCGAAGAGCGAGAAATGATAGAGTTTATTTAGAGGTTAGATGCTAAACGTGGAGTAGTGGTTCTCTTTAGAGCTCATGAGAGGTACTTGTGGCTTTTTACTCCCATCAGAAACGTCACCCATATATAATAGATGTTCTAGGTTAATTAACGGTATTTAGGTTTGAATAATATTTAGTTCTTTGTTTTCTTAAGAGAATTTTTGCTTTAGAAGTTGGGTACATATCAAGGAACATAAAAAATTAGAGCAAAAAGTGAAAAATCAAAAGTCAAAAGTTGATTATCTATGTGGTTTTGGAGCTACCCGATAAGCTTCCATTGATGTTATGAAAAAAGTCAAGAAAGAAAGAAAAAAGTGAAAAGTATGAAAAAGTGAAAAAAGTGAAAAATGAGAAAAGTGAAAGTTGAAAGTTGTATGAATAAGAGCTTGAATGTAAATAAGTTGTTGGCACGTGAGGTGCATGTGGATGATTCTGAATTGGAAACATGAGGTGCACGTGTAGTAGTCCGCAACTTATACTTATGATATTGTATGTACCAAAATTCCTTGATGTGGACCGAATTTCTATTGCAGTGGTTCTTAAGAGAAAATGAATAACTACTTATCGTTTTAACTTAGGTATCACTATCAGACTAAAAATTATTGATACGAGAAAATATGAAGCAATTCATTTCTCAACAAAATAAAATATTGAGGTACAAAACTTAGGACATGGGAGTAAGGAGTTTCCACAAGTAACTTTTATGAGTAGTGTTAGCATCTAAGTTGTAGATAAGCTGTGATCTCGTTTGTACGCTTAGTTTGGGGACTTGTGAAAAATCAAGGATGACGATTTTTATCTGTATGGTCACTTTTCTATGAAAAGTGTTTCTACTCGTTGACCCTAACAATTATTGCAATATAATGAAAGTTCAACAAACCGTCACAATAATGAAGTATGAAAAGTACAAAAATAGAAGTGAAAGTGGAATAAAGGAATAAAAGGAAAATTTTGGAAAACGGAGCATTTTCGGGAATAAATGATTTTATTACTTCTTTCGAACCTCTTTGCTACTTTACAAAGTTAGTAGGAAGAGTTTTGAAATTATTAATCCCAAAAGCGTGAATTAATCACATTGCGTGAGGACACGACAATATCTTAGTTTGGGGGATTTTGGTATGTGCTAATTCACATACCATTTTGTGACCAAATACCGACTCAAAATGACTAATTAAGCTAACAAATGCCAAGAAAACATGTGTTTTATGTTTGTGAATATGCAGGCACGGATTTATCACAAAAAGACGAAAAATCATACAAAAAACCAGAAAAAACGGGCACGAGAGTGAAAGACGGTCAAAAAGTCAAAGTTGGGATCTAAAAGTCAATTTCAGTCCTTCATCTATTCAAAATTGGCAAAATTAGTCCTTGCACAATATTTTTGAGGAATTACAGATTTAGCCCTTGGAAGTTTGAGAATTTCACAATTGGTCCTTGATATTTCGGATTTGTACTTTTGGTCCTTATGAGTTTCAAAGTCTGAATTTACTATCACTTCTAGCCTAGTCCAAATCATAAAAGCATTATTACCCAAGCCCATTTTCATTTATGGTCAATTACGGTCAAAGAAATAAAAATACAAATACACCCGTTTTCCCTTTTCCCCCAAAATTCCCAGAATCCCCAATTCCACTCATGAACCCTAATTCCCATTTACCTACAATTACCTAATTACCCAATAATTAACCAATCATTTACCCATCATTAGGCTTCTAGAAGGTGTCTCACGTGCTCAGTGAGTGTCAGAGAGAAAATGTTGAGTATGATGGTGTCACGTGGACACTTGTCAGCTCACTATTGGTTGATACACATCAATTAAATCATTGGATTCTGCTGACAAGTCAGAGAATATAGCACAAGAGAAGGGGGACAGATGGCAAGAATTGATTGGGCAGTGTCACAACTCGTAATTTCATGTCCTGTTTCAAACGTCGAAATTCCAATTTTTATCTCGAAAAGTTACTATTCACTTTTACTATTCACAAAACACTATTCATGTCCAAAATTTTTATTTCATATTCTCGTAAGTTAAACTATTTTAACAGAAATCCGAGAGTTTGGCGCTCGTCGGATCATTTCTACAAAAATCACGAAGCCGTGTCCGAGATTTACATTCAGGTTTAAACGTCCTTCCGGCATCCCAATATGTCTATAAATCATTATAAACAATAAAAATATGATTTTCTTTCATTTTACGACAATTCTAAAAGTTTTGGAATTTTACGTTTTCCAGTTCAGCGTTTTACGCGAATTACGCGTTTTTAACCTGCGTTTCCAGTTTTAGCAGCGTTTATGCAACCCGATGGAACTTACCGTTCATTTTATATTTTATTATGGAGTATTTTAACAAGTTTAGTCATTCTTTCAAGTTTCATATTTTTACGATACCCGGATTTACGTTTCGTGACTTAACCATTTACGTTTAGCGATTATCGGAACCAAAACTGACTCCGTGAACGAGATATTATCAAACTTCCTACATACTCATCCTAAATATCTAAAAGAATATCTAGATACTTTCACTTGTCACTAAAATTACAATTATGCCCTTTTGATAAAATTACAAAATTGCCCTTGGACTATATAATGCCTAAACTAGCTCATTTTTCACAAAATAAAACTTCATCTCTTCCTCTCCTATCATAAACCACGACCCAAAATAAGAACAAGACCAAAATCCATTAATTTTTCAAGATCAAGATATATTCTAGCTCATTTGATAATCCTTGTTAGGGTTTTGAAATAAAAACTCAAGGTTTTATAAGTTTTCATCTCCAAAGCTGTCTAATCCATCAAAGTAAGTTGTCAAACTCTTTTTCATAATTTCTTCAAGTTATTTTCATGATTATATGATTTTCATACAAGATTTCATGCATATACTAGTTTATACCACTCTTTATATACATATATATATATATATATATCTTTGAAACACTAGAAATGCTTATACTGGTTTTCTTTGTTAGATCCACTAGATTGATGATGTTTAAGAACCCATGACACCCTAAGAAGGTGTATGGTAGGATTAGACTAGATTTGTGGTGATTGGAAGTGATTTGGAGTGGATTTGGACAAGTATTAAACAAGAAAAATGAATTTTAGCCACTATATAAATGTTGCTGTCCATTTTCGTAAAATCCAGAAAAATCAGGGGATTCCGGGTAACTTTGGGCTAAAGATTTAGAAAATACTTTCAAAAACGAATCCGTAGGCAAAAGAACGGATTAAAACGAGTTTATAACGAAGGAGATATGATTTTTGCAAGTTTAACGACGAAAACTATTTTCTGAAAATTGTACATGCTGTCCCACGATTTTCAATGGGCAATCTGAGGTGTAAAACTTGATCTAGCCATCTTGACTTATCAAAAATATATTAGTATGTTGTCCCACGATTTCGGGGATATAAAGAACGTAGAAAACAAGCTTATAACGACCAAGATATACACGTTTCAAAATCGGCGAAACTCCATTTATTTCCATCAGCTTTTTTAGCAAAATATTACTAAGTATAGAAAAACAGTTTTTGTAAGATATCATGTTGAGAGCCAATTTACTCATTGATAAACTCATTTCTGGAAAATTTACATCATTGACAAAAAGTTAGTTCACCCAGCCTAGTTTTCAAAACATCCAGCCGTTTGTCAAAAGGATTTATAACGAACAACTTATGGACTTCCAAACGTTCCCAAAAACTGCCCAGAATCTGCCAAAACAGCCCAAATACCTCACTTGACGGCTAATTATCTTTATGATCGAGACCTGTATGGACAAACTACACTTCTGTGACTTTTTAGATATGGTGAAAATCTTCTGAAAACTACTGAGCTTCTTTCCTAACTCTTAATATTCACTATTTCACGACTAGTTTTACGAGACCATTTTGTCACTAATAGAAATAATACTTCTACGTACTAAATCCTAGATTTTCTATAAATACTACCAAAGTGCCAAATTCTTAACCATCGAAGTACTTATGATTACAAGCTTATTTATACGACTATTAAACGTTATTTCAAGGTTTTCAAAGCAACGAATTCAACACTACCAATTATATATACGATATATATATATATATATTACGACTAGTTTTATAAGTCTAGTTAGACTTATTTTTCCCAAGTTATGGAAAAACATATTACTTTGACAATAACAAGTATTTTCAAGTTAAGAGTGGTATAGGAACATGTGCATGGACATTCATAACATCATTTCATGATCTAAAGTAGATCGTACATCATTCATATTAGGTTGCGGCTAGTGTGCGCGCCTTGTTTTTCAGCTCATTACATGTTCATGGTACCATCATATCAGGTGAGTCATAGCCCCACTTTTACTGGTTTAATTACTTTACAAACTCTTTGGGGGAGATACATGCTTAAATACTCGTGTTATACTTTTATACGATTTCAAATCCCACGGGGGAGAATACATTGCAACAACTATTTTTGTACATGCCCAAGTATTACAAATTCCATACATTGCTTAAGTTGCCTTACTACCACTTCACGACAAGTCCCCTTTATTATCATGGACCGTTAATTTTAGTGCTAAGCGAGAGTGAGTGAATAGATCTATTGAGGGTGACGCCTCCATTCGTGTTTGGGTTGCTCCAACGGGGCGAATGCATTTCATGTCTTATCAATTTGAGTGCCTGGTAGACACTCTGTTGGGGCCATTACAAAGTCTAGCTTCAGGGTCATGAGCTTAAGAGACAATGTAGCATTTTTGACATTCTTGTCGGTTTACTATATACTTGTGGCTATTGTACATACGAAAATTACTTATGGAATTACGATACTTTTCCACCACTATTACTACGGAATTACAATGCCCTTGCAACAACCTTATGACTGATTTATTACAAACTTATTACATTTGGCAGTGGGTTGTAAACACACAGGTTACAAGTCTCTTATGGCGGGACTTGCAACCGAGTGGATTTACGATGCCTTTGCTGGGAAATCTTCATACATATGCATTACATTCTTTTTCACAAGACTCTATGAACTCACCAACCATTGTGTTGACACTTTAGCATGTATTTTCAGGTTTTAAGCAATGGCACGCTACAAGAGGTTTTGGCAGGGCAGGGCATGGTCATAGAAGACTCTGATTTAATCATTTGGGGACCGTTTTTAACTATTTTAATGGCCTACTTCCGCATTATTTTTAACAATGTAGATTCAACATTTTGGTTAAATAATTTTATTTTAAATGATTGAAGTGAAAACCTTTTTGTACTTGTGTTGTGATATCAATTGAGTTACACCCCAGCTACATGTATGCTTCCGCTGGACCCGATTCTGGGGGTGTGACAGATTGGCATCAGAGCTTTGGCTATAGCGAACTAAGTGTTTTTAAAACCTAGACTATAGCTGCTTTTACGAAAACTTAACCCTATGACCGTCACGTGCCTGCCTGCCAAGCTGAAGCCTCATTTGTGGTTAGTTGCTGACATAGGTGATGAGATTTGTGTCTCATTATCTGATATATTATATTCTTTTATTATAATTGATTACTATAATTGTCTTTCATATAAGCATGTTCACGTATCATATATGTCACCGCGTTATGTTTTTCCTTGCATAGTTTCATCATTTGACCTCGAGTTTGGTCACTTGCTTTTGTCTTTCAGAACGTCTTGGTATTTGTGAAGGACATAGTCTTAGTATGACTGAGCTGAGTATTTCAAAATTCATGGAACCTCGGTGGAATATAGACTGGTCATCTATATTCAACCCGGGATAGTGAGATATAGGCTGACCACCTATGTCTGACTCAGAAATGAATTTTGCAACACTGAGAATGGTTATAATAAAATTCTGTCTGGAATAAATTCTCAACTCATTTTCCAAATGTTTCATTCATGTGTGTGTGTGTATACCCTCGTTGTTAGAACTTTCATACTTTTCATCACTTTGTGAACCGCCGCTTGGAAGCATGTCAATTGATCATTTCATTTCATGAACATTTACGTCTATGCACGATACACTTACATCACAGTATTTTCTTTTATCACAATATCATTTTGTCGCAGTTGTCACCGTCTTTTCCCTTCTCGCCATCATTATTATTTCCCTTTCCCATCCCCATATATATATAAGGAATTAGCTAACACTCTATAGATTCCGATGTCACTCATCGCACACTACTCCCTGTATTGATAAGTGGATATTATCAATGACCTCCCTAGGAAAGACTTTCCATACCATCTATAAGGAGAATCTCTCAGTACATTAAGACCATTCAAAACTCAACAGAAATATCAAGATATCGCAAAACTATTCGAAACACTATCATTGGCCTGATCACCAAAAATTCCATCATCTAGAAAGTATTGGCTTGACTGAATTACAAGATTCGTTTAGATACGAGTGCTCTCAAAACAACACCATAGAGATAAATCTAACCTCTTAACCGAGACTATAGATTGAACATGTCCTCACCAATAGACTTTATTCAAACATGTTAGACACCTATGCAATTGTGCAGACATACCTACCTGACTATTTTATCCTCTTAATACTTTCACTTTTAAATGGATTTTTCTCCAAACTACAGTTATGCAAAACATATATCTTGTAAGAAATACTTTTCTGAGGCACTTATTTTGATAAACAAATTCCTTTTGGTTAATCCTTTACAAAACTATTGAATTGTTAGGAAATTTTAAACATCGATCTTTGGTAAACCATATTATCCACCTTATATTGAAAACTGTCCTATCTTGCATAACTATTAAATTTTGAAACATCAAGAAAAATGTTACTTAAAAAGCTGTTTGCTTAAAGTTGTAAATTTATTTATTCAGGGAAGGTTTTTGAACAAAACACACAATCTCAAAACAAACCTTGAAAATCAATCACCATATTACATCACTTATACATTTAGGATTTTGTGATTTGGTGACATAGAGCTTGGGGAAAATCTTAGTAATGGAGATTAAGCATCGTAGGTGGATACAGACTCAATTCATGACATCCTGCGGAGGATCACAACCTTATCCTAATCCTAATCGATTATTTTCAACAACCCCCTCTGACAGACTTAACCTTGTAAGTTTTTCCACAAGATTCATGATATCCATTTCAATTATTCCTAATAGAGGAATTTAATTCACCTCAAACTCCTAGCGATTTTATTAAGATTCCTTTGGAACCACGTCACCTATCATCTGCGGACCAATGGTTAGAAATTTGAGATCGATTCCAAACATAGGAAAATATGCTCAGAGCATGAGTGATTGACTCAAGAAATGGTTGGACTAACCAATTACCATAAATCAAATTCAGTTGCAACTATAGTTATCGCGCGAGCGTAGAGACTACACCATTTGAGGCACTCTATGGTCGAAGTGCCAACATTCATTGACGGATCGAAATTCGGAAAAGCCCAACTCACTAGTCCAGTAAGTATTCATGATATAACCAAGAACTTCCTACAAATCAAGAATCAGTTACAAGTTCGATAGAGTTGTAAACCATTAAAACTTCAAGTTGGTAAGCAGAGTTATATAGAAAGTTCTGCCTAGGAAAGACATGATACCATTCAGAAAACTTGGAAAGTTAAACCCGAGATATACACTGGACCATGTAATATTTCAGACAGAGTAGGCCTAGTGACCGTCAGACTTGAGCTCCCATTAGAGCTCAGAAGTTTACACGATAAATATCATCATCTTTTCACCAATACCACTCTAGAAACCAACACAAACTGAACTTCGGGACGAAGTTCCTTTTAGAGGGGAAGAATGTCACAACTCGTAATTTCATGTCCTGTTTCAAACGTCGAAATTCCAATTTTTATCTCGAAAAGTTACTATTCACAAAACACTATTCATGTCCAAAATTTTTATTTCATATTCTCGTAAGTTAAACTATTTTAACAGAAATCCGAGAGTTTGGCGCTCGTCGGATCATTTCTACAAAAATCACGAAGCCGTGTCCGAGATTTACATTCAGGTTTAAACGTCCTTCCGGCATCCCAATATGTCTATAAATCATTATAAACAATAAAAATATGATTTTCTTTCATTTTACGACAATTCTAAAAGTTTTGGAATTTTACGTTTTCCAGTTCAGCGTTTTACGCGAATTACGCGTTTTTAACCTGCGTTTCCAGTTTTAGCAGCGTTTATGCAACCCGATGGAACTTACCGTTCATTTTATATTTTATTATGGAGTATTTTAACAAGTTTAGTCATTCTTTCAAGTTTCATATTTTTACGATACCCGGATTTACGTTTCGCGACTTAACCATTTACGTTTAGCGATTATCGGAACCAAAACTGACTCCGTGAACGAGATATTATCAAACTTCCTACATACTCATCCTAAATATCTAAAAGAATATCTAGATACTTTCACTTGTCACTAAAATTACAATTATGCCCTTTTGATAAAATTACAAAATTGCCCTTGGACTATATAATGCCTAAACTAGCTCATTTTTCACAAAATAAAACTTCATCTCTTCCTCTCCTATCATAAACCACGACCCAAAATAAGAACAAGACCAAAATCCATTAATTTTTCAAGATCAAGATATATTCTAGCTCATTTGATAATCCTTGTTAGGGTTTTGAAATAAAAACTCAAGGTTTTATAAGTTTTCATCTCCAAAGCTGTCTAATCCATCAAAGTAAGTTGTCAAACTCTTTTTCATAATTTCTTCAAGTTATTTTCATGATTATATGATTTTCATACAAGATTTCATGCATATACTAGTTTATACCACTCTTTATATACATATATATATCTTTGAAACACTAGAAATGCTTATACTGGTTTTCTTTGTTAGATCCACTAGATTGATGATGTTTAAGAACCCATGACACCCTAAGAAGGTGTATGGTAGGATTAGACTAGATTTGTGGTGATTGGAAGTGATTTGGAGTGGATTTGGACAAGTATTAAACAAGAAAAATGAATTTTAGCCACTATATAAATGTTGCTGTCCATTTTCGTAAAATCCAGAAAAATCAGGGGATTCCGGGTAACTTTGGGCTAAAGATTTAGAAAATACTTTCAAAAACGAATCCGTAGGCGAAAGAACGGATTAAAACGAGTTTATAACGAAGGAGATATGATTTTTGCAAGTTTAACGACGAAAACTATTTTCTGAAAATTGTACATGCTGTCCCACGATTTTCAATGGGCAATCTGAGGTGTAAAACTTGATCTAGCCATCCTGACTTATCAAAAATATATTAGTATATTGTCCCACGATTTCGGGGATATAAAGAACGTAGAAAACAAGCTTATAACGACCAAGATATACACGTTTCAAAATCGGCGAAACTCCATTTATTTCCATCAGCTTTTTTAGCAAAATATTACTAAGTATAGAAAAACAGTTTTTGTAAGATATCATGTTGAGAGCCAATTTACTCATTGATAAACTCATTTCTGGAAAATTCACATCATTGACAAAAAGTTAGTTCACCCAGCCTAGTTTTCAAAACATCCAGCCGTTTGTCAAAAGGATTTATAACGAACAACTCATGGACTTCCAAACGTTCCCAAAAACTGCCCAGAATCTGCCAAAACAGCCCAAATACCTCACTTGACGGCTAATTATCTTTATGATCGAGACCTGTATGGACAAACTTCACTTCTGTGACTTTTTAGATATGGTGAAAATATTCTCAAAACTACTGAGCTTCTTTCCTAACTCTTAATATTCACTATTTCACGACTAGTTTTACGAGACCATTTTGTCACTAATAGAAATAATACTTCTACGTACTAAATCCTAGATTTTCTATAAATACTACCAAAGTGCCAAATTCTTAACCATCGAAGTGCTTATGATTAGAAGCTTATTTATACGACTATTAAACGTTATTTCAAGGTTTTCAAAGCAACGAATTCAACACTACCAATTATATATACGATATATATATATATATATTACGACTAGTTTTATAAGTCTAGTTAGACTTATTTTTCCCAAGTTATGGAAAAACATATTACTTTGACAATAAAAAGTATTTTCAAGTTAAGAGTGGTATAGGAACATGTGCATGGACATTCATAACATCATTTCATGATCTAAAGTAG
The DNA here is from genome assembly GCA_030686995.1 of Artemisia argyi. Lineage (NCBI taxonomy): Eukaryota > Viridiplantae > Streptophyta > Magnoliopsida > Asterales > Asteraceae > Artemisia > Artemisia argyi. Next base: position 153,296,788 of record CM060685.1, read on the forward strand.
ATCGTACATCATTCATATTAGGTTGCAGCTAGTGTGCGCGCCTTGTTTTTCAGCTCATTACATGTTCATGGTACCATCATATCAGGTGAGTCATAGCCCCACTTTTACTGGTTTAATTACTTTACAAACTCTTTGGGGGAGATACATGCTTAAATACTCGTGTTATACTTTTATACGATTTCAAATCCCACGGGGGAGAATACATTGCAACAACTATTTTTGTACATGCCCAAGTATTACAAATTCCATACATTGCTTAAGTTGTCTTACTACCACTTCACGACAAGTCCCCTTTATTATCATGGACCGTTAATTTTAGTGCTAAGCGAGAGTGAGTGAATAGATCTATTGAGGGTGACGCCTCCATTCGTGTTTGGGTTGCTCCAACGGGACGAATGCATTTCATGTCTTATCAATTTGAGTGCCTGGTAGACACTCTGTTGGGGCCATTACAAAGTCTAGCTTCGGGGTCATGAGCTTAAGAGACAATGTAGCATTTTTGACATTCTTGTCGGTTTACTATATACTTGTGGCTATTGTACATACGAAAATTACTTATGGAATTACGATACTTTTCCACCACTATTACTACGGAATTACAATGCCCTTGCAACAACCTTATGACTGATTTATTACAAACTTATTACATTTGGCAGTGGGTTGTAAACACACAGGTTACAAGTCTCTTATGGCGGGACTTGCAACTGAGTGGATTTACGATGCCTTTGCTGGGAAATCTTCATACATATGCATTACATTCTTTTTCACAAGACTCTATGAACTCACCAACCATTGTGTTGACACTTTAGCATGTATTTTCAGGTTTTAAGCAATGGCACGCTACAAGAGGTTTTGGCAGGGCAGGGCATGGTCATAGAAGACTCTGATTTAATCATTTGGGGACCGTTTTTAACTATTTTAATGGCCTACTTCCGCATTATTTTTAACAATGTAGATTCAACATTTTGGTTAAATAATTTTATTCTAAATGATTGAAGTGAAAACCTTTTTGTACTTGTGTTGTGATATCAATTGAGTTACACCCCAGCTACATGTATGCTTCCGCTGGACCCGATTCTGGGGGTGTGACAGGCAGGCCACGTAATAGATTATGATCAAGGGCTTATTTGAGATTGAAGAAACACAATATGATCTAATGGTGATAACAAGGACTGAAGAAGCACAAAGAGGTGTGTGGATCGCCAGCATGGCAATCAGACCCTTAGCCTCATCTCTTCCTATAAATAGAGGTGTTTAGAGCTCATTTTTCATGTAATTTCTAGTGTAGGGTTATGCTTTCAAATTCACTTTAGAATGTATTTAGTGTAGCTATTGTAATTTTCATATGAGTTTTCAATACAATTTCTAGTTTACTTTGATAAATCTCAGTTTACTCATATTTACTTACTGCTTATATTGTTTAAAATTTACTTTTATCTAGCTAATATTCAATTGTTCTCAGCTTATTCTCTTTTAATTTCATTTAGTTCTAATCTCATTTACAATAAAGTATAGATAAATAAAAATCAGAAAAAAAATAAGAAAAATATATAAAAAAAAATATATAAAAAAAATGTTTATATAATCATTAGTACAGCTTATCATAGAGCTTATTTTCACTTTTATATACTCCATTCTAGCTGATTAGCTTTTAGTGGAGTATTATTGAGTCTGAATTTCTTATAATCAATAATAAGAAGAAGATCCTTAGTAGTTGTGGTGATTTTGGATAGACTGAGACAGAAAGTGATGAACTCAGCCTATCTTAGAGATAGGCTTCTGTGAACTCCCTCTGTTCTTGCTGAGGGAGAGGTTTTGGTAATTCCTGTGTAATTTCTATTGTTAGAATCTGATTTGAATCATTAGCTGTAGTAGCTGCACTGTTTCATTGTTATTATTTGAGAATTTGTAGTTTGCTGATATTTAGTTAGTGATTAATTAGTAGTTTGCATCTGTTTTGTGGATCTGAATTAGCATAATATTTCTGAGTTACTGTTTCATTTGGATTTTAATTATTGCTTAGCTGTTAGGTATTGTAGCGTTAGCTGTTACATTGTTGTTATTAAGTAGATTGGTATTGATATGGTTTGAATTGGTGGAATCTGTGGTATGAAATTGCTTAGTAGAATCTGACTTGCTTGTGGTTTTGCTTATCTGACATATTGAGAACTGAGAATTGGATAACCTCAGTTTTGAGGAATTTGGTGAATCAGTAGAGAATTGATTGTTAATCTTGGATCTAAGTTGTTTGTATTTGTTTCTGTTAGTAATTGGTTAATTGTTTAGATCAGTAGGAATAGTAGTTATTGATAGTTGTAGGGTTGTTTGGATTAGAGTAGAAAACTGTTGGATTGAAGTTACTAGTTGATATATCTGCATCAGAGTGAGTCATCTTAGGAGTATTCAGGTTATTTTTAGCATAATAATCATAGGTACTTAACTAAAAAGTCAAAGTATTACATGAACTCAATTTCTGAGTTCAACTTTTGATATTAGTTGCTATATACTTAGAATTAGATAGATCGGAGTTACATTTAGTTTGATTAGGTTTAAAATAAGTTTCAAATTACATCTAGATTAAGTGTAGTTAAGTAGAATTTCATTTAGGTCAATATTTGTTAAAAACAGAAAAGTCAAAACTCATTTACCGTTTTTCATACTAGTTTATTGTTATCTGATTACAATTTCTTTTAGTCTAGCAAATATAAGTTTTTGGTAAAAGTTTTTAGGTTTATAGATACTCAGTAGTATAGATAAATAATTGCTCCCATAATAACTAGGATTAGAGCTTATTAACACCAGCTTTTTGGCCTTGCTTATTAGTGGTTTGAGCTATTTTCTGTTTTGGTATTTAGACCTGCTATTGATCAATTGAGATTTTATATGTGATTAGTGAGTATATCTGAGCTTCATTTGAGTAGTTTAAGTGTTGAGATTAGTTATTTTGCATCTGTATCTGCTTGTACTTATTCTGCTCAATTTTGTGAGCTTAATGAGAGCTTTTTGCATTATAATTGTTGCATTTGTGGAATTTTGAGCTCATAATTGATCATATTCTGTCATATCTGAGTTTATTGCATCATTTTTAGTCTGTGTGTCAAGTTTCATCAAGTTTTGTTCACAAGTGCTTATTATTAAGCACTTGTGATAAGCTGTTTCTACTGAATAAGCAGTTTCCCTTTTTTATTTTTACTTCAAAATTTTTATCCAAGTTCTTTTTACTATTTTTCTTATTTTCTTTTGATTTTATTCAATTTTTAAATAGTTTTTAATTATCAAAAAAAAATAAAAATTTAGAAAATGTTGTGAAAAATACAAAAATATTTTTAGAAAATCTTTTATAATATTTTAAAATTTTTAGAATTAAATTTTCAATTTTCCACTTTATTTTTCTATTTTTCCTTATTTTTAATTCATTTTAAATTCCAAAAATCAAAATTAATTCATAAAAAATAAAAGAAAAGTCAAAAAAATATTTTTCTTTTTCTTAAAATTCTTTTTAGTAGTTTAAGATTTTTAGAAAATATTTCCAAGTTTGTAGGATCATTTTTCAATATACGTTACGTTTTAAATTTTGCGGTTGGATTTCCGTTTTTACGTTTTTGATTTTAGTGCATTGTTAGCTTGTACTCTTTGCATATTTCAATATTGCTTGTTATTACTTGAATATCTTGATTGCTATTTTCACTATTTCACTTTTCAATTCACGGTTTCACGAATCGATATTCTCGATTCCATTCGCCTTCGTTGGGAAACGACTCGGGTGATCCGTATTTTACGCGGATCACTTCGATATACTACTATATAATATATAATTGGTTTTCACATGAATCAATAATCAAAAGATCATGATCCTTTGACATATTTAACTTAAAGTGGCATTTGATTTTAAAAGTTAATGGAATTTTTTTTTTAAATCTTTGAGAAGTTTTGTCTGCTAAATAAAACTTATACTTTAAGTAGCTTATTTTCTTATAAAATAAGAATAATATTTTATTAATAACATCATACAAATATAAAATTTTAGAATAAGAGATCGATTTATGTTTTGAAGAGTTAATTTGGATTATTTTTTCCCACATCACTTAATTTTTAGAAAGTTGATACGCTCGGATCAACCACTTAACCAAGAATGGTCAATATAGTCAACCCTAGTGTATGTGCTCCGGTGTGTATAGTGTTTTCCCAGGTCGTTAAATCCTGACGAGAAATGAGATGTGAAATCGAGAACCGTTTTGTGATCGGGTGACGTGAATGAGATTTGAATAGAGATTTTGATTTCTAAACTAAATGAAGCAAATATTAACTCAAAATAACGCAAGTAAACAATTAACGAAAGCACATAAATCAAGAATATGCAAAAACGTAAGTTAAACCTAAAAACGTAACGCGTGAATCTAAAAACATAATTAAAAAGGGAAATTACTAAATTTTTACTAATCATTTAAATTTGAAAATTAAAAACTATTTAAAATGTTGAAAATTTGCTAAACGTAACGTGAAATTTTGAAAAACGTAAAAGAAAATGAAAACGGGCCGTTACCGGGCTCGGTAACGGCTTTAAAAGTAGATTTTTAAATCTAAAAGGGCTACGGGTACCAAATTACTTTTACTAGACTCTAAACGTAAAAAGAAATTTTTTAACAAAATAGATTTAATTTTTTGATTATTTTTCTAATTACTAAGAATTAATTACTAAATAAAAGAAATTAATTGTTTAAAAGTACTAAACTTTTAAGAAAAATCTGAAATTTTTTCTAAAATTACTTTATACTACCAGAAAGCTAAGAAAAATGGAAAATTTTCAAAAAGCTAACTAATAAGCTATCTATAAGCTCTTGCAGTTTACAAAGCTTAAAAATTAAAGTTGTTATATAAGTAAAATAAAGGAAATTATTACAAGCAATACATAGTAGAGCAATTGGTTATGGGACGTGTGTCATGTTGCCTGTGTGAGTGTTTAGGTCATGAGTTCGAACCCCACAAACCCTATTTTTTTTTTTTTTGCAAAACTTTTTATTTTTCTTTTTTGCAACTCACAAAATACTTGAAAATGAACACTTTTAACAAAAACAACTTTCAGTGAAAAATTAATATAAGCTAAAAAATCATGAGAACATCAACTGTTTTAGAAATAAGCTAAAAAGAAATACAACTATGATAGACAATAAAGTAAACTAAATAAGCAATTCTCAATTAAAAGCAATTCTTAAAAAGCTAAGTTAATCTAATTAAGCAGTTACCAAGGGCAAATAAGAAGAAATTACTAACTAAGCAAACTACCTAAATCCTAATTACTAAATAGCCTACTAGGCAAGTTTTGCTAAAAAGGATTTTGAAAATCTACAATGCTACTCTAAAAGTTGAAATAGGTTACACTAAGGGAAGAATAAGCTAAGGCAAATAAAAGGAAACCTAATAAACACAATAAGGGACAGAGAATAAGCAATTTGGAAGACCTAAAAGTACTAATAAGCACTATCCTAAACAATGGCTGCAATAAAGGAAAAATGGGCTAAAGAGGGCTAAATCGAGCCTATCAAAATCTGTAAAGAAAAAAATTCAAAAAATTCAAAAAAAATATAAGCAACTATATTACCAACCAAAGATCATGCATACCAAATTTCGGGTAAAAAAGACTTATAACGAATGAATGAAAAATCAAAAACAGGTTCTGCAATCAATTTTTTTTACAGCAAGAAATAAGCCTACTTCGGGCTAGTAAAAAGCTAGAAATATAAAATCTAAAAAATAAACAAAAAATAGCATGAACTAGATAAGCAAGAAAACTACCTAAGTACCAAATTTCAGGTAAAACCTGCATATAATGAAGAAATGAAAAATCAAAAACTAATTTTCTGTTTGGGCTCTTTTTTGACTAGTGCAGAATTTTTTGCAAAATGGGTGGAAAACGCAATTTTTGACTAGGGAAAGCCTAATACCAGATAATGGACATGTAAAGTAACCTATTGTGAACTCACATGAAGTAAAATTTACAACTAAAAGTACTAAACTAAGATTATACCTATGCTACTCATTAAAAACAATTTAAAGTAAAATTCTTGGAAAAACTAATTTGAAATCTTTGAACCAACTTAAGGTTGATAAATTTTACCTTAAATCAACTAGTAGAACAGAAATACAACTAATCTAGGTTTGCAAAGTGGTCAAAATAGATTTTAGGCTAAAAAAACAAAGTTATGCCAAACACCCCTTCAAAACTAGAAACTGATTTGTGAAACTATTTTTGACTTTGAAATTCTAACATTTGCTGGTAATTTTTAAACTAACATCCCAAAGGAGCTTAAGAGATGATTGTAAGAGACTTATAACAACTGAAAATATAAAAAGAAACTCAGATTTAAATTGACATAAAACAGATTACAATACTACATAAGCTGAGATTAAAACTTAAAAGTACAATTTAAAACTTAAGAGCTAAACTAAACTACACTATAACTAAACTACATTACTCCTAACCTACTGCCATGAAATGGCTTCATCATTGTCTATTTATACCAAAACACTAACTGCTAGGGTCTCTTTTCTTGTCCTCTTGCATTGTTCCTGAGTTGTGCTTCTTGTGAGAGTGAGAAATGCCTTTGACTCTTTCAGCAAATCCAGTCCATCCGTTTTGTCTTGGAGCAGAAGGAGTAAACTCTAGCCGTAGGATGAGAATTTGATGAGGGGGATTGATGACTTGGCACTCCTTTGATGGGATATCATGTGAGCATGTCTTGGCTTCACTTGGGGTGAGCTGGAAAGGTGAAAAAGACAGGGGGCAGGGGTGAGGTTTGGCGGGTAAAAGTTGAGTAATGGTATGTTTGACCAGGTTAAAGTCAAAAGGTGGGTGTGTGGGTGAAAAACGGGTGTAATGGTTTAGTATTAGTTGTGGTTTGGGTTGTGGGTAATGGAGTGGGCTGGAAGTTAGTGGATTAAGGTTAATGGGTATGGTTATGGTTTCAACAGGTTTTCAATTTTTGGGTTAGGGGTAAATGGGATTAGGATTATTCTTAGGTAATTAGTTAACTTAGTTTTTAGGTAATAAAACTAATGTAGTAAAAATAAAAATGTTTTGTAAACAAATATTGTTGGTTTTTTTTTTTTTTTTTTTTTTTTTTTTTTTTTTTTTTTTTTTTTTTTTAATAACAAAATACTAATTAGTTTTAACAACAATAAAAAAATTTGTTGACAAAAAGTTTTTGCGATTTTATTTTGAAAATTAAATTTAATTTTGGAAAGGGTTTTAGTTTTTGATTTTGAATACGATTTTGAAATTAAGCCTCGGGGTGAAAAGGGTAGAAAGGTAATTTGTGTTTTAAGGGTAATTTGGTGTAGGGTTGAGGGTAAAAAGGTAATTTGGGGTTTGGTGTTTTGATTTTCCAGCTCACCCCCATATCATATTCCCGGGATTGACCTCCATCTTTGACTCTTCTCTTTTTCTTCCTTTATCTTCAAAAATATGTCGAGTCGATCCGATAATGCTCCATTATGCTCCGATTTCCCATCCATGCTCCGTTTTGCTTACTTTTGCCTCGTTTTCAATCCATTTGTACCTGAAATACACAAAAACACACTCTTCAAAAATATGTCGAGTCGATCCGATAATGCTCCATTATGTTCCGATTTCCCATCCATGCTCCGTTTTGCTTACTTTTGTCTCGTTTTCAATCCATTTGTACCTGAAATACACAAAAACACACTCCAAGGATATTTTTAACATTTTATGGTCATTTCGGGTGTTTTTGGTCGTTTTTGGTGGGTTTTTCGGGCCTAAAATGATGAGTAAAAGGCCACTCATCATCCCCCCACACTAAGCAATTGCTAGTCCCTAGCAATCCGATCATATAAACTAATGAGGGGATTACAAGATTTATTAAGTTAGCAAGTTTACCCCATTTTGACTTCTTATTCAATCAACTTAACTTAAATGATAATAAACGTAGATATATGCTTGATTTTCAAAACATGGCATCATGGAACGGGATTTACACGAAATGGGTGTCTCCGGGGAATTGTAATCGTCATTCTCTTTTTTATACTTCCCAAACCAAGTCTAAAACCCTTGTGCAAACGTTTTTTGTAAAATGCTAACGCTACTTATATTAGTAATCTGTGTAAGTCGAGACTAACTTTTCTCTACCACAATTATTATTAAGTTAGGTGGGTGTGCTTGTTTTCAAAATTTCGACCGGAAAAATCGACATTTATTAGGGTTGTTATTTATTTAAGTTGATATTTTTTCACTGAAAACCGCGAAATCTAAGGGTCGAAAGGGCCTTTTCCATGTAGCAGCTTTCTTCTCGGCACATTCCAACAAGATGGTTTAGGTGACCAGGCTTTTGACACCTCACAGAGAATAGTACCGGAATCAGCGGGAATTCGATTCCAAAGATTTACGAAGCTACCGCTAAAGTAATATTAAGCTTAACTAGATAGCAACCTATGACTATTTGGAAATTAGAGATTCAAAGATGAGATCACTCCATGTGGCGACTTTCTTCTTAGCTTGTCCTTCGTAAACTTAGGAGGCTAGGTTTTCACCCTCGTGAATAGTATCGGAGCTCACGGGGTCTTTGAAATCAAAAACTTCCAAATATTCGTAATATCTTTATAAGGTTTTGACGAATACTAATTGAAAGGTTTATTTAAATTTTACAACAAGCAAGTTTCGTACATTTATTCATAATCAACATACATATTTTTTTTCTTTTTTCATTTTTCATTTTTCATTTCATTTTTCATTTCATGGCTTTTTACTAACGGAGCTTCACGGGGTAATTCCAAGACCTTAACGCTTTTCAGAATTAAGGATCCAAGGACCGATCTCGAACCGTAGTTTATAGCACTTATTCATACTTTTAACTTTCACAACTTTCAAGCAATTTCTCACTTTCATTTTGTATTCTTATTACATTTTCATGAAAATATGCTTATTCCAAAATTTAAATAAAACTTTGAATTAGTACGTGTCAAAACCGTATAAAAACTTTTTTTTTAACTAACAAAATGATTTTTGTGTTCAAATTTTTGAAAATAAGCACGTTATTAAGTCAAATTAGGAGCTTCTGGGAGGAAAAGCCATAGATTACTTATATAAGCTCTAAAGAAAACCAACTATTCCACGCTTAGCATTTTCATTTGCACAATTCGTAAAGACTTAGCCTAAATGTTAAGGAAAGCAGCTAGATCAACACTCTAGCAGAGTCAGGATTCCCCTTGTTCTAGCCTAATCAAGTCTAAACTTTCCACAAATACCGAGGTATTTATGTATAGCAAATTATTATTTATTGCAATTTTTGACGTAAATACGGTAGAAAATGTTAAAATTTTGGTCAAAACGGGGGTACTAGGGACTAAAAGGTACAATATGTGAAAATTTTTGTTAGGAATTATACTTTGAGTTGATATTGACAAATATGAAAGATAAAGGACTTATGAAGACAAAGTGAAGAATGCAAAAGACAAAAGACTTGCTTTACAAAGAAGTTATTTCAATATAGTCCTTCGTAGTATTTTGTAACCCTAGCATCTCTATTATATAAAGAGATACAGGGAATAGGTTTTAGTGTGTCTTCCACAATGTAATATACAGAAAACGTGTGAGTGTATGTCTAGGGCTAGAAACGCCTAGACTTGTGTGTACAGGTGTTTTATGGGAAACACCTAGGGTAGATTGATGTTAAGCCTCAACTATCTTAGATAGCTGTTAGGATGTAACCGTGCTACACTTGATCACGTAGCATTGGGGCTTTGATGTATGTTAGAGTAGAGATGATGACGAGAAACCTTGTTAGCAATAATAATGATATATTTGTTTATTCCGCTGCGTATCGTGTTCATTCATTATTATTGTGCAATCCCTAGATGAGGTCTAAACAACCTCGAGCTATAAACGATTCTTATCAATTGGTATCAGAGCGGGGGCTCTTGATATCTAGGATTTACAAGGTTCGTTGTCGAAGAACGTAGAAAACAAGAAAAATTCGATTTTGGTTCAATTTTCGTAACTCACTGCAGGTCAGTTTTCAAGGCGCGATATCTCCTTCGTTAACCGTTGGATCGGGCTGAAATTTTTACTGAGGCTCTCTACATGACAAAGAAGAGTTCCACCGGAGGGATCTTCAATCTGAGCTCCCAGTAAAAAGATATGATTTTTCTAAAAGGCTGCTGCAGAAAAGTTTGTAAGTCGAATTTTTAGGGTTTTATTGATCTCAACTTCTTTTAATTCGTGCATACTTGTGTTAATTCATTATGGAAGTTGAATATCTACTGTTTGGAGTTTATTAATCATGGAGGATAGCAGATTTGGTGAAGGTACGAATTGATTTTATTTTTTTTTTGGTTTTTGGATCTGCTATACACTACTCTTAATAACCACTTGAAAGAAAACCCTAGCAAACCCTAGTTATTTAGGGTTTTCATTCATATACGCTGGTTTTACCCAGTACTTTGACGAGCTTTTGGGTATAATGATTTTGATCTAGTGCTTCTGATTGTGGTGAATGGTTTTCTATCTTGTTAATCAGATCGTGGGTACTATTAAAAGTTGTTTCTTGGATCAATGATGAACCCTAGTAGGACTAATAATGGATGCTACTGATTGGTTTATTGAGTAAAGGTCTAATGTTGCTATACGATTAATGTTTTAGGGTTTCTTGATTTGTATTTATCAAGGAATAAAGTTGCGTATGTTTGAAACCCTAATGTAATGATGGAGACCACGAAAGCTACTGGTGATAATGAAGTGGTGTTAACGTTGTGTACCATGGAAAGTAAGGTACTGATGGTTGATTCGTGATTTTCTGGTGATTGCTTTGGTACTTTGATTTATATTATTCAGATCAGCAGGTGTTGGGAGTAGACATACTTGTGGATGAATCGATGTGGCTAGTTCTTCATTTTCACTGCTGTACTACATGTTACCACTTCAAGTGTATTCGTTTCCACTGCAAAGTGTATTCGTTTCCACTGCAAGTGTATACGTTTCCACTGATGCTTTATTCGTTTCCACTGCTATCTCGATATTACCACTGCTAGCTTTAGAGTGTTACCACTGCACGCTATACGTTTCCACTGCAGCTTCAGAGTTACCACTGCTAAGCTTAATGTTTTAAAAGGCAGTAATATGGGCGTGTGTTACACAAAGTGAGGGGAAGTATTTATTATTTTGGAACATGTGGTTCCAATACACACACCAGGAGAAGAAACACACACACAAGTAATGAAGATTGGAGTTGTTCACAAATTAGTTATACTGCTCGATGGGATATTTTTCGATATCAGTCAAGTACATGAATTTGGTTTTTGGATGAGATAGTTTAACACACACATGGAAAATTTGGTTCACACACACAAGGAGGATTTTGGTTTTTCGATTTACATGGTTCTTAAAAGTTTCATGGCTCGTTCTTATTGTTTAATTGATTACGAAGAAAGGTTTTTATCACCTATTTGAAGTTGAAGTGGAAATTCACAAGTTTGTGTTTTATCATACCTTTTCAGTGTGGGGTAACTTGTTCGTTCGTTCAGGTGACTACGAATTGACAAAACACTTGAAGGAGTTACGTTATTGTGCTCAGTGATTTTTGTCAAGAGGTTGCGATCTCCTATACGTTAAGTATACGTTCGAAGTTAATTTTAGTACAAGATATAAGGCACAAGTTTGGGTGGTTCTACTTCAACATCAAGTTGGTAATACTTAGTTTTCTTCATCAGTGATCATTACATGGAGCTTACATTCGAGAGATGGTTAACATATGGGTTTCAGGGGAAGCTTATTGACTAAATGTTTAACCATCTACATGCATCAATCGAGGTGAAGGTTTTTGCTACTGCTAGTTGTTATTACTACTGATAGTTTTGATTTCTATTGTTTCAAGTACATCTATAGATGCGGAAAACTTAATGGTGGATGACTTAGAAACATTGGAAAGATAGATTCGATGTGTAATATTGATTCGTGGTTGTGAAGATCAAGGTTGCATACATTTGTCCCCTATTTGATGATGACAAAAAGGGGAAGAAGAATACTTTGAAGATTGCAGCTTGAAGATCCTTGATGATATAGCATTGTTTAAGGGGAAGTTCGTTATCTTTCATATATACTAACTTCAGGGGAAGTTCATGCTTATTTAGTTTTGTCATATCAACTAGGGGAAGATTGTTAGGAATTATACTTTGAGTTGATATTAACAAATATGAAAGATAAAGGACTTATGAAGACAAAGTGAAGAATGCAAAAGACAAAGGACTTGCTTTACAAAGAAGTTATTTCAATATAGTCCTTCGTAGTATTTTGTAACCCTAGCATCTCTATTATATAAAGAGATACAGGGAATAGGTTTTAGTGTGTCTTCCACAATGTAATATACAGAAAATGTGTGAGTGTATGTCTAGGGCTGGAAACGCCTAGACTTGTATGTACAGGTGTTTTATGGGAAACACCTAGGGTAGATTGATGTTAAGCCTCAACTATCTTAGATAGCTGTTAGGATGTAACCGTGCTACACTTGATCACGTAGCATTGGGGCTTTGATGTATGTTAGAGTAGAGATGATGACGAGAAACCTTGGAAACGCCTAGACTTGTGTGTACAGGTGTTTTATGGGAAGCACCTAGGGTAGATTGATGTTAAGCCTCAACTATCTTAGATAGCTGTTAGGATGTAACCGTGCTACACTTGATCACGTAGCATTGGGGCTTTGATGTATGTTAGAGTAGAGATGATGATGAGAAACCTTGTTAGCAATAATAATGATATATTTGTTTATTCCGCTGCGTATCGTGTTCATTCATTATTATTGTGCAATCCCTAGATGAGGTCTAAACAACCTCGAGCTATAAACGATTCTTATCAATTTTGAAGAATTTTGAAAATGGGTCAAATTCGCGCAAGAATTCCCCCCCCCCCCCCCCCAACACTTAGAATTGAATATTGCCCTCAATATTCAACGTACCGGCACTTAGCCGAAACTTTGAACGGAAAAAGGTAATACCACCATCCAAGTGTGGAAACAAATTCTTATTTTCACACGAAGGATTATAAAGATATCCCTGGGTTAGTAAAAAGAAAATATTGGATATTGGGCGGTTGGATTGAAAACAAGCGCATCAATCATCACGATCTACGGGATTTCCTGTAAACAAGGTCAAATACACAACACAAGAAGGCAAACAAGTGGGGAAACTCCCCCACACTTAGGTGTTAGAAATAAGAAAGTAAGAAGATGAAATTGATAAGCATGGGTTGCCACCCACGAAGCGCTTTGTTTTTTATTACCGAGTCACGTAGCTTGACTCGACCCCGAATTCATTTGTCCATGGGGAAGCAAGATGTGGAAAAGACAATCTCAATCGGACTTTCATTCAAGATGTTTGGATAAATATTGAAGCACGTGAAAGTTCCACTCCGATGAGATATACCCGGTATTCTAATAGTGAAAACTATTAGAAACAATACCGGGGTCAAAGATAGTGTCCTTACTCCCGAAGGAGTTAAAGGAAGGAGAAGTCACCGGATAGGTGAAGAAAGGAAAGAAAATTATGATAACAACCATGACAAGATCTTCATCCTCACGATCAAATTTAGTTTCCATAATTTGAATTTCAACGTTTAAGCTCTTTTGGTTAGAAAACATACCGGGCGGGAGGGTTGGGTTAAAGTCATCATTAAACAAATTCTCATGATAGAGTATATCTCCCCCCGGGTCACAAAAATCATCTTTGTGAGTTTTCTCAAAAAGTAATATACCGGGTTTGAAGATTTTATCCTCAAAGAGGAATGAGACGGAAATATCAACCCCGGGAAAATCCTCAAAAGGAGATGAGTCATTCTCGGAAGACAAAGTATTGAGATCGTTTTGCTCAAATAACTCAATTCCCGGAGGAAGAGGATCAATGTGAGCGAATTCACCGTCGAACTCCTCAAAGGTGAATGATTAATATTCGGGGAGAGAAAAGTGAGAATGAGAAGTGGTACTGCCACTAATCTTCTCTCCCTTATGATCAAAACAGAAAGCTTCAAATTCTGGAATAGAATCATCGGAAAAAGCCTCAATGGGGATAGGAAATGAAATAGGTTGATCATTCAAAGCTTTAATCTTAGAAATGAGAAGATTGACGTTCAATAATTTTTCACGAAGAGCTTCATCTTGGATGTCAATATCTTCATCATTCTCTTCTTCTAAGCTGACGAGCTCAGAAGGTAATTCCTCCACATAATCAATGTCTCCACAAGATAAAGAATCGTCATCATCAGGATCGGAGAACATCTCAACACGATCATTCATATTGTCAATAGGAGGTAAATCATACTCCTCTGCCGTATCAAAAGTATATTTCTCAAAATCGGGTAAAGAATCCTTGAGCTCGGGCTCCAAAGGATCTGACGGCTTAACAATCTCGGTCGAAATAGAATCATCATTGACATGAGAAGTATCGACCTCTTCCAAAACGGAGTTACTTCCCTCAACCGGTGTGAGAGAAGGATGGGAAGAGTCGGGAATATCTTTAGATATATCAAGATGATCATTTTCAACAATTTCACAATCACCGTTAGAATTTTCCCCAGACTCACGTGGGATTGGGATGAGGTTCTCAACACTAGACTTTTTGAATTCGTCCGATTCCATTGCCGGAATAGTGTTTAGATGCTCGTCCCCGATTTTTAGAGAATCCTCAGGTTCTACGGGAGGAAGAACGGGTGTTATTTGAGGGAAAACGTTTATCAGAACAACTCTCTCCTCGTCATCATCGGAATCATCGTCATAGTAATCAAAAACCCAAGGTTTATGATATTGGGAACTTAATCTAGCTACTTGTTCATCAGCAGTTCTCCATAACCTTGTTGATGATGATCAGAATCTTGTTTTTTAGCAAGTTCATTAACCAAATCCTTAAGTTCATTAACTAAACCTAATGCATTTTGGATTTCTTGAAGAATTGGTTGTGTTTGAATCATTCGGTATTGTAGAGGTTGGTCTTGGTACGAATAGTCATAATTGTAACAAGGAAATGGATTCCTCTTTTGATAATCGGAGATAAAGTGCGGACCTCCACAATACTCACAACAATATAATTGTTGTGATTGATTCGGTGAATAATATGGATATTGATCATAACCAAAATTTTAATTATTTTGACAATCAAAACCTTGGTGAGGACCTCCACAATACTCACAAGAGTATGTCTCCATCACATGGTGTGGGGGTTGGTTGAAGAAGTCGGTTGTTTCATTGTAGGGATTTTGGTCGTACACAAACCCGTTTCCTGAATTCACAATGCTATAACCGGGGAAATTTCCACAATTCGGGGGTCCCCCACAATATTCACAAGAATATTGGTACAATGAAGACATAAGGAAGAATTAAACGGGTTTAGAGGGTAAGGGATAAAGAATTAAACAAGTTTAGAGGGTACAAGATAAAGAATTACACGGGTAAGAGGGTAAAAGAAGAAGAATTAAACGGGATAGAGGGATAAGGTGAAGAATTAAACATAAAGAGGATAGCGAAGATTGTTTTTGGGTTTTTATAGCGAAAAAACAAATTAAGATAAAAGAAAAACAAATTTTAAAAAAGAAAATCTTTTTGGGTTTTTATAATATGAAAATATATACAAAAGCAAGTCGTAACTTCCCGGGGGAAGGGTCTTCACTTCACTAATCTTCAAAACGACAACTATTTCGGCTTTCACTCCTCCCCGGCAGCGGCGCCAAAAAGTTGATACGCTCGGATCAACCACTTAACCAAGAATGGTCAATATAGTCAACCCTAGTGTATGTTCTCCGGTGTGTATAGTGTTTTCCCGGGTCGTTAAGTCCCGACGAGAAATGAGATGCGAAATCGAGAACCGTTTTGTGATCGGGTGACGTGAATGAGATTTGAATAGAGATTTTGATTTCTAAACTAAATGAAGCAAATATGTTAGGTCACACTTTATGTAAACACAAGTATAAGAATGATAGAAAAGAGATGAGAATGAGAGTGGGATGATTATATGATAAAGAGAAATGTAAGAACAATAGTTTCCTTAAGAAATCAAATAACCAACCAAGTTTACAAGAGGCCTAAGACTAGTATTTATAGGAAAGGAGCTAGGGCAACATCCTACTCCTTCCCTTCTTACAATTCGTATGGGCTTTGAGGCCCATGGATCACATTCTTAAGCCTAGTAAACTTAATACAATTAGAGAATAAAAGTAAATAATAGTTAAGCAACCTAACTTTATTACAAATGACCGAGACTTCATAAAATAGTAAAACTTTGGTTCCAACAATCTCCCCCTAAGGGTCGGTCATCATGGTTGCTTGACGTCTTCGTCTTAATCTTTGACTTTTATAGCTTTAGACGTCTTCAGAAATGATTAAAATAAAGATGGATATACTTTGCTCTTTGTCTTTGTTCTTTGATGATGTTGTAGTGATTATGTTATGAAGTAATCTGCCGTTCGTCACTCCTGCGTCTGTGGTGGTTGTCCGCCATTCCAACATGCTCATACATCTTTTGAATTCTGACTTATACATGCACGTAGTCCCTTTCTTTCACTTAAGATCTTTGGTCTTTATACTTTGTAGATTCTTCTTTTTGGCGTAGAATCTTACTTTGAACTTTGTGTTGCTTTGATCTTTGAGGGAGCTTTTGATGATTGCAAGATGCATGTATGAGCATGTGGAATCCGTCATCATGGAAGTGAGGTACCTGCGAGTAGACAGTTAGCAATAAATCACCGGTACTTACGGATAAGGAATTAGAGCTCATCAACAGCATATTGTGAAGACTCCTTCTAATCCTTATCCAGGCCGTTCCCATATCAGATACTCCCGAAAGAGCTTACGAGACCTACTAGGTAGCTCAATGACTGGGTGAGTCGCTGGGGATCACTCCACGACTGTAGACCGTAATGGAACCACCGCAAACACTAAGCGTAACCCTTGTGGGGTTACCGAAGTGACCTGCTGTCAGGGCTGTTTGATGTTGACCCTGGCAGGATTTCCGTTCAATCATTGAGAAATACTTCTGTAATCCTCTCATAAACGTTCTAGGCAGATTGCTAAGATCTGCGAAGGACTCGATAGCTTACAACTGATGCCCATTGATGTAGAACACCAGTTGCAGAAATACTAAGTGTTCCTAAGAGATCTTTGATGTATCTCGAGGCTCTAGACTCTATAAGTGCACACCTAGGTTTCCTATGCGGAGACTGGGGAGGTGTCTCCTGCTTCAATATCAACCGTCTCTAAGAGATAGGTCGATAGGTTACGCGGGTTCCCCATGAGAATGAAACAAGTCCTTTTAAGAGAACTTGAGTGGTTAAGAAGGTTTAGTGCATTGCGTCACTGGGTCCATGACGACTTTGTCTTCAATACCGGTGTTGTCTTCAGTAGCATATGAATTGAACCCGGTGTCTGCCCTAAGGTTGAACATATGGAGGGCTATTTCTTTTCACCCTTTTCATTACTTTTCTTTTTCATTCTTCAACCCCTTCTTTCTCCTTTTCATTCTTTATTCCTTTTTTTCGTATCATACCTAAGGACTTCTAATTCTAACTATGGGAGATGTCCTTGGGTAGATCCCTCCGGCTCTGGCGGATCATAGGACGGATATTCCTATCTTAATCACCTTATAACCCCGACAGTAGCCAAGAAACCTTTGATTGAAAATCTCTCAACGTGTTTGTGATAATCAAATATTTTGGTTAACACATTGAGAGTTTTGTGTACACTTTTGAAGGGCTCCCCCTGCACATGTGCTCATAAGTGTTTAAATAAATTTGCACATGCGGGAGGAGCAAGCACTTTTGAATTGATCCACTTTCCGTGAACATGACCGATTCGAGACACGCTTACATCACTAGTTAAACTAGCTTGAAATTATTACCCGGCCTGATCAAGTCCACAGAAAGTTTCTCGAGACGGTACTTTTCTACTAAGACATATCCTTTTCGAGACACGCTTACGTGGCTAGTTAAAGAGATACATAGTCAGCTTTTAGGTGACTACTAGCTCTAGTAACTAACTTGATGTTATTACCCGTCGAGGATAAGTCCTTTCGATGTTACTAACTTGTATTATCTCGTCAATTCCTGGGTTAATACTGAGTCTAGCTCGCACATGATACAACTTAAAGCTTTGACTTCGTATGTTTTAATCACTTTTTCATTTTCTCCCCCTCAAAAATAGCATACAAAATGGTGTTTTTGACAAACTTTAAGATTAAAATATGCCTTTTGAGTCTTACGGGGAGATTCATCAATAACTTTTGATTTAGAGCAAAGTATTTTTGTTTTGACAAGTGCTCCCCCTCAACAAGTGATTAGGTCTTATTGAGGTGAAATACTTGTCCTTTTGAGCAGAATTATGAAAAATCATAAATGTTTGATTAATTCTACTCAAAAGTAAGAAGCCTTCGCTCCTTATGTTTAGGATTGAGGCACTGAAGCGTACCTCAGGGTCCTTTCTTTACAAGTTCGGGTTGTACACTGTTATGTGTGCACAAGCCATCAAAACATGATTTTGACAAAGCATTTTGATTTTGAATACTCCCCCTCAAAACGACCATGTGTTTTGACATTTTTAAACTTTGGAGCGAATTGGGGAGCAAAGGTTTGAAAAATCTTGAACAAAATTTTGAAAAGTTTTGAAAAACCTTTTGAAAAATTTTGAATAAATTTTGCTCAAGATTAAGAAGTTTTACATAAGCTTTGCATGAGAACTTCTTCTTGTTTTCAAGGAAAAGTGCACGTTTTGTTTTAAGAAATGGTTTAGCAAGGCACTTTCCTTTCTTTGAAAACCAAATTGTACACTGAAATGAGTGAACAAGTCGTTGTTTTAATACAAAATTAGTTTTCTTTAAACAAAATACTCCCCCTCAAATAATGAATGTTATTCGAGAGAAAGTCTTCTTGAGCAGAATTTTGAATCGTATTATAAAATACTTTTTGAAAATTCGTGACACGACTCTGCTCAAGGTTTTAGAAAAACACAATCAAGTATTATACAACAAAGAATGCTTGAAATTCAAAACTCTTTTACTGTTGAAAAGTTGTTTGAGACCCGGAGTCTCTCTTTTGAGTTTTAAAGGAGTCTCTCTTTTGAGTTTTAAAATCTGAAAAAGATTTCCATCTAAAGTTGAACCTCATGCGTTCTTTTTGAAGATTTGTTTCTGTGATGAATGGAAAACTTCCGGTATTAGGGATGCCCAAATCAGAGTCATTCTTTTATCGTAGCCAAAGCATTCCAGATTTTTAAAATTTGAAAAGTTTAGAACAACTTTGCTTTGGTCTTCACACTTGCTTTACCTGAGTAAAACGAGAGTGTAGAGTTTTGGGAAAAATTTGTTTCTCACCATTTTGAATCCTTTTACCAGTTTTAGCCTTTTAACACATTTAACCCTTTGTCCTCAAAGTATGTTCCGTGAGAAACATTTTGACAATTGTTGAAGTTTCGACTTTCAATGGGATGACATGTACTTGCACACAGAGGAAATGCATCAGGCACAAACAAGTATGCGGATGAATCAAAAACTCATTCTAAATCTTCCTAAGTGCTCAGAATTCTCAGATTAACACACAAGATCACAGAATAATTCACTCTATCACACGAGATTTTCCAATTATGAAAATGGTTAGGGGTTATGATTAGAGACATAGCACGCATGTTAGCATCAAAATGCAAGAATATAGTACAAACAAATGTCCTAGTAGCAGCAAAGACAACTATATCTTAAACCCTAAATCACATGATTTCAAACCTATGTTGTTTCTAATCGTGTAAACACACCAATCGAGCATTCTTTAGTGTTCTCTAAAGTTATATGAAATAATTAAATAGACTAAACACATAAGAAAAGAAAGAAACGCCCCGATCGATAATTACATGAACCCTAGTTTCTGATTATGCCTTTTTGACTGTTGAAAACATTTGAAACATTTAGGGAACGATTAGATAAAAACAATGAAGAAATTTAGAAACTCACAATCGAAAAGAAATCGAGGATAAAAAAATTGTTAGTCTGATTATGTGTGAAACTTTTGAGAACATTTGTGAAAAACATTGATGCGAGCCTGTTTTTTTTTCATGCAATGTCCTTTTACCTAAGTTTAAGACTTTTGTGAACTTTACTCATTAAAGGTTAACTACTTTTCCATTTGAAGTCTAAACATGGTTAAATTGGAATCCTTGCCGAAAAATTTCTTTTCTCCCCCTCGAATTAGCATTTATTTTGTGAAACATTTTTGCACATTTTAATTCGAGAGATCATAGAACCTTTGCCGAATTATGAAGAAACATTTTATCCATGAAGAATAATGATTAGGTGTGCAAACTTCATGATTTTGTGAAAAAATTTTCTCACCCTCAAAACATGTTCCATTTTGACAATGTAAAGCAAAATATGTTTTAATGTAGGAACATAGTTTTGAAGATTAGAAGTTTGTACACAGAGAAAGAAGATTCTTTTTGCAGTTTTTGTATTTTCTTTATGATAGAATATTTACAAAAAGAGTTTGATGTTTGACTCTCTTAGTTTTTAAGAGAAATTTTGCAAATCATCTGGAGTCAAACACCGCATACCAATATGGTGAACTGAATCAACAAACCTTGATGGAGATAAAACCTTTGTAAGCAAGTCCGCCAACTGGTATTCAGTACCAACAAAATCTAATTAAATTATACCCTTCTCGATATGCTCTGAGATGAAATGGTAGCGGAGAGCAATTTGTATGGCCTTGGAATGATGAATGGTGTTGCACGAGATTGCAAAAGCACACTTTGAGTCGCAGGACATTGAGATTTAGTCAAATACATAGCCGTAGTCCGTGAGCTAAGTTCTCATCCAAATGACGTGAGCATAGAACGCAGACATGGCTACATACTAAGCTATTGTTGATGACAGTGATGTAAAATCCTGCTTCATTGACTGTATCCCTTTGTAACTAAACAAGATTTGTTGCGAATCACTGTGCCTTCTGCGTCCAGCTTGTTTTTCCAAATCCATTTAATTCCAATGATGTGTCGAAGGGTGATGTTGATAGAACGTATGCATATTAGACGGATCCAAATTGCGAGAAGACGACTCTATTATATCAGGAACGGTTGGAGTCGTTGCAATTGGATTGGAGAAAGCATTTCCATCATAATCTGCAGGTTGTGGTACTGATTGTAGTAATGGATCTTCAGCTGATTGTCTGGAGTTGGAAGCGGTTTGTCCTACTGTTGTTGGAGATGCAATTGGAGGACCGTCTTTATCAACAGTTGTTGTTGTTTGTTGAGGTGTGTCAGGTACTTGATGGTGATCAAGATGTGCAGCGGAAATTGGTGAGGCCTCAGAAGGACGGTTTTCAATCGTATCATCAAACAATGGAGCAAACGAGGTTTCCACTTCTCTACGGGAGAGAGACAATGGTTCAGCCAAAGATTTCGGAAAGTTTAGACGGTTGGATGCGGGTCCTAAGCTGTTGTGCTCAGAAGCCAATGATGAAGTTCTTATTGCTTGGTGTTCACTGTTATGATTTTGTTGAAGGGGGTAATCTCAATGATGTTTTGCAAAGTTTCATGGGAGATATTCCATCTGATGATGAATATGCAGATTTGGAAGCCTATACAGCAGATGTGATGTCAGTGTCAAATCATGATTATGTTCAAGAACATAATTACTTCGGTTATCCACGACCTGCTACTTCAAACCTCATGATCCAATATGATTCATCTCCGCAGCAGACTTTAACTCATCTTGTTCCATATGACAACGGTGATGCAGTGTACTATTCTAATTCCAATGAAGATGACGATGAGGATTTCAAAATTCTGAATCGAGGACACGAACTTATTGCTCGTGCCTTCAGCAAATTCTCCAACAAGACAAACAATTGTCTTCGTTCTTCTTCTAACACAAGGAATCAAGCTGTCAAGCAAGGTGAAAGAGTTGTGATACAAGGAAGTATTACTCAAAGGCTGGTTGGGAATGGTGAGAATACTGCAAATGCAGTTAATGTAGGCAATGAGGTTAAAATAGTGGAAGATAATTCGGGTGTCATGGATGATACTGAACCAGTATACGACACAAATGCTTCTGATGACTCTAAAGACCCATTTGAGAGAAAGATGACTGAAGCTGAGAAAAGAGCCATCAATTCTACGGAAAATTGCTTAGCTCATTTTGAATCAATTAAGTCTCAATGCAAGATTCTCTCAGATGCATGGTTTCCTACGGGGGGTACCTTTAATGCATTCTTCGGAACTGGAATGGATCGTCTAACCTTCCAAAGGAAACTCCGAGAAAACATTGTTCAAATTGAAAAGCAAATTGAACAGGGAAGCGATTGCATGGCAGGATTTAGAGCGCTCAAGGCTCAGTTCAAAGTGTTCATGGCATTGCATTTTAAAGCTCTCATACACTATAAATATGAAAGCAATGTATGGAGAGAGAACATCACAAGTATGGAGGTTGAAGATTTTAGAGATCAACTTGTTTCACGCCTAAACCGCTTAGAATTTATGCTTAATGAAAGATCACTTCATCTGAGTGCTATCAAAGAACAGAAGTTGCAGATACAAGAAGAACAAGTTCATAAAGATGATTCATTGAAAGCTAATGTGGTTGTCATGGAAAGCAAAGGGACAGAATCAGAAGTACAGGATGACAACATCAGATTGGGGAATGATAAAGATGCAGATTATGCAGAGATCAGACCCTTCCGTGACTCAGAGCCCAACTTTGACAAAGGACAGATGGATGAGGAAGATGTCATACCCATCTATGACCAAGAACCGAACTTTGACAAAGAGCAAATGGTTGAGGTACAATCTACTGTTGATCATATTATGCCTGCAAATGAGAAACAACAATCTGAGCAACCTAACTTCAGTAATGAAGGAGAGGTTGACCAGGATGTTGTACAATGTCTTGACAAACGTTCTGAGTCTGAGTCTTTACAATCTTTACATGATAATCTAATGACTGAAACATCAAATCATACTCTTGAGTCTGAAAACCTTCTTCTCAAAAAGACCATTGCCCAGTGTCATAAAAAATTTTCAAAACTAGAGGCACATTGCATCTCACTTGAACTTCAAATGGAAAACGAATCTCTAAATTCGGGCAACAATGGTCAATTTTTGAATGAACAAAGAAAACGTGTGGATACATTAGTTAAAGAAAATGAGCTTTTAAAAGGTCAAATTCAAGAAAAGGTGTTTGCACATGCTGCATTACAAAACAAATTAAGAAGACTGACTGGCCAGAGTGTGGATACTAAGTTTGCAAAACCATCAATCTTGGGGAAACCACCTTCTCAAACAAACAGAAAACAAGCAGTGGTTAGACAACCTACTGCATTTAAATCTGAAAGACTTAAATTTTCAAAATCTCGGTTTGCCTCCCAAGTTGTTGAGAATAACAATTTGACAAAACCAGTCACTCCACATTCTTGGCCAAAGGAAACTGCATCTGTGTCTGCTAAATCTCAACACGTGATTATACCTGGCTCATCTAGGATTAGTTCTACCACAGTGTCTAAAACGAGCAGTAAAAGTAAAGAGTCTTATGACACATATGACATGTACAAGAACCATGATCTAGAAAAGGCTAGGAAAAAGGCGCTACTTCAAAAGGATGGAATTCTAGGTTCAAAACCTCGTGTGATGCCTTCCACTGTAGTGCAAAACACTGCCAGTAGTAGCACACCAAAACCTAGGAGTTCTCAACAAACTAATAGGAATTGGCTAGCATCTAAGAGTAGTTGCGTAAATAATCATGTTGTTTGTGCTTTAAAATATCTTCAAAAAGGAAATTCACTTGAAAAGGCTCAATCGACTAAGACAAACAAACCCGTTGAACCAAAAGTCATAAGTCAGAAACCTAAGAAGTGGATCAACATAGGACGTAGTTTTTCTCTAAGAAGTGATGCTCCCACATTTCATTCAACTGCATCTAAAAGGAAAACATCTCCTAGATCTAACACTAGGTGGGTACCCATGGGTAGAATTTTCAAATCAATTGGTCTTAAGTGGATTCCTACAGGAAAGATTTTAGACATTTGCACCAAAACTAATGTGATCTCCACAACTTCTACCTCTGAGACTAGAATGAAAACCATCGGTATTGTGTGTT
Source organism: Artemisia argyi (assembly GCA_030686995.1). Classification (NCBI taxonomy): domain Eukaryota; kingdom Viridiplantae; phylum Streptophyta; class Magnoliopsida; order Asterales; family Asteraceae; genus Artemisia; species Artemisia argyi. The sequence goes on from CM060685.1 coordinate 153,320,899, forward strand.
CGAGTGTCAAGAAGATAATTGACACTACATCTTTATGCTTCTAACATCTGGAACCCAGTTACTCTTGGGGATCCTTGTTCTCTGTTTTCTTGTCTCTTCTTTCTTTTTTCAACAGGAATGGCTTCGGAACAAATCAGTTTCGGACCCGAGCTTAATGTTATGGCTTCTGAGTACAACAGCTTAGGACCCGTAATCAACCGTTTAAAGCACTTCAGCAATGGCTTCTGAGCACAACAGCTTAGGACCCGCAACCAACCGTTTAAAAGCACTTCATCATTGGCTTCTGAGCACAACAGCTTAGGACCCGTAATCAACCGTTTAAAAGAACTTCATCAATGGCTTCTGAGCAACACAGCTTAGGACCCGAATTCAACCGTCTTAACTCTCCGGCATCTTCAGCTGAACCTTTACCACTTAACCGCAAAGAATTAGAAACCTTGTTTGCTCCACTATTTGATGACACGATTGAATACCGTCCTACTGAGGTCTCACCAAATTCCGCTGCTCAACCTGATCACATTCCAGTACCAGACTCACCTCAACAAACTTCTACAAGTGTTGAGAGAGACGGTCCTCCAATTGTATCACCATCTACAGCAGAACAAACTGGTTCTACTTCTCTCCAACCAGCTGAAGACCCAACACCACAATCAGTTCCACAATCCGCAGAGCATGATCCTAATGCGTTCATTAATCCGTTCGCACCAGCTACTACAGTTCCTGACATAGCTGAGTCGTCAACACGCAACTTGGATCCTGCTAACATCCGCAACAAATCACGTCTGGTAGCGAAAGGATACTCTCAACTTGAAGGTCTAGACTTTGCTGAATCCTTTGCTCCAGTGGCACGACATGAAGCTGTTCGGATCTTTTTGGCTTATGCTGCTCATAGGAATATGGTGGTTTACCAAATGAATGTGAAAACTGCATTTCTGAATGGAGAACTCCGTGAAGAAGTTTATGTCAGCCAACCTGAAGGCTTCGTTGATCCTGAGCGTCCTAATCACGTCTACCGACTCAAAAAGGCTCTCTACGGACTCAAGCAAGCCCCACGGGCGTGGTATGACAAACTGTCCACTTTCTTACTGGCCAATAAATTTTTTAAAGGATCGGTGGATCCAACACTGTTTACAAAAACCTACGGGGAGGACTTACTTGTTGTTCAAATATATGTCGATGACATCATTTTTGCCTCAACAAAACGAAGTTACTCTAATGATTTTGCAAAATTAATGAAAGATAATTTTGAAATGTCCATGATGGGTGAACTTACGTTCTTTCTAGGATTACAAGTTCATCAATCACCCCGTGATATTTTCATAAATCAGTCCAAATATGCTCTCGAAATTCTTAAGAAACATGGAATGATGTCTTGTGATACTTTTAATACACCAATGGGCTATACCACAAAACTAGATGCTGATTTACATGGGACTCCTGTTGACCCTACCAAATACCGAAGTATGATTGGGTCCCTCATGTATCTCACATCTAGTAGACCTGATATAGTATTTGCTGTCTACATGTGCTCTCGCTATCAGTCCAGACCAACTGAAAAACACCTCAGTGAGGTCAAAAGAATCCTTCGATACATTAAGGGAACCATTAACTTGGGAATCTGGTATCCGAAGGATTCTGGTTTTGAACTAATTGCTTTTTCAGATGCTGATCATGCAGGATGTTTAGACACACGCAAAAGTACATCTGGTGGATTACAGTTTCTCGGAGACAAACTTGTGTCATGGCAATCTAAGAAGCAGGACTGCACTTCACTGTCGTCTACGGAATCTGAATACGTAGCCATGTCTGCTTGTTGCGCTCAAGTCATTTGGATGAGATCACAACTTAAAGATTATGGCTACCTATTCAACAAGATTCCCATTTACTGTGATTTAAAGAGTGCAATCGCTATCTCCTGCAACACTGTGCATCATTGCAAATCCAAACACATCGATCTCCGTTATCATTTCATCAAAGAGCATGTGGAAAGGGGTACGGTTGAACTTTATTTTGTTGGAACTGAGTACCAATTGGCAGACTTACTTACCAAATCTCTGGCACCATCCAGGTTTGCTAGTCTAGTCCACCAAATTGGTATGAGATGTTTGACACCAGAGGATCTGGAAAAGTTTTTAAAATACCACTGATCGTCAAACATCACAACTATCTTTGTATAATAGTTTGTTTTTCTTTCTTTCCTATAAACTAATATAAACACAAAAAGATTTTTCACTTGCATTTCAAAAAAAAAAAAAAAAAAATGCAAGTATATCGCTTCCATTCAACACCTTGTTCATTCTTTACAAGTGTTGAGGGGGAGTCACGCTCAAATCCATTACCAATTTTAATTGGTATACTTGCATATTTCCCTTATTTTACGGTTTTTTCTCAGAATGTGTGGACGATTTCTTCTACATTTCTTTGTCTCATTTGTTTTAAATCTTCATAAGTTAGGATAACTTATGCATATCTCAATGGTACTTATGTTTTGCATGAAACTTTGGACACAAGTTTGTTTATCTTAATAGTTAAGGGGCCAAAAGTGACTATACTTTAAAGTTTCAAAAACTTATAAACAAACAAACCGTATAACATAAAACCCACGGATTCAAAACCTCTCTTAAACCCTTTTCTAACCTACGGCCCTAAATCAATTGAGAAATCCACAACCTTGATCAACAATCTGTAAGTTCCTATGACATCACTAGGATATTACACTAATAGGATCTTGATTAATTGGTTGTTCAACGGTTCGATCTTGTGATTTCTTGATGTCGAGAACTAGGGTTAGGTTTTTTCGAAAAATGCTATTAACGTGTTGTAGTGTTTAATTCTTGATGGGGTTTAGTTACTTTGCTTGTTTCTAACACTTTCTCATCATTTATTTTCACGTTCCATCATGTTTACGTTGTTTCTCGAAATCGGAATATTGGGTCGTATTGGGTTTATATGGTTCAGTGCTTATGTGTTTGATTTTATTGGTGGGATATGTTTCTTTGCTCTCTTATATGCATGTTTGATTTAGTTTTGTTGTATTACACCATGGATGCTTAGTTCTCGATATACCTTGTATGCCTCGTTCGTGATAATTATTGAGATATACGTGTCTCAAGTGTAGTCTACTGTGCTATGTGCCTTGTTGTGCATCATACTTGTTGTTGTGATATACTAGAATTCGGTAATACTCACTTGTCTCACATTCATGAAGTTATCAAATAACATGTTCTCGAACTATATCGCAATCTTTGTGTTTGCCTTAAAAATGTTTAAACTACCTTGGTGACAGGCCAAAATCATTGGAATAACACTTTGTGAAGGAAATGTACGTTTGACTTCTGCAAAATTCGAATTTATTCTTGTATAAGAATCTTTTCGAGAAACTGAGTTGTTATCGAAATCTTTTCCAAATTATCGAGAAACTTAAGTTTTTCGATAAATATTATTCACAGCCCAAAGTTTTCGAAAATATCATTTTTTCGAAATCTTTCTGTGAACTTTATTTTTTCGAAATCTTCAGTTTCTCGAAAAATTGTTTTATCGAGAAAAATGGTGATTTCTCGATAAATTTAAGTTTTGTCGAAAATGTCAATTCTAAGGAATTTTTATCGAAAAAGTCATTTTTCTCGAAAAGTTTCATCAGTTTTCTCGATAACCTCAATGTTTTTCGAAAAAGATAAAAGATCTCGATAAATGTCAATAATGTGGAATTTTTTCGAGAAGTCAATTTCTCGATAAAAGTTTCACTATTACATTTTGTTGAAATCTGTTTCAATGATATATTTTCGAAATCTTGTTTGGCATTATCAATATTATCTTGGTGTGATTCATTATTGTTGTGTAATGTGATGTAGTTGAGAATTGTACTTGTCATGTTGTGCTTATCTGCAATATGCATAATTTGACTCATAACAGAATGACGCATTTGTGCTTAACTGTCTCAAGTAGATATCTGTATCCAAACTCTAAACTGTGCTAACACATTACAAATTTGGATGTTTGGTTTATGGTGATACTTTTCAGATAAACATGGCTGAACACAATGAGAACGTTGCTGAACAAACTCTTCCATTACTCACCTTGGATGACATCACTCCCGAGAACTACAATGTCACAATTGGCAACAACAATCCCAGAGTCGATTTCAACAAGTTGAATATCACAGAGAAATCATGCAAGATTGTGAAAGATATCCTACTGGCACATCCATGCAAACCACTTCTCACCTGCTCTACTTCAGTTCCACTGTTCTACCTTCATCAGTTCTGGCTTACTGCTCGGGCCAACTTGGATGATGTGTCTTTCACCGTTACATTAGATAGCCAAGATTACTCTGTAGATCATGACGTTCTTCGAACAGCCCTTCTCATGCACAAACTGACAACGAATTTGCTCCGATACTACCTGACCTGGAACTTCTTGACTTCTTCATTGAATTAGGATATGAGGTTGATGATGATGAACCTCTAATCAAGCTTTCCAAATTTAATGTCAAGTATATCCCTCAGCCTTGGAGAACATTCTGTCTGTTGGTTGTTAGATCTATATCTGGAAGGAAAAGTGGTCATGAACATCCAAGGCTCGAACACCTGCAAACATTCTGGGGAATGGTGACTCTGACACCGATTGACTTTGCAGTTCCTATCATGAATGATATCGTCTACAGTATTCAGACCGACCGTGTGAAGACTATGATACCATTCACAAGATTCACCAAGCTTATCATTGAACATCTCTGCAAAAGTTCTCCAGAATTCATCAAAAGGATGGCTGATCCTAATGAGCCGAAGCACCTCTTCGAGGACGACTTCACCACCTCATTCATCAAATCGACCACTTCCTCAACCAAGATCAAAGGAATGAGGATTCCCGAATACCTTCTGAATGACAGCATTAAGAAAAGGGCGAACTTCAAGTTGTATGATCTGGCTTACAAAGGGGAACTGGAAGAAGCAACTATAAGGACTCGTAGAAAAGGAAGTGTAAAGTCTGGGAGTACCACGAGTACCACTGGATCACCTCATACAAGATCTAAGTCTGCTACAATGGCAAAACCCAAGACTACTACCACACCTAAACCTACATCCAAACCTAAACCTGCTACCAAGCCAAAGAAGAAGGCAACTCCTGAGTACTTTATTCGGGATGAACCTACTCCTCCACCTTCTGACACCGAGTCTGAGTTCGATACTGAATCTGACGAAGAAGAACCAGACTATGAACTGAGATACAGAGCACCTGATGAAGGATTTCCTGCAACAGAGATTGCCGTTCAACAAAGTCTTGTAACTTATGAAGAAGAGACAAGGAAAAGAAAAGGAGTCACTATCAATGAGCCGAATGATGATGAAGACGAAGCAATCGTTGAACCGTTGGTCGATAAACGGAAACTGAAGAGTATAGTTGTCGACACTAGAGCTGAAGAAAAGCAGCTTAGGAAAGAACAGAGGAAAGCAAGTCTTGAAAGCCGACTTCTATCACACCCTCCAACACCATTGAAATATGCCTCAGTTTAAATGGTTTCGATGCCACTTGATGGATCGTATATTTATGTTGATTATGCGATTCGGGAGGTCGGTTTAGATGGAAGAAGATGAAAGCCATAGTTAGATAGAGAGAGTAGAGAGAGAAGGAAAACTAGGTGTTTTATTGAATGAAAATGAAAGAGTAAAATTACACACTAAGTCTCACCCCTCCATGGAAGTATGGAGGTGTATATAAAGCCTAACACAAGCTAAACTATTGCAATATTACATAAGTAGTCCATGTGTTTTGGCTTAACAAGATAGCTAATGTAATCCCGTAAATGTCGTTCCATTTACGTGTTAGGATTATAAACTTTGATCCTAACAATTGTATTTAAATGAGTATTACAATTTTGTTGATAATTCAACTTGTTTCACGCCTAAACCGCTTAGAATTTATGCTTAATGAAAGATCACTTCATCTGAGTGCTATCAAAGAACAGAAGTTGCAGATACAAGAAGAACAAGTTCATAAAGATGATTCATTGAAAGCTAATGTGGTTGTCATGGAAAGCAAAGGGACAGAATCAGAAGTACAGGATGACAACATCAGATTGGGAATGATAAAGATGCAGATTATGCAGAGATCAGACCCTTCCGTGACTCAGAGCCCAACTTTGACAAAGGACAGATGGATGAGGAAGATGTCATACCCATCTATGACAAAGAACCGAACTTTGACAAAGAGCAAATGGTTGAGGTACAATCTACTGTTGATCATATTATGCCTGCAAATGAGAAACAACAATCTGAGCAACCTAACTTCTGTAATGAAGGAGAGGTTGACCAGGATGTTGTACAATGTCTTGACAAACGTTCTGAGTCTGAGTCTTTACAATCTTTACATGATAATCTAATGACTGAAACATCAAATCAAACTCTTGAGTCTGAAAACCTTCTTCTCAAAAAGACCATTGCCCAGTGTCATAAAAAATTTTCAAAACTAGAGGCACATTGCATCTCACTTGAACTTCAAATGCAAAACGAATCTCTAAATTCGGGCAACAATGGTCAATTTTTGAATGAACAAAGAAAACGTGTGGATACATTAGTTAAAGAAAATGAGCTTTTAAAAGGTCAAATTCAAGAAAAGGTGTTTGCACATGCTGCATTACAAAACAAATTAAGAAGACTGACTGGCCAGAGTGTGGATACTAAGTTTGCAAAACCATCAATCTTGGGGAAACCACCTTCTCAAACAAACAGAAAACAAGCAGTGGTTAGACAACCTACTGCATTTAAATCTGAAAGACTTAAATTTTCAAAATCTCGGTTTGCCTCCCAAGTTGTTGAGAATAACAATTTGACAAAACCAGTCACTCCACATTCTTGGCCAAAGGAAACTGCATCTGTGTCTGCTAAATCTCAACACGTGATTATACCTGGCTCATCTAGGATTAGTTCTACCACAGTGTCTAAAACGAGCAGTAAAAGTAAAGAGTCTTATGACACATATGACATGTACAAGAACCATGATCTAGAAAAGGCTAGGAAAAAGGCGCTACTTCAAAAGGATGGAATTCTAGGTTCAAAACCTCGTGTGATGCCTTCCACTGTAGTGCAAAACACTGCCAGTAGTAGCACACCAAAACCTAGGAGTTCTCAACAAACTAATAGGAATTGGCTAGCATCTAAGAGTAGTTGCGTAAATAATCATGTTGTTTGTGCTTTAAAATATCTTCAAAAAGGAAATTCACTTGAAAAGGCTCAATCGACTAAGACAAACAAACCCGTTGAACCAAAAGTCATAAGTCAGAAACCTAAGAAGTGGATCAACATAGGACGTAGTTCTTCAATGGTATTGAAGAAAAGGAGTCTTGTAGGATCATAGTTTTATGTTTATATTGTGATTCGGGAGGTCTGGTTTGGTGGAAGAAGAAGAAACCCATTGTTAGAGAGAGAGAGTAGAGAGAGAAGGGAAAACTATGTGTTTTATTGAATAATAAGAAAGATGGAAAATAACACACAAGTCTCACCCCTCCATGGAAGTATGGAGGGGTATATAAAGCCTAACACAAGCTATACTATTCCAATATTACATAACTAGTCCATGTGTTTTGGCTTCACAAGATAGAAAATGTAATCCCGTAAATGTCGTTCCATTTACGTGTTAGGATCAAAAACTTTGATCCCAACAATCTTCCCCCAATGGGGCGACATAAGGGATTACTTACAACATTTCCTACAAGTACAAATACAAATAAAGAAAGGTCTTCATCGGCTCTTCAAGTGCTGAGGATGACTACAGTTGACGCTCTTTGTCTTCATCTTGTACCTCGGCTTGAGAACTTTATCTTTACTTGTAGGCAAATGATGTAATATGCATGAAATGGATTAACTTCCCCCCAATTCATGCTGCATGTCTTTAGCGGCTTCTTCGTACACTTCTTTTTGGCGAAGTTTCTGAATCAGCTTCCCCCCAAACTGACAACCGTCTTCAGCAGATTCGAAACTTTGATGTAGTAAACAAGTCTTCTAACTTTTGAAGTTTTGAGTACGCAGCGGAATTTGTAGATGACACAGTAAACCACACCAAGCAAATCTGACTAGTTACTTAATCATGGTTATGCTCAATGCGGAAGCTCCGTTCGGGGGTAACATGCAAGAAATCAGCAAGATCTTCTCACATATGCAGGCTACTTCACACTTCACAACCCGCGAGAGTTGAAACGATTACACCAAAGTCACAAAATTTAACCACTGATCTTCTCTGCGGACGTCTCTCCGGTAGTAATAAAATTGTAAGCTCGATCACGTGAGTCTATTATGCGTCCCTGATGTGCACATTTCTTCCCCCTAATTGCAGAACCTCGTGGAAAATGAGTGTTTTCGCAAAGAAGGCAAGAAAAGGGTAAGAAAGAAAAGAACACCCACTCTATCTTCCCCCACGATGTCTTCGCGGAATCGGAAGCATACACACTATGTTTACGATGGAAAACGGAGGCAGCGTAACCCCATATGTCTAACTAACCGATTATGTGTGAAGTATAAAAAAAATAGCCTGTGAGAATCAACTGCAGATAAACAACTCTACTCTTATATACTCCTCTCAACTAACTCTTTACCAATCCCATTATCATTCTGTCGGCTCTTTGTAGTGACTACTGATGGAGAAAATCCAATATTATGAACTTGAGAGCGAAGTAAAATAGCCCGAACTTGTGACTTAAACTTGCACTAATGTATGACAAAGAGCGGTGTAGAGAGTTCGGACTCCCATCGAATCCCTAAGTACTCTATACTCATCAACCAACCAACCATCAAGTATAAGACGTACATCACCTCTTGACTATCCACAACTTCGTGTGACACTTGAGCACTACAACGTAACTCCTTTAAAGTGATAGCTATACACTGTGAGCACAACAACGTAACTCCTTACATCAGGTATAACTAGATAACTCAAGTCTTTGTCATTCGTACGGATAAAAGCTCGAACAAGGATCTTAAAGAATCATGCATCCAACCAACCCCGATATCTTCAAGATACTAAGTACACGCACCCGTGAAATTCCACTTCAACCTCAAATAAATAATAAAGAATTATCGCCGTAGTCACATCTTACGGTTAAATGCCCAAAACTAGCCTTTTTGACGGTTAAGTGAATTTGATAATAGTTTCCCGATCTTGTCAAAATTTATCCCCGTGAAAATTTGTCACAACCAAAATACCACTCAATTAGCCAAATATTATACCAAAAATTTAGACAATGTATCAAAGAATACATTCGAATAATGGAAACAGCTCAAGATATTGATATAATAACCCATTGGATTCACATTATAACAAAAGACCAAAGCAACACGTAATTTTGATATAAGAGCCATTCAGTCCAAGCAATTCTCGGCCCAATCTGGATCTAGTAACCAGCCCACTCCACTAGTCAAAACTTAATTCAGATCGAGCCCAATTAAAATAACTTGGACAAATCCTTAGATCCGATCAAATAACATGTATGATACGGAGTAACAGATTTATGTTAAATGTGTAACCTAAACACATATAGTGATAAAATCCGCCCCCTCCTCACTTTTACTCTCACCTATCACTTTCCCACATCAAGATCGGATCTAAAAAAATAACGCTTCTATCTCCATCAAATCAAATCCGATTCTCATCAAAACACAGCATACGCAATAACAAAAAAAAACAACCTATATCCTTGTTTCTTTCTTTGCACGATTGTACTCGACACAGCTTAAAGGTATACGACTTCAAGATCTTGAAGAGAAATCAAGGTCGCAGGTAGGTTTATTGTAATGAGTAAGTTAAGTAAACCATTTCAACAAACCAAAGATGAAAGAATAACAGTCTTGTTATTTTCTTTATCTTTTGCTTTCGGATATTAAACAAGAAGCTTGGTCTTCAAGAGCAATTTGATCTATGATGGTTAATCTGAGGTCACAAATAAGAGTGTATGTATTTGGTATTTGGTTGTATGGTCAAACTCATTTTCTTCATCTCCTCAATAGTTTTCGAAAATTTGCAAATAGTGATTTCGAATTTTTTTTTTTTTTTTTTTTTTTTTTTTTTTTACCAAAATTTCGAAACTTTGTTAAACTTGTGTTTGCGAAACATTTTTACAAAAGTTTCGAGACTTTGCATTTATCGAGAACCTCAGTAGCAATAATCGAGAACACGCTGAATTTTGTTATCGAGAATATGATTTCGAGAACTTGATTTTATCGAGAAGTGGATTATCGAGAACCTCAATATATGTTATCGAGAACATGGTCAAAAAAAAATTTTTTTTTTTTTTTTTCGAGAACTTAAGTTATCGAGAAAAAAAGATTTCGACAGTTAAGGGTTTTAGTTCTCGATAACCAGTATTAGTTCTCGAAAACCAGTACATCACGAAAATTTCTTATACAAGAAATTCCGTCAATATTCCGACGACTATTTCCAACCAAAAAAAATCCGTCCACCCTTTTAGCAGATTCCGATGACCATAAAACTTCACATGTTATGGAACCAAAATAGTCATATGAATGAAATTGGTTCACTGTTAACGTGACACCCTAAAAAATACCACTAGAAACAGATAACACATGGTGAAAGTTGATGACTTTTTGACAATTTGGTACATGAAAAGTTGTGTAGAAACTGTTTGTGACTAAAAGAATGACAAAAAGATAGTACGGACTCTTGGCAAAACAGCTTAAAGGTAATAATTTTGACAAGATAAAACCACAAATCAACAAAGTAATAACCTTGGCTCTGATGCCACTTGTAGGATCATAGTTTTATGTTGATATTGTGATTCGGGAGGTCGGGTTTGGTGGAAGAAGAAGAAACCCATTGTTAGAGAGAGAGAGTAGAGAGAGAAGGGGAAACTATGTGTTTTATTGAATAATAAGAAAGATGGAAAATAACACACAAGTCTCACCCCTCCATGGAAGTATGGAGGGGTATATAAAGCCTAACACAAGCTATACTATTCCAATATTACATAACTAGTCCATGTGTTTTGGCTTCACAAGATAGAAAATGTAATCCTGTAAATGTCGTTCCATTTACGTGTTAGGATCAAAAACTTTGATCCCAACAAAATATTAACTCAAAATAACGCAAGTAAACAATTAACGAAAGCACATAAATCAAGAATATGCAAAAACGTAAATTAAACCTAAAACGGTAACGCGTGAATCTAAAAACATAATTAAAAAGGGAAATTACTAAATTTTAACTAATCATTTAAATTTGAAAATTAAAAACTATTCAAAAAGTCAAAAATTTGCTAAACGTAACATGAAATTTTGAAAAACGTAAAAGAAAATGAAAACGGGCCGTTACCGGGCTCGGTAACGGCTTTAAAAGTAGATTTTTAAATCTAAATGGGCTACGGGTACCAAATTACTTTTCCTAGACTCTAAACGTAAAAAGAAAATTTTGAACAAAGTAAATTTAATTTTTTGATTATTTTTCTAATTACTAAGAATTAATTTCTAAATAAAAGAAATTAATTGTTTAAAAATACTAAAACTTTTAAGAAAAATCTGAAAATTTTTCTAAAATTACTTTATAGTACCAGAAAGCTAAGAAAAATGGAAATATTTCAATAAGCTAACTAATAAGCTATCTATAAACTCTAGCAGTTTACAAAGCTTAAAAATTAAAGTTGTTATATAAGTAAAATAAAGGAAACTATTACAAGCAATACATAGTAGAGCAGTTGGTTATGGGACGTGTGTCATGTTGCCTGTGTGAGTGTCTTGGTCATGAGTTCGAACCCGACAAACCTTTTTTTTTTTTTTTTTTTTTTTTTTTTTTTTTGCAAAACTTTTTATTTTTCTTTTTTGCAACTCACAAAATACTTGAAAATGAACACTTTTAACAAAAACAACTTTCAGTGAAAAATTAATATAAGCTAAAAAATCATGAGAACATCAACAGTTTTAGAAATAAGCTAAAAAGAAATACAACTATGATAGACAATAAAGTAAACTAAATAAGAAATTCTCAATTAAAAGCAATTCTTAAAAAGCTAAGTTAATCTAATTAAGCAGTTACGAAGGGCAAACAAGAAGAAATTACTAACTAAGCAAACTACCTAAATCCTAATTAATAAACAGCCTACTAGGCAAGTTTTGCTAAAAAGGATTTTGAAAATCTACAAAGCTACTCTAAAAGTTGAAATAGGTTACACTAAGGGAAGAATAAGCTAAGGCAACTAAAAGGAAACCTAATAAGCACAATAAGGATCAGAGAATAAGCAATTTGGAAGACCTAAAAGTACTAATAAGCACTATCCTAAACAACATCTGCAATAAAGGAAAAATGGGCTAAAGAGGGCTAAATCGAGCCTATCAAAAGCTGTAAAAAAAATTCAAAAAATTCAAAAAACATATAAGCAACTATATTACCAACCAAAGATCATGCATACCGAATTTCGGGTAAAAAACACTTATAACGAACGAATGAAAAATCAAAAATAGGTTTTGCAATCAATTTTTTTTACAGCAAGAAATAAGCCTACTTCGGGCTAGTAAAAAGCCAGTAATATAAAATCTAAAAAATAAACAAAAAATTGCATGAACTAGATAAGCAAGTAAACTACCTAAGTACCAAATTTCAGGTAAAACGGGCATATAATGAAGAAATGAAAAATCAAAAACTAATTTTCTGTTTGAGCTCTTTTTCGACTAGTGCAGAATTTTTTTGCAAAATGGGTGGAAAACGCAATTTTTGACTAGGGAAAACCTAATACCAGATAATGGACATGTAAAGTAACCTATTGAACTCACATGAAGTAAAATTAACAACTAAAAGTACTAAACTAAGATTATACCTATGCTACTCATTAAAAACAATTTAAAGTAAAATTCTTGGAAAAACTAATTTGAAATCTTTGAAACAACTTAAGGTTGATAAATTTTACCTTAAATCAACTAGTAGAACAGAAATACAACTAATCTAGGTTTGCAAAGTGGTCAAAATAGATTTTAGGCTAAAAAAACAAAGTTATGCCAAACACCCCTTCAAACTGATTTGTGAAACTATTGTTGACTTTGAAATTCTAACATTTGCTGGTAAATTTTAAACTAACATCCCAAAGGAGCTTAAGAGATGATTGTAAGAGACTTATAACAACTGAAAATATAAAAAGAAACTCAGATTTGAATTGACATAAAACAGATTACAATACTACATAAGCTTAGATTAAAACTTAAAAGTACAATTTAAAACTTAAGAGCTAAACTAAACTACACTATAACTAAACTACACTACTCCTAACCTACTGCCATCAAATGGTTTCATAATTGTCTATTTGTACCAAAACACTAACTGCTAGGGTCTCTTTTCTTGTCCTCTTGCATTATTCCTGAGTTGTGCTTCTTGTGAGAGTGAGAAATGCCTTTGACTCTTTTAGCAAATCCAGTCCATCCATTTTGTCTTGGTGCCAAAGGAGTAAATTCGAGCCGTAGGATGAGAATTTGATGAGGGGGATTGATGACTTGGCACTCCTTTGATGGGATATCATGTGAGCATGTCTTGGCTTCACTTGGGGTGAGCTGGAAAGGTGAAAAAGACAGGGGGCAGGGGTGAGGTTTGGCGGGTAAAAGTTGAGTAATGGTGTGTTTGACCAGGTTAAAGTCAAAATGTGGGTGTGTGTGTGAAAAATGGGTGTAATGGTTTAGTATTAGTTGTGGTTTGGGTTGTGGGTAATGGAGTGGGTTGGTAGTTAGTGGATTAAGGTTAATGGGTATGGTTATGGTTTTAATAGGTTTTCAATTTTTGGGTTAGGGGTAAATGGGATTAGGATTATTCTTAGGTAATTTGTTAACTTAGTTTTTAGGTAATAAAACTAATGTAGTAAAAACAAAAATGTTTTGTAAATAAATATTGTAGGCTTTTTTTTTTCTTTTTTATACAATAAAATACTTTAGTTTTAACAACATGAAAAAAAATTTTGACAAAAAGTTTTTGCGATTTTATTTTGAAAATGAAATTTAATTTTGGAAAGGGTTTTAGTTTTTGATTTTGAATATGATTTTGAAATTAAGCCTCGGGGTGAAAAGGGTAGAAAGGTAATTTGTGTTTTAAGGGTAATTTGGTGTAGGGTTGAGGGTAAAAAGGTAATTTGGGGTTTGGTGTTTTGATTTTCTAGCTCACCCCCATATCATATTCCCGGGATTGACCTCGATCTTTGACTCTTCTCTTTTTCTTCCTTTATCTTCAAAAATATGTCGAGTCGATCCGATAATGCTCAATTATGCTCCGATTTCCCATCCATGCTCCGTTTTGCCTCGTTTTCAATCCATTTGTACCTGAAATACACAAAAACACACTCCAAGGATATTTTAACATTATATGGTCATTTCGGATGTTTTTGGTCGTTTTTTGTGGGTTTTTCGGGCCTAAAATGATGAGTAAAAGGCCATTCATCAAAAGTCCAATACTTTTCATGCATTATTTATTCTAATCCATATTATTGTTATCTTTATTATTTTCATTTACTTTTTAAATCTATACTACTATATAATGCATCTAATTTAAAACTAACTCCTAACCAAAAATTAAGATCAGGAGCTTCAATTATGAGATGACATGTGTCACTTCTCAACTAACTCCGCCTAACTCCTAACAAAAAATTAAGATAAGTAGCTCTAATCAAGAGATGACATGTGTCACTTCCCAACTTAAAATCCACATTTATTTTCAAATTGAAATATCGTTTTATCTATTTATTTTTTTATGATCTAATTTCACCATAGTTTTTAAAATTTTGTGCTTTTTAATTTAACATCCATTTTGATATATTTTTATGTGTTTTTAGTTTTTAAATTTTTAGTGGGTTTAATTTTATTAATTCAAATTTTTGTCACTTTAACCTTTATTTCAATCAATACAATTTTGATTCGACAAAATCATATACTTTTGGGGGAGTGTTTGACGGGTAAGAGATTACGAGGGTCTTTCTATATGCGGGAATAATAATGTCACGGGAAACCCAAGCAAATAAATACAACTAACATATACATTCGGAGTGTTATGAAACGAATTCATTAAGCAGGTAGAGAATTGCGGGAAAAGTTGGGCTGTCAATTCGTTTACTTTATAATAATATTACTAATTTATCGCCGCTGCTGTGCGCGGGTATCCAACTAGTAAGATTAAATATATTGTTTACTAAATTAGCATATAAATATAAGTCTTTGTAATTTTTTTATGAACAAATAATACTGCTTTTTTTTTTTTTTTTTTTTTTGAAGTATTTACATACAATTCACTCGAATCTTATGTCCACTGAGTATTTGGGCCGTGGCCCACGAACGTACAACCTAGATAAGTTTTCGCTAACATTTTGTGAACCCTAAAATGCGAGTGTTAACAATTATGGCCGTCGGATCAATTTGATCATTTAATTTGAGATCTCTTTTTACTATATAAGGTTGATAAGTTCTCACACAATTTCACACAGTCTCAAATATGAAAACAAGAACGGCGGCAAGAAGAAATACCTTTTCAGATCCTCGTTTCGATAAGAAGATACCAAATTCAGATGGAACATCATGCTTGATCATGATCATTGTTCATAGTATTTCGATTGTTTGGACGTATACTTCCCAAACTTTCCCAATGATTAAGGTGAATTGTAAAACATTATGACCTATTGTTTTTGTCCGTTTAAAATTTTTCAGCCCGAGCTCGCTTCAAAGATCATTGGAATTCTGTTGGAGATAGACAAACGCATAACTGCTTGTGCTTCTAGATTCACCCGACAGTCTGGCTGCTAAAGTTAGGGAAGCTGTGCAGGCACTAAATCTTACCCAGACAGACGAATCAACCAACCAAGAGGCTACTCATTCCAGTGTCATATCAGCTCAGGTGGCAGTCAACTAAGAGAAAGGAGATTAAGAGAGGAAGAGCCAGTTTTGACACCTGACCGATCTTTCAGATCGTGTTAGAGGTCACTGGCTAGAATTCACATTTGGCAAGTTTTTGGATTTACCCTTTTAGTTAAACTTATCTAATCAGCTTCTCATGAGACTTTTTTTTTTTCTTTTTATGTTTTTGACTTGTAATGCTATAAACTAGGTACCAAACTAATGTAGTTATAGCATCTAGTTGTGATGTGTGGTTTGACTTTTCGGTTTAGTTCTGTCATTGAACTTTTAGTGACATTAGTCACCGATATATGAGAAGTTATGTTTTGGTTTTAGAGATATATGGAATATATATTTTTGAATGGTGATTTGATTAAAAATCATAATCACAAAGTAGAGGATAGAGTATTACAAAGATTGTTAAACCACACTCTATCCAATTATGGGAGTATTTGAGAATTAAGGAATGTGTTTGATATTCATTGTTATTGTTTGGTAAGTAGATATGGAATCAAAAAGTATATTTGAAACCCATAACCTCATTCATGGGAGGAGGGGTGGTTTGAATGATATTTAAGACCATATTTTATGTATTAAATCTTATTTTCATAATTTTTTTATTATAGATTTTTTACTAATCTGGTATATGATACACATAACTTAAACTTATACGGAGTACCAAACACAAATAATGAAATTAACATACTTAATTACATTCCACCCTCTTATCAATCATACCTATTGTGATATCAAATTGCAAACCAAGCACGCCCAAAATCCTTTTCCGGGCGCTTTGAAGCAAAGACCATGTCATTTATTGAGGGCAATGAATGGATAGATTTCATCTCATCATCATCAGACAGGCAAACAAACCGAGTGAAAGTAAATACCTCGGTCAAGGTTTATTCTTGTTGGAAATCCCCCTTTGATGATCCTCTAAGAAGCTTTTCATAGGAACTAATTTTTATTTGTTCCATCTTAAATTTTTTTGATCCATAACGTTTGAAGTACTAGTAAGGTGAGTTTGGTTGTGGGTTCAATAAAGATAAACAAAATATCAAAAATCAAATGGATAAAACATGACGATTCATTTCTTATCAAAATAAAATTCTACTTTTACATTTTACTTTTTAGAATAAATTTTTTTACAAACGGTAAATTGTTAAGCGACAGAAAATCCACATCACGAATAAATTTCTTTTATATTTTAGTAAACGGATACTCCATATACTTTCGACAAACGTTTTTTGAGGTACGTAGTATTAAGTATTACACAAAATACTAAATCATATGTGATCTATGATGCAAGTTTTAAATTTCAAATTATAAATAAGATGTGTTTTTCATATTACAAATCACATGTGATTATTCAGGGCACAGATTTTAAAAGTAAAAAAAAAAAAAAAAAAAATTAAAAAAAAAAAAAACTCGTTAAAATTGTTCGTGGAAAATATATAGAAGTGACCCTCTAATGATAGATAATTTTTGACTTGATGGTGTAATTAATTTTGCTTAATGATCAATGATTCATTAGATATTTAGAATGCGATTAGTTGAAAGGAAATACCATTACTTTTCACAAAATGTTTTGTACAACAAACGTTCAAATTAAAAAATTTCCATCAAATTTTCTACAAAACAGAAAATATGCATTTTCTAATTTAACAAAAGAAACTAAAAAACATATTGTCTTTGTTTCTTTGTTTCCCTTGCAAGTTGCAACACCCTTTCTTTCTTACAAAACAGAAAATAATGTCATATGAACGCTTTTTTAATGTTTTGTGAATGATTGATCCCCTTCATTTTTTTTTTACAAAACTGAAAATGAAAAATTTTGACTTTTTTAATGCATCCTAATTAAAAGAAGAAGAAGATTTAAATGAGTTTTTCTCATCTTGATTGAAAAATAAGTGACCAGGATTGTCTCACTTAATCGTTGATTTCTTTAATCAAGCTAAGAGTCAAGTCGTTACTCAATTCGATTCAGTTTAATCTCATGACAGTTCTTGTTTGATGAGTTGTGAGATTAAATTAGAAGCAACTAACTAAAGGTCTTTTGAGGGCTACGCTCGAGATTGGGAAAGTTTGCCTCATCAAATTTGACCACGATCACATACGTCTATAGAATGAACGAACTGAATCTCGAGTACGAGATTCCTTTTAAGGCTGGTAGAATGTAACAACCCGTAATTTTCCACGTCAACATTCATTTCCAAACTCTAACTTATTAATTTTAAAACTTTACAAGAATACTTTTTACGTATAACTTTTAAGTTAAATAAACATAAAACTAGAATAACCATCTTGTGCACTGTGACTTTAGAATATATTTAGTCTACAACATTACGGTAATTTTCCATTACTTTACTTCATAATTTAATTGCTAGGGCATTTGCATTTTTAGTTACTCACGATTATTAATTTAATAAAAGTTTTTTTTCATAATTTAAGTGAACACCCAACGTACCCGACACTCCCAACGATTATTTTTAATACATTTTAACATTCCCTAAATTACTACAAAAAATGCCAAAAATTATTTTGTTACACTTTTATAATTCTTTTACTAAGCCTATTTAATTATACGTATTTAACTTTAACCGCAAAACTATTAACCAATACTTATTTTTAATACCCAACACATTTACATAATACATTTTTATAAACTAACACAATTTTTTTATTTTCTAACTTAGCCGCCTCCCTAAAAACCATTAGTATAGTAAGGCTAAGATAAAATATTTGACCACATCTAAAACATGTTTGCAAATATTGAGACCGAAGTGAGCAAAATATGGCTTGACTAGATTTGGTTCCATCTTTTTCGGCTGACATTAGCAACCCACCGCCACCCTATTTATTTTTTTTACTAATCTAATAAATTTAGACCATACTTTGACTTTTCCTATATAAGGAGTCCTTGTACCTCATTTCTACACTTGCAAGACAACTATATTCTTTCACTCACGCTCACTGTAAATTGTTAACAAGGAGGAAACAAAGGAAGGGAGGTTACTAAGTCCATTTGGGAGTACTAGTTGTATTGCTAAGGGTTTTGGTGAATAACTTTGGTACATTAGTGTTTTCATCTTCACATAATTTCTCTAAGATACAAGTAAGTTAATACATCATTTTATTAAACCTTACACTACTTAATTATGAGCTATTTCTTTTCCTAGCACTAAATTGCATGGTTACATATGAGTTATATCACTTTGTACATGTTTGTTAATCTTTCCTTAAAACATATAAAGAATGACAACTAGCTGCTATGTCATAAACTTTCATTTTGTGAATACTTAAGTTTCATAACACTCCTGACAAAAATATGGCAGAGTTAGAATAGTTTTGAGGTAGTTAAAAGTGAATTGGGATGATTTGGAAACTAGAAAAATTCACTTTGAAACATTTTTATATGAGGCTGTCCCATTCGACACAAAACAGAAAAATCAGTTGGTTGAGAATAAGTGTAGCCTAGAAATTTAGAAAATAGACTCAAAAACGAAAACATGGCCGCTTGAATGGATTAAAACAGACTATTAACGAAGAAGATACCTTAATTTGAAGTTGATTGACAAAAATGATTTTCTGAAACAATACTTGCTGTTGGAAGATTTTTAATTGGAAAAATCGAGTATTAAAAGTTAACTAGATTAGCCTAGACACAAAAACATGTTAGTATACTTGAACACGAACCCAGGGATATATAAAACTCAAGAAACGGAGCTACAACAAGAAAGATATGGCCTAAAGAAGTTGCGACGACATATAACTTTTGACAGCTTATTATTTTTGCTATTAGAAAGCTGATGGAACATTTTAAAGTAAATTTTGGACACTTTAGAGTAGATTTTGACTAAAATGACGTAAACAAAAATGGTAGAACGTTATGTATACTTACTAGGCGCATTAGAGGTTTTCAAAAATACTTATTAACAAGATGACCATAGTTTAATTACGAGATAAACTAGTCACGTTATATAAAACGTATATTTGACTCTTAAACGAGCACATTAACGTAACTACGTTTTTAGCCATTAAACTTTACAACAAACATGTACGGGTGATATAACTTTCACAAAATGCATACACGACATAATTTTACGACCTAAATCATAACATTCACTTTAGGTTGCGGTTAGAGTATCGCGCATCGTTTTCCGTGCACACTTGTAACGCATTACTTATTGCTTGAGGTGAGTATTCACGAACCCCTTTTTCTAACTATTTTAATCATTTTGGGGTGGATGCATGAATTATACTTGAACTAAATTGATTGTTATTTATTGAACTCTATTGACCTAAACTTTTGAATTTAAATCAAACTCTTGAACTTTATTGCGAACTTATGACTTGTTTTGAGCTTAATGAACCGTATGTGCTATGACCTAAAGTCTCACCTTATTGGTGGAGTGTTCTTGACCTAAAGTCTCTCCTTATTAGTGGAGCGTGCGAAGTCTCCCATGTTTGGAGCGTTTTTAATCGTATATAATAGTTATATGATGTATTGTTCGTACATTCGCATTGTTCGTCACCTATTAGTAGTATGGATAGCGCTATTAGAGGTCGGCCAACCTCTCGTTCACTATGTTACGGGACGCATATTATTTAATTAGGGGCTTTGCGTGGCATACATTACTATATACGTGGTGCTTATATTGTGACCTATTATGATCACGTGTGCTTGACTTCAAGGCATAATACTTTACATGCAAGGAGTTGTGAATACACAGGTTGCGAATTTTGTATGGGCAGGATTTGCAACTGAGTGGATTTACAATGCCTTTTCCTTGCGAACTTTCTCAAATGGTTTTTCATATTATATAAAACGTGTGTGCTCACCAATTATTTTCGTAGTTGACCCGTTTTCTCTCATGCATTTCAGGTGATCGTCAGTAAGCTTTTCTTCAATGTCTTTGCATAATAAGTTTTCACATGTCACTACTGATCATTATGTACTAAATGCTATCTTTTGGAAACCAAACTTAATATTTTAAATTGCCAATGTCGGCTATAACAATGTTATAATGATATACTTTTCCTTTTATGTAAATTATGGTATTGTTCTATATCTCTTTTGTGATGTATATTGATTTCGTCGCACCTCGCGTTTCCGCCTTCGGCGGGGTGTGACATAAAGTCCACAAAAATAATGCAGCTATGGTTTACAAAATCTCTACAAAAAGGAGAAAATACCAAAAAACAATATATAGTGAATGTCTACTTTATTGCTATCCTCAAGACACTTGAGAATATATATATATATATATATATATATATATATATATATATATATATATATATATATATATATATATATATATATATATATATATATATATATATTGAGGATCATGTGCGGATAACTTTTTATAGTGCGGACGTACGGATGAATCTGGACCACCCATTTCCATATCTGATCTTGACTTTTGTAAAAAGTCAAGATCTAGCGCTATCTTCACGGTACAAATTAACCATGCAAATGATTTTTTTAATTTTTTTCCTTTTAAGCGCTCCTTATTATTGTTGTTTTCTTTACTTTTTTTATTTTTTCATGTTTTTTTTAGCACTTTTTTGTTTTGTGATTATGAGTAGTACTGTGATATTAAGGATATTTATGAGTCCTACTATGATACCGTGATATTTAGGCTGATATTTAAAAATTTTAACTTTAACATTAAGATAACATGATAATTACGGTGATATTAACAATATTATGATACGGTGATATTATAAACCAACCGTGATACTATTTTTTTTACATGTAAAATGAAGCGTGATATTAAAAAAATATTCTATGATATCAAAAAAGGTATTATGATATTAAAATTTTTATTAAAAAAAAGTTTTATGTGATATCAAAATCTGATTTTGACTTTTTTACAAAAGTCAAGATCAGATCTTGACTTTGTCAAGATCTGATCTTGACTTTTGTAAAAAAGTCAAAATTAAACGCTAATATCACAATAACTTTAACGATGAAAATGATTTTTTTTGAAATTTTTTTCAGTGATTCTTAATTATTTGTTATCCTCTTTCTTTTTTTTAATTTTTTCAGATTTTTTTGAATTTTTTTCAAGAAAAAAAACTACTGTGATATTAATGTTTTTAAAAAAAAAGACCGGATATTTACGATTTTGCCACTTCGCCTTTTTCAGATGGTGGACTAGATGGAAGGCTGAGATTCGTCCGTACATCCGCAATAAAATCCAAAAATGTACCGGATCCTCACCCTATATATATATATATATATATATATATATATATATATATATATATATATATATATATATATATATATATATATATATATATATAATCAAAAGATCATGATACTTTGACATATTTAACTTGAAGTGGCATTTGATTTTAAAAGTTGATGGAAAATTATATTTTTTAAATCTTTGAGAAGTTTTGTCTGCTAAATAAAACTTATACTTTAAGTAGCTTATTTTCTCATAAAATAAAAATAATATTTTATTAATTGTGTGTGTCAAACAACATACAAATATAAAATTTTAGAATAAGAGATCAATTTATGTTTTGAAGAGTTAATTTGGATTATTTTTTCCCACTTCACTTAATTTTTAGAAAGTCCAATACTTTTCATGCATTATTTATTCTAATCCATATTATTGTTTTGGTTATTCTTATCTTTATTATTTTCATTTACTTTTTAAATCTATACTACTATATAATGCATCTAATTTAAAACTAACCCCTAACCAAAAATTAAGATAAGGAGCTTCAATTATGAGGTGACATGTGTCACTTCTCAACTAACTCCGTCTAACTTCTAATCAAAAATTAAGATAAGGAGCTCCAATCAAGAGATGACATGTGTCACTTCCCAACTTAAAATCCACCTTTATTTTCAAATTGAAATATCTTTTTATCTATTTTTTTTTATGGTCTAATTTCACCATAGTTTTTAAAATTTTGTGCTTTTTAATTTAACATCCATTTTGATATATTTTTATGAGTTTTTAGTTTTTAAATTTTTATTGGGTTTAATTTTATTAATTCAAATTTTTGTCACTTTAACCTTTATTTCAATCAATACAATCTTGATTCGACAAAATCATATACTTTTGGGGGGAGTGTTTGACGGGTAAGAGATTACGAGGGTCTTTCTATATGTGGGAATAATATTGTCACGGGAAACCCAAGCAAATAAATACAACTAACATATACATTCGGAGTGTTATGAAACGAATTCATTAAGCGGGTAGAGAATTGCGGGAAAAGTTGGGCTATCAATTCGTTTACTATATTATAATATTACTATATTTATCGCCGCTGCTGTGCGCGGGTATCCAACTAGTAAGATTAAATATATTGTTTACTAAATTAGCATATAAATATAAGTCTTTGTAATTTTTTTATCAACAAATAATACTGCTTTTTTTTTTTTTTTTTTTTTTGAAGTATTTACATACAATTTCACTCGAATCTTATGTCCACTGAGTATTTGGGCCGTGGCCCACGAACGTACAACCTAGATAAGTTTTCGCTAACATTTTGTGAACCCTAAAATGCGAGTGTTAACAATTATGGCCGTCGGATCAATTTGATCATTTAATTTGAGATATCTTTTTACTATATAAGGTTGATAAGTTCTCACACAATTTCACACAGTCTCAAATATGAAAACGAGAACGGCGGCAAGAAGAAATACCTTTTCAGATCCTCGTTTCGATAAGAAGATACCAAATTCAGATGGAACATCATGCTTGATCATGATCATTGTTCATAGTATTTCGATTGTTTGGACGTATACTTCCCAAACTTTCCCAATGATTAAGGTGAATCGTTAACAAGGTTTTTTTTTTTTTTTTTTCAAGAGTACTTCTACATTTGGTGAAAACTCCTACGATTTGAAGTCTATTTTGTCGAACTAATATATGTTATAACAGGAAAGTCTCTTACAGAAGTTCGCGTTGCGTGAGCCTATACTATGTCAGCTTTGTGGTTTTTTGCAAATTGACTTTTTGGGTCGCGTTCAGAAAAAACAATCTGATGGAAAATACTATATACGGTATGTTTTTATACATACATGAACAACTTGTTTTATTATTTTGTTCTTGTAATTAGTATATGAGATTTGCTAACGGGTGCACACCGAGTATTTTATAAAATGTGTTTATTAAATGCATTTTTTATTGTAAAAAAAGTTTTAATGTATTAACTAGACATTATATGTATTTATTTACACATCAAAGGGTGCCTAGTGAGCACCCATTAGCAAATCCTTTAGTATAAATACATTGATCAAATTGCCATTTCTGTATTAGTATTTGGATATTGGGTTAGCCTTATAATTTATTTGAAATGGAATGATAATAATGTATTTACGTAAATCTAGCGTGCCAAATCTTAAACATTGTTTTCCATTTTCCCACTTAGATACATCTATAAGATTTTGGAGACTATACACTTGCTATTATCATTTAGACTAAAATACACATTGACAAAGAGGGGAAATCTTAGTGATTTGACGAAAGTGATAAAGCTTTACTGAAAGCTAGCGTGCCAAATCTAACATCGTTATCTATTTACCCTGAATTCATCTTTAAGATTCTGGAGACTAATACGCATACACTTCCTATTATGATTCGACTATAGAATACGCTTACAAATAAATAAGGAATTTCAAGGGATCAAACAATAGTGTTTTGTTAAGGAGTCAGCTTTAAAATTGCCTGCTATTGAACAAGAGTAAAATCAGTAAATATTATATAAACTCTCTTATCACGCGTTACTATCACTCTATTAGCCATATTTCTAGATACCCTTTATTAAATAGGAAAATGAAATTGTAATCATGTATGTTATTCATGTGATAGAAGGCTGTTCGAGTTGTATTAATAAGATAACTTATGTTTCCACTGTTTCATAAACTCTGATGGTGAAATGCCAGTTTCTCATTTTAGTTGGCTGGTTCATATCAAATAACCCAAAGTACTACTTGTTTCCGAACATAAAAAACTGACTATTCTATCAAAGTACAAATGAATCACTAGATGTTCCTCTTACATTTGTTTTTGCAGTGTGGCTCATATCCAAGCTACAGGACGACAACTATCACCAGCGTTTAGTCTTGACATTTCAGAACAATCCAACACTCTATTGTACAATGATGAAGAATTCCAGCGCACTGCGAAAATTTTTACTCAAGGCCCCAAGACTTTTCGTGATCTTACTATGGTTCCTTTACATCCTTCTTTGCTAAAATTTCAAATACGCTTGGACATGTTGAAATTAATTGCACCATAAAGCTGTGGAGTTTGGAGGGACAAATAATGGTTTGGTGATGGATAATGCAGGGTATGAGTTTGATATATTTCGTTTTCTCTAGACAAGTTTTCGCATATGTGTTGATGTATGTGACTATGTTTGTGCTTTGGTTTTTTCCGGGGGCATGTACTTAAACTAGATGGTACTCTGTGAACTAGCTGTTTTCTTTTATCCTAGCTGAAATCAAAGACGAATATCTTGGCTTGTTCCCTTGTTTACCATTTACCAATGATGTAGGTAAATGGGCAGATTTTTTTACATTTTCCTGATTGCTGTTAGGTTTATTTGTAAATAACTGGATGTGCTAAGTTAGATACCACTGATATATTCTTACAACATTAGTAAATATAATTTTCTAACCAAAGTGGTTTAGGATGTTGTACATATCACAAGCTCCATCTTTTAGCAAAAAAGAATTTGATTTTACAATGGTCGACCTGTTAGAAATTAAGCAAATAAAAACTAAATTAATTCATTCATAAGTAACTAAGACGTTAATCATGCTATAGCAACATTTATGGTTAGTGATAGGCAAGAGCTGCTTGATCGTTGGATTCCATTAACAGTTACACGTTAGCCTTTTTGGCTAACAACCGTTGCAGCGACCATCCTTTAAACTAACGACCATTTATAATTTAAAATTTCCATCGATATTTATACATTTTAATACGTTTTCGTACATTTTTATCCGTTTTTAACCATTTTTCATCTGTTTTCGTACGCTTTTATACGTATTCCTCCGTTTTTATACGTTTGGGTTCATTTTTAAACGTTTTTGTCTGTTTTTATCCGTCTTCGTCCGTTTTTATACATTTCATCCATTTTTTTATACGTCTTCGTCCTTTTTTATACGTTTCTATCTCACCCGTTTTTATATGTTTTCATACATTTTATCTGTTTTTATACGCTATCATCCGTTTTTATACGTTTTCATACGGTTCGTCCATTTTTTATACGCTTTCGTCCATTTTTTTATATGTACACAATTCGTTGTTATACGTTTCTTTCGTTTTTATACGTTTTTATCCGTTTTCATACGTTCCGTCTATGTTTTATACGTTTTTATCTGTTTTTATACGTTTTCATCCGTTTATATACGTTTTCGTCTGTTTTATACGATTTCATTCGTTTTTATACGCGTTCCTTTATTTTCCTTACTTTTTTTTATACGTTTTCATATGTTTTTATCCATTTTCGTTCGTTTTTATATGTTTTCATCCGTTTTTATATGTTTTCATATGTTTTTATATGGACGAAAACGTATGAAACATATAAAAAATGGACGAAAATGTATAAACGGATAAAAACGTATAAGACGGTAAGAAAACTGAAGGAAAGCATATAAAAATGGATGAAAATGTATAAAAACATATAAAAGCGTATCAAAAAGGACAAAAAAGTATCAAAACCGACGAAATGTATGAAAACGGATAAGAACGTATAAAAACGGACAAAATTGTATAAAAACGGAAAAAAACGTATGAAAACATATAAAAACGTACGAAAATGTATAAAAAACAAACGAACATACGAAAAATGATAAAAACATATGAAAACGTATAAAAATAAATAAAGACATGAAAACATATAAAAATGTTAAAAAAATAAAAGAAGTTGTATAAAAATGGATGAAAACGTATAAAAAATATCAAAATAAACGAAAACATATAAAAATTGACGAAACTAAAAATAGATGAAAATGTTTAAAAATAGATGAAACGGATAAAAACATATAAAAACGGACGAAAACGTATTAAAATGGACGAAAACATATAAAAACAGACAAAAACGGACAAAAACATATAAAAATGGATGAAAACTTATAAAAATGGATGAAAATAGATAAAAACGTATAAAAGTGGATGAAAATTTTAAATTATAAACGGTCATTAGTTTAAAGGATGGGCACTACAACGATCGTTAGCCAACAAGATTAACGTGTAACTGCTAACGGAATCCACTTAACGCCTGTTAAAATGAACGACTAAAACAGCCGAAAGAGTGCAAATTACGAACGGTTTTTACACTTAATGAACCACACGGACGAAACGTGCAATTTGGCCAAACCACAAGGACGATCTTTTCTGTTTTTTTTTTTTTTTGTGAATACTTAAGTTTCATAACACTCTTGACAAAAATATGGCAGAGTTAGAATAGTTTTGAGGTAGTTAAAAGTGAATTGGGATGATTTGGAAACTAGAAAAATGCACTTTGAAACATTTTTATATGAGGCTGTCCCATTCGACACAAAACAGAAAAATCAGTTGGTTGAGAATAAGTGTAGCCTAGAAATTTAGAAAATAGAATCAAAAACGAAAACATGGCCGCTTGAATGGATTAAAACAGGCTATTAACGAAGAAGATACCTTAATTTGAAGTTGATTGACAAAAATGATTTTCTGAAACAATACTTGCTGTTGGAAGATTTTTAAATTGAAAAATCGAGTATTAAAAGTTAACTAGATTAGCCTACACACTAAAAAGATGTTAGTATACTTGAACACGAACCCAGGGATATATAAAACTCAAGAAACGGAGCTACAACAAGAAAGATATGGCCTAAAGAAGTTGCGACGACATATAACTTTTGACAGCTTATTATTTTTGCTATTAGAAAGCTGATGGAACATTTTAAAGTAAATTTTGGACACTTTAGAGTAGATTTTGACTAAAATGACGTAAACAAAAATGGTAGAACGTTATGTATACTTACTAGGCGCATTAGAGGTTTTCAAAAATACTTATTAACAAGATGACCATAGTTTAATTACGAGATAAACTAGTCACGTTATATAAAACGTATATTTGACTCTTAAACGAGCACATTAACGTAACTACGTTTTTAGCCATTAAACTTTACAACAAACATGTACGGGGGATATAACTTTCACAAAATGCATACACGACATAATTTCACGACCTAAATCATACCATTCACTTTAGGTTGTTGTTAGAGTATCGCGCATCGTTCTCCGTGCACACTTGTAACGCATTACTTATTGCCTGAGGTGAGTATTCACGAACCCCTTTTTCTAACTATTTTAATCGTTTTGGGGTGGATGCATGAATTATACTTGAACTAAATTGATTGTTATTTATTGAACTCTATTGACCTAAACTTTTGAATTTAAATCAAACTCTTGAACTTTATGGCGAACTTATGACTTGTTTTGAGCTTAATGAACCATATGTGCTATGACCTAAAGTCTCACCTTATTGGTGGAGCGTTCTTGACCTAAAGTCTCTCCTTATTGGTGGAGCGTGCGAAGTCTCCCATGTTCGGAGCGTTTTTAATGGTATATAATAGTTATATGATGTACTGTTCGTACATTCGCATTGTTCGTCACCTATTAGTAGTATGGATAGCGCTATTAGAGGTCGGCCAACCTCTCGTTCACTATGTTACGGGACGCATATTATTTAATTAGGGGCTTTACCTGGCATACATTATTATATACGTGGTGCTTATATTGTAACCTATTTTGACCACGTGTGCTTGACTTCAAGACATAATACTTTACATGCAAGGGGTTGTGAACACACAGGTTGCGAATTTTGTATGGGCGGGATTTGCAATTGAGTGGATTTACAATGCCTTTGCCTTGCGAACTTTCTCAAATGGTTTTTATATTATATAAAACGTGTGTGCTCACCAACTATTTTCATAGTTGACCCGTTTTCTTTCATGCATTTCAGGTGATCGTCAGTAAGCTTTTCTTCAATGTCTTTGCATAATGAAGTTTTCACATGTCACTACTGATCATTATGTACTAAAATGCTATCTTTTAGAAACAAAACTTTATATTTTAAATTGCCAATGTCGGCTATAACAATGTTATAATGATATATTTTTTCTTTAATGTAAATTATGGTATTGTTCTATATCTCTTTTGCGATGTATATTGATTTCGTCGCACCTCGCGTTTCCGCCTTCGGCGGGGTGTGACATAAAGTCCACAAAAATAATGCAACTATGGTTTACAAAATCTCTAAAAAAAGGGGAAAATACCAAAAAAACAATATATAGTGAATGTCTACTTTACTGCTATCCTCAAGACACTTGAGAATATATATATATATATATATATATATATATATATATATATATATATATATATATATATATATATATATATATATATATATATATATATATATATATATATATGTATATATATAGGGTGAGGATCTGATACGTTTTTGTCTTTTAGTGCGGATGGTACGGACGAATCTTAGCCCTCCATCTAGTCAACCATCTGAAAAAGGCGGAGTGGCAATATCGTAAATATCCTGTCTTTTTTTAGAATCGTTACTATCGTATTAGCTTTTTTTCTGAAAAAAATTCAAAAAAATCTGAAAAAATTAAAAAAATAAAGAGGACAACAAATAATTAAGAATCGCTGAAAAAAATTTCAAAAAAAAAAAATCGTTTTCATCGTTAAAGGTATTGTGATATCAGAATCTGATTTTGACTTTTTTGCAAAAGTCAAGATCTGATCTTGATCAGATCTTGACTTTTGTAAAAAAGTTAAAATCAGATTCTGAAAACTTTTTTTTTAATAAAAAATTTAATATCACAATAGCTTTTTTAATATCGTAAAAACTTTTTCTTAATAAAAGCTTATATGATAGTAACAAAACTTTAAGGTATTGTGATATCAGAATCTGATTTTGACTTTTTTACAAAACTCAAGATCTGATCTTGACAAGATCAGATCTTGACTTTTGAAAAAAAGTCAAAATCAGATTCTGAAAAAAAAAATTAATAAAAAATTTAATATCACAATAACTTTTTTAATATCGTAAAAACTTTTTCTTAATAAAAATTGTTAATATCACCGTAACTATCATGCTTTCTTAATATCAAAGTTAATTTTTTTTAATATCACTTTAACTTTTTCTTAATATCGTAATATCACGGTTCATTTTTACATGTAAAAAAGCTTAATATCACGGTACCACTCATAATATCGTTAATATCACATTAGCACTCATAATCAAAAAAGAAAAAAGTGCTCAGAAAAATCTGAAAAAAAAAAAAAAAAAAAAAAAAAAAAAAAAAAAAAAAAAAAAACACACACACACAACTAGAGTAAGGATCGCTGAGAAGGAAAAAAATCAAAAAAATCGTTTTCATTATCAATTGGTACCGTGATATTAGCGTCAGATCTTGACTTTTTTACAAAAAGTCAAGATCAGATCTGGAATAGGCGGTCCAGATCCATCCGCACGTCCGCACTAAAAAAATGTATCCGCACGTGATCCTCACTCTATATATATATATATATATATATATATATATATATATATATATATATATATATATATATATATATATATATATATATATATATATAGTGAGGATCATGTGCGGATAACTTTTTTTAGTGCGGACGTACGGATGAATCTGGACCACCCATTTCCAGATCTGATCTTGACTTTTGTAAAAAAGTCAAGATCTAGCGCTATCTTCACGGTACAAATTAACCATGCAAATGATTTTTTTAATTTTTTTTTTCCTTTTAAGCGCTCCTTATTATTGTTGTTTTCTTTACTTTTTTTATTTTTTCATATTTTTTTAAGCACTTTTTTGTTTTGTGATTATGAGTAGTACCGTGATATTAAGGATATTTATGAGTCCTACTATGATACCGTGATATTTAGGCTGATATTTAAAAATTTTAACTTTGATATTAAGATAACATGATAATTACGGAGATATTAACAATATTATGATACGGTGATATTATAAACCAACCGTGATACTAATTTTTTTTACATGTAAAATGAAGCGTGATATTAAAAAAATATTCTATGATATCAAATAAGGTATTATGATATTAAAATTTTTATTAAAAAAAAAGGTTTATGTGATATCAAAATCTGATTTTGACTTTTTTACAAAAGTCAAGATCTGATCTTGACTTTTGTAAAAAGCTAAGTTAATCTAATTAAGCAGTTACCAAGGGCAAATAAGAAGAAATTACTAACTAAGCAAACTACCTAAATCCTAATTACTAAACAGCCTACTAAGCAAGTTTTGCTAAAAAGGATTTTGAAAATCTACAAAGCTACTCTAAAAGTACTAAACTAAGATTATACCTATGCTACTCATTAAAAACAGTTTAAAGTAAAATTCTTGGAAAAACTAATTTGAAATCTTTGAAACAACTTAAGGTTGATAAATTTTACCTTAAATCAACTAGTAGAACATAAATACAACTAATCTAGGTTTGCAAAGTGGTCAAAATAGATTTTAGGCTAAAAAAACAAAGTTATGCCAAACACCCCTTCAAAACAAGAAACTGATTTGTGAAACTATTTTTGACTTTGAAATTCTAACATTTGCTAGTAAATTTTAAACTAACATCCCAAAGGAGCTTAAGAGATGATTGTAAGAGACTTATAACAACTGAAAATATAAAAAGAAACTCAGATTTAAATTGACATAAAACAGATTACAATACTACATAAGCTGAGATTAAAATTTAAAAGTACAATTTAAAACTTAAGAGCTAAACTAAACTACACTATAACTAAACTACATTACTCCTAACCTACTGCCATCAAATGGCTTCATCATTGTCTATTTATACCAAAACACTAACTGCTAGGGTCTCTTTTCTTGTCCTCTTGCATTGTTCCTGAGTTGTGCTTCTTGTGAGAGTGAGAAATGCCTTTGACTCTTTTGGCAAATCCAGTCCATCCATTATGTCTTGGTGCCAAAGGAGTAAACTCTAGCCGTAGGATGAGAATTTGATGAGGGGGATTGATGACTTGGCACTCCTTTGATGGGATATCATGTGAGCATGTCTTGGCTTCACTTGGGGTGAGCTGGAAAGGTGAAAAAGACAAGGGGCAGGGGTGAGGTTTGGCGGGTAAAAGTTGAGTAATGGTGTGCTTGACCAGGTTAAAGTCAAAAGGTGGGTGT
This sequence comes from Artemisia argyi, assembly GCA_030686995.1. NCBI lineage: Eukaryota > Viridiplantae > Streptophyta > Magnoliopsida > Asterales > Asteraceae > Artemisia > Artemisia argyi. The sequence continues at coordinate 153,352,978 of CM060685.1, forward strand.
GTGGGTGAAAAACGGGTTTAATGGTTTAGTATTAGTTGTGGTTTGGGTTGTGGGTAATGGAGTGGGCTGGTAGTTAGTGGATTAAGGTTAATGGGTATGGTTATGGTTTTAACAGGTTTTCAATTTTTGGGTTTGGGGTAAATGGGATTAGGATTATTCTTAGGTAATTAGTTAACTTAGTTTTTAGGTAATAAAACTAATGTAGTAAAAATAAAAATGTTTTGTAAACAAATATTGTAGGGTTTTTTTTTTTTTTTTTTTTCTTTTTTTTTTTTTTTTTTTTTTTTTTTTTTTTTTTTTATAACAAAATACTAATTACTTTTAACAACAACAAAAAAAATTTTTGACAAAAAGTTTTTACGATTTTATTTTGAAAATGAAATTTAATTTTGGAAAGGGTTTTAGTTTTTGATTTTGAATATGATTTTGAAATTAAGCCTCGGGGTGATAAGGGTAGAAAGCTAATTTGTGTTTTAAGGGTAATTTGGTGTAGGGTTGAGGGTAAAAAGGTAATTTGGGGTTTGGTGTTTTGATTATCCAGATCACCGCCTCAACCCCATATCATATTCCCAGGATTGACCTCGATCTTTGACTCTTCTCTTTTTCTTCCTTTATCTTCAAAAATATGTCGAGTCGATCCGATAATGCTCCATTATGCTCCGATTTCCCATCCATGCTCCGTTTTGCTCACTTTTGCCTCGTTTTCAATCCATTTGTACCTGAAATACACAAAAACACACTCCAAAGATATTTTTAACATTTTATGGTCATTTCGGGTGTTTTTGGTAGGTTTTTCGGGCCTAAAATGATGAGTAAAAGGCCACTCATCATCCCCCCACACTAAGCAATTGCTAGTCCCTAGCAATCCGATCATATAAAGTAATGACGGGATTACAAGATTTATTAAGTTACCAAGTTTTCCCCGTTTTGACTTCTTATTCAATCAACTTAACTTAAACGATAATAAACGTAGATATATGCTTGATTTTCAAAACATGGCATCATGGAACGGGATTCACACAAAATGGGCGTCTCCGGGGAATTGTAATAGTCATTCTCTTTTTTATACTTCCCAAACCAAGTCTAAAACCTTTGTGCAAACGTTTTTGTAAAATGCTAACGCTACTTATATTAGTAATCTGTGTAAGTCGAGACTAACTTTTCTCTCCCACAATTATTATTAAGTTAGGTGGGTGTGCTTGTTTTCAAAATTTCGACCGGAAAAATCGACATTTATTAGGGTTGTTATTTATTTAAGTTGATATTTGTTCACTGAAAACCGTGAAATCTAAGGGTCGAAAGGGCCTTTTCCATGTAGCGACTTTCTTCTCGGCACATCCAAACCAGATGGTTTAGGTGACCAGGCTTTTGACACCTCACAGAGAATAGTACCGGAATCAGCGGGAATTCGATTCCAAGGATTTACGAAGCTACCGCTAAAGTAATATTAAGCTTAACTAGATAGCAACCTACGACTATTTGGAAATTAGAGATTCAAAGATGAGATCACTCCATGTGGCGACTTTCTTCTCAGCTTGACCTTAGTAAACTTAGGAGGCTAGGTTTTCACCCTCGAGAATAGTATCGGAGCTCACGGGGTCTTTGAAATCAAAAACTTCCAAATATTCGTAATATCTTTATAAGGTTTTGACGAATACTAATTGAAATGTTTATTTAAATTTTACAACAAGCAAGTTTCGTACATTTATTCATAATCAACATACATATTTTTTTTCTTTTTTCATTTTTCATCATTTTTTTTTCATTTTTCACTTTTCATTTCATTTTTCATTTCATGGCTTTTTACTAACGGAGCTTCACGGGGTAATTCGAAGACCTTAACGCCTTTCAGAATTAAGGATCCAAGGACCGATCTCGAACCGTAGTTTATAGCACTTATTCATACTTTTAACTTTCGCAACTTTCAAGCAATTTCTCACTTTCATTTTGCATTCTTATTACGTTTTCATGAAAGTATGCTTATTCCAAAACATAAATAAAACTTTGAATTAGTACGTGTCAAAACCATATAAAAACTTTGTTTTTACTAACAAAATAATTTTTGTGTTCAAATTTTTGAAAATAAGCACGTTATTAAGTCAAATTAGGAGCTTCTGGGAGGAAAAGCCATAGATTACTTATATAAGCTCTAAAGAAAACCAACTATTCCACGCTTAGCATTTTTATTTGCACAATTCGTAAAGACTTAGCCTAAATGTTAAGGAAAGCAGCTAGATCAACACTCTAGCAGAGTCGGGATTCCCCTTGTTCTAGCCTAATCAAGTCTAAACTTTCCACAAATACCGAGGTATTTATGTATAGCAAATTACTACCTCCGTCCCAAAATTATTGACCACAGACAAAAAACACACAGTTTTAGAAAAGTATCAACTTTACAGCTTTCTCTCTCTTACTTTTTGCACAAAGACAGTTTTACCCTTATTCAATTAATTTCCAACTTCTTTAAAGTTTGTAATAATATCTACAAATAAGGGTAATATGGTAAACTTAATTTATATTTCCTATCCATTTATAGAAGTGGACAATTAATTTGGGACAACCGAAAAAAGAAAGATGGACTATAAATATGGGACGGAGGTAGTATTATTTATTGCAATTTTTTATGTAAAGACGGTAGAAAATTTTAAAATTTTGGTCAAAACGGGGGTACTAGGGAAGGTACAATATGTGAAAATTTTTAAGAATTTTGAAAATGGGTCAAATTCGCGCAAGAATCCCCCCCCCCCCCCCAACACACACACACACACTTATAATTGAATATTGCCCTCAATATTCAACGTACCGGCACTTAGCCGAAACTTTGAACGGAAAAAGGTAATACCACCATCCAAGTGTGGAAAAAAATTCTTATTTTCACACGAAGGATTATAAAGATATCCCTGGGTTAGTAAAAAGAAAATATCGGATATTGGGCGGTTGGATTGAAAACAAGCGCATCAATCATCACGATCTACGGGATTTCCTGAAAACAAGGTCAAATACACAACACATGAAGGCAAACAAGTGGGGAAACTCCCCCACACTTAGGTGTTAGAAATAAGAAAGTAAGAAGATGAAATTGATAAGCATGGGTTGCCACCCACGAAGCGCTTTGTTTTTTATTACCGAGTCACGTAGCTTGACTCGACCCCGAATTCATTTGTCCATGGGGAAGCAAGATGTGGAAAAGACAATCTCAATCAGACTTTCATTCAAGATGTTTGGAAAAACATTGAAGCACGTGAAAGTTCTACTCCGATGAGATATACCCGGTATTCTAATAGTGAAAACTATTAGAAACAATACCGGGGTCAAAGATAGTGTCCTCACTCCCGAAGGAGTTAAAGGAAGGAGAAGTCACCGGATAGGTGAAGAAAGGAAAGAAAATTATGATAACAACCATGACAAGATTTTCATCCTCAAGATCAAATTTAGTTTCCATAATTTGAATTTCAACGTTTAAGCTCTTTTGGTTAGAAAACATACCGGGCGGGAGGGTTGGGTTAAAGTCATCATTAAACAAATTCTCATGATAGAGTATATCTCCCCCCGGGTCACAAAAATCATCTTTGTGAGTTTTCTCAAAAAGTAATATACCGGGTTTGAAGATTTTATCCTCAAAGAGGAATGAGACGGAAATATCAACCCCAGGAAAATCCTCAAAAGGAGATGAGTCATTCTCAGAAGACAAAGTATTGAGATCGTTTTGCTCAAATAACTCAATTCCCGGAGGAAGAGGATCAATGTGATAGAATTCACCGTCGAACTCCTCAAAGGTAAATGATTCATATTCGGGGAGAGAAAAGTGAAAATGAGAAGTGGTACTGCCACTAATCTTCTCTCCCTTATGATCAAAATAGAAAGCTTCAAATTCCGGAATAGAATCATCGGAAAAAGCCTCAATGGGGATAGGAAATGAAATAGGTTGATCATTCAAAGCTTTAATCTTAGAAATGAGAAGATTGACGTTCAATAATTTTTCACGAAGAGCTTCATCTTGGATGTCAATATCTTCATCATTCTCTTCTTCTAAGCTGACGAGCTCAGAAGGTAATTCCTCCACATAATCAATGTCTCCACAAGATAAAGAATCGTCATCATCAGAATCGTAGAACATCTCAACACGATCATTCGTATTGTCAATAGGAGGTAAATCATACTCCTCTGCCGTATCAAAAGTATATTTCTCAAAATCGGGTAAAGAATCCTTGAGCTCGGGCTCCAAAGGATCTGACGGCTTAACAATCTCGGTCGAAATAGAATCATCATTGAAATGAGAAGTATCGACCTCTTCCAAAACGGAGTTACTTCCCTCAACCGGTGTGAGAGAAGGATGGGAAGAGTCGGGAATATCTTTAGATATATCAAGATGGTCATTTTCAACAATTTCACAATCACCGTTAGAATTTTCCCCGGACTTACGTGGGATTGGGATGAGGTTCTCAACACTAGACTTTTTGAATTCGTCCGATTCCGTTGCCAGAATAGTGTTTAGATGCTCGTCCCCCATTTTTAGAGAATCCTCAGGTTCTACGGGAGGAAGAACGGGTGTTATTTGAGGTAAAACGTTTATCGGAACAACTCTCTCCTCGTCATCATCGGAATCATCGTCATAGTAATCAAAAACCAAAGGTTTATGATATTGGGAACTTAATCTAGCTACTTGTTCATCAGTTAAAAGTTCTCCATAACCTTGTTGATGATGATCAGAAATTTATTTTTTAGCAAGTTCATTAACCAAATCCTTAAGTTCATTAACTAAACCTAATGCATTTTGGATTTCTTGAAGAATTGGTTATGTTTGAATCATTTGGTATTATAGAGGTTGGTCTTGGTACGAATAGTCATAATTGTAACAAGGAAATGGATTCCTCTTTTGACAATCGGAGATAAAGTGCGGACCTCCACAATACTCACAACAATATAATTGTTGTGATTGATTCGGTGAATAATATGGATATTGATCATAACCAAAATTTTGATTGTTTTGACAATCAAAACCTTGGTGAGGACCTCCACAATACTCACAAGAGTATGTCTCCATCATATGGTGTGGGGGTTGGTTGAAGAAGTCGGTTGTTTCATTGTAGGGATTTTGGTCGTACACAAACCCGTTTCCAGAATTCACAATGTTACAATCGGGGCAATTTCCACCATTCGGGGGTCCCCCACAATATTCACAAGAATATTGGTACGATGAAGACATAAGGAAGAATTAAACGGGTTTAGAGGGTAAGGGATAAAGAATTAAACAAGTTTATAGGGTACAAGATAAAGAATTAAACGGGTAAGAGGGTAAAAGAAGAAGAATTAAACGGGATAGAGGGATAAGGTGAAGAATTAAACATAAAGAGGATAGCGAAGATTGTTTTTGGGTTTTTATAGTGAAAAAACAAATTAAGATAAAAGAAAAACAAATTTTGAAAAAGAAAATCTTTTTGGGTTTTTATAATATGAAAATATATACAAAAGCAAGTCGTAACTTCCCGGGGGAAGGGTCTTCACTTCACTAATCTTCAAAACGACAACTATTTCGGCTTTCACTCCTCCCCGGCAGCGGCGCCAAAAAGTTGATACGCTCGGAGATTTGAATAGAGATTTTGATTTCTAAACTAAATGAAGCAAATATTAACTCTAAATAACGCAAGTAAACAATTAACGAAAGCACATAAATCAAGAATATGCAAAAACGTAAGTTAAACCTAAAACCGTAACGCGTGAATCTAAAAACATAATTAAAAAGGGAAATTACTAAATTTTAATTAATCATTTAAATTTGAAAATTAAAAACTATTTAAAAAGTCAAAAATTTGCTAAACGTAACATGAAATTTTGAAAAACGTAAAAGAAAATGTAAACGGGCCGTTACCGGGCTCGGTAACGGCTTTAAAAGTAGATTTTTAAATCAAAAAGGGCTACGGGTACTAAATTACTTTTCCTAGACTCTAAACGTAAAAAGAAAATTTTGAACAAAATAAATTTAATTTTTTGATTATTTTTCTAATTACTAAGAATTAATTACTAAATTAAAAAAATTAATTGTTTAAAAATACTAAAACTTTTAAGAAAAATCTGAAATTTTTTCTAAAATTACTTTATACTACCATAAAGCTAAGAAAAATGGAAAATTTTCAAAAAGCTAACTAATAAGCTATCTATAAGCTCTAGCAGTTTACAAAGCTTAAAAATTAAAGTTGTTATATAAGTAAAATAACGGAAACTATTAGAAGCAATACATAGTAGAGCAGTTGGTTATGGGACGTGTGTCATGTTGCCTGTGTGAGTGTCTAGGTCATGAGTTCGAACCCCACAAACCTTTTTTTTTTTTTTTTTTTTTTTTTTTTTTTTTTTTTTGCAAAACTTTTTATTTTTCTTTTTTGCAACTCACAAAATACTTGAAAATGAACACTTTTAACAAAAACAACTTTCAATGAAAAATTAATATAAGCTAAAAAATCATGAGAACATCAACAGTTTTAGAAATAAGCTAAAAAGAAATACAACTATGATAGACAATAAAGTAAACTAAATAAGAAATTCTCAATTAAAAGCAATTCTTAAAAAGCTAAGTTAATCTAATTAAGCAGTTTCCAAGGGCAAATAAGAAGAAATTACTAACTAAGCAAACTACCTAAATCCTAATTACTAAACAGCCTACTAGGCAAGTTTTGCTAAAAAGGATTTTGAAAATCTACAAAGCTACTCTAAAAGTACTAAACTAAGATTATACCTATGCTACTCATTAAAAACAGTTTAAAGTAAAATTCTTGGAAAAACTAATTTGAAATCTTTGAAACAACTTAAGGTTGATAAATTTTACCTTAAATCAACTAGTAGAACAGAAATACAACTAATCTAGGTTTGCAAAGTGGTCATTTCGGGTGTTTTTGGTCGTTTTTGGTGGGTTTTTCGGGCCTAAAATGATGAGTAGAAAGCCACTCATCAAAAGTCCAATACTTTTCATGCATTATTTATTCTAATCCATATTATTGTTTTGGTTATTGTTATCTTTATTATTTTCATTTACTTTATAAATCTATACTACTATATAATGCATCTAATTTAAAACTAACTCCTAACCAAAAATTAAGATCAGGAGCTTCGATTATGAGGTGACATGTGTCACTTCTCAACTAACTCCGCCTAACTCCTAACCAAAAATTAAGATAAGAAGCTCTAATTAAGAGATGACATGTGTCACTTCCCAACTTACAATCCACATTTATTTTCAAATTGAAATATCTTTTTATCTATTTATTTTTTTATGATCTAATTTCACCATAGTTTTTAAAATTTTGTGCTTTTTAATTTAACATCCATTTTGATATATTTTTATGAGTTTTTAGTTTTTAAATTTTTAGTGGGTTTAATTTTATTAATTCAAATTTTTGTCACTTTAACCTTTATCAATCAATACAATCTTGATTCGACAAAATCATATACTTTTGGGGGAGTGTTTGACGGGTAAGAGATTACGAGGGTCTTTCTATATGCGGGAATAATAATGTCACGGGAAACCCAAGCAAATAAATACAACTAACATATACATTCGGAGTGTTATGAAACGAATTCATTAAGCGGGTAGAGAATTGCGGGAAAAGTTGGGCTATCAATTCGTTTACTTTATTATAATATTACTATATTTATCGCCGCTGTTGTGCGCGGGTATCCAACTAGTAAGATTAAATATATTGTTTACTAAATTAGCATATAAATATAAGTCTTTGTAATTTTTTTTATCAACAAATAATACAGCTTTGATCATTTAATTTGAGATATCTTTTTACTATATAAGGTTGATAAGTTCTCACACAATTTCACACAGTCTCAAATATGAAAACGAGAATGGCGGCAAGAAGAAATACCTTTTCAGATCCTCGTTTTGATAAGAAGATACCAAATTCAGATGGAACATCATGCTTGATCATGATCATTGTTCATAGTATTTCGATTGTTTGGACGTATACTTCCCAAACTTTCCCAATGATTCAGGTGAATCGTTAACAAGGTGTTTTCTTTTTTTTTTTTTTTTTTTTTTTTTTTTTTTTTTTTCAAGAGTACTTCTACATTTGGTGAAAACTCCTATGATTTGAAGTCTATTTTGTCGAACTAATATATGTGATAACAGGAAAGTCTCTTACAGAAGTTCGCGTTGCGTGAGCCTATACTATGTCAGCTTTGTGGATTTTTGCAAATTGACTTTTTGGGTCGCGTTCAGAAAAAACAATCTGATGGAAAATACTATATACGGTATGTTTTTATACATACATGAACAACTTGTTTTATTATTTTGTTCTTGTAATTAGTATATGAGATTTGCTAACGGGTGCACACCGAGCATTTTATAAAATGTGTTTATTAAATGCATTTTTTATTGTAAAAAAAGTTTTAATGTATTAACTAGACATTATATGTATTTATTTACACATCAAAGGGTGCCTAGTGAACCAGTTGGACATTTATTTAGGGATGGAGGGAGTAATATTTAAGATTCAACCACTAAAGTTTTATTAATTACCTCATCTTTTTGTAAGTTTTTGTTTTTATAAATTTGACACCTATATTTTTATGTGTTTTTTTTTTTACCTCAATTAAATTTTCCATCAAATTTATTAAAGTTTGATCAAAATCAATTCAATTTTAACATTTTATTAGCCAATCATATTGCTTTGTGTCAAAATTGAGCTCTCCTATTGGTCCAACTTATTTTTCAACGAGAAAGGTTTTGCAAAAATACTTCGAAATAATGTAATTCCTATATTATATAAAAGATACTACACAAGTTAAAGATAAATACAAAAAAAAAAAATAATAATAATAATAATAAAAAAAATAGATAAGATGCAACTAACAATATGATTAAACTTTTTTAAATGATTATCTTTAATAATAAAAAACTATAATTAAAAATCATAAATAAAGAAAAAACAAATATTCAATTATTTATTTTTTAATAAATAAAAATATATCATTAAAAAAAAACGCGTGTGCGGGTATTATAACTAGTGGTTTTATAGTATGATATCTGTTTATATTTTCATATTTGGAGTATTCTGAGTTTGTATTAATAAGTTTCTTATAACTACAAGCAAACTAGTATATCATTAATTTAGGAGTTAAGAAACCGAGTAGTTGTTGAATCGCATGATAGTTTGTTTTAATTAATTATTATAATGGAAAATTGGAAATCATAACAATATAACATGATTGCATAAGTCTGCATAAAACTTTTGGGCAATACCTAATTAATGGGGTGCAATTATATGTATTTGTAACTGAGAAGTTCATGTATATATATATATATGCTCTTTTACGTCACTGAATAATCCATAGATGTAAGCTATGTGATATTGCTTAACACTTGGTGTTGTTAGTCACAAAGAGATCTAATTAGAGATAGCAGTTTTGTTATGTTCTTCGAGTCATTTGTAGCTTGGTAGCTTAGTTTCTAGGGTATGTGTTTGGTCGTTTTTTTGGACGGTTGCTTTATCTATTCTAAGAGTGCTTTGTATAGTCGTTATTCCTATGGGTGATTTGTTTAATCGTGATGATTTTGTAGTAGTGTTATGTGGGTGTGTTGTATTTCAAGCTTCTTGCTAGCACTTTCAATAAGTCATCTTTGTTTTTCAAAAGTATTGAAGAGAAACACTGCTACGAGCATGTTTTAGGTCTTGTATACACGGTTTATTTATTTATTTTTTACTATTATTATGACTGCACGAAGTACATTATGTTGGGGGTGTGTCGATACATCTTTTTGCCATTATATCCTTTACATTAGTTTATTATAACCGCCTTTTTTCCCGTTAATCTGAGCAGCAATTAATGCCGTCGAAACTAAAAACAACACTGTGTTGAATGGTAAAATGATAAGGGTAACCTGGTCTCGTCGTGATCCATTGTTGAGAAGAAGTGGCATCGGAAATGTGTTCGTCAAGGTATGGACTGTCTTATTAGCATATGGCTATTAATTAGCTTGAGTATATAAAGTGTTGCATGTTTTGAATTTAATTAATTTGTATCTGGGCTTGGTTGCAGAATCTGAACGAGTCAATTGACAATGTCCAACTTCAAGAACTTTTCAAAGTTTTTGGTAATAATATGTCTTGTAAAGTGGTTACTTTTGAGGATGGTGTGAGCAGAGGGTTTGGCTTTGTCCAGTTTGACTCAGAAGATTGTGCAAATGCTGCTATTGAGAATCTTAATGGCAAAAACGTTGGAGGCAAGCAAATGTATGTAATATCAATCAACATTTTATATTGATTTTGAAAATGTTTGCTTCATTAGACGTACGAATGTGTGTTGTTGGTTACATTGATATTTTTATTATTATTTTTTTTACAGATACGTTGGAAAGTTCATGAAAAAGAGTGTGCGTGTAGGTTCCGTTCCAGACTCTAAGTACACAAATTGTGTTTGTTTCATTTAGATGTTTTGGGTCTGAATCTGACTACCACATCTTACTGGTAAGAGGTGGCTATAAAGTCTGAATCTGAATGAAATAATTGTGTTTGTTTTTTTTATAATTGTCTGATTGGTATTAATTGTTCGTTTTTAAGTATATACTAAAAAATAGCAATACGATAAATAAGTAGCTTGAATGTATCTTTGAAGATGAATAATTGGAAAAAATATTCAATTTTGAAATTCACAAACATGCGGTTTATGTTCAACCCTATCAACAAACATGTTACGTTTATCACCTCAATTCCCCGGCTTCACGAAAACTAGCTCGATTTTTAATCTAGTGAACCCGAAAATTCATTCTGATACTCAGTCATTTAAAATCCAATAAAAGATTACATACAAACACTTTTCTTACTAATCGCTAATAGGTTACAATATAATTTTTTAACACATCACTCTAGCCCAAGTACCTAAATATTTATACCTAAAGCTAAGCCCAAATACAACCTAATATGACTTTCAACATTCATATAGTTAATATGGCCCAGTAAAAATAACTAAAGTTTAACCTAAACCTAATGATATAACCCCTAATCTCACGCCTCTTACTTATCCCTGTTAAAATAAAGATACATGAATCTATTGCAAGTGGCACAACAAGTTGGTTATGCAACTTGGAATGATGTTGTCATGGATGATGTATAAGGGCCAAACTCTTGCCTATAAAAGGGAGAGATATTTGCATCATTTGAGCATCCCTTCTCATTTCTTTCTAAAACACATAGTGTATTCTCCTAGTAGTCTTTGAGTGAATTAGAGAGTTAGTAGTATATTTCCTAATCACAAGAGATTAATATTTGTAATCCTTGTAATTAGAGAAAAAGGTGTAACTCCTAGTTTTCATCATAGTGAAACGTATCTTTCCTTGCCCGTGGTTTTTACCCTATTGGGGTTTTCCACGTTATATCCGTGTGTCATCTTTTATTACATTTCATATTTTAGTTGTGGGTTTGCTTCAGTCCGGTGTCACTTTTCTCAACAAGTGGTATCAAGAGCTAAGGTTGGGTGTGTGTATAATTATTTATCGTATGCTCTGTGGTTGCCATTTTTTAAGTGGACCCTCCACATCAAAAGATAAATAAGGTTATACTCACTCAAAAGGTGTTCGTATACTATTATTAACTAATAATAGTTTTGTCGAAAAGTAGATTGTGATTGTAGCAATGGCGGCGAAATTTGAAATCGAAAAATTCAATGGGAATAATTTCTCGTTGTGGAAATTAAAGATGAAGGCTATCCTTAGAAAGGATAAATGTTTAGCGGCCATTGACGAAAGGCCTGCTGAGGTCACGGATGACAGTAAATGGGATGAGACGGATGGAAATGCTATTGCAAATCTTCATCTGGGATTAGCGGATGGAGTTTTGTCAAGCATAGAGGAGAAGAAGACTGAAAAGGAGATTTGGGATCATCTTGCTCGATTGTACGAGGCAAGATCGCTCCACAATAAAATATTTCTCAAGAGGAAACTTTATGCTCTTCGCATGACGGAATCTACTTCAGTGACTGAGCACGTTAATAACCTGAATACTCTATTTTCTCAGCTCACGTCTTTGAGTTGTAAAATAGAGCCACATGAACGTGCTGAAATTCTACTTCAAAGTTTACCTGACTCATATGACCAACTCATAATCAACTTAACCAGTAATGTTCTTTTGGACTATCTAGTCTTCGATGATGTTGCAGCCGCTATTCTGGAAGAAGAAAATAGGCGTAACAATAGGGAGGACAGACAGGCCAGTTCAAGACAGGTGGAGGCGTTGGTGGTAACGAGAGGGAGGTCAATGGAACCTGGCTCTAGTGGGAGTCACAATCATGGTAAATCTAAAACAGGAAAGAAGAAGAATTTTAAATGCTTCAACTATGGCAAGCAGGGTCACATGAAGAAAGATTGTAGGAGTTTAAGAAACTCTAATCCTCAAGGAAATGTTGCCAGCACTTCAGAAGATGGTAATGCTCTGTGTTGTGAAGCAGCGGTTGCAAATGAAGGCAGGACGAGATTTGCAGATGTATGGCTGTTCGATACAGGAGCAACTTTTCATATGACCGCAAGAAGAGAATGGTTTCATCAATATAAACCTATCTCTGGAGGCGGATCTGTGTACAGTTGCAAGGATGAAAAACTAAAGATCATTGGAATTGGAAGTGTCATGGTGAAGGTGCATGATGGTACAGTTCGTACTATTCGGGATGTGCGACACGTGGAGGGCCTGAAAAAGAATCTTTTGTCTCTAGGACAATTTGATAATCTTGGTTGTAAGGTTGAAATACAAAACAAGATTTTGAAAATTATAAAAGGCGTGCTTGTTCTTATGAAAGGTGAAATGGTGGCTGCGAACTTATACCAACTGAAGGCAGAGATAGTGGAGGAGGCGGAAGCATCTGTTGCTTCACATAGTCCAAGTCATAGAGTTGCAGTAACATGGCATCAGAAGCTTGGACATATGTCAGAACAAGGAATGAAGATTCTTGTTGAAAGGAAGTTAATTCCTGGCCTCACAAAGGTTTCTTTACCTTTCTGTGAGCATTGTGTTATCAGCAAGCAGCATCGCCTAAAATTCAAGACATCAAATTCTAGAAGTGTCTCTATTCTAGAATTTGTTCATTCTGATGTGTGGCATGCACCAGTTCTATCCCTGGGAGGAGCAAAGTATTTTGTATCCTTCATTGATGACTATTCCAGGAGATGTTGGGTGTACCCAATCAAGAAGAAGTCTGATGTGTTTGAAGTTTTCAAAGTTTACAAAGCGCGGGTTGAACTTGATTCTGGAAAGAAAATCAAGTGTTTGAGGACAGATAATGGAGGTGAATACACTGGTGAAGAATTTGATACCTTTTGCAGGCAAGAAGGAATCAAAAGCCAGTTCACGACGGCATACACTCCTCAACAGAATGGAGTGGCAGAGCGGATGAACAGAACCTTGTTAAAAAGAGCAAGGGCAATGTTGGCAATTGCAAGCTTGGAAAAATCGTTCTGGGCAGAAGCAGTCAATACCGCCTGTTATGTGATAAATCGGTCACCTTCAACTGCAGTTGAGTTGAAGACACCGATGGAGATGTGGACGGGAAAGCCGGTTAACTATTCAGACCTTCATATATTTGGAAGTCCTGTGTACGTGATGTACAATTCTCAAGAAACTACAAAGCTGGATCCGAAATCCAGAAAATGTTTGTTCTTGGGGTATGCTGACGGAGTAAAGGGGTATCGCTTGTGGGACCCCACTGCCCACAAGGTAGTCGTCAGCAGAGATGTTGTCTTTATGGAAGACAAAGTTCAAGAGAATGAAGAAGGTGATAGCACTACAAGTGAAACTACATCAATACAGGTTGAAAAGCAGTCTCAGTCGAGTGATTCTTCTGAAGCCGTACCACAACACGAGGTGAATGAGACAACTGAATCTCAAGCTCCAACGACTCGTACTCTTAATCGTGAAAGAAAACGTCCGGTGTGGCACACGGATTATGTTATGGAGGGTAATGTTGCATATTGTCTTCTTACAGAGGAAGGAGAGCCGTCAACTCTTCAAGAAGCACTGAATAATTCAGATGCTTCGTTCTGGAGGGAAGCAATGCAAGAAGAAATTGAAGCTCTTCATAAGAATAAAACATGGGAACTGATGCCACTACCAGCAGGTAGAAAACCCATTGGAAACAAATGGGTGTACAAGATCAAGAGGAACGGTGATGACCAGGTGGAGAGGTATCGTGCAAGATTGGTAGTCAAAGGATATGCTCAGAAAGAAGGAGTCGACTTCAATGAAATATTTTCCCCTGTGGTTCGAATGACAACTGTTCGAGTGGTTCTGGCAATGTGTGCTACGTATGATTTACATCTAGAGCAGCTAGATGTGAAAACTGCATTTCTTCATGGAAATCTTGAGGAAGAAATTTACATGCTCCAACCAGAAGGTTTTAAACAAAAAGGAAAAGAGAACTTGGTTTGCAGGTTAAACAAATATCTGGACGGTTTAAAGCAGGCGCCGCGGTGTTGGTACAAGAGATTTGATTCTTTCATCATTGGCCTTGGATATAACAGACTACACGCAGACCCTTGTGCATATTACAAGAGGTTTGGAGACAATGATTTTGTCATCTTGCTGTTATATGTTGACGACATGTTGGTTGCAGGCCCCAACAAAGATCGTATCAGTAAATTGAAGGCACAGCTCGCTAGGGAATTCGAGATGAAAGACCTTGGACCCGTAAACAAGATTCTAGGGATGCAAATTCACCGAGATAGAGTTAGTAGGAAAGTTTGGCTTTCACAGAAAAGTTATGTGAAGAAAATCTTGCAAAGGTTCAATATGCAAGATTGTAAGCCAATATCAACCCCGTTTCCTACTAATGTCAAGTTATCCTCCAAGATGAGCCCTAGCAGTGAAGAAGAGAGGATGGAGATTTCTCGAGTACCGTATGCATCAGCAGTGGGAAGTTTAATGTTCGCGATGATTTGTACAAGACCAGACATTGCACATGCAGTGGGAGTAGTGAGTCGGTACATGGCGGAACCTGGTAGAGAGCATTGGGAAGCTGTGAAGAGGATCTTTAGATATCTTAAAGGAACCTCGGATGTTGCATTATGTTATGGGAAATTGGGTTTAACTGTCAAGGGATATGTTGATTCTGATTACGCAGGTGATCTTGACGGAAGTAAATCAACCACCGGGTATGCATTTACACTTTCTGGCGGAACAGTAAGTTGGGTTTCAAAACTGCAGTCAGTTGTCGCTATGTCAACTACAGAAGCAGAATATGTTGCAGCTGCTCAAGCCAGCAAAGAAGCAGTATGGTTGAAGATGTTGTTGGAAGAGCTCAGGCACGAACAAGAGAAAATTACTCTATTCTGTGACAATCAGAGCGCCTTGTATCTGGCAAGGAATCCAGCATTTCATTCAAAGACAAAGCATATACGAGTTCAGTATCACTTCGTTCGTGAGAAAGTGGAAGAAGGAACCGTGGATATGCAAAAAATTCATACTGATGATAACGTGGCAGATTATCTGACGAAAGCAATCAATTGTGACAAGTTTATATGGTGCTGATCCTCATGCGGCCTAGCAGAAACGTAAGCAACATGAAAGTGCAAGGAAGGAACGGTGTGAAGATCGATTTAGCTTCAATCGGATCTTCAAGTGGGAGATTGTTAAAATAAAGATACATGAATCTATTGCAAGTGGCACAACAAGTTGGTTATGCAACTTGGAATGATGTTGTCATGGATGATGTATAAGGGCCAAACTCTTGCCTATAAAAGGGAGAGATCTTTGCATCATTTGAGCATCCCTTCTCATTTCTTTCTAAAACACATAGTGTATTCTCCTAGTAGTCTTTGAGTGAATTAGAGAGTTAGTAGTATATTTCCTAATCACAAGAGATTAATATTTGTAATCCTTGTAATTAGAGAAAAAGGTTTTAACTCCTAGTTTTCATCATAGTGAAACGTATCTTTCCTTGCCCGTGGTTTTTACCCTATTGGGGTTTTCCACGTTATATCCGTGTGTCATCTTTTATTACATTTCATATTTTAGTTGTGGGTTTGCTTCAGTTCGGTGTCACTTTTCTCAACAATCCCTTCATTTTCATTTCTCGAACTAAAATGCAGCCACTTTTAACTCTTCTCAGTCACCAACTATTCTAACTCAAACATGCTTTTGTTATTCTCCTCTTGGCCACAAAACGAAATATAACAATTGTGTGTGTTTTTTGTTTCTTGTCAAGGCCGAAAAGAAAAATCACAACGTTGTGGGTTTATTGTGGTTTCGTACCCAGGTGGGTGTTTATATTTAAAGATCAATGATGGGTTTATATAGATCTTTAAAGATCTTTGTTATTTTGAATTGATAAAAACCCGAGATGTTTATATACCTTTGTTCTTTTCAGTTTTCGTTTAATATTCTGGAGTTGGATATACAAGGGTAAGAGGTAGTAAGAGATTACCACCACATCTAACTCAGTAAGATGTTTAATCTCTTACCACGTCTGACTCGTCATGAAAAAACAAACAACAAAAACCTCTGACCGCGTCTGACTGGTAAGACATCAGAGGCAGTCAGACATTTTTTTGTAAAAACAAACACACAGAATCTTGAGTTAGACATGACACAAGATGTTCTGGAGCAAACTTTTGCTAAATTTGGAAAAATTCTTAGCCTAGTTATAGCAAGAGATGACGATGGTGTTTCAAAGGGCTTCGGTTTTGTGAACTTTGAAAACCCAAATGACGCAAGGAAGGCAGTTGAAGAAATGAATGGATCCGAACTTGGTAAGTTATTATATCTATGAATATAATATGCTTAATTAGCTAGGTCAATTCTCATCGACTGAGTTTCTTTGAGTTTTTTTTAATGCAGGTTCGAAGGTTTTATACGTTGCTAGGGCTTAGAAGAAATCCGAGAGAGAACAAATTTTGCGCCGTCAGTCTGAGGAGAGGAAAAGGGAACAAATAAGGAAATACCAGGTGCTTTTTACATGATACATTTTGCATATTCCCTTCATCCTCGACTAATTGGCTCATTAAAATTTTGATTGTTATTTTGTTTTATATTGTAGGGATCAAATGTCTATATAAAGAACATTAATGATCATGTCACCGACTCACCGAGGATTAACTACGAGACCACTTTAGGCATTTTGGCACAATCACATCTGCCAAATTGATGTGTGATGATAAAGGTCGTAGCAAGGGTTTTGGATTTGTCTGCTTCTCTACCCAGAGTCAGCAAGGCATGCTGTGGATACCTTAAATGGTGAGTTATTTACAATTTATACTAAATACTACTTATATACTTTTATATGTTGGAAAAGCCAAATATACTATGTAACTTATATACTTAATCATATGCAACAAACTCTTAATTATGGTATTGGTGTTATTGATGTGTGTACTACTTTTTTTTATTAATGTTTTACAGGATACATGTTCCATAAGAAACGTTATATGTAGCAATTGCTCAAACAAAAGAAGAGAGACAAGCATACTTACAACGTCAATATGCACATCGTATGCCTGCCGGAGCTTATCATCCTTCGGTTTACTACTCAACGTCTCCTGGAATCATTCGACCAACACGTGTACAACCGGGGATGATGTATCCATCTATGGGAATGAGACCAGGTGGATTTGCACCTCCAACATGGCATCCTTTTCAGTTATCCCCATCACCTTTTGTAAGTTATCTAATTCTCTTGGAGTTCATTTATTCAGGTTTTACTTCAATTGCTTACTCTATTTATTTTTGTAACTCATGTCATCAGTTTTAATTAAGTAAATTTCTTTAACGTTCATTTCTATTTGTTTACTTCCAACTGCTGCTTTTTTCAGCGTTTTCTATAAGTTGACTGTTTTCTCATTACTCATTAGGAATTGCTAGTTGTTTATATTTCGATTGGCAAATTTAGTCTGATTCGTAGCTTAAATATTTATTAGCTTTAACAAACGGCATAGTTAGAATAACAGAATTCCTAATTGGGCATGACTTCTCTTAGTTTCAGTTTATGATTATACTTTCATGCATAATTATGAAACCATGAGGAGGTTAATTTCTATGAAACTATTTTCAGTAATTCATTCATTATCCGGTTTACTATTACCAACTTAATTGTAGGTAACATTCTAACATAACATGAGTTCTTTTAGTTTCTTTGTAAAATGATGAGCACCGGCTATAATTTAATTTCACAGCCAGATTTTTTTGTTTAAAAACACAGAAATGACGTCATTTTGTCTGTAACGATAATTCTGAGTTTTTTTGGATCATTAAATTAAGAATATTCCATCAACCAAAACAGTGTGCTTTAGGTTCTATCATTAATTAAATTAATTTATTAAATCAACTCTAGTAAATCATCACTAATAGCTGAAACGGATTTCAGCGTTTCAAGATTTGTTTACATTGCACCACAACTGTGTTCATTTCTTTGAGTCTATTTCTGCATCACTCACGGGAGCACTTGGTTTTGCTTTAGAAGATGCATGTTTGCTTTTTATATAAATGTTCACTACGTTAGTCTAACACGTGATCATTAAAAGGTACATTTAGTGTTGTTATCCCTAAAAATGACCCTTTCTATTAGGATTTTGAATAATCTCCCCTGAAATCTTATTTGAAAAATCTACCCTTAAATACTGTTTGGATTGGTTCTCAAAGTTACGCTCATTTTGGTAAGGTATCTCCATTAATATTTTACGACTATTAAGCGTTTCACAAAGCTGCATTTTATTTGTTGCATTGAATTCTAAGGTCCACTCATATTGCAGTGGCCAGGACAGTTCCAGTTTGCTCCAAATGGATGTGCCCGTGATGTTAACAATGGAGGTCCAAACTCTAGTGGATCAGTGGGCGTGGGGTCAGAGATGTTGACTGAGAATATATCTGATGCATCACTAGAAGTTCAAAAGCATATTTTAGGGGAACGCCTCTTTCCTGTTGTCAAACAACTACAGGTATCGTTAGATTCTTCAAACATATATATGTAGTGGCAAAATGAGAGGAAATGAAGTTTAAGTAACGGGTCAATACTCAAATTTGGTATCTGTAGTGCGGGTCAAAACAGGTTACGTAAGGATGGGTGACCCACAAATGCTCTTTAAATATTCATATCTCTAATTTTAAATAATAGTGTTTAGGTTTTTTAAATTTAATGATTTTAGAGGCTACATACAATATACATCTAAATATCAGATCTTCTTTTTTAATAATTGACCTTTTAACTTTTTAGTTAGATGTTTTAGCTTCTACCATATTACTCGCTAGAAATATAACGTAACCTAAATCTACTCATTTGTGGGTAAAAGGGTCATAACACGTCGTGCTGACCCTGTGTTTATTTTTTCAATCATAATGATAAAATATTTTTTTATATATGAATAAAATGGTTTACAAGGTTATATATATACTTATTTACACATTTGAATATTGGATGTTGTAAAACATTATGACCTATTGTTTTTGTCCGTTTAAAATTTTTCAGCCCGAGCTCGCTTCAAAGATCATTGGAATTCTATTGGAGATAGACAACGCAGAACTGCTTGTGCTTCTAGATTCACCCGACAGTCTGGCTGCTAAAGTTAGGGAAGCTGTGCAGGCACTAAATCTTACCCAGACAGATGAATCAACCAACCAAGAGGCTACTCATTCCAGTGTCATATCAGCTGAGGTGGCAGTCAACTGAGAGAAAGGAGATTAAGAGAGGAAGAGCCAGTTTTGACACCTGACCGATCTTTCAGATCGTGTTAGAGGTCACTGGCTAGAATTCACATTTGGCAAGTTTTTGGATTTACCCTTTTAGTTAAACTTATCTAATCAGCTTCTCATGAGACTTTTTTTTTTTTTTTTTTTTTTTTTTTTTTTTTTTTTTTTTTTTTTTCTGTTTTTGACTTGTAATGCTATAAACTAGGTACCAAACTAATGTAGTTATAGCATCTAGTTGTGATGTGTGGTTTGACTTTTCGGTTTAGTTCTGTCATTGAACTTTTAGTGACACCGATATATGAGAAGTTATGTTTTGGTTTTAGATATATATGGAGTATATATTTTTGAATGGTGATTTGATTAAAAAGCATAATCACAAAGTAGAGGATAGAGTATTACAAAGATTGTTAAATCACACTCTATCCAATTATGGGAACATTTGAGAATTAAGGAATGTGTTTGATATTCATTGTTATTGTTTGGTAAGTAGATATGGAATCAAAAAGTATATTTGAAACCCATAACCTCATTCATGGGAGGAGGGGTGGTTTGAATGATATTTAAGACCATATTTTATGTATTAAATCTCTTATTTTCATAATTTTTTTTGTTATAGATTTTTTACTAATCTGGTATATGATACACATAACTTAAACTTATACTACATTCCACCCTCTTATCAATCATACCTATTGTGATATCGAATTGCAAACCAAGCACGCCCAAAATCCTTTTCCGGGCGCTTTGAAGCAAAGACCATGTTATTTCTTGAGGGCAATGAATGGATAGATTTCATCTCATCATCATCAGACAGGCAAACAAACCGAGTGAAAGTAAATACCTCAGTCAAGGTTATCTTGTTGGAAATCCCCCTTTGATGATCCTCTAAGAAGCTTTTCATAGGAACTAATTTTTATTTGTTCCATCTTAAATTTTTTTGATCCATAACGTTTGAAGTACTAGTAACGTGAGTTTGGTTGTGGGTTCAATAAAGATAAACAAAATATCAAAAATCAAATGGATAAAACATGACGATTCATTTCTTATCAAAACAAAATTCTACTTTTACATTTTATTTTTTAGAATAAAATTTTTTACAAACGGTAAATTGTTAAGTGACAGAAAATCCACATCACGAATAAATTTCTTTTATATTTCAGTAGACGGATACTCGATATACTCTCGACAAACGTTTTTTGATGTACGTAGTATTAAGTATTACACAAAATACTAAATCATATGTGATCTATGATGCAAGTTTTAAATTTCAAATTATAAATAAGATGTGTTTTTCATATTACAAATCACATGTGATTATTCAGGGCGTAGATTTTAAAAGTCAAAAAAAAAAAAAAAAAAAAAAAAAAAAAAAAAAAAAAAAAAAAACTCGTTAAAATTGTTCGTGGAAAGTATATAGAAGTGACCCTCTAATGAAAGATAATTTTATGTTTGACATGATGGTGTAATTAATTTTGCTTAATGATCAATGATTCATTAGATATTTAGAATGCGATTAGTTGAAAGAAAATACCATTACTTTTCACAAAATGTTTTGTACAACAAACATTCAAATTAAAAATTTTCCATCAAATTTGCTACAAAACAGAAAATATGCATTTTCTAATTTAACAAAAGAAACTAAAAAACATATTGTCTTTGTTTCTTTGTTTCCCTTGCAAGTTGCAACACCCTTTCTTTTTTACAAAACAGAAAATAATGTCATATGAACGCTTTTTTAATGTTTTGTGAATGATTGATCCCCTTCATTTTTTTTTTTTTACAAAACTGAAAATGAAAAATTATGACTTTTTTAATGCATCCTAATTAAAAAAAGAAGAAGATTTAAATGAGTTTTTCTCATCTTGATTGAAAAATAAGTGACCAGGATTGTCTCATTTAATCGTTGATTTCTTTAATCAAGCTAAGAGTCAAGTCGTTACTCAATTCGATTCAGTTTAATCTCATGACAGTTCTTGTTTGATGAGTTGTGAGATTAAATTAGAAGCAACTAACTAAAGGTCTTTTGAGGGCTACGCTCGAGATTGGGAAAGTTTGCCTCATCAAATTTGACCACGATCACATACGTCTATAGAATGAACGAACTGAATCTCGAGTACGAGATTCCTTTTAAGGCTGGTAGAATGTAACAACCCGTAATTTTCCACGTCAACATTTATTTCCAAACTCTAACTTATTAATTTTAAAACTTTACAAGAACACTTTTTACGTATAACTTTTTAGTTAAATAAACATAAAACTAGAATAACCATCTTGTGCACTGTGACTTTAGAATATATTTAGTCTACAACATTACGGTAATTTTCCATTACTTTACTTCATAATTTAATTGCTAGGGCATTTGCATTTTTAGTTACTCAAGATTATTAATTTAATAAAAGTTTTTTTTCACAATTTAAGTGAACACCCAACGCACCCGACACTCCCAACGATTATTTTTAATACATTCTAACATTCCCTAAATTACTACAAAAAATGCCAAAAATTATTTTGTTACACTTTTATAATTCTTTTACTAAGCCTATTTAATTATACGTATTTAACTTTAACCACAAAACTATTAACCAATACTTATTTTTAATACCCAACACATTTACAAAATACATTTTTATAAACTAACACAATTTTTTTTTCCTAACTTAGCCGCCTCCCTAAAAACCATTAGTATAGTAAGGCTAAGATAAAATATTTGACCACATCTAAAACATGTTTGCAAATATTGAAACCAAAGTGAGCAAAATATGGCTTGACTAGATTTGGTTCCATCTTTTTCGGCTGACATTAGCAAACCACCGCCACCCTATTTATTTTTTTACTAATCTAATAACTTTAGACCATACTTTGACTTGTCCTATATAAGGAGTCCTTGTACCTCATTTCTACACTTGCAAGACAACTATATTCTTTCACTCACGCTCACTGTAAATTGTTAACAAGGAGGAAACAAAGGAAGGGAGGTTACTAAGTCCATTTGGGAGTACTAGTTGTATTGCTAAGGGTTTTGGTGAATAACTTTGGTACATTAGTGTTTTCATCTTCACATAATTTCTCTAAGATACAAGTAAGTTAATACATCATTTTATTAAACCTTACACTACTTAATTATGAGCTATTTCTTTTCCTAGCACTAAATTGCATGGTTACATATGAGTTATATCACTTTGTACATGTTTGTTAATCTTTCCTTAAAACATATAAAGAATGACAACTAGCTGCTATGTCATAAACTTTCATTTTGTGAATACTTAAGTTTCATAACACTCTTGACAAAAATATGGCAGAGTTAGAATAGTTTTGAGGTAGTTAAAAGTGAATTGGGATGATTTGGAAACTAGAAAAATGCACTTTGAAACATTTTTATATGAGGCTGTCCCATTCGACACAAAACAGAAAAATCAGTTGGTTGAGAATAAGTGTAGCCTAGAAATTTAGAAAATATACTCAAAAACGAAAACATGGCCGCTTGAATGGATTAAAACGGACTATTAACGAAGAAGATACCTTAATTTGAAGTTGATTGACAAAAATGATTTTCTGAAACAATACTTGCTGTTGGAAGATTTTTAATTGGAAAAATCGAGTATTAAAAGTTAACTAGATTAGCCTAGACAGAAAAACATGTTAGTATACTTGAACACGAACCCAGGGATATATAAAACTCAAGAAACGGAGCTACAACAAGAAAGATATGGCCTAAAGAAGTTGCGACGACATATAACTTTTGACAGCTTATTATTTTTGCTATTAGAAAGCTGATGGAACATTTTAAAGTAAATTTTGGACACTTTAGAGTAGATTTTGACTAAAATGACGTAAACAAAAATGGTAGAACGTTATGTATACTTACTAGGTGCATTAGAGGTTTTCAAAAATACTTATTAACAAGATGACCATAGTTAATTACGAGATAAACTAGT
Organism: Artemisia argyi; assembly: GCA_030686995.1. Lineage (NCBI taxonomy): Eukaryota > Viridiplantae > Streptophyta > Magnoliopsida > Asterales > Asteraceae > Artemisia > Artemisia argyi. Next base: position 153,376,571 of record CM060685.1, read on the forward strand.
CACGTTATATAAAACGTATATTTGACTCTTAAACGAGCACATTAACGTAACTACGTTTTTAGCCATTAAACTTTACAACAAACATGTACGGGTGATATAACTTTCACAAAATGCATACACGACATAATTTCACGACCTAAATCATACCATTCACTTTAGGTTGCGGTTAGAGTATAGCGCATCGTTTTCCGTGCACACTTGTAACGCATTACTTATTGCTTGAGGTGAGTATTCACGAACCCCTTTTTCTAACTATTTTAATCGTTTTGAGGTGGATGCATGAATTATACTTGAACTAAATTGATTGTTATTTATTGAACTCTATTGACCTAAACTTTTGAATTTAAATCAAACTCTTGAACTATATTGCGAACTTATGACTTGTTTTGAGCTTAATGAACCGTATGTGCTATGACCTAAAGTCTCACCTTATTGGTGGAGCGTTCTTGACCTAAAGTCTCTCCTTATTGGTGGAGCGTGCGAAGTCTCCCATGTTCGAAGCGTTTTTAATCGTATATAATAGTTATATGATGTACTGTTCATACATTCGCATTGTTCGTCACCTATTAGTAGTATGGATAGCGCTATTAGAGTTCAGCCAACCTCTCGTTCACTATGTTACGGGACGCATATTATTTAATTAGGGGCTTTGCCTGGCATACATTATTATATACGTGGTGCTTATATTGTGACCTATTATGACCACGTGTGCTTGACTTCAAGACATAATACTTTACATGCAAGGGGTTGTGAACACACAGGTTGCGAATTTTGTATGGGCGGGATTTGCAACTGAGTGGATTTACAATGCCTTTGCCTTGCGAACTTTCTCAAATGGTTTTTCATATTATATAAAACGTGTGTGGTCACCAACTATTTTCATAGTTGACCCGTTTTCTCTCATGCATTTCAGGTGATCGTCAGTAAGCTTTTCTTCAATGTCTTTGCATAACGAAGTTTTCACATGTCACTACTGATCATTATGTACTAAAATGCTATCTTTTGGAAACCAAACTTAATATTTTAAATTGCCAATGTCGGCTATAACAATGTTATAATGATATACTTTTCCTTTAATGTAAATTATGGTATTGTTCTATATCTATTTTGCGATGTATATTGATTTCGTCGCACCTCGCGTTTCCGCCTTCGGCGGGGTGTGACATAAAGTCCACAAAAATAATGCAGCTATGGTTTACAAAATCTCTACAAAAAGGGGAAAATACCAAAAAACAATATATAGTGAATGTCTACTTTACTGCTATCCTCATGACACTTGAGAATATATATATATATATATATATATATATATATATATATATATATATATATATATATATATATATATATATATATATATATATATAGTGAGGATCATGTGCGGATAACTTTTTTTAGTGCGGACGTACGGATGAATCTGGATCACCCATTTCCAGATCTAATGATGACTTTTGTAAAAAAGTCAAGATCTAGCGCTATCTTCACGGTACAAATTAACCATGCAAATGATTTTTTAATTTTTTTCCTTTTAAGCGCTCCTTATTATCATTTTTTTCTTTACTTTTTTTATTTTCATATTTTTTTGAGCACTTTTTTGTTTTGTGATTATGAGTAGTACCGTGATATTAAGGATATTTATGAGACCTACTATGATACCGTGATATTTTGGCTGATATTTAAAAATTTTAACTTTGATATTAAGATAACATGATAATTACGGTGATACTAACAATATTATGATACGGTGATATTATAAACCAACCATGATACTAATTTTTTTTACATGTAAAATGAAGCGTGATATTAAAAAAATATTCTATGATATCAAAAAAGGTATTATGGTATTAAAATTTTTATTAAAAAAAAGGTTTATGTGATATCAAAATCTGATTTTGACTTTTTTACAAAAGTCAAAATTAAACGCTAATATCACAATACCTTTAACGATGAAAAAGATTTTTTTTTTTAAATTTTTTTCAGTGATTCTTAATTATTTGTTATCCTCTTTCTTTTTTTAATTTTTTCAGATTTTTTTGAATTTTTGCCTAGAAAAAAACACTACTGTGATATTAACGTTTTTAAAAAAAGATGGGATATTTACGATTTTGCCACTTCGCCTTTTTGAGATGGTTGACTAGATGGAAGGCTAAGATTCGTCCATACATCCGCAATAAAATCCAAAAATGTACCGGATCCTCACCCTATATATATATATATATATATATATATATATATATATATATATATATATATATATATACACATTATATATAACAGGAGGCATTTGAAGAATATGCCACCTCATGCCTCCTGTTATATATAATGTGTATATATATATATATATATATATATATATATATATATATATATATATATATATATATATATATATATATATACATTATTTTCGGATTTTTAAAAGCATGCATTTAACTAGCTTAAATTCGGATTTTTAATAAATTTGACAATTACAGGATTTGAACCTAGGTCTTGGCATCCACACACAAGCACTTCAACCATTGGACCAAGTAAGATTTTGTGATAGGTATTTGAAAACAATAATGACATGCTTAAATTGATCTTAATGCCTTTATCAAACATATAATACATACGTAAAAAAAAATAATGTCATTCACACACGTTCATTCTCAATTATCTTGAAGATGGTGTATCCACGCTTTTATAATGCAATTCAGTAACCATGATTTTTATTTTGAAGATCATAAAAACTGTGAGAATCTCTCATATTTGGGTAAGATGTTCCTGTTTGGATTGCTGTTTTGATACATTATTGTGAGAAACATGATAAACTGCTTATCTGATTTAAAATTAATAAAAACATAAGCAAGAATGGTTTGTAGTTATTTAATCATGTTTGTTATTTTGTTAAAACATATAATTTTATTTTGTAGGATGTGCAAAACCTCCTCCATTGTCTTGATAGTCCTAAAATTACCTCTCTTCAATGGCAAGAATGATTTGCAGATCTAGCAAATCGACTCCCTAAATGAGGTAAGAATAAGGTTGAATTTGGAAATTCATATTCTGTTCTCCACATCTATAATGAGTCTTTTTCATCAAATTATATGTAGTTACACTTTCTTTTTTAACTATTATCTGCTAATTTGTGGTGGCTAGCTTAGACAGTAATGGGGTTAGCATCAGCAAGGCTGCAATGGTGTCACCAATATCAAGGCTGTAGTGGATCGGCAACAACACCATTTTTAGGTTAGTTTTGTATGCATAATGTATTTTCACACTGCTATTGTTTTTGTGCATTTTGAGTTGTTTATGAAGTGATGATTTGATATATAATGCAGTAGAAAACTTCTGGTCAGTCTTAACTTCAACAACAACATTTGTTGTTTGTTAAGCTATTGAACAGGTGATTGTAGCGACTGGAGAGCGGCAATACATAAAGTGTGAAATAAGCCATAGAGAATGGATCCAACCCGCAACAAAGTTCAGCTTGGACACAAATTTTCGGGAACTCAGCCTTTATTCACAAAGGTCATACCTTATAGGTCTCTCCCATATTGGCTTACATTTATATAACTTTTCAAGCTGGATATTATATTTGTTTCTAGGGGGTCGGTTAATTGACATTACTAATTCAACTCGCAGTATTGTATTAGCTTAATATGATTGTCTGACGAGAGCTAATGACACTACTATGATTGCAATGACCTAATATAAGCTATTTATGATGTACTTCAAGGGTACTTATATCACTCATGTGTTTCTTAATAAATCCATTAGAGTTATATCAATATATAATGTAAATTGCGAAAGTCATTCTCGCCAACAATAGTCAAAACATTGAACCTTTGATATCAATGACAAGTGCAAGTGACAATGGTAAAAGGGTGTTGCCCTCTAATCAATTGGATCATATCCCATCATCAGCAATTGGCAGATCTTAATATAAAGGTGGTCATGGGCCAAATGCAGTTGCTGGTGGCTCAAGGATGAATGTGAATGTAGTCCCATATACTCAGAACAACAAAAATGAAAATAAAATTCTTTTTACAGAGCTCAATCCATTCCAAATTAAAGGATCCGAAGGGTGGTGATACGTAGGAGAAGCTTTCTGTCCACCAAAGTAAGTTGAAAATATGTTTATTACTCTCAATCATATGATTTTTATGCTACTAATTATGTATAATATGTATTATAAAGGACATGTACAACTGTCCCATTATTCAGGTTACGTTTTATCTATAACAGGTCACACGGGTAAATATGAAAGTAGATAAAAATCAAACGATTCAAAGATGATTGATTTTATTTGACAGTCAGAAGCTTCATGATCTGTAGTTATTACAAAGATAAGTATCTTCAAAGTTAATTGTTTTGTTTTTTGCTGATGTTGGTTGTTATTTTGAAATACCATGATTCCAGGCAGCCAGGAGAGACGTATCAGGCATGGGCACCAGACTGCATGTACTATCTTTATTTAATTTATACTAAATTAAATCAATATTTTTCCTTACAGAAAGCATTGTCACTTATATTAATTGGTTCTGTTAATTGTATAGGCCAAAGAGATTTATTTGCCGAAATGTAAAGAACTTTTCTGATTCACGCGTTCCTTATGGGATATGCATTATCGGAACTCATACTGGTCTCTGGTTCGCTAGCTTTACTTTAGGTTTCCTCCCGTGGTCCATTGTGGATGGAGATAAAAGTTCACTCTTATGGTTGCAACTTGAATACAATCAAATTTTTTTCTTGACGAGTGTTTCAGCAAGCTCAAACCATGAGGAAGAAAAAGAAGCTTGCAAAACTCCTAGGTGTTTGTATTTTGGTATTCAGTACCAATTATGCTTTGGACGTTAAAAATTACATGCACAAATATATTGCTTGCTACATCCTGGTGGCCATTTTGCAGGTAATGGAAGACCTAAGTGATGGTTCTATACAGTATCCTAGAATGCATAGGGACACTGATATGGAATCCCAAATTCACCAATTGGATCAAGAAGCATATAGTTCAGTTTTACGATCCTTCAAAGCTCAAGCGGATGGAATTTCGTGGGTATGCTTTTGATGCGTGGGAATCGCAACAGGCTTTACCTCTCGAAGGATCTCGAGAAGCTTACAACCCCCACCAGGCAGTGTACCTGATCGTTGTAGTATAGTATAGTGACAAGTACCGGGGGATTGATCGTTCAGCTTAGGAATAGTGTCGCTAGGATTAGAAAGCCTAAATACTAGTTCTAAAGGTGAGGGATGATTCTTTTTGTGTTTTTATATTTTTTAGAAAGCAAATTAAAATCTCGGGTTTTGGAAGAGTGGGCGGAATTAGTTGCTATTCAACTAACCCAATACTAAGATGCAATCAAAATAAAATACTAGAAATGAAAATAAGCTAATTTATACTAAAGTTGTGAGCAGTAATTAGAGAAAATGTGTTTACTTAGATTTCACTACTCCCTAGATATCTTTTACACGTTAATTACTTGTTATAATTGCATGGATGACGGATCGTATTCCTTAATACCATTCATGGGGTGGCACACATAACTCCCTAATTCTATGAGCTCTTATCTCCTCCTACACCGTGCCCAGCACAACTATAGGGATTGTAAACAGTGGCTCATGTATTAAATACAACCAATAAAGACCTAGTGCGCGTTGGTTCATGTTTCTTAAGACGTTCAAGCATGTTACCAATTGGAGATCTGCCAGTTTTCTTAAGCCTAACATATAAATCATTCATCCAAGACAAGAATAAACAAGTAATCAACACATAATCAATATCTAGGTTTCATTAGATCTAAGCAAACACAAAAGAGATCTAGCCTAGCATGATAGAATTAAGACAAGAACATGATATAGACAACCAACACATAGACATATTGATTGAATTAGAAGAACACTTATCTTGATTAATCATGCAAGGTATCAAGGGGTTGGAACCCTTGAAAAACCTGTAAAGTTACACCAAAATCGCACTTAGGGTTTCTCCCAAAACTTCTCTCAAAACTTCTCTCTCTAAATGTGAAAAATTAGAAAACTATATATAGAAAAAGGGGTCTGACGGCGTCAAGACCAAATAGGTGACGCCGTCACCTCGCCGCCAAAACAATCCTCGGACTGCCTAGATCCACATTTGACGCCGTCAAGACTTATACACTTCCAGGCCGTCATGACTCTTTTACTCTTGACGCCCTTCCTACATGACGCCGTCAAAACTCTTCTGGGTCGTCATGGAAATTTATGAAATTTGCTCTTGACGCCGTCAAGGATTTGCTCTTGACGCCGTCATGCACTGTTCCCAGCATGGAAAATTAAGACTTTGGCGTTTTCTTCACTTTTATGCTCCAAAAACGTCCGAATTGCTTCCTTTTCCAGATTTCACTCCCAAAGTACCTAAAATCAAAAAAGGAACGATTTAGGGCAATATTTGATCAAATAAATTCGGATTCGGGCTTAAATGACCTCCTAAAAACGGATCATTTTTTGCCTCATCATATACCCTTACACTTGAGATTTGCTTGTCCTCAAGCAAATGCGCTTTTATTCTACTCAAAATACAAGTTAGGGGTCATTTAACACTAATATAAAAGTAATTACAACAAATAATCGTTCCACTAAAGATCAATAGACAAGCACGGAGGTCATACACAAGCACCTCACAAATAGTGTTTAGATACTCACATCTCTCGGGTGTAATAAAGTGTAAATTACAATATGGAAACGGAAGATATCTCTCACTACCTGTCATAGCAAAATAGATTACCATAGGCTTGGGAAAGGATCAAACCTCCACCACATGGCGTAAGCACCTAGGATAAACTATCAAAGAGGTCTTTTAAAGGGTTGTAACGTTAGGTGTAGGGATATGAAATACACGGTTTTGTTGGATAAAGGAAGTTTTACTGGTGGCGAGTTAACAATCTTGGTTAATTACATGTACAATATGGCGTTGCTAAGCCAAGACTAGACTTGACTTAAGCTAATAAATAAAAACTAACAAAAAACATAAAATGAACATAGAATAAAAAGGGATGGTAGTCCGTATGTTTTTTTTTTTTTTTTTTTTTTTTTTTGTCCTTTTTCTTTTTCTTTTTCTTTTTCTTTTTCTATTTTTTTTTTCTTTTTCTTGATTTTTCGATTTTTTTTTTTTTTTTTTTCATACACTCTTACCCTACCATCCAAAATAATACATCATAGGGGATGAAAATTCCCCTTACACTTGAATCTTTACATACTTTACATTAAACTAAACTAATGACTCGAATTAAGAAAATCAAAACACTTGGAGCACTTTTAAGATTAACGTACATATGGGGGTAATAATATGATGTTCTTCCCCATTACTCCATAAAATAAGTTCTTACCCATGAGTCTCAATCGTCCCAAAACAATATGTACAAGGATATGACTCGACTTAGCAACCATGTAATCAATTAGATAGTTAACTTAGGGTTTAACAAATAACAATAATGCACTAAAGATGAGCGCATACACGGAAGGCTAAGGTGATTTGGTTGTACATTTAAGTGGGGTGTAACAAATTCTTCCTTTAAGTAAAATGCTTAAAGTTAGAAACGAAAAGATAGGCTCGGAGGGGTGTACTAGGGGTTTCGTGTACTAAAAATGAGTACAACGCTAAGGGTGTGGGAAAAATTAGTTGACTTAACTAGCCAAGTAGTATGACTTAAATGGTCAAGTAATTATAATACGGGTTTAACACAAGGGTAATCCTAATGCCTCTTATCATGTAGTAAATCCTACTACACGAATGTAGTCTCACTAGCGGTCTCGGAATGCATCACTAACGCAAGTTCTAGAATCTAAATGCTACCGGTACACTCATAAGCACTAATAATGAATGCTTTTCCTATCAAATCTAAAGGCGAACCTCACATATTTGGGCGGAAAATTTTTCTGAATATACGGTTATGTGCTAGTCATACGATCTCCTATCCATGAGACGCTTGCTATGGCTAAAGTTTCACTCCTAAATGTTGTAAAAAAAATTAAATTTGGCGCTAAAATTGCACTAACAAGTATTTCTCATAGTTTTATTACACATCTACCATTAAATAAAACAAACTCAAGCGAAAGTGCATATGTAAGGTATCATCTTTTTACCCTCCCCTTACACTTAAGATGAACATTGTCCCCAATGTTCAAGTAAAGAATGTAAAAGTGAAATAGTAAAGAGAATGAAATCAAATACTCCCCTTATTCGCTCGGTATGGATAATAGGATGGCCAGGTTAAATCTTCCTCCAAGAAAATGAACAATCAAAGCTTCCCTTCCAGAATATAAATCATCTTCTTGTCATACATAACCTGTAAAACCTGACAAAATAGACAAGACAACCTCGCGTAAAATCGGCGGCATCCTATATAAGTTTCTAAATCTTAGAAAACAAGATAAGATATAATGCTTGTGGAATGAATGTTTGCAGATTTCCTGGAGTTTATAAAACTAAAGAATCAACAAAAACTTTAAGACTCCGGTATAAACAAAACTAGCAAAATTTCCAGAATTTTACACACGACGCCGTCAAGAGTAAACTCGTGACGCCGTCATAAGTGACCTGCAGAAATTCTTATGTTAAGTTTCCGGAAAATTTCTGGAAAAACTTCGTCCTACTTCCTGGAAAATCCTGCAAAACATCATTACGACTCGATACAAGCATTTGACTCTAACAAGTACTAATACACATGTCCATTTAATTATTGTTGTGGTTCATGCTCAATTTTGTTCTTATAAACAAATTTGGATCTCCCTTACACTTATCTTTTGCAAAATACCTTTATATGCAATTAAGACGAAGTTAAAAACAAAATAAAGCATTTTCACAATTTACTTTGAAACATGAGCCACAAACAATAAAAATAAAACATGCATACGGAAACAAATAAAATCAAACAAGCAAACAAACAAACAAATAAAAACACACAAAACATGGGTTGCCTCCCAAGAAGCGCTTGTTTTTGTTCTAGTCACGAGCCTGACTCTACCCTTATTTAACGGAAATAGGGGAGGTTCTCCCTACACTTAGGATTAAGTGTGGGTGAAAGTAGCGATACACACCCTTAGGGTGTGAATATGCCACGTGAGGTGAAGGGGGTGAGTGAATGGCTTCCTTCATCCTAAAACTACCCGGATAATATTGGTTGATGGGTGGATCGGTTCCTCTTTTGTCTCCTAGAAATATATCTAAGGATGGAAAGGTGTGTAAAGATTGAGGTTCCGGTTCATCAACACTAGGAATTTCCGTAGAACTAGGAGTAAGGTTATCACTACAAGTATTCAAACCTATATCCTCAAGTGGTACCTGGTCCAAAGGTTCTACCTCCATCGGAATTCCTAAAGTTTCTTCTACTTCTTCCGGGTAAGTCACGGGCGGTGTGTATGCCTCAAATGATGGTAGGACTTGTGGGGTACTTAGTGGGCTTGGGTTTTCTACTATCTCTTCCATCACATCAATATCACCTATGTGTTCATCTTGTATTATGGTAGTACCTAACCATGACATGCAACTAGGTGGCTAAACTCTAAACTCATGTGTGTCGTATGTTTTGGTGAAATCTATCCCGCTCATGCAACTAGGTAGTTCAACACTAACCATATCATAATCTTGGTTTGATTCTAAGTTCATGTTCTTAGAAACTAGGTCATCTCGCTCATACGAATCCACCAATTCGTTGAACTTATGGGTTATGGTTAGGAAGCTTTTCTCAAAATTCATCCAAAGGGTCTCACTAAAAGGAATTGATCCTGCTAATGATCGTCTAATAGAAAACACACATGCATAAAATTCATCAAACCCATCTAAATTTACACCCATCTCCTCTTGTATATATGTAAGATCACTTAAAAATTCATTGGAACAACAGGAGGCAAATCGATCCGAGTAAACTAATTGTTCCTCTATAGTTAATGATCTAAATGGAATTTCATCCGCCATGGAGACAAATGAAAATGGTTTCACAAACAAAGGGCACAAAGAAAAAGATAGACTAAAGAAAACCTAAAAATAAAAATAAAATCTTACTAGAAAGGAATCTAGCAAGTAGACCTAATAAAAAGAAATTCTAACCTAGACAATAACTATTCCCCGGCAGCGGCGCCAAAAACTTGATGCGTGGGAATCGCAACAGGCTTTACCTCTCGAGGGATCTCGAGAAGCTTACAACCCCCACTAGGCAGTGTACCTGATCGTTGTAGTATAGTATAGTGACAAGTACCGGGGGATTGATCGTTCAGCTTAGGAATAGTGTCGCTAGGATTAGAAAGCCTAAATACTAGTTCTAAAGGTGAGGGATGATTCTTTTTGTGTTTTTATATTTTTTAGAAAACAAATTAAAATCTCGGGTTTTGGAAGAGTGGGGGGAATTAGTTGCTATTCAACTAACCCAATACTAAGATGCAATCAAAATAAAATACTAGAAATGAAAATAAGCTAATTTATACTAAAGTTGTGAGCAGTAATTGGAGAAAATGTGTTTACTTAGATTTCACTACTCCCTAGATATCTTTTACACGTTAATTACTTGTTATAATTGCATGGATGACGGATTGTATTCCTAAATACCATTCATGGGGTGGCACACATAACTCCCCAATTCTATGAGCTCTTATCTCCTCCTACACCATGCCCAGCACAACTATAGGGATTGTAAACAGTGGCTCATGCATTAAATACAACCAATAAAGACCTAGTGCGCGTTGGTTCATGTTTCTTAAGACGTTCAAGCATGTTACCAATTAGAGATCTGCCAGTTTTCTTAAGCCTAACATATAAATCATTCATCCAAGACAAGAATAAACAAGTAATCAACACATAATCAATATCTAGGTTTCATTAAATCTAAGCAAACACAAAAGAGATCTAGCCTAGCATGATAGAATTAAGACAAGAACATGATATAGACAACCAACACATAGACATATTGATTGAATTAGAAGAACACTTATCTTGATTAATCATGCAAGGTATCAAGGGGTTGGAACCCTTGAAAAACCTGTAAAGTTACACCAAAATCGCACTTAGGGTTTCTCCCAAAACTTCTCTCAAAACTTCTCTCTCTAAATGTGAAAAATTAGAAAACTATATATAGAAAAAGGGGTCTGACGGCGTCAAGACCAAATAGGTGACGCCGTCACCTCGCCGCCAAAACAATCCTCGGACTGCCTAGATCCACATTTGACGCCGTCAAGACTTATACACTTCCAGGCCGTCATGACTCTTTTACTCTTGACGCCCTTCCTACGTGACGCCGTCAAAACTCTTCTGGGTCGTCATGGAAATTTATGAAATTTGCTCTTGACGCCATCAAGGATTTGCTCTTGACGCCGTCATGCACTGTTCCCAGCATGAAAAATTAAGACTTTGGCGTTTTCTTCACTTTTATGCTCCAAAAACGTCCGAATTGCTTCCTTTTCCAGATTTCACTCTCAAAGTACCTAAAATCACAAAAGGAACGATTTAGGGCAATATTTGATCAAATAAATTCGGATTCGGGCTTAAATGACCCCCTAAAAACGGATCATTTTTTGCCTCATCAGCTTTGCTGTTAGTTTGAATTAATCTTATATCTGTATGATATATTTTTTATCAGGGTTTTGTCAGATGTTCAGTAAAATATATTTTCCCAAAAAAAAGGAAAGTGTTTCCTCATTGTAAAGAAGCTTGTGTTGGTTGATAAATAGTACGAATGGATACAGTACTCTTAAATTCAGTATAGTAAAGTTTCTTTGTTGACTATTTTTTGAAGGATCCAAAGGAGAAAGCCAAGTCGGAGAAAGTCAAGTCGGTATCAAACTATCGGTTCATTCGTAATATACTTTTTCTTAAAACCTTAATATCATTTTTTTTAATGTGTTAAGGTTTTCTTAATTTTAGTTCGTTTATGTTTCAAGCTTGCAACTTTTTATGAAGATTATAAATCCACGTATGATCAATGATTGTCATAACCATGTATGTTTATTTTGATCAACGATTTTTATCAAGCATGTATGTTACCCTAAATCATTCGGCTGTTTAAAAAGAACCATTAATTGTAGCCAGAATCAAATCAGTCCCCTAATATATTTATCTCATTATGTAGATGTTGGTTATATTCCCTCCCCATAAAACCCTAATTTGACCCGAGGAAAATAACATAGGGATCAAATTCCTCAAAACATCACGTACAACTCTTGATTATTAAGATATAGCGGGCTTTGCCACTATGTTGTTACAAACAACTGTGTAAATTTTAATTGTTCGTAGATTCACGATTTAGAGGTCCACTCTCTCAGATTACATAAAGCCGCTATTACATGATGCGTGCACAATTATATCTCACATATTATGTTTATATTATCAGGAGGCTGGTCTACATTTTTGTTAATGTGATGGTGGCCCTTTAAAGATAGGAGTAGGATTTTGGCTAAACGTTAAGCTTTTGTATTGTTTTGCAGAACGTTGTGAGAGAATGACGACTAACTTTCTAAGGGCTAGCTACGACGAGCGAAACATTGGGCAGGTAATTTAATGATAAAATGGTTATCTTATTTTGTTTTAAAACTTTTGCATATTCATCATACCTGTAGTATGGTTAATGCCTGTAACCTTCAAAGTTCAGACTGTTAATTGTCACATATGCTCTAAAAGAGCCACCATGGAACCCCACGGTTCCATTCTTTGCCAAAAACCCCACCAAAGCTTCTTTTATATTTTCCTTATTTTGGATTCTAAGACGAAATTAAAATTTGTATAATAATTAAGTTATTCGAATGGACTAATAATTATATTGAAACAACTGGTATCATCGTTTGTGAATCGTGGTTTGTGGTTTGCTAATGTTTTGCTCGAGTGCTTACTAATAAACTCGCGATATGCTTATTTTCGTGCTTATTTATAACTTACAGCCTATTTGATTGTTAACAAGCTTGTAGAGCTTATGTAAGGTTGTGTCTTGGTTTCGGCTAAAAACCACACTACAAGTACAGTGTTTGTTTTGTTTGTGCTCGCACCATAGCCGCACCACATAGTGGTGTTGGGCTCGTGGGTACAGCCACCAAACCGCAGCCCATAAGGGTGTGTTTGGTTTGATTCTCGGCCGCTAACAGCCCACCCCAAAAGGGTGTTGGTTTAATTTTGTTTTGATTCAATTTAAAAAGGAAAACAAGAGGGTGGTTGTTTGTTTTGCACCCCGGTCAAAAGCTGAAAAGCCTACAGCAATGGGGTGTTTGTTTGTCCGCTGTCAGAGCCCACCCACAACGGTGTTTGTTTTTGTGTGGCGCAGCCGCAAGTGTTGGAAACACGAGGGCCTTTTAGGCTTACGAAGAGAGGAATACTTAGAGAGCTTTCTCAATGTAACTATTTTACTTAAACTTTACTTAGGTGCATCCAAATGCATTACACTAACATCTATTTATACTACTCCATGGAAGATTCTAGAACTGAGATACTTCCATGGATATTCTAACATAATCTAGATAATTCTTATTACTTCATCATCCTTATCTAATTTTAGATAACTACCACTAGATATTTCTATCACATTTGCTACATACTTCTAGTAGATATCATCTACTACAACATTCTAGAAGCTTCCGTACCTTTCTACGACTTTATTGAAGCTTCCATCCCGTTCTTCGTCATTCTAGAAGCTTTACGACTTTCTAGAAGCTTCCATACCATTCTACGACTTTCTAGAGGCTTCCATACCATTCTTCGTCATTCTAGAAGCTTCTTGACATGGGCTTGGGCTTTTATGGATTGTCCAATCTTTGTTGGACTAAATCAAGTTTACGATCCAACACCCCCCTTTAAACTTGATTTCCCTACTCCAAGCATCATCCTTAGTCTCGAGAAATCTCGCTCGTTGAGCGGCTTGGTGAGGATATCTGCAACTTGGTTTACGGACCTCGCATGTATCATTCTTACATCCTTCCTCTTCATAGTCTGTACCATGCTTCTTTTTGTACCCTTTAGCCACATGCCTTGCCTTGTACTTATCCACTTCGCCTTTGGCGTTTTTCTTGGCCTTGTATACCCACTTGACTCCAATAGCCTTTTGGCCTTTCGGAAGGGTCGTCAACTCCCACGTATCATTCTTCACTATTGACTTTATCTCCTTGTTCATGGCTTGTCTCCATATCTTACTTTTCATAGCCTCCTAAAAAACTAAAGTTTCACAATCAGCATATAAACAAAGAAGGGGTATCTCGTCAGTTACCTCGTAGAGCTCCTGCAAACTTCTTGTCTTTCGTTGTCCTTCACTTGAACTTGAAGGTGAGTCTTTGGTTGGAGTTGGACTTTGAGGTTTTTGGACTTCTTCACTTGATTCATTTGTCTTTTCTTCGTTTGTCATAGGAAGAAATTCATACATTTCATTTTCCTTAATGCTCCAATCCTATGCTTCTTCTTCATCGAACTCCACGTCTCTACTCACTACCACCTTCCTTGTGATTGGATTATAGAGCTTATAACCTTTCAACTGCTTGTCGAAGCCAACGAACACATGCTTCTCACTTCTATCATCAAGCTTGGATAGCCTTTGGCTTGGAACGTGAACCTACGCTATGCTTCCGAATACCCTTAGGTGAGAGACGGTAGGCTTCATCCCATTCCATGCTTCTTGTGGAGTCTTGTTATCTAAACTCTTTGACGGACACCGGTTCAATAGATATACTGCACAATCAACCGCCTCGGCCCAAAACTCCTTTGGCATTTTATTACTTTTCAACATGCTTCGGACCATATTGAGAATGGTTCTATTCTTTCTCTCCACCACTCCATTTTGTTGTGGGGAGTAAGGAGCCGTTAGAAATCTCCGGATCCCATTTTCCTCACAAAATTTGTTAAATTCTTTTGATAAAAATTCTCCCCCTCTATCGGATCTCATGGATTTAATTTATAAACCTTTCTCCTTTTCAACCATAGCTTTAAATATCTTAAAAGCTTCAAAAGCTTAGGATTTTTCTTTTAGAAAATGCACCCAAGTTTTTCTTGAAAAATCATCAATAAAGAGCATAAAGTAAAGATTCTTACCATGAGAGGGTGGAGTAATGGGACCGCACAAATCCGTGTGAATTAGTTGTAAAGGCTCCTTAGCTCTTGATGTCGCTTCTTTCGGGAACGAACTTCTAGCATGCTTCCCAAGAAGACATCCTTCACACACTTGATTCGGATGATTAATTTGATCTAACCCTTTCACCATTCCTTTTGAGGATAATAACTTTAAGTCACCAAAGTTTAAATGCCCGTACCTCATATGCCAAAGCCACGAATGATCATTTAAACAACTCATTAAGCACTTAGCTTCATCATGTTGAATGTTTAGAAGGAACATTCGGTTTTTAGTCATAGGGACTTTAGTTATGAGCTTTCCTTCGGGATTTCTTATTGTAGCACTACGATCTTTGAAATGAATATCATAGTTTTTCTCTAAAAGTTGTCCCACACTTCAAATGTTACTTTTAAGATTGGGCACATTGTATACATCCAAAATATATTGGTGACTTCCATCTTTAGCTCGGATAAGTATCTTACCTTTTCCTTTCACCGTCGTCTTTGATTCGTCTCCAAAGGTGACATTACCTTTACTTTCCTCCATCTCCATGAACAAGTCTTCTTCACCCGTCATACGGTTACTTGCAGCGGAATCTATATGCCATGGCTCTATCCTCTCTTCTTGTTCGTCATGTCTTGCCATTAGCAATGTAAGCTCATCTTTATCTTTTACCTCCACATGATTGGCCTTTTCGTCATGTCTTGCCATTAGCAATGTTACCTCCTCTTTGAGATTGAAAGCCTCTCCCACGACCTCTTCGATATGAAAACCATTGGTTTTCATCTTCTTTGTTGACATCTTCTCTTGCTCTTCCTCGTCCTCGGCCTTGGAAACCACCACGACCTCGAAAAGTACCGCGTCCTCGTCCTTGCTCCTTTCCATGTAGAAAGCTCTTTTCTCTTTCTTTGAAAGAGACCTTCGAGTATAAAGCTTGCTCCAAGGGTTCTTTCCCCCTTCTTTTCTTCAACTTCTCTTCATGGGCTTGTAAAGATCCCATGAGTTGATCAGTGGTCATAGAGTCTATGTCTTTTGACTCCTCTATGGCCACGACAATGTAATCAAAGCTTGGTGGCAAAGAGCGAAGAATCTTTTCTATCACCCTTGTGTCACTCAAGCTTTCACCATTTCTCTTCATTTCATTTGAAATGGTCAAGACATGAGTGAAATAATCCGAAATGTTTTCGGATTCCTCCATTTGGAGCTTTTCGAACTCTCCTCTAAGAGTTTGAAGGCGTACCTTTTTCACCTTGTCAATTCCTTTGAAAGCATTTTGAAGGATCTCCCACGCTTCCTTAGAAGTGGTTGCATTTGCAACTTTCTCAAACATCGCATCATCAAGACATTAATAGATGAGTGTAAGAGCACTTTGATCCTTCTTTCTTGCCTTTTGCAATTCCACCCTTTGGGCGGCATTCAACGAACCTTCATCATCATCTTTCTCAACACCTTTCTCGACTATCTCCCACACATCATGTGAACCGAGTAATGCCTTCATTCGAATACACCAACTACCATAGTTGTCTTTGGTAAGACGAGGAAATTGGTACAAGTTCATTGCACTTGACATCTCGATCTTTTAGCTCTGATACCACTTTGTTGGAAACACGAGGGCCTTTTAGGCTTACGAAGAGAGGAATACTTAGAGAGCTTTCTCAATGTAACTTTTTTACTTAAACTTCACTTAGGTACATCCAAATGCATTACACTAACATCTATTTATACTACTCCATGGAAGATTCTAGAACCGAGATACTTCCATGGATATTCTAACATAATCTAGATAATTCTTATTACATCATCATCCTTATCTAATTTTAGATAACTACCACTAGATATTTCTATCACATTTGCTACATACTTCTAGTAGATATCATCTACTACAACATTTTAGAAGCTTTCGTACCTTTCTACGACTTTATTGAAGCTTCCATCCCATTCTTCGTCATTCTAGAAGCTTTACGACTTTTTAGAAGCTTCCATACCATTCTACGACTTTCTAGAAGCTTCCATACCATTCTTCGTCATTTTAGAAGCTTTTTGACACAGGCTTGGGCTTTTATGGATTGTCCAATCTTTATTGGACTAAATCAAGTTTACGATCCAACAGCAAGAGGGGGTGTTTGTCTGCTGCAACGCAGCCCTAACAGGGGGCGTTTATTTGCTTTAACACAGCCCCAACAGGGGGCGTTTGTTTGCTGCAATACAGCCCCAAAAAGGGCACGTTTGTTGCTGATTTTCTGCACTAAAAGGGGTGTGTTTGCTGCTGCAATACAACCCCAAAAAGGGTGCGTTTGTTGCTGATTTTTCTGCACAAAATGGTGTGCTTGGTTTGGTTGTTGTCACAGCCAAACGGCTGTTTGTTTATTGGTTTGTTTGGTGTGATAAAGGAACCCGCGAAGGGTGTTTTGGTCGAGTAAACAAACCTCGAAAGGGTGTGATTTTGGCTCGGTTAAAGAGACACTCACGGGGGTGTGTTCGTAGTCTTGGCTTGACAAACGTCCAAGCGATGTTTACATTTTTACTTTTGGGTCAATAAGAAACCCCCGCGAGGGGTATGTGTTTTGGCTCGGTTTAAGCCACTATTAATCTAGGATCAGCTAACATATCTGCATCTTTATATAATTTTTAGGTTTCAGAACTGGAATCTCTAATCAATAGCTTTGAAGCTGAGATGGAAGGGCTGTCTATTAAGAAAGGAAAAGCGAGACCCCCGAGACCGGTAAGATGATGAATAATGTACTCAATCTCTTATATTTTCACCTTGAAATAGACTTTTCTTTGATATTTATCTTATGTTTTATTATTCACTGGACATATTTGTTTCATAGACACATTTAGAGTCATCAATCACTCGGCGCTAGGTTCATATAATGAAGCTAGAGTTGATATTGAGGCTTCTGGATGATGAATTAAGTAATGTGCAAGTCAATGACGTGAAAGACTTCACTGATTACTATGTTGAACGAAATCAGGTTTTCATGTGTTTTACTAATATATTTTCTATGAGGTTGTTCAAAAATCTGATCCTGACTTTCTAAAGCAAAAAACGAACAAACTGAGTGACCCGATTATACCATTCAATAGAACGTGGAATAGTGGAAAACAAAAGGTCATGCCCATTTTTTTCATTCAAACTTCCAGTTCTCCTCCCTACATACTGTGATACGCATAAACCTCCCTAAAACCACAAAATCTAACTTCACAAAACTCATATTCGGTAACACTAATCATCTTATTATCATCAAAATGCACGAATATGAATCATTCGCATATCAACAAAACTCTAGAATGGATGTAAGGGTTGTACTTTGTATGTATTCTTTTCCCTTTTTTCTATTTATAAGCTTTGATTTATATTTAATGAATGATTATTATGTTGTGTTTGTTATTAGTTTTAGGTGACAATTCATGACCTGTTATTAGTTTTACGTAGCAGTTGGCATATGAAAAGAGAAGCAGACACATGAAACCTTTACACGAAAGTGTAGATGCAAGCAACCATTAAGAAAAATGTGTAAAGAAATATTTAGTAGAGTGTGAAATATGTTTTCCCAGTTGTTACGTGTTACATTCATTGGAATAACAATGGTTTTCTGTCTTATTTACATACATGTTGCGTGACATTTATTTCAGCATTGTTATAGGCTCGGAGTCAGAACCTAAGGTCTGGGTTTTGGATAAGGGCTTATTCGTGATGTCTGCACTGCTGATTCGCTGTTAAGGGGAGTTGGAAACTATGCACACACCATTAGAAGAATCGCGGGCAAATGTATTACATCATACTACACATGAAAACATGTCGGTTACAGGTGTAATCATTGTAGGCTGGGAGTCAGAATGTATGAAGAAGGGTTATTATAATTTATCTTATTCATGTACATATTACTGTACAAAACATCTAAGTAATCCCTAAATTCTAATTCTATTAATATGCTATTGTGCGGTTGTTATTATTATGAAAAGTTCTAATGTGTCCTTAGAGAGCGTTTATAACAAGAGTTTTTGTTTTAAAATTCATTGATATGAATTCAAGAATCAAAATTATATAATATATCGATTGAAGTGATGGTATATGTTGATACATGAATTATTGTTTTTGTTTTATTTCATTGAATTGGATCATGTCTTGTGTCATATATCAGTTTCGACGGTGTCTGGATCAACTTATATTCTGGGGTTATTAACTTATTTGAATTTTAAACAATCTAATAAGCCCACTTTTTGGCTTGTGAGTTTATTGAAGGCACAAAGTCAAAATGGGGTCTGCTTACATGTGCACAAACTTACACCTGGAATGTGTTTACCCACGCTATACACCACCCATTTCAACCTTAAGCCCCCCCCCCCCCCCCCCCCCCCCTTTCAGCTCATTATGTCTCGCTAATTTTTAACTACTCCATTATTGCAGGCTATCCATGTAGTCTTAAAGAAGCTCGAAGAAGGGTGTAGCGTTGAGGATGCCACGGCTGTCTCTGAGCCTGGTGTTCTTGATCAGATAATGAAATGTAAGGTAGGTGTCAAAATGATACTTATTTTCTTCATTTAATAATGAATCGTAAAACAACATGTAGATCGTTATACACCATGATTTGAAGTTGATCGTTGTTCTTGCTAGGAAAGAGTGTTTCTAAGGACTTTACATCAGGATTGGTCGTTACTGTTACCTAATTTATACGCACAACCAGGTAACTGAAAGCCTAATACATGAAACCTCGAGCAAGAAACGTAGGTGACCCAAGTATTGAACTAATGTCGATCAGGTATCAATTTTTAGTGGTTTATAAATTTTATATATTCGTCATCGGTGTAAACCTACATCTACATGGACTATAGGTATAGCGGGTCGACGTAATATGCAAGAGAACTTAGCTCTTGGACCTCCCGCGAACTCAGGCTGCTCTCCAGGTAACTTATGCGCTCATCGCTTTTGTTTACAGTAATATAGTATTTGAATCAATCGTTGAACATGAAAATTTGAATTTTGTTATACAACTTAATGAGACTACACGTAGATTAATTTGACCTTGATTTGCATGCTATTAAATTGAAATGTGATGGTGTAGAAGATGTTTAATTGAAATGTAGTCACATTTTTAGTTAATGAGCGTGCATGTTTTTCCTAAACATAGTTACAAAGAACACAAAGAACTCAAGTTCCACGATGTATGCGTCTTCATTTAACTTAATAACATCTCTATAAAAATAGGCCAAATTCACTCCACAATCACATTCACACACGAATCCATTATTGACAGATTTTTTTTGTGCTATAATGTTTGGTTTATTCATGTTTTGTTTTGCAACTCTTGATTTTTGACGTGCATTTGTTTGGTGGTTGACTAAAAGAAATTTTAACCAAAAGATTTTATATTACGAAAGACATATCTAATAAACAACTTCAACAATATTACTTCTGATAAATTAGTAATATTTTGGTGTATATGGTTTTTTTCAGAAAATACATGGTTTGGTATCTCAAAGTGCGCATTATTTATTGTCCTGGTCTGATTCTTCATGACACCGGGTTCTTAATACAAGCAATAATTTTATAAATAAGCTGTTTGGCATTGGTTTTTACACAATGCTTATTTTTAAAAAGAACCAAGCAGAAAGCTAAAACATTTCTGGAAACCAGTTGAGTTTCATACAATTTTTTGCACCCAACCTAAACTAATTGGACCAGTCATTTGAACATACTAAAAATTCATTTATAAAGCTATGTCAGATAAACCTAAACAATAATTACAATTAATTAAATACCATCTAATATTATGCAACAAAAAATTACAAGTCATGCCCGCCCATCGGGCGGGCTTCGAAATCTAGTATATATATATATATATATATATATATATATATATATATATATATATATATATAATCAAAAGATCATGATACTTTGACATATTTAACTTGAAGTGGCATTTGATTTTATAAGTTGATGGAAAATTATTTTTTTTAAATCTTTGAGAAGTTTTGTCTGCTAAATAAAACTTATACTTTAAGTAGCTTATTTTCTCATAAAATAAGAATAATATTTTATTAATTGTGTGTCAAACAACATACAAATATAAAATTTTAGAATAAGAGATCGATTTATGTTTTGAAGAGTTAATTTGGATTATTTTTTCCCACTTCACTTAATTTTTAGACAGTCCAATACTTTTCATGCATTATTTATTCTAATCCATATTATTGTTTTGGTTATTGTTATCTTTATTATTTTCATTTACTTTTTAAATCTATACTACTATATAATGCATCTAATTTAAAACTAACTCCTAACCAAAAATTAAGATAAGGAGCTTCAATTATGAGGTGACATGTGTCACTTCTCAACTAACTCCGCCTAACTCCTAACCAAAAATTAAGATAAGGAGCTCCAATCAAGAGATGACATGTGTCACTTCCCAACTTAAAATCCACCTTTATTTTCAAATTGAAATATCTTTTTATCTATTTATTTTTTTATGGTCTAATTTCACCATAGTTTTTAAAATTTTGTGCTTTTTAATTTAACATCCATTTTGATATATTTTTATGAGTTTTTAGTTTTTAAATTTTTAGTGGGTTTAATTTTATTAATTCAAAATTTTGTCACTTTAACCTTTATTTCAATCAATACAATCTTGATTTGACAAAATCATATACTTTTGGGGGGAGTGTTTGACGGGTAAGAGATTACGAGGGTCTTTCTATATGCGGGAATAATAATGTCACGGGAAACCCAAGCAAATAAATACAACTAACATATACATTCGGAGTGTTATGAAACGAATTCATTAAGCGGGTAGAGAATTGCGGGAAAAGTTGGGCTATCAATTCGTTTACTATATTATAATATTACTATTCGTTTACTATATTATAATATTACTATATTTATCGCCGCTGTTGTGCGCGGGTATCCAACTAGTAAGATTAAATATATTGTTTACTAAATTAGCATATAAATATAAGTCTTTGTAATTTTTTTATCAACAAATAATACTGTTTTTTTTTTTTTTTTTGAAGTATTTACATACAATTTCACTCGAATCTTATGTCCACTGAGTATTTGGGCCGTGGCCCACGAACGTACAACCTAGATAAGTTTTCGCTAACATTTTGTGAACCCTAAAATGCGAGTGTTAACAATTATGGCCGTCGGATCAATTTGATCATTTAATTTGAGATATCTTTTTACTATATAAGGTTGATAAGTTCTCACACAATTTCACACAGTCTCAAATATGAAAACGAGAACGGCGGCAAGAAGAAATACCTTTTCAGATCCTCGTTTCGATAAGAAAATACCAAATTCAGATGGAACATCATGCTTGATCATGATCATTGTTCATAGTATTTCGATTGTTTGGACGTATACTTCCCAAACTTTCCCAATGATTGAGGTGAATCGTTAACAAGTTTTTTTTTTTTTTTTTTTTTTTCAAGAGTACTTCTACATTTGGTGAAAACTCCTACGATTTGAAGTCTATTTTGTCGAACTAATATATGTGATAACAGGAAAGTCTCTTACAGAAGTTCGTGTTGCGTGAGCCTATACTATGTCAGCTTTGTCGTTTTTTGCAAATTGACTTTTTGGGTCGCGTTCAGAAAAAACAATCTGATGGAAAATACTATATACGGTATGTTTTTATACATACATGAACAACTTGTTTTATTATTTTGTTCTTGTAATTAGTATATGAGATTTGCTAACGGGTGCACACCGAGCATTTTATAAAATGTGTTTATTAAATGCATTTTTTATTGTAAAAAAAAGTTTTAATGTATTAACTAGACATTATATGTATTTATTTACACATCAAAGGGTGCCTAGTGAGCACCCGTTAGCAAATCCTTTAGTATGAATACATTGATCAAATTGCCATTTCTCTGTTAGTATTTGGATATTGGGTTAGCCTCATAATTTATTTGAAATGGAATGATAATAATGTATTTACGTAAATCTAGCGTACCAAATCTTAAACATTGTTTTCCATTTTCCCACTTAGATACATCTATAAGATTTTGGAGACTATACACTTGCTATTATCATTTAGACTAAAATACGCATTGACAAAGAGGGGAAATCTTAGTGATTTGAAGAAAGTGATAAAGCTTTACTGAAAGCTAGCGTGCCAAATCTAACATCGTTATCTATTTACCCTGAATTCATCTTTAAGATTCTAGAGACTAATACGCATACACTTCCTATTATGATTCGACTATAGAATATGCTTACAAATAAATAAGGAACTTCAAGGAATCAAACAATAGTGTTTTGTTAAGGAGTCAGCTTTAAAATTGCCTGCTATTGAACAAGAGTAAAATCAGTAAATATTATATAAACTCTCTTATCACGCGTTACTATCACTCTATTAGCCATATTTCTAGATACCATTTATTAAATAGGAAAATGAAATTGTAATCATGTATGTTATTCATGTGATAGAGGGCTGTTCGAGTTGTATTAATAAGATAACTTATGTTTCCACTGTTTGATAAACTTTGATGGTGAAATGCCAGTTTCTCTTTTTAGTTGGCTGGTTCATATCAAATAACCCAAAGTACTACTTGTTTCCAAACATAAAAAACTGACTATTCTATCAAAGTACAAATGAATCACTAGATGTTCCTCTTACATTTTTTTTTACAGTGTGCTCATGTCCAAGCTACAGGACGACAACTATCACCAGCGTTTAGTCTTGACATTTCAGAACAATCCAACACTCTATTGTACAATGATGAAGAATTCCAGCGCACTGCAAAAATTGTTACTCAAGGCCCCAAGACTTTTCGTGATCTTACTATGGTTCCTTTACATCCTTCTTTGCTAAAATTTCAAAT
This sequence comes from Artemisia argyi, assembly GCA_030686995.1. Classification (NCBI taxonomy): domain Eukaryota; kingdom Viridiplantae; phylum Streptophyta; class Magnoliopsida; order Asterales; family Asteraceae; genus Artemisia; species Artemisia argyi. The sequence goes on from CM060685.1 coordinate 153,400,432, forward strand.
ACGCTTGGACATGTTGAAATTAATTGCACCATAAAGTTGTGGAGTTTGGAGGGACAAATAATGGTTTGGTGATGGATAATGCATGGTATGAGTTTGATATATTTCGTTTTCTCTAGACAAGTTTTCGCATCTGTGTTGATGTATGTGACTATGTTTGTGCTTTGGTTTTTTTCCGGGGGCATGCACTTAAACTAGATGGTACTCTGTGAACTAGCTGTTTTCTTTTATCCTAGCTGAAATCAAAGACGAATATCTTGGCTTGTTCCCTTGTTTACCATTTACCAATGATGTAGGTAAATGGGCAGATTTTTTTGCATTTTCCTGATTGTTGTTAGGTTTATTCTTACAACATTAGTAAATGTTGAACTATAATACCTTGATAGATCTTCTTGAGCACTCTAGAATCGTTAGTTATGTTAATGTAATCAAAAACACACTAATAGATAATCTCTGTAACTTGTATTTTAAAGCGGAAACAAACACAAGTGTAATACTAAGAACTCTTGATCCTCTATGGATCTTTTAATAATAATAAAAGTGTTTTCTAAAATGTAATACAATACATAATCGTGTGTTCCTTTTATACACAAGGAACCCTAAACCGTTTCCCAAGAAACGTATATTCTAAAACTTCTAAAAGATATGCATTATCATTTCCTATATAAACTCATGCATATCCAAACTATAATACATAAAACACGGAAATACTATATCCGCAGAAAGTAATAATGCTGAAACTAGTCTTCAGCAGATACACTACTTCAGCAGGAACCAGCTCTTCAACAGTAACCTTCAGCAGAAACAGTCAGCAGAATTCTTACTTAACAGAATTCCCAACAATCCTCCCCTAATCTTGAATTTGACCTGGTTAAGTTCAAGATTCTTGATAGATCTTCGAAATAACATACCAAGAGGATTGTAATAATACAGCACCAGCAAAGAATCATCATCAGCAGGATCTCTATGATCAGCAAATACTTGAAAGCTCCATTCTTTGCAGCAACAAATGACTAAATGTACATCAAAACAAATGAGTTTCATACTATTCTCATCACTTCCAGGTGTGTTAACTCCTGTGAGAGGTGAATCATTGAAAATAATGGATTTGATGTCTCTTTACCAATAGCCATCACTACTGGAGTAGCCAAGTGTTCTAAGGTACACTGATAACCACATGATTTTTAGCAAATCATCAGCTATAAACGGATTTGAGATGTCTTTACCTGTAGCCGTTTGCACAGGACTAGCCAATTATTTTGATGAAAATCATCTTGGTTAACTGATTACCAAATATGGTTTTCCACTGCCTTTACCACAAGCCATATACATGTGGGCTAGCCAATTATTCAGAATCCATAAAGGAAAAATCCATGGTCAATTGACAACCATTTCAACTACTCATCAATAAAGCATGGGTGAGTTGAAAACCCTATGGTTTTGAGCAAACCATTACAGCTATCAACAGATTTGATATGTCTTTACCAAAGTTTTACCCTTGGGACTAGCCAACTTTGTGATGGAATAGTCAACATCAGGTAAGTTGATAACCAAACCTGCATACAATAGATACAACGCTATACAACAAAATGTTTTTTTTTTTTTTTTTTTTTTTTTTTTTTAAGAAATAAAAACAAATATACAACATGATACCCTTAAACAAAAGCTGCTCTGGAAGTCTTAATCCTTTGTTTGAAGACCTTCACCAAAGATTCAACAAACAACCTTGCATTCCCAACTGGATCAGGAGGAATCTCCAACTTTTGTTGTAGCATTTTCTCCATCAGAGACACTTTCAGAGGATATCTTTTGCTAATGTCCATAATAAGCCTTAGACCAGTTGTAGTTTCCAACACATGAACATAAGGCATAGGATAAAACTTCCAACTCTGAACTTTCCATCTCTGATTTTTCTTCCATATGTCATAGCTAGCACCAGTGGGAGTACAAGAATCAAACAACACTTTTAGATCACCCAACAAATACAATCCAGACCCTGTAGGAGTATGATTTGCATAATACTTGAGAACCAACTCATATAGAGTGACCAAATCCTGATGATCCACAAGATGTAGAATCTCTTGAAGAAATGTAAAGGATATGAAAGTTTTATCCAATATATAAATGGTATTAACTTGACCATTTTCAGTTAACTCCCAGTGAACCAAAACATCTCTAGTTCCCTCAGGCCAATCATCAGGGGATCCTTCTCTTATAAAAGAAGCATCAGAAGCATTCACATTGATTAGGCTTTGTTTGGAATGTGAAGTTCTGACTTTAGCCATCCTCTTTGCTCTTCTTCCAGGAACATAAATAGCTGCATGAGGTAGAGAAGATGTATCAGGAACTTCAGCTTCAGCAGATTCACCTTCTGCAGCATCAGTTTCCACTGATGGATTATTCATTTGTTCATCAGTAGAATCCTGAGAAGATTCAAGTGCAGCAGATGCATATTGTTCATCCATAGCCTTCCTTGTCTGTTTGTCTCTAGCGGCTTGAAGTTCAACTTCTCTTACATTAAGCTCATGAAATCTTGCAAGTTCAGCTTTTTGTTCAGCTTTTTGTTCCTCATCTAACTTCCTAGCAGCCTCTTCACCCAATCTTTCCTCCTCCAGTTGTCTCCTAGTTCTCTTTCTAGATGGAGGATCTTCTGCTATCACTTGAGCTTTACCTTTATCCACATAAGATGAGGCAGCAACATGTGGTACATCAGCAGAAGTAGCAGGTAAAGATACCTTTTCGGCGGCAACAGGAAGATCCACATTAGGGATATTCTTAGAAGCACCCATTCCAGATTTATCATTTCTAGCCTTGATTCTGTTATACATTTCAATCAGTTTGTCAAATGGAAGTGCCCACACTTGTTTCTTAGACCAAGCATTATTATACAATGAACTGCTTTGACTTTTCACATATGTTCTCATATAATCCCTCTGATGTGCTTGAGTCATAGGTTTATCTCTTTTAGCTTTGGCTTTTAACTCATCTGCTACCTTCTTCCTCAACTTCAGCACTTTCACAATTTCAGAAGCCCAGTCTTGCTTCTCCAATCTTTTACCAAGAATGTCTGTAGCTAAATCAGAATTATCAAGCACTTGTTTTCCAATATGCTGCCAATCTGACTCATCAAACTCTTGAACAGCTGCATCCAATTCTCTTTGTCTTTCAATAGGCAAATTAGAAACATAGCTTTGGGTGGCAGACTGGTATGCTGCATCAAACTTGGCTTGCTGTTCCTCAGCCATATTAGCATTCTTCTTATAATCTTCCCATTCTTGGAAGAGTTTTTCTTGTACAGCTCTGTCTTCAGCTATAACAAGCTCATCCACAGCCACATCTGTTCCTTCAGCAAGATCATCATGAGGAACATTCAAATCTTCCATAGGTTCATCATGTAATTCTTGAACCTCTCTATCAGGAGAAACTTGTTGATTCTCAGATGAATGATGAACAGGGGAATTCAAATACTCTTTCCCTGCTACAAAGAATGCTTCTCCTGATGTGTTACCTTTATCAGAAAATTTGTCAGTAGCAACACCACTTGGTGATTGTTTCTCCTGAAGTATATCAATAGTCTCAGCCATGAGCACATCATCATCACCACTAGACACTTTGGAAGATTTAGCAGCTTTCTTTGCCAAATACTGTCTTGTACTTCTTCTTCTGCTGAATTGAATTTGTGGTTTAGATTTAGGTACTTCAGCAGCTTTAGGAGGAACAACATGAGACTGTCTAGCAACTTCAGCTAGAATCTCAAGAGAATCCAAATTTGCCTCCTGAGCAACTTCAGTAGTATCCAATCCATCCTTACTTTGCTTCTGCTGATTCAGCTGTGCCTCCAAATCTTGAACCTTACTTTTCAAACTTTCAATTTCATTACCAAGAGTAGTCTTGGTATCAGCAAGTTCCTTTGGGAGATCATCAGTCATTTTCATGTACCTGCAAAGTGAATCATATACAAAAGTGAGTGTAATAGGGTCCTCTGCTCTACCAGCTGATTGCTCAGTGGTAAGTGGAGCTTCATTAAACCCAGCAAGAGAAACAGACTCATGTACAACATTAGAAAAGCCTTCATTAATTGGCTCTCTCATAGGGCTGTGTGTAGGTAGTCTAGTGAACTCAGGTTCAAGAGGCTGAAAGTTATCTTCAAACTCATGAATTTGCTCAGCTGGAGCATCCTGAGATGGTGAAATGGTATGACTAGGTGACATATGTACAGGGGTAGGTGATGAGTGTGTAAATACTCATCATTTTTAGTCAAATCTGAGCTGCAAAATGATCAAAAATACTCAAAAACGCACCAAAATGCGAACAAAATCCCAAAGATCGTATTTTATATGTTTCTGATGAAAAACGAGTGAAAACAAACGAAAACGAACAAAAGTTACATAATTGGCAGTTTCAGTCCCCCGACTTTCAAAATTTTACAAAACTAGTCCCTGGTCAATCATTTTCAAAGAAAAGTCAACCCTTACTCTTTAAAAGTCAAAACGAATCATAAATGATCTTTGGGAAAAAGTTTTCAAAAAGTTACAAGTTTGGTCCCTCAACTTTGAGTTTTTGGCAGTTTTAGTCCCTGGGCACTTTAAAACGGAAAAATCATACATCATGGTCCTTGAGAAATTAAAAGATGGCAAGTGTGGTCCTTGGTTGAACTTTGGAAGATTGGCAGATTTGGTCCCTCAAAATCAAAAAAATAGCAAAATTGGTCCTTGTGTTTACAATTGCAACCATAAGAACAAATCACCAATCCATAATCCAAGTCCAACTAAACCTTAACCCAACCTTGGCCCAAATTGCACCCAAAGCCCAAAACTAATACAAGCCCACCCCCCCCCCCCACCCCCCCCCCCTTTTGTTTCGTGTGATAATCCTCACCCAGAAACCAAACCCTAACCCTTTTTTAATTAAACGTATCTTCCCTTCTTCCCCACATTCAGTCAATACTGAATAAAAAAAAACACCATCACTTTCCCCCCCGTGACCACTTCCAGCCAACCCAACCATCACTATCCCCTCCCATCACCCTCAAAACCCTCTCCCAATCCCACTAATCCCCTCACACTTGTACCTAACACCATCAACCAGTCATGGGATGCCATGGTGGCAATCCACAACACATTTTGGGCACCAAATGAAGATCAGAAGGCTAGGATAAATGGAGCTTTAATCAAGGGTGGAGATATCTTCAAAGAAAACACAAGATCACCTCAGTGAAGAAGCACAAAGAAGAAGACAAGAAGGAAGCTTATTTGGTACCTACCACTCCTAGGTTTAGTATAAATAGATTATTGATTGTAAGCCTAAGGGCACATCTTTCTTATCATCTCTTTTTTACTGTAATCGTTATTTTTAAAAAAGTTTAGTTTCAAATTGTAATTTGAGTTTTCAAGCTTTAATGGAAATTGAATTTTAAGTTTCTCTAAATCTTTGTTTAAGTTTCATTGTTATTCTTTTATGTATGCTTGGTTACTGGTATTTCACTTAAGTTTATAAAAAAGAAAAAAACACAAAAGCTCAGAAAAGAAAAAAATAGGGAGAGTAAAAAAATTCCAGAAAAGAAAAAAAAATGGATGGGGATAAAATGATGAGTAGCAGCAGGAATGGAGTATGGTTTAGAGCCCATGGGGGCAGTTAGGTTACTCTTGGTTCATGGTTCTCAGGCCTCGCCTTTGCTTGGAAGTCAAGTAGGCTCTTACCTCTTATTTCGATCATAATCTGTGTTAGCTGCTAATTGTTTTTTTTTTGTGCTTGTTGATTTCTGTTAGCTTAGTATAAATTGATTAGGTAGCATATTAGTAATTTACCTAGAAATCATTAAGCTTAGGAGTATTTGAAATTGATAGGTTATTGGTGATGTTGTTATTTGAAGTGAAGAATGGTTCAGGTAGTTTTCTTAGGTAATGTTTAACTTTAATCAACCCACTTCTTAGCCATTTTTAAAAGAAAGTCAAGGTTGTCTGAGTGATTCCAATAACAACTTAACTGTTGTGGTGTTATCAGATTAAAAGGTTCAATTTAGAGTACAACTAAGTTAGATAAGTTAATTAAGCTTAGTTTAGTGATAATCTAACTTATTTAAGCATTTAGAGTTCTTAGATAATCACTTTAGTCAACTGCAACAAGAATCGAAAGAAAGTCAAATTGCATTTTCCTCAATTTTCCTCAAAGTTGTACGAATTTTCACGAATTAACGAATTGGAATTGGGTTGTGAAATTTTTTGTGGAAGTTATATCGCAGCTCGACTATTGATTCCCAGGCTTGCTCCATTTTTGTGAATTTTTTGTGGGCCCCACTACTGCCCAAACAGGCCTGCAGGGAAAGAATTCATCCTGCACGTTTTTTGCAAAAAATTTGATGGTTGTTAGATTACTGGTCTGTAGGAATCAGATCTTGTTAGTTGTTGATTTAGGCAGCCCCCTTAGGGTAGTTTGAATATCTGTTCGTAGTTTTGCCACAAAAGTTTATTGAGTGCTTGTTAACAAGCCGTCTCTTGGCCCGTTGTGACTGCTACTGTTGTAGTCTAGTTATTTGTTTTGTAACAGATTGGTGATTTTTTTATGTACTGGTTGTTGTTTGCAAGTTGAAACCATTGTTTGCAGCCTGTTGTCGTTGTTAAATTTACAAGCATTAAGCTTGCTTAAGTCATTTGAATTAAGAATGTAACTAAGCAATCGTATAAACTAAGAACAATTAAAACCTTGATTTTTCAAACACTTTGATCCATGACTGAAAGTGAGATTTGAATTGGTTTTAGTTTGGATAAATCTGATTTTTAGTTTATACCTGTGTTTTGTGGAACCAGAAAGCAAAAAGAAACCGAAACAAAAATAAGACAACTTTGGTGTAAAAAATTGGAGTCGAACCCCTGACCTCTTCCCCACAACAGACACAACACATAATCACAATACCATCTGTGATATTCTTTCTTTTTAGTTATTAGTGTCTTTAATTGTTTATTTAATATAGTATCATTTTTGAATTGCTTATTACTAGTCTAGTTTCCATTTTGCTTAAATGCTGCTTAATTCAACTGCTTATTCTTTGTTTTTATTTTTCTTAGGCTCATATTAAGTACATTTAATTTTCAAAAAAGTTTCAGAATTTTTGGAATAGTTTTAATATTTATTTCCAATTAACTAGTGCAAATTAGTTATTAATTCATAGTAAATAGAGTTTTTGTTAAAAAGTTAATTTTCTTTTTTCTAAAATTTTCTTTTACTCTTAGAATCGTGGGAAAATTATTTTTAGACCCGTAGGACGTTTAGAATTTAAAACTCGCGTTTTATTTTGCGCGCTCGCGTTATTTTTTATTAACCGTCGCGTTTTTAATTTAGTTAACGTTTTAAGATTCCCGACACCTAATTATGTTTTCCCGTAGTGTTTTAGGAATTTCTTAGATTATTAGTTGCCTTAGGTTAATTTACGTTTACTCTCGTTCGTTAATTTTCTAATTCGTTAATTTAACGTATCTCAAAACCAAATAATCTTTCCAATCATACAAGATTTTAATCTCAATCTCATTCGAAGCTTTCCATTCACACCTCGTTGGCGTACGACCCGGGAAATCACTTCCCGGTCTCACAATTTGAATATCACTTTCACAAGTTTTGCGAGGTAATCGTTTTCGTAAACGGTTTACTCGTATTACTTCACGTGTTTGTCTCACGACAAATTGTTGATATTTTGATAAAATTGTTGTTTGCACACAACGAAACACAACGAATCAAATGGCCGCTGCCGGGGAGGCTGCGTGTCGAAAGTCTCGATAAGGTTTAGACGATTAGTCTTGTAGAACTTCGCAAGAAGTTACGCTTTTATAAAACGTATAAAAAACCAAAAATATTTTTCTTTTGTTTCTAGTATATGTATTATATCTATATAAGATAAAGAAAAATACAAAAAGATTTTCCCGTTTCATTATTTAATAAATACAAAGTTAAAATCTTACCACCGCAAACTAAGGCAGAACACCTACCAACTGGGGGTGTGACCATAATAAGTTCCCAAACAAAAGATCAAAACTTGCCTTTGTATCACTTGCGTATTGGAAAACTGTTAAACGAGAAACACACTTTAAGAGGAGTCGAAACGGTATGTGGCGATCCAACGAACTGCACCCAGTGAGAGATCCATTCTTCTCTCCCGCTCCTTTGTGCGTTTTTCTTTAGAAGTTAACCTTGCGTTCTTGATTATTGGTTTAAGTTCCCTTGTCTTTAAAGTGGTATTGTTTTAATTGATATTTTTTGTGGTGCATGCGCACACGTTCGTCTACGTCAACGAGTCCTTTGCAATCGCTAAATAACATTCCAAGAAGAAGGCGTAATCGACGACGTACCAATCGAATAGTCGAACCCGAGTTTCGTACTATTCCCATCATGGCGGCCGAGCCCACTATGAATGAGCTTCTCCAAGCACCAATCGAGGGTTACGGAGATGCTATCATCATTCCAGCCATCGTGGCTGACAATTTCGAGCTTAAGACGGGGTTGATTAACTTAGTCACCTCGCGTCAATTCTATGGTTTCGAGAGGGACGATCCTCAAGATCACATTCAATGGTTTAACAAAATCGCGTCTACCATCAAATGCAAAAATGTCCCTGAGGAAGCTATCAAACTTCTTCTCTTCCCATTTTCCCTCGATGGGGCTGCCAAAAATTGGCTAGACAAACAACCCCCTCGATCGATTGAAACGTGGGAAGATTTGGTCAAGAAGTTTGTGAACGAATTCTTTCCTCCATCTAAAACCACCGCCCTCAAGAATGAGATCATGAAATTCACTCAAAAATTTGATGAATCATTCGGTGAGGCATGGGATCGTTACAAGGACATGCTTTGTAAATGTCCTCATCACAGTTTCTCCGAGTTAATGCAACTCGAAACTTTCTATAATGGTGTGAGCCAAGTCGATCAAGACTCTCTTAATGCCTCCGCGGGAGGCAACTTCTTGAATCGAACCACCAAAGATGCTTTGATGATCATTGAAAACAAATCCAAGGTCCGCATTCCACGAAGCAAATCGGTTGTTTTGCAAATTAATGTTGGTCCTTCTTCCTCATCACCCGTGGCTCAATCTAGCACCGATGCTAGACTTGACAAGCTCACGGAAGCTATTCATGCTTTGGTTCTCACCAAAACAAAGAAAGTCTCTTCTCAACCTACTGAAGTAAAAAAGGTTGACACTTGTGTTACTTGTGGTGGTCCACACGCTTACTACAATTGTACTGCCACCGATGGCAATCCATTTGAAGTAAATGCAATAGTCGGTAATTCTAATCAAGGAGGTAACCAATACCGTCCTCAAATGGAACCAAATTACCGTACTAACAATCAAAGTGGTCCACCTGGTTTTTCTCAACCCAATAATCCAAATAGATTCAATCAAAATCAACAACAAAGAAACCCGAATGTTCAAAACCAATTTCAAGCCCCTATGAACCAATTTCAAAATCAAGGGGGAAATTACAACCAAGGTTCTCACAATCAAGGAAACTTGAATAGAAACCAAGGTTATGGTAATTTCAATCAAGGAAACAACTTTCATGGTAATCAAAACCATGGAAATTTTCAAAATCAAGGTTTCAATCAAAACAACCGAGCTCAAAACTTTCCTCAAAATCAAACCGTTGCTCAACCTCAATCATCAACCGATGAATTGTTGAAGCAATTTATGAAAGCTCAAGAAGAAACTAACAGGTTGTTGATCGGTCAGATTTCTGAACTTAAGAAGTCTTTAAATGATCGACCTTCGGGATCGGGAACGCTACCAAGCAACACGATCGCCAACCCGAAGGGCGATGTAAAGGCGATCACAACCCGTAGTGGAGTTTCTTACGATGGACCCACGATTCCTACTACCTCATCTTCTTTTCCTCACGAGGTAGTGGAACGTGAACACGAGGCAACAAAGGACAAGGTACCAATCACAAGTACACGAAGTACCGCACACGTCCAACCTCATGTTGTCCCAAAAACCAAATCAAAACCAGGAATTTTTTTTTTAACCCTCGGAAAATCCCGTTCAACAAAAAGCTTCAATACCATATCCTTCGCATTTAAATGATCAAAGACTCCGCGAGCAAACTAATGATCAAATGAAGAAATTTCTTGAAATTTTTCAAAAATTACACTTCGACATTAGTTTCGCGGATGCTCTTCTCTATATGCCCAAGTTTGCTTCCACTTTCAAGAGTCTTCTAAGTAATAAAGAGAAACTATTTGAACTCACCAAAACTCGTTTGAACGAAAATTGTTTGGCGGTTCTCCTAAAGAAACTTCCCAAGAAATTAGGAGACCCCGGAAAATTTTTCATTCCATGTGATTTCCAAAAGCTTGAGGAATGCTTTGCCTTGGCCGATCTTGGCGCTAGCATAAACCTCATGCCTTTCTCTATTTGGCAAAAACTTTCACTTCCCGAGCTTACACCAACACGAATGACTCTCGAATTAGCAACCCGTTCGGTTACGATTCCGAAGGGTATCGCTGAGGATGTCTTTGTGAAGGTTGGCAAGTTCCATTTTCCTGCCGACTTCGTAGTCGTTGATTTTGGTGCCGATCCTCGTGTCCCCCTTATTTTGGGAAGATCATTCTTAAAAACGGCTCGTGCATTAATCGACGTCTTCGAAGGAGAAATGACACTTAGAGTTGGCGATGAGAAATTGATCATAAACATTGAAAACACTTCAAAAGATCTTCTCGACCTTGAACGAGAAGAAATCAACCGACTTGATGTCATCAATTTTGCATGCGATGACCATATTGAAGAAGTGTTAAGTGTGCAAGGATCAATCAATTCTTCCATTGATGTCTCTCCCCCCTCTCTTACTCCATTTTTGGGAGGTGACTTCATTTTGGAAGAAATCGAAGCTTGTTTGTCGTGTGATTTTCATGTTGATTATGATTCTATCAATCCCGAGGAAGACATACTTCTCCTTGAGAAGTTGCTCAATGATGATCCTTCATCTCTTCCTCCAAAAGAACTTCATAATGTGGAAGTCAAAGATGTTGAAAAAACTGATGACTTTCCCGATGTCGAACTCAAGGAACTTCCGCCTCATCTCGAGTACGCGTTTTTGGAGGGTGACGATAAGTTTCCCGTCATAATCGCTAAAGACTTGAGTGAGGAAAACAAAACCGCTCTTCTCAAGGTTTTAAAGTCCCACAAGCGAGCCATTGCTTGGAGGCTTTCCGACATCAAAAGTATTAACCCGGAATTTTGTATGCACAAAATTTTGATGGAGGATGACTATAAACCGGCGGTTCAACAACAAAGACGGGTAAATCCTAAGATTCATGAGGTTATCAAGCAAGAGGTCATTAAACTTCTTGATGCCGGTTTGATTTACCCTATTTCGGATAGTCCTTGGGTGAGTCCCGTTCATTGTGTGCCCAAAAAGGGTGGCATAACGGTTGTCAAAAATGATGATAACGAGTTAATTCCGACTCGATTGGTAACGGGTTGGCGTTTTGTATCGATTATCGAAAATTAAACGACGCCACCCGTAAAGACCATTTTCCATTACCTTTCATGGATCAAATGCTCGAAAGATTGGCGGGAAACGAATACTATTGTTTCCTTGACGGTTTTTCGGGTTATTTCCAAATTCCCATCGATCCTCAAGATCAAGAAAAAATGACTTTTACGTGCCCATACGGAACATTTGCTTATCGACGCATGCCTTTTGGCTTGTGCAATGCTCCGGGCACATTTCAAAGATGCATGATGGCCATTTTTCACGACATGATCGAGAAAACAATGGAGGTCTTCATGGATGATTTTTTGGTCGTTGGGAATTCATTCGAATCATGTCTCGCCAATTTAGACAAAATGCTTCAAAGGTGTGAAGACACCAACCTTAGTCTAAATTGGGAGAAAAGTCATTTCATGGTCAAGGAAGGAATTGTCCTTGGCCATAAGATTTCCAAGAGTGGGATTGAGGTTGATAAAGCTAAAATCGACGTCATTGCTAAGCTTCCTCCTCCCACTACTGTTAAAGGTGTTCGGAGTTTCCTGGGTCATGCCGGCTTCTATCGTAGATTCATCCAAGATTTCTCGAAGATAGCTAGGCCTATGACCCGACTTCATGAAAAAGAGACTCCATTTGTCTTCTCCGATGAGTGCATCGAAGCTTTTCAAAATCTCAAGAAAAAGCTCACTGAAGCACCCATTCTAGTTGCCCCCGATTGGGACCTACCTTTCGAACTCATGTGTGATGCAAGTGACTTTGCAATGGGTGCGGTCTTGGGGCAACGAAAAACCAAACATTTTCAGCCGATTCATTATGCAAGCAAGACCTTGACCGAAGCTCAAGCTCATCACACTACAACGGAAAAAGAATTACTAGCCGTTGTGTATGCGTTTGAGAAGTTTCGGCCATATTTGATCTTGACTAAGTGCATAGTGTACACGGACCACTCGGCTCTAAAATATCTCTTCGCCAAGCAAGACGCTAAGCCGAGATTGCCCCGTTGGGTTCTCCTCCTACAAGAATTTGATATCATCATTCGTGATAAAAAAGGAGCCGAGAACCTCACTGCTGACCATCTTTCCCGATTGGAGAATCCTCATCAAGGAGTTCTCGAGAAAAAGGAAATAAACGAAACATTTCCTCTCCAGACACTTAATGTGATTTCCTCTCGTGGTGATTCTAGTACCCCATGGTTTGCCGACTTTGCAAACTACCATGCGGGGAACTTCGTTGTCAAAGGGATGTCGTCCCACCAAAAGAGCAAGTTTTTCAAAGATGTTAATCACTACTTTTGGGACGATCCCTATCTGTTTAAAATTTGTGCGGATCAGGTTATTCGAAGGTGTGTTCATGGCCAAGAAGCCATGGAAATCCTAAAGGCTTGTCATAATGGACCCACCGGGGGACATCATGGCCCGAACTACACCGCTCGAAAAGTATTTGAGTCCGGTTTTTATTGGCCCTCCATTTATAAAGACGCCCATGACCTAGTCAAATCTTGTGACTCGTGTCAACGTCAAGGAAAGATCACACAACAGGATGAAATGCCTCAAAACATCATCCAAGTGTGTGAAATCTTTGATGTTTGGGGCATAGACTTTATGGGGCCGTTTCCGTCTTCACGAGAGAACAAGTACATACTCGTGGCCGTTGACTACTTGTCAAAATGGGTCGAAGAAAAAGCTCTCCCAACCAACGATGCCCGAGTAGTTGTAAAGTTTTTGAAATCGTTATTCTCAAGGTTTGGAACTCCCCGCGCTATCATAAGCGATCGCGGTACTCACTTTTGCAACGAACAATTTGCAAAAGTCATGCTCAAGTATGGTGTCACTCACCGACTTGCTACCGCCTATCACCCACAGACGAGTGGGAAAGTGGAGGTTTCAAACCGAGGTTTGAAAAGAATTCTTGAAAGAACCATTGGCGAAAACCGTGCCTCTTGGTCGGATAAGTTAGACGACGCTCTATGGGCCTTTCGCACGGCTTATAAAACACCCATCGGGTGTACTCCTTTTAAGCTCGTGTATGGAAAGGCTTGTCATCTACCGATTGAGCTCGAGCACAAAGCTTATTGGGATTTGAAGAATGCAAATTTTGATCTTAAGTCTGCTGGTGATCATAGGAAAGTTCAACTCAATGAACTCAATGAACTTCGTGATCAAGCTTACGAAAACTCTTTAATCTATAAAGAGAAAACCAAAAAGATCCATGACTCCAAAATTAAGAACCGCGTTTTCAACGTTGGTGACCGAGTCCTTCTTTTTAACTCTCGATTAAAGATCTTTTCGGGTAAGCTTAAAACCCGCTGGACCGGACCTTTCACCGTTGCCAAAGTTTATCCTTATGGTACCGTCGAATTATCTCAAGACGACGGTCCAAATTTCAAAGTAAATGGGCATCGGTTGAAACATTATTTTGGAGGGGACATACCACCTATTGTCCCGGACCTCCAAACTTTCCCCATGGACCAATGAATTCAGGGATCGAGTCAAGCTAGCAACTCGACAAACAAAAACAAGTAACAACAAACACGGGTTTTCACCCGTGTATCTGATTTCCTTCTATTTTCTAACACCCTAGTGTGGGGGGGAGTGGCCACCCCCCACAGCTACTTGAGATGTACATATCCTTCAAAAAAAAATGCTTATTGCTTTTCAGCTTTTTCCAATGCTTATTTTTAGTGTATTTGTGCTTATTCATACTTAGCATAGCTTATTCTAAGGTTTCTTTTCAAATTTGCAGTTCTAAAATCCCTTTTTCCTTTTAAAAACCAAACAGATACTCCATTAAGGGGTGTTTGGCACAAGCTTTTTCCTTGCAAAGTCACTTGCATCACACATGAGTTCAGAATAGCATACTTGTTATGATCGCCTCTCAACTCAATGGGTAATGGTTCAGCAGTTGTAGCTACAATAATAGCAAGAATAGCGATCTAACAATGGGTTCAGCAGTAGAAATAGGTAATGGTTCAGCAGTTGTAGCTGGCTCTTCCTCCATTACCACTGAAGGATTACCATCAGCAGCAACACCAGAAGATGATGGATTACCATCATCAGCAGCATTTTGAGAAGGCACATTACCAGCATCATCACCCTCAACTACATTATCATTGCCATGTGGCAACATAGCATCTAACAAAGGGCGATGTTCCCCATTATAATTTGTTTTCATGGAAGCAAACAACTTAGAACCAAGACTTTTAATAGGCACATGGGTTCTATCTTCAGTGGTTATGTCTAAAATTATTTGTAAGAATCTAGGGTACATTAAAAACTTATGTTGTTGTTTATCAACATTTTCTAGCATATTATCAAAAATAAACTTAGAAAAATTATAAGTTAGACCCTTAGAAAGACAAACAATACCACAACCCAATTGCAGAGAGAATTGGTTCCATCCACCACACTTGTTGCTTATACATTGGAGCAGCAAATGCACCAAATATCTCCACTTAGGACAAAATTGATTCTTGTGCCACTTAGATGTATCAGTACTTTGATATCCAGCTTCCCTAAGCCCAGCAAGAATCTCTGCAGTGTTGGAATGATACACACCATTCTCATCATCCAACTGAAGCTTTGTCCTAATCAACCCTTCTGTCACCACATACTCTACACCATCAATCTCAGCTACAATCTCTATGTCAGATCTCTTAGTAGCAGATGCCCAAAATTGCTTCACCAATGATTCATAAACCAGATTGGGACTATGTGTCAAAGCATAATGAATTTTTGACCTTTGTAGAAACTCCACCATTAAATCGAATTCTTCATGTCCCTTTGCCTTTTTCAGAATAGCATACTTGTTATGATCGCCTCTCAACTCAAGTTGTGCCATTTGAATGAACTTGCGTGAGACGGTTATGAATTACACAGAGAATAATGGGTTTAAGTGGAGTGATAAGCGAATAATGTTGTTTAGGAAGATATATTCAAAGTGGGTTATATTTGGAAGTTCCCCAATCGTGGTCAAAATTATCGGAACTAATTATTGACCGAGTCTAACGTGTAATTCAAAAACTTCCAATTTGAAAATTTACCCTTCAGCAGAAATGAAAGTCAAGCCTGCTGAAGAATGGTTAACATCAGCAGAAACCAAGCAAATGTAAAAATATCTTCGGTGAATATCTTGATTTAATTGTGCCACCCAACTCGCATTAATTATCGTAACGCCTAAACTTGGCTTATTTAATCACCCCAAATAACACATCTCAGTCATCAATTTACCCCAAATCATCTCTCAAACCCTAATTTCCCAATTAAACCCAATTCACCACCAAAAACATGTCATCAAACCCAGAAACCTCAGATCACAATTCCTCTTCTTCATCATCAGAAGAAGATTTACCACCATATCCATGGGAGCTTGATGATTCTGACTATGAAAGAGAACTGGAGAGACGATGGGATGCACAAGAAAGACAATGGAATGCACATAGGAAGGGTGAACCAAGCCATGTACCCATTCCTGCTGAGAGAGAGCTTGTCTCTCCCTTCATCTGTACCTCTGATGAAGACTCTTCAGAGGAAGATGCTGAATATCCAACCTTTCTTCCTCCTTCCACACCAGAGAGATCCCAACCAAGATCAAGTAAGAGAGATCCATCTCTTCCAACATCACAAAATGAGGTGTTGGATCTTCCTGCTCCATGACCTGATCTTTCTTCACAAGAGCACATTGGACAGAGCAAGAAGGCAGAGATCATACGTAAGGGAAAGGAGAAGCTGAAGTAGATGATTGAGGAATGTTGCCATGGACCAAAGTTCTTGAGTATTTTCTTGACTTTGGTACTTGAGCATCTTCACAGTCTTCCTTCTCTTCTTTTTCCATTTTCATCTTCAGCTTCATCATTGTACTTGTCATAGCCTCAAGTATTTTGTAATAAGTGATAGAAGCTAGTAGTACTCAATTAGGCAAATGTCTAGGAATGGTCATTGTAATCCAGTTGGAACTTTAAATGTAAGCTGTAACTTGTTTCTCTGAATGAATGAAAAGATCTTCTTTATTAATCAACTGTGTAAGACCTTCAGCATAATCAACTAATCAGTAGAAACCATGTTCAGCACATTTGACCACATTCCCTTGACTACAGCTCTTGGTGACTTTAACATTCAACTTACAATCTCAGAACATCTAAAAAACAGACATAAAACATGCAAATACACCAAACAACTTGCAAAAAGATTAGTGGGTTAGTGTTAAAACTCAAAAAGTATACAAATTATACATATCTACAACATATCTACAAAGTTTACACTCATAATCCTCCCCTGAGGCATATGCCTCCCCTGAGGCTTATGCCTCCCCTTAAACTTTGCAGTTAAGGGTTAAGCATTCCAATATGGACCACCAAATATTGAAACCTTGGTCCATCAAATGCTTTGGTTAACAAATCTGCCACATTCTCATCTGTGTGAATTTTGACCACTTTAATTAAATGTTTCTCATAAGCATCTCTGATAAAGTGGTGCCTGATTTCAATATGTTTGGTTCTATTATGAAAAACTGGATTTTTAACAATACAAATTGTACTTTGATTGTCAATGAAAATGGTAGTATTCATAAAGTTATACCCATAATCCAACAATTGATTCTGAATCCATAGAACCTGTCCACAATAATTGGCAGCAGCAACATACTCTGCTTCAGTAGTAGAGGTAGCAACAATGGTCTGTTTCTTGCATTGCCAAGAAATCAGTCTCCTTCCAAGAAATTGGCAACCTCCAGTTGTGGATCTTTTATCCAAATTTGCACCAGCATAGTCACTATCACTATAAGCTGCTAGCTGAAATGGAGACTCTTTGGGATACCAAAGACCTAATTTAGGTTGGCCTTTTAGGTACTTAAAAATCTTTTTGACAACATTCAAGTGAGAGGTAAGTGGAGTGACTTGGTGCCTTGAACATGCACTCACAGCAAATGTAATATCAGGTCTTGAGGCAGTCAAATACATCAAAGAACCAATCATTGACCTGTATAAATGAACATTCACAGGGAGATCAGGATCAATATTGTTCTTTGGTTTGGGAGCCTCATAGGGAGTAGTGGCAGTCCTGACATTCTCCATAGCAAACTTGGAGAACATATCTTTTACATATTTCTCCTGATGTATGAAAATACCATCAGGTTTCTGCTGAACCTGTAAACCCATAAAGAAAGTGAGTTCTCCCATGGCACTCATTTGAAATTCTCCCTTCATCAGATCCTCAAACTCTCTACACCATGCTTCTTTGGTTGAACCAAAGATAATATCATCCACATACACCTGGACAAGAATAATATCCCTGGAATCTTTCTTGAGGAATAGATTCTTGTCAATGGCACCTCTTCTGTAGCCATGCTTCAGCAAAAATGTGGAAAGTCTAGCATACCAAGCTCTGGGAGCTTGATGAAGTCCATAGAGAGCTTTGACAACCTTGTACACATACTCAGGATGATCAGGGTCTTCAAATCCCTTGGGTTGAGTCACATAAACCTCCTCTTCAATCTCACCATATAAGAAAGCACCTTTAACATCCATCTGATAAACCATAAAGCCCATATAAGAGGCATAGGCCAAAAATATCCTAATTGCTTCAACTCTGGCCACTGGTGCAAAGACTTCATCATAGTCAATGTCTTCCTCTAGTCTAAACCCTTGAGCCACTAGTCTTGCTTTGTTCTTCACCACAATCCCCCTAGCATCTCTTTTATTCTTAAAAATCCATTTTGTCCCAATGGCATATTTACCATCAGGAAGAGGAACCAAAATCCAAACCTGCTAATTCTTAAATTGCAGCATCTCTTCTTGCATTGCTTCAAGCCAACTTGAATCTGCCAGTGCTTGAGGAACACTAGTTGGCTCTATCTGAGAAAGAAAGCATGCAAACAGACAATGTTTGAAGTCTGTGTGATTGTTCCTCTTTTGATTGTAGACATAAGAGATGAAAGCAACTTCACCATATTTTGTATTCTTTACAGTGCTTCTAGTTCTAACAGGATCTTTAGGATCTCCAATAACCTTTGATAGGGGATGAGCATTATGAATCCTTTTTGTTGCTGTAGGTTGAACATCAATTGTGGCATCAAGGTTGTTGAATGTAGGCCCAAACTCAGTATCATAAGAAGCTGAGTGAAATAGGCCAGGCTTTGGCTGATAATTCCCAAGATCAGAAGGACTTGGAAATCTTGTAAAGGGCTTCTCAAAGTCTGTAGAGACTTCAGTAGTAATGGCAGAGTGTGCATCATTAGTATCAGCAGCTTTGACCTTATCAGTGGGAATAGGTGTGCCTTCAGCAGAATCGTCAGCAGTATCCTTGTTTCCACTGACTGCTTGTGCTGATTGATGTAGGATTGCTTCAGTCTCTTGTGTAACCTTTTCATTGAGTTTCTGAGCTTCCTGAGTAGCAGCATGTTCTTGCTTCTTCAGTCTTGCAAGATCCTCTGCATAATGTGACTCATCATCTTGTTCAGCAGCAGAATGATTACCTACAAAATGGTTAGGTGGAAAAGATGGTACAACAATGGTATGTTCATCTGGCTCAGATTCCCAGTCTGAGTCATCATCCATGGAACCTGCAGGGTTAGAATATGAATCTTTAGTACCTGCATTAGGATTAGAAGCATGTCTAGTATAACCCAAATAGTCAGTCAAATAATCTAGGTCAAAATACCAAGAATGGCCTTGTCCCTGAGTATTAGGCTGATCTTCAAGAAATCTTAGATTGAGGGTCTCTTCTATCCTTTTGGCATTCAGATTATAAACCCTATAGGCCTTGCTATGAGCTGAATAACCCACAACATACCCCTCATCAGCTTTCCCATCAAACTTACCCAGTATATCAGCAGTATTTAAAATGGTCACTTTGCATCCAAAAGGTGTCTTGACATGATGTCTAGTGATGGATACCCTGTTTAAGACATAGCAAGCAGGACTTACTGCTTCAGTCCAAAACATAGTGGGTAATTTGGAGTCTGCAAGCATTGATCTTGCTGCCTCAATGAGGGTTCTATTTTTCCTTTCAGCAACCCCATTTTGTTGTGGGGTCCTTGGAGTACTATAGTCCCTTCTAATCCCCTTAGACTTACAGAATTCTATGAAAACAACATTTTTGAATTCTGTCCCATTGTCATACCTAATTCCTTTAACCTTTTTATTAAGCTGGTTTTCAATTAAAATGGTGAATTCTTTCAAAATAGGAGTTGTTTCATCTTTAGTTTTAAGAAAGAATACCCAGCAAAACCTGCTAAAATCATCTGTGATAACCAGGCAGAAGTACTTGTGATCAATACTTCTGATAGGAGTTGGACCAAAGAGATCCATGTGCAGCAACTGAAGAGGTTCTGAAATGGTGCTCACAGCATTGATGGCTTTGTAAGAGGCTCTGTGTTGCTTTCCCTTGTTGCAAGCAATACAATTGTGTTCATTGGTGAAGAGTTTAGAAGGTAGGCCCTGAACAAGACCAAGTTTAGACAACTTGTTGATAGTCTTGTAATTCACATGAGCCATTCTCCTATGCCACTTGGTAGATTCATCCTGGGAAGCTTTTGCCACCAAACATGTTAGATCACCTTCTGGCTTGACATCATTCAGATTGAATGTGTACAAGTTGAAGGTTCTAGGAACTCTCATCAAAACAGTTGTATCTTCTGGAAGTTTGAAGTCCTTGGAGAGTACAAGGCACTCATCTTCAGAGAAGAAAACCTTATTCTTAGTGTCACATATTTTTGAGACAGAGAAGAGATTAAAATGCTCTAGTTCCTTCACATAATAAACATTTTCAAAGTCTAACAAAGGTGTCTTAATAGTTCTTTTCCCAGTAATTTTGCCATCTCCACCACCAAAAGTTACAGTGCCTCCTCCTTCTATGGGCACAAAGTCATGCATCTTGTCCTTGTTCCCTGACATACTTCTAGAACAACCACTATCAACTATACCTACTTCAGTACTTTTCAAAGGATGATCCTACAACAACAACAAAAATATACAAAAGTTAGTACACATTGGAGACTCAAGTCATTGCTGACTTGAGCCTGCCTTGTGGATCATTAGTGATAGGCCATGTAGATGTTTTAGATCCACCATTGTTCTTGGGCCTGTACTGCAAATTAGGTCCCTTCTTTGTCCAAGAACAACCTGCTGAGGGCTTCACAGCAGTATTCCAATACCCACCACCATAATACATTGAGTCAAGGTTATTAGGCCAATAACCATTAGAAAAGAAAGAACTAGTGGGTCGAACATAAGGTCTAGTACTAGGTCTTCTCCATGAAGAATGTGGTTCAGCAGAATTGGATTTCTGCTGATGTGGAACAAAAGAGGGTATTTCACTAACATTCTTCCACATTTGCCTAGGTTTCCTTTGACTAAAACATACACCCATTCTTTGCTCATGAAATGTACAATCCTTAATCAGATGAGATTTACTTCCACACACAAAACATTTCTTCTTCTTAGAAGATTTATTCAAACTAAAAGAAGTTCCATAACATGAAAAAGTATTCAAACCACCATGATAAACAGAATTGTTTTTAACAGAACCAAAAGTATTATTTTGCAAAGAATTTAAAAACAAGTCTTCAGCAGAAACTGTCTTGTTATCAGCAGCAACTCTAGAAGGCTTGTGGGGAGTCTTGGGTGATGTCTTTGGTGTGGTCTTGGGAGTGGTCTTGGGCAGGTCAGACTTCTCACTTGAATCACAGCTGGCAAATAAGGTAGACCCTTCATCAGAAGACTTGTCACTGTCACAACAAGAGACAAAGTCAGTAGATTTAATAATAGGGTCTCGCAAGTCAGTTGACTTTTTGCCACAGAGATGGTGTGATCCATCAAAGTCACTAGGTATGGACAGGTCTATAGGCATGTGTTCCCCTCTTATAGGTCCAAGGACAGCATTCATTCCCCCTTCCTTAACAAATTTAACAGGTGTTTGATAAGCTAAGGCTGGTTCAAGGTCAAAAACACTAGACATATCAGGATATGTTAACTCTTTAGGGTCTATATATTTCTCATATCCTAATGCTTTTCTAGACCTAACAGATTGGCGACCATCAATCAATTTACTCAAATTAGATGCTCCTTCCTGCCATTTCATACGACCAGCTATCTCTTTATCTAACTTAGCTTGTAATTCTTGTTTTTCTTTTTCTATGTCAGACTTCTCTTTTTCAGTACGTCTTAAGTCTATCTTAGCAATTTCTAAATCACTTTCTAGAACTCTTATTTTTTCATCATATTTAACTTGATTCTTTTGAAAACAGACTTTTTGTTTCTCTAAAGTTTTTAAAGCCATTTTATAAGAATCTACTTCTATATAACACTCATTGTACTTTGGTTTCAATTCATCAAATTCTTGTTTAAGCTCATTGTATCTTATACTACATCCAAACACACAGTTGTGTACCTGAGAGATTCCCATCAAGGAGACTTGCTCCTTCTTGTCCTCTGAAGGTGAGTATGCCAGCAGATTCACTTGTGAAGAAGTAGAAGCTTCCTCTCCAGCAGGTTCATGTTCAGCCCAATCAATCTGGTGATCCAGAGTCACCATAGCTTTTGAAGGTGCAGCCTTACTAGTTCCTGCTTCCAATGGATAAGAGCCATATCTGACTTCATCACCAGACTTCCTCTCCTTGCATTCTCTTGAAAAATGTCCCACTTGACCACAAGTGTAGCATTTAACCTTCCTTCTATCAAACTTTGCTGCCTCTCTTCCATTAAAACCAAACTTCCTTCTAGACTTGGTTTCAAACCTTTTAATGTTCATGGAGATCATTGCAAGCTGCCATTTCAAGTGCATCTCCTCCATCTCCAATGGATCCACCTGTTCAAAATCCTCATAAGTAAGAAACTGCTGATGTTCATATTCAGCCACAAATGAATGAACAATATCATCAAACACACTACTGGATTTTGATTTAGGAGCAGATTGAGTTTGGGTTTGAGAAGATGCTCCTGATGAATAAGAGCTTGAGGCATTATGCACAGGTTTTGTGGTGGTGCTGACAAAGGCTGAGTGAGTGGATGGACGAATTGGACTTCTAACATCAGGCTCAAGAGATTTGAGCTTGTTGTAGAGGTCATCAAAAGTGATTAAGTCCAATCCACCCTTTGTTTTGAGAGCAATACTAACTTGCAACCAAGATGGTGGCAAAGATCTCAGAAACTTAGCATTGCAGTCCTCATTGTCAGGTCTAGCCTTCAGCTGATTAAGTTGACTTAAGATCCGGTGAAACCTGTCATAGCCTTTATGGATTCCCTCTTCCTCAGATATATGAAACTCTTGGAACTGCTGCTTCAGCATTGACTTCTTCAACCTTCTTGATTCCTCATTCCCACCAAATCTAGCCTTTATTGCCATCCAAATGTCCTTGGCATCCTCCATGAAGTGGAAGTCACCCATGTGGTCATCTGGTATAGCTTGGAGCAGAATTGTTCTTACTTTACTCTCCCTCTGCACAGCCAGAATCTCTTCAGCAGTTTTGGGACCTAGAATTGTAACAATCCCATCAGCATCTTTAACATGCTTCTTCAGGCTATTCCCCTTTTTGACGACCTCCCAAAGATTCCAGTCTATGTTTGTGATCCAGTTCTGCATCTTCATGGACCACAGATGATAATCTTCAGCATTCTTCAAGTATGGAAACTTAGCATTACTGTTGGAGAGGTTGAGTTGTTGAAGAGAAGTGGTGTTAAGGTTTTGGGTTGTGTCAACTTCATCATCAGATCCAGGCATGTTTCTTGATTGGTTTGGACTCTTAAGGTGTAAGATTTGTGTTTCTTAGTATAGCAGAGACTCTCTCGAGGCTCTGATACCACTTGTTGAACTATAATACCTTCATAGATCTTCTTGAGTACTCTAGAATCGTTAGTTATGTTAATGTAATCAAAAACACACTAATAGATAATCTCTGTAACTTGTATTTTAAAGCGGAAACAAACACAAGTGTAATACTAAGAACTCTTGATCCTCTATGGATCTTTTAATAATAATAAAAGTGTTTTCTAAAACGTAATACAATACATAATCGTGTGTTCCTTTTATACACAAGGAACCCTAAACCGTTTCCCAAGAAACGTATATTCTAAAACTTCTAAAAGATATGCATTATCACTTCCTAAATAAACTCATGCATATCCAAACTATAATACATAAAATACGGAAATACTATATTCGCAGAAACTAATAATGCTGAAACTAGTCTTCAGCAGATACACTGCTTCAGCAGGAACCAGCTCTTCAGCAGTAACCTTCAGCAGAAACAGTCAGCAGAATTCTTACTTAACAGAATTCCCAACAGTAAATATAATTTTCTAACCAAAGTGGTTTAGGATATTGTACATGTCACAAGCTCCATCTTTTAGCAAAAAAGAATTTGATTTTACAATGGTCGACCTGTTAGAAATTAAGCAAATAAAAACTAAATTAATTCATTCATAAGTAACTAAGACGTTAATCATGCTATAGCAACATTTATGGTTAGTGATAGGCAAGAGCTGCTTGATCGTTGGATTCCGTTAACAGTTACACGTTAGCCTTTCTGGCTAACGACCGTTGCAGCGACCATCCATTAAACTAATGACCATTTATAATTTAAAATTTTCATCGATATTGATACATTTTAATACGTTTTCATACATTTTTATCCGTTTTTAACCATTTTTCATCCGTTTTTATACGTTTTCGTCCGTTTTTATACTTATTCCTCCGTTTTTATACGTTTGGGTTCGTTTTTAAACGTTTTTGTCTGTTTTTATCCGTCTTCGTCCGTTTTTATACATTTCATCCGTTCTTTTATACGTCTTCGTCCGTTTTTATACGTTTCTATCTGTCTTTATATGTTTTCACCCGTTTTTATATGTTTTCATACATTTTTATCTGTTTTTATACGCTATCATCCGTTTTTATACGTTTTCATACGGTTCATCCATTTTTTATATGTTTTAGTCCATTTGTTTATATGTACTCAATTCGTTGTTATATGTTTCTATCGTTTTTATACGTTTTTATCCGTATTCATACGTTTCGTCTATATTTTATACATTTTTATCTGTTTTTATACGTTTTCGACCGTTTATATACGTTTTCGTCTGTTTTATACGTTTTCATTCGTTTTTATACGCTTTCCTTTATTTTCCTTACTTTTTTTATACGTTTTCATACGTTTTTATCCATTTTCGTTCGTTTTTATATGTTTTCGTCCATTTTTATATGTTTTCATATGTTTTTATATGGACGAAAACGTATAAAAATGGAGGAAGACGTATGAAACATATAAAAAATGGACGAAAATGTATAAACGGATAAAAACATATAAGATGGTAAGAAAACTGAAGGAAAGCGTATAAAAACGAATGAAAAGGTATAAAAACAGATAAAAGCGTATCAAAAAGGACAAAAAAGTATCAAAACCGACGAAATGTATGAAACGGATAAAAACGTATAAAAACGGACAAAATTGTATAAAAACGTATGAAAACATATAAAAACGTACGAAAACGTATAAAAAACAAACGAACGTATGAAAAATGATAAAAACATACGAAAACGTATAAAAATAAATAAAGACATGAAAACTTATAAAAGTGTGAAAAAAATGAAAGAAGTTGTATAAAAATGGATGAAAACGTATAAAAATAGACGAAAACATATAAAAATTGACGAAACTAAAAATAGATGAAAATGTTTAAAAATAGATGAAACGGATAAAAACATATAAAAACGGACGAAAACGTATTAAAATGGACGAAAACATATAAAAACAAACAAAAACGGACAAAAACATATAACAATGGGTGAAAACTTATAAAAATGGATGAAAATAGATAAAAACGTATAAAAGTGGATGAAAATTTTAAATTATAAACGGTCATTAGTTTAAAGGATGGGCACTGCAACGATCGTTAGCCAACAAGATTAACGTGTAACTGCTAACGGAATCCACTTAACGCCTGTTAAAATGAACGACTAAAACAGACGAAAGAGTGCAAATTACGGACAGTTTTTACACTTAATGAACCACACGGACGAAACGTGCAATTTGGCCAAACCACAAAGACGATCTTTGCAATTTACTCAATTATAAATAAGAGGAAAGCAGTAGATCTTACTAAAGCTCATCAATGCCTCAAATTTGTAGAACTCTTTGGCTCTTATGGTTGAAATTGTGACTTTGAACTTGCTGCGTATCTCATACACACTTGTGTTGCACTCAAGAAAATTGTGGTTGATACTTGCCAGAGGAGTACGTCAACGTATTCCTATCACAAATGTTAATAACCACTTGAAGAAAAAAGAAGCTATACGTAGTATCTTCTCCTAAGAGCAACCTCGAATCAATCTTGCCTTGTGGTTTAGATTTTGCAGTTGCTAGGGTTGACTAAACAGTAGTATCGTAAAAAATATTAATGTTCTGTAGTTTTTCTTTTTTTCTGTTTTTTTTTTTTTTTTTTTTTTTTTTTGTCGTTGTTGATTTCAATTTTTAAACTTTTAGACCCGTAAATTTGATGGCTTGTTTCAAGTGACAAATTTTCTATTGTTTACTATAGTATTATTACTAGTTCTGTTCACAACGCTTTAGTAAGGTTTTTGATGGTTGATAATGTGATTTCAGTTAGATTGGGGTACTGACTATAGGTCATTTGTTTTTCTTCTTGTTTCATCAACATTTGGCTATTTTGTGTTAATATTTGCTTACTGTTAGTTTCGAGCGTTTGGATAAACAATGGTGTTTATGCTTTTGTGATTATATTAGGGTGAAATAAGATGTTTTCATATGCGAATTAATCCTTGGTGGACTCACAATTACAATTGTATCCTTTGTTTAGAAAAGTGACACGGATTGAAGCAAAACCGCAACTTAACTAAGAAATACGGTAAAAGATGAGACACGGATTTAACGTGAAAAACCCCAAATAGGATAAAACCCATGGGCAATAATCTTTATTGTTTTCATTTAGTTTCAAAACAAGATTAAATATCTTGTTTACTATATTAGCATATAAATATAAGTCTCGGTATTTTTTTATCAACAATAATACCTTTTTTTACTATGTTGCATTATGTTGGTATCCGTTATTTTCTTGTTCCATGGTTATTTGTTGTTGTCACTGTAAATACACATATATTTACGTACAATTCACTCGAGATCTTAAGTCCACAGAGTATTTGGGCCGTGGCCCATGAACATACAACCTAGATAAGTTTTTGCAGACATTTCATGAACCCTAAAGATCCGAGCATTTACAATTATGGCCGTTGGATCAATTTGATCATTTAATCTGAGATATCTTTTTTACTATAAAAGGTTGATAAGAGCACACACAATCTCACAAAGTCTCAAATATGAAAAAGAGAACGGCGGAAAGAAGAAATACCTTTTCAGATCCAGATCCTTGTTTCGATAAGAAGATACCAAATTCAAATGAAACATCATGCTTTATCGCTATCATTGTTCATAGTATTTCTATTGTTAGTGTCTTTTTTCAATTAATATAGTCTACGGATATTTACAAATTTTCATGTGGGGTTTACACTATTGTAACATTTTTTTACTCAGATAAATCAAACATACATTTTTCTTATAAAAAAAAATATATTTTTTATTTATAACTTAACCAAGTAGATTTTTTTTTCTTTTTTTCTTTAAAATCACAAGAACTTTATTTGTTTGTTACTTTTTGAGATGACTTTTATTCATGACACTATCTTACATATGTTGTTTTCTTGTTCAGATGGAGTTAATTGATCCAAAGGCTCTAAATCTATTGTGTTTTCCTCTACGCTCTGCCAATTTCACAGTGCAATCTATTAGGTAATACGTCTTTTTAATAATTGTTTTATGTTAAACCAGACATTAAAAGTAAGGGTGTTGTTAAAAAAAATTACCCTTCTAAAAGCGACATTGAACCTTGTTTAGAGTAAGTCATTGAAACAAATCTACACATCATAAAGAGATTCATCATCGTGTTATATATAAAAATCTATAATCTATCTATCTATATCTAAATCTATATCATATTTACTAGAAAGGTGCCCGCGCGATGCGGGGGCGGATTGTTGGGGGTGAAGAGGAGGGAGGTGGGGTGGTGGAAAGTGGTTGTTGGGGTGGTTGTTGAGGTGGTTATAAATTGTTGGGGGTGGTTGTTGAAGTGGTTATAAATTGTTAGGGGTGGTTGTTTCCATAATTAGTAAGTAAAAGTCTGAATTTTTAAGCCTTTCTAATTATAGAATAGTCCCAAATACATTATATAGTAGTATAGATAATATATAAATTATTTAGTATATATGATAATAAAATTATAATATATGTGTATTAATATATAAAAATCCATAATCTATCTATATCTATTAAAAGTACAATTTTATCGACAAGGAATGGGGTAATGTTAAAAAGTAAGGGTATGATTAAAGTATCCCTAAACATAATGCTATATATTGTAACTCGTTTAAATATGATAAAGTTAAGTACCTTTAACATCTTTTTTATATCTAGTAAATCATTTACATCATATTAATCTGCAAAATTGGGTATATAAAATAAGTTTATATCATATTTATTCAACTCAATGTGTAAACTAAATTTTACTTCAATTATTTTTCGTTGAATAATCTAAATTTGTATACCATTTAATATGCTTTGGTTAAAAGTGCAAGGTACTCTAAAGTAAGGTATGTTATGATATTTTGTTTTCTCTTAAGAGGAACTAATCATAAATTGATTTTAGATAATATTTAGTAAGAATCTTAACTTTCAAACTACTGTTAACGGATTCAGATATAATATTTAGATTCCCACAAAAGCTGTATTTTAGGGAGCATGGTATTATCAATATAATGTTTAGAAAATTTATATATATATATATATATATATATATATATATATATATATATATATATATATATATATATATATATATATATATATATATATATATATAAAACTTAATAATTTAGTAATTTGTAATGTTATAAAATACTCAACTTTTATAAACATATTAATTCTTATAATAAAAATATACTTATTAATTCTAACTTTTATATATAATCAAATTTTCAATTTTATCAATTTATAAATTATGTAATATTATCATAGTTCTCTAGTCATCAAACATTCATGAAATGAAACTCCAAGTTTGTATATTATAATTCATAATTCTGTTAAAATTAATTTTTATTTATTGCCACGTAAGACTTACTTTCATTTTTGTCAGCTTTACAAAATGCATAATATAATTAAAGTTTTATAATCAATAATATTTGCATTTATTGCATAAAACTCCAATTTTTACATATTTTTATTTTGGTTGCATATGATTTATATTTTTTTTACCATTTATAATATATATGTTATAGTAATACAAATATAAATAATTTGTAACCAGATATCTTTTTTTCATTTTTTTCATGTTATAAAATTTATAATATGATTGGATTTTATAATAATTGATACTTACATATATTGCATGAAACTCAAGTTATCCATTAAAAGTTACCTTCATATAATTAAACTAAAAGATTGTATCTTGAAATTTTTTGTTCTTTTAACATGGATTCTTGCATATACTGAGTGTGGCTTCATTCATTCTTTATCAATTTATAAATATACAATATATATATAGAGTTTTATAATATTTTATATTTATATTTATTACATGAAACTCCAGTTTTACATATTCTTTTTTTTCATATGATTTAATTTCTTTTCTTTTTTACTGTTTATTAAAATATAAAATACAATTATAGTAATGTTATCATGAATACTTACATTTATGACTTAACCTTTATTTTATCAATTTAAAAGATATATAATATAATTATAGTTTTATAATCATTAATACCTATTTGTTGAATGAAACTCAAATTTTATATATAATAGTTAACATAAAAAGAATTGATTAAGTGGATATATAGTGAAAGACTTAACTTTAAAACCAATTTTATAGATTTAATCATTTCAGTATAATTTTTAATTTTTCTTAAATTTTATATCATAGCATGCCTAATATTATTAATATAATGTTTAGAATATTTTGAAAACTTATAAAATTTCATAATACATAATAATTCAATTATTTTGAGTGTTACATGAGACTCAAGTCTTATAAACACATTTAATATATGTATTTAAAATAAACTTATTCATATTTTTTTTACAATTAATGTATATAATTAAATTCCCATATTTTCAATTTAAATAATATTAATATAATCATAGCTCTATAGTCATTTTAAGTAACATCCACTGAATAAAACTCAAAGTTTGTATATTATAATTCATATTCGTTTTGAGATTAATTCTTATTTTTAGTGCCTATGACTTACTTTCTTTTTCTCGGTTTATAAAATATATAGAATATTGATAATTTTATTATTATTATTTATGATAATTGCTTGAAACCCCAATTTTATATGTTCTTAATTTTTTTGCATGTGATTTAATTTCTTTACAATAAAATTATAATAACATAATCACTAATAGTTACATCTATAACTTAATTTATTTTTATTAGTTTATAAAATATATAATATAATTAGCTTTATAATCAGTAATAATAATATTTATTGCATTATGCTCAAATTTTATAGATTATATTATAATATAATTATAATTTTATAATCATCAATACTAATATTTATTGGATGAAACTTTAATTTTACATATTCTTTTTTCTTGTTACATATGATTTAATTTCTTGTTATCATTTTATAAAATATATAACACAACTAAAGTAGTATAATCATTAATGCTTACAATTATTATGTAATTTCTTTTATAATGTATATAATATAATTATATTTTTATAATCAGTAATACTTACATTTATTACATATTCTTTTTGTTGTTGTTGTTGCTGTTGTTGTGTATTATTTAGTTTCTTTTTTTATATATTATAAGATATAATACAATTACTAGCCTGTAAATAAATATATTTTTGATAAATGTTATACGAAAAATTGTTATAGTATAATATTAAAATATAAAAACAAAATAAGTAATATTATACAACATGTACTAATACGATGCTCGGGGAATGTGACGGAGAAATCAAATAGTCTAAGAGCAAGATCATATGCTGATTGATAATTTTATTAACCGTGGTTGGATACTCTATAACATCGAAAAATCATGTGCTTATAGTAATAAAAAGTAATAAAAAAAAAATAAGATATCGTTTATCATAGGGGTGAGCACAAAAACCGAAAAACCGAATCAAAACCGAAAAAGCCGAACCAAAAAAATTGCCCCATTTGACAAACCGATGGTGGTGGTTTTGAATTTTATAAAAACCGAATGTCTGGGGCGGTTTTTGATTTCATATGAAAAACCGAACCCAAAAAACCGCCCCGCTCCATCTTATATATATTTTTTTATATAATTTTATCTATAAAAGAAATTTGCAATTTAATGTTAAAGATTTAAGTATACAACTTTATCTATTGAAAAAATAGTGTTGTTTATTATCTGTACATTCAAATTTGTTATTTGTTATATCTTTGTTTTGAACAGTAGTGTTCTTTGAATGTCTTTGCAAACGAAAAGTGTAAAGCCGCAAAGACAACATTTTATATTTTAGAAAATGTTTGGTTGTTTTGTACGTTTTTTTGAAGCTTTGGATTGTCGGATATTATGCAATTGTTGATATTTGTTTAAATATTTTTGCTTGAAACTTGGAATCGTAAACTTTATATAAGATTAAAAATTGCTTGTTTTCAAGTAAGAAAAAACCAAAACCGAAACCGAACCGATTCAATGTCAAAAACCGAAAAACCGAAACCAAACGGTTTGTAGTTTTCAAAAACCGAAATATATGGTTCGGTTTTTGGTTTTACCATAAAACCGCCCCACCCCACCCCTTGCTCACCCTAGTTTATCTTTATCATACACAATCACAAATTATTACAAAAATTACAAATATCATTTATTATTTAATTAATTGCTTTAAAATATGTTTGTATATTAATAACCATAATTAAAAAGGTAGTTATGATTTTGTTAAATCACATTGTAATTTTTATTTTTATTTTTTATTTTTGGTAAAACATGTCTACAATAGGTGTTTTAAAATGTTGTAACTAATGTAATTATATTGTAACCAACACAATTCCATAATTAGTAACCGTGTTGGCTGAAATTTAAAACTTCTTTATTTAGCATGTCTCAACTGCTTTATAATGTAGTGTAAATATATAATCATTATTACTTACAATTATGACTTAACTAAATTACAAATCAAATCGTTACAATAATATTGATCAAGTCACATATAACTTTGACCAAATCTTTTTTTTTGGTAAACGTGATTTCTGACCTGTTGGCCGACTAATCTACGGGGGTTGAATCCACCGTTACACAGACTTAAACCAAGTAAAACCCTCCGTTTTCAGAAAGTTGGCATGGCCACTTAAAGTTGTTTGCACCTAGCATAAATTGAATTTGAGAACTCACACATTTTAGACTGATAGTCACAAGTCATTTTACCACTACGCCACCATTAATTGGTTTAACTTTGACAAGTCACATAATTATAATATTGACCAAATCACATTACTATAATATTGAACAAATCGTTTTTATCAATTTATAAAAATATATAATACCATACAATTTACGTGATATATATTCATCAAATCACATTAAATTTTTCCTACAACTGAATTTAATATCAAATCACTATAACATTGACTAAATCACATTCAATTTGACTTTTATTTACAAATCAGAAAGCTTCAATGGAAGTGAAGTCTCATTTTGATACACTTTTGTTTTCTACCTTTTTTTCTCAAAAGCTAAAGTCATTTATTGCATAGGAGTAAAAAATTTAATGTACAATCATAAAGTGCTAAAGTTATTAGCTTACAAGAAACAAATAAATATTATTGTTTATTTTTGTTTTGAACAAGATACTATTGTTTCAAATACTTCTATAAAAAAGACTCATTATTAAAAAACTTTTGCAACTATAAGAGTCAACTAAAAATTCTACCAAACACCTACTCACTCACTCTATAATATATATCTTCTTATTCTTGTCTGGCTCTCACTCTCAAGTTTCGCCACCTGCTTTTTTTTTTCTCACATCAAATAAAGGTCCTTTTTCTACGCCCAAATTTGTTTTACTTCTAGCATATCTGTTTGTTGATGATTTTAATTTCTATATTATCAACCGTGCTTGTTATTGCTACTTGTTTTAAGTAACATTATTAAATCTGTATGTGTAAGCTAATCATCTATTTTTGTTAGGTTTTGAAATGGTAATTTCAGTTTTTATATAATAGCATGATACCCGCGTGTTAGGTACTTTGAAATAAAATTTCTGATGAACCATGTTTTTAACTTCTTATTTTTTTTTTCTTGACAATAAATTTATACATATCAAGAATTTCACATCGCAGATTTCAACTTTTTAATCAACGACAATGTTTTTCATTATACGATTGTGATAATAAATATTTTGTGAGCAATATTTTTCCATTATTCAAAATGACTATTTGATTTATATAAAAGTTAATCTTTATAGATCTTGGTGTTAAAACAAATCTGTGAAACCCAAACCGAGTTGACCCGCTCAACCGAAATTGCAAAAAACAATAACCAAGAAACTGAAACCGGAACCGAAAAAACCCTCTTATCATTGTTCCTTTTTTGTTTTTATTTTCAAATAACCAAGGTTACCCGAACCAAACCATATTTAGTATACATGTAGTTTTTCACAAAATATTCATAAAAGTGTACAAGCATTGACTATATATGTATTTAAGTTTAATATATTTTCTTACATGTCTTGATTGATTAAATGTTTTGTTTGTTGTGGTTTGTTAGATTGTACCTTAAGCTTTATTAGTTGTATGCTCAATATTTATGATATGTCTTATATATATATATATATATATATATATATATATATATATATATATATATATATATATATATATGTGTGTGTGTGTGTGTGTGTGTGTGTGTGTGTGTGTGTGTGTGTGATATGTATAAAATCAAAAAGATTAACACTTGTGAATTCATGTCTTAGCATCATTTGCCTTCAAACAATTGTCCGGATTTTTATAAAAGACTGTTATTTTTCTATTTTTATTTTCTTAGTGGTTAATCTTATCAAAAAAATAGTATAAAAGCTATTTAAATTGGTTCTCGAAACACTCTTACGATTTGATAATATTTTTGGAACTTTGTAATCTAGTAGTCATTTTAAATTTCTATTGATTTAATGTGCATTTTTACTTAAAAACTATACTAATTCAGAAAATCAAAATAAAATGAAGTATTAAAATTTTGTGAAAGATAACTTAGTAAAATCTATGAGTGTACATTATGCATTAACAATTGTAATGCTTAGAAACACATTTTTGACATCTTAAAAAAATAGGGGAGAAGGTGCTAAATACGTTATATGTAATATAGATATAGATATAGATATGTACAATACGTATAAAATCAGATAAATTGTCACTTGTGAATTCACATCGTTGCATAATTTTCCTTGAAAAAATATACGATTTTTATAAAAGACTTTTTTTTTTTTTTTTTTTTTTTTTGTGGTTAATTTTACCAAATAAAACCTCCAAAAGTTTTGTAGATTGGTTCTAGAGACACTCTTACGATTAATAATAGTTTTAAAACTTTGTAGTCTAGTATGCATTTAAATAATTCTATTGATTTATATGCGCATTTTTGCATTAAAAACTATACTAATTAAAAACTTTATAATAAATGAAGTATTAAAGGATTGTGGATGATAAATTAGTAAAAGCTATATAGTGTTTACATTATGCATTAACATTGAATGCTTAAAAAAATACGTTAATGACATCTTAAATTTTTTTAAGGAGAGGGTCCTAAATTCAGTATATATTTGTATAGATACAAATATAGATATTTGTAATATGTATAAAATCAGATAAATTATCACTTGTGAATTCACATTTTGCATCATTTGCCTTAAAACCATTGTCTCGATTTTTACAAAAGACCGTTGTTTTTACTTTCGTGGTCAATTTTATCAAAACAAACTTTGAAAGTTATTTAGATTGGTTCTCGAGAAACTCTTACGGTTCTATAATATTTTTGAAACTTTGTATCTAGTATGCATTTATAATACTATTGATTTATATGCGCATTTTGCCATTAAAAACTATACTATAATTCCAAAAAAATAAAGTATTAAAATATTGTGGAAGATAAAGTAGTATAGCGGCCACGGAGGTTCAACTACGATGACTCCGGCTATCCAAAAGTCGTATTGTTGAGTCGGAAACCCAAGTAACCCAAAAAAAAGCTATGTAGTGTATACATACATTATGCATTAACAATTGTAATGCTTAAAAAACAAAGATGGTGCTAAATGCGTTACATGTAGTAAAGATTTAAAAAAAAAAAAAAAAAAAAAAAAAAAAAAAAAAAAATCTTGTTTTCATCCTTAGTAGATTTTATGTTTATTGCGTTTTAGAAATAGACGAATAAATTGTTTCTGTTGAAATAATTTGTTTCAATAAGCTGGCTATGTGGTTATGAGGGTGTTTGCATAAGCTTTATTCAAACGATTTATGGCAATTTGATACATCTAATAATCACTTTTGAGTGTTTTCCTTATCAGATGCGCTAATTGTATTTCGACGTCCCATAAGCTATATATACGCATAAGCTACTTTAAATACGTTGCGTTAGTGGTGGTGTAAAACTCATTAGAAATCTGATAATTACATAATAAAATGATTGGCATGCTGTATTTTTTTTTTTTTTTTTTTTTTTTTTTAATTATTATTTGTGTATAATCTCGCCTAACGTGTTCCGATATGAATTTTCACTCCTCTACATATAGTCAACCCGTATGTAGGATAATCATCTTACTCTCAATAGAAGATCTCGAAAATCTTAATTTAATATATAAGAATGTTAATGAATTAACAACGTCTGTCAAGGAGTGCAAATCTCTACCAATTAGTGTTGATGCGATTGTTGTATTGTTGTAGATAGCAGGGTACTCGCGCGTTGCAGCGGCGGGTACCCTGAAATAAAAATTTTCGATAAATAATGTATTTTAGTTTATTATGTTCATTTTGAAAATAAATTTACGGATATCAAGAATTTCATATAGCCCGTGCCTGTTCGGCCTCGAACCCGTTCGAGCTTGAATATTTGTATAATGTGTTTTATTATTTGTACTCGTGAAATTCAATGCAGGAATCCTGTTTAATTTGGTTGTACAATATGCTTGATAATTTGTATTTTTATGTAAAGGGGTGTTTTAATAACTTTATTAATTGTATTTATTGACCAGTTAAATAATTGACTACATTAAATAGCATTATGTGGTGTTTGGTTGTACACTATGCTTATTGTCTTGTATGTCTGAAAATTATGTGCATTAAATTGTTGTACATTATGTTTCTTTTCTTGTAAGTAGTAGTAATTATAGTCATTAATAACATTGACCACTTTAATAGAATTAATGTTTTAAATCTCAAAATAAGTCTGAAAATTACATCATGCTTATTTTATTGTACATTATGCTTATTTTGTTGTAAATCTAAAAATTCGTTGCATCTATTGTACATTGTGCTTAAATGGTTGTAATTTTTGGTGAAGGGGTATTTTTAATAGCATTAATGTTGTTTAATAGAATTTTGGTCTTAAAATGACACCAAGCTTTATTTTGTTGTATAATATGCTTACTTTGTTATAATTCTGAAAATTGGGTGTATTAAAGTGTTGTAAACCAATCTTAATTTCTTGTAAGTCTTAAAATTTTGGAGAGAGTCATTCATGCTTTATATATAGTATAGATTACTTGTATCAATTGGTAATTAATAATCAATTGCTTCTTTTAATAAAAGTCTTTCGGGAATGTCTAACCAATGTCGTAAGGGCATTGGATAAGACTTGTCCTTTTGTGGTTTTTAATGTGAGTCCATGTTATTTTATGATTAAAAGTTATTTTGTGTGTGTCCTTTTTATGCTCTTTGAGGGGCATGGATACACCTACCCACTGGGTAATTTACCCGGATGAAGTGACATTCAGTCATTGGAAGAGAAAAAACAAATCATTAATTGTGTTTTTATTCTTTTCATGCCACATATTACAAGCTAACATTAACTGTGTTTTAAGTCACTGGGTAATTTACCCACCGGGTAGGTTAAATTTTCTCCCTCTTTGAGTGGGGTCTTTGCACAAAAAGACAAGTCTTATCCAATGCCCTTAGGGCATTGGTTAGACATTCCCAAATCTTAATGTTTATGAACGGAACTCTATTTTTGCATTTTGTAAAGGAAACTGATCATGTATAGTCACTAGTAAAAGTATGTATGTAGGTTTGTTTAAATTGTATTATTAATGTGTTACATACTTACATGCATGTAAAATACTCTGCAGGTTTGAAAACTTAATGAGTACATATCTACCGAGCTCTATTAGTACTGCTCTTCAAGTGCAGGTTTAGCACTTTAAGTAACTTTTTTACTTATTTAATGTTACTTTTCTCTAATTTATATTCTTCTGCATAGATGATTTCTTGGTTTAATAACGGTTTATGTGAGGATTGGTTATTGTTATGATTAATAATTGATGGCTTTGATTTTTGAAGGGGAGCCGTCAAAGATTAAACTCAAATGACTTCATTAGTCAAATGCCAAATGAAATTCTTGTTATAATACTTTCTCTATTATCTATTAAAGAGGCGGCAGTAACAAGCATTCTCTCCCGTAGATGGAGGTTCGTGTGGTGTAATGTAACCCGATTGAAATTTGATAGTACTCAAATTTTAGAGATGGTGCAACCGGATCAAAAACTGTATCTTTTAGAGCAGTTTAAATACATTAATCAGGTGAACAGTGTCATTCGAAGCTACAAACACCCACGTGTCCAAGACTTCAAAATTCGTTTCAGTTTGACAAATCAACATAAGGGTGTTATTGATGAATGGCTCCAGTTTGCGGTAAACAAGAAAGTTGACTATCTTGAACTGGATTTGAAGGATATTCGAATAAATTTATTTCTCTATCCCAAGAAGTATGATTTCCTACATCTGGAGATAGTGTCTTTGAAAAAGCTTGTATTGAAGGAAGTTCACGTGAAGGAATCAGTTCTTCATGAATTTTTAACACATTGTCCACATCTTGAGACAATAGTAATCCATGAGCCGCTATACTTGAATCATATTCATATTGGTGGGCGACCTCTTAGCTTAAAGCACTTTGAAATAGTGGCACATTCTTGTGT
The DNA here is from genome assembly GCA_030686995.1 of Artemisia argyi. NCBI lineage: Eukaryota > Viridiplantae > Streptophyta > Magnoliopsida > Asterales > Asteraceae > Artemisia > Artemisia argyi. Next base: position 153,438,105 of record CM060685.1, read on the forward strand.
TGAGAGCATCTATTTAACAGATTTTGATCTTGCATCATTTACCTACAAAGGTTGCTCTATTGATTTACATATGTATCATCTTCCTAAACTCAAGGAAGTCAATTTGTATCAAGAATGGGGGAGGTCAATGTCATATCATAATTTGTTCCACCAGATATCATCTTGTGCTCTATCCCTAGAGGCTCTTTCCTTCTATATGTATCCCATGGTTAGTTGTTCATCTCTAATGTCTTTATACTCTTTAGAAAATATTGTACGTATGATATTTAATTTTATTTTATAGGAATATATAAAGCTTGATTCCATTCCTGAGCTACCAAATGTCAAGAAATTGAGGCTGGAGATTGGTGGTAGTAAAAGTAAATATCTTCAAGAGTTGGCTTCGATATTGAATGCCTGTCCAAATTTGGAGACTCTTACAATAGTGGTAATTATGCTTTGTCCAATTCTCGCCTTCGTATAACCACAGTATCTTATATAAAACTTAGCAAATACATGGGTTTTTTTGCAGCCATTGTGGACTTCACCGATCATAAATAAGAGGAAAGCAAGGGATCTTACTAATGCTCATCAACGCCTCAAATTTGTTGAAATCTTGGGCTATTATGGTCGAAAATGTGACTTTGAACTTGCTGCATATCTCATACACTCTTGTGTTGCACTCAAGAAAATTGTGGTTGATACTTGCTGGAGGAGTCTACGTATTCCTCTCACAACTGTTAATAACTACTTGAAGAACAAAGACGCTGTTGTATCTTCTGCTAAGAGCAAGCTCGAATCAATCTTGCCTAGTGGTTCAGAGCTGTGCATGCTCTAATTTTCCTTTCAACGTTTTGTTAAGGTTTTGATGGTTTTGCGGTTGATAGTGTTGACTAGACAGCGGTATCGTAAAAAACATTAATGTTCTGCAGATTTTTTGTTTTTGTTTTGTCATTATTGATTTTGACTTTTAAACTTTTGCACCCGTAATTGTGATGGCTTGTTGTTTTAAGTGACAACTTTTCTATTGTTTACTGTATATTGCTGTTAGTTGTTACTAGTTCTGTTCACAACGCTTTAGTAAGGTTTTTGATGGTTGATAATGTGATTTCATTTAGATCGGGGTACCGACCATAGGTAATTTGTTTTTCTTCTTGTTTCATCATCATTTGGCTATTTTGTGTTAATATTTGCTTATTTTTAGTTTCGAGTTTTCGGATCAACAATGGTGTTTATGCTTTTGTGATTATATTAGGGTGAAATAAGATGTTTTCAAATGAGAATTTATCCTTAGTGGACTCACAATCACAATTGTACCCTTGGGGTTAAATAAGTTGTTTTCTGTGTCTCTTTATTTGTTAAAATAGTTGCTGTTTCAGCTGTTTACTTTGTGTGACTCAAAGTAGGTAATCATCCAACTTGATTAGGAAATATCAAGTCATGCTTTTTTCCAATAGGAATGTGAATGTAGCTTGACGACTTTATGAAATGGCTAACATCTTTGAATCTTTTATATAATACAAGAATTACATCATTTCAGAGTATTTTTGCAAAACCCTTCTCATTGAAAAAAAATTGGACCAATAGGAGAGCTCGATTTTGACACATAAGCGAAATCAAGCAATATGATTGGCCAATAAAAAGTCAATATTAAATTGTTTTTGGTCAAACTTTAATAAATTTGGTAGAGAATTTGATTGATAAAAAAAACACATAAAAATATAGGTGTCAAATTTATGAAAATAAAAACTTAAGAAAAGATGAGGTAATTAATAAAACCTTAGTGGTTGAATTTTAAATATATTAGAGTTAAGTGTAAAATTATAAGTCTCCATGTTTTTTAATAACTTTAGATAATAAACAATTAACCCCTTACACTTTATATCCCTATACTTTATAATGTTAACTTTGTTTAAAATTACATGAGTAATAGTTTTTTATTTTATTTTTTTAACTTTCATCCATTAAAATAAATTTAGTAAATATGTGAATTAGTTTTAATATACGTTAAATATTTTTTAAACTAATGTTAGTTTTAAACTTTCATCCATTCGAATATTTTTTTAAATAAGGATTCATGTTACTATATAAAAGTTTAATTTATGCGAGCACGGATTTGAAATACGGCTAAATTATTAGTAACGGGAATATAAATATCAAATGGTAAGCATGAGTTAATGTGATATGAAAAAAAAATATACGCGATTCTACTTATAACAACGACTCATGAAATTGTTATTTAAAACTTATATATGGATATCCATAAAAACATTTTAAAAACTTTACGGAGCATATTTTAACTTCATCAACGCTCATTATGTGCCACTAAATTTGTACATTACAACATGATATTAATAGTTAATGTTAAACAACAATATTAACCTCAAACTCAACATCTCTGTCAGTTAAAAACGTTATGCAAAGCTAATTATTATAAAAAAAACAAACAAAAACACATCGGTTAGATAGTCATTCTTTAATATAAAATGTGTTTTCTTTAAATTATAAAAAAAAATGCATGCATCACAATCCTTATTTGATAAGAATCACCTCCTAAATCAAAAAAAGAAAAACTACGTAACGAAAATATAAGTAAAAGAAATACTACAATTACAAAACACATCGTAAATTGATAGCACGGGTTTGCAAAACTAAAAGCATATATTACTAACATCTCATGCAAGTCAAGTATTATCATGTGATTTTGTTTGAATAATAAAATATAATTTTTAATACAAAAACATTCTCCTAAAATAATAGGTAGATTAGAACATATATACATATGATTTTTTTATCTTTAGTCCACTAAGTAAAACTATTTGAAACATGTTAAGTAGTTCATTTATTAATCGATAATAATACATAATCAAATCATAATTTTAAAAACCCTGTGCGTGCACAGGTATTATAACTAGTATGTTATTGTCAAATATTCATAGGTGTTTGTGGCTGAAGAAAGGTACAAGGTTAAATTCGAAATAAAATTAAGCTGTTATTGGGTTTTATAAATAAGCTCATCAAAAGTCAAATGATTTATTGTTCCCGTTTAGTTAATTAAGAAGATATAACTAAGTTAACTAATCAAATTTCATGCCTTAACAACGTAAGTTTAAACTTCAAACAAGATATATAAATGAGTAAGTAAATACACATATATTTTTAAAGTTTAAATTTTTATTAGAAGTGAATCTAAGAATTTACTTAAGATTGTTTGCGGAAGAGCAATCTAAGTTGAATGACAATATTTGATGATCTCTCACTAAACTTACACATAAACGAAAGTTTATGTTTAAGTAAAAACTATGCTTCATCAACAGAATGCTCGGGGATTACGTAAATGCTCTCTTGAAAGTGTATCACTTTAATTGCAAGAGATGACCATTTACTCCTTCACAACATTCCCTTTTATAGGCAATGTTCAAAGTGGATACCCGTAGGTTAATAGCGACGTGCCAAGCATTTAACTGTGTAGTACATTTATATTAAATGCTTCCATTCTTTAGAACATGTCCAACCATACATTAAGGAACAATGTTGACAAATGTTTGTCCTTTTTTACCAACTCTAGTAATATCTTGATTTTTTGATAACTGCTTTCTTTCAAAGAAATTTCTCACCTTTATTTTAGTGACTTGGATGCTTTACTTAAGTATCTAAGTTTCAGAATGTCTTGGATTTGTTGAAAAAATCTTCAGGGAGACAGTAAGTTATTGTCATCACTCACTGACTTCATCATCTTCTTCTTGGTTCAGGTACTTCACTTACTGAGTTCCGCCTCAGGAAGTGCCAAGTTTTTCTTTAGACTCTAAAGATGACTCCTTCAGGGACTTTGTTTCACTTTGGGTATTTTCTATTCAAATCCTAGATGAAGATCAGTGTGCACTGAATTGGCCCAACAATCTCCCCCTATTTTGATATAAATTAATATAGCCTAAGTGTTTTCTAGTGTAAGTGAGCAAAACAACTTCGTCTCACGAGCGAAATAATATATAGTAAAGCATATACTTATAAATGATGCAAAAGATTTCATTTATTATTCACCTACTACATAACTCAAAAGAAGATAAAAATTACATAGGACCCTAACTAGTCAATTTTTTGATCCAGCAGCTGTACAATTCTTTGAGCTTTAAGGGTCTTTTATGATAATGCAACAATCTTGTAAAGGAAAAGTATTGAGGTGTCCACCAGCTCACATACTTTGACACAATTGCTAAGTGACAATCTCTTGGGACGACCTGGTATTACCTAAACAATCTAAATTACTAGTCTTTGGATAAGTGACAATCTAGGGACTTTACTTTGACACAATTGCTAACTTGGCTTTTCTACAATCTCTTGGGACGACCTGGTATTACCTAAACCTTTACTATAAACGGGGGTTATACTTTACCCGTGTGTTTTATATATTAAGGAAATTGGTGAAATTAGTATTATAAATTTAAAGCTTTTGAAACACATCAGGAGGGCAAAAGAGTGAGTTTGGTGGTTGCGGTGTATGGTGGCAGTGGGTGGTGAGGTGATAAACGGCGTGTGGACTAAACCAAAATAAAGGGAAAATGATGGGGAACAAGGTGGAGGTGACGGTGTAATATGGTTGTTGACGGTGGCGGCTCTACTGGCCGGAATATGGCCGGAAATTGGAGTGAGGGTAGCGGCTGAGATAAGGAGAGGAGGAGTGATATCAAATGAGATAAAACCTGATGCGTAGGGATTGCACCAAGCTTTACCTCTCAAGGGATCTTGAGAAGCTTACAACCCCCACCAAGCAGTGTACCTGATCGATGTAGTATAGTATAATGACAAGTACCGGGGGATTGATCGTTCAGCTAGGAATAGTGTCGCTAGGATTAGAAAACCTAAAGATTAAGTCTAGAGATGAGGGATGATTCTTTTTGTATTTTTATATTTTTATGAAAGCAAGTAAATATCTCGGGTATGAAAGATTTGGGCGGAATTAGTTGCTAGTCAACTAACCCAATACTAAGATGCAATCAAAATAAAATACTAAAAATGAAATTAAATTATATTAACTAAGGTTGTGAACAATAAGTGGGAGAAATGTGTTTACTTAGATTTCACTACTCCCTAGACATCTTTTACACGTTAATTACTTGTTATAGTTGCGTGGATGACGGATTGTATTCCTTAATACCATTCATGGGGTGGCGTACTTACTTCCCCAATCCTATGAGTGCCTACTTCACTCCTATGTCGAGCCGGCTAAGAAGCTCCTAACATGGGATCATTAGAATTTACTCATGCATTAAATACAACCAATAAAACCTAGTACACATCGGTTCATGTTTCCTAAGACGTTCAAGCATGTTACCAATTGGAGATCTGTCAGTTTTCTTAAGCCTAACATTGAAATCATTCATCCAATACAACCATAAACAAGTAATCAACACATAATTAACATCTAGGTTTTATTAGATCTAAGCAAACACAAGATAGATCTAGCCTAACATGGTGGAATTAAGACAAGCACAAGATATAGACAACCAACACCTAGACATATTGATTGAATTAAGAAAAGACTTATCTCAATTACACATGTAAGGGTTCAAGGGCTGAAAACCCTTGAAAAAGCTGTAAAATCGTACAAGGTTCGGCCTTAGGGTTTCTCCAAACTTGTTCCTTTTTAATGAATGAAAATTAGAAAACTATATATAGATTTTAGAGGGTGACGGCGTCAAGAACAAATGTCTGACGCCGTCATCTCGCCGCCAAATAGTTCCTCGGACTACCTAGATCTGGGTCTGACGCCGTCATGTGTACACCTTATGCAGGCCGTCATGCATTTAACTCTTGACGCTCTTTTTGTGACGCCTTCACGTTTCTACTGGGTCGTCATGGGATTTACTCTTGACTCCGTCAAATATTTCCTCTTGACGTCGTCATGCACTGTTTCCAGCATGGAAAATTAAGTCTTTGGTGTTTTCTTCACTTTTATGCTCCAAAAACGTCCGAATTGCTTCCTTTTCCAGATTTCTCTCCCAAAGTACCTAAAATTACAAAAGGAACGATTTAGGGCAATATTTGATCAAATAAATTCAATTCCGGGCTTAAATGACCCCCTAAAAGTGGTTCATTTTTCGCCTCATCAAAACCCTATCTCTAATTCTTTTATAGCCCAAAACTAGTAAAGTTAGTAAAATTTAATGATAAAGGTGTGAGAGTTAGGGGTGCGCGGGGTAATATTAGTTATAGGGACCATTCTTGAAATTTGTTATCTCATTCACGAAATGATGTTCAGGGCATGTTTATACAAGTAAACGTCCAATTCAAGACATGAGAATTACGCCATCGCGCTCAGAATAATATTTTCGATAAGAATGACTATAAATACGCCTAGTTTCTCCCAACTAATGCTATACTCAATAATAAATTGTTGTTTCTCCGAATAGAAAGTTAGGAAATTTATGGGTTGTCACAGGCTCACCTCCTTAAACAGAATCGCGTCCTCGCGATTCAATTCACGTTACCCATTAAGGTCTAAAAGAAATGAGTATATACGCACGAGGATTCATCTTCGCGTTCCCTATGTGAATTTAGGGTCTTACTCGAGAGTCTCAGTGAACTTTGGAGATAGAGATGCGACTTTACTAAAGTCGTTTGACTTCATGGTCTATGATCTCGATAGGTCAACAAGACTTGAACATTCAAAGATCTAGATCTCTCCTGGAGGAATAATAATTGCCTCATCGTTTCTTCAGATTTTGCACATGTAACGTTGGGAATGATGCTAAGTTCTGACGGTAGCTCGAGTCTGTGAGCTACCGGTCTGACTCTAGCAAGGATTTGAAAAGGATTGATACAGCGAGGATTCTTGATTTCGATAAGTCTCTCAACAAGGTTTAAATATTCGTCAATCTGGATCTTTCCCAGAGGAAAAACAATTGTCTCATCAGCAAGTCACCACTTAGGTTATACACATGAAAACGTTGCGAACGTTGCTAAGCTTTGATGGTAGCTTGAGTTAGTGAGCTACCTGTCCAACTCTAGCAAGAATTTGAAAGGATCAATAGAATGAGGATTAACCTTTCCGTGTTTACTAAACGCTTCACACATTTTCATGGTGAATCTCTAAGCTTTATATGAGGGTTCAGGAGGTTCACGTTATCGGGGTTTCTAATGATTCGCGATCAGCTTACATCTCTGTTTCGCCTTCGAACGATCTCCTCAGTAGTTTTATGAACAGGTTCATGGTCAGGAAGTTGGGTATCTCCATTTCAGCCCAACAAATCGGCGATCGGCACTTATGACCATAGATGGTCTATTGCAGTGCCTTAGAAATATTGAAATGGTAGGTAAAAAAGAATTTGACCAATAGGAGGTGTCTATCCCAACCGTTGCCAGATTCGATTAAGTAGATACACAATACGTCCTCCAATGCTTGAATGGTTTCTTTACTTTAGCCATCAGTCTGGAAGTGATACACATTATTCATTTCCATGTCTGTCCTCATGGCCCTTAGAAGTGGTTGACAAGATGTGGGTGTGAGATGACTTTCACAATCTGAAAGAATAGAAATCGACACTTTATGACGCTCAATGATCTTCTTCACATATAGGCGAGCAAGGTTGTCCATATTTTTGTTTCGCCGACTAGCAGGAGGTGAACAGGTTAAATAGGATTATCAACAAATACTCAGGTAGAGGTTGGGATTCGCTCCCGAGGTCTAGCTTATGATATAGCAGCAAAAGAGCAATCGACTAAATGATTTGTGGAACGGCTTATAGGATAATAGGAAAACAACGCATTATTTATAAAATTGTAGGAAGGTCAAAATTTTGATTTTCAGTTTGCTTTCATAACTTCGTAGCAAGGCAGTAAAACATTTTATGAAATCGTCTTGCTAAACTATTTGTAAAATAACTTATGGGGTACCAAGAAAGCAGTTCACCATTTATAAAATGGTAGTTAGATCAAAATTTTTATTTTTTAGGATAGTAGTAAGGTTGCATTTGGATTCGTAATATTGTAACATGGCAACAAAATATTTTATAAAATCGTTTTGTGATACAATTTTGTAAAATAGTTTGTGAGATAACAGGAAAAACAATTCTCCTTTATAAGAATAGTAGTAAAATCAAAATTTTGATTTTGTGAAGTAGTAGTGACCCATTTTGTAGAATGTCCGCAAAATGGTCTGTATAAAATCAAAGACAGATTGTAAGTTATTCGCAAAACAGTTTATTATCCTATAAGAGGATAGTAAAGATAATTGGTATTTCCGAGGGACGGGGGAAAGAATAGGTGGTTGTCCCAAGGAACGTGGTTCAGGTTACTTCTCAAAATCTTAAGAATTCTGTTAAGCCCAGAATCGTTGCTGATTGAGAGATTTAGCAAGTTCAGAGTACAACTCTGTAAGAGAATTTTGATTGCTACAAGCAATCGGTTGAAGTCAGTTGACTCAGTACGATACTCAGGTAGGAAGTGGAAAGTACATCCTCAATTGAGCATCATCACTAAGACAACAATGATTGAATAGGATCGATTTGAGAAAATGAACATCCTCGATTAAGAAATGGGTATCATCGATTTAAGAAAATGAACATCATCGGTTAAGAGAAATGAATATTGTCGATTGAGCACAGGGCTTAGGGTAGAGGTGGCTGTGACTAGATCACCAATGAGACGCGGTTGAATGACAAGTTCAAGTTTGAAACGAGGTCCATAATCATAAGGAATTAGTCAAAACCGAAATCCAAAATAGTTGAGACCAAGTTCATAAACATCCAAGAGTCAAATCAAGACATAATCGGAAATCAATTCAAGATGAAGTCAGAAGTCAAATCCAAACAAGCCGAAATCAAATCCAAACGTAACCGAAATCAAATCCAGTGATAGTCTAAACCAATTCCAATGATTCCAATAAAATCATCGAGGCTTATGATGATAAGCAATTGAGATTCAGATGGTGCCAATCAGGTCTAACCCAACCCAAGGCGAATTACGCTCAATGGCGGCAAACAGGAATTCCACATAAACGAGGACATTTAGTGACGTCAGAAGCATTTCGATCCATGCGGTGTTTTGATGCCAGTGTGTCGTATGTGAGATGTAGGATTTCGTGATATTCAATATTTGTGTGTCTACAAAACTCATAATTCCCAAAATCGACTCTTCCCTGGACATAATCCTATTATAACTACTCCTTTATTACAAAATTCACCTCTGAGTCGGACATAGGTGACCATGCTATGTCCCACTGTCCCTGGTTGAATATACGTGATCAGGCTATATTCACTCGAGGTTCAATGAGTTTTGAAATACTCAGCCTAGTTATAGTAGCAATATGTCCTTTATATCCAAATTCATTCCCAAAACCATGACAAGTGTTCAAAACTCAAAATCAATTCTTGAGACGCAAAGAGATAGCGTAACTCTGTGATAGGTATAGTGTGTGCATAAGCATATGGAAATGCTTATGGTGAGTAGTTAAAATAGGCGGATATGAAATATCCAATAGTCAGGCACACATTTCAACAATTATATCCTCAAACAAAATCATACGTGAGGCATCAGCTTGGCAGACAGGCACGTGGAGGTCATAGGGTTAAGTTTTCACAAAAGTGGTTATAGTCTAGGTTTTAAAAATACCCAGTTCTCTATAACCTAGGCTCTCATACCAACTGTAACACCCCAAAAATTTGGGTCTAGTGAAAGCATACATGTCATTGGGGGTGCTACTACATTGGCATTACAACACAAGGTACAAGGAACAATTTTTTTTTTGTCTCAAGCGTTTGGAATAAAACTCATAGACAAAAATGTTAAGTTTACATCATAAAAAAAAAAAAAAGTAGTGCGGAAGTAGGCCCGTAAAATAATTGAAGTGGTCCCAATTGCTTTATCAGAGTTGCCTATGACCATGCCCCTTGCCAAGCGCCTTCCAATAGTGAGCTATCGCCTTATACCTAAGAATACATGCTAAAAGTCAGCTTACGCTGGTGAGTTCATGGTTTATGTTACAAAGCAGTTGTAGACGTGAAGGGTTATTTGCTATGTGTGACTAGAGGCAGATACAGTTTCTACATTCCAACATCAATCCATAATCAATCCATTCCATATCATTTGTTATAAAGTGGTTGTTGTGAGTGGGCCCCTCGACAGTCACTAGCCAGGCATTCGTTATAGCAAAGAACCACCCATTACTACCCTGGTTGATGCGTTGGAATTGCACCCGGCTTTACCTCTCGAGGGATCTCGAGAAGCTTACAACCCCCACCAGGCAGTGTACCTGATCGTTGTAGTATAGTATAGTGACAAGTACCGGGGGATTGATCGTTCAGCTAGGAATAGTGTCGCTAGGATTAGAAAACCTAAATACTAGTTCTAGAGATGAGGGATGATTCTTTTTGTATTTTTATATTTTTTAGAAAGCAAGTAAATATCTCGGGTTTAAAGGATTTTGGGCGGAATTAGTTGCTAGTCAACTAATCCAATACTAAGATGCAATCAAAATAAAATACTAAAATGAAAACAAACTAATTTAAACTAAGGTTGTGAGTAATAAGTGGAGAAATGTGTTTACTTAGATTTCACTACTCCCTAGATATCTTTTACACGTTAATTACTTGTTATAGTTTCGTGGATGACGGATTGTATTCCTTAATACCATTCATGGGGTGGCGTACTTACTTCCCCAATCCTATGAGTGCCTACTTCACTCCTATGTCGAGCTTGCAAGAAACTCCTAACATGGGATCATTAGAATTTACTCATGCATTAAATACAACCAATAAAACCTAGTACACATCGATTCATGTTTCCTAAGACGTTCAAGCATGTTACCATTTGGAGATCTGCCAGTTTTCTTAAGCCTAGCATTGAAATCATTCATCCAATACAACCATAAACAAGTAATCAACACATAATCAACATCTAGGTTTCATTAGATCTAAGCAAACATAAGATAAATCTAGCCTAGTATGGTGGAATCAAGACAAGCACAAGATATAGACAGCCAACACATAGACATATTGATTGAATTAAGAAAAGACTTATCTCAATAACACATGTAAGGATTCAAGGGTTGAAAAGCTGTAAAATTCGTATATGGTTCGGCCTTAGGGTTTCTCCAAACTTGTTCCTTTTAATGAATGAAAATTAGAAAACTATATATAGATAATAGAGGCCGACGGCGTCAAGAACAACCTTGTGACGCCATCATCTCGCCGCCAAAATAATCCTCGGACTGCCTTGATCTACATCTGACGCCGTCATGTAGTCCATAATTTCAGGCCGTCACGCATTTAACTCTTGACGCTCTTCTTTGTGACGCCTTCATTTCTGTACTGGGTCGTGATGATCTTTACTCTTGACGCCGTCAACTTCTTCCTCTTGACGCCGTCACACACTGTTCCCAGCATGGAAAATTATGTCTTTGGCGTTTTCTTCACTTTTATGCTCCAAAAACATCCGAATTGCTTCCTTTTCCAGATTTCACTCCCAAAGTACCTAAAATCACAAAAGGAATGATTTAGGGCAATATTTGATCAAATAAATTCAATTCCAGGCTTAAATGACCCCCTAAAAATGGATCATTTTTTGCCTCATCATATACCCTTACACTTGAGATTTGCTTGTCCTCAAGCAAATGCGCTTTTATTCTAATCAAAATACAAGTTATGGGTCATTTAACACTAATATAAAAGTAATTACAACAAATAATCGTTCCACTAAAGACCAAAGACAAGCACGGAGGTCATACACAAGCACCTCACAAATAGTGTTTAGATACTCCCATCTCTCGGGCGTAATAAAGTATAAATTACAATATGGAAACGGAAGATATCTCTCACTACCTGTCATAGCAAAATAGATTACCATAGGCTTGGGAAATGATCAAACCTCCACCACATGGTGTAAGCACCTAGGATAAACTATCAAAGAGGTCTTTTAAAGGGTTGTAACGTTAGGTATAGGGATATGAAATACACGGTTTTGTTGGATATAGGCAGTCTTTACTGGTGGCGAGTTAACAATCTTGGTTAATTACATGTATAGTGTGGCGTTGCTAAGCCAAGACTAGACTCGACTTAAGCTAATAAATGAAAAATAACAAAAGCATAAAATGAACATAGAATGAAAAGGGATGGTAGTCCGTATGTTTTTCTTCTTTTTCTTTTTCTATTTTTTTCTTTTCTTTTCTTGATTTTTTCGATTTTTTTTTTTTTTTTTTTTTTTTTGAATACACTCTTACCCTACCATCCAAAATAATACATCATAGGGAATGGAAATTCCCCTTACACTTGAATTTTTACATACTTTACAATAAACTAATCTAATGACTCGAATTAAGAAAATCAAAATACTTGGAGTAATTTTAAGATCAATGCATATACGGGGGTAATATATTATGTTCTTCCCCATTACTCAATAAAATAAGTACTTTACCCATGAGTCCCAATCGTCCCAAAACAATATGTACAAGGATATGACTCAACTTAGCAACCATGTAATCAATTAGATAATTAACTTATGGTTTAACAAATAACAATAATGCACTAAAAATGAGCGCATACACGGAAGGCTAAGGCGATTTGGGTGTACATTTAAGTGGGGTGTAAAAAATTCTTCCTTTAAGTAAAATGCTTAAAGTTAGAAATGAAAAGATAGGCTCGGAGGGGTGTACTAGGGGTTTCGTGTACTAAAATGAGTACAACGCTAAGGGTGTAGGAAAAATTAGTTGACTTAACTAGCCAAGTAATATGACTTAAATGGTCAAGTAATTATGATACTGGTTTAACACAAGGGTGATCCTAATGCCTCTTATCATGTAGTAAATCCTACTACACGAATGTAGTCTCACTAGCGGTCTCGGGATGCATCACTAACGCAAGTTCTAGAATCTAAATGCTACCGGTACACTCATAAGCACTAATAGTAAATGCTTTTCCTATCAAATCTAAAGGTGAACCTCACATATTTGGGTGGAAAATTTTTCTGAATGATACGGTTATGTGCTAGTCATACAATCTCCTATCCATGAGACGCTTGCTATGGCTAAAGTTTCACTCCTAAATGTTGTAAAAAAAATTTAATTTGGCGCTAAAATTGCACTAACAAGTATTTCTCATAGTTTTATTACACATCTACTATCAAACAAACAAACTCAAGCGAAAGTGTATCTGTAAGGTATCATCATTTTACCCTCCCCTTACACTTAAGATGAACATTGTCCCCAGTGTTCAAGTAAAGAATATAAAAGTGAAATAAGTAAAACAAATGAAATCAAATACTCCCCTGATTCGCTCGGTATGGATAATAAGGTGGCCAGGTTAGATCTTCCTCCAAGAAAATGAACAATCAAAGCTTCCCTTCCAGAATATAAATCATCTTCTTGTCATATATAACCTGTTAAACCTGAGAAAACAGACACAAAAACCCAAAGCATCAAACCGAACAAAGGAAACTCACAACTAGATGTAATTCCAGACTTAGGAATAAAAACAAAACAATTAAATATATAATGCTTGTGGAATGAATGTTTGCAGATTTCATGGAGTTTATAAAACTAAAGAATTAACAAAAACTTTTAGACTCCGGTATAAACAAAACTAGCAAAATTTCCAGAATTTTACACATGACGCCGTCAAGAGTAAACTCGTGACGCCGTCAGAAGTGACCTGCAGAAATTCTTATGTTAAGTTTCTGGAAAATTTCTGGAAAAACTTCGTCCTACTTCCTGGAAAATCCTGCAAAACATCATTATGACTCGATACAATCATTTGACTCTAGCAAATACGAGTATACATGTTCACTTAATATTGTGGAGAATCATGATCGGTTTGTTTCTTAAAAACATATTTGGGGTTTCCCCTTACACTTATCTTTTGCAAATACACTTTTAGGTGGAGTTAAGACTAGGCTAAACAACAAAGTAAAGTATTTCCACTTTTTAGTTTAGAAACATGATCTACCAACAATAAAAATAAAGAATGCATACGGAAGCAAATAACAAACAAACAAAATAAAAATCACACAAAACATGGGTTGCCTCCCAAGAAGCGCTTTTCTTTATTTGCGAGTCTTGTAGCTAGACTCAAGGTCATGGGTTACTACATGATACGGGTGAGTTCCTCATTGAGGACATCTTTGGGATCAAACTTAGGTTTCAACTTCCTATCGGTTTTCTTAGTACGGTATAACCTTTCAAACTTTTCTCCATCCGGATCATACAAAGTCATCTTCATATGCCATGATCCGTCCCCTTCTTTAGGTGGCTTGTCCCACCTCCATTTACACTTGTCTCCCTCTCTTTTCCACTTATTCATCTCTATATTAATAGGCATTACGCTCAAGAACTCAATCATCTTACTAAAGACCAAGGGATCCTCATAAGGGTCTAACTCTTCATCTCTAGCTATGAGTTGTTCCACCGAATGTGTCTTTTCGATGAAATCCTTTTCTAGATAGAATGGGCGTTGAGGACTTATAAAGTTACTTTCTATCCAAGGTCCATATCTAGACGGTCTCCTATTCATCTCTACCCAATGTGGTGTCGGTTCATCATCAGTTCATCACAATCATAACTGTGCTTCTTAACATCGTATACCAACCAAGTATCGCCTTCACCTACCGCAATCTTAGACTCCTTAAAATCTATCATGGCACTAGCGGTTGCTAAAAATCCTCTTCCTACCAACAATGGGCATGTAGTGTCACTAACCATGTCAAGGACGTGAAAATCCGCTAAGATAGTTAACTTTCCTACGTGAACAACTACATCCTTAATCATTCCAACCAGGTGGGCAATACTTCCATCCGCTAGACCTATCAATACCTCCGTTTCCTCCAACTTTCCTAGCTTAAGAGTGGTGAAAAGGGATAAGGGAATCAAGTTGAGGCTTGACCCTAAATCGGCTAAGTGTGTCGAAAGCTTCGGATCTTCCTATCTTACAAGGCAAAACAAATATACCCGGATCATCAAGCTTTTTAGGCAACTTGTTTTGAACGAAGGCGGTCCCATTTTTACCTAGTTTAAACTTCTCATATTTTCCTAGGAGGGCACTATAGTAGGGAGCACGGGCTAAGACATCAATAACGGGGCATTCAAGGTGAAGTTCCTTGAATTCATCGTCAAGGTCTTGCGTAGGAGGTGTTTCAACTATACTTTTGACCGGTTTTATATCGGGTGTTTTACTTGATTGGTCCTTTTGAAGAATTTAGTTTTGTTTGAAACACGTGCTCGTTGATTTAACCGAGTAGTATTGCGGACAAGAAGTGGGTGACGAAACTGATGATATGGAATTAACGTTTAGTTTCGGATTCTTGACCGTGTCGCTTGGGAGTGCTCCCATTTCTCGGTCATTGAGAACTTTCAACAATGTATCAATTTTAGTGGTCATCTCGCTTTGCTTTTGTTTGAAATCGGCTTCAAACTTAGATATGCGAGCTTCTTGAGATGCCATGAACTTAGACATCAATCCTTCAAGATTGTTGGTACTACCATAGTTGTTAGAAGGATTGTTGTTGAAAGTACGGTTGGAGAGTGGACCGTTTGGTTGGTAACGATTAGGCGGATTGGAAGAATTGGCTTGGTTTTGTTTCCACCTAAGGTTTGGGTGATTTTTCCAAGAGGGGTTGTAGGAATCACCATAAGGGTTTGGCTCGGGTTTGAAAGTGTACCACTTATCTCCCGCTTTGTCGGTACGCGAGGATGCGTAGTCCGCAAAAGCTGTTCCGGGGAGTTCCACACAATCACGAGTGTCATGGGGACCACTACATAATTCGCATGAAGAAGTGATTTTGTTCACTTGGCTTGAAGGCTTAGGAGCTTCGTAGGATTTCATGAGAAACTTGACTTGGTCCTCAAGTTCCATGATCCTACGGTCGGGAGTGCTAGAGTTATTCGAAGGCAAAGATATTGTCTTGACAGTTTTGTTCAAATCACGGGGATCATTCCAACTTTCGTTGTCATAGAGAGCAAGATCTTCTATGAGTTCCCATGATTGTTCCGCACTTAGATCACGTAGCTTACCACCGGCCGATTGGTCAATGGCTCGCCTCGTGAAGAGGTCGATATGGTCATAAAAGATTTGGACTTGGAGCCAAAGATCTATGCCATGATGAGGGACTTTTTGGAGTAAGTCCTTGAAACGAGTCCATGCTTCATAAAGAGATTCATTTTGACGTTGTTGGAACATTAAGATATCATTTCTAAGCTTAGTAGTTCTCCCCGGTGGGAAAAATTGAGCAAGGAAACGAGTGGTGAGATCATCCCATGTGGTGATGGATCCCGCGGGTAAACGCTCAAGCCATTGACTAGCTTGATCCCGTAGAGAGAATTGGAATAGGCGTAATCAGGTTGTCTCTCTAGTTTCAACATCTAGGTATATGGAGTCTACGATTTTTAGGAAGTCCTTAAGATGTTGGTTTGGATCTTCGGAACGAAGTCCATGAAATGCACATCTGCTTTGCACCAACCGGATGGTGTCGGATCGCAAGGGGGTCACATTGGCTCCGGTGAGCTCAATGGTGTTTCGATAGCCTTGGTGGCTAGGTCGGGAATACTCTCCTAAGGTTCGGGGCCTAAGAGGTTCTAGTGGTGGGTTTTGTTGTGGTGGGATGACGGGTTCAAAGATGTTCCCATCGTTCATGATGTCGGGTGATGAAGAGTTACGAACAAACATACAAAGAAATAAGATAGACTAAAGAGAACCTAAAAATAAAAATAAAGTCTTACTAGAACGGAATCTAGCAAGTAGACCAAATAAAAAGAGATTCTAACCTAGACAATAACTATTCCTCGGGTTGCGGCGCCAAAAACTTGATGCGTGGGAATTGCACCAGGCTTTACCTCTCGAGAAGCTTACAACCCCCACCAGGCAGTGTACCTGATCGTTGTAGTATAGTATAGTGACAAGTACCGGGGGATTGATCGTTCAGCTAGGAATAGTGTCGCTAGGATTAGAAAACCTAAATACTAGTTCTAGAGATGAGGGATGATTCTTTTTGTATTTTTATATTTTTTAGAAAGCAAGTAAACATCTCGGGTTTAAAGGATTTTGGGCGGAATTAGTTGCTAGTCAACTAACCCAATACTAAGATGCAATCAAAATAAAATACTAAAATGAAAACAAACTAATTTAAACGAAGGTTGTGAGTAATAAGTGGAGAAATGTGTTTATTTAGATTTCACTACTCCCTAGATATCTTTTACATGCTAATTACTTGTTATAGTTGCGTGGATGACGGATTGTATTCCTTAATACCATTCATGGGGTGGCGTACTTACTTCCCCAATCCTATGAGTGCCTACTTCACTCCTATGTCGAGCCTGCAAGAAACTCCTAACATGGGATCATTAGAATTTACTCATGCATTAAATACAACCAATAAAACCTAGTACACATCGGTTCATGTTTCCTAAGACGTTCAAGCATGTTACCATTTGGAGATCTGCCAGTTTTCTTAAGCCTAACATTGAAATCATTCATCCAATACAACCATAAACAAGTAATCAACACATAATCAACATCTAGGTTTCATTAGATCTAAGCAAACACAAGATAAATCTTGCCTAGCATGGTGGAATCAAGACAAGCACAAGATATAGACAACCAACACATAGACATATTGATTGAATTAAGAAAAGACTTATCTCAATAACACATGTAAGGATTCAATGGTTGAAAACCCTTGAAAAGCTGTAAAATTCGTATATAGTTCGGCCTTAGGGTTTCTCCAAACTTGTTCCTTTTAATGAATGAAAATTAGAAAACTATATATAGATAATAGAGGCTGACGGCGTCAAGAACAACCTTGTGACGCCGTCATCTCGCCGCCAAAATAATCCTCGGACTGCCTTGATCTACATCTGACGCCGTCATGTAGTCCATAATTCCAGGCCGTCACGCATTTAACTCTTGACGCTCTTCTTTGTGACGCCTTCATTTTTGTACTGGGTCGTCATGATCTTTACTCTTGACGCCGTCAACTTCTTCCTCTTGACGCTGTCACACACTGTTCCCAGCATGGAAAATTAAGTCTTTGGCGTTTTCTTCACTTTTATGCTCCAAAAACGTCCGAATTGCTTCCTTTTCCAGATTTCACTCCCAAAGTACCTAAAATCACAAAAAGGAATGATTTAGGGCAATATTTGATCAAATAAATTCAATTCCGGGCTTAAATGACCCCCTAAAAACGGATCATTTTTCGCCTCATCATTGGTCTAGGCTGGAAGTAGATATCTATTCTTAGCTAGGCAGTGCGTTATAGCAAGACATTGCTACCCTAGTCTAATTCAACATCTTTTGCTCATCTAACCTCAAGTAGTCAGCACATAAGCAAGTCAAAAGTAGTTGCAGGTCCAGAAAATAGTTTGAGCTAGGGAGCTCACATATATATCAAGTAAACACATAATGCCTTCGGATTGCCAATTCAAGTATATCAGTCAAACAATCAATCAATCAATCAGATCTTAATCAAACATTCCACGTATTCAGATAAACAATCATTGAGTTTAGTTAAAACGAGCATGTATTCTCCCCCAAAAATAGTTTAAAAGTAGGGGGTCATGAACTCACCTTAGCCACAGCAATGCGAAGATCACGACTGACACAACTGGCATCTAGAGCTAATCACAACGGTATCCAGAATATAAGTATCACGAGTACAATGGTATAGAGATGGCGTAACCTAATACGCATACGATTATCTCAGAAAATAGCTCGCGAAGTAACAAAGTCTATAATAGACAATGTGTCATAGTTTTCGTGGATTACTCAAGTTTAGAACTTATGAAAAGTTTAGTATCAGTGTTTCGTGTGGTGTGGCAAGAAGACATAGACTCAAAAAGCAACTCACGCCAAAAAGAAAAGGACATAGACATACAACTCACGCAAAGAGGAAATAAACATCGACATAGTAGTGAAAAATGGTATCATTGCTCAAGCTAACCAAATAAATTTAGAGCATGATGACAATTAATCATGCAATATAAGATAGGTCTATTGATAAGTTTCGATGTTTACCCATTAATCCCCATATAGTTTAGAATAGTCAAATAAGTTTTAGAGTTGAGATCCATGAAGAACCCCTCCTTGCCATAGATCCAATCAACAAATCATAACCATACAATCTAATTTGATCCAATGGCTTAGATTAGATGTAATATTTACACTAGAGGGGCAAAAAAGGCAATTACATAATAAAAAAAAATTCATAAACATCATTCTTCAAAAAAAAAACACACACACCGGTGTGTTTTTTTCCCCTCTTCTCTCCAACGATGCGTTCCCCACCTCCACCTCCACCTCCAACCGTCCACCACCTCCACCGTCATCTCCAACCGTTCACCACCTCCAACCGTCATCTCCAACCCTTCAGCAACTCCCCAATCGTCATCCCCAGTTGAAAACCTACCCAATCTTCATCCCCAACCGTCGCCATACACAACCGTCGTCATCCCTAACCGTCGTCATCCCCAACAGCCGTCATTCACAACCGTCGAATCAGATATGGAAGAAGGTACGGTGGATGCTGATGTGGAAGAAGGTATGGTGAATGCTGATGTGGATGAAGGTATGAATATATATATATATATATATATATATATATATATATATATATATATATATATATATATATATATATATATATATAGTAGAATCAGATATGGTAGCTTCTGTGTTTCTGTATTTTTTGTTTTTATAGTAGATCAGATATGAAATGTAAATCAGCTTATTTTTTTGCTTTTTAAGCTTATATGAAATGTAGATCAGATATGAAGGTATGAATAAATTATGTTTTATCTGTAATAGAATCATGTATGATTCTTGTGGAATCATATATGATTCTGGAGAATCATATATGATTCTATTCAGAAAATAAAGAGTATTTGATCGTTGTAATGTAAATAACATATATATATATATATATATATATATATATATATATATATATATATATATATATATATATATATATATATATATATATATATATATATATATATAAACAAAACAACATGCGATTTTCTTAAAAAACAGAATCTCTTATATTGGATGATGAGGTTATGAATGAAGCTGAAATATTGGTGGATGCTGATGTGGAAGAAGAAAATATTGCTGACGTGGAATAAGAAAATATTGATGAAATATTGGTAGATGCTGATGTGGAAGAAGAAAATATTGCTGTTATTCAAGGTAATATTGATTTAGCTTTTTTTTTTTTGCTTTTTAATCTTATTAATAGATTATTGTTGAATCATATATGATTATTGTTTAATCATATATGATTCTATTTGGGAATCTGGTTTATACTTTCTGTAAATAAAAAAATGAAAATAAAAAAAAAATAAAAAAAAAAAAACAATCATATATGATTCTTGTAGAATCATATATGATTGTTGCAGAATCATATATGATTCTTGCAGAATCATATATGATTCTTTTAGAATCATATATGATTCTTCAAGAATCATATATGATTCTTCATAAATCATATCTGATTCTAATGAAAATACTATATTTCAGCATCTGTGACAACACCAAGGCCAACTTTATACGCACATGAAGAAACTCCCGGGGGATCTGTTACTTGGGAACCAGTAGTTGATGATATTTATATACCAGTTGAGGGGAAAAAGTATAATACGATAGAGGAATGCGTTGAAATGTATAACAAATATGCTGAAGTAGCAGGATTTGAAGTTAAAAAATCGGCGCAAAAAAATACAAGAAGTGGTTTGGTAAAAAGTAAGTACCTTATGTGTAATAGGCAAGGGATTCCAAAAGAGATAAATATAAACACATTGGATCCTGAAAACAGTGACAAGAAAGTAAGAAATACAAGACAACGGGTAACAGGTTGTATGGCGCGAGTATTAATAACTTTGGATGAGGTTTCTGGAAAATATGTAGTTCATAAATTCCATTCTAAGCACAATCATTTAATGATTCCAAAAGAGTATCAGCATCTAACAAAAAAACAAAGGAAGATGACTCAAGCGGAAAAGGTGTTCGTTGTGAAATCTTCAAATATGAAACTTGGTGCAACAAAGGCACACCGTTTGTTATGTGGTATTAAAGGTGGTTATCAATATGTTCATGGCACAAGCAGTGATTTCAAGAATCATCAAAGGGATATAAATGTATGTATAGGTGAAAGTGACGCGCAAATGCTGATAAACAAAATGGAAAATCGACATAATTATGTGCCGAACTTTACATTTCATTATATGATTGAAAAAAGTGAGTTGGTTGCACTTTTTTGGGCGGATGAAGTTGCTAAATGCAACTATAAGGAATTTGGAGATGTAGTGTCATTTGATGCAACATACAGAACTAACAAGTAAGTAACTTTTCATATATGATTATGTGAGATTTGAAACTTTTGATTCTATTCTTGAAATAATTTTGTGAAACTGATGATATTCAGATACGAAATGGTGTTTGTTCCATTCACCGGGGTAGATAATCATAAAAAGTGTGTGACTTTTGGTGCGGGAATGCTTCTAAGAGAAAATACAGAAGCTTACACATGGCTACTGAAATCATTCATGAAGGCACATGGGAAACAACCAAAAATGATTGTAACGGATCAAGATGGAGCCATGAAGTTAGCAATTGAAGCTGTACTTACTGAATCCAAACACAGACTATGCATGTGGCATATCTCACAAAAAATTCCAGGAAAGGTATTTTACTGAATCCAAACACTGACTATGCATAGAATCATATATGATTCTATGAGAATCATATATGATTCTTTGAGAATCATATGTGATTCTCATATAATCATATATGATTCTCATAGAATCATATATGATTCTCATAGAATCATTTATGATTCTCATAGAATCATATATGATTTTTGAAGAATCAACTGAATAACATAATTTTTTTTTTTTTACAGATTTGTAAAGAAATATATGATGAAACTGATTTCAAAAAGCGTTTGAACAAGATTATGTGGAATATGTTCATTGAACCGTTGAAGTTTGAAGAAAAATGGGCAAAATTGATTGAAGATTTTGAATTGCAAGACCACAAATGGATGAAGAAGATGTTTGGACTTCGAGCAATGTGGATACCAGCGTATTTTATTGACTCACCACTGTTTGGATTAATGAGAACTACTTCAAGGTCTGAGAGTGAAAACGCATTCTTCAAAAATTTCACAAATCACGGATCAACATTGGTTCATTTCATGATGTGCTTCGAATCTGCAATGGAGAGGCAAAGGTATCGGCAAGAACAAATGGAATTTAACACATATGACTCAGCTCCAAAATTTTCTACACAATTGAGTATGGAACGTCATGCATCTAAAGTATACACAAGAACAATGTTTCTGCTTGTTCAAAAGGAATTAAAGGAAGCTTGTTGGAATTGCACAATAGAAGAGTTTAGAACGGAAGAGGGCTGTGAGATGCTTAGGATTAGAGATAGAAATGCGGCTGCTTATAGGACACTTTATAAAGAAAAAGGAGAAGAACAAGTGCAGGAATGTGAAAAAGTAGTAGAATACAAGGTAAATTTACTTGCATATATGATTCTACAGAATCATATATGATTCTGTAGAATCATATATGATTTTACAGAATCATATATGATTCTACAGAATCATATATGATTCTACAGAATCATATATGATTCTACAGAATCATATGTGATTCTGAACATTAGTTGTTAATGAATAATATAGGTTCTAATTTTCTTCCCTTTCTTTTCTGTAATAAGGTTATACGTTCTCTTGAAGACGGGTCAGTGGAATGTACTTGTAGGCATTTTCTTCGATTTGGATTTTTATGTAGACATGCATTCTACGCTTTGAAGAACCGTGATGTTCAAATGATTCCGGAAAAGTATATCTTGAGGCGTTGGAGGAGGGACATAATACCACCTGCATTGAGAAGAATGACAAATAGGTATGGTGAAAAGAATATACCAGTTGAGAAATTAACAAATGAGGCTACGTTCGTGGTAGACGAGTGTCTATATTTGTTGGGTAAAGATGAAGGAAAGTTAGGGAAGTTTGTGGAACAATTGAAATCAATCAAGAAAGGAATTGAGGATGAAGCGCCTAAACCTCCTTCACGGAAAAAAGAAATTGAGAATGTACTTGAGGATGTATATGCAGTTAGGAAACCTGAGAAACAAGTGGTCAACAATCCATCCAGAGCTAAAACCAAAGGTTGGTCTAAAGAAGAACGTAGAAAGAGTGAAAGAGAAATAGCACTTGAAGAATCATCTAAGCGGAAAAGGAAATGTGGATACTGTGGTGAGAATACTAACAAGCACACAAAGTCGACATGTCCAAAAAATCCAAAGTATATTGCAAAACTTGCGAGAGTTGCTGCTGCACAAAATGGTGGAACTGATGCAGGTGTACAACAAACAAGAAATGTCGCAACTGAAAAAGCGACTAACGCTTCTTGAATAACAATTTCTTTAAATTTGTTTATTATTATTGCACTGTTGGAAAAATTTGTTTATTGCACTTTAAATCTTATATGAAACAATTTAAATTTGGTTCAGGTTTTGAGAATTTGAGACAAGGACAACTTTGGTCCAGAATCATATATGATTCTGGAGAATCATATATGATTATATATGATTCTCCAGAATCATATATGATTCCCAACTTTAAACACATATATGATTCTTTTGTTTCATCATGTAGTATTTTTATGAGTAAGGCATGCATATTTGGATCTTTTGTTCCATCAGCATTCACCTTTGCAATCATAAAAGTCATATTTCGAACTCATTTTCACATGATTCTGTTCATACTCTATTTTTAGAACTTTAGAACTTGCAAAATTTCATATAATCCAACATTATCCCTTTTCCGCGCTTAGTATGTATGAAAACGCTTAATCTAAACAATAAAGCAGATTTGTTTTTTGTACAAAATCCAAAATGAACTAGATTTAGACATGTTGGTTTTGGACTTATTTTTAATTGCATCAACCAAACTCTTGTGGTTGGTTTCGTCTACTTTTTGTGCCATATATATTAAGAAAAAGTCTTCAGAATCATATATGATTCTCCAGAATCATATATGATTCACACAGAATCATATATGATTCTCCAGAATCATATATGATTCTCCAGAATCATATATGTTATTAAAAATAAGAGATGCACCTAAATACCATCATAAAATTTAAAACATCAATATAGCATCAATTTACCATTTCATATACTTCCATCAGTTTTCAAAATATACAAATTGCATCAGTTAACGACATCATACAATCAGTTTTCAATACTACAATCAGTTTTCAAAATATACAAATAGCATCAGTTAACGACATCAGTTTTAAATCTCTTAATGACATCTATTTATCAACATCATTCTTAAGAACATTTTCTTTATGAACATCTTTTCCTGGATCACGAGCAGCCCTGTTCCTGATTGCCTTCACAATAATCGAGATCCTTGTTTGTTCATCTATATCTGACTGGAACTTGAAAGCCAAATCATACATCTTTTGCGAATGCAAATTCAACTTATGCAAGAGAATCTTGGTGGCAATTTTGAACCTCATTCGCCTCAACAACGACACTTGCTTCTCCGATTCTTTACACAAACCAACATCCCATTTTGCTGCAATTTCACCAAAATAGGACTCCATATGGATCATTGCAAAAACTCCACAGTCAGAATGGTTGTTTTTAGTTTTCCATTTCAGCTGAAGAACCCGTGATTTAACATTTACAACGTCATCAGTTTTTGGATGTCGATGTAGCAGCAGAAACCTGGAAAAAAAGTCCTTCTACAAAAAAGAAAAACAAAAAATACGTTAATAAACGATCAAATATACTATGATTCTCCATAATCATATATGATTCACACAGAATCATATATGATTCACACATAATCATATATGGACTTATGAACTGGAGCTATAGGGACAGATCTGATGGCAGGGGTAACAACAGTCCTAGAACAAGAGCTTCAAACAAGCTAGAAAGCAACAACTAAACATTGATATGGAAAAGGCACTACTAAGACAGGAATGGCTGCTAAACAATGGGTCTAATCGGGTAACTTTAGTGCAAAAGTAACAGGAATGTAACCTTAATGATGCAACTACAGTTTAATTTCTATGAGAACACAAAATACATCACTAAATGCAATTACAACTTGTTTATACTACTTACTGAACATCACTAATCAGGAAACAGAAGCACAAAACAATTTTAAGCAAATATGAATTAAATTGAGAATGAAGTCTATTAACCTTGATTAGTCTATTAACCTTGATTAAGCTGTGAATCTGATTAAAGCTTCCCAATAAGCTCATTAAACCCAAAATTCAACAATACCAATCCTGAATCTAACACTAATAATCCCCATAATCATCACCATGATTCATATGTAAACAATAATAAGAGCTTTAACACAGATTATAACTACTTGAAAATATTGAAAATAGTAAGAGTAAAATTGAAAGCTTAAATTTTATAAAAACTTGAGTTGAATACAATTCAATTGAAAACTGAAAGATGAGATTACAATAAGCTAAAGCTATAGAAATTACACTAAAAACTACTAAACTACCACTAATTTATACCTACTCCTAATCCTACTGCTAAATAATCAGTAGTAGAAACAAAAAATAATCAGAAAATAATATATCATTTTAGAAAATCATAAGCATAATCATAAGAACATTATTAATGAGCTCTGTCTAATAAAATACTTACCAGAATATCGCACGCACCCTTGTACTTTGAGACATACGCCTGTGGAGAATTATCAAGGATGATCATTGATAAAACAGGCTTCTTAATGTTAAAAACAACAACGTAAAAATGATTGGAGACTTGAATTGGGAAGAACGCCTATAAAAACAAAAAAAAAAAAAGAAACTTAAAAAACCAATTAAGACTTTCAAAAATTATATATGTAAATGAAATGAGAAATTACCAATTCAATTTCAGCAAGAAACTTAGGGACATTGACATTTTTAAAATGAGCCGTAATCTCCGTTAAAAATACATCCCACAGCTCATTTTTACCAATAGTACCTTCCACCATAGCATCTGTTTGTATTAAACAAGAAGTGTAAAAATAAATACACTTGAAAATAAAAGTAAACATATTATGCATAAAAATTAAAACACTTACAATACAACCAGTTGGAAAAAAATGCCTTTTGGGTGCTGGATCCTTTTTAACAGATTCTTCATCATTCAATATAGCTCCCCAACAGTCAACGACATTGTTATCTATCCACAAACCTGGTGCCAATGTCTCCATATTCACTCTTACAGCTGATATCTCATGATCACCAAAACGAGTTTGAAAAACTGTTTCCCTAAATAAAATTAGAAAAACAAAAAAGTGAATTAGAATAAGTACATATCATTATAGCAAACTTTCTTAGAGCAATTTTAAATTACATATTATATGATTATATGTGAATCATATATGATTCTGAGTGAATCATATATGATTCTGAGTGAATCATATATGATTCTGAGTGAATCATGTAGGATTGACTTTTTATTTTGCACAAGAACTTTGACCAATCTGAATTTTGATAGCTGAGATCTTACCCTAAGTGTTTATTTAACTGGTTTAAGCACTACAAACATAAACACAATAACATAATCCACTGACTGAGTAGAATAGTATGATCAGTTAACAACTAAGGAAGAAAGAAATTGTTATTTGATGCAATTTTGACTTTAGATGTAGTAACCTGCAAAACTAAGCTTGTTTTATCCTACCTGTCCCTAAATGAGTCTAAGGTTGCAGAATACACCTAACACAAACAACTAGAACACACCATTCTCAATTAATCCAAACACCCTCTCAAATGGCAGTTACACTATGATTCTAAGAATTAAGCTCTCAATGCCTAAACTAATGATCAAGACATATCTATTAACTGTATTAAAGGCTTATTGAACACTAGAAACAATCAAATAACTATTAGAACACTATTATGTAGATATGCCTAATTATGGCAGGGGGAATTAAACAGTGAACTTACATCTTATCGCCCTGCATTGCAAACAAACTATTGCCCAACTCAAATTCAATCCTCTGAACCATAGCAATAACTTTTGTCGGCTTATTCTCATATGGAGATGACAGGTAAGAAGATGGCTTAACAGTTCTTTTCTTTGGAGATGAACGAGTAACCACTCGTTCTGGAGTCTTAGGATAATCAGTGTTAAGCGGCTGTACAACCCGAGGCCAGTTTAGGAATTCCTCCTGAATCAAAACAAATTTATAGTTAAATAGATTAATAAAAAGAAAAGTATTTAAAAAAACTGGCCGATACATACATCATAGTATGCATCGTAAATGCAGTCAATCACCTCTCCAATCCAGTCAATGTTATCTTGGAGCCACTGCGTAAAACTGTCTTGACTCAATATAGGTTCTTCTTCGTCACTCAACTCTTGCTCAATTTCAGCATCTTTCGTGGCACCATCATCTTTCTTAGCAGCAACATTCTCAGAAACCAAATTATCTACCCCAACATTCTCAGAAACCACCTTGTCTACCCCGACATCTTTCTTAGCAGCATCAACATCTTTCTTGCCACGATCATTGCTATCATCATCTTGTCGATCTTGTGGCTCAAAATGATCAATATGAAGATCTTCAAGAGCTACAGTTTCCTTGAAAAGAGCTCCATATTTGTTGTATAATTCAAGCACATCTTCGTCGTTTGGGAACTCAGTATTAGCATTTTTTAGAAGATTTTCAAGTTCAACCTTTTGACGAGATATGCTTGAAAGCTTCTCATTAATCATTCTGCAAAAATTCTGCAAAAAAAATAATAAAAATAAATAATAATAATAATAATAATAATAATAATAATAATAATAATAATAATAATAATAATAATAATAATAATAATAATAATAATAATAATAATAATAATAATAATAATAATAATAATAATAATAATAAATAAATAAAATCATACATGATTCACTCAGAATCATACATGATTCACTCAGAATAAACTGCCTTAAATAATGACAGTACGCATATCAATATATAATTTACTAATCTGAGCAACTTATACTATATCAAAACAACTCATAATAGCAGCAGTGTCGGAACATCTCGTTTACTTGTATATGCAAATCGATATGCCACACAAACGATAAGCTAATTGCATACAATTCAGAACATATCATATATCAGTGTGCAACATATACTATTTCTAAACACCTTGAAACTACAGCAGCTCTAAAACATCTCATTAATTAGTATGTACACATTTCGATACCTAACACAAAGACGCAACATCTCAAAATATCACAGAAATTCTTCATCTACAAAACATCTCGTTCATTTGTATGTGCTTATCCGTTAAATAGGAAAAAACTAAGTATATATAGGAAAAAACCATCACAAACGGCCTAGTGGTAAGGCACTTAACTTCATAGGTACACGGTTCAAAAGTTTCCTTAGGAAAGTGACTAGCGCAGCTGATTCACTCAGAATCATACATGATTCACTCAGAATCATATATGATTCACTCAGAATCATACATGATTCACTCAGAATCATACATGATTCACTCAGAATCATATATGATTCACTCAGAATCATACATGATTTTAATTACAGAAAATAGTCGAACCTGTTTGTCGGTAGGAGGCACACAAGAACTACGAGCCTGGCTCACTTTGACACTACCACCAAAAAAACCTTCAGTACCTTGTACTTCAGATTCACTCCACTCCCCATGCAATTCCATTGTACCTATTTCCTCTCGTTCAATCTCAAGCTTCTGACGTTGATTCATCAAACTTGAGCTCCAGTTTCGGATAGCAGGACGGTAACGAATAATGGGCAAACCCTCAAATTTTGTGGAATCAAAATACAGGAGCTGTTAATAGGAAATAATACACAATGAGATCATAAAAAGCAATCACAAAATCTATAAACAAAAAAGGAAAAACTTACAATCAAGAAGTACAATGCGCCATTGTAAAAGCCTGAAGACGTTTTAGGTATTTCACTGTATTTAAGACAGTGGTAAATATAATCACACCAATCAATGTTTGGAATGATAATTTCTTCAGTAATACGCCTAACAACCGTCAAATCTATAAGCGCCTTCATTGTATGAGCTTTGGCCATAACATTGGCAAATAGAGTAAGGAAGTTGACTTTAAACATAAAGTCAACTTCCGTTGCAGTGATCAACTTTCCAGCAACATCACTAGCTCTGATTTCTTTATACTTCTTTGGATGAAATTGTTTAAGCCACAGATTCACAAAAGGATCATCCAAAGATCTCTCGGGTAACTCAAAAAACTTTATTCCACCAAGAGGGACTCCTAAAATCTCATGGATTTTCTCAGGAGTCACGAGAATCTTCCCCTTCTCCAACACAAGCTCGTAAGTTTGTTTATTAAAATTTGCCACCACAAACCCAGCCATACGAGAAGGCACTGACTCTATATTAACCCCGTCAAGTGAAGAAAACCCGATATCCTCCAAGAAAGATTTCATATCAACTCTTGCATCACGAATAGCAGAAAACAAGCTCGCAGGTACTGTCCTAGAAAGGAGAGCCGGAAATTTTCTCATATACTCTTCCTTCTTAATTTGTGCATCGAAAACAGGTTTATTCTTTTTTTCAATTGGTTCTGACTTAAGCTCCTTTGGTTCTGACTTAAGCTTCTTCGGCTTCAAAACTTTCTTAGGCTTCAAGACCTTCTCTTGTGCCTTTACTGCACGCTCCTTCGGCTTCAAAACATTCTCAGACTTCACTTCAACAATAGCCTTTTTCAAAGATTTCTTCTTAGGCTTTGAGACCTTTTCTTCTTCAACAAAAGAATCTGAGTCAGAAACACGCTTTCGTTTATTACTTGTTGCAACACGCTTCTGTTTTTTAGCCCTCTTTTCTTTTGAATCGCTGTCAGACTCAGAAACGACTTTCTTAACATTTGTTTTCTTCACTACAACCTTTGATTTATAATTTGTAATTGCCTCCTCTTCACTTTCTTCACCTTCACTACTTTCATCATCACCTTCTTCACCCTCATCAGACTCGTCCTTAACATCTTCACTACTATCCTTAACATCTTCACCCTCACCAGACTCGTCCTTAGACTCACTTTCCTTATCGTCTTCAACCTCATCAGACTCGTCTTCTTCAACCTCATCAGACTCGTCCTTAGACTCCCTTTTCTTATCTTCTTCAACCTCTTCTTCAGACTCATCTTCTTCAGACTCTTCTTCAGACGCATCCTTAGACTCACTTTTCTTATCAGACCTAAACCTAGTTGATTTTACAGGAGGAGGTTGAGTTTTTTTGTTTTACAGGAGAAGGTTGAGGTTTAGGTTTGACAACTTTTAACTTTGGTTTATCAGAAGTTGTAGCCTTCTTAGATGCTTCATTTGTTATCTTATCTTTAGGCTTACGTGCATAAGTTTTTGATCGACCTGCATAAAAATTTTAAATGTTAATAACCATAAAATAATCTAATACAATCATATATGATTCTCATAGAATCATATATGATTTTGTCAGAATCATATATGATTCTCATAGAATCATATATGATTTTGTCAGAATCATATATGATTCTCATAGAATCATATATGATTTTGTCAGAATCATATATGACAAAATACACTTATAAAGAAAATACATCATATACATCAATAAAATAAGCATTTGACAATAAGCAGTTGATAAAACACAAATACAAACTCAAACAACTACTTATCAGAAAACAGCCCTAACTGTACAAGTCAGAAAACAGGTCCAAACAACTACTTGTCAAATCCAATAAGTTGCACATAATAAGCTCTAAGCTACAATATTTTGGGGGCAAATCACACTCTAAACTACTGAGAACACAATTCAGCTAAAATCCTACTCAGTTTTAAACATAAATTTCCCTAAAAAGATGTAAGTTCAGCAGCCTGTGGGCTGCATGAAATCAGAATATGATTCACTCATAATAGCAGTGTCAGAACATCTTGTTTACTTGAATATGCAAATCGATATGCCACACAAACGATAAGCTAATTGCATACAACTCAGAACATATCATATATCAGTGTGCAACATATACTATTTCTAAACAGCTTGAAACTACAGAAGCTCTAAAACATCTCATTAATTAGTATGTACACATTTCGATACCTAACACAAAGACGCAACCAAACTGCAAGTTATACAATATCACAGAAATTCTTCATCTACAAAACATATCGTTCATTTGTATGTGCTTATCCGTTAAATGACACGAACGCCTAACTTAACTGCATATAACTAAGTATATATAGGAAAAACCATCACAAACGGCCTAGTGGTAAGGCACTTAACTTCATAGGTACATGGTTCAAAAGTTTCCTAAGGAAAGTGACTAGCTCAGAATCATACATGATTCACTCAGAATCATACATGATTCACTCAGAATCATATATGATTCACTCAGAATCATACATGATTCACTCAGAATCTATTACTACTCTTATGCAACCTATGTGAAATACCAAATCAGCAACCAAACAAATATTCTACTTAATATCTAGTTAAGCCAAACACCCCTTATTCTAACTACTAAAACTAAAAATTGAATCAAACAACTACAGGCTACCAAACAGATGATCAAAACAGTTACACTAACAGAACTCACAATCTCAATTCAAACGTTACAGCTGAGATGCAATAAAATATAACAATTAACAATCAGAACTCACAATCTCAATTCAAACGTTACAGCTGTGATGCAATATTTATCACTATAACAGTATAAAGTATCACAAGTTTCAACCTCTTTAGCTGAAATAACACTAAAAACTTCTAACGTGTCTGGATACTTGCAACTATATACATCTCTCAGCTGTATAAATTCAAGAAACTTGTACGCCTAATATTAAAAGTATTTCTACTCAAATGCACACTTCTCACGTGTATGCTAGTCCCTATCTAATTACATCTCAGCAAGTCACTCAACACACGACAGTCAATCAACACTCAACACACGACAGTCACTCAACACTCAACGCAACAATAACAAAAACAAAAACTCTACAAACCTAATATAATCTAATCAAAAACTCAACACTCAACTCGACACTCAACACGACAGTCACACATATCGATCAATTAACAACAGCAACAATATCATCAACAAACCTAAAAATCTACAAACCTAATCTAATCAGCATCAAATTCAGAATTAGGTCAAAATAGCTTAATAATACAATAATATCATCAACAATAGATAAAAATCTACAAAATAATACAAACCTAATCTAATCAGCATCAGATTCAAAATTAGGTCAAAATAGCTTAATAATACAATAAAATCATCAGCAATAGATAAAAATCTACAAAATAAGAAACAAAATAAGCAAAAAAATAAACAAAACGTAAATAATAAACAAAATAAGCAATTTTACCCATCGATTCAGCAACTGACTTCATTAATTCAACATCTAAGACGTTTAACGGCGGTTTAACGGCGGCGGTTAACGGTGGCGACGGCGGCTAACGGTTATTGAGAGAGATTGAGATTGAAATGGGAGGGTTTGAATGGGGTGGGTGAGAGACGAACAATATAACCGTTTGTGAGTTATGAAAAATGGGAGGGTTTGAGTAGCGTATATATTAACAAGTGAATTGTCACTTTTGCCCTTTTGGTTATTACTAAAAAAAAAAAAAAAAAAAAAAAAAAAAAAAAAAAAAAAAAAGTAATCTAACGGCTGGGAGGAATAGAAATGGACGGACGAGATGAATGGATGGAATCTTTGGTAAATATTAGATCTACATGGAACTTTTGGCATAAGTTTTATAAGAAAAACCAAGTTGCAATTATCACAAGGTTTTAGAGATTAAATAACACTATACATTTTGATTCGTTTTATAATTATAAAGGGAAGTAAAAGTTTAAGTTTAGAAAGTTTCTATAAAACTTAGGCACGAAGTGTCCGTTTATACAATGTTACCAAATCATCGTGACTTAGATAATCCAAACGTTGTAATTACAATATTTATGAGTTTTCTATTTCGTTATTATTTATTTAAGTACTTGTTTGAGTTTATTAAATATTTTAGATTCGTTCTGTGTCTAATATATTAAATTCGTTCCAAGTTCAATATATTATACAATCTCAATTCTAAAATGTCCAATAAGTTCAAAGTAGTCCAAGTCCACTATATCAATAATGAATTGTCCAATAATTATCCTAATGCTCATGTATTTCAAGTCCTGGTTCAATAGTTATTATCCGAATTATCCCAATCCAAATCACAATCCTAAGTTTAATTTCCGAAATGTACCAAGTGATCCAAGTCAAACAAGTAATTTACGTTAGTCACTTATTTCAACAACTGTATCTAAATCAATATCAATACAAGTTTAGATAAGGTTAGACAAAAACGAAATACTACACACTATAACTAAAAGAATTTAACGCACACCAAAAATTATTAATGGACTTTGTCCAGTCAAGTGGTACCAAAACTGATCCAAAATACCATATAATTCGACACCCTTAGTTTGACTGTGGTGAAGAAAGGACACAAAATACAAGCAAAGCAATTTAGTTTTTAAGAGTTTATCAAAAGTTTACTTTAGCCAAAAAATTTATAACAGCTAAACCAAATAAAAATCAGTTTTGGTTCCAACCCACAACTAGCCATAAAAGTCATAAGTTAACCTTTAGGTTCAAAACCAAACGCCCTTATTTCTGTGGTGACTGATTCAAGCCAAAAAACACAGGTAAACACAAATGAGCATCCTCTTAGGTTTCGTTATTTCAAGCCAACCAACAAACGAAAACCCTATTGGGTGTGGTCGTGGTTGTGACATTTCAAAATTTTCATGTCATTATTTTACTATTTACAATTACTAATTATCTTATTTTAAGTAAATTAGATTTACCGATAGAGTTTAACCGCGTACGTCGTGACACGCACCCGTAATTTTTTTTTTCGGACTTATTTTATAATAAATGATAATCATTATTACTCATATTTCATTTTTTTTTAAAAAACTTTTCTTTTAAACTCATTTGATTATTAATTAATGGTTTGGTTTGGTTCATTCGTGAGGATTTATTTTTGAGATGATTATTTTGGCACTGCGTTGACTCCGGCACTAGGATAACCTAACAGAAATTTTATGTCTTGAGTTTACGGATTCGACTATATATATTTTTCTATGAAACGTCTCGTAAGATATTAAAGATTTGAAACGAGTTTCGGGTTTTGGTCCGTGTAATTCACACTCACCCATCTACCCTTAATACTAATAATACAATTATTATTATCATTATTATTGAAAATAATACTTTTTTTTTAAAAGAGTAAACCTTCAAATCGTCCTTGTGGTTACTGCTATCTCACACCACACAAACACAAAACAATAATACTACTCCATCTCTCATCATCTTCTTCTTCTACTAACCCTAGCCGCCACCCTCATCTCACCGCCACCATCACACCGTCGACTTCACAACAAAACCACCACCACCATCTTGTTCATCATCTTTTTCTCTTTCATTTGGTATATAACACGCGCCATATAACCCATTTCTACACCACGAACGAATCATCACAACCTCTTAAACATCACCATTTTTGTTTAATCTTGTTGGGTTTTTGAAGAAATCAAGTTTTTGGTTTCCTTTGTTCCTCCTTGTGCTCGACCAAATCATCAAAACCACAAGGGTTTGTGGTTTTGATCATCTTCTTGTTTCTATACATCTTTTGTAAGTATTTTCTTTGGTCTTAATTTGATTTTTTTTTTGTTATATATGTGCATGCATGTTTATAATCTAGTACTTAGAATCCATGTGGTGATGTGTGAAATATTATTATTAAGGTTGGATTAATAGTTGGGATGATTAGTGAATGGGGTTAGGCTAGTTAGAGGTTATGGTGATGTTATATATTGCGAAAATTGAAGTTTGAAGGGGTTTAAAGCTACCCATTTTAGACCAGAAAGTTGAGGCTTGTTTCGCCTAGGTTGAAATTTTTGAAACTGATTTTTGTCTTTTAAATATGATAGAGGATGTTAATATGAACGGTTTGATATAAAATTCGGCTTCTAACTCTTAATAACGAACGTTTGGCGGTCATTTGAAACTTAGAAAAATTATAAAATTCCAAACAGCACTTTTATAAAATTTAGTTGCTGTCAGATCTGAATAAGGGCATTTTCGTCATTTTCTGGCGCGTTTCGGCCTTTGGCCAAAACACGAAAGTTGTCCGAAACAACGTTTTTAACCTACCGCGAGGAATTGGGGTGTGAAAGTGCGAAAATGAGGGTGATTTTGATTAAAAATCAGTTCTACATTTTTTTTTTCTTTTAAAATGAGGTTTTGATGTGTTTAGAACAAGTAAAATTAATGCAGATTTTATGACACGCAAACTGAGGTTCGGGACTTTGTAAAAACTAAATTTTGATTGGATAATATGAAAGAACTTACTTTTGTGTTCGTTTCGGTAATTGGAACGTCCCGTAACTCCTAATAACGAAGTTTTTATGACCATCCGAAATCTGAAAAATACTATATTAAAATTCAGCATTATATTATTAAATTTGAATACTGCGCAGAACTGAAATGGGTCGTTTTGGGCACCTTCTGACCCGTTTCGGCCTTCGGCCGAAACATGAAAGTTGTCTGGAACGACGTCTTACATAAAATCTCTTTAGAGTCCGAGTCACGAAAAGGTAATATAACGGGTCAAAACGGAAAGTCAAACTACTGCAGTTCATTTAAAAAGTCAAACTACCAGCTGAAACTTGCAGGGGCATTTTGGTCATTTTACGTTGAGATTCAGGTCTCGGCTATAACTAAAAAGTTTTCCGGAATGTTGTTTTACATAAAATTTCTTTTGAGTCCGAGATGTGAAAATGTGTTTTAGTGGGTCGTTTGGGCCGGGTCAGATTTGGAAAATATATTACAAAAGTCAATCTTGACAAAACTCTTCTAATAGTCTAGTAACGTTACAAAAAAATTGTTTTAGCATAGAACTTAATAAGTAAGACTAAATATTTTGCGACTAATGAATTAGTCATTGGCTTTGTTTATGTCTAAAAGTCTTAATCGTGGTAATGGGTCAAAATGGAAATTTTTACTAAAAGTTACATATTAAGCGGAATGAATTAAAACAAAGTATAGTTATTATGCGAAACGCTTAATGGGTCTAATTAAAAGAGTTTAGTTGTGTACATGGATTCTAAGGAATATGATTATACATGTCGACTAATTGTATACATTTTATATGTGTATGCAATTTATGCATTTCCTTTATCGCTCCTATTTCCTTAATCGCAAGCCACCTTTGTCACACAAACCATTTTATCATTCGATATTGTTTCAAATCATTATTCACGATAATTCAAGCTTAAATTATCAACATCTTAGACTTTCATATTATTCAGGTTGCCTTTTTGGAGCCATTCCCACTATAACTATTGACATTACTTTATCATGTCTACCGTATCATCAAGGTGAGTTCATAGCCTCGCATTTTACTTAAATGTTTTATAAACCTCGCGAGGGGGATACATGCTAGTTTTTACAAACTGAATACAAGTAGTTTTTGGTATGCTGGACCCGATTATACGATTATAGATATTGAATGCTTTTTGCCAATTAAGTCCCCTCATGAACCGTTAATTACTCGAGTAGTAAACGCTAGTATTATGGATATGCATATTAGGCTTGGCGGGCCTTGTTCGGGATACGGACACATAATAGTTAGAATTGTGGTAAATGGCAAAATTTACCTTTCCGGGGCATTATTAAAAATCGTCAAGGTTCGGTTACATGAACTCAATACTATAATCAAATAAACCGACATGTAATTGCAATACTTGTCGCCCGATAAATAATGCTTGTATTCAACTTATTACTTATTAAACTCTATGAATTCACTCAACTTTATGTTGACTTTTTAGCATGTATTTTCTCAGGTATTATTTGCTAGCTGAGCATTGGGAGCAATCGGAGTCGCGTGGATATCAAACTTTGAAGGACTTGTTTTCTTCACATTCGATAATTATTTTCTTTAAATATGCAAATGAGTCATTTTTGAACTCTTGTAACTTAAGTTTTAAATATAAATTGTTGGGACCTTTGTACTCTGATTTATCAAATCGAATGTGACATTTTATTAAACGTCTCTTTTGAGGTTGTTTTATGTAACTTGTGTGTATGAACTATGAAGTGACACCCAAATTGGTATTCCGCTGCGTTGTAAAATTTTGGGGATGTCACAGTGGTGGAACCGAGCACAATCAGCAAACACACCCTATACAGGTTTGGTTATACCGAATCACAACAAGCACATCAAAACTGCCTCATTCGAAATCGAGACCAAGATTAAACCCAATAAACCCATAAATCAGTTGTGACATACGACATGAACCAAGAACAAACCCCATGGGTTTCCTGTCCCAACCTGTGACCAAACACGCAAACAAACGCCCTATTAGATCCACTTTCTTACCATACAAAGGTTATATCAAAATGTTTTAATCCAGTTTTTAATCCACAAACTCAATAGTGAGTTTGGTAGTGGCGGTGTATGGTGGCAGTGGGTGGTGAGGTGATAAATGGCGCGTGGACTAAACCAAAATAAAGGGAAAATGATTGGGAACAAGGTGGAGGTGAGGGTGTAATATAGTTGTTGACGGTGGCGGCTCTACTGGCCAGAATATGGCCGGAAATTGGAGTGAGGGTGGCGGCTGAGATGAGGAGAGGAGGAGTGATATCAAATGAGATAAAACCCTATCTCTAATTCTTTTATAGCCCAAAACTAGTAAAGTTAGTAAAACTTAAATGACAAAGGTGTGAGAGTTAAGGGTGCGCAGGGTAATATTAGTTCTAGGGGTCATTCTTGAAATTTGTTATATCATTCACGAAATGATGTTCAGGGCACGTTTAGACTAGTAAAAGTCCGATTCAAGACATGAGAATTACGCCATCGCGCTCAGAATAATATTTCCGATAAGAATGACTATAAATACATCTAGTTTCTCCCAACTAATGCCAAACTCAAAAATAAATTGTTGTTTCTCCGAATAGAACAAGTCAGGAAATTTACGGGTTGTCACAGTCATGCAACTTAGATTTAACAAAAACATGCTAGAAAAATTTTAAATTTAAGCGTATTAAGCAAATTTTTGAAAAATAAGGATAAGTAACGTTCTAATTCTCCATCCCCCCTTTAAGATAAAACACCGTCCTCATTTTTTAAAATTGAAATTAAAAATAGAAAATTGAAAGAATTAGATTGGAAAACTCCCCTGAGAATTGCTCGGTATGATCCTCCATTATGCGTTTGTGAGTAACTTTTTATTTTTTGTGTGGAATGGCGTTCAAGCCTCCATGAATGGCTCAGAACACTCACAAAATTCAGAACGAATGTAAACTACCACTTCTTCATAAACAACCCATGTTAATTTGAAAATCACAACTAGTACATATCTTGTTAATAGACGGTAAAAAACCGTAACTAGTCTAGTCACAAAACCGTAACTAGGTCATAACTTCCCGGAATTAGGTCTAAACTATCCCAAAACTTCACCATAAGCTACCACCACTTAGTATAAGCCTCTTAGGACCTAGGATTAGTCACTAAATACTCATAGGACCCTAATCAAATCACAAAACCCTAGGCTAGTGTCACACCCCCAAAATACCTGAATGGCAGCGGAATGGAATACCTGGGGGTGATGGTCATAGCACCACAGTTACAGTTATATAGAACGACCTAAAGTGTCGTTTTGAAAATACATCGTTTGATTTATTTAAAAACATTCAGAGTTACAAAACATAGGTCTCAAAGTCTAGAAAAGTTTAAGGAAATAAGTTTGGTACAATCAAACGATAATATATAAGTGCATGAAAATCCAAAATGAGACGCGTCATCCTTGCTACTCACTAAAATGACTCCATGCATGCCATGAGGGATAAACCTTAGTTACCTGAAAATACATTGCTAAAACGGTCAACATAAAGTTGGTGAGAAATCATAGGTTTATAAGTTAAATCGGATGTACATTAGCCATAAGTAAAGTAAAGTGACAAAATGTCATAAAGAAAGCTACATTGGCTCTTAAGCTCATGACCCCGAAGCTAGACATAGTTACTTGACCCCAAATAAGTATTTACCAGACACTCTAATATATTAGAAATGAAATGCATCCGTAATTCCGTTGGAGCAACCCAAACACGGATGGAGGAGTCACCCTCAATAGATCTATTCACTCACTCTCACTTGTAGATTAACTAACAGTCCATGATAATAAAGGGGACTTGTCAAGATGTGGTAATAAGGCAACTTAAGCAATGTAAGGAATTTAATACTTTGGCATGTACAGAAAAATAAGTGATGCAATGTATTCTCCCCCGTGGGATTTGAAATCAAAATATTGAATTAAAAACGGGACTATGAAAACTCACCTCGAAGTGATGATACTATGAGATGAAATGATAGGGACAACAAGGAACGAAATCAACCGCAACCTAAGATGAATGATAATGATCTAATTTAGATCATGAAATGATGTAATTAATGTACATGCACATGATACCTATACCACTCATAACTTGAAAATAATAGTTATAGTCAAAATAAAACATTTTCCATACTTAGGAAAAATAAGTCCAACTAGACTAATAAAAACTAGCCGTAGGATATCGTATATAAAACGTTAGTGTTATATTCATCGCCTCGAAAACCTTGAAATAACGTCTAGTAGTCGTATAAATAAGCCTTGGGTCGTACGTACTTCATTAGTTAAGAATATAACTTTTGAACAATAAATCTAGAAAATATAGTATTTAGTACGTAGTTATATTATTTCTATTAATGACTATATATATATATATATATATATATATATATATATATATATATATATATATATATATATATATATATATATATATATATATATATATATATATATATATATAGTTTTGACGATTTTAAAACGTGTATAACTTTGTCGTTTTAAGTTCATTCTCTTCGTTCTTTATATCCACGGATTCGTCTTAGTATGTACTAATATATTTTTGATAGCTCGGCTTCTCTAGGTCACGTCTAACGCCTCGGTTTGTCCGACGAAAATCGTCCAACAGCATGAAATTTTCAGAAAAATAGTTTTCGTCATTAAACTTGCAAAAATCATATCTCCTTCGTTATAAATCCGTTTTAGTCCGTTCTTTCGCCAAAAGTTTCGTTTTTGAAAGTATTTTTTAAATCTTTGGTTAAAAATTTCCCCTGAGTTCCTGAGTTTTCCAGATTTTGCATTTTGGGACAGTAGGTTCTTTGACATGTTCTAAACTCATTTCCAATGTTCCAAACTAATTTCTAATCCACCCAAATCACTTCCAATCACCACAAATCTAGTCTATTCCTACCATAAACCTTCTTAAGGTGTCATGGGTTCTTAAACAACATCAATCAACTAGATCTAACAAGGGTTTCCATTTCTAGGGTTTCAAAGACATAAGTATATATAATGAGTGGTATAAACTAACATATGCATGTAATCTTGTATAGAAATCACATGATCATAAAGATAACTTGAAGAAATTATGAAAAAGAGTTTTGATAACTTACTTTGAAAGATTATGGAGCTTGGATGAGTAAAACCTAAGAATCCTTGAGTTTTATTTCAAAACTCGAAAACCTTGAAATAACGTCTAGTAGTCGTATAAATAAGCCTTGGGTCGTACGTACTTCATTAGTTAAGAATATAACTCTTGAACAATAAATCTAGAAAATATAGTATTTAGTACGTAGTTATATTATTTCTATTAATGACTATATATATATATATATATATATATATATATATATATATATATATATATATATATATATATATATATATATATATATATATATATATATTTAGTTTTGACGATTTTAAAACGTGTATAACTTTGTCGTTTTAAGTTCATTCTCTTCGTTCTTTGATAACTTGATCTTGGAAAAATGGTGGATTTGTTCTTGATTTTGGTTTGGGTCGTGGGTTTTGAGAGGAAAGGAAGAAGAAAATGAGATATTTTGATCTAAGTTTTATGGATGAGAATGTGATATAGGTTATTAGATATTTACTTGTGAATTTTAGATAAGTTAAATACAATCAATGCCAAGGGTAAAAGGGGGGGGGGGGGGGGGGTTGTGGCCGGTTTTTCAAAGGAGGAAAAAGGGAAAAAATTGCTTTTGATTTAATTAAAATGGGTAGTGGAGGATTAGTATAGTTTTTAGTTATATATTTTAGGTAGTTTTAGTTAGTTTTTGTTATAATCGGGTACTAGGCTTGTGAGAAATAAATTTTAACGAAGTTAACCGGGACTAAATAAAGTTATAAAAATGATAAAAATATGTTGGGTACAAAAATTGAGCGTTTGGACAATTATTATTTAGTTTTCACGAAAACC
Organism: Artemisia argyi; assembly: GCA_030686995.1. Lineage (NCBI taxonomy): Eukaryota > Viridiplantae > Streptophyta > Magnoliopsida > Asterales > Asteraceae > Artemisia > Artemisia argyi. The sequence continues at coordinate 153,479,469 of CM060685.1, forward strand.
GTCGTAATAATATTAAACTTACGATGTAAATTAAATAAATTCCCAAAATACCGGGTAAATGAATTTTATAATTTTTGTGACGTTGTAAGGGGTTTAAAAATATATCGGAACCATTGTGGGGATTTTTAGATATGTTAGTTATATTTATTAATCGCGTGTTAGCGTTTATTTAAAAATAAATATACGTAAAACGTTAAGTATATCAAAAATATTAATATGAGTATTCTACGAGTGGTATAGTATGCAAATGCTATTATGATGATATGTAGACTATTTCTAGTCCGTATGAAATGTCCCTAATGATAAGGCATGAATTCGCACCTGAACCAATATGGTTACGCGAATTTAAATACCCGTAACCTAAATTTACGATGAAATGAGCAATGCACATGAATAGTGTTTTCTTTCTAAAAATGAATAGTATTTCGTGAATAGTAAAAATTTTGAACGCTTCTCAGAATATCAAACTGACCTCCAAAATAATGAATAGTAAATGATGAATAGTGTTTTGATGAATAGTGATTTATGAATAGTAAATTGTCGAAGTTTGGAAAATGACCTGAAATGGTGAGTTGTGACAGCTAGACCCTAATCTCCCACTAAGCCAAATTAGGATAAAACTAAACCTAAACTAGTTAAAACCTAAACATAAGCACCTCAACCTAGCACCCTAGCACCCTAGCACCTTAGTCATTCTTAACACACACCCTAGCACCTCTAAGCTAGCAAGCAAGGAGGTGATCCACCTCCTTGTCACCTTCTTCTTGCCGCGGCTTCATTTCCACCACAAACCCATCTAAACCACCTCCTACACCTCCATAACTCCTCCTAGTCACTCTTTAGACTCTCCATGACCTCCCCTAGCTTATCTTACTCACCTCCCTCCCCCTCGACACCTCCTACTTCCGTTTCTTGGTCACTACTCCAAACGACTCTATAAATAGGGCTCGTACCCATTCCTTTCAACTCACCCCTCTTCACCTCTTTACCTTAAACATTCTCTGGTCCTAAGGATATTAGTAGAATCCTAGTAACCTTAGAAGTCGAGTATTATAGGCCTAAGACCTTTTCAATTTCCATTTTGCCCTAGAAAACCCTAGTTACCCTCGTTCCCCTACTTCTGGTCTCGTAAGCTTTCTTTACTTGCTCTATTACCTTAATTACAGTCCTAGGATAGATATTATATGCCTTAGATCACATAGGAACCCTTTCCTAAGCCTTGATCACTTAAACTTGCTAGTTTTCATTTTGAAACCCTAATATGAGTCGAATACATGTTTATATGATATAAGTCCTTTTCATAAGCTATAAGCTAGTTTAGATAACTTAGATAAGCTAATATTAGTTAAACATAAGCTAGGATAACTTTTTGTTTTATAAAAATATAGTTTGCATGGAATTAGGACAAGTTTTGCAAAGTTTTCCATGCATAGGGGTATATATGGTAACTTTATGAAAATATTGAGTCTAGGGACTATTTTTTACATTTCTTAGAAGTTATAAGTATAAGGACCCTTTTGCAAAGTTATATAACCTTAGGATAAAAAGTAAAATAGTTATAAACTAATAAGGACTAATTTTGCAAAAGTTATAAAGTTAAGGGTATAATAGTAAACTTTGAAAACTTATAAGTCCAAGGGTCATTTCTGCCATTTTGTTAAAATATATAAGTATAGGGACTAAAATTACTAAGTTTAGATAGTTATTAATATAAGTACATAAGTCTAGGGTAGATTTTGTAAATATATAAACTATAAGGGTATAAAGTGAAAATATTTTATAAATATAAAAACCTAATTTAAATTAGAAGCATAACACAAAACTAGGGAGCTTCATGTGAGGAGTACTAAGTGGATATTTCGTTTTGACGAGTTTGTTGGGTTTACGAATTAAAGTGTCCTGGCTCCTCAAACGATTATTGCATGTACTTCTGGATTATGATGGCCCGAACGGTGTTATGTTATAACTAAACTTAATAACAACATAGCTCAATAGTAGGGAGCTTCACATGAGGAGTATTAACTTCTGAATTATGATGGCCCGAACGGTATTATGTTGATAACATAATACAATAGTAGGGAGCTTCATGTGAGGAGTCTTATACTTCTGGATTATGATGGCCCAAACAGTGTTATGTTATATCTAAAACATTAACAACTCTAAGAATGATTAGTTAAGAAACTTAAACAAGATAAATAAATCTTAACATACATCCACACCAACAATACCACCACGATACGTGAGTAGGCAGTCTAGTCTCCGAGTCACTTTTCATATCAATTAGATTTCCCTAAGCCCAGGTGAGTTTTCATAGCCTCACTTTTAAATGCTTTACAACCCTGTGAGGGGGATACGTGCTTTAAATCGAATACAAGTCTTTTTCTTTGGTTGTTGCATGAGTAAACTATTTGCCACCCCTACACAACAAAATTCATGAATCTAATCGCTTGTGATATTTTACACAAGTGAACGCGAATATAATAGATATATCTATTGGAGTTTGACAACTCCCATTGGTACTACCTCTCACTGGAGGGTACCAATTAGTATTATATTTGAACCCTCACTGAAGGATTAACTTTGGCAAGTTATCCTTCACATCCCCTCATGGTTGGGTCTGCAGCCCCCATGACCTGGATTGTTAACGTGTGGTTCATGAGCTTAGTGCAACAGACCAACTGACCAACTCTTGATAATTGTACATGCATTACAATTATCACACATACACACTACATTTTCCTTCAAGGGTGTAACAACTGAACCCTGAGGAACTTGTATTCACTAACCCCTAAACGTATGACTCTCACTCAACACCTAGTGTTGACTTCTTAAGCATGTATTCTAAGTAACGGAGCTCTGTGGAAATTATCGCATGGAGAGGCACGAGACTTGAAAGACTTTCTATTTGGTTATCATTCAAACATAACAACTCACAATTAGATTCACGGGACCTCATCTTATAAAACTCTGATAATTTCTAATGAATGATAACTCATTTTTTTTTTATAAAATGTCTCTTTTTGAGTCATTCCCTATTACTGTATCTATGGTCCATGAGGTAATACCCCAAACACTTAATCCGTTGCGATCAGTGAAAAATGGGGGTGTTACACCATAGAAAGGGATGCACCACATTGATGTGCAGGTCTGACAGACTCGATAACAGAAAACATTAAAGATAAATCCGGTTTGTCTCCCGGTGAGCACTTTTCATTATTCCAGAGTCTTCAAGTTAGACTCATCTTCAGTTTCTACTTTGTTTCATTGATGCCCACGTGTCCATGTATGAGCCATTTGCCGATTCTCTCATCAAGGGCGTATTCAGGTCCCAAATTCAACTCTCTCTTGTAGAATCCTTTCATCTTTTTGTATGGATACTCAATCCCTTTCTATACATCCTTTTTATCTACAAAAAGAAATTGTAAATATCTATAGCATACCTTGTTTGTGGCATGTTTAAATCTTGGGTGAGCATGATGCATCATATAGGCGATTTTGTTGTTTCCATTGTGGAAGGTAATTTTCCCTTCAAATCTCTTGGCATAAATATTAACTTCCCTACAAGATGGTTTTCCAACAATTACGTCACCCATTTCTTTGTCACGATAAGCATCCATATCTTCCACCACATTAAAATCTGTAACAATTGAAAATTTTCCAAAAAAAATAGGCACATTCATAAAAGCTCCAACTACGTTCCTTCCTGATGGTTGAAATGGCTGGCCAAATTGGGTGTAGTATGCTTCTTCTAGTTTTTCTCCTTCATTCTTCGATGGGAAATCCTTAGTGTAATGAGGCCCTTTGCATATTTCACAACCAACCTGAGTAGCATACATCTTTTCATAGACCTTCTTGAGATCTCTACTAAGTTTATTTAATTGAGCTTGAATAGCAATACATCCATCAGAAGTATCACTGCTTTTAGTTCTAGTAGAGGTCCCATCGTGCCACTTCTGAGAATGATCAGCCATTTCTTGGATGGCTTTCCTAGCATTTACTTCACTCATCTGAGGTACAGCTCCCTTAGAATCCAAAAGATGTCGAGTAAGCACATCCAAACCCTGATAAAACAAAATAACCTCCTGCATAGTAGTCAAATAATGTTGGGGACATTTCAATAATAGATCTTTGAATCGCTCCCAATCCTGATAAAGAGTTTCATCACGCTCTTGTTTGAAATTATTGATAGCCTCCATCTTCTTAGCAGTACGAGCAGGTGGGCAATATTTCTTCAAAAATTACTTCTTTAAGTCTTCCCAAGCAGTAATTGAACCATCTGGTTCATTCTTCAGCCACTTCTTAGCAGCGCTTGTAAGTGAAATAGGGAAAACACGAAGCATAAGTCGGTCAATAGACACTTCCTTAGTTGTGAACAAGTCTGCGATCTCAAGGATCCTTTCCACATGCTCATTAGCATCTTCATGCTCTGATCCACTAAAGACATTCTCATGGAACTCCTTGAGAAATTGACCTTTCAATTCAAACTTGGCCTCTTTGTCGAATTTAGGCCTAACAATACCCGACACATAGTCTTCTCAGGTCTTAGTCATGTATGCCTCCATAGTAGGTTCTGTCATTGTTTCTGCGATTGCTTCTTCATACTGAGATTCTTGATCAAAAAAGTAATCGAGCTCTACCGAACTCGAGCAATCAAGGCTTGTTGTTTTGAAAAGCTTCCTAAGCGAATGAAAAGCTTGTTCAGGTTCTTTGTAAGGTTTGATGAGGTATTTAGTAGAACTCCTAGTCATGCACATCCTAAAATCAACACAAAAGAATCAATAGGATAGGTTTGGAAAAGTATAATAACAAAAAACTAATAAGGAAAATGGAATATGAAAAATAAAAGTTGCTGATATCTACAGACGATACGTCGTATCCAGCAATCTGGATAAGCCGTATGTTTACTTCGTTAAAAAGACTCCTGATGAGGCGAAAAATGAACCACTTTTAGGGGGTCATTTAAGCCCGAAATTGAATTTATTTGATCAAATATTGCCCTAAATCATTCCTTTTGTGATTTTACGTACTTTGGGAGTGAATTCTGGAAAAGGAAGCGTTTTGGACGTTTTTGGAGCATAAAAGTGAAGAAAACGGCAAAGACTTAATTTTCCATGCTGAGAACAGTACCTGACGGCGTCAAGAAGAAAAACCTGACGGCGTCAAGAGTAAAATCCGTGACGACCCAGTGAAAACCTGAAGGCGTCAAGAGAAGGGCGTCAAGAGTTAATGTTGTGACGGCCTACAATTGGAGTACACATGACGGCGTCAAACCCAGATCTAGGCAGTCCGAGAAATTATTTGGCGGCGAGATGACGGCGTCAGCAATTTGTTCATGACGTCGTCACCTCTCAGAATCTATATATACTTTTCTATTTTCATTCATTAAAAGAGGAACTTGTGTGGAGAATTCTAGGGCCGAACCCTAATAACCCTAGGTCATTTTTTACTGTATTTTCAAGGGTTTTCACCCCTTGAAACCTTTCATGTTCAATTGAGATAAGTCCTCTTTCAATTCATTCAATATGTCTATGTGTTGTTTGAATATATCTTATGCTTGTCTTGATTTCAACATGCTAGGCTAGATCTATCATGTGTTTGCTTAGATGTAATGAAACCTAGATGTTGATTATATGTTGATTACTTGTTTATAGTTGTAATGGATGAATGATTTCAATGTTAGGCTTAAGAAAACTGGCAGATCTCCATTGTGTAACATGCTTGAACGTCTTAGGAAACATGAACCGATGTGTACTAGGTTTTATTGGTTGTATTTAATGCATGAGCAAATTCTAGTGATCCCATGTTAGGAGCTTCTTAGTCGGTTCGACATAGGAGTGAAGTAGGCGCTTATAAGATTGGGGAAGTAAGTACGCCACCCCATGAATGGTATTAAGGAATACAATCCGTCATCCACGCAACTGTAACAAGTAATTAACCTGTAAAAGATATCTAGGGATTAGTGAAACCTAAGTAAACACAATTCTCCCATATATTGCTCACACCTTTAGTTTAATTTAGTTTATTTTCATTTTTATTAATTTATTTTGATTGCATCTTTAGTTATTGGGTTAGTTGACTAGCAACTAATTCCGCCCAACTCCTTCAAATCCGAGATTTTTATTTGCTTTTATAAAAACTAAAAAAATACAAAAAGAATTATCCCTCATCTCTAGACCTAGTCTTTAGGTTTTCTAATCCTAGCGACACTATTCCTAGCTGAACGATCAATCCCCCTGTACTTGTCATTATACTATACTACATCGATCAGGTACACTGCCTGGTGGGGGTTGTAAGCTTCTCGAGATCCCTCGAGAGGTAAAGCCTGGTGCAATCCCTACGCTACCAACTCCACTTTTATTTTAGAAAAATTATACGCCGTATTGATGAAGATCAATGCACCGTACATATTAATTTTCAAATATGCTTATATGTAAAAATAAATACACCGTATGCGTAGATGGTTATATGACGTACGCCAGTTACGTTTCAAAATACAAGTTTTTTTATGTTAATGTGTCGTATCGACAAAAATTGATACGCCGTGTATCGTTTATTTAAAGAATTTGAATCTATTTTTAATAAAGCATTGATACGTCGTATGGGAAATTCTCATGCGCTGCATGGCATTTAGGGTTTTGAAAATTTTTCCGATTAAAAACAAAATACGCCGTATTTAGAGGGATAAATACGTCGTACTCGAATTAAGTAAATGAGATGTGCTATATATAAAATAAAAACGCAATACGCCGTATCTAAATAAATAGATGTGTCTTATCGTTTAGTTAAGCAAATTACAGCAGATAGTAATAATGCAGAAAAAATGAAAATTAAACAAAAATTACAGAAAACAAACAAACATGAGAACAAAAAATATGCAGAAAAATATAATGAATGCAAATAATACGAATACGCAACAAAGTTAGTAAACTAAAAACTAATTAATTTAATTCTAAATTAAAACATTAACAGATATTTTAGTATTAAACAATTCACTCCCCGGCAGCGGCGTAAAAAACTTGATGCGTGCGTATATCATTGTAGAATAGATTATATTATCAAGTTTTAAATTTATATTTAGCCGACTTATCCTATAACACACACTAACGAGCAGTGTATCCGATAATGTAGCTAGTTGGTAAGTAGATGGTCGAACACTAAGAGTGGAACATGAACACCTAGATATCTATTAGTATTTTAATCCTAAGTTAGTTCTAATGCCCTAATCTAACCCAAGGGGGTTTTTCAGCCTAAAAGACTTGCATGATTGTGTAGATTAAGTAAATAGTAAATAAAACAAGGGAACAAATGACACACACGTACATAGATAGAAGATACAAATAAGAGGCCTGGCAGATAATAGGAAAACTTTTCACACGTTTACTTGCTTAGCTGTATATGATGAGTGCTAAAATCTATTCTCTCTCAGGAGAGTCTTAGTTAAAGGCGTGTAAACACTTAATGATTACTAATTTTATGTATTATTTATCCCTTTTACAGGCTTACATTAACTATGCAAAACAATGTTAATGAAGTAATTGTGCGAGCCTACGTTGACAAGGCGTGATAAACTCAATATGTAATCAAAGCACATGAATAAAGAAACCAAAAAACATCAAATACTCTGTATAAAAGCTGGAAACAATTAAGTCTGATCAAATAGTGAAAAAGACCCTAACTCAACGATTAATAGATTGCTAATACAAGTAAACGAGTTTTCTTATGAATAAAAATACTAGCAGGACCTTCTTACTGCCTGAATTCGTCCTTTAGGTTGTGTGTTGTGTTGCCAATTCGTCTGGTTCTCTCCCTTGGTATATGTATATTTTTGTGGCTGTCGAACGGGGTATTTATACTTTCTGATGACAGGGTCGATACAGCGTATCCATTAAGTTGATACGCCGTATCTAGGTAACTTCGCGTGGGGTCCAAGATTATTATATTCTGTAATATTCGTACGTCGTCATAAGATACGGCGCAACTTCAGTCTTCATACGGCGCATCATCCTTCAGAATCTTGGATTATTTGGTGAAGTCTTGAGATTTATATGCCGCATATATGGAATGTAATACGGTGTATCTGGAGTAAAACAAGTAAGATCTTCTCGTTGACCAAGGTTTCATATACGCCGTATGGGATAATTCCATACGGCGCATGCTTCAAAGTCAGGCAATGGTCTTCATATTCGTCTAAGTCTTTATGTATGGCGTATCTGTCTAGAATGATACGGCGTATCTTCCTTCAGTTTAGTAAACTTTTCCAACTTGATCCATTTTGCTCCAATTTACGTCATAAATAGCTAAATTTCACCAAATGCTTGTTTATAACTGAGAATTACAAAAGTAAGCGATTAAGTGTCGATTCTCATATAAAATAACATAAAACAAGCGAATAACATAGGATAAATGATGTCAATAAAATGTACTTATTTGATATCATCACAGACTCCTGCATACCGATTGAGACTCTCTAGTGGATAGGGGTTGGTCCTTATCTTCACCCTCTCTTTCTAAAGAAGATTTTGAAGGATTACTTGTAATGGCCCTTTTTGACTGCATGAAGCTTTAGGGGAAGCAACAGGTTGCTGGTTTGGGTCCTTAATGTCCTTGGCCTCTGAGGACTCTATAGTTGTTGGGCCTTGTGATTTGTCATCGTCCATTTTGGGAAAGAGATGGTGGTCTGTTTATTAGGTTATTTAACATTAGGTTTTTCTAGTTCAGGCTAGATAGGTCAAGACGGGTTTTTCTTTGTCTTGACCTTTTTTCCAAGTTGTGCTCCTAGCTCAGAAACCTCAAATGAATGTGCCTTAGACATAGGCACACTCTTTGATTTTTTTTTTGCCACTACTTTCGGAGAAGTATTTAATTTTGTTAAGTTTTCCCAATAACATTGAGCATGTGATCTGTCAAAAAAACTCCATTTTCAAGGATAGTAGGACAGTAGTTTGATTTATTCAGGGTGAAGGGTTTATTCCTTTTTCAGACTCCTAAGCATACTCTCCACCAAGTAAGTTTTCTATCATCAGGGAAACAAATTAAGGATAGGACAATTTTTTTCCCTCCCCCCCCCCCCCCCCCGGATGACAAATTGCCTACTACATCATCATAGATGACCCTCCTTATGTTGAGCTTAGTCCTTGTGATGAGACTATAAGCTATCATTTGTTGATTGGAATTCAACTGATTAGTAAATGATCTGTTCCACCCTTAAAATGAATGCTAATTGTCATCAGGATCCTCCAAGTGGGTGAGAACCAAGATTTGCAAAGTGGTTTCTTTTCAGCTAGTAAAATGGAGTCGAAAGCATGTTTTATTGGGTGTTTTGATGAGGCGAAAAATGATCCGTTTTTAGGGGGTCATTTAAGCCCGGAATTGAATTTATTTGATCAAATATTACCCTAAATCGTTCCTTTTGTGATTTTAGGTACTTTAGGAGTGAAATCTGGAAAAGGAAACAATTCGGACGTTTTTGGAGCATAAAAGTGAAGAAAACGCCAAAGACTTAATTTTCCATGCTGGGAACAGTGTGTGACGGTGTCAAGAGGAAGAATTTGACGGCGTCAAGAGTAAATATCATGACGACCCAGTACAAACATGAAGGCGTCACAAGAAGAGCGTCAAGAGTTAAAAATGTGACGGCCTGCAAAAGTGGACTACATGACGACGTCAGATGTAGATCAAGGCAGTCCGAGATTTATTTTGGCGGTGAGATGACGGCGTCACCCATTTGTTCTTGACGTTGTCAGCCTCTAATATCTATATATAGTTTTCTAATTTTCATTCATTAGAGAGGAACAAGTTTGAAGAAACCCTAAGGCCGAACCATGTACGAATTTTACAGCTTTTCAAGGGTTTTCAACCCTTGAATCCTTACATGTGTTATTAAGATAAGTCTTTTCTTAATTCAATCAATATGTCTATGTGTTGGTTGTCTATATCTTGTGCTTGTCTTGATTCCACCATGCTAGGCTAGATGTATCTTGTGTTTGCTTAGATCTAATGAAACCTAGATGTTGATTATGTGTTGATTACTTGTTTATGGTTGTATTGGATGAATGATTTCAATGTTAGGCTTAAGAAAACTGGCAGATCTCCAAATGGTAACATGCTTGAACGTCTTAGGAAACATGAACCGATGTGTACTAGGTTTTATTGGTTGTATTTAATGCATGAGTAAATTCTAATGATCCCATGTTAGGAGCTTCTTGCAGGCTCGACATAGGAGTGAAGTAGGCACTCATAGGATTGGGGAAGTAAGTACGCCACCCCATGAATGGTATTAAGGAATACAATCCGTCATCCACGCAACTATAACAAGTAATTAACGTGTAAAAGATATCTAGGGAGTAGTGAAATCTAAGTAAACACATTTCTCCCACTTATTGCTCACAACCTTAGTTTAATTTAGTTTTATTTTCAATTTTAGTATTTTATTTTGATTGCATCTTAGTATTGGGTTAGTTGACTAGCAACTAATTCCGCCCAAATCCTTCAAACCCGAGATTTTAAATTGCTTTCTAAAAAATATAAAAATACAAAAAGAATCATCCCTCATCTCTAGAACTAGTATTTAGGTTTTCTAATCCTAGCGACACTATTCCTAGCTGAACGATCAATCCCCCGGTACTTGTCACTATACTATACTACAACGATCAGGTACACAGCATGATGGGGGTTGTAAGCTTCTCAAGATCCCTTGAGAGGTAAAGCCTGGTGCGATCCCCACGTATCAAGTTTTTGGCGCCGCAGCCCGGGGAATAGTTATTGTCTAGGTTAGAATCTCTTTTTATTAGGTCTACTTGCTAGATTCCTTTCTAGTAAGATTTTATTTTTTTCTTTTTAGGTTTTCTTTAGTCTATCTTATTTCTTTGTTTCCTTTGTTCGTAAATTATCTCGATGGATAACAATAACATTGATCGTTTGATTCCTGTTATTCATGTTTTTCGTCGTAGGATTTTCCAAATGCCCGCCCCAATCCCTTTAGTGGAGAATGAGAACCCACCTAACCTCTTGCCCAACCACCACTTTGACAATAATTCTGAGTTAGAGGAGTCTGATCATGATGATGACCGTAGGGCTAGTCCTTTTTACTATTCAGACTCCGATGAGGATCTTGATGATGGTGATGTGATTAATGAGAATAGGATGGAAGAGGAAGTGAACCCTCTTAGGTATGTCGACCCTAGAACAAGGATTGAGTGTGATAGTTAATTCAACATGCAATTTCCTTGTAAGATCGGATTTAGGAGCTTTAACGCCTATCTTAACTCATCTCTCCCAACGAACATAATCTCGCGTAATGAATATAATAAAATCATGGTAGATGAGTTAGAATACAAAGGGGAAAATATTATTGCTAGGGCAATACCATTGCATGTGTTTGTAAGAAGTTTGGTTTATCTTGTTGAGTTCATGGTTATGGAGAGTCTAGGAGAATTTATTGATGATAAGTTAACCCAAGTTGTGTTTGGAAAACCCTTCAAAAGGTTGACCAACCTTGATGAAAAACTTATAGAAGGGTTAATTACATTCTCGGATGGGGATGAAGATTTTGTCTACCAAATGCCCCGTGCACAGTATCCGCCCATAGAAATGCTAAGTGAGAATGATAAGAGAAAAGGGTTTAAATATACTCATGAAAAGAATAAAAGATACTATCGTGGATGTTTAGAGTTAGGAGATGATTATAAGAAAGATGAGGCGACCATTAGATGGCTCACGCTTGGTTATGTGAGCATAAGCGATACACGGTAACCCATGGCCTTGAGTCTAGCTACAAGACTCGTAAATAAAGAAAAGCGCTTCTTGGGAGGCAACCCATGCTTTGTGTGATTTTATTTTGTTTGTTTGTTATTTGCTTCCGTATGCATGCTTTATTTTTATTGTTGGTAGGTCATGTTTCTAAACTAAAAAGTGGAAATAATTTATTTTGTTGTTTTGGCCTAGTCTTAACTTCACCAAAAGGTATTTTTGCAAAAGATAAGTGTAAGGGGAAACCCCAAATATGTTTTTAAGAAACAAACCGATCATGATTCTCCACAATATTAAGTGAACATGTATATTCGTATTTGTTAGAGTCAAATGCTTGTATTGAGTCATAATGAAGTTTTGCAGGATTTTCCAGGAAGTAGGACCAAGTTTTTCCAGAAATTTTCCGGAAACTGAACACAAGAATTTCTGCAGGTCACTTCTGACGGCGTCACGAGTTTACTATTGAAGGCGTCACGTGTAAAAATCTGGAAATTTTACCAGTTTTGTTTTTCTAACGGAGTTTTAAAGTTTTTGTTGAATTATTAAGTTTTATAATCTCCAGGAAATCTGCAAACTTCATTCCACAAGCATTATATCTTATTTTGTTTTCTAGGATTTAGTAACTTATGTATATTGCCGCCGATTTTATGCGAGATTGCTTTGTCTATTTTCTCAGGATTTACAGGTTATGTATGACAAGAAGATGATTATTATTCTGGAAGGGAAGCTTTGATTGTTCATTTTCTTGGAGGAAGATCTAACCTGGCCACCTTATTATCCATACCGAGCGAATCAGGGGAGTATTTGATTTCATTCTTTTTACTATTTCACTTTTACATTCTTTACTTGAACATTGGGGACAATGTTCATCCTAAGTGTAAGGGAGGGTAAAATGATGATACCTTACAGATACACTTTCGCTTGAGTTTGTTTGTTTAATAGTAGATGTGTAATAAAACTATGAGAAATACTTGTTAGTGCAATTTTAGCGTCAAACATAAAATTTTTTACAACATTTAGGAGTGAAACTTTAGCCATAGCAAGCGTCTCATGGATAGGAGATTGTATGACTAGCACATAACCGTATCATTCAGAAAAATTTTCCACCCAAATATGTGAGGTTCGCCTTTAGATTTGATAGGAAAAGCATTTACTATTAGTGCTTATGAGTGTACCGGTAGTATTTAGATTCTAGAACTTGCGTTAGTGTTGCATCCCGAGACCGCTAGTAAGACTACATTCGTGTAGTAGGATTTACTACATGATAAGAGGCATTAGGATCACCCTTGTGTTAAACCCGTATCATAATTACTTGACCATTTAAGTCATATTACTTGGCTAGTTAAGTCAATTAATTTTTCCCACACCTTAGCGTTGTACTCATTTTAGTACACGAAACCCCTAGTACACCCCTCCGAGCCTATCTTTTCGTTTCTAACTTTAAGCATTTTACTTAAAGGAAGAATTTGTTACACCCCACTTAAATGTACAACCAAATCGCCTTAGCCTTCCGTGTATGCACTCATCTTTAGTGCATTGTTGTTATTTGTTAAACCCTAAGTTAACTTTCTAATTGATTACATGGTTGTTAAGTCGAGTCATATCCTTGTACATATTGTTTTGGGATGATTGGGACTCATGGGTAAAGTACTTATTTTATGGAGTAATGGGGAAGAACATCATATATTACCCCCGTATGTGCGTTAATCTTAAAAGTATTACAAGTGTTTTGATTTTCTTAATTCGAGTCATTAGATTAGTTTATTGTAAAGTATGTAAAAATTTAAGTGTAAGGGGAATTTTCATTCCCTATGATGTATTATTTTGGATGGTAGGGTAAGAGTGTATGCAAAAAAAAAAAAAAAAAAAAAAAAAAAAAAAAAAAAAAAATCGAAAAAACAAGAAAAAGAAAGAAAAAAAAAAAGAAAAAGAAAAGAGAAAAAACATACGGACTACCATCCCGTTTCATTCTATGTTCATTTTATGTTTTTTGTTCTTTTTGATTTATTAGCTTAAGTCGAGTCCAGTCTTGGCTTAGCAACGCCATATTTTACATGTAATTAACTAAGATTGTCAACTCGCCACCAGTAAAGACTGCCTATATCCAACAAAACCGTGTATTTCATATCCCTATACCTAACGTTACAACCCTTTAAAAGACCTCTTTGATAGTTTATCCTAGGTGCTTACGCCATGTGGTGGAAATTTGATCCTTTCCCAAGCCTATGGTAATCTATTTTGCTATGACAGGTAGTGAGAGATATTTTCCGTTTCCATATTGTAATTTATACTTTATTACACCCGAGAGATGTGAGTATCTAAACACTATTTGTGAGGTGCTAGTATATGACCTCCGTGCTTGTCTTTGGTCTTTAGTGGAACGATTATTTGTAGTAATTACTTTTATATTAGTGTTAAATGACCCCTAACTTGTATTTTGATTAGAATAAAAGCACATTTGCTTGAGGACAAGCAAATCTCAAGTGTAAGGGTATATGATGAGGCGAAAAATGATCCGTTTTTAGGGGGTCATTTAAGCCCGGAATTGAATTTATTTGATCGAATATTACCCTAAAGCGTTCCTTTTGGGAGTGAAATCTGGAAAAGGAAGCAATTCGGACGTTTTTGGAGCATAAAAGTGAAGAAAACGCCAAAGACTTAATTTTTCATGCTGGGAACAGTGTGTGACGGCGTCAAGAGGAAGAATTTGACGGCGTCAAGAGTAAATATCATGACGACCCAGTACAAACATGAAGGCGTCACAAGAAGTGCGTCAAGAGTTAAAAGTGTGACGGCCTGCAAAAGTGGACTACATGACGGCGTCAGATGTAGATCAAGGCAGTCCGAGGATTATTTTGGCGGCGAGATGACGGTGTCACCCATTTGTTCTTGATGCCGTCAGCCTCTAATATCTATATATAGTTTTCTAATTTTCATTCATTAGAGAGGAACAAGTTTGGAGAAACCCTAAGGCCGAACCATATACGAATTTTACAGCTTTTCAAGGGTTTTCAACCCTTGAATCCTTACATGTGTTATTGAGATAAGTCTTTTCTTAATTCAATCAATATGTCTATGTGTTGGTTGTCTATATCTTGTGCTTGTCTTGATTCCACCATGCTAGGCTAGATTTATCTTATGTTTGCTTAGATCTAATGAAACCTAGATGTTGATTATGTGTTGATTACTTGTTTATGGTTGTATTGGATGAATGATTTCAATGTTAGGCTTAAGAAAACTGGCAGATCTCCAAATGGTAACATGCTTGAACGTCTTAGGAAACATGAACCGATGTGTACTAGGTTTTATTGGTTGTATTTAATGCATGAGTAAATTCTAATGATCCCATGTTACGAGCTTCTTGCAGGCTCGACATAGGAGTGAAGTAGGCACTCATAGGATTGGGGAAGTAAGTACGCCACCCCATGAATGGTGTTAAGGAATACAATCCATCATCCACGCAACTATAACAAGTAATTAACGTGTAAAAGATATCTAGGGAGTAGTGAAATCTAAGTAAACACATTTCTCCCACTTATTGCTCACAACCTTAGTTTAATTTAGTTTTATTTTCAATTTTAGTATTTTATTTTGATTGCATCTTAGTATTGGGTTAGTTGACTAGCAACTAATTCCGCCCAAATCCTTCAAACCCGAGATTTTAAATTGCTTTCTAAAAAATATAAAAATACAAAAAGAATCATCCCTCATCTCTAGAACTAGTATTTAGGTTTTCTAATCCTAGCGACACTATTCCTAGCTGAACGATCAATCCCCCGGTACTTGTCACTATACTATACTACAACGATCAGGTACACTGCCTGGTGGGGGTTGTAAGCTTCTCAAAATCCCTTGAGAGGTAAAGCCTGGTGCGATCCCCACGTATCATGTTTAAGATGCAGCTTTGCAAGCTCAGTTTGTACCACCAAAGAGGATGTGTTTGTGACATATGACTTAAAATAGTCAAGTCCAGTGACTTTCGCAAAAGCATCATAACCAAAAGATAGAGGTTTGGTCCCATTTTTTCTAAATTTTTCAACAACTTTTGTCTGCCAAACAAAATTTATATTTTTAGTAGCTTATTTTTTTATAAAATAATCACAATCTTCTAATAATTTTGTGTACCAAACAACTTTCAAACATAAAAGATGAAAGTGAGAGATTGATTTATGTTTTGAAGATCTAATTTGGATTCAATTTTCCCACTACTTGACGTTAGAAAGTTCAATACTCTGATGCATTATTTATTCTAATATGTATTATTTTTTGCTTATTATTATCTTTATTAGTTTCATTTAGTTTCCTAAGATTTAATATCTAGTTTACTATATTAGCATATAAATGTAGGGTTTTGATTTTTTTTTATCAACAATAACACTACCTTTTTTTTTACAATGTTACATGATGTTGGTATTAGTTATTTTCTTGTTCCATGGTCATTCTGTTGTATCTATATATAAACATATTTTACGTATAATTCATTGAACATCTTATGTCCAGAGAGTATTTGGGCTTTAGCCCATGAACGTACAACCTAGATAAGTTTTAGCTGACATTTCGTGAACCCTAAAAACACAAGAGTTAACAATTATGGCCGTCAGATCAATTAGATCATTTAATTTGACATATCTTTTTACTATAAAAGGTAGATAAGGGCACACACAATTTCACAAAGTCTCAACTCTTGAAAAAGAGAATGGCAGCAAGAAGAAATACCTCTTTAGATCCTCGTTCCGATAAAAAGATACCAACTTTAGATGAAACATCATGTTTTATCGCAATCATTGTTCATAGTATTTCGATTGTTAGTGTCCTTTTTCAATTAACACAATCTATGCATCTTTACAAATTGTCATTTGGGGGTTTACATTGTTATAACATATTCTAACTCAGATAAATCATACATATGATTTCTTAAGATTTTTTTTTTCATTTATAATTTAATCGAGTACCTTTTTTAGATAAAAATTCACAAAAACTTATTTTTTGTGTTACTTTTTTAGATGACTTTTATTCGCGATGCTATCTCACATATGTTGTCTCCTTGTTCAGATTGACTTCACACATCTGGATTTGTTGAGCTTGCCTCTATGCTTTACGAATTTTACAGCGCAATCTATTAGGTAACAATTCTATTTAATAATTGTTTTCTACTAAATCAGACATTAAATTAAGGGTGTTGTTAATTACCCTTTTAAAAGCTTCATATGAACTTTCTTTTTACTTTATGTTAAATTTACCCCTCCTTAATGTTGTACTTTTTTCCTTTTTCTTAACATTTTTTTATTAGATAAATGACAAAAGAAATACAAAAGAATATTTCCAAAAAAAATACAATTTTTATCAACAAAGAAAGGGGGTAATGTTATAAAGTAAAAGTATGATTAACCGATCCCTAAACATGATGCTATATATTGCATCTCGTATAAAGATGATAAAGTTAAATAACTTACCCATCATTTAGGGATAATTTAGGTATACCCAATCTAAACATCAAAATATCATATAATCATGAATATTTTGTGACTTAATTTCTTTTGGAATTCTCCCTTTTTATAATATATATATATATATATATATATATATATATATATATATATATATATATATATATATATATATATATATATATATATTATAGTAATATAATCATGAATATTTTGTGACTTAATTTATTTTGAATTATTTTGTAAAATATATAACTATAGTGTTAAATCATTAATACTTACATATTTTGCATGAAACTCAAACTTATGCATTTTATACAAATATAATAGTTACATTATAACTTTTATCGTATATAATTAAATATTCATTTTTATCGATTTTAAATAATACATATATAACCATAGTTTTATAATCACTAAAAGTTTCATTTGTTGAGTGGTACTCAAAGTTTGTATATTATAATTCATGATCTTTTTAACATTAATTCTTATTTTTATTGTGTATGAGTTATGTTCTTTTTATTTAGTTCACGGATAATATAATATTAATAATTTGATAATCATAAATACTTACATAAATTACATGAAAATAAAATTTTGTATATCCTCATTTTGTTGCATGGGATTATATTCTTTTTATCATTTCTATTAGATATATAATTAAATTATAGTAATATATTCATTAATACTTACATTTATAACTTAATTTACTTATATCAATTTATAAAATATATAATATAATTATAGTTTTATATCATTAATACTTACATTTATTGCATTAAGCTCAAATTGTATAGATTATATATAATATAAATACAATTGTATAATCATTAATATTTACATTAATTGCATGAAACTCCAATTTTACATTTTTTGATGTTGCACATGATTTTTGTTTTTTGTTTTTTTTTTTTTTTTTCATTTTATAAAATATATAACACATGTATAGTAAATATAATAATTAATACTTATATTTATGACTTAATTTATTTTTATAATACATAGAATATAATTATATTTTTATAATCATTAACACTTACATTTATTAGATGAAACTCCAATTTACATATTCTTATTGTTGTAGCATATGATTTAGTTTCTTTTGTTATCTTTTATCTTTTACAAAATATATAATACAGTTGTTTATAATCATTAATACATACATTTATGACTTAACTGGATTAAAAATCAAATCTTTATTATAACATTACAGTAAAACATCTATATATTAATATTCGATAAATTAATAACCTCGATAAAATTAATAATTTGTCCGGTCCCAACTTGAGACCACTACAAATTTGGACCCCAATCGATAAAATAATAAGATGATAATTTTTTTAAAACCTCAGTGTATATATATTAGTCCCAACGAAACTATAAATTAATAATTACTAAAAATTCCATATATATGTATATATGTGTGTGAGAGAGATACACTTCAAAATCTTAAGATTGTTTAGTAAAAAATGAAATTCATTGTTACTTATTATTTTTTGTTGAACTTCAAATCTATAATGAGTTTATCTCAAAATCTCTTTATTGCTGTAAAATGTTGGTGTGTTATCTTCTCGTATTACAGCAAAAATTGTTAATTTTATTTTCATAAAATGTGAATATAAATTCATAAAATTTTAATTGGAACTTGTTTTTCAAATTTATTTTTCATCTCCAAGAAGTATACATTGTAACTAGTATATTACACTTAAAAATTTAAATGCCATATATAAAACATTTTTAAATTAATAAATTATTAATTTATCGATATAATAATATCTCGCTAAATTAATAAAATATTTTGGTCCCAACACTATTAGTAATATATAGAGTTTTTACTGTAACAAAATCACATTTAACTTTGACCAAATCTCATTATTATAATATTGACTAAATCGTTTTTATCATTTTATAAAATATATAACACAATTTTACTTAATGTTGACCGATTCACATTAATTTTTCCTACAACTAATTAAAAATTACTCTAAATTATTATAAGATTGATTATTTCACATTCAATTTTGACTTTTATTAACAAATAAGAAAACCTCATTTTGGAAACGAAGTCTCTTATTGATACTATTTTGTTTTTTCTCCCTTTTTCCTCAAGACTAAAGCTATTTTCTTTTAGAATCAATACCAATAATAAGCTAAAAAAGAATTCATATTAGCATTTTAATTTTGGTTTCTGGATCTAGTCTGGTGTGATCGCTAGAATGAGCTATTCTACTAAGCCCTCAGTCCCAATTTAATTGTTCATATTTCCTTTTTGGCATGTCCCAATTTAATTGTCCAATACTAAAAATAGACATGGGAGTTTGGTCAAGCTTACTATCTTACCCTTGGTTGAAATTAATATTACAAACTTTAAAGAGGTGTTAATTAATTGGTTAAGGGTAAACCTGTCATTTGGCCAAAAAGTAAGAGAGAAAAAGCCGTATTAATTGTGTTTTTCTTAAACTGTGTGTTTTTTGTCGGAAGACAATTATTTTGGGACGGATGGAGTATATTTGTGACAAGTGTCCAGCGGTAGGTAAATGTTTTTTGTGCGACTGATGTGACATTTTATGTGACCATGATTTTTGGTGTTTTTTATTTATTTATTTATTTTTTTTCGACTAATGTGACCTTTGATTAATGAGACTTGTTTGATATTAAAAGGAGCCTCATGGGTTGACTTTTATTTTAGCTCAACTGGCGGCGGAATTTTTTTTGTTGCGGCCATTTTGTATTTTCCGATAAAGACAAAACTTCCTCGAAAAAATAATAAAAAATCATAAAACTGTTTTTTTTTCTCGCTAACGGCGTAAAATTGTGAGACTTACAGGTTGTTTGTTTTTTGTACAAAAATCTGATTGACCTCTAATCACTGAATCGGTCACATATTTGTTGCTATGTGGTGTTTGTTTTTTTAAGACTTTAGACATAAAAACTTCTGAAAAACCTCTAATTTGTTTAGATATTATATAATATCTTATTATATCTGAAAGTCTTGAAAGCCATGATCGAAAGAGACCACTCTTCATTCTTAAATGAGGTACTGGGCTGACTTTTTATTACTATAATAATGAGGTAATATTTTTTATCAAGCACTTTATCAAATTATTTTACTAGAAAATTTCTTTGTCATTGTGTTTTTATTATAGTTTTATATATTGTGAATTTTATGTTTAAAAAGGAATGAAATATAAAATTATTTAACGCATAATCTGTTAGGAATTCAAGTTAAGAATTAGTGACGATCAATTACAATTTGTTTTATAGCGAAAAGGTTATTTTTTGTTTATTCACACATTTTATAAAAACAAACAGTCTAAATATAATTCAGATTCAGACTTTTGAACCACTTCTTATATTTAGATATGGTATACAGACATTAAACATCTTAAAAAAAAACAAACACCACCTTACTTGTTTTTAACCAACCTTAATTTACTTGTTTTTTTATGAACGCTGTGTAATTATTTTGAAATGTGTGTCTAATTACACATCTTCCATTAAGCTTAACCACACCTTAAGCTAACCTACCTAACCCAAAATACATAAATTCAAACCAAATATCTTATTCAAAATTTAAACACTAACACATCCATTTCAAAACACACAAAATATTTGCCTTTTCGTGTTTGTGGAGTTTTTGTAAGCGGATGTCTATAAAAGGTTGTTATATGCTACGGTATGTTACATGCTATGTTATATGGTTTTAGGTTTTGTATGATTTGTTATTGTATGTTATGTTTTGTTATTTTATGCTATGGTACGTTTTGTTTAAGATCAATAGCAATGTCTTTGACTCTGGTCAAAAACTGGTTCTTTAAACCCCAAATACTTCACGGTGGAAGATATCAAAAACTGATTCTGTTAAACTTGCCTTTGACTCTGGTCACAATAGCAATGTCTATCAGGCAAAGATCGTGCCAGAGACTGATGAGCGAAGCATTGTAACGTGTGCTGCTGACGGACAGGTATTTTTAGACCAACTTTAGCTTACTTTCATAAGCAACTATATATGTGTTTAATTAGTAATTTAGTATTGGCCTGATGGGATTGACTTAAAGATGCTCCCGTATGGAGGTATATAGTGGTAACCGTGGAAATCATATATGATTGTTATGCTGACCAAACATAATCAATTTGAGACTGATTAGCCTTTGTAACCAATTCATGCATAAATAATGTTTTATGATTTATTCCTCTTGTATTTTATTCCGTTTAACGACTTTACTCTTTGTGATGATGCTATTTCCAATTATATATGTCGTAGGTTGCATTTTATTATCTCATGGAGTAAATATGTAATGGGAACATATGCTTGTTTCTAGGTGAGGCATGCAACTATCTTAGAATGTGGAAATGTGGAGACTAAATTGCTTTCAAGACATGACGGAAGAGCTCATAAGCTAGCCGATGAACCTGACAGTCCACACATATTTTATTCATGTGGTGAAGCTGGATTGGTTCAACATGTTAGTCATGATCTCAGAGTCCTTGCTAAGAATTTATTTTCTTGTTTTTATTTTTATAATCTGAACTTATCAAAATTACTCTTTTCTTTCAGTTTGATCTGAGGACAGGAGAGCCTACACAACTTTTCACTTGCCAATCCGTACGTGCTTTCAGTTACATGTCAGTCGTTCATCTGAATGACATAGCTATTGATCCAAGAAATCCTAATTTATTTGTAGTTGATGGGTCAAATGAATTCTCTAGATTATATGATATTCGAAAATATAAGTATAACGCTTCAGCTGATTTTGGTGAACCAGCTGATTATTTTTGTCCCAAGCATTTATTAGGTGATGAGAATGTTGGGATTACAGGATTAGCATTCTCAGAACATAGTGAACTTCTTGTTTCATACGCTGAGGAATTCATCTATTGTTTCTCTACGGATATGGGATGGGGAAATGACGTGAGTACTATTCTAGCTGATCATCTTACTGTTGATTCTGATGTGGAGATGGAAACTGACTCCAAACGGGGCCCGCAACTCTTTAAAGGGCATAGGAAAGTGTGACGGTAAAAGGTGTTAGCTTTTTTGGACCTAAGTGTGAGTATGTTTCGAGTGGGTCAGATTGTGGACGAATGTTTATTTGGAGGAAAAAAGATGCAAAACTTGTGCATCTAATTGAGGCAGATAAGGAAGCGGTGAATTGTATTGAAGCTCATCCAGATATACATATGCTTGCGAGTAGTGGTATTGATAATGATATAAAGATTTGGACACCAACTACACTTGAAAAGGCATCTTACCCTAAAATATAGAGAAGGTATGTTTCTTTGCTTTAAAACATTTGATTATATTGATTTATCATTAAAATAATAATAATAATACTAATAATAAAGAAAGAAAAAAAAAGTCTTGTTTAATGTGTTGATACATATACGAGTGGTAATATTTCAGCCATCCAAAGACAAAATCATCATTGAGGTGGATTTTCTAATTATAAAATATATGTTACTATGTTCCATCTACTTTGGTTACTTGCCATAAGGTTTTGTTTTGATGATGTCTGATATCAGAGTTATTGTCAGACGAATAAGGTGATAGTTCCACTAATTGAGGTGACACCAAAGATGAGTATACTCATGAGAATCCATCATCATCAAGATAATGTATATGGTTTTTTGCATGATTATTAAATTTGGTGAATCAATTATAGGTTTGTTTATACTAAGACAATGAAGTTGTTAATCAGTTCAGTTGGTAAATCATCTAAATCTCAAGTTAGTTGTGAAATGTGAATATAAACCCTCTTTATGTTACGCCCTGCCACATCAACTGTATTAAGTGGATTTATTGTAAATATATTCTCTTTTTCTTTTTGTTTTCCAGATGAGGCCTAAGACCAGTAGTTGGAGGCATCGTATGTTGTCACCAAGAGACATGGCACTCCAATTGCCTGCAAGGAAAAACCAGCAAACCAACCCAGTGAGAGTAGTTAGTAATGGGCTTGAGTTTATCTTAACTTTCGACCAAAGGGCTTGTGTGCCAATGGTACCTCATGTTGTGTGAGAAGCTCCATAACCAAATGGTTGTGGATTCAAGTCATGCTTAGGACATGTGAGATAGATTTTGTGATGTAAATGTTGTGAGATAGTTGCCGTTCTAAAGAAAATCTTAACTTTCGACGCCAACAGCTCAGGCGAAGACGATAGTGAAGAATAAGAAGCAACGATCTGCACATGACTGCTTTTATCACAGGACTCAAGGTTTTAGGCTTTTCGTGCCAAAATACCTATTAGCAAATGTAAATAGAGTATAGAGAAATATGTTGAAGAGGTTTTGAATGATTTCTGTAAAGTTTTTTTGGCAGATCTTCAAGATTGTAATACATACAATTAGATCAGTTATGTTTCCTTTTTCTAATTTCCTTCAATGACTTTGTGTATGTTCTTGCCTGCGATACTGTACGGTATAAATAGATGTCCACTAAAGTTAATTATGGCAAGAACATATGAGGTAATGACAAATATGAAATAATTTAACCAGGATCAAGTTTAGGCTAATATAGGAATATAGGTGGTAAGGATGCAAAATCGATACAAGTAGTCTACAACTATAGGAATATACCATACATATTTACTGAAGTCCCAAAAAAATACTTTTACCTACCAAATAAAGAGCTAACAAGATAAAACTTTTTCTGCTATGCAGGAAAACCTTCAACAAGAAGCAAAAAAAGAATGTGCAAGTGAAGGAGCCTATGTTGGTAGCCATGTCGAGTCATTATTCTCAAACCAGAGAAACGGGTGCTGTTTCTTTTGCACTTATTATACCGGCCCACATGTTTTTAGTTGTTTCTTTTTCTTTCTTTGCGGTCTACATGTCTAATTGTGGAGAGAGATAAAAATGAGGGTATGTGGAACCAGATCCTCATAAGCCATAATATCTACCACCCCTTTACCATATTACCCTTTACCTTTTTTTTTTTTTTTTTTTTTCCTGTTTTCATGATATCCTTTTTTCTTCTATCAAGACTTTCAACAAACTTCTTCAAGATCCCCAATTTTTCTTTCACTTTTAATAGATTATGAATAGTATTGTTCTTGTGGTTTTAAACAATTTTTACATTCATCTTCATATTACTTTGTATTTATTGAAGTTTAATTTTTGCCTTCTACATCTCCGTCACGACAAGTTTCAACATCAACACCGGCGATCTCTTCCTCCACGCCGATCACCCACACGTCAATGACCTTCATGTTCGTCATATTTGTTTCTCTGCTTGAGATCTGATTATTTGAGAAGTTGGGTAATTTACCCTTTGTTTTTTTTGTGTTTGTTTATATTGATTATATGTTATGGATTTTAAAGAATCTGATGGGTTTTTATGTTCATCAATTTTTGATGCATCACTTGTTTCCTGGTGATGAAAACGTATTTATAATCAGTCGATTGGGGTGTTTTTAGTGTTTAGGGAAGAAGGTTAAAAATGTAATTTAGTCAAAGAAGATGATGTATATTCAGTGGAAAAAGAAACAATAAATTTTCATCTTGAACTTGGGCCATGTAGATGCATATATCCACACGGAGATCATATCCAACCATATAAAAAAAAGAAACGGCCATAATTGTACTCCTCATCTTTCTCCCCTAAACTCGCAAAAATTTTACATTCTATTACTTTCAACTTTTGTAAACTCACAAGAACCTTACTACTTGCCTCTGCTTCTTTTGATTCCCACAAATATGTGTAAATTGCAAAAATGGTCCTTAACGTTCCACAAATTTGCAAAAACGGGACCGAGACAAAAAGTAGCGCAAAAAAGCCACCCACGTTCCACATTTTCGCAAAATCGCCACTGAGAGCCCTTTTCCGTTAATTTTCCCGTTAAGTGCCACGTATTTGAGGGTAGTATCGTTATTTCACTATTCATACTTATCTCCCGCCAACTTTCGGCTCTGTGCTTGGTATCAATGTGATTAGACTTCAGTGGCTAATTTGCAAAGTTATTTTCAGGTTTCATATTAAATTGTCAACGCCTTCAAACACACACAAACAAGCAGAAAAACACACACACACACACACCCGTAATCAAACAATTATCATTTCCATTTCCAGAAAAATGTCTCGCTGTCTTGATCTGATGGTTGCTTGCAACTCGTTAGTCATATCGGAAATGATGCTAACCCATTACCGGCGAGAGGTTGAGGAGGACATTCATCATGCACAAGAGTTGATGTGTAGGTGCCAAAGGTTGTCTAATAGGTTGGGTGTTAGGGGGGACCTGATTGCGGAGCTCCAACTCATAAGGGGCTCGAGAACTGCAAGGGCCAATGTGAACAAGCTTAGGAGGATTCAGTCAGCTGATATGATAACGATGAGGGGGTTGATGAGGATGCTGAGGCAAACAAACGACAGCATTGTTTCCAAGATTGAGTTTGCTGTGAGGCAAACTTACATGTGAAGGGGTTGGGTGCTGGGTGCTGGGTGCTGGGATGGGTTGTTT
Source organism: Artemisia argyi (assembly GCA_030686995.1). Lineage (NCBI taxonomy): Eukaryota > Viridiplantae > Streptophyta > Magnoliopsida > Asterales > Asteraceae > Artemisia > Artemisia argyi. The sequence goes on from CM060685.1 coordinate 153,505,118, forward strand.
TGTTGTGTATGATGAATGTAGGTAGTAGGTGGTAGGTGGTCAGGCATGTTTGGTTTCTTTTGTTCATTTTGGTGCCCTTGTCGTAAGGTTGTAGGTGTAGATAGGGGTTGTGGTTTCCCCTATGTTATGGTTGTAAATGAATGGGTATGAATGGAAGGGGTCGTTTGATCCCAATTTTCTTGGTTTATACTTTATACTCTTCGATTCGTATCACAAACAATGAATTCTAACTATAAGATACAAACATATAACACAAACACAAAAGTAACAAACACAAACAAAGAAACAAAGATAAACATATTATATAGCAGAAACGCAAAACAGAGTATTGATAGTAGTCAATATTGACTGAAAATTTAACCCATTTGAAATATTGTTCAAGTTACATACTATTGGTCGGCATGTACAAAAACAGATGAACCCATCACAATGCCGCCACACACCCTTTGGTGTATTCGAAAGGGAGGTAAAATAGTTCAAGTTACATTCGTCAAATTACATTAGTAAATACAACCAAATTAAAACTGATATTGTTCTCTACACATTACATAATCCCAAAAGATTAAACCCATATATCAATCTTCAAAAGCTTCTACTGGATAGGTGTGCAACTATACCTGCACAATCAAAATATGCAATGAAATGAGGTTACTATAATAGGCAATGCAATGTATCCACAAAAAATTTGCTAATCAATTCATTAGACTCACCTAGTCAAAATAAAACCACATTGTTTCCCATTGATCTTAGTGCCCTTAGAGCCAGCACGCAATTAGTGATTTTTACATCACTTCTTGGCCTCACAAGACCCGCACCCGTAGCTCCCACATTCACTGAACCACTTGCACCTGCTGTCTTCTTCATAGAACCACCATCTCTATCCGCAGACCTCTTCACACTCTTTTTTTGCTTGCTGAATTCAGGCTTTGAATCATCAACATCAGCCACAACTCTATAAGGTTTTGAAGTGGTAGTCCTAAAAGGAGTTGAAGTAATAGAGCACCGCAAGCTAGCATCTTCTTCTACCCACCCAACAACCTCCCCACCATCACCCTCTGCATCAATATTGTTTAAATAGTAGGGAGATAACACCTGTTTTGTGTGAGCAACAAACAAATCTACAAAACCGGCACAACAACCTAGCTCAATCATTGTATGCACATCATTGTCTGTGTGAATCAGCTTCAAACTTTCTTCTAATGATTTACCAGGCACACAAAAGAACACAGCCCATTTTTCTCCCCTAATGCGTGAAAGCATATCATCCAGACCTAGGAAAAAGATATGTCTATCACAGACAAAGCCACACATTGTAGAAACATTCCCTTGTACATACCTTAATGGACCAAATTCAAAGACTCCATTATTGTGCATGCGGAACAGAACTTCACCCCCATAACCAAGTAAATCTGCCACAATTTTAAATTCAAACTGTCAAGACATACCAGCACCTACGAAACTAATGGTATACATGCTAAAGTCAATGCAGAAGTAGTCAATGAAACAATTATGCAGGCTCGAGTGAAGCAGAGCAATGCAGTGTTGTATATCTCACCACATAGTTGTAGTTTAGGTAATAAGTTAATGTGGTGATATAGAAACCAATCTATTTTGTTCCTGATACACTCAAGATACACAATGTGAAGACTTAGTTACAACCAATGTGAAGACTTACTTATAACCAATGTGAAGACGCAGTACTTTCGTAATGCAAAACACTCTCTATAGCAGTATTTAGTAATGCCAAAAACTCTCACTTATGATATTCTAACACCCTACTTAATGCAAATACTCTGTTTATCCTAAACCTAGGAAAGGGGATGCATATAAAAGTCTATCAAACATAGCATAGCATCCTACGTAAACAATTTAAAAATGGGACATAAATGAAGTATACCACATTAACATACCAAGATCCGTATGCTCTTCTTTCACCTTCCTCTTCTTGCCAGCCTCCTTCTTCTTGCCAGTCCCAACAGGCCTTCCCCTCTTTCTTTTTCCTGTAACTGTACTCGGATTAGGACTCCTCTCCTTCTTTTTCTTGCCACTCCCAACAGGCCTTCCCCTCTTTCTTTTTTCTGTGACTGTAGTCGGAATAGGACTCCCCTCCGTCTTCTTCTTGCCACTCCCAACCGGCCTTCCCCTCTTCCTTTTTTCTGCGACTGTAGTCGGAATAGGACTCCCCTCCGTCTTCTTCTTGCCACTCCCAATCGGCCTTCCCCTCTTCCTTTTTTTCTCTGCAACTACCTCATTGGAGCAACCGCTAGCACCCACATTTGGTTTGTTGAAGGTTCTATTCCACATCCATTGAAGAATTTCTTCAATCATCTCCTTCCCTATGTTTGCATACGAACCATACTTGGCAATAACTTTTTCACCAAATTCATCCAAAACAACCTCAAAGACTTCATCATTTAATAAAACCTTGCCCCACGACATTTCGGATGATTCCTCCCCCCCCCCCCCCCCCCCCCACATCAACAAGCACTTTCCCTTTTCATTCTTATCATTATTCGCCATAGCTGGGTTTAGTTGTTGCGATTTGATTTTTTTTGTATGTTAGGGTTTGACGGTTGATTATCTACACAATCGTTGGTTGGTTTTGGGGATTTATTGCACCCTGAAAAAGCACAGCTTTAAATGTACATAGTTTATGTTGTTTGCAAAAATAGTCCCCCGAAAGTTGGCGGGATATAAAAAAGACAGTGAAATGACGATACTACCCTCAAATACGTGGCACTTAACGGGAAAATTAACGGAAAAGGGCTCTCAGTGGCGATTTTGCGAAAATGTGGAACGTGGGTGGCTTTTTTGCGCTACTTTTTGCCTCGGTCCCGTTTTTGCAAATTCGTGGAACGTTAAGGACCATTTTTGCAATTTACCCCACAAATATCTTAATTCATCATAGCTGCCTTAAGCCCTTAAGATCGAATATAACACCCCTCCACACCTCATTAGTAAGCCCTGAAGTAGATTCTATTTCCAACTTGGTGACTGATGGACGGTAGCGGAACTAGCTTTTGGGGGGGCCGAATTTATTTTGGAGGGCCGAATAGGAGATTTATTTGTAAACTCAACTAAATTACCTCTAAAACCTATAATATTTACACTAGGTGCCTCAAATTTTGGGGGGCTGGGACCCTCCCCTGCCCCTACATAGGTCCGCCCTTGCTGATGGAGCTACAAGAACCAGACTTCTCAACACACCATCGCCACACACGAAATTATTTTTAAATCCCTCAATGAAGGTAGTGGTGCTTCAAGTGAGACTTTAACCACTTTAGGACAACCTTCTATCTATAGTACTTGAAGGCATGGGAACACTGCATCTCCAGCCCCACTTCTATTGTTCATCGTCCACACCTCCCATACCAGCATACCTGTAAAACTTAAAATTTCCAACGAAGGAAATGCAGGACTGTTCCCAAGAAACTCCAAACCCACCGAACACTTTTACTTCTTCCAAGCCTTGAATATATGGTAGAGATGCACGTTTTTTAGATCCACGTATCGTCGCACGAGTCAATTTAAGAAACGACGTATCCCCAACCCAATTTGGAAACTCTAGAACACCTATAGTTCACATGCCTTAGATCTTCTAAACAGTCACTATAAGACATTAACACGTCACGGACCTCCTTTTTGTTACTCTCCTTTGGAGAACAATCTGAGACATCACCCCATTCCACCTCTAAAGCAGTTAGCCTCTTTTGTGATGTGTTTTGCATTGCATTTCGCACTTTGTCCAACCCCTTAATGAAATTTTTACCATATAGATGATTTGAATCTTCAAGTTGGGTTGTGGAAAAATGGTTTTCTCTTCTAATAATGATATTAGACTATTAGAGAGAGTGTAAATTTTTTAACCCGCCAATCTCTATAGCCATATCATGCAAAAGTGGGGTATTTCTAATGTCAAAATGTCGCACATTTATAAGCTTTATGAAGTTGCTGGGCAACTTTGTTAAACTCTCACCCAAAAACGATCAACATTTCCAAGTTATAGAGATCACAAATATTTTCTGGTAAATGTTCGATTGTGGTTTGAGATAAATTAAGATAGCGCAAATGCTTTAGACAACCAATGGGTTCTGGCACCTCGTTTATCTCATAACCATTCAAAGATAGACCCGTTAACAACGGAAATCCCGGTAATATGTCAACCAAAATCTTATTCGACAAGTAGAATTTTTGACATTGCTCTTTCACCCCAACTGCTAACAGCCTAAAAATGTTCTTAAACTTGTAGCTCCTTTAAGTACCCTAAACTTTTTGTAAGTTTCATATTCCTCACAAACAAATGAAATACTTATGACGGTACTTTTCTGGGCTTGTTTTCTAACATCCTTTCCCATCTCCTCTCCAACCCTAAAAAAGAAATCTCCAGGAATAAAATTTGGCCAAGTCATTCATGAGATCATGCATCACAAACAACGATTTGTCATCAAGTGCATGTGTGAAAAATGACCGCGTACAACAACTCATCAAAACATTTGTGACCCACACGTTCTTCGGTCAACGGACTTACTACTGATTGGTGCAAAAAACCTTCGGCCATCCAGAGTAGAACCAAATCCTCTCTGTCAAACCAGTAGTCCTTAGGGAACAAGGTGCAGTATGCAAATAACTACTTCAAATATGCAGAAGTTCATGGTAACTTGGTCTAAGAGCAGGAATGATTTCATCTTCCTACAATTTCCTTCCATTCAACTTCATCTATTTTTGTCCCCAATAACCTACCAGGGGTTAGTAAAGCTAAAGGTAAGCAATCACATTTTTTGACAGTGCTTTCACCATGAAATATAAGTGTTGGATGTGAATGAAGTTATCTGCACCCCAACGCATGGTGAGCAAATAAAGACACAGCATCGTTAAGTTGTGTGATAAACGTTGCACGTGTACTAGATGATTATAACCCAACTTGTTTAGCAAATTCTCCTTTCGAGTTATCATGATAACTTTACTTCCAGGAGCACATTCATGAATTGGGCGCGCTAAGGTTTCCCAATCCTCACACCTTTCGCTCCACATATACATCATCTAATACCAATAGGAATCGTTTCTTCCTAAGTTGATCCCTAAGTTGATCCCTAAGAGCTTCAGCCATTATTTCTGCAAAGTTTTATCTTGCCCACTCAGACTCAAAAATAATTTTGCTTATACTGAAGCTATCAAATTCATCAGAAACACAAACCCATGCCTTGAGCAAAAAGTGAGCCTTCACTTTCTTTTCGTTATATAAAAGTCTAGCTAGAGTTGTCTTACCTATAGCACCCATACCAATAATAGGCACTATGCTTATGTTTTTATTGCATGGTTCCTCCGCCAAAAGCTTGTGAACCAATGCATCTTTATCACCTTGTATTCCAACAATACTAGATGCATCTACCAAAGAGGTCTCCAGTTTTCTGGTTATATCTTTTGACTTTTCATTGTTTACAATCAAGCCAAGAGTTATTTTTTCTTTTTCTAGATTTTGTAACCTGATGTTTATAATATGATTTAACTTACGATGCATCCTATTACATAGTGAGACATTTTTGCAACAAGTTGGGATGAGCTTTCTTACCTTGCTGGTACAGCCTCTGGATAGCCGATGAACTCACGATGCATAGCATCGGTTGCCAAATCATCGAGAATATCGTCTATGTCGTAAGCCAAATGTTGGAGACCATTGAACCATAGTTTGAACATGCAGCTTTATCAGTTACTTCCTTCTCATAAGCATCATTTAGGAGAGCTTGGATTTGGGACAATGCCCTCTCCAGTTTCTTCAGCTCGGAATTTCCTGACCATGAGCAAATTGCTTGAATGCTTCATTGGCCAGCTTCTCAAAAACGGTTTTGATAAGGGTAGTAGCCATGACTTCAGCCATTATTTAGTGATGAGTAAACGCAGAGCAGTGTATGTGATTGTATAGGGGATTTGAATGAAATGTGTGCAGATAAAAATGCTGGTTTAGACACTTAATACCGATTTCAATAGCAGGTTGACCCTTGAGGCATTCATTACGCGTAGACGTGTCTGATTCCAAATACACTTATTTTTCAAATGTTATTCTTATTCTATACGATGACTTCCCCACTTGGTTCACACTTAAAATTTATTCATCATGTTACTAACCAACAGTTAATCTTCTTTTATTTTAGAGCAAGTATGTATGTGTGTAAATTAAAATAACAGATTAAAGTATATTCACCTAAAACAAGTTACAACTAGCTATCACCTCAATATATAATTTTGTTTACATGACACCTGTACAAGTTGTGATACATATAAAACATTGTTACTAAAATACAGAAAATATTAAGTCTGCTTTTTTCTGTGATTTGAATCCTTTTCAAGATAACCTCATAGTGTTAAGCTTGTACAAAATCAAATGAGCTTTTTCCCAGAATACACTCAATATTCATTTCATTTCATTTAACATGAAACTCAAACCTAAAGCTACCTGCCCCTAAAGTCCACTTTTGGGGAGTTATGTGTAGAAAATATCAAAATAAGTTAGGAAAAGACACACTAAAGTACATGCTAATCCTCTTTGCAGCATAAGCCAACTATGATTTCTCACAAAGATAATAAATCATGAAGCTAGTTAATTCCTCAAAACAGTCGACTGAAAGCTACAATCCTCAGCCCAAAGCACACCTGCACATACCATAGTCAAGTATAAAGAACGACAAACAGTAGGCAATGAAAACTATAACCTAGAAAAAGACACTTATGATTTATATTGATAACAATAAATAGCATTTGATGGATACATTTAGATACATTCTACTTCCACAAAACGTCTTTATGCATCACAACAGGCTAACGCCACCTGGTTGACCTTTTAAATGCAGAGTAAGCAGACTTCTAACACAAGCATTATTCATCTTAGATGATTTCCTTGGGATAATTAGTTTAAATTTATCACACAAAATTCTTTAGCTTGTATCAAACTTCTTTTTCCTATAAGATACAAAAACTTTTTAGACTTCCTATATGTGTGTACTATAAATGCAGATTAGCAGGTGATGCACCGGTCATTTAGTAAACACAAAGGAAGATTAGGCAGTTTGGTGTATTTGATTAAGTCGTTTAATACATAACAGAAATATTGAAAAGTTGGTGTGTTAAAAAGAAAAAGAAAAGTTTGATACACGCTAAAGGATTTTATGTCAAGCTGGATTGATTTATAACTAATTCTCCCTATTTCTAAATACCACTCTAATTGAATAGTTACACTGAACCTAGTAAAAAGCACAATCAAGAGTTTATCTGCACCATGACACCCCTTACATGGTAGGCAGTAGCAATATAGTTACGCAGAAAATACATAGAGATACAGAATGATAGTTTTATTTCCTCGACACTTTTTCTAGAACCCATTAGAAGTGAAACAAAGTGCATAATGCACCACATCTATCCATGTCAATAATGATAAGGTTGGCATCCCACGCAAATTCAGCATCTAGGCATGTCAGTAACCAAAACTATAGTCAAGTTGCAACTTGAAACTCACAAAATAAGGTCAGTAAACAAACCACTCAAAAACGTCTGTATTTTATTCCCTGTTGAAACAAAAGGACATATTTAGTGCACACTTCCATGTTTCCAGCAATACATTAAGTACTATGTAAACACTACAAACAGTGGTTAAAACGACAATTTAAAGTGAAATTCCTCTAAATGCTACAAACACACTGTGTCGCCTTATCGACTAATTTCACAAACTAATCTCTTTTCTTATCAAATGAAAAAGACAACCAAAAGGATCCTGTTTCATAAACTAGGTTCCGTAGAGTCGGGTTTCCCGTTAACCCACAACAGAGGAACCGAGCTCACCAGGCAGGCTATCCAATTATCCATCACATCTTCATCTTGATCCTAAAATGGCAGGACAATGTCATTTTTTTCCAAATTCCAACTAGTTATCACTGATTCACTTCAATATAATTTTTTCCCTTGAGACACTTCTAGTTGAATTCTTGCAACCAAATTGTTAATGAAATACATAAAATATCCAGTCAATGACTAAGTTTACATTGACTAAGTTTACAAGTCCAGGGTAAACTGCACCCTTAATAGCTTAGGGTAACAAAAAATCTGGTCATCAGGGTATCAAAATGGACATTGGCCCAACAACAAATAGCATTTTAAGTCATTTAGATACATACTACTTCCACAATACGTCTTTAGTCTTTACACACACAAGAACACGCAAATGCCACATGGTTGGCCTTCTAGATGCAGAGTAAAGAGACTTCTAACACACGCATTATTCATCTTAAATTATCTCTTACTACCACCCCTAATGTATGAGAAGTATACGATTAAACCTAGAAAAAGCACAATCAAGAGATTCTCAGCACCATAGCACCCCTTACATTCTTCGAACATCCATTAGAAATGAAACTAAGTACATAGTGTACCCTATCTACGTCAATTATAATAATTTTGGCATCCCCTACAAATTCAGCATACAGGCATGCTGCAACCAAAACCACGTCAACTTACAACTTGGAACTCACTAGTATTTAGAGAGTTTCATATTCTTACATGGTGTTAACAAAAACAACGGAAATACATGCTATAAAAGAACAGATCCTGTACACAGTTTCATATTTTCATGTTTCAAACAATACATTAAGTATCCAAACACTACGTGTCACTCCATTTTCTATATTCACTAACTAATCTCTTATCCTAAATAACGAAAAAGAAAAAACTAGAAGGATCTCATCTCGTAACAATCCAATACATCTCGATCTTGATCCTAAAACGACAACGTAATGGCAAAAAAAAAAAACGGAACGTACACTAATTAGAGTTAATTACACTTAAAATGCAACTTATTTTCATCTTTTTGTCATTGTAAGTAAGAAAAAAAATGCATTTTTCTCCAAATGCGCGTAACATACTTTCAAGTTTTTACCATTGTATCTAAGTAACCTTTTACAGCACCTATCATGATTACGTGGCGGGCACCCGCCACGTCACCATTTTACATGTAATAGCATTGTTACTTAAATACAACGGTAAAAGCTTGAAAGTATGTTACGCGCATATGGAGAAAAATGCATACAATTTTTTTCTTACTTATGATGACAAAAAGGTGAAAAGAAGTTGCATTTTAAGTTTAATAAACCACAACTTATGCTAATTAGATCAATTAAAAGGGATTACCAAATGAAGAGAGTTAATGAGCAGGAGGGTCAGAAGGAGAATCGGGATTAGCGCGGCGAAGATCCTTGATTAAATCAGCTAATTCCTTTCGAGAAGTTTCTCTACCAAACATGAATCCATACCTGATAATAATATTTTTAACAATTAAATGGTAACTGATTGATTAATTAATGAAAAAGATATGAAAATAGAAGATGAGATTACCAGAAGCTGACGGCGGAGAAGAGACCGGCGGTGGCGACTGTTTGGATGAGTGTAAATCTTTTGGTTTTCATCATTTTTGGAGCACTGATTCAACTGTTTTTATGTTCAAGGGGAAAAGGGTCGATTGTTTTGTTTTCTTTAAAGCAAGAGCTTATTTTTAACTTTTTTTACCTATCAATGTTAGTTTTGGGCCATTTGACTTTGTATTACTCGAGGATGTTTGTTACTATCTTATTTAGGCCGGGTGTTATCGGTCTAAACCAGACTCAATCCGACAAGCCCGAAAACCGAATTTCCTCTCTAAAACCCAACCCAAAACAGAACCAAAACTTACTCGGGTCGGTTCGGTTCGGTCGGTCGGATTTGCCTGTTTTGAGGTTGAACCGGACCGACCCGAACCAAAATGTCAGAAAAACCATAACCCGATATAAAACCGACTTTTGTCGAATCGGGTCGGTTTCGGTCTGGCGGTCGGGCCGGGTTCTCGGACCAAAAGCTCAGCCTTAATTCAAATGTGTTGTTTTCACTTTAGTGTTATATTACCATTTAATACACTAAATCCACCATTAAACAAGTGTTATGCTTAATATCAAACCAAAAATATAAAAAATTGTTACTTTATATAAACATATCTTACATCTAGTTATAATACCCGTGCACGCACGGGGTTTTTACATAAAAATTTTATCATGTATTTAATACCGAATACATTGTCTTAAAATATTTGGAACTTTACGTCTATTAATTTAGTATAAGTCAAATTTATTTTGCAACAACAATGCCTATTAAAAATAGTCGCAACACCCTTGTATTCGGCTATTATTAAAGTTCCAAACACCTCTAAAATTAGCAATTGAAATTGTCTTAAACACCCTTGAATTCAGCTATCAAGCCAATTTCATGCACCCATCAATTCAGCTATTAAAAATTGTCCCAAACACCTTGAATTCTGCAATCAAAACAGTCACAAAAACCCTTTAATAACTATTAAGGCAACCATTAAAACAATCTTAATCACCATGAATCTAACTATTAAGACGGTCCCAAAACCCTTTAAAAACTTACTATAATTAGTAGAAAATAACAGTCCCAAACTCCAATAACTTAAGCAAGTCCTACTTTAGTAAACCGGCTCACTCTTTTTGCAGCAGATTTTCAAGTGAATGAGACATATTAGTTACATCTCTTTCTAGATCATCATTATCCTATATTACAAAAAATTCAAAAGCAATTAACTCATCAAATACTTGTGACATTTATTTTTTCGTTGCAACTTTGGAATAAGGTTAATGCAATTCAACACATATCAGTGCCTGAGACAAAGGCATTTATATAACGTTACTTGGGATTATGTGAGTTAGCCGTTTAAGTATATGAAAATTCAAGAGACAACTTGATTTTAAAATTCAATAAACACATATACCATATAAGCAATTATTATATCAAATATATGTTCTAAGTAACCTTCAAAGTAAATCCGTTGTTGATGCATCAGGTGTAGTTTCGAGGGTTTTTATGGTTCCTACTTTAGCATACTTGGTGATGAATTTGTATTTCTAGTCTCTTAATGTGTCAAGTTCGAATAAATAACGCATAAGGACCAACTGGTATATAAAACATCATGAAAGAAACATCAATTAGCTAATACTCAAACTATTGGCACAAAACGTACACTTTTTTTCTTCATTTCTTTCAGACTTAACAACGCGCACAATACACTTTCTGCTAAAGTAATAAAAAATAGAAGGTGCAGCATATTAGAGCATATCACTTGTCAAAATGAGTAAATTAGCTTTGTATAACGTTTTTAACTGACAGACATGTTGAGGTTGATGCGGATGTTATTGTTTAACTTTAACTATTGATATCATGTTTTACAAAATGTGCGAATTTAGTAGCACATAATGCGTGTTAATGAAGTTAAAAATATGCTCCGTAAAGTTTTTAAAACATTTTTATAGATATTCATATATAAATTTTAAATAACAATTTCATGAGTCGTTGTTATAAGTAAAATCACATATATTTATTTTCATATCACAGTAACTCATACTTACCATTTGATATTTATATTCCCGTTACTAATAATTTAGCCGTATTTAATACTCAAACCCGTGTACGCATAAATTAAACTTTTAAATAAAATAACATGAGTCCTTAAAAAAAATTCTAATAGATGAAAGTCTAAAACTAACAATACTAAAACTAATTCGCATATTTACCAAATTTTGTAATTTTAATGGATGAAAGTCTAAAAACTAATATTAATACTAATATAATTGTAAACAAAGTTAATATGATAAAGTATAAGGGGTATAAAGTGTAAGGGTTTATTTGTTTTTTTCTAAAATTATTAAAAAACATGGAAACTTGTAATTTTACACTTAACTCTATATAATTTATTTAAAATTCAACCACCAAAGTTTTATTAATTACTCCCTCTTTTTTTAAGTTTTTGTTTTATAAATTTGGCACCTATATTTTTATGCATTTTTTTTTTCTTAACCAAATTTTTTCACCAAATTTATTAAGTTTGACCAAAATCAATTTAATTTTGAATTTTTATTGACCAATCACATTGCTCGATTTTGCATATGTGGCAAATCGAGCTCTCCTATTAGTCTAATTTTTTTGTCAATGAGAAGGGATTTACAAAAACACTCCGAAATGATGTAATTCTTTTATTATATAAAAGATATACTCAATATACACACAAAAAAGGGTGCGTCAGTTAGATACTCTGCACCATCAAACCAATGAAAAAATTGGAGATTGTGCGTGATAATTGGTGATGTTTATGGGAATATCACCTGAAGGTTGAAGGTGGTAATGGTCTTTTACCCACAATAGTGACCAGTCTTAGCTTATGTGATTTCAACTTAGGGTGCGTTTGGTTTCCTCTTAAGGGAATCAAACTATCACTATGAAAGTGATAGTTTGTGTTTGTTTAGAATGCCTGGGCCCACAACTATTACTATGAAAGTCTAATATATTTCATACTCCGTATACAACTCTTGAGGGGGGAATGGATCTTTCATAGTTGAGGGACCCACCACTACTATCAAACTAATACCCATTGTCATTCCTCGCAGCATACCAAACGCACTCTTATATTTCACAAGCATTAATTTGTCAGCTTATTTTAAAACGTGTGAGTTTATATAAGCTTATTATATCATAAATAACCTTTTAAAAAGAAAGCCCATAAATCTCAAAATAAGATGAAAATTTAGAAATTATGAAAATATAAGCTGAATCTCAAACAAACACCCCCTAAATCATGGTTATTAGGTTATTTAGTGAATCAGTGGTAGTAAATTTGAGCTTGCTGTCTTTTAGATTTGATTTAGAGGTATAAAATTGACTCAAAACTTTTTGAAACAATCTCTTTTCGAAAAGGACTATAACGAGGAACATAAAGTTTCAGGATATATCCTGATGCTCGATCAGGTGAAACCAAAAGTGATGGTTTTCTGGGATGATACATTTGTAATGGGTCCATAGATAGTCTTCAACTAGGGGGATCCTGAGATTCCAATAAAAGTATGACACCCTACGCTATATTTTTCTTGTACTTTATATATTATTGTTGTTGTTGGTAACGCGATAAATGAGTCCAGCTTGGTATCTCTCTTGCTTCATCCGAGTCTGACCCTCCTTGGTCACTTGATGCTAATGTTGGTGACATTAAGGATTGGGCATCCCAACTAAACTTGTGTTTCTCTTGGATTCCTTGTACGTTTAATCGCGTCGCACATACAATGTCAGATGAGCTTTCAATTTTGTTGCAAATTTCATTTGGGATGTAAACTTTCCTCGTACGTGTAATCGCGTTGCACATACAATGGCACATGTAGCTTTCAACACGTTTAAACCATACGTTGCACATACTAAACGATAGGTCTACCTCAAGGACAATGTATAGAAAAACATGGTGTGTATCTTATTTTAGTTTTCACTAATGTCAAAAACTATTTTTACTTTTGTTTAATTTACTACTAGTTACTACTATCTTATTGGATAATTTTTATTGTTAACAATTATTTTTTCCATTTGTAAAAGTTTTGTAAATGTAGCATTTTTCAATTAATAATTCATGATTTACAAAGTAGTTTTATCAGTTAGTTACTTGGTTTCATTATTGAAAAAGTTTGAAATTGTTGAATTTATCCATTTTGATTGACTTTGTTAACATACCAACTTAGTGATACTGTGTCACGCGTAGACTATAATCACATTCATCAAACAACAATTATAAAATTAGTTTCTTAATCAACAATCAATCAATGACCACTAAAGATGGCTGTGGAAAATAGTTACTTAAGTAGCTAACCAAATTGACCACACAAAATGGCTCTACATTTAAAAAACAAATAAAATAAATAAAAAAATAGGAAAAAAAAATAAAAAATAATCAAGATGTATATCACAAATTTATATGGTCCATTATGGACCACTTGCTTCAAAATGCAGAACTTTGAATTGATGGATAAACATTGAACATTGTACGCTTGACCTTGATAAACATGATAAGAAAACTGAATGCTGCATCACAAATTTATTAACTGACTAAATATGAACACTTGGAAATTATATGTTGACTAGATGTTGTCGACACTTTACCTTTGATGACCCCAATAACAATACATCCTCATTCACCAATAAATCTATAGACTAAGCGATATATCCATATCAAATAAAGGTCAGGAGTTCAAACCTCATCTGAAACTACAATGTAACCAAGTGTTACAAATGTTGTATGGTATCACAAACTTAAAATAGCGAGACACTCCATCAGTGACATCGCGTGCATTTAAAAACACAGCAAGATTTATGAACACTCGTATACTTTCTAATAAAATAATTAATCAAATCCGTCTTACAACCCTGTACATATGTACGAAACTAAATAACCTCCTATAGCTAGCTAATAACCATAGTCGAATGTTACGGAAGCCTTCATTATTCAATCATGGAAAAAAGTTAATAAATAAAATGCATTTCTCATGTCACATTGCCTGGGAAGTAACCTCATCTAACAAAAAGCTCACAACTCCAATCTTCTGGTGTAACCCTGCCCAAAGTAACACATGAGAAACTTGTTAGCCCAAAACACCATACTTTTGGTTTTTAATGTCAACAAAATTTAATATTACAATTTGCCAATTGCCACCAAGATCATGCACCAATATTTAAATTGAACTTGATGACATGATACTTCAAAAATATTATTTCATTTTTATGACAGCATAATGAAACTTGTAAATCTATTAGACTATTAACATAATGTATCAAATCAATTAGACTAATTCATTGTTATAATCTTACCTAAGCAGCATGAACCATTCTACGTGCAGGTGGTTCTGGTAGCGGACTCCCAAATTGAGAATTATTCACGTTTTCTGACTCTCTAATCGCCTCTCGTAAAACATCAACAATCCTACTCATCGCAGGTCTGTCATCTGGGTTTTTCCGTAAGCAGGTATCAGCCAATTTAGCAATTTTCCGCGCAGCTTCAAGTGAGTATTGATTGTTTAAACGTGGATCCATGATCACTCGAAACCTCTTGCTATCTGCCGGGAACTGTTTTACCCATTCAAGGAGTTTTTGTTCAGATTGTGGTAGGTTTCTGTCGATTGCTTTTCTGCCCGTTAAAATCTCATAAAGTACGACTCCAAAACTATATAAATCACTGTTTGATTTAAGATGACCCGTTTCTACATATTCTGGGGCAGCATATCCGTATGTCCCAACAGGCTGGAAATAAAATCAAGTTAGCATAGAAGTCTTATTTTAAGAACGGCAAAGATAGGTTATGAAATACTCACCATTGTGGATACATGAGTGTGATCCCCTTGTGGTCCTTCTCTAGCAAGTCCAAAATCCGAAAGTTTCGCATTGAAGTTCTGATCCAACAACACGTTTGATGACTTGAAGTCACGAAATATGACCTTCCAAAGATAAAGAACAAACTATATTACCATGGATGTAGCATCACTTTTTTCTAATTCAGGGATAAATATATGCAGATGATCCAAGAATTTAAAAGGTTACAATACGTCATTTAGGCCACCTAAATACCAAAACAGTATACAGACCACTTAAGTATCAATGTGATTTCTTCTGCCAATTCGGGCAAAAAGGGTATGCAAGATGACCAAAATGCCCTCATGATTTCACACTATATTAAAACTTGCTGGTTTAGAGTAAATGTATCACATCCGGTCGTTTATCCATTTTAGTGAAGGTTATAATATGCATTTCACATAAAAATACTCCGTATAACTGTATAAGTCACATAAAAACATGTGTGGTTTCCAGCATTGGAATATACCTGGATTTCCAGACCTTCATGAAGATAAGCGAGACCCTCAGCTGCACCAAGGAGGATTTTAAGCCGTCTGATCCAAGGAAGTGGTGGCATAGCTCGGCTAAAAAGATGATCTTCTAAACTTTTGTTTGGCATGTATTCGTAAACCAAAAGTCTTTGCATCCCACGTTCTCCATCAGCCGAGCAGTATCCCAAAAGCTTGACAAGATTAGGGTGCTCCACAACGGCAAGAAACTGAACTTCTGCAAACCATTCTTTGTGCCCCTACACATTGTGCAACAAGAAAATCAGAATTACAAATGTGCAAGTTTGTATCATGCAATGGCAATTTAATGGTCTGCTTGGCATTGTGTTTTGAGACTGATATGATAACAATTAAACAGTTTTCTATATATATACTTGAAAAAAATCTTTCTGTTGAAGGTTTTACATTTTAAGGGATATGAATCATAATGTTAATGTTAACATAAGAGGGTTACTGTGTAACTATTAAAAAGTTTGAGGATCAAACATATAAATAAAAACATATGACCTATAGCACCAAACAAATATCTCAGGTACCACTAAAAGTCACATGATCATTTAATGAGATAAGATTGTGTTAAAGATAGCTTCACAAAAAATAATCACATGATCATTACATTTCCTTAAACTTAAAGAAACACAAAAAAAATAATTAGATATTCACTTTCAAATCAACTATCCATTCACATATGCCTAACAAATCAAGAATAATATCCAAAACTGAGATTGATCAAAAATAAATAAATTAATTAATTAAAAAAACTATAGTTACAAGATAATAAAATAATATGAAGATCAAACTTACTTGCATCCCATTTCTATTAAGTTTCTTAATAGCAACAACAACAGGATCACCTTGACCATCACTAGGCCTAATAGAGCCTTTATAAACACTTCCAAAACCACCTTCACCAATCTTAAACATCCTGTTAAAACTATTAGTAGCATGTCTAAGCTCTGAAAATGAAAATTTCCTCAAAGTATGTCCCTTTTCTTTATACAATTCTGGTATACTTCTTGGCGAAGATATTGATCCAGTTGACTTAACTAATCTTGTATTTGATCTCCTTGAAGGGTTTTGTTCTCCTAGCTCTGGTGATGATCTCCCTTTTTTGGAATTGAATATAGTGAAACATTTCATCATTTTTGAGATTGTTTTTTCTTTTGTGTGTGTGTGTGTGTTTTTTGGAGGTGGTTTAGATGATGTGAACGTCAGTGAAATAGGCCAAAATTGTTATAAGAAAGCGAAATTGACTAGGTAATAAAGACTAGAAGCTATTCAAAGGAAACTTCAAATGCATACCAAACTAACGAGAAGTGCTACACCCACCTAAGGTTTACAAAAATTCATCCACTCGCTGACGTGGCAAAATGGTGATTGGTTGGTTTTTTGTGGCCCACAGAAAACCAACCAATCACCACTCTGCCACGTCAGCGAGTGGAAGAATTTTTGTAAAACTTATGTGGATGTAGTAATATTCCAAACTAACATACCCCACTCATGAGACAGTCAAGCAAACTTACATACCAAATAATACTGAAAAATAAATTCTATGGTACATTGGTATACAACTTTTTTTCTTTCACACATGTTCATTCTTCAATTTCATTCTTCTAACTTGGATCTAACATGACGGGAATATTTACACTGTTATGTCTAACGTTTGTTATATTTTAATTTATTTTATTTTATTTTTTATTTGTTTATTATTATTATTATTATTATTATTATTATTATTATTATTATTATTATTATTATTATTATTATTATTATTATTATTATTCAAAATATTGTTGTTAATACTTGATAAAAGAATGAAATTGAAGAATAAGAAGATGAGGTGTTTGGATTTGGTTTTTCTATTGTTAAGATCCTGCTATCCATGCTTCAAACAATTAAAAACCTAAATCCAATACATACTCACCCATCTTAATACTTTTCAACTCCTTCTCTCTTTTTTTTTTTTTTTTTTTTATCAAATATCAACCACTTCATTTTTCAAAATCATTTTTCAAAATAAAACGGTTGATATTTGATAGGAAAAATAAGTATCCAAACACCTCCTTATGACCCAATCTTTGTATTTTTCAATCTCATTCTTCTATCAAGTATCAACCATTTTATTTTCTAAAATAAGGCGGATGATACTTGATAGAAAAATGAGGTTGAAGAATACTAAGATGAGGTGAAAAGGTATTTGGACTTTTCTTTTTTATTGTTTGAAGAAAATAAAGACAAATATTATTTGGGTTGGGTTTTGTAGAAAAACAAATATTAATAATAATAAATAAATAAAAATTAACCCCACCAACAAAAAATACAAGCGAAGTGGAAAAAGACAGGAATTAGATTTTAAATTTTAGTGATCCTTCTTTTTTGGAAGACAAAACAAAGAAGTATGAGAAAGACAAGTCGCTGCATAAAATAAAAACAAAACAAAAAAAATATAAATATAAATTAAATAAAAAAGTATAAATTAAAAAATAAAAATAAATAATATATAAATAAAAACAAAAAATATATGTTTCATATCGAGTTACATCTCTCTTTTTTATTATTGAAGAATTACATAGATGTATTTTTAATTCACTATAATCAAGTACTACGTATATTAATTCACTTTTTCATCATAAATAAACGACACATGAATCTCTCCTTTATAGTTGCAATCAACAATTACCACTGTCAACAAACACCATTGATTTTTTCTTCTTTTCTATTATTATATATTTGGCATCAATCATTCTTGCTTTATGTATTTTTTATGCCGTTGTCACATCATTGGGGGGGGGGGGGGGGGTAGAATGCTGGTAATCATAAATATAGCTAAGTTGTCAAACGCTTTTATAAAACAAATAATTACTACTCACAACTGTCGTTAATTGCTATTGCTTGTCGATAATCTTAGTTTTGCACAACATGCTATTTGTATTTCGAGGGTAAAGCTTAAGATAGGGTTTTAGATTCTTGAGGCCTCGTTTTCTTAAAGATTTGTCGCATGTGATGAAGGTGCTGAAGCAGAATAGCGGAAAAGATCAACCAAAGACAGCTTAAAAATGGGAATCATCGACAAAGGCCCATGAACTACCTCAACTCCATGTTCGGGATGATTATTAGGGTTCGTTTGGTAAGATAGATGTAATGGAATCGATAAAAAAAATACTAAAATGGTCATTGATTATAGGAAGTTTATTTAATGTGATTAGTTAATGATGGACTATTTTGTAATTTTCATTCCATTACAAGATGTAATGAAAAAAAAAAAAAAAAAAAAAAAAAAAAAAAAAAAAAAAAAGGGACCCATAAGGAATGAAAATGGTGTAATGAGTCATTCCTTACAATGAATCATTGCATTGTAAATATGTAAACAAATAAGATTTTTTCATTCTACCGTAATAACCATTTCCATTCTCACTTTGATTACAGCATATCAAACGCTACGTTATTCATTTGGTTCTTTACAACCTAGTTGTTTGGTTTTTTATTTTTATTTTTGGTTCTAATGTTTTCTTCTTTAATCAACTATTAATTTTATTTTATCTTTTAAAAGGAACCGACTCACAATTTTTTTTAAAAGTCTTTTCGGTTTCATAGATGAAAATCACTTCAGAATCCATATTTGCAAGTAGAGGTGTCAGTAGGGTCGGGTTGACCGGACCTGAACCTGAACCCGAACCTGATAAGGCTTATCGGGTCGGGTTAAATGGGTTGAAATATCTTGACGGGTTGTTTTGACCCGAACGCAATAACCCGATAGTGTTATCGGGTCGGATTATGGTTAGATAATTAATGCTATCGGGTTAACCTGATAAAACCCGAAAATCAATATTTAATTTTTTTTCCTAATATTTTTAAGATATTCAAGTTATGCTACTCTAATGGCCGCATGAAACTTTGCTTTGCATCTTTTAAGTTATTCAACTTGTGCTTTGCATTTTGTTGCTTTGACTTTTTTAAGATATTCAACTTGTTTAATTAGGAATCCTTGACTGAACTAAAACTAAAAATGCTACTGTAATACAATTTGTAATTCATATATTGTATATTGTCAAATTAGTGTTTAACATATTTTACTCCCTACTTGCAGTCTTGCACTGCCTACTTTTACATACATCTTGCACTGTCTAGTGTCTACTCTAATGTCTTGTGCACGATTTTTGTAATTCATACATTTTGCACAGCCTTCTGTAAGATATTCAAATACAACATATTGTACTCTTTGCCATAACATATTGTTAATCATTTTTAGCTATCAAAAGTTAAATGTCAATGACAAACGTTTCAGCTAGAATAATTTTTTTATCAAATTAAAAACTAACCCGAATAACCCGACTCTTTATCGGGGTGAGTCGGGTTTTTAGCTAATCTGAACCCCGATAACCCGACTCTTTATCGGGTCGGGTTGTGGGTTAGTTTTTCTAGCCAAAACCCGACTCACCCCGATCCAACAAGACCCGATAACCCAACCTCATAACATCCCTATTTGAATGGAACAAATAAATGTCTCGTTTGAAAACTTTGCTCTAAGAGCACTCGGTATCCTTCAGGGGCGAAGCTTCATAGGGGCCGGGGGACGCCCAACCCCCCGAAATTTTTTTTGCGATGTAGGGGGTATATAGTTTTCGTGTAGAAAAATTTCGGTATATTCGGTTTCGACCCCCCAAAAATTTCGGTATACCTGAAATATAGCCTTAGGAAAAAAAAAATTTAGATCCCGACCCCCCACTTACAAAATCCAAGCTTCGCCACTGGTATCCTTATTCTTTACACGCCATTTGTTCATTTTGTAACCAATAACGTGTCATTCACCTTACCATGCAATACGCCAAGCAAAATATGTTTTGAGTTGGTTCACTGGCTCACGCCATTTGTCTTTATTTATTTTTTTGTATTGTATTGTGAGTATGTGGGTATTTTTAGTAGGGTATTTTGTGGGTCCTAATAATATGTTAGTGGTGTGTTATGAGGGAGGGTGTTTGAGTGATTGGTGTGTTATTGGGAGGGGTATGATGTAGCGCTGAGGTAACATACCAATAACGTGTTAAACGCTCACATGATACCCAATTATCTAAGAATAGCTAATTATTATGGAGCCAAGCATGACGCATCATGCATGGTCCTCAAGCATTATGCCCCTTGACACAACTCCCTCCTCACGCGTTGCAGAGCCATTTTGGAGTTTGATTTGATCATTTATTGTCCGCACCAATTTTATAAGTTCGCAAATGTGTTTGGGATATGTTTTTGTGGTTGGTTTGGCCATTTTGGAGTTTGATTTGATCATTTATTGTCCGCACCAATTTTATAAGTTCGCAAATGTGTTTGGGATATGTTTTTGTGGTTGGTTTGGTAGCCTTCGTTACATTTGTTTTTTTTTTTTTTTTTTTTTTTTTTTTTTAAATTGACTTTCATTGGGGAAATCCAAGTCCAATTTGAAACCCGATGGGGGGAAAACCTTCAACTTAAGCCGCCCAAAGGCACGACACTTAAATTGAAGTAAACACTGTCTTCTCCAGATTCGAACCTTGTGGGTTGAAACCTTCGTTACATTTGTTTGGTAGTTAGTTTAGTTAAGAGAGTGAATACTAATATTGAGTGGCGGTGGTAGGTGTGTTAACAATAACGGCCGGTCTAAAGTTATAGAAGGCTTAAGCCACGCCTTGACTGTTATTAAATTTAACAAAGATAGAACCATACTTTATCATGTTAGCATTTTATAGTTTGGTAGTGTCCACGATCAAGTCCGGTCCTAACCATTGTATTTCTTTCACTTAACCTTACTCATTTCAATTGAAAAAAATAATAATAATAATAAAAAAATAATAAAAAAAAATAAAATCATGTTTCACACAGCCACACAGGGACGGAACCAGGTGCCTGAGACCCCTATAGATTTTTCGATGTAGTGTTAGTTTTTGAAGAAAAAAAAAAAAAAATATATATATATATATATATATATATATATATATATATATATATATATATATATAAATGTATATAAAATGCATCCGATCTATCGAAATGTGTTTCTATATTACGGTTTCAAAAATACGTTTTGTATACATTTTTCTAGTACGAAGTTTGAATCTGGTAATGTATTTGGGACCAAACCTGTTCAGTTGTTGTATACATTTTTCTAGTTTTGCATCATAGCACACCACCAACGAAAAATACGCATACACAATAGTATATGTATTCACAATTTCACATTAAATATTTGTATCCATTAACCATGCATATAAACAACACGTCACCTTTGCATACACACCGCTATTACAAACGTCATTGCGAATGCCATCACTCGATTATT
The DNA here is from genome assembly GCA_030686995.1 of Artemisia argyi. Lineage (NCBI taxonomy): Eukaryota > Viridiplantae > Streptophyta > Magnoliopsida > Asterales > Asteraceae > Artemisia > Artemisia argyi. The sequence continues at coordinate 153,527,159 of CM060685.1, forward strand.
TTTATTTTTTATTTATTTTATTTATTTATTTATTTTTCTTTTTCTCCTTAGCATGATAAATGTAACAACAAACTTTTTATATAAATACATGTGAACACATTAAAAGAATTATCCCGAAATTCTCATGTCCTTTTCATTTATACTACTAAATTATGTGCTTCTATTATCAAATTGTTCGACACCACCAAAGTGACATGATGATTAAATATTGATGTTTTACAAGAAGTTTATGGCTTAAATTTAAACAAATATTTGAAAGTGGCTTGAAAAATGTTACAGAGATATTATTACAGTTAGTCCATTTATATTTGAATAGAAAATTAAACTCACATTCCCTTCACAATATATGAAAAAAATATTATCCAATTGTTAATTTATTTTGTTTCTACAATCATCAAGAGCTACTAGCCCACTAGTAATTCCATATTTATATTCTTTTCATATACTTGCTGCATAACCTTTTTCTTCTCGTGCTTTTGACAATGGTAGTTTTCAATTTTGCTTTTGACAATGGTAGTTGAAAAACCAATTGTCAAAACACAAAATATTTCGTAATGGTGGAATACCATCTGTATAGAAGCTATATTTTATCAATACATAGTAGTATAGTACACGTTAATGATTTCATTTGTAAAGTATTTTCAAAATATGTGTTATTCTATTGGAAAGTGTCAACCCACTTTACGAATTTGTAATATGACCGACTGATAAAGTATATGAACAATGAACATATACTTTTCTTTATAAATTGTAGATCGACTGATAAAGCATCAAACATCATACACGTTTCATCTTTGAAAACCCGTGTATGTAGTAAGTTTATTTGACTCACTAGTCACAACTCTTTTTTGTCCATTATTTGATTCTGGGTGTTAAACCCGTCATTAAAAGCTTGTTTTGCTATTGAAAACTATATGTTTTTTGATTAAGTACTTAATCGGTGACAAATATATACGTTTTTCTTTTTTGGCCAACTTTTGAATATCAAATGTTACGTTTCTCACTTTCTCATCTAAGTCAAGAGATACCATTATCGTTAAGTAATGTGTAAAAGTAGGGGTGGCAATTCGGGTCGGGTTCAGGTTGGCAGCTTCGGGTTGTCAGGTTGGCGGGTCAGAAAACCTTAACCCGAATCTGACCCATTTAAATCATCGGGTCCGCTATGTCAACCTTAACCTGTTTACAAGTAACCTGAACCTGACCCATTTAACCCGTATATATACTTGGGTTGACAGGTTAAATAGGTTCCACGGGTTGAATATGTTAAACGAGTTTCAAGTTGACCCATTTAATCCGTTTTATATACAAAAGTTAGCACATTACACTAGTTAAATGGGTTAAACGAGTTAGCGGGTCAACCGGTTTAACCTATTTAACCCGTATAATTAAATATAAATAATTTTTAATTAAGGAAAGAAAACTTAAATGGGTTGACGGGTTGACCCGTTTATTTTATTCCCAACCCAAACCTGACCTGTTTAATAAACGGGTTAGACATGTCGACCCAAACCTGACCCAAAATTTATTTAGCTCAACCAAAACCTGTTAATTTTCAGGCCGATTTCATGTCGGATTTCGTGTCGGTTCAAAAATTGTCACCCCTATTTAAAATTAAACAAATTGCCAGCCACATATTTCGAAGTTACACTTTAATGTGAAAAAAAAAAAAAAAAAAAAAAAAAAAAAAAAAAAAAAAAAAAGGAGCACGTATTTATTTCAAACTCATTGAAAGGTTAAATCATGCAAATTTTGCATTAAAAACATACACGGTGGTTGGGATTGCTTATTTGACTTAAAAAAACAGTTTTTCATAAGTTCATATTGTCTCATATTTAACCTAAAATCTTTCATAAATGAACTTAATTGGAAATTTATATTAGAATTATTATCTTTACAAATACGTATGTGTTATAAAATAATCAAATCTAAGCACTTGTACCAAAACTAACTTTTTTCTGAGTACTTATTTTTAAGCAGAAACACAAACAGAAAAATAAGCAATCTCAAACACCCACTTAATTGTGTTTGCTCGTTCATTATTTTGTCTTGTCTAAATCACTCTTTTTTTCTTTCAATATTATGGAATAAACGGACAACGGGTGTGAGAAAAAGTTGGATGTTACAGATTAAAGGCTTAATACATGGGATGTGATCATGTGAACTAAAGGGAAACTTTCTCAATGTGAACAAAATAAGTCAAGGTCTTGCTAAAGTCGTGTACGTTTGTCTCCCTCAGTCCCAAGGCCCTCAGCGTGCTTTTCCTTCGATTAATTAGCTATTTATTAGTGCTCAGTGTTTTGAAACCCGGGTCGAGAGTTAACCGGTTCGACCGATTCTGGCAAAAAAAACAGGTAAAAAAACCCGGGTTTCTAAAACCGGGTTAACCGGTTAGACTCGTCGGGTTTTGAGTGACCCGGGTCAACCTGGTTCTCTAAACCCGGCCGGATTTCGTTTTTCAAAAATTTTTAATAAAAACCCGGTCAACCTGAGTTGACCCGGTGGTCGAACCGGTTGACCCGCCAGTCGAAAAAATAAATAAATAAAAAAATTGAAAACCTGATTGATTCGGTGGTCGAACCGGTTGACCTAGTGTCTGGTGACTCAACCGGGTCGATTTCGAACTCGGTTTTCAAAACATTGTTAGTGCTATCATGCTATATTTGTACGGTAAAAAAAACATTCTCTAATGTATGTCTCTATAGCAAATTTAAAAAGTTACTAATAAACACGAATGCCCAAATCAAAACCACGGATATTAAAATAAACCACATAAAAAAGTTGTAAACGGTGTACTGCAAATCGAGTAGAATGACACACATATGGATCACATACATGTTGAAACAACCACTTGCACAAAACGGCCATAATCCCAACGTTGGAAACAAAATGTTTACGTGTAGCAAATAAAATGTGATTAAGAGTGAATTGGAATGGTTATGTTGTTTGGTTTCCGGTTAAAAAAGGTAAGGACTTCGAGATAAAAATGAATATCTAAAGCCGTGATAACACTTAAGCAAACTAAGTATGTATTCATTGTGTGTGAAATATTAGAGAAGAGGTGAACCATTTTCTTGTATGTTATATCTCTATTTATATGGAGGTGTTTAGGATTTTGAGAAGAACCACGTGTTGATCATTTGATGGGCAGACAAGGATGGCATGTATCATTCATTCCTTAGACTTGTACGGTTCGTACATAACATGCCTGCTTCATATTCTCTGATTGTGTCACTCCTAATGCTATGTGTCAGGTGTCATATTCAAACTGTTAGGTGACAGTTGTCTATGCACATGAGAACGCGGCCTGAGTTACGACCTGAGAATGTTTGCATATTGGATTGGTCTTATCCGATTGTTGATAATGGGCCTTATTGTGACGTGTATTTAGTGGTATGCCACTAATATCTATACGCTGTCACAAAGTGGAATTATTGAATTAGCATCCGTATACACTGTAGTTCCAACTATTTTAAGGAACAAAGTTAATTACTAAATGATGTATAGAGATATAGAGTGCAACTGTTAATAATCTCAAAATGGCACACAAAAAAATTATTTCTTCAAAACATGAGAGTTTCAATGCAACCCTATACACATATCATGATGTGAAACATTGAACGCAATGGAAGTTCATTCTTTGCACAATCAGGAATTCCAAAAGATGGTACCAGCAAACATATCTTGAGTGCCCGTACAAGCAATAAACGTTTGTCATCTAGAATAGTGATTGTAACGACACCATTCACGTAAAAAAAACTAATGCCATAGATTATCAAGACTTATATCAATTGCAATTTGCACAGAGAACTAGTGATAATTGATAGTTGATAGAACACAAATACCTAGTTGCACGAATTAGTAATGATAAATATGTTGTCTATAGGTCGGGTTTATCTTTAGGTCCATCACTTACGCCTACAAATCATTCCTAAAACACAAACAATAAGAAATAGCCATCCCACAAACTTTTTATAAAGGTAAACATGTGTGCTTTCTTTAAGGAAAACACAAACAATAAGTATCGTTCTACAAACACATAACTCCTGAGCTATTCATTTCCCTGTCTCAGTTAACTTTTGCCAACCACTAGAGCACGTAAGAGAACCTACAGTGAACAAACACAAAGAACTACACATAGTTTATCATGTATGTGTATGGAAATCAAACATCATTTTTTTTAATAGGATGAGGTTTTCCCTAATCCCTATTTAAATTACACGAGAATGGCAGCGGTCCGCCGCGTTGCGGGCGGGCCTGTTTTTTGGCGGAAAATAAAGTATAATATTTAGACGTTGTAATATGAAATTCTTTCTTTGATTTATTGGTTGCATCAAATTGTTAATTCATATAAACAAACTGAGTACACACAGCAAATATGTAAGTTCCAAACGACACATTTTGTACTACCAAACACCCTTTCGGGGCAGAAAAGACGCAAACCAAACGCTCTTTATGGGCTGAAAATAAGCTGAACCAAACGCCCCTGATGGCTGAAAATATGCAGAAACCAAATGTACCTTTTTGTGCAGAAAACTCAGCAACCAAATGCATCCTTTTCTGCAGAAAAATCAGCAGCAAAACGGACACTTTTGTGCAGAAAAATCAGCAACAAAACGAACTTTTTGTGCAGAAAAATCAGCAACCAAATGCACCCGTTTGGGGCTGAAAATACGCAGATCCAAATTCACTCTTTTGGGCTCAAAATAAGCAGATCCAACGCACCCTTTTGGGCTCGAAATAAGCAGATCCACCCGCATATTGTAAAAACACCTCCTTTTTACCATTTTATCTTTCATATTTCCTGTTAGCACTTCATCAAACAGCGTTTTCATTTGCCTACGTTGTAAAACACCATGCAATATCGTTAAAGCATTTCTAAATCAGTTTGTGCACAAAGTAGCTACCAAAGGGATCTAGTTCAAAATTTTAGTGATTTCATTTTTTCTGACCTTGTTTTCGATAAGCAGCAATGGAACCACCACCATCAATCAAGTTACTCATAGCCTGTAAAACCCTTTTGCAATCAATTAACCAAAAAAAAAAAACATTTTTCTTTAAATGCAGTAAGGTTACAATTAAACCCCATAGAACACCAAACCCCATAAATTTTTTATAAACCCATCTCCGTATCCATTTTTTTTGGGAAGTTTTTTCAGAAAGCCGTATGTGGGGAAGCGATCCTAAATACCCCTTTCGAATGAAACAGACAAAAGACGCATATAAAACAAAAGAAGACAACTTATTATAAATTTACCCGAAGTATATGTTGTCGGCCCCAAATAGCCGTTTGATTACTCATTTTCACAACATCCACAAAAACCTGACCTACACCCTCATTAAACGGCACAGACGTCAAGCCATCTGGCTGGATCTAGAGTTTGAAGCTGCCATCTTGAAGGAGCCGAAGCACCGGTGGCAGAGACACGGGATACACCTATCACAATAGCGCCAAAACATAAGTTTGTGCGACAAAACAATGGCACCATATGTAGCAGCCATGGATACTCAGCCTACTTACATTCATAAGTGTTGGACGGATATGTATGTGGAACCTGAGGACTATCGTCAGTACCAGAAGCGAGTGCTGCATCTGCAAAAGAAGAAGCCTAAATTTGGATCATCTTGGAATAGGTAGAGAGGAAAAGCAGAACCACAGATAGGGAACGTGCAGACATATGACAACTGACCATTGTTGACAATAGAACCACAACTGGTACTTGTTCGAACTCCAACCTCAGCTGCAACAATAACGCCGGAAACCGAATTACCATTTGTAACAACATAGACTTTGACATAAAAAAAGCAACCCATGATATAACAAAATACCCGCGACATGATTGGAACAAAGTGAGACGACCTCCGCAACACGGTGCCCACCTACAGCATGGGAACTTGCAAATGAAAATCGCAACAGAAAAGTTACAGCCATGAATAATGTAAACATGCGAGAAAGCACCAAAAAAAATACAGTTGACCGTTACCCGTAAATGTCAGTATGTCATCCATCTTCTTCTTTCCATTTCCGGTGACATCCCTGGACATGAGAGTGTGTTGAAGACACCTCGTTTCCATTGCAAGAACTGGATTAACCTTTTGAAATGCCACTGGCTACAGTACTGAACACAAATCCACATAATTAAAAAAAAAAACAGTAGTAATAGACTTTGGTTAATATGAAAAGCAAGGTAAGTTTGTAAATACCGCTAACCAATTTTCCATATAGCTACAGTGTGACGTTCGTCTCTCTTTCTTGTTAATGGGTAGGTTCGATCAAAACAAAGACGCTTGAAGAAATCTCGGGCTCAGCATGTTTCCCTAGACAAAGAGAAGCAGAGACCATGAGCAAACTAAAAAAAGTTTTTATACATATCGATAACAAATAAAAGAAATTGTTTCATTTGTATCAGCATACCTATCAAAGATAGCATCGCAAAGTTTTTATACACTAATAATAATAAGGAAAAAAAAAAGCTACCAAAGATAGCATCGCAAAGTGATAGTGATTATCTGTTAATTATAGGTGCACTGAAAAAGTTTACCTACCTCCATGGTCAACTGGAAATTCTTGGCCGAGCTCTGGATTTTAAGTCTCGCTTTTCCCCTATTTCTGAAATCTAAGTCATATTGTTTCGAAATCTGGACAACAAAAAAAAGTTTTAGACGATAGTATTCATTTTTGTTTTTAATGTTCTAATGACAATATACATGCATACTTACATTGTCGTAGTGTGGAACTTTTGAAAACAACTGATGCACTTTGTCCATTTTCTCTTCCCAATCCTTGGGTAGCCTGTTTATATGTTGCGCCTGGCCAAAAGTATACATTTTAAGCATCTTAGTACAATATGCTTAACATTATTGATTAATTATGTAACATTGATGTTTAAAGTTTTGTAACCTGAATGTATTCTTCAACTGCATAAACGGGTGTTTTGGAAGGCATGGCCTCATGCTTCTGTAACTGTTGGAATATTGTAAAACCCGTGAGGTGATATGTTTTATTGATACGATATATATAAGCAATACATAATGAAACCCTAATGGACCCAACCCCACATACCGGGCTTGGGCCTTATTTATCATCTAATACTCTCCCGCAGTCCGAGCGGCGAAATCGCGAAAGCTAGGACTGGAGTAGCAAACTAGAAAAGAAACGAAAAACAAAACATTAACGTAATAAAAACATAACTTTAGTCGACTCGTAACAAACCGTACCAACGGTCGACTTTAGTCAACTGGTACCAACGATCGGCTAAGTCGACTGGTAACAACACCGTACCAACGGTCGACTTTAGGGACTGGTACCAACGGTCAACTTTAGTCGACTGGTAACAAAGCCGTACGAACAATCGACTAACAAACAAACATAAAAATAACTATATATATTTTTTTTTAAACCGAGCATCACAATCGTATACATGATATTCGCTATGATGAGCAACTTCATAACTTCTTCCTTTCTTTAATATGTATGCACGCTCGCCAAGATGAAGAATAATAATGAGCAGCTTCTCTTCCAATATAATAATGTTGGCAGGGAATATTTGTTTAACGATAATGGCTTAATAGCTTTTTTTCTTACCAACGAATATTTAGAAGCAGCAGTGGAAGTTTTGTTGAACAACGATTGGAAGATAATAAGATTGGCGGCTAGGGTTTGACGGGGTGGTCTAGAGGGAGGCGGCTCAACTTAGCTACCTAGGTCTGAGGATCAGACCCGCTCTGATACCATGTTGGAATATTGTAAAACCCGTGAGGTGATATGTTTTATTGATACGATATATATAAGCAATACATAATGAAACCCTAATGGACCCAACCCCACATACCGGGCTTGGGCCTTATTTATCATCTAATAGTAACTTCCTGTACATGTTGCTATTGTAGGCGCGGAACTATTTAAGAGCAGATATAATAAAATCAGTAAATGAGATGTGAGTTTGGATAGAAGAATATCATGACCGTCCATTTAAAGAGTGATTGGAGCTTACGATACTATTGCTAGGAGTTTCGATTGTTTGGTCATTGTATTGAGCCTTCGTCCCTGCAACCAAATGTACTATAAGAAAAATGGTGGAAGTATTAAACATGTTCGGTTTGAAACAGGTCAATTTAGTACGTGCTGAACTGCATCGGCCCAAACATAAATCAGCAAATGGACCAACGCTCTGTTTTATACCAAACACTTTGAACAAAACCGCTCTTAAATAGAATACACGAAATGTCCTAAGTATTCTACTTTATTTATGCAAAGTCGCCCTCGCCAAAAAAAGAACCACATCAAAATATGTTTGACACTAAAGATTAAAGAAAGAACATGATTGTCAATTACCTTTGGCCAAAGAATGTGGTCGTGTATTTCGTGTACCCGAGCTGCTGCAGCTATTTTGTACATCATTGTTAACACCTATTACGACAACAGTCAATAAAATAGCCTTTCTGTAACTATTTTGTACGCTGCTGCAACTATTTTGTACATATGAGCACAAACATTTAGCATCAACGTCAACTAATATTAAAGTAAATAACCTAAATAGAAATCATTCGAGGTTAAGAAATTGAACCTGTGATAAGTATAATTGTCACCAAAAAAAAGATAGTTGGCTTTTCCAAATTTCTGTAAGGCCTATAGGCTACAGTTGCACCAAAAAGCGATAATAAAGTAAAATGAGAAAGTAACCTTTGCTTGACGACTTTCATAAGGTAACTGAATACTACTCATATGTTTAGAAACTAATACACGAATAACTCCGATGAGAACCCTCGCCAATGACAATGGTATAAGTACGTACGCTTAATGGTACGAATAAGGCTCAGATAAATGCATAAGCGCAATAGGCGGGAAATTATCATCATCACCTATAGAAAGAGAAAAGGTGGCTCAGATTTATTCGTGCCCTGGTACACGTGTGAAGGTTGCTGAGGCGAGTGTTTCTCGCACTCCGTCATCCATCCACATAGTGCAACAACACATCACATTCGAACAATCATCACAACAAACTAAAGCAACTGACAATGGTATGAGTACATACGCGTAATGGTAACAAATAAGGCTTAGATAAATGCATAAACGCAATAGCTAGAAAATTATCATCGTCGCCTATAGAAAGAGGAAAATGGGCTCAGATTTATTCGTGCGCTGGTGCACGTGTGAAGGTTGCTGAGGCGACTGTTTCTCGCACTCTGCCATCCGTCCACATAGTGCAGCAACACATCATATTCGAACAATCATCACAGCCATGTAAAACGCAACATACTGGATTCAATACGGTGTCGTTTAAGCATCATAAAAAAAATAACTGTCCAATGCGTGTTGTGCCCAAAAAAGATAGTGTCGGCCAACTGTTTATATCAATACTTTGTGGTTAGAAAAAATGTTGCCGTAACTACATACTGCAACTAATAGTTCAAAAAATGTCAAACGGTTCAAGGTAACACATATGAAAGCTTAGAACAGAGTAAGCAAGAAATGCTCACCAATATCAACAACGAACAAATAACCAAGAGCAACCAACAACGAAAAATAACAACAATCCTCACCACCGGAATCATCAGTCAGTAGCCAATCGGCCACTAAATCCAATATAAATCAAAAGCCCCAAACTTGCATTCTAGAATAAAAAAATTTGAACCAATTCTTTGAAGTACAACGATTGTGAGCATCAGAATAAAACTGGTAACCAATCGTCCACTAAACCTGAGATAAATCGAAAGCCCCAAAATTTCATGACATCTGGAACCCTAACCTTTATCACAAAAAAGTAGAAGCGCTAGGGTTTGTGTGTAAGGTACCTTTATCACAAAGAAAAATCAGATCATTAGTTCATATCAAAAATTTGCTACTCTTATACAACCAATGATCTGATTTTTTATATGAATTAATGAATCCGGCCACATCCTTCGTTCATCATCAAGAGTAGCAGTAGCAGAGATTTGTGGAATGTTCTAGGTTTGTCTGGACACAAATGATATACTAAAATGGAGCAGGGCTAAACGCAGCGGGGCTGGGCCGCGAAAATAGGCCAAGAACATGGGCCAGTTTTTGGCGGGAAAAAGGGAGTAAAACGGCGTCGTCATCACGGGGTTAATATATACTTACTAGATTGGCGATAATCCGCCGCGTTGCGGGCGGGCCATGTTTTTTGGCGAGATAGTTTTCTATAAATAAGAACATTGTAATACGAAAGTTTGTCATCCGAATACACATTCCATTTTGGAGTGGGTCTACCGTACCTAAAAAAATGAAAAGATATCCAATATACAACAAAAACTAACCGCGTTCTTTCTCCTGTTATACGTCCACTAACAGGGCTGGGCATTTTTATCATCCACGTCAGTAGTAATTCAAGGTGACCCTATCATCACAAAGTGACCCATTTTAGCCCCTAAACACCTAAATTTCAGCCCCATATCATCAAAAAAAAGTTACCCATTTCAGCCACCAAATGCACCAACTCCAGCCCCCATTTAAGCCCCCCAAATGCACAGACTTCAGGCCTCATTTCAGCAGCTAGACGCACGCTTTTCACGCACCATTTCAGACCTGAATCCCACACCCATTTGAGCTGCAAAACTGTCCCATTTTTTCCCTACCATACACACCAATTTCAGGCCCATTTCATGACCCTAACCGATCCACATTTCATCCCCCAAACGCAACGACTGCTGGCCTCATTTCAGAACTTATGATTTTCCGTAGCTCATACATTGTATAAGCTGCAAACGCCGCACCCTCTGCTGCTGCAGCAACCTTGGTTATCTTTCCGTTAGCTCTTTAATTGTTCAATCCCTAGCACGGAAAAAAAAGCACAAAAGAAAAAGTTAATGAAACCCACAAAATTGTTGCAATCGAAATATGCACAATATCATATTGGTAAAGGGCTCGTGAATTAAATGGCATGCTGTCAAATGGATTGCTAAAATCTCTTATAAAGCTCTTAAGTTTCTGTTTCTTTAAGCTTATTTAAGTTCTTTTAAGTTACTAATCCCTTTGGATAAGCTCATTAACCTTTTCAATAGCTTAAGTGAGTCTATCTCTTCTCTCAGTAGCATTCTCCTTTTCATAGCCATATCCAAGTAAGTCTTCCTTTTAATTTCTGTACTCTTACCTTAGCTACTGTTCATTAGTGTTAATCTGCTTATTAGTTTAGTTATATACAACTTATCTTGTGCTTACTCTATGCTTTTGACTGCCTAATGCAATATCATATTCCCACTGCCTAGAATAGTGCAAACTACGTTATTGTGTTCTAGTTGTTAGTTGCTGGTTTTAATAGTTCATCTAGCTTTCATATTAGTGAAGCAACCTGTTTTGATCATAAAATTGATAAGTTCAAGGTTAAATTCATAAAAGTTAGTGTAAGTGCTTAGTTTAAGGGGTGTTTGGTTTAGGCTTAAAATCTGATCTCTAGTAGTCTGTAGGGGTTAACTTAAGTCCAGGTAGTTTACATTAGGTGTAATTAGGATAAGTAAATCATAAAATCTATAGTCTATTACACAAAAAGTCAAAGCTAGCTCTAAATCTCTTTACTGTGTTCATAAGTGTTCACTTGAACATGTGATCCTTTATAACTGTTAGAGAATAGTTGCATTTAGGAATATTTAGTCATAAGTTAGCTTAGTACATTGTTTAGGATTAGAATTGCACAGTAGAAAATCACTTTGGTCAAAATCAGGTTTGCACAAAAAGTCAAAAGTGGTGTTCAAGCTGATGTTCAATGTCGAGTAAATAAACTGAATATGACATGTTTGTTCTTTCCAATATACGTGGTTACCTCATCTGTAATATATTCTCAATGCAAATCCAAGAACGCGAATGTACCAGTAGTTGAGCAAACCTTGATCCGTAATACACGCACGGCCACACATCATGTATAAGCTGGTGCCGCTTTTTCGTGGGTCTCTTTTAACACCTGTTACAACAACAAATTGTTAAGAATTAGTATAGCCTAACTGGTTTTGGTCATTAATTATGCGCCATATGCTGGTTTCAATTAGCCACCCACGCACCTGCAACGGAATTAGTTTCCACCATTTGTGCAAGCTCTAACATCTTTGTGTCACCTGGTATTTTGTGCTCTTTTGCAATAGCCCTTAGCTCACGTACTTTGTAGCTGAGACTATTAGAAGGATGTGACTTGACCTATTTTGCGTCAATGATGCGTCCTTGGAGTACAGCAAGCACATTTATATAACTGATAATTGGCGTCTGTATATCAATGAAAAGAAGTATTAATATGGTTCGATGTCGAGTAAATAAACTGAATATGACATGTTTGTTCTTTCCAATATACGTGGTTACCTCATCTGTAACATATTCTCAATGCAAATCCAAGAAAGCGAATGTACCAGCAGTTGAGCAAACCTTGATCCGTAATACACGCACGGCCACACATCATGTATGAGCTGCTTCCGCTTTTTCGTGCGTCTCTTTTAACGCCTGTTACAACAGAAAATTGTTAAGAATTAGTATAGCCTAACTGGTTTTGGTCATTGATTATGCAGCATATGCTGGTTTCAATTAGCCACCCACGCACCTGCAACGGAATCAGTTTCCACCATTTGTGCAAGCTCTAACTTGTTTGTGTAACCTGGTATTTTGTGCTCTTTCGCAATAGCCCTTAGCTCACGTATTTTGTAGCTTTTCATATGTAAATCCCCCTGTTGAAAAATGACGACGGATGAACATTAACAAAGAGATGGGTTTAAAGATGAAGATAAAATAAATTGAAAAAGGTATCACAACCTCACTATCTACTTACAAAACCACCAGAGCAAAACACGCATCAAAACAGAATAGCTATATCAGTCGATTCACACCATACTACATCCGAAAATGGCTTCAGCAACTATATACTCGAGAACTAATTCACAAAGAAACTAACAAATTAGATATGTAACTATTTAGCACAAATTTACCATAAAAAAACTTAGTCAGTTGTTCAATAGATTAAATATATAGTTCATAACACAAAGACAAACTTAGCTTATAATAATTACTTAGTTGTTCAATAGATTCAATATAAAGTTCAGAACATGACCCCGGCACCAAAATAACTATATATTCGATATGAATTGATAATTACGATGAGACAATATACTTTACCCTTTAGTTGTTCAATATGAGCTACACTCCTACTTATTTGACACGTCCCCAAGCTTTACTTTACAAAGCGTAATCATTTACCAAGCCTAGAGAAACTTCAAAATGTTGGGGCTACACAATGTTGTTCATTCTAATTTCTAAGACCATCACAATTTCTAAGACCATCACAATGCTGATATATATGGGCACACGTAATACCAGGAGCATGAAAAAAAGTACCTGAAATGCAGGCAAAGCCTTTGGTAAAATCAAGTACCCGGAACCTACAATGTCCGCCTGCAATAATAAGCGCAAAAATTGTTAACTATTTATGTATGGAACAAAAGCATAGGTAACAAAAATGTCAAGTAGTTATTGTATACTCCTTAAAGAGAAGAAAACCAACAGTAAAAAAGAAAACATGAACATCTAACAAAAATATTCACAACTTTGATGGATCATCCTGCTCGGGTCTGATCACAAACATAGCCGCCTTTTTTTCCTTGTCGATTCTTCATTGCAATCCAGAAATTTAGTTCTCATATTTACATTTATTCATCAAGCACCTAAAATTCAGAAATTAAAACCCTTACAAAATTTAGAAAATGAACTATACACATATCGAATTGGCCACTCAATACCTGTGCAAACGAAGAACAGCTTACCGAATGTTCATTTGTTCACTCTTGCTTTCTTATGCCTTGTAGAAATAATGAGCATCTTTTCAACTCAAAAAAGAACAAAAGCTGTAATTATTTAACCTCAAAAAGTTAAAAATCATCTATGGTGACCCATTACCCCATCTACTCACCACGCCTATTTTTGCCATCACCATATTAGCTTCAAGAAACAACAACAAAAATAGCAACACCAAAATTAGCTTCAAGAAACATGAAAAAGGTATCTAATGTTAGTTGTTTAGCTGCAAAATAGTTCCAGATTAGGGTTAAGATAATCAATGAAGGTACCGGATATTCACTTGAAATCGTGGTATCACTTTCCAATAGAAACTATTCGACCCTATGCCTGGGTTACACGAATATCTCTATGGGATAAGACCAAGTGATGTTCTTGCTTTAGGCACAAACCAAGAACCAGATGCGTATAGAAGTGTTTAGGGTTTCGTGTTTAGTATATCGTATGATATTGTATATCCATGCATAATGATGTGACCTCTATTTATAATAGAGAATACTCAAAACCCTAGCCCATGGTATTATGTATAATTAACGGCCCATTAATTATAACATAATAATTTCCATAATAATAGGATCAGTGGAAACAGTTACCCTTGCAGTGGTAACGTTTACACTAGCAGTGGTAAAATAACACTAGCAGTGGAAACTGTCAGTGGTAAAATAACACTAGCAGTGGAAACACACTAACAGCAGAATCATGCTATCAGCAGATTCAATACATAACCACTCTTGAGTCAGGGGATTCAGTGACCAAATGGGTGTATACTCCATACCTCCAAACCCATCACCAGGTGTGAATAGATCCCTCAAGTGCACTAAATTTACTAACAATCCTCCCCAAATTTAGTTCACTTCCTTTGCATGAAAATTCAAACACAAACCAAAACAAGTGCATAAATGAAAATATCCTGAGGATTGAATTTCCACATTAGTACATATACTTTCAAATATTCGAGAATCAGGGTGTTCTAAGAATTGAACCCTTCAACCCATTTGAATACCTGATGATAAATACACACAAGTTTTCAAACACTAAAATACTCCTGACACTATAAAAGCCATGTGTCCATATCCAATTAATAAATGTTGTAAAAGCTAAAAGTCCAAAGCTTCCTGAAGCAGCAAAACTTTAACATTTACATAGGTGGTTCATCTTTAATTCATGCTCCTGCTTAGCACTTTTTCAAAGAAAATTAACCATTAAGAAGTGAAGACTTCATCCTCCTTTCAGCAGGTAACAAGCACAACCTTGGGATGTTTGTAATACATGTGCTTCAGTCCACTAAATGATCAGCTTTCCACATTGAACTCAGCTTCCAAGTTTCCTTAGAAGGGAGTTGGGTATCCTTGCATTCAGTGACTAAGTTGGACTTAAACCCATCCCTTTAGCAGACTTCAAAACCAAGTCTCTAGCCAAACCCTTCGTCAAGTGATCAGCTAAGTTTTGTTGAGATTTAACAAACACTATAGATATCACCCCATTCATGATAAGCTCACGAATCATGCTATGCCTAACACCTAAGTGTCTAGACTTCCCATTGTACATCTGGCTATAAGCCTTTGCCAATGTAGCAGCACTATCACAACGGATAGAAATAGGTGCTATAGGTTTAGACCACAATGGAATCTCAAGAAGCAAGTTTTTCAACCATTCAGCTTCTTTGCCAGCAGCAGCTAAAGCCACAAATTCAGATTCCATGGTTGAACTGGTCATGAAAGTTTGTTTCTTGGATGCCCAAGAAATTGCACCTCCACCAAGTAGGAATGCCCAGCCACTGGTAGAGGAATTGTCTTCAGTGTTACTGATCCAACTTGCATCAGTATATCCTTCTAATACTGAAGGATAACCAGTATATGAGAGACTATAATCCATAGTTCTCTTCAAATACTTAAAGACCCTCTGAATTGCTTGCCAATGATGAGCACTAGGATTACTAGTATACCTGCTCAGTTTACCCACAGCAAAAGCAATATCAGGCCTTGTACATGTCATGGCATACATCAAGCAGCCAATCACCCTAGAATACTCAAGTTGAGATACAGCTTTGCCAGTATTAGGCATTAGCTTCTCACTTGTATCCATGGGAGTACTCACTGGAGTGCAATCAAAGTAATTAAATTTCTTTAACACCTTCTCAATGTAATGAGACTGTGAGATAGAAATTTTGTTACTTTCATGTTTAATCCTAATGCCAAGGATAACATCTGCCTCCCCCATATCCTTCATGGAGAACTTTGATGACAAAATTTTTTTTGTAAGATCAACTTGATTTTGGTCAGTGCCAAAGATCAACATGTCATCAACATATAGACAAATGATGACTCCTTTACCAGATTCATCAAATTTGCTATATACACATTTGTCAGCTTGATTAAGTAAATAACCACTAGACAAAACCACTTCATCAAACTTTTGATGCCATTGCTTAGGTGCCTGTTTTAATCCATAAAGAGACTTAATCAGTTTACACACCTTGTTTTCATTGCCAGGCATGATGAAGCCCTGAGGTTGGTTCATGTAAACCTCCTCATCTAAATCACCATTCAAGAAAGCTGTCTTCACATCCATCTGATGAATAATCAGATTGTGAATTGATGCCAAAGCAATTAGCAATCTTATGGTACTGATACGTGCCACTGGAGCATAAGTATCAAAGTAGTCTATTCCTGACTTTTGTTTAAAGCCTTGAATAACTAATCTTGCCTTGAACTTTTCAACAGTTCCATCTACCTTCATTTTCTTTTTGAAAATCCATTTGCTACCTAAAGGTTTGCAACCAGGTGGTAGATCAGTCAACACATAAGTGTTATTGCCCATGATAGAGTCCATCTCATCATTAATTGCTTCTTTCCAGAAAGCAACATCCTGGGACTTCATTGCTTCTTCAAATGTTTTGGGATCATCCTCCACAATGAAGCAATAGGAGTATTGGTCAGAGACCTCACTCCTTGTACCTTCAATTAAATATAATTGAAACTCAGGTCCAAATGACTTTGGAGTCCTCACCCTATTGCTCCTTCTGAGCTCAGGTTCAGGTTGTTGTTCCACAACCTCAGCAGGAACCTCATCAGCAGGAACCTCATCAGCAGGAACCTCATCAGCAGGAACCTCTGAAACATCATTGTCATTGGTTCCATTTGGAATCCTTTGACTTGGTCTAGGGATAGATGAGAATCTGTTCTCATCAAAGATTGCATCCCTTGATTCAATTATTGAGTTAATTGAAACAGACTCATTAGGTTCTATAACATAAAACTTATATGCCTTGGAATGCTCAGCATATCCAACAAAGATGCATTCAATGCCTCTTTCACCCAAAGTTTTCTGCTTTGGATCAGGGAGTCTTACAACAGCCCTACAACCCCATATCCTAAGATAATTAAGGTTAGGTTTCTTTTTAGTCCAAAGTTCATAAGGGGTAACTTTGTTCCTTTTGTTGGGAACCCTATTTAATAAATAGCAAGCTGTTAACATAGTTTCACCCCAGAACCCTTGACTCAGCCCTGAATAGGACAACATGGAATTAACCATCTCCTTCAGCACCCTGTTTTTCCTTTCAGAAATACCATTTTGCTGAGGAGTATAAGGGGCAGTCGTTTCATGGATTATACCAACAGACTGAAAATACAGAGTATCCATGTACTCACCTCCCCTATCAGTCCTTAATCTTTTGATCAAAGAACTCTGTTGCAATTCAACTTCAGTTTTAAATACTTTAAATTTATCTAATGCTTCATTTTTAGAATGTAATAAATAAACATGACAAAACCTAGAAGCATCATCAATAAAAGTCACAAAGTATTTTTTATTCCCCAAAGAGGGAGTAGCATGTAAATCACAAAGGTCACTGTGAATTAACTCCAAAACTTTAGTTTCACGTTTTACTCCTTGAAAAGGTTTCTTAGTTATCTTGTTCAACATACAAGTTTTACACTTTTCAGTGTTCACATCAAAGGCTGGAATTAATCCATCCTTAGACATATCTTGCATTCTTTTAAAGTGTACATGGCCAAGTCTTGCATGCCATAGGTTTGAATCATAAAGTTTAGATGTAGATATAAAAGCAGAATCAATATTATCATGAACAATATTAAGTCTGAACATTTGATTACATAAATAACCAAAACCAATAAACACACCATTTTTAGATAAAACAAACTTATCAGATTCAATAACCTGTTTATAACCACAATTATTCAAAACACTACTAGAAACCAAATACTTTCTAATATCAGGAACATGTAAAACATTAAATAAAGAAACACTCTTTCCAGAACTAAACTTCAACTCAACACATCCTTTTCCATGCACCAGGGCAGTTGACTCGTTTCCCATGTGAAGAATAGAACCATCATTCATTGACTTGTAGGTCTTGAACCAGCTTCTATCTTTACACACATGAATTGTTGCTCCAGAGTCAACCCACCACGCAACATCATCATCCTGCACAAAGTAAATGTCAGATATAAATGTAACATAATAAATCTTAAAAGACTTATTAAACATATTCTGACCTTTCAGAGAATTGGTGTTACCATTCCCTCCACTTGTGCCTGATCCATTGGATTTGTTTCCAACTTTACCACCCTTGCAATCTTTCCTGAAGTGTCCAGGTTTCCCACACTTCCAACAAGTCACCTTAGGTTTCTTGTTAAGATCAGATTTGGTGTTATCTTGATGCTTACGCTTGCCCTTGTTGTCATTGGTCCTGGAGGAGTTGTTATGCTCCACCATATTGATAACTGATGGACCAGTAGCAGTGCTACTCTTTGGCTTGTCAATGTCTTGAGCCTTGAGTGAATCCTCAATGCGCAAGTGACTGCCCAACTCAACAAGAGTTAACTCCTCCTTCTTATGCTTAAGCATATGCTTGAATTCTTTCCAAGAAGGAGGTAGTTTATCGATGATACAAGAGACTGAAATAGCCTCATCCATGTTCATCTTGTGTTGTGTGAACCGACCAAGTATACTAAGAAGTTCATTGTATTGTTCCATGACAGGTCTAGAATCAACCATTTTGTAATTGTTAAAATTACTTACAAGGAACTTCTTACTTGATGCATCCTCAGCCATATACTTGGCTTCCAAGGAATCCCATAGTTCTTGAGAAGTTTCAACATTCTGATAATATCAAATAGAGAATCAGACATACCATTGAGAATTAAACCTCTGCATATGTAGTCATCATTCTCCCACTTGCTCCTTGCCCTCATCTGATCCATAGTAGCATCATCACCAAAATCTTCTGGAATCTCAGTAGTGAGAACATACACCACGTTCATGCTAGACAACAAGAAGTGCATCTTCTTTTGCCATCTTCTGAAATCAACACCTTCAAACTTTTCCAACTTGGAAAAGTTAGCAGCCATTTGTCTCATAGCAGCAGCCATTGATTATCACGGATAGTTTCTATTGATTGTTAGTTGTTTAGCTGCAAAACAGTTCCAGATTAGGGTTAAGATAATCAATGAAGGTACCGGATATTCACTTGAAATCGTGGTATCACTTTCAATAGAAACTATTCGACCCTATGCCTGGGTTACACGAATATCTCTATGGGATAAGACCAAGTGATGTTCTTGCTTTAGGCACAAACCAAGAACCAGATGCGTATAGAAGTGTTTAGGGTTTCGTGTTTAGTATATCGTATGATATTGTATATCCATGCATAATGATGTGACCTCTATTTATAATAGAGAATACTCAAAACCCTAGCCCATGGTATTATGTATAATTAACGGCCCATTAATTATAACATAATAATTTCCATAATAATAGGATCAGTGGAAACAGTTACCCTTGCAGTGGTAACGTTTACACTAGCAGTGGTAAAATAACACTAGCAGTGGAAACTGTCAGTGGTAAAATAACACTAGCAGTGGAAACACACTAACAGCAGAATCATGCTATCAGCAGATTCAATACATAACCACTCTTGAGTCAGGGGATTCAGTGACCAAATGGGTGTATACTCCATACCTCTAAACCCATCACCAGGTGTGAATAGATCCCTCAAGTGCACTAAATTTACTAACATCTAAAAAATGAGTAAACGGATACCAAATATCATTCCACTATAGTGATTCTATATTCTAGCAATATGCAAAGAATAATGATGAAAATAAAAGTTACCACAAACCAAATTCTCTCAAGCCTTTCATCGAACACTTGGCGGGAGACAAATGTAACATGAAGAAACCCACTTCCCAATTCACCTTCAAGCTCAAACACTTAATCCCAACTTCAAAGAAACCATATTTACATGTATCTTTACTCTTTTGCAAATTCTTATCACCGCTACAACCTGACTTCACCACGAAGACCAGCAACCTCCACGATTATTGATCCTTTCCTATTAGTATGGGTTTTGATGATGATAAGAAAGACCAAAAGAGATTTAGGGTCGATCTCATTATTATTGCAACTGTGTGTGTTTTAGGTATGGATGATGGAAGCGTCTTCTGGAAAGTGGTGGAAGAGCTGAGATATCTTTATGTTAGCGTTTGGGTTATCTGGGCCAAAGACAGAGGCTAACAATTTGGGCTAAGCGTTGGGGCCATTTTTTTGGCGGGAAACACGGGGGCAAAACGACAACGTTTTTTATGGGAATTATATAAATGTATAATAATGAATGAAATAATTTTTAACTTACATGTATGCGCGACTTACCCAAAGCCTTTTAAGTCAAATGCATGCGGCCTACTATGTACCCGACCCTTTTTCATAGCCACCCAAAATATGTATCCACTAGTAAGGCTTGAAGCGTATATACTCATTGGGCTAAGGAAGACTCAAAAGGCCCAAGAGCCCAACAAATGTTACAAACCCAACTCAACCCGCTATATAATCTACTTAACTCTCAGAACTAGGGTTTCAGTTGTTCATCGCCGTTGTCCATCTTTCTTCACAACTTGTTCACTCTCTTCTTCCGATCCGCAGAAATGGTAAACATCTCAACCTATAATAATTTACCCTTATTTTGTTGTTGTTTTTATAACATTAGTTCTTTGATGATTAAGTAGGTGTTAACTGTTATGTATAATAAATTTAAGTTTATATATGTAATGTGACTGTTGTTAGATTGTCTATGTATGAACTTATGTTATTAATTACTGTGTTTTTGTTACATGTTTTGTAAGAAAAGGTGTAAAATGTTTTGTTTTTGTTAGAGATTGAAAGGTGCTAATTTGGTTCGTAAAAATGTTTTGTGGTACATGTTCGGGGTGTTTGCTTAAGCTTGTAGTTTCGTCTTTTGAGGTTATGTGGTTTGTCTAATACTGTATAAGCTTATTTTTGTAAGCTGGTTTTTTACTTTTATGGCCTTGTTTTCATTTTGCATGTTATATTAAGCTCTTTAAATAAGATTGATGAAATTGAGCTTATGCGGTTTTTTGTCAATCACATAAACTCAACAGCGAAAAAATAAGGTTAAAAAACACCCATCAAATGTATCTTTGTAACACTTTTAACGAAAACTACTCATTTTTGTGATATGAAACACCTTATTTTTTTAGTTGATATTTGAAGGAATGACATTGTTTGTGTTAAGTGATTGGAAATGTTGATAAGAAAAGGTGTAAGATGTTTTGTTATTGTTGTTTTAAAGTTAATTTGATCGGTGGAAATGTTTTAGTCTGCGGCTGTTTGTTATGCTTTTGTAAATTTGGTTTCGTGTTAGTAGTTGTTTGTTTAAGTTTTTGTTGGGCGTGTAAGCTTTAATTGTTTGGCCAATGTTGTTTACCCTAAGTTTTTCATCTTTAAGTTATTTATAATAAGCTGAAACTTGCATCTCAAAATAAGTTAAACAAACACCACCTTAATTTAGCTTTGGAACACTCCTAGTGAAGTGTAGTTCATTTTAGTGCTTTAAAACACCTTTTTTTTGCATTGTTGCACGAACAAAGAGTTAACCCTTTTTGATTCATCAGCGTGAGGTAATAATGAGGGTGTCTAGCGTGTCTGTAACATCAATTTTTTAATCAGAGTTTCAAACAAAATGATATAATAAGGGTGTCTTACAGCATGGTATGAATGATTGATGATTTATAAGTATAAGCATCTTTTTTGGATTACTTTGGCTATCCTTGATGTATCTAGGATAAGTATTAACCTGTTCTAATTGACATGTGGTCTTTTTTATTACTATGTCCTCAAGTTTGTAAATCAAGATTAGTAAGAAAAGAAAGAATTTTATGTAAGAGAAATCTGCGTTCTGCAAGTGATTTTAGGCCCAAAGAAACATAAAAACTGGACCTTTACCTATTATCAAAGGAAGTACTTCGTTAACATTCAATGTTATGTATATCAGAATGTTTATCTCTCTTTCCCACTCTTTTTGTTTAAGTCTGCTATTGTTTACGTTGGTATTTCTCTAGTTAGCTTTAATGTGTTTTCTGAGTACTCATGTTGTTTGATATTTGTTTTGTTTGTAGACAAAGAGGACAAAGAAGGCTGGCATTGTCGGAAAGTATGGTGAGTGTTCTGTTTTTTACTTTGCATTTGACTTTTGCGTATTGCATTACATTTTTTATTAATCACATATTGAGCAGTTAATAACTGTCTTCAACTCATGTTTATTTTGCACCGTTTCTTATATTTTTCAACTCTTGCAACTTTTTCAGGTACCCGTTATGGTGCTAGTCTGCGAAAGCAGATTAAGAAGATGGAGGTCAGCCAGCACAGCAAGTACTTCTGTGAATTTTGTGGGAAGGTAACTTGCTGCAGTTGTCGTTAATTAAACTTGTAGAAGATCATCTGATTGTGATTGCTTGTTCAATTTTCTGATCTCGTGTTTGCAATGATATATAATACAGTATGCTGTGAAGAGAAAGGCAGTTGGTATCTGGGGTTGCAAGGATTGTGGCAAGGTCAAGGCTGGTGGTGCCTACACATTGAAGTAATTTTCCTTTTCTCGTCAATCCTTTTTTTATTGTATTGTTTTTAGCGTGGCTGAAAATCCTAATGTATTGCATTTTTTTAATCAACAGTACTGCTAGTGCCGTGACTGTTAGGAGCACAATCAGAAGGTTGAGGGAGCAAACCGAGAGTTAGATGCTGTTATTGCCAAACGATATCATATCTCAACGTTGAAGTCTTCTATTTACTTTTTTAAGTGTCATCGGTTTTGTATTAGGGATCTTGACAGTTTTGTTGAATCAGCGGATAATTATCCAGGAACTTCTGTACTTGATTTCATATCTTTTGATGTTATAATTATGCAAAACATGTTACCTTTTTGTCTATTTACTTTCCGCTGTTGTTCTTTTGCTGCGTTTCTATATGATAATTCTTGTGCTGCGTTTCTATATGTTAATCTTGCTTGTGGGTTTTCGATATGCTGCTAGACACGATGACGGAAGAGCTCTTCTTTTAATAACTTTTTGCAAGTCCGTAGATCCTATAATTCTTGGATGGGTGTTTGAATGTGCTTTGAATTATTATGATTTGGGGTGATTGAAGGTGTGTTCTGCAATGGTAATTTATGATATTATGTAATCAGGATCTTAGTCAGTCACTCAATTGTTTAGATGTTAAATATAATGATTTGTGTTCTTTCATGGCATTCAAGAGAATTGGTCAGTCGAACAAAATTTGTTCGTAGTTTAGAAAGTGAGATTGATTGAACATACTTCAACATTGCAGTGCAGGTTGGTGTTATAATCATCAAACACATCTTTTTCAAGTTCCTTTGTTCCATAGGTCCATAATCGAACTCAGTTGATGGTTGTTTCTCAACAGAATTACCAAAAATAGTTCGATGTTTTCATGGTTGAGTAATATGCCAACATATGGCACTTTTTGCCCTTGACTATGGATAGAATTCGTGAAGATAGGTTGGACATTAAAGAAACGCTTGTTATATATAGCAATGATAGGCTGGACATTAAAATGCAAATCGGGACATTAAAATACAAGTTTAAAGTGCCTCACACCACCTATAAGCACATACAAACCCTCTTTCTCTTCCTTCCTCTCTTTCTAGCGCACACACTCCCAAAGACTCACTTCGACCGCCACCACCATCGAAACTCCCACTCCACCGAGACCCACCACGGCCGAGCTCTTGTCCACACTCACCACCATCGAAACTCCCCTCTCCACCGAGACCCACAACGGCCAAGACCAACAACTGCCAAATCTCCGCCGCCGGATCTTTATCACAAACAGGTTTTTTGTTTTTAGTATTGATGGTTTTTCAAGATTTTTTTTTCTATTTTTGTAGATCTCGTTGGAATTTGTGTAGTCGCCGTCGAAATCTAAGGTTTGTCTCTTTTTTGCTTTCTTTTTCTTTTTCGTTTTGAATGTTTTTTGTATAGATGTATGTGTTTTTTTTAGATCCTACGAGAATCTGTTTAGCCGCCGCCGGAATTTGTATAGCGCCGCTGGTATGCCAGAAAAGTTGATGTCGCGTCCTATTAGAAATAGTTGTTGGTCCTATCAAATATCTTTTTGTTAAAACATCTTGCTTTAACAAGAGTTTTGTGGTACTGTGTTTGTATTACTTCTAATTTTAGTCTGTGTTTGGATGAGTTTTATGGTCTGTTGCAACATGTACTGATTCTTTGCTGCGATATATGATTGGCTGAGTTTGTGTTTAGATTAGTTTGTGGTCTGTTGCACCATATGCTTGGGATAATTATCTCCTGCAACATATTTTGTTTAGTTTGGCATCTTTTTGTTTTCTTTTAGGTCAGTGGAGTTGCTTTTTCATTTTATTTTCATTTGGGACATGTGGTCTATCATGTGTATGTACCATAATAGTGGTATTTGGCTAGGTTAGTTTTGCTTTAGTCGAAGTTTGTTTGTATTTTTCTTTAAGTCAACTATGCTTAAACATCTTGTTAATTTAGTGGATGGTTTCGCTTGTTTTTGTTTAGTTTGTATTGGAATGAATTGCCTTTCAAAAAAAAAGAAAAAAAAAAAAAAAAAGAAAGAAAAAAAAAGAAAGAAACAAGAAATGAGAATTATAAATAAAAGATAAATGCTATTGTATATTCTTATAATATTGTTATAATTGTGTTATTAAATGCATTTGTTATTAGTTCATTGTATTTTTTCTGGTTAAATGTTTTCAACTTTTCATTATCAACATGGGAATGATGTTAAATAAAAAAAGAAGTTTAAGCTCCAATAGTTTTGTTTTACGAGAAGTGTTTCATAATATTGATTTATATGCATTGATTGAGGTATACTTATGAAACAAATGCAAATTGTTTGAATTAAAAGCCACAACTAAAACGTATAAACAAAAGCCATAATAACTAAAATGTACGAACAAAATTATGGAAGTGATATTATTTATAAGAACTCCTCATTGAACGTCTTGGCTAATTTATGCAATTGTTATTAGCCATGTTACATGCTGCAGTGCACTTGCAGCTAACTCAGACTCGTAAATATAGTAATCCAATGTTTTAAAAACCGGTTTTCTTTTTGACCGGGTCGAGTCACTGAGTCACGGTTCAATTTGATTTTGTGCTCAAAACCGGTTTCCGGTAATCCAACCAGTTCACGGTTCAACCGGCCAGATCAACCCGGGTTTTAAAACACTGTAGTAATCCAATATCCCATAAGGCCATAACCAATTTCTTAGGTACAACTACTCACCCCTATCTCTACTAATAATCTCTACTATTTATAATGTGTTTAGGCATAATCTTGAAAACTTAAAAGTCTTAAAAAAGAGTAAAGTGGTTTCCCTAAAATACTCTTTAATAATTTAATATTTAATTTTAAATTACCGTCTTTGTAAAAAAAAAAATAATAAGAAATTAACAATCCTTCCCAAAATAAATTGATTCTTATTAATTTGCATCTGATTCCCTTCCAAACCCACCATTTTTAGTGTTATCGGTGCTACCATTTTCAAACTTTAACTACTCCATCAAAGTAGTTTTAGTTTTGAAATATTGTATAGGGAGGCTATTCCTCAATTATATTATACAATAAGTATAATACCCGTTTACTGTTCATCATTGGCTTCAAATAAAAAATTCATGCTACAGTTTTCTACAGGACACAATGTGAGTCTTGCTACAGGATCCTCTCCCTACAAAATCCACTACCCTCCCCATTTGTGTTTCTTGAACCTTCTCTCCTCTCTCTCACAATCCACACAGAAAATTTTCTTGAAGCTTCCTCCCTAATACCAGAAACTTCAAGCACATATCCAGAACTCTCTTCTCCACTCCCTCCCACACACACCATTCTACTTCCAGCAAATCTATCAACATCTAGAAACACTACCCTAAACACCAACTACTTCCACCAAATCTATCTTGAATCACGTTTTTTTTCTGGCGAGGCGTGTCCATCCATATCCGGCGCTATAGGTAAGTGTGTCTGCGATCTCACGACATCACATCTACTTTTATTTCTTCTAAACCCCAAAACTAAAAACTCATTTACCTATCACTAATTTTGATCCAAATCGTTTGTGTCAGATTCGATTACCCTTTTAAAAATAGACTTTGTTGTTTCGAATAATTTCAGGTATGTGATGGGTTTGGGTTTAATTGTGTTTAGGTTTGTGGGTTGTGAAATTTTGGGTTTTAAGAAATATAATTAATTCGGTTTGTAATTGATATGTGAGTTATTTGCAGGTCAAACAGGAAGACTGTTATGGTGTTCTTAGAAGTGCTTTTGACTATTAAGGATATGGTGCTTTTTTTTTGCTTTGGACTACTAAGGGATTTGCAGGAATTGTGAAATGACTAAAAGGGTTCTTCATTTGGTTACTTTGTGGTATGCTATGTGAATATTTTATCTTAGATTTTAAATTGATTGCATCATGTACTAAAAATTACTATACTACGTGTATGTGAGGGCTTTATGAGGTGAACGTGAGGATGAGTGATTAGGCGGTTGATTGGGCCGACAACTTTTATTTCAGTAAGTTTATGATGAGCTGTTTAGGATTACTTAGTAAGAATGCTTAAGTGATAAGTGTTTTTGGCTTATATAGTTGCCCTTACGGCTTATTTGGTTTTGGGCTTATGATTCATAAGCTTAGTTTTTGTGGCTTATTTTCATATTGTTTTGTTAAATTATGTATATCTCTCATTTGTTCAAGTATTTATTTTGGAATGGAGTGACTAAAATGCTTGGTTGCTTGCTATTTGTCTACTAAAGAGGAGTTGCGCGCTTTGTATTTTTTTGGTTGAAACGTTGATTTGTTAAACATAGTTTGATTTTGTATGCATTTCTTTAAAGTCTAATTTGCTTCTTTACGGGTTTATGCAGCAACAGTAGGAGAAGGGAAAGGGAGCAAGAAGGCACCACTAGAAGCTGCATCTGAAACAGCAGCAACAATGCCTTCTACACCTACCGATGAGTTGATATTATTTTTCATCTCTTTTTCTTTAACTTGATTGTTAGGACTGAGATTACGAAGTGGTTATATTGAGGAGACATTTAGATTATCTATTTTTTCCGCTCATAAGCTGGAAATAATGAACTCACGTGCTTTTCCAAATTCAGCTTAGCCAACAAAATAGGCTAATTCAGCCGGCCCCAAAGTAGGCTCATTGTTATGCGAGAAAGTTACCCACATTTCATATATTCTTATGACACGATAGTCTTTCATCTGCAAATTAACTCCATTATATTATTATTTTTATAGGTATGAATGTGTTGCTGCAGAATTTACATGACCACTTACACGGTAGCAAAATCCGGCTTACAAACATCAAATAGCAGTAGGTTATCCTTTACATCGCGTCTTGCAGAATCTACCTTTGACATGTAACATTGGTGGTCACGCTAAAGATGAAATAATGAAGGCGCTTTTTAATTTCTTAGAGAGGTGTTTAAGATTGCATATGTTAAATTTCCATTTACTAAAAAAAAAGGTTACAATGTCATTCCAAATCTACTTATCAGTGTTTGGGGGCTTACCATGATGTTATCAATTGTGAAGGTTTTAAGGATGTTTGGGATTGCATATTTTCAAAGCCGATAATTCCATGGTGACAAAAAGAGCACATCAGGTACCATAGCAAATTGTTGTTTTATGCTTTTTTAATTATATGGCATAGAATACTCAAGGAATTGATACAGTAGGGCAAAACAGAATTAGACGGGTGCCATGTATTTGTTTAAAAAATAGAATGCCATGTATTTAACAAATAGGAAGAATTGATTAGTAAATAAATTAAGTCATGTATATAAAGAGAGTATACCACTGAATATTGAATATGTGACAGCATGCATCGAATGGAAATGAAACATTTTTGAACTTTATGTTAATAGCTGATGATTAAATTTTATAGCATTTGTGTCACATTTCGAAATAAATGATAAGTATTATTGTAGAATACGTAGAAAAAAGGTGCTGCAACCAACAAAACGGAAAGTATTAACTGATGTCAACAATCTTTAATGCGCAGGGATCGGAAAATCATGCCTTCGCCGTAACTGTAATTTCATAATGATGTAGCAGATCTATTTATTTTTTTGGGATAAAATGTAGCAGATTTATTGAGGACGGGGGAGTTTGTAGCAACGGTGAGTCAGTTAATTAACAAGTTATCGTTTTGCCTAAAGATTATTCTTTATTGAATGTTTGAAGCACAATTGAAGCTGTTTTCTTAAAAGATTAATGTCATGGAATAATCATGCAGGAAATTGTGGAGAAACAACGGATGCTTCAACTAATGGTACAATCGTTCGTGAATCTTAATCGGTTATATCAATCATCAAATACCAACAGAGTTCACATCAGCATTCTCTCCTAACAAATTTTACCTTCCAAAGGCGTTCTACGCGATGACTGAAAGCGTTCGTGGTGCAGAGGTTTTAACGAAATTGGGTCATGGTACTATGCAATTGGGAGCAAATACGATATACAACTTCGTCCAAGTCATAGGTATGTTGCATCACAAAATTTAATTTCAAGATCTAAATATCTAATATTAAGAGGGTGTTTGGGATTGCTTATTGCTTTTAGAAATAAGACGTTTGAGTACTAAATGAATGTAGATCTGAATGTGTCATTAAAAATATAGTTAGAAGTTTAAGAAACGCAGAACGGGCGTGCTGAGTAATGGGTCAAAATGGGTTGTTCATGTTTGGATGTTTCTCAATTTCTTTTTATAAAGATTACAGAATTTGTATTTTTTAAAGATAACTTGCAATCTAAACTGAGTTAGTCGTCATAAACTTCTACGAACCACTCTAGAAATTTCAAATGGTGAACGGATCCAGTTTTCTGGAACTACAGAACACTCATTCGATTAATAGATTCATTTGCTAACTGGGTCAAATGGTTGAAACAGGTTAATGTAACAAAATAGATATGATCCGATAATGAGATTGCCGAGGTGGTTGACAAGGTTCTAACTACAATAGCTGATGATGCTGATGCACAACTTTCACGAAGGAAAGAACATTTAAAGCAACCTGCATATGCAACTGGAAATGTAGAGGTACTTAAGTCGACTTCAAACATTTTTATTTTGTGAATTTAGCTTTGTTTTATTTTCGCACTTCTCAGAAAATCAAGACTTGGAAGATTTATACTTTCACTTTTGGGGTCAAACAGGTCTTTTACATCTCCACCACTCATACAAATTGATTTTACAGATCCAAAGGCCAAGAGCAAAAATGAACCAACAGTGGTCTAGACAGTTTAGAATAGCCAAAGATGCAGCATATACAGTATGCACCTTCACTGGGTTTTATCACTTTGAGATTTATCTCGATTAAACTTTATGACTTTGACTTTAACTTTATAGGTTTTCGAGGGAAAGACTCAAATACAGAGAATCAAGAGAATATTAAGGTGTGGCGCCAAGTGCAAAAATGAACCAATAGCAGTCTAAGCAGTTTAGAGCAGCCAAAGATGCATCAGATGCAGTATGCACATTCAACTTGCACCGAGTTTCGTGACTTTTAGATTTTCGTTGATTAAACATATCGAATTTGACTTGAACTTTTTAGGCTGCCGACAAAAAGACAAATACATCAGGTACAACCAACAACCGACAAATGTCATGTTTGTTCTACTTTTATTTCCGCTTTTTTTAGAATGGCATTTGGAGGAAAATAAAAAAATCCTGATTGTTTTCCATCTGTGGTTTTTTAAGAAATTAATTGTCATATTCAACTACTGGAAATCACGTCCTTTTAACATTGTTGTCAAGGCTACCTTTTTTTTAACAACAGGGAGAGTTTATTTAAGGACCCCGCGGTAGAAAAGACATTCTTAAAAAGTTTACTTCCAAACCTGCAAGCATGAACCTGGACTTGCATACACAGGAAAAACTGCTAACCAGTTATGTACCCTAAATTAGTAATATTGTTCCAAATAATGGCTTCACATTCAGATTGTTATAGACTTTTAGTTACTTCTGCTTCCTGACTAAACATGACAAATGTATTGATATTCTTTGTGTATTGATGTTAACCTTTTTTCAAATTTATTTTAAGATTTCCATGCTCAATGGTCTGTTAGTGTTTAATGTATGGCTTATATGGGTCGTTTTGATATATGGGATCATTTCAGTGGTGGTGAATTTGTAGTTGGTTTTGAGGGAGATAAATAGTTTACGGGTGTTTGGAATTGCATATTATTACCTCTCTTTTTTGTGCTAACTTATCCCGCGGCAACGCGCGGGTTCAAAACCTCGTTTTTATTAATCTCGCAAATTTATCAAGACCATTTTTTTTTTAATTAAATGTGCTTTTTCTTACTAAATGTACTCGTGTAAAACGGTTTTTGAATTGTAATATTTTATTTTCAATTTCACTAAATGTTTTTGTTATCGCATGTTACAACCTTTTGCAATTACATTTTGATTATTCTACGTTTTATGTATAAACATTACACGAAACGATTATAGTTGTTTTCCACTCACTATCTCGTCGCTGTGGATTTGGCAATTTCACATTTTATCACAACAACTTTTTGCTGCTAGAAAAATCCGTTGCTATGCACAGGTACTCGTGTAGTGTTGCTAACGTCTAAAAAGTGATGAAATTGCAATTTAGTGATGGTTCTATTAGAAAGCAAAGACACTGCCCAATCAGTTTTCTTTTTTAAGTTTGTGGATCTATTAATCTTTTTACACAAATAAGCTATTGGATGGTAAAGTAGATACTTTGATTGTACTTTTGCCGCACTTTAAATTATACTGTATAAAAATTTTCATTTGATGATTTTCATCAGTGTCACTTACAGCATTTTCCCCTACTCAGCATCACCTTCAGTATAAATTTTATCTTCCAATGTCACTTTCCACTACTTAACCGAATCCTCATGACCACCCTCACACCACGCGAGGGACGTGCTGTACCTTGTTGACCCCGACAACAAACACTGAAGCCATTGCGCATGCTGCATGCTTTTATTGTAAACAATCAGCTCTCAGTTAACCAGTTAAACTCTAGTTTCAGTATAATCTACCCATTTTTATACTGAAACGGCTCTAAACCAATCTCTGACAATGGTTCTTTGTCTGGATATTTTAACATTTCATTTCTGATTAGATTCTGGTTTGGTAAGTTTGTACACTCCTTAAAATAACTAAACTCATGTGTCATTACATGGCTACTAAGGAAGCCAACGTGTAGATGTGAATATGAGATTTGTGCTATGATGCATGCATTTGGATCCATTGTGGGTCCATGTGTAATGTGTTGTAGTAGTGTGCCCACATCACGAGCCACAAAATGTATCAATTGTTAATTATTGGTTGCACATGATAAAGATTAGACCCATTAACCTTTTCTAAGATTACAAACATTAGAAGCCAAAAAGCCTAACATACAACTAATATATTGATAAACTAAGATATATTTACAATTAGCGGTAGAGCAAAAGAAGAAAAAAAGGGATAAGTAACCCTCATGAACCTAAGAAAAACAAAGCACTTTAGTGCCTTTCTCGTTTTTAAACCTAATTGCGCGCTCTAGAAGTAAAAAGGTGAGCGTGAGACTAGTTAGTGGGTCGCCGAAATTTGGAGCCAACAAAAGCCATTTAGACAAAGACCAGTGCTAGACCATCAGTATCATCATGGTGGTAGGAACGGCTCTGAACCGCCTTAACAGCTGCCACCCTTGCGGCATTAGCCGCCCTGTTAGCTGAAGCCACCGCCCTGTTTACCTTCTCGTCAACCTTAGCCGCACCAGTTGCTTTTGCAGCTATACGCCTAGCTTCCTCAACAGCTTTAAGTACTTTGGCGTGAGATATAGACATTGGTGATTGTGAAGGGACCGTCTTTTGAGATGTTGAGATGCTGAGAAGGCCGTCGTCCCAGTGACCTGATTGAGTGTCACCGTTTCTGAATGTATACATACCGAACCCTTGTCTTCGGCCTTCATGCCAAGCACCCTCGTATTTATGTCCATTTGCAAAATTGTAGACACCAAAACCGTGCATTTTGTCTGCAAAATACTCGCCAGCATACATGTCACCATTTCTGCAAAACGTCATGTAATAACATTAGCTCACTCGCACAATATTTTCATTGTATAAAGAGAATGTCAAATTGAAAGAGCTCGCACACTAGTCCTAATTGCTAAAAAGAGAGCATCGCATTTGACTCATTTCGACCAAACAATTGCACTCTTGCAGTCTTACTTACACTTGTTAGTATGTTTTCAAAGTATAGTGGGATTAAGAATCAGAATCAATAAATGACTTGTCAAAATGCATAAAAAAGAAAGTAAATTTTACTGATACTGCATCATCTGAGTTTGAAGACAGACACACTATACTTCTGACACTTTTGAGAAAAAAAAAAAGAAATGCTCATTTATTACTAATTTAAGCATCTTTGTTGGATTTTAGCAAGAACCAAGATTTGCTTTTAACAAAATATTACCAATAACTAACTGCAGGCCTCACAAATCTGGTCGAGAATCTAGACAGAAATTAAAAACCAAAATCACAGCCTATTTTCGCTTTATTACTAATAGTAATTAACCTAAACCATACAAAACAAGCATAACAAGGTTTTCAGGAGTGTTTGGTAAAACTAGTTATGTTTTTCGAAAAAACCAGATAAGCAACTCCCAACAAATAAATCAAAAGTACTTTTTTCACCCTCAAATAATCAAATAAGCAGTTCCATAACCATTAACCAATACTCTTATCAAAACACAATAAACATCAAACCAAACATACCTGAAATGATAATGCCCAATCCCATGCTTCGCACCATTTTTAAACTCACCAAAATACTTACTACCATCTGCACAAGTATGCACTCCAACACCATGACATTGCCCTTTAAACCACTCACCAGCAAACATATCACCAACATAAAACCTATAAACACCATAACCATGCCTTAACCCTTGCCTATACTGCCCTCTATATCTACTCCCTTTCGCCCATGTTTCGACACCATAACCATCATATTTTTTATCAACCCAATCACCTTCATATCTACCATTCAAATTATAATAATAAACACCACTTCCTGAACACTTTCCTTTATAAAACTCACCTTCATAAACATCACCATTACTATAAACTTTAACTAATAACCCATTAACACTACTATCTTCTAATCTCTTTTTTGACCCAATTGACCACACTACTGGCTCACATTTTTTTTGCCTGAAAAAAAGCTTAACTAAGATAACTAATACCAAAGACAGTAAAAATAAAAAAAGGGTTATTAAGAAAACTACATAAAGATACAAACTTTGGTGATTATTCAAAGTAAAAAAATACATAGTTGGTAAAAATAACAAGATTATAAATCTTGATGGTGTTTTAATTTTGACCCAAAAAAATTTCATATTTAGTATTTTTAACAAAAGGGTTTTTGTAGCTAGTAAGGCTTCTGAAGATGAGCAACAAGCTAAGGGCTTTTGATGGGCTTTTTTGTAGCTTTTACCATTATGGTGATTCATAACTGATGGTTGTTTAAAGCATTTAGAGGCTATAAAAACTGAAATCCTTCAAGGGTTTTGTGGGTTATGATGTAATGAACAAACCCTTTTGAAATCTTGGCTTGGTTTTGTGTTTTGTGTGTGTTTTGGGAAGAAAAGAGGGAAAACAAAAGGTGTAACTATGGGCGGTGGTTTATATATAAGTAAAGTGAGGGTGTTTTGGTCATTTTGTAAAGTTGACAAGGTCTATAGCGTAAATATGGCTTTGAAAAGGGAAATGATTTGCACACTCCATTTTTTTATTGGGACACTCCTTCATATGCATTAAACTGTTGTACTATAGATTTACAGTGCTCTAACCGGTTGTACATATAAGTGTCCCGATCAAAAAATAAAGTGTGACAATCATCTCCCCTTTGAAAAGTGAGCTACTGAGTTTTCTGTTATGACCCTGATTTTTATAGTAATTACTAAATCAAAATTGTCAGTAATAAAATATCAAAAATTTTGGAGATTTTTTTCTTTTTTTTTAGATACTATTTTAGTGACTACAACTTCCACTATCTATATATTTATAGGTGGCTGAGAAAGTGTCGGAAACCATTGCGTGTATACTTCGGTTAAATTGCGTACTTTTTAGCTAATGACTCACGCTTTTTGGCTCTCTCTAGATAAACAAAACAAGAAAAGGAGAGGTGATTTGCACACACGTATTTTTAGTTTACACATATCATGT
Organism: Artemisia argyi; assembly: GCA_030686995.1. NCBI lineage: Eukaryota > Viridiplantae > Streptophyta > Magnoliopsida > Asterales > Asteraceae > Artemisia > Artemisia argyi. The sequence goes on from CM060685.1 coordinate 153,561,520, forward strand.
GATGCTATAGACGGTTATACATTTTACGATATGCTGTTTTTTTTTCTTGTATCCTGTTGTGTTCAAATAAAAAATGTATGTGTGACAATTAACTTCATCTAGTTAACTATTTATTGACTCATGCCTTTAGCTAATGACTCATGCTTTTTGGCTCTCTTTAGGTAATCAAAGCAAAGAAAAGCCGGTATTTGTTCTAAGCATTAATCATATTTCCTTATATTACTACACGGTGTTTATTACACATATTTATATTTATATATTTGCAATGGTGTCTTTAATAAAGTATCGTATATAATTCTAAGTTTGCTTCTTCTTATTGTTATTTTGAACTTGACATTTCAAGAAATATCTTATAGGTAAGATCATTTGTTAAACATAGTTATCATACGTGTGAAATCAAAAACTATATGTTAATAAAACAGACAGAATACATGTAAACAGAAAGACCACAAACATTATTAGTGGATTAGTCTTGTTAAGGGAGGAGATTTGTGTGTCTTGCAAGTTGCAACCACTCTACTTTCCTTCAAATAAATACAAACAACTTTGAATTTAGGGAGGGCATTTCTAAACCTTTTTATATATATATAAACTCTAGCAAAATGCATTTATGGGGTGGGTTTGAAGTTCAAAAAATTCAAAGGCAAACTACAATTAGACATTTTCAAGAATAGGGTTTTGTAATCAACAAACTTTGTCAATGGTGGTTGGTTTTTTTCTTATAGCCCAAGTCAAGGGTAGTTGATCATATTTAATTTCAATAAATAGATGATTCCGTCAAATAATACAAGCTACATTAGATTCTATTATGATATTTAGTTGTGTTACTAACTTTGTTTCTAAAATTCATGGGATAATAACAAGTGACCAGAAAGTATTATGAATTATTGGTACAAATTGGTTAACAAGAATCTAATTGAACACATTTTGGGTATACTTGTCATAAACTTCTTAGATTAATCATTCAAATTTTGTTAGCACATGTGTTTTGGTAGTGAGACCACATCATATGTTTGTTATAAAACCAAATTGAGCTATTTGCTAAACTTTGTTGAGAAAACTAAAGTTGCTAGATATTAGCTACTTTTAAATCCAACCTAAATAAAACTTCATGACATGAACTTTGGATGTTTGTTCTCAAGAATCATTTCAATGTGCTTAATTGATATGCCATAATTTACATAATATTACTCAAATAATGACATGCACGGATATTTTGACTTAGTGATTTGATTACACAAGTAAAATTTTAATATTCGAAAAAGACACCACAAAGTAGAAAGCCTCCAAAATTACTTTTTAAGAATTTGAATGTGGGAAGTATGTGTGAATATATTATTCTTCTTTTTCTTTTCGGGAAAAAGAAAAAAGATTGTTTTTTAATTTGAAATTTGACTCAAGTTTATGAGTTCCAAGGTTGGAATTACGAAATTCAAAATAGACAAGAACAAACAACACGATATACCATGATGGCTAACACGGAGTATTATATGTAACAACAATAGCGGAGCTAGAAATTTTTTTTTGGAAAGGTCAAAACAATTTTTTTTTCCCCCGAAAGAATATTAGATAGGAGGGCCGAAATGAAAAAATAAAATTTTAACACGTAAAATCGCGAAAAAATACACTAACGGGCTTAGACCTAAAGGGGCCGGGACTCATCTCGGTCCCTTAATAGCTCCGCCCATGTGTACCAACGCAACTATTTTTAAAAAATAATAACTATGGTGACTTGTGAATGAACATTAACTATGTATGTCGATTATGTAGAACACAAAATAGAGTTTTCATGAATAGAAGGCTTTTAACAACTTTTAAAAGAGGCGACAACATACTAATTTTACGTCTATTTCATTCAAGAGTTGACAAATGTTTTGGTTATTTTCTCACTGTCATGTTTACTATTGATGTTAACAAACGTCTCGATCATTATTTAGTCATATAACAAGACACACAAATAAATTATCCTAATCAATTTTGTTACATATATATAAGTATGTTTGAATACAAGATACAAACCTATCTGTTTATGTCGTACTGTTGATAGGTTAATTTCTTACCATCAATATTAATCAATTTACCATTTGCGAGAAATTTTTTATACTTATGGCAAAAATGATTATGAGACTAAGATTAGGTAGAGGCGTGATTAAGAAGCGATAATTGCAATGAGGATATAATTAAGTAGCACTCTTCCAATCAAGTTGCAAGAATCTGAATAATTCAATAATCCGATTTTTTTTTTTTTACTTACTATTTAAAGAAATTATGATGAGGGATATTATTGTAAAATTGCATCGAAAGGTTGGGCTGTTTCTCCACTTTCCACAATCAACGACTTCGTCTGACGATCGATAACGACAGTAACGGAAGACTCACCGTGACTTAACGGTTAAGTTTTATTTTCTACATACAAGATTGTTTGTTTGCCATCTAATTGAATTGGGAGGTGATTTGTAGATCATTTTTATTTGTCATCCATCAATAAATTATGCATAGCGGTGTTGTACTGTGTACATTACTTGTGTGATTTAGTGGTGTATAGAAAAAAAAAATATATATATATATATATATATATAATAGTGCACAAATCATCTCCCAATTGAATTTACTTGTAAAATACAGTGATAACCAATGACGGATCCAGAAAGTTATAGTCGAAGAAGCAAATTTTAATAATTTTTAAATCTTAAATTACAAATCGGTTTATTAAGGAGGCAAATTACAAAAATAGCTAGATATTTGTTGATACAAAAGTTGGGCGTTCCTTGTTTGAGTTCCTGTTCTCGTATCAATTGGATCTTAATGCTTGAGACATGCGCACTAAGAAAGCAAATAACACCGTTAGGCTTATCGTATGATTGTCTCCCACGATTATCTTCCAGCATGAGAGTAAGTAATTAGTTTTAGGGTTATATTGAAGAGTTAGGGTTTTTAGATGATACCTCAATGAGAGCCGTGATATTCTTTATATAGACACGAAATCCTTGTTGGTTTCGTGTTCCTTACTCTTCGGCGTATCACGCCTTATCCGATCTATTTATCTTTATCCCATAAATAAAAAGAACATTATCAAGATCATAAATAACATATTTGAGTTTGGCTTTTGTGAGCCCAAATCATTATTATGATAGCCCACGCGTGATGGGCTTGGGCATTAGTAGTGTCTTTTGGTCGGGTTCGTGACCCGAGTGCGGACTATACGTCATCAATATTTTTCAAATTTTACTTTACAATTTTTTTCGCTAAGAAAACGCGCGCCCAGCTGCCCCCTAACCAACAACATTTATCGAACCAATGTTTATTCCAACTTTCCAAGAACACTCGAAAGACGATGACAAGCTGTTTAAGCTTGCACAATAGTATGCTCGAAAGGTTACTTACCCGCTAAAGATTGGCTACAAAATAGCTGCATGTAAGGTTTAAACTTAAGTCCTACCAAATTACATAATTTAGGTTGCCTTCATACTCTCCGATTTAATCTTAATAACTTAGCTCAAATATTATAGATACATATACTCCCTTACTCCCAAAAAAATTGTCCTTTTGACAAAAAAAACCACACAATTTAAGAATAGTAAGACTACAGGATTCTCATTTTCAAAGTGAATATTAGAAGTCATGTTGATAATATTGTGAGGAGTAAACAAAAATGTGAGTCCTTATTAGGTTGTTCAAAAAAAAAAAAAAAAAAAAAAAAAAACTTTTATTAGGAAATAGACCCTTAGTTCATTTATCTTATTTCTAATTATCTAACATAACCTCTCATTTTAAATTGAACATGAGATGATCCTAATCTAAGACTACGACACTCTTCAACCAATCAAATATCATTTTCACTACTAAACTCTTTTTTTTATTAGTTAACACAAGAAATAGACTATTATTTTAAAACATTCGAAATATAAATGAGGACTATAATTTGAGAATGAAAGAAAAAAATTGAAAATCACCTCCCAAAAAAAAAAATTTTGAGAATGAAAGAAATAATTAAGTATCATTCACATTTCCATATATGGTAACCTTAAAAAAAAAAAAAAAAAGTTGCTCATTAACTTATGTTGATGGAAAGAAAGTTTTCTGAATGTAAGAGATACCAAAAAAAGTCATTATGAAAGAACAACAATCATCATTATATGGTTTTTAAAATTTGTTTAATAATATAGGAGTAATTTTGACAAATATAAAACTAAACAGAGCAACTATCATATAGGATAAGGACAATTATCAATATTATTGTTTCAATACAGATGCAATCACACTGGAAATTTTTATTATCTTTTGGGAAAAATCTACCTATTGAATTAAACTATTCTTAATTTAATTAATATTAAAAAGATTTGGTAGCTAAACGACTACATTATTCATGCTCATTTCAAGTTAAAAATATTATTTAGATACGGATTTAATTAATGAAATGGAACATATAGAAAACATCATACTTCTGACAATTGTCAACGTAGAGATCCATCTATCTCAAGTCTTAACACATCTTGTTTTTAACCGTTTCATCATCAAAATATTTTAAAGTTACTTGCTAGAAAAAGCAATTAACAACCAATACCTAGTCGTAAGTCACGTTACCGACTTACAAGAGGTTTAGAGTTCAAACGTCACTTATCTACTCACTGTAAGGTGCAAGTGAGATAAGAAATGATCACAAAAATACTTCAGTTAAACCGCGTACATTTGAATAAAATACCCGTTTTTCCGAATAGAGAGAAACCTCACTCTTTTGACTTAAAAAGATGGCACGAGATGTTTCTTGTTATTACTTTTTGATAAAACAAGTAAACAAAGGAGGCTTAATCTTTGTAAACACGACAATGCAAAATGGTCAATGGTCACAAGTCACAACTACCTTAACCAAATTCTTGTATGAAGTCGTGGCAGATTTTGAGTGTAAGTTGGACTTTATGTTCAATAACGTAGTTGTCTTTTTTACCTATATCTTTTAAGTACAATGTCATGATTTTTCGTAAGATTGCTTGAAAGGTGGAACATTTTTACCAATTTTATTGTTGTATTTAATGCGTTAGGAAAAAAAACTAGTGCATTATTGAAAAGGTGATATTGAAATGATATATTATTGACTACTCACTCGGTAAAAACCGAACAAGTGTTCGAATGGTTTCACTAGCTACGTATACAATGATGTATTCACTATTGCTATTATACTTTTACAAAAGCATACGGACATTTTTTTCACCAACGTACTGGTATGGTCTTTTTTGTGTTAGAAGTATATCAAATTCTAAAGATTTACAGTCTATAACTACAAACATATTAGCTTTAGCTGAAAGTTGTAGGTATCTTATGCTACCCGTAATGGTGACAACGGTAACGTGGTGTTTGTTTTTTTAAAAAAAGTCTTAACAACATCTTAATAGACCAAAGTTCTTAGTGAGTTAGAGCTTTTAGGTGTTAAGTGTTTGTTTTTTATTTTTCATTTAGATGTAGACAGAGGTAAAAACATCTAAACGGACCAGACATGGAAGGAGCATTTTAATGCCTCTAGTTAAACTAATAAATATTCAGATATTTTCTTTAAAAAAAATAAATAATAAAACAATAATAATAAATCAAACAATATTATTTGATTAAGAGGTAGACATAGGAAAAAACATCTAAACGGACCAGACATGGAAAGAACATCTTAATGCTTCTAGTTGAACTAATAAATATTCATATATTTTTAAAAAAAAATAACAAACAATATTATTTGATTCAAACATTTTTGCCTCATGTTCAGATTCAAATGTGTGAGTTAGATTCAGATTCAGATCCTCTTAATAACAAACAACACCTAAGACTGAGGACACCACTACCAGTTTACCACATGACCGACTGACCGTAATAGGTGATCAATGAAACCATCAAAAACTACCCCACTTAAACACAAATATACTCTCACAAAAACCAATTAAATAAAACACTCTCTCACACACAAACATACTCAACGACTTGGTCCTATTTAAGACCAACTTCTCCCAAAAATTATTTATGGACGCGTCTTACCTAAGGGGTGTAATGGGAAGGTTGTGTCCTCTCTTGGCTCGACAAACTACCGATGCATTATGCCTGGTCTTAAAAGCAGTATTACATTACTTTTGTTTTCATCTTCCAAGTTTAGCTCTAAAAAATTGCATGAACAAAAGACCGATAGATAGCTTATCCCGCAAGTTAAAACAAACAATCATCAAGTGCAATCTCTTGCAAAAAGTTGATAACCAACAATATTGACCGATCAATACGGCAACACATCATACTCCAAAAATAATACGTGAAAGCCAATGGTCAGACCGATTTAGCGGTCCACAACTAGTCATTTGGTACTGACTAGTGACTATACAGTAAAACCTCTATAAGTTAATACTCGATAAATTAATAACTTCGATAAAATTAATAATTTGTCCAGTCCCAACTTGGGACCAGTACAAATAATGACCACAATCGATAAAATAATAAGATAATATTTTTTTTGAAATTACAGTGTATATATATTAGTCCCAACGAAACTATAAATTAATAATTACTAAAAATTCCATATATGTGTGTGTGTGTGTGTGTGTGTGAGAGATACACTTCAAAATCGTAAAACTGTTTAGTAAAAAATAAAATTCATTGTCACTTATTATTTTTTGTTGAACTTCAAATATATATTAATTTTATCTCAAAATCTCCTTATTACTGTAAAGTGTTGGTGTGTTGTCTTCGCGTATTTCAACAAAAAGTGTTAATTTTATTTTCATAAAGTGTGAATATGAATTCATAAAATTTTAATATGAACTTGTTTTTCAAATTATTTTTTCATCTCTAAGGAATATACATTATAACTAGTATATTACACTTGGAAATTTAAAAGCCATATATAAAACTTTTTTAAATTAATAAATTGTTAATTTATCGATATAATAATATCTCGTTAAATTAATAAAATATCATGGCCCAACACTATTAATTTATAGAAGTTTTATATAATATATAATCTTTATAAACTCATATTCTAATGATTAGAATAGGAAAAACCTAACTATACAAGACATTTATTGCCCAAAGCTAACTTATTGCATAATTCAGATAACTCTATTCGATGATGATCATAAAGGAAATGATACAACCAAAAAACTTAATTAATTAAAATGGGTCAAGATCCACAATATATGGGGATGACCGTTCTATGTTTAAGTAATCCCACAAACATAACTAAGAATATTCCCGTTAAAGTGTCACGCGCCGTACACATGAGGATTGAGGACTATCTATTCTTCTTCCCTACCTACGATTTGTGCACTATCTATCCATTGGCCTTCCCTACATGCAAATTGTTTTAAGCCAACTTGCCTAGTTGTCTACCCAATTGTCACTCCAAGTTAAGATACATATGTTTTGGTCTCGATATAATTTTTTTTTTTTTATTATTTTTTATTATTATTTTTTTTTTTAGAAAGGCGGTCTCGATATAATCAGTATCAACATTATATTATATGTTACTATCACAATCAAAAGCTAGTCATGTCATTCTTTAAAGAAAACTACTCACTACTTCCACAACAGGACCGTCTCGTTCAGGGGCGAAGCTTGGAAATTTCGAGTGAGGGGTCGGGATCTAAAATTTTTTTCCTAACACTATTGGGGGTCAAAACCGAATTAAATTGGGGGGCGAAACTGAAAATACCGAAATTTTTCTACACGAAAACTATATACCCTTACATCGCAAAAAAAATTTCGGGGGGTCGGCCGCCCCCCCCCCCCCCCCCCCCCCCCCGCCCCTTAGAAGCTGCGCCCCTGGTCTCGTTGATTGCGCTGACCCTATGCCATGACCAAAACGAAGCCCACTAAACACGAAAAAATTTTTATCTATATGTACATAGTCGTTAATTATACAAAAATTGTAACATGTACTCAAAACATTAAAACAACGATACTAAATGAAATTATTTTCACGCAATTATGCCTCATTATATGTATATACCAGCTAGAAGCGTAAGAATTTTTGTGGCCTTCGTTAAGTGATGACCCTGTGCAATGACACTACCTGTACTCACCGAAAAAAGGCCATGTTCACTAGCAATATGCAATCAAAACACGTACTAAGAATGTCAGATCAAAGTGAAAGACATGTAACGTATAGCTAAGGTCATGAACTCAGATCAAGTTTTTATGTCAATATCATTATAGTGTTACGTGATTTACCTCTCTACTAAATTAGTTGTGGAACTCGCCGGTGAGTAGCGTCAGACAATCAGTTTCCCTTAAAACACAAGATACATTAAGCTAAGAAAAATAGTTTAATAGTAAAATGATCATATCGTAATTAATTTTTGAAAGGGCAATCATGTCGTGTTTTATTTGATAGGATGTGATTTGATTTATATTCCCTTGCTTTTTAATACAGTAAAATGATTTATTATTATCGCCATGTGCTTTAAAAGACACATGGTTTTTACTTGAAAACAATGCAAATAGGTCTTTGGGACCGTGACAAACTCATGTTTTAGTCTTTTTGTTAAATGTAGACCCTATTTATCGAATACTAATTATAATAATTAATAGTTTGAATGGTTATCTTCTTTTATTGGTTGATAAGATATTCAACTTGGGAAGAAAAAGCCATGTTTTATGGGACACAAATTTGGGTATATGGCCTTTTGAGGATGAAGCCAAATAGACATGGATAGAAGACTCAACACATGGATTTGGTCTCCAATTATGGTCATATGAGGACTCATAAACATTTGATATGTTATTGATTACTTATGGTTAAATTATACAAGTACAAGATTCAAATAATAGTTTTTTAAGTATATATTGTAGTAAAATAAGGTTATGAATAAGCCTTACTTTATAATGGTGTTAAGGGCATCTATTATGGTGGTTTATGAAAAGGTTTATAAAATTATGAAGTGATTTAAAAACTTGTAAACCATAGTGGACATCTATTTCATGCTTATGTGTCATGAAGAGGTTTAGGATATTGGACATTATCATAATTTAATGCATTTGAATTATATGAGATGTTGATAAAACTTGAAAAGGTTTATACATAGTGAGAATAAGTTTATAAAACAAAAAGGTTTATAAGTTAATGTCATAACACAATTATAAACCTTTACAAAGGTTTATCATAGTGGATGCCCTAAGAAGCATGGTATTCTTTATGATAGTTCTATTGTTGTTGCTATTTTTAGGTTCAGATACTCATTTATATATATATATATATATATATATATATATATATATATATATATATATATATATATATATATATATATATATATATATATATATATATATATATATATATAAGGATGTTTAGTTACTAAACCTTCTCAACTATACAAAAGCTTTTAAAAGGCGATAACATGGTTCGTAGTTCACAAGTCTTCAGATATTGTCAACTTTTTTTTTTTTTTTTGGGGGGGGGGGGGGGGGGGGGGGGGGGGAAGGGGGGATACGAGGGAAATTTCATACGAATCATTTAGTGACCTAACAAGCTAGTACAACCTCAACTCTACAGATCACCCAGAAGATTCATAAAACCTTATAAATCACTACCTATGTCTCTTTAATCACGATGTACGTGACTTCCCTGTCACATATTGGTCGTGTGGCCTAACAGCGTGGGGCATCCAATTGAAATCACCAGTTGGTCGGTTTCCCACGGATAATGGATTAATAGATATGGAAGTTTCGCGACTGGTAGTTAATTAGGTTATTAGATGTTATAGCAATTTATATAGCTGTTGTATCCATTATTTTTTCTTTTTTTTTTTTTTTTTTTTAATTTTTTAATTTAATTTATTATTATTATTTTTGAAACTCTAATGGATATAGTACTGAAATTTAAAAACATTTTGTTTTGATTTATATCATTTGTATATGTTAACTATTGAAATTCTCTGAAGATAATGCTTTATTCTTCATCATTGATTATAACATAGCATAAACATAACTTTAATAGACGCTAAGCTCATAGATCGGGCTTGGGTCAACTAATCTATTTTATCATCTAATGCTCTCCTACAGTTCAAGTGACGAAATAACAAAAGCTCGAACTAGATAAATACAAAAACTTAAAAATATTAAAGCTATTAGATGATAGAATAGACTAGTTAGCTCAAACCCTGTGAGCTTATGGTCTATTATGGTTATGTTTATGCCACGTTTTAATATATAAATAGTGGTGATAAATTATTACCTACTGGGAATTTCAATGCTCAACATGGTATCATGAGCGGGTCAGATCCTAGACATAGTTGGAAACCTTGAGTCGCCACCTCTATGCCATCCATCAAACCATGCTGCCGCCGACATTTATCCATTTTATGAAAATAAAAACGCAACCCACTGTTTCGACCCTAACTCCTAAACCACTAAGAGTTAACTAACACCGTCAGCGCCTTTGCCTTCGTAATTAAATTTTGAAGAAAAGCTTACGGGAATTGCTACCTTATCCTTGAAGACGTGTTGTAACACTCCGAAACATGCCGTGGGGTTCTGAAGACAACATTGGCTCTCTAATTTGCTTATAACTCTCAAATCGTTTAGAGTTAGCTGATGTCGTCAGCGACCGTTGATTCGTAATTAAATTTTGAAGAAAATGCTACCGGCATCGCCGCCTCCACCGATCAGATGTTCGGTTACGCGCCGTTATACTTTTTGACTTTTGCAAAACTAATATATTCTATCACTAGTATAATGGATTTCCGGATCATGATGTTTTATGCTTTTGTTAGTTAATACTAATAAAACATTAATGTCAACTAAAAACGAAATCAATATCAATCAAGTGACTTATTATGTGTTAACTTTATCAATGCTTCGAACATTAAAATATTACAAACAACATAAAAATCGAGTGAACAAGCATGGATGATAAAGAAACATGCATAATACGATATGTAATCATATTGTCTTAAGTTTGATCACATTCTATTTTATATAATAAATATAATGTTAGTGGCTTCTGTAAATTTTTACATGGGAAAACCATTATGAAGTTAATTATTGATATCCACATTATATGAAAAAGTAATGGTGAAGTTTGGAATGTTTTTCTGAAACAATATGATGAAATGCTAAGTGATAGACAAGGCTTTTGTTTCATACTTCTACATCAAGGCTGAGTAGATATCCTCTAGTCATAAAGTTTTTTTGTTCTTGTATATTTAAACAGTAAATTATTGTCATGCCGTTCAAAAAAGAAAAGTGAACTGTAGTCATCATGAATTCACGATTCAAATAAAATGAGCTCTATAACTTTTATGAGGAAACTTGCATTCATAAGAAGACAAAATACATACTACCAATTAACTCGTGCATTATGAATACGTTTAAGCATTTATATGATTGATTCATGTTATCATTTTGTTTCATAGTTAATATATGAAATTATTCACACTTTTCGTTTGCAGAAAAGAGTACGATAAGTTAGATTACATGGTTAGCTCGTAAAAAGCTGCTTCTTGGTTCGACAAAAAACTTAGTGTACGTGTAAGTGAACGTACACCATGTCGATACTATGGGTGCAATTATGTCAAACCAACTAATAACGAAACTCGGAATATAAGTTGAAGTCGACGAGCTTGAACTTCCTTCTATAGTTAAAATTTCATATTGCAAAGGTATAAAAGGTCTACACTTTAAACAAACAAAACATCATGAATGTTTCTCCATCGAATCTCGATCTATATGTATGATGACATCAGTCTAATTGATGCACTGCAAAACGGATCGTGAACTAAAAGCTTAAATTTAAAACTTATCAATTCGAAATAGATAAGCAAACCGGCCCAAAAAGCCAAATTGTAAAAAGTATGAAAGTATCTAAACAAATAAAAATATCTAAACACACTTTTTACAGTCACCGATTATTATAATATTTGTTGTAATAACTTGTTGGAAGTTTCCTTTCGGCTTTTAATTTTAACTTTTAAGAAGTCATCACGTTAACAACTAACAACAGTCTTCATCTTTCAAAACATAGATACTTTTTTCACTTTCTATCAACCATAACCACGTATTCGTTTAAGAGATAATTCAAATTTGATATCATTCACGATTCAAGAGGATAGAAAAATCTCAACCACTATCACGAAACTAGATTGGAACCCCCATCCATTTTATTTTTATAAGAATATGCTTATTAAAGTTATCTTAATTTAAAAGAAAATTATAACATTTCAGTGCAAGTTTTAACGGTGTGTTTGGTTTGCATACTGAAATCACTATGAAAATGGGTGTAGGTATACATTGAAATGTAAATTGGTATGAAGTTAGATATGATTCCATACAAATATGTTTGGTTTAATGTTGGATTTGATTTTGGTATCAAAGAAGTCATCATTTGTAAAGGACGCTATGTACCATGGTATGTTATATGTCATATATTATATTAGGGTTTCACTTCTATTATTGACACATGATCCCGTTAATCAAACACTTGTAAATGGATTCAAACTCATTACTTCATAGTCATTCTCATAAACTAAACGCACCTTAAATTTTTGCTTACTGCAAATCATAAGCTTCTTTTATCAACATTTTGTGAGCACCCGACATCTTAATCTTAAAGTTATTTGTTGCCATATATCAGCTATATGTATATCATACATTTACAAAAATCATGTGAATATGTAGTCCCAATATTGCTTTAAATGTAACTCATACAATATTAGAGGTTTAATCTATTATATTCTAAAGTTGAGTTTTTGGGTGAGTAATAACACTATATTTTATTATAAAGAATTTGTAAAATCATGCAATAATAAAACGAGTATAAATTATAGGTAGTTTTTGGATTTATGTTATCGATTAAGATATGTTATTTTCATTTATCTTAGAGAGTTACAGTTATATTACTCCGTAGTTAATTGTTGTTGCAATCAATGTAATTCATTATAATTAAAGTATAAACTACGTTGTGAAAAACTAGAAGGGGGTTGAATAGTTTATCGATTAAAATCTTTTTAACTTGTTAAGTTAGCTTTGAAACTTTTCGTTTGATCAAAGATATATACACAAACACAATATATAATATGCAAGTAAATGAAAGAAACGATCAAACCACAACACGAGTATTTATCGTGGTTCGGCTACAAGGACTCTTTTTCCTTGCCCTACGTTCACGCCCCGAGTATCCAACTCGAGAGTTACTTTCACTAGTCAACAAGCTCCTTTCACCGGCGGTGAAAACCTTACACGTCGCTTATACTTTTACCGACACAAAGCTAGATGTCGAGTTCTTTACCAAGGATACAACCACTCCCGTTAGTTCTTTTACAAGGGTACAACTACTCCCGATACACTTTGTATTTTGAGGACTAAAATACTAACCGATCACTACTGAAAATACACAATCAAATGAAGTGTAAACTACACAAGTCTACACAATGCTAAGCTAACAAGTCTTGCAACGTTGTGTTGAATACTTGTTACTTTTTAGTAAGCTCGTGAATCTCTTTGCTACAAAAAGAAACTTCACATATGAAATGTTAAGAGGTTAGATGAAAGAATGAATGTGTGTGTAAAATATGATCTCAAGTGATGAGCCAAAATTCAACTTGTGGCTCAATATTTATAGCCAAACCTTCTGCAGGTCTGGCGGATCAGGCGGACCCCTCAAAAGGGTTCCGCCCGTGTACCTCCAGGGTACCGCCGGGCTTGCAGTTGGTTTTGCAATAAATCTTGCAAACCAAACAAAATCACATCTCATTACTCTTGCAAACCAAACAATGTCACATCACATAATATCAAGTCAAACACTAAACTTGCAAGCAACATCTAAGTAAGTCAAACACATTTCTTTCCATAAATGTATAATGACAAAACTTGCCATAAATGTGATGTGACAATTCTATTTTTAGAAAATAAAAAGTGTTGTATTTTATGAAATGTAAAATGTAGCAAAAGTCTAGTTTATGCAAGTCTTTAAAACTAAGATTATGTTTTACTTAGAAACTAAAGTTTACATTTGTCATTAACAAAACTTAGCGAAGATCGTAAAATATAAATAACGTTTTTAGGCGATATTTGTATTAACAATCTCCCCCTTTTTGTTGATGACAAAACATACACTTTGTTTTTAAGTAACTCACAAAATCTTGGTTTTTAAGACTTAAAAAAAATTTATATTAAACTTGTTTTACTTAAGTGATGAAAATCAAATTAAGTTTTGAAGGTTTAATAGTCTCAAACGGTCAACCTAAATTGACCAGGTGAATGGTCAACTAAGTCAAACATCTCAGACCAATTCTCCGTGGAAGTATAGGGTTTCCCCGGGTCGTTATGTCCCGACGAGGTGTGGATGGTATTAAAACGGGTTTGTGATCGGGTGAATTTGGACGGGAAAGGGTATATAAGGGTTTTGAATGATTACGCTAAGGAAATACTAATGAGAACGATTTAAACAAGTTATATTAACAATAACGTGAACCTAGTTAACCTAAAACGTAATCTAAAAATTTAAAATCAGAATTTGCTTATAAATAAGCAGAAAAATAAGCCAAACGGCTTAAATAGAAGCTATCACTTTATTTATGTTTTTGGTTTTTTTTTTTTATTTTACAAACTACTTTTACTAACGTGACCTAAATTTAAAAAAACGTAAAAGTTTATTAAATAAAACGCGAGTGCGCGAAATAAAAAGTGAATTTTATGCTACGCTAACCCTACGGACATGAGAATTACATTTCTACGATCCTAAAGATAAAAGAAAATTTTTAGAAAATTAAAATTAATTTTTACACTATTTAATTAATTACTAATTTCTTATTTGCTTTTAATTATTTAAAATATACTAAATTATAACTAATTATGAAAATACACTAAAAATATGAAAATTAAATTTGGAAAAATCTAAAATATTATAAAACTAATTTTAAAACAGAAAATATATTTATTACACTATTTATCTATTTATCTATTTATTATTTACTATTTATTAATTACTAAAACTACTTTTGATTTATTAAAAATACTAAAAAGGCAAAGAAAAATCTGAAACTTTTAGGAAAATTCTAAAATACAATTAAGAACTTATGAAAAATAAAATAGACTAAGAAATAACCCTGAATAAGCAAAATGGGCAATAAGCACTTGTCAAAAAGCACTTATAAATAAGCACTTATCAAGAAAAATGGCCAAAAGCTCAGGTTCTAATAACTTCAATGAACTTTAAACAACTCAAATCACCCACAAAAGCACTGAGAATAAGCTGAAACAAGAAATTAAGCACAATCAAAAGTTGAATCCAAACAGGCCTGAGAGGGTGATGAGGCGAAAAATGAACCACTTTTAGGGGGTCATTTAAACCCGGAATTGAATTTATTTGATCAAATATTTTCCTAAATCGTTACTTTTGTGATTTTAGGTACTTTGGGTGAGAAATCTGGAAAAGGAAGCAATTCGGACGTTTTTGGAGCATAAAAGTGAAGAAAACGCCAAAGACTTAATTTTCCAAGCTGGGAACAGTAGGTGACGGCGTCAAGAGTAACAATTTGACGGCGTCAAGAGTAAATTGCATGACGGCCCAGTACTGAAATGAAGGCATCACAAGGAAGAGCGTCAAGTGTAAAATACGTGACGGCCTGGAAAAAGCTAATACATGACGGCGTCAGATGTAGATCAAGGCAGTCCGAGAATTCTTTTGGCGGCGAGATGACGGCGTCACCTATTTGGTCTTGACGCCGTCAGCCTCAATTTCCTATATATAGTTTTCTAATTTTCATTAAAAAAAAAAAGAGAAGTTTTGGAGAAACCCTAAGGCCGAACCTATTACGAATTTTACAGGTTTTTCAAGGGTTGTCAGCCCTTGAACCCTTACATGTGTAATTGAGATAAGTGTTCTTCTAATTCAATCAATATGTCTATGTGTTGGTTGTCTATATCTTGTGCTTGTCTTAATTCCACCATGCTAGGCTAGATTTATCTTGTGTTTGCTTAGATCTAATGAAACCTAGATGTTGATTATGTGTTGATTACTTGTTTATGGTTGTATTGGATGAATGATTTCGATGTTAGGCTTAAGAAAACTGGCAGATCTCCAAATGGTAACATGCTTGAACGTCTTAGGAAGCATGAACTGACGTGCACTAGGTTTTATTGGTTGTATTTAATGCATGAGTAAATTCTAATGATCCCATGTTAGGAGCTTCTTAGCCGGCTCGACATAGGAGTGAAGTAGGCACTCATAGGATTGGGGAGTTAAGTGCGCCACCCCATGAATGGTATTAAGGAATACAATCCGTCATCCACGCAACTATAACAAGTAATTAACGTGTAAAAGATATCTAGGGAGTAGTGAAATCTAAGTAAACACAATTTCTCCACTTATTGCTCACAACCTTAGTTTAATTTAGTTTTATTTTCATTTCTAGTATTTTATTTTGATTGCATCTTTAGTATTGGGTTAGTTGACTAGCAACTAATTCCGCCTAAATCCTTCAAACTCGAGATATTTAATTGCTTTCTAAAAAATATAAAAGTACAAAAATAATCATCCCTCATTTTTAATACTAGTATTTAGGTTTTCTAATCCTAGTGACACTATTCCTAGCTGAACGATCAATCCCCCGGTACTTGTCACTATACTATACTACAACGATCAGGTACACTGCCTGGTGGGGGTTGTAAGCTTCTCAAGATTCCTCGAGAGGTAAAGCCTGGTGCAATCCCTACGCTACCAAGTTTTTGGCGCCGCAGCCTGGGGAATAGTTATTGTCTAGGTTAGAATTTCTTTTTATTAGGTCTATTTGCTAGATTCCTTTCTAGTAAGATTTTATTTTTATTTTTAGATTCTCTTTAGTCTATCTTTTTCTTTGTGCCTTTGTTAGTAAATTAAAATTCATTGACTATTCCGTTAACCAATATGGAAAACGCGAATCCACCCCTTTCCCCTAATGAAGTGGCTGTGTTACGTGAACAAATTGAGAGTGAGATTAGGGAACTTAGGGAGCTTAATAGGTTGATTAAGGTTGAGCACGACCAAGCATTTAGTGACCTAGCGACCGCCTTGTATTCAAATGAGAACCTAGGGCCTAATGATTTTGTGAATGTCGTTGAGGAACTTGAAGAGGGGGAAATAGATCCGAAGCTAAATGATTATTTTAATCTATACCCCACTAAGGAGGAGATTGCATATTATAATAATCTTATTGATAACCCGCGATCTCCTTTCACTATAATCGAACCTAAGATAAAGAGAGATGATCCTAAGAATGCTAAGATACCATGTATGATTGGGTATAGAAACGTTAACAATGCTTACATTTACTTTAAATCCCCAATCAACATTATGTCCTCAAATGTTTATAATGATATAGTGAAAACAAGACTTGAACCTAGAAAAGATCCCAAATAACCCGGTGGAGTTTGTAACTTTGTCGGGAGAGTTAAAGGTTTACATGTCTTTGTTGGGAATTTCACTTTTATCACCGACTTTATAATTGTGGAAGATCTTGCTAATGTTATTGATTTTCGATTGTCAAATGTCGTGTTTGGTAAACCGTTTGTTGAGGAGTCTAAGTTAGAATATGATGAGATAGAAGGGACAATCCGATTTGCAAGTAACACCGATAGGATCACTTATAGGATGCCTGATAGAATGAAAGAGTTTCGCTTTATATCCCGACTTGATAAGGATAACGTTGGTGCTTTTGAGGACATCAATGAAGAGGATAAGAAAAAGGGCATGGATTATGTATGGGAAAAGAGGAGTCTTTTCTACAAAGATTGCTTGACTCTAGGACCAAGGTATAAAGTCGATAAGGAATTTGCCCAAAGGATTATGGGGGCGATTGAGAAAAAGGTGATTGATTTCTACAAAGAATATTTACAATCGAAGAATGAAATCAATGATGAGGTCACGTAGTAACCCATGACCTTGAGTCTAGCTACAAGACTCGTAAATAAAGAAAAGCGCTTCTTGGGAGGCAACCCATGCTTTGTGTGATTTTATTTTGTTTGTTTGTTATTTGCTTCCGTATGCATGCTTTATTTTTATTGTTGGTAGATCATGTTTCTAACTAAAAAGTGGAAATACTTTACTTTGTTGTTTTGGCCTAGTCTTAACTCCACCTAAAGGTATTTTTGCAAAAGATAAGTGTAAGGGGAAACCCCAAATATGTTTTTAAGAAACAACCCGATCCTGATTCTCCACAATATTAAATGAACATGTATATTCGTATTTGTTAGAGTCAAATGCTTGTATCGAGTCATAATGAAGTTTTGCAGGATTTTCCAGGAAGTAGGACCAAGTTTTTCCAGAAATTTTCCGGAAACTTAACATAAGAATTTCTGCAGCTCACTTCTGACGGCGTCACGAGTTTACTCTTGACGGCGTCACGTGTAAAAATCTGGAAATTTTACCGGTTTTGTTTTTTCTAACGGAGTTTTAAAGTTTTTGTTGAATTATTAAGTTTTATAATCTCCAGGAAATCTGCAAACTTCATTCCACAAGCATTATATCTTACTTTGTTTTCTAGGATTTAGTAACTTATATAGATTGCCGCCGATTTTATGCGAGGTTGTCTTGTTTGTTTTCTCAGGATTTACAGGTTATGTATGACAAGAAGATGACTTATATTCTGGAAGGGAAGCTTTGATTGTTCATTTTATTGGAGGAAGATTTAACCTGGCCACCTTATTATCCATACCGAGCGAATCAGGGGAGTATTTGATTTCATTCTTTTTACTTTTTCACTTTTACATTCTTTACTTGAACATTGGGGACAATGTTCATCTTAAGTGTAAGGGGAGGGTAAAACGATGATACCTTACATATACACTTTCGCTTGAGTTTGTTTGTTTAATGGTAGATGTGTAATAAAACTATGAGAAATACTTGTTAGTGTAATTTTAGCGCCAAATTTAAATTTTTTTACAACATTTAGGAGTGAAACTTTAGCCATAGCAAGCGTCTCATGGATAGGAGATTGTATGACTAGCACATAACCGTATATTCAGAAAAAAAATTTCCATCCAAATATGTGAGGTTCGCCTTTAGATTTGATAGGAAAAGCATTTACTATTAGTGCTTATGAGTGTACCGGTAGTATTTAGATTCTAGAACTTGCGTTAGTGATGCATCCCGAGACCGCTAGTGAGACTACATTCGTGTAGTAGGATTTACTACATGATAAGAGACATTAGGATCACCCTTGTGTTAAACCCGTATTATAATTACTTGACCATTTAAGTCATATTATTTGGCTAGTTAAGTCAACTAATTTTCCCACACCCTTAGCGTTGTACTCATTTTTAGTACACGAAACCCATAGTACACCCCTCTGAGCCTATCTTTTCGTTTCTAACTTTAAGCATCTTACTTAAAGAAAGAATTTGTTACACCCCACTTAAATGTACACCCAAATCGCCTTAGCCTTCCGTGTATGCGCTCATTTTTAGTGCATTATTGTTATTTGTTAAACCCTAAGTTAACTATCTAATTGATTACATGGTTGCTAAGTCGAGTCATATCCTTGTACATATTGTTTTGGGACGATTGGGACTCATGGGTAAAGTACTTATTTTATGGAGTAATGGGGAAGAACATCATTTATTACCCCCATATATACGTTAATCTTAAAAGTACTCCAAGTGTTTTGATTTTCTTAATTCGAGTCATTAGATTAGTTAATTGTAAAGTATGTAAAGATTCAAGTGTAAGGGGAATTTCCATTCCCTATGATGTATTATTTTGGATGGTAGGGTATGAGTGTATGCAAAAAAAAAAAAAAAAAAAAAAAAAAAAAAAAAAAAAAAAAATCGAAAAATCAAGAAAAAGAAAAAAAAAAATAGAAAAAGAAAAGAGAAAAAACATACGGACTACCATCCCGTTTCATTCTATGTTTATTTTATGTTTTTGTTGTTTTTCATTTATTAGCTTAAGTCGAGTCTAGTCTTGGCTTAGCAACGCCATATCGTACATGTAATTAACCAAGATTGTTAACTCGCCACCAGTAAAAACTTCCTTTATCCAACAAAACCGTGTATTTCATATCCCCACACCTAGCGTTACAACCCTTTAAAAGACCTCTTTGATAGTTTATCGTAGGTGCTTACGCCATGTGGTGGAGGTTTGATCCTTTCCCAAGCCTATGGTAATCTATTTTGCTATGACAGGTAGTGAGAGATATCTTCCGTTTCCATATTGTAATTTATACTTTATTACACCCGAGAAATTTGAGTATCTAAACACTATTTGTGAGGTGCTTGTGTATGACCTCCGTGCTTGTCTATTGGTCTTTAGTGGAACGATTATTTGTTGTAATTACTTTTATATTAGTGTTAAACGACCCCTAACTTGTATTTTGAGTAGAATAAAAGCGCATTTGCTTGAGGACAAGCAAATCTCAAGTGTAAGGGTATATGATGAGGCGAGAAATGAACCACTTTTAGGGGTCATTTAAGCCCGGAATTGAATTTATTTGATCAAATATTGCCCTAAATCGTTCCTTTTGTGATTTTACGTACTTTGGGAGAGAAATCTGGAAAAGGAAGCAATTCGGACGTTTTTGGAGCATAAAAGTGAAGAAAACGCCAAAGACTTAATTTTCCAAGCTGGGAATAGTAGGTGACGGCGTCAAGAGTAACAATTTGACGGCGTCAAGAGTAAATTGCATAACGGCCCAATACTGAAATGAAGGCGTCACAAGGAAGAGCGTCAAGTGTAAAATACGTGACGGCCTGGAAAAAGCTAATACATGACGGCGTCAGATGTAGATCAAGGCAGTCCGAGAATTCTTTTGGCGGCGAGATGACGGCGTCACCTATTTGGTCTTGATGCCGTCAACCTCAATTTCCTATATAAAGTTTTCTAATTTTCATTAAAAAAAAAGAGAAGTTTTGGAGAAACCCTAAGGCCGAACCTATTACGAATTTTACAGGTTTTTCAAGGGTTTTCAGCCCTTGAACCCTTACATGTGTAATTGAGATAAGTGTTCTTCTAATTCAATCAATATGTCTATGTGTTGGTTGTCTATATCTTGTGCTTGTCTTAATTCCACCATGTTAGGCTAGATTTATCTTGTGTTTGCTTAGATCTAATGAAACGTAGATGTTGATTATGTGTTGATTACTTGTTTATGGTTGTATTGGATGAATGATTTCAATGTTAGGTTTAAGAAAACTGGCAGATCTCCAAATGGTAACATGCTTGAACGTCTTAGGAAACATGAACTGACGTGCACTAGGTTTTATTGGTTGTATTTAATGCATGAGTAAATTCTAATGATCCCATGTTAGGAGCTTCTTAGCCGGCTCGACATAGGAGTGAAGTAGGCACTCATAGGATTGGGGAGTTAAGTGCGCCACCCCATGAATGGTATTAAGGAATACAATCTGTAACAACCCGATATTTTCCACGTCTACGTTTATTTCCAAACTTTGGAAATTCACTATTCATCGATTACTATTCATCAAAACACTATTCATCATTTTACTATTCATCGTTTTTTATGTCCGTTTGATATTCTGAGAAACATTTGGAAATTTTATTATTCATAGAACACTATTCACTCCCGGAGAAAGTTTGTCATTCATGCGTGAGTTGCATCATTTCTGTATACGTACGGTTATCTATCTAATAAACGTTATCCTATAAACTATAACTTTGAATAATTGATCCGACAATCCCAACGATGGTCCTAACATATTTTTACACTCATAATAATGATATAAAAGTTATATTATTAATTTACCCGGCGTTTTGAGAATTTTTACGATACTTTCCGGTTTACATTTAAACTTTCGTCGGTTTTCAATATTTCAACACGATAACTATTTTAACACCCGATTCTCATTGGGAATGTAATTACAAGAAGTTTACAACTTTAATATATATTGTCTTTCTTCGTTAAAATTGAATTCTAGTTAAAACGGTACCCGAAACTTACAATATACTACATAATACACCTCAAATACATCAAATACCTTACAAATACACCAAGAAATACAAGAACACACAAATATCTCCCAAGATATACACTTGGCCGACCCACCAAGTGTATGTATACAAAATGTATACTTGAACTTGTACATATATTTACCATATTGCCACCAAGAACTAGATATTTTCCAAGATACATCAAGACTTTAACATAAGACTTTCATAAAAATCATAAAGTGAGGTTTTTGTCTTCCTTTTTCCTCCCTAGCTCACGTTCACAATAAAAATATAAGGATGATCCATCAAAAATTCAAGAACAAGTAATAATCAAGTCTTCCAAGTATACTTTGTTAAGGTTTTGAAATAAAAACCTCAAAGTTATCAACATAACCATCTTCAAATCCTTCAAAAGTATCAAGTAAGTTTCAAGTAATATTTTTAATCATCTCATACTTCCATTTAACTAGTTACATGATGTATTTTCATTATATATTAGCAAAACATGCAAATACTTAAGTTATAAATACCACTTTCAAGTATACTTTTAATTTTATGAGTTTATATTAAGCCTATGATCATCCCCTTGTTATCCCACTAATTTTATGAGTACTAGGAACCCATGATACCCTAAGAAGGTATATGGTAAGATTAGATTAGTCTTGTGGTGTTTTGAAGAGATTTGACTAGGATTTGAAACTAGAAAAGTGATTTTTGACAACCATAAATAGCTACTGTCCATTTTTGTAAAACGTGGGAAACTCAGGGGGTTGGGTGTACTTTTTGGCCAAAGATTTAGAAAATACTTTCCGAGATGAAACTATGGCCGAAAGTTTGGATAAAAATGAGTTAATAACGAAGAAGATATGCCAAAAACAAGTTAACGACGAAAACTATATTTTCAGAAAATATGTTGCTCTCTCACTTTTTCATGGACTGTTTTAAGGTGTAAAACTTGATCTAGCTGTCCCGACTTATCAAAAATATATTAGTATGTTGTCCCACGATTCCGGGGATATAAAGAACGTAGAAAACAAGCTTAAAACGAAGAAGATACAAGCATTTGAACTTTGACGAAATGTATATATTTTTGGCAGCTTTGCTATAATTGAATTTTCTAAGTGTTAAACATTATATTTTTCAAGTAACAACATTTGGAGCTATATTTCTTATCGTTCGAGGCACGTACAATCAAAAGTTAAACAAGACTACATCTAGACATTATTACAAGGTTTTCAAAAACGCCGAGCTTGAACATTAACACTTAACGTACTATATTTCACGACTAGTTTTGTGAAGCCGTTTGGACATATTTTTCTAAAGTTAGAACAAGGTTAAACTACGCCGAAAACATTATATTTACTAATAAAACACTAAACGATAAACGTTATTTTCAAAAACTACAAGTGGTATGGATAACGTACGTATACGCATGTGTAACATTGTTTCATTTCTTACATTGGAAACACTTCATTCATATTAGGTTGCTGTTAGGGAATCGAGCCTATTTCTGTTCAATCACTAGCTTTTTGTATCTGTTGCATAAGGTGAGTATTCACGAACCCCTTTTTCTAACTATTTTAATCGCTTTGGGGTGGATGCATGAATTATTACTTGAACTCTTTGAACATTGTTTTGAACCCTTTGATAATTATGAACTCTTTTTACTTGTCTTGACCTTATAACTTGTTTAGAACTCTTGAACTCAACTTGAACTTTTGAACTTAATGTACTGTACGTGCTATGACCTAAAGTCTCACCTTATTGGTGGAGCGTTCTTAACCCTAAAGTCTCGCCTTATTGGTGGAGCGTGCTAAGTCTCCCACGTTTGGAGCGTTCTTAATCGTATATAATAGTTGTATGATGTACTGTTCGTACATTCGCATTGTTCGACACCTATTAGTAGTATGGATAGCGCTATTAGAGGTCGGCCAACCTCTCGTCCACTATGTTACGGGACGCATATTATTTAATTAGGGGCTTTGCATGGCATACATTATTATATATGTGGTGCTTATATTGTGACTTATTATGACCGCGGGTGCTTGACTACAAGACATAATATTTGACAACGCCTTTGGCTTGTGAACTTTCTCTAATGGTTTCCCATATTATATAAAACGTGTGTGCTCACCAACTATTTTCATAGTTGACCCGTTTTCTCTCATGCATTTCAGGTGATCGTCAGTAAGCTTTTCTTCAAGGTCTTTGCATAATGAAGTTTTCACATGTCACTACTATTCATTATGTACTAAAATACCATCTTTTGGAAACTGAACTTATGTCTTAAATTGCCAATGTCGGCAATAACAATGTTGTAATGTTATACTTTTCCTTAATGTAAATTATGGTATTGTCTTATTTCTCTTTGGTGATGTATATCGATTTCGTTGCACCTCGTGTTTCCGCCTTCGGCGAGGGTGTGACACAATCCGTCATCCACGCAACTATAACAAGTAATTAACGTGTAAAAGATATCTAGGGAGTAGTGAAATCTAAGATATCTAGGGAGTAGTGAAATCTAATATTTTATTTTGATTGCATCTTTAGTATTGGGTTAGTTGACTAGCAACTAATTCCGCCTAAATCCTTCAAACCCGAGATATTTAATTGCTTTCTAAAAAATATAAAAATACAAAAATAATCATCCCTCATCTTTAGAACTAGTATTTAGGTTTTCTAATCCTAGCGACACTATTCCTAGCTGAACGATCAATCCCCCGGTACTTGTCACTATACTATACTACAACGATCAGGTACACTGCCTGGTAGAGGTTGTAAGCTTCTCAAGATTCCTCGAGAGGTAAAGCCTGGTGCAATCCCTACGCATCAGAGGGCACTTGCATCCCTCTGTGGGGCCCACAGGAATACCTTGGAAGCCAAGTAAATTGGAGATCCAAAAAGACACCCTGGGGGGCTTTCCAAAACACCCAATATCAGGGAATAAGCTCAAGTGTTGAGCTTGTGGTGTCCTTGGGAAGTTGGGTCAATAAGCTGAGCACACAGTGAGCTAAGTGACTTTCTATTGTATGCTTTTTGAGGTCTGCCAACTCAACAGCTCACAACCAAGTGAGCTAAAAGGAGAAAACAAAGTTTATTTGAACTTAATGACACCAATATAAATAACACTAATTGATACTAACAACTGAGGATCAAACAAATAATCAAAGAAGAAGAACAATCAACTAGCTGAGTTGATACAGCAGCAGCTCACCAAGATAAGCCAAAAGATGGCTTTAAATAAGCTGTGTAATAAGCACTATGAGGGATTCTAACTCTTAAACCTCGACTACTAACTAAAGCACTTTCAAAAGCAACAAGAAGTACAACCTAAAGCTCAAATTTGAGCAATCTATGATCAACTGAATTTCTTGTAAAATCCTGAGAGCAGGGCAGGTTCATGTCCAAACAGTCAACTTTCAAACCTGATTTGAGTGATCAAATCTTATTCAAATTTCAATTTTCTTTTTGAGATGAATTAACACACTGAAAAAGATCCAAAATCATCAAGCTTTATTAAATTTCATAAACAGATGAAGCCTA
Source organism: Artemisia argyi (assembly GCA_030686995.1). Lineage (NCBI taxonomy): Eukaryota > Viridiplantae > Streptophyta > Magnoliopsida > Asterales > Asteraceae > Artemisia > Artemisia argyi. The sequence continues at coordinate 153,586,949 of CM060685.1, forward strand.
AATTTCCTTTTTGAATCTGTCCCATTCTATCTCAATATGCAATTTTGACTTTCCTAATTTTGAACAAAGTTTGACTTGGGTGAATGTTGATTGATCCCAGATCATTAAGTAGGTTAGACTAACCCTAGAGGCACCTAAATCAAGCAACCTAACTAGTATTGGAAATGAAAAATGGGGATTGGGACAGTGGGGTTGAAGCTGCTAATGCAGTAGGCTAAAATAGATAAACATGTGGGTTCATTGACCTGAGAAGTCAAAGACCAAGTGCACCAAACTAACCTTTACCTATTTGAGTCTAAGGTGAACCAAAAAGATCAACAATAATAGCCTAATCTAGAATCTATCCTAACAAATTAGCATAACAGTTTTTAAAATAGAATTTTTAGTGAACATCCAAAAAGCCTCGAAACTAATTGAAATTAATAAAATCTACTATAAGACTACTGGGAATACTAAACTAATTCTGATTCAAAAAAGATTTTTGGGTCAAAACCAGTTTTTGGTACGAAAACCTCTTGTGCCAAACAGTCCCTTAAGGGTGACTGTTTGATGAAACTCCAAGGCAATGAGCAATCAAGCTTTGGAAAATGAAGGTTCTACACTAACTAAGCTATTTTATGAATGACTAAGCAGTAAGGATCCAAAATTAAGCAGTAAGAATAAGCTAACACAATTGAGCAGTAAAAGCTACATGAAAACAACTAATAAGCAAATTATCAAATCATCATTATCTAAGGCATTCCATAAACAGAAGAGGCACTAAATATCCTAAGTGAGCAGTAAAACACATAAATAAGCAGTACAATGATAAGCAGTTTATAATTTAAGCATTTGAGAGCAAAATAAACAGAAAGCTTGGAACTTTTATTAACTTTAATGCAAAGTACAGGAAGGAATACAGATTTAAACTAAGAAAACATTGAAATTACACTAAGATTAAATTACTACTACTCCTAAAACCCTACTGCCTTTAAAATGGCATACAACTTACCTATTTATACTTAAAAATTCTAGGGTTTCACTTGGCTTCTCTTGTCCCCTTCTGTTTGTGCTTTTTCCTCATCAAATCCCAGCCATTGGTGACGTTTGATATTATCTCAACCCTTGATGATGTTTTGGCGGGAAAAGCATAATAAACAATTTGGCAGCTTCTTTTTGGCAGGGGGGGGGGTTTAGTGTTTTGTGGTGGAAAGTATGTGTAGGGGTTAGGTGGAGGAGTAGAGGTGACAGTGGAGGTGATGATGGTGTTTGGAGATGGCAGGCTAGGGTTGCAGGGGTCACGGGGTATTGTTTGGGGATGGAGGTCAAAGGGGGGTTGACTTGGGTAATTATTTAAAACGGGAGGGAGTATGTATCTGGTTGTGGTGTGGGCTGGCAAAAGGGATAATGGGCCTTGGGGAGGTTTGGGCTAGGGGTGTTTGTTATTTTGGGTTGGATTATGGTTTTGGTTTAATACTAGTTAAGGTCCATTTGTTTTGTTAAGTGTAAATACCACAAGGACTAAAAGTGTAATTGACTGAAAGTTGAGGGGCCTGTTGTGGCATATTTCCAAAGTTAATCAAGGGACCAAATCTGCCATATCTCAATAACCAAAGGACCAAAAATGTTATTTGCCAAATTAAAAATTCCAAGGGTACTTTCTGCCAATCTGGAAAGTTAATGGACCAAAAATGTAATTTCCAAAACTTTTTACCCAAGGACTGTTTGTGACTTCCCAAGGTCCAAAATTGACTTTTTATCCAAAAATTATTTTCCAGGGACCAAAACTGACACTTTTGAAACTTGAAGGACTAAATTTGCCAGTTTGCCAAAGTTGAGGGGCCAAATGTGTAATTTTCTCAAACTTTTCACCCAAAGTCTTATTTTGACAACTTTTGAATTCCAAAGGACTTGGGTTGACTTTTCTTTCATTTTAAACCTTTAGGGACTAGTTTTGTCAATTTATGAAACTTGAGGGACTGAAACTGCCAATTATGCAAACTTTGTTCGTTTTTCATTTGTTTTCAAACATTTTGCATCAGAAACATATAAAACACAATCCTGGGATATTTTCAGTATTTTGATGCGTATTTGACTGTTTTTAAATGTTTTTGTAGTTCAGATTGACTAAAAATGATGAGTATTCACACACTCATCACTCTTGCAAACCAAACAATGTCACATCACATAATATCAAATCAAACACTAAACTTGCAAGCAACATCTAAGTAAGTCAAACACATTTCTTTCCATAAATGTGTAATGACAAAACTTGCCATAAATGTGATGTGACAATTCTATTTTTAGAAAATAAAAAGTGTTGTGTTTTATGAAATGCAAAATGTAGCAAAAGTCTAGTTTATGCAAGTCTTTAAACTAAGATTATGTTTTACTTAGAAACTAAAGTTTACATTTGTCATTAACAAAACTTAGCGAAGATCGTAAAATATAAATAACGTTTTTAGGCGATATTTGTATTAACAATCTCCCCCTTTTTGTTGATGACAAAACAGACACTTTGTTTTTAAGTAACTCACAAAATCTTGGTTTTTAAGACTTAAAAAAAAATATATTAAACTTGTTTTATTTAAGTGATGAAAATCAAATTAAGTTTTGAAGGTTTAATATATTTCTCCCCCTTTTTGTCGAAACAAAAAGTAGAGTAGCGAAGCGGAAACATGCACTTGCTCCCCCTTGCTTGTTACTCCCCCTAAAAGGAGTACCAAGGTGGGAAACATGGATTTTGGATCCTATAAAAAAATGGTTAGTTGGTGATATATATATAGCCAAGTTTGTAGTTACCACACACATTGCAACCACAATAAAAATGATCAACCAACAATACACGAAAGTAAGTAGAAACAAATAGCATTCCAAGTAAAATTTTGACTTAGAAAAGTCAACGGACATGAAATGGGTAATATTCTTCTACTTCTAAAAACTTTAAAAGTTAACCAAGAAAGAAAAATAAAAGCCTAGTTTCCTAAATTGGGGCAAACGGCCTCCAAATGGTTGTCTAGGATTTGTTTGGGTGGGAAAGAGCATCCAAACGTTCTATGACGTGTTGGAATGCAAACCGGGTTTCATCTTGGAGTTGGTGAAGTAACGTTTTGATGCTTGCACCTATTTGCTCACAATTTGAGCAAACATGGGGATGAGTGGGTGGAAATGGGTTGGTTTTGGGTTCTTGGTTTGAGGGTTGATTGGTTTGTGGTTCTTGGGTGGATGTTGGGTTTGGTATTGAATCAAGCAAGGTGGTTTGAAATTCCATTGCTTGATGGAGGTGGTTTTCAACCATGTTTTGTATATCCTCATATGAGGGAAAGAAAGACTCAAAGGTTTGAGCTTGAGAGTGTGGTGGAGTTGGGTGATCATGGTTTTCAAAGTTTGGTTCTCCATAAAGAGGACCATGGATGTCATGGTAGATGGGGTGAAACAACAATGGTTTGGGTTGATGGTACACTTGTTGTGGTGATTGAGTGTGGTTAAAAAGTTCATTTTGGTCAAGAATTGACCTTGGTGATTTATTTCCAAAAGGTGGTGGTTGTGTAGGTCTTGGTGGAAGATCGTTTAGATCTTGGACAAAAGGGTGTGGTGATGTAGGAGGAGACCCAAATAACTCCATAGGTTTGATTGATGCTAAACCGCCAACCTAAACTGACCAGGTGATGGTTGATGAGTGTCTAAATACTCATCATTTTATACCAATCTGAGCTGCCAAAACATACAAAAACATTCAAATGTGCATCAAAATACTTAAAATATCTTAGAAGTGTGTTTTATATGTTTCAAATGCAAAACAAGCAAAAACAGATGAAAAACGTACAAAGTTTGCATAATTGGCAGTTTCAGTCTCTCAAGTTTCATAAATTGGCAAAACTAGTCCCTGGTCATTTAAAACTTGTTCAAATGTCATAAAAGGTCCTTGGGATTCATAAGTTGTAAGGAAAAGTCCTTTGAAGTTAAAATTCACAAAGTTACAACTTTGGTCCCTCAAGTTTGAAAAGTGTCAAAATTAGTCCCTAAGGTTTTAAAAATAAGAAAATAATCAAAATAAACCTTATACTATTCTTAAATGACATAATTGGTACTTTGTGTTAACTGTTTGATATTTACAGGTTTAGCCCTTCAAAATCAGAAAATTACATAAAAGGTCCCTGAAGTTTGGTGAATTTACAGAAAAGGTCCCCGGATATAAAAAAATGGAAATTATCAAAAGTGACCCTTGTACTATTCATGAATGATCAATATTGCCCTTTTGATAACTATGGGAAAGTCACATTTTCAATCCCTATAATTTTCCATAATTACATTTTTGGTCCTTGTGTTTTATTACAAATAAACCAAACGAGTCCTAATGTTATTATAAACCAAACCCAACATACACCACTAGCCCACCCACTACCAATCCACTAGGCCCAACCCTCCTGGCCCAGTCCACCCTTAATAATAAAAGATGGGGTCAACGCCCGGTCAACAAAACCAAACCACCCTCACCAGTCATCCCCTACCTCTCCTCACCTCCACCTGTAACTCTCCACCTCACCCCCTTCCAGCTCACCCCCTATCTTCCTACCCACTCTCCACCACCTCTTTCACCCTAAACACGCCACAATAAATGCCCTTCACACCCTTTTTCCTCCAAACCACCACTATTCCAAAACCAATCCATTGTATTGATCAAAACCACCCCAACTTGGCCTAAACTTTACCAAATATCTTCCTGACACCTCCACATTACAACAAAAAGATTTAATTAGACTCAAACCACCTCAATTCCACGTGTAAAGTTTTGGCGCCAAATCCAAGTTTGAACGGTTTGGATCAATTACTCTATTTCAATGGCTCAGATATGGTGGGAAATGACAAGTGGGTCCCACAAACCCTGGAAGTGTCTACAAAAGAGAAAAGAAGCAGAGATGATGAAGAATTAGTTTTAGTCTTAGCTTAATGTAATCGTAGGTAGTGTAGATTAATTTCTAGTTGTTACTTTCAGTTCCAAAAACTTGTTCTCAGTTAGTTTCATGTATTTCACTCTTTAATTAAAGTTAATTTCAAATTTTAGTTGATATCTCAGTTAATGCAATTTCTTAAATTCTCAAAAATCTCACAAGGTTTGTATGTTGTTAGTTGTTGTTGTTATTGATAGCTTAAGCTCATATAAGCTCTGACAAAGCCTATTTAAGCTTTTAGAATCAATAAAAAACAGTTGTGCTTAGAAAATAATAAAAATACTAAAAATCAAAGAAAAATAAAAAGAAAATTAAAAATCAGTGGTAAATAAGTTTGAGCATTGAAGAAGGTGTGTTTTGGATTGCTTCTGGGTTAATAGACTTGTGGAAGTCAGTAGGAAGTGATCTTGTTTACTAGTTCACTCATTTCTCAGTTGGCATAATTTGTAAGTCATTTCATGAATAATTGTAATTCTTAGTTTCTGTTGTTATTGTTGTTAATTTAGTGTTTAATTAAGTTTATAATAGGATAATAATTAGTTAGTAACCAATAGTTTGGATTAAATTAGTATTTTGTAGTGAAAATAAGAAATCAGTCATCATAAGGTATTGTTTGGCACAGGGGTGTAAGCTGTGCATTTGTGGTATTCAGTGGCCAAATCTTACCTTGACATGTTTGCTTAGGTCCTAGTATCACTAATTAGTCATAAAAATTAGTGGTCATAGTATAAAAAAGTCAAAATCCACAAATAGATTGCTTATCTGTTAACTGTATGGGCAGTTGGCCCATAAACTCACACCATTAGCTTATATCTATTAGTTCTAGCTTAATTTAGGTTAGTCATAGCTTAATACAGCTTATTAAATTAGTAGTAGTGATTAGAAGTTCAATAAAGTCAAATCTTAGGTTATTATCAAAAGTCAAAATTTGCACTTTTAAGATTTTATCAAAACTTCAAGCAATTGTTTTGAATTTTGTAGAAGGTTTTAGAAATTGAAAATTGTTGTAGTAATAGCCTACCACCTCTACTTCAGAATCCTACATAGATTGTATTTTTAATATTTTTACCCTGGGCCCCACTCACCCTCAAAAACACTTGCAGGGAAGACACTTCCCCTGCACACCAGCAGACTCACCCATCACCACCACTTTGGTAGTGATTTGTGACCACCTCAGTTTGCCCCAGACCTCAAACTTAGTTCCATAGAACCCCCCTCCTACCAGACTCTTAGGGTTGACCTTTTGTTTGACCTAAATCCCAGTGGACCCCACCTAGAATAAGCCCTTAACTTTGTCCCCATTCTGTGTTAAATTTGAGTTTTGGAATAGCTTATTTTGGCTTATCAGCTTATCTACTGAGCTTATTTGGCTAATTTTAGCTTTGACAAGTCCAACTCACTTATTAGAACCAGATTCATCCATAGTGGGTCCCACACCAGCTCATTTGAGCTTATTTCCAATTTCAGTCAACATAAGTCAACTGTTAGGGTTGTTAGCTTATATCTAGCTTATTTTTAAGTTATAAAATTATTGTTTTTACAAAAGTTGTTTATTTTTAAGTATAATTTAGTTTTGTAAAAGAAAATTCAAGAAAAATCAATATAAAAATAAGTGATAGTTTCTATTTAATTTAAATTAATTTTAATTTTCATTTTTAGATTTTTATTAAGTAATTTGTAATTTTATATTTTTATTAATTTCCTTTTAGGTTAAAGTATTTTTAATAATTTTCTTAGATTTTTGTTTTGTCATTTAGTATTTATTATAATTAATATTAGTTTATTTAATAATTAATCAATAATTAAGTTATAAATAGCATAATTAATTTTTATAAGGTAACACCTATATTTTATATTTTTCATAGCTTCCATAAGTCATAAAATAATTTTAGAAATTTTCTTGTGATTTGTACTGTTCATTTACTAGTTTTCATAATTTAAATTGTTTAATTAGATATTAATTAATAAATAGATAAATAATTAGTAACTAGTTTAAATATATATAAAATAAACTTTTTATAATTTTTTAGGATTCCTGTGATGGTTAATTAGATTTATAAAAATCTTCTTAATTATCTAAGTCTTTTTAGTATTTTTAATAATTTAAAACATATAAATAGTTAAATAATAATTAAATAGTTATTAATTAATAATAATTAGAATAATAGTGTGAAAAATATAATTTTATTTTTAAAATAAGTTTTATAATATTTTAGACTTTTACAAAGTTTAATTTTATTTTTCTAAGACTTATTTTACATTTTCTTAATTATCAGTGAATTATTAGATAATTAATAATAGTTATTAAATAATAATAATTAATTAAATAATTAGTAATTATAAAATAAATATTTTAAGTTTATTTAATTTGCATTTAAGCCCCTAAGGTTTGCAAATTACTACTTTAGTTAAAACCGTTTTTGTTTCGTACGTTTACGTAGAATTAAATTAAACGTACGCGTTTTTAGTTATTAAACGTTTTTAATTATCTAGGTTTCACGTAATCGTTAAATTAGTTTATCTAAGTTATTTTAAGTTATAAAACCCTAGTGTAATCACACACACACACACACTTTATACCCTTTCCTGTTCATATTCACTCGATCACAGATTCGTTTTTAATAACACATCGCACACCTCGTTGGGACATTACGACCCGGGGAAACACTGTATTCCACGGAAGCATTTGTCTTGATTAGTTTGACTTTACTATTGACCATTCACAAGTGGTTGAGAAATAAAAGATAACTAGTTCGAGGCGAATCAAAATTTGGTGCTGCTGCCGGGGAGGTTGTGCGCTTATTCTAAACGATTTTGCGTATTAGTGAATCTGGATATACATCCATTGGATATTTACCATCTTTTATCTATATTTTTATAAAACAAAACACAAAAATATTCACCTTTACACCCCTACCTATTTGATTCTTCATTTCTCATCCCCAAAACCCTTTGATTCTACCTTCTTCCACTTATCTCATAATTGATTCTAATGACATCTCTCGATGACGATTTCTTTAAACAAAGGGCCTATAAAAGCAAAGTTGAAAAACTTATGGCCTTGTCAAAAATGTCGAGATGTCATGTTGATTATGATGAACCTTCGATTCCTATTCCCTCTCCGGTGAGGGAAAGAGATCATGAAACCGAGGTGACAAAGGACCCTGTACTTTCCTCTGACTATGAAAGTGCTAAATACGTCCAACCTACGGTTATCCAAAAACCTGAGCTCACAAATGCTCCTAAACCTTCAAGAATCAATCCTGATCTTTCATGGTTTACGGTTAAAAGTTTGTCAAGCAAACGTACAGAGCTTAGGGCAATTACTGAAAAGAACGATTTGCCTAATCTTCACAATTATCAAAAACAAAAACCCGAGACCATAACGGAAGTGGTGGAAATTCCTAGCTCTCAGAGCACACCACTTGTCCCACCTCCAGATTTTGTTCCTTGTGTCGGTTGTGGTGAGCCTCTTTTCGGTTTTCCATGTCGTTGGTGTACATGTGAACAATGTGGTAATGATATTCAAAATGGGGGTTGTTTGTTTTGTGGATCGAGTAATTCATTTGCTTATAATCCTAATCAAAACTCGTTCAATGACTCCTCAAATTTTTCAAACTACCCATCACATTCATACGAGCAAGAATCATATTATCCAAAACTCAATGATGCTTCGTATCAAAATACACCAAGCCAGACTCAGCAGTTTAACTGTTGTGAGTACTGTGGAGGTCCACACTTTAGCTCTGATTGTCAAACAAGGAATCCATTTCCTTGTAACAATTACGACTATTCGTTTCAAGACCCACCTCCACAGTACCAAATGAACCAAGCAACTCCTCAAAACTAGCAAGACCCTTGTCTAGAGGTTCTTGAAAAACTTAAAAACCTTAATGAGGAGTTGGCTAATATTTCGCTTCACCACAATGCACCAAGTTTTTCTTGTGTACATTGTGGGGGTCCTCATAATGATGATCAATGTCAACCTTCCGGTTTTGACACATCCACACCCCCACAATTTCCACTCATTCAAAATTCTCGTGATAAATCTATCGCAGAATTACTTGCTGAAGAACGAGATTCTGGGAAAAGCATGGAAGATTTAATTGCTGAGCAAAGAGTAGCCAAAATAAGTGCCAATATTCGCTATGCTGCTTTTTATGATGAGGATGATGAAAGTGATAATACCTCATCATGTTCATCAGTTGAGACTTCTTCCATGGATATACAGGGAGAAAAGAATATAACTGAAACACTAGTAGTAGAAAAAATGGAACTTGTAGAATCCATAACTGCTAGTTCTTCTCAGCTCCCTCTGTATGATGTTATCACACCCGAGGTTCCCACTCACTCTCTGAGCATGGGGGATGAGCATCTTGACACAATTCCTGCAAAAGAATCGGACGAATTCATACAGTCTAGTGTTGAGAACCTTGTCTCAATCCCAAGAGAGTCACAGGGGACTTTTGATCTTAAGTGTGATATTCCTTCCACCCATGATAATCCAAATGATCAAATTGAGACTGTCTCTGATTCCAGTAATGATTGTTTATCTTATGGAGACATCGAATTTGTTGATGCATCACTTCCCGAGTCTAATGTTGACTATCTTCTTAAAGAGTTCGCTGATGAACTCTCTCATATGGATCCCATCCCACCAAGGGATGAAAATGAAGTCTTTGACTTTGAAGCGGATTTGAGAGAGTTAGAATTCTTACCTACTCATGATCCTGCGTTTAAACTCACTCAGATCAAACCACTTCCTCCGGAAAGTGAAAATGATTTGGACGAATTCGAGGCTTTTATGACTGAAGATAGTTCAATTTCATACGAAGTTGATGATAATTATCTTGATCCCGAGGGGGACATTCTTTTTCTAGAAAGTTTGTTAAACGAAGATATATTTCCCCCTCTTCTAACCAAACAACTTCATAATGAGGAAATCAAATCAGTTGAGGAAACTGATAAATTTCCTGAGATCAAGCTTAAGAACTTGCCTCCTCCACTTGAATATGCATTTCTTGAGGAGGAAGTTCTTATCTTAATTGCTATTCAGATCTCCCTACTTTCCTTTACCTACCAGGTGATTTCTCCTGTTCTTCACTCCGTCGGGAATGAGGACACTATCTTTGACCCCGGCATTCTCATTTATAAATTTTGAGCCGGGTGTCATTATGTCTCATCGGTGTGGAACTTTCACGTGCTTCAAATGTTTATCCAAACATCTTGAATGAAAGTCCGATTGAGATTATCTCTTCCACATCATGCTTCCCCATGGACAAATGAATTCGGGGTCGAGTCAAGCTAGCGACTCGGTAAATAAAAACAGTAGCATGTACATAGGTTTTCACCCATGTTTCACCCTAGTGTGGGGGAGATACCCCACATGTTGTATATATGTATATCCTCTAAAAAAAATATATAAAAAAATGTAAATATAGTGATAGCTTCTATTTAAGAAGTTTTATCTAAAAAAATAATTGTATGTATATACATCTTAAATAAAGGCTAAGGAATATTTTCTTCTTACGTTCTAAGCGTTGGTTTAACACCCGGTACTTTGAATATTGAGGACAATATTCAGTTCTAAGTGTGGGGGGAGATTCGTTATTCTAACGAATTTAAACACATGTTCCATCAAGAACCCCCATTTTAGCCCAAATTTTAAAATTTTTTCTCACTTAGAACGCAATAAATGGTTATCAGTCCGCCATGTCTAACCCACATAAGGATTGGCTAATCCAGGAGCAAACGGTTCTTGGTAAAGATATCTCAAACCCGTTTATGGCTTGCAATTTGCCAAAAATTGTATGGTTCCTCAGCTCCCCATATCCCATAAAGCGAATGAGTTGGCTAGCCCGCAAGATTATGACTTGTGGTAAAGGCCGTGGAAAAACCATAATTGGTAATCAGCTCACCAAGATGTTGACTATTCCATCAAGAGTTGGCTAGTTGATGAGGCGAAAAATGATCCGTTTTTAGGGGGTTATTTAAGCCCGAATCCGAATTTATTTGATCAAATATTGCCCTAAATCGTTCCTTTTGTGATTTTAGGTACTTGGAGAGTGAATTCTGGAAAAGGAGCCGTTTCGGACGTTTTTGGAGCATAAAAGTGAAGAAAACGGCAAAGTCTCAAATTTCAAGCTGGGAACAGTACCTGAAGGCGTCAAGAGTTGTTCTTGACGGCGTCAAAGTCCCAAGAATAAAATACCGTGGTTGATGACGGCGTCACATAGGCCGTCATAAGTAGATCAAGGCCATCCGAGGAAGTATTTGGCGGCGAGATGACGGCGTCACACCCTTGCTCTTGACGCCGTCACCCTTGTTTTCCTATATATAGTTTTCTAGTTTTTCACATTAAAAAAAGAGAAGTTTTGGTGAAACCCTAAAGACGAATTTGGTGCAACTTTTACAGGTTTTTCAAGGGTTCCAAACCCTTGATACCTTGCATTGTAATTGAGATAAGTGTTCTTCTAATTCAATCAATATGTCTATGTGTTGGTTGTCTATATCTTGTTCTTGTCTCAATTCCATTATGCTAGGCTAGATCTCTTTTGTGTTTGCTTAGATCTAATGAAACCTAGATATTGATTATGTGTTGATTACTTGTTTATTCTTGTCTTAGATGAATGATTTTATATGTTAGGCTTAAGAAAACTGGCAGATCTCCAAATGGTAACATGCTTGAACGTCTTAAGAAACATGAACCGAGGCGTACTAGGTCTTTATTGGTTGTATTTAATGCATGAGCCACTGTTTACAATCCCTATAGTTGTGCTGGGTCATGGTGTAGGAGGAGATAAGAGCTCATAGAATTGGGGAGTTATGTATGCCACCCCATGAATGGTATTAAGGAATACAATCCGTCATCCATGCAATTATAACAAGTAATTAACGTGTAAAAGATATCTAGGGAGTAGTGAAATCTAAGTAAACACATTTTCTCCAATTACTGCTCACAACCTTAGTTTAATTAGTTTATTTTCATTTTTTAGTATTTTATTTTGATTGCATCTTAGTTTTGGGTTAGTTGAATAGCAACTAATTCCGCCCTAATCCTTCAAAACCCGAGATTTTACTTGCTTTCATAAAAATATAAAAACACAAAAATAATCATCCCTCACCCTTAGAACTAGTAATTAGGCTTTCTAATCCTAGCGACACTATTCCTAAGCTGAACGATCAATCCCCCGGTACTTGTCACTATACTATACTACAACGATCAGGTACACTGCCTGGTGGGGGTTGTAAGCTTCTCGAGATCCCTCGAGAGGTAAAGCCTGTTGCGATTCCCACGCATCAAGTTTTTGGCGCCGCAGCCCGGGGAATAGTTATTGTCTAGGTTAGGAATTCTTTTTATTAGGTCTACTTGCTAGATTCCTTTCTAGTAAGATTTTTTATTTTTATTTTTAGGTTTTCTGTAGTCTATCTTTTTCTTTGTGTGTTTGTTCGTAATTTCCATTGACTCTTCCATTCACCATTATGGAGTACGCGAATCCACCATACCACCAACCACAAAGGCCATTCTACCCTATTGACATCTCGAATTTCAAACAATATCGAGATGAACCCATATATGATGCATGGACTCGTTTTAAAATTTTACTTCGAAAATTCCCTCATCATAGTTTCTCTTTAGCATCCCTAACCTAAACCTTTTACTATTGTGTCAACCGATGTGACCAAATGTGCATTGATGATTTTGCCAATGGAGGCCCTAGGGAATTAAGTGCTGAAGAAGCATGGTATACCATAGAAGACTGTGCCCAATATTATTATAGAGTAGACAACCCAACAAACAACATCACAAATCAATCAAAAACAAGTTTGAAGGAGCAAGCAGGAAGTTTGTCTGGGGATGATTACTCAGGGATACCTGTGTGGATGTCACCTAAAGCCATAGTACAAAACAAGCACATAGGTAATCTTGATACAATGGAGGATGAGGTGGATAATCCAAGCCCACAAAGTACCCCACAAGTCCTACCATCATTTGAGGCACACATACCACCCGTGACTTACCCTGAAGAAGTAGAAAAGACTATAGGAACCCCAATAGAGGTAGAGCCCTTGAACCAAACACCACTTGAGGATATAGGTTTGAATACTTGTAGTGAGAACCTTACTCCCAGTTCTAGGGAAGTTCCTAGTTTTGATGAACCGGAGCCTCAACCAAAACTGTTACCTAATCTTCCATCCTTGGATGAAGATTTAGGAATTGAAATAGGTCCCGATCCACCCATCAAACCATACAGTCCGGGTAGTTTTACGTTGAAGGTAGTAAACCCCAAGCCTTGTAGAGAAGAAGCCAACATAGGAGTGAACCATGACCTTACATACTTACATCACCCATTCATGATTGATCGTAAGAAACATTATGGGTTTAAACCGGGTTTATTAGGTCAAGATGGATCCCCAACTAGTAGTCTCTTGAAGATGATAGAAAATGATCCCTTTCTAGGAGAAAATCTTAATCCACCCATTAACCCGATTGAATTTGTGAAGGTTATGATGATAGGAGCACACCCGTTTGAGCATATAATTCATCCACCACTCTTCCCTCACGTACCATATTTCCACCCTAAGGGTGTGTATCGCTACTTTCACCCGCACTTAATCCTAAGTGTAGGGAAAACCTCCCCTATTTCCATTAAATAAGGGTAGATTCAGGCTCGTGACTTGAACAAAAACAAGCGCTTCTTGGGAGGCAACCCATGTTTTGTGTGATCTTATTTGTTTGATTGTTATTTGCTTCCGTATGCATGTTTTATTTTTATTGTTGGTTGATCATGTCTCTAAATTAAAATGTGGAAATACTTTACTATGTTGTTTTGGCCTAGTCTTAACTCCACCTACAAGTATTTTTGCAAAAGATAAGTGTAAGGGGAAACCCCAAATATGTTTTTAAGAAACAAACCGATCATGATTCTCCACGATATTAAATGAGCATGTATATTCGTATTTGTTAGAGTCAAATGCTTGTATTGAGTCATAATGAAGTTTTGCAGGATTTTCCAGGAAGTAGGACCAAGTTTTTCCAGAAATTTTCCGGAAACTTAACATAAGAATTTCTGCAGGTCCATTCTGACGGCGTCATAGTTTTACTCTTGGCGGCGTCAGGAGTTAAAATCTGGAAATTTTACCGGTTTTGTTTTTCTAACGGAGTCTTATGGTTTTTGTGAATTATTAAGTTTTATAATCTCCAGGAGATCTGCAAACTTCATTCCACAAGCATTATATCTTATCTTGTTTTCTAGGATTTAGTAACTTATATAGGATGCCGCCGATTTTACGCGAGGTTGTCTTGTCTATTTTGTCAGGATTTACAGGTTATTTTCGACAAGGAGATGATTTATATTCTGGAAGGGAAGCATTGATTGTTCGTTTTCTTGGAGGAAGATCTAACCTGGCCAACCTATAATTCATACCGAGCGAATCAGGGGAGTATTTGATTTCATTCTCTTTACTTTTTCACTTTTACATTCTTTACTTGAACATTGGGGACAATGTTCATCTTAAGTGTAAGGGGAGGGTAAAAAGATGATACCTTACATATGCACTTTCGCTTGAGTTTGTTTTGTCTAAAGGTAGATGTGTAATAAAACTATGAGAAATACTTGTTAGTGCAATTTTAGCGCCAAATTTAAAATTTTTTACAACATTTAGGAGTGAAACTTTAGCCATAGCAAGCGTCTCATGGATAGGAGATTATATGACTAGCACATAACCGTATATTCAGAAAAATTTTCCACCCAAAAATGTGAGGTTCGCCTTTAGATTTGATAGGAAAAGCATTTACTATTAGTGCTTATGAGTGTACCGGTAGCATTTAGATTCTAGAACTTGCGTTAGTGATGCATCCCGAGACCGCTAGTGAGACTACATTCGTGTGGTAGGATTTACTACATGATAAGAGGCATTAGGATCACCCTTGTGTTAAACCCGTATTATAATTACTTGACCATTTAAGTCATATTACTTGGCTAGTTAAGTCAACTAATTTTTCCCACACCCTTAGCGTTGTACTCATTTTTAGTACACGATACCCATAGTACACCCCTCCCAGCCTATCTTTTCGTTTCTAACTTTAAGCATCTTACTTAAAGGAAGAATTTGTTACACCCCACTTAAATGTACACCCAAATCGCCTTAGCCTTCCGTGTATGCGCTCAATTTTAGTGCATTATTGTTATTTGTTAAACCCTAAGTTAACTTTCTAATTGATTACATGGTTGCTAAGTCGAGTCATATCATTGTATATATTGTTTTGGGACGATTGGGACTCATGGGTAAGTACTTATTTTATGGAGTAATGGGGAAGAACATCATTTATTACCCCCGTATGTACGTTAATCTTAAAAGTGCTCCAAGTGTTTTGATTTTCTTAATTCGAGTCATTAGATTAGTTTAATGTAAAGTATGTAAAGATTCAAGTGTAAGGGGAACTCTCATCCCCTATGATGTATTATTTTGGATGGTAGGGTAAGAGTGTATGCAAAAAAAAAAAAAAAAAAAAAAAAAAAAAAAAAAAAAAAAAAACATACGGACTTCCATCCCTTTACATTCTATGTTTATTTTATGTTTTTGTTATTTTTCATTTGTTAGCTTAAGTCGAGTCTAGTCTTGGCTTAGCAACGCCATATTGTACATGTAATTAACTAAGATTGTTAACTCGCCACCAGTAAAACTTCCTTTATCCAACAAAACCGTGTAATTCATATCCCTATACCTAACGTTACAACCCTTTAAAAGACCTCTTTGATAGTTTATCCTAGGTGCTTACGCCATGCGGTGGAGGTTTGATCATTTCCCAAGCCTATGGTAATCTATTTTGCTATGACAGGTAGTGAGAGATATCTTCCATTTCCATAATGTTATATTACTTTATTACACCCGAGAGATGTGAGTATCTAAACATTATTTGTGGTGCTTGTGTATGACCTCCGTGCTTGTCTATTTGTCTTTAGTGGAACGATTATTTGTTGTAATTACTTTTATATTAGTGTTAAATGACCCCTAACTTGTCTTTTGAGTAGAATAAAAGCGCATTTGCTTGAGGACAAGCAAATCTCAAGTGTAAGGGTTTATGATGAGGCGAAAAATGATCCGTTTTTAGGGGGTCATTTAAGCCCGAATCCGAATTTATTTGATTAAATATTGCCCTAAATCGTTCCTTTTGTGATTTTAGGTACTTGGAGAGTGAATTCTGGAAAAGGAGCCGTTTCGGACGTTTTTGGAGCATAAAAGTGAAGAAAACGGCAAAGTCTCAAATTTCAAGCTGGGAACAGTACCTGAAGGCGTCAAGAGTTGTTCTTGACGGCGTCAAAGTCCCAAGAATAAAATACCGTGGTTGATGACGGCGTCACATAGGCCGTCATAAGTAGATCAAGGCCGTCCGAGGAAGTATTTGGCGGCGAGATGACGGCGTCACACCCTTGCTCTTGACGCCGTCACCCTTGTTTTCCTATATATAGTTTTCTAGTTTTTCACATTAAAAAAAGAGAAGTTTTGGTGAAACCCTAAAGACGAATTTGGTGCAACTTTTACAGGTTTTTCAAGGGTTCCAAACCCTTGATACCTTGCATTGTAATTGAGATAAGTGTTCTTCTAATTCAATCAATATGTCTATGTGTTGGTTGTCTATATCTTGTTCTTGTCTCAATTCCATTATGCTAGGCTAGATCTCTTTTGTGTTTGCTTAGATCTAATGAAACCTAGATATTGATTATGTGTTGATTACTTGTTTATTCTTGTCTTAGATGAATGATTTTATATGTTAGGCTTAAGAAAACTGGCAGATCTCCAAATGGTAACATGCTTGAACGTCTTAAGAAACATGAACCGAGGCGTACTAGGTCTTTATTGGTTGTATTTAATGCATGAGCCACTGTTTACAATCCCTATAGTTGTGCTGGGTCATGGTGTAGGAGGAGATAAGAGCTCATAGAATTGGGGAGTTATGTATGCTACCCCATGAATGGTATTAAGGAATACAATCCGTCATCCATGCAATTATAACAAGTAATTAACGTGTAAAAGATATCTAGGGAGTAGTGAAATCTAAGTAAACACATTTTCTCCAATTACTGCTCACAACCTTAGTTTAATTAGTTTATTTTCATTTTTTAGTATTTTATTTTGATTGCATCTTAGTTTTGGGTTAGTTGAATAGCAACTAATTCCGCCCTAATCCTTCAAAACCCGAGATTTTACTTGCTTTCATAAAAATATAAAAACACAAAAATAATCATCCCTCACCTTTAGAACTAGTAATTAGGCTTTCTAATCCTAGCGACACTATTCCTAAGCTGAACGATCAATCCCCCGGTACTTGTCACTATACTATACTACAACGATCAGGTACACTGCTTGGTGGGGGTTGTAAGCTTCTCGAGATCCCTCGAGAGGTAAAGCCTGTTGCGATTCCCACGCATCACTAGTCCAGAAGCAAACGGCTTTTGGTAAAGACTAATCAAATCCGTTGACAGCTGGTGGTTTGTTCAAAATCACACGGTTATCAGGTGTGCCACAGTTCTTACACCTGGCTACTCCAGAAGTGATGGATTTTGGTAAAGAGTTTTTCAAACCCATTAAGTTTTTCTCAAAAGATTGCTAGGGACTAGCAATAGTTTAGTGTGGGGGATTGATGAGTGTCTAAATACTCATCATTTTATACCAATCTGAGCTGCCAAAACATACAAAAACGTTCAAATGTGCATCAAAATACTTAAAATATCTTAGAAGTGTGTTTTATATGTTTCAAATGCAAAACAAGCAAAAACAGATGAAAAACGTACAAAGTTTGCATAATTGGCAGTTTCAGTCCCCCAAGTTTCATAAATTGGCAAAACTAGTCCCTGGTCATTTAAAACTTGTTCAAATGTCATAAAAGGTCCTTGGGATTCATAAGTTGTAAGGAAAAGTCCTTTGAAGTTAAAATTCACAAAGTTACAACTTTGGTCCCTCAAGTTTGAAAAGTGTCAAAATTAGTCCCTAAGGTTTTAAAAATAAGAAAATAATCAAAATAAACCTTATACTATTCTTAAATGACATAATTGGTCCTTTGTGTTAACTGTTTGATATTTACAGGTTTAGCCCTTCAAAATCAGAAAATTACATAAAAGGTCCCTGAAGTTTGGTGAATTTACAGAAAAGGTCCCCGGATATAAAAAAATGGAAATTATCAAAAGTGACCCTTGTACTATTCATGAATGATCAATATTGCCCTTTTGATAACTATGGGAAAGTCACATTTTCAATCCCTATAATTTTCCATAATTACATTTTTGGTCCTTGTGTTTTATTACAAATAAACCAAACGGATCCTAATGTTATTATAAACCAAACCCAACATACACCACTAGCCCACCCACTACCAATCCACCAGGCCCAACCCTCCTGGCCCAGTCCACCCTTAATAATAAAAGACGGGGTCAACGCCCGGTCAACAAAACCAAACCACCCTCACCAGTCATCCCTTACCTCTCCTCACCTCCACCTGTAACTCTCCACCTCACCCCCTTCCAGCTCACCCCCTATCTTCCTACCCACTCTCCACCACCTCTTTCACCCTAAACACGCCACAATAAATGCCCTTCACACCCTTTTTCCTCCAAACCACCACTGTTCCAAAACCAATCCATTGTATTGATCAAAACCACCCCAACTTGGCCTAAACTTTACCAAATATCTTCCTGACACCTCCACATTACAACAAAAAGATTTAATTAGACTCAAACCACCTCAATTCCACGTGTAAAGTTTTGGCGCCAAATCCAAGTTTGAACGGTTTGGATCAATTACTCTATTTCAATGGCTCAGATATGGTGGGAAATGACAAGTGGGTCCCACAAACCCTGGAAGTGTCTACAAAAGAGAAAAGAAGCAGAGATGATGAAGAATTAGTTTTAGTCTTAGCTTAATGTAATCGTAGGTAGTGTAGATTAATTTCTAGTTGTTACTTTCAGTTCCAAAAACTTGTTCTCAGTTAGTTTCATGTATTTCACTCTTTAATTAAAGTTAATTTCAAATTTTAGTTGATATCTCAGTTAATGCAATTTCTTAAATTCTCAAAAATCTCACAAGGTTTGTATGTTGTTAGTTGTTGTTGTTATTGATAGCTTAAGCTCATATAAGCTCTGACAAAGCCTATTTAAGCTTTTAGAATCAATAAAAAACAGTTGTGCTTAGAAAATAATAAAAATACTAAAAATCAAAGAAAAATAAAAAGAAAATTAAAAATCAGTGGTAAATAAGTTTGAGCATTGAAGAAGGTGTGTTTTGGATTGCTTCTGGGTTAATAGACTTGTGGAAGTCAGTAGGAAGTGATCTTGTTTACTAGTTCACTCATTTCTCAGTTGGCATAATTTGTAAGTCATTTCATGAATAATTGTAATTCTTAGTTTCTGTTGTTATTGTTGTTAATTTAGTGTTTAATTAAGTTTATAATAGGATAATAATTAGTTAGTAACCAATAGTTTGGATTAAATTAGTATTTTGTAGTGAAAATAAGAAATCAGTCATCATAAGGTATTGTTTGGCACAGGGGTGTAAGCTGTGCATTTGTGGTATTCAGTGGCCAAATCTTACCTTGACATGTTTGCTTAGGTCCTAGTATCACTAATTAGTCATAAAAATTAGTGGTCATAGTATAAAAAAGTCAAAATCCACAAATAGATTGCTTATCTGTTAACTGTATGGGCAGTTGGCCCATAAACTCACACCATTAGCTTATATCTATTAGTTCTAGCTTAATTTAGGTTAGTCATAGCTTAATACAGCTTATTAAATTAGTAGTAGTGATTAGAAGTTCAATAAAGTCAAATCTTAGGTTATTATCAAAAGTCAAAATTTGCACTTTTAAGATTTTATCAAAACTTCAAGCAATTGTTTTGAATTTTGTAGAAGGTTTTAGAAATTGAAAATTGTTGTAGTAATAGCCTACCACCTCTACTTCAGAATCCTACATAGATTGTATTTTTAATATTTTTACCCTGGGCCCCACTCACCCTCAAAAACACTTGCAGGGAAGACACTTCCCCTGCACACCAGCAGACTCACCCATCACCACCACTTTGGTAGTGATTTGTGACCACCTCAGTTTGCCCCAGACCTCAAACTTAGTTCCATAGAACCCCCCTCCTACCAGACTCTTAGGGTTGACCTTTTGTTTGACCTAAATCCCAGTGGACCCCACCTAGAATAAGCCCTTAACTTTGTCCCCATTCTGTGTTAAATTTGAGTTTTGGAATAGCTTATTTTGGCTTATCAGCTTATCTACTGAGCTTCTTTGGCTAATTTTAGCTTTGACAAGTCCAACTCACTAATTAGAACCAGATTCATCCATAGTGGGTCCCACACCAGCTCATTTGAGCTTATTTCCAATTTCAGTCAACATAAGTCAACTGTTAGGGTTGTTAGCTTATATCTAGCTTATTTTTAAGTTATAAAATTATTGTTTTTACAAAAGTTGTTTATTTTTAAGTATAATTTAGTTTTGTAAAAGAAAATTCAAGAAAAATCAATATAAAAATAAGTGATAGTTTCTATTTAATTTAAATTAATTTTAATTTTCATTTTTAGATTTTTATTAAGTAATTTGTAATTTTATATTTTTATTAATTTCCTTTTAGGTTAAAGTATTTTTAATAATTTTCTTAGATTTTTGTTTTGCCATTTAGTATTTATTATAATTAATATTAGTTTATTTAATAATTAATCAATAATTAAGTTATAAATAGCATAATTAATTTTTATAAGGTAACACCTATATTTTATATTTTTCCTAGCTTCTATAAGTCATAAAATAATTTTAGAAATTTTCTTGTGATTTATACTGTTCATTTACTAGTTTTCATAATTTAAATAGTTTAATTAGATATTAATTAATAAATAGATAAATAATTAGTAACTAGTTTAAATATATATAAAATAAACTTTTTATAATTTTTTAGGATTCCTATGATGGTTAATTAGATTTATAAAAAACTTCTTAATTATCTAAGTCTTTTTAGTATTTTTAATAATTTAAAACATATAAATAGTTAAATAATAATTGAATAGTTATTAATTAATAATAATTAGAATAATAGTGTGAAAAATATAATTTTATTTTTAAAATAAGTTTTATAATATTTTACACTTTTACAAAGTTTAATTTTATTTTTCTAAGACTTATTTTACATTTTCTTAATTATCAGTGAATTATTAGATAATTAGTAATAGTTATTAAATAATAATAATTAATTAAATAATTAGTAATTATAAAATAAATATTTTAAGTTTATTTAATTTGCATTTAAGCCCCTAAGGTTTGCAAATTACTACTTTAGTTAAAACCGTTTTTGTTTCGTACGTTTACGTAGAATTAAATTAAACGTACGCATTTTTAGTTATTAAACGTTTTTAATTATCTAGCTTTCACGTAATCGTTAAATTAGTTTATCTAAGTGATTTTAAGTTATAAAACCCCAGTGTAATCTCACACACACACATTATACCCTTTCCTGTTCATATTCACTCGATCACAGATTCGTTTTTAATAACACATCGCACACCTCGTTGGGACATTACGACCCGGGGAAACACTGTATTCCACGGAAGCATTTGTCTTGATTAGTTTGACTTTACTATTGACCATTCACAAGTGGTTGAGAAATAAAAGATAACTAGTTCGAGGCGAATCAATGGTCAACAAGGTCAAACTGCCTAGATTCAATGCTCCGCGGAATATAATGTTTCCCCGGGTCGTTATGTCCCAACGAGGTGTGGATGGTTATCAAACGGCTTTGTGATCGGGTGAATTTGGATGGAAAGGGGTTTATGATTGATCTGAACTAAGGAATCTACAATAAAATAGCTTAAATAAGCTATATGAATAAGACAGGGAAGTAGGAAAAACCAGAAACATTTAAAACTTAAAACGCGTACGTTCACGTTTAAATAAAACGTAAACGTACAAAATAAAACGTGAAAACTGAAATCTGAAAACACCCAAGGGGTGAAAATGACTTTTTTACAATCTAAAAGATAAAAGAAAATTTTTAGAAAAAGAAAATAAATTTTTACACTATTTAATTATTTATTATTAATTAAATACTATTTAATACTTATTATTAATACTTAAAACACTTAAATATAATATAATATTAATTAAACACTAAAAAGGTGAAATAAAATTTCTAAAATTATAAAATAACTAAAAATAAGTTTTAAAATTAAAAATAAGTGTTTTTGTCTTATTGTGAATTTTATATTAATTAATTACTAATTATCTAATTAAACTATTTTAAATTAAGAAAAATACTAAATGAACAGTAAAAATTCTAGAAAAATTTCTAAAAATATTTTATAACATACAAAAGCTAGAAAAAATATAAAAACTAGGTTTTACTTAATAAAAACTAATTATGCTATTTTAAACTAATTATTAATTAATAATTAATAAAACTAAGATTAATTCTAATAAATACTAAATAATAAAATAAAAATCTGAGAAAATTATTATAAATACTTTAATATAATAGGAATTTAAGAAAAATATAAAATTGCTAAGTTCTTGATAAAAATATAAAAATTAAAATTAAAATTAAATAACATTAAATAGAAACTATCACTTAATATTTAATTGTTTTTTCTTGATTTTTCTTTTACAAAACTCTAAAATTACTTAAAACATAAAACTTTTGTGAAAACAAAATTTACAAAGCTTAAAAATAAGCCAACTATAAGCAATAAGCTATGGCAGTTGACCAAACAAGGGAACTAGCTTGAACCAGCTAGTGTGGGACCCACTATGGCAAATTCAGGTCTAAATAAGTTAGGTTAACTTGTTTAAGCAAGAAAAAGCTAGGGGTGACCACTGAATAAGTCAATAAGCCAACAAATAAGCAATTGAAACTTGATGTTTGACTGAAAATGGGACAGGTTTGGTGGTTGAGTCCAAGTGGGGTCCACTGGGTTTGGGGTCAAACCATTGGTCAAAGTTTCAAGCCAGGTAGGAGGGGGGTTGAAATGAACCAAGGTGAAGGCCTGAGGACCACTGATATGGCCAGAAAACCACCACCAAGGTGGTGGTGTTGGGTGTTTGATCTGCACAGCAGAGCAAAGCTCAGCCCTGCAGCCCACTTTGGGTGGCTGTGGGGCCCAGAAGAAAATTCTCAAAAATGTAAGGAAGCTGGGATCATAAAATTGATCTGATATACTTCAAATCCTAAAAAGCTCAAACTCTAATTCTCTCTACAAAATTCACAAATAATCCCACAACTTTTGGAAAAATCTAAAAGCTTGCGATTTGACTTTTCATATAAACTTAAGATTTTGACTTTTATGAGTTTCTATAGGTCCTAATTGATTTAATAAGTTATAATAACACTAATTGAAGCTGAAATGATCATAGTTATCACAATCTAAGCTAGGATTAAAAGTGTGGTAAGCCAAATTCCCAACAGTTAAGCTGTTGGGAGAACTAGTGTCCAGTTTTTGATTTTCTGAGAAAGTGACCCAAGTAATGGTCACATTAAACCTATATGAGTCTAATGACAATGAATCAGCAAACCCTAACTCCTAATAACAACAACAACTCAGCATAACAACTTGTTCCAAACACCCATTTATCACACTGTTTTAAAGAATTTCAAAGCAAATCTGTGAATTAATACCTAAACTCTACTGATCTAGATATACTAAGTTAAATTGAACCTAAGCAAACAAACTTGAATAATTAATGACAACAGTTAACACTTGGCAAAATATAGAGTGAAGCATGGTACAAAAAAAAAAAAAAACTCTTACTTGGCATTCTTAATTAGTGACTGAGAACAAGGATCATAAGTACCACCTAAGTATCTCCCAAGAGATCCTAGACCATCTTCATTCAATCATAATTCACCTCTGAATCATACCATAGCTGCTCAACTATTGCAGTTGACTTTTGTTGACCATGGAAGTTTAGATTTAAACAGAAGCCTAAACTAATTGGATTCTCAGTAAGCTATCATTTAGATTAATTGAGCTCATAAAAACAGATAAGTGGCATGAACAAGGCTTTAACTAATTAAAAAAAAAACTTAAGATTTTTATTAAAACTGAAATCAAACAAGGAGACTGAGAATTGAACCTGAAAGCTTGTATTAATATTAAAAGTGGATTACAACAATAAACTAAGATCACATGATTTAAAAACATAAAGAAAAGAGTTACATGATTTAAAAATACACTAAATGCTTAAAACTAAATTAACTACTAGCTTCTACTTCTCTGCTTCTGGCTCCTTAAATAATCAACAATTAGGGTTTTGTGGGCCCTCTGAGCTTTTCCCACCTTTGCTTGTGACCATTGGATGATGGACTTTGATCTTGACCGTTTGAAGAATTTGGCGCCAAAATGAACTTTGTCAGCTTCTTTGATTATTGAGGCCAGGGGAGCAATCTTCGAGGTTTATGCTTGGCTTGGAGTACCAAGGGGGGAAAGGTTGAGTGTTGCTGGGTTGAGGCAGTGTAGGGGTTATGATGGGTGTAGCAGGGTAGTAGCAGGGGTAGGGTGGTGATGTGGAGAGGGTGAGGTGGATGGTTGGTTGACCAGGTCAAATGGTCAAGGATGGGGGTGGTCAAAGGAACGGGATGTTTGTTTATTTTATGGTGGTGGGCTGGGTGAAGTGGGCTGGATGGGAGGGTGAATGGGCTTGGTTTTGGTTTAATGGGTGGGCTAAGTAATTAAAAGGATACGTTTGGTTTATTTGAAAAAACACCACAAGGACTACTTTTGTAAATTATGAAATGTGAGGGGCTATTTTGTAAATTTTCCAAAGTAACCATAAGGATCATACTTGGCAAATTTGAATATTACAAGGTCCCAAATTAATATTTTTCAAACTGAAACACTCAGGGACCAATTATATAATTTTTGAAAGTTTAGGGGTCATTTTTGCTAATCTGTGAAATATTTTTATCCAAGGACTAATATTGAGCATTTTTAAATTTCCAAGGACTAAAAATGATTTTTCATCCAAAAATATCCCACCAGGGACCAAATCTGTCAATTACTGAAACTCCAGGGACCTTTTATGCCAATTTTGGATTTTGAGGGGCCAAACATGTAATTTTCTCAAACTTTTTACCCAAGGACTTGTTTTGACAATTTTTGACTTTAGAAAACCTTGGGTTGACTTTTCTTTCGTTTTAAAACTTCAGGGACTAGTTTCGTCAATTTTTGAAACTTGAGGGACTGAAACTGCCAACTGTGCAAACTTTGTTCATTTTTCGTATGTTTTTAAACATTTTGCATCTAAAACATATAAAACACACTTTTGAAATATTTTTAGTATTTTGATGCGTTTCTGAGTGTTTTTGGATGTTTTGGCAGTTCAGATACGATAAAAATGATGAGTATTTACACACTCATCAATCCCCCACACTAAACTATTGCTAGTCCCTAGCAATCTTTTGAGAAAAACTTGATGGATTTTAAACTCTTTACCAAACGCCATCACTTCTGGAGTAGCCAGGTGTAAGAACTGTGGCACACCTGATAACCGTGTGATTTTGAGCAAACCACCAGCTGTCAACGGATTTGATTAGTCTTTACCAAAAGCCGTTTGCTTCTGGACTAGCCAGCTCTTGATGGAATAGTCAACATCTTGGTGAGCTGATTACCAATTATGGTTTTTCCACGGCCTTTACCACAAGCCATAATCTTGCGGGCTAGCCAACTCATTTGTTTTCGGGGAGTTGAGGAACCATACAATTTTGGGCAAATTGCAAGCCATAAACGGATTTGATATGTCTTTACCAAGAGCCGTTTGCTCCTGGACTAGCCAATCCCTTTTGTCGGTTAGACAAGGCGGAGTGATTACCATAAAAATTTTGAACTTTAGTGAAATTTTTTTAAAATTTTTGGTCAAAAACGGGGGTACTAGATAGTAAAATATGATCAAATTCGCTAGAATAGCGAAATACCCCCCCCCCCCCCCCCCCAACACTTAGGATGAATATTGTCCTCAATATTCAAAGTCCCGGCTATTATGCCGACATTTTGAATGTAAAAGGGCAACATTACAAGCTAAGCGTGGAAAACACCATTTTGTTTTTCACTTCATTTGTAACCACAGTGGGGTAACTCCCCCACACTTAGGGTGAAAACCCTATAAGCATGCTACTGTTTTTGTTTATCGAGTAGCTAGCTTGACTCGACCCCGAATTCATTTGTCCTTGGGGAAGCATGATGTGGAAGAAACAATCTCCATCGGACTTTCATTCAAGATGTTTGGACAAACATTTGAAGAACGTGAAAGTTCCACACCGATGAGATATGTATCCGGCTCAAGATAATGATACATGAAATTGCCGGGATCAAAGATAGTGTCTTCATTCCCGAAGGAGTGAAGAACAAGAGAAGTCACCTTGTAGGTGAAGAAAAGGAAGAAAACCATGATGAAAATCATGATGAGATCTTCTTCCACGAGAGCAGGCTCCGTAGCCTGAATTTGGATTTCAAGGGTTAAGCTCGTAAATAACCCGGGAGGGTGGGTGGGAATTTGCAAATTCTCATAATTGAGAGCATCTCCCCCCGGGCTATCAAACTCTAGAGGAGTCATGGTATGATGAGTGAGTTCACCGGAGAACTCCTCATGAAGAGAATTATTCACAAGATGTGAATCTGTGAACTCATGTTCCGGAATAGACTCATCACAATCCTCATTCCGAATACCAAAGAGTGGATTATCAGAAATCAAAGTGAATTCAGATTCGAATTCAAATAAAGGATTGGTGAGAGTAGTATTGAATGTTTCGGGAACAAAGAAATTATTATTCTCTATTGGACTGCTGGGATAAGAAGTGAGTGACGGATCATGATATAGGAGACTTTCAATTTCTCCCAGATCGGCTTCAAAGTCGAGGAGACCATCGTCACTTTCCAATGAAAGTGGATTGATGTGAGTAAGTTCATCAGCGAACTCCTCAAGAAGAGGATCAACATCAGACTGAGGGAGTGATGCCTCGATATACTCAATGTCTCCATGAGATGTACAATCATCATTAAAATCTGAGAAAGTCTCAAAATGATCGTTTGAACACTCAAGAGGGGAAGGAATATCACACATGTGCTCAAGAGTTCCCTGTGACTCTCTTGGGATTGGAACAAGGTTCTCAACACTAGACTTTATGAATTCATCCGATTCCCTTTCAGGAACAGTGTCAAGATGCTCGTCCCCCATGCTCAGAGAATGAGTGGGAACCTCGGGTGTGATAGCAGTTGTTTGAGATGGAATCTCAACTGCAGGGATATCAGCTGATGAACTTGATGAAGTTTTATAAAATTCAAGGATGTCAAGTGTATCCTCATCATCACTGTCATCAGGAATAAAACGGAACAAAGAGCTAGATTTGGCTGCTTTCTCTCTTGCAATTGATTCCCGAATAGATTTTTCGTAGGCATCTTGGGCATTTATTCTAGCACCCTGCTCTTCAGCTAGCAATTCTTCCATAGATTTTTGATGAGTATGTCTTTCGGCAAAGTCTTTAACTAAACCTTTAAGCTCATCAACGATTTTCATCATATTTTGCATTTCTGGAAGAAGTGCTTGATTCATATCGTACTGTGGAGGTTGGTCATAATAAGGTGTGTCAAAATTGTCACAAGGGTATGGATTCCCCGTTTGAAAATCTGAACTGAAGTGTGGACCTCCACAGTAATCACAACAGTAAAACTGATGTGGCTGTGGGTTGTACGTACTAGAGTCATAACCGTTATCAGGAAACTGCTCATAGACAAGCGTGTTTCCCGATTGACAATCAGAACTGTAGTGTGAACCACCACAGTACTCACAACAGTAAAACTGCTGAGAATCATGGTGTGGTAGCTGGTGGAATAAATCAGTCGTGTCATGGTAGGAATAGGGATCTTGGTTATAGACAGACCCGTTTCCTGACTCTATCATTCCACAACCGGGGCAATTACCACCATTATAAGAACTACCACACCACTGGCAAACCAGAAGTGTGGATGAGACATAGAAAGAATCAAAAGGTTTGGGAGGGTAAGGAATGAAGAATCAAAAGGGTAGGAGGATAAAGATGAATATTTTTGGGTTTTTGGAAAGACATTTTGTACAAATGATAAGGAAAATGTTTTTGTGTTCGTTGAAAACTGATTTAAAATGTTTTCGGGAACGGTTTTTTTTTAAAATAAGAAAATATGAACAAAGGATGGATAAATGTACAATGGAACGAATTCCAAAATCACTAATCAGAAAAACCGTTTAGAATAGCGCGCACACCTCCCCGGCAGCGGCGCCAAAATTTGATTGATGCTAAACCGTCAACCTAAACTGACCAGGTGATGGTCAAAAAGGTCAAACAGCCTAGAGTCAATGCTCCGCGGAATATAGTGTTTCCCCGGGTCGTTATGTCCCGACAAGGTGTGGATGGTTATCAAACGGCTTTGTGATCGGGTGAATTTGGATGGAAAGGGGTTTATGATTGATCTGAACTAGGGAATATACAATGAAATAGCTTAAATAAGCTATATGAATAAGACAAGGAAGTAGGAAAAACCAGAAACGTTTAAAACTTAAAACGCGTACGTTCACGTTTAAATAAAACGTAAACGTACAAAATAAAACGTGAAAACTGAAATCTGAAAACACCCAGGGGGTGAAAATGACTTTTTTACAATCTATAAGATAAAAGAAAATTTTTAGAAAAAGAAAATAAATTTTTACACTATTTAATTATTTATTATTAATTAAATACTATTTAATACTTATTATTAATACTTAAAACACTTAAATATAATATAATATTAATTAAACACTAAAAAGGTGAAAATAAAATTTCTAAAATTATAAAATAACTAAAAATAAGTTTTAAAATTAAAAATAAGTGTTTTTGTCTTTTTGTGAATTTTATATTAATTAATTACTAATTATTTAATTAAACTATTTTAAATTAAGAAAAATACTAAATGAACAGAAAAAATTCTAGAAAAATTTCTAAAAATATTTTATAACATACAAAAGCTATAAAAAATATAAAAACTAAGTTTTACTTATTAAAAACTAATTATGCTATTTTAAACTAATTATTAATTAATAATTAATAAAACTAAGATTAATTCTAATAAATACTAAATAATAAAATAAAAATCTGTGAAAATTATTATAAATACTTTAATATAATAGGAATTTAAGAAAAATATAAAATTGCTAAGTTCTTGATAAAAATATAAAAATTAAAATTAAATTACATTAAATAGAAATTATCACTTAATATTAAATTGTTTTTTCTTGATTTTTATTTTACAACACTCTAAAAAACTTAAAACATAAAACTTTTGTGAAAACAAAATTTACAAAGCTTAAAAATAAGCCAACTATAAGCAATAAGCTATGGCAGTTGACCAAAGTTGACCAAACAAGGGAACTAGCTTGAACCAGCTAGTGTGGGACCCACTACGGCAAATTCAGGTCTAAATTAGTTAGGTTAACTTGTTTAAGCAAGAAAAAGCTAGGGGTGACCACTGAATAAGTCAATAAGCCAACAAATAAGCAATTGGAACTTGATGTTTGACTGAAAATGAGACAGGTTTGGTGGTTGAGTCCAAATGGGGTCCACTGGGTTTGGGGTCAAACTATTGGTCAAAGTTTCAAGCCAGGTAGGAGGGGGGTTGAAATGAACAGAGGTGAAGGCCTGAGGACCACTGATATGGCCAGAAAACCACCACCAAGGTGGTGGTGTTGGGTGTCTGATCTGCACAGCAGAGCAAAGCTCAGCCCTGCAGCCCACTTTGGGTGGCTGTGGGGCCCAGAAGAAAATTCTCAAAAATGTAAGGAAGCTGGGATCATAAAATTGAGCTGATATACTTCAAATCCTAAAAAGCTCAAACTCTAGTTCTCTCTACAAAATTCACAAATAATCCCACAACTTTTGGAAAAATCTGAAAGCTTGCAATTTGACTTTTCATATAAACTTAAGATTTTGACTTTTATGAGTTTCTACAGGTCCTAATTGATTTAATAAGTTATAATAACACTAATTGAAGCTGAAATGATCATAGTTATCACAATCTAAGCTAGGATTAAAAGTGTGGTAAGCCAAATTCCCAATAGTTAAGCTGTTGGGAGAACTAGTGTCCAATTTTTGATTTTTTGAGAAAGTGACCCAAGTAATGGTCACATTAAACCTATATGAGTCTAATGACAATGAATCAGCAAACCCTAACTCCTAATAACAACAACAACAACTCAGCATAACAACTTGTTCCAAACACCCCTTTATCACACTGTTTTAAAGAATTTCAAAGCAAATATGTGATTTAATACCTAAACTCTACTGATCTAGATATACTAAGTTAAATTAAACCTAAGAAAACAAACTTGAATAATTAATGACAACAGTTAACACTTGGCAAAATATAGAGTGAAGCATGGTACAATAAAAAACTCTTACTTGGCATTCTTAATTAGTGACTGAGAACAAGGATCATAAGTACCACCTAAGTATCTCCCAAGAGATCCTAGACCATCTTCATTCAATCATAATTCACCTCTGAATCATACCATAGCTGCTCAACTGTTGCAGTTGACTTTTGTTGACCATGGAAGTTTAAATTTAAACAGAAGCCTAAACTAATTGGATTCTCAGTAAGCTATCATTTAGATTAATTGAGCTCATAAAAACAGATAAGTGGCATGAACAAGGCTTTAACTAATAAAAAAAAAAACTTAAGATTTTTATTAAAACTGAACTCAAACAACGAGACTGAGAATTGAACCTGAAAGCTTGTATTAATATTAAAAGTGGATTACGACAATAAACTAAGATCACATGATTTAAAAACATAAAGAAAAGAGTTACATGATTTAAAAATACACTAAATGCTTAAAACTAAATTAACTACTAGCTTCTACTTCTCTGCTTCTGGCTCCTTAAATAATCAACAATTAGGGTTTTGTGGGCCCTCTGAGCTTTTCCCACCTTTGCTTGTGACCATTGGATGATGGACTTTGATCTTGACCGTTTGAAGAATTTGGCGCCAAAATGAACTTTGTCAGCTTCTTTGATTATGGAGGCCAAGGGAGCAATCTTGGAGGTTTGTGCTTGGCTTGGAGTACCAAGGGGGGGGGGGAAAGGTTGAGTGTTGTAGGGTTGAGGCAGTGTAAGGGTTATGATGGGTGTAGCAGGGTAGTAGCAGGGGTAGGGTGGTGATGTGGAGAGGGTGAGGTGGATGGTTGGTTGACCAGGTCAAATGGTCAAGGATGGGGGTGGTCAAAGGAACGGGGTGTTTGTTTATTTTATGGTGGTGGGCTGGGTGAAGTGGGCTGGATGGGAGGGTGAATGGGCTTGGTTTTGGTTTAATGGGTGGGCTAAGTAATTAAAAGGATCCGTTTGGTTTATTAGAAAAAAACACCACAAGGACTACTTTTGTAAATTATGAAATGTGAGGGGCTGTTTTGTAAATTTTCCAAAGTAACCATAAGGATCATACTTGGCAAATTTGAATATTACAAGGTCCCAAATTAATATTTTTCAAACTGAAACACTCGGGGACCAATTATGTAATTTTTGAAAGTTTAGGGGTCATTTTTGCCAATCTGTGAAAAACTTTTATCCAGGGACTAATATTGAACATTTTTAAATTTCCAAGGACTAAAAATGATTTTTCATCCAAAAATATCCCACCAGGGACCAAATCTGTCAATTACTGAAACTCTAAGGACCTTTTATGCCAATTTTGGATTTTGAGGGGCCAAACATGTAATTTTCTCAAACTTTTTACCCAAGGACTTGTTTTGAAAATTTTTGCCTTTAGAAAACCTTGGGTTGACTTTTCTTTTGTTTTAAAACTTCAGGGACTAGTTTTGTCAATTTTTGAAACTTGAGGGACTGAAACTGCCAATTGTGCAAACTTTGTTCGTTTTTCGTATGTTTTTAAACATTTTGCATCTAAAACATATAAAACACACTTTTGAAATATTTTTAGTATTTTGATGCGTTTATGAGTGTTTTTGGATGTTTTGGCAGTTCAGATACGATAAAAATGATGAGTATTTACACACTCATCAATCCCCCACACTAAACTATTGCTAGTCCCTAGCAATCTTTTGAGAAAAACTTGATGGATTTTAAACTCTTTACCAAAAGCCATCACTTCTGGAGTAGCCAGGTGTAAGAACTATGGCACACCTGATAACCGTGTGATTTTGAGCAAACCACCAGCTGTCAACGGATTTGATTAGTCTTTACCAATAGCCGTTTGCTTTTGGACTAGCCAGCTCTTGATGGAATAGTCAACATCTTGGTGAGCTGATTACCAATTATGGTTTTTCCACGGCCTTTACCACAAGCCATAATCTTGCGGGCTAGCCAACTCATTTGTTTTCGGGGAGTTGAGGAACCATACAATTTTGGGCAAATTGCAAGCCATAAACGGATTTGATATGTCTTTACCAAGAGCCGTTTACTCCTGTACTAGCCAATCCCTTTTGTCGGTTAGACAAGGTGGACTGATTACCACAAAAATTTTGAACTTTAGTGAAAAATTTTTAAAATTTTTGGTCAAAAACGGGGGTACTAGATAGTAAAATATGATAAAATTCGCTAGAATAGTGAAATACCCCCCACACTTAGGATGAATATTGTCCTCAATATTCAAAGTCCCGGCTATTATGCCGACATTTTGAACATAAAAGGGCAACATTACAAGCTAAGCGTGGAAAACACCATTTTGTTTTTCACTTCATTTGTAACCACAGTGGGGTAACTTCCCCACACTTAGGGTGAAAACCCTATAAGCATGCTACTGTTTTTGTTTACCGAGTCTCTAGCTTGACTCGACCCCGAATTCATTTGTCCTTGGGGAAGCATGATGTGGAAGAAACAATCTCCATCGGACTTTCATTCAAGATGTTTGGACAAACATTTGAAGCACGTGAAAGTTCCACACCGATGAGATATGTATCCGGCTCAAGATAATGATACATGAAAATGCCGGGATCAAAGATAGTGTCTTCATTCTCGAAGGAGTGAAGAACAAGAGAAGTCACCTTGTAGGTGAAGAAAAGGAAGAAAACCATGATGAAAATCATGATGAGATCTTCTTCCACGAGAGCAGGCTCCGTAGCCTGAATTTGGATTTCAAGGGTTAAGCTCGTAAATAACCCGGGAGGGTGGATGGGAATTTGCAAATTCTCATAATTGAGAGCATCTCCCCCCGGGCTATCAAACTCTAGAGGAGTCATGGTATGATGAGTGAGTTCACCGGAGAACTCCTCATGAAGAGAATTATTCACAAGATGTGAATTTGTGAACTCATGTTCCGTAATAGACTCATCACAATCCTCATTCCGAATACCAAAGAGTGAATTATCAGAAATCAAAGTGAATTCAGATTCGAATTCAAATAGAGGATTGGTGAGAGTAGTATTGAATGTTTCGGGAACAAAGAAATTATTATTCTCTATTGGACTGCTGGGATAAGAAGTGAGTGACGGATCATGATATAGGAGACTTTCAAGTTCTCCCAGATCGGCTTCAAAGTCGAGGAGACCATCGTCACTTTCCAATGAAAGTGGATTGATGTGAGTAAGTTCATCAGCGAACTCCTCAAGAAGAGGATCAACATCAGACTAAGGGAGTGATGCCTCGATATACTCAATGTCTCCGTGAGATGTACAATCATCATTAAAATCTGAGAAAGTCTCAAAATGATCGTTTGAACACTCAAGAGGGGAAGGAATATCACACATGTGCTCAAGAGTTCCCTGTGACTCTCTTGGGATTGGAACAAGGTTCTCAACACTAGACTTTATGAATTCGTCCGATTCCCTTTCAGGAACAGTGTCAAGATGCTCGTCCCCCATGCTCAGAGAATGAGTGGGAACCTCGGGTGTGATAGCAGTTGTTTGAGATGGAATCTCAACTGCAGGGATATCAGTTGATGAACTTGATGAAGTTTTATAAAATTCAAGGATGTCAAGTGTATCCTCATCGTCACTGTCATCAAGAATAAAACGGAACAAAGAGCTAGATTTGGCTGCTTTTTCTCTTGCAATTGATTCCCGAATAGATTTTTCATAGGCATCTTGGGCATTTATTCTAGCACCCTGCTCTTCAGCTAGCAATTCTTCCATAGATTTTTGATGAGTATGTCTTTCGGCAAAGTCTTTAACTAAACCTTTAAGCTCATCAACGATTTTCATCATATTTTGCATTTCTGGAAGAAGTGCTTGATTCATATCGTACTATGGAGGTTGGTCATAATAAGGTGTGTCAAAATTGTCACAAGGGTATGGATTCTCCGTTTGACAATCTGAACTGAAGTGTGGACCTCCACAGTAATCACAACAGTAAAACTGATGTGGCTGTGGGTTGTACGTGCTAGAGTCATAACCGTTATCAGGAAACTGCTCATAGACAAGCGTGTTTCCCGATTGACAATCAGAACTGTAGTCTGAACCACCATAGTACTCACAACAGTAAAACTATTGAGAATCATGGTGTGGTAGCTGGTGGAGTAAATCAGTCGTGTCATGGTAGGAATAGGGATCTTGGTTATAGACAGACCCGTTTCCTGACTCTACCATGCCACAACCGGGGCAATTACCTCCATTATAAGAACTACCACACCACAGGCAAACCAGAAAGTGTGGATGAGACATAGAAAGAATAAAAAGGTTTGGGAGGGTAAGGAATGAAGAATCAAAAGGGTAGGAGGATAAAGATGAATATTTTTGGGTTTTTGGAAAGACATTTTGTACAAATGATAAGGAAAATGTTTTTGTGTTCGTTGAAAACTGATTTAAAATGTTTTCGGGAACGGTTTTGTTTTTAAAATAAGAAAATATGAACAAAGGATGGATAAATGTACAATGGAACGAATTCCAAAATCACTAATCAGAAAAACCGTTTAGAATAGCGCGCACACCTCCCCGGCAGCGGCGCCAAAATTTGATTGATGCTAAACCGTCAACCTAAACTGACCAGGTGATGGTCAACAAGGTCAAACAGCCTAGAGTCAATGCTCCGCGGAATATAGTGTTTCCCCGGGTCGTTATGTCCCGACAAGGTGTGGATGGTTATCAAACGGCTTTGTGATCGGGTGAATTTGGATGGAAAGGGGTTTATGATTGATCTGAACTAAGGAATCTACAATAAAATAGCTTAAATAAGCTATATGAATAAGACAGGGAAGTAGGAATAACCAGAAACGTTTAAAACTTAAAACGCGTACGTTCACGTTTAAATAAAACGTAAACGTACAAAATAAAACGTGAAAACTGAAATCTGAAAACACCCAAGGGGTGAAAATGACTTTTTTACAATCTAAAAGATAAAAGAAATTTTTTAGAAAAAGAAAATAAATTTTTACACTATTTAATTATTTATTATTAATTAAATACTATTTAATACTTATTATTAATACTTAAAACACTTAAATATAATATAATATTAATTAAACACTAAAAAGGTGAAAATAAAATTTCTAAAATTATAAAATAACTAAAAATAAGTTTTAAAATTAAAAATAAGTGTTTTTGTCTTTTTGTGAATTTTATATTAATTAATTACTAATTAATTACTAATTATCTAATTAAACTATTTTAAATTAAGAAAAATACTAAATGAACAGTAAAAATTCTAGAAAAATTTCTAAAAATATTTTATAACATACAAAAGCTAGAAAAAAATATAAAAACTAGGTTTTACTTAATAAAAACTAATTATGCTATTTTAAACTAATTATTAATTAATAATTAATAAAACTAAGATTAATTCTAATAAATACTAAATAATAAAATAAAAATCTGTGAAAATTATTATAAATACTTTAATATAATAGGAATTTAAGAAAAATATAAAATTGCTAAGTTCTTGATAAAAATATAAAAATTAAAATTAAAATTAAATTACATTAAATAGAAACTATCACTTAATATTAAATTGTTTTTTCTTGATTTTTCTTTTACAAAACTCTAAAAATACTTAAAACATAAAACTTTTGTGAAAACAAAATTTACAAAGCTTAAAAATAAGCCAACTATAAGCAATAAGCTATGGCAGTTGACCAAAGTTGACCAAACAAGGGAACTAGCTTGAACCAGCTAGTGTGGGACCCACTATGGCAAATTCAGGTCTAAATAAGTTAGGTTAACTTGTTTAAGCAAGAAAAAGCTAGGGGTGAACACTGAATAAGTCAATAAGCCAACAAATAAGCAATTGGAACTTGATGTTTGACTGAAAATGGGACAGGTTTGGTGGTTGAGTCCAAGTGGGGTCCACTGGGTTTGGGGTCAAACTATTGCTAAAAGTTTCAAGCCAGGTAGGAGGGGGTTGAAATGAACCAAGGTGAAGGCCTGAGGACCACTGATATGGCCAGAAAACCACCACCAAGGTGGTGGTGTTGGGTGTCTGATCTGCACAGCAGAGCAAAGCTCAGCCCTGCAGCCCACTTTGGGTGGCTGTGGGGCCCAGAAGAAAATTCTCAAAAATGTAAGGAAGCTGGGATCATAAAATTGAGCTGATATACTTCAAATCCTGAAAAGCTCAAACTCTAATTCTCTCTACAAAA
Organism: Artemisia argyi; assembly: GCA_030686995.1. Classification (NCBI taxonomy): domain Eukaryota; kingdom Viridiplantae; phylum Streptophyta; class Magnoliopsida; order Asterales; family Asteraceae; genus Artemisia; species Artemisia argyi. Next base: position 153,623,446 of record CM060685.1, read on the forward strand.
TTCACAAATAATCCCACAACTTTTTGAAAAATCTGAAAGCATGCAATTTGACTTTTCATATAAACTTAAGATTTTGATTTTTATGAGTTTCTACAGGTCCTAATTGATTTAATAAGTTATAATAACACTAATTGAAGCTGAAATGATCATAGTTATCACAATCTAAGCTAGGATTAAAAGTGTGGTAAGCCAAATTCCCAACAGTTAAGCTGTTGGGAGAACTAGTGTCCAATTTTTGATTTTCTGAGAAAGTGACCCAAGTAATGGTCACATTAAACCTATATGAGTCTAATGACAATGAATCAGCAAACCCTAACTCCTAATAACAACAACTCAGCATAACAACTTGTTCCAAACACCCCTTTATCACACTGTTTTAAAGAATTTCAAAGCAAATCTGTGAATTAATACCTAAACTCTACTGATCTGGATATACTAAGTTAAATTGAACCTAAGCAAACAAACTTGAATAATTAATGACAACAGTTAACACTTGGCAAAATATAGAGTGAAGCATGGTACAAAAAAAAACTCTTACTTGGCATTCTTAATCAGTGACTGAGAACAAGGATCATAAGTACCACCTAAGTATCTCCCAAGAGATCCTAGACCATCTTCATTCAATCATAATTCACCTCTGAATCATACCATAGCTGCTCAACTGTTGCAGTTGACTTTTGTTGACCATGGATGTTTAGATGTAAACAGAAGCCTAAACTAATTGGATTCTCAGTAAGCTATCATTTAGATTAATTGAGCTCATAAAAACAGATAAGTGGCATGAACAAGGCTTTAACTAATAAAAAAAAACTTAAGATTTTTATTAAAACTGAAATCAAACAAGGAGACTGAGAATTGAACCTGAAAGCTTTTATTAATATTAAAAGTGGATTACAACAATAAACTAAGATCACATGATTTAAAAACATAAAGAAAAGAGTTACATGATTTAAAAATACACTAAATGCTTAAAACTAAATTAACTACTAGCTTCTACTTCTCTGCTTCTGGATCCTTAAATAATCAATAATTAGGGTTTTGTGGGCCCTCTGAGCTTTTCCCACCTTTGCTTGTGACCATTGGATGATGGACTTTGATCTTGACAGTTTGAAGAATTTGGCGCCAAAATGAACTTTGTCAGCTTCTTTGATTATTGAGGCCAGGGGAGCAATCTTGGAGGTTTGTGCTTGGCTTGGAGTACCAAGGGGGGGGGAAAGGTTGATTGTTGCAGGGTTGAGGCAGTGTAGGGGTTATGATGGGTGTAGCAGGGTAGTAGCAGGGGTATGGTGGTGATGTGGAGAGGGTGAAGTGGATGGTTGGTTGACCAGGTCAAATGGTCAAGGATGGGGGTGGTCAAAGGAACGGGGTGTTTGTTTATTTTATGGTGGTGGGCTGGGTGAAGTGGGCTGGATGGGAGGGTGAATGGGCTTGGTTTTGGTTTAATGGGTGGGCTAAGTAATTAAAAGGATCCGTTTGGTTTATTAGAAAAAACACCACAAGGACTACTTTTGTAAATTATGAAATGTGAGGGGCTGTTTTGTAAATTTTCCAAAGTAACCATAAGGATCATACTTGGCAAATTTGAATATTACAAGGTCCCAAATTAATATTTTTCAAACTGAAACACTCGAGGACCAATTATGTAATTTTTGAAAGTTTAGGGGTCATTTTTGCCAGTCTATGAAAAACTTTTATCCAAGGACTAATATTGAACATTTTTAAATTTTCAAGGACTTAAAATGAGTTTTCATCCAAAAATATCCCATCAGGGACCAAATCTGTCAATTACTGAAACTCCAGGGACCTTTTATGCTAATTTTGGATTTTGAGGGGCCAAACATGTAATTTTCTCAAACTTTTTACCCAATGACTTGTTTTGACAATTTTTGACTTTAGAAAACCTTGGGTTGACTTTTCTTTCGTTTTAAAACTTCAGGGACTAGTTTTGTCAATTTTTGAAACTTGAGGGACTGAAACTGCCAATTGTGCAAACTTTGTTCGTTTTTCGTTTGTTTTTAAACATTTTGCATCTAAAACATATAAAACACACTTTTGAAATATTTTTAGTATTTTGATGCGTTTCTGAGTGTTTTTGGATGTTTTGGCAGTTCAGATACGATAAAAATGATGAGTATTTACACACTCATCAGTTCCATTTTGGGTAATGGTGATGGTGATGAAGTTTTGGATGGTTGGGTTTGAGCACTTGGTGGACTTGGGTCAATGGGTGATTTAGTAGGTGGTGGAGTGAGCTCATTAGGTTCATTGGGTGATGGTGATGGAGATGCAAGGTTCAAAAAGTGTTCATTTTTTATAGGTGATGTGAATTCATCCGAAGATGAGGAGCTTAGGTTGATGGGTTGATTAGACCATAGTGGTTTAACACTTATCCGGGCGGTTTTCCGGACGGGTCGTGATGGTTGAGAGGTGATTGTTGACTTAGTCATGGTGAAAAATGGTTTAGAAGTTTCAGAAATTGTGGTGAAGAAGGTGTGATTTGATAGTGTTTTGGATGGCTTAATTTATAATGTTGAAGGATTATGGAAAGGAGTGTTTGGATTTGATGTTAGTCCATACAAAAATGGAGGTTTCTAATGATTTGGAAAACTAATTGTGGGTTGTCAAATCATGGAAGTCAATCCAATGAAAATGGTGAAGTGAGAAGACAAGTTTTGCACTAAATGCTTAGTGGTTTTGGTGGATTTGTGGTAGTATAGATCTCAGGGATTTCAAGGATCCCTTAAAAGGGTTCCTTCCTTTATGTGTGAGGGGTCCTTGAGGTTGTTATGGCAAATTTTGAATTTTGGCGGGAATTGGTTTTGGTTAAGTTTATGGAAGAAGGAGTACCCTATTATGCTAAACACATTGCAAGAAATGGGTTTCTACCCAAAAGGATTGAATTTTGGTGTTTGGATGTTGAATTGGTGAAAATGAAAACAAAAATTCTGCAGGCTGTTGGCGGCACCCTCAGAATACACTGGCGGAACCCATTTGAGGGTGCCGCCTAGTCCGTTGGGCCATTTCTGGAATTCCCAGAAATTGCACTGGCGGAACCCAATTTTGGGTACCGCCAGATCCGCCAGAGCTTCAGAAAAGGGCAGTCCGCGTTTTTGACCCGTGAGACAATTTTCAAAATTTTCGAAAATTCCTAAAATCCAAAAGATAAGGCATTTCTGGTTGGGCAATGCAAAAAATAGAAACGTAAACAAACATTTCATAGGACTTTGACCTTGAGGTCGAGAATTTCACTATACTTAGTGAAAAGATCATAAACTTGAAAATTTGACAACTTGCCAAGAGTTGTCTACCTGCATTAAAGTTAGATACTACATGTTCCAAATTCTATCAAACATTGTACTAACACAAATACATCACGAATATTGTTTAAACGACCAAATTTATTCAAATACCACCTAATGCCAAACACTCCTACACACCCGCACTCATTGACGACCAATCTTGTTCTTGAGCTTTCCAAGGAATCTTCCAAGATTCTTGAACATCCCCTTTGTTTGCTTGAACTCCGCCGACTCATTTGGAATATCCGAAAGTTGGGATAGGTATTCGAGAGGTGGGAGCCTAGAGTTTGGCAAATTGTCATCTTCACTCATTGAGGAAGATGATGATGAGGTAGGAGGATGAGGACGTTTTCCTTGGGCTTTGTACACTCTCTTATCACTAAGTGGGATAAAGGTGTGTGGAATGAGAGTGTAGTCAAGACGAAGACCATTTGGAGTTGGTGGAATGGGTGAGATGAACCTAAAGAGACGGGTCAAGAGCATTCCATATGGCATAGCCGTTGTGCCATGCACGGGAATGTCGGCCATTCTCTTGGCCATGTAGTAGGCAAGGTTGAAGGGTTGCCTAACGGACAAGGAGTAGAGCATGTAGCAAAGGTAAAGATTGAAATGGTTACGGTTTCCTATTGTGCTAATGACATTGGCTCTAAGGACTTCCTCCCATTTCTTGAATTGGGGTTTGAGTTCGTTCATTTCCATTCCATATGGGTCCTTATCGACCTCATTCCCCGAACGGGTTCTCCTAGTGGTGGTGGTCCTAACAAAGAGGTGGTCACAGAGTACGTCTTTTGAGACAAGGGGTGTATCATAAGGGTGGATACGGTCTTGGAGGCTGTCAAGAGTTGAGAGGGAGTGCAAGTCGGAATAGAGGCAAGTACCACAGTTTGGAACACCTAGGATTTGAGCAAACTCCTCAAGAGTGAAGGAGTATTGATGACCGCTAACCCTAAAGTTGATAGACATATGACCATAATCATCCGTGGAGAGGACAGAGGATGCATAGAACTCTAGAATGAACCTAGGACAAATAGGCTCGTCGATATTCTAAAGACACTCAAAGTTGATTGTGGCAAATTCGGCGTAAAGGTTTGTGCCTTCTAGGAAAGACGGGTCAATGGTTCTACCCTCATGGACAAGTGTTTTTCTTGGGCTTTGAAAACGTTTACTTGGTTTGGGGTAAGGCCTTTGGTTTTGTGGTGTTTTGGTAGGTACTTAATGGTGTCCTTGTGGTCGTAGTGGGTTAGAGGAGGCATGATGATTCCTAGAACAACAAAATTTCACATTTTAGTTTAAGTAAACCACTATTATAATGTGGATGTTCTAGTGTGTGCCTATATGAAAACAATGTGGAGGTGCGGTTATCTTAACTCATTTTGATGCTTCAAAATCGTTTTATGCAAGTTTTGTTATAAAACAAAAGATAACCCAAACGCTCCTAGTTCAATGTAGCTTCGTTTAAATGTACCCGAAAATACATATTGGTTATGTATTCCCTTTAGCATTCAAGAGACATTATGCAAGTGATGTTTTAAACATAACGTTTTGATTTTGTATTCTCAATGTGAGATGAAAAAATATTTGTCCTACTTGTGAGAATTTTTTGGAAGGATTTGACATGGGGTGTTTTAGTAAACATGTTTATACTAATTAAGGATGCAATTCCTAACTATGGGAGACATGATTAGTTTTGTTAAACACCTAATCTTATGCATGAGTTTTTTTTTTTCAAGTTAATGCATAACCCCAAGTTTTTGTTTTTGTGAAAGAAATAGAATTCCTAGACTCAGATCAGGATTATAATCATGTTTAGAATACTTACAATGATGATTGAATTGCAATGTAAATGGATGGAAGACCAAGAATTCGTAGGTATGGATGGATGGTAAAGTGAATAGTAGCAGTTTGGAAGTGGTGGTATGAGATAATGAGTGTTTGGTTTAATATAAACAAAGATTTTGGTTTTGCAGGTCGGCGGATACGGCGGACCCCTGAAATGGGTTTCGCCCGTTGTGTCTGAGGGTTCCGCCGACCCTGCTGAGAAAAAGAGTTATGGATTTGTTTTGATTTTTTTGATTTTTGTCTAATGTCCAGAACTACAATGTAGGTTCCATGAGTCCTAAGCCTAGCCTAAGAAGGTTAAAAGGTTCACGTTTAAGGGGTTTTGTGAGAATGTCGGATATGTTGTCTTCGGAAGAAACTTTCTCAATTGAGATATTTCCTTTTTGAACGTTGTCACGAAGGAAATGATGACGGATTTCAATATGTTTGGCACGAGTATGTTGAACCGGGTTTTTGCTAAGATCAATGGCACCTTTGTTGTCACAAAGAATTGTGATGTCGTTGAGTTGAATTCCATAGTCGACAAGAGCTTGCTTCATCCAAAGAGCTTGTTGACATGCCTTTCCGGCCGAAACGTACTCGGCTTCCGTTGTTGAGATAGCAAGAGCCGTTTGATTCTTAGAGAACCATGAGGTGAGACAATGTCCAACAAAAGTACAAATACCACTTGTACTTTTTCTATCGACATAGTCACCGGCATGATCCGAGTCGGCATACACTATGGTGTCTATTCCCGTTCCTTTGGGATACCTTAAACCTAAATGTGTAGTGCCCTTAATATACCTAAAAATCCTTTTAACGGCTTCGAGATGGGTAGTTTTAGGATCTTCTTGAAAACGAGCACATAGACAAACACTAAACATAATGTCGGGTCTACTAGCCGTTAGGTAAAGTAGACTACCAATCATACGTCTATATTTAGTGCTATCTACGGATTCACTTTCCTCATCCTTGGTGAGTTTAGTTTCCGTGGACATGGGAGTTTTGATAGGTTTCGAATCTTCTAGTCTAAATTTCTTAAGCATGTCCTTAATATATTTAGATTGGTTAAAGAAGATACCATCTTCTAGTTGTTTGATTTGGAGTCCTAGGAAAAAGTTGAGTTCTCCCATCATACTCATTTCAAACTCGTCATGCATGATTTTTGAGAAATCCACACATAATTCTTGACAAGTTGATCCGAATATAATGTCATCAACATAGATTTGGACTATGATAATTTGTGAATCTTTCTTCTTAGTGAAGAGAGTATTATCAACTAAGCCCATGGTATACTTATGGTCAACTAGGAATGTTTTGAGTCGATCATACCATGCTTTTGGAGCTTGCTTAAGTCCGTAAAGAGCCTTTTTAAGTTTGTAAACATGATTTGTTTTTTCAAAATCGATGAAGCCCGGTGGTTGAGCAACATACACTTCTTCATTAATGACTCCGTTTAGAAATGCACTTTTGACGTCCATTTGAAAGAGTTAAAAATTGTGTGCACATGCATATGCAAGTAAGATTCTAATTGACTCGAGCCTAGCAACCGGAGCAAAAGTTTCATCGTAGTCAATGCCTTCTTGTTGGTTATATCCTTGTGCAACTAGCCTAGCTTTGTTTCTAGACACAATTCCATTTTCATCCATTTTATTACGAAATACTCATTTTGTTCCAATTATAGTTTGACTCTTTGGTTGAGGAACTAATGTCCATACGTCATTCCTAACAAATTGGTTTAACTCTTCTTGCATTGCAATTACCCAAGACTCATCTTTAATGGCTTCATTAATATTTTTAGGTTCAATGGTTGACACGAAACAAAAGTAGTTGCTTTCATTTTGAACTTTTGACCTTAGTGTTCTTTCGTTAATATTGCCAATGACACCATCTAATGGATGCCTTTTAGATTCTTTGACATTGACAAGTTCTTTGTTAAATAGTTCATTTTCTTTGTCATCACTTAAAATTTCTTGATTTTCTATTGCTTGGCTTTCAACTAAGTCATCATCTACCAAAGGTGATGTCTTAGAGGGAGGTGGACTCTCGTCAAATGTTACGTTCAACGATTCCTCGACTCTTAAGGTTTCTTTGTTCAAAACAATGTATGCTTTACTATTTTGTGAATATCCAAGAAATACACCTTCATAAGACTTTGGGTCAAATTTGGTGAGATAATCCTTGGTGTTAAGAATGAAACATTTACTCCCAAACACTCTAAAGTATCCTAATGTAGGCTTTTTACCTTTATATAGTTCATAAGGAGTTTTATTCAAAAATGGTCTAATTAAGACTCGATTTAAAATGTATGTTGATGTGTCAACGACATTACACCAAAACTTTTGTGGAATGTTTTGTTCATTAAGCATTGTTCTACTCATCTCTTGTAATGTCCGGTTTTTACGTTCTACTACACCATTAGATTGAGGAGTACGTGGAGCCGAAAAGTTATGAGTTATACCATTATTATCACAAAAGTTTCCAAATTGAAATTTATTATCAAATTCACGACCGTGATCCGTTCTAATAGACACAATATTAGATCCTACTTGATTTTGAATTTTCTTACTTAGAATCTCAAATTTATCAAAAGCTTCATTTTTACTTTTCAAAAATTTTGTCCAAGTATATCTTGAGTAATCATCAACTATGACCAAAGTGTAGAAGTTACCTCCATAACTTTGTATAGCGGATGGACCAAATAAATCCATATGTAAAAGTTCTAGACACCTAGATGTAGAAACCAAGTTTTTAGCCTTATGGCTATTATGGACTTGTTTACCGACTTTGCAAGCATCACAAAAGTGTTGGTCATATTTCAACTTAGGTAGGTTTTGAACTAAGTCTTTGGAGGAGAGGTTTTGGATTAGTCTCATGTTAGCATGTCCTAAACGTCTATGCCATAAAGTTGAAGATTCATCTAATGAGGTAAGACAAAGTTTGTCTCTAGATGTTGGATCCATCTTCATGACATATACGTTGTTCTTAAGGACACCTTTGGCTATGGTTATACCATCTTTAAGTATTTTACTTCCATTTTCACTAAAAAGAACATTATACTTATTACGACAAAGTTGACTAATACTAAGGAGATTAAAACCTAAGTTATCAACATTAGCTACATCATCAATAAAAAGGGAGTCATGAGAGATTGTACCTTTTCCGATGATTTTGCTCTTAGCATTACTACCAAACGTAACATTACCACCGTCACATTTGTGATAAGAAGTGAAGAGGCTTTTGTTATCCGTCATGTGCCTTGAACAACCGCTATCTTTAATCCATTCATCCGGTTCCAAACAAACTTTGAGGCACACCTATTTTATGAAAAACACTCAAACATTTGGTCCCCAATTTCTCATGGGTCCATTTTGGTTAAGCATACCATTAATTTGTTCCAAGTATGAAAATAGAGAATAAGGGTTTCATGGCATGTGGTTTAGAGTTTGGTAATGTCTAGGAGTGTTTTGGTTCCAAACATGTTGGTAGTTTGGTCGAGCGTTGAAGTTGCTCTTTGGAAAGGGGCGTTTGGGAATTGGAGTCTTAGGTCTTGGTTGAGTAGTTTTAGCTCTAAATTCATTTTTACTAAATCCTACTCCAGTTTTAAACACAGGTTTTGTTCCATTTTTGTATGTAACTTTAACAAATTTTGAACGATCCGAAGTGGATGGAGTTACTGCTGCAGCAGACCTGGCGGAACCTTCGGGACCAACGGGCGGAACCCTAAATTGGGTTCCGCCTGATCCGCAGGCTGCTGTAGCAATTTTATTTGTTTCTTGTGCAATCTTTTCTTGTTTCATTTGACCCTTTGAAGTTTCTATTTTCGTAAATCCTAGTCCTGTTTTATCAAAGGGTGACTTTTGAAGTTTCATAATTTCATCCGCACAAGAAATGCTCTTATCGAACTTCTTAAACTTTGTGGTTTGTTTTATTAGATCATTTTGAGTAATTTTGAGTTTCTCAACTTCTAGTTTAAGCTCTTCACATGATTTTCAAGGTGTGTCAATACATTTACTCTTTTCTAATCTCTTAGCTTTTTCTTTTAACTCATAAACTTCATTTTCTAAAAACTCCTTTTTAGTTTTCAAAAATTTATTTTTGTTTATGATTTTTAAGCTCAATTCACAAAGTTTGTTATATTCTTTTTGTAAAGTGTCATCATCAATAGAGGAGTAAGATGAGTCGGATAATACCTCATTTGAGTTGTGAGCCATGAGAGCAATATCGTCATTCTTTGGCTCATCGTCATCTCCTTCATAGTCACTCCAAGCACCACCCACAAAAGCTTGTTGAGGTTTGCTCTTGGGTGGTTTTGGACATTCTCCTACAAGATGACTTGTGTCTCCACACCTATAGCATTTTCTTTCAACCTTTCCTTTCCTATCATCACGATCTTTTCGGAAAGCTTTCTTGTCATCTTTAGGTTGCCTTACAAACTTTCCTCTTCTACGAAAGAACTTCTTGAAGTCTCTAACGGCCATAGCATATTCCTCATCATCACTATCCGAAGTAGATTCTTCGTCATCACTTGATTGGACTCTAGCTTTCAAGGCAATGGATTTAACTTTTTCTTTCTTGCCTCTAACTAGTTCCGAATCTTTTTCCATTACCATTTCGTGAACTTTGAGGTTTCCAATTAGCTCATCAAGTGACATGCTTGAAAGATCTTTGGATTCTTCAATTGTCGTCACTTTTTCTCTCCACTTCGGATGGAGTGCTCTAAGAAATTTCCTGACAAAGTTCTTACTACAAAAAGATTCGTCAAGTGCTTTAAGTGAAGTAATAATAGTATTAAACCTAGCAAAAGCATTATCAATAATCTCATCTTCGGAAATAACAAATTGTTCATATTGTTGAACAAGAAGATCAATTTTGTTATCTTTAACTTGTGAGTTTCCTTGATGAGTGACAATTAAAGATTGCCAAATATCTTTGGCGGTTTTACACAAAAAGACTCTTTCATATTCTTTATTAGGCAAAGCGTTGTAAAGCATCATTTTAGCTTCATTATTTTTACCAATTAATTTCTTTTGATCATCATCTTTGATGTTAGTAACTACGTTATCACCATCAATAATTATATACCACAAATCTATATCTTTTGATTTAACGTAAGTTTCAAAACGGTTTTTCCAATAAATAAAACCATTTGCTTCAAAGAGTGGTGGTCTTTGCATAGATTGCCCTTCTTTGTAATTTTCAAAATCCATGGATCGTTTCAAGTTTTAAAACACAATATATTTTAAAAGCTTGAGTAACGTAGCTCTTGATGCCAATTGTGGAAAACTAGAAGGGGGGTTGAATAGTTTACCGATTAAAATCTTTTTAACTTGTTAAGTTAGCTTTGAAACTTTCCGTTTGATCAAAGATATATACACAAACATAATATATAACATGCAAGTAAATGAAAGAAACGATCAAACCACAACACGAGTATTTATCGTGGTTCGGCTACAAGGACTCTTTTTCCTTGCCCTACGTCCACGCCCCGAGTATCCAACTCGAGAGTTACTTTCACTAGTCAACAAGCTCCTTTCACCGGCGGAGAAAACCTTACACGTCGCTTATACTTTTACCGACACAAAGCTAGATGTCGAGTTCTTTACCAAGGGTACAACCACTCCCGTTAGTTCTTTTACAAGGGTACAACTACTCCCGATACACTTTGTATTTTGAGGAATAAAATACTAACCGATCACTACTGAAAATACACAATCAAATGAAGTGTAAACTACATAAATCTACACAATGCTAAGCTAACAAGTCTTGCAACATTGTGTTGAATACTTGTTACTTTTTAGTAAGCTCGTGAATCTCTTTGCTACAAAAAGAAACTTCACATATGAAATGTTAAGAGGTTAGATGAAAGAATGAATGTGTGTGTAAAATATGATCTCAAGTGATGAGCCAAAATTCAACTTGTGGCTCAATATTTATAGCCAAACCTTCTGCAGGTCTGGCGGATCAGGCGGACCCCTCAAAAGTGTTCCGCCCGTGTACCTCCAGGGTACCGCCGGGCTTGCAGTTGGTTTTGCAATAAATCTTGCAAACCAAACAAAGTCACATCTCATTACTCTTGCAAACTGATGAGGCGAAAAATGATCCGTTTTTAGGGGGTCATTTAAGCCCGAATCCGACTTTATTTGATCAAATATTGCCCTAAATCGTTCCTTTTGTGATTTTAGGTACTTGGAGAGTGAATTCTGGAAAAGAAGCCGTTTCGGACGTTTTTGGAGCCTAAAAATGAAGAAAACGGCAAAGTCTCAAATTTCTATGCTGGGAACAGTGCATGAAGGCGTCAAGAGTTGCTCTTGACGGCGTCAAAGTCCCAAGAATAAAATACCGTGGTTGATGACGGCGTCACATAGGCCGTCATAAGTAGATCAAGGCCATCCGAGGAAGTATTTGGCGGCGAGATGACGGCGTCACACCCTTGCTCTTGACGCCGTCACCCTTGTTTTCCTATATATAGTTTTCTAGTTTTTCACATTAAAAAGAGGGAGAAATTTTGGTGAAACCCTAAAGACGAATTTGGTGCAACTTTTACAGGTTTTTCAAGGGTTCCAAACCCTTGATACCTTGCATTGTAATTGAGATAAGTGTTCTTCTAATTCAATCAATATGTCTATGTGTTGGTTGTCTATATCTTGTTCTTGTCTCAATTCCATTATGCTAGGCTAGATCTCTTTTGTGTTTGCTTAGATCTAATGAAACCTAGATGTTGATTATGTGTTGATTACTTGTTTATTCTTGTCTTGGATGAATGATTTTATATGTTAGGCTTAAGAAAACTGGCAGATCTCCAAATGGTAACATGCTTGAACGTCTTAAGAAACATGAACCGAGGTGTACTAGGTCTTTATTGGTTGTATTTAATGCATGAGCCACTGTTTACAATCCCTATAGTTGTGCTGGGTCATGGTGTAGGAGGAGATAAGAGCTCATAGAATTGGGGAGTTATGTATGCCACCCCATGAATGGTATTAAGGAATACAATCCGTCATCCATGCAATTATAACGAGTAATTAATGTGTAAAAGATATCTAGGGAGTAGTGAAATCTAAGTAAACACATTTTCTCCAATTACTGCTCACAACCTTAGTATAAATTAGTTTATTTTCATTTTTAGCATTTTATTTTGATTGCATCTTAGTTTTGGGTTAGTTGAATAGCAACTAATTCCGCCCACTCTTCCAAAAACCGATATTTTAATTGCTTTCTAAAAAATATAAAAACACAAAAATAATCATCCCTCATCTTTAGAACTAGTATTTAGGCTTTCTAATCCTAGCGACACTATTCCTAAGCTGAACGATCAATCCCCCGGTACTTGTCACTATACTATACTACAACGATCAGGTACACTGCCTGGTGGGGGTTGTAAGCTTCTCGAGATCCCTCGAGAGGTAAAGCCTGTTGCGATTCCCACGCATCAAGTTTTTGGCGCCGCAACCCAGGGAATAGTTATTGTCTAGGTTAGAATTTCTTTTTATTAGGTCTACTTGCTAGATTCCTTTCTAGTAAGATTTTATTTTTATTTTTAGGTCTTCTTTAGTCTATCTTATTTCTTTGTGCCTTTGTTCGTAACTCTTTACCATCCGACATCATGGAAGGTGGTAACATCTTTGAACCCGCCATCCCACCACAACAAAACCCACCACTAGAACCCCTTAGGCCCCGAACCTTAGGAGAGTACTCCCGACCTAGCCACCAAGGCTACCGAAACACCATTGAGCTCACCGGAGCCAATGTGACCCCCTTGCGATCCGACACCATCCGGTTGGTGCAAAGTGGATGTGCATTCCATGGACTTCGTTCCGAAGATCCAAACCAACATCTTAAGGACTTTCTCAAAATCGTAGATTCCATAGACCTAGGTGTTGAAACTAGAGAGACTACCCGTCTACGCCTATTCCAATTCTCTCTACGGGATCAAGCTAGTCAATGGCTTGAGCGTTTACCCGCGGGATCCATCACCACATGGGATGATCTCACCACTCGTTTTCTTGCTCAATTTTTCCCACCGGGGAGAACTACTAAGCTTAGAAATGACATCTTCATGTTCCAACAACGTCAAAATGAATCTCTTTATGAAGCATGGACTCTTTTATGACCATATCGACATCTCCACGAGGCGAGCCATTGACCAATCGGCCGGTGGTAAGCTACGTGATCTTAGTGCGGAACAATCATGGGAACTCATATAAGATCTTGCTCTCTATGACAACGAAAGTTGGAACGATCCCCGTGATTTGAACAAAACGGTCAAGGCAATATCTTTGCCTTCGAACAACTCTAGCACTCCCGACCGTAGGATCATGGAACTTGAGGACCAAGTCAAGTTTCTCATGAAATCTTACGATGCTCCTAAGCCTTCAAGCCAAGTGAACAAAATCACTTCTTCATGCGAATTATGTAGTGGTCCCCATGACACTCGTGATTGTGTGGAACTCCCCGGAACAGCTTTTGCGGACTACGCATCCACGCGTACCGACGAAGCGGGAGATAAGTGGTACACTTTCAAGCCCGAGCCAAACCCTTACGATGATTCATACAACCCCTCATGGAAAAATCACCCAAACCTTAGGTGGAAACAAAATCAACCCAATTCTTCCAATCCGCCTAATCGTTACCAACCAAACGGTCCACCATCCAACTGTACTTTCAACAACAATCCTTCTAACAACTATGGTAGTACCGACAATCTTGAAGGATTGATGTCAAAGTTCATGGCATCTCAAGAAGCTCGCATATCTAAGTTTGAAGCCGATTTCAAACAAAAGCAAAGCGAGATGACCACTAGAATTGATGCATTGTTGAAAGTTCTCAATGACCGAGAAATGGGAGCACTCCCAAGCGACACGGTCAAGAATCCGAAACTAACCGTTAATTCCATATCCTCAGTTTTGTCACCCACTTCGTGTCCACAATACTACTCGGTTAAATCAACGAGCACGTGTTTCAAACAAAACCAAGTTCCCCAAAAAGACCAATCAAATAAAACACCCATTATAGAGCCGGTCAAAAGCATAGTTGAAACACCTCTTACGCAAGACCTTGACGATGAATTCAAAGAACTTCACCTTGAACGCCCCGTCATTGATGTCTTAGCGCGTGCTCCTTACTATAGTGCCCTCCTAGAAAAATATGAGAAGTATAAGCTAGGTAAAAATGGGACCGCCTTCGTTCAGAACAAATTGCCTAAAAAGCTTGATGATCCGGGTATATTTGTTTTGCCTTGTAAGATAGGAAGATCCGAAGCTTTCGACACACTAGCCGATTTAGGGTCAAGCCTCAACTTGATTCCCCTACCCTTATTCACCGCTCTTAAGCTAGGAAAGTTAGAGGAAACGGAGGTATTGATAGGGTTAGCGGATGGGAGTATTGCCCATCCGGTTGGAATGATTAAGGATGTAGTTGTTCACGTAGGAAAGTTAACTATATTAGCGGATTTTCACGTCCTAGACATGGTTAGTGACACTACATGCCCATTATTGGTAGGAAGAGGATTTTTAGCAACCGCTAGCGCCATGATAGATTGTAAGGAGTCTAAGATAGCGGTAGGTGAAGGTGATACTTGGTCGGTGTACGATGTAAAGAAGCATAGTTATGATTGTGATGATGAACCAACACCGCATTGGGTAGAGATGAATAGGAGACCGTCGAGGTATGGACCTTGGATAGAAAGGAACTTTATAGGACCTCAATGCCCATTCTATCTAGAAAAAGACTTTGTTGAAAAGACACATTCGGTAGAACAACTCATAGGTAGAGATGAAGAGCTAGACCCCTTTGAGGACCCTTTAGTCTTTAGGAAGATGATTGAGTTATTAAGCATAATGCCCATCAACATAGAAAGGAATAAATGGAAAAGAGAGGGAGATAAGTATAAATGGAGGTGGGACAAGCCACCTAAAGAAGGTGACGGGTCATGGCATATTAGAATGACTTTGTATGATCCGGATGGAGAAAAGTTTGAAAGGTCATACCACACTAAGGAAACCGATAGGAAGTTGAAACCTAAGTTTGATCCCAAAGATGTCCTCAATGAGGAACTCACCCGTATCACGTAGTAACCCATGACTTTGAGTCTAGCTACAAGACTCGTAAATAAAGAAAAGCGCTTCTTGGGAGGCAACCCATGTTTTGTGTGATTTTAATTGTTTGTTTGTTATTTGCTTCCGTATGCATGCTTTACTTTTATTGTTGGTTGATCATGTTTCTCAATTAAAATGTGGAAATACTTTACTATGTTGTTTTGGCCTAGTCTTAACTCCAACCTAAAAGTATTTTTGCAAAAGATAAGTGTAAGGGGAAACCCCAAATATGTTTTTAAGAAACAAATCGATCATGATTCTCCACAATATTAAATGAACATGTATATTCGTATTTGTTAGAGTCAAATGCTTGTATTGAGTCATAATGAAGTTTTGCAGGATTTTCCAGGAAGTAGAACCAAGTTTTTCCAGAAATTTTCCGGAAACTTAACATAAGAATTTCTGCAGGTCCATTCTGACGGCGTCAGAGGTTTACTCTTGACGGCGTCAGGAGTTAAAATCTGGAAATTTTACCGGTTTTGTTTTTCTAACGGAGTCTTATGGTTTTTGTGAATTATTAAGTTTTATAATCTCCAGGAAATCTGCAAACTTTATTCCACAAGCATTATATCTTACTTTGTTTTCTAGGATTTAGTAACTTATATAGGATGCCGCCGATTTTACGCGAGGTTGTCTTGTCTATTTTGTCAGGATTTACAGGTTATTTTCGACAAGGAGATGATTTATATTCTGGAAGGGAAGCTTTGATTGTTCGTTTTCTTGGAGGAAGATTTAACCTGGCCAACCTATAATCCATACCGAGCGAATCAGGGGAGTATTTGATTTCATTCTCTTTACTTTTTAACTTTTACATTCTTTACTTGAACATTGGGGACAATGTTCATCTTAAGTGTAAGGGGAGGGTAAAAAGATGATACCTTACATATGCACTTTCGCTTGAGTTTGTTTTGTTTAATAGTAGATGTGTAATAAAACTATGAGAAATACTTGTTAGTGCAATTTTAACGCCAAATTTAAAATTTTTTACAACATTTAGGAGTGAAACTTTAGCCATAGCAAGCGTCTCATGGATAGGAGATTGTATGACTAGCACATAACCGTATATTCAGAAAAATTTTTCACCCAAATATGTGAGGTTCGCCTTTAGATTTGATAGAAAAAACATTCATTATTAGTGCTTATGAGTGTACCGGTAGCATTTAGATTCTAGAGCTTGCGTTAGTGATGCATCCCGAGACCGCTAGTGAGACTACATTCGTGTGGTAGGATTTACTACATGATAAGAGGCATTAGGATCACCCTTGTGTTAAACCCGTATTATAATTACTTGACCATTTAAGTCATATTACTTGGCTAGTTAAGTCAACTAATTTTTCCCACACCCTTAGCGTTGTACTCATTTTTAGTACACGATACCCCTAGTACACCCCTCCGAGCCTATCTTTTCGTTTCTAACTTTAAGCATTTTACTTAAAGGAAGAATTTGTTACACCCCATTTAAATGTACACCCAAATCGCCTTAGCCTTCCGTGTATGCGCTCAATTTTAGTGCATTATTGTTATTTGTTAAACCCTAAGTTAACTTTCTAATTGATTACATGGTTGCTAAGTCGAGTCATATCCTTGTACATATTGTTTTGGGACGATTGGGACTCATGGGTAAGTACTTATTTTATGGAGTAATGGGGAAGAACATCATTTATTACCCCCATATGTACGTTAATCTTAAAAGTGCTCAAAGTGTTTTGATTTTCTTAATTCGAGTCATTAGATTAGTTTAATGTAAAGTATGTAAAGATTCAAGTGTAAGGGGAACTCTCATCCCCTATGATGTATTATTTTGGATGGTAGGGTAAGAGTGTATTAAAATATATATATATATATATATATATATATATATATATATATATATATATATATATATATATATATATATATATATATATATAGAAAAAAAAGAAGAAAAAGAGAGAAAAAACATACGGACTACCATCCCGTTTTTATTCTATGTTTATTTTATGTTTTTGTTAATTTTCATTTGTTAGCTTAAGTCGAGTCTAGTCTTGGCTTAGCAACGCCATCTTGTTCATGTAATTAACTAAGATTGTTAACTCGCCACCAGTAAAACTTCCTTTATCCAACAAAACCGTGTAATTCATATCCCTATACCTAACGTTACAACCCTTTAAAAGACCTCTTTGATAGGTTATCCTAGGTGCTTACGCCATGTGGTGGAGGTTTGATCCTTTCCCAAGCCTATGGTAATCTATTTTGCTATGACAGGTAGTGAGAGATATCTTCCATTTCCATAATGTTATATTACTTCATTACACCCGAGAGATGTGAGTATCTAAACACTATTTGTGAGGTGCTTGTGTATGACCTCCGTGCTTGTCTATTGGTCTTTAGTGGAATGATTATTTGTTGTAATTACTTTTATATTAGTGTTAAATGACCCCTAACTTGTCTTTTGAGTAGAATAAAAGCGCATTTGCTTGAGGACAAGCAAATCTCAAGTGTAAGGGTATATGATGAGGCGAAAAATGATCCGTTTTTAGGGGGTCATTTAAGCCCGAATCCGACTTTATTTGATCAAATATTGCCCTAAATCGTTCCTTTTGTGATTTTAAGTACTTGAAGAGTGAATTCTGGAAAAGAAGCCGTTTTGGACGTTTTTGGAGCCTAAAAATGAAGAAAACGGCAAAGTCTCAAATTTCTATGCTGGGAACAGTGCACGAAGGCGTCAAGAGTTGCTCTTGACGGCGTCAAAGTCCCAAGAATAAAATACCGTGGTTGATGACGGCGTCACATAGGCCATCATAAGTAGATCAAGGCCGTCCGAGGAAGTATTTGGCGGCGAGATGACGGCGTCACACCCTTGCTCTTGACGCCGTCACCCTTGTTTTCCTATATATAGTTTTCTAGTTTTTCACATTAAAAAGAGGGAGAAGTTTTGGTGAAACCCTAAAGACGAATTTGGTGCAACTTTTACAGGTTTTTCAAGGGTTCCAAACCCTTGATACCTTGCATTGTAATTGAGATAAGTGTTCTTCTAATTCAATCAATATGTCTATGTGTTGGTTGTTTATATCTTGTTCTTGTCTCAATTCCATTATGCTAGGCTAGATCTCTTTTGTGTTTGCTTAGATCTAATGAAACCTAGATGTTGATTATGTGTTGATTACTTGTTTATTCTTGTCTTGGATGAATGATTTTATATGTTAGGCTTAAGAAAACTGGCAGATCTCCAAATGGTAACATGCTTGAACGTCTTAAGAAACATGAACCGAGGCGTACTAGGTCTTTATTGGTTGTATTTAATGCATGAGCCACTGTTTACAATCCCTATAGTTGTGCTGGGTCATGGTGTAGGAGGAGATAAGAGCTCATAGAATTGGGGAGTTATGTATGCCACCCCATGAATGGTATTAAGGAATACAATCCGTCATCCATGCAATTATAACAAGTAATTAACGTGTAAAAGATATCTAGGGAGTAGTGAAATCTAAGTAAACACATTTTCTCCAATTACTGCTCACAACCTTAGTATAAATTAGTTTATTTTCATTTTTAGCATTTTATTTTGATTGCATCTTAGTTTTGGGTTAGTTGAATAGCAACTAATTCCGCACACTCTTTCAAAAACCGATATTTTAATTGCTTTCTAAAAAATATAAAAACACAAAAATAATCATCCCTCATCTTTAGAACTAGTATTTAGGCTTTCTAATCCTAGCGACACTATTCGTAAGCTGAACGATCAATCCCCCGGTACTTGTCACTATACTATACTACAACGATCAGGTACACTGCCTGGTGGGGGTTGTAAGCTTCTCGAGATCCCTCGAGAGGTAAAGCCTGTTGCGATTCTCACGCATCACAAACCAAACAATGTCACATCACATAATATCAAGTCAAACACTAAACTTGCAAGCAACATCTAAGTAAGTCAAACACATTTCTTTCCATAAATGTATAATGACAAAACTTGCCATAAATGTGATGTGACAATTCTATTTTTAGAAAATAAAAAGTGTTGTGTTTTATGAAATGTAAAATGTAGCAAAAGTCTAGTTTATGCAAGTCTTTAAAACTAAGATTATGTTTTACTTAGAAACTAAAGTTTATATTTGTCATTAACAAAACTTAGCGAAGATCGTAAAATATAAATAACGTTTTTAGGCGATATTTGTATTAACATACGTAAATGACTCTCTTCACTTATCTTGGGGAGTTGCGATATACAAACTAGAATAAGGGTGAGCATGGTCCAAAAACCGGACCGACCGGACCGAGAACCGGAAAAGCCATAGACCGAGACCGGACCGAATGTGGTCAGTTCGGTCCGGTCCGGTCTTCGGTCGGTCCGGTCCAATTAGGCATATTTTGGCACGTTTTTTCGGTTTTTTGGTCGGTCCGGACCGACCGGACCGAGGACCGAATTTTCCAAAATGCCTAGACCGAGGACCGGACCGAATGTGGTCGGTCCGGTCCGGTCCGGTCGGTTTTGTCGGTCGGTCCGGTCCATCCGGTCCGTTTGCTCACCCTTAAACTAGAATCTATAAATAGTACATATATATTTTTTCTACAACTCATGAATTGCAAATTAGAATGTTGAATCCTTAAATTGGTATAAATCATGTGACATGGTTAAGTGCAACAAAGCATGTATTTTTTTGTTTCTTCACCAAAAGGAACGTATCAATGATTCAATTATTTGATGATGTGATGCAAGTGTCGACATGTAGAAAGATATAAGCACGTTTTTTATCGTTTCTACTGAGATGGTAAAAACTAAAGTCTCTTTTAGTTATATGAATGACTAGTTTATTTATAAGTTTTCAACAACTATTAACGTGTGATATCCATTTCGATACATCTAACTATCTTTATATAACGTTCAGTTTTGGGTTTATATAAAGTTTAAGTTTTGAGGGTCATTAATGGCTTAATTTTAGTGGTTAAATACGATGAATTTTTGCTTAATGCCATGGTTTATATTTTGCCATTTTGGTGCAAGTATTGTGAATATAAACAAATGATTGTTTAAGATCCATTTTCCAATTTATTAAGTAATCCACATTTCAACAAACACATTGTTGGCATTTTCAACTCACCATCAAAGAACTCAAATCAACAAAATCTATGTCAAATACACATGTGTATTACTATTTTGTTATGCAACTGGGAAAACATTTGAAAGACATAGAGATAGAGTACAAAAATAAACACAAACCTAGAAAACAAAAACTTTCACACCAAGTTTTTAAAAAAAATCCGCCAACCTAAAAATAGAAGACAATCATCAATACTTACATGGATAAATTAGTTGGATAAATTAGGCATGCAAACTTGGTCCCAAAATTAACAACCCTTCTTTTAAAAACATTGAATTGTAGACATAATCAAAATCCAAAACTTTTTGTTGCCATAACCAAAATTAATTCTTTTTCTATTTTGAAAGAATAAAAAGTAAATTGTATAACAATATATCTTCCCAAAGATGAAAAGTTAATAAAATGCAACTAACTTACAATTCCAAGTTTGTGTATCCAAATTTCTTTCTTCTATATCTTGAAATCATTCTAATGCATCAAGCCATCAACACAATTGAAGAACTTTTATCTCAGAACATGATTGAATTTTGTTTCGGGTTTTGTGTTATTGGTTAATGTGGTGAGTTCTCGAACATGAGGAAGTTAAATAGTGAAAAAAAATATAATAAAAAAAGGTAGCGGGGTTGTAGTTTTGTAATGAAGAGTAGTTTTACCCCGTTATTTAGTTGATGATTGTGTTAGTTAAATAATAAGGTCTTAAAATTTATGGTATAATTCTTTTATATCTTTCTTTACAAAACTAGATAACTAATAAAATTTAAATTTATGTTATAATCTTTTCTATCATTCAAATGTGAGGTGAATAGTGTAAGCGATGTTAAAAACTAAATGTCTAGGTGACATTTAGTTGAAAAACATTTTCTTTCATTTCCTATTTATTATTTTGTAGGAAAGGGGAAGGGAGTTTGATTTCCACAAAACAATAGAAAATGTAAAAAACGTGTTTAGTCTAAAAAACATGTGTTTGTATTTTTCATTTTACAAAACTAGAAAACATGTTTAAGTGTTATTGTTTTATATCTTAATTCAGTTTAGTAAATATTATAAAAACATCTTAAAAAAAATATTATAAACTAACCAACTAAATTATAAAATAACTAAAAAAATCTAATACGAAAAAAATAAATAATTATAAAAGTAAAATATAACATCAGATAACGTTTTTGTTTGTTTATTACGTTTTCGTCCGTTTTTTTTTTTTACTTTTTTGGCCGTTTTTGTCTGTTTTCGTCTTTGTATGTTTTTTTATGTTTTCGTCTGATTTTTTTACATTTTTGTCAGACTTTTTACGTTTTCATCGTTTTTTTTTACATTTTCGTCAGATTTTTAACGTTTTCGTCCATTTTTTTTTATGTTTTTGTCCGTTTTTTTTACGTTTTCGTCTCTTTTTTTACGTTTTCATCTATTTTTTTTTACGTTTTTGTGTGTTTTTTTTCGTTTTTGTTTGTTTTTTAACTTGTTCGTCAGTCTTTTTACGTTTTCTGCCGATTTTTTATGTTTTCAACCGTTTCCTTACGTTTTCGTCTATTTTTTTTTACATTTTCTTCTTATTTTTTACGTTTTTGTCCGTTTTTTAATGTTGTTGTCCGTTTTCTTACGTTTTTGTCATATTTTTTACGTTTTTGTCAGATTTTTTTACGTTTTCATCCTTTTTTACGTTTTCGTATGTTTTTTTACGTATTCGTTTGATTTTTTACGTGTTCGTCAGTCTTTTTACGTTTTCATCCATTTTTTTACGTTTTCGTCTGATTTTTTATGTTTTCATCCATTTTTTTACGTTTTCGTTTGTTTTTTACGTTTTCGTCCTATTTTTTTTTATGGTTTTGTCCGTTTTTTAGTGTTTTCATCACTTTTTTTTACGTTTTCGTCAATCTTTTTAAGTTTTCGTATGCTTTTTTTACATTTTTCTACTTTTTTGTAAGATTTTTTATGTTTCCATATGTTTTTTTACGTTTTTGCCAGATTTTTTACGTTTTCGTTTGATTTTTAACGTTTCGTCCACTTTTTTACATTTTCGTCCGTTTTTTTGCGTTTTCATTGGATTTTGTACGTTTTGACCATTTTTTAATGGACAAAATTGTAAAAAAACATAACAGAAAGGACAAAAACATAAGAAAACATAATAAAACAAGCGAAAACGTAAGAAAAATGGACAGAAATGTAAAAAATCCAACGAAAACTTTAAAAACAAATGAAAATGGACGACAACGTAAGGAAATGTACGAAAATGTTAAAAAACGAACAAAACCGTAAAAAAAAGGCAAAAACGAAAAAAAATAGACATAAACGTAAAAAATGGATGAAAACGTAAAAAAGAGACGAAAACATAAAAAATTAGACGAAAACGTAAAAAAATGAACGAAAAATTAAAAAATCTGACCAAAATATAAAAAAGATAGACGAAAACGTAAAAAAACTGACGAAAACGTATACAATCTAACGAAAACATAAAAAATCTGACAAAAATGTAAAAAAACTGATAAAAACGTAAAAAATCCGACGAAACCGTAAAAAAGCTGACAAAAACTTAAAAAATCGGACGAAACATAAAAAATCTGACAAAAACTTTAAAAAACTGACGAAAACGTAAAAAATCTGACAAAAACATTAAAAATCTGACGAAAATGTAAAAAATCAGACGCAAACCTTAAGGACGGACGAAAACGTAAAAGTTATGACGTAAACATAATTAATCTGACGCAAACATAAAAAATCAGACTAAAACGTAAAAAATCTGACGAAAACATAAAAAAAAAAACTGACGAAAACGTAAAAAATGGGCCGAAAACGCAAAAAAGTGAACGAAAACATAAAAAATCGGATGAAAACGTAAAAAATCTGACCAAAATGAAAAAACGGACGAAAACATAAAAAATCGAACGAAAATGTAAAAAACCTGATGAAAACGTAAAAAAACGGACGAAAACGTAAAAAATCTAGTGAAAACGTAAAAAATAGGATGAAAACGTAAAAAAGCCGAGGAAAACGTTAAAAATCGGACAAAAATTTAAATAATCTGACGAAAACGTAAAAAAACGAATGAAAACGTAAAAAAATGACGAAAACGTATAAAATCTGACAAAAACGTAAGAAACTGACGAAAACGTAAAAAATTGGACGAAAACGTAAAAAATCTGACCAAAACGTAAAAATACAGACGAAAACGTAAAAAATCGGACGAAAACATAAAAAAAGGACAAAAACGTAAAAAATCAGACTTAAACGTAAAAAATCTGACGAAAACATAAAAAAACGGACGAAAACGTAAAAAAGTAACGAGAACTTAAAAACGGATAAAAAAACATAAAAGATCGGCCGAAAACGCTAACAATCGAACGAAAATAAAAATAACGGACGAAAACGGATTGGGGGTATTTTAAAGGAAAATAAGTGGGGAAAAAAAGTGTTTTGTAGTTCTGTGTATTAAAGTTGGAAATATGAATTTTGTATTTTGTAGAGATTTTTTTTGAAAAACACTAATTTGAACGCGATTTTTGTTTTCTTTGTTTTTCACATATATTTTGTGAAAAACAAGGGTGTTTTCGTTCAGCTAAACGCACCCCTAATATTTATGATTTTTTTTCTTTAGATTTTCTTCTAAAAGAGCCTACAAGTGAATGACGCTTCAACAGACCATTTCTTTTGTTATAATATAGTAAGAAATTATTCAATGATTAATAATCTATTTATAACTATAATTCTAAGCAAATAATCAAAAACTTGTAAACTATAAATGGTCATTTTCATTGTCTCACCAACAATATATTTCAAACAATATTCACTCTCCAATATTATTAATTAATAATTTAAAAAACCTACCCATTTGCGCGGTCCACAATCTTTGAATGTGAACAAGAGCTATTTGTACTTCAAACATGTGATGAATTGTTGTAATTGCAGATCCTCGCAACAAAGTGAATAACAAAAGGAGATGAAGATCGCTTATTATTTGTGATCCATAGCTAAATGGAGTAGAAGTTGAACAACAGTATATTGTAGTTACAATGTGAGTATCATATAAATCGAATATATATGATTAGTGAGACTAATATATGTATTTGAAATATAGACCCGTGCATCGCACGGGCATGTTGGCTAATTATATCTAGTTTAAAGAGTTTCGACTTACATTTAGATCATAAAACAGGTGCACAACATCTAATCTTACTACTATGAAATCGGATTCCATAGGACTCTACTTCCTCATCTTTTATAAAGGGGTGCGGGAATGATAGTTAATACATTTCTCCTTGTTCATTTGTTTGTTAATAAAGATACGTTTAAGGTCACTTGTCTATTTATATTAAATCAAAATTCTGTGCTAGCTTTCAACTTTTGTTAATCTTCTACACAAGATATGTGACCATCCAATTAAAAGTTTGCAATCCCTAAGATTTCATATTGCGTCTTTTACGAGACATACAATAGGTGATCTTTTTGTAACCATAACAAAAACTATAACCGTAGAAGTTTGGTGATCACTTCCTTTGCATTGCCATAGTTTGGTCAAAAATTGCGAGAATGTACATTGATGGGTCAAAAAATGACACAAAACAGAATACAGAATCACCCAAAAATTGTTGCTAAAAGAAGACGGACACAATTTGCACATGGTAAATGGCAGTATGGCACAATAAAAACACCATTTATTACAAGGTTACTACAGGTGAAAGATCAACATAATTCAATTTTCTAACACACGAAAGACAGTTTGATAGACGTTTGGCTAAGATGAAACTAATTACACTAGTAGCGCAATGGCAAAAACGCAGTTAAAGACCTTGTTTTTCAAACATCAGCAAAGTACTTCTCTTCGGCATCATCATTAGCTTCTCTCATCCAGTGATCATCCAATGTCACATCTTCGTCTATACTCGAGTAATCAAAATGTTCATGATCTTCACCTGCTAGAAACTTCTGTTGCATCACGGTTGTAAATTGGTCCATTCGGTCTTGCATCTCTTCAGCTGATAAACTAGTAGCTTCTGTGGACCGTTTGTTGCCTAAATTATCCTTGTCATCTGGGACAACCTGAAAAGACAAATAAATCATTCAGGAATCAACATCATAACTAAAGCACTGATTGTTCATCTAAACTTACAAAAAATGGATAAAATGGTGATTAGGCCAACCCAGACCAACTAATACTCATGCTGTATCAACCCTATCCCTTTTGGCCTGTTACCCACCCCAGTCTTAATGAGTCCCGCAAAGTTATCAGACACAATGTATGTCACAAAATTTGCATATGGCATTATCCTCTAGATATGGAATCCTTTATCTACAGCAGGTCAATAAACTGATTGTGCCATCGGAGAGTGATTGGTCATTGGTGTGTACTAGTTTGATAACGTTTCACAATTATCATAATTTTAACGGACCTATCAATAAGGAAGAACACATTAAACGCTAGTATCTAATATCAAAGAAAAAGAACAATGAATTACCTCACGCACATTGGCATCACCATTCTTCCCTTCTTCCACTTCCTCGTCATCGTCCTCTTCCTCCTCCTCCTCTTCTTCTTCCTCTTCTTGTTCCTCTTGTTCTTCTTCTTGTCTCTCGTTACCCACCCATTCCCTTTCATCAACACCTAACCTTTGCTGTTCCATCCTAATCTTCTCCATTAAAAGTGCTTCTTCAGCCCTCCTCAACAACGTCTCAGACCACTTCTCCCCAGGCCTAGACATTCGCCTTCCACTTTGGTCTTGAAATTTCCCAACAAATTCATGGTGCAAATAAGGTTCTCTATCCCTCATTGAATCCTCAGAAAAGAATTTCCCATCATCCATCAACTTATCCATGAATGCGCGTCTACGATTCTTAACTTTTGCAGATCTCGACTTCAGATCCTCGGATGTTGGATTAATCACACTCCGTAGATGATTTAGATGCCAATTGATTTCATAATCGTCACTTAGCATATCAAATTCTTTAAGTTCGTCCAACGTTAGTAGTGACCCATAGCGCTCTGGAATGGACAATTAAGATACATTAATACAAGATTATAACAGTTTGTGCATAGGTTAATTAATAGAAAATAACAAACTTTCAAGCACATAACCACGACCAAGCCAAGCGAATCAAACTATTCAAAGATTATATCGTCCTAAGAGTATAATCTACATGATCAAAAAGAGACCTACGCAACCTATCGCAAAGACTGAAAAAGAAATAGGAGATATCAACATATCATGCTCGTAAAAAACGCGGACTTGAAATCTTAAGCCACTCAAGTCACAATATTCATCACTCCACAAGCCATATACACATGTTTCACTTTGACATTCCTCCACAAATGTTTGCCGTTATGAACCCAATACAACAATAAAAATATATATCATCTTTCGTATAATTGTATCATACTACATAATAATGTTCTAGTAGAATGACTAATGATGGTCAGAAGAATAAGAGGTCGCCAACTAAAGTCGTAAGCCTTTTTTTTTCCGCGTATGCAGCAGTATGACTTCATGATCAACATCACAAATTCACAATTTATATTTAGCAAAACCATGATTCTCATAATTAGTCTTAGCTAAATGTAGGATGGCATGACTGCTCTGTCAAATAACTACCTAACTTGTTACCAAAATACTCCTATATCAGGTCCGATAGTGTAACTTACTTTTTCCATTAGCATATCCTCTTGATTTGAGGCATTTATTCTATGATTCACATCATGAGAAGAAAGACAGAACTACAGAAGAGATGGTAACCTTGATAGATATACTTCTGATAGGTATGTGTAACCACAAATACAAAAGACACACCTAATCTTGTCAAATTCAACATGTCTCATTTCATTGTCAAAAAAAGATGGCATTTCTCCTGCGACCATTTACACATTTTCTTGTCTATGAGTCAGATTCAATATTTTTTGAGTTAAGAAAGAATGGATGAGGACTCAGAGAAGCGAAGATGAAGGAATGGCTCGTAAAGGTAGTATCCTACACAAAATGTTTTCTAATCTTGACAAGAGAATCATCGAGAGTGTAGCTGTTTGGTTAAAGTTACAATATAGTTGCCTCATATAGGTATGCCTATGGACTATGGTAATCGTGGTACAGGTTCACAAAGATAAATATCTTAAAGCATATCAAGGTCAATATCTCTTCTTCCATCTTCCAATGATCCTATTCATCATAGACTAAATAGTTATGGAAATGATACACTGTTGGAAAAAACAAGATACACAATCAGGGTCAATCCTCCCAGTATAGCAGTATTTTAAGAGCTGAGTTTGGTTACTATCTACCATTAACTCATTCCAACCAGGCAGGAATGAACATTGTCAGACTAAAACAAGATACATTTATCTTAACTTGCGGCTCTTCATGCTTATAAGAAACTCCCTCCTCCTAAAACATTTTGTATTTCTACTATGGTCATCATAGTAAGATCAAGCATTTGTATGTTTGGCTTCAAACCAACAATCCTTTTTGAACCCATGTTAACGCTAAATACCTCTTCCCTTTCTAACTTTATTCTATATGACTCAGTACTGTGAATAGATTGATTGATAACTCCTCAGGCACACCATATCCTTAATAAGCGAATTAATAATGATATGATAATGTTTCATAATTTAGGCCTCTGATTACACAATTCTCAAAAGAAAACTTGAAAAGGGTATCTATATCATGATGTAGATGTTCTATATAACTGAATCAAATGGCAAGAGTGATTTATAAGAGGTACTGTAATAAGACACTAATTTACGTACATAGGACAAAGATTAGTTCAAAACTAATACTCTTAGAGCAATACATAGCCAAACTAAATAGACTGATTAGATACAAAACCAGAGTGCCTACTTTATTTTCAAAGAAATAAAACAACATTTCTAGTGCAAGGGTATCATTCGCTTCATTTTCAATCCCGTCACCCATGAGATAATGGATTCCAAATCACTAATAAATAATAATTCAACACTTCTTTTAAAAACCATTGCAGATATCGAAAATTAGCTATAAACCTATAAGTATCAAGTTCAAAGTTCAAACCTTTATCCATTTGATAACCTAGACTTAAGTTTAAACGTAAAAGAGGACTGAAAGCTTAAACCTTAATTCTAATGCCACTCCAAACAACGAAAAAACTAAAAAGTACTTAGCATTGTGTTGTGAAAAAAATGTATTATCACGCAGAAAATCAGTTTCAAACAATCAACAGTTTAGGCATACTAAATCTAACTCCGCGGTATTTGAAAATTAGGATTGCTTATTATCATCTGCTTATGCTTTACTTACAGCCAAAGAATAAGCAATTCAGGAAATACTGTTTGGATTTGCTTGTGCCGTAAAAAATGCAATAATACACGAAATAATAGCATTTTGTTAAAAGTTTATTAGAATCCATTTTATTCTAGGTTAGATGACAGTAAATAAACAGCTTTAGTTTCATCTCAAATAAGCACTTTTTAGGGGGTGTTTGTTTAAGCTTTTTTGTGGGCTTATGAACTTATTTGTTATCAGCTTATACTTTACAACCTCAAATTTTTTGTGTTTGGTGCGGGGCTTAGACGGGCTTGAGCTTTTAAAATAAGCTTTGTTTGTCACACAAGCTTATAGAAGCTTTTAGTCATAAGACTGCATAAGCCCAAGCCAGTTGAAACGGGCTTATGGGGCTTATAGTTAGTCAAATTACTGCCGGGTTGGTTGCTTGCTTGCTTCCAAAGCCCTAAGCAAGAGGTCCCATACTATCCTGTCCTGAACGAGAACGCGAACTCGAACAATTGGCTTGACTTTAGCTACATGGACAGTTTGACCGACCTAACGGCCAATTAGCTACAGCTGGAATCGTGTTATCCTATTTATTCCCATGATGAAGGTTCAATTGTTTGAAAAAGTGGATGCTCATATAGGATCAAAGTGATACTACTACTTATAAGTCGAGTGGCCCTATCAACCTGCTTAACTGATCTTATTGAATAGACGGGCTTCAGCAAACCTACTTCTACTTCTTAGATGGAATTAATTTAAATACCCTTCAAAATATAGTCGATTATCATGCAAACGCTTAAATGTATCTGAATTTAATTTGATGTATTTTTATGTGATTTTACATTAAAAAGCTTCAGCTGCAACTAATTCGCCAAACAACATAATAAAAATATAGGGCATGTTTGGCGCGCGAACTTATCAGAGCTTATCATAGCATGAGCTTATTTTTTTTAGAAAAATAAGCTATCATTAAAAATAAGTCTCGTTTGGCAGACATAGCTTGGAGGAGCATGTAAAAAAAAAAATAAGCTACTAAATGAAATGCTAGTTGAAGGAGCATGTAGAAAAAAGCTCCAGCAACCCGCTCCAGCTCCTACTAGTGCCAAACATACCCATAAGCTATAACTTCCAGCTTGTGATATAAGCTCCAGCCCAAGTTCCAACCCATTTCGCCAAACATATATAACAAGCTTATATAAGCGCATAAGTCTCAAAATATGCAGAAAAATACGAGCTTATGAAATATAAGCCAAAATCAATTAAGCCCTTACAATATGGATGGGCACAAACACTCTAAACTGCTTATAACATGAAAAGTAAACAGTCCCAAAAACCCTTTATAATCTTATAATTAGAAAATAAATAAAAATATATAAATCATGAAATTTTTAATAAACAAATTGAAAGAAAAGAGTACCTAAGAAGACGGGGGTATTGCGAGAGTATAAATCTTGAAGGATGGATTTACGAAGAGAGGGATCATTAGCAGCAGATGATTGTTGTGCCCTTGGAAAATAAAGGTCTTGTATGTTTGATAATCTTTCCATTATTGACTCCATTCAACTACTCGGATTATCAACGGAGGTTATGGTGGAGACCGGATTATCGGACAAGTATGTATATAAACGCCTTCCTCAAGTCGGTTTGGCTTGGCTTGGTCAAACTACACGTGCTCTATCTTTAATTTGTTTCTCAATTCCTCTTTATATTAGGGGCGAGCAATCCCGACCGACACCCGACTCCCGTCCCAATCCTGACACCCGACTCCCTTCTTGATACTCGACTCTCTTCCCGATACTGATCCGACTGTAATCGGGTCAGGTGTCGGTTTGCATTTTCCTGATAATCGGGATTCGGGACGGGTCGGGAGTCGGGATGGTCCCGAGAAAACACAGCCAAAATCAAGATTCGGGACCATTATCGGGATTTGGGACGAGTCAGGACCATTATCGGTTCAGGAGTCGGTTTGAGTTTTTCCTCGTTGTCGGTATCGGGATTAGTCGGGACGGGTCAGGATTCGTCCCGATGCTCACCCTACTTTATATTATTCTTGAGAAAAAGAAATTTCTTGTTTTTACACTTCAAATATGACACTACATGAAACGGGTGAGGATGCCATTACTTGATTCAAGTGGGACATTTGTGAGTAATTGATTTGATCCAATAGCTCAAATTAAAGATTATTATTATTATTATTATTATTATTATTATTATTATTAGTTTTTTATTTGAGCTATTGGCTCACACTTCCTCAATTTGAGTCAAGTTGGTTTTCCAACTTGAGACAATCCCCATCCACATGAAACCAGCCCGAGACACGAATAAATGGGTTAGGTTTGAGGCTAAATAAATTCGGGGTGAACAATCTCGACCGACAACCGACTCCCGATTCTAACCGTCAGAAACCGATTCCGACCGACTGCTACTCGGGTTGGGACTCGGTTCGAGTTTTCCATGATCTCGGGTCGGGTCGGGACGGGCCAAAAACCGAGACAAGACAAGCAAAGTTGACTGAAATCGACAAACCCAAAATCGACTATACCAAACCGACTACTTTCGAGTCAGTATTCAGTTTAAGATTTAGCTGCCTTTCAGGATCGGGATTAGTCGGGACGGGATCCGGCCCGATGCTCAGCCCTATTAATAAGTTCAAATTGAAAATAGGTTGACGCGATTAACATGTTTAATAACACATTAATAAACGTATTAAGGTTAGAGTTGAGATTCTCGACCCGATCACCCGATTACAACCCAATAATTCATTTTAAAAATGCGTTAATAAATATTAAATATCAGAAGTTATATGTTTAATTTCACTATAATAAGACGCAAGTATTTACATCACTATCTTATTATATATATATCAATTTTTTTTTTGAAATATTTGATAATGACAATATTTATCGGGTTGCTTACAATGTTTTTAACATACAACTTACAATATTCGATATGTCTCATTAAATATGATTCGAATCATAAACGGGTCGACACAACTAACCTGTTTAATAAACGTGTTAATGTTAAGGTTGAGCTTCTCAATCCAATTAACTAAACAAGTCAGTTTTAGTTGAGATATTTGAAACTACCAACCCAGACACAACCCAAATTACCACCCCTAATTTGAAACCATGTTTTATTCAGGAAACTAATTACTCACATTCATTTTGGGTAAGCTTGTGTTTACTACATTACTTTTTTCGTCCCAATATTATTATCTCTATTTTTATTTTAGGATGTCCCAAAAAAAAAAAAAAAAAAAAAAAAAAAAAAAAAAAAAAAAAAAAAAAGGAGTAGTCTCTTTCTTGTGTCGACCAATTAAAAAAAATTTAGTGGGTGATAATGATATTTGATTGATTGAATGATGTAATAGTCACAATTTTCTTAAACTGTATGTTTTATGTCTGAGGACAATAATTTTAGAACGGATGAAGAATATCATATTTCTCAATAACGTTTTATTCTAATATATATGTTTACAAGATGATACACGTAACTATTTTTCAGATAACATTTAATCGTAAACAAATTAAATTGTTTCGTAAATGTTGTCGCAACGCGCGAATACCCAACTATTATTAACGAGCTAAGCAAGAAGGTAGCATGAAGAGCGATAGTTGCAAAGAGAATGAAAGTGTTACAAGAAATTATGAAACCACTCTATCAAATTGAAAGAGGAAATTCTCATGCCTATTGCTGATACAATTAGGAAAAAAAAAAAAAAAAAAAAAAAAAAAAAATCGTCATAAAGTAGCTCGGTTGTTGGTCTTATAGCAGCAAATGTGAACTTGCTTCTACATCTCCCAAAAGAGCCAAAAGATAGTTGTGGACTATGGTATAGAGAGAATGAGTAGGGGAGGTTTATAATTGGCTTTACGCACGAGGTTGAAAGCATCATCAAGGCATGTTATATCAACGTTAGAGATGCGCCAGTTGAATATATTGTAGCTTCGGCTTGACTCGTCTAAATAGTGCAAGTAGCAACCTGCTGTTAAAAGTTAATCTTTGGGTTTTGAAAATGTGTTGCATTTAATTTGGTGTTTCAGCAATTCTTTGGGCAGTTCAATCATATTTCTATGTATTTTATATCTAAATTGGTTTAGACATTCAAATGATGTTTACATTTGTTGATGCAAGCATCTATCCTCAATTGAAGAATATGAAAATCAAAGTTTTACTCAAAACCTTGAATAGCATCTCGAGCTCAGTCAGCTAATTGTATCAAAGACGCACAATGTCTAGAGTCGGGATACAATCCTTTTTAACCATCTTAGTTATCTTGCCAACGACAATAAACCATCTGCCTGGCTGAAAAAACACGATTCAACATTGCGAAAAAGAAAACATCTTTGTATGAAAAAAAAAAAAAAAAAAACAAAAAAACAAAAAAAAAAAAAAAAAAAAAACAAAACAAAACAAACAAACAAGGTTTCCGATACTACTAGTCAATTTACACTTTGTGTCTGGAATTACCAAGACATTCAAGCTATACAGTTAACTTTTGGCAATCAGCTTTTTGATATTAATACATTTTTAGGAAAAAAAGTTCTGGAGACTGATACAAAGGGACTAAAATCAACATAAGGCTATGGAAACCAAATGCTAATTATTCTTTGGAAGCAATTCGAATATTAGCAGAATCCCTAGTAGCAAAAGTTAGATTGTTACAGGTACACCAAATGACATTAGATATTCAAATTTCCCATGAGCTATTGAACTATATGTATATATCCTGCTAAAAATCCATACGCCCAGAACTCAAAAGAGCCATTTTCGGCTTCGGGGCATCCTTTGATATCTAGTTTTTCCCCACAAAAGATATACAACTAAAGTGTTGCACAAGGTTCCAACAAAAACCTTAGTTTAGGTAAAACTTTCTTCGTTGTCAAATCAATAACATGCAGTGCGTGCATTACTAGTTCTAGCTCGCTCAAGACTTGGCCAAGGAAAAAGACTAAACCTTCCTAAAGGGGCAAGATTGTCAATCATAGTTGTTGAACATGATCAGTTATTTCTTGTGGGCAAGATTGTGCCTGTAGAAGCTCTAGACGAGTAAAAGGTGCTGCGAACTGCAATATATAGTCTTCATCTGCAATGCCAAACAAATGGTCAAAAAGACTAAATACCCTTCATATGAATACTGAATACGAAGAAAAATATAATGAAACAAAGGAATCTTACCCTCTTTGACAGTGCCATAAAGCCAACATAAAACCTCATCAGCAAAGGCTAAGCAAACGCCTCCCTGTTGTTCAAATATTTAACTCAGGAAACATAATGTCACACATATGTCTGTGTGTGTGTGTTGATTTTGGGGGTAGTTTTAAGACAATGAATACTTACCTGCCAGTAATTTTTCATTTTTACCCTGTGAGTAATATCTTTGGTTCTTAGTCTCTCTGTACGAACTAGCCGTCCAGCATCATCCCTACAAGACAAAACGGGATATAAAAAACCAATAATCAACAATATGTTTGTTACATCATACAAGTGTACAACTATTTCATGATAGGAAATCAAATTTTGCATATGAATGTACCTATATCCAATGACGATGTAAGGGACACCAGCAAGAAAAGATTGAATCTGCAAGTAATAAACAGAATCGTAAGTGTTGCAAACATTGTGAAAGCTGCAAACTTCTATAACAGCAAAGGGGAGGGGTTGCATTTTGCGCGATTCTGTACTTAAGGTGAAACATATATACTGTAGTAGAGCTAGAAGGAGAATAATACCCAGAACTTGAGCAATTTTTCCCTCTCAAATCTTTCCTCAGTGTGGTAATCCAACTGCAAATTAAAATAATATAAAAAGTCAGCAAACTTGCAACCCACAATAAAAGAGATTACTATTTGTGTTCAAATAGTCAACTTCCAAGGTCAAAGTATAAACTTTAACTACAATATTGATATGGGTTCTTTAACCTTCCAAAAAAATCTGTATAGCTAACATTAACCATAGTAGCCAGCTTGATCTTGTTGTACGGGTATAGATTTCTGTCACTGTATTTAAAAATGTATACTTATTTTTTGCAAGTCATGAAAAGAAAGATGACAAACCTCACGACTTGTTTTTAATTCCACATAAAATCTTCTACCATCATCGGTGGAATCACAGCAGTCCATTTCAGCACCCATTAAAATACGATGTGCACCTAATTTAGTTTTAATTAAAGCACAATATTCGACATTGGCATCAACATGATGTATTCCTTCTCCATCGTCTCTTCTTGGATCTTCAGTAGCAAGTGTCTCAAAACAATATCCATAATAACACCTAAAACCAATATCATATTAGTGCCAATATAGATACTTGAATTAAAAAATCAGAAACTCCAAAAAAAAAAAAATGTTGGTTTATGTTAGTACATGCGACGATCCCGCTCGCTTTTTGGCCTTTCGGGCAGTTTATGTACATCAAGATACACAACACCTTTCCTTCTATGCACACCCATTTCCCAAGGCTCATTCCTCAGATAAGCAGTGGCCATTATCTGCCGATAAACAGAAAGATAGCAAATGTTAGATTGTAAAACCTACATGGATTGACAGCTGAATGCGCCAGAAGGAGTAATAAAAAAATGAGTTGTACAGAACAATATGACAATCTCTTTCCCATAAAAAAATAGTCCACTTTTCTCAAAAACAGGAGACTAATAAAGTAAGGGATTGTATAATAATTTAAAAAAACTAAACACAATGCATCCGAACAATTAGGAACCATAAGATAAAATAATAAATACATAAAGCTATTTTACGTTTAGTCAACTTCACACCCTAACAAATCTTTACAAACGGATACATATCTGTATAGAGTGTGTGTACATAATAATATTATTTAACCAAGATTAGGGTCATACATTTCGTAGACCTGTCAAAAACAAATAACGAAAAAGATGTATGGAAAGGAAAAGAACATACCTTATTAAGATTGTTTCTGTAAGTCTGTAAAGAAAACAGGAGATAAGTAAAGTTATTATCTACATAAGACTTTGAAGCAGATATAAAAAACTAGTAATTAAAAAAAGGAATCTCACCACAAAGTGCATATTCTGCAAGGGAATATTATTGCTTCGTATGCAAGCAAGAAGATTACCAAACCCTTGGGAGCCCAAATCTAGTGCAAATGGAAGGAAAACAACAAAAGGTAAATAGAAGAGAAATAAACCAAGCACGATAGATTTATTTGTGTAATAGAAGTAGCTATTTATCTATTTATTGAAAGGGTACCTTTCTTCTCAATGAAGGTATCAAAACCTTGGTTCAAATCAGTGCCAATATCCTCTGTAATAAGTCGTTTGAACAGCCGCTGATAATGCAAAATATATTGTTAGGTGCTTGTGCTTGAATAGATGATAACGATATGAAGCATAATGAGATGTAAACAATGCTTACCAAACTACTATCATCGAACAATACTTCCCCACCTTCCACACGGCTATAGCAACCAAGTTCAGATGGCTACATGACACATTCCAATATTTGAATGTGAGATAAAAAAAACAATAAAAAATATCATTCAAACTGAAAAGAAGTCATATTAATTCTCAAACTGAAAAGAAGTCATATTAATTCTTGAGACTAATTGAGATTGTAGACTGGTTTATGACATGTGGAATCAACATGAGAAATGAAAATGACGATTAATTTGTGTAATTCAATTTATGTCTGATTTTGGCTTATAATTAATGCAACCTCTTATCTTAAAGGGCGTTTGTATTTGCGTTCTGTAGGTGATCATTTGATTAATGCGACTTCAAGGCACATTTATCATTTTTCTAGTTCTGGATAAACAGATTCTGCTTAGGTTAATTCTAATCATTATGGGTCAAATAAACAGCTCTGGACAATCAGTTGCATACCAACTACTGAGGGTAGACTAAAATTGATCCATGTACCCCCCCCCCCCCCCCCCCCCTATTTTTTTTTTTTTTTTAACTCAATATAACAATATAGCTACCATTTTTCAGAGCAGGTCATTTTATATAATTAATTTCTATAACAATCATAAGTGCCGTTGACTCAAACATATGATTATCTAGTTATTACAAAGTACAAACAGCAGAGCAAATCCAAGCACTAAATTCTACAATCTTATCGAATAATAAATAACACCCCCAACCCCCTATTGCTATACTAGAAGGGTCCATAACTGTTGGCAAAACCGTGCGAATGCTATTGTGTCTACATATAACACTGTATGGAGAAAGAGTAGAAGCCCTTAAAATGTTTTTTACCTCTTGAAACGATATGACCTTCCTTGATAATGTTTCTTCACTCTTTGAAAACTTAAGTTCAGAAACAAAACGTTCATCATTACGAGGAGCATTATACCTAGACCCATAACCATAATTATTCTGCCTCTGTGGAAACGGTGGCCGGGGGAGTAACCCGGGTCCTCCTGGGTTGCTGTTATTCGGCCAACGTCCACGGCCCCCCTGATTTCCTCCGCCTCGGTTGTTATTGTTGTTAGTATTACGTGGCGGGGCTTGGGGCGGCAAAACTGTAAATCAAAAAGGTTTAGAAACAAAGAATGAAATAAAGTGGAAGAAGGTGTACACATATGCGTGTAGGCATAGAAAATCACTTAATGATAAACCAAAATTTAATACAAGTCATAACACAAGTGAAAACCATGGTAACAACAATTCAATTCAAGTACTAACAACTAACAAGAATATCGACCTTGCTTTCTTTTATTGCTTAGAATTCATGCTAAATCGTAATAAAAACGTTTCGTTATCAAAAGACTTGCATTAAAACCAAATGGGTCGCCTTCAAGATAATAATATTGTCACTTTAAATATGATCCTCCATAAAACCACATAGGAAAAACAACTCAGCAAGTACCATTTCATATTTACATGCTATAAAATTTATGACCATATAAGTGATCTTCAAAACCGGAAAATTATCTTGAAATCCCTTTCCTTTTCGAGATAAGACCAGGAAAAGGGCATACGTAAAACAAACCCTTCTGAAAAAACTGAGCTAAACCCACATACTTTACTTTCAAACACTTCATTTATTTCCACTTTAAATGCTACAAAATCAAATCTTTACATGTACATAGGTGTAAAACTAACCAAACAAGCAAAAAAAAACAAAAGATCATGGCACTAGAGCAAATGACATCCTATAAAATTAGATGCATTGCTTATACATAAAAATGATAGCAAGGCAGCATCAATTCAGATCAGATAACCAAAAATGAATCTTATTTTCTTTAATAGCTTCAATTTTATCAAACAATTTACAGGATAACCAAATGAGTGATCATCAAATTTGAACTTTTCCACTTTCACGTTTCGTAATCGAATCCTTTTAGTAGGCAACAAGTATAACCGCATATGAGAAACAACCCCTTCTACGTAGGTAAGTTTCAGATGCTATGATTATCTGATCTTTGCTTAATGTTTTGTATACAATTTCGTCACTAACAAAAAGAGCAGCATGGTAACAACTATTCACTCCAAATAACAAGAAAACCGGTCTTTCTTTCTTCAACTGCTTAAAATTCAAGCTAACTCATTATCTCAGCAACATTTAAACAGGCGATAAAACCAGATGGGCAATCTTGATAATCAAAACTTTTCCACTTTACATCTTCCAAAACCTAATCTTTGATCGTAGAACCACTAATTAATCATACTAAAAAACACCCTTTTCCTGAAATACTAATACTGGCAAAAAAAAAAAAAAAAAAAAAAAAAAAAGCATCGTTTTTACTTTAGTTGCTTAAGATTCATGCTAACCAATCATGGGCAATCTTATCAAAACTTTTTCACTTGACATGTTTCAAAACAGAATACTTTCAACCCTTCTTTCTTGATTGCTTAATATCCACGCTAACTCCTCACCCCAAGTCCCAACATCAACTATATCAAAAAAATAGCAATGAAACCAAATGGGCAACCTAAAAAATCAAAACTTTTCACTTTACATGTCTCAAACCTAATCTTTCAGCATAGAACCACTAAAACATCATATCAGCAAAAATCTTTTCATCAATTACCAACATGAACCCACCAAAACTTTACCAAACCACAAAGTTATGCAAAAAAATTCCAGCAACAGGAAAAGGGCTAGCAGTTTTATCACAATATTTACATTAAAACCAAATGGGCAACCTTCAACATCAAAACTTTTTCAATTTAAAATCTAAAAAATCACTAAACCATCATACCAGAAAAAAACCCTTTTCATCAAATACATCATTAACGCATAAAAATCAAAACTTCAACCAAACCACATAAGAAAACACAAATGTAACTAATATCACCATGAACAAAAATAGGGTTAGCAATTTATCACAGTGTTTACACAAAAACCAATTGGGCAATCTTCAAAATCAAATAATTAATCAAAAAAACTTAATAAAAACACAAAAATAAGTACTTTTTTACCTAATGGGCAATCTTCAAAATCAAAACTTTTAACCTTGTATCACCACATAACCACCCAAAAAAACCCCTTTTCAACAAATATAATCTCAACCCTAAAAAATCAATCTTTAACCAAAAAACATATTAAAAACCCCAACTTAAATAAAAAAATTAGCAAGAACAGGAAAAGGGCTAGCAATTTATCCCAATATTTACACTAAAACCAAATGGGCAATCATCAAAATCAATCATTTAACCAAAAAACACAAATTTTTATAAAAAAATATACCAGGAACAGGAAAAGGACTAGCAATTTGTGTAGCAAGATACTCTTCATTATCAGAACCAAACAAATCCTTGTCATCTTCAACAACATTATAATCATCCTCATAAAGACCAGTAGACTGTATATTATGTTGTTCTTGTTCTTCATCTTGGTTGTAATAACTAGACCTTACTTCATCATCATCATCTTCAGCACCACTATTAGCACTATTACCACCACTGCTATGATTAGAAGATGATCCATCTGAAGATGAAGAAGAAGATGATCCAACTGCTGATGAAGATGATGATGATGATTGTGATGATTCATCTTCTTGTTTGTTTTCATTTGATAATTCTAATTCACCAAATAAGTCTACTTCTTGTTCTGAATCCATTTTATTTTTTCTTTTTCTTTTTTTTTCTTGTCTGTGTTCTTTTCTTTTTTGTGTGTTTTTGTTTTTGTTTTTGTTTTTGTTTTTGTTTTTTTTTGGGTGTTTTTTTGATGTGTGAGGAAAAACAGGAAGGATTTGCACTTATGATGAAAAAAAGGTGTTTTTTTGGTCACGTGAGTGGCACGTTTTGGGGAATTTGGGCTTTTTGTTATGGTCATGTTTTGAATTTAATAAGGTTATATTGTATGGAGACTTTGGTCCATTTCAGCCCAACTGTTAAATCCGTACTAAGGGTCTGTTTGGTTTATTGGCAGGGTCGGAATAGATACAATTTGGATTATATTTGGATTGAGAAAATATATTTATTAAATATATTTTATACTCGTCATAAAAAATAAAATAAAACTATTAATGAAAGGGAGCCAAACAGCGGTCCACTTTATGCGTTTGCTGAACAAACCAATCAGTCATTTTTCTTTTATACAAAAAGAAAAAGGAAGGGAACTGATGAGACGAAAAATGTTACGCTTTCAAAGGGTTATTTAAGCCTTAAATCGTGATTATATGATCAAATATTGCCTTAAATCGTTCATTTTGTCATTTTAGGTACTTTTGAGAGGAAATCTGAAAAAGGAAGCATTTTAGACGTTTTTGGAGCATAAAAATGAAGAATACGACAAAGTCTCAAATTATGCTGGAAACAGTACCTAATGGCGTCACGCACTACTTGGTGACGGCGTCACTTGTTTATGAAGAGGTGGATAATTATTTTACACTTGACGAGCCAGAAAGGAATTTTGGAGTTTAAACGTGACGGCGTCACGTTATAATTCACCAAGGACGTCACGTGGTATCACAAAGAGAGACGGCCCAGAACCTTATTCAACTAGACGGCGTCAAGAGTGGATCTAGGCCATCAAGGAACCCTAAAGACAACGAGGTGACGGCGTCACGTCCCATAAGGTGACGCCGTCAAGTTTTAAAATCTATATATACTTTTCTAATTTTCATTCATTATGTGTGAACTTTGGGGAGAAACTTAGGGTACGAACCCTAGTCGACTTTTGCAGCTATTTTAAGGTTTCTAAACCTTTTTTCTTCCATGATTAATTAACTGAAGATAAGTAATCTATCAATCGTTCAATATGTCTATGTGTTATTTGATTCTATCTTACGCTTGTCTTTCTTTTAACATGCTAGGCTAGGTTTGTTTGTGTTTGCTTATATGTAATGAAACCTAGCTATTGATTATTGATTGATGGTTTGTTATTAATTGTTGTTGGATGAATGATATCAATGTTAGGCTTAAGAAAACTGGCTAACTTCCTATTAGTAACTTGCTTGATGTATTAAGAAACATGAATTGGATGTGTACTACAATTAATTGGTTGTGTTTAATGCATAAGAGAATATTAATGAGGCCATGATAGGATACTAAACGTGTCGTCATAGGAAGAGATAGGATCTTATAGAGTTGCG
Source organism: Artemisia argyi (assembly GCA_030686995.1). Lineage (NCBI taxonomy): Eukaryota > Viridiplantae > Streptophyta > Magnoliopsida > Asterales > Asteraceae > Artemisia > Artemisia argyi. Next base: position 153,664,482 of record CM060685.1, read on the forward strand.
GAAGGACGTACACGCCCCCACGAATGGTATTAAGGAATACAACCCGTCATCCACGCAATTGTAACAACTATTCAATCAATGAAAGATAGCTAGGGAGTAGTGAAACCTAAGTAAACACGTTTTTCTCCATATTAGTTTTTCACACATTTATTTTCTTGTTATTTTATTTTTATTGCATTTGTAGTTATTTGAGTTAGTTGACTAGCAACTAATTCCGCCTACTCCTCCAAAACCGAGATTTTACTTGCTTTCCATTAAATATAAAAATACAAAAAGAATCATCCCTCACCTCTAGACCTAGTGTAAATCATTTTCAATCATAACAAACACTATTCCCTGTGGAGAACGATCAATCCCCTGGTTCTTACCACTACACTATACTACATCGGTCAGGTACACTTGCCTGGCGGGGATTGTAAGCTTCTCAAGATCCCTTGAGAAGTAAAACTTTTGTGTGACAATCCAAATCGCATCAGGAACTTCTCACCGAAGGAGGCAGTAGGAATGGAGGAGGCGGGAAGCTACCGCTTCTAGAATGTATCCATCGTTTACGACTAGGACTACTGGGGTATCTAATCTCATTCGCTCCCCTAGCTTTCGTCTCTCAGTGTCAGTGTCGGCCCAGCAGAGTGCTTTCGCCGTTGATGTTCTTTCCGATCTCTACGCATTTCACCGCTAGTTAAAATTTTAAATAAAGAAAGAATGTGAGAGAGAAAGAGGTGGTCCCACATGTTTTGTGCAAAACCTTAGCACCTTGTAAGGATTTGTGTAAACCTTTGTCAGTGGGTTTGAAAATATAAACACCATCAACCAACCAATTGTTTGTAAAGCCAAATCTAAATTCCCCCTTAAAACCCTTAAGCCAAATGCACCCCAAAAGTTGTTCAAAAACGACGTCATGCCATGTCGTTTTGACATTAGGCTAACTTTAGGTGTGTTTGGCCTGTTAACCTACGGCCCGTTTAAAGTTTCACATTTTTTTTTAAGAATTGCTTCTATATTGTAACGTATGCTTTTTGAAATATTCCAGATTCTTCTGGAAAATCGGTTTGTTCTTACCTGGGGATCTTGAGTACCTTTGAATCTTGTGTTACCTTCGGTTAGTGTTTTTAAGCTATGTGAGTTTTAGATTGTGTCCGGTTTTAGCTTTATCTAACGTCTTTCCACAACATGTTTGCCCACCTACGGATGGAGGTGTAGTTGATTTGAACTTATTTAATGTGCTTGAACTTATTTAATGTGTTGATATTACATGTGCTTTTTGGTTTCTTAGTATAATTGTACCGTCTAATTTTGTATTGTATGTACGTACTCATTTCTTTTGCATGTGGAATATGCATTTTATTTATTACCAAGTACTCAATATGCCTTATCTATTTTGCTATATTTGTTACTGCCAAAAAGTTGTTTTCTTTTTGGATGTTTTTGAGGATGGATGGGGGAGGGAGGGGAGGTTGTGGGGAAAGGGGTTGAGGAGAACCGATATACTGTTGTTGCATTTTTATATGAAAACAAAAAGGAAGTTGGTTCCAAACCTTTCGTTCCGTTTAATACGAGCGGTGGTACTGAGGAAGCGGATAACCCAATACTCTCGAGTAATATGCTTGGTCATGAGTCTGGGCAAAACTCATTTGAAACAATCAAACTTTCTTATGTAAACAAAAAGGAAGTTGGTTGTTGATGGCTTGCATCCATTGACGGCACTACTCTTATGAAAACCGTTGCGCTTGTTTCCTCTTGTATTTTAAATCACATGAAGGTGGTCGATTTTAGCTCATTTGAAACAAATCAAACTTTCTTTCAGATCATTTTATCATCCAATTATGGCCGTAACATAATAAAACGATCGATAGTGCTTAAAAAATTATGGTGCCCTTGAAAAAATGGAGGCCCTGAGCGGTCGAAGGCCCTGCACATGCTCAAATCGGCCCTGCGCAAACACGATCCGTTTATTAAATGCGTTGTCCAGTAGACATGTTTGTCCTCAACCCAAACCTGTTTAACTTCGTGTCGAGTTCGTGTCATGACGAGAATTACCACCCATAGTATTATCAAGATATAATCTCTTTTTGAGCGAAGCTTTGGCATCCATGCTTTATATATGCATGGTTGAGTCATAATTCATAAATACCAATTTTGGATCTTGAAACTGTTTAGAATAATCAGATATTAATCTTGTGATTTTCTCTACATTTGATTTAGTTAAGAGAAACATTGACAAAGTTTGTTAAAAAAAAGGTTATTACTTATTAACTATATTAACAAGTTCACCATATACACCAAACTTGTCAAAATTAGTAGCTAAAGAATTATAAAATATAATTATGGTTTATATTTGTTTGTTTCTTTTATGACTAGCAGGGTACCTGCGCGATGCGGCGGCGGGTACCTTGTGGCTATATCTTCGGGCATTATGATGTTATTCGGCCATACTTTTTTTTAATAATTACTTTACGGATAACAATACTTTTAATTAAAACAGTATTATAATTGCAAGTAGTTAAAAAGTTATGTGATTGTCAACGCATTGTTGCGGTGACAAATAGGTGGATATTGATTGCTTGACGATGTAGGAGGTCGTAGTGGTCGACTTTAACAGGTAGTTGCAAATAACTAAATTGGCACAAAAATTCTGAAGATAGCTCTTTAGTTTTGCTGCTCAAAATACTACTCGTGAATTTAATGGGATTAATGGACTTTTAGTATGATTATGGGCTTAATATCATTAGAGAAATTAAAGATAAGAGAAAGCCCAATAAATGGGCTTGTGGTTTTGATGATCAGGCGCACAACAACAATAGTATTTTGATTAACCCATTGAACTTTGTGGGTCGGTGGATTGCAAGAAACAACACATTTACTCATTAGTAAAACCCTGATACACACACACACACACAAAACAATCCGCCTCCCATCTCCTCTCTTCTTCAGACCTGCTTCTTCCAAACCTTTCCTCAAATCGCTCTATCATAGATCAAATCATATATCGTCAATCCAAACCGATAAACAACTCATCCTGCCTCCCATCTCATCTCTTCTTCGTTTTGTATGACAATTTTTTTGAACGAAACCAAGAAAGTTTATAACAAAAATTTGTTATACAACTTTCTTTATTTTCGGATATAAATAAGAAGAGTTTGATCTCTTCACATATCTATAATGATAGTTATTTTGTGTGGTTTGATTTTTGAGGTCTACGAATATATTATAACATACAAAGGAAGAAAAATCTAAGATCTTGTTTATTTTATTAATATTTTTTTTTTCTTTTGTATTCGAGACTTGATAGTTATTTCTTGATGGGTTGTAACCATGAGGTTGTAGGCTGAGTTGTAAGATGTGAAATAGGATTAGCGTCGGAAGTAAATAATAATAGAGTTGTACCAAATAGCTTGATTAGATTGTATATTGTGGTTTAATAGTTGTATATTTTGGTGAAGGGGTGAATTAAATTGTGTATTAATTGTATATGTTAGAATAGTGTTTTTAAGTTTTATTTGTGCTTTAAGTACTTGTAAATTATGTTTTTTAACTTGTATTAATTGGTTTATGGGTGTATTAATTGTACATATGTAAGAGATATGGTGACCTTAAAATTTTACTTGTAATTTACTTAAAATTTAAATATGGAAATCTTAAAAAATTAATAAGAGAGAAGGTGCAATATGCTTTATATGTAATATAGATTTTCAGGTATCATTCACATTTACGTGAGTTGTATATCATTACAGTATACCTGCTTGTACATGACCAGAGAAGTCTGGCGAAAAGACTAAAAGAGTAATGCATCAACTTCAGCAAGTTGTGTATCCCGTAAACAAATAACAATACGTACGGGAAAATAGGTATATGAGATCACTTGTGGTTATTGCAGTGTAAAAGATATATCATGATTAGAGAAGAAGAATTACATTTATCAAGAAAAAGAAGTAACAAGTTACTAGCATGCATCTTGTCTTTGTCGATAAATAAAGCAACGGAAAGAAAAAAAGAGTAGATTACACCGTTCGTCCATGTGGTTTGGGTCAAATCCCTAATTGATTCCCTATCTTCTTTGTCTGACTAATTGATCCTTATAATCAAACTCTGTAACACTGATGCGTGGGAATCGCACCTTGCTTTACCTCTCGAGGGATCTCGCGAGGCTTACAACCCCCACCAGGCAGTGTACCTGATCGTTGTAGTATAGTATAGTGACAAGTACCGGGGGATTGATCGTTCAGCTTAGGAATAGTGTCGCTAGGATTAGAAAGCCTAATTAATAGTTCTAGAGATGAAAGATGATTATTTTTGTGTTTTTATATTTTATGAAAGCAAGTAAAATCTCGGGTTTTGGAAGAGTGGGCGGAATTAGTTGCTATTCAACTAACCCAAAACTATTATATAATTAAATTAAACTAATGAAAATGAAATTAAACTAATATTAAACTAAGGTTGTGAGCAGTATTTGGAGAAATTGTGTTTACTTAGACTTCATTACTCCCTAGATATCTTTTACATGTCAATTACTTGTTACACTTGTATGGATGACGGATTGTATTCCTTAATACCATTCGTGGGGTGGCATACATAACTCCCCAACTCTATGAGCTCTTATCTCCTCCTACACCATGACCCAGCACAACTATAGGGATTGTAAACAGTGGCTCATGCATTAAATACAACCAATAAAGACCTAGTACGCCTCGGTTCATGTTTCTTAAGACGTTCAAGCATGTTACCATTTGGAGATCTGCCAGTTTTCTTAAGCCTAACATATAATATCATTCATCCAAAACAAGAATAGACAAGTAATCAACACATAATCAACATCTAGGTTTCATTAGATCTAAGCAAACACAAAGGAAATCTAGCCTAGCATAGTAGAATTAAGATAAGAACAAAAGATAGACAACCAACACATAGACATATTGATTGAATTAAGAGTATACTTATCTCAATTACAATGCAAGGTTTCAAGGGTTTGGAACCCTTGAAAAACCTGTAAAAGAGGCACCAAAATCGTCTTTAAGGTTTCACCAAAACTTCTCTCCTTTTTAATGAAAAAACTAGAAAACTATATATAGGAAAATCGTTCTGACGGCGTCAAGAGTTAAATCTGACGCCGTCAACTCGCCGCCATATACTTCCTCGGACGCCCTAGATCCACTTGTGACGGCCTATGTGACGCCGTCACCACCTACGATATTTTATTCTTGGCCACTTTGACGCCGTCACCTCTCCATCTGACGCTGTCACCAGCTACGGTAAATTATTCTTCATGTCTGACGCCGTCAAGAAGGAAGTCTTGACGCCGTCACCTTGTATCTTCAGCTTGGATTTTTGGTACTTTGCCGTTTTCTTCACTTTATGCTCCAAAAACGTCCAAAATAGCCTCTTTTCCAGAATTCACTCTCCAAACACCTAAAATCACAAAAGGAACGATTTAGGGCAATATTTGATCAAATAAAGTCGGATTCGGGCTTAAATGACCCCCTAAAAACGGATCATTTTTCGCCTCATCATATACCCGTACACTTGAGATTTGCTTGTCCTCAAGCAAATGAGCTTTTATTCTACTCAAAAGACAAGTTAGGGGTCATTTAACACTAATATAAAAGTAATTACAACAAATAATCGTTCCACTAAAGACCAATAGACAAGCACGGAGGTCATACACAAGCACCTCACAAATAGTGTTTAGATACTCACATCTCTCGGGTGTAATAAAGTAATATAACATTATGGAAATGGAAGATATCTCTCACTACCTGTCATAGCAAAATAGATTACCATAGGCTTGGGAAAGGATCAAACCTCCACCACATGGCGTAAGCACCTATGATAAACTATCAAAGAGGTCTTTTAAAGGGTTGTAACGTTAGGTATAGGGATATGAATTACACGGTTTTGTTGGATAAAGGAAGTTTTACTGGTGGCGAGTTAACAATCTTGGTTAATTACATGTACAAGATGGTGTTGCTAAGCCAAGACTAGACTCGACTTAAGCTAATAAATGAAAAATAACCAAAAACATAAAATGAACATAGAATAAAAACGGGATGGTAGTCCGTATGTTTTTTTTTCTCTCTTTCTTTTCTCTTTTTTTCTATTATTTTTTTTTTTCTTTTTCTTGATTTTTTTTCGATTTTTTTTTTTTTTTTTTTTTTTTTTTTTTGCATACACTCTTACCCTACCATCCAAAATAATACATCATAGGGGTATGAGCATTCCCCTTACACTTGAATCTTTACATACTTTACATTTAACTATTCTAATGACTCGAATTAAGAGAATCAAAACACTTGGAGCACTTTTAAGATTAACGTACATATGGGGGTAATAATATGATGTTCTTCCCCATTACTCCATAAAATAAGTACTTTACCCATGAGTCCCAATCGTCCCAAAACAATATGTACAAAGATATGACTCGACTTAGCAAGCATGTAATCAATTAGAAAGTTAACTTAGGGTTTAACAAATAACAATAATGCACTAAGGATGAGCGCATACACGGAAGGCTAAGGCGATTTGGGTGTACATTTAAGTGGGGTGTAACAAATTCTTCCTTTAAGTAAGATGCTTAAAGTTAGAAACGAAAAGATAGGCTCGGAGGGGTGTACTAGGGGTTTCGTGTACTAAAAATGAGTACAACGCTAAGGGTGTGGGAAAAATTAGTTGACTTAACTAGCCAAGTAATATGACTTAAATGGTCAAGTAATTATGATACGGGTTTAACACAAGGGTGATCCTAATGCCTCTTATCATGTAGTAAATCCTACTACACGAATGTAGTCTCACTAGCGGTCTCGGGATGCATCACTAACGCAAGTTCTAGAATCTAAATGCTACCGGTACACTCATAAGCACCAATAATGAATGCTTTTCCTATCAAATCTAAAGGCGAACCTCACATCTTTGGGTGGAAAATTTTTGTGAATATACGGTTATGTGCTAGTCATACAACCTCCTATCCATGAGACGCTTGCTATGGCTAAAGTTTCACTCCTAAATGTTGTAAAAAAATTTAAATTTGGCGCTAAAATTACACTAACAAGTATTTCTCATAGTTTTATTACACATCTACTATCAAACAAAACAAACTCAAGCGAAAGTGCATATGTAAGGTATCATCTTTTTACCCTCCCCTTACACTTAAGATGAACATTGTCCCCAATGTTCAAGTAAAGAATGTGAAAGTGAAAAAGTAAAGAGAATGAAATCAAATACTCCCCTGATTCGCTCGGTATGGATTATAGGTTGGCCAGATTAGATCTTCCTCCAAGAAAATGAACAATCAAAGCTTCCCTTCCAGAATATAAATCATCTCCTTGTCGAACATAACCTGTAAATCCTGACAAAACAACAACAAAAACCCAAAGCATCAAGCCGAACAAAGATAACTCACAACTAGATGTAATTCCAGACTTAGGAATAAAAACAAAACAATTAAAGATATAATGCTTGTGGAATGAATGTTTGCAGATTTCCTGGAGATTATAAAACTTAATAATTCACAAAAACCATAAGACTCCGTTAGAAAAAACAAAACTGGTAAAATTTCCAGATTTTTACACGTGACGCCGTCAAGAGTAAACTCGTGACGCCGTCAGAAGTGACCTGCAGAAATTCTTATGTTAAGTTTCCGGAAAATTTCTGGAAAAACTTCGTCCTACTTCCTGGAGAATCCTGCAAAACATCATTATGACTCGATACAAGCATTTGACTCTAACAAGTACTAATACACATGTCCATTTAATATTGTTGTGGTTCATGCTCAATTTCGTTCTTATAAACAAATTTGGATCTCCCTTACACTTATCTTTTGCAAAATACCTTTATATGCAATTAAGACGAAGTTAAAAATAAAATAAAGCATTTTCACAATTTACTTTGAAACATGAGCCACAAACAATAAAAATAAAACATGCATACGGAAACAAACAAACAAACAAACAAATAAAAACACACAAAACATGGGTTGCCTCCCAAGAAGCGCTTGTTTTTGTTCGAGTCACGAGCCTGACTCTACCCTTAATAAACGGAAATAGGGGAGGTTTTCCCTACACTTAGGATTAAGTGCGGGTGAAAGTAGCGATACACACCCTTAGGGTGTGAATATGCCACGTGAGGTGAAGGGGGTGAGTGAATGGCTTCCTTCATCCTAAAACTACCCGGATAATATTGGTTGATGGGTGGGTCGGTTCCTCTTTTGTCTCCTAGAAATATATCTAAGGATGGAAAGGTGTGTAAAGATTGAGGTTCCGGTTCATCAACACTAGGAAATTCCCTAGAACTAGGAGTAAGGTTATCACTACAAGTGTTCAAACCTATATCCTCAAGTGGTGTCTGGTCCAAGGGTTCTACCTCCATAGGAATTCCTAAAGTTTCTTCTACTTCTTTCGGGTAAGTCACGGGCGGTGCGTGTGCCTCAAATGATGGTTGAGTATTTTGTGGGCTTATGTTGTTCACCTCATCATTCCATGTGTCAGGATCTAGCCCTAACATGCTCCCAAGTATCTCACGTGCTTCTCTAGGCATCTCAACTTCTATGTCCGAGTCATAAGGATCATCCTCCATATTCTGACTGCTATATACAAATTGCCCAAGAGATTCATCATCTGTTTCTTGAGATTCATCATCATCGATCATAGGACCTAGGTCTTTTTGATCAATGTGATCATGCTCGGCTAAATCCTCCTCAATTGTTTTCTTAGGAAGTGATAATAGCAAACCTAGTGCTTCATCCAACTTATGATTTGTTGCAATGGCTCTCTCCATAATTCCTTGGCAAACTAGGTCGCATTTCCTATTGGCCTCACTAAAACTAGATCTTAAATATGGAGGTTGTTCATAAGAATCTATCCTAGGTGAAGGCTCATATGATTCATAGGTGTCTCTAAATGAGGTATTTTGAACACTTTGGTGTGTTAGCTGCTCAACCCTATCTTGCAATCTTAGAAGTCTAAGTGTAAGGTCCATTTGAAGCAAGTTACAAACAAAATCACAAAGAAAAGATAGACTACGAGAAAGCTACAAAATAAAAAGAAAAAATCTCACTTGATAGGAATCTAATGAGTAGACCTAATAAAAATCAAATTCAACCTAAACAATAACTATTCCCCGGGCTGCGGCGCCAAAAACTTGATGCGTGGGAATCGCACCTTGCTTTACCTCTCGAGGGATCTCGCGAGGCTTACAACCCCCACCAGGCAGTGTACCTGATCGTTGTAGTATAGTATAGTGACAAGTACCGGGGGATTGATCGTTCAGCTTAGGAATAGTGTCGCTAGGATTAGAAAGCCTAATTAATAGTTCTAGAGATGAAAGATGATTATTTTTGTGTTTTTATATTTTATGAAAGCAAGTAAAATCTCGGGTTTTGGAAGAGTGGGCGGAATTAGTTGCTATTCAACTAACCCAAAACTATTATATAATTAAATTAAACTAATGAAAATGAAATTAAACTAATATTAAACTAAGGTTGTGAGCAGTATTTGGAGAAATTGTGTTTACTTAGACTTCATTACTCCCTAGATATCTTTTACATGTCAATTACTTGTTACACTTGTATGGATGACGGATTGTATTCCTTAATACCATTCGTGGGGTGGCATACATAACTCCCCAACTCTATGAGCTCTTATCTCCTCCTACACCATGACCCAGCACAACTATAGGGATTGTAAACAGTGGCTCATGCATTAAATACAACCAATAAAGACCTAGTACGCCTCGGTTCATGTTTCTTAAGACGTTCAAGCATGTTACCATTTGGAGATCTGCCAGTTTTCTTAAGCCTAACATATAATATCATTCATCCAAAACAAGAATAGACAAGTAATCAACACATAATCAACATCTAGGTTTCATTAGATCTAAGCAAACACAAAGGAAATCTAGCCTAGCATAGTAGAATTAAGATAAGAACAAAAGATAGACAACCAACACATAGACATATTGATTGAATTAAGAGTATACTTATCTCAATTACAATGCAAGGTTTCAAGGGTTTGGAACCCTTGAAAAACCTGTAAAAGAGGCACCAAAATCGTCTTTAAGGTTTCACCAAAACTTCTCTCCTTTTTAATGAAAAAACTAAAAAACTATATATAGGAAAATCGTTCTAACGGCGTCAAGAGTTAAATCTGACGCCGTCAACTCGCCGCCATATACTTCCTCGGACGCCCTAGATCCACTTGTGACGGCCTATGTGACGCCGTCACCACCTACGGTATTTTATTCTTGGCCACTTTGACGCCGTCACCTCTCCATCTGACGCTGTCACCAGCTACGGTAAATTATTCTTCATGTCTGACGCCGTCAAGAAGGAAGTCTTGACGCCGTCACCTTGTATCTTCAGCTTGGATTTTTGGTACTTTGCCGTTTTCTTCACTTTATGCTCCAAAAACGTCCAAAATAGCCTCTTTTCCAGAATTCACTCTCCAAACACCTAAAATCACAAAAGGAACGATTTAGGGCAATATTTGATCAAATAAAGTCGGATTCGGGCTTAAATGACCCCCTAAAAACGGATCATTTTTCGCCTCATCAAACACCGTTTGTCCTTATCGCTCAATTCAGTTATCTTCTCCATTAGCTCCCAGTCGTCAAGTGGCAACGGTAGTCCATTAATAGACGATCGTTTGCAACATTGGTCCTTTATACTAACGGCCATTTCTAATTAACGCAAAAGTTAGTTTTCTTAATGTTTTTGTCCATTTTTATACGTTCATATGTTTCTAAACTTTTTCGTCCATTTTTATACATTTTTCGCCCGTTTTCTTACGTTTCATACATTTTTGTCCTCTTTTATATGTTTTCGTTCGTTTTTCTTACGTTTTCATACGTTTGTATCGGTTTTATATGTTTTTATTCGTTTTATACGTTTTTATTTATTTTATACGTTTTATCCATTCTTCATATGTTTTTATACATTTTCGCCCATTTTTATATGTTTGGTCTGTTTTTATAACATTTTTGTCCGTTTTTATACGTTTTTCATATGTTTTCGTCCGTTTTTATACGTTTTCATACGCTTTTATCCGTTTTATATGTTTTCATACGTTTTCATTTGTTTTACATGGTTGTATATGCTTTTATACGTTTTTATCTGTTTTATCCAATTTTATAGATTTTCTTACGGTTTTATACGTTTTCATCAATTTTTGTACATTTTCATCCGTTTTTGCATGTTTATATGTTTTTTAGGTATGAAAAGAGATGCAAATGTTTAATAACAGATAAAAATGTATGAAATTGTAAGAAAACGTGCAAAACTTATAAAACCGCATAAAACGTATAAGAACATACAAAAACGTATGAATATGTAAGAAATGTATAAAAACAGATGAAAATATGTAAAAACGGATGAAAACGTATAAAAACGGACGGAAACGTATGAAAAAGACAAAAACGTAAAAAAAAAACGGATGAAAACATATAAAAACGTAAGAAAACATTCAAAAACATATAAAAATTGACAAAAACGTAAGGGAAAGGGCGCAAACGTATAAAAATGGACGAAAACAGATAAAAAATTATATAAAACCGTAAGAAAACGCATAAAACAAGGATGAAAACGCATAAAACATATAAAAACGGATGAAAACATAAGAAAAATGGATGAAAACGTATAAGAGTGGACGAAAACGGATAAAAACGTAAGAAAAATGGACGAAAACGTATAAAAGCGGACGAAACCGTATAAAAACGGATGAAAACCTATAAAAAACGGATAAATACGTATAAAAACGGATGAAAATGTATAAAAAACGGAATAAATACGTATGAAAATATATAAAAACGGATGAAAACGTTTAAAACGGATAAAAACATATAAAAACGAACGAAAACGTATAAGAACATATGAAAACGTATAAAAAAGGGATAAAAACGTAAGAAAACAGACGAAAACGTATAATACGAACAAAAACGTAAGAAATCGGGCGAAAATGTATAAAAACTAGATGAAAACGAACAAAAACGTTAAGAAAACCAAATTTTGAGTTAATTAGAAACGACCGTTAGCATAAAGGACTAATGTTTCAAATGATCGTTTGGTTAATGTACTAACGTTGCCACTTGACGACTGGTAGCTAACGGAGAAGATAACTGAATTGGGCGATAAGGACGAACGGTGTTACATAGTTTGATTATAAGGATCAATTAGGCAAAAAATAAAAGATAGGGATTAGGGATTTGGCCCAAACCACAAGGACGAATGATGTAATTTACTCGGAAAAAAAAAGAGTTCAAGGATTAAAGAAGAAAGATTACAAAACATTAGGCTATGTTTGGCACAAAGCTTTTTGGAGCTTTTTTGGGCAAGGAGCGGTGAACAATGAGCTTTTTGATTTTTAGTGTTCGTTTGGCATGAGAGCTGTGGGCTTTGCTATTTTTTAGGAAAACTCATTTTCCCAATGCTTCTTTATGAAGCTGTGAGCTTTTTTGGCTACTGCTCACAGCTACAGCTCACTGCTACTGCTCACAGCTACTTTTGCCAAACATAGCCAAGAACAAAAGTAACAAGGAGCATATAATATGTATCAAAAGATCGTTCCCAAAAAAAAAATAAATAAATAATAAAATAAAAAATAAAAAATAAAAAATGTTAAACTAGCTAAAAAGGTTTAATAAACTCTAATTCTTGTACTCATGCGTACTTGGTGTTGATGCTTTTGATGGCTGGTTAAAGGTACGTACAGCACACGAAAGTAATCTTGTAGCGAAGACCAAATGTCTGATTCCTTGATGAGCAGCTTAAGCAACTATATACATCTAAATTATATTGAATCCAGCCACTATCGTGTGATCTTTTATCGTCTAGCTGTAAGTGGTGTGGTAGTGTGAGATGACCAAATAACATATACATAAATTGCTGTGATTGTTAATCACAGTAGGTTGGAGAAAAGAATGATCGGCCTGTAGTCGCCATGCCTGCAAAAGTAATTCAATAAAGGTTGTTTGTCTAAAGGATATATACCCAATAAAATGAGAAGATAGTCATACGCCAAGTTGGACATTCGAAGATTTTACTTTATAATCCAATAAAGCCAATCTAGACTCTTGATAATTGAACTTTAGAAGCAATATTTTGGTACTAAAGATTTTGTAACTGATTAAGCAAAAAATATTATCATTTCCCAATTACAGGTCTACTATTGCAGTCATTCCACAAATATATATACAGTAATTAACAAGCTTTCTATTGCTTTATTTCGCCAAGTCATTGACTCTTAGCATAATTTCTATTACTACACATGAAAGTGATCTTTTAGAAAAGGCCAAAAGTCCGATTCCTTGATGAGTAGCCATTGGATCCATGGTTTATGTAATTCACTAACGTCTGATCTTTTATTGTCTGGCTGTAACTTGTGTACCAGAAAGGACCAACACACAAACTGCTGCGACTTTGAATCTTAGTGAGGTGGGTCGAAAAAGAGATGTTGGATCATGCCTGCAAAAGTAATTCAATAAGGGCCGGTCATTAAACAATATGTACTATTAACAGATATGTAATGACAGCTAAGGAACCATGATTGTAGTAAACTGCAGCGAAGAGTCATAACGTACCAGCTGAAAGTCAGAAAAAATGGGGTTGCTTGCGAAGTTTCCCATTCGGTGAAGTCAATATGTATGTATATCAACCTAGTCTAGAAAAGAAGCAAATATTAGAAAATATCCGAGTAAATCTTATAATTTTGTATATAATTATACGTTCGAAAGTAACTAATCTGCGTTCACTCAAGTATATAAGATTAATTAACAGCAACACAGAGAAATAATAATTCAACTCTTATCTTTTGAAAGGATGCACACATAGTACAAATTTCAAGTTGATAATGCAAGCTTATTTTCTGTTCTAGTTATCGATAAAAAGATGAAGTTACGGCACAGATGATCCATTGTACTAGTAATAGTCAATAAATAATACTGTACAGGATCCTATAAATAGAAGTAACAATCAGAATACATCCCAGTAACCTGAATAATTTGTATATAACTTAAGAAAGTAGTACTAACTTTGAATTCAATCAAGACTAAAAATTTAGTAAAAGCAAAATAGAGAAATAACTTACAAGGAAAGCCAAAAAATGTATGATGCAGCTCCAAATTAGTGCTTAGCCTTGATATATACAACTCCTCTCCTACGTAATTCACTTCTTTATACAATGGCTGCAAAAGAGAAAAAGCTTGTAGTTAATACATGATTAACAAACCAAATTTGTAAGAATATTAATCTTAGGAAATTAAACTATATACATCCACCGTATGCAGTGGTATAAACATTTGATGATAAAGTCACATTGACTTTAAAACAGGTTTTTATGAGTTATGACGTTCTAAAATTTAAAATATACAATCACAATCCTAGTTAACTTAGGGGAAAAAATAAATAAATAAATAAAACTTGTTGTGTTTAAATGAAAGAAAAGCTTATTACAATTACTTATAAAATATACGTAGTACTTAATAAATAAAAAAAGTCAAACGGGATAGAGAGAACACACCTTCATATTATGTTTGTGATTCCTCGTCTATTTTGATGCAGGGGATATGGGAGATTTGGGGCCAGTAGGAGCCTCCTCTACTGCATCTCTCTTTCAAATTTGGGCACTTCCCAATTTCCAAACTCAAAAGTGAAGGCAACAACGTCACGGGTAGATCTTTTATCTTTGGGCACCATCTGATTTCGAGATGTTGGAGGGAGGTGAGGTGTTGGAGTCCCTCTGAAACTCTTTCCAATTTCTCAAAACTCCATATTCTAAGTCGAGTAAGAGATGAAGGAAGATGAAGATGAGACATTTCACTCCAATTAGTGGCCGCTGCTTCACCGACTAAGCTTAGGTGAACTAGTGTGGATGGAAACTTCTGTGGGCCCCATTCTGAGATGGGCTTCTTCAACCGCCCAATTGAAAGCTCACGCAAGTTGGGAGGCCAAAGCCCAGCTGTCGGAACATCCATACTTGGACAATCCCTTATTATCAAATCAGTTAACGAGGTGAGACTTTGAAATTGGAGGTCTGCAAATAATGACTCATCTGTACTATTACAATTTGATATTCTCAAACTGGTGAGGTGAATGAAGTTACCCCCAAAATCAATGATCGATGCCACATTTGGATGATCATCTATCCTTACATCTTCAAGCATTGGCATGCTTTTGCTATTGATAAGTAACGTGTTCTTCTTTCCTCCTTCTCCCAACTCCTCCTTTATCATTAGTTTCTTACAACCCCAAATGAGAACTGACTTGAGTTTCTGCCCCCCTCCCATTGAGGAGAAGGAGACACATGTAATTGAATCACACCAATAGATTTCCAACGTCTCAATGTTGTTTGGACAACTTAAATGCTTGAAATTCTCACAAAACCATACCTCTAACGAGCTTAGAGATGTTAGGAGGTTGCTCCCATAATTGTACTCCTCCTCATCTTTCTCCCCTAAACTCACCAAATTTTTACATTTACTTACATACAACTTCCTTAAATTCACAAGAACCTTACTACTTGCCTCTGCTTCTTTTGATTCCCACAAATATCTTATTTCATCACATTCCTTGACTCTCAATTCTTCAATTGCCATAAGATCCACTATAACACCCCTCCACACCTCATTAGTAAGCCCTGAAATAGATTCTATTTCCAACTTGGTGACTGATGGAGCTACATGAACCAGACTTCTCACCACACCATTCCCACATTCTTTTATTTTTAGAACCCTTAGTGAAGGTAGTGCTTCAACTGAGACTTCGACCAAATTAGGACAACCTTCTATATTGAGCTTTTTCAAGCATGGAAACGCAGAATCTCCAACCCCACTTCTATTATTGGTTGACCATACCTCCCACCCCGACATATTTCCGAAACTCAGACTTTCAAGTAAAGGAAATGCAAGGCCAGTACCCAAAATCTCTGAACCAACAACTTTTACATCACCCGTGTCTTGAATAGATAACTCCTTAAGTGACTGTAGTTGCCCGACTGGTGGTAGAGATGTACACTTTTTACAGCCATGTATAGACACACGAGCCAATTGACGAAACGAGGGATCCCCAACCCACTTTGGAAACTCTAAACCCAGATAGTTCACAATGCCTAGCCTCTTCAAATAATCATTATATGGTTTCAATGCATCAAGGATAGCGTGTTCAGTTGTTTCAATTGGGGTAATGCGTGATGCATCACTCCATTTTACCTCAAACTCAGTAAGCCTCTTTTGCGATAAGTTTGCTTCTTGTGCTTGTGTTGCGTTTTTTACTTTTTCCAGGCCCTCAATGGAAACTTCCCCATGAAGATTCTCAAAATCTTTGAGTTGAGTTATCGAAAAGTCATTTTCTCCACCAATAATGATTTTTGAAAGCGTTTGTAGGCTTTTCAACTCATCAACCCCTAACGGCAAGTCTTTTAAAAGCGGAGTGTCTCTGATGTCTAAATGACGCAAACTTTTAAGCTTTCTGAAATTGTTGGGCAACTTAGTTAAACGAGAACAGCCGAAAAGGATCAAGGTCTCTAAGTTATAGAGATCACCAACATTTTCAGGTAAATGTTTGATTTCAGTACGAGAAAAATTAAGATACCGCAAGTGCTTCAAATTACCAATAGACTCCGGTACCTCACTTATATTATAACCACTCAAACTTAAAACCCTTAATAATTGTAACTCAGGGAGTAAGTCAACCAAAACCTTATTCGACAAGTAGTAACTTTGCCACCTGTCTTTCACCCCTACGGACAATAATGTTCTCAAACCTTTAGCTCCTTCGATTCCCTCAAACTTCTTGTAAGCTTCATATTCCTCACAGACAAATGACATATGACGGAGCTTTTCCAAAGCCAGTTTCCTAGCATCCTTTCCCATCTCTTTCTCTAACCTGAAAAAGAATTCCCCAGCAACTGATGTAGCCAAATCATGCATCATGTCATGCATAACAAACAGCGAGTCGTCATTAGGCACATGTTGAAAAAATGACCGTGACAACAACTCTTCAAAGTAGTCATGACCGAAGCGTTCTTTGGTTGATTTGCTTAGATCTGGTTGGTGCAAAAATCCTTCTGCCATCCATAGTAGAACCAAATCATACTTGTCAAACAAGTAGTCTTTGGGGAACAAGGAGCAATATGCAAACAACTGCTTCAAAGATGCCGGGAGTTCATGGTAGCTTAGTTTAAGAGCCGGAAGAATTTCACCTCCCTCTTTTAAGTTCCATATCTCACTATCCGCCATTTCTTTCCATCCTTCTTCATCCTCTTTTCTCCTTAATAACCTTCCAAGTGCTATTAAAGCCAAAGGCAAGCCTTTACATTTTCCCACAATGTCTTCACCATGTGCTTTGAGTGTTGGATACAAATCGAAGTTATTTGCATCCAATGCATTTTGACAAAATAAAGACACAGCCTCATCATGGGAGAGACATTCCAATTGCTTTAGTTGACTGCAACCCAACTCTTTGAGCAATTGGACATTTCGAGTTGTTATAATAACTTTACTTCCACGAGCACATACACTAAATGGACGCACTAAGGTTTCCCAATCCTTATAGCTCTCGGTCCATACATCATCTAAAACCAGTAAAAACTGTTTTTCCCTAAGTTTATCCTGAAGAGCCACTTGAAGCTGATCAAAAGTTTCAAATTTCTTATCTTCCCCACCCACATATTGAAAGATGATTTTACTTATTTGGAAGCTATCCCACTCATCTGACACACAAACCCATGCCTTGAGTTCAAAATGAGCAACCACTTTTTTTTCGTTATACAAAAGTTTAGCTAGAGTTGTTTTGCCTACCCCGCCCATACCAACTATGGGCACGATGCTAAAGTTTTTATTACGTGGATCATCGCTTAAGAGCTTGTCAATCAATTCATCCTTATCACCTTGTCGACCAACAATAGTTGTAGATGCATCTACCACAGAGGTCTCTAAAACTCGATTTTTATCTTTTGACCTATTATTCCTCACTTCTAATCCTCCACTCTTCATCGTCAAACCAAGAGTAACTTTTTCCTTCTCTAGATTTTGCAACTTATGGTTAATATCGTCTAACTTGTGACGCATCTTTCTAATTAGTGAGAAATTTGCGCAACAAGATGGGATTAGCTTTCTTACCATGCTAGTGCTGCCTCCAGATTTCTCGGTCAACTCACGATGCATAGCCTCAGTTGCCAAGTCATCAAGAATGTCTTCTATATCGTATGCTAAGTGTTGGAGACTGTTGAGCCACTTTTGAACAGGAACTTCTTTTATTTCCTTGTCAGCAGCACTGATAAGGAGATCTTGGATATCGGTTAATGTCTTCCCCAAGCTCTTCAGCTCGGAACGAATTTCCTTTGCGCGAACAACTTGCTTTACGGCTTCATTCGCCAGTTTCTGTAAAACAACTTTGACGAGGTCGGAAGCCATGCCTTCAGCCATTGTTAATGGTGATTGGGTAAACTGGGAGTTCTTTTAATCTGAATGATTGGTAGCTGTTATGAATGAAAAGAAGTGGAAGAAAATTATAGATGTTGACTTATAGGCAGCTGGAATTAAATGAAAATTCTATCAATTATTGATAGTAATTTTTGTCTTCTTCTGAACAATCTACAAGTTGTTGAATGAATGGTAGTGAAGGACTAAAGGCAATTGAGCTACGTATGTACAAACTTGACCACATACATAATCAATAAAGATCTATAATCATAGCTGCAAAGGTTCAACCTTTATATGTAAGCACGCCATTTTTTTTTTTTTTTTTTTTTTTCTAGAATATATTTATTATTTCTCTTATATCTGTAAAATATACCGTATAAAATTTCCTGTATTATTTGTATTAGCTTTGGCAGTTCTTCCGATAAAGTCACTACAAGAATAAGGAGAAACAGCTACGAACAATTTCACGACGATACATTGTCGTCGGCATTTAACAGTAAACGACAAAAAAACGTTTTACCGAGGCCAGCAAGCATTGAATTTTTTGGTAAATAAAATCCCAACGACATGTCGTCGGTAACAAGTTGGTCAAATTTGACTTTTCCACAGCCTCTAAAATAATTGCGAATAATTGGGCGAGTTTTTTCCCGCCAACCTTGTACCGACGAGGCATTCACTACTATGACGCGCCTTTGAAATGTCGTCGGCATGTATAATTTTCCGACACCATGACGTCGGCAAGGTCTTTATTATGTCGTTAGGGAAAGCGGTGAATGTACTAGTGAGTTACGAAGGTGTTGGTAGTACCGTTACCAACTAATTTTGGTGCTTAAGAAGATCACATCAAACTAGAGCGAAGACCAATTTTCCCTAAATTTACAAAACATGGGAGTAGGATCTTGTAAGGCTGGACACAGTCGAGGGTCATCCCCATCGGTCGACCCATCAAAAAATCGGTCGGTCATGACTGTGGAAAAAACTCGGTCGTCGGTCGACGGTCGTCAGTCGCTAATATGGAGAGATCGGTCAATATGGTGACCGATATTTACACACAAATAAATCCAAAAAATTATACCGCGGTTTGATTATTTAAATAAAAAAATTAACTTGGTCACCGACTGTGGCAACTTGGTCTTCGGTGAGAGAAAACTGATGTGGTAGGGTCGTGCTCGGTCACGACTGTGCCCATGATCTCATCAAATCAAGTGAGACTGACCTATAACCCAGATATTGACATATAGTCGATAACAAAAGTGCCTTTTCCTAAATCAAGTACTTCATACAAACACCATTTAGAGGAACCTGAATCAATGCACATAGCTAAGCATGAAGATGATGTGTATAATCTAACAAAAAATAAAAATAGTGATAAATACAAATTCAATATAGTTGGTGAGCGTTTGTTTGTCATAATACCTTTAATTGCAAGATCCAACTAGCTAACACCAACGTTGTTCGTGTTATCAAGAAAAATACATCAGGTTGTGATTCTAGACTCCATAAAGTGTTACCAGTACAAATTCAACTAAAACTTACACTTTGAAATTATATGTGCATCTTTACAAGTATCACATACCTTCAACTCCTATAATATCCAAATGAGGAGATCATATATATCCGACAGAAGTAATGTGTGAACCAATAATCTCGCTTCATTGCTTCTTAAAACTCGAAGGACCAAAGATGTGAGTTAGAAACTTTGTAACCGAAAGTTAGTTACAGAAGTTAGTTATTGAAAAGTTAGTTATTAGTTATACCGGTTGGAACTATAACCGAAAGGACACAATGGTTGGGTCATACCGATTCAAACCTTATATATACATATGTATTACATTTGTTACAATGGTTGAATGACAATTTAGATTTACTTATTCATATTACTTTGCAACTTATTATATCGATCCAAAGATAGTGGGACAACAATTGGCATCAAGAGCAAGGATTATACATCAAAATACAAAACGATTTCTGCATAACGAAATCAACACAAATCAGTGAGAAGCCAAAAGAAAGACGCAAGAGAAGTGGAAGAACAAATCGTTACTCCTCTTTGAGCGAGAAAGATAACTTGTTTTCTTTTAAATCTTCGAAGGAAACACGTTTTTGAATAAGGAAACGCGTAGAAAAGATAGTGCACGATCTGTTTTACGTAGAGGTTGCAAACGCATAGCACCAAGCGTATTGGTGTCGAGGAAGATAGATAAGACTTTGTGTAATAGAAAAAAGGAACTAGTTCGAAGAGAAGAAACACAAAGCAAGGGCGTTGTTGGTTGAAAGAAAAAGCGTATACGTAGTATTAATTGATCATTTGGATAGAAGAGTGTGGAATTTGTGTCGATATTAACACAAAAGAACAACAACAACGAGAGGCGCAAGGAACTGTATAACCAAAATATTGGTTGTTTCGTTGCAGCAAGGATCAAACGACGAGACAGATTTGATTCAGATTTACCAAGGCGTGGTAACAAGTAGATGTGTGTAAGAAACGTAGAGATTTCAAGTAACGAGATCAAGTTGAACACACAAGAAAAAAGATAACAACGTGTAGTGTGGTATTATTTTGTTTGTGTCGAATTTTCTGAAACAATATTCGACAACAACAACAACAAAAAAAAGGAGGGGCTCGTTAAAAAAAAAAACAACAACATCATCAATTCGACAAGAAGGAGAACAAAGGATCTTTGGCGTTTATTTACTGATTAGAATCAGAAGCAAAGAATCAGAAGCAAAGAATCAGAAACAAAGATTTGTGCAAAACTGGTATCAAGGCAAAATCCGAGAGGTTGCTTGGAAAGATTTGAAGTCGATTTGGAAAGAAATAACGAGGCAGAAAAATAAACGAAAAGGAGACAAGGGAATACATCTCATATTCAAATACGATAACGAGGTCACAAGTTCTAATTTTCTGGATTTCAATTCATTAGAATAGTATAGATTTTTTTTAGTTTATACTATTAGGAATCCCGAGAACTACTATTGATCCCGTAATTACTAGGAATTCCCGAAAACTATATATATTCCCATATTAGAGGAGATACCATATTAGAAAATTCCCGTGAATATTAGAAAGTGAAGATCATAAATACTTTCAAGATGGGCGATGATACGAACGCAACAACTACATTAAAACCCTTAACACCTATAGCACAATACCAATGTCCTAAGTTGAAAAACACAAATTACACGGTTTGGGCTATACAAATAAAGGTTATATTAGAAGCACATGGTTTGTGGGAGACAATAGAACCTACGGAGAATACAGAATTAGATGTTAAGAAAGATAAGGCAACAATAGCCTTGTTATATCAAGCGTTGACCGAGGATGTAATTTTACAAGTGGCAAGTTGTAAAACAGCGAGGGAATTATGGGATTCATTAAGAAGGAGACACGTTGGCGAAGAGAAAGTGCAACAAGCACGATTACAATCTTTAATGATAGGATTTAATGCCCTTCAGATGAAGGATGATGAGACGGTGGATGTATTTGCAGACAAGTTAAATGGTTATGTCACAAAGGCAACAGAACTAGGGAAAACAATAGATGAATCACTCATAGTTAGAAAACTATTAGATTCCACACCAGATAGATTCATTCAGATAGTAGCATCCATAGAACAGACTAGTGATCTAGACAACATTACCCTAGATGAGATCACAGGAAAACTCAAAGCATTTGAGGAAAGGATAAAACTCCGGAAGGGAGATCAAGTTGAAAGCCAGGATAATTTATTATTCACACACGGTGAACACTCAAGTAGAGGAAAGCATTTTAATAAGCGTGGAGGTAGATCAAATTATGCACGAAGAAACTGGCAAAATAACAAACACAGAAATAACTCACAAGAAGGAAAACCGAATTATAAGGAAAACCCTAATAAGAATACAAATAGAAAGGATGTGAGTAAGTTAAGATGTTACAGATGTAACAAACTTGGACACTTTATGAGAAAGTGTAGAGTAAAATTGACAGATCAGGAACAATCAAACCTTATCTTAGAAGATGAAGAACCATCACTATTAATGACTATGCACGAAACCAAACATGAGGAAGTATTGTTGAATGAAGGCCAAATTCAACCAGGAAAATATGCTTCAAAGGACGAAAGCATATGGTATTTAGATAACGGTGCAAGTAATCATATGACGGGAACCAAGAGTCATTTTAGAGATATTGATGAAAACATAACAGGACGAGTAAGTTTTGGAGATGGATCATATGTACAGATAAAGGGAAAAGGCTCTATATTGTTAGGTTGCAAAAACCAAGAACAAAAGGTCGTATCGGATGTATATTACATACCAAACCTTAAGAGCAACATACTAAGTCTAGGACAACTTACAAAAATAGGTTGTAAAGTTATAATGGAGGGAAATAGATTGACTTTGTATGATAAGAGCAGGAAGTTGTTAATGAAAGTTGAAAGATCCAAGAACAGACTTTACAGTATTAGATTACGGATAGACACACCTATATGTCTCTTAGCAAATATAGATAACCAAGCATGGTTATGGCATGCTAGATTAGGTCATCTAAACTTTGAAGATATCAACAAGATGACTAGAAAAGGTCTAGTAGAAGGAATACCTAGAATAAATCATGCCGGACAGATTTGTGATGCATGTTTATTAGGAAAACATAGTAGAACACCATTTCCAAACCAAGCTAAATTCAGATCAAAGAACCCGTTGGACTTAATATATGGAGATCTCTGTGGTCCTATTAGTCCAGCAACACACTCAGGCAAGAAACTAATATTCTTGTTAGTAGACGATTGTACACGATTTATGTGGGCTTATTTTCTACAATCAAAGGATCAGGCATTTAATATATTCAAGGAATTTAAGCAGAAAATAGAAATGGAGTTAAGAATGAAAGTGAGGATGCTAAGAACAGATAGAGGAGGCGAATTTACATCAAATGAATTCACCAAATATTGTAAAGATAATGGAATAGCAAGACAGTTGACAGCACCATATTCACCACAACAGAATGGAGTAGTGGAGAGAAGGAATAGAACAGTGTTATCAACTACGAGAAGTATGATGAAAGCCATGAAGTTACCCTTAACTTTTTGGGCGGAAGCAGTGAAACATGCTATTTACATACTAAATAGGGTACCTACAAGAGCCATGATAGATAAAACTCCATATGAGGCACTCTACAATAGAAAACCAAATTTAGAGAACCTAAGGATATTTGGATGCACAGCTTATGCAAAAGTAACAATTCCTCATTTAAAGAAGCTGAATGATAGAAGCATACCAATGATTTATTTAGGAGTAGAGGAAGGATCAAAAGCATGTAGGTTATATGATCCAATAAGAAAAAAGAAACATGTTAGTAGGGATGTAAAGTTTATGGAAACAAAGCCGTGGAATTGGGAGAAGAATGAAGAGGATACAAGTACACAAGACACATTTTGGACTAGTTTTGTGGTAGACGAAGTTGACAATACAACTCCTATAACTGTCAACATAGAAAATGATGATGATATGTATCCAACACCGGATCCGTTACCAGATCCAACATCAGAACCAAACTCACCAATTACACCACCAACATTCCATTATGACCCTAACTCAGCAGAAGAAGAGGCTACTATTAGTTCATTAGAAACATCAGATGAAAGATATGATCATACACCAGTACGAGGATTGAAAGGTTTAGCAGAAATTTACGAAACTGCAAGTGTAGTAGAAACACCAAGTTTATTTTTCACAGAAGAAGAACCTCGTAACTATAAGGAAGCATCAGTAGATAATAAATGGATTGAGGCTATGGAAATTGAAATAGATTCAATAAATAAGAATAAGACATGGATTCTTACTACATTGCCAGAAAATCACAAGGCAATTGGACTCAAATGGGTTTTTAAAACCAAGAGGGATGCAAGGAAAGATCATTAGATACAAGGCACGTTTAGTAGCAAAAGGATATGTACAAGAACAAGGAATAGACTTTGATGAAGTATTTGCCCCAGTTGCTAGGATAAAAACAGTACGGTTAATATTAGCGTTAGCAGCATATCATGGTTGGCAAGTTCATCACTTGGATGTAAAATCAGCATTTTTACATGGAGATTTGAAAGAAGAAGTCTATGTTACACAACCTGAAGGATTTGTACAACCAGAAAACTCAGGAAAAGTGTACAAGCTTATTAAAGCTTTATATGGCTTAAGACAAGCACCGAGAGCTTGGAATGTGAAGCTTGATCAAACATTAAAGTCATTAGAATTCAAGAAGTGTAATCTCGAACAAGCAGTATATACAAAGAGGAACAAGAATTCTACAATTATAGTCGGAGTTTATGTAGATGATTTGATAATCACTGGCACTCCAAAGAAGGAAGTAGAATTATTCAAATCCCAGATGGAAGAAAAGCTTGAAATGAGCGATTTAGGATTGTTAGCTTATTACCTTGGGATAGAAGTTACACAGACAGGAGGAGAGATTACAATCAAGCAAACATGTTATATTAACAAGATCTTGAAGGAAACGAATATGGATGATAGTAATGATACGAAGATACCAATGGACCCCGGTACTAAGTTGGTCAAGGCGGAAGATGGTAACTCAGTTGACGCAACTTATTACAGAAGCTTAATTGGAAGTCTCAGGTACTTACTACATACAAGACCAGATCTTAGTTATTCAGTCGGACTACTCAGTAGATGGATGCAAGACCCAAAGGAACATCATCTAAAGGCAGTAAAGCAAGTAATCCGATATATCAAAGGAACAAAGGAGCATGGCATAATTTATGTAACACCCCCAAAAGTCGTTAATAACAGCGGAAGACTTAACATGTCGGCGGAAGACTTTCGGGGTATTACTTCAAGGATCTTTGTCACAATCATAGTAAACAACACAAAGTGAAGTATTAAAGTTTAATTTATTTCAAAATACCAAATATCTGAGATACAAGACTTTATTAAGTTAAGAACGTGTTTTATTCGGAAGGAAAATAAGTAGTTTATTATAGTTCTTGTCATGCTTTTGCCCACTCCGTGCCATCCAGATCCGTCTTGTTTAGTTACCTGAGATAAACATGCTAAAGTCAACATAAAGTTGAGTGATATTCATAGGTTTGAATTTTAAGAATTTGAATCACAAGTTAAGAATGTATTATAATCGCATACAATCAATATGTTAAAAATCAATGTTCCTGTTATTGCCTTAAGCTCATGATACTCAACGATTAACAGCCAATCATAAGTATGTATTATGATGGTAAGTAATAGGCCCCCAAAGATAGGTATTTGTCAATAACCTATTTATAAGAACAATAAAGTGCGCCTGGTGTTTTCTCCAACAACCAAACGAGGATTGTCAATCACTAATAGTACTATCCACAATTATTTACGTTCACCCTTCAGGTGATTAAGGTTCATGATCGAGGGACTTCTGACAATAGTAACTTAAGCAAATAACATTGGCCTGACGGTATTTCAATACCCGGTATAAAAGACTTGTGATCGAGTTTTAAGCATGTATCTCCCCACGGGAAAATAGTTAAAGAGTGGGCTATGAAATCACCTTAGTAGTACAGTGGTATCGTAGTCTCAACAAAGCAAGGAAACAGCTTCACACAACACAACCTAAAAGATAATGCAAGTTTCAGTTAATAGTCTAAATCTGGTTTTATCGCGATTACTTGTTATTTAGTTACGAATAAATCTCGTGTTTGTTTAAGTGTTTTAAGTTCAAAAATAAAGTTATATATACATATAACTTGTAAGTAAAATGATCGATGATTGATATAAAGTTAGTTTTTATAACGGAAATAAACGTATCGTTTTACAAGAAATAAACAACGTATTGTTATATCGTTCAAATTTTTATTATTGTTATATAAGTTTTACTCGTATTATATATATATATATATATATATATATATATATATATATATATATATATATATATATATATATATATATATATATATATATAATAAGTTACGTTTTATTATTTATCATTTTAATATATAATCAAATATATATAATAAATATAGAATTATTATCAAAAGTAAATATTTCAATTCGATCCTTAATGTTTTATCAATCTTACACTTTTTACCCTTAACGGAAAATATTTACGCCGTTAGTCCAAAAGTTATATATATTTACATTTTTATTCCAAATATCAAATATATACATTTATTATTCTTAAGTTTCAATATTTACAGTTTATACCCCTTATAAAACAGTTTTTATACTTTTCACTAAAGTTTACCCATTTTGACACTTTTAGTCCCTAACTTTCGTACATTTGCAAAAATGGTCCCAACCTTACCAAATTCAAAACTTATCAATTTTATTATTTCATTAAGCTCAAAACATTTTGAAAAGCTTATTTTCACAGCTTATTTTCTTAAAAAGCACTTATTTCACTTAAATGGGCTTAACGAGACAATATCAAGGCCCGTTAAGGTTTCGTGATCCAATGGGCTTACGAGACCTTTGGGCCTGACCTTGGACTCATTTTAGGATACTAAAAACACTGGTGTTGGGCTCCCAGGCCCAGTGTATCACATAAGCTTAGTGGGCTTTACATAAGCCCACGTTGGCTTATAAAAGTTTTGTAAAATCTGGTTTTTGTCGAGACAAAAGGGGTCGAGTAAAGTAGTTATACGAGCTAGTTAGGTCGAATGAAAAGTGTTCTCTAATTGTTTACCAAGGTGACAATGGGGTCGAGCAATAAAAAGGCATGGTTATGTGTCGAGTTTACGAATGACGAGACCAAAGCTTATGACCGAAATTTATATTAAAAATAGTTTCTATACTTAGAAATATTCTAAGTGTTTCGACTAGGTCAAGTGACGTTAGGAACGTGTCCTATTTTACGTATGCATGTTATTTTTAGCTTCAAATCTTTATTATACGTGATTGCTAGCATGGTCAAAAATGAAAAGAAAGAAAAACATATACATGTTACGTTTTAATATTTCAAAATAAAAGGTCAAAGTAATGTGCAATTCAATACTAACGAAAACAAAGAAAATGTTCTAAGTGTTTTGAAATGACACGAATGGGTCAAGTGACCTCCTAAACGTGTCGAATATATTAGTTTAAACGTTAGCTTTAGGTTCAAAAGTTTATATTACTCGTTTGTCATCATGTTGGATAATTAGAATGTCGAATAATATGGTCATGTCACGTTTTTATATAACGAATTAATTTAGTAAAGTAAACGTGCAAAATTTAATTGTAACGAGATAAAAATAGAAAAGGAGTTCGTGAGTTCTCACCTCACCTCAAAAGGGTGGGGTAAATGGTACGTATGGTTCGATTTTATGGTTCAACGTGTTGTGGTTCACTTCTCGTCCTTCCAAGGTTCAAGTAGACTCCAAGCTTGCTTCCTAGGTTCGTCTTGAAACGTGGTACACTTGAGAATCCTTTCGTCCCTCTCTAGCTCCCTTTCGTTAGTATTTTTGGTGGTAGTGGTACGTATGAGGGTATGTAGTGATGTTGTTTGCATGTAAGGTTTATATAGGTTGAACTTTGGAGGGTAGAAACGAGTTGATATCACAAGCGTTAGAGTATGCATGTGAGAGCGAATAGTGTTGCCACAATTGATGTCCAATCGGTTTTGTACAAGGTTGTATCATGTATGATTTTGTTTCTGTTCATTCCTGACCATGTCATGATGTTTAGAGTTCGTTTGGATGTGATTGGAAAATATGGGAGGTGCTAGGAGATATCTTGCCACGTTTTGGCTTATCATTTCAAAGTGAGTTTGTAGTTTTACTTTGGGCTTATTCAAGGTAGTAAATGAACGAGAGAGTGAGTAAACTTTATCATTCTCAAATCTTTGCTAGCTCGTAAATTAAGTTATGTAAAAATATGTGTGTGTTATGTGTCGAATTCAAAGGATAATAGGGGTGTTCCTTGGCTCGCTCGCGACTGGCAGAAACTAAACTAAATATCAAAAAAAAGTGCGTTTGGGCTTTGAGCCCTTTGGGATTGCGTTTTTGTCTGGCCCAGCAGAAAAGAAAACAAGATATATAAAAAGGGTTCGTTTGGTTTGTTAGTTGGGTTTAAGGCCCAATGAGTCAATGGGGCCCACCTGATATGTTTTGAGAGTCGGGTTACGATCAAATAATATTAATGAGTGATCTCAGGAATTTTCGTAGGCTCCGGGAATATATAAATATTATACCTTAAATATACGAAACGTATATTATAAAAATATAAACGTTTTTAATATAAGTATTCGCGATAATTTAGACTATATAGGTTTGTGTGCAAGCAACGTTTCTAAGCAAAAGATAATTTAAAATGTTTACCGTTGTGATTTATATATAAAAAAAAAATTTCATACGTAAAAGTGGGTATTTAAATAACGTAATAATTTGTAAGTATTTACTAACCGTTGGGAAAATTACGAGAGGCTACAGTACATACATCTTACAGTGAATTCCGTCCCGGAATTCGAGTTTAGGAGGGTTGCCAAGGGTGTCTAAGAGAAGAGGTGTGGGTACTTGGTGCGAAACTGGTCCTCGCGTTCCCAAGTATACTCTGGTCCTCGTTTAGAGTTCCAACGAACTTCTATGATAGGGATACGGTTTTGTTTCAGTTGTTTGACTTCTCTATCCATGATTTCTATTGGTTCCTCGGTAAAAATGAGTTTGTCATCAAGTTGTAATTCTTTCAATGGAATGACCAAAGATTCATCGGATAAACACTTCTTGAGGTTTGACACATGAAAAGTGTTGTGAATTCTACTAAGTTCCTCGGGTAGTTCAAGTTTATATGCCATGGGTCCAATTCTTTCTAGGATTTTGAATGGACCGATGTATCTCGGGTTTAACTTTCCCCTCTTTCCGAATCGTATCATTCCTTTCCATGGTGATACTTTTAACATCACTTTATCTCCAATCTGAAAATCCATGGGTTTTCTTTTCAGGTCGGCATAACTTTTCTGTCGGTTTCTAGCGGTTTGTAAACGTTGTTTGATTTTGATGATTTTCTCGGTTGTCTCATGAAATAGATCCGGTCCTGTGAGTTGCATTTCTCCAACTTCTGCCCAGCAAACGGGTGATCTACACTTTCTACCGTAAAGTGCTTCGAATGGTGCTGCCTTGATACTGGTATGATAACTGTTGTTGTATGAGAATTCTGCCAACGGTAAGTGTTTGTCCCAACCTTTTCCGAAGTCTATAACACAAGCGCGTAGCATATCCTCTAAGGTTTGTATAGTTCTCTCACTTTGACCATCGGTTTGTGGGTGATAGGCTGTGCTCATATCCAGCTTTGTTCCTAAAGCTTTTTGCAATGATTTCCAAAAATGAGACGTGAAACGACTGTCACGATCTGATATGATGGAAATCGGCACTCCATGTCGTGACACAATTTCTTTCAGATATATCTGAGCAAGTGTGTTCATTTCATCAGTTTCTTTGATTGGTAGGAAATGAGCTGACTTGGTGAGACGATCAACGATAACCCATATCGTATCGTAGCCAGTAGAGGTCTTGGGAAGTTTGGTGATGAAGTCCATGGTAATACGTTCCCATTTCCACATGGGGAGTTCGGGTTGGGTGAGTAATCCGGAGGGTTTCTGGTATTCTGCTTTTACTCTTGAACATGTTAGACATTTACTGACGTACTCAGCGATGTCGACTTTCATGTTTGGCCACCAATATAGTTTTTTAAGATCTTGGTACATCTTGTCGGAACCTGGGTGAATGGAGTATTTTGACTTGTGAGACTCATGCATGATGAGGTCACGAATACCTCCGAAGAGAGGAATCCAGCTTCTTTCCTTGAAACAAAGCATTCCATTTGATCTTTTCACAAATCCGTTTTCGTTTTCCGGCATACCAAAAATCTTTTCAATTGGTCGGTTTTCTTTCTTGAGAGCTTCGCTCTGGGCGATAATGATTTGTGTTGGGAGGGGTGAACAAATAGTCATGCCTAACGATCTAACCCTGAGAGGTTTTAGTCTTTCTTTCCGGCTTAGTGCATCTGTTACTACATTAGCCTTTCCTGGGTGATACCGGATTTCACAATCGTAATTGCTAAGTAGTTCTAACCATCGGCGTTGTCTCATGTTTAACTCCTTTTGATCTAGGATGTGTTGAAGACTTTTGTGATCTGTAAACACGGTACACTTAGTGCCGTATAGATAGTGTCTCCATAACTTGAGAGCGAATACTATTGCTCCTAGTTCTAGATCATGGGTTGTGTAATTTTCCTCATGTTTCTTTAGTTGACGTGAGGCATAAGCTATTACCTTATCTCGTTGTATCAAAACTGCACCTAAACCATGGTACGAAGCGTCACAATATAGCACGAAATCTTTGCTTCCTTCTGGCAATGCTAGTATTGGAGCTTCACAAAGCTTTTGTTTTAACAGTTGGAAGGCTGATTCTGCTTCTTGTCCCCAGACGTACTTTTCGTTCTTTTGGGTCAACTTGGTCAATGGTT
Source organism: Artemisia argyi (assembly GCA_030686995.1). Taxonomy (NCBI): domain Eukaryota; kingdom Viridiplantae; phylum Streptophyta; class Magnoliopsida; order Asterales; family Asteraceae; genus Artemisia; species Artemisia argyi. The sequence continues at coordinate 153,695,307 of CM060685.1, forward strand.
TTGAGATTTTAGAGAAACCTTCAATAAATCTCCGGTAGTAACCTGCAAGACCTAAAAATTGACGTACTTCTGTGGGAGTTGTAGGTGATGACCATTCTTTAACTGCCTCTATTTTTGCAGGATCCACGTGTATTCCTTGACTATTGATTACGTGTCCCAAAAATTGCACCGTGGGAATCCAAAAGTAACATTTCGAGAATTTTGCGTACAACTTTTCCTTCCTAAGTAACTCTAGGATTGTTCTCAAATGATTGGCATGTTCCTCTTTGTTACGAGAGTAGATCAGAATGTCGTCAATGAATACTATAACGAATTTGTCCAAATATGGCTTGCATACTCGGTTCATTAGGTCCATAAACACAGCGGGTGCGTTCGTTAGACCAAATGGCATTACCTGAAATTCATAGTGTCCATAACGGGTTCTGAAGGCTGTCTTGGGAATATCTTCTTCCCGAACTCTCAATTGATGGTATCCTGACCTTAGATCAATCTTCGAGTATACACTCGATCCTTGTAATTGATCAAACAAATCGTCTATTCTAGGTAAAGGATATCGGTTCTTTATAGTGAGTTTGTTTAACTCTCGGTAATCTATGCACATTCGGAATGATCCGTCTTTCTTTTTAACAAATAGAACTGGGGCTCCCCAAGGTGATGAACTTGGTCTAATGAAACCTTTATCGGATAATTCCTTTAGTTGTTCCAATAGTTCCTCCATTTCGGAAGGTGCCAACCTGTAAGGTGCTTTTGCTACTGGTGCCGTTCCAGGCACTAGTTCAATTTGGAACTCTACTTGACGAGTCGGTGGAAGACCGGGTAGATCTTCAGGAAATACTTCAGGGAATTCCTTAACGATAGGTACATCTTTAAGTTGTTTCTTGGTTATCTTACTTTCCGTCACCTGAACCATGAATACATGACATCCTTCGTTCATGTATTTTATCATTCTAAGGCATGAGATGATTCCGTATCGGTTTTTATTCTTGTCGCCATGGATAACGAGGGTTTCATTCTTAAAAGGAATGTGTATGGCTTTCTCGTCACAATGAATCTTAGCATGATGTTTGGATAACCAATCCATTCCGATGATAGCATCAAAACTACCGAGTTGGACAGGCATCAGGTCAATAGGAAAAGATTCTCCTACGAGGGTTAGGGTACAATCCTTTAAAATAGAGTTGGTGCTAATTAAGTTCCCATTGGCCATTTCTATCTCGTATGTGGTGTTTAGCTTAGAAGGGTTAGAGTTAATGAAAGGGGCAAACGTATCTGATACGAAGCTCTTATCTGCTCCAGAATCAAATAATACTCTAGCATTATGATGATTTAATAAGAACGTACCCGTGACAACGTCGGGGTTTTGTGGTTCATTTTCATTTCCCATTACGTATGCTCTTGCTCGTGCAGTGTTCTGACCATTTCCTTTTGGACAGCGGTTCTTGAAGTGTCCAGTCTCTCCGCATGAGTAACATGTTGGTGCTATTGGTTGTAGGTTGCTGCCGGTAGCAGGGGTCCTACAATCTTTTGTGGCATGACCTATCCTTTGGCATTTATGGCATTTTACTGTACAAGCACCATTGTGATGGAGCTTGCATCGGTTGCACTGTGGCTTAATACCTTGGTATCCATTACCATTGGTTGCCGTAAATACCTTAGGAGGTTCTTGTCGTTGGTTCTGTTGTTGGCGATGTGGGTTCTTGTTCTGGTGTTGTTGTTGGTTGATCCTGTTGTAGTTGTTGTTGTTGTGGTGATGGTTGTTGTTGCGATGGCCATTGTGGTAGTGATTGTGGTTTTGGTGGTGGGTGGTTCTCCTGTCATCGAGCTTTCTTTTGAGTTCGTTGCACTTGATTTCGCGGTCTAGGAGTTTTTGTGCTAACTCCATTGCGACTTCTAGTGATGGTGGGTTGGATGCTGTGACGTTTCCTTCAATATTCCGGGGAAGACCTTCAATATACTTCTCCAGAGTTTTCTCTAAATCTGGTACGATAGAAGGACATAATGCCATCAGCTCGTGGAATCTCCTGTTGTAAGCCCTAAGATCGATTCCTTTGACTGCAAGGACATGGAATTCGTCTTCCAGTTTTCTTATTTCGGATCGAGGACAGTACTTCTTTATGATCTTGGCTTTGAATTCCGTCCAGGAGAGTTGGTACGCTGCTTCTGTACCTAAAGTTTGAGTTGTAGCGGTCCACCATGACAAAGCGTCATCCATTAAGGTTCCTGTGGCAAATGTGACCCTGTTGTTTTCTGAGCATCCACTCCTTTGGAATACCGTTTCGCATCTCTCGAACCAATGGGCGAGTTTAGTTATCCCTTCAGTACCCATGAAGTAAGTCGGCTGACAAGCCATAAAATCTTTATAGGTACATTGGCGAGGTGCGGGAGCAACATTTCTTGCCGGTTGTGTGTTAGCATTTGCTTGTTCGGCTAAGGCTGCATTGATTCCATTGGTGATTGCTTGTTGGATTTCTTCCGAGGTCATGGTTGCTGCTGAGGTAGTGGTCGTGGTCCTCTTAGGTGCCATATTCCTAAAAATGAGAATATATTTTCAGAATTTTCATAATAACCATCTTGTGTTAGACTTTTTAGTAACATCAACAGGTTCAAAGTTATAATAGTGTCACATATATCACGATGCAATATACGATATCATAACACTTATGAAAATAAAGCAAACATAACATCATTGATTAGATTGTCGTTTTACATCACTTATTTATTCTTGTTGACATATCTCTAGGACATTCAAATACAAGTTATTACTGTGATGTGGGTGAGGCTACATCGACAATCTATGGCATTCTAGGGTTTTCCTTGGTTATCATCAAGACGACGTTCTAGTTCCTGAATTTTGGCGGCCATGGTTTCTATGATTTGGTCTCGGTCTCTCTCCCTAGCTTGTGTTTCTTGTTGTGCACATCGCAGAGACATGACTTGGGCTCTTGTGGTGTCGAGAGCTTGATCGATGTCACACATGATGTCCTTGTTTATGGTGTTAGCAGAGCAAAGTAATCTGATGAATTCCATAGCTTCACCGAATTGGGTACTTAGTTGTTCAATCATGGTTCCCATCTCTAGGTGTCCCATCACAAGTTGTTCTATCTCAGCTGACATAACTTCTATCAGTTCATTAGGGATGTTGTTCACCAGGGTGGCTATGGCGTCTAACCTGTCTTCATGTCTTACTAACCTAGCTGCCAAGAGTGGTATGGTATGGTGAATGGGTTCTCCAGTGACTGGAAGGATCTTAGATGCAGCAAATGATGATCTTTCACCAAGTTCTCTGTTGGTGGGTGTACCTTCTTGAGATCTCCAATACTTAAGGATTGGTAGTAGAAATGACCATTTGCGAGCATTGACCCGCTTACGAGCCTTATGGTTGGTTCTTGCATAATAGTAAGGATCTGAGGAGGTAGGACGAATCTGGTAATTCCTTGGTTGATAAGGCAGAGGAGCACTGGAAGTTTTCACAGGTGGTGGACTGTTGATTGTCACTGGTACAGTAGTAGTCTGCTGATAAAATATACTAGGTAGTATCACTGGTTCTGCAGTTGGAGCAATTTCCTTTTTCCATTTAATATCATTCCAGATGTCTTTTTCTTCAGCATATGAAAGAGCTTTTCCAGCTGTGGCTGGTTCATAAGGCTGGAATGGAGAAGTTTGCTTACTGCATCTGATTGGACCAGATGATGCTTGAGGTGAAGTAGAGGATTGCTGACTTTCCTTATTCTTATCTGTTGTAGGTGACACAGTCATTGGAGCAAGAGTTGGTACAATAGGTGTAGAGCTCTCAGTTTCCGAATCCGATAACAAAACAATGAAGTTGGGTTTGGAAGACATGGTACTGTAATAATCCCGATTAGTAAACATAGTTATTAGCATAATCATAACATGTAAGCATATCTCAAGTTATATAAGTAAGAAATAATGAGAAGTAATTTTTCTACCAGATGTTGGAATGTAGGCACGGAGGGCATGAAGTGGTATTTTGTAAAAATGGTCCAGTTAAAGTGTAGTTATAGTCCAATGTTTAAAAACATCTGGTTCTCTATAACCGTGGCTCTGAATACCAATCTGTAACACCCCCAAAAGTCGTTAATAACAGCGGAAGACTTAACATGTCGGTGGAAGACTTTCGGGGTATTACTTCAAGGATCTTTGTCACAATCATAGTAAACAACACAAAGTGAAGTATTAAAGTTTAATTTATTTCAAAATACCAAATATCTGAGATACAAGACTTTATTAAGTTAAGAACGTGTTTTATTCTGAAGGAAAATAAGTAGTTTATTATAGTTCTTGTCATGCTTTTGCCCACTCCGTGCCATCCAGATCCATCTTGTTTAGTTACCTGAGATAAACATGCTAAAGTCAACATAAAGTTGAGTGATATTCATAGGTTTGAATTTTAAGAATTTGAATCACAAGTTAAGAATGTATTATAATCGCATACAATCAATATGTTAAAAATCAATGTTCCTGTTATTGCCTTAAGCTCATGATACTCAACGATTAACAGCCAATCATAAGTATGTATTATGATGGTAAGTAATAGGCCCCCAAAGATAGGTATTTGTCAATAACCTATTTATAAGAACAATAAAGTGCGCCTGGTGTTTTCTCCAACAACCAAACGAGGATTGTCAATCACTAATAGTACTATCCACAATTATTTACGTTCACCCTTCAGGTGATTAAGGTTCATGATCGAGGGACTTCTGACAATAGTAACTTAAGCAAATAACATTGGCCTGACGGTATTTCAATACCCGGTATAAAAGACTTGTGATCGAGTTTTAAGCATGTATCTCCCCACGGGAAAATAGTTAAAGAGTGGGCTATGAAATCACCTTAGTAGTACAGTGGTATCGTAGTCTCAACAAAGCAAGGAAACGGCTTCACACAACACAACCTAAAAGATAATGCAAATTTCAGTTAATAGTCTAAATCTGGTTTTATCGCGATTACTTGTTATTTAGTTACGAATAAATCTCGTGTTTGTTTAAGTGTTTTAAGTTCAAAAATAAAGTTATATATACATATAACTTGTAAGTAAAATGATCGATGATTGATATAAAGTTAGTTTTTATAACGGAAATAAACGTATCGTTTTACAAGAAATAAACAACGTATTGTTATATCGTTCAAATTTTTATTATCGTTATATAAGTTTTATTCGTATTATATATATATATATATATATATATATATATATATATATATATATATATATATATATATAATAAGTTACGTTTTATTATTTATCATTTTAATATATAATCAAATATATATAATAAATATAGAATTATTATCAAAAGTAAATATTTCAATTCGATCCTTAATGTTTTATCAATCTTACACTTTTTACCCTTAACGGAAAATATTTACGCCGTTAGTCCAAAAGTTATATATATTTACATTTTTATTCCAAATATCAAATATATACATTTATTATTCTTAAGTTTCAATATTTACAGTTTATACCCCTTATAAAACAGTTTTTATACTTTTCACTAAAGTTTACCCATTTTGACACTTTTAGTCCCTAACTTTCGTACATTTGCAAAAATGGTCCCAACCTTACCAAATTCAAAACTTATCAATTTTATTATTTCATTAAGCTCAAAACATTTTGAAAAGCTTATTTTCACAGCTTATTTTCTTAAAAAGCACTTATTTTACTTAAATGGGCTTAACGAGACAATATCAAGGCCCGTTAAGGTTTCGTGATCCAATGGGCTTACGAGACCTTTGGGCCTGACCTTGGACTCATTTTAGGATACTAAAAACACTGGTGTTGGGCTCCCAGGCCCAGTGTATCACATAAGCTTAGTGGGCTTTACATAAGCCCACGTTGGCTTATAAAAGTTTTGTAAAATCTGGTTTTTGTCGAGACAAAAGGGGTCGAGTAAAGTAGTTATACGAGCTAGTTAGGTCGAATGAAAAGTGTTCTCTAATTGTTTACCAAGGTGACAATGGGGTCGAGCAATAAAAAGGCATGGTTATGTGTCGAGTTTACGAATGACGAGACCAAAGCTTATGACCGAAATTTATATTAAAAATAGTTTCTATACTTAGAAATATTCTAAGTGTTTCGACTAGGTCAAGTGACGTTAGGAACGTGTCCTATTTTACGTATGCATGTTATTTTTAGCTTCAAATCTTTATTATACGTGATTGCTAGCATGGTCAAAAATGAAAAGAAAGAAAAACATATACATGTTACGTTTTAATATTTCAAAATAAAAGGTCAAAGTAATGTGCAATTCAATACTAACGAAAACAAAGAAAATGTTCTAAGTGTTTTGAAATGACACGAATGGGTCAAGTGACCTCCTAAACGTGTCGAATATATTAGTTTAAACGTTAGCTTTAGGTTCAAAAGTTTATATTACTCGTTTGTCATCATGTTGGATAATTAGAATGTCGAATAATATGGTCATGTCACGTTTTTATATAACGAATTAATTTAGTAAAGTAAACGTGCAAAATTTAATTGTAACGAGATAAAAATAGAAAAGGAGTTCGTGAGTTCTCACCTCACCTCAAAAGGGTGGGGTAAATGGTACGTATGGTTCGATTTTATGGTTCAACGTGTTGTGGTTCACTTCTCGTCCTTCCAAGGTTCAAGTAGACTCCAAGCTTGCTTCCTAGGTTCGTCTTGAAACGTGGTACACTTGAGAATCCTTTCGTCCCTCTCTAGCTCCCTTTCGTTAGTATTTTTGGTGGTAGTGGTACGTATGAGGGTATGTAGTGATGTTGTTTGCATGTAAGGTTTATATAGGTTGAACTTTGGAGGGTAGAAACGAGTTGATATCACAAGCGTTAGAGTATGCATGTGAGAGCGAATAGTGTTGCCACAATTGATGTCCAATCGGTTTTGTACAAGGTTGTATCATGTATGATTTTGTTTCTGTTCATTCCTGACCATGTCATGATGTTTAGAGTTCGTTTGGATGTGATTGGAAAATATGGGAGGTGCTAGGAGATATCTTGCCACGTTTTGGCTTATCATTTCAAAGTGAGTTTGTAGTTTTACTTTGGGCTTATTCAAGGTAGTAAATGAACGAGAGAGTGAGTAAACTTTATCATTCTCAAATCTTTGCTAGCTCGTAAATTAAGTTATGTAAAAATATGTGTGTGTTATGTGTCGAATTCAAAGGATAATAGGGGTGTTCCTTGGCTCGCTCGCGACTGGCAGAAACTAAACTAAATATCAAAAAAAAGTGCGTTTGGGCTTTGAGCCCTTTGGGATTGCGTTTTTGTCTGGCCCAGCAGAAAAGAAAACAAGATATATAAAAAGGGTTCGTTTGGTTTGTTAGTTGGGTTTAAGGCCCAATGAGTCAATGGGGCCCACCTGATATGTTTTGAGAGTCGGGTTACGATCAAATAATATTAATGAGTGATCTCGGGAATTTTTGTAGGCTCCGGGAATATATAAATATTATACCTTAAATATACGAAACGTATATTATAAAAATATAAACGTTTTTAATATAAGTATTCGCGATAATTTAGACTATATAGGTTTGTGTGCAAGCAACGTTTCTAAGCAAAAGATAATTTAAAATGTTTACCGTTGTGATTTATATATAAAAAAAAATTTCATACGTAAAAGTGGGTATTTAAATAACGTAATAATTTGTAAGTATTTACTAACCGTTGGGAAAATTACGAGAGGCTACAATTTAGAAGAAAGAAGGCGGATGCAAGATTACAGGTTACAGCGACAGTAGTTATGGAATCAACACTGATCAAGGAAAAGGAAATACTGGCATAGTATTTTATTTTGGAGAGTCACCCATTACTTGGAGTACTCAGAAACAACCGACAGTGGCGCTATCATCATGTGAATCAGAATTTATGGCAGCTACTGCAGCAGTATGTCAAGCCTTATGGTTAAAAAGATTACTTAGTGAATTAACTGGAAATGAAGAAAAGAAGATAACGTTGAAGGTAGATAACGTTTCAGCAATTGCACTAGTCAAGAACCCAGTTTTTCATGGAAGAAGTAAACACATCGACATTCGATATCATTTCATTCGAGAATGCGTAGAGAATGGACACATCAATATAGAACATGTCAGCGGAGAACTACAAAGAGCAGATATACTAACAAAGGCTCTACCAAGATTGAAGTTCATGACAATGCGACAAATGCTCGGAGTTCAAGATTTAACAAGAAGCAACGATCAAGATTAAGGAGGAGAATGTGAACCAATAATCTCGCTTCATTGCTTCTTAAAACTCGAAGGACCAAAGATGTTAGTTAGAAACTTTGTAACCGAAAGTTAGTTACAGAAGTTAGTTATTGAAAAGTTAGTTATTAGTTATACCGGTTGGAACTATAACCGAAAGGACACAATGGTTGGGTCATACCGATTCAAACCTTATATATACATATGTATTACATTCGTTACAATGGTTGAATGACAATTTAGATTTACTTATTCATATTACTTTGCAACTTATTATATCGATCCAAAGATAGTGGGACAACATAATGGGTGTCTATCGAGTCAGGATGATTAATGTGGCAGTAATACAATGAGCATGCCTCCATAATAGAGCAGCACATACCAGGCTTCCCATTCTCACTCGACCTTGATGATCCTTTAAAGTATAGAATCTCTTCAAACCAATATTACATGCTGCTTCTACAACTCTTTATACCAGATTCAGTCTCAATCTCTTTGGCCGGATGGAAACTGATAAAAGAATCAGCTATTTGGCACTTGCCGAGAAACATTTATCATCAAGACATGAAAAAACAACTGAAATTTCAAAGAATAATCTAAGTAGAAAAGAGATCATGCACGTAAACACACATACGTCTTAACAAGAGAAAATACTTCTTGTCTCCAATATTCGTCAAGTAAATCAGTTGTACAACTCAACTATATTTTGTTAATTGTCTGTTGCAAATTCACTTCATGATCAAAATAGGTTTTCCACATGGTCTTAATAGGCAACTAAACCAAGACATATATCCGGAGAAACTGCACAGTAGCCCGTAAGGAGCATTAACATAATATCACTTTTACAATCGCAAACAGGACTATTTATGTTATTAGCTCGATAATAAGAATTGTGGGAGCAAAAGTTGGTTAAAAGTAGTATCATCCACACAGGCACACACAAACAATTTTGCATCTACCTAAACTAATATGTTAAACAATGTAAATGCATGGTCACTAAGTAGTACATTTGCATACGTTTGAAACTAATTTAGTTTCCCAATAATCAAAATTTAATATGCATTGCATTAACCCTTTTATATGATATGTATGAAGTATCAAATATTCACTGACCTGCATTGTATATGCCACGTATTTGATACACATACTCTGCGACGTAGAATCGTATAAAGAAGACACAAAAAAAAAAGTCAAGTGTTTGACTTTACAGTCAACCTAACTACTTATCAAGTCAAACGATGATGCAAGTTTTGCTACTTCAACTACATTTTTCATTTGCATTACTCGTCATGAAGTTCAATGTAAATATCTGGAGGATTCATACCAAATTTGACGATGAAAAATAAAGGTTGGAAAATTGGATAGGCGGGCAACAAGTTCACATCAAAACGGGTAATTTTTGGTATTGGCTGACCCGGAACACTTTTTGTCCAATTGTTTTGTTAAGTGTTAACTTTACACATACATACAGAGAAATCTTATTGCAAAAAAACAATTTTAGACGTTGTAAGCATTGATTTTTCATTGGGAGTTTCAACCTGTTTCCATTTAAGCTAAGTTTTTCAATTTGGCCCATTTAACCTGCTATAAACATACCATAACCCAAGATACTGGTCTACTGTGTTCTTGCTACCAATGACCATTACAAAAGAGATTAATAGATTATCAAAAGGCTTCTTATGGTGCAATGGAGAATTAACTAAAGGCAGAGCTAAGATTGCTTGGTCAAATGTATTGTCTGCTACCAAAATATTTGGGTGTTAAAAACTTGGCAGTTTGGAATAAAGAAATGCTTGTTACGCATTTATTGAATATAGCATGTAAGGACACTTTATGGGTCAAATGGATTCATGTAGTGATAGGGAAGAGTTATCAAAATGATAGTTGGAATGGAACTGGAAGAACTTATTAATGATTAGAAATCAATTAAGTCAGTATATGGAAAAGGTTCTGGGGAATGGCATGAGCACTTCAATGTGGATGGATAATTGGGCTTGAAATGGGCCTATTATTAATCATGTTTCATACAGGAATTTATATTTTTCCAGACTAGACATTAATATGACATTTTCTAAGATGTTAGTCAATGGGCAATGGAATTGGCCTAATGAGTGGAGAAGGTATCCTAATGTGGTGAATACTCCAGCCCCTTTGATCAAAAACTCTGAATGAGACAAAGCTAGATGGAAGAATGCAAATGGAAAAGTGGTTAACTTTTCAGTTAAGCATGTCTTAGAGGATATGAGTGTTATGGAAGCAAAAGTGCAATGGTTCTCTCTTTGGTTCACCCGGTGTATTCCTAAGCATGCTTTCATTCTATGGGTTGCAATACAAGGAAGGTTAAACACCTAGGACAGGATGTTGAAATGGAAGTTTAATGCTGATATGTAATGTTCATTGTGTAAAGTAACCCATGAGTCACACAAACATCTCTTCTTTAAATGCGAGTATTCTATCGAAATATGGAAGACAGTTCAGGATATGATGAATGTAAAAAGAATGTCAGATGATTGGAATGAAATTGTTCATGAGGTGGTAAAACTACCCTGCAAAAACTCTGTTTGGATTATTATTAGAAGACTATGTCTTGGAGCAATGGTATACTTTCTTTGGTAGGAAAGAAATGCAAGATTATTCAGAAATGAGATTAGAACAATGGAGGCACATTTTTGGAAACTATTAAGTTGAGGCTTATGAGTATATGTGTTAAAAATTCTGAAGCAGTCAAGCAAGTTGAAAAAAAGTGGGAAGTGAAGTTTAGGAAAATTACAAACAAACTGTTGGAATAATATTGGTTTAATGTGGTTTGAGAATAGGCCAATCATTAAATTAACTAGGGTGAGTCATGAAAGATGGGACTACCCTGAGTTAATTGACGAGGTGACTTATTATGTATCTTGGTTGCAAACTCTAGGAATTTTGGAGCATGTCATGAAAAAACAAATTCCCTCTAACAAAAGTTTAAGGATTCTCTCATAAAAACATAAGTGAGAGGATCAACTGCAGTTTTTTGGTGTATTGAAGCTGGAGGATACACAGGTCAATCTAATGAAGCCTTTCTGAGTTGGATACATTACTTGTTTGTGAGAATAGGTGGTTCTGCAAATGAGTACATGAAGGTTGGCTTAGTCAATGGCAACGTAGTTAGCCGATTCTTTGTGTATTCCTCTTGTTGTTATTGATGAGAATACAGGTTTTGGCATTCTACTTAAAATGTCAAATTACTATGTTGGTGACTTCAGTGCAAGACTGTATGCTGCAGGTACAGTAAAATCTCTAGATGGTAAAACTGTCTATTTTTTATGATCATAAGTGTGAGTGAGGGAGCTCTGCACTTTATGGTTTATGAAATGTGGATGGTTAGTTGATGAAATGTAGCCATCTTGTGTGACTTCTACCTATGACGATGCCTTACTGTTTTGGCAGCCTGTGGTTTGTTAATGTGAGATTTGGTGTTCTACATTAATGGACTGCTTGTTTTCCTATAGTCAAACGTAGTCATAGGAAGCTAAATTCGTTAATAGAGAATGAAGCAAAAGAAGATTGGTCTATGTAATGGTTTCTGCATTGTTTGTTTAGTATAGTTGTCGTTGATGAGTGTTTGTCATGTCAAATTACTCTAGTATGTTTTGCTTCTTGTAAATTGTTATATGTTGTTGATGGTAATATATTTACCTTTTCACCAAAAAAAAAAAAAAAAAATGAAGAAGAAAAGAAAAGATCTTTTGACTTTTTTTTAACAAACTATTCCTTTTGACTAATATGACCCTTTTTTTGTATGAACATAAGTTCTGTTAAAAAAAATAGGGTTGATATCACTGAAAGTAACATATTTTTAGGCGCGTTATCATGGTTTTTATGCATATATTTTGGTTATTTCAATGAACTTATGATACTTAATGAAGTATATTTGATATTTTGGGTTCATTAAAGGTTATGTGACGAAAAACGAGGAAAAAGTGAAGAAAATGAAGCTAAAACGAAAATTTATTTGAAGTCTCGTTCCAACACACCTAGGGATGGCACCCGTGGGCAATGGGCACGTGTACCTCTAACCCGTCACCCTCCCTCGTAGTTTTTTTCTCACCCGTCACCCGCTTGTCACCCACCAATGGGTACAATTTTCTACCCATGCCCATACCCGTGGGTATCTAATGCCCATAGGTTAGTGATCTACAACAAAAGCACAAAGCCGTGATATGGAAACTAATTACAAAACTATGTAATAAGACACCATATCAATTTGCCAAATGCCAAGTTCACAAAATATTTAACATATTTCTCAAACTATCAAATTAAACATCATTACATCAAATCATAGTCATATTAATTCATTTCAAGAGATAAAGTAAAATAGTTTAAAATTTCGTTAACAAAATACAAAATTTCATTCTCATGGCCTCTTAACATCTTACAATTATTTATTGTATTTTCTATAGAGTTGGGTATTATTAAATATATACCAACAACTTTACAAATATTTAAGTATTATAATAAATTTTAGTTTAAAATAAATGGGTTCACGGGTATACCCATGGGTATTTTGACGGATATACCTATGGGTATTTTAAATGCGTGTCATGGGTTTACCCGTGAGGGGTATACATTACCCGTCACTCGCCTGCCACCGACCGATGGGTACAAATTTTCACTCACAACCCACCCGTGGGTAAAAATTGATGGGGGTTACCCACCCATTTATGTGCGGGTATGTAACACCCGTAACTCTAGACAACAGCAGAAAGCAACTGAGGGTGCTACTTCATAGCACACAGTCCAGGATAGAAAACGAACTCTATATGAGACTTTCTAAAAAGTTAGCATTCGATTAAATATTAAACATCAGAGTTTACAAAGAGGTCCCAAATAGTTCATAATACATAATAAGTAAAACATAAAAGTTTTAAAATCTTTATCGAATGATAGTTGGATGCAAGTCTTCAAAATGTCCACAACTCCATGTCAGCTAGTACTTTAAGGACCTGAGATAAAACATGCTAAAAACATTAACACAACGGTTAAGTGAAATTCATAGGTTTAAAATAAATAGCAGTGGAACGCAAGATTTCAAATTTAGTTGACTATTGTAACACATAAAGTCAAAAAGCAGTTTATTAATGCACAAAGCTCATGACACCAAAGCATTAATACAATATCAATAGATATAATAATAATAATTGCCCAATATAGGTATTTTGCCATAGGCTAGTGATATCTACACATATATATTTGTTTCCTACACATAAAATTTGCTTGTATGAGTCTAATGGTCCCACACTCCTCCCACTATATTTTATGTATGAAGTAAATATATATGTGTAGATATCACTAGCCTTTGCCATATACCATCTCAAATAAAGTGCGCCTGGTTGTCTTTCCGACCAACCAAACAGGATTTGTCAACCCTATAGGTCTATTCGTAGTATTCGCGCTTACACAAAGTAATTAATGGTTCATGATATTCATGGAGTTTACTGGCAATAGTGGTACTTAGGCAATAATAATTTCAGTTCATCATATAGTTTTAAAGCACTTGTCTCCGTAAAAATTATAACATGTATCTCCCCTAAGGAGTGAGTTAATAGAGTGAAAGTGGGGTTAGGAACTCACATTATGCAAAAGTGATAGCAGACGTGCAAGTAAAGTGACGAGTGAGCCGGGAAAACCCTTAGAAGCAACCTAAAATAATACGTTGCCTCTTAGGTTTTATAATACTAACGTAAGTTTTGTTACAAAGTTAATTGCTTTTATGAAAGGTATCTGATTTTAGAAAATTTGCTACTCTTAAACCGTAAAGAGTTATGACTCGGTTTTTACGTTCCTGGAAAGGTATTTGAGTCTACTAATCAGATTTGTGGGTCCCACTGTCTTAAAATGTAACACCCTCAAAATTTGGTACAGCGGAAGACTCAACAAGCTTTCGGGGTGTTACGGGGGATTAGTATCCAACACAAGACATAAAAGAACGAGATAAAGTAAACATAAGAAAGACACAACCAAACGGGGTTTTAAAGTTTACATTTATCCCAAATTTATCCAAAGTAAGGCCCAAAAGAAATAAACATAGGTCCACAATAACATATCAGAGTTTTAGAAAATAGATCCATAAACCAGGTGCCATAGCCAAGCCTCCAATCCAAGCATCCAAGGGCATCACTTAATTACCTGAAAAACGCGCTAAAAGTCAGCTTTCGCTGGTGAGATCATAGGTTTAAATTTATAACTAAATCAAGTGGACATATACACAAAAACGCTTGCTAGCTAGACTAGGCCTCAATCATCCAACCAAAACGAACCAAACAAAACTAACCAACCCTATAGGTGCACACTATAGTTCAAATCAATCTAATCAATAGCTTACCTAGTTCTTGACTAGGCCTCGCTCCATAACCAATTCCATAGCTTACCTAGTTCGGGACTAGGCCTCGCTCAGCAATCAATCAATAGCTTACCTAGTTTAGGACTAGGCCTCGCTCTATAACCAAATCAATAGCTCACCTATTTCAGGACTAGGTCTCGCTCTATAACCTACTTAGTTCTATAAGCATAGCAAGTTTTAAAATAAACAAAGCGATAATAGCCCACATAAAACATTTGCACGTTTCTCACCGCAATTATTGATAACAAAGTTCAAGAGTAAAAAGTGGGGCTATGACTCACCTCAAGTCCAGCAATCAGTAAAAGAAATCAATAGATGTAAGATGTAAAGCAACTCAAATAACGGCAACTACAGACTCGGCACCTCCTAACAATATAAACGCGTTCAGATTCATTTCCTCAAAATCAAATATTCCCAATCCCGAACGTATTTCTCTTTACTTTCCGAAAATCCATTTCTCGTATTATTCTCATATTAGTTTGGAGTTTGGTATCCATACGGGTGGTGGGTCGACACAACTCAAAACAAGGAGCCACAACGAAAAAGAGTAATAAAACAATCTATAGGTCTAATATTAGCCCAATATATTATTTAAATAAATCATCGAAGTTTATCAAATCCGTCGATTTGGTAATCCCCCATATTTATTTACTTAATATATCACTCTAAGATTATACCCAAAACCTAAGTCACATAGCACGTAAAGTACTATATGGTAAGTATCAAAGTTTAATAAATTCCCCATATATACCGTCAAGCTTACCAAATTCGTCAATTTAGCAAGCTCCACGAGATATTTAGTAATTCATTATTCTTGTACACGTACCACAGCCTATGGGTGTCATAGGATACAATGCCCATTAATATATTCATTTTATATAACTAAATAAATCCTATTTAACCCGTCGATTAAATAAGTTACGTAGTTATAGAAAATGGATGTGTTAATCGTCACATATATCCGTGACAAACACGAAAGTCACAAAATAATAATATAGCCCACTTGGACTCAAGCGACCACAACCCCGTATAACTCGATAGCTTCCTCGTTTATTTAAAATATATTTTATTTAATATAATCATTCATTGTTATAGATTTCGTCGTTATTTATAGTTGTTTATTTATAATAACGCTCCCGACATTTATTACACTACTCTCATAGTATATTAATTATCGTCACGTTATTATAATATATTACTCGTGATCGTTTTATTTTTAATATACGCATTTATATATTTATATATACGTTTTTCACGTCTATATACTTATATAAACGGTTATATTACTAATAATATTATTACGAGTTTTATTATTAGCGTTTGATTATAAATAATTATCGAGGTATATGAGATGGTCACATGTCCGAGTCATCACTCTCGGCTCATTGTCCAAGTCCAAATAATATAACCAAGTCAAAATCAAGTAATCCAACTCCGTCCAATCAATACCCATAACACGTGCTACAACAATAGGGTCCGACTACGGCACCCGACTAACCTATCTCCGTCATACTAATTTAACCGTCTCATAATCGGTTCCCATTACCACTTCGACAACGCACCTCCAAAATAATAGTCACATACCCAACAATAATATACGATCGAAAATCCAAATATCACAACGGGTCCATAAACAATAACATGAACCACAACAAGAGAACATCAATATAAACTAATCCCGGGTTGGTTTACCAAGCCAAACCCGAGCCAAATTACCCACTTGGGTCACGACCATAACCACGAGTCAAGAGACTCGAACCCAAGACCACCTTAGGTCTCGTCATAAGCTCAATCGAGCGTACCAAATTAGCCAAACGGACCACTTTGGGTCGCGATACACAATCAACAACAATAAACATCAAATCGATATCCAATCTAGCCAATAATCAAGCCAAGCGGACCAAGGGTCTCGCTAGACTCTCCAACGAGCCAAAAACATCATCACACCGAGACCATAGGGTCTCGGTTGAGCTCTATCGAGCCACCAACAAAACAAAATGCATCCAAGCTAACAAATCCGATCACCAAACGCATGAAAGTCAACACCCAAGGATACCAAACCTCACATTTAATCCATTTTATCAAAAACCCAATTGAGTTTCACGTTTTTAACCATCAACCCAAAAGAAATCACAAGATTCGTGACCCTTAGTCACGATTTTCGCAAAGATACTAGTCTCCATTCGTCTTACCTTTGATTCACAAGACCAAAATGAAAAGCACTCCGAAATACACAAGATAGTGGCGGTTTTTATGATTAAACAAGGTGAAATAGGAAGTATTTGGGCGCGTGGTTTAGTAGATTTTGAAGAGAATGAGATGGGGAGTCGTTTGGTGTTGGCGGTGTGGTGTGGTGACCGGCGGTTGAGTAGTGGTGGCCAGATTATGGGGCGGAGGCGAGGGTTTGGGGGATGGTGGTGTTGATATGTTGAAGAGAGAGAGATGAGAGGTGAGGGTGTTGTGTTTGTGTTTTGTGCCAACCAACCCACAAGGACGATTTTTGTAGTTACACTCAAAAGAAAGAAAAAAAAACTTTTATAATACTAATAATAATAGTATTAGTAAAGTGGGTGGAGTATTCCGGTGTAAAATACACGGACCAAACCCGAAACCTTTTTAAAATGAATCAACTCTCTCGAACCGAACTCCAACCCAAAAATTATAAGGTACCATAATACGTTCCAAAATATATCAACCCGAACCAATCATTCAAAATATTAAACTTTTTGTTAGGTAATCCTAGTGCCGGAGTCAACGTAGTGCCAAATAAATATTTCAAAAATAAATCATCGAATATACCAAACCAAACCATTAATTAAAAATCAACTTCCTTAAATATTACGAAGTTCAAACCACGGTTCAACGTTTACAATTCCCATTACGAATAAACTTTTCAAATATTCCAAAATTTATTAAATTTAAAGTAATGCGGGTTTATAAATTGTTTCCCTAAATTTCCAGTTGTCACATCCTCCCAGCCTCAGAAGAAACCCGTCCCGGGTTTCACTCAGAACAAACCATCTATGAAGTAAAAAGCTTCGGATATCTCTTTCGAAACTCATCCTCACGTTCCCACGTAAATTCCGGTCCATGCCGCGAATTCCAACGAACTTTGATGAGTGGAATACGACTCTGCTTAAGTCGTTTAATCTCTCGATCCAAAATCTCAATCGGCTCTTCCACAAAGTTCAAACGCTCATCCATACGAATATTCTTTATCGGTATAACCGGTGTCTCATCCGAAAGACACTTCTTCAAGTTACTCACATGAAACACATCGTGAACTTTACTCAATTCCTGTGGTAGTTTCAACCTATAAGCCACGGGCCCAATTCTTTCCAAAATGAGAAATGGTCCAATGTAGCGGGGGTTGAGTTTCCCACGTTTCCTGAAACGTATCACTCCTTTCCAAGGCGAGACTTTCAGCGTCACTTTGTTTTCAACCTGGAACTCTAGGGGTCTACATCTCTAATCGGCGTAACTTTTCTGTCTATCTCTAGTTGCTTGTAATCGATCACGAATTTGAGTCACTTTCTCAGTAGTCTCCAATATAAGCTCAGGGCTAGTGAGTTGACTATCTCCAACTTCAGCCCAACCAATAGGCGAACGGCATTTACGGCCATATAAAGCTTCGAATGGTGCAACTTTAAGACTTGTGTGGTAGCTATTGTTATAGGAAAATTCCGCAAGGGGTAGATACTTCTCCCAACCTTTACCAAAGTCTATTATGCATGCACGAAGCATATCCTCCAAAGTCTGAATAGTCCTCTCACTTTGACCGTCGGTTTGGGGATGATATGCAGTACTCATATCAAGTCTCGTCCCCAAAGCGGTTTGAAGTGATCGCCACAAAGCTGACGTGAAACGGCTGTTGCGATCAGAAATAATCGATATCGGAACTCCATGACGAGAAACAATTTCTTTCACATACAACCTCGCGAGTTTGTCTACACTATCATCTTCACTAATCGCCAGGAAATGAGCAAACTTAGTCAATCGATCCACAATTACCCAGATAGCGTCACAACCGCTAGCTGTCTTTGGTAATTTGGTAATAAAGTCCATCGTAATTCGCTCCCATTTCCAAACCGGGAGTTCTGGCTGCGTCAATAATCCTGACGGTGTTTGATGTTCGGCCTTAACCTTCGAACATGTCAAGCACTTACCAACGTACAATGCTATATCTGCCTTCATGTTTGGCCACTAATATAACTTCTTCAGATCCTGGTACATCTTGTCAGACCCAGGATGAATAGAGTACTTTGACTTATGCGACTCATGCATAATCAACTCTCGACTTCCTCCATACAATGGTACCCAACTTCCGTCTCCAAAACACAATATTCCATCAGAATGCTTAACAAATCCCTTCTCATTTTCTGTTATCCCAAATATATTCTCGGCAGGTCGGTTTTCTGCTTTCAACGCTTCCGTTTGAGCTTCTAATATTTGAGACGGTAACGGCGATACGATAGTCATTCCTAATGACTTAACTCGTAGCGGTGGTATTCTCTCCTTTCGACTAAGAGCATCAGCAACGACGTTTGCCTTACCGGGATGGTTGTGGATTTTGCAATCATAATCGCTTAGCAGTTCAATCCAATGTCATTGCCTCATATTGAGCTCTTTCTGATTCAAGATATGTTGCAGACTTTTGTGGTTAGTGAACACAACACACTTGGTTCCATACAAGTAATGTCTCCATATTCTCAAGGCAAAAACCACAGCACCTAACTCCAAATCATGGGTGGTGTAATTCTTCTCATGCTTTTTGAGCTGTCGGGAAGCATAAGCTATCACTTTCTCTCGTTGCATCAACACAGCTCCCAAACCTTTATGAGAAGCATCACAATAGACGACAAAGTCCTCACTACCTTCAGGTAACGCTAAGATAGGAGCACTACACAACATCTCCTTAAGTAATTGAAATGCTTCCTCTTCCTTATCTCCCCATTCGTATTTAACATTCTTTTGAGTCAATTTGGTCAACGGCTTCGCTATCTTCGAAAATCCCTCAATGAACCTTCGGTAATAACCGGCTAAACCCAAAAATTGACGAACTTCTGTTGGGGTCGTCGGTGCAGCCCAATCTTTAATCGCTTCAATCTTAGCAGGATCTACATGAACTCCTTGTCTATCAATTACATGACCCAAAAATTGTACCTTCGGAATCCAAAATTCGCATTTGGAGAACTTGGCATACAACTTCTCCTTCCTGAGCAATTCTAAGATAAGTCTTAGATGCTCCTCATGCTCCTTCTCACTCTTCGAATAAATTAGAATATCGTCGATGAATACAATCACAAACTTGTCTAAGTAAGGCTTACACACTCGATTCATGAGATCCATGAATACTGCTGGTGCGTTAGTCAACCCAAACGGCATCACTTGGAACTCATAATGCCCGTAACGGGTTCTGAAATCCGTTTTCGGAATATCTTCCTCGCGAACTCTAAGTTGATGATACCCCGATCTCAAATCGATTTTTGAATACACACTCGATCCTTGAAGCTGATCGAACAAATCGTCGATCCTCGGTAACGGGTATCTATTCTTCACCGTTAACTTGTTCATCTCTCGGTAATCAATACACATACGGAACGATCCATCCTTCTTCTTCACGAATAAAACTGGGGCTCCCCAAGGTGACGAACTTGGTCGTATAAATCCCTTTTCGGCTCACTCCGCCAATTGTTTCGATAACTCTTCTAGTTCAGTAGGTGCAAGTCGATAAGGTGCCCGTGCCACGGGTGCAGCACCAGGTATCAACTCAATCTGAAACTCCACTTGTCTAGTAGGCGAGATTCCCGGCAAATCATCAGGAAATACATCCTGAAAATCACGAACTATAGATACATCTCCAATGCATCTTTCTTTCTTCTCATTCCCTCCTTTCACAGATATTCGAGCTAAGAAAAAGTAACATCCTTTTTCCATTAGCTTTGGTAACTTAGTGCAAGATATGACAGTTAATCTGGATGGGCTCCTCGAACCTTTTCGATCTCCTTGCATATTTAGAATCTCCTTGCCGTAAGGCACACGCACGATTTTCTCATCGCAAAGTATGTGAGCACGGTACTTCGACAACCAATCCATACCAATGATGACATCGAAACTTCCTAACGTGACGGGTAGAAGATCTATGTTGAAAGGATGATTCAAGAAATTTAACGTGCAACCGCGAATGATAGTGGTATGTGTTAATTCACATACCCTTTCTTTACCAAATACCGGACCAAAAAGACCAAAAACTAACTAATTATGTCAAATATATGTTGTTTTTGTGTTTTTGAAAGTGCATGTATGGATATTAAATAAAAGGACAAAAATCATGCAAAAGTGCAAACACGAGCACGAGAAATGGAAAAGAGATCAAAAAGCCGAAGCCGGGGAAGGAAATATTTTCAAAAAGTCAACAATGGTCCTCCAATCATCAAAGTTTGACAAGTCAAGACCTTCAAGAATCAGCAATACACAACAATGGCCTTTGGAAAATATTTTGAAAGTTTGGCAGAAGTGGTCCTTGAGGAATTTAGATGTACACATTTGGTCCTTTGATTTACTAAATCCTAAAAACCTTAATACAAACCAAACCGGACCCTTATTTACCCAAGTTATCAATTAAAGCCCCAAAAGCCCAAATACCACTCACAGCCCACCATGTCTCTACCCGGTCCACCCATCCAAACCCGGTCAAATCCCATGGGTCAAAATATAACACACGAGTCAAAGGTCAAAACTAAATAAATATTATTTTACCTTTCCCGCCCCCCAATTCACCCACACCCAGATTATTACTATTCACCAAGAACCCTAAAATTACCCGTCCCCAAAATTAACCATAATTAAGGGTAATTTGGTACAATCAAGTGTATCTAGATGGTGTCAGGGTATGTCAGAGCATAGTAGCACACGAGGGGATGATGTGGCACATTTTCATTGGACGGAACACCTCATATATGATCAAATGGATGGCTCAGATCAAACTCAATGATTGGATACGGATTATATGGCTCAGATTGGCTTAGAAGAAGCACACCACACGGATTGCCAAGGTGGCAATCCGTGACCTCCTCATATCTAGAATCATCTCATGTAGTATAAATAGATGCTTAGGGTTAGTGTATTGAGTGTGGAGTTTTGGGTAGCAAAACTCTGCCAATTTATTTCCAGAATTATTGTTTACTTTGAATGCAAATTGTAATTTTCTTTTTATTAATACAAATCAGCTCTTACCTTTTTCATTACTGCTTATTATATTTTATTAGTTACTGAAAAGCTTTATCTTTTTTTTCAAATAGTTTTAATCAGTTCCTATATCTTAGTTTTCATATTAATACTGTTTCATTCAAATTGTTTTGAGAAAATCAGAAAAGAAAAGAAAAAAAATATTTAGAAAAGTTGTTTGATCTAGTTTCCAAATTTTAGTTAAGCTTGTTTTTAGATACTAAATTCTCATATAAGCTTTGAAAAGCTTTTGTGAGATTTGAACTAATTGTTTTGGTGCACTACCTATTTGGTCAAACTAAGTCAACTGCAGAGATTCTTTTGGTGATCTGAGGTGGTAATGACAGGCCAAATCAGAGAATTGAAGGTTGAGCCTGTCTAGAGACAAGCTAGCATAGTGAATTATCTCTTTTCATGCTGAGACAAATAGCTTTGTAAGTCACTATTTTCTAGTTTTCATCATTATTAATGCATAATTTGAGTTTTAGTGTAACTGTTGGATATGATTGATGTTGAGTGTTGAAATTTCTTCTGTTATTGTTTATTGAGTTTTTTAGATTAGTGGATTGGAGATTATTAGCTTTATTCATAGTTTAGTAGTGTAAACTGTTAGGATTAGGGGTGTTTGGATCTGAGCTTTGCTGAGTATTGTTGTTGTTTAATTACTGTTTCATGTTACACAAAGGTTGCATTAGTGTAGATATAGAGTTATATATCATAAAAACAGTTAGTCATTTCAAAGAAAAGTCAAAATTAGATTTCAATTTAGATTATCTGTTAGTCCTATTAAAAACAGTTAGTGTAACTGAGTTGATAGCTTCATTTTAGTTCTAGTTTGCTTAATCTAGCATTAGTTTAGCTTATTACAACAAGTTAAAGTAGTAGTGATTGATAGAAATTAGAATTAGTCAACTAGTGTAGGTTTTAGTTAGTAAACTGTTTTAGGTTGTGTGTTTCTAATTACTGCTGAGCTTGGTCACTTTTAGAGTAGCTATTGATAGTTTGAGTTAAAGCTTTTGTATTTTCTGATTAGCCATTAGTATTAGGTTACTTTTGCCCCCTTAATATTGCATCTTAGTGCTTATTTGGATAAGCTCATTTGAGCTGATAATTAGTGATTTGTGATTGTTTCTGTTCTGAACCTTAGGCTGCTAGTGTTAATAAGAGCTTAAGCTTGTACCTATTGTCATTACTGAGTTGTTTTAGTTGAGAATAATTGTTTAAATTGTTCTTAGCTCACTGGTTTAAACTATTGCTTATCAGCTTATTGTATTTGCTTATAGCTTAACTGCTTATTTGCTTGCACCTTATATTCCTGTGTGATATCTCATGATTTCTGAGCATAATTGAGCTTATTTGAGTTTAGTGCATCTGTGTTTCAAGTTTCACTTAGTTTTATCCCAAGTGCTTATTAATAAGCATTTGTGATAAGCTGAATTCCAGCTAATAAGCACTTCTGCTTATTGTTTTTATTTCAAAATTTTTCTGCAAGCTTTCCAAATTATTTTAGATTTTCTGGAATTTTTCCAGATTTTTCCAAGTAGTCTAAGTATTTTTTTTAACTTATTTTTGAATTTAATCATTTTTAAATCAGTTTTATTAATCAAAAATCCATAAAAAAATCAGAAAAAGCTTTTAAAAATACAAAAATGGTTTAGAAAATTCTTTTATAATATTTTAGATTTTTCAGATTAGTTTTCATAATTTTCCCATTATTTTTCATATTTTCTTTTATTTTTAATTACTTTTTAATTCCATAAAGAGAAAATAAATCATAGAAAATAAATAAAAAGTCAAAAAAATATTTTTCTTTTTCTCAAAATTCTTTTTATTAGTTTAAGATTTTTAGAAAATTATTTCAAATTTGTAGGATTATTTTTAGTATAAAAGTCGCGTTTTATTTCGTACGTTACGTTTAAAATTACGTTTGCATTTCCGTTTTTACGTTTTAAACTTTTGTGCATATATATCTTGTATCTTGTGCATAATTCACTATTTCTTTTCACAATTTGAATTTCACAATCACTTTTCACTTCACACTTCACACTTTACACTACACGATTCCCAATTCGATTATTTGAAATTCCATTCGAACCTTCGTTGGGAGAACGACCCGGGAAATACTTTCCTAAGTGTTTCTTCGGAAAATAAATATATACTATAATTGACAAAACATCAATTTTTGGTGCCGCTGCCGGGGAAGGTTGAAGTGAGTTTTTGAATATTCGTTTTGAAAAATCGTGTTTTGTTAAGCCTTCCTCTATTTTGTATATATATTTCTATAAAAATATAAAAATTCAAAAATTCAAAACACTTTTCCTAAAGTGTTTACAAAAAAAAAAAAAAAAAAAAAAAAAAAAAAAAAAAAAAAAAAAAATACAGCCTCGACTCTCCCGTGGATGGGAGGGCGTTGTAAACCAAAAAAGTCTTACAATAAAACAAAAACGTGAAATTAATTGTTTATTGGATTATTTCAATTACTACAACCGATTAAGCAGGAAATACGGAAGCTAAGACATTAAATTGCTAGCTTAAGAGAGAAACACTCTTCTTTCCCGTCCCGTTGCGCGTGGTTTTGAAAGAAACGGTTTTCGATTAACGTAACGTTTTAATAAAAATAAAAATAAAAGAAATAAAAAGTTTTTGTGATAAAAAAAATAAAAACAAAAAGATTTTCTTTTCTCTTTTCTTTTTCATTTTCCTTTTGATTTTGCTTGTGGTGTATGCACACCCGTTCTTCTTTTGAGAGTCTTACGTCTCTGTTCTCTAACCCCGAGCGGGTTTTACGACATACTAGTCGGGTTCATTTCCTTGACGACGAGGAGATGAACCAAAACGAACAACACAACGGACCCCCGCCGATGGGACAACAACCGGCATTTTATCCACGTCCAATGGAGGAACAACTCCAATCACCATTCAATGGTGTGAGGAGAGCTATTGTGATTCCGGACATCAATGCCAACTTTGAGATCAATCACGGATTACTCAATTTGATCACAAGTATATCCTTTCACGGGTTCGATCACGAAGACCCCTATGCTCACATCAGAAATTTCACCGACATCGCTGAGACCATAAGAATGAACCAAGTTCCTCACGATGTGGTGAAATTGAAGTTATTTCCTTTCTCCTTAAAAGGAGCAGCCCGGACTTGGCTGGAAAAGGAACCGCCCAATTCGATTCACACTTGGAATGATCTCGCTTCCAAGTTCGTGAATTATTTCTATCCTCCCTGTAAAACTTCTAACCTACGATCCCAAATATTTCGGTTCCAACAAGCTATTGATGAATCATTTAGTGAAGCTTGGGATCGGTTCAAAGATTTGAAGGAAAAATGTCCTAACCATGGGTTCACCGACCTTCAGCAGATTGGCACTTTCTATAATGGGTTATGTCATGTTGACCAAGACTCACTCAACTCTGCTGCGGGTGGGAACTTGTTGGCTAGGAACACGAATGATGCTTTCATGATAATTGAGAATAAGGATCGTGTGAGAATGTCTAGGAATAAACCTCAAGTGTTGAATAATGGTAAAAATAATGATGAAATGATAAGTATGATATTGGCTTTAACAAAGAAAGTTGATGCAATTTCAATTGAAAAATCAAACCATCAAGTCAATGTGGTAGTCATGGTTGTGAGACTTGTGGTGGCCCACATTTTTATTATGAATGTCCGGCCACCGATGCCTTTTCTCATGAGAACGCGTATGCTGCAAACACGGGTAACAACGGTTGTCCACAACCTCAAGGAGACCGTAATCTCCTCAGCTACCGTTCTACTCATTATCTTGGACCACCCGTTCTCGAACAACAAAACCAAGTCAATCAAGTCAACCAGAATTATAATGTTGTGAATCGTAATAATCAAGGAAATCAAAATCAGAGTCGAGCTAATAACGGTTTTCAAAATCATAATCAAGGATTTAATCATAACCGGGGTTTTCAAGGTAATTACAATCAAGGCCCGCCTCAAGGGAATTTTCAAAACCAACAAAACTATGGAAACCTTGGGAATTTTCAGAACGCTAATCATGGAAATCAAAATCATGGTAATTTCCAAAACCGTGGGCAGAATTTTAACAATAATCAAAATCAAGGTGTTATTCAAAATCCGTCGCCCACGGATGATTTGATTAAGCAATTGATTCAAAACCAACAATCTTTTATGGCAAAATATGAAGAGTCAACACGGTTGTTTGCTAATCAAATCAGTGATATTAACAAACGTTTAAATGATCGACCCTCGGGTTCGGGTACTACTTCTTTGCCAAGCAATACGATCGCAAACCCGAGGGGCGAAGTTAAGGCGATCACGACTCGCAGTGGTGCTAAATATGATGGACCCACAGCTCCTACTACCTCTTCTTCTTCGTCTCCGCCTAAGGTAGTGGACTGTGAGACCGAGGCGACAAAGGACTCGGTTTCTTCTATTAATAATGGAGGAGCTGAAAACGTCCAACCTCCGGTTGTCCAAAAGTCAAAAGATAAAGAAAAAGTCATTTTTGAAAACAATGTGAAATACAAGTCTAAATTGCCATATCCGTCACGATTTAATGATGAAGAGCTTCGTGCAAAGTCTAAAAAACAAATGGAAAAATTTCTCGATATTTTTCAAAAATTGCACTTTGATATAAGTTTTATGGATGCTCTCGTATACATGCCAAAATTTGCTTCCACGTTCAAAAACCTCATAAGTAATAAGGAGAAATTGCTTGAATTAGCTAAAACGTCGATAAATGCTCAATGTTCCGTGATTCTTCTCAAGAAGCTTCCCGAAAAGCTTGGTGATTCGGGAAAGTTTCTCATTCCTTGTTCATTGAAAGATCAAGAAGTTTGTAACGCCCTGGCCGATTCAGGTGCAAGTATTAACCTTATGCCATTATCAATCTATGAACAACTTGGAATGGGGGATCTTAAACCGACGAGGATGACTTTAGAGCTTGCTAATCGATCGATAACTCATCCGGTTGGAATTGCTGAAGACGTTTTTGTTCGTGTGAATTCATGTACTTTTCCGGCAGATTTTGTTGTTGTTAATTTTGAAGCTGATCCGAGAGTTCCTCTTATACTAGGGCGACCGTTTTTACGAACCGCAAAAGCCCTAGTAGATCATTTTGAGGATACTCTAACTTTACGACATGATGACGACATAATGATTTTTAAAGCCGATGCTTCGAAATTGAATAAGTACTCCGTCAAAAGCGTCGATGTTTGTGATTAGTCCTTTGATGATTTTGTGAAAACTTTCATCTCCGACTCTTCCCCATCATTTCCTCCGACTAAGGATTATGATTCTCTTTGGGAAGAGGTCGATGAATTTCTTGCAATTGAAACGATTCCGATTTCTGCGACTGACGAATCTTACTTTGATTCGGAGGGGGATATTATTTTTCTTGACAATTTGTTGAACGATGAACCGTCAATCCCTCCGGATAAAGTTAAGACGAAGATTGAGCTTATAATTGACGATCCTCTGGAGCCCGAGCTCGAGGAATTTTTACCTAACTTTGAGAGTTTTACCTTTCATACGACAGAGGAAATGAGTGGCAATCCCACTTATTGTCCTGATTTTTATGATACGACTTATGAAGCTTTTCATTTTGATATCGATCACTCGGGAGAGACGAGTCGTGGCAGTACCACTTCTCATGCTTTTATCTCTCTTCCTGAGTTTGAGTCGTTTCGTTTTGATGAATTTGAAAGTGAAATTGAAAAATTTTCTAATCCTGAATATAAAAGTTTCAAATTTGATCTTGACATTGATCATGATCCGGGTGGTGTTCTTAAAAATGAGAGTTTTAATGAAAATTTTATCCCAACCCTCCCACCCGGAAAAGTTTTTAAAATGAGCTTGAATGATAAAATTCATAATTTCACAATTATGAAGTTTTCTTTTGATGATGATGAGTTTTTCAAGATTGTTATCATGACCTTCTTGCCATTTGTAACATTTGGTGTGATTTCTCTTATCCTTCACTCCGTGGGGAGTGAGGATGTTGTTTTTGACCTTGGTATCGTTTTTAAATGTTTTTACCATTAAAATACCATTGGTTATCTCTTTGGGATGGAACTTTCACCTAAATCATATGTTTTTCCAATTATTTTGAATGAAAGCCCGAGTGAGATTATTTTTCCATGGATTTTTCCCCAAGGACAAATTAATTCGGGGATTGAGTCAAGCTACGTAACTCGGAAATAAAAAACAAAGCGCTTCGTGGGTGGCAACCCATG
Organism: Artemisia argyi; assembly: GCA_030686995.1. NCBI lineage: Eukaryota > Viridiplantae > Streptophyta > Magnoliopsida > Asterales > Asteraceae > Artemisia > Artemisia argyi. The sequence goes on from CM060685.1 coordinate 153,723,348, forward strand.
CTTATCCAATTTCATCTTCTTATTTTCTATTATCTAATAAATAACGTGAGGAGGGGGTGCCTCTTCTACTCTTGTGTTCCGTGGTTGTTTGTGATGTTTGTTTAGGATTGTCCGCGATTTATGATGACTCTCGTGCTCGTTATCTTCTCTCCGCTCGAGTTTCATTCATCGGTGCTTATTGAAAATCCTATATCCGTTAATCTTATCGACTAACATTTTCTTTGGCATAATTAATAAACGGCCTAGAATTTTGTTAGGATTACCTTAACCCGTAAAACATTGAGGACAATGTTTCATTCTAGTCGGGGGGAGGGTGAATCTTCTATTCGATTTTGACCTTGCATTTTTCACAATGTCGTGCACTCTTGCAACTCCGTTTTTCCAACAAAAATAAAAAAAATGAAAAAATCAAAAATTTCAAAAATTTTGAGAAAAATGAATGAAAAAGTCATGAAAAAGTACAAAAAAAAAGTAGAAAAATTGCAAAAATATAATAAAGTTTGAATAAGAGTTTTAACACCTTGTTGACTTTCCTGTTGGCGAGAGTAGGAATAAATATTTTGACTTGACCGGGCGTGTTGAGCCCTAGCTTGTTCCCTTAACCAATGATAATCACATAAGCTTGTGCTAGTTTTGTACACAAGGAGCTATAAAATGCGAATTCTTTCTTAAGAATCTGCAAGTTCCCGTACTTGACTTTATACATGTGCAGCTTGAAAGGTTTCGCTAGTCTTTTACATCAGGAGCTAGAAAACGCGAGTTCTTCTTCTAGAATTTGCAAGTTTCCGTATCTGACTTTATAGATGCGTGGCTGATTATCGGCTAAGTATTCGCTGGTTTCATTACTTGGAATCTTAAATTGCGAAGAGCGAGAAATGATAGAGTTTATTTAGAAGTTAGATGCTAAACGTGGAGTAGTGGTTCTCTTTAGAGCTCATGAGAGGTACTTGTGGCTTTTTACTCCCTTCAGATACGTCACCCATATATAATAGATGTTCTAGGTTAATTAGTGGTATTTCGGTTTGAATAATATTTAGTTCTTTGTTTTCTTAAGAGAATTTTTGCTTTAAAAGTTAGGTACATATCAAGGAACATCAAAAATAAGAGCAAAAAGTGAAAAAAATCAAAAGTCAAAAGTTGATTATCTATGTGGTTTTGGAGCTACCCGATAAGCTTCCATTGATGTTATGAGAAAAGTCAAAGAAAGAAAAAAGTGAAAAGTATGAAAAATATGAAAAAAATGAAAAAAGTGAAAGTTGAAAGTTATGTTGAATAAAAGTTTGAATGTAAAATAAGTTGTTGGCGCGTGAGGTGCATGTGTGTAATTCTGAATTGGACACATGAGGTGCACGTGTAGTACTCCGCAACTTATATTTATGATATTGTATGTACCAAAATTCCTTGATGTGGACCGAATTTCTATTGCAGTGGTTCTTAAGAGAAAATGGATAACTACTTATCGTTTAAACTTAGGTGTCACTATCGGACTAAAAATTAGTGAAACGAGAAAATATGAAGCAATTCATTTCTCAACAAAAATAAAATATTGAGATACAAAACTTAGGACATGGGAGTAAGGAGTTTCCACAAGTAACTTTTATGAGTAGTGTTAGCATCTAATTTGTAGATAAGCTGTGATCTCGTTTGTACGCTTAGTTTGGGGACTCGTGAAAAATCAAGGATGACGATTTTTATCCGTAAGGTCACTTTTCTATGAAAAGTGTTTCTACTCGTTGACCCTAATAATTATTGCATAAATAATGAAAGTTCAATAAACCGTCACAAGAATGAAGTATGGAAAGTACAAAAATAGAAAGTGTAAGTGAAATAAAGGAATAAAGGAAAATTTTTGGAAAACGGATCGTTTTCGGGAATAAATGATTTTATTACTTCTTTCGAACATCCTTGCTACTTTACAAAGTCAGTAGGAAGAGTTTTGAAATTATTTATCTCAAAAGCGTGAATTGATCACATTGCGTGAGGACACGACAATACCTTAGTCTGGGGATTTTGGTATGTGTTAATTCACATACCCTTTCTTTACCAAATACCGGACCAAAAAGACCAAAAACTAACTAATCATGTCAAATATATGTTGTTTTTGTGTTTTTGAAAGTGCATGTATGGATATTAAATAAAAGGACAAAAATCATGCAAAAATGGCAAACACGAGCCCGAGAAATGGAAAAGAGATCAAAAAGCCAAAGCCAGGGAAGGAAATATTCTCAAAAAGTCAACAATGGTCCTCCAATCATCAAAGTTTGACAAGTCTAGCCCTTCAAGAATCAGCAATACACAACAATGGCCTTTGGAAAATATTTTGAAACTTTGGCAGAAGTGGTCCTTGAGGAATTTAGATGTACACATTTGGTCCTTTGATTTACTAAATCCTAAAAACCTTAATACAAACCAAACCGGACCCTTATTTACCCAAGTTATCAATTAAAGCCCCAAAAGCCCAAATACCACTCACAGCCCACCATGTCTTTACCCGGTCCACCCATCCAAACCCGGTCAAATCCCACGGGTCAAAATATAACACACGGGTCAAAGGTCAAAACTAAATAAATATTATTTTACCTTTCCCGCCCCCCCAATTCACCCACACCCAGATTATTACTATTCACCAAGAACCCTAAAATTACCCGTCCCCAAAATTAACCATAATTAAGGGTAATTTGGTACAATCAAGTGTATCTAGATGGTGTCAGGGTATGTCAGAGCATAGTAGCACACGAGGGGATGATGTGGCACATTTTCATTGGACGGAACACCTCATATATGATCAAATGGACGGCTCAGATCAAACTCAATGATTGGATACGGATTATATGGCTCAGATTGGCTTAGAAGAAGCACACCACACGGATTGCCAAGGTGGCAATCCGTGACCTCCTCATATCTAGAATCATCTCTAATGTAGTATAAATAGATGCTTAGGGTTAGTGTATTGAGTTTGAAGTTTTGGGTAGCAAAACTCTGCCAATTTATTTCCAGAATTATTGTTTACTTTGAATGCAAATTGTAATTTTCTTTTTATTAATACAAATCAGCTCTTACCTTTTTCATTACTGCTTATTATATTTTATTAGTTACTGAATAGCTTTATCTTTTGTGTCAAACAGTTTTAATCAGTTCCTATATCTTAGTTTTCATATTAATACTTTTTCATTCAAATTGTTTTGAGAAAATCAGAAAAGAAAAGAAAAAAATATTTAGAAAAGTTGTTTGATCTAGTTTCCAAATTTTAGTTAAGCCTGTTTTTAGATACTAAATTCTCATATAAGCTTTGAAAAGCTTTTGTGAGATTAGAACTAATTGTTTTGGTGCACTACCTATTTGGTCAAACTAAGTCAACTGCAGAGATTCTTTTGGTGATCTGAGGTGGTAATGACAGGCCAAATCAGAGAATTGAAGGTTGAGCCTGTCTAGAGACAAGCTAGCATAGTGAATTATCTCTTTTCATGTTGAGACAAATAGCTTTGTAAGTCACTATTTTCTAGTTTTCATCATTATTAATGCATAATTTGAGTTTTAGTGTAACTGTTGGATATGATTGATGTTGAGTGTTGAAATTGCTTCTGTTATTGTTTATTGAGTTTTTTAGATTAGTGGATTGGAGATTATTAGCTTTATTCATAGTTTAGTAGTGTAAACTATTAGGATAAGGGGTGTTTGGATCTGAGCTTTGCTGAGTATTGTTGTTGTTTAATTACTGTTTCATGTTACACAAAGGTTGCATTAGTGTAGATATAGAGTTATATATCATAAAAACAGTTAGTCATTTCAAAGAAAAGTCAAAATTAGATTTCAATTTAGATTATCTGTTAGTCCTATTAAAAACAGTTAGTGTAACTGAGTTGATAGCTTCATTTTAGTTCTAGTTTGCTTAATCTAGCATTAGTTTAGCTTATTATAACAAGTTAAAGTAGTAGTGATTGATAGAAATTAGAATTAGTCAACTAGTGTAGGTTTTAGTTAGTAAACTGTTTTAGGTTGTGTGTTTTTAATTACTGCTGAGCTTGGTCACTTTTAGAGTAGCTATTGATAGTTTGAGTTAAAGCTTTTGTATTTTCTGATTAGCCAATAGTATTAGGTTACTTTTTCCCCTTTAATATTGCATCTTAGTACTTATTTGGATAAGCTTATTTGAGCTGATAATTAGTGATTTGTGATTGTTTCTGTTCTGAACCTTAGGCTGCTAGTGTTAATAAGAGCTTAAGCTTGTACCTATTGTCATTACTGAGTTGTTTTAGTTGAGAATAATTGTTTAAATTGTTCTTAGCTCACTGGTTTAAACTATTGCTTATCAGCTTATTGTATTTGCTTATAGCTTAACTGCTTATTTGCTTGCACCTTATATTCCTGTGTGATATCTCATGATTTCTGAGCATAATTGAGCTTATTTGAGTTTAGTGCATCTGTGTTTCAAGTTTCACTTAGTTTTATCCCAAGTGCTTATTAATAAGCATTTGTGATAAGCTGAATTCTAGCTAATAAGCACTTCTGCTTATTGTTTTCATTCCAAAATTTTTCTGCAAGCTTTCCAAATTATTTTAGATTTTCTAGAATTTTTCCAGATTTTTCCAAGTAGTCTAAGTATTTTTCTTAATTTCTTTTTGAATTTAATCATTTTTAAATCAGTTTTATTAATAAAAAATCCATAAAAAAATCAGAAAAAGCTTTTAAAAATACAAAAATGGTTTAGAAAATTCTTTTATAATATTTTAGATTTTTCAGATTAGTTTTCATAATTTTCCCATTATTTTTCATATTTTCTTTTATTTTTAATTACTTTTTAATTCTATAAAGAGAAAATAAATCATAGAAAATAAATAAAAAGTCAAAAAAATATTTTTCTTTTTCTCAAAATTCTTTTTATTAGTTTAAGATTTTTAGAAAATTATTTCAAATTTGTAGGATTATTTTTAGTATAAAAGTCGCGTTTTATTTCGTACGTTACGTTTAAAATTACGTTTGCATTTCCGTTTTTACGTTTTAAACTTTTGTGCATATATATCTTGTATCTTGTGCATAATTCACTATTTCTTTTCACAATTTGAATTTCACAATCACTTTTCACTTCACACTTTACACTACACGATTTCCAATTCGATTATTTGAAATTCCATTCGAACCTTCGTTGGGAGAACGACCCGGGAAAGTTACACTACACGATTTCCAATTCGATTATTTGAAATTCCATTCGAACCTTCGTTGGGAGAACGACCCGGGAAATACTTTCCTAAGTGTTTCTTCGGAAAATAAATATATACTATAATTGACAAAACATCAGATAGTTTTAATCCTTTCTATATTTCCGTTAGCTAACTCTACATCATAACTGATTCCTAATGCCATCGGGGGTTTCTCTAGTAAGGGTGCAAAAGTAGTGGACACAAAACTCCTATCGGCACCAGTATCAAATAGTATGGAAGCATAACGATTATTGAGAAGGAACGTACTAGTAACGATGTTCGGGTCTTCTCCTCTCTCGTTTCCAAGTGCATACACTCTCCCATGAGCAGCTCCTACTTCCACACGTTGGTCCTCATTTTCTTGACATCCACGGTTTCCTCCAGCTCCACGGTTTCCATGATTGTACCTATTACCACCCGATCCTTGATTTCCTCGGTTCCACGATTCCCTACACTCATTCCTATAGTGTCCCTTCTTTCCACATCCAAAACAAGTAACATTTTCCTTACTCATAGCTTCAGGAGTAGCTTGAACCATAGCAAGTGGTCGAGCTCTACAGTCCTTAGCTATATGTCCCATCTTTGAGCAATTCTTGCACACCACATTACATCATCCAGAATGATTCTTGTAACATCGGCCACACTTGGGCGTATCTCCATTGTAACTCTTCTTATCTCCATCTCCCATAGCATAAGCTCTAGTAGTTGCCTGTCGTTTGTTTCGGTAATCATTACCCTTATAGTGATTATCCCTCTTCCTCTTTCCATTCTTATCTTTCTCAGCTCCTTCCAATACCAACGAGTCCATCAATTGTTGAGCGATCGTGATAGCCTCATGAATATTAGCAGGCTTAGCAGCAATCACATCGTTCCTTGTAGCTACCGACAACCCATCGGTATACCGCTCAATCCTTTGAGTCTCAGTCCTAACCATATCTGGGAAAAGCAAGGCTAACTGTTGGTAGCGGCGATTGTAAGTCGCCATGTCGGCACCTTTCACCTTGTGATTCCGGAATTCACTCTCCAGCTTCTTAACCTCATTCCTTGGGCGGTAAGTCTGAATTAGCAAAGACTTAAATTGTTCCCAAGTCATAGCATAAGCCACATCACTCCCAACCGAATTTCGGTAATTGTTTCACCAAGTTAAAGCTTCGTCCTTAAAGGTAAAAGAAGTAAACTTTACCTTAGCATTCTCCGCACAATTGCTGACATTGAACACTGACTTGGTTTTCTCTATCCACCTGACCAAATAGACCACTCCTTCAGTTCCTCCAAACTCAATGGGTCCACAAATTCGGAACTCCTTGTAGTTACATCCAGTAGCACGAACAGGTGGAAAAGTTCCAGCAGAGTTGTTGGAATGATTTGACTCAGCTAGTAGCTCAGCAACTCGTTGCTCCACAAGTTGATTGATTATTGCTTGATCTACGGTAGGTGCATTCGGTGGAACATGATCATTGTTTTCCTGAACATCGACATTTCGATTCCTGTTGTTGCGGTTAGTAGTGTCCAGGTTATCAGGGGTAGGGGTTTCAACATTTCGAGTAGGACGGCGTCCTCGGCGACCAGGAGTAGTCGCGGCAGTTCCAGTTCGGGTAGCTCTGACAGGGTTTCATCGTACAGCCATTAATTGAAACATCACACAAGGTTCGTAAGTCTCCGATGGCACTTATCATACGCTCAACAAGAATTGAATAAATGAAGCCAAGTCATGGAAAGAATATCAATCATGCACCACAAGACATCAATATGACGAATAGGAACTCATTTTCCATAACATCCAAAAATCACATAACATCATATAATAATAACCATCATCCATACAATAGTGATCCAACATCGTTCCAACTACAGAAGAAACAAAAGATACTAATCGTTCCAAACGAGACGAATGACTAACGGAAAATACATCAAATAAGATAACTAGCTTTTCTAACCGAACACTCCTCGGTGTAGAAAGCAATAAGACAACATAACCCAACTATCTAGCCACTATGCTGGCGTAGGCTCCTCAACTCCTGCCTCAAACCATCTAGCTCTCTCCATAATGATCCCAACTCCACACTATGGGTGTCGCTATCTCTCTTGAGGTCTGCTACCTCCTTCTCTAACTCAGTGTTTCTCTGCCACAACTTGCGATCGGCCTCGCGAGCTGTGATGAAACCTCGCTGTAAGCTCTCAATATGTTCATGAATCTCCATCATGCCTCTCCTCATCTCAGTAACTCTCCTCTTAGCCGTAACCAAGTCAATCCTCAACTCTCCAATGAACTCGACAGTCACTCTATCAATCCGCTCAGACATACGTGTAACCCTCTCACCTAATGCAGTAATCTGAGCCCACATCCTACCAGTCTCACCCAACTCTGCCTGCTTAGCAGAAACCTCAGATGGGGCATCCGACTCCATGGGACTACCAGGTGGCAAATCAAACAAAAATGGGTGATCAGGTGAAACAGGCTCTAATGGATGTATCGGATAATCAAGCTCCTCAGCCTCAGCTGGCTGCGCTGGCAAACCCTCCTCATCAGACACCTCCTCCTCCTGAGGATCATCCTCCTCCTCAGGGTCATCATCTCCCTGCTCAGCCTCCTGAGGGTCATCAGCCTCATCCTCACCCTCGTACTCCTCCTCCTCCTCCTCCTTATCGGAAGAGTACTCCATCAATCGTCGTCTCCTAACAGGTGAACCATGTGGTGATGGGGTAGGTGATCTAGGACGATGACGCAATGATGTGGGTGGTGCATCTGACAGAAGAGCGTGAGCATCAAAGTGCAAAGGTGGTGAAGCAGGACGTACCGACATACGTGTCGTAGCTCGGTGGGCAAAACGTGGAGACACACGAGCCAAAGCCTGATGAAGAGTAAGCTGTATCGAAGTACCAGGGAGCCCTAAAGAAGATGAGGGTCCCTGCGTAGCAGGTGCAGCAGGCGGTGCAGAAGTAGAAGCTGTCGGTGACGCAGTAGCTGAATGCATGGCAATCCTGTAAGGATCATCAGGAGCCATGGTGATCTGTGCTGGGCGTACAGGTGCAGTAAGAATATCCTCAGTAACATCAAACATACGGGAGGCCATAGTCTGTGACAATGGTGTAGGGTAGGTGTAAGTGTTTCAAAACAACTAAACCGCGAACTCAAAGTACCTTATCGAACCATCATAAAAATCTCAATCATATAGTTCAAGAAAGATTTAAAAATACCGCATTACTAAAACATTTATAAAAACAATTAAGCCATGTAATTCGTCAAAATGCCATCATATCACATATTCAATATACCCCATATCCTCAAATCATCTCAAAAATCTCATATCTAATTATCATCTCAATATACCTCAATATAAACAATGATGCTTCGGCTTAGCGGGCTGGCGGGCATTGGTCGAGGATCGTTTGCTATAAAAATTCGGTTATAGTTTAGGTGTTTATTTACCTAGTTCTCTATAACCTTGGCTCTGATACCAATCTGTAACACCCCCAAAATTTGGTACAGCGGAAGACTCAACAAGCTTTCGGGGTGTTACGGGGGATTGGTATCCAACACAAGAAATAAAAGAACGAGATAAAGTAAACATAAGAAAGACACAACCAAACGGGGTTCTAAAGTTTACATTTATCCCAAATTTATCCAAAGTAAGGCCCAAAAGAAATAAACATAGGTCCACAATAACATATCAAAGTTTTAGAAAAAATAGATCCATAAACCAGGTGCCATAGCCAAGCCTCCAATCCAAGCATCCAAGGGCATCACTTAATTACCTGAGAAAACACGCTAAAAGTCAGCTTTCGCTGGTGAAATCATAGGTTTAAATTTATAACTAAATCAAGTGGACATATACGCAAAAACGCTTGCTAGCTAGACTAGGCCTCAATCATCAAACCAAAACGAACCAACCAAAACTAATCAACCCTATAGGTGCACACTATAGTTCAAATCAATCTAATCAATAGCTTACCTAGTTCTTGACTAGGCCTCGCTCCATAACCAATTCCATAGCTTACCTAGTTCGGGACTAGGCCTCGCTCAACAATCAATCAATAGCTTACCTAGTTCGGGACTAGGCCTCGCTCTATAACCAAATCAATAGCTCACCTAGTTCAAGACTAGGTCTTGCTCTATAACCTACCTAGTTCTATAAGCATAGCAAGTTTTAAAATAAACAAAGCGATAATAGCCCACATAAAACATTTGCACGTTTCTCACCCCAATTATTAAAAACAAAGTTCAAGAGTAAAAAGTGGGGCTATGACTCACCTCAAGTCCAGCAATCAACAAAAGAAATCGATAGATGTAAGATTTAAAGCAACTCAAATAACGGCAACTACAGACTCGGCACCTCCTAACAATATAAACGCGTTCAGATTCATTTCCTCAAAATCAAATATTCCCAATCCCGAACGTATTTCTCTTTACTTTCCGAAAATCCATTTCTCGTATTATTCTCATATTAGTTTGGAGTTTGGTATCCATATGGGTGGTGGGTCGACACAACTCAAAACAAAGAGCCACAACGAAAAAGAGTAATAAAACAATCTATAGGTCTAATATTAGCCCAATATATTATTTAAATAAATCATCGAAGTTTATCAAATCCATCGATTTGGTAATCCCCCATATTTATTTACTTAATATATCACTCTAAGATTATACCCAAAACCTAAGTCACATAGCACGTAAAGTACTGTAAGGTAAGTATCAAAGTTTAATAAATTCCCCATATATACCGTCAAGCTTACCAAATTCGTCAATTTAGCAAGCTCCACGAGATATTTAGTAATTCATTATTCCTGTACACGTACCACAACCTATGGGCGTCGTAGGATACAATGCCCATTAATATATTCATTTTATATAACTAAATAAATCCTATTTAACCCATCGATTAAATAAGTTACGTAGTTATAGAAAATTGATGTATTAATCGTCACATATATCCATGACAAACACGAAAGTCACAAAATAATAATATAGCCCACTTGGACTCAAGCGACCACAACCCCGTATAACTCGATAGCTTCCTCCTTTATTTAAAATATATTTTATTTAATATAATCATTCACCGTTATAGATTTCGTCGTTATTTATAGTTGTTTATTTATAATAACGCTCCCAACATTTATTACACTACTCTCATAGTATATTAATTATCGTCACGTTATTATAATATATTACTCATGATCATTTTATTTTTAATATACGCATTTATGTATTTATATATACGTTTTTCACATCTATATACTTATATAAACGGTTATATTACCAATAATATTATTACGCGTTTTATTATTAGCGTTTGATTATAAATAATTATCGAGTTATATGAGATGGTCACATGTCCGAGTCATCACTCTCGGCTCATTGTCCAAGTCCAAATAATATAACCAAGTCAAAATCAAGTAATCCAACTCCGTCCAATCAATACCCATAACACGTGCTACAACAATAGGGTCCGACTACGGCACCCGACTAACCAATCTCTGTCATACTAATTTAACCGTCTCACAATCGGTTCCCATTACCACTTCGACAACGCACCTCCAAAATAATAGTCACATACCTAACAATAATATACGACCGAAAATCTAAATATCACAACGGGTCCATAAACAATAACATGAACCACAACAAGAGAACATCAATATAAACTAATCCCGGGTTGGTTTACCAAGCCAAACCCGAGCCAAATGACCCACTTGGGTCACGACCATAACCACGAGTCAAGAGACTCGAACCCAAGACCACCTTAGGTCTCGTCATAAGCTCAATCGAGCGTACCAAATCAGCCAAACGGACGACTTTGGGTCGCGATACACAATCAACAACAATAAACATCAAATCGATATCCAATCTAGCCAAGAATCAAGCCAAGCGGAGCAAGGGTCTCGCTAGACTCTCCAACGAGCCAAAAACATCATCACACCGAGACCATAGGGTCTCAGTTGAGCTCTATCGAGCCACCAACAAAACAAAACGCATCCAAGCTAACAAATCCGAGCACCAAACGCATGAAAGTCGACACCCAAGGATACCAAACCTCATATTTAATCCATTTTATCAAAAACCCAATTGAGTTTCACGTTTTTAACCATCAACCCAAAAGAAATCACAAGACTCGTGACCCTTAGTCACGATTTTCGCCAAGATACGAGTCTCCACTCGTCTTACCTTTGATTCACAAGACCAAAATGAAAAACACTCCGAAATACACAAGATAGTGGCGGTTTTTATGATTTAACAAGGTGAAATAGGAAGTATTTGGGCGCCTGGTTTAGTAGATCTTGAAGAGAATGAGATGGGGAGTCGTTTGGTGGTGGCGGTGTGGTGACCGGCGGTGGAGAAGTGGTGGCCGGATTATGGGGCGGCGGCGAGGGTTTGGGGGATGGTGGTGTTGATATGTTGAAGAGAGATAGATGAGAGGTGAGGGTGTTGTGTTTGTGTTTTGTGCCAACCAACCCACAAGGACGATTTTTGTAGTTACACTCAAAAGAAAGAAAATAAAATAAAAATTTTATAATACTAATAATAAGAGTATTAGTAAAGTGGGTGGAGTATCCCGGTGTAAAATACACGGACCAAATCCGAAACCTTTTTAAAATGAATCAACTCTCTCGAACCGAACTCAAACCCAAAAATTATAAGGTACCATAATACGTTCCAAAATATATCAACCCGAACCAATCATTCAAAATATTAAACTTTTCGTTAGGTAATCCTAGTGCCGGAGTCAACGTAGTGCCAAATAAATATTTCAAAAATAAATCAACTTCCTTAAATATTACGAAGTTCAAACCACGGTTTAACGTTTACAATTCACATTACGAATAAACTTTTCAAATATTCCAAAATTTATTAAATTTAAAGTAATGCGGGTTTATAAATTGTTTCCCTAAATTGCCAGTTGTGACATAAAAATTTCATAACCTGTGTAAAATTACTAATATATCCTTAAGTGTCAAAGGTGAGTTTTAGCTGAACAATTCAGCCCACGAAAATGGCTCTAGTTTACAAAATACAACTCCGATTCACCTCATTCCAATGGCCACGTTTAAGTTAAAGAGTCCACTACAACTTTCATTTTAATACCAACAGGAAGTTCTTTACAAATTTTAAGAGCTTTTGGCCATTGAAATCTGGTTATCAAATCTAGCATAGTTTTGCCGTTTATTTTCTAATTAATTCATGGGGTGGAGTTACGGGCCGAGCCACCAGGCGAATCAAAACTAAGACATAGAGCTATAACCCTGCATTTTTGTCCAAGTCTCTAGACCTACTGATTTTTGTAGGTAATTATGTTTTAGTCCCTGGTCAAAAACTGTCCCAACAATAAAATATGTTTTCAAGTGTTTTAAGCCATGTACAATGTATAACCATATCATATAAATGAATATTACATATGATTAACATAAAATAAAGGAAAGAACATGAAAGTAATTTGGTTTCCTTACAAGGTTTTGTAGTGAAAAGTGATAAGAACAAGAACAACACAATCAAAATCAATAACAAAACCATCAAACCCTCCAAATCTTTATCAACCCTTACAAACCCTAGATTAATCAACCCATAAAAACTAGTAAACCCTTTCCAAGTCTTCCAATAACACCTTTTACTAAAACTCCATTGAAGCCCTAGACTTAATGAGATTGATGGATGTTTAAGTGAAATAAAGCATGTAGTAACTAAAGAAACTTATGACCTTCAACATTTGAGTAATAGAACAAGTAGAAAAACAAATTTTGAAGGTGATTTTGGGTTGAGAGTGTATGGCAAGGGGAAGAACCAACAAGAGAAGGAAAAGTTTGATCTATCTTTACATGAATGAAGTGATAAGTTAGCAATTTGGTGTAAGACTCATGTGTTAACTTTCAACCTCATGAGACACATGTCTCATGAGGTGGAAGTGTAAGTGAGGCATGGCATAGGAGGTGGTGGTGTAAGATTTTTATGTTTATCATGTGTTATATTGATAGTTTAGGGTTTAGAGGGTATAGTTTGATCCCGGTAGTTGGTAATGTGATTCTCTTCCAGAGACCCCAATACCGTGAGTCCCGGGATTTTGTAATAGGACATTATCAGCATGTGCTGGAAGCACCAGCACAAAGTCCACATTTAACATGATATTTGGTACTTCAGCGTCATGCCCATATCTCAGTAGTGTTGCGGCATTACTTAAAGCTAATCATCCATATTATAGGTTATCATCAGTATTTGGTACTTCAGTGAGCAATGGTTAAAAGAACAAAAGACTTGCAGGTTATCACTATCCATTGAATACTAGTTTTGTTTGGCATCAGATAGGCATAAGGTAGAGAGTGAAATAGATTTGTGTCCCATATAGATTCAGTTAATGATGTCGATGGCACTAATACTACTTCCCATTGAGTCAATGCCTAACAGGTAAACGGGTCAAATAGGTTTCAGAAAAATAAAGTTGGAATGAAAACGTGTGAGCAGACCAATCGGCCACGTAAAGCATACTAAAAATGCATTAAACCTCCTGCATCTTTTTATCTCAACCAAGATAAGATTTGCTAATAGCGAGTCCTGCTTAATAGTAATAAAACATTAATTATTATGAAAATTTAAGAGGAAAAAGCAAACAAATACTGTTTGGGGGTTGGTGTGACCCTCTTTAAACCCACTTAAAAAGGTATCCAATTATGATTTGTTACACAACCAAACCTTCTAAACGGATCAAATAGGTGAAGATTAAAAATAATCATCTGGAATGAAAACGGGTTGAGCACACCAATTGGCCACTAAAGCACACTAAAAGACATTAAACATCATGTAGTTTTATTTCAGCCTGTAGATCAGCATTTCAATAATGTAGTCTGGTTTTTATGTTTAAAGCATAAGTTGTTTTTTATGTTTGCGGGTGGTGGTCTGACCCCCTTTGACCCCTACTGAAGATACCCGTTTTGACACAATCTGATGTTAATAACAACCGGAACCAAGCAGAACTATAGCAAACAAAATCATACATTTATTACTGCAACTATTCTTTGTTGCATATCCTCATAACGCTTTTATACTTGTCTATTACTGAAAACAAGAAAACATCCTAAGCCTGAAAGTACCGTGACCTTACAATCTACATTTTTCTTTACCAACGAATTGGCGCAATCAGAATTTAAACTCACAATGTTATTCACAACAAGAATGAAGCAAACTACAACAAACATATCTACACCATGACAACTATTGTTGTTTGTGTCCAACAATTGTTACACCTCGAGACCCGATAAGGTAGTGGGGTATTTATTTAAAAATACCTTAAGATTAGTTTGACCAATATATTAGGTGTTATAAGACGTTATGTGATTGGCTAGTCAACAAATATTAAGTTAAAAGTCAAACCGAATAGTCAAACTTGTGAAAATTAGTTATACAAAGTTTCTAGAGGTATTTGAAAGAGAAATTAGACTTGAGGGACTATTCTTGCTATGTCTGTAAACCTTTAAATTTCCAGATTTTTGTAGATTAAATTTAAACATAAGATCATTTATATACCAAACATTTTTACATAATAAAAAATCAATCTCCACCATCTATCTTTATTTAATCTAATTAATAAGATTAATTTTAATAATTTAAAAAAGGGTAAATCGCACAAAAATGTACCGAACTTATACCCAATTTCAATTTAAGGTACTCAAAATTTTTTTATCTCAATTTAGTGTATCAAACTTTTTTGTAGTTGCAATATTAGACAACTTATATGTTATTAGGTTACCACCACCATACTTCATCTTCTCCGATCACATTCCGGCCAACTTCCGGCTTGTCTTTAATATTAGAAGCTTTAATTTAAATTCCCTTTTAACATATAATTACCTTTTTACCCCTTTCTCTTTATCAAAAAAAGACATACGAACAGTATTGATTAGCGACGGCTTTTTAACTTTTTAATATTACAGATGGGATCTTAATTCTTAAGTGCAAAACACCTTATCTATTACTAGTATAAGATATAAATCTGCTATGGGGCCCTTAAAAAAAGAAAAGAAAAGAAAAAATAATAATAATAATAAAATAATAATAATAATAAAATTGGAACCCAGAATGTCCATTTGACTTTCAACGATTGAGTCATTTGTAGTTGAAGATATAAGCCTAATGGTAAAGAAAGAATAAAATAAGAAATTAAAAGCAAACTAATATATATTTTCTTCTAGTAGTAGCATTGAATCTAAATATTCAAATACTCATAAAATGTATTCGATTAATTTAAAAAGGTTTGTTAGATGTCTTGTGTGAAATGTTATTATCATCATTTTCTGTATAGATGTCACGGTAGTGTTTTTGTTTATGAACACTAAAAGTGAAAACCGTGATTGGAAAAAGCTAGCCGGAAGTTGGCCAGAATTTGGTCAGAGAAGATGAAGTATGGTGGTGATGACCTGGTAACATTGCAACTAAACAAAAGTTGGGTACACGTGAAGTACCTTAAATTGAAATTGGGTATAAGTTGAGTACACTTTTATGCAATTTGCCTTTTAGAAAACCCACTTTTGATCATTTTTTTTTTCTTTCAAATATTAATATCTTTCAAAGCGTTATTTGTTAAGTGAAAAAATATATACAATTATGACGAGCATTTAATTATCTTTCTATAGATATGCATTTTGATATAGTTTCGACAATTTTTTTTTCATGTTTTCACGTTTTTTTTATGTTTTTTTTCATTACTAAAATTTGCATAAAAAAATCATAGGTTAACACTAATTTAAATACTCTAATAATATCACATGTGATATTACATATCATATGTGATTTAACACTGATATCACATGTGATTTTTTTATGCAAGTTTTAACAACGAAAAAAAAGACGAAAAAGGTGAAAAGAACCGTCAAAAGTATATCAAAGTGCCCGTTTATAGAAGGATAATTAAATGCTCATTGCGATGGTGTAATTATTTTCACTTAACGATTAACGGTTTAATAGATATTTAAATTATAAAAAATATGTGAAATATTAAAATGCTTTTAATTTTAGCCATTGATTTATTTTTAGATGAAGGGTGTGGATGCGTCACTTGGTATGTGAAAAAAGTTTAGTATGTAAAATAACTCTGCTATTAGTTTCTAAGATATTGTGGGAGTTTGCATGTGTGTTGGGTAAACTTGTGAGAGAATAACTCAAGATCATAGCAAGCTGAGAATTGTTGATTTGGAGATTGGTGATTTTATAACAAGGACTTAATCATTGATCATCACAATCACAAGGTAAGAATGCCTAATGTGGGTTCATCTTTGTCAATAATTTCTTTTATCATCTCAATAATTTTTCCATTATTTTTTTCTTTGTGTGTTTGTTATAGAGAAGATGATTCTTTTCCTACCAAAACTCAATTCGTTTTTGGTTTTTTATTTTTATTTCTTTGGTCGCTTGGTTTGTTATTATGACCGTTTATATTTGGTTGGAGACCTGAACAAACAATTACGGGCTACTAACTAATCATCGGTAGCAAGTAGCGTAGTTGTCATTCTTTTATGAAAACATGTTTCGTTATAAAAACTGGTTTCGTATAGTAGCCTCCAACTAAATTATAAGTGTGTCAATATTGTGTTTATTAATGCTTCGTTTCACCGCTTATCTTCAAACAACTTTTTTTTTTTTTTTTTTTGTCTCAATTGCTACCCCGCTCTAAAATGCTTCGCGCCTAAACACACGATAAAATCAACTCAAATTAAGAAAAAACAAAAACAATAACGTGGTAATGTTATTCTTTTATAGTTAAAGTGTCTTGATATCTCTAATAAAACTCTCTTAAGCACTAGTCGGAAGACTTTTTTTTGTCTAAATTTGGGAATTAATTTAGTTTTTCCCGTAATGAGACTTTTTTTTTTTTTTTTTTTTTTTTTTTTTTTTTTTCTCTCTAAATCAAGGTAAGCATCTTGAATGTCTAGATCCTTTGATAGTTTCAAGTATTATCAGGGATGTCATGTATTATGATTATAGCACATCCACTTCATTTTCGTAAGTAGAGTGTCGTGCATGTCGTTTCATCTTCCTTCAATGTCAAAACCAGAAGAAGAAGCAACTGAAACCGGTCTCGCTTTGCGCGTTTTTCAATATTATGAGAAGGTTTGATCTTATAATCTACATTTTTCTTTACCTACTGCGTGGCGCAACAGATTTTAAACTCACAATGTTATTCACAACAAGAACGAAACAAAAACTACAACAAACGTATCTACACAATTACACCTGCCGTTGTTTGTGTCCAACTATAAGTCCCTCCAATTAACGTTAAATGTTAAATTTGTGTGTGTACACATATATCAAAACAATACAAGTAACGATACCAAGCATTAACCAAATATTTATTTCTTCTCAAGGAGCTGTCTGAGATTGGCTACAACACTTTTGGCGACCCTCGTGTTTCTTAGTACCTGTTTGCATAAAAATTAATAGAAAACACTATTAATGGACCGATTCATGAAGATGAAACAATACCCAATATTATAATACAATGTACCTCGTTAGCTTGAACCTCAAGGTTTTCACAGACTTGGAGGAGGGCCTGTGAGGATTCAACGATAATGGCGTGGTCACCGGTGAATGCAGGTCCGCCAACTACAAAGCAGAGTTGCATCTCACCTTCATTTTCATAAGTAGAGAGTCTTGTTGGTCGTTTACTCAAGAAACATTAAATTAGACTAGTATTTCAAAACTTTTGTGTATTTCCTTAATACACGACATTTGCTTAATTGTGTTTTCTTAATACATCATCGTTTTGGATTTGATCATTTACTCAACTGTTAGATAATACATTTTGTTTCCTTAATAACTATTAGTTTATGATGATTTACTCAACTGTTCTTATCTACATGCTAATCACCACTTAGTATTTCTAATCCTGATTTGGGTTGTATGATGATATTACTTACTGTATATATTAATTTGTTAACTACCCAAAATGGACAACAAACAAGACCACCTTCACCAAAAGCTTAGTATTCCCGCCATCACAAAAATTAGGACCACCCATATCTGACTTTTAACAACTAAAACACTTCATATCATTCAATTAAATATTAAGATAATTTATATATATACTAAGGGGCGTGCAACTGGCTCCAATTTAATATTATCGGCTTCAAACGGCTTCTATTAGAATATTAATTTAATTACGGATCTCATTTAAGCCCAATTTTTGGAACCGGATTTTTTTTTTTTTTTTTTTTTTTTTTTTTTTTTCACAAATACAAATTCCCTCTATATTATACGAGTAGGAGGGAGTTTCCGAACAAATAATAAAATATAATTTTCTGATTAAAAAAGTGTTTTTTGTGTGGGAATGACAATGACATATAAATTTACTATTAGTAAAAAAATAAAACTTACAAAACACAACCTGAACTTTTTAATATTTATGATTTTTTTATATAACAAACTTTATTTGCCAAACATCTAACACATATCTAGCGGTTTCTTGAATAAAAAAAATACTGGCAAAAGGGCTCTCGATAACGAACTAAACAAGCTTAATATTGATATGATTTTGACGTACGTACGGTTTTATAAAAAATGTTAAAGTTTACTATATATATATATAGTTTTTAAATAAAAGAATTTTCAAAATGCACCCTTAACCTATCAAATAGCTTTAAAAATTAGCATATATTTTTTTAAAACAATAAGGGCCAATATGTAATTCTTTTGTTTATATAGCAAAGTTTATTTATCAAATATATAACAAATATCTAACGATTTATAAAGTTAGAAATGCCTCCACATTTAAAAAAAAAAAAAAAAAAAAAAAAAAAAAAAAAAAAAAAAAAAAAATCTATTATTAATATACTTTTGATATACGTGCACTTTTATAATAAAAAGTTGAAATTTAGCATATATTTCTTTTACGAAAAAACAGAGATATCTAGCAATTTTTTAATAATGAACATATAACCAAACATGCCGCAATATTATGAACAAAACGAGCCCGAAACTTTAATCGAACAATAACATATCGAGGTTAAAAAGAGTTTGTGAAATTTGGTGCAAAAACCCCACCGCAACGCGGCATGTGCCTTCTACTTGTTAAAGCTAAACCAAAAACCACGGTCGTTTCCTCTCTACTTTTGACAAAAAAGTGTTTTGAATCAACCCATCTATTGCATCAAATATACCCATTTTGACGCACTCCCATCTTTCGACCTATCTAAAATAAAGCTTAGTTGTCCCAATAATATCAACTACAATAAAGTATATAATTAGGGAACCATTATTCGTTACTTCAATTTATGTAGCTACTATGACACTGTAAGAACCTATGCCTTCTGAGATTTCTTGGTAGTTTTACGACTTGTGGCCTTTCACCTGAAAATTGACCCCAAGTGATGTAAATGACATGAATTGTAATGTGAAGCTGAGAACTGAAAAATCAATGATATCATCATTACAAAAGGCAATGTATGAAGTAAGTTTTTTATTACCAGGACCCTAATACAGATCATTATCGAGTTCTCGTTTGATCTTGACCTTGAATACAAGGTCATTGTGACCATTGACCAGTAAAAAAAGGTTACAAACACATACCAATAATTATGGAACATCAACACGACCATTGACCAAATTTTATGAAATGGGATGTTACACTCTTACGCAACTGGTGAAAAACTCAGTCAACTTACTGTCTTAATTTACAAAAAAAAAAAAAAAAAAAAAAAAAAAAAAAATCTTTATTTTGATCTTTTATATATGCAACAGATCGATAAACATACCTGAAGGAGAGAATTTTTTTAAGAAACACACAGATTGCAATAAATTGAGGACTCTGCAATAAAGAAGATTGCTATCAGACCTTGAGAGGTGGCAATATTGACATCTGGAATAGAGCTACAGATTTGGTTTGTATGTCGAGTATAATAAGATTTCTTATAATCAAGTATATAATTTTTGAAATAACCACCTACAGCAAAAGGTAGAAAATAATAATATTTATCAGCACTCACCGCACATGTTATAGATCAAAGTCTTCCCTAAACGGAGTGTGATGCAGCTTTTGTAACTAGAAAGAACAAATAGAACCACCTTCACCAAAAGACAATAACTGCAAATAAGATCATATCTACAAGAAACTTCTAAGAACCCAAAAACTATGACACTTCAACTTCGAAAAACCAAACCAGAAACCATGGTCGTTTTCTCTCTAACTCTAAGAAAGTCTTTAAGGATCTTGCTCCTCTTAGTGTGCTTCTTTCTTTAGTTTTATTGTAAAATTTGTGTTTAATATCATCATTCATTTTAATTGACGACCATCATGGTCGGTAAGACGGTAACATCTGCTTTATCAAAAAAGACGGGAATTTCTAATCGTAAAGAACAAAGACATGACCAAATACCAATACCCTAAAACCCCAAAAGTTTTGAGGGAACAAATTGGTGCTACTTGCAATAGCAGTTCCCTGCTACTGAAACCCCAGTTTGTGTTCACGAACGAAAGGTTACAATCGACGGGCTAATTTTAGGAGAAAATGGCAAGGTTCATGTTTCGAAAGAAATAACCAGCTTGAAAAAATTTAATGTTAACCTTTTATCAGACACATCAGACCAAAGCACAACCGAGGAGTGCTAATATTGCAATAGATGAGGTTGTGGCTGACGATGAGCAGATGCCACCGACAGAGGGAAAAGGTTGTAAATGATGTGATGAACTCGGGTGAAATGAAAGTATAGATGATCAACAAGAAGAAAATGGCAATGCCCAAGAGGATACAAGTACGGTTGGATCTGGAAGCAAACTGAAAACAACTCGTTTTGATGAAGATATCAACATACCCGATGTAAAGAAAATACCTTGGCAATCATTATTGATACAAAGAGGGGAAAACAAATATTTTTCGTCCTAGCGAAAACCCTTTCAATCAATATACTTGAAACATTCAACACATATGTAATCCTCCATGGTCTCTTGCTGATATTGTTGGTGACAATAAAGCTTGGGCAATCCATCCAAATTTGCATTTGTGGCAAATTGATTTCAACTCGGTTGCAAATTTTCATGTAAAAGTTTATTGTATAATTTTGCCCGTTCTAGTTCGGATTTTTTTTTTTTTTTTTCTTTTCTTAAGTTAGTTTAAACAAGAAATGACTAAATTCATAGATTAATGTAAGATTTGAAAAGTCAAAACATTCTCAAATTTATTTAGACTTTCTTTTTATAGGTTATTATTTTGTGATATATATAAGATCTATTCAGTAGTAATATTCGTACTTTTTTGCTCAGTCACTGATAGTCTCTTTGCAAAAATCGTGAATCACTAGTCAGTCGGGCGGTCGAGACTATTGTAGTTTGTAATCGATTTAGACAGGATTAATAGTTGATTATTTGAATTGGCATTTTCGACAGTTTTGAGTATTATCAGCAAAATTAACTTTAAAAAGATCTTGTAATAGATAAGCGGCAATTATAAGTAATTAAAACTAGTTTATGGTGAGTTTTAGATATTTTTTACAAGATTTGCAAGTTTCCGGCAAGTTTGACCACCGTTGACCATGGTTGATAAATTTGTTTGACCAATTTACATGAATCAGAAAGAATGGTTGCCCAATAACGCCTAGGCGATGATTACTCAGTATCGTAAGGCTTTTTTATTATGCAACACTGGTCCCAACTGTCACGAGATCCCAAAAAAGTTGTATCATCTGCACCTCCTTATAATATAGCTCAACCCAATGCCTAATATCATCTTTATAGCAAAAATTCTAGGTAGATCGAATTACTAACGAAAAAACATTTTCTGTAACACCATTCATGATTTGATACAAGAAAAGCTCACACTGACGTTATAAAAACGTAATAATGTTTTCTCCTCAAGAAAGCCAAATCAAAAATGGGCTTAACATAAGAAGGCACATGCCTAAGCCAATCTTCAAATACATGAATTGATCAACAAAATAGGACCAGTCAATTTAACAACACCACTTCATAACCCATTCTCCTTATGTTGCAATTTCTTCGACTTCGGAATTGAACACAAAACTTGGGAAGGTGGTTGTAATATCCCTGCATTTTGCATAAATTCGATAAGTAATGTATTTGGAATTCTGTATGTATTCTTACCATGATAGTCACATATACTCACATGAGTCAATCTATCTCACACAATCAATAACCCTCAAAGAACTAAAGGACTTTCCAAGACCCAACACAAAACAATATCAACATATTCGTAAATTGGATGATTTGGGTTCAGTTTTATCTTAAAGGATTCAAATGGGTCAAAATTATAATTCATTAATTGAGCTAAAAGGGGTACAGTGGAAATTTATTTTTGATACATACCTCTTGAATCATTTTATTCGAAGTACCGTTGTATATGCTAGAACCCATATGTAACTCATTACCCAACCCGCCCATTGAATATGTGTGGAAAGGTTCTATTTTCAGTACAGGTAATGAGGTATTCCTCTAAAGTGAGTACGCACAAGGAAGAACGTAACTGCAGATTTAGATACCTTAGATATGGAAGAGTCATTATCTTGAGCAAGGAAGGGTTTTGAGTGACAAAATTGTGCCATTCTGATTTGTCTATCTTCCCATCCTGATCTACATCAGCTTCTGAAAACGTCTGCTCAAACAAAAATGGAAATATGAATCATGCTTTAATGAAATATTAGTTTGTCTACCCTTATGCCAACACCTACTGTATGATTAAAGTAATTCATCCAGCAACTGAACATGATGTTCTAATCACTTTTTCATATTCTATTGTCTGTCAAAAAGTTAACATGACGACATAGTTTTTGTTTTTAGATGATAACAGACATTTTAAAATGGTCAATTTGGTTTCTTTTAGACAGAATAGGACTTAAGGGCAGAAAGGTGTAGTGTGAAAGAAAAATCTTATTCAATAATACGCAGGCCAAACTAAAAGAGTTCAATTTTTTCTTATGAAAGTTATTTATATTGTCAGGTGCTAGTGTCAGCTTCAAATGGTCATAATAAATAAAATTGAACCCACCTTATCAAGTATTGTCTCAATGGTATCATCAGCTAGCTTTAGCTCCGACTCACATAAAAGTGCGATTAACATTTGCTTAACCTACAAAAGATACACATAATGAAGATGTTACGACAAATAATTACTCGCGTGCCATAATAGCTTTAGAAAACAAAACACAATATTTATGTAGGGGCTGGGTTATTTTCCTTTATACTTAGCTTGTTAATACGATTCTTATTATATTTAGTAAATATTACAATCTTCATTATCGAAAGAACTTATTAAGAATCTATAATGTTTAAACACAAACAAGCATAGAGCATTAAAATGGCAGAAATGTACCTCCTGACGCTCTATGAATCCTGTTCCGTCCATATCATAAAGCTTGAAACAAACTGAAACACGAACAATGAGTATTAACAAGACCATACATGGCCACTTGAAATTTACAGTTTCGGTCATCATGATCAACTTACAACTAATCTTGTCTTCTTGAGGGGCATTAGGATGAAAAACGTTTAGTGCTCTAACAAAGTCACCAAAATCAATAACCCCCTTCTGCTTAACGTCGAAGAGATCAAATATCTGCATATGAAACTTACAAGCTTAAGAAAACTACATAACAGATAAGATAACATTGTTTTTCAAAACGTTTATTGTACTCTATCCAATATGCATGCAATTTGACATCTCATATCCATGCACATATACTAGAATATATGTTTACCAAAGAAACTGGATTCTAATGCTACAAATGTCCAAACAGCAATAATAAAGTCTAAAAACAGGAATCCGAAATCTAATACGAGTGCATTTATTATTTCCGCCTTGCGCAGCATTTTTAGCACCTAAACTCCTTAATGATATTAGATGGTCTGGGTCTGTTTCAACAAAATCCAAGATTAGGTGCTCAAATTTAATTATGTGATGATTATGTATAAGAACAGTATATGATGAAAAAAGGTAGGGCGTTTTAGTTATTATGTATGCACTGAAAAAGGCTAACTTCATGAGAAGGTATTTAAGCTATTATAATTTATGATTACGTGCCAGAAAAGGGAATAGATGAAAATATTAACGAATTTTAGTTGTAGATCATTTTCATCTGTTGGGCTTAATTTTAATGGTGAGGAGATACTGTTGGGCTTGTTATTTCCGCCTTGTGCAGCATTTTTAGCACCTAAACTCCTTAATGATATTAGATGGTCTGTTTCAACAAAATCCAAGATTAGGTGCTCAAATTTAATTATGTGATGATTATGTATAAGAACAGTATATGATGAAAAAGGTAGGGCGTTTTAGTTATTATGTATGCACTGAAAAAGGCTAACTTCATGAGAAGGTATTTAAGCTATTATAATTTATGATTACGTGCCAGAAAAGGGAATAGATGAAAATATTAACAAATTTTAGTTGCAGATCATTTTCATCTGTTGGGCTTAATTTTAATGGTGAGGAGATACAGTGTGATCATGGTTCACGTGCACTTGCTCTGAAATAACATGGATATGTAACCGCCAAAATGCAAAAAAAAACTGAACTTATTAAAGTATGAACTCCAAAATGAAGCAACTTATTTAGTTTATACTGCAATAAAGGTAGTATAATAATTTCAAATAGTGTACATATATGCCTGGAGTAGTATCGAATCTAAGTGTTAATGTAAAGATCAGTCATAGCCATATATGAAAGTACCCTAGTATATTCTTAATCTTAGCATATATTATGTTACAGAGTTATTACCAGTTCATTACAGAATGATACTCCTAAAGCACAAAGACGCACTCATTTAACTATTGACGTTCCTTTTTTACCAAAAAAGTAGCAAAGCTATATGTGCGCAACCTGAAAAGTTACATCACTCGCTTCTTGAATAGGTAATTTCAAATGATGAAATATGATTGACATGCAAGTTACAATCCCAATAATTATTAGTGTTTAATACTAAATCTTATAATTTACCAGATGTGTTATACCCTATTAGGCTCATACAGGTTCTTACCTAATTATTCTTATCAATATATGCATATTTAATGCAGCAAACTCCTAAAGAAAAGAACATGTTTCGTGACATGTCAGCAAGTAAAATAAATACTCGCGACAAATATAATAAATTAACATGCAGGTTCCAACCATCATTCTAGCCGAACTGCCGACTAGTGATACTTATCATGAAAATTTCTCAATAACAAAAACTTGCTAAAATCAATTTCTTGTATTCCAAGACCAGCAGAGTAAATTTCAATATAACACAATCAATCTTTCAGATTAGCCACATACTGACGATGCCCAAAAGAAATAAAATACAAAGAGAACGCACTTTACGTGACTTAAAATAAACTGAAGAAACATCATACCCTGTTTGCAAAGAGATTCTCTTTCTTTCTGTTCTTGAATAACGCTAGTTGGAACTCTTCCTGTTTAAGAGAAAATCAGGGATACATCAAAGGCAATCAAAGATGTCATAACTATAACTGGATCTCATACTAACATAATAAAACCAATAATAAACGAAGACAAAAATGAAGTGTAATGAGACAAGTTAATACTTCGTGTTCTATGAAAAAGACACAATAATTGAGCCGATACATAGTTCGGGTAAAAATTTTGATCAAGTGACATATATTTAAAATTTCCCTTTAGCGAAGAGAACAATAAAAACTTGTGACCCACAATCATCATGAAAAGTTTCTTAAAGAGAGTTTGATTCATTAAACGATAAATGTTGCAACGGAAAAGATGCCACATAAATTTCCTAACTACGTAACAGACAAACACATTGACCGCATAATTTGTTTTTAGACATTGAGGATAACTTAACATCAACTAAAAAATGGATTACCTTATTAATCAACCCATCATCGATTACAGAACTACTAATGCTCTTGAATAGCTCAAATAGAGCTTCAACTTCACTTACACTAACTGGAGAGAGATTAAAAAAAATACCAACATAAGCAACATGTACCAATCACGTTTTATAAAACTTTGCAACAATGATTAACTTACAAGCTGTTTGAGAAGCAAGTAAAGTCGGATTTTCATGCCCAGGAACCGGTTTTTTTACAGTAGAATGAAAGCAGCCCATTAGACAACGCGGGCCTTACACTGCTAAAAGCACAGCAACAATTCGCTGCTACGAAACATGTCTCAACCTAAACTGCCACAATCATAAACCCCAAACAAATCAAAATTACAAATAAAGACCAGTTTCGCAACTTAAAAGCAGTAAATACGTAGAATATCCATAAAATTTCGAAATAAAATCATGGGAAAGCAAAAAGGGCAAGACTAACATCCTAACCTAGTTCGTCTAAAATCAAGGATTCTAGGATTAAACAACATACATTCATACTCGTACTATTTAACGTATCTAAATAAAGTAATTACATAAACAAATGACTTAACTCTAGTGCTCAGCTTAATAAATCTCTAAACGATTAACGTACCAAACGGTGTTTGTTTAAGCTAATTTTCCGGCTTATATGCTTACTTAACTTTTGAAAAAGGTAATAAGCTCAGTATTTGGGCTTATTAGCTTATCAAGCTAAGCTCATAAGCCCTATAATTTGAGCTTATTACCTTTTTCAAATTTTCCAAAAAGCTCATAAGCCGAAGAAATAAACCAAAACAAACACCCCCTAAACCCCACACAAACACCATTTTATAATCTCATACCACTATTACAGTTTCACAAAATCATTCGCATATTCTCCACTATCGCCAAAAACCCATCCCAATCCCCACTTCAAAACAATGAATAAAAAAATCAACAAAAATTTAAACTCTTTCGAGTTTCGCTTTTTTTCACATATTCACAAATTTAACATAAAACAGATCTAAACAGATATATAAACCCTAAAAACTTAATCTACAACATAATTTCACATGCATAAACCATCACATATTCAAAAAAAAACAAATCTAAACTAGTAAAATCAACTATACACCAAAATTAATAAAAATTAAACAAGTTCATTATTTATACCAGCTAAAAAGAGTCTAAGAGTCAAAGATCTGGTCAACAAACACACAGTGAAAGTGTAACTGTGTGTGGATTTAGTTTTTGGTGTTGTGATTGAAGGAATTAGGGTTTTGATTTTATAAAATTGTGTCAGAAAATAAACAGCACACACAGAGTTATTAAAAAGAGGGGTTTTGTTTATGTGAGGATGATATGTAACGAGTTGGGTATATATATGGTGAGAATTGGGTCACGTGACATGCGCGTGTGTTGAAAAGTGTGTGTGTGTTGTGTGATTTGGTTTGATTTTCTTGGGGTTGAAGAGAATATACCTTTGATATTACTACGTATTTGACTTAATTGGTTTTCTCAAAGATTTATTTATTTTTTTTTTATTATTTTTTTTTTAATTATTTGTTAAAGTTAATACTTTCTGTATCTCAAAAATATTGTTAGGAAACAAAAATCACAAAATTTAATAAATGTGAAACCACTTAAATATAATATGTTTTCATTAATTTTTTTTTATTACTTAAAATGAAAAGTCGTTAATGTTTTTTATTCATCCCAAAAATTAAATATGGATCATTATTTTAAGACAGACAGAGTAACAATTTATTTATGCTTTAATAAATGGCGAAAGGCTAAAGAATAGTTGGCTTTGTGCTTATCTTGTTAAAAACTAGTGTAATGCAAGTTATTTTGCATATGTTTTTTCTTTGAGCTTATTCAGGTTATTTTAAACATAACAGATAAATATTTCTAAACTTACAGATTTTCTATGGTTCTAAATTATGTGGATAGGGCAAGTGGGCATGCTAAATAATATGTGACATTTTGTAATTAATTTGTTTTAATTGTTTATATTTATGTAGTTGAAAATGGCGTTTTTTTGTCAAACAAGACATTTATTGGTATATTACTTAGTTGTAACATGATTAATTAGCATTATATTCTTCGATCTACTTGTTACTTGTTTAGCATTCTATTTGCGTCAATAATTAAAAGGGAGTTCTTAATTAAGAAATATATGATCTTTAGTTATTCATATAATAATTTGCTAAAAAAAACAGCTTCTAGCTTATGCCATATCCTGATATGACAATGAGAGAAGTTCCTAGAGAATTCTTTCAAATTTGCATCAGATAATGAGTTAGTTGGCAAGTTGTTATCTTTGCCAATCAAAGCCGAACATATCATTTTCAATTCAAATTCCTAGCTATGGCTGTACATTTTTGTACTCCTCATTTAAGACATGGGAATATAATGCCTGCTTTTTTAGGAGGCAATTGCCAGCTTACCCTTAATAAAATAAAAATAAAAATAATAATAATAATAATAATAATAATAATACAAAATTTTATAATTAACCCCCTTAATTATATTAAACATACATGTTCGTCCTTTTTTTTTTTTTTTTTTTTTTTATTTATTACAAAAGAAAGCAGAACATTGCTTATTTGAAAAAGCAGACATCATTTTCCCTTAAGATATTTGCTACAGATGTAGTGATATATAACATTGGGCCTGTCTTTTGCTTCGAGAGGTGTTGGTTCGAATAGGGGGTTATATGGTTTACTTGTTGTGTTATCAACCTACAATAAGCGTTAACTAAATATGTTTGGCGAAAAAAATTTGTTATAATAGTTTTTTTAAAAGGAAAAAAAGTTTATATTAGGAGCTTTCACTCGGGTCTAATGGAAAGTTCTTCTTCTCTTTATATATGGATTTTATGTTTTGTTGCTTCTATTGACAGTTAATTTTGGTCTGCTACATTTTTTTATTTTTATTTATTTATTTATTTTTGTTAAAAAGGTTTCTACCTTGATAAATATTGCTACTTTTGTTTAACATGCTATTTCCCTCTTTCTTTTTTATGTCGTTGTTTAGTCTCCTCCTTTAAGCAATTTTTTAATAAAATTTTGCCTTTCCAAAAATAAAATAAAAAATAAGCATAGCTTAACCCCTTTCAATTGTTGGGTTATTAAGGCTCTGTAATTTTATTTTGTATATTCAATTTGTAATATATAAATTTGTTGTATATCTTGAGAGTTTGTAACATTTTTTCATTGACACAAAAAAGCTTTGAAACTAACCACGACGGGTGTTGAGTTAGTAAAAAGAATTGTGATTATCATTATTAGATTGTAGGTAGTTAGAGCAAACGGTTTCATAACTCATAAGGTGAGTTATAGCTTAACTCAATCACGTTAAGGTGAAAGTTATGATACCGTGCAAGTGAGTTAAGGTCGTGCGTTGAGGGTTGAGTTAACCCCCTAACGCTGCGTTGAAGCAGCCTTCAATCTAATATATATATATATATATATATATATATATATATATATATATATATATATATATATATATATATATATATAATATAATATAATAATAATAATAAATCATTTCACCCCCTAAACGGCTAGTTTACCATTTGAATCTAAAAAATAAAAAAATTACACTTTGCCCCTCTAACGTTTAAAAACACGCAGATTTATTAAAAAAATAAAATCTATTTTCCACCACTATAAATAACCAATTAACACACAATTTTTTTTCACACTTCCACAACTCTCACTTAAATTTATATACTTCCTCTCAAAAAAAAAAAAAAAAAAAAAAAAAAAAAAAAAAAAAAAAAAAAAAAAACCTTGTTCATTTATAGTGGATTCGAATCAAAGTGACGAAGAACCTAAGAACTGGTCCGATGTAGATGACAAAACTGACTTATGAGCTATTAGCATACATTTTGGTATAAAGAAAGTGCACGAAAGGATATCGAACGTGCTTTTGATGTGCTCCAAGGAGGTTGTGGTATAATACAACAACCGACACGTCAACTGGAAGTTACCAGGATACGTAGTATCATGTATTCTTACATTATTTTGCATAACATGATTTTAAAAGATCAAAAGTTTGCACTACGTGAGTATGACGAAATGTGGGGATCCGTCACCATGTATGAGGCAAGAAAGGTGAGTCGACAGATGTGATGTCCAACGTCGAAAGGTAAAAGAAATACGCGACAGAGAAACACATACTCAACTCCAACTAAACATTATGGAGAATCTTTGGCAAAAACGTCTTCAACGACAACAACAAGAAGAAGATTCCGAAGAGGATGAATAAGTATTTGTAATTCGTATGTTTTTAAATTTCGTATGTTTTGTATATATATATATATTTTTTAAAATTCGTATTGTAATTTTTAAGTTTGAATGTTATATTATTTATTAAATGAATTATTAGTTTTAGTTTAGAGGTTGAATTTGTAAATTGTTGAGTTATGGTTGATTTATGATAAGGGGTGTTTTTTTTTTTGTTAAGGTTGAAAAGTTAAAGCTGATATAACGTTGACGTGGCGTAGAGTTAAACATTAACTCAAGGGTAGGGCTGAGCATAGGTTCGGAACCGACCCCAACTGACCCGAACCGAAAAAACCGAGAACCGAATTTCACGAAAAACTGAAACCGAAACCGAACCGACGGGCCGTCGGTTCGGTTCGGTTTTGTCGGTCTAAGTGTATTTTGGTATGTTTTTGTCGGTTTTGGGCAGAACCGACCCGACGTGAAACCGAAATTATGTAAAACATGAAACCGAAACCGAACCGATTGGCCATCGGTCTAGTTCGGTTTTGGTCGGTTCGGTCGGTTTCGTCGGTTCGATTCGGTTTTGAACCTTCGGTGCTCAGCCCTACTCAAAGGCATGATACCCTATGCTTTATTAAGTTTAATCTTGCTTAATGCAAAATAATTTAAAGTTGTCACGTCAACTTCTTGAAAGTGAATTCTTTATTCGATTTAAGTATGTAGCAATAATTTTAAACCTCGTAGACTAGTCTGGAAAAAATGAAAACCATGGTTACGAAAACAAACTTTCAAATCAATTGTGTTGATACATTGTCGATGTAAGAGTAAACCTACTGCGTTTATGCTATAGTGTCAGGACTAAAATGTAAATTCTACTTTATTAGTCGGCGTAGTCAATTTTTACAAAACATAAACGTACAAGTGGGAACATATATAACGTACAATATTTAATTGAAGATTCAATATTTATCACCCTACGAATATTCTCTATGCAACAAATTCCATTTTGGAGAAGCTTCAAGCTTCTCTAGAAGATATATTTATTTTCACATAGATGAATGTCCTGTTTGGTATACCATGAACGTAGCAAAATCCAATTTATGGTAAAACTAAGAAGCCGATGATAGTTTTACTCATTTGAAAATTATTATAGGCTGTGGAACATTATAGAGTTGTTTATATCTAAAATTGACAAATTGTTTGTTGAACTTTTTTGAAGCTCTAGAACTACATGAGTCTAAATTAACATGTTGTTATCAATGTGGTTGTGCCGATCGGCGGAACCAAGGTGGTTTTGGCATAGTGTAACTTTTTGTAAAAGGCTTTGATTTTTTCTAAACGCATCCGGCTCAAAAAATTGTGTCCCTAGCTTCCATAAGTTTAAAGAAAAAAGTAAGCGTTAAAGTCATTTAATAGCAAAGAATTTTATGAGATGTTTAATTATCAGTCATGCACACAATAAAATAGTACAATACCCATCAAACTATTAAATTTTAATTAAGTATCATATTTTTGCTTACGTGTCGTGATCGGCAACCGGCTACACCTATTAAATTGATTATGTAGATTTTTTTCATAGTTAATTACGTGAATAGTTAAAATCATCTGATAGCAAGGAACTTTTTCAATTGTTTACTTATCAGTCATAGACCCAATATGTATCCTATGGGGAAGAAAACATATATAACACACATAATCTGACGTGGACAATAACTATACAATTTATGACTGCAGATGATGTGGATTTTGAAGGTAAAAAACAAGTTTTGTTGATATTAACCCAAAACCAACAAAGTTTGATGGTTGAGGTATTTTATTGGTTTCATACCTAATAAGTAAACATTTGAGAAAATTACAATTAGATAACTTTAACTCAAAAAGTAATTACTAAAAGAGACTAATACATAACCCTTTTTACCATAATGGATCACATTCATGGTATTACAAAACTAGACCCATCATGTCATTTTCATATACGTGCCATTTTCACTTTAGAAAGCAAATAAATCCAGCATCGTTGTGTGAGCCCTATCCTTTATATCTATTATTATTACTTATTACTCACGTTAAAAAGAAATACAACATGTCATCTTTTTTCTTCTTTTTTTCTGTTTTTTTTTTAGCAAAAATGAAAATATATTGATGAAAAGATCAAAAAGATCTCATGAGGATGATACAATGAGGAAGCTGTCACAATTACAAACCACTTGAACCTAGACGAGGCTTGAAAGAAAAATGAAATGGTGTTCACAAAGACTCTTAAAAAACATGTCATCTTTTAAATCCAAACAACATCACCAATTTAATTGAGGAAAGTGAAACAAAAAGAGAGAAATAATGTGAAACAAAGAGCCAAGGAATGCCACTTCGGTTTCATCATCTTCGCTTAAACATTCATGGAACCATACAATTTCGGACTCAGAAGCAACAAGTCAACAGGTTGGGTCAAGTATTTTATTCAATACACCATACAATTTTTTGCACACATTTATTTAATACACCATACTCTTTTATTTGCCATTTTAAAAATTCCAAGAGCACCTAAATTTCAAGTGCACCTCAATTTTCAAGTGCGCCTTAGTTTTTGAGTTTTGTGTTTTCTCGTCATTTTAAAATTTTCAAGCACACCTTAGTTTCAAGTGCACCAAGTGCACCTAGTATCAAGTGCGCCGGTAGTTTCAAGTACCCCTAAGTTTGTTAGTTTTGTGTTTTTTTGTAATTTTATAGAGAAATGAAGCGCGTTCCAAATTAAAGTGCCCATACCTTTTTGAAGTGTGATTATCGTTTCATGCACGCTTGAGTGCGTGTCATTCATCTTACAGAAGTGCGTTTGGTTAATGCGCCAAATACCATTTTCGTAAATCATTTATTCGTTGTCCATTTTTGTAAAGTACTACTATAAAGTGTTCACTTAAAATTTTTCTCATAACTTAAATACACCTGGTCAATTTATATCCTGGTTTCGTCCTCGTTTGTGCCAAAAATAGAATATCATATTGTGTGAAAACTAAAAAGTTTCACAATAAATTGATTGTGGGTGGTTGTGTGTTCAACTCATTTTTTAAAAAATATGAGATAAACTTATGATATACATGTTATAACATAATTAGTTGTTATAAACAAAAGTTAATATGTGGGTAGGCTATTATAAAACTCATAACTTTATGAGTTTGGCATAGGAAGATATGTTGTAACATAATTATTAGTTGTTGTTAAAAAGAAAAGTTAACATGTTGATAGGCTATAATGAAAATCATAAACTTTATGACTTTGGCATATGAAGAAAAGAAATGGAATCTGAAATTTTGCAAGTGGAGTTTTGCTTGCCGCCACACGTGTTTGAACCAAGTTTACTACTATAAAACAGGCATAAAACCACCATTTTATGCATCTTTAATATTTGTGATCAATAAATATTGACAAGTCTCATTCGTTATATTTTGAAGCTTGATCGCTTGATGCACATGCATTGTCTTTATTTTGAATGATTCAATGTAGCGTGAGTAGTCTCTATAGGTATAAAAGTTAGGGGCTTCCTCACTTTTATTTAAAAGTAGAATCCATATCACCTTTTTTTTTTTTTTTTTTTAATTATAAGTGTAACAAAAAATCAAAGTGTCCTAGTGGTAAAATGTATTTAAAACCTCACTAGAAATCATAGTTCAAATATTCTTGGATAAATATTTTGGAATGGCCAAAAGAAAGCCTAGAACCGGCCGAAACTAATATCGATTAAGCAATGTACAACTGTGTAAAAAAGGATCGACTTTCTCATTTGACACGAGCAGTGATCTTTCTTCGCTTACGTGTTTTGGAAATCATTGAACATAGAATAGAATCATGGATTAAAAAGAAAAAAACAAACAATTATCATTTGCTTTCGCAAACAAGACTTGTTATGTCGTGTATATACAACTTGTTCAAAAGACAAATTATAACAACAATTTTACTTTATAAAAGAACAAATATTATATGCATGCACACATGCATGGCTAGCTAGCGAACATAATAGGTATAATTTGATATTTTGACCTACGTAAACTTTCTATAATCCTAAATATCGTAGTCAGAATCATATACGTACGTGACGGTTATTTAATAGAAGAGGTTTGTATACTAGTTATTAAATAAATTATCGTATTTATCTTATTATGTCATATACTAGTAATATTCTATTTGAAGAAAACATAACAATAACAATAACAAGACTTGCGGTTGATGCAAAGTAGGTTTGTCGGATAATACTTTATAAACATCACAAGTGGGTTTGTCCGTGAGATAATCAATCAATTAGAATATGAAATCTTGTGCATCATACGCCAAGTCAATAAAGCATAAAGAACTCACCACAAATCGACACGTTTAATGTTCATTCTCACTCAAGACAAAAGTAATATTTAATAAATGAGTTTATGTTAAACAGTTAAAGTATCAATCAGTTAGTAACTTATTATATAGAAAAATGTTTGTTCAATAATTTAATAAAATAATTGAATGGATAGAATGATTAATTAACGTGTTTCATAAATCATTAACATTTTATTGAAACGTAACTATCCTGGTGACCACATGAAATTGTTTTAACATTTTATTTTATTGATTGGTCAAAAAAATTGAAAAACATGAGTTAAGTTTGACCAAACCGACAACTAATTCAACTGTAGCTTCCGAGAGAAAAAAATATATTCACCACTAGTTATAATACCCGCGCACGCGCGAGTTTTTTTAAAAAATTTTTGAAATAATTATTTAAAAATTTTAATCCTATTGTTAATTGCATCTTATCTATATTTTTTGTATTTATCTTCTATTTGTATTGTGGATAAATATAAAATAAATATATTTTTTTTAAATATCTTATCTATATTTTTTGTATTTATCTTCTACTTGTGTTATGGATAAATATAAAATCTTTTATATAATAAAATAAAACCTCTAATGGGGACTTTTGCATTTCAAAAAAATCAAATCATTCCTTATTAAGTAATAATCTATTTATTTTATTTTATTTTATTTGAATATTTTTAATTTAAAAACCCTAAATATTTCCTTATTTACCTAAAACTTAGAAAAATTCGTTTCTGCAAGGTTTTTTTAAAAAAATTGTGTACAGAAGTATATGTGTCAAAAGTATAATAAATAAAACTTTTTAGAAAACGGAGTTAATTCACAAAGAACTTAGGGGTTGAAACGAAAATTGGAACAAACAAAACCACCCTTTTGACACAAAACTTCCAAAGACCGACTTCTATCTTTAAATTGGAAGTTTGTAACCCTAATCCCTAAATCATATTGACTAAAACGAATCCGATTGTTTAAAGGTGGAAGAAAAAACAAAACATTTAAAAGAATGAAACGGTATGCCTAACTTTGATTGAGTCCTTCAAGAATAAGGTATGTATATCTAAAATTTAATTTTCTCACACAATTGATATAAAATAGGGGTTACAAGATTGAGGCTCCTACTGGTCAACTATTAAATTTTTTATCTGAATTGTTATAAAATAGGGGTTACAAGATTTTATATGCTAAATTTTATTTAAGGTTTAGTGGTTGGTATACCTTTTGGTGTTTTGTTGATTGTTTGGTGTTTGTTATGAGTTTTGATGTTATGAGTTTGGTTGGTTTGCGCTTACTAAACTTGTGTTTGATTTAAAGTTACAGCAGAAGGTGCACCGTTACTGCATTGGTTCTGAATTTATCAATGATGAGATGCTTAATGCAACTAAGGCCATTGCTGGAGCTAAACAAGTACCCTTTTCTTCAAATTTGCTACTTAACTTGATGAATTATTAAGCAATATGGCTTATCTGTTCAGGTTGTATTATTTTCAGATGGAACAGATACACGGGCTTATCGGCTTAAATGGCCTTCGTCAACTGTAATGTTCAAGGTTTGTAGTTTTGATGAATTTTCCCCACAATTTAAAAACATATGTTAAATGTTGTCTTATTGTCATGGATTAAACCGGGTCACTTTTTAATTTGTTTGGAGCGGGTCTGGTCAAAACCGGATCCTAACCTGTGAAGTTCCAAAAAGTTACCCGGTGGACCCAGTTCCACTAGGATAGGATTAGCAGGTCTAAACACGATGTTTGGATCAAAAGTTGTTAAAAAATACCAATTTAAACTAAAATAAAGCCCGCGTGTACATAGAGTTATTTGAATTATTTATTTGTAAATGTCATGATGTGGGCTATTTGGATATAGATAATAGGTACAATTAGTGATATTAGAACAAAGCTTAAAAATACAACTACTTCGAGTCATGTTTGGTATTTTGGTGAATATTGATATGCTTTGGACTGGAATTTGGAAGTTTGTGATACCGGAAGCATATTAGTCTAAAATATATAAATTTTTATTAGAAATTTCATATCTCATTACAAAACAGTTATAACTAAACACACTTAGACAAGTTTTCAAATTAAAGGCTTTGGAGATTTAAAAAAAAGTACAACCAAAACGACCCATTTATGGGTAAGTGGGTCTAAATTGTCATATAACTAATTGATTCACTCAAGTTTATTTTCTCTAACTTGGATAGTTGTGGCTTCACTCATATTTCAGTTATACTATGTTTGTGATTACCAAACGAGGCTGCACCCATATTCATGTTGAGAGTAACTTCCATATATCATTCTTTTGACTTCTAACTTAGCTAGGTTGTGGCGTGTGTAGATTATAGTTACTACATGATCAATTTATGATCATCTTTAATATCATATTAAATAAAATACTTACAAGGTTTTTTTTTTTTTTTTTTTTTTTTTTTTTTTTTTTTTTTTTGGGTCATCATTAGGGTTCTTGCCTAGTGAGAAATAAGTTTGGAGTGTCCCGGCTTAGCTGGAACTTCAATTCATCCAGATAGCAAAATATTCGGACTGCAATATGGGATCACATGTCAGTACTATATGCGGTTTGATTGTGTTTCCAAACCAATCCGAATAGTAGTTACAAACACTCCATTATTATCTATATTCTCAACAAAGAATCACAAACCAACCAACCATTCAATTAAAGTGAGTGATAAATTTTAAAATACAATTTACATGAACCCAAGCTCATCATAATCTAAACATGTATATGTGTGCATTAAGCTTTTTCATATGTCTAAATTTCTTAATATATATATTCCTTTGATTCATTACCCCCATATTTTGTAGCATTATTATGCTAATTAAATCACATGGTATCTGATTTTCTAAATAATTGCAATGCTTCTTAACATTTCTGATTGCTTATTTTTTGGTTCCAGTTCAGGAAATACTTTTTGGATTTACTAATGCTGTAAAAAGCAAATGCAATAAGTTTTAATGATCAAGGTTGAGTCAACCCTGTTCACCGACATTTTAAATTGATAAATGAAATTTTTGGTTTCATCATTTATATGTTGAATAAAACCAAACCTTTCCATTTCTATTGAGTTAAGACGGGACCAGAAACATTTTGTACTAAAATATTTTTTATCTTAAACGAATTCAAGGAGATAGGGAATGGCTGGTATGTACTTCCAAACGTGTTTCTTGGTTTATTAAACTCAACGTGACGAATGTAGAAGTTCTCGAACCGTGTATTTGTTCATATCTAATTTCCAGGCAGAAGTGAGTTATTTAGGACAATTGCACCACCCAAATCTTGTGAAGCTTATTGAATACTTTTACGAGGAAATCATCACATCTTGGTGTATGAATTCATGGCATCTGGAAGCCTAGAAAAGAACTTGTTTCGCTGTGGGTAGCTAAACTACTATAAATCTTTCAGTGATTTGTACTCGATAAACATTAACCTGTTAATGTTGAAGTTTATAAACCAATGTCGATGAAGGTTAAATTGGAAGAAGTTTAGAAACTATTACAAGGTTGAAGGTTAACTTGAGTCTTAATTTTTTGTTTAAAGTTTCAATTTTTTTGTTTAGTCAGGCTGTGAAGATCGAATTGCATTCATGGTAATTGTTAAATTAAAATGTAGATGTGTTTTGAAAAAATATTCGTCTTGCTAGAATGACTGAAAGATGTAGAAGATCTGCCCATCAAGAGGTTCCTTTTTCTTTATTCATTTTATGTTTCTTATAAAAGACTCAAAATAGTGTTGTTTTTTTAATGTTGTGGAGTTTTTTTTTTGATGTTTAGATGGCTTTAATTGCGCCGATTCAGCTTCTGTTTATTGTCGAGTTTAAAGAAGCTTGGGTTGAGAAGGTTCGGATTATATTTTTTGGGTTACTTTTGTAGTTTGTAATTTTATTTGATCTGAATGAATATTGGTTTGCCGTAATGTGGGGATGCTATGTTTGTATTATGACGGGATACTGTGAAGGCAGTGATTTGTAAGTGGATATGCAAAACTGATGGTTGATTAATTTTATGTTGTGGGATTCAGTTGGCTGATATTTTGTCTTATGAATGTAGGGCTGAATTGATGAAGAAATCACCCGGGCAATGCTTCCCGGATGAGGTTTTGTTGCTGTTCGGTTTCAATGTTTTAGTCTTATTTGGCGTAGCATCTGACTGCTGTTAATCTTGGCCTTACAGAAACTACTTACGTGGTTTATTCAGATATAGAAACACAGTGCAGCGTCCTGTTGGTAGTCAACAAGAAAGAACATGATATAGAGCTCCGTAATGCATTGTCCAGAGCGTACTCCTACAGAACAGGGTATAGAGAAAAGTTAGTTCATTTTTATTTCACACCCTTCTCACAATTTCCTACTTTTATTTATAAAACTCCCCATTTTCACTATTATATTCATTTTAAAGTAGGTCTATCTGATGAGAAATTGAGTACAATATTGAAATGATGCATATGTCATATTAGTGACTAGATCACAAGGTTGTTGGCATCAATGATTCAAGCAATCCAGTCACGGCATTATCCTCCATAACCATTTACCACCAAAAGGGCAAATAATACTGAATAATATTAAACTAACATTACATGAAGGTTAAGAAATGACGCAACAGCAAGAACACGAAATACATTACCATCATCAAGTTTACGAAATCCATTGCCGTCATCAAGTTTAGGGTGATTCCCGTAAAGGTATGCTATAGCTAAAGCGATCGCCTTTCTATTAACATAGTTGTCACCCACGTGCAAGGTCAAAATTGGTAATGTCGCATCTTTCCATGGTCCACATAGCATGTTCCTACACAGCACACCTTCTTATATCTATGTGGAATTATTTTTGTACAAGTATTTATTAGGCTTTGTTTAAATTAATATTTAATTTTGCACTTAAATAAGCAATTCCAAACACTACTGTTGGCACTTTACTTGATTTTCGGTATGCACTACGAGAAGAGATCC
This sequence comes from Artemisia argyi, assembly GCA_030686995.1. Lineage (NCBI taxonomy): Eukaryota > Viridiplantae > Streptophyta > Magnoliopsida > Asterales > Asteraceae > Artemisia > Artemisia argyi. The sequence continues at coordinate 153,762,856 of CM060685.1, forward strand.
GCTATTAACAACTAATGTACAGGTTGGTGCTGGTTCAGACTCTATAAGTAATTAATGATCTAATGATATGGACCTATCATGAATAGCGAGACATTCATCTATCCATATACATCTTGTGTAACAGAGTTACAGAGATTGGCTTTTAGGTATTAAAATATGTTGCATAATTAAAACTACATCAAATTGTTTTTACCTATGTTGATAATTTAAAGTTGTTTAGAAATTCGTCCTTGGTGTTGCATGTGTAGTATTTTTGAATAATTTTATGCTCTCTTAAGTTCAAGGCAAGTATTATTTCCCGTTGTTCTCTTATGTTATAATTTCTAACACGTGTACTCTTATTTTTAATCTTTAACAAAATAAATTCAATGTCGATTATTAAGCATAGCTGATCTTATTTAATTGCGCGATTACAAATGGTAAAAAAAATGACCATTTTTTGTGACATTTGAGCCATAGGTCTACTTTTTGTGTAGTGTTTTGAAACCCGGTTCGACCCGGCCGGGTCAACCGGTTGAACCGGTTCCGGCCTTAAAAACGGGTCAAAACTAACCGGTTTGTTGACTAGTTGAAACCCAGTTCGAACCACCGGTTTTAAAAAAACCAAGGTCAACCCGGGTCAAAAATAACCGCCAGGTTTCCTTTTTATGTATTATTAAAAGTTGAAATAATAAACACCGAGTATTTAGTACCTTATTCCACTTTTTCACTCTTTCTTCTATACCCTTTTGTACTCTAGCGCCACCGACCCTTTTCTATTTCATCACACGCATTAACCCCAACATTAGTGATGAAGGTATTTTTTTTCCATACTTCAAGTGCTATTTTTGTTTGATATGAGGAGTGTATGTATGCATAAATACAGATATCATTGTATTTACTTGGATGTTTTTTTGGATTTTGTTATTATTATAGATTCTAAAGATAAAGCACCAAGTGGGTCTTAATCTCATACATCAGTTCAATCGTAAGATTTATGGCTGTTTGGAAAGTTTATGTTTATGCACTATTTTGAGTATTTTCTACCTTTTATTTGTTTTTTTACAGCAGAAAGAGGGTGTTTGGAGAGTAGATTTATGGTTCTTTGTTGTTTTTGTGCACCAAAAGTATTTCTAAAACTAAATTTAAGTTACATTCAATTGTTTGTGACTTTGTTCTTTAATTGATAATAGTATATAACTAAAATTTTTAGTAAAAATCCCGTGCGTGCACGGGTGTTATATCTAGTATTACCTAATAAGAAAATAATCTTTTTTTAAAAAAAAAAAATTATTACTAAATAAAGTATGAATTGATTTTTTTGAAATGCAAAATTCCCAATAGGGTTTTATTTTATTATATAAAAGATTGAATATACGTAATTCTAAGATGAAGAGATGTCTTTTTAATGTTAAGCTAATACAAAAAAAGGTTTTGCCAATATATGTCATCTGTGCATATGTTAAAATATATTTAAATGTTAAAGTGTTTTTTATGAATACTTGTTCTCTTTTCATAAATATATATATATATATATATATATATATATATATATATATATATATATTTAATGAACATTAGTTACAAATATAAATTACGGAGTGATACTATGTTTAGATACATTTTCTCTTTAAGTATATAAAACTTTTCATTTGAACCCTCACTAGTACATGTCTAGTGGGCACAAGTCAGTAAAACCTTAAAACCATACGAAAAAGGATTTGAAAATCTTAAATAGACGCATATGCCTACTGATTAGTGGTACTGTCTGCACCTATGAGATGGTCATCGAAGCCTTCAATAGTGGTTTTTTCTCATAGGACTGTTTTTCGCCCAAACTATGGCCTACTAATTAAATTTAATCAAGGTTATAAAAAACCTGGTTTTTTTATAGTATGATTTGGTACTGTCTTGTTAGATAACGATATGTTCCGGTTAGACCTTTTATTTAATTCAATGATGACGTTTTAGCGAAGAATAGTTTGAACAAGTAATGAGAGTATAGTTCGGCTCTAGATTAAGTCGAAACTGCTGCTATCTAACTCAATTTTATTCACTCATTCTCGAATGTGGAATACTGCTGAAATGCAATTCAAGTTGTACCATTACACATCCTAGTTATGACAACGAGAAATAAATGACACAAATACTTATGAAAATTTAAAAGCGTTCTTTAAAGAAAGCCCACTTTTATGGGTCAAGAAAGTAAGCCCAAAGTATAACATATCAATGCTTGCGACAAGCCCTTGGATATGATCCATTACTCCGTACCCCAACGGACTGATATTTCACATTTATTGTCACTTTTGAGTTTTGACTAAAACGTTAACGTGAAAGATGTGCTATAAAGAAGGAAGAAATTGATTTATAGGTAGCTGAAAGTTTGTAAGAGCTAACAGTTGTGAAATAGAATTAGAGTTTCTAATTTTAAAGGTTTTCGTTAATCCAATTTCCGGTTTTAGCAAACATTGCCCGTGACCTACTAACGGTCCAAGCAAGTATGGTAGTTTCGAAGTCCGTCTTTTCGGTTAGTCGGAGGGTTATATCACCTGGAAGATCAAAACTCACTCCTTGGCGGTGGAAACTTGCATTTGTTTGAAAGACCACCTCGATAGCATGGAAAGGATTCAACATATATCACCACTCGAAGGTGACTTGGAACGGGTTGAAGAAGCTATACACACGGAAGAAGTAGCGTTTGGTATTCCCAACCTCTTGACGTAGACGAAATACGCTACGACAACCAAGACGATTAATTCAAGATGTTATTTATGTATTCCTTTTATGTATTCAAGAAGACGATATATTCTTTTTATGTATTCCGTATTTCCATTTATGTTTTCAAAAAATAATTTGATGTTTAAATATGTTTAATGTTTTGTCAATTGTTATTACTTCTTAATAGTGACGGAGCAAGAAAATTAGGTTGTGGGGGCAAAAACAAAAGAAAATAAATGAACATATTATCATATCACACATATAGATAAATCAGTTGTCCCATTGGATTTATCTTTTTGTTCACCACTTTCCAAGTTCGAATTTTCATTTACTATCTTCCTTGTTCCTTCTTTCTCTCACCAGCAAAACCAGATGGAGTTTGGTCATGACTTAACATCATTTACTACCGAAAAAAATTGTACAATTTCATTTACTAGCCCATTCCCACCTTTTTTTGGCCCAACTTTCTTCCCACCCAAAAAAATTGTACAATTTCACAAAAACCGGTTTGTGGGACCGGTTTACATAAACCGGTTCAAGATTTTCTTCCCTCAAACCGGATTGACACCGAACCGTGGCCTGTTTTTATCCAAAACCGGTTCTTGACTAGTCAATGAAAACCGAAACCGGTTTTTAAACCGGTTCGGTTTCGAATATGAAACGAAATGTGCACGTCAACATATATATTTCTTCTAGCTACCTTTTAACTTAAATTTTATTTTGAACCTTCATCATATAAATATCATAGATGGAAAATAATTAATAATATGAAAAAAAGTTCTTGAAAAACAAGCGTGGTGAAATAAGTTGATTAGCCCAAAAATGAGCTAAAAAAAAAAAAAAAAAAAAAAAAAAAAAATCCCTTAAATCAACACGTACTAGTACTACGCTCAGTTCACGAGCTCTTTCTTGAGAGGGAAGGAAAAATAAATGCTGGGATATAAACATGTTCTCAAGATTTGTTAGATAGGAAAAGAAAAAAGTATGATAAGATTGGTGTGACTTGATAAGATAAAAGATTTTAGAAATGAAATTTCATGCATTGGTTCAAACAGACTTTTGCACTCCTCATCTGCATAACACTTGAAGAAAGTGGACAAACATGATAAAGCATGCTCCGAGAATCAACACGTGTTTGTTCCTTTTGCATTTGACACTTTTGGTTCCTTAGCCCCTCAAGCTGTGCGTTTCTTGGATCGGGTTCGTAAGGTTGTTCACAGTAATATATCGGCCCCGAGTGGTCACGATTATGTTTTCAGTAGAATAGGGTTTGCTATTCAGAAAAGGGTGGCGGCGCAGCTTGTTGCCCGCTTACCTACTACCTTGATGTAAATCCTTTTAGAATTTAAATTTACTGATATAATATATAGAAAACATCTGCATAACTAAGAATGGTGCAATGATGTCACGGCATTACAACATATATAAGAAGGCTAGAATCTAATATCATGGAAACGGGAAAACCCAACCACAAAAGAACCAAAACTTGAACCGAAACCCAAACATGAAACCCTTACCCTTACCCTTAGCGAAAACTCGAATTGAGAAAATAAAATTTTGTGCTACCCTAAATTTATTTCTAGATCAACCATTGATGACATCTTCTGTAAAACAAGCCCTTTTAGTGCTATAGTTTAGTTGGTCACATGACAGATGATCGATTGAACTATAAAAAATGAGCCAAAATACACACTAGATAGTACATGTTACATAATCAAATGTGATAGTAGAATACACGAATGTCATAGCAGTCTAGTAGAATACATGTATTCGAATGAACATGATTTTTAATATTTTAGGAAATTCAAATTCCTAAACTTATATTAAGCAGAAATTTGGTTCGGCTATTGGAGCAGCAAATTACCAATAAAAGGTTTAATCTTCCGTCTTCATGCCACCAATTTCCATATCTACAAAACATGCAGCTTAATAGTTTGGCCTTCTGCCACCAATCTACAATCACAAAGTATACAAGATTAAACCATGTAACAAAAATGAAGTTAGAATGAAACTTCTGCAACCAACAATCCAAACTAATATACTTAAACAACCTAAATAAGTACCCATAGAAGCTTGATTTTTATGAAAATACAATTAACCCAAGAATAGCTAGCAAGTGACATACATGACTTGACATAGTATTCAATTTAGAGAAGGGAACTTCAAATTATATACCTAAAAGCGTGCCAGACCTGGGTTGGGGTATGTTTTATCTCTAATAAATCCTGACTTGTTGAGCCTTAGGAGATTAGGAATTGCCTAAATGCGAATGGGTCATTTGCGTCAATTGACTCGCAAGTCATCCAAAGTGTGTTTTCTAATGCATAAAAAACCTGCTATTTGCTTTATTAAGAATAACTTAATTTGTTATTGCAGTAGTATAGTTTTTGTAAGCATATATGCTTATCTAAGGAATAAATTATTAAAACCACATGGGGTGACCCATTGGTTTGGATTCAGTCTCCTAAGTGGGTAACTCCCCTCGAGGACCCGGGTTCAAACCTTGGGGAGAAAATTAATCCCCATGTGGCCACAGAGGTTCACCTGCGATGACTCCGGGCTATCCAAAAGGGTAGTCGCCTTGGGATTAGTCTGCTCGCAATGTCGAGTCGGAACACAGGTAAAAAGAATAAATAAATTATTAAGTAAAAATAAATAAAGAAGTGCTTGCTGAGTTGTGGATTGGGACCCGAACTGTTTTTGACATGCCCAAAAAGTACTCAAATTTACCCATTACACAACTCGCCCACCCCATTTTCCACATCTAGTTATATACATCTAATATGGTGATAATCTTGAATGATTTGAGATGTTTTACTTTATAAAGTGTAATCACTATCCAGCGGAAAGCAAGAATTACCACGTGGAAGTTGGACAAGGAGGAGTAGCAATGTCAGTGATCCCTTCTAACATCAGTAACACACACTTCATTGAGGGACGGAGAGCAGGTTCATCTTGAATACACCAAAGTCCAACTTTAACCAGCCTCTCCAATGTCTCGTACTCAGCTTCTTCATGATCAACAAGCAGATTAAGTTGTCCTCTTTCAAAGCACTTGTACACCCAAGTAGAAAGAACAATTTCTTCTGTATTGGACACTTGATACTCCATGTTCCGTCTGCAACATATGATTTCAAGCATGTTAATTTTTCACAGGTCTGAACCTTTGATATGTCCAGGATCGATATAAGAACAAGATATACAAGAAGATGATTCATTTCATTTCAATATAACAGTGGGTTACATTGTACAAAGAGACACACTTTCTAAATGTTACATGTATCCTATATATACTAGTCGAATGGGTATGACCCAAACAACATGTCGGTTCAAAGTGGCTGTTAACCAAACGATACAACCATTCAGAAATTAACTAACTTACAGCAAATAACTAACTTAACTACCAACCGCTATTCGGTTATTAAGTTTCTATCATACAATATTGGTCCTTTGACTATCGTTATTTACCATACAAGACTTTTACAATTACAAGGTCTAACATTTTCCCCCCTAATTGTTTAAGTCTTGTTCTTCGAGTCTTCATCTTCTCCGCGTCTCTTTCTTTCTTTCTTCTTGTCTCAACGTGTTGTCCGTTGTTTACTTCTTGTCACGTTGTCTTTTCCTTTTGTTTTGTGTCCAACTTGGTTACCGGTGTGTATGCGCCCTAGACTTCTTTGTCTCGGCTTCTTCTTCCAAAGAACTCTCAAGTTCTTGGTAAACAGCAAGTTGGTGTCCTTGTTGTTTCTGTTTCCAAGTCTACGTGAACACAATAGTCCCAAATACCCTCGGTATTTGTCCCAAAACAAACAGGTTGTTTGTTTTTCTTTCTACTACTTCGACGGTAGTATGCCAACAAGTGAAGCGTTTGCTTGAGTCCTTGTTGCCCTCGTTGCTTGTCCGCGTTCTACAATACCCTTCTTCTTTTGTTCCACACCGTATATACAACAACCTACAGAAATACCCACGGTATCCTTGCAAGCAAGTGATCAAAATGCTCCTGTTGTTGTCCCTTTTGTATTGTAAGCGTTATTCCAAAACAATCCTTGATTGTTTCTTTTCTTCTATCGATACCTTTTCTAAATCCCAAGCAACGGATCACCTTCTGTCCAAACGTTTGCGTTTGCAAGCGTGGATCTTCTATCTTTCTTTGACGTCAAACTTTTCAAAAACTTTGTTGCGATAGATAGCAACAAATAGGCCTCCGTTCATTGTTGTCGCGTGATGTAAATCACCAACAAAGGTCTTCTATAACGTTATTCTTTCTTCTTGCTTTAAACAGCATCTACTCTTGTTCCACGCTAAGTGTCAAGAGTCTTCCCTTCTTTGTTGTCACGCTATTTCAGTGGCCAACAGGGGTTCCAACAATATTGTTCTTATGACATCGCGTGTTTCCTGTTCTGAAACAGAATTCAGCATGCTTCTTTCTTCTTCTGTTGTCACGTGATGTAAGTCACCAACAACGTTCTTCTACAACGTTGTTCTTTCCTTCTTGTTTTGTTGTCGCGTTTCAAAGATCACAACAAAACTCTCACCAATTCGTTTGGTGTCCATGTCCGTTGGTTCTGATTGTGCACTATCTTCCCCAACATCCTTGGTGTCTCCCTTCTCGGTTTCTTGATCCTTTTGATCAAAAAACTTGAACCACAACTTGCAATCTTGTAAACCTTCGGCTCTGATGCCATGTTAATTTTTCACAGGTCTGAACCTTTGATATGTCCAGGATCGATATAAGAACAAGATATACAAGAAGATGATTCATTTCATTTCAATATAACAGTGGGTTACATTGTACAAAGAGACACACTTTCTAAATGTTACATGTATCCTATATATACTAGTCGAATGGGTATGACCCAAACAACATGTCGGTTCAAAGTGGCTGTTAACCAAACGATACAACCATTCAGAAATTAACTAACTTACAGCAAATAACTAACTTAACTACCAACCGCTATTCGGTTATTAAGTTTCTATCATACAATATTGGTCCTTTGACTATCGTTATTTACCATACAAGACTTTTACAATTACAAGGTCTAACAAAGCAACACGATACCATAGCTGAAAATATCGACCTTCACTGATATCGGGTTGTTTTTCTGCCACTCGGGTGCTAAGTACCTGTAACACAAAATGCATATACTCCAATTAGGGACCATTTCTTCAAAACTATGAACATGGGACCATTTCCTTTATTTTCATCGAACCACGTAATTTATGAAATTTACTCAAGATATAATAGTACCCTTACCCTCTAGTGCCTCGAACCATTGTAAATGTTTTGGTTTGATCTGGATTTAGAAGTTTAGCCAAACCAAAGTCGGAGATTTTAGCAGTCCAAAAATCATCCATCAAAATATTTTGGGGCTTTATGTCGCAATGAATGATGGGCGTTTCACATTCTTCATGTAGATAAAGGATTCCTCTTGCAACATCTAACGCGATTTGCACTCTTTCGCTCAAGTCTGGAAGCCTATCTGATTTAAATAGGCGGTCAGCAAGGGTTCCATTGCTCATGTATTCATAAACTAGAAGCCTCTCAGTTTTACCTTCCGCACAATAACCGAGCAGACGGACTAAATTTCTATGATGGGTTTTCCCAATCACTTGCATTTCGGCTCGGAATTCTTTCTCGCCTTCATCTACCACCTTCTCGAGTCTCTTCACTGCAACTGTTTTCTTCCCTTTATAAAATGACCCTTTATAGACAGTTCCAAATGAGCCTCTTCCTAACTCTTGTTTGAACCCGCTAGTTGCTCTTCTAAGTTCGTTATAAGTGTATGACCGCAAGATTAGGTCCTCAGACAACCCCAAAGTTCTAGTTTCCAACAATCTCTTGTACTTTAGAAGACGGTGTTTGAATATGAAAAATCCCGACAAACCAAGGGAAATGCATGAATAAATGGAAAACCCGATGGATAAAACAAGAACTAGAACCCATGTTTTCCGGCTTGTGGTCACCACCCGCGTCTCCACCCTCCGCAGTTCAGTTTCTTGACTATTAAAGCTTATAGTGCCAGTCTTGAAGAAACAGGTAGATGTGTCATCATAATCTCTCTTTACATACCGCAGTGGATACCTGTGTTTCTCACAGTAACCATTCTTCAAAATAGAAGCATCACAATCACAATCCTCTAAACAGGACTTTCTGCAATCCTCTTTGCTGTCAGTAATAGCCCGATAGTAAGGATGGTCTATCCACCCTAACTGCTTTTTGTCAACCATGCTGTAATATGTCATGTTTTCTTTCCCGCTTTTGCACCATGCTTTTGTGAAATTCCTCTCACAGCCAATATATTCCCGATCAGGGTCTATAAAATCAGAACCTGGGAGGCAAACACAATAAGGCTGTTCATCGTTCATAGTGCAATAGCTGTTAAATCCGCAGAAGCTTTTCACATCACAAGGATGCTCTGTCGTTTTCCATACTACAGAAGAAGGGGAGTTAGTACTGTTGTAAGAATATAGCTGAAAGATTCCATCGTCACCAAGTGTAGCACGATATATGACAGGATAAGGAGGATCAGTATACAAATTCTTGATGGTGTCTGAATTATTATACAAATTCTTGATGGTGTCTGAATTATTGCCATTGATAAGCATTAATCCGGTATCATTTAGGTACAGGTAGATCTTTGAGGCATCTCGTCCAGAGGTCTCAGTACACCAATAAGCATTTATACCTATATCTGCTGTGATTATTGGATACATGCAAAGATTACCATCCATTTGCATCTTAATACGAAAACGGCCACTAGAGTAATTCTTATTAGAGACACTTGAAACCAATTCCATCCTGAAGACCGAATAATCTTAATACATTGCTTTGTTTGTAATAGTTAGAACATAAAGGACCAAACTTGTTAGTTAGAAACTTAATAACCGAAAAGTAGTTATGGTAGTTATTTCGGTTATGTGAATGGTTGTGTCGGTTCATATATACCGATTCAAAACATATATATATGTAGATACATAGATCGATTAAAGGTTAATGAAACATTTTAGATTTTACTTATTCAATTGATTTGCAACTTATTAAAGATCTATTATTGGGACAACAATTGGCATCAAGAGCAAAGGTTTATACACATCGAAAAATCTGAAAACGTTTTACAGAAACCTTAACAAGAAGCCATTTGAACACGCTTGAAAAAGACTCTCGCTGGTCTTTCTTCAAAGCATAGGGGCGTTTGCTTTCTTAATTCTTCCAAGGAAACAAACAAGTGTGAATAAGGAACGCGTAGAAGAGATAGTGCACGATCTGTTGTGCGTAGAAGTTGCAAGTGTACAACATCGAGAGTGAATTGGTGTTGAGGAAGAACAGTGGAGACTTTGTGTTAATAACCGGTTCGAAGAAAAGAAACACAAAGCAAAGGACGTTGTTGAGAAAAAACGTATACGTAGTGTTATTGATTGTTTGAAAGAGAAGAGTGTGGAGTTTTGTGTCGCAAGAACACAAGGACAACAACAACGTGGGGAGAAAAACAAGACAAGTGACTGTCGTTGTTTTCATTGGAACGAACCAGGAGCGCATCAAACTATTTGTTTTGGGTTCGATTGTGTTACCAAGGCGTGGTAATACAAATTTGTGTGTAGGAGACTGCGTGATCTCAATACCGAGATCAAACACACAAAGGGTGATAACGTGTAGTGTGGTATTTCGTTATTTGCATATTAGATTCATTCGACAAATAGCAGTAACAAGGAAAGCCAAGTGAAGGCAGTGGAACGTTTGGAATATAGACTCGTTGGCAAAATTAGAAGCAGATTCGACAAGTGTATGAAGGGTTGTGCAGTTTTTGTTTGATTCGAGAACAAGGACATCGACAACAACAAAACATAACCGAGAAGTGTTGGTTAATTTTGGGTCGAATAACACTCTGAAAAACACAACGAGGCACTGAAATTTAAAAAGGATTTTGGCGCGGGAAAGGGAACAAAGTTGGTGACCGAATTATAACAAGTCGAAACACATACATCTCGTATTCTATACGAAATTAACAAGGTCACAAGTTTCAATTTTCTGGATTTCATTTTATATAGTATAGATCATATTAGTTTATGCTATTAGGAATTCCCGAGAACTATTATTTGATCCCGTAGTATTAAGGAATTTCAAAACTATATTTCATATTAGAAGATACCATACAAAGAAAAAATTATTCCCATACGGATTAGAAAGTGAAAATCATAAAATATACATCTAACATGGCCGGGGATGACGCTAGTACATCTAACACAACAAAAACCGTAATACCGATTGCACAATACCAATGTCCAAAATTGAAAAACACAAATTATACAGTATGGGCTATACAAATTAAGGCAATATTAGGTGCACAAGGTTTTTGGGAAACTATTGAATATAAGGATGGGGTAGACGTAGATGATAAGAAGGATAAAGCAACAATTGCTTTCATATACCAAGCGTTAACCGAAGATGTAATCTTACAAGTAGCGAGTTGTAAGACGGCTAAGGAATTATGGGAATCATTGAGAAAGAGACACGTTGGAGAAGAAAAGGTGCAGCAAGCACGACTACAATCATTGATGATTGGATTTAACTCACTTTATATGAAGGAAGATGAGACGGTGGATGCATTTGCTGAAAAATTGAATGGTTATGTGACAAAGGCAAAAGAACTAGGGAAAACTTTAGATGAATCTCTCTTAGTTAGAAAACTATTAGATTCCACACCAGATAGATTCATACAAATAGTAGCATCCATAGAACAAACAAATGATCTAGACGACATAACCCTAGATGAGATCATTGGAAAACTCAAAGCATTTGAGGAAAGGATAAAATTACGAAAGGGAGGACAAGTTGAAAGCCAGGATAACTTATTGTTTGCACATGACGAACACTCAGATAAAAAGAAAAGTTTTAACAAGCGTGGAGGTAGATCAAACTATTCACGAAGAAACTGGCATAAAAATAAGAATAGAAATAACTCGAACCATAAAGATAACCAAAATAAGAATTCGAGTAAGTTTGATTTTAGCAATGTAAGGTGTTATAATTGCAACAAACTTGGACATTTTCGAGATAAATGTAGATCAAAACCAACAACTCAGGAACAATCAAACCTTATCTTAGAAGACGATGAACCATCATTGTTAATGACTATGCACGAAACCAAACACGAGGGAGTGTTGTTGAATGAAGGCCAAATTCAACCGGGAAAATATGCTTCAAAGGATGCAAGCATATGGTATTTAGATAACGGTGCAAGTAACCATATGACGGGAACTAAAAGTCATTTTAAGGATATAGATGAAAGCGTAACAGGACGAGTACGTTTTGGAGATGGATCGTATGTACAGATAAAGGGAAAAGGCTCTATACTATTAGGTTGTAAAAACCAAGAGCATAAGGTAGTGACAGATGTATACTTTATACCAAACCTTAAGAGCAACATACTAAGTCTAGGACAACTTACGGAAATAGGTTGTAAAGTGTTAATGGACGGAGATAAATTGACTTTGTATGATAAGAGCATGAAGTTGTTGATGAAAGTAGAAAGATCTAAGAATAGACTTTACAGTATTAGATTACAGATAGACACACCTATTTGTCTCTTAGCAAATATAGATAACCAGGATTGGTTATGGCATGCTAGATTAGGTCATCTGCACTTTGATGTTATGAACAAGATGACTAGGAAGGGTCTAGTGGATGGAGTACCTAGAATAAACCATGCAGGACAAATCTGTGATGCATGTTTATTAGGAAAACAAAGTAGAACACCATTTCCAAACCAAGCTAAATTCAGATCTAAGAACCCGTTGGACTTAATATATGGAGATCTCTGTGGTCCTATAAGTCCAGCAACACACTCAGGCAAGAAATTAATATTCTTGTTAGTAGACGATTGTACACGTTTTATGTGGGCTTACTTTTTACAATCTAAGGATCAAGCATTTAGTACATTTAAGGAATTTAAACAGAAAATAGAAATGGAGTTAAGATTGAAAGTGAGGATGCTAAGAACAGATAGAGGAGGTGAATTTACTTCAAATGAATTCACACAGTACTGTAAGGATAATGGAATAGCACGACAGTTGACAGCACCATACTCACCACAACAAAATGGAGTAGTAGAGAGAAGAAATAGGACAGTGTTATCAATGACTAGGAGTATGATGAAAGCTATGAAACTACCCTTAATTTTTTGGGCGGAAGCAGTTAGACATGCTATTTACATATTGAATAGGGTACCTACAAGAGCCCTGATAGATAAAACTCCATATGAAGCACTCTACAGTAGAAAACCAAACTTAGAGAACCTAAGAATATTTGGATGCACAACTTATGCAAAGATAACAATACCTCATTTGAAGAAGCTGGATGATAGAAGCATACCATTGGTTTATTTGGGAGTAGAGGAAGGATCAAAAGCATGTAGGTTATATGATCCAATAGCCAAGAAGAAATATGTTAGTAGGGACGTAAAGTTTATGGAAATACAGCCGTGGGATTGGAATAAGATTGGAGAAGATGCAAGTACACAAGACACATTTTGGTCTAGTTTTGTGGAAGGTAAAATTGACAATGAAAAACCTATACAAATCAACATAGGAGATGCAGACGATATGTATCACCAAGAGGATCAAGTACTAGAACCAATACCAGATCCATTGTCAGAACCAGATTCACCAGTCACACCACCAACACATACTTACGAACCTAACTCAGAAAGTGAAAGAGAAGCTACTACTACTAGTTCACTTAGAAGCTCGTTAGGAAGCTCAGGAAGATATGATCATACACCAGTTAGAGGTTTAAAGGACTTGAAAGAAGTTTATGAAACAGCAAGAGTAGTTGAAACACCTAGTTTACTCTTCATAGAAGAAGAACCTCGTAACTATAAGGAAGCATCAGTAGATAAGAAGTGGATTGAGGCCATGGAGATTGAATTGGATTCAATCAACAAGAACAAAACATGGTTTCTTACTGAATTGCCAGAAAACCAAAAGGCAATAGGACTTAAGTGGGTTTTTAAAACCAAAAGAGATGCAGAAGGAAAGATCATTAAGTATAAGGCACGGTTAGTAGCAAAAGGATATGTACAAGAACAAGGAATAGACTTCGATGAAGTATTTGCCCCAGTTGCTAGGATAGAAACAGTACGGTTAATACTAGCATTAGCAGCATATCATGGATGGCAAGTTCATCACTTAGATGTAAAATCAGCATTTTTACATGGAGATTTGAAGGAGGAAGTCTACGTTACACAACCTGAAGGTTTTGTACAACCAGAAAACTCAGGAAAAGTTTATAAGCTTATTAAAGCTTTATACGGATTAAGACAAGCACCGAGAGCTTGGAACATGAAGCTTGATCAAACATTAAAGTCATTAGATTTTAAGAAGTGTAATCTCGAGCAAGCAGTCTATACAAGGAGAAATAAAAATTCTACGATTATAGTTGGAGTTTATGTAGATGATTTGATAATCACGGGCACTCCAAAGAAAGAATTAGATTTATTTAAATCTCAAATGGAAGAAAAGTTTGAAATGAGCGATTTAGGATTGTTAGCTTATTACCTTGGGATAGAAGTTACACAGACAGGAGGAGAGATTACAATCAAGCAAACAGGATATATTAACAAGATCTTAAAGGAGACAAGTATGACGGATAGTAATGATACGAAGATACCCATGGATCCAGGTACTAAGTTGGTCAAGGCGGAAGATGGAAATTCAGTTGACGCAACTTACTACAGAAGTTTAATAGGAAGTATCAGATATTTACTACATACAAGACCAGATCTTAGTTATTCAGTCGGGTTACTCAGCAAATTTATGCAAGATCCAAAAGATCACCACCTGAAGGCGGTTAAGCAAGTAATTCGATATATCAAAGGAACAAAGGAGCATGGCATAATTTACAAGAAAGAAGGCGGCTGCAAGATTACAGGTTACAGCGACAGTAGTTATGGAATCAACACTGATCAAGGAAAAGGAACTACTGGCATAGTATTTTACTTTGGAGAGTCACCCATTACATGGAGTACTCAGAAGCAACCGACAGTGGCACTATCATCATGTGAATCAGAATTCATGGCGGCTACTGCAGCAGCATGTCAAGCCTTATGGTTGAAAAGATTACTTAGTGAATTAACTGGAAGTGAAGAAAAGAAGATAACGCTGAAGGTAGACAACGTTTCAGCAATAGCACTAGTGAAGAACCCAGTTTTTCATGGAAGAAGTAAACACATCGACATTCGCTATCATTTTATTCGAGAATGCGTAGAGAATGGACACATCAATGTGGAACATGTCAGCGGAGAACTACAAAGAGCAGATATTCTAACAAAAGCTCTACCAAGATTGAAGTTCACAACAATGCGACAGATGCTCGGAGTTCAAGATTTAAAGAAAAGCAACGATCAAGATTAAGGAGGAGAATGAAGACCGAATAATCTTAATACATTGCTTTGTTTGTAATAGTTAGAACATAAAGGACCAAACTTGTTAGTTAGAAACTTAATAACCGAAAAGTAGTTATGGTAGTTATTTCGGTTATGTGAATGGTTGTGTCGGTTCATATATACCGATTCAAAACATATATATATGTAGATACATAGATCGATTAAAGGTTAATGAAACATTTTAGATTTTACTTATTCAATTGATTTGCAACTTATTAAAGATCTATTATTGGGACAACACATCCCACCATACAGACTCTGGTGCTGTAATAAGGAATCAGTAGGATGGTCAAAGCTCTGCCACACTACACCCATGCTATCATTATAGAGTATGAAATTTCCATCGTCCTTCATCAGAGCGGAGTGAACATTTGCTGCAATGGTGTTATGAACACCGCTCCGTTCAGAGACTAGAACCAATTCCCCTTTGTGGGTAAGTTCCAGAGTGGCGTTTGGCGGTACGGGCGGAGCATCTCGAAAAGCAGTCCACACAACTGTTGTTTCATCAGTAATCACTAACCAGATTGCAACGACATAGCCAGTGTCTTGTGGGTAAAACCCGAATGCAAATAGATTAGATGTTGAGTACCATGCATCGGGAGATTGTGCACCAGCAATAAGTGTAGATCCCTTTGCTATCAAGTGATCGGATCCTCCAACAACCCTGGTCTGGATGAATTGGAGAAATATATAGGCTATCATTAGTAATGAAGCCATTATCAGGATATGCAACAAAAAGAGATGATTAATAAATTGTGTTTTGCATGTTAATAAGAAGAGATACTATAACCCAGAGCAACGACTTAGAGCATTGATTCTATTCATGGAAAGACATAATGAACAGTAGATCCCACCAACTCCATTAAACGAGTCTATACTGGCGACAAAAGATATTCCACATAAATCAATCAATATGGTAATTGGTAAATGCAAATTATAAAAAAAAAAAAAAAAATTATATTTGTCACTGTTTTATTTTTTGGGTACCGAATAATTTTTTTATTATTTTGAGGGTAATTTTTTTTAAATTCATCATCTTTAGGGTATTTTACGAAATTTTTGGACATTTTGCCCCTCTTAGCTAATATATATATATATATATATATATATATATATATATATATATATATATATATATATATATATATATTTTTTTTTTTTTTTTCTCGAAGGGCAAGAATGTCACATATTACCCTAAAGATGATGAATTTGAAAGAAAATTATCCTCAAAATGAAAAAAAATTATTCGCTACCCAGATGATGAAACAGTGACAAGTATAATATTTTTTTTAAGACTAAAATACATAGTTGGTCCATAAACTTTCCACGAAACATCGCCATGCACCTTAACTTTTGAAAAACGTTTCCGTGCGTCCCTCCTCAAGTTTTTTGAGGCCGATTGCGTCATTTGACCCGTTTTTTATCGGTCAACGACATTTTCTGCCATTACATTTTGTTTTTAGCATAAGGGTAATATCGTCATTATGTAATACCGTGTGCTAAGTCACACGCGGTATCCGCAGATGCTACAGTAATTATATGATAATAAAAGCTAAACGTATTCACCACTCATCCCTAAACTCTCCTCTCTCTCATCAAATCTTATCCTAAAGTATTTCCGATCAAATCTTAAGAATGACGCGATGCGGATGTGGCAGGTGGGCGGTCCTAAGGACCTGTTAGAACAATGTCAACGCCGGAAGGCGTTATTATGATTGTCCGGTGGAGGTGCGTTCATGGCATGGGTTGGTTTAAGTTAAAATGTTACGTTTAGTTTAATCAATGTTTTAGTCTAATGGCTGTTTTTTGATTACATGTTTATGTTCAAGTTACGAGTATAAGCGTCAAAGTCTTGATTTTAGATTATTAATTTTTAGGGATCCACATGTCCATTCAATGGGTGGTACGATCCACCAATGCCACCAAGAGCAAAGGAGTTGATCCTCTAATTGAGGAGGCACATTCACCGTAATGAGACGACATTACAAGAATGCCAAGCATGCCTATGGCTGAGACATTGGAGGCCGTCAATGCCCGAGACAATGCAATCGAGCTAGAGGCTGCTCACCAAGCAGCTGTAGCTGAGCTCCATCTGGAGAAGGAGAAAGTTTGCCGCTTGAGGAACTTGTGTGTTGTATTGTGGATACTCATTGTTTTAGTTTGCATATGGTGTATGTAGTGTCTTTAGAAAGAAATATTTTTTGTGTTTTGCAAAGCTTCCTAGAATGTAGAATGCATGTACAGTAGTTTGGTTAGTGTTTTATGGAAGCGTTATTGTAGGTGTAGGTTGTTTAGTGTTATATGGAAGCGTCATTGTAGGTTGACTAGTAGAAAGCTTTCACTTCATCAAATTTTGGTAATTGGCTATGGCTAATACAAAGCTTTGACTTATTTGCTCTCTGTCAAAATACAAAAAACATCAGCCAAGTAAGAACTCAAGCATGATATGATTTCTTACATAATGCAAAATGGATATATTTCTAAATGCATAAAATTTAGTAGTCTACATAGTTCAGAAACACACATTCTTAAAACATAGTTCAGAAACACACATTCTTAAAACATAGAAAATATTGTCTAGGAATTACATACTGGATGAAAACCATTGTCTTAGGAATTACATACACAAGCAGCATTCACTTGACTTCCAGTAACAGACTGGTGGACACTTGCTTGTTTAGTTGCTTTGAAGTTGTTACCTTTACCCTTTCTCTTCTTCTGTGATGAAAATTTTGGCTGGGATGAACCTCTTTTTTGAGACTGTTGTGTATTGGCTTGATTTGTAGTAACACCTCCTTGCCCAAGACATGTTTTCTTGTTGTGTCCAGTATTGCCACAAATTCCACAAACTACACTCTTACTAGACTGTGACAACTTACTTTCTTTATCAGTATCATCATTTTCTGTAAAAGCCCTAGTTCTCTTCTTTTGTGGCCTACCCAATGGTTTATGATGCTTAGGTGGAAGAATGGTTGTAGGCACATTTGACTTTTTCCAATGTTGATATCCCCTGATGGGCTAGATGTGGTGTTTGTATGTTTCCGTCCATGTCTTAAGCAAGTAACATGGATGAACCCATGATTCTATAGATCCTACTTCGATTCCATTGAACCTCATATACCGGTTGGCTACAATATCATGTTTGCATGGCATACCTGTAAGCTTTCATCTTCTACAACTACAAGACCTGGCTTTAACATTGACCAACCGCTTTTCGCCCCATCCACTAACCTGATAGTTATCTCCTTCAATCCCTAAAACGGAGTATTTATAATCCTCTTTCTTATTGAAGTCTAACATGCGCGTTGCCTTTGGTGTAAACGGTCTCGGACACTTGCCAATTGTATGCATAACATTCACTATTCTCTGCGTACAATATGCTCTAACGTATTCTAAAGCAGTAATGATGGGTTGGTGCCTACCTCCCACAAGTTTCCCATTAAACACTTCACACATGTTATTAAGTAACATGTCAGAATGAGCTCTCCGTACATATGTATATTACATGTTTTAGTAATACATAAAAAATGTTGAACATTATTGATAAACACAGAATTGTTTACTACCTGAAAAGTGCGACCTTGACCAATGGGCTGGTGGTATCTTATTTAACCAAGCATGTGCAGGTTCGCTAAAACTCTTGAATGCAAGCATTGCTGCCTCAAATTGTTCGACGGTTGTTGCTGCAGCACATCTCCACAAATGTGACTTGTATTCTGCAGAATTCCACTGCAATTTCATATTCTCATGGATGTACCTCAAACAGAATCTGTGTTTCGCACTAGGAAATACTGTTCCTAAAGCTGAAATTATACCCTGCAGAAAAGAACATCAATCAATTACTAATAAACCAATCATTTTTTAATTATATAACCGAATATAATCACTTATAAATTAACATCACCTTTTGTCTGTCACTGATAAAAGTGTAGTGTGAATTTGGTTGCAAGTCAAGATCATCTGCTAGACAATCAAGAAACCAAATCCATGAATCTTTGTTTTCAGCCTCAACAACAACATAGGCTAAAGGGTATATTCCATTGTTGCTATCAATACCAACAATTGTAAGAAGCTGACCAGGAAATGGACCCCTCATAAAAGCACCATCTAAACCCAACAACTCTCTTTGACAAGCTTTGTATCCTTCCTTCAAAGCACCTAAGCAAACATACATCCTCTTGAAAACTCTAGTTGGACTTGATGGATCTAATGCAGTTTGCACACTTATCCTAACTGTTGTATTATGATTTGTTTTCTGAAACTCTTCAACATAGTCCCGCAAAATGGTATATTGATGCTTATGATCACCCCTGATCTCAATTTCTGCCTTGTTTTTTTTGCCCTTAATGCCTTTTGCATAGACACTTGGACTGCAAACTGTTTACTGAGATGATCTTGAACAGCCCTGATTGGAATATCTGGATTCACTTGAACTTGGTCAAGTATTTGCTTTGAGAGAAACTTGTAGTCACAAGCTTTAATCTCTCTTGATTGCAAACATTTGTGTACATCCTTAAAAGTTCTAACACTCCATACATCTTTATATGTATCTTTTGCTACATACAACAACCATGGGCAATGTGTTGGTTCCTCCTTTTCTGATCGCAAATATACATCCCTTACGCGACCTCTAGTTAACGCACTACTTTTCCTCTTTGGTACTGTTCCAAGTCCAATACCTCCACTGGTACCACATGCTGGTATTGTTCTGATACACCTATCCCTAATTCTTTGTTTGTCATTCTTAATGAGCTGCAATTTCCTCCAAGTTTGAATTGAATGTAGGTTGATCTTATCTTTCACTTCTTTTGCAGTTATAAAGGTTTGACCATAGAAAAAAATACTTCTTCGTCTTTTTGTTGTGCCTCAATTAACTTTTGTTTCTTGTATGCCCTCATTTTTTCTTCCAAATTACATACTCAACCTCATTCTCAGAACCACTTGCAAAGTCAACATCAGTCAAGAGTTCTTGTATCTCATTTTTCTTAAAAAAATCATCTGGTATCTGGCTAGAACTACCTATACTGGGTATAGGTACCTCGTCAATCAATTTGAACATTTCAAACTCAACATCAGGCTCATCAAAAATATTCTCTTCATCTACAATAATGTTTCCATCTTGATTGTTCTCAATATCATCGACATCAGTTTCACAATTATCTGTTTCACTCACATTTTCATCACCTAACTCTTTATCAGTCTCACATAAGTATATAGATTTACCTTTTTGCAAACGATCGACATGTGTATGTATTTCCTCATCTAGATGACCAAACTGTTGTTCAGTTTCACATAACTCTATAGGACTACCTTTCTAGCTATGGTCAACCGTAACCGGACTATCTTTTTAGCTATGGTCAACAGAAACAGGACTATCTTTTTGGCTATGGTCAACACTAACCGGACTATCTTTTTGGCTATGGTCAACACTAACCGAACTATCTTTTTGGCTATGATCAACAGAAACAGGACTCCCTTTGTGGCTATGGTTAACACTAACCGGACTATCTGTTTGGCTATGCTCAACACTAACAGGACTATCTGTTTGCATATGATCAACATGTGTATCTATGATCAGCAAGGGTTCAATTTCTAGCACCTCACTAGATTCTACCAAAGTATTGACTTCCAAAGGTGGTTGTCTGACTTCACTTAAACCCTCTACCACAGGCTTTTTAACTATGCTTTCTAAGAACAATTTTTTTGAGCAATATGGCACAATAGCAAGGGCTGCATTCTTCTTTGATGCATCCACCTGAGAAATAACAGTCCTAATTTACTTTGATGACATATCATCAACATCCAAACTTGTCTTACCGTTTTCAACATAAACTTCTATCATCTTATGTTCTTCAACAACATCTTTCAATATTTCTAAATTCGCAGCCTCACTTAAGCTATACAAACCATCATCTAAATTAATACCAGGCTTAACAAACCTTATCAACGTCAACCAAATCAACTCTTCAACTGACACACTATCAACGTCAACCAAATCAACTAAACTTTCCATACCTCCATCGTATATTCTACCAGGCCAGTATTTAAAAACACCATTGTGATGAACCCTCATGCTAAACATATTAGATCTACCACCTGAAACATATCAACAGACCAAAGGACATTATCAAACCTTAATAACAAATTGAAATATACCCCAATTAGAAATTCCAACGATTATAGCAACAAAACGTACCGTATTTTTTCTTAGTCGAGTTGCACAGAACGGTATCATCAACTCGATAACCTGGATCTCTTCTTACTTTCCATAGAGTAAAATCCATGTTTTGAAATTACCAAAAATTTCACAATAACATGCAATGAGGGTTTGCGAATTGAAATAATTATTGTAACGAAAGTTTTGGGACGAATAAAAGAGGCCGTCTATGTGTTTATGGGGCGGGAAGAGGGATATGACGTGTGGAAGTAATACGGAGTTGCTATACCGTAATTACATAATGACGATATTGCCCTTGTGCTAAAAACAAAATGTAACGGCAGAAAACGACGTTGACCGATGAAAAACGGGTCAAAGGATGCAATCGGCCTCAAAAAACTTGAGGAGGGACGCACGAAGACGTTTTTCAAAAGTTAAGGTGCATGGCGATGTTTCGTGAAAAGTTTAGGGACCAACGATGTATTTTTTTTTTTCTTTTTTTTTTTTTTTTTTTTTTTTTTTTTTTTTTTTTTTAATTTGCCCGTATCCTAATGCAAGACTAATATTCAATGAATAGTAAGTCATCCTATAAGTCTTTGGGTGTGTTTGATTGGTGCTGAATAAGATGACTCAGCGCTGAATTCTATCAATTTAATCGGTCAGCACGTTTGATGGACAAAAAAAAAAAAAAAATGCTACTGGATGATACATTTGCATTGAGCGATTTAATGAGGTAGGGACCCCTAAGTGATTCAGTGGACTCTATATTTACGCAAATACCCTAATATTTCAAGTATCTCTCCTCTTCTAGTCATTTACTAGTACAATATAAAAAGCCATGTGGGACCACCAAACTGAGCACAAACAATCTATATCAAGGCTGTCAAACTCGCGAGTTTACACGTAAGATCGTACGATCTTACGTGCACACCAGTCAAAATCATGTAGGATCATGGTAGGATCGCATCTGAGGTAGGATCGTAAGTAAGATCGTAGGATCGCACGTAAGATCGTAAGATCGACACGCGATCCGAGTTCACTTTCTCTCTCTCTCTCTCTCTCTCTCTCTCTCTCTCTCTCTCTCTCTCTCTCTCTCTCTCTAATCTTTTAAGTCCATCCTACTTTCTTAGGCCAAAAAAATAAATGTGTGTTTTACAAATGTCTAATGAGTAAACCACTATTGTTTCATTTTCTAAATAGATTATAGCTGATACATAGTTTTCTACTTTTCTAAATAGATTATAGTCTAAAAGTGTTCAATAGTTTAATTTACTTTACTTCACTGTGATTAAACTAATCAAATGGTATGTTTTGGAATGCTACTTATGAAACGTTTGTTTTCCTAAAATCATGTTGATGGCTCGTATGTTTTGAGACATTTAGGACCTATGTTATGTAATAATATTCAACTAAATCGTTAATGTAATGATTGAAACTTGACTTTTTTGTGTTTTACTATTACTTTGGTGTTTGAAATTTGAACTTTGTCATTTTCAAGAGGATATTATATGAATTTATCTTTGACGTTGAGTAGAAATGTAAAACAGTTTGACTCGTATATCATTTGTTTACAAAATATGACAAATTGATAGAATCGTTGGATCGCGATCCGATCATATGATCTCGATCTTGCAAAGACAAAAATGATCCTACACGGGATCGCGATCTTGACAGCCTTGATCTATATTACTGATATTAGTAATTTGTTTTATTTACATTTCATTTTTCTAGTTATACTTCTACATATTAGAATTATCATTACTATTATTGTTTATGACTATGTATACATATTAAAATTATCATTACATGCAGCTACATTTTTATTTATTAACGTAAATGGTTATATATCCTTTTGGTACTAATGTGTATGTTTACATATTTAACATTGTCATTACACTTGTGATAGTAATTATTATACCTTTAATTATTTTTATTTAACATTGTTTACATATTTATGATGTATAAGACCATTTACATTTTTTTTTACTCCGACATTACTTTTTTATAGTATATTTTCATTTGAGTTAACATTTTTTTTATCAAACGATATATTTTGTTCAGTACAAAATCAAACAGAAGGTTAAATTGGTAATTTCAGGCAACTCAGGTTGCTTATTCAGAGCAATTATCAAACAATCATTTTCACTCAGAATCAGGTTTATTCAGCTTCTTGGAATCATTCAGCAACTTTGATTCATTCAATACTAAATCATATTTTTTTTATCAAACAGCCCCAAAACTTTTTTCTGACTTGTCTGTTTCTGATGATGAAAGATCATATTTAGGCATAATAAATGACTAATCACCTCACCTCTAATAATCTCACTTGCACTGTAGATGGCGAGAAAGCATTGTAGGTTTGACCAAAAACACTGTAGATTTGACCCCGTTATTTTTTTTGTGTTTTAGTATATCTTATAATAATGAACATGAAAGCATTGTTGAACACTGTCTGGCTAAGGTTAGAACTCATTTTTTTGGTGGTTCAAACATCGACTTAGTCACGGTTCAAATAATTGTTGCACGGGCTTATCAGCCAAAAGATACATAAACTCAAGTTCAAAGATTTGCACTCCATTGCTAAACAAAATTTAAGCGCATTATACAACTTTGTTGCTAGGTAGAACAAGAAATATCATTGATATAAAAAATATATTACATAAGATATTATGCTTTATTTGATTGACAACAGTCTATGTATCATATAAGTAATTAAAAGATAACAATCAAGTTATATCAAAGGAGGAGGTGTTGGTGATGGGGGGATTGGTATATCAGTTATTCCTTCGAGCATCAGAATAACATTTTTGATCGAAGGCCTTGCATCTGGATCGTCTTGAATGCACAGAAGCCCAATTTTCACCATCTTTTCACACATATTGATATCTACTTCATCATCTCCAATCAGCCTAAATAACTCTTTGTTTAGAAAACAATTGTAAACCCAATTTGAAAGAGTTATTTTGTTATCAGACGGGAAGTCTATTTCCATCTCACCACTGCAACACAAAATCTCCAACAGTACAACCCCAAAACTGTAAATATCCACCTTGGTAGATATTAAGGTGTTTTTGTGCCACTCAGGTGCAAGGTAACCTCTTGTTCCCCTAACATCAGTGAGCGTTCCACTCTGATTTGGCCTTAATAGCTTTGATAACCCAAAATCAGATATCTTAGCAGTCCAACACTCATCAAAAAGAATATTCTGGGGGTTTATATTGCAGTGTATTATACGAGTTTCACACTCTTCGTGAAGATACAAGATACCTCTCGCCACATCCAGTGCTACTCTGACACGATCTTTCCATCCGATTTGTGTTTCCGAGTTAAAAAGAAGATCTGTCAGTGAACCATTGCTCATAAACTCGTAAACAAGTAGCTTTGTAGCTCCATGTATGCAGAAACCAAGTAAACGAACCAAATTCCGGTGATGAGTTTGTGCGATAGCAGTTATTTCTGCTCGGAACCCTCCTCCTTCAAACATCCTATGCAGTTTCTTCACAGCAATCACCTCTTTCCATCAGCGATAAACCCTTTGTAAACTTCCCCTATAGAGTTTCTGCTTATTGGTTCAATAAAACCATCTGTTGCTTTATGAAGCTCATCGAACGAGAAAGATCGTAGAGTAAAATGGTCACTAGCCAATCCAAAATCAATATTTTCTGATATACTTCCGTATCTATGAGCATGCACTCTGTAGAAAAAGAAGCTAGCTATTGCCATAACCGTACACATAAGCGCAAGGAAAGCAAGTGCTATGCCTAGAATACATACAAGTTTTTTCCTATAAACTTCTACAGTTTGTTTTGGGTTCGCTGAGGCTGATACTGGTTTGTCTGCGTCTTTGACTTGATCATCTGGGATACTAATTTTGATGAAGACTGTAGCTAATATGCTTTTATTATGCACTGCATAAATGATTGGAGCCTTGAACCTTTGGCAACTACCATTCACATATAGTCCTACCCAGCAATTGCAATCATCCAGGCAAGATTTACTACAAGCTTCCTTGCTAAGATTCATCAGCGCGTAAGGGAAGACTCCCAACTTCATATTTTCCAAGGCAGTAATATTGTAAAGCTTTGGCCCTGTCTGACTACAGGCTTCTTCATCTGTGAAGTTCCTGTAACAGCCAAGGAACTTTCCAGTTGTTGTGTTGTCGGAAAATAAAAAACCAGGAAAGCAATGGCACTCAGCATTGCCAGCCGTGGTTTTACAGTAGCTATTAACACCACAAATGCCTTTGACATCACAGGGGTCATGTAACGCAGACCATTCAGTCCTGATATCAGTTAAGTTACTAGGCGGAGTTGTGAATATGTGAGAATACAGTACAAAGTTACCATCCGGATTGAGAGTGGCACGAAAGACTACTTTCCCATTCTTTCTCGACTGTGACCGTGTAGGTTGATTTAATGCCTTTAGAGTTACACCACCCCCCACAATGTAGAGAGAGCCGTTACCTTTTTCGAGATTCAATGAGTAAGGGAAATTTGTATTAGAAATAAATCCAGTGGACCAGTATGAGTCCTCACTCCACTGGGAACTGTTTTGAGGGCAAGCCAGAAGGTTTCCGTCATCATACATATTCAACGTAAAACGTCCACTCGAATGCTGTGAATCTGATACACTAGAAACTAAGTTATGATCATCTCTAAGTTCTTGCCCTCCTAATATTGTATCACAAGGGTAATCAAAGCTTTCCCACAAGAAACCAGAGTGATCATACAGTACAAAATTACCCGAATCGAGCATAGAAGCGGAGGTTGCCGAATACGTCTGATCTGTGGTCAAGTTTTGCTTACCATAAGCAGTGTGCAGAAGCAACCAACCATCTACAGTGAGCTCAATGGTACTGTTTGAAGAGAGGGGCGGGTCATCACGATTTGCAGTCCAAACAACTGTGATATTTGGTTTAGTTTTCAGCCATATGCCAACTGCAAACCCATCATCTTGCTGATAGAAACCAAATGCAAAAAGACCTGAAGGCGAGAGCCATGAAGAGTTTGCATCTGTAGTCAATGAGGTACCTAAGCTGATATTACGGGAGATGGACTCGTCAACCAGCAGAGATCCTTCTGTGACTAGAAGGAAGAGTATCCTTACGAAGATATGTAACACCAATGCCATAGTAAAAAGGTGAGTGTGATGATGTTTATGCTAGAGAAGAGTGGCTAGTCCTATTTCCGCTACATATTCCTTCACAAGGACCCTACCAGGATAAAAAATATCTACTTTTACTGCAGCAGACAAGGCTTTATAAGGACTAGAGAGCAGTATAAGACTATCCAATTCCCAAGCAAAAAACACTGATTGTGCTACATTGACTTGTTGACACCTTTGTTCGGCTTCATTAGCGCTCCCAGCCCCCAAGCCCCACCCAACTGCTATTACTATCAACAAGGAATCCATCTAGCACTACAAGAAAAAGAGGCTTTGGTGACCAAACTTCAGTGACGACATTTTATTTTGGTCACTATTTAGATGAAAATAGTGACGATATAATTTTTCGTCATTATTTTTGGTCATCGGTAGAAAGACAGTGACGAAACTTATAAGTGGTCACTATTTAGTCACTAAACTACATGAATAGTGACGAGAAATTTCGTCATTAAGTATTAGTGACGAAATTTTGGTCACCATTTCACATATTGCTAATTTTATAAAATGATTAAGAATAAGGGCATTTAGATATGTACTTATTAAAACTTGCATATTCGTAAATTAATTCAAAAATCATAAAACATTATGAAATGTTACGAAAAAAACTTGTATTGTAGAGAAATATGCAAAATTGCAAATATTTAACTTTCTTTGATGTATTCTCCACTAAACATATTATTTGAAACCAATGTTTTGAAAACCAGTTTTTTTAATTGACCCAGTCAAGTTATCAGATCATCGGGTTACCGGTTCGACCGCCGGGTTAACCCGGTTTTCTATTAAAAAAACCTTTTTTTTTCAAGCGGTTCAACCACCGGGTCAACCTGATTTTCTATAAAAAAAAAAAATGAAAAAAAACCAAACACGGTCGGTTTTCGAGAACTGGGTCGACCCTGAGTCACTTAAGACCCGGCGGGTCTAACTATTTAACCCGTTTCTAAAAACTTGGTTTCTTTTACATGTCTTTTTTGCCGGACCCGGTTCAACCGGTTGAACTGGCCGGGTCAAACCGAGTTTTAAAACACTATTTGAAACATAAACTCTAAAATTTCAATATATAAAAATAAAATAAAATTATATATATATATATATATATATATATATATATATATATATATATATATATCAAACAATTAAAATATAACTTATAAAAAAAATAATTCATATGATAATACTAGTATAAGAAAACATAATGATATTATTTTTTAACTTTGAAGGGTAAAAAATAAATTAATACGGAATAAAACTGCTTCCATCCAAACACTACGGAATAACACTACGACTACGGAGTATATTAGATCTCAGAATAAACTGTTTCATTCTCCAAACACTGTTCATCATCATCATCACTATAATTCACCATGTAAAATCATCACTATAATTGACCATGTAAAATCATCACTATAATTCATCGCTCTCATTAGCATAACACTACGGAGTATAAAATCATCACTAACATCATCTTCGTTCTCGTTACGGTTCGGATCTCAAGCTGTCATTTGTGTTACGGTTCGGATCTCAAGCTCATTTGTGTTATGTTAAATTTAGGGTTTGGTTGTTTAAAATTATAACTATAAATTGTTATGTTAAATTTAGGGCTTATTGCTTTAACTGCTAATTACCCTGATTAGGTGATTATGCTCTTTAGTAAGGATTATGTGATTATTGAAATGTGTAAGTGTTTTAGTGGATAATTGTGCTAGTTTCATATTGAAATGTGTAAGTGTTTTAGTGGATAATTGTGCTAGTTCGTAAAAAGCTGTTGGGAAAATTGTCCAGAAATGCATCTAACTTGCCACCTTTTGCTTTTGTATACCATGAATTTTTTTTCCTATTGTATACACGAACTTTCTTAATCTTCCTATTGTATACACGAACTTTCTTATTCTTCCTATTGTATACATGAATCTGGCGTGACATGGAGTTAATTACATAAATTTACATGAATCGTCCCTGTGGCTCAAAACAATTACACCATTCGTCCTTGAAACAATTACATAAAAGGTCCCTGTAGCTCAAGAGTTAAAATATTTGCATCGTTAGTACTCATTGAGTTAAAATATTTGCATCGTTAGTCCTCATTGACTATTGAGTTAAAATATTTGCATCGTTAGTCCTCATTGAGTTAAAATATTTGCATCGTTAGTCCTCATTGACTATTCTTACGTTAAAATATTTGCATCGTTAGTCCTCATTGAGTTAAAATATTTGCATCGTTAGTCCTCATTGACTATTGAGTTAAAATATTTGCATCGTTAGTCGTCATTAAGTTAAAATATTTGCATCGTTAGTCCTCATTGACTATTCTTACGTTAAAATATTCGCATCGTTAGTCCTCATGGAGTTAAAATATTTGCATTGTTAGTCCTCATTGACTATTAATACGTTTTTATCCCTTTTTGTTCGTTTTTCTTACGTTTTCGTCCGTTTTTCTCATGTTTTCATAGGTTTTTATCAATGTTCGTCCGTTTTTATACGTTTTCATTCATTTTTCTCATGTTTTTATCCGCTTCTTCCGTTTTTCTCATGTTTTCATATGTTTTTCTCATAGTTATAATAGCATTAGTTACATGGCCGTCTATTAATTTTTGTAAATTTTGAGGACCCTGGACGAAATTACATAATGTGGCATTTCGAGAAGAAATGTATATATAAAGTGTCACCGTTTATATAAAGTGTCACCGTATATATAAAGTGTCACCGCTTTATGAAATGACCACATCAACCTTCAAAAAAAAAAAAGTCTTTGCCTAGTACTCCTTCCATCCCTAAATAAATGTCCACTATAGTTAACAAAAAAAGTCTTTGCCTAGATTTAAGCAAATAAACTTACTTGCCAAACAATCAAAACCATAGTTAACAAAAAACCAGTAAAAGTAAATAAAATATACCGATCTAAAAACAAAGATAAGCTTAAATCATTCAAACACACATACTAAAAATTCTATAAATTAATACTCATGAAACCATGGTTGTGGGTAGTGGTGGCGGTGGTGGGTTGGTGGTGGTAGCGGTGGGTGGTGGTGGTGATGGTGGGTGGATGCGGTGGTGATGGTGGTGGTGATGGGTGGTGGTGGTGGGTGGTGGCGGTGGGTGTTGGTAGGTGGCGGTGGGTGGTGGTGGTGTTGGTAAGTGGAGGTGGTGGCGGTAGGTGGTGGGTGTGGGTGGTGGGTGGCGGAGGTGGAGGTGGGTGGTAATGGTGGTAGGTGGTGGTGGGTGGTGGTGGCGGTAGGTGGTGGGTGTGGGTGGTGGGTGGCGGAGGCGGAGGTGGAGGTGGGTGGTGGTGGTGGGTGGAGGTGGTGGCTGGTGGCGGTGGGTGGCGGTGGAGGTGGTGGGCGGTGGTGGGTGGCGGTGGTGGTGGCGGTGGGTGGCAGTAAGGACTAACGATGCAAATATTTTAACTCAATGAGGACTAACGATGCAAATATTTTAACTTAATAGTCAATGAGAACTAATGATGCAAATATTTTAACTCAATGAGGACTAACGATGCAAATATTTTAACTTAATAGTCAATGAGAACTAACGATGCAAATATTTTAACTCAATGAGGACTAACGATGCAAATATTTTAACTCTTGAGCTACATGGACCTTTTATGTAATTGTTTCAAGGACGAATGGTGTAATTGTTTTGAGTCACAAGGATGATTCATGTAAATTTATGTAATTAACTCCATGCCACGTCAGATTCATGTATACAATAGGAAGATTAAAAAAGTTCGTGTATACAATAGGAAGATTAAGAAAGTTCGTGTATACAATAGGAAAAAAAAAGTTCATGGTATACAAAAGCAAAAGGTGGCAAGTTAGATGTATTTCTGGACAATTTTCCCAAAGCTGTTTTAGTGGATAATTGTGTAAGTGTTTTAGTGAACCAAATATATTGCGTGGTAATCAGAAAGTGAGTCAAGTAGATGATAGGAGACGCGGATTGATAAACTCTGGAATCCAGAAAGTGAGACTTGTAGACGATAGGAGACATAGATTGATATACTCTGAAAACATTGGATACGATGCGCGTATTGTGAATTAGGAGCTGCTTGCAAGCTTTTGGTCTTTTGGTTGTCGGCTGCAAATGGCACTTTAGGTTCAAGTCACCCATAATGATTTATTGATGACCTATAATACTAGTAGGTTTAGATTGCGTTTTGAAACTGACTATCTGATTTTGTGGATTTGTAGTCTCAATAATTAGCTTTAATATTTGTATAAATATGCTTCAGTGCTTCTGCTTCCTATATTCCATTACATACGGCGTCATATAATCAGTTTCATACTAATGGAAAGAAAATGATTATAAAAGGATAAAATTACATGATTACCTCTTCCATTTACCTGTAATAAAGGAGAAATTTAGTCTCATCTCAAAAGAGGAATATGAATTTTTAGCTGCTCATAATTTTCCAAAGTTCGTAGTTGCTCATACTTATGTAGATAGGATTATTGTTTTTTTTCTTGTGTCGTACTTAACTATTATGTTTTACCATCAGATAAATGTGCGATATGCATTAGAAACAACTTTTAATGGATGGTAAGAAACTGGTTGCCATCATTTCTGAAGCCGGATCAGCAGGCGTTTATTTGCAGGCTGATAGAAGAGCACTGAACCAGGTAACTGAATATATGATGTATTTGTACTTTGGAGATCTTGAAATAGGATGTGTCCAGTGGGCTTTGTAAGGACTTACATTAAATGTTGTTATTTGTTATTTGAAATGGCATTTAGAGCTTATGTTCTATACTGAAATGTGTTATTGTTTGTGTCGAGGTCGGAACTGTTAGAATGTGAATTTATTTATTGTTTTGCTGAGGTAAATTGTAGTTTCTCAATAGTGAAATGTGTAAGTCTAGTTTTTGTTGCTCAATGGTGAAAGGAGGAGTTTGTTTAAGCTTAGTTGTTGTCTTTAGAGCTTATTTGATTTTGGCTTATATTTCACACCTTTAATTTTTCGAGCTGACTTTGAGACTTATTTAAGTTTATACATAATAATCTAATTAACTTAAGCTTGTAAGTCTCAAAATTGGCCAGAAAATTTAAGCTTACGAAGTATAAGCCAAAGTCAAATAAACTTTTAAACCCACGAATAAGCTTAAACAAACACTCCTTAACTAATGTGATATGTTTAGGTAGCAGTAGATGGTCTATAGCCAAAGTTGTGTTTTGGTTATAACTTGATGATCAATTATTTTTCGTCCAGTGATGTCTTTGCTGAAGGCAACAGTGTTATAGTCGAGGGATCTCTTACTTTCTAGAAGAGGCTATTGCAACTCCTCCTGTTGCTGAGACAAAGGCATGCTATATGAACTTGCTTTTATACTTTTTTATATATAAATATACCCCTGGTTGAGTGTTGAATCTTCTTATTTTATTAATCTTTTGAAAATTATGTTGTTCGTTTTTTGTGTGTAACTAAATATTTGTCATGAAACATAAAATTCAGGCTGCAGCGGATGAAGATGATGACAGCTATGTGGATCTCATTGCTGAGGAGACTGAGGAGGATAAGAAAGCTGCTGAAGAACGTGCAGCTGCATTGAAGGCATCTGGAAAGAAAAAAGTAAGCTCGTTTTCATCTTTTTGCTGTAAGGCTATATAAGTGATTTTTCTATACAATTATCAGATTATCATTAGCAGAAACAGGTAAGCAAAAACACTAGAAACTGATTTTGGCAATTTAAAATTGTGATTGTTGAATAATTAAATTTCGAATGCAAGTTGAAACACCTCCTAAATACAAAAATTACATGAACTCACACCCATGGTGCTTAACTGTTTATATTATATCAGCTGGCAAGTCTTCAATCCTGTTGGATGTGAAGCCTTGGGATGACGAGACTGACATGCAAAAGCTTGAGGAAGCTGTCAGAAGTGTTCAAATGGAGGGCTTGACGTGGGGTGCATGTAAGTTTTTCCTAAGTTCCTTTCTTCAGATAAAATAGACTTTCCTGTTGGCAAACCACAACTTAATTACTTTCAGGCTCTCAGCAAATTAAACCGTGTTAACCTATATGCATGAAGTTATTTCTTAAGACGGTTCTTTAGTTGATGAGGATTATTAATAAATGTGGTAAAATGGATGCTTGGGTTGGGTAACTTATTGAAGTGGGTTATGGGTCAAAGTAGACATCTTCTCTTACGGCCGATAACACTGTTGTAGTAAACATTTAAATACATGTTATGCTGTTAAACTGCTCGTGACCTATTCGGCCCATTTCAGTTTAGCTATGTTTATAGTTGACCCTTTATAGAAAAACAATACAACTATAATTGTCTTGATTTCATTTGAACGGGTTGAAGTTATCTATACCTTATCAAATTCAGCGTCCCAGATCCTGTCGCTTCTCTTACGACAGCTAACTGTGTTATTTTGCAGCAAAATTGGTTCTAGTTGGATACGGTATGAAAAAGCTCCAGATCATAATGATCATTGTTGATGACCGGTGTCTGTTGATACAATCATTGAAGACAGACTTACTACTGAACCAATTAACGAGTATGTTCGGAGCTTTAGCTTATTATGTAATTTAGAACTCATTCATTGGCTTAATTGTTGTCTGCAAACACCCCAATCGGCCTGCACATCAGACCGGCACAGTCAACTGTCCAAACACCCCCTATATTACAGAAATTAAGTACTGTAGTTGTTATCTATGGAATACAATATGGACAAGCTAGATGATCGGCAATTAGTCAGAATATTTACCTTATAATTGGGTGACTGCTTTTGTGATCAGTTTTGTACATAATTGATGCACACACAAGGTTTGGAATAGTAACCCTCTCTTGTTCTAATGTTTTCGAAAAGTGAAAAGCTGAAAAGTTGTCACATGATTCTGACTGCATCTGGGCTGATATGTGAGACTAATGCTAGTTATATTCTATTCACTAGTCCTAAGATGAATTGGACCCAATTTTGATATAGAAATTTATTTACTTCAACTGGAATGACATACAAAAAGCGAAAGTGTGGTTTGCAAAGATCTGAAGTAGCCAAGATGATTGTGGAGTGCCAGTTATTAGCGACTTGATTGTATTGTTAAGTTTAGCACATAAGACGTGAATATTGTTTAGTAATCCTTCATAGTATAGCAAAAGATGGTAGAAGCTTTACCATAGCATGTCCCTTAATTGCCGCTAGTCAACTTGTACAAGGGACTGAGTTCCTCACTGAAAGGCAACTAGATTGTTTTTATATATTCTGTGCTCTATGATAAGAGCTTTTCTAAATTGTATGGATGATTTAGTTCTTACTCATAGCACATAGCTATGGCAAGATCAATGATTGCATGTTTTGGGCTCAACTTAGTGTCATTTTAAGTGTAATACGAAATTCCTATATTATATCAGTAGATGGAGTTAGGTTATGTTTGGGATTGCTGATATCAAACTGCTTATCTACTTAAAATAACAAAATGAACAAGACCCACTTAAAGTGGAAGATTCAGCTCAACGTATATTTACATCTAGAATCTAATTGCAGTCTGAAATAGAGATGATTAGCAAGTTTTTATGTGATAGCAATATCCGGTCAAAGGTTAGTACCTGATATCTTTCTTTAGATCACTTGCATGACAAAAACCTTTTGTGGTTGTACCTAACATTATTTTTCAAATTGCCAATAGTGTTACCTTGATGGGTCCCTGCCAAGATCGAAGGCGTACACAGGAGCAGTTCTGTTCAAACAAAATACGCGTGGTATATGAATCTTTTGAGTTTTTAATGGTTTCTAAAGCATTTTTGGTTACAGAAGTAAACTATTCTTAACATTTTCCGTTTCCCATGAAAGATGGTTGCAAATGTGGCATTCGGTATGGGGCTTACAGAAGTAGACTCTTCAAGATCAAGTAAGGTTTTCCACTTCCCATATCACTATCCCCTCCTTTTCTTTTGTATCTCAGTTTCTTTGATAGTTATACCAAAATAATACTGTATTGCATAGTTTAAAAAGCTTGGGATCAGCTACGCCAAATCATATGAGCCATTATACAAGCTTTTTGACCTGCTTGTTATATGACCCAGTTGGTGCCAAAACCATTGATTTATTTGTTATCGTTTTGCAGGAATTAGCCTCATGTAACTTGAGAAGCAAAGGCTTGTGTCTGGTTCCGAAAATGTTTAGATTTGTTTGCTGGAGGTACCCAAGCTTCAAGCAGCGCTCTTTACCCCTTCAACTTTCCCGCAGACATTCAAATATGCAGGTTAGATAATACCCTTATCTCTCAATCATAATAGAAGTTAAATCCAACTTAAATCATTATTATATGTATATCATCGTGATTGACACAATCATTTATCATATAATGGCTAATTTACAGTTTAGTTGTAAAATCGTATGCGAGTGTTTTTACAGATATGTAAAAGAATAATAGCTGGTTATTTTGATGTATGTAATAAATTTTAAGTAATTAGGTAACGACCCCATTCACTTGCTTATCGTTGAGGCTGTAAGTAGACAGTGCATTATGTGGGTGAAGTGTGCAACGATAAATTCGGACTTTTTTTAGGACCCGTGGAGTTGTAAGCATTTAGGAATATATTAAGGCATTGTCAAGATAGGAGGACTTGTTGTAAGCATTTAATGTTAATGACTTGATTTCGTTTTTGTTCCTCCGAGTAATAATAAGTAATATGAACAATATGCATCCAGTTTCATGGTTCATATTGAATGATGTGCTTCTTTTGTAACTGCAATCATGTCTTATCTTTTGTGCGAAGTGTTCTGGATGGACATAATGGAACAGTCATGGCATATGGATACACTGGTAACCGCAAAAATTATAAACTTGGACGACTCGGGGATAAGGATACTTCTGCTCGTGGAATAATGGTTCGTGCAATTGAGGACGTATTTGCTGAAATCTCTCTAGAAACTGATTCTACCTATCATATCTACAAGTAATTGTCAGCTCCTAAAACGGATTTTCTTATGGACTAATCAGTTATGGATTGGTAGCATTTACTTTGTGTACCCATACTTGCAGATCTATATGGAGACGATACAAGATCTAGTAGCTGCTCATAACGTTCTGACCATACAGGTGTCGAATGTGATGATTAGGGAACAAATAGTGCTGGATTAATTTGATAGGTTACTAGTTTGTTAGGTCTGTCGAATTTTGACCATACTATTTGTAAAATTATTATTTGTATAGAAACTTATTATGTAAGATTTGCATTGCTACAATTTTTAGTTTTTTGTTTGCAAAAACATTGAAGCAGTAAAACAAAAACCAGATCTTTTTTTTTGTTATTTGCTGATAATTAGTGACCACCTGTTTCGTCTCTAAGTCTCTGTAGTCTGTGACGACTTTCTCGTCACTAATAGTAAATATCAGTGACGATTTTTTCGTCACTACCGAACCTGTGACGAAAATTTTCGTCACTAACTGGATTAAAAAGTGACGACTAATATGGTCACAAATTAGTGACGAAGTATATTTTCGTCTCTAATTGAGTTAGTGACGGAGCTTTAGTGATGACTGGTGACGACTTGAGTTTGGTCACTAAACAGTTTTGTGACCATTTTTTACACTGTTAGTGACGACACTGTTTTCGTCACTATAGG
Organism: Artemisia argyi; assembly: GCA_030686995.1. NCBI lineage: Eukaryota > Viridiplantae > Streptophyta > Magnoliopsida > Asterales > Asteraceae > Artemisia > Artemisia argyi. Next base: position 153,798,878 of record CM060685.1, read on the forward strand.
CCAATTTTCTTGAAGTGTAGAAAGCGTGTGGAAAAAATGTGAACTTGCTAAAGTAGATTCATGCATATGTGGAAAAAATGTGAACTTGCTAACGTAGACTCATGCACATGAAAGTGGTCCATACGTGTCAAAAAGTCTTTTTACTTGTACTATTATAACCAAGTTGGCAAGTTGTGCTTACTTTGGGTACCAATCAACCTTTTTATTCACTGAAACTTCACTACAAACTATCAAGACTGCCAATTGCAAGCAACCATTGCTCAAAGTAAGCCTAAAGCGATGTGTTAATCAATTATTTTCTAGTAAGCATAGTAGTACTAACACTTACGCAGAAACACAAACATGATAAGAAACGGCTTAGCATAGTATCATAAATGTGAACGGAACCAAATATGGCTAAGACCGTACAAAAAGTTCGTGTAGTATACTAAAGAAAATAAAAAGCTTATTTAACATGTTGCTCAATACGGATACATAACTATCTATGGAACAAAATAACTTGTAGAATGTGGATACAGTGAAAATCTAGCTAAAAATAAAAAATAAAAATTGTTCAAGTAATACCTATTTTCACTACTCTGTATCACCTTCCATGCATTCCCGTCTTCATTTCCTTCAATGTGTAGTGAACTGAACCACGCTCACTTCTACACACTCCTCCCACCATACAAACCGAACCCATGAAAACGACCTAATAAACAAATGAAAGCAAATGGGACCTTGATTACTCCAACAACAACAACAACAACAACAACAACAAAAACAGTAGTACATACCAATATCATACAATTAAAGAACTAGCGGTATGATCATTGTTATTATATAAATGCATGTGATCATATTAAACAGGGGCGGAACTAGGAGCCAAGTTTAGGGGTAGCGAAATACGAAAATTTGTTTAGGGGTAGCGAAAATTTGTTTCAGGGGTCGCGAAATCGCCAAAAAATGGCCAAAAATCGCCAAAAATTCCACTACCGGGTAAAAGTTCAGAGGTAGCGACCGCTACCCCTGGCTTGCATGTACATCCGCCCCTGATATTAAAACTTGTAAACTTTATAACAATAACATGTTATAATTATTAGAAGTTCCAAGATTGGATAACTAAAATTATATTAACCAACTATTAGGTTCATTATACATGTGACTGACTCTCGAATAATATGACAATTAAGAATTAACTAATGTCAAAATTGAGATTACCATGTAGGAATATGGTACATTGGTACGAACATCACTGGCGCTGATACATACTCATTTGAATGTCTGTTTAGTGTGAACTTGTTTTTTTATTACTACTTATTATTTTTAGGGTGTTTGTATTAGCTTTTTTACTAAGGGCTAAGTGCCTATTGTGTTTGGTTTATTTTCAATCTTACTGTTTTCAAGTTTTATGAGAAAGGAAACTGAAAAGAATAATAAAAGGAAAATAAAAGGGTTATCTTATATACACACCACCCCTTATATCTCTTTTATTTTTTTAATATTATATTATGTACTTTATCATTATGTACATGTATGGGTGGTCCAAAATAAGATAGCGACATGTAATGGTCATTTAATTTGTTGAGATGGTTTGCACTATACTACGGATGGAAGACAAATCATAACTTGATTGGAGCTTCTTGGACTTATTATTAGCCAATAGACACCTAGGCAAAGATTGAAGATAGCGACATGTAATGCTCATTTAATTTCCTTTGACATGTAACGTATTCAATATAGCAACATAGCTTGATAATTCAATTTGACATATTGAGTTTTCACCTTTCATACAATAAATACATAGCTTGATAATTCAATTTGACATATTGAGTTTTCACCTTTCATACAATAAATATTTGACAGTGTTTAGTCTATTTTGCAATAAATATTTGATGTGACATATATCTAACCCTTTTGAATAATTCTCTATATATATGAGTATGATTTACAATTCAAAACAATCACAATCAAATAACTTAGCAAATTCATCAAGTGGGGTTAACTTTGATTAAAAAGAGTGTTTCAACATACTTGAGATTAACTTTTGCACTTATTATGTAACATCTTTTTGTATTTTCTTTATATGCATGTGCTGTGGATCCCCTAAAATCGCAATAATCTGTTTTAGTGTTTCTGTATAGCGATAATGATTTGCATACTTGACTGTTTACGGGTCAAATAATCAGTTTTATGTTAGCTGCAATAATATAATTTTTTTAGGAAACTAAGATACACTTACCACTCTTTTTACATACTTTTCATCTACGTTTTCTCCTTGTTACTTGTTAGTATTTGTATTGTAAGATAATTGTTTTGTTACTTGTTAGTATTGTATTGTAAGATAATTGTTTTAAATGTCCTTGTTGCTCATTTACGTACTAATTAATCAGAATTTTACACACGTTAACAACTGATTGCCCGATTTTTACAATTTCAACTAGCTCGCGTATATGTATAAAAAAATAATTGTTTTGTTACTTGTTAGTATTGTATTGTAAGATAATTGTTTTAAATGTCCTTACTTGCTCATTTACGTACTAATAAATCAGAATTTTACACACGTTAACAACTGATTGCCCGGTTTTTACAATTTCAACTAGCTTACATAATAATAATAATAATAATAATAATAATAATAATAATAATAATAATAATAATAATAATAATAATAATAATAATAATAATAATAATAATAATAATAATAATAATAATAAAACCTTATCTTGCAAATAAAATTTTGTTAATACACTCGATATGTATCAATTTTGTTAAGTTATCGAATTAACTAAAGCTATTACACATGTATATGATAGATACGTGACTATACGAGTCACAAAATTTGTTGAGGTAGTTTTGACTTGGTTCCTCGCGAGTTGACTCGGACGAAAACTCGAAACACCACATCAACAGTGAAAAAGGAGAACAAAAACTCAAAACACTCACGAAACATTAACAAATAACCCATGCCAAGTACTTAACCTAAGCCAAAAGGTAGAGTAAACTGTGGTGGCTCCATTGTCACATCAAAGCTGTAACCCAAGTACTACGTGCTATGGTCCAACCCATTTTAGCAAATACCAACTAAAGCTGTAAACAAACCAATATAAAAACTCGACTAGTAACAATCGGTTCCGAGTCAACTCGACTCGCGAGTTGACTCGGACGAGTCACGCGACTCGCGAGTTAACAATGAATACATAAGAATCGGATTGGGAATACCGGATATTCACTTGCAAGGTCAGGCTTGTAAAAGTCATACATGCGACATATAACTTAGATCTAGGTGATGGAGGTATTTTGTGTATTCACCAAGAAGAATACAGGTGGATATTTGGAACTATAGGTTATAACCAAATCTATAGAATCGTGAGCTCTGCTAGAGCATGGATGGAAATGCCAAACACAGGATTGGTAATTGCTTCAACGTATAACAAAGTTGTTGTAAGTCTATCCAACAATGGTTCCACTACGAGTTTTCCTCTTTGGTCCAGTCCACCGCAATCAGACTCAAATAAGATCATTGTGATTGCCCACGTGCATGGCAATCGTTATATCAGAGTTGCATTACGGGAAGGTTTTCCTTTACCGATAACTCATTCACTTTGGATCACATACAAAAATAATGTTGCATCTGGATGGGGAAAGAAATATGCGAGTCGCCAGGATGATTTTCGCGAGTATTATCGTCTTAAACCTGAACATTATGATCTAACTTAATGTAATTTTATGACACTGTTTTTATTATTATTATTATTATTATTATTATTTTTATTTTTGTTAAAAGTAGCAGTGGGCAGTAGTTGTGAGCTGTGAGTAATAACCACAAATCACCGCTTCTTAACGAAGCATTGAAAGTTTAGTCTTTCTCAAAATTAGTCAAAGCTCACCGCTTTTTGCCAAACAACTACCAAAATTCAAAATGCTTATTGCTCACCGTTTACCGGTCCAGAAAGCTTCACACCGTTTGACGCCAAAGATACCCGTTGTTTGTGATAGTTGTATATGATTTAAATAGTTACTAAAGTTGTGCAGCCTAAAAAAATTTAAGTCACCGATTAGATTTTTCTATCACTATCGCAAGCAACATAATTTAGATATGGTCAACCAACTTATAAGATTTTATTGTTTGTAAAACGTTTATTTTGCTATTATTTAGCTTTTTTTTATGTCGATTTCGTCTTAATATACTTTTATTCGTAGCAGCCATTAGACTCGGTCAAATTAGACATGCTATAATAAATTGAGCAAAAGTTCGACTTAAGATAAACTATTTATGTTTACACGTTTTAATATTTTGTTTTTTGTATTTATAAAAGAAGAAAGTGGTTTCTAATCATTACTGATGCATGAATCGCGAAACTCATAGAGCATAAAAGCAAGGCTACACTCTATCCATTAATAAAAGAGGTAGAAGTCTTACTTGAAACGTAATCAACTCTCTAGTTTAACTTACAACTCACTACTATTAGTACTACTCGTATTTGATTAACTAAACTAAGAATATAACCATGTTGGAAACATCTTTTTGTATATTTCGAGGAGTAAACAAATGAATTTCTATTGAAACTTCTATGCATATACATTTATTTTCTTGAATGCAACTCTGAGTAGTAATATCGCAAATTTTGTTTAGAAATGTAGTGGCCTTGAAGTGGGCCGACTAAACAGTATTAACAGGCCATTACCATCAAAGATATAAAAGCCAATAACACCATTCAAGGAGCTGTCAATCGGGTCAGACACCCAGCCTGTAAAAACACAATGGGTGGGCCTAGTAGGCCCAAACAAATGCCTCAATCTACATAAGTTTGTGATCAATTAACATCTATGCCCCTCAACAATAATAAATATACTTTAATAGGTTGATGGACCACAAGATTGGAACTAATGAATTGATAAGGGAGTGGGGCTCAATCTATTGTTTCACGTGACTCTGCCCCATCCCATGTTCTTCCGCAGAAAAGTCAACCAACATTCAACTATCCGTGCCCCACCCTTTGGACCAAAATTTATCGCAACCACTCCCTCCAAACCCCTCAAATATTGGGCCAATAAACTCTCCTCTTAAACCCCTACTTAGCTCATCAGCACTATCAAATAGCCCAACTCAAAACAACCCACCTAGCCCTTTAAGCCTTGATAACTCAAATCTTTCCCAGTCTTCTGATCCAAGAATAATATCTCTTATAAAAAAAAAAAAAAAAAAAAATCGTCTTCGATATACTTCTGCACCGCCCCTTCCATCACATCAGTCTCGGAAAAAGAGATTTAAACACCTTAAACTTTTTAATCTCCTCAATGGCACAAACACACAACTAAGTAGGAAGAAGAATAAGCAGCCTAAACGCGGTTTCCACTCTCAGCCACCACCTCATGTATCTACATCCCCTTCTGCTGATGAAGGGATTTCAGATTCTCTCTCCAAGATTCGTCGCTGCAACATTAGGATACTAAAAAGGCTGAACACCCCATGCCCCTCAGAATCCAATGAAATTGAGAATATAGTCCATATAGGGAATCAGATAGGTTTTGGTTTGCTTGGGAAAGAAACTGAAATCTCTCACATTCTTAATAACGATGTTCCCGATATTAATCCATGATCTTTCTCTCCCTCAATGTTAGAGGTCTAGGAGAAGACCACAAAAAAAGTTGGGTTAAGAGGCTTCGTTGTGAAAACAAAGTGCAGATCCTTGGTATCCAAGAATCCATGTCTCGGGATGTTGATGAACACATCATTCAAGCTCTTTAAGGTAACTCGGGTTTTGATTTCGTCTCAAAAAATTCAAATGGCAAATCAAGAGGCATCATTGTCTTATGGGACAAATATAGGTTCTCTAGGACCTCTTGGCAGGAAGGTGATGGCTTCATTGCGGTCACGGGTATTTGTCTCCCCATCAATGCCCCTTGTCTCATCATAGTATATATGCTCCTCAAATCATCAACTCAAAAAGAGTCTTATGGAATAATCTCAACATGTTAATTTCGACTCATGATTGTCTTACGGTCATAATGGGGGACTTCAATGAAGTTCGCAATGCTTCAGAAAGATTGGGGTCAACATTTTGTAGAAAAGGAGCCTCTATTTTCAACGTGTTCATCTCATCTTCATGCCTCTCGGAAATTCCCATGGGAGGTATTCGTTTTACCCGCATGAATAGAATAGGTTCTAAACTTGCTAAACTAGACCGTTTCCTTGTTTCTGCAGAATTCCTTAACAGATGGCCAAACACTCATGTTATTACTCTCACAAAAGAATTTTCAGATCACTCACCTTTCCTCCTTCATGTTTCAAGTGGTGACTTTGGCCCCATCCCATTTAAATTCTATAATTCATGGCTTCATCACAGTGATTTCAATTCTATTTTAATGGAATGTTGGTCCAATTTAACATATGGGTCAATAACAAAAGCTGAGACTTTCAAAAAAAAAAAAAAAAAAATTACAACACCTCAAATCGGTTATCAAAGAGTGGAGAAAAACAGTGGTCCTGCTTGAAAACACCTCATCTGCTTCATTACGTGATACTCATGATTCGATTGACAAAAAAGCTGAAACTTCAACTCTCTCTTCTGTTGATATTGATTCTAGATCCAACACGGTTAAAGCTTTATCTGATCTTGAACACCTTAAAATAAAAGATCACCGCCAAAAAGCAAAATGTCGTTGGGCGCTAGAAGGGGATGAAAATTCAAGATTTTTTCATGGTCTGATGAATAGCAACAGAAACCGGTCTAGGATTAATGGCTTTAATATCAATGGTGTTTGGACCACGAACCCGCTGCAAATTAAGGAGCATGTTTTCACCATTTTTAAGTTAAAATTTAATGAAAATTTCTCATGGAGGCCTTTTTTTGGATGCAATTTGGAGTTGTGGTGGTGAAAAGGCTCCCGGTCCGGACGGATTTTCATTCAAATTCATCAAGAAACATTGGAACCTCCTTTCTTCTGATACAATCTCTTATGTCAAAGAATTTGAATCATCGAATTTCATTCATGTTGGTTGCATCTCATCATTTATAACCCTTTTCCCCAAAACTGAAGATCCGCTCTCAATTAATGATTTTCGGCCTATTAGTCTTATTGGATGTCAATATAAGATTATTGCCAAGATTCTTGCAAACCGACTTGCCTCAGTAATATCTTCGGTCGTTAGTGAAGTTCAAATGGCTTTCATTAAAGGTCGCCAAATTATTGATGGCCCCCTTTTAGTAGACGAGATCATTGCATGGGCAAAACTAAAAAAGAAAAAAATGTTCATCCTCAAGGTAGACTTTGAAAAGGCCTTTGATACTCTAAATTGGTCATTTTTGGATTTTATTATGGGTCAAATGGGGTTTAGTAACAAATGGAGAGGCCGAATAAATGCTTGTTTGAACTCGGCATTTGCTCCGGTTCTTGTCAATGGATCCCCCGCTAAAGAGTTCAAACTTGAAAAGGGTCTTTGACAAGGAGATCCTCTATCTCCTCTTCTGTTTATTCTTGTGGTAGAAGCCCTTAACATGGCCATATTAGAAGCAAAAGACAAGAAGTTATTTTGTGGTGTTGAAGTTGGTAAAGATAAGATCAATGTCTCTCACCTCCAATTCGCAGATGATGCAATTATTTTGGGTAATTGATCATTAGTCAATGTCAAGAATATGTCAAGAATTCTTACATGTTTCCACCTTGCATCCGGTCTCAAAGTCATTTTCAACAAAAGTAAGATTTTTGGTATTGGAGTTAGTAATTATGATCTTAACTCCCTCGCTTCCTCAATTGGGTGCCAACCATCCAACTTCCCTTGTTTCTACTTGGGGCTTCCTATTGGTTCAAACATGTCAAAATGCTCTAATTGGCAACCTCTTATTGATAGGTTTTATAAGCGTCTCTCTAGTTGGAAAGCAAAATCCCTTCTTTTGGTGGGCTCCTTACTTTAACCAAAGTTGTTCTTGGTAGTCTTGGAGTTTACTACTTCTCAACTTTTAAAGCTCCAAAAAATATCATTAGCAAGCTCAAAAGTATTCGAAGAAAGTTCTTTTGGGGTGGCTCTTCGGATAATAACAAAATCACTTGGATTGCTTGGTCAAAAGCAGTCGCCCCTTTATGTCAAGGGGGCTAGGCATTGGTAGTCTAAGGGTAAGCAATCTTAGCATGCTTGCTAAATGGTGGTGGAGATTTCTTTCCGAAGATAACTATCTTTGGTGTAAAGTTGTTCGTTCAATTCATGATGCTCATGGAGGTTTACAAGAACCTTCTTCTATCAAAACTAAAGCAGGGCTGATGAGGCGAAAAATGAGCCGTTTTTAGGGGGTCATTTAAGCCCAGATTTGAATTTATTGGATCAATTATTGCCATAAATCGTTCCTTTTGTGATTTTAGGTACTTTTGGAGTGAATTCTGGAAAAGGAAACATTTTGGACGTTTTTGGAGCATAAAAGTGAAGAAAACGGCAAAGTCTTAATTTTTCTTGCTGGGAACAGTACCTGACGGCGTCAAGAGGCTTCATGTGACGGCGTCAAGAGTAAACAAGAGGTGGAAGTGGTGACGATCCAGAGAAATCGTGACGGCGTCAAGCTTAGCCGTCATGGTTCATGATATGGTGACGACCTACAACTAAATTACACATGACGACGTCAAAGCAATCCGATCTCATTATGGGCGGCGAGTTGACGGCGTCAGATATTCCTTCTTAACGCCGTCACCCTGTAAAATCTATATATATAGTTTTGCAATTTTGATTCATTAGATGTAACTTAAGAGGGGATAACTTTGGAGAAACCCTAGCACGAATTTTACTTTCCTTTCAAGGGTTTTTACCCTTTGAAACCTTTCATGTTCAATTGAGATAAGTATCCTTTCAATTCATTCAATATGTCTATGTGTTGTTTGAATATATCTTACGCTTGTCTTGAATTTAACATGCTAGGCTAGATCTTTTGTGTGTTTGCTTAGATGTAGTGAAACCTAGATGTTGATTATGGGTTGATTGTTTGTTTATAGTTGTTACGGATGAATGATTTCGATGTTAGGCTTAAGAAAACTAGCAGACTTCCATAGGTAACATGCTTGAACGTCTTAAGAAACATGAACCAATGCGTACTAGGTTATTATGGTTGTATTTAATGCATGAGCGAATTCTAATAATCCCATGTTAGGAGCTTCTTGCAGGCTCGACATAGGAGTGAAGTAGGAGCTTATAGAGTTGGGGAAGTACGTACGCCACCCCACAAATGGTATTAAGGAATATAACCCTTCATCCATGCAATTGTAACAAACTATCAACTTGTAAAAGATATCTAGGGAGTAATGAAACCTAAGTAAACACAATTCTCCCCATTACTGTTCACACCACTAGTTTAATTAGCTTTACTTTCATTTCTGTTATTTTATTTTGATTGCATCTTAGTTATTGGGTTAGTTGATTAGCAACTAATTTTGCCCACTCTTCCAAAAACCCGAGATTTTAATTGCTTTCATAAAATATAAAAAATATAAAAAGAATCATCCCTCACCTCTAGATCTAGTTTTTAGGCTTCCTAATCCTAGCGACACTATTCCTGAGTTGAACGATCAATCCCCCGGTACTTGTCATTATACTATACTACAGCGATCAGGTACACTGCCTGGTGGGGGTTGTAAGCTTCTTGTTGGGATCAAAGTTTTACTATTTTATCAAGTCTCGGTCATTTGTAATAATAGGTTGCTTAAGTTATTATTTACTTTCATTAATGTTATGTTTACAAGCTTACTAGACTTAAGTTACATAGTCCATGGGCCTTAAGCCCATACGAATTGTAAGAAGGGAAGGAGTAGGAGTGTTGCCCTAGCTCCTTACCTATAAATACTAGTCTTAGGTCTCTTGTAAACTTGGTTGTTTATTTGATATCTTAAGGAAACTCTTGCTCTCATTTTTTCTCTTAATCAAATATTCACCCAACTCCTTATATCTATCTCATTCTTGTTTGTGTGAAATCAATATGGTGACCTAACAAGTGGTATCATTCGCCATATGAAGGTATAGTAATAGTTTTCTCTTAGAATTCGATCCTAAAAAGTGTTTTTATATCGTTCTTCTATTGAACTTTATTGCAATTTCTTGTTTGCTACTTGTTTTATATCACATATTTGCTTACAAACTTGTGGTACAAAACACAACAAACAATAAGTTTCAATTTTCTCAAAAAAATACACGATCTTGATTTTGTACTATTTTTCGAAAACATCTCCATTTTTGAAAAAGTTTATCAAGTTTTCAACTTTCTTCAAGATATCATCATTTGATACCTAAAAGTACAAGAATCTTTTATTAAAAACGCGTTTTAGGCTAGCTTTCTTTGAAAACTTTACTCGCCCAAGTTTCGAGATCGTGAGATTGTCCCTTTTTCGAGATCTACATAAATTGCCTCCAATCGCCTTACGAATTGTGGACTCAGTCTTTTGTCTCTTGTATAAGGAAGAAAAGTACTTCAAATTTTGGTAAACTTTCGAAATTGTATAATTTCGAAAAGTGTGTTGGTGATTTTGTGTTTTTCGAAAACTGCTCATTTTTTTCGAAATCACAATTTTTCGAAAACTTTCTTACAGTTTCGAGATCTCACTAAACATTCACTAAGTTTCGCGAATACTTTCTTAAGTTTCGAAATTTAATTATTTCGCAAACATAAGTTTCGCAAACCTAAGTTTTGCAATCCTACGCTGAAAGCAAAAGTTTCGCAATCACCTCTTTGTGCTTATTTTCAAGATTTGGTTAAAACTTATACCTTCTACAAGATCCATCTTTTCACACAAGTGTTTCAATATGTCTCAACCACCGTACTACAACTTTAACCATCCTCAGCAACATCAGAATCAACAGTATCATCAGCAACAACAACAGTATCAACAATCACCACAATATTATCAACAACCGGTTTACTCACAACAACATAATTTCATGCAACAACATCAAATGGTTCCAATACAACAATCCTATCCTATGTCACCACAACAAAGCCAACTTCCACCAAAACCTACTCACTGGTTTGACAGGATGTGTGAAGTCATTTCAACTCAACAATCCAGACACGAAGCAGGATCTATTGACACCCCACCAATGCTAACACCGGGAAATTATATTCAGTGGGCAAGTCGATTCTTAAGGTTTATTGAACTCAAGAAACCCAATGGTAAGTACATGAAACAAGTTATCCTTGAAGGACCGTTTCCTTGGCCTGTTAACTACGTTGGCGGTGACCCATCTGCTGATCCTTCAGTAGCTCCAACTGCTGTGCGTGTTCCTGAGTCTCAACTTACTGCTGAACAAAACCACCATCGTGAAGCAGATGAGTATGCTATGTCTTACATACTTCAAGGGATACCAAACATCATATTCAGAAGTATTGATGCTCAAACAACTGCAAAAGCTATGTGGGAACACGTCCATCTACTGATGCAAGGCACACAACTGAACAAGGAAGACATGGAATCTAAACTTTACTTGGAATACACTAATATCATGATCGAACCAGGGGAATCCCTTGAGTCTTACTTTCATCGTTTCACCAATGTCGTCAATGATTTAGAGAGACATGAAGTACCCCTTCCAAGAATCGCTGTCAATACAAAGTTTGTTAGTAGTCTGGGTCCTGAGTAGCAAAAGTATATGACATTTGTGAGACAAGCTAAGAATCTTCATAGAGATCCATATGGTTTGTTGTACGACTATCTCAAGCACTATGAGTCTGAAGTTGAAAAAGATAAAGCCACGAGGAGGATATACACCACCACCTACTTCTAATCCGCTCGCACTCGTTGCTCAATCTCATGCTACACATCCTCCGATGTCTAATCATGCTTATGATCAGGAACAAAATTATTTCAGTCACCAGCAACCTCCTACTTCTCAACACGCTTCTACTCAACTTGCTCCATATGACAACAATGATAGCATGTATTACTCTAATCAGATTGAAGATGATGATGATGACGTCAATACATTGAATCAAGGACTTGCTCTTGTTGCTCGTGCTTTTAGCAAATTCTCCAACAAAACCAACAACCATCTTCGTTCTTCATCAAATACAAGAAACCAAGCTGTCATTCAAGATGGTCGAGTTGAGATTCAGAACCGTAATTCTGGACGTTCAGGTGGGTATACTGGAAATTCTGGGTATGGACAAAGAGTCAACAACAATGGGGGATTCAGAAACAATCCAGGTGCTCCTCATCGAAGTAATGACAATGTTGCTCATAATAATACAGTTTCTGGGAATGCGATATGGTGCTACAACTGCAACGAAAAAGGTCATATTGCAACAGCATGCCCTCAACCAAGAACCCGCGGCAGTCAGTTTCACAAGCAGGCATTACTTATGGCTCTCAAAGATGAAAAGGAAGGAACTTTCAATGCTCATGAGAACAGTTTCTTTGCTAATGCTTACAACGATGATTATATGGAAGATCTTGAAGCCAATGCAACTGTGATGCTTATGGCCAACATGCAGGAACATCAGTTGAATGATTCAGGCCCAATGTTCACCACTGATGGATTGTCTCAGGTAAATGACCTAACCACATGCTCCATAGAATTTAATGCATCACCCTCTGTTTATGAATCAGATCAGGCGCAAGTTGTTCCTTCTGAACCATTTTTATCTTCTCAAGAGGATGAACAATTAGACACAGTTGTTATATTTGATGATGACATTGTCGTCTCATTTGATGATCCTGTTGAGCAAGACGAAAATGACTATATTGAACAACATGAACCTTCTTCTGATCCAGCTCCTGACTGTACAGTTATGGCCAAACAACTTCTTTCTAATCATATAATGGACGAGCAAACTAATGTTTTAAACGAAAATGCCGAGTTGGAAAAGGACATTGAATGTTATAAGAAACAACTTTCAAATTTTCAAAATGCAGTTCATCGTGAAAAGTGCTTTGAAAAGTCATTTCAGGAATCATATGTCAAAGAACAAAATCTTCAAAAGCAAATATATGACATAATTGAGTCAAACGGTAAATTGGTTTCCAAACTGGAAGATGAAAAACATGATCTTCAAAAACAAGTTGTTCAACTCCAACAGGAACTTTCTAAAACACAAAGAGAGGTGACAACTTGCAAACAGCAATTTTATGAACATAAAGTGCAAAAACGAGAAAAAGAAAATACTTTAATTGAAGATAATCTCGTTCTCGAACGTCAAATTAAAGCTTTTCAAAATATCGTTTATAAACATGGGGAATCTGTAACGGCAATTCAAAAGTTTACTTTAAAACCAAGACCAGATAAAGGTTTTGCCCTCGGCGATTACAGATCCTCTTTTCTTCGCACTGCATTCAAAACAATTCCTAAGCTGTACAGTATGGACCAATTGATGGATAATAATGTTGTGCTTGTTATTGTACATAATACTGAGGAAGAATACGAACTAGAAGAGAAGAGTCGATAAAAAATGAGTCAAGTTGAATATTGCAAACCATATGATTACTCAAAAGCTCCTCACATTTCAAAATCTTTTGTTCCGTCAAGAGAAATACCTGAGAAATCATGGTATGTAGCTGAGTCTTATGTTTCATCTTCCGATGGAGCTCCTGTCAAACCCGTGGCACAAGTAAATGGTCCATTACCATCTTCTGGTCATGTAACACCATTACCTACACGCTGTAAAGTTTTACAAAACCCTTAGCTCCATCAAGGTTTGCAAGTTTAGTTCACCAAATTGGTATATGATGTTTGACACCAGTGGATCTGGAAAAGTTTTTAAAACAAAAGTAAAGTGTCAAACATCAAAACTTAAACTATCTTTGTAAAATAAATTTTCCTTTATTTTTCATAAACCGCAAAAACACAAAAATATTTTTCTATTTCATTTAAAAAAAAAAAAAAAAACCCTGCAAGTATACCGCTTTCTTTCAACACCTTGTTATTGTACAAGTGTTGAGGGGGAGAGTCGCTTAAAATTTTTTCTTATTTATTTTTCAAAATCGGTATACTTGCATATTACCTTTGATGCGTTGTTTCGGGATTTCATAAGATATTTCATATCTCGTTTCCTTTTCTCAAAATGGTGTCGTAAGGTAGTATATCTTTGAGTCTTAACTTGTATCTAACTTAAGGAGTCATTTTACATTTATAGAAGTTTAGGGACTATAAGTGTCAAAATGATTAAAAGGTTTTACAAAAACATATTACACAAACAAACACCCCATTTTTCAAAAATTATCATAAACAAACTAACACCCCTAATTTCGAAACCCACGACTGCAAATCAAACCATAAAATCCGTGTTTTGATCATCAATTTGTAAGTTCCTTTATGATTCTAGAGGATAGTTCTTACATAGGTTTTCGATTAATCGCAATTTTAATGGTTAGATTTATGGCAATTGCGTTTTCTATATCTAGGGTTTCTACTATTTCAAAATTAATCCAAACATGTTTAGAGATGCAATATTTGATAGGGCTTTTGTCTCAAATCATGTTATTATCATTCCTATCACTGCCAATCGCATTATATCACATGTTTGAGATGTTTTCGATCACTAGGGTTTAAGCTCGATTTGGGTTTTATTGATTAACTGTTTGTTTGAGTGTTTTTGTTGGTGGGATATGTTGCCATGTGTGTTAGAATCATTATTGTGCCTTTTAATTTAAACAATTTCATTGTATGCATGATTCTCGATGTGTAGGGTTTATTCGTTCATCATGGATATCTCGTGTTCTGAGTTTATCTAAGCAGTTAGTCGTGTAATATAATCAATATGTATGTTTGTGATATGATAGAACCTGTCATCATCAGTAGAATCTTGATTAAGTTTTTTTTATCGAAAACATGTTTTTGTACCTTTTCGAAATCACTGAATACGAGTGTGTACCTTGATTCTAATTGCTGTTCATCATCGTTGAAAACAGGTTTAATCACTTGGATTTCTCTACTTCACAAAGAAACGTACGTTGGAATGTTCTCGAAATTCTTGTATAAGAATTTTTTTCGAGAAAACATTTTTTCGCAATTACCAGCATTGGTGAAATTTTTTCGAAACCACATTATTTTCGAAAAATGTCATAGTGATGTATTTTCTCGAAAATATTCACTATGTTATCTTTGTGTTTGCAAAAGTCTTTCATTTTTGATCAAATTTTCGAGATCACCATTAAGTCAATATTTTCGCAATCACACATAATGAGTATTCTCGAAAAATTATTTCACTTGGGCTGTTCTCGATAATTGTTTATCGAAAACACACTATGAAATAGTTTCGAAAAATACCCACTTTGTATGTTTGCGAAAACATTCTTTTTGTCTATGTCTCGAAAATTTTGGTATTTGAGACATGTTTTCGAAAATATGTAATGTCCTCATGTGTTTGCGATAATGTTGTACTATGTACTATTTAGAGATCATTGTAATTTCGAAAATTTGTACTATGTGATTATGGATGTATCATGTGATGTATGAACTTTGTGCTTATGTGACAATATAAGTACTTCATGAATTTATAATTATCTTAGTTCACTTATCACTATACATGCAATAATCGAACCATACGTGCTTACATGATTCTAAATGCTTATCTATAATCAAACTTTGCAATCATGCTAACTCGTAACAAATCTCGATGTTTGGTTTATGATAATGCTTTTCAGAATAACATGGCTGAACACAACGAGAATGTCCCTGAACAAACCCTTCCACTACTCACCATGGATGACGTCACTCCCGCTGACTACAACGTTAAGATTGGCAACATCAATCCTCGAGTTGATTTCGACAAATTAAGAATTCCTGAGAACTCGTGTAGGATTGTCAAAGATATTCTACTTGCACATCCATGCAAACATCTGCTCAACAAATCTACTTCAGTTCCTCTGTTTTACCTTCATCAGTTCTGGCTTACTGCTAAGGCGAATTTGGATGATGAGTCTTTCACTGTTACACTGGATCGACAAGTCTACACTGTAGATCACGATGTCCTTCGTACAGTCCTCCTCCTGCCTCAAACTGACAACGAATTTGCTCCAATACTACCTGAATTGGATCTTCTTGATTTCTTCATTGAATTAGGATATGATGTTGATGATGACTTACCTCTGGTCAAACATTCCAGATTCAATGCCAAGAATATACCTCAGCCCTGGAGAACATTCTGTCTCTTGGTTGTAAGATCTATATCAGGAAGAAAAAGTGGTCACGAACATCCCAGACTTGAGCATTTACAAACATTTTGGGGAATGGTGACTTTGACACCTATGGACTTTGCAGTTTCAATCATGAATGATATAGTCTACATCATCCAAACCGAACGCGTAAAGACTATGATCCCGTTCACAAGATTCACCAAGCTTCTCATCGAATATTTCTGCAAAGAGACTCCAGAATTTATCAAAAGGATGACAGACCCTAATGTGCCTAAGCACCTCTTCGAGGACGACTTCACCACCTCCTTTATCAAGACGACCACTTCCTCTGCTAAGTTAAAAGGAATGAGGCTTCCCGAATATATTCTTGATGACAATATCAAGAAAAGTTTGAACTACAAATTCTATGATGATGCTTACAAAGGGGTACAGGAAGAAGCTACTATACAGACTCGCAGCAAAGGAAGTGTGAAATCTGGGAGTACTATAAGCACCACTGGCTCACCTCAGACTAAGTCAAAAGCTACTCCCAAGACCATACCATCTGCCAAAACCAAAACTTCCACCAAACCTAAACCTGCACCCAAAACTAAGCCTGCAACCAAGCCAAAGAAGAAGGTAACACCAAAGTTCGCTCTTCAAGATGAACCTACACCTCCACCTTCTGAAAGCGACTCTGAGTTCGACACAGAATCTGAAGAAGAAGAGCAAGACTTTGAACGACGTGTTAGAGTAACAGAAGAGGCATTTCCTGCAACGGAGATTGCTATACAGCAAAGTCTTGAAACTTTTGAAGCAGAGTCAAGAAAGAGAAAAGGGATCACGATTAATGAGCCAAATGATGATGAAGAAGACGAACCAATTGTTGAACAGTTGGTCGACAAACGAAAATTGAAAAGTATAATTGTCGACACACGAGCTGAAGAAAAGCAACTTCTCAAACCACAAAGGAAAGCAACACTCCAAAGCCGACTTCACTCTCAACCTTCACCACCACCACCTGTCGATCAATCAGAACATGAAGGAGCTACAAGCAGCATGATTCCTCCCATTGTGTCCACTACTTTAGAATCAGCTTCATAACCTGATGACTTAGTTAAAGACATAGATTATACAGGAGATATCACTATGACTGAGACTGCAAATGTAGAGGAGAATGTTGGCGGACAGGAGAACATTGCTACGGATCTGGAACATGAATACCTCATTACTCCAGAGTTTCTTGCACGGGAAGCAGAGGAAGCAGAGGAACGCAAAAGAAAAGAAAATGAAGAAAAGAACGCTTTCGACACCAACATATTTCTTCAATCATCTTCTCAATCTAAGCAGACTTCCTCAGTGCAACCTCCACCTCCTCAAGACTCTCCACCAAAGGATCTGACTCCTCCTGCTTCTTCTTCAAGCTCTTACAACGAGTCTTCGTCCGAATCATCACCTGAGCATTCATCTCCCGCACCTTCTGAAACCGCATCAAAGCAACATTCAATCAATGAACCGACTAAACCAGTTGATCTTCAGGAGCAAGTCAACAATCTCACAACTATGGTCAACAGTCTTGTTAAGCAAGTTGAAGATTTTCAGGAGTCAAAGCAGCAGATCGATAAGTTCTTGAACGCTGATTTCTCAGGATTTATCAAGACTGTCACACTAGATTATCTTACTGAAAATCTAGTTGAGATTGTCACTCCTGAAGTCGCAAACCTCATTGAACCAATCAGGGACAACTTGGATCACAGAATCAGAAGTGTCGTTAGGAAAATGTTGTCTACTACACCATTCACGCTTCACACTGCAAAAGCTTCTACTGCAACTCCAACCATTCCTGAATTATCCTTCGATGACCTGCTTGCTCAACTGTACGACAAAGTAGCCTACAAAACCACACAGACTACTGAAGAAAAAGCACTTGTTGATGCTATATCTGCTAACTTGTCGAAAGAGTCATGCAAAGATGCAGCTGGAACCCTGATAAGGTCAAGGAAAGATGACGACCCGGACCCGAACTCAAAAGGTAAGAAACATAAGTCTGGAACAGGTCCATCATCTTCTCAACAACCACGAAAGGATTCTACTCCTCCTGGAAATCAACAACACACCTCAGCCACCGGTCAAGGTCCAACAGAAGAGGAAGAAACTTTCATGCAACCAACCGATGACTACAAAGGTCAACCCGATACCGATTACCGTGCCTCCCCTATCCCCGATTCTCAAGCTGGACCATCGTCACCATCAAAGGCTAAAGACAAGGATTACACATCCAAGTATAAGAAATCAAAGAAAAGAAGACGTCATTCATGGCTCGACAATGATGACACAACTGAGAATGACTGGCTGACAGAATTGGTACAAGCTCAACCTCCTCTTGAAGATGAAGAACCCCTTCCAGGAAATACACTACAATTCACTCAAGTCATTATGAAGGATCTTTAGATTGAGAAACTCACGAAGGCGGAGCTCAGAAGAATCAATAGGGATGCACAAGAATTCCTTAAGTCCAGATCTGGTAACAAGATGAAATACGAATATCACATGCAGAATATAGCTAGTGCAATGTCTGGCATGTTTGACTGGCTAAATCCTGAAATGAATATCGATCTTAGTTCCAAAAACCATGAAAAGCCTTACTTCACTGACTGGACTAAACCATTACCTTTGAAAGGATTTCCAGAAAAACCCAAGTTACCTTACAGCTTCTTCTTCAACAAAGATCTTCGTAACCTCCAACTCACCCAAGAGAAATCCAAGAAGAAATATGCTTCCTCACTCACAATCTCAGTACCAGCCGCAAGATACGAAGTTCCTGCAATTGAAGAGTCTACTCCAGTATTCAGAAACTCCATCGTAGCTTATGACAGAGATGCTCTACACGAGATTCAACACTGGCCAGAATGTCGACGTCTCGGTTATACTAGCAGATTAGGAGAAAAATCATTGGAAAATGTGAAGCATAAATCTAAGATCATTGCCATCTTGGAGATTCAAGAGTCGAAACGGTTTAACTACATGTTCATGCGTGAGATTGTGGTTAAACGACAAGATGAAAAGAAGTACAAATTCTCCGAAGCAGATTTTCCAGACCTTTATCTCAATGACCTCGAAGACATGTATCTCGAAAAGGTTCAAGGAAGAATGCGTGGATTGGAAAGAGAAACTCAGTACAACTTCATGGCATCACTACTTCTATTCATCCGACGATTGATAGTTCAAGAAAGAGTGGAAGATCTTCAGCTTGGAGTGGAAAGTTACCAACAGAAGATCAATTTGACAAAGCCACAATTCACATTCGATGGTATCTATCAAACATCACAATATACTCTCATCCAAGAACCGTCATTTGGTTTCACGTACATCAACAGCAAAAATCTACAAAGCTTCATGCGGTTCGATGAGATACACAAGTTCTGTGATGTTACGCTTAAAACCGTTCGTGATGGGCTTGTCAAAAGGTTGAATGATGATCGCAGAAAGATAGCTAAAGGTGAACCACCTAGATGGAAATCCAGCTCCAGAAGACAAGTTCGTAACTTTGTCCTGAAGATTGAAGAAAGGTTATTTCGACGGGAACAGATCAGACGATTGGAAAGCTATATCGGTGTCAGACCATCATTTCCTATCAGGCTCTTCCAAAGACCCGAACCTAAGTTCACTGACTTTGATGCTCCACTTACTGATGAAGATTAAAATGGTACACTTGGATATTAACTTTTCAATATTAATTGTCTCATTTGATTGAATTGTTTTCATTATGGCTTGTGCACACATAACAGTGTACAACCCGCTTTTGTAAAGAAAGGACCCTGAGGTACGCATCAGTGCCTCAATCCTCTTATAAGGAGCGAAGGCTTCTTACTTTTGAGTAGAATTAATCAAACATTTTCCGATTTTCATAATTCTGCTCAAAAGACAAGTATTTCACCTCAATGAGTATTCACTTGTTGAGGGGGAGCACTTGAAAAACTCATCGTTTGAAATATAAAAGTTCTTGTTGATATCTCCCCATAAGACTCAAAAAGCATATTTTAATCAAAAGTTTATCAAAAACAACATCTCATATGCTATTTTTGAGGGGGAGAAAAGTGAAAGTAATTAAAATATGAAAGTTATAAGTTGCTTAAAAGTCAAATCTCATGCGAGCTAGACTCAGATTCACCCAAGAATTGAAGAAACATAAAAGTTAGTAATCTCGAAAAGACTTATTGTCGACGGGTAATAACATCAAGTTAGTTACTAGAGCTAGTTGTCACCTAAAAGCTGACAATGGAACTCTTTAACAAGCCACGTAAGCGTGTCTCGAAAAGGATTTGTCTTAGTAGAAATGTACCGTTTCGAGAAACTTTCTGTGAACTTAACCAGGCCGGGTAATAACTTCAAGCTAGTCTAACTAGTGATGTAAGCGTGTCTCGAATCGGTCTTGTTCACTGAAAGTGGATCAATTCAAAAGTGCTTGCTCCTCCCACATGTGCAAATTTATTTAATACTTATGAGTACATGTGAAGGGGGAGCCCTTCAAAAGTAAACAGAAAACTCTCAAAGTGTTAAACAAAATGTTTGATAATCACAAACACTTTGAGAGATTTTCATCAAAGGTTTCTTGGCTAGTGACGGATAATAATGGAGTTATAAGGTGATTAAGATAGGAAATTCAGTCCTATGATCCGCCAGAGCCGGAGGGATCTACCCAAGGACATCACAAATAGTTAGAATTAGAAGTCCTTAGGTATGATATGTAAAAAGGAGTAAAGAATGAAAGGGGAAAGAAGGAGTTGAAGAATTAAAAAGAAAAGTAAAGAAAAGGGTGAAAAGAAATAGCCCTCCATATGTTCAACCTTAGGGCAGACACCGGGTTCAACTCATATGCTACTGGTTGTTGCTAAGGCAACACCGGTATTGAAGATAAAGTCGTCATGAACCCAGTGACGCAATGCACTAAACCTTCTTAACCACTCAAGTTCTCTTAAAAGAGCTTGTTTCATTCTCACCGGGAAACGATGTAATCTATCGACTCATCTCTTAGAGATGGTTGATATTGAAGCAGGAGATCCCTCCCTAGTCTCCACATAGGAAACCTAAGTGTGCACTTCTTAAGTCTAGAGCCATAAGATACATCAAAGATCTCTTAGGAACACTTAGCATTTCTACAACTGGTGTTCTACATCAATGGACACTAGCTGTAAATTATCGAGTCCTTCGCAGATCTTAGCAATCTGCCGAGAACGTTTATGAGAGAATTTACATAAGTATTTCTCAATGATTGAACGGAAATCCTGCTAGGGTCAACATCAAACAGCCCTGGAAGCAGGTCACTTCGGTAACTCCTTGCGGGTTACGCTTTGTGTTTGCGGTGGTTTCTTAGCGGTCTACAGTCGTGGAGTGATCCCCAGCGACTCACCCAGTCATTGAGCTACTTAGTAGGTCTTGTAAGCTCCCTCGAGAGTATCTGACATGGGAACGGCCTTGATAAGGGTTAGAAGGAGTCTTCACAATATGCTGTTGACAATCTCTAATTCCTTATCTATAAGTACCAGATGTTTTATTGGTAACTGTTTACATGCAGGGTTACATCATCTCTATGGCGACGGATTCCACATGCTCATACATGCATCTTGAAGTCATCAAAAGCTCCCTCACAGATCAAAGCAACACAAAGTTCAAAGAAAGATTCTACGCCAATAAGAAGAATCTACAAAGTATAAAGACTAAAGATCTTAAGTGAAAGAAAGGGACTACGTGCATGTATAAGTCAGAATTCAAAGATGTATGAGCATGTTGGAATGGCGGACTACCACCACAGACGCGGAAGTGACGAAAGGCAGACAACTTCATTATTTGATCACTATCACAACAACAATGAACAAGGCACAAAGAACGATGAATGATTATCATCTCATGATTATTGAAAGACGTCTAAAGCTATGAAAGTCAAAGATGAAGAAATGAGAAAGACGTCAAGCAACCGTGATGACCGACCCTTAGGGGGAGACTGTATTTTACTATTTTATCAAGTCTCGGTCATTTGTAATAATAGGTTGCTTAAGTTATTATTTACTTTCATTAATGTTATGTTTACAAGCTTACTAGACTTAAGTTACATAGTCCATGGGCATTAAGCCCATACGAATTGTAAGAAGGGAAGGAGTAGGAGTGTTGCCCTAGCTCCTTACCTATAAATACTAGTCTTAGGTCTCTTGTAAACTTGGTTGTTTATTTGATATCTTAAGGAAACTCTTGCTCTCATTTTTTCTCTTAATCAAATATTCACCCAACTCCTTATATCTATCTCATTCTTGTTTGTGTGAAATCAAAATGGTGACCTAACACTTCTCGAGATCCCTCGAGAGGTAAAGCCTGGTGCGATTTCCACGTATCAAGTGTTTGGCGCCGCTGCCAGGGAATAGTTATTGTCTAGGTTAGGATTTCTTTTTATTAGGTCTACTTGCTAGATTCCTTTCTAGTAAGATTTTATTTTTATTTTTAGGTTTTCTTTAGTCTATCTTATTTTCTTCGTGTCTTTGTTCGTAACCTTTACCATCCGACATCATGAAAGGTGGTAACATCTTTGAACCCATCAACCCACCACAACAAAACCACCCACAAAACCCACCACTAGCAAACCAACCTCTTAGGCCCCGAACCCTAGGAGAGTATTCCCGTCCTAGCCACCAAGGATATCGAAACACTATTGAGCTCACCCAAGGAGCCAATGTGTCCCCCTTGCGATCCGATACCATCCGGTTGGTGCAAAGCGGATGTGCATTCCATGGACTTCGTTCCGAAGATCCTAATCAACATCTCAAGGATTTCCTTAAAATCGTAGATTCTATAGACCTTGATGTTACAACTAGAGAGTCGACCCGATTACGCCTATTCCAATTCTCTCTACGTGATCAAGCTAGTCAATGGCTTGAACGTTTACCCGCGGGATCCATCACCTCATGGGATGATCTCACCACTCATTTCCTTGCTCAATTTTTCCCACCGGGGAGAACTACCAAGCTTAGAAATGATATCTTGATGTTCCAACAACGTCAAGGTGAAACTCTATATGAAGCATGGACTCGTTTCAAGGACTTACTCCAAAAAGTCCCTCATCATGGCATAGATCTTTGGCTCTAAGTCCAAATCTTCTATGACCATATCGATCTCTCCACAAGGCGAACCATTGACCAATCGGCCGGTGGTAAGCTACGTGATCTAAGTGCGGAAGAATCATGGGAACTCATAGAAGATCTTGCTCTCTATGACAATGAAAGTTGGAGTGATCCCCGTGATTTGAACAAAACGGTCAAGGCAATATCTTTTCCTTCGAACAATTCTAGCACTCCCGACCGTAGGATCATGGAAATTGAGGACCAAGTCAAGTTTCTCATGAAATCCTACAAAGCTCCTAAGCCTTTAAGCCAAGTGAACAAAATCACTTCTTCATGTAAATTGTGTAATGGCCCTCATGAAACTCATAACTGCATGGATCTTCCAAAACATGCTTTTAAGGAATTCACATCATCACACGTTGATCGAGGTCCTCGAAACTTTGACGAGGCCTATGAGGCATGGAAGGATAAACCTAATTTTAGAGGATACTAAACTCGGAGCGTATCCTTCAATGATTCCCCTCCACTCGAATGGTCCGAGCATTTTCCATCACAGAGCACTCCTAGGCAAAGCTATGAAGATGTCTTGCGAAAGTTCATTCTCTCTCAAGAATTACAGCTCTCTACGCTCGAGACCAAATTTAGACAACAACAAGCCGATATGAATGACAAGATTTGTAATATGTTAACTGCTATTAAAGAGCACGCTGTTAATAAACTGATTCAGGTTGAAGAGGTCAAATCTGTTACCGTCATGAATCAACCAACCTCTCATGTGAAAATAAAAAGCCCTAGTAAACTCTTTAAACATCTGTCAGCAAAGGTAAAGGCCGTGAGGGACCCTGTTAACCCCCTAGGACCAATCCATTTTGTGAATACTATCACCACAATATCTGCCCCTACACCCGACCAAAGCCAACAACCAACAGGAAATAAGGGTCATGAAGTTAAGGATGAAACCTCAAGGTTAGACCACGAATTGGCCAAAAGCCCTGCCAACTCATTCGAGGACTCCGTCACTCAAGAGTCAGGCAAATTGGATGAAGTGAAAGAGAGATCAAAAGGGCATACGAAGAATCCAGCAACTTTGGGTAAATCTATTATAGAGGAACCCGAGAAAAATTTGGTGGATATGACTATGGGGAGTAGTGATAGAATTAAGGGAAGCGACTCTGAAGTTTTTAAGATTTCCTGCACTACTAAGAAGAAGCTCATAACCGATACTCACATAGATCCTAACCTCCCTATCAACATAATCCCCCTATCCCTTTACAACGAAGCCTTCCCTGAACGTACCTCGTATGAAAGAATCAATAACGCCGGGGCAATAAAGAATTTATCAGTTATGATTGGAGAATTTGTCTATAACATCGACCTCACCGTGGTCGATGACATAGACCCTATCACTAATCTAACATTAACCAACCTTGTTCTCGGGAAACCATTTGTCAATGAATTGGGAGTAATCCTTGATGAGAAGGATGGTAGTGCCTTATTCACCAATAGCGTCAGGAAGGTGATTTTTCAGAAGGGTAATGAGGAGGTGTATGAATACCGTCCATCACTAGAAGGGAATATATATGGGTCAAAGTATGGGAGATCGGGGAGGATAAAGCGGCGTGATCCGAATAACCTCAAAATCCCTTGTATGATCGGTCACAAGTATTTTGATAATGTCTACATTAACGTGTTCCTACCTAAGAATTTTATGTCCCTATTCCACTATAACAATATCTGCGGATGGGGAATGATTCATAAAGGAGAAAATGTTGTTGGTAGAGATCATGAAGTCCAGGTATTCGTTGGAAATATTGCATTCACAATGGGCTTTACGATCGTGGACAACATTGAGGACTATGTCGACCCAAGGTTGTCACAAGTCATTTTCGGAGCACCCTTTTGTGAAATCACTAACTTAATGGTTGACGACCGGAACGGAATCATGACCTTCACTGATGGAATTAGGAGGGTGTCATACCAAACGCCATACAAGAGGAAGGACCTCAAAGGAATTGATTGTGACAAGCTTGATAAGCTAGGTTCTCAACTTATCTTATGTGATGAAGATGTTCGGAGGGGATGTAAGAACACTTCTGATTTATCATGTGGATTCTTTAAGGATGTTAGTAAACTTGGATCCAAGTATCGGGAAAATGTCTTTGAGTTTGTAGACCCAAAATACCTGCACTATGAAAGCGATACCGATATTAGAGATAACCTAGACAATGAGACCAATGATGAGGTCACGTAATTACCCATGACCTTGAGTCTAGCTACAAGACTCGTAAAATAAAGAAAAATGCTTCTTGGGAGGCAACCCATGTTTTTTGTGATTTTTAAATTGTTTGATTGTTATTTGCTTCCGTATGCATGCTTTATTTTTATTGTTGGTAGATCATGTTTCAAAACTAAATTGTAAAAATGCTTTATTTTGTCGTTTAACTTCGTCTTAACTTCATACTAAGGTATTTCACAAAAGATAAGTGTAAGGGGAAACCCCAAATTTGTTTCTAAGAACAAAATTGATCATGATTCTCCACAATATTAAATGGACATGTGTATTAGTATTTGTTAGAGTCAAATGCTTGTATCGAGTCATAATGATGTTTTGCAGGATTTTCCAGGAAGTAGGACATAAGTTTTTCCAGAAATTTTCCGGAAACTTAACGTAAAGATTTCTGCAGGTCACTTTTGACGGCGTCATGAGTTAACTCCTGAAGGCGTCATGTGTAAAATTCTGGAAATTTTGCTAGTTTTGTTTTTCTAACAGAGTCTTAAAGTTTTTGTTAATTCTTTAGTTTTATAAACTCCAGGAAATCTGCAAACATTCATTCCACAAGCATTATATCTTACATTGTTTTCTAGGATTTGTTAGTATATATAGATTGCCGCCGATTTTATGCGAGGTTGCCTTGTTTGTTTTCTTAGGTTTAACAGGTTATTTATGACAAGAAGATGATTTATATTTCTGGAAGGGAAGCTTTGATTGTTCATTTTCTTGGAGGAAGATCTAACCTTGTTACCGCACTATCCACACCGAACGAATCAGGGGAGTATTTGTTTTCATTCTTTTACCTATTTAACTTTTACATTCTTTAATTGAACATTGGGGACAATGTTCATCCTAGTGTAAGGGGAGGGTAAATGATGATACCTTATAGGATACACTTTCACTTGAGTTTGTTTGTTTGACGGTAGGTGTGTAATAAAACTATGAGAAATACTTGTTAGTGTAGTTTTAGCGCCAAATTTAAATTTTTTTACAACATTTAGGAGTGAACCTTTAGCCTTAGCAAGTGTCTCATGGATAGGAGTTATATGACTAGCACAAAACCGTATTATTCAGAAAAATTTTCCACCCAAATATGTGAGGTCCGCCTTTAGATTTGATAGGAAAAACATTCATTATTAGTGCTTATAAGTGTACTGGTAGCATTTAGATTCTAGAACTTGCGTTAGTGATGCATCCCGAGACCGCTAGTGAGACTACATTCGTGTAGTAGGATTTACTACATGATAAGAGGCATTAGGATCACCCTTGTGTTTAAACCCATATCATAATTACTTGACCATTTAAGTCATATTATTTGGTTAGTAAAGTCAACTAATTTTTCCCACACCTTAGCGTTGTACTCATTTTTAGTACACGAAACCCCTAGTACACCCCTCCGAGCCTATCTTTTCGTTTCTAACTTTAAGCATCTTACTTAAAGGAAGAATTTGTTACAACCCACTCAAATGTGCAACCAAATCGCCTTAGCCTTCCGTGTATGCACTAATCTTTAGTGCATTATTGTTACATGTTTAAACCCTTAGTTAATTATCTAATTGATTACATGGTTGCTAAGTCGAGTCATATCCTTGTACATATTGTTTTGGAACGATTGGGACTCATGGGTAAAGTACTTATGTTATGGAGTAATAGGGAAGAAAATCATTTATTACCCCCATATGTGCGTTAATCTTAAAAGTACTCCAAGTGTTTTGATTATCTTGATTCGAGTCATTAGATTAGTTTATTGTAAAGTATGTAAAAATTCAAGTGTAAGGTGAATGTTCATTCCCTATGATGTATTATTTTGGATGGTAGGGTAAGAGTGTATGAAAAAAAAATCGAAGAAAAATTAAGAAAAAAAGAAAAAAAAATATAGAAAAAGAGAAAAGAGAAAAAAACATATGGACTACCATCCCCGTTTCATTCTATGTTTATTTTATGTTTTTGTTATTTTTGATTTATTAGCTTAGGTCGAGTCTAGTCTTGGCTTGGCAACGCCATATTGTACATGTAATTAACCATGATGATTAACTCGCCACCAGTAAAGATTGCCTATCTCCAACAAAACCGTGTATTCCATATCCCTACACCTAACGTTATAACCTTTTAAAAGACCTCTTTGATAGTTTATCCTAGGTACTTACACCATGTGGTGGAGGTTTGATCCTTTCCCAAGCCTATGGTAATCTATTTTGTTATGACAGGTAGTGAGAGATGTTTTCCATTTCCATATTGTGATATATACTTTATTACACCCGAGAGATGTGAGTATCTAAACACTATTTGTGAGGTGCTAGTGTATGACCTCCGTGCTTGTCTTTGGTCTTTAGTGGAACGATTATTTATTGTAATTACTTTTATATTAGTGTTAAATGACCCCTAACTTGTATTTTGATTAGAATAAAAGCGCATTTGCTTGAGGACAAGCAAATCTCAAGTGTAATGGTATTTGATGAGGCAAAAAATGAGCTGTTTTTAGGGGGTCATTTAAGCCCGGATTTGAATTTATTTGATCAATTATTGCCCTAAATCGTTCCTTTTGTGATTTTAGGTACTTTTGGAGTGAATTCTGGAAAAGGAAGCATTTTGGACGTTTTTGGAGCATAAAAGTGAAGAAAACGGAAAAGTCTTAATTTTCCTTGCTGGGAACAGTACCTGACGGCGTCAAGAGGCTTCATGTGACGGCGTCAAGAGTAAACAAGAGGTGGAAGTGGTGACGATCCAGAGAAATTGTGACGGCGTCAAGCTTGGCCGTCATGGTTCATGATATGGTGACGGCATACAACTAAATTACACATGACTTGGATCTAGGCAATCCGATCTCATTATGGGCGGCGAGTTGACGGCGTCAGATATTCCTTCTTGACGCCGTCACCCTGAAAAATCTATATATAGTTTTGCAATTTTCATTCATTAGATGTAACTTAAGAGGGGATAACTTTGGAGAAACCCTAGCACGAATTTTACTGTTCTTTCAAGGGTTTTTACCCTTTGAAACCTTTCATGTTCAATTGAGATAAGTATCCTTTCAATTCATTCAATATGTCTATGTGTTGTTCGAATACATCTTACGCTTGTCTTGAATTTAACATGCTAGGCTAGATCTTTTGTGTGTTTGCTTAGATGTAGTGAAACCTAGATGTTGATTATGGGTTGATTGTTTGTTTATAGTTGTTACGGATGAATGATTTCGATGTTAGGCTTAAGAAAACTGGCAGACTTCCATAGGTAACATGCTTGAACGTCTTAAGAAACATGAACCAATGCGTACTAGGTTATTATGGTTGTATTTAATGCATGAGCGAATTCTAATAATCCCATGTTAGGAGCTTCTTGCAGGCTCGACATAGGAGTGAAGTAGGAGCTTATAGAGTTGGGGAAGTACGTACGCCACCCCACAAATGGTATTAAGGAATATAACCTGTCATCCATGCAATTGTAACAAACTATCAACTTGTAAAAGATATCTAGGGAGTAATGAAACCTAAGTAAACACAATTCTCCCCATTATTGTTCACACTACTAGTTTAATTAGATTTATTTTCATTTCTGTTATTTTATTTTGATTGCATCTTAGTTATTGGGTTAGTTGATTAGCAACTAATTCCGCCCACTCTTCCAAAAACCCGAGATTTTAATTGCTTTCATAAAATATAAAAAATATAAAAAAGAATCATCCCTCACCTCTAGATCTAGTTTTTAGGCTACCTAATCCTAGCGACACTATTCCTGAGTTGAATGATCAATCCCCCGGTACTTGTCACTATACTATACTACAACGATCAGGTACACTGCCTCGTGGGGGTTGTAAGCTTCTCGAGATCCCTCGAGAGGTAAAGCCTGGTGCGATTCCCACGTATCAAGGGCCTTGGTTTAGAATCGCTAAATTGAAGAATGACTTAAGTGAGATTGGAATTGATCTCCCTACGATGTTTAAAAAGACGATCAGAAATGGTGAAGACACGCGCTTTTGGTTAGACGTGTGGGTAGGCAACTCATCTCTTAAGGATTCTTACCCACGTTTATTTCATCTTGAATCCATCCAAGATTGTCGAGTATGTGTTAGAGCCCCAACTCTATATGTTTCTGCTTCTGGAAACGCCCCTGGATCTTTCACTCTGTATGTGCATTTTAACCTGCCCAACCCCCAAACTGGGCCGCCTGCTGATATAGATCCAACTTCACCTCCTGGTCTTTTGTTTCATTGGTAGTGGAGAAGGCAATTAAGGTCTTTTGCTGAATTAATTGAGCTTCAAGATCTCCAAAGCCTGCTCTCGAACATGTCTATCTCAACAAGCCAAGATAAATGGGAGTGCGTGTCGGATCCATCAAGATGTTTCACTGTAAAAGGCATGCAAATTGAATCACCAACTCCTCCATTCCTTTGAACTTTACTCCCACAAGATGGAATAAACTTGTTCCTTTGAAAGTTAATATTGCATCATGGAGAATTGAAAGATTGAGAATTCCAACAAGAGTCAATCTTGACCGGAGAGGTATTGACTTACACTCGATTAGGTGCCCGGTGTGTGGCGAAGATCTCGAAACGGAAGAACATTTGCTAGTGAATTGCTCTGTTGCAAAGGATACATGGTCGGAGGTTCTCAAATGGTGGAAAGTCCAATACATTCAAATGCACTACCTGAATGATGTCTTCACTATTGCAAATCAAACAAACTTTTCTACAACAAATGTTATGCTTTTTGATGCTGTTGTCCATTTAACTCTATGGATCCTTTGACGCTTTCGAAATGAGTCCACGTTTAACCAAAAATGTCCAAGCCAAAGTCTCATTCTCAATGACATCAAGCTTCGTACATATTCTTGGATTTCAAGTAGATGTAGGAAAGCCTCGATTAATTGGATAGAGTGGAATTGTAATCCTTGTAATGCTTTGTTAAGCCCATAGCTCCTTGCTAGGGTCTTTTTTTTTAATAAAATGCCGTTCAATATATATATATATATATATATATATATATATATATATATATATATATGAGTAAAACATAAATAGATGCAAGAGGAACTAGAATCCTCGTCGGGTACGGATTTTTTTGCCATCCCTAAACTAGAGTCATATAGACGAGTAAAACATAAAGAGATGCCTGATTAATTCATTATTTGGTACATGTCATATACATTTTTTCTTTTTTTATCTTCACCATTTATCTTGGCAAGTGTCACGATCTTATCATAAGTTATTTTCTTGAGTTGTAAAAAAAAAAAAAAAACTTGTTCAAATTATATGTATGCATTTAATTGTGAGTGTCAAATCTTTTAGAAAAGAACATATAAGTTTTTAACGAATATATTCATCTTTCATTTTCGCTTCCTCTTAAAATGGGATGAAAATTTTAATTTGTAAAGATTCCTTAACAAAGGTGTTTGGCTAAGCTTATATGAGTGGGCATATGAGCTTATATAAAAGGCTTTTAATAAGCTGAAACTGTGCGACTTATTTGAGGAGATGTGCACTTATACAATGATATTATATAAAAAGAATTTTATACAACTATTTAATAATTAAAGTTTTTTTTTTTTTTTTTTTTTTTTTTTTTTTTTTTTTTTTTTTTTTAGTTTTTATGATAAGCTTAGCCAAACATTTTGCAAAAGCTTATTAGCTCATGATACGTAAGTCATAAACCACTTATATAGAATAAGCATAATTTTAATTCATAAGCTTAGCCAAACACCCTAAAAAATGTATGTTTCCCTAGTAAACCAAAACAAAATAAGCAAATTTGTTTGACTTGAAATGAGCAAACCTTTTATATAATAAATTAAAATAAAAAAAAAAAAAATGAAAATGTGTTGTTTGACACAATTAAAAGCAATCAAATGCCAACCTACTTTTAAAATTATACCTATTTAAACATTTATTTTTTTTTATTACGGAGTAACAAATAACCCATCAAGCTTGTTTGCAGTTTGTTAATATGAATAAGATGACTTGATGGTACAAAACTAATTTTCACTTGGAAATTTCAAATATTAGTTGGGTTTATCCTTGCCACATGAAATGCCAGTTTTCTTAACTCGATTTTAGACCCAAATTGTTCCAAAAAAAAAAGATTTTAGACCCAAATTGTTACCCATCTTCAAAACCAAAACATCATTTTCAAAACAAATAGAATACTAGTCACACATAGAGATGGCAACGGGGCCGGGTTTGCGGGGAATGGTTAATACCGTCCCCATCCCCGAAGTTTAATAGCTATTTCCATCCCCGTCCTCATCCCCGTCGGGGGTCACAGTTAAGTCCCCATCCCCGTCCCCGATGGGGAATTGGAATCCACAATGGGGAACGGGGATCCCCAATAGGAAATCGGGGATTTTCCCCTTTACAAAGTTGACATATTTAATACATTTCCAATGGTGCAACCATACTAACATCAAACAAAATTCATTCATTAGAGTAAATTCAAACAAGCAACTTAACACAAAATGTTGATGTATTTACGTGCTCCTTGTGATGTATTTATGCGCTCCTTGTGATGTGATTCATATGATGTCTGGTGCTTCATAAGTTCTGTACTTGAAAATGTGTATATTCGTGAACAAGCAACTTAAAACCAAAGTGTTCCTATGGCGAAGGTGACTTTCGTGTCATCGGTACAACCGCTCCTTTGAAAGACAGTCTCAATTCGCTCAAACTAGTGGGCCAGTTCGGTCACACCTTCAGTTCCTTTGTAAAAGGTAGGCTGGCAACTCATGAAGTCTTTGTAAGTACATCGGCGATGGGTGGCTGCCACACTCTCTCCAGTGGACATGCTAGTACCGCTGGTGTGGGCATTAGCTGCTGCTTGCTCTGCCAAAATTGCATTCACGCCATCGGCGATCGCCTTCCGAATATCTTCCGGAGTCATTACAGGTGTGGTGGTTGCGGTTTCAGGGGTAGCAGTTGTTCTTCGGGTCCGTGCCATGTTTCTATAAACATGCAAGGAACATAGGTTTAGAGGTCTTATAACACTAGAGTAGGATTATACGAAGAGTGAGGGAATCAAATATAGTCATCATGTTAATTACAACAATCCGAATCTATGGAGTATCCTAAGGGGCTCTAAGCGGGTTTTATATAACATTACGACATGTCTGAATCAAATCACAACATACATGAGAAATATAAAAGATCTAATTATCCTGCATAAATCAACAACTCATGAGACAGTATATAACAGAAAATGCAATATGAATATGAGAAGCAACCATGGAGAAACATAAATCAATATTAATATAGTACATCCACACAATAGAAGATTAATAACTTGTTCGATAGTTTGTTACAACATATGGATACAAGATTCCTTATTAATACAATATTGGTAGTCTAAGAGAACTCTTAGCTATACTAATACATCTCTGATCTATGGTCCTCTAGGTGCACCGTCCAGACGTCGCTGAAGGCTCATAATCATATCCATCAAGATCTCTACTGTCTGATCTTGGGCTCTATCTCTGGCGTGGAGATCCTCAACCATGAGTCGGTAAATCAGGACCTGAGAGCTGAGTTGGTCGACTACAGAGTCAAGTGCCTCTATCGCTGTCTGATCGAAGAAACATCATCGCGCAACACAGTCATAGTCTCTCTGACCTCCTCAAGCTGAGTACCCATGTGGTCAAAAGCTATCTCCATAGCTAGCTGACCTATGACAAGGTTCTCTACCTCATCTCCAAGAATCTTGACTTGCTCTGAGGGCAAATCATTCAGGATGCCAACGATGTAGTCTAGTTGATCCTCGTGTCGAGCTAGTCGGGCGGCGAGTAGGGGTACGGTGTGGTGAAGGGGTTCTCCGGTGACATGAAGACTCCTCGAGACGGTAGCGGATGAGCTTTCTCCTAGTTCAGCTGTGCTAGGGGCTCCTTTCTGGAACCTCCAATGGCGGATGATCGAAAGTAGGAAAGACCATCGGCGAGCGTCGACTCTCTTGTGAGTCTTGAGACGAACTGTTGCCTCTGCTGCAACCTGCGCGTAGGGATCTGAAGAAGAAGGGATCAAGTGACATTCCTTACCACTGGTCGGCAAAGGGTCGCTGTGAGTG
Organism: Artemisia argyi; assembly: GCA_030686995.1. Lineage (NCBI taxonomy): Eukaryota > Viridiplantae > Streptophyta > Magnoliopsida > Asterales > Asteraceae > Artemisia > Artemisia argyi. Next base: position 153,832,363 of record CM060685.1, read on the forward strand.
GTTTGGGATGTAGGCGGGGTAGAGGATGGTAGTGGCACGGTAGTGGTCTGTCGGTAGAAGATAGTAGGGGATGGAATAGAAGACGACGGTGCAGGTGATGGTGTCCTGGTGTGCTCAGGGGCTGGGGGTGGTATAGCAGAGTCTGCAGGTGCACATGCCCTCTTCCGGGCAGTGATCTTACGGACAGGGCCTCCCTCATGTCGGCGAAACAGACGGCCAAAGGGTTCGGGTTCATAGGGTTGAAGTCGTCTAACACGTCTTCGGCAGCGGATCGGACCAGTCGGAGAAGATTGAGAAGGGGAAGATGTGGGAGAAGGATTTTCTGAGTCGGATGCAGGTAAACTGTTAACGCTGCATGTGTCGATCAATAGCAGGTGGCATAGGCATCACTGCAGGAGCAAAGTCTGAAGTAGGAGACGCAGGGTCTTCACTTTCTGAGTCAGACGATACTGCGATGGGGTGTGGAGACATAGTACTGTAACAATCCCGAATAGTAAATGTAAGTTAAAATTATAAACGTGTTAGCCTTGCTAAAACTCATATAATAGGCAACATTCTTAAATGTTAGGAATACGTAGGCACGGAGGGCATGAGATATTTATTTATTTTTTTTACTATTTTTTTTAAAATGGTCCTTTTTTAAAGAGTAGTTATAGTCCAGTGTTTTAAAAATACACCTGGTTTGCTATAACCATGGCTCTGATGCCAATCTGTAACACCCTCTAAATTCGATTAACGACAGTGGAAGACTTAACGGGGTACTACGTAGTAGATCTTTGTCACAATCATAGTAAACGCTTTGAAAACACATTTTATCATTCATTTAAAATATTTGAGTACCAAAATAGTTTTAGAAAGACAAGTCATATCTTCGCAGATATGCTTTATTTAGTTGAATGATAAAGAAAACGTTTATTTTAGAAAACCCGTGCCCGGGTTGATGCCCTTCTCCGGGCCTTGAGCATCCATGCCTTAATTACTTGAGATAACATGCTAAAAGTCAACAAAAGTTGAGTGATGTCCATAGGTTTAAGTTTAAAGTTTGAACACAAGTAAGGGTGTTAATTGTATCGATAACCAACTAGCAAGTTCAAAATCAAGTTTTGTTATTGCATTAAGCTCATGACACGCAACGATTAGACAGACATCAATGTGTGTAGTAAACTAATATAAAAGGGGTGCCCTCAGGATAGGTCTTTGCTAGTAACCTATGAGTTGTTAAATATTGTGCGCCTAGTCGCTCATCCTAGCTAAACTAAACGGGGATTGTCAGACCCAAATAGATCTATTCCCAGATATTCACGTTCATTCGCAAGTGATTAAGGTTCATGATCGAGGGGCTTTTGGCAATAGCTACTTAAGCAATAAAAACATCAGGCATAGTATACTAAAAATCTTGTGTTCTAGTTTGAAGCATGTATCTCCCCACAAAAGAGTTTAAAAGTTTAAAGAGTGGGCAATGAACACACACCTGGATAGCTCGGTAGTACTAGTATCGTTATTCAGATGATAGGTGGAAATGGCTTCAACACACAACCTAAGTAAGATATATGGCAAGTTTTCAGAGTTTGATAGTCTAAGTTTAGTTTATCGCGAAAGTTGTATATTAAAGTTGATAAGGCGAAAAGTGTACTGCTTTTAAGGGGTCATTTAAGCCCGAATTCGTGATTATTTGATCAATTACTGCCCCAAATCGTTCCTTTTATCATTTTAGGTACTTTTGAGAAGAAATCTGGAAAAAAAAGCATTTTGGACGTTTTTGGAGCATAAAAGTGAAGAAAACGGCAAAGTCTCAAAATCTTGCTGGGAACAGTACCTGACGGCGTCAAGGCTTCACATATGACGACGTCAAGCTTGGCAAAAGAGGTGGAAGTGGGAAATAAACATGACGGCCCAGAACCTTTTCTTTGTAATTGACCTGACGGCGTCACCAAGGCCGTCAGGGTCAAAATACATGTGATGGCCGACGGCGTCAAGATTGGATCTAGGAAATACGACCCTTAATTTGGTGGCGAGTTGACGGCGTCACAAGCTACAACATGACACCGTCAGGATGTATTATCTATATATATTTTTTTCCAATTTTTCATTGTAAAGGGTGGAACATTAGGAGAACTTTTGGAGAGCTTAAACCCTAGACGAATTTTCTGTAATAATAAGGGTTTCAAACCTTGTTCCATCCATGCTTAATTGAAGATAAGTTTTCCAATAATCATACGATATGTCTATGTGTTGTGTGATTCTATCTTATGCTTGTCTTTCTTTTAACATGCTAGGCTAGGTTTTTATTGTGTTTGCTTAGATGTAGTGAAACCTAGATGTTGATTATTGGTTAATGGTTTGTTTATAATTGTTGTGGATGATTGTATTTGATGTTAGGCTTAAGAAAACTGGCAGACTTCCAATTGGCAACTTGCTTGAACGTCTTAAGAAACATGATCGGAGGTGTACTACGATTTTTGGTTGTATTTAAAGCATAAGCGAATTCTAGTGATCCCATGTTAGGAGCTTTTAGTCGGCTCGACATAGGAGTGAAGTAGGAGCTTATAGAGTTAGGGGAATATTGTACACGGCCCTACGACTAGTATTAAGGAATATAACCCGTCATCCATGCAATTGCAACAAGCTAATCAACCGGTAAAAGATATCTAGGGAGTAATGAAATCTAAGTAAACACATCTTCTCTTATTATTGTTTCCACCACATAATCACATTAGTTTATTTCATTTCTTTTTATTTTATTTTGATTGCATATTTAGTTAATTGGGTTAGTTGACTAGTAACTAATTCCGCCCACTCCTTCAAAACCCGAGATTTTACTTGCTTTTATAAAATATAAAAATACAAAAAGAATCATCCCTCACCTCTAGACCTAGTTTAGTAGACTTTCTAATCCTGGCGAACACTATTCCTGAGTTGAACGATAAATCCCCCGGCACTTGTCATTATACTATACTACAACGATTAGGTACATTGCCTGGCGGGGATTGCAAGCTTCTCAAGATCCGTTGAGAGGTAAAACCTGTTGCGAGGGCGCAATCTCACGCATCAAGTTTTTGGCGCCGCTGCCCGGGGAATAGTTATTGTCTAGGTTCGAATTTCTTTTTATTAGGTTTACTTGCTAGATTCCTTTCTAGTAATATTTTTATTTTTATTTTTAGGTTTCTTTAGTCTATCTCATTTCTTTGTTCTTGTGTTCGTAAACTATCTCGATGGAGAACAATAGCATTGATCGTTTGATCCCTGTCATTCGTGTTTTTCGTCGTAGAATTTTCCAACCACCCGTCCCAATTCCTGTAGTGGAAAATGAAAACCCACCTAACCTCTCACTTGACCATCACTTTGGCAATAATTCTGAAATGGAGGAGTCTGATCATGATGACGACCGTAGTATTAGCTCTTTTTATTGTACGGACTCCGATGAGGACCTAGATGATGGTGATGTTATCGATGATGATAGGATGGATGTTGATATGAGCCCTTTTGTCACACCCTCGCCGAAGGCGGAAACACGAGGTGCAACGAATCAATATACATTGCCAAAGAGAAATAGAACAATACCATAATTTACATTAAAGGAAAAGTATATCATTACAACATTGTTATAGCCGACCTTGGCAATTTAAAACATAAAGTTTGGTTTCCAAAAGATAGCATTTTAGTACATAATGATCCGTAGTGACATGTGATAACTTCATTATGCAAAGACCTTGAAGAAAAGCTTACTGACGATCACCTGAAATGCATGAGAGAAAACGGGTCAACTATGAAAATAGTTGGTGAGTATAAACGTTTTAAATAATAAGAAGAACCATTTGAGAAAGTTCGCCAGGCAAAGGCATTGTAAATCCACTCAGTTCCAAGTCCCGCCATAAGAGACTTGTAACCTGTGTGTTTACAACCCACTGCCTAAAAGTTATATGTCTGGTAGTCAAGTACAAGTGGTCAATATAGTTCACAATATGGGCACATAATATAATTCCAACCTCTCCGAACAAGGGAGGAATTTATAGTGTTGCTCCGAACAAGGGAAACTTTAAGTCACTCCACCAATAAGGCGAGAATTATTAGTCACTCTACCAATAAGGCGAGAATTATTAGTCACTCCACCAATAAGATGAGAATTATTAGTCACTCCACCAATAAGGCGAGAATTATTAAGAATGCTCCGAACAAGGGAGACTTTCGGTCACAGCACGTACAGTACATAAAGGTCAAAACAAGTCATAAGTTCGTAATAAAGTTCAAGTCATGTCCAATAGTTCAAAACAAGTTATAAGTCAAAGGAGTTCAATGAGTAACAATCAATTTAGTTCAATAGTTCATGCATCCACCCCAAAGAAGTTGAAATAGTTAGAAAAAAAGGGGTTTGTGAATACTCACCTTAACAAAAATACTTAACAAGCTCGAGAACAAAATACCAAAGTTCGATCTATGAACCCAACAAGCGTAGACTTTCTAGATACGACTAATACTTGAAATCTTCTAAGGATTGCCCAATATTTCCAAGGTGCTCATTACATAAAATCATGTGTACTATGTGAAGTTTGATAGAAATGTTGAGTTTGCAACTGGAGCGTATTATATCATATATAAAATATATCGGTGTGTACCTCTTTGAAGGTTGGATAGAAAACGTAGTCGTAAAGTATCGATGACTACACACGTTTAATAAATATAATATTAGACTTTGCATGCTTAAATCCTAACTTGCTAACACGTATATATATATAAGATGATTATATGAGATACGTGTATGCATGATATCGTGTATTCCTACTTATACAAACACGTATTCTTTTTGTTATCTACCATATCTGTCTATACATATTTAACATATTAACGTTATATTAACAGAATTACAATGAATTACATAATGCAACAAGTACACCATGTTAAGTCAATTAACGTACACAAGAAATTAATATTGTACTTAGTATATTACATTAAACAATATTTACATAGCAAATTAATTGGATGACACGTGTGATGTGTTTGAAAGACATGCATCTTGTGATACAATATGATAATTATTAGTTATATAAATAATTTGATGATTAGCATGCAGGTATAGTTTGATCTCGGTAATTACTAAAGTTAAGTCTTTAAGTCACGAAATTTAAAATCGGGTAACATAAAAATATAATACTTATAAAAATGTTAAAACTTAAAAACATAAGTTATAAACACGTAAGTCATAAAAGGTGCAAGGTTTATACAAAAATTAAAAAAATAATTATTGTACATATAACATATGACTATAAGAAAAATAAAATATATAAAACACATAGACTGACCATAATCTAGCGTTGGTTACGAATTAAGCGTACGCGATTTAATTTACGCAATTACTTATAAAAGTAATATTACTTAAAATTTAAAATAATAATAAGTCAAAATAAATAGTCTAATTATAGTCTGAAATGTACGAGTTGCTACACCTTTTAAGCATGTTGATCTTAGAACTAGAATTGAAAAAGATAACTTCTTTAACATGCAATTCCCTTGTAAGATTGGATTTAGGAGCTTTGATGCATACCTTAACTCATCCTTGCCTATGAACATAATCTCACGTGCCAACTATAATAAAATCATGGTAAAAGAGTTAGCATATCAGGGAAGTAATATTGTCGCTAGGAATGAACCATTGCACGTGTTTGTCGGAAGTTTCATATATATGGTTGATTTTATTGTTATGGAAAACTTAGGAGAATTCATTGATGAGAAGTTAACCCAAATCATATTTGGAGAACCCTCTAAACGGTTAACCAAACTTGATGAGAAACTTATGGATGGGTTGATCACCTTTTTGGATGGGGATGAAGATTTTGTTTACCAAATGCCACGTACACACCCTAGGTTTAAGGACCACTCAATTGAGGCATGCAACAGAATTCCCCCGATCAATTTGTTGAGTGAGAATGATAAAAGGAAAGGACTTAAATATCCCCATGAAAAGAATAAACGATATTATCGTGGATGTTTAGAGTTAAGTGATGATTATAAGAGAGATGAAGCAACGATTAGATGGCTCACACTTGGTTATGTGAGCGTTAGTGACACTAGGTAGCCCGTGACCTTGAGTCTTGCTACAAGACTCGTAAATAAAGAAAAGTGCTTCTTGGGAGGCAACCAATGTTTTGTGTGTTTTTATTTGTTTGATTTTATTTGTTTCCGTATGCGTGTTTTATTTTTATTGTTGGTGAATCTTGTTTCAAAGTAAATTGTGAAAATGCTTTATTTTGTTTTTAACTTCGTCTTAATTACATATAAAGGTATTTTGCAAAAGCTAAGTGTAAGGGAAATCCAAATTTGTTTATAAGAACGAAAATGAGTATGATTCACTACAATATTAAATGAGCATGTATATTAGTATTTGTTAGAGTCAAAAGCTTGTATCGAGTCATGATGATGTTTTGCAGGATTTTCCAGGAAATAAGGCATAAGTTTTTCTAGAAATTTTTTAGAAACTTAACAAAAGGTTTTTCCAGGAACATTCTGACGGCGTCAGGAGTTACAACCTGACGGCGTCAGGTACTAAAATTCTAAAAATTTTGCGAATTTTGTTTAAACCGGAGTCATAAAGTTTTTGCTGATTCTTTAGTTTTATAAACTCCAGGAAATCTGCAAACATTCATTCCACAAGCATTATATCTTAATTTTTTTTCTAGGATTTTTAGTATATATAAATTGCCGCCAATTTTACGCGAGGTTTGCCTTGATTGTTTTCTCAGGTTTAATAGTTATATATGACAAGAAGATGATTTATATTTCTGTAGAGAAGCTTTCAAAGTTCATTTTCTTGGAGGAAGATCTAACCTTGTTGACACACTATCCACACCGAACGAATCAGGGGAGTATTTGTTTTCATTCTTTTACCTACTTTACTTTTACATCATTTAATTGAACATTGGGGACAATGTTCATCCTAAGTGTAAGGGGAGGGTAAATGATGATACCTTATAGGATACAATTGCACTTGAGTTTGTTTATTCGATAGTAGGTGTGTAATAAAACTAAGAGAAATACTTGCTAGGGCAATTTTAGCGCCAAATTAAAATTTTTTTACAACATTTAGGAGTGAAACTTTAGCCTTAACAAGCGTCTCATGGATAGGAGTTGTATGACTAGCACAAAACCGTACCACTTAAAAATTTTTCCACCCAAATATGTGAGGTTCGCCTTTACATTTGATAGGAAAAGCATTCATTATTAGTGCTTATGAGTGTACCGGCAGTATTTAGATTCTAGAACTTGCGTTAGTGATGCATCCTGAGACCGCTAGTGAGACTACATTCGTGTAGTTAGGATTTACTACATGATAATAGGCATTAGGATCACCCTTGTGTTTAAACCCGTATCATAATTACTTGACTTGACCATTTAAGTCATATTACTTGACTAGTGAAGTCAATTAATTTTTCGCACACCTTAGCGTTGTACTCATTTTTAGTACACGATACCCCTAGTACACCCCTCTGAGCCTATCTTTTCGTTTCTAACTTTAAGCATCTTACTTAAAGGAAGAATTTGTTTACAATCCACCCAAATGTGCAACCAAATCGCCTTAGCCTTCCTTGTATGCACTCATCTTTAGTGCATTATTGTTACATGTTTAAACCCTTAGTTAACTATCTAATTGATTACATGGTTGCTAAGTCGAGTCATATCTTGTACATATTGTTTTGGGACGATTGGGACTCATGGGTAAAGTACTAGTAATATGGAGTAATGGGGAAGACATCAATTTATTACCCCCATATGTGCGTCAATATTTAAAAAGTACTCCAAGTGTTTTGATTATCTTGATTCGAGTCATTAGAGTAGTTTATTGTAAAGTATGTAAAAATTCAAGTGTAAGGGGAATGAAAATTCCCTATGATGTATTATTTTGGATGGTAGGGCAAGAGTGTATGAAAAAAAAAATCAAGAAAGAAAAAAATAGAAAAAGAAAGAGAAAAACATACGGACTACCATCCCGTTTCATTTTATGTTTGTTTCATAGTTTGTTAGATTTTGATTAGCTTAAGTCGAGTCGAGTCGAGTCTTGGCTTAGCAACGCTATATTGTACATGTAATTAACTAAGATGATTAACTCGCCACCAGTAAATATTGCCTTTATCCAACAAAACCGTGTTTTCCATATCCCTACACCTAACGTTATAACCCTTTAAAAGACCTCTTTGATAGTTTATCCTAGGTGCTTATGCCAAGTGGTGGAGGTTTGATCCTTTCCCAAGCCTATGGTAATCTATTTGCTATGACAGGTAGTGAGAGATGTTTTCCATTTCCATATTGTGATATATACTTTATTACACCCGAGAGATGTGAGTATCTAAACATTATTTGTGAGGTGCTAGTGTATGACCTCTGTACTTGTTTTTGGTTTTTAGTGGAACGATTATTTGTTGTAATTACTTTTATATTAGTGTTAAATGGCCCCTAACTTGTATTTTGATTAGAATAAAAGCGCATTTGCTTGAGGACAACCAAATCTCAAGTGTAAGGGTATTTGATAAGGCGAAAAGTGTACCTCTTTTAAGGGGTCATTTAAGCCCGAATTCGTGATTATTTGATCAATTACTGCCCTAAATCGTTCCTTTTGTCATTTTAGGTATTTTTGAGAAGAAATCTGGAGAAGGAATCATTTTGGACGTTTTTGGAGTATAAAAGTGAAGAAAATGGCAAAGTCTCAAAATCCTTGCTGGGAACAGTACCTGACGGCGTCAAGGCTTCATACATGACGGCGTCAAGCTTGGCAAAAGAGGTGGAAGTGGGAAATACACATGACGACCCAGAACCTTTTCTTTGTAATTGACCTGACGGCGTCACCAAGGCCGTCAGGGTCAAAATACATGTGACGGCCCAGAGGTCACTTTCTTCTTGACGGCGTCAAGATTGGATCTAGGCAATACGACCCTTAATTTGGCGGTGAGTTGACGGCGTCACAAGCTACAACGTGACGCCGTCAGGATATATTATCTATATATATTTTTCCAATTTTTCATTGTAAAGGGTGGAACATTAGGAGAACTTTTGGAGAGCTTAAACCCTAGACGAATTTTCTGTAATAATAAGGGTTTCAACCCTTGTTCCATCCATGCTTAATTGAAGATAAGTTTTCCAATAATCATACGATATGTCTATGTGTTGTGTGATTCTATCTTATGCTTGTCTTTCTTTTAACATGCTAGGCTAGGTTTTTATTGTGTTTGCTTAGATGTAGTGAAACCTAGATGTTGACTATTGGTTGATGGTTTGTTTATAATTGTTGTGGATGATTGTATTCGATGTTAGGCTTAAGAAAACTGGCAGACTTCCAATTGGTAAATTGCTTGAACGTCTTAAGAAACATGATCGGAGGTGTACTACGATTTTTGGTTGTATTTAATGCATAAGCGAATTCTAGTGATCCCATGTTAGGAGCTTTTAGTCGGCTCGACATAGGAGTGAAGTAGGAGCTTATAGAGTTAGGGGAATATTGTACATGGCCCTACGACTAGTGTTAAGGAATATAACCCGTCATCCATGCAATTGTAACAAGCTAATCAACCGATAAAAGATATCTATGGAGTAATGAAATCTAAGTAAACACATCTTCTCTTATTATTGTTTCCACCACATAATCACATTAGTTTATTTCATTTCTTTTTATTTTATTTTGATTGCATCTTTAGTTAATTGGGTTAGTTGACTAGCAACTAATTCCGTCCACTCCTTCAAAACCCGAGATTTTACTTGCTTTTATAAAATATAAAAATACAAAAAGAATCATCCCTCACCTCTAAATCTAGTTTAGTAGACTTTCTAATCCTAGCGAACACTATTCCTGAGTTGAACGATCAATCCCCCGGTACTTGTCATTATACTATACTACAACGATCAGGTACACTGCCTGGCGGGGATTGCAAGCTTCTCAAGATCTCTTGAGAGGTAAAATCTGTTGCGAGGGCGCAATCCCGCGTATCAATAGTGTATTGTTTTGTTAGTTGACTCGTAGCAATTTAAATGTGCGTGTTTAAATGCCTGAAGTTCAAGAACAAAAGTTATCTTTTAGAATATAATCTTGTGAGCATGTTCTTGTTGACGTAGTGTAGAGATTTTACGAAAAAGAACGAGGTCGGTGGTTGGTAAAATAAAATTCGGGTTTAAGCTTTGGTTAATCGTTTTAATTATTTTCTTATCATAGTATTATATATATATATATATATATATATATATATATATATATATATATATATATATATATATATATATATATATATATATATACATATACGGAATGTGAAGTTAAACGTCGAGAGGTTACGAAGGTCGGTGTGATTGACAAACGGTGGATAGGTGTCGAAAAGTGAAATGGGTTTGAGAGAATGTGTTAATTGTTAAAGGTTTTCTATTTATCATTTTCGTTATTACGTTATATATATATATATATATGTATATTTATTTATTTAACAAAAAGTGCTTGATCGAATCGGTTTTATTTAAAATACTTATATATATAAAATATAAATTATAACATTTATATTTTATTAAAAACCTTAAAGTTTTGAAAAGTTTACATTTTAACCCCCTAACGGCGTAACTTTACACCGTTAGTCCAAAACGTTATTTATTTTCACTTATAGTCCAAAACTCTTTTATATTTACATTTTATATCCAAAACTTTCTAGATTTATAGTTTTCATCACAAAAATGCCAAAACGATAGTTTTCCCTTAAACTTTTCATATTTATAGTTTTAGTCCCTCGGTTAGGAATTTTTGCAAATTTAGTCCAAATTTCACCAACATGAAAACCTAACATTTTTATTTTCTAAATAAGTTGAAAATAGCTTATTTAAGCTATGAAATAGCTTATTTGACCAAAAGAGCTTATTTTGAGCTTATGGGCCGTTAACAAGCTAAAGTTAGGCCCGTTAAGGTTTTTAAAATCTTTGGGCTTGGGAAACTATTGGGCTTAGCTTTGGGCGTGTATTTGGACTCTAAAAACTTTAGAAAACAGCTTATACAATCAGCTTATCACATAAGCTTATTTTTGGCTTATAAGCCAAAACGTTAACCTGTAATGTTTATAAAAACGCGACAAGCTTTGAGGTTTAACGAGGGATCGTGTGAGTTTATGGGAGTGAGTTTAAGGCCTAGCTTATCAGTTTACCATGTGAACTAATGGTTTATGCCATAAAAATGATATGTCGCGTGTATAGTTTAGAAAATACATGACCAAAGCATGTCGACCATAACCATGGCTAAAGTAGTTTTTGTGTTCTAAAATATTCGAAGTGTTGGGAAGCTGAAATCGTATATGCCATGTAACTTAGGAACGTGCCATTTATAGTACTTATAAGTGGTTATTAGTGTAATGTATCTTAGTAAACTTGGTTTATATCGTGTTAAACTTATAGTTTAGCCACTAATACTTATACGTTATATCTTAATATTAACGAGAAAATGGTTAAAGTAAACGTGTAGTAATAAAATAAAACTCAAGGGAAATATTAGAAAGGGTGGTCGTAGCTTACCTCACCAAGTATTGGTGGAGTAGAGACGATACTTGGAGACTAGAAACGAGCAAGGAAGGCTTGAGCTTGACTCCTACGTACACACAAGTCACCAAACGTATAGTATGGCTTGGTATGAGGCTCCCAAACTTAACCAAATTAATACGTTACCAAAGAGATTTTAGAAACAAGTTTGTGAGTGGAATTGAGATTTAGGAAGGGTACATGAGTCGTATACATGCATGTAGGCATGCATATATATATAGGAGACGCTTTTAAAAACGTGAGAAACATGAACTTGGTGACCAAGGGAGTTGGGTACGAGAAGTAGGGATCAAAATAGTGTAGTAATGATGTAAATTGTTGGTGGATCCTCCTTGTGCACAAACGAGTAGCAAGAAAACAACAAAGGTTCATGGTTTGCGTTTGGATTGTGATAAAACATGGTCAACAAGGAGGTTTTGAGGATTCTCATGCAAATAGTGAAGTTGGTGCATGATTTCGTCCTTGTGGAGTCTCTTGCCGAAAGAAAACAACAAGAAACATGAGTGGAAGTTGAGATTATGGGTTTTAGAAAAGGTCAATTCCTCTTAAACAACGCATGACTCTTCTATGAGACCTCATGGCTTCCTCTTAAGTCAAAACGAGTAGGAGAGGGGGAGGTTTACATGTATACGTCCTTGTGGTATCTTAACGAGAGAAAAACAACAAGAAAACATCATGAGGGTTTGTCTTGACTCATTTGTGGGTTGTGAAAGTAAAAAAATGTATTAAAAACGTGTTTAAGGAGTTTTGTGAAACTTTGGTGTCAAGTTTAGAAGGATACGAGGCATAGGGAACTTAGAAACAAATTTTGGTTCTTTTGGACATGTAAAAATGAGGTTAAGCTTTGATTGATTTTCAAAGACTAAACGTACATGTTAGGAAAAATAGTTTGTCACGTATGATTCTTGGGTAGGAGGAGTAACGAGTAGTGTAAAAATATTTACGTGTCGTTTGGAAAAATTGAGAGTAAACGGGGCAAAGTAAACGAGGGTTGAGGCATGTTTCGAAAATAATAAAAAGGAAAATTGGGCTTGGTTTTGGTATTTGGTTTTGGGCTTGTGGTGTGGGTAGACTGGGCTAACGAGAAAGAAAAGAAAAGAAAGAGTAAAAGGATCCGTTTGGTTTGTATCAAAACTGAGCCGAGGCCCAATGGGGTTTGTAGGCCCAATAGGTTTGTCTCGAAAGTTGTGTCGAAGTTAGGAGTAGTTACTGAGTGTTCGTAGAAGTTTTTGTGAGCTCGGGAATTTATTAGAACGTATTTGGTTAGTTATCGGACTATATATATATATATATATATATATATATATATATATATATATATATATATATATATATATATATCACATTACTTAATAAACGTTAGTTATAAAAATTAATTCGCGATACTTAGACTATCTAGGTTCGTGTGTAAGCGCGTTCTAAGGTAAACGGTGATCACAAACGACGTTGTGATTATAAAAGTATATCTCGACTAACAAACAAAAATCATAAGTTTGTATTTACTATTCATGAGGGAAAATTACGGGTGGTTACATTAGGGTTCATGGAAAAAATCGACCCCCCCCCCAAAATTAGGGTTAGGGTTTCGAAAATTTAAAAAAAAAATTAAAGAAAAAAACCCCTAGATCCAAAACATGTATCTAAAACTATTAAAGATACGATTTTTATTATGTTTTAGCAATCAATTACATGTTATACATGGCTCGTGATGACACTGTTAGAATTTTAATATCATGACAATCATATAAACAAAGTACACACGTATGCGGAAGCTATGGATCAAGTATAACATATATTTATTAAAAAAACATAAATAGGAACGTACCGTATGCAATTTTGAATTCTTGAACAATTGAAGAAACCTAATTAGGGTTTAATTAGATCTATGACAAACCCCTTACCTTTTTGTTTATCGATCTCTTGATAACAACTATAGTGAGTTGTTACCTCGTTCTTGTACACACAAATTAAACCGTATTAAGGTTATGCTAGTAAAACACAAGGATTAATTTTTGATGAACAAAAATTCGATCCACAACCCTAAGGGGTTTGTACGATCAGTTTTAGGGAAAAGAAGGAGAGGAAAAAACACTTAGGGATAATGTGTGTGTAAAGAGTACCCAAACAATGACCCTATGTGTTTGTATATATAGTAATTGGAAAACTTGGAGCAAAAGCTAGGGCATGGGTTGCCCCTTACCCTTGGCCGGTCTAACTAAAGCCCAAGGAGGGACTCTAGAACCTTCTCTTGTTTCCAAATTGTATACAAACCATTCTTTCCTTATTTGCGTCTAACGGTCGTTAGTCCCTTTACTGTTAAGTACTAACGATCGTTAGACCTTGTGCATAATAATAAATATATTAATTATTATTCCTTAATACTCATTTGTAATGTGTCCAGTCCCGAGGTCTCGGGTTTGATACTAAACATTTACATATTAATATTTATCCATATATTTAACAGAAATGTGTGGTCCAGAGATTGTTAATGTGTGTGTGTTTTTGTTGTGTGGGGTTGGGATAAAAGTAAGTGATTATCCTAGTTAGTTGATGAGTTGGAAATAAAATTTTTATGTGGCAATTTTTTTATCAAAAATACAAGTAGTAACCGGCTAAATGGCTAAAAGGTCACCGGGTACACACAATGTACCAAATTACAAAGTTTAGTCATACTTTAGGGAAAAAAAAATACTACACACAATGGTAAAAAATATGTCAACTTTGATGCTTTTTTAGATAATTTTCTCTTATATAAATTTGCAGCGTGAATTGGAGAATTTTGTTTGTGTTTAATATTTAGACAAGTTCAATCCACCAAGAGGCATTCGCTATATTGACAAAACCTCGCATTTGTGTTGGTCTTCAGTTTTTATTTATGTATTGCTGATGAATACGCATTCCAAAATGTCCCCAGCTAGCTTCATGTTTATTCGCACAATGAGATTCGCCTACCCGCCACCTTTTTTTATATTTTTAGGGATAATTTTATAACATAGCACCTTGTTGCATGCTCCATGTATATTACAAAACTTAGTCTTATGAAAGCAGAAAATAGTTTTTGGACTATTAGTCGGAAACAAGGGAAGTGGAACATTTTCTCAAGTTAAATGCCTAGTTTTATACGATAAATTGTATGATAACCAATATGCAAAATGCGAAAAGATACGTCGATAAATTATGACATTGACCTTTTTCTTTACATATAGCTTTGAAAAACATTACAATATCGATGAGAATACAAAATTTTAAGAATCTCATCACAAAAATTAAAAGGCACTTTTGCATCCTTGACATAGACGATGATGATTCCATCGATACTCAATACCACCGGAGCGAGTTGAAAGGTAGGATATAAATAGTCATACCCTTTATCCGTGGATAGAGGGACTAAAATAAAAAAGATATCACACAGTGTCTAGAACCACTTATTATTAGGTTTCACTTAATTTGTTTGCATGCTTATATGTTTGAATCATTTGTGTTTGAATAGCTCATCTAGTTCTTGATTATTGGTCTCATGTATGTACTCTTGTTGAGAGTTTGGTTTCACCTTATGCCCCTTGATACGGAACAAATTGAGGAGTTCGCTTGTATGTTCATGGATGAGTGGGAATGGGCCAAATTAGTGAAAAGTGTTAGATTATGGACATTATTTTTGTAGTCGTATGTTAGGATCGAACTCGAGATCACGGGATTGCACACTTTACGTATAAGAGTTAAAGTTTAATAATTAAATGTAAAAGTTTATATTTAATTATTTATTACACAAATATATATAACAATCGTTAGTATTTAACGGATAATGACTAACGACCGTTAGACGAATATAAGGAAAGAATGTGTATGATTAATTGGTAAGTCAAGAAGCATCCGGAAGCCCCCTTGGGCCTTGAACCGATCGGGCAACCCAAAGGAGGGCACCTCCTTTATTTTCTTGAGCTCCAAGTTTCATACACTATATATACAAGGCTAAGGGTTAAAGGTTTGTATCTCTTGTGCAAACACACAAACCCTAAACTTGTTTTTCTCTCCTTGTTTTCTTGTAGTCGATTAAACAAACACCCTTAAAGGGTTGATCGATTTTCTTTATTAAACAAAAGGTTTTGGTTTAATTTTGTGTTCTAAAAACTTGCATTACTTTAACTTGTTATAGTACGTGTGTACAAGAACGTGATACAATCACACTATTGATTGTATCTTGGATTGAATAACAAAAAGGCAAGGGGTTATTCTTATAATCCACATAAACCCTAATTAGGGTTCTTGAGTTGAAGATTGCATTTGATTCTTGTTTGGGCTAGAATCACAAAAGTATGTTTACTATTTATTATTGATTAATTAATTACATGCTATATGATCTTGTTATAACGCTTCCGCATATGCTTACTTGATGTTATTGGTTTACTTATATGCATGTCATGATATTATAATTCCAACAGTTGCATCAGAGAGCCGTTATAATGTGTAATTAATTATCAAAACGCATAAAAATTGAATCTTGATTCGTTTAGTTACATGTTTTTAGGGTTTTCATATTCCTAAACCTAATTGTTTATGTGGGTCGATTGACCCTTGTAGTTTCTTAGGGTTTTGGTTTTGATTTTTAATATGATTAGAAATCCTAGGATGTCATGTTTATGCGTTTTAGTAAACGATCTTGGTGCAATATGTTAATTGTTAAGCATAATCCATGAAAAGTGCATATTTGCATGGATTTGATTGTGTGATTATTTACATTGTTTAAATTGATGAACATGTAAATTTATTAATAGATGTCGAATTAGGGAAGACTCCAATATTAAGTAATCAATTATGTGCTATGTGGTGTTTGTTTAATTTTGGCTTACGCAATCGATTTATCGATGTATGGTGGCTCTTTTTCTTTTGAAGAAGAAAGCCTTAATTGAATAAATGCATAATACACCTAGATTGATTATTAATAGGATTATTGAATAATATTTGCATGTGGCTACATGTTTTATACATATTTAATTGTTATGTTACGTATATGTTTATTTGGTTGTGTTATTTTTTATTATGCATTACTTGTTTTTTTTTTTTGTTTATTATTGATGTGAGATATGTTTATAAACGAAAAAGGGTAATTTTTGAATAGAAAAATAATATGGACTAAATAAATGGCGAAATTGTTTTGGTTTTAAGAGTCTAAATTTCAAAGGATTGGTTGATTGATGTTTTTGTACATAGTGTGCGAAATGCGGACCAAAAGTCGCCATACAATGTGCTTGTAGAGAGGGGTTATTAAAGATCATGCACCTACCGGTTCTCTACAACCGCTTGTGTGCCGATTCTAGACTTACCTATATCACTATATTACGTACATTGTCATCTTAAGGGTGAATTCACCACAATTCCACAATGATTATCTGAAACACTAAGCTTTAGGGCTTATGCAAAAGTACGATATAAGTGGACGATAATTGTTGGTAATTCTTTAATTGGTGAACCCGATACCTCAATCAAAACTTTGTTATTTTACTCTTAGTTAATTGGTAATAAAAATGTTTTGTAAAACCAATGTCATGAAGTTGTATGCATGCTTCTTCATACATTATTTTGATTACACGTCAAAATTTATACCCTTATAAAATTAAGTCGAATGCCATCTAATTAAGAACACTTGAAGTTGTAGTTTACGTCATGTGAGAGCTTGGCTAGATTGCAATGGAGAGGTAAATTTCATAATCATTGCTAGCAGATCAACTGATGTAATGGATTTATGAGTTTGCAGTTTTTAAGTTAGACGACTTAAATTGAGTAGGAAGTGAGAGCTTGGACTCAAGGCATTAGATGGGGATGAAACATGCTTACTTTGCAAAAGTTTTGTGAAAGTAAATCCCATAATGATCTAAGAATTTCAATATGATATTGGCAATTATTGTTCGACACTTACCTTGTTGAATACTATCATTACTAGCAGATCAACTGATGTAATGGTACTATGTCAATTTGGATCCTAGCTTTAAGAAAATACTATGGTTTATATGAATATATTTACCAATGGGTATTTTATTTTCTTAAAGACCTAATTGTCAAAAATACTGAAATTGAATTTTGTAATTCGTTTTAATGTATTAATGCAACGTTCAAACCGTAAACGCACTTTGGGCTTTGGTAAATTGATCCCGTTCAGTTTTCAAACAAATGTTTGATTAAGAATAATTTACTTAAAAGACAAAAGAAGTCTCCTTTCTATGAAAGAAGAGTGAAATACAATCCTATTTCTTTTCATGAATGAAAAGGATAATAGGAATATTAGATATGTCTAAATTCTAATATAACTCATAGCAAATTTTTAATAGTTAAGAAAATTGTGAATATTTTCCATAAGGATCTCATCATCCTCATTTGGTGATTAAATTCTTAGTAACAAATTTGATATTTAGTTAACAGAAAATTATGTATGACATTTTATGAGTTATTAAAATTAGAAGCTATACTAATTATCGCAAAATGGTAAAAGACAAACTAGTTTATTGATCTAGTTGAGGTGCTACATACATTGAAGGATGATAGACCTGTTAAGAAAAAATTGCATGCCCAAATTTTCAAGTTAATAGCATTTGGTGGATAGTCCATCATCTACATAGTAGGATACACACTTTAGTGCATAAGTAATTGTTACGTATGGACATTCAAAGGTGTAGGAAAGTTAAAAGCACACTATTTTCTTTCACTGGATATGAAACATTTACAATGTTGTCAAATTCAGTGGGAGTATTGTTTACTTATTAATGAATAAAGAATTATTGTAATGATTTTAATTTAGTGGGAGTTACAAGCTTTGACATCTTGGTAGCTAAAGATAATTACTTTCCAAGTGTAGACACTCATACTTTTAAGGATAGTCTTGTACGTTTCCTTACTAGACATTGTTGTTCTATAACTACTTGTTATGCTAAAATCTATGACACAATCATATTGATCACATAAACAAATGCATGGCGTGATGTTTATCAACTATATGAGGTTGTTCCATGCACAAGTGGGAGAAATATTATCTTTAATGTGTGCAAGAAACAACTCATAAAGATATGATGGATTCTCTTGACTGCAAGGTAAGAGAATAAAGTTCTAATATGAATTATACTAATCTAATTCAAGAAACACATGGTGTTACAATTTATGTTATGTGAGAGCTTAGCTAGATTGCAACATCAAGGTGAATTTCATATTTTCATTACTAGCAGATCAACTAATGTAATTGAACTATGAGAATTTACAGTTTCTAAATTAGATAACTATTAGAACATGTGTCAATATGATATCAAGACTACTTTAATTAGAATATTTATGAATTCATGGAATAACATAAATTAATTAAGTAATCTAATGCTGCTTCAATCTGAATATTTATGTGTTCTTGGAATGACATAAATAAATGAAGAAATAATGTTACTTACATTATTGTGAAGTAATAAATTAACTTGAAATTACTATTGAAACCAAGAGATGGTGTGATGAGTGTGTAAATACTCATCATTTTAAGTCAAATCTAAGCTGCAAAACGATCAAAAATACTCAAAAACGCACCAAAATGCGAACAAAATCCCAAAGATCGTATTTTATATGTTTCTGATGAAAAACGAGTGAAAAAAAATGAAAAACGAACAAAAGTTACATATTTTGCAGTTTCAGTCCCCCGACTTTCAAAATTTTACAAAACTAGTCCCTGGTCAATCATTTTCAAAGAAAAGTCAACCCTTGCTTTTAAAAGTCAAAAATAAATCACAAATGATCTTTGGGTGAAAATTTTGAAAAGTTACAATTGTGGTCCCGCAAGTTTGCAATTTTGGCAATTTTGATCCCCGGATAATTTCAATGTGGAAAATGAACGTCAACGGACTTTTGGGAATTTAATATGTGGCAAGATTGGTCCTTTGGTGAACTTTGGATACTTGGCAGCCTTGGTCCCGAGAATTTCAGCAATTACACTTTTGGTCCTTGAGATAAACCACTAAAACCAAACGGACCAAAGTATTTACATGGACTTAATACCAAAACCACAAATCCACCCTTTCCAAGCCCACGTTTTTTATTACCTAAGCCCAAAAACAATATAAACCCACCTAGCCCATCCCCTTATTTGTACGTTTAATAAAACCTGCATCCCCTCCAACCCTAACCCTAAAAGTTATTATACGTACTCCCCATCTCCCCCACTCACTCAAAACTGAATAAAAAACTCCACCACCAAAACCACCGCGTGATCACCTCCAGCCAAACCATCACCATCTTTCCCATCAACCTCAAACCCAATCCCCAATCCCACTAAACCCCCTCTAATCTATACCTAACACCATCAACAAATCATGGAGTGACAAGCTGGAGATCCACAACACTTGTTGGGCGCCAAAGTATGATTGAAAGGCTGTGATGAGTTCAATTTAATCCAAAGGTGAAGAGTAATCTCAAGGAAACACAAGCTGATGTGGAACCCATTGAAACCCTAAGAAGATGAAGACAAAGAGGAGGCTAATTGGTACCTACCACTTCTTAGTTTAGTATAAATAGGTGACTAATTGTAAGCCAAAAGGGCATTCGAATTCTATTTTTCATCTCATCTCTTTTGTAGTTTGTAATCGTTGTTTATTTTAAAACCTTAGTTAAAAGTGTAATCTGAATTTTCAAGCTTTAATGGAAATCGAATTTTAAAGTTTCTCTTAATTATTGTTTAAGTTTCAAAGTCTCTTTTTATTTTGCTTGGTGTTTGGAATTTCAATGTGAAAACAAAAGTCAAAAAAAAAAAGGGAGACAAAAATTCCAGAAAAGAAAGTAAGTCGGAAAAAAAAAAAGAAGCAGCAGGAAAAAGCAATGAAAAAGAGTAGCAAAAGCTTGGATAGGAGTAATGGTTTAGAGCTCGGGTGAGCATATAGGTGGTCCTTGGTTCGCGACTTCATACTCGAAGTTCAAGTAGGCTTTTACAACTGATTTTGATCGTAATCTGTAGTAGTTATAATTATCTTTTATACTTGTTAATTTCTGCTTAAATGAAATTGAAGTAGCTTAATATTAACTGTTTAGGTTAGTTTGTTTAGCACACTAGTAATTTGCTTAGAAATAAGATTAGGAGTGTAGTGTTTTGGTCATTGTGGGATGCTGGTATACTTTCTGTTCGAAGGGTGTCAAACTCAGTTTTTGGCCCATTTTCAAAACGAGTTCTAGGACTCATTAACTAATGAAAATCAGTTTGGTTTGTTGATTTAAGCAGCCCACCAGCTCGTGTGTTAATCTTAAAAAAGAAAATCTGAATTTGGAGTGGATTCGCTTAGTGAAAAGTAGGCGAAAAGTTGGGTGTTCGACCAAATTAATACCCTGCTTCATCAGTCTTTGAACCAACTTCGGATTAGTGTAGAATGCTCAATAGTTGGAGTTAGGCCGTGGAAATTGTGGTTTTAGGAAGCCCTCTAGGTATAGTTTATAGACTTGCTTTTAGTTTAGGAATAGCTGATCATCTAATGCCATTTGTTAAGCCATTTTTAAGCCTTGTTGGGGCTGTTTGCTGGTCTGCTACTGTTGATATAAAACTCAGTTTGGAGCTGAGCTTGTGAATCTCTCATTGTTGCTTGATCTTGTTGTTCCACTTGATTACTGTTGTAGATTAATAGTGTTATTGTTAATTCGACTATAAAAGAATCTTGGGGTTGTGTTGCTTATTTGAATTGGTCGATTTTTAATGGTGTAAACTGCTGCTACTGCTTGTTTTAGTCCTTGTGTTCGTTGTGTTATTTTTTTTTTGGTTGGTCTCATATTATACCTTTGATTGTAGTTGTCATTCGTCGGTGTTGTTGCAACCTTAACTGTTGTCAAAATATTTGAAACTTAAAGTTACTTAGACCACTTAATGAAGGGTTAAGAGTAAAATGAAGTTTGTTAAATTTTGTTTTAAATCTGCGTGAAAAGCAATCAGTAACCAGTGGAAAAGTAAGTTTTAAGGTTGCGTGCAAGTGAGGAAATAATTGGCAAAAAGGTATAGAAAAGAATCGAAAAAAAATAATACAAAGAAAAAAAATGCAAAACCAGGGATCGAACCCTGGTCTCACAGCCCAAATCATACCATCACAACCACTGCGCCCTTGGCTCTTTTTCAGATACTCTTTGCACAATTTAATACTAGACCTTTGTTGAGTCATTAAACCTTAATAAGCCTACCGGCTTATAACTACTTTTCTTGGCTTATTTAAAGAGCTTATTTGCCAGCTTTAATTTTTCTTACATCTCTTTTGATCTTTTTGATTTTCCAGAAAAATTCCACAATTTTTAGAATAGCACAAGTATTTACTTTAATTTTATTCCATTTAATTAGTTTTTAAATTATAATAAATAGGATTCTTAATGAAAAATTAATTTTCTTTTGTTTTTAAAATTCTCTTTTGTCTTTTAGTTCGTAAGAAAAATATTTTTAGACCCGTAGGACCTTCATAGCTTAAATTTTACGTTTTAATTTACGCGTGACGTTTATTTAGAATGAACGTTACGTTTACTTGTTTAATTTGTGAATTAGGATTCCCGATGCCTAACTTTGTTTTCCCGTAGCTTTTTAGGTACTTTTAAATAATTATTAGCATACCTTAGTTTATTTTCTCAATTGGGTTACGTTTAACCAATTTTCGTTTAATAATTCTTAACGTATTCACAAAACCAAATAACCTTTCCAATCATACAAGATTTTAATCCCAATCTCATTCGAAGCTTTCCATTCACACCTCGTTGGGGTACGGCTCGGGAAATCACTTCCCGGTCTCACAATTTGAATATCACTTTCACAAGTCTTGCGAGGTAATCGTTTTCCTAAACGGTTTACTCGTATTACTTCACGTTTAGTTGTCTCACGACAAATTAAACTTCACGTTTGTTGATATTTTGATAAATTGTTGTTTACACACCAAAACACAACGAATCAAATGGCGCCGCTGTCGGGGAGGCTGTGTGTCGAAAGTCTCGATAAGGTTTAGACGATTAGTCTTGTAGAACCTTCGCAAGAAGTTACGCTTTTATAAAACATATAAAAAACCAAAAATATTTTTCTTTTGTTTCTAGTATATGTATTATATCTATATAAGATAAAGAAAAATATAAAAAGATTTTCCCGTTTCATTGTTTAATAAATACAAAGTTAAAATCTTACCACCGCAAACCAAGGCAGAACACCTACCAACTGGGGGTGTGACCATAATAAGTTCCCAAACAAAAGATCAAAACTTGCCTTTGTATCACTTGCGTATTGGAAAACTTTTAAACGAGATTCACACTTTAAGAGGAGTCGAAATGGTATGTGGCGATCCAATGAACTTCGCCCAGTGAGAGATCCATTCTTCTCTCCCGCTCCTTTGTGCGTTTCTCTTTAGAAGTTAACCTTGCGTTCTTGATTATTGGTTTGAGTTCCCTTGTCTTTAAAGTGGTATTGTTTTAATTGATATTTTTGTGGTGCGTGCGCACACGTTCGTCTACGTCAACGAGTCCTTTGCAATCGCTAAATAACATTCCAAGAAGAAGGCGTAATCGACGACGTACCAATCGAATAGCCGAACCCGAGTTTCGTGCTATTCCAATCATGGCGGCCGAGCCCACTATGAATGAGCTTCTCCGAGCACCCATCGAGGGTTACGGAGATGCTATCATCATTCCAGCCATCGTGGCTGACAATTTCGAACTTAAGACGGGGTTGATTAACTTAGTCACCTCGCGTCAATTCTATGGTTTCGAGAGGGACGATCCTCAAGATCACATTCGATGGTTCAACAAAATCACGTCGACCATCAAATGCAAAAATGTCCCTGAGGAGTGATGCGTGGGAATCGCAACAGGCTTTACCTCTCGAGGGATCTCGAGAAGCTTACAACCCCCACCAGGCAGTGTACCTGATCGTTGTAGTATAGTATAGTGACAAGTACCGGGGGATTGATCGTTCAGCTTAGGAATAGTGTCGCTAGGATTAGAAAGCCTAAATACTAGTTCTAAAGGTGAGGGATGATTATTTTTGTGTTTTTATATTTTTATGAAAGCAAGTAAAATCTCGGGTTTTGAAGGATTATGGCGGAATTAGTTGCTATTCAACTAACCCAATACTAAGATGCAATCAAAATAAAATACTAAAAATGAAAATAAACTAATTATACTAAGGTTGTGAGCAGTAATTGGAGAAAATGTGTTTACTTAGACTTCACTACTCCCTAGATATCTTTTACACGTTAATTACTTGTTATAATTGCATGGATGACGGATCGTATTCCTTAATACCATTCATGGGGTGGCATACATAACTCCCCAATTCTATGAGCTCTTATCTCCTCCTACACCATGCCCAGCACAACTATAGGGATTGTAAACAGTGGCTCATGCATTAAATACAACCAATAAAGACCTAGTACGCCTCGGTTCATGTTTCTTAAGACGTTCAAGCATGTTACCATTTGGAGATCTGCCAGTTTTCTTAAGCCTAACATATAAATCATTCATCCAAGACAAGAATAAACAAGTAATCAACACATAATCAATATCTAGGTTTCATTAGATCTAAGCAAACACAAAAGAGATCTAGCCTAGCATGATAGAATTAAGACAAGAACAAGATATAGACAACCAACACATAGACATATTGATTGAATTAAGAGAACACTTATCTTGATTAATCATGCAAGGTATCAAGGGGTTGGAACCCTTGAAAAACCTGTAAAGTTAGACCAAAATCGTCTTTAGGGTTTCTCCCAAAACTTCTCCCTTTTAATGTGAAAAACTAGAAAACTATATATAGGAAAATAGGGATGACGGCGTCAAGAACAAAGGTGTGACGCCGTCATCTCGCCGCCAAATACTTCCTCGGACGGCCTTGATCTACTTCTGACGCCGTCAAGGCCTAGGCCGTCACAAAAATTACTCTTGACGCCTTGTGTGTGACGCCGTCATCAACTACGGATTTTAATTCTTGGGGTTTGACGCCATCAAGAAAAACTCTTGACGCCTTCATGTACTGTTCCCAGCATGGAAAATTGAGACTTTGCCGTTTTCTTCACTTTTATGCTCCAAAAACGTCCAAAATGGCTTCTTTTCCAGAATTCACTCTCCAAGTATAAAATCACAAAAGGAACGATTTAGGGCAATATTTGATCAAATAAATTCGGATTCGGGCTTAAATGACCCCCTAAAAACGGACCATTTTTCGCCTCATCATATACCCTTACACTTGAGATTTGCTTGTCCTCAAGCAAATGCGTTTTTATTCTACTCATAAGACAAGTTAGGGGTCATTTAACACTAATATAAAAGTAATTACAACAAATAATCGTTCCATTAAAGACCAATAGACAAGCACGGAGGTCATACACTAGCACCTCACAAATAGTGTTTAGATACTCACATCTCTCGGGTGTAATAAAGTGTAAATTACAATATGGAAACGGAAGATATCTCTCACTACCTGTCATAGCAAAATAGATTACCATAGGCTTGGGAAATGATCAAACCTCCACCACATGGCGTAAGCACCTAGGATAAACTATCAAAGAGGTCTTTTAAAGGGTTGTAACGTTAGGTATAGGGATATGAATTACACGGTTTTGTTGGATAAAGGAAGTTTTACTGGTGGCGAGTTAACAATCTTGGTTAATTACATGTACAATATGGCGTTGCTAAGCCAAGACTAGACTCGACTTAAGCTAATAAATGAGAAATAAGAAAAACATAAAATAAACATAGAATGAAACGGGATGGTAGTCCGTATGTTTTTTTTTCTCCTTTTTTTTTTTTTTTTTTTTTTTTTTTTTTTGATTTTTTCGATTTTTTTTCGATTTTTTTTTTTTTTTTTTTTATTTTTTCGATTTTTTTTCGATTTTTTTTTTTTTTTTTTTTTTTTTTTTTTTTTTTTTTTTTTTTTTTTGATTTTTTCGATTTTTTTTCGATTTTTTTTTTTTTTTTTTTTTTTTTTTTTTTTTTTTTTTTTTTTTTTTGCATACACTCTTACCCTACCATCCAAAATAATACATCATAGGGAATGAAAATTCCCCTTACACTTGAATCTTTACATACTTTACATTCAACTATTCTAATGACTCGAATTAAGAAAATCAAAACACTTGGAGCACTTTTAAGATTAATGTATATATGGGGGTAATAATATTATGTTCTTCCCCATTACTCCATAAAATAAGTACTTACCCATGAGTCCCAATCGTCCCAAAACAATATGTACAAGGATATGACTCGACTTAGCAACCATGTAATCAATTAGAAAGTTAACTTAGGGTTTAACAAATAACAATAATGCACTAAAGATGAGAGCATACACGGAGGCTAAGGCAATTTGGGTGTACATTTAAGTGGGGTGTAACAAATTCTTCCTTTAAGTAAGATGCTTAAAGTTAGAAACGAAAAGATAGGCTCGGAGGGGTGTACTAGGGGTTTCGTGTACTAAAAATGAGTACAACGCTAAGGGTGTGGGAAAAATTAGTTGACTTAACTAGTCAAGTAGTATGACTTAAATGGTCAAGTAATTATGATACGGGTTTAACACAAGGGTGATCCTAATGCCTCTTATCATGTAGTAAATCCTACCACACGAATGTAGTCTCACTAGCGGTCTCGGAATGCATCACTAACGCAAGTTCTAGAATCTAAATGCTACCGGTACACTCATAAGCACTAATAGTAAATGCTTTTCCTATCAAATCTAAAGGCGAACCTCACATATTTGGGTGGAAAATTTTTCTGAATATACGGTTATGTGCTAGTCATACAATCTCCTATCCATGAGACGCTTGCTATGGTTAAAGTTTCACTCCTAAATGTTGTAAAAAATTTTAAATTTGGCGCTAAAATTACACTAACAAGTATTTCTCATAGTTTTATTACACATCTACTATCAAACAAAACAAACTCAAGCGAAAGTGCATATGTAAGGTATCATCTTTTTACCCTCCCCTTACACTTAAGATGAACATTGTCCCCAATGTTCAAGTAAAGAATGTAAAAGTGAAAAAGTAAAGAGAATGAAATCAAATACTCCCCTGATTCGCTCGATATGGATAATAGGATGGCCAGGTTAAATCTTCCTCCAAGAAAATGAACAATCAAAGCTTCCCTTCCAGAATATAAATCATCTTCTTGTCATACATAACCTGTAAAACCTGACAAAATAGACAAGACAACCTCGCGTAAAATCGGCGGCATCCTATATAAGTTACTAAATCCTAGAAAACAAAGTAAGATATAATGCTTGTGGAATGAAGTTTGCAGATCTCCTGGAGATTATAAAACTTAATAATTCACAAAAACCATAAGACTCCGTTAGAAAAACAAAACCGGTAAAATTTCCAGATTTTTACTCCTGACGCCGTCAAGAGTAATCCTCTGACGCCGTCAGAATGGACCTGCAGAAATTCTTATGTTAAGTTTCCGGAAAATTTCTGGAAAAACTTGGTCCTACTTCCTGGAAAATCCTGCAAAACTTCATTATGACTCAATACAAGCATTTGACTCTAACAAATACGAATATACATGTTCATTTAATATTGTGGAGAATCATGATCGGTTTGTTTCTTAAAAACATATTTGGGGTTTCCCCTTACACTTATCTTTTGCAAAAATACTTTTAGGTTGGAGTTAAGACTAGGCCAAACAATATAGTAAAGTATTTCCACATTTTAATTTAGAGACATGATCAACCAACAATAAAAATAAAGCATGCATACGGAAGCAAATAAAAAAAACAAATAAAATCACACAAAGCATGGGTTGCCTCCCAAGAAGCGCTTTTCTTTATTTATGAGTCTTGTAGCTAGACTCAAAGTCATGGGTTACTACGTGATTCGGGTGAGTTCCTCGTTGAGGACATCTTTGGGATCAAACTTAGATTTCAACTTTCTATCGGTTTCCTTAGTATGGTATGACCTTTCAAACTTTTCTCCATCCGGATCATACAAGGTCATTCTAATATGCCATGACCCGTCACCTTCTTTAGGTGGCTTGTCCCACCTCTATTTACACTTATCTCCCTCTCTTTTCCATTTATTCCTTTCTATGTTAATGGGCATTACGCTTAATAACTCAATCATCTTCCTAAAGACTAAGGGGTCCTCAAAGGGGTCTAGTTCTTCATCTCTAGCTATGAGTTGTTCTACCGAATGTGTCTTCTCAATAAAGTCTTTTTCTAGATAGAATGGGCATTGAGGTCCTATAAAGTTCCTTTCTATCCAAGGCCCATATCTAGACGGTCTCCTATTCATCTCTACCCAATGCGGTGTCGGTTCATCATCACAATCATAACTATGCTTCTTAACATCATACACCGACCAAGTATCACCTTCACCTACCGCTATCTTAGACTCCTTACAATCTATCATGGCGCTAGCGGTTGCTAAAAATCCTCTTCCTACCAATAATGGGCATGTAGTGTCACTAACCATGCCTAGGACGTGAAAATCCGCTAATATAGTTAACTTTCCTACGTGAACAACTACATCCTTAATCATTCCAACCGGGTGTGCAATACTCCCATCCGCTAGCCCTATCAATACCTCCGTTTCCTCTAACTTTCCTAGCTTAAGAGCGGTGAATAAGGATAAGGGAATCAAGTTGAGGCTTGACCCTAAATCGGCTAGTATGTCGAAAGCTTCGGATCTTCCTATCTTACAAGGCAAAACAAATATACCTGGGTCATCAAGCTTTTTAGGCAACTTGTTTTGAACGAAGGCGGTCCCATTTTTACCTAGCTTACACTTCTCATATTTTTCTAGGAGGGCACTATAGTAGGGAGCACGCGCTAAGACAACAATGACGGGGCGTTCAAGGTGAAGTTCTTTGAATTCATCGTCAAGGTCTTGCGTAAGAGGTGTTTCAACAATGCTTTTGACCGGCTCTATAGTGGGTGTTTTATTTGATTGGTCCTTTTGGGGAACTTGGTTTTGTTTGAAACGCATGCTTGTTGATTTAACCGAGTAGTATTGTGGACACGAAGTGGGTGACGAAACTGAAGATATGGAATTAACGTTTAGTTTCGGATTCTTGATTGTGTCGCTTGGGAGTGCTCCCATTTCTCGGTCATTGAGAACTTTCAACAATGCGTCAATTCTAGTGGTCATCTCGCTTTGCTTGTGTTTGAAATCGGCTTCAAACTTAGATATGCGGGCTTCTTGAGATGCCATGAACTTTGACATCAATCCTTCAAGATTGTTGGTACTACCATAGTTGTTAGAAGGATTGTTGTTGAAAGTACGGTTAGATGGTGGACCGTTTGGTTGGTAGCGATTAGGCGGATTGGAGGAATTGGGTTGATTTTGTTTCCACCTAAGGTTTGAGTGATTTTTCCAAGAGGGGTTGTATGAATCACCGTAAGGGTTTGGCTCGGGCTTGAAAGTGTACCACTTATCTCCCGCTTCATCGGTACGCGTGGATGCGTAGTCCGCAAAAGCTGTTCCGGGGAGTTCCACACAATCACGAGTGTCATGGGGACCACTACATAATTCGCATGAAGAAGTGATTTTGTTCACTTGACTTGAAGGCTTAGGAGCTTCGTAAGATTTCATGAGAAACTTGACTTGGTCCTCAAGTTCCATGATCCTACGGTCGGGAGTGCTAGAATTGTTCGAAGGCAAAGATATTGCCTTGACCGTTTTGTTCAAATCACGGGGATCATTCCAACTTTCGTTGTCATAGAGAGCAAGATCTTCTATGAGTTCCCATGATTGTTCCGCACTAAGATCACGTAGCTTACCACCGGCCGATTGGTCAATGGCTCGCCTTGTGGAGATGTCGATATGGTCATAAAAGATTTGGACTTGGAGCCAAAGATCTATGCCATGATGAGGGACTTTTTGGAGTAAGTCCTTGAAACGAGTCCATGCTTCATAAAGAGATTCATTTTGACGTTGTTGGAACATCAAGATGTCATTCCTAAGCTTAGTAGTTCTCCCTGGTGGGAAAAATTGAGCAAGGAAACGAGTGGTGAGATCATCCCATGTGGTGATGGATCCCGCGGGTAAACGCTCAAGCCATTGACTAGCTTGATCCCGTAGAGAGAATTGGAATAGGCGTAAACGGGTAGTCTCTCTAGTTTCAACACCTAGGTCTATGGAATCTACGATTTTGAGAAAGTCCTTAAGATGTTGGTTTGGATCTTTGGAACGAAGTCCATGGAATGCACATCCGCTTTGCACCAACCGGATAGTGTCGGATCGCAAGGGAGTCACATTGGCTCCGGTGAGCTCAATGGTGTTTCGGTAGCCTTGGTGGCTAGGTCGGGAATACTCTCCTAAGGTTCGGGGCCTAAGGGGTTCTAGTGGTGGGTTTTGTTGTGGTGGGATGACGGGTTCAAAGATGTTACCAGCTTCCATGATGTCGGATGGTAAAGAGTTACGAACAAAAGCACGAAGAAATAAGATAGACTAAAGAAGACCTAAAAATAAAAATAAAATCTTACTAGAAAGGAATCTAGCAAGTAGACCTAATAAAAAGAAATCCTAACCTAGACAATAACTATTCCCCGGCAGCGGCGCCAAAAACTTGATGCGTGGGAATCGCAACAGGCTTTACCTCTCGAGGGATCTCGAGAAGCTTACAACCCCCACCAGGCAGTGTACCTGATCGTTGTAGTATAGTATAGTGACAAGTACCGGGGGATTGATCGTTCAGCTTAGGAATAGTGTCGCTAAGATTAGAAAGCCTAAATACTAGTTCTAAAGGTGAGGGATGATTATTTTCGTGTTTTTATATTTTTATGAAAGCAAGTAAAATCTCGGGTTTTGAAGGATTAGGGCGGAATTAGTTGCTATTCAACTAACCCAATACTAAAATGCAATCAAAATAAAATACTAAAAATGAAAATAAACTAATTATACTAAGGTTGTGAGCAGTAATTGGAGAAAATGTGTTTACTTAGACTTCACTACTCCCTAGATATCTTTTACACGTTAATTACTTGTTATAATTGCATGGATGACGGATCGTATTCCTTAATACCATTCATGGGGTGGCATACATAACTCCCCAATTCTATGAGCTCTTATCTCCTCCTACACCATGCCCAGCACAACTATAGGGATTGTAAACAGTGGCTCATGCATTAAATACAACCAATAAAGACCTAGTACGCTTCGGTTCATGTTTCTTAAGACGTTCAAGCATGTTACCATTTGGAGATCTGCCAGTTTTCTTAAGCCTAACATATAATCATTCATCCAAGACAAGAATAAACAAGTAATCAACACATAATCAATATCTAGGTTTCATTAGATCTAAGCAAACACAAAAGAGATCTAGCCTAGCATGATAGAATTAAGACAAGAACAAGATATAGACAACCAACACATAGACATATTGATTGAATTAAGAGAACACTTATCTTGATTAATCATGCAAGGTATCAAGGGGTTGGAACCCTTGAAAAACCTGTAAAGTTAGACCAAAATCGTCTTTAGGGTTTCTCCCAAAACTTCTCCCTTTTAATGTGAAAAACTAGAAAACTATATATAGGAAAATAGGGATGACGGCGTCAAGAACAAAGGAGTGACGCCGTCATCTCGCCGCCAAATACTTCCTCGGACGGCCTTGATCTACTTCTGACGCCGTCAAGGCCTAGGCCGTCACAAAAATTACTCTTGACGCCCTGTGTGTGACGCCGTCATCAACTACAGATTTTAATTCTTGGGGTTTGACGCCGTCAAGAAAAACTCTTGATGCCTTCATGTACTGTTCCCAGCATGGAAAATTGAGACTTTGCCGTTTTCTTCACTTTTATGCTCCAAAAACGTCCAAAATGGCTTCTTTTCCAGAATTCACTCTCGAAGTACCTAAAATCACAAAAGGAACGATTTAGGGCAATATTTGATCAAATAAATTCGGATTCGGGCTTAAATGACCCCCTAAAAACGGACCATTTTTCGCCTCATCAAGGAGGCTATCAAACTTCTTCTCTTCCCGTTTTCCATCGACGGGGCTGCCAAAAATTGGTTAGACAAACAACCCCCTCGATCGATTGAAACATGGGAAGATTTGGTTAAGAAGTTTGTGAACGAATTCTTTCCTCCATCCAAAACCACCGCCCTCAAGAATGAGATCATGAAATTCACTCAAAAATTTGATGAATCATTCGGTGAGGCATGGGATCGTTACAAGGACATGCTTCGTAAATGTCCTCATCACGGTTTTTCCGAGTTGATGCAACTCGACACTTTCTATAATGGTGTGAGCCAAGTCGATCAAGACTCTCTTAATGCCTCCGCGGGAGGCAACTTCTTGAATCGCACCACCAAAGATGCTTTGATGATAATTGAAAACAAATCCAAGGTCCGCATTCCATGAAGCAAATCGGTTGTTTCGCAAATTAATGTTGGTCCTTCTTCCTCATCACCCGTGGCTCAATCTAGCACCGATGCTAGACTTGACAAGCTCACGGAAGCAATTCATGCTTTGATTCTCACCAAAACAAAGAAAGTTTCTTCTCAACCTGCTGAAGTCAAAAAGGTTGACACTTGGGTTACTTGTGGTGGTCCACACGCTTACTACAATTGTACTGCCACCGATGGCAATCCTTTTGAAGTCAATGCAATAGTCGGTAATTCCAATCAAGGAGGTAACCAATACCGTCCTCAAATGGAACCAAATTACCGTACTAACAATCAAAGTGGTCCACCCGGTTTTTCTCAACCCAATAATCCAAATAGATTCAATCAAAATCAACAAAGAAACACGAATGTTCAAAACCAATTTCAGGCCCCTATAAACCAATATCAAAATCAAGGGGGAAATTATAACCAAGGTTCTCAAAATCAAGGAAACTTGAATAGAAACCAAGGTTATGGTAATTTCAATCAAGGAAACAATTTTCATGGTAATCAAAACCATGGAAATTTTCAAAATCAAGGTTTCAATCAAAACAACCGAGCTCAAAACTTTCCTCAAAATCAAAATGTTGCTCAACCTCAATCATCAACCGATGAATTGTTGAAGCAATTTATGAAAGCTCAAGAAGAAACTAATAGGTTGTTGATCGGTCAGATTTCTGAACTTAAGAAGTCTTTAAATGATCGACCTTCGGGATCGGGAACGCTACCAAGCAACACGATCGCCAACCCGAAGGGCGATGTAAAGGCAATCACAACCCGTAGTGGAGTTTCTTATGATGGACCCACGGTTCCTACTGCCTCATCTTCTTCTCCTCCCGAGGTAGTGGAACGTGAACACGAGGCTTCAAAGGACAAGGTGCAAATCACAAGTACACGAAGTACCGCACACGTCCAACCTCATGTTGTCCCAAAAACCAAATCAAAACCGGGAATTGTTTTTGAACCATCGGAAAATCCCGTTCAACAAAAAGCTTCAATACCATATCCTTCGCGTTTAAATGATCAAAGACTCCGCGAGCAAACTAATGATCAAATGAAAAAGTTTCTTGAAATTTTTCAAAAACTACACTTCGACATTAGCTTCGCGGATGCTCTTCTCTATATGCCCAAGTTTGCTTCCACTTTCAAGAGTCTTCTAAGTAACAAAGAGAAACTATTTGAACTCACAAAAACCCGTTTGAATGAAAATTGTTCGGCGGTTCTCCTAAAAAAACTTCCCGAAAAATTAGGAGACCCCGGGAAATTTCTCATTCCATGTGATTTCCAAAAGCTTGAGGAATGCTTCGCCTTGGCCGATCTTGGCGCTAGCATAAACCTCATGCCTTTCTCTATTTGGCAAAAACTTTCACTTCCCGAGCTTACACCAACACGAATGACTCTCGAATTAGCAACCCGTTCGGTTACGATTCCGAAGGGTATTGCTGAAGATGTCTTTGTGAAGGTTGGCAAGTTCCATTTTCCTGCCGACTTCGTAGTCGTTGATTTTGATGCCGATCCTCGTGTCCCCCTTATTTTGGGAAGACCATTCTTAAAAACGGCTCGTGCATTAATCGACGTCTTCGAAGGAGAAATGACTCTTAGAGTTGGCGATGAAAAGTTGGTCATAAACATCGAAAACACTTCAAAAGATCTTCTCGAACTTGAACGAGAAGCAATTAACCAAATTGATGTCATCGATGTCGCATGCGATGACTACCTTGAAGAAGTGTTACATGTGCAAGGATCAATCAATCCTTCCAATGATGTCTCTCCCCCTCTCTTACTCCATTTTTGGGAGGTGACTTCATTTTGGAAGAAATCGAAGCTTGTTTGTCGTGTGATTCTCATGTTGATTATGATTCTATAAATCCCGAAGAAGACATACTTCTCCTTGAGAAGTTGCTCAATGATGATCCTTCATCTCTTCCTCCAAAAGAACTTCATAATGTGGAAGTCAAAGATGTTGAAAAAACTGATGACTTTCCCGATGTAGAACTCAAGGAACTTCCGCCTCATCTCGAGTACGCGTTTTTGGAGGGTGACGATAAGTTTCCCGTTATAATCGCTAAAGACTTGAATGAGGAAAACAAAACCGCTCTTCTCAAGGTTTTAAAGTCACACAAGCGAGCCATTGCTTGGAGACTTTCCGACATCAAGGGTATTAACCCGGAATTTTGTATGCACAAAATTTTGATGGAGGATGACTTTAAACTGGCGGTTCAACAACAAAGACGGGTAAATCCTAAGATTCATGAGGTTATCAAGCAAGAGGTCATTAAACTTCTTGATGCCGGTTTGATTTACCCGATTTCGGATAGTCCTTGGGTGAGTCCCGTTCATTGTGTGCCCAAAAAGGGTGGCATAACGGTTGTCAAAAATGATGATAACGAGTTAATTCCGACTCGATTGGTAACGGGTTGGCGCATTTGTATTGATTATCGAAAATTAAACGACGCCACCCGTAAAGACCACTTTCCATTACCTTTCATGGATCAAATGCTCGAAAGATTGGCGGGGAACGAATACTATTGTTTCCTTGACGGTTTTTCGGGTTATTTCCAAATTCCCATCGATCCTCAAGATCAAGAAAAAATGACTTTTACGTGCCCATACGGAACATTTGCTTATCGATGCATGCCTTTCGGCTTATGCAATGCTCCGGGCACATTTCAAAGATGCATGATGGCCATTTTTCACGACATGATCGAGAAAACAATGGAGGTCTTCATGGATGATTTTTCGGTCGTTGGGAATTCATTCGAATCATGTCTCGCCAATTTAGACAAAATGCTTCAAAGGTGCAAAGACACCAACCTTAGTCTAAATTGGGAGAAAAGTCATTTCATGTTCAAGGAAGGAATTGTCCTTGGCCATAAGATTTCCAAGAGTGGGATTGAGGTCGATAAAGCTAAAATCGACGTCATTGCTAAGCTTCCTCCTCCCACTACTGTTAAAGGTGTTCGGAGTTTCCTGGGTCATGCCGGCTTCTATCGTAGATTCATTCAAGATTTCTCAAAGATAGCTAGGCCTATGACCCGACTTCTTGAAAAAGAGACTCCATTTGTCTTTTCCAATGAGTGCATCGAGGCTTTTCAAAATCTCAAGAAAAAGCTTACCGAAGCACCCATTTTAGTTGCCCCCGATTGGGACCTACCATTCGAACTTATGTGTGATGCAAGTGACTTTGCAATAGGTGCGGTCTTGGGGCAACGAAAAACCAAACATTTTCAGCCGATTCATTATGCAAGCAAGACCTTGACTGAAGCTCAAGCTCATTACACCACAACGGAAAAAGAATTACTTGCCGTGGTGTATGCGTTTGAGAAATTTCGGCCGTACTTAATCTTGACTAAGTGCATAGTGTACACGGACCACTCGGCTCTTAAATATCTCTTTGCCAAGCAAGACGCAAAGCCGAGATTGCTCCGTTGGGTTCTCCTCCTACAAGAATTTGATATCATAATTCGTGATAAAAAAGGAGTCGAGAACCTCGCTGCTGACCATCTTTCCCGATTGGAGAATCCTCATCAAGGAGTTCTCGAGAAAAAGGAAATAAACGAAACGTTTCCTCTCGAGACACTCAATGTGATTTCCTCTCGTGGTGATTCTAGTACCCCATGGTTTGCCGACTTTGCAAACTACCATGCGGGGAACTTCGTTGTCAAAGGGATGTCGTCCCACCAAAAGAGCAAGTTTTTCAAAGATGTTAATCACTACTTTTGGGATGATCCCTATCTGTTTAAAATTTGTGCGGATCAGGTTATTCGAAGGTGTGTTCATGGCCAAGAAGCCATGGAAATCCTAAAGGCTTGTCATAATGGACCCACCGGGGGACATCATGGCCCGAACTACACCGCTCGAAAAGTATTTGAGTCCGGTTTTTATTGGCCCTCCATTTATAAAGACGCCCATGACCTAGTCAAATCTTGTGACTCGTGTCAACGTCAAGGAAAGATCACACAACGGGATGAAATGCCTCAAAATGTCATCCAAGTGTGTGAAATCTTTGATGTATGGGGCATAGACTTTATGGGGCCGTTCCCGTCTTCACGAGGGAACAAGTACATACTCGTGGCCGTTGACTACTTGTCAAAATGGGTCGAAGCAAAAGCTCTCCCAACCAACAATGCCCGAGTAGTTGTAAAATTTTTGAAATCGCTATTCTCAAGGTTTGGAACTCCCCGCGCTATCATAAGCGATCGCGGTACTCACTTTTGCAACGAACAATTTGCAAAAGTCATGCTCAAGTATGGTGTCACTCACCGACTTGCTACCGCCTATCACCCACAAACAAGTGGGCAAGTGGAGGTTTCAAACCGAGGTTTGAAAAGAATTCTTGAAAGAACCGTAGGCGAAAACCGTGCCTCTTGGTCGGATAAGCTAGACGACGCTCTATGGGCCTTTCGCACGGCTTATAAAACATCCATTGGGTGTACTCCTTATAAGCTCGTGTATGGAAAAGCTTGTCATCTACTGATTGAGCTCGAGCACAAAGCTTATTGGGCTTTGAAGAATGCTAATTTTGATCTTAAGTCCGCGGGTGATCACAGGAAAGTTCAACTCAATGAACTCAATGAACTTCGTGATCAGGCTTACGAAAACTCTTTAATCTATAAAGAGAAAACCAAAAAGATCCATGACTCCAAAATTAAGAACCGCGTTTTCAACGTTGGTGACCGAGTCCTTCTTTTTAACTCTCGATTAAAGATCTTTTCGGGTAAGCTTAAAACCCGCTGGACCGGACCTTTCACCGTTGCCAAAGTTTATCCTTATGGTACCGTCGAATTATCTCAAGACGACGGTCCCAATTTCAAAGTAAATGGGCATCAGTTGAAACACTATTTTGGAGGGGACATACCACCTATTGTCCTGGACCTCCAAACTTTCCCCATGGACCAATGAATTCGGGGATCGAGTCAAGCTAGCGACTCGACAAACAAAAACAAGTAACAACAAACACGGGTTTTCACCCGTGTATCTGATTTCCTCCTATTTTCTAACACCCTAGTGTGGGGGAGTGGCCACCCCCCGCAGCTACTTGAGATGTACATATCTATTCAAAAAAAAAAATGTGTGTTTAAATAAATAAAGTGAAAAATACAAATGACATTTCCACAGTTAGCTTTTAATATTCTCGTCTTTCATTCAAAATTTCGGCATAATCACCGGGACTTTGAATATTGAGGACAATATTCAACTCTAAGTGTGGGGGAGGGGAAAATTCTAGCGAATTTTATCAAAATATACCGTCTAGTACCCCCATTTTTGGCCAAAATTTTTCAAAAATTTTTCACTTTATTTCAAAATTTTTGTGGTTATCAATTCGCCTTGTCTAAACGACAAAAGGGATTGGCTAATCCAGGAGCAAACAGCTCTTGGTAAAGATAACTCAAACCCGTTGATGGCTTGCAATTTGCCAAAAATTGTATGGTTCCTCAACTCCCCATCATCCTCAAAAGCTAATGAGTTGGCTAGCCCGCAAGATTATGACTTGTGGTAAAGGCTGTGGAAAAACCATAATTGGTAATCAACTCACCAAGATGTTGACTGTTCCATCAAGAGTTGGCTAGTCCAGGAGCAAACGGCTCCTGGTAAAGACAAATCAAATCCGTTGAAAGTTGGTGGTTTGCTCAAAATCACACGGCTATCAGGTGTGCCACAGTTCTTACACCTGGCTACTCCAGAAGTAATGGCTTTTGGTAAAGAGATTTCAAATCCATTAATTTTTCTCAAAAAGATTGCTAGGGACTAGCAATAGTTTAGTGTGGGGGATTGATGAGTGTGTAAATACTCATCATTTTAAGTCAAACCTAAGCTGCAAAACGATCAAAAATACTCAAAAACGCACCAAAATGCGAACAAAATCCCAAAGATCGTATTTTATATGTTTCTGATGAAAAACGAGTGAAAACAAATGAAAAACGAACAAAAGTTACATATTTGGCAGTTTCAGTCCCCCGACTTTCAAAATTTTACAAAACTAGTCCCTGGTCAATCATTTTCAAAGAAAAGTCAACCCTTGCTTTTAAAAGTCAAAAATAAATCACAAATGATCTTTGGGTGAAAATTTTGAAAAGTTACAATTGTGGTCCCGCAAGTTTGCAATTTTGGCAATTTTGATCCCCGGATAATTTCAATGTGGAAAATGAACGTCAACGGACTTTTGGGAATTTAATATGTGGCAAGATTGGTCCTTTGGTGAACTTTGGATACTTGGCAGCCTTGGTCCCGAGAATTTCAGCAATTACACTTTTGGTCCTTGAGATAAACCACTAAAACCAAACGGACCAAAGTATTTACATGGACTTAATACCAAAACCACAAATCCACCCTTTCCAAGCCCACGTTTTTTATTACCTAAGCCCAAAAACAATATAAACCCACCTAGCCCATCCCCTTATTTGTACGTTTAATAAAACCTGTATCCCCTCCAACCCTAACCCTAAAAGTTATTATACGTACTCCCCATCTCCCCCACTCACTCAAAACTGAATAAAAAACTCCACCACCAAAACCACCCCCGTGATCACCTCCAGCCAAACCATCACCATCTTTCCCATCAACCTCAAACCCAATCCCCAATCCCACTAAACCCCCTCCAATCTATACCTAACACCATCAACAAATCATGGAGTGACAAGCTGGAGATCCACAACACTTGTTGGGCGCCAAAGTATGATTGAAAGGCTGTGATGAGTTAAATTTAATCCAAAGGTGAAGAGTAATCTCAAGGAAACACAAGCTGATGTGGAACCCATTGAAACCCTAAGAAGATGAAGACAAAGAGGAGGCTAATTGGTACCTACCACTTCTTAGTTTAGTATAAATAGGTGACTAATTGTAAGCCAAAAGGGCATTCGAATTCTATTTTTCATCTCATCTCTTTTGTAGTTTGTAATCGTTGTTTATTTTAAAACCTTAGTTAAAAGTGTAATCTGAATTTTCAAGCTTTAATGGAAATCGAATTTTAAAGTTTCTCTTAATTATTGTTTAAGTTTCAAAGTCTCTTTTTATTTTGCTTGGTGTTTGGAATTTCAATGTGAAAACAAAAGTCAAAAAAAAAAGGGAGACAAAAATTCCAGAAAAGAAAGTAAGTCGAAAAAAAAAAAAAAAGCAGCAGGAAAAAGCAATGAAAAAGAGTAGCAAAAGCTTGGATGGGAGTAATGGTTTAGAGCTCGGGTGAGCATATAGGTGGTCCTTGGTTCGCGACTTCATACTCGAAGTTCAAGTAGGCTTTTACAACTGATTTTGATCGTAATCTGTAGTAGTTATAATTATCTTTTATACTTGTTAATTTCTGCTTAAATGAAATTGAAGTAGCTTAATATTAACTGTTTAGGTTAGTTAGTTTAGCACACTAGTAATTTGCTTAGAAATAAGATTAGGAGTGTAGTGTTTTGGTCATTGTGGGATGCTGGTATACTTTCTGTTCGAGGGGTGTCAAACTCAGTTTTTGGCCCATTTTCAAAACGAGTTCTAGGACTCATTAACTAATGAAAATCAGTTTGGTTTGTTGATTTAAGCAGCCCACCAGCTCGTGTGTTAATCTTAAAAAAGAAAATCTGAATTTGGAGTGGATTCGCTTAGTGAAAAGTAGGCGAAAAGTTGGGTGTTCGACCAAATTAATACCCTGCTTCATCAGTCTTTGAACCAACTTCGGATTAGTGTAGAATGCTCAATAGTTGGAGTTAGGCCGTGGAAATTGTGGTTTTAGGAAGCCCTCTAGGTATAGTTTATAGACTTGCTTTTAGTTTAGGAATAGCTGATCATCTAATGCCATTTGTTAAGCCATTTTTAAGCCTTGTTGGGGCTGTTTGCTGGTCTGCTACTGTTGATATAAAACTTAGTTTGGAGCTGAGCTTGTGAATCTCTCATTGTTGCTTGATCTTGTTGTTCCACTTGATTACTGTTGTAGATTAATAGTGTTATTGTTAATTCGACTATACAAGAATCTTGGGGTTGTGTTGCTTATTTGAATTGGTCGATTTTTAATGGTGTAAACTGCTGCTACTGCTTGTTTTAGTCCTTGTGTTCGTTGTGTTATTTTTTTTTTGGTTGGTCTCATATTATACCTTTGATTGTAGTTGTCATTCGTCGGTGTTGTTGCAACCTTAACTATTGTCAAAATATTTGAAACTTAAAGTTACTTAGACCACTTAATGAAGGGTTAAGAGTAAAATGAAGTTTGTTAAATTTTGTTTTAAATCTGCGTGAAAAGCAATCAGTAACCAGTGGAAAAGTAAGTTTTAAGGTTGCGTGCAAGTGAGGAAATAATTGGCAAAAAGGTATAGAAAAGAATCGAAAAAAAAAATACAAAGAAAAAAATGCAAAACCAGGGATCGAACCCTGGTCTCATAGCCCAAATCATACCATCACAACCACTGCGCCCTTGGCTCTTTTTCAGATACTCTTTGCACAATTTAATACTAGACCTTTGTTGAGTCATTAAACCTTAATAAGCCTACCAGCTTATAACTGCTTTTCTTGGCTTATTTAAAGAGCTTATTTGCCAGCTTTAATTTTTCTTACATCTCTTTTGAT
The DNA here is from genome assembly GCA_030686995.1 of Artemisia argyi. NCBI lineage: Eukaryota > Viridiplantae > Streptophyta > Magnoliopsida > Asterales > Asteraceae > Artemisia > Artemisia argyi. Next base: position 153,872,784 of record CM060685.1, read on the forward strand.
CTTTTTGATTTTCCAGAAAAATTCCACAATTTTTAGAATAGCACAAGTATTTACTTTAATTTTATTCCATTTAATTAGTTTTAAAATTATAATAAATAGGATTCTTAATGAAAAATTAATTTTCTTTTTTTTTAAATTCTCTTTTGTCTTTTAGTTCGTAAGAAAAATATTTTTAGACCCGTAGGACCTTCATAGCTTAAATTTTACGTTTTAATTTACGTGTGACGTTTATTTAGAATGAACGTTACGTTTACTTGTTTAATTTGTGAATTAGGATTCCCGATGCCTAACTTTGTTTTCCCGTAGCTTTTTAGGTACTTTTAAATAATTATTAGCATACCTTAGTTTATTTTCTCAATTGGGTTACGTTTAACCAATTTTCGTTTAATAATTCTTAACGTATTCACAAAACCAAATAACCTTTCCAATCATACAAGATTTTAATCCCAATCTCATTCGAAGCTTTCCATTCACACCTCGTTGGGGTACGACCCGGGAAATCACTTCCCGGTCTCACAATTTGAATATCACTTTCACAAGTCTTGCGAGGTAATCGTTTTCCTAAACGGTTTACTCGTATTACTTCACGTTTAGTTGTCTCACGACAAATTAAACTTCACGTTTGTTGATATTTTGATAAATTGTTGTTTACACACCAAAACACAACGAATCATGGTGTTCATAATTACTTTAGTTAAACATGTTTATGTTTCATGGTAAAGATATAAACATAAAGTCTTTTAATTGTTACAAGACTTATAATAAAGTAAGACGTTATCTTGTTATGTTTTTTCATTAAAACATATACATGAAGTTATTAAATTGTTAAAAGACTTATAACGTATAGTAGGATTATAATACTTTATGTTTTCTTGTAGAGACATGGACATGAAGTGACTTTGTAGAAAGTACTTGTGTTATAAAGCATGTAATTGGCTTGAAACTTTTATTATACCATTATAATGACTTAGTTGGTAAATAGACAAGTCAAAAGAAATATGGTTATCTTAAATATTGTTAGATTGTCTTACAATATTAATCTTAATGAAATGCCAAATGTTTATGGTATGTTCTGTTAGGAAAATCAAACTCTTGTTATATTGGTTGATTTAAAGATAACTATGACTTATTTTCTTCCAAAAGTTATCAAGGTTAGAATATTGAGTATGGCTTGGACATACTTAATAAAGCTCCAACATAGAAGATTAATAAGACATTATCATATGATGGAATATGATGAATTACGTTAAGTTTTAAAATGAAGTTATGAATTTGTTAAACTACTTATGAGTAGGTTATTAACAAATAAAAATCATGAACTGTCATTGTGTTTTGTAATGTCCCAAAAGAGAACATTGTATTGTTGCTTTATTTGCTAAGTATTTAAAGATAGTATTTAAATTACTAAAAGCAAGTGGGAGTTTTGATCTTTAAAAGATAAAATTACAAGATACAAAATCTTCTAAAATACACTAGTAAATATCATGATGAAGCTTGACATTTAAATGTTAAATCTCAAGATGATGGAATTCACATTCATAAGAATAGTAAAATATCTCAGATATTTGATTAATATGCTGAGGGTTATGATTTACATGATTAGTGTAAACCTGATAATCATCATGATACATTATCAAATATGAAATTGGGTAAAGTACACATGATATGAATGATTAAGATGCTGTCCATATAAGATAATCAATTTTAGAAATTTGGTTTATCTCAATAGTTAGACAAGAAAATGAAGATGAGTTTCTTCAAAGATAAGGAAACCATTGTGGTTTAAATCTTTGTATAGAAATCATATGGACAATATTGTGCACGTGTTTAATGCATGTCTTATGACAAGATTACTTGAGTGAGGACGATAAGTAATCAAAAGTAGTTTATGAATTCAAATAAATCTTTGAAAGTGTACAAAGTGCAATAATCCATGGATGGATAAATGCAGGCATCTAGAATATTACTCTTATGTTTAATTATTAAATCCATGTTTTGATTTATAATTGGAATAAGATAATTTCTAAGTATTCCTAAAAGCTAGTAGGAGTATTATGTTTAATTTCCTAAATCATATATGTTGTAAAACATATAAAAAGTAATATTCCATATAAGTAAAAGTTAAGTCTTAGTTTGGAATAAGACTTTACTTGGAAGGTTTAGAAAATAAAACATACAGCCTTGGAATGAATGTTTATTGTTGAAACATGTGCGGTAAATGAATATAATATAACATGATATATTATTTAGAAAGTCTAAATAGATATGTATGACATGAATAAAATCTAAGTATGACTCAAAGATTTTTCAAAAACATCATGTTTTGTTGTATCATGCTTGATTACAAGAAGATTTGGCAATATTAGTATCTAATTAAAAGTTATTAGATAACTTGTGTAATATTCTAAAAAGAATATGTTTGATTATAGAATCACATCCTAAGTCTGGAACAGCTTCCAAATTCTATAAATGAACAATTGGTCAATTGTTGTGCAAATTTTCATAGCCAACAAACTTGAAAATTTGAAGGGCATCAAACATTACACAATAGATATTAATGTTTACGGGAAATTTTCAATAGCATATTGTTCTTGCATACAATGATGCTAATAAAATTGAGATGACATTCAATACTAGTTATGGTAAGGATTTCATCCTTGGCTAGTACTAGTTGTGCTTAATAAGAGCATAATTGCATTATACATTAAGAGAATAAAAATACTTCAAATTTTAAAATGTTTGAAAGTTTGATTATCATAAATTGGTGGTTAAGGATGTCACACATTTTATGAAATATTATATGGCATTATCAAAATAGTTGAGTATGCACATACAAGAAATTCAATAATTGAATTCTTGAAATAAGTATTCTTAAAATTCCAATAGATCAAAGTTGGATGATTTATGATTTGTCAACAAGTATGAATGTCATTACTTGAGACATAATTCATCAACAAGAGTTATCATGCATTGATCTATTTAGTATTTGGATAAGGGATGTTAAACAATTATTATAATAAATTTAAATACATGGTATGTTTAATTTATAATATATTGTATCATGTTTTTGCATGTTTAAATCCATGAATAAATGTTATTCTAAATTGTCCGTTGTTAGTTAATAATATGGGAATATTATTAAATCAAGACAAATCTGAAGGTTGGTATAATATACTTAAAGTATATTGATGCGAAGTCATGCCATTTCAGATGATATTCAATGATACTGAATATAGGACTTATCCCAACTACATGGTGTTACTTTATGGATCTTGTCATTAAGTAAATCATAAGAAGTTATCCTCAGACTTGAGATGCAATATAAGTGTCATGAATGTAATGCATTCTTGTGGAACAACTTAACGCTATACGTAACTGGTGGTCATAAGGGTTGTTTTCGAAAGTGTTACAAAGTTTATGGGTTTTGCTTGTATTCAAGATAGAATTTGTTCCTTCAAATTTGATTTTGAAGTTTAATACTGCTGGGCCCCTCGTAGGGTTGGTGAGATGTATGTATGGTCGCACCCAATATCTTTCCTGAATATGTTCAGAAGATTTGATAATCTTGCTCAATCACAAACAACGAGAAACAGAATGGTTAATTAAGGAACGACTTTAATCCATATCCTTATTAATGTGGTATTAGAAACAAAAGGATAATAATAATGAGAAATCATTAAAAGGTTTTTCCAGGAGCCTTACTCGAGTTGTACTAGAGGCATCGAAGTGTTGCTAGACGCTAACCGATGTGAATACACTATTAAAATATGTCCAAGTGGGAGCTGTTAGATTATGGACATTATTTTAGTAGTCGTATGTTAGGATCGAACTCGAGATCACGGGATTGCACACTTTATGTATGAGAGTTAAAGTTTAATAATTAAATGTAAAAGTTTATATTTAATTATTTATTACACAAATATATATAACGACCGTTAGTATTTAACGGATAATGACTAACAACCGTTAGATGAATATAAGGAAAGAATGTGTATGATTAATTGGTAAGTCAAGAAGCATCCGGAAGCCCCCTTGGGCCTTGAACCGATCGGCCAACCCAAAGGAGGGCACCTCCTTTGTTTTCTTGAGCTACAAGTTTCATACACTATATATACAAGGCAAAGGGTTAAATGTTTGTATCTCTTGTGCACACACACAAACCCTAAACTTGTTTTTCTCTCCTTGTTTTCTTGTAGTCGATCAAACAAACACGCTTAAAGGGTTGATCGATTTTCTTTATTAAAGAAAAGGTTTTGGTTTAATTTTGTGTTCTAAAAACTAGCATTACTTTAACTTGTTATTGTACGTGTGTACAAAAACGTGATACAATCACACTATTGATTGTATCTTGGATTGAATAACAAAAAGGTAAGGGGTTATTCTTATAATTCACATAAACCCTAATTAGGGTTCTTGAGTTGAATATTGCATTTGATTCTTGTTCGGGCTAGAATCATAAAGGTATGTTTACTATTTATTATTGATTAATTAATTACATGTTATATGATCTTGTTATAACGCTTCCGCATATGCTTACTTGATGTTATTTGTTTACTTATATGCATGTCATGATATTAAAAAGACATAACCGAAGATCTGACTACAGTTATGAGCCTGTTTAGTTTTCAAAGTTATATTCTTAAAATTCTGTTATGATTATAAAAATGACCATCTCTTGCCGCCCACTTTGTTTAAACATTGGTATAGTCCTAGACAGCCGATTTTGACCGAGTTCTATATAAACCAAAGAGATTCATATTGGTTGTTAGCTCATCGTTGCATCATTGTTCTACCGAGTTATTTTAAATAACCAAAGATAGAACATCACATGCATTATCTGATCTTCCCAAATGATGTTCTAATGACATACTTTCAAGATTACATCCAAAGTCACTATGTCAGCTCAAAAAAGGTATTTTAATTTCATCTGCATGTTGCATTCAATTGCATCATCATCGACCCCTTTATGACTACTAAGTGTCGGTTAGTTTAGATAATAAGCATGAATCATCTGAAAAAACAGCCAATAAGTTTTATAATTCTATCTAAACTAACACATATGAATAAACATATACGGAGTAAAAAATTAAACTTGAGAAAATTTAGATAATAAGCATCCTATGATTTAACATCCAAAACTTTATAGTAACATACAAGTCTCCAAAAAGTTACTGATCGAAAAGCATATTGTAGATTATAGTTCTTAACAGAAGTTTGATGTTGAAGTTCTGAAACTACTTCATAAAACTTTGTGTGAATTCGTCATCAATCCAGTCCTTTGATCTAGCACCTTCTTGATTGGTGGCACTCATGGAAGGGAGGCTAACACCAGAACTAACCGATGGGCTCACTGAAGCTGGTTGGAGATTCGTCTGCTGCATCTGGTTCTGGTTCACGTCCGACATAATTCTTGGTGAAACCATGACATTTCTTTGCATGTGGTTCATGTCACTAGCCCTGCTAATACCAGAACTCCTCACCAGAAGCCCACGTGATCCTGAGCCTATGAGATTAAGCTTGAGTCTATGTTTACATTACCAATTTGTAACACACCAGTCTTACTAGATTGCTCCCCACATTCACCCGACACACTTGGGTTGTTATCCCGTTTGATACCAGAACCCAGCCCAACAGGAGCCTGACCACGTGGGGCCCAACCACTTGAGCCCCGTCCACGTGAGCCCCGCCCACGTGCCCTTGAGCCTGAGCCCGAAGGTATTTGTAGATTATCACCTTGGTTTCACATCAATGATAGAAGCAGCATTGATGGTTGTAACGCTGCTTGGACCCAGGTTTGGATTACAAATTGATAATAGTGACACACCCCTAGGTCTTGAACGAGGAGCACCTCTCCTCCTCGCCGGATTATTAACTGTAGGATTAAAATCCAATTGCTGCTGCATGTTTGAATCCTGCTCCATTGACACTGAATGTGATGTGAGCACCATAGCATCTGAACTCTGCATTAAGGAATCTAGTGCTTCAGTTATCGGACTGCTTGGCGATGGCACTAAAAATCCACCACCTTCAGCGTTCATCCACATGTTATATGTTGAGCCAAGTGCAACATTGCTGGTTCCAACAGGTAACGGTTTAACATCATTGGATGACTGGAGGTGAATATCCTGCATAACTGGTGGAACACCAGCAATGACCGAGGGTCCAGGAGCATGGTTATGCTGACCATCAGTTGACTGAACCACGCTGACAGGTTTTGTTTGGATATCGTCGTCTGCTATAGAATAACCTTCACGTGACATCTACATATACAAAGAATATTATTTACATGTGCAGTAAAAAAAGAGCCAGTTTTTACTTATCAAAAAGATCATGAATATCATGGCATACCAAAGCGCAGAACTCGGCTGTAAACATGTCTGCCATATGCTGATTCATCAAGTCAACCCACAAGTCAGAATAACGTAAATCACAGACTACTAATCAACTGTTTAATATGACATATGAGTCTCGTAAATCAAAACTATTGAAGAATTAAACTCACAGTATTCGGAAATGCATTGTTACAGTGCAATCACTCTATCTTTCTGATAAAATCAATTTAGTCTCAGACTTGGGGACGAGTACAGGCTCACTACCTGAAAGAATAACAACAAATGATAAGGAAGGGTTATAACTTATAAAATACCAATTTTCAATGCTTTTCAACTAACCAGGGTGTATATGAGCCTCCTTCACAAACTTAAAAATCCTGGTCTTGCAAAGGTTAATGTTTCCACCCGCATGTGACATTGACAACGGTATTTTACATGTTGCATCTTTGAGAGAGTTGTTACTGTTATTGTTTATAAGAGCTTGATTCAGCTGACTGGAGGAAAATTTTATAGTTGGCTTGTAATCATCAATCTTGAGCTCCTTGCCGTCGAGTTTATACGTGAAATAAGAAGTTGAGTTGGAGCATTTCGTAAACCAGGTTACAAGATCTAAATTACGCAGTATATATTATCTTATAGCATATATGCGATTCTGTCTCTCAAGGACTATTTATGAATATGTTCACTCAAATGCACGTGCACACATTCTTTAAATTTCTCCGTATCCATATTTTTAGAATCCTTATTGTTGTTATTCAGTTTTTGTGAAGACTCCTTCTCACCCTCGGATTATAATTTATTTCCCTATTATATATCCCGTGAAAAGCTCATAATCTGTAATTACTATGTATACTCTGTCTCTCTCTAAAGTTACACGTTTAAATTTCACATTTATATGGAACATAGTGGTCTGTTAAAGAAAGTTAAACGAAACTCGACACTTAATGCTCAACCAGAATAAAAGTATGCAAACATGAACTAACCCAAGTAAGTATTCAATACGAAAACCATGCCTGATTAAGAAAAGCATCGTCCTACCTAAATACCTAATCGCACACTATTAGGTAAAGCCATGATCAAAAAGGAAATAAAAGATTTCTTCTATTTTTAACTTTTTTGTATTCATTTCCATTACATAAAAGAATCCAAATCTTTATAACCCAATGTTAAAAATCATTATTAACATAAACATTTTATCATGTATATGGTAAAAAAAAACGGAAGAAAAGACAATACCTTACAGCCAGCGTCCCTATTTTGTTAAATGGTTCCCGCATCCTTCTATCATCTCTTTTTGAACAACACCGCTAGCAACGGAAGGACCACTCGTATTACCAATACTAGAAGAAGGCCCACTTCCACTTAGAATAGGGATCGTTGGAAGGAGTTTCTGAACTGCACCGCTAGCAACGGAAGGACCACTCATATTACCAATATTAGAAGAAGACCCAATTCCACTTAGAATAGGGATCGTTGGAAGGGGTTTCTGAACAGCACCGCTAGAAACGGAAGGACCACTCATATTACCAATACTAGAAGAAGACCCAATTCCACTTAGAATAGGGATCGTTGGAAGGGGTTTCTGAACAGCACCGCTAGCAATGGAAGGACCACTCATATTACCAATACTAAAAGAAGACCCAATTCCACTTAGAATAGGGATAGTTGGAAGGGGTTTCTGAAAAGCACCGCTAGCAATGGAAGGACCACTCATATTACCAATACTAGAAGAAGACCCAATTCCACTTAGAGAAGGGGTTTCTGAAAAGCACCGCTAGCAACGGAAGGACCACTCATATTACCAATACTAGAAGAAGACCCAATTCCACTTAGAATAGGGATCGTTGGAAGGGGTTTCTGAACAGCACCGCTAGCAACGGAAGGACCACTCATATTACCAATACTAGAGGAAGACCCAATTCCACTCTTAGAATAGGGATTGTTGGAATAGGTTTATGAACAGCACTGCTAGCAACGGAAGGACCACTCATATTACCAATACTAGAAGAAGACCCAATTCCACTTAGAATAGGGATCGTTGGAAGGGGCTTCTGAACAGCACCGCTAGCAACGGAAGGACCACTCATATTACCAATACCAGAAGAAGACCCAATTCCACTTAGAATAGGGATCTTTGGAAGGGGTTTCTGAACAGCACCGCTAGCAACGGAAGGACCACTCATATTACCGATACTAGAAGAAGACCCAATTCCACTTAGAATAGGGATCGTTGGAAGGGGTTTCTGAATAGCACCGCTAGCAACGGAAGGACCACTCATATTACCGATACTAGAAGAAGACCCAATTCCACTTAGAATAGGGACCGTTGAAAGGGGTTTCTGAACAGCACCGCTAGCAATGGAAGGACCACTCATATTACCGATACTAGAAGAAGACCCAATTCCACTTAGAATAGGGATCGTTGGAAGGGGTTTCTGAACAGCACCGCTAGCAACGGAAGGACCACTAGTATTACCAACACTAGAAGAAGACCCAATTCCACTTAGAATAGGGATCGTTGGAAGGGGTTTTGATCCCAGGTTTGCTACCATTTGTGTTGGGTGCATTGAGTTGTTGGTACCAGAAGACGAAGATCATGAGCCACCAACTGCAGGCACGGAATTGACAACTGACATCTCTCGGTGGGATGATGATCCAACTGCATCTCTAATTTGCATTCCTCTCCGTCCACTGGAAGATTCCCCTGACTTTGTTGGAAGTGATGATGATCTTATCTGAATAGGTTCATCATCCTCTATACTCTATAGTAATGCTGTGTGCTACCAATTGCATGCGCCGAAGCAACAACTGAGCAATATTTAATCAAGAAGCCAAACGTAAGGTTCATATCGAGCCTAATTTTTTTGTTCTATAAGCTAAACAGCCAAGTCAAAGACTTAGTTTGCCCGTTTAAGCTAAACAGCAGTGATCCAATACCTAAATGATTAAAACTAAACACATAAAATGATCAATGATATTAAAATCAGTTAAACTAGAATTATCCACTGTATCCTCGTATCACTACATCAGCCTGTTCACGCAATAACAAAATAAGTTTTTTAATAATAATCTTTTTAGCAAAATAACTAAAAACTTACTTGTTTACGACGATTTAAAGCATCAGGATTAAAATGTATAGATCTATTAAAAATTAAAAAAAAAAATCTTCAAAACTCATAGATCTATCAAAATACCTTAAAAACTTGATGATGGATGGTTTTGGTGGTGCATTGGTTTATGTGTTCGTGGAGTCTGGTGGAGGTGGCGTCAGGTGGTGGGGTCGTCGGATGGTGGTGGCGTCGGGTTGTTGTGGTTAGGGGGGTCATAAAACCCGACCCGACCCGAACCCGAATTGACCCGAGTTCTAAACAAGGACGGGTTCAGGTATGTTTTTAAGCCTTGACTCGACCCGAACCCGAGTTGACCCGACTAAAATAACACTTTACAATGTAAAAAAACTAGGGGTACCCCAAACCCGAGTTGACCCGACCCGATTAACCCGACCGAATTGACCCGAACCTGAATTTACCCGACCCGAGTTGACCCGAGTTCTAAACAGGGTCGGGTTCGGGTATGTTTTTTGAAGGCTTGACCCGAGTTGACCCGAACCCGACCAGGTCAACCCGAATGACAGCCCTAGTTGTGGTCGTGTGAGTTATGATGGGTTATGTGGAGGAGAGGGTCGTGAGATGGTTTATATGCGTTGGTTTACTTAAATGTTATGAGAGAAGTCTAAAATGAGTAAAATATCTAATTGCCCAAGTATAAGTTTTCCAAAAGGTACAAGTTGCTCAAAAAACAATACCTTACAATACCCGACATATACTTTCAACATGTGTACTTCGGTCGAACACATGGCATCATAAGGTTGGTTACTTCCGGTTGCCAAGGCAACTAAGTCTAGTTTGGGAACGCAAAAAATAATATTATCATTATATTATTTAGATAATTATCCCTAAATAATATTATCATTATATATATATATATATATATATATATATATATATATATATATATATATATATATATATATATATATATATATATATATATAAATATTCTTATGTATCTTTTTTCATTTAGTTAATTAAAATGTCAAGAAAAAAAATAAAAAAGGTATGATGTCATATTAAGGAGTAATACACTTAAAACAAAGTAAGGGTGCGTTTGGTTTGTGGAAGGGTTTGGATTAAGATTTGATTTGGTATGGTTTGAATGAAAAGTATGAAAGAGAAAAATAAAATTATATAATTAATGTATTGACTTTATATAATAAATATACAATTAAAATAAGTATGTAAAATTAAATAGATGAGAGAGATAGATAGAAAGATGAAAAAGGACCCACAAATAAAATGATACCTACCATTTTATTAGGAATGGATCTATGGGTGTCAAAATTAAATCCAATCCTTAATCCATTAAACAAACAATTATATTTATCTTTGAATTCATTCTTCCATATCAAAACCCCTTAAACAAACGCACCCTAAACTAAAACATCGAAATGTTGCTCTTATAATGTATTTTTTTTTTGGCGACCCCCTTATTTTTAATGTATGATTTCACAAGAAAACAATTATTAACTGAATATATTACCTGATAAATTGGACTGTGAAGTTGAAGCAAATTCAGCAAAACCAACACATGTGGGTTAGTAAAATCCATCTGAAAAAGAAAACAACATATGTAAGATTACTTATAAAAAAAAACAAGTTTCTATTAAGAAAAAATGTTTCATGTGGATTATATTAAATACACTAACAATCGAAATACTATGAACAATGATCGTGATAAAACACGATGTTTCATCTGGAATTGATGTCTTTTTATCGAAAAGAGGATCTAAAAATGTATGTATTCTTGTCGCCGTTCTCTTTTTCATTTTTATGACTTGCGAAATCGTGTTTCCCTTATCAACCTTTTATAGTAAAAAAATATCTCGATTAAATGATCAGATTGATCCAACGGTCATAAATGTTAACAACCACATTTTTAGGGTTCATGAAATGTCATCTTTATCTAGATTGTATATTCATGGGCCTCGGCCCAAATCCTCTGCGACATATGTAACATCCCGTAAATTTTATAATATGTCAATATGGTAATGGACGAGTTGTTAAATTTAAAAGTAGCAACATTCGACATAAATAAATTTTATATTAATAAATGTATCAATGCATTTAAAAACATGTAAAATTGTATAGATACGAGAATTATACAATAAATTTGTATGTGCATGTATTAATAAAAGTTTTAAAATCCTTAGCAAAAAACTAGAAATCTGTCGAACTAAAAAGTAAGTAGACAATAATTTACGTTGAAATGTATGGATAAATATGGGGACTAATATAGCACAAATGGCAAACAAGAGAAACAAAATTGTTAGGCAAATGCTATAAAAAATAATATAGATGGGCAAATTACCTGAAAATGTATTTAACTTGCCACTTTTTACCATTGTATGTAGCCTTCTTTAATCTGTCAATGAACTTGCAAAATCCGTTCATTGCGTGTAGCGGTGACCTCTTTGACCTGCTGGGGCAGGTTAAGCTAACGTTCGTTAGGTTTATCATTGCAATGTTAGTCCTTTAGACTAACGACCGTTTATCATGGCTATATAGAATGACAAAAAGTAACAAGTTAGATGACTTTTATTATTTTTAAAATTTATGTACGTTTTTTACACGTTTTTGCACACATTTTTATACACGTTTTTATAGACATTTTTGTACACGTTTATACACACGTTTTTATACACGTTTTTATGCATGTTTTTATACGGATTTTTATACACACATTTGTATACACGTTTTTATGCACTTTTTTATACACACGTTTTTATGCACGTTTTTATACACACATTTACACACATTTTTATACACACGTCTTTATACACACATTTTTATATACGTTTTTATACACACGTTTTTATGCACGTTTTTATACACATATTTTTATACACACTTTTAATTTAACTTTTTTTACACTTCTAATTTAACTTTTTTACACATTTTATATACGTTTTTACATACGTGTATATACACACTTTTAATTCAACTTTTTTACACGTTTTTTACACACGTTTTTATATACGTTTTTACACACGTTTTTAATTTATCTTTTTTTTACATGTTTTTATATACGTTTTTGTAGGATATCGGTTATCATAATACAAGGTGAAGATTAAGCTCAAGTCAAATTTCCTAGATAAAGAAAGTAAGGTTGGGATATTCTAGAGAGAGAAAGTGAAATATATTAGCTTCAAAGCAAAATGAACATCCAACCCTTTCCCTTGTGTGGGAAAGGGTATTTCTAGTTACAAGTAAACGCCCCATATGGGCTGTGGAGTGAGCTGACAGTGGGTAAAGACCCGACCCAACTCCACAAGATATTATGCTAACTAACTAAGTGTAAGTCTACGAGCTATCTTAAGCTAACTAAGTGTAAGTCTACGAGCTATCTTAAGCTAGATGACACTCGGGGTGACCGAGTTTTCCATATGATTTTTCCACGTTTTATATAAGTTTTTTACACACTTTTAATTTAACTTTTTTTTAACTCTTTTACATGTTTTTACACACGTGCAGTGGCGGATCTAGGATTTTCGAGTAGGGTATGCACATTTTTTTAGAGTTATTAATAAATAAAAAAAATTCCAAGTACGGTATTATGGGTCGGGGTTTTTTCGGGTCAGGTTTTTTGGACTTTATGTTAGGCATTGTTGTTTCGTTTTCTGAATCGTATAAAAAAGTTATCTCAATTTTGTAATAACGACAATGCTAAACTCTAAATTTCAATCCTAACTCATGATTATAAGTGAAAACCCAATTTTTTTGATTATAATGGAGCTCAATGTAAACATACATAAGGGAAAAAAACACTGTAATATTAACTATTGTATAAAAGTGTAAATTGTACTTCAAGTGTGGTTTGGGCCTTCGGTGAATAAGGATGGCTGGGCTCAGCCTTAAAGTAAAACATCAAAAGTAAAACATCATAACTGGGCCATATGAAGTCTTATTATCTCATTTGACCTACTCAGAGCCTCCTTCTTCTTCCTTCTTCTTCAGTAAACTTTCCCGCTGTGCTGCTTTCCTCAAAATAACCAGGAGTACTTCTTCTTATTTTCTTTTTTCTTCAATTAGGGTATGCACTCGAAATTTTCTTGTATTCTAGAGGGTGTGCACTCATATATTTTTAGTGTATTTTATTGTTACTTCTGAGAAAAAAATATTTTTTTACACTACTAAAATTTTACACAGGGTATGCACGTGCATACCCTGCCTCTAGAGGGTGTGCACTCATATATTTTTAGTGTATTTTATTGTTACTTCTGAGAAAAAAATATTTTTTTACACTACTAAAATTTTACACAGGGTATGCACGTGCATACCCTGCCTTCAAGCTAGATCCGCCCCTGCAAACGTGTATAAAAACATGTGTAAAAACCTCCGTATAAAAATCTGCATTAAAGCATGTATAAAAATGTGTGAATAAAATGTGGGTAAAAATGTGTATAAAAAAAACGTGCATAAAAATATGTGTATAAAAACGTGTATAAAAATGTGTTTATAAAAACGTGTATAAAAACCCATGTATAAAATCGTGTGTATAAACGTGTATAAAAACATATATAAAAATGTGTGCAAAAACGTGTAAAAAACGTATATAAATTTTAAAAATAATGAAAGTCATCTAACTTGATACTTTTTGTCATTGTACGTAGCCATGATAAACGATCGTTAGTCTAAAGGACTAACATTGCAATCCAGCAGGTCAAACAGGTCACTGCTACACGCAATGAACGGATTTTGCAAGTTCATTGACAGATTGGGAAAAAAAGAAGGCTACATACAATAGTAAAAAGTGACAAGTTAAATACATTTTCAAGTAATTTGCCCAATATAGATCATATGACTCGTTAAATCATGTGAAATGACAAAGGATAATTAAATAAACAAGTTATTCAATATGAATGGATAGATAGAACACACTGTAGCTTTATCACTACACATTCCTGCCGAATCTCCGAGTTTAACTAGCATAGCATTTTAACTAAGAAAGGCACATCATCTCACTACCTCTCACCCTCAATAAAAAAGGAACCTTCCTCAAAAACATTATAATATTATATTTCCTGTTAAGTTTTATTAAAAGCTAAAGGACATAATTTTCGGGTCATTTATTGCTAAAGGATTATTCCTTTTCGAAGGAATCTAACATTAAATATCAAACCAACTATTCTTCCGGACTCTAGCAAGTTGCTATATACTCCACTTTTACCTTTAAAATCTTTTCGTCATGTTGGATCAATTTCAATATATGTTTTAAAGTTTTATTATCTAATGATGGTTATGATGATCTAACAAGTTTGTTTATCTTGCACGATAATATTTTTTGTGCATTTTGTAACCACTGATACAGTAAAATTATTTTACCATGCATTTAAAATGATTTTTGCTATACTATTTACGTTGAACTTTTTAATGATTTATGAACGAAAGATACCTCATGGAATTGTTTGGCTTCTCATGTTAGGTTAATTTAGTGTTCTTGGATGTTTGACTTTCTGTTACTTTGACTTTATATTATGTGAGTTTTGTTTTCTGTCTTGGGCTAGTGTAAAGTGGAATTGGTCTTGAAGATGTTTCACCAAGTGTCCAAGTCTTAAATGAAATTACTTGATATGTCACGTTAGAGTGTGTAAATAAACTTCATAACCCAAACTTGCAAATAAATGGCGCTCGTAACTAGGGGTGTTTATATTTGAATTAAAGGAATACCTAGTTACCCACCCATCTCCAAATTTCAACTAGCGAAGTTTCTTGTTTCTGGACAAATTTAAATCCTATTTGTTATTGGGTTTTTTTTTGGATTCGTTTATTCAAAATTTTGGTTTGATTTTTTGGTGAAGCCGAATTGGTATAATGGTCCATTTTGGATTCATGTTTTCTTAACTAAGGCCCACCTAAAACGTGAATAAAAATTTATCTTTAAATATATTTTCCATGATCTAATCAAAATTAACTCGCACGTAACTTGGATTATATTGTTAATACTTAATACAATTCAAATAACCAAGTACATATCCGATTATAATTTATACAAATAATATAGTTTTAAGGGAGAATTTCATATCTCCCTTACTCACTTGATTAATTTTATATTGTATATACCTAATTTACAACCAGTGAATGCATAATGTATCAATGTTTTTAAAGTATGTTTGAATAAATTTGATAATTTTAAATTTTAATAAATGACATATGAAATTGCCTCAATAGTCTTAATAACTAAAATGGCTTGATTCTATATTTACGTAATTCAAGTAACAAAGTAAACTAAATCAAATTTTGAATACTCTTTTTTGCTTAACTGAACTCTTATTGGTTAGGGGTGGCTAGTTATGGAATGGATATTGTTTTGATTGATGACTGGACAAAACCCAAAAAACGCAAATGAAATCTCATGTACATCGATTGGGTCTTTGACTTGTAATGGACATAGGGCGAGCTTACTTGTTTATTTTAATATGCATATAATATATTTACAATGTTTTATTAGAATTGTCTAATCTTGCAAGCCTAGTCGAGCTTGGGGTATGATGGCCGAACCCCCAAACAAGGCTCAACTCCTTACGAGATTTTACCAACCGAACACGAGTAACTGCCCCATTTACACTCCGAATATGATGTCCTTCAACAACTGTTTTATAGGTTAAACATTGATTGATGTAAGTTATTAACAACTATGAAATTTTATAATAACGAGCATATTAAGAATACAGTTTCAAAAGTATATTACAAAAGTAAACTAATGCCACACTCACATTACCATAACGGACTAGAATTCGTGTTTACAAGAATTCGTGTTAGGTTCTTATGTTTTTGAGTGAAATGAAAAGAAAGAAGAACTAGAGTAGTGATATAGATGAGTAAAAACATGCCTAATTAATTCATTATTTTGTACATGTCATACACATTTTTTCTTTTATTATCTTCACTATTTAACTTGTCAAGTGTCACAATCTTACCATAATTCATTTTCTTGAGTTGAAAAAAAAATAAAAATAAAAAAATAAAACAAAACTTGTTCAAATTATATGTATGCATTTAATTTTTAGTGTTAAATCTTTAAAAAAAAAAAAAAGCATATCAGTTTTTAAACGAATATATTCATCCTTCATTTTCCTTTCCTCTTAAAATGGGATGAAAATTTTGTAAAGATTCCTTAACAGGAGTGTTTGGTTAAGCTTATATGAGTGGACTTATGAGCTTATATAAAAGGCTTTTAATAAGCTGAAACTGTGAGACTTATTTGAGGAGAGGTGCACTTATATAATGATATTATATAAAAAGAATTTTATACAATTATTTAATAATTACTGTCTTTTAATGCCTTTTTATTATTATTTTTTTTACCTTTTTAATTATGATAAGCTTAGCCAAACATTTAGCAAAGTCTTATTAGCTCATGATTCGTAAGTCACAAACCACCACTTATATAGCATAAGCATAATTTTAATTCATAAGCTTAGCCAAACACCCTAAAACATGTAAGTTGCCCTAGTAAACCAAAACAAAATAAGCAAATTGGTTTGACTTGAAACGAGCACACCTTTTATATAATAAATAAAAATAAAAATTGAAAATGTGTTGTTTGACACGATTAAAAACAATAAAATGCCAAGCTACTTTTAAAATATACCTATTTAAGCACTTATTTTTTTATTAATAAATAACCCATCAAACTTGTTTGCAATTTGTTAATATGAATAAGATGACTTGATGGTACAAAACTACTTTTCACTTGGAAATTTCAAATATTAGTTGGATTTATCCTTGCCACATGAAATGCCAGTTTCTTAACTCGATTTTAGACCCAAATTGAAAAAAAAAAAAAAAAAAAAAAAAAAAGATTTAGACCAAAATTGTTACCCATCTTCAAAACCAAAACCTCATTTTCAAAACAAATAGAATACTAGTCACACATAGAGATGACAACGGGGACGGTCCAGGCCCAGTTGAGAGGGTGTGAGGAAGGTGCGGTGGCAAGAAATACATATTTCCTAGTCCATGCAATTAAACATACAAGGCCCAAAATGCACATTTTTTAAAGTCTATTCTTAGTTAATAGTAATACTACCTAATTCATACTTTTGTTATTGGTTTATTTGACTCAACCGACTTAACAAATTACGAAGAATAATGACAACTCTATTTTAACAATATGCTAATAGCTATTAAATTTCTATTAGCTGTATGTGTCGTGTAAAGGGATAAGTCCAATGAGTTGGCCATTAATATTAATGTTGATTAGCTAGATTGGTGGTTATAATTTACCCTAAATAGATGATGTATAGTTAGTATTTATATTTCTTGTATGTTCAATGGATCAATGAATATACAAAACACATTCATATCACAAACCTCTTACATGGTATCATCCCCCGCCGTCGCCTCCGGCCGTCAGCTACACACCAGAGGTTCGGAGGGCTCTCTTTAATCCGTAACCAAAATAAACCACAACTTCTTCTAAATCTGTGATCTTTATGTTTTTCTAGAGAAAAACACGCCACGTTTGTTTGGAAGGTTCTTTGGGGGTTGAAGTTTTAGAACCAACTTTCGTTTTATCAACTTTTCTTTTGATGTTAATGCATGAGTTTATTGTTTGTTAATTAGTTGATTGGTCGTACAGCTTTGTTACCAGTCGATTAAAGCTGACCGTTGGTACCAGTCCCTAAAGTCGACCGTTGGTACAGTTTTGTTACGAGTCGACTAATGTTATTTTTTTTTATTTTACTACTCGAGTCCGAGGTTTCGCGATTTCGCCGCTCGGACTGTGAGGGAGTGTTAGCTATATATGTCTTGTAAAGGGATAAGTCCAATGGGTTGGCGAATGTTGATTAGCTAGACCGGTGATTATAATTTACCCTAAATAGATGATAGATAGTTTGTATTTATATCATGTATACTTGTATGTTCGATGGATCAATGAATATACAAAACACATTCATATCTCAAACCTCTTACAATTTCGAATTCAGTTCTTTGTTATTTCTCTTTAATGAAGTTTTACAAACTTTTAGGTTTAAAGGGGCCTACTTTCCGGTATGGCACAGGGCCACTGAAAATCACGAGACGGCCCTGACCGTCCCATCCCCGAAGTTCAATAGCTATTCTCATCCTCGTCCCCATCCCCGTCGGGGGTCACAGTTAAGTGCCCATCCCCGTTACAAAGTTGACATATTTAATACATTTCCAATGGTGCAACCATACAAACATCAAACAAAATTCATTCATTAGAGTAAATTCAAACAAGCTACTTAACACAAAATGTCGATGTATTTACGTGCTCCTTGTGATGTATTTACGCGCTCCTTGTGATGTGATTCATATGATGTCTGGTGCTTCATAAGTTCTGTACTTGAAAACGTGTATATTCGTGAACAAGCAACTTAACACAAAATGATATAATTATGTGAATGTTTTGTGTTAAAAAGTTTTCTGTGATGTGTAATAGCATTACATTACGATTAAGATCTGGGATTGATTTAGGAATCTTGATACTAAGATGGAAGTTTGCATATTTTACATATACTAACCATATGCAAACTGTATGTTAAGTTTACCCTCTGTGGATTGGGTCCTTTTCCTTAACCTGTATAATCAGCTATATCATTGAAGGGCGGGTATGTTATTTAACAATGTGCGATCGTGCTTATCCAAAGAAAGTTGCCTTTCAATATCTCGAAGATCTTAAGAATGAATTTGAACGTGGTTATGGGAATCATATTGAAACTGTTGCAAGACCTTATGCTTTCATAAAATTTGGTAAATAGTACTTGCTATAGCCTTATAAATTTCATTCAAATGTTTTTTTCATTACGCTAACACCTATGTTCGTCAGTTTCCATACTGAAAGAAGGTGCACTTAGATATGGATGTCGACTAGATAATGTTATAAGTGTATTGAACTATTGATTATTGATTTGTAAGATATTAGAAATGTTGCACCTTCAACCATGAAGTTCAGTTTTTGATGTCTTAATATATTATTATAAGATAATGTAATTATGGTGTTATTCCCATGACTTGGAACTCGTCAAATGAGATTGTCGAAATTTGTAAATATATGCATAGGTGAGTCAAATGTCAAGCCGCTTAACATCAGATACTCGCAATATATGCTGATAAAGCAAGAGACCTAAACCGCCTGATTGGTTTGTTTTTATTTTGAATCAATACATTGTGAAGAATATATGTGATAAAAGTTTCGTAGAATATAAGTATGTCTGTACTGTTGCAGGCTTTGATCAAGAAGTGGGCACCGGTTGCAATTGTGCTTGGAGTTATTTTTCTCTTGTTCTGGGCCAGAAAATAGATATGGTGATCACGGCTTCATTAGTTTAACATGTGGAAATATTTTTCCATTTTGTTGAGTTATTACAGTTACAGGGTCTAAGTTAATTCTATTCGCACCACCTGCACTTCAGTTGAATTATATAAATTTGCAGCGTGAATTAGAGAATTTTGTTTGTGTTTAATATTTAGACAAGTTCAATCCACCAAGAAGCATTTGCTATATTGACAAAACCTCGCATTTGTGTTGGTCTTAGGTTTTTATTTATGTAATGCTCCATGTATATTATAAAACTTAGTCTTAGGAAAGCAGAAAATAGTGTTTGGACTATCAGTCGGAAACAAGGGAAGTGGAACATTTTCTCAAGTTAAATGCCTAGTTTTATACAATAAATTGTATGAAAACCAATATGTGAAATGTGAAAAGATACGTCGATAAATTATGACATTGACCTTTCTCTTTACATATAGCTTTCAAAAACATTACACTATCGATGAGAATACAAGATTTTAAGAATCTCATCACAAAAATTAAAAGGAACCTCGTCACAAAAATTAAAAGGCACGTTTGCATCCTTGACATAGACGACGATGATTCCATCGATACTCAATACCACTAGAGCGAGTTGAAAGGTAGGATATAAATAGTCATACCCTTTATCCGTGGATAGAGGGACTAAACTAAAAAAGATATCACACAGTGTCTAGTACCACTTATTAT
This sequence comes from Artemisia argyi, assembly GCA_030686995.1. Lineage (NCBI taxonomy): Eukaryota > Viridiplantae > Streptophyta > Magnoliopsida > Asterales > Asteraceae > Artemisia > Artemisia argyi. The sequence goes on from CM060685.1 coordinate 153,893,201, forward strand.
TAGGTTTCACTTAATTTGTTTGTGTTCGAATAGCTCATCTAGTTCTTGATTATCGGTCTCATGTATGTACTCTTGTTGAGAGTTTGGTTTCACCTTATGCCCCCTTCACGGAACAAATTGAGGAGTTCGCTTGTAGATTCATGGATGAGTGGGAATGGGCCAAATTAGTGAAAAGCCATAACTGAAGATCTGACTACAGTTATGATCGAGCCTGTTTAGTTTCAAAGTTATATTCTGTTTACGTTTTTAACGCTGGTATTCTGCAGCAGTTTCCTCTTTATTTTTGAATTTCATTGTTTTGTTGCTACATGGGCATATTCTTAAAATTCTATTATGATTATAAAAATGACCATCTCCCAACTGATGTTAGCTCACTTTGTTTAAACATTGGTATAGTCCTAGACAGTCGATTTTGACCGAGTTCCATATAAACCAAAGAGATTCATATTGGTTGTTAGCTCATCGTTGTTCTACTGAGTTATTTTAAATAACTGAAGATAGAACATTACATGTATTATCTGATCTTCCCAAATGATGTCCTAATGACATACTTTCAAGATTACATGCAAAGTCACTATGTCAGCTCAAAAAGGTATTTTAATTTCATCTGCATGTTGCATTCAAATTGCATCATCATCGACCCCTGTTCACAGGACGTTTGCCAACATGTTTGGAATTCAAGATATGTTTATAGTTAACCATGATATCTGTGGGAATTTGCGTTTGATTCGTTTGTGCAGTAAAGAAACAATATGAACAACCAGGGGCGAAGCTTCATAGGGGCCGGGGGGGGGGGGGGGGGGGGGGGGGGCGCCCGACCCCCCGAAATTTTTTTTGCGATGTAGGGGGTATATAGTTTTCGTGTAGAAAAATTTCGGTATATTCGGTTTCGACCCCCCAAAAATTTCGGTATACCTGAAATATAGCCTTAGGAAAAAAAAATTTAGATCCCGACCCCCCGCTTACAAAATCCAAGCTTCGCCACTGTGAACAACAATCTTACTACAATATGGACTTTTTTATAAATGAAAGAGTAACATTATGTTTTCTGAAAGAAAACATATTTATACAATGTGTAGAGTCATAACTCTTCCTAAAACGACACAACTATCTATTTGACAGTTACTTCCATACATTGCAACCATTGGGAATAACTGTCATTTAACTAACTTAACTGTCATACACATACAATAACCAAATAACATTAATATTCGACACATACTTTAACTAAGTAATACATATACTAAAGTTTTCATTAAACTTGAGACTTGACTGCAAATGGTTTCTTCCAAACTCTTGATATGAAGCATTATCAGGTCTACATCTCCCTCCTAATGCTTTAGTATCAAGGTTTTTTCTTGTGAGTGCTTCCTTTTCCTTCACACAATGACATCAAAGTCACTGCTGCTTGCATTGTTTGACCCTTCTCCATCTTGATCTTTGTTGCTTGCATCTCTAACACCAAGCCGGTTCTCATTTTCTTCTGTGTACCCATCCCTGACTGTTCTACCTATTGAACCTTCAAAGCTTTGTGGTTGATCTCTTCTGCATTCCAAATGCTATCACCCTTCTCTTCTTGTGCTTTCTCTGTCCATGGTACTTGAGCAGTGTCTTGGTATACCAGAACCATGTCTATGAACTTGGTAAATTTGACTCACAGGCGGGCGTCAAGCCAGAATGGAGGCTCACTAAGGCCGCAATTTAATGCTAAGCCATCCTTATACCCACTTTATAGTTTGTCAAAATAGTTTCACCTTACAACCACATAATACAGTCGCGATCAATCAACCAAAAGTTCAAGATTTATATATATAAGCTCAAAGCAAGATTTCACCATTATTAAGTCCGTTTAATATTTTGAAATTACCCTTCGTTACTATCATGTCACAAAACATATAAAACAAAAGTAATTAAATAAAATAAACAAACGACAACAATAATGGACATGCAAATTAAAATCAATTTTAAAACACACAATTGATTTATATACGATTAATAGGATCTTCCCTAATATTATAATTAATCAAATTTTAGTAATCTTTATTTATAATATTTACTAAACAATTTATCAATTATAATGAAATCGCATAATAAGCATGAAATCTTAAAACCAAATCATCATTATCCAAGACAACACATGCATGGTTTGTCATGGATGCCCAAATAGCACATATTATAAACATATAATCATGTCAATCAGGAACGCAACCAAACGGCATATCACCAATATCCATTTATATACACATAAATATTACGTGCAACCTAGGGTTTCTACAAGTTTTTATTCAAAATTCCAAAACCCTAATTTTATTAAAAAAAAAAATTCGACATTTATAAAAAAATAAATAGAAGTCGACTTATTAATAAAAAAAAAAATCTAGGGTTTAAGAGAGATTTAAAAAACATAAGAACACCAAGCATGTAATAATCAAACAATTCAATTTTATGTGTTTCGGTAATATATTACATGTATTAACGGCTCTTGATGCCACTGTTGGAATATATGAATCATAACAATAATATAAACACATAAACATCAAAGAGTACGCAGCGGAATAGATCAAATACATGTAAATAAATTAACCGAATATAAAAGGATGCGTACCTCTTTGTGATTTCTAGCAAGAACAAGAAACCAATGGAACAAGAACTATAAACCCTAATTGGGTTTAATGGTGGATCGACTAGGGTTAGTCGAATAGGGCAAATCACCTTGTTAGCAAAAGTATGCCAACACTTCGTTCTTGAACACACGTATTAGTAGCGTTTCAATAAGAAAAGCTAGGTTCTTAATTCACAAGCAATCCAAACACAATATTTAGAAGATCGCGTAGGAACCCTAGAAGGGTGTAGTTGATCAACTAAAACTAGAATGGATTTGAGCTTAGGAAATCTAGTAGGAACCCTATAAGGGTGTAGTTCGATTTCTAGGCTCAATAAGAAAGAAGGAGAAGAATTAGATTGCAAATGAATCAAGGGATGAGAAAATGAATACATGAAGGCATGTATTTATACTATTCTCATAGCTTGGAGCAAAAGACACAATCACAAGCCCTAGAAGGCATGGATCGGCCAAACCAAGGCTTTAGAAGCCCAATCCATAGCTTTCTTCCATTCAATTTCAAATCTAGTCCTTCATCTTTCGTCTAACGGTCGTTAGGTACCGTTAAGTGCTCATTTCGTGAATTTAATAATTATTCGTCACTAAAACAATAATTATTAATTAATTGAAACTCATACGTAAAGTGTGCAATCCCGAAGTCTCGAGTTCGAGTCCAGTCATGATATATTAATTTATTATCCGTTAAAACTAACAAGTTTGACTCCAAACTAATGAGTAACCAACCAGTCTACAACGTACAAAAGTCACCGTAAGAACACGGTTAGTCTCCAAATTCTCTAATTAACTGCATTTCAGTTTTTTAACCTAACATTTATATCACCTTATTTTAACTGCAACAGTAATTATATATATTCGTCATATTACACACCAATGACCTCAATGTGTTATTTTTATAAACTTAATCATGACTTTAACATATTATTAGAAGATTATGTTTATTTTTCGAAAAATTAAGCTTTGTGGCTGACAACCTATAAAAGATTTTTAAGAATATATTCTCTAGTAATGATACCGGAATGTTTGGCAAAAGTAACCGTTGCCGATGGAGCCAGAATTAAAAATGAAGATTATTTTTATAAGCTAAACGAAATAGCATTTGATTTTAAGAGATTCCGCGTACACCACCATTCCTCACTTCATTTTTTTTCTTTTTTTTTTAAATTCTTTTAAAATTAAAATAAAACAAACTTTATGTTGTAGAATATGTAAAAATTAAAAAATGAAACAACAATATTTACATAAAATTACAAGGCCCAACTGCCTCAACATTCAGCCCATTAAAATTTAACCTGCATGGTGATTTCAACATTCAGCCCATGAAACAACAATATTTTTTTTTTGTGTCGTCTTCTTCCTCTACTCATCAACACACCTGCAAATATATATACATATATATATATATATATATATATATATATATATATATATATATATATATATATATATATATATATATATATATATTTTATTGAAAAAGGATGCAACAATTGAAAATAAATCCCCAACGTTCAAAAAAAATCACAACGGTCGAAATTTTCAAGCCTTCCCGTGCGTGAAGACTTCCCGTGCGTGACCCATACCCTGCGGTACCGTGGTGCCGGCGGTGGTGTTCCCGCACGGTACTGTGGTCTTCCCGTGTGCATACCGTGACCACTGCCAACCCCTAAGGACCGCGCATTAGATTTACAAATCAATTTCAAAGAAAATGAATTGTCCTACATGTGGTGCCACAAGTGATGCCAACAAAAAAAAGGGTGAGGGATGGGAAAAATGGGTGAATGATGTGGCATAAGGGGATTGGTTGGGAGTGAGGGATGGTGGTATGATGCCACAAGTGTTGCCAACCCCCTTAAAAAGCCTGGTCTTCCAGACAAATAGTAGATATTGTCTATCTTGGTAGGGTCTGTGGGATGGGATATGTAGCAATAATTGGAAGGCTTGATTTGCTTCAATTGTTATTTCTCTGTGGGATGGGATATTGTTTCTAGTGATTAGACTAGCTTATTACACAAAAAAACAATAGTAACATCAGATGCTATAATTTGAACAGGTCATTATAAGTTTGAATGTTTAATTATGTTTGCATTTATAAAGTATAAGCTATAAGGCAATCGCTAGCATTCAATTGCTTGTACTTTTATTTAATAAATAATAATCGGAGGTTAGTATTCTCGCAAAACATTGATAAATGATAACTGGGAACGCTGACGGGTGTATGTGCTCGCCTGCCAGAGTGCCTGGCCACGAGAAAATATGCGGAGCTTAGTATTTTATTTGAATAAATGAATTAACTAATGATGGTACAAGACTTAAATGTTAAAAGTATAGAGATATAGTTTTAGTGGTATCTGACATAGGTTTTCACTTGTTGAATCTGTCTTTGGGCATGTCCAAATTGACAGTGAGAAAATTATATGTACATTTGGTTGAAGTTAATATAAAGATTTACCTTTACACCCAAAAAAAAAAAAAAAAAAAAAAAAAAAAAAAAAAAAAAAGTAAGAATGCTACTTTTTGTCTTTATTTTTTAATTTTTTGAAACCATCTTTATTTCATAAAAATGGTATGTGCATTGTATGTGCTACTTTTTTTTTGATGAGGAGTTGGAAGGTGTGAGTGTAGCCTGGTTGAACCCATATAGAGGTAAATGAAGACAGGAACAGATGTAGTATAGGATGATGTTTTATATGAAGTGAACACATGTACTTGAACAGGTAATCTATCTATGTTTTATACACATGTACGGAGTACTATGTCTAACATAAAATAATATTATAAAAGTGGTCCCAGTGGTGTGTAAAGGATAGCACCCTTTATAGACAGATATGGTATCTGTTTTGAACATACATTCTATGTATGTTCTTTCTCTAGCATACACCAGACAAAATTTTCGTGCTGTTATAGTAAAATTGGTTCCATTAAGTTTCAATGTCTATGTTACAATGCTAAGCCAAAGGCTGTACATTCTATCGTGTTATCATTTTTCTGTTATTGCTTCTGCTTAAAGGTAACCAGTGCTATGCATACTTGGAAACAATCAACTAACACACTGTTTAATGGGCAAACTGAAAGTGCCCATAGTGCAGTGAGCACATACTTTTTGTGGAAAATTTTATATTAGTTGCACAATTAGGAAGACTTTTTGAGTTTTGTTACGCAGGGACCACTTTCATATGCATGATTCTACGCTAGCAAGTTGGCATTCATTTCCTCGCACTTTCTGACATGACTCCCCACGGCCCACGGTGGTAGGCATAGTATTTAGGTGGGTGGGCCACGAAGCTGACATGCTTTTGATTGGCTATTGACTTGTAATTCCACACTGCAGTCTTTATCTTGAGGAACAGCAATTGTTTTCTATCTAGGTAGGTTCTGTCACTTTGTGTGATGGGATATGTGGTAGAAATTAGAAGCCTTAGTTTACTTCACTTGATATTTAACCATTAAGACTATTTTTCTACTCCATCACAAACAACATCTCACTCCCTGCACCTTTCTGATATGGCCTTCATGTTACTTATTTTTGTAAGCGTATTCCTCCTTTTAGTTACGGATGGGTCTCTGATTGAGGAGTCAGTGTCGTATAATATCAGCTTAAATTCCTCATTAACTCCTGACACAAACCCTTCATGGCTCTCACCTTCGAGGCAGTTTGCATTTGGTTTTTACCAACAAGACAATGGTTTTGCGGTCGGAATATGGTTGACAACCAAACCGAATATCAAAGTTGTTTGGACCGCGAATCGTGATGACCCACCTCTCACTTCAAACAGTAGTATTGAGCTCACTGTAGATGGTTGGTTGCTTCTGCACACTACTGATGGTGAGAAAAATATCACAACTCAAATGTATTCAGCAACCTCGGGTTCTATGTTTGACTCTGGTAATTTTGTATTGTATAATCAGTCTATTGTCGTATGGGAAAGTTTTGCTAACCCATGTGATACGATATTAGGAGGGCAAAAACTCTTGGAATTATTATATCATGACATTCATATTAATAAACCAAGTACATCAAAGTGAGCATAGCGGAAGCAATTATAATAGAATCAAATAACATGTAATTAATTAATCAATAATTAAATAGTAAACATACCTTTGTGATTCTAGCCAGAACAAGAATCAAAGCAATCTTCCGGAACCAAGAACCCTAATTAGGGTTTATAAGGATTATAAGAATTACCCCTTACCTTTTTGTAATTCAATCCAAGAATCAAACAATAGTGTGTTTGATTCACGTTCTTGTACACACGTACTAATTCAAGAAAAAGAATTTGCAAGTAATAAACACAAGACTTTATTTTGATTCAAGAAAATCGAAACCCTTAGGGTTTTGGTTTGATGAAATCGACCAAGAAAAGAAGGAGAGGAGAAAACACCAAGATGTGTGTGTACAAGTTATGAGAAAACATGCATCTTGGGTTTGCTTATATACTAAACAAAACTTGGAGCTCAAGGCACAAAGGAGGTTACCCCTCCCCTTTGGCCGATCGGATTTGGATACCCCAAGGGTATTCTGGAACCTTCTTTTGTTTCCAAATTTTGCTTAGTATTACTTTCCTAATCTTCGTTTAATAAATAATTAGTCATTAATCAATAATACTAATTATTATTATTTATTTTGTGTTTAATAATTAATTATAACATTTTATAAATAATTATTACTTTTTCTCTTCATACGTATTGTGTGCAATCCCGTGATCTCAAGTTCGATCCTAACACACGACTATTATTATTTTGTCTATAAAACCAACAGCTCCCACTTAGACATATCATAATAGTGTGATCACATAGGTTAGCGTCTTGCAACACGCCGATGCCTCTAGTACAACTTGAGTAAGGCTCCTGGAAAACCTTTTAATGATTTCTCATTATTATTATCCCTTTGTTTCTAACACCGTGTTAAATAAGGATATGGATCTAGGTCATTCCTTAATTAACCATTCTGTTTCTCGTTTTTAGAAATTGACAAGATTACCAAATCTTTTGAACCTTTCAAGAAAGACCTTGGGCGTGGCCACACAAACACCTTGACAACCCTACGAGGGGCCCAGCATTATTAAACTTCAAAAATTAATTTGAAGGAACAAATTCTTTATTGATTACAAGCAAAACACACAAACTTTGTAACACTTCTGAAAACAACCCTTATGACTACCAGTTAAGTATTGCGTTATGTTGTTCCACAAAAATGTACTACATTCATGACCGTTATCTTGTATCTCAAGTCTAAGGATAACTTCTTATGATTTACTTAATGACAAGATCCATAAAGTAACATCATATAGTTGGGATAAGTCCTATATTCAATATCATCGAATATCGTCTGAAATGGCATGACTATGCATCAATATACTTTAAGTATATTATACTAACTTCAGATTTGTCTTAATTTAATAATATTCCCATATTATTAACTGACAACGGACAATTTAGAATAACTCTTATTCATGGATTTAAACATGCAAAAATAGGACAACAATAATTAATAACAGAAATAAACATACCAACATACTTTATTTCATTAAAATAATAATTGTTTACAATATCCTTTATCCAAATACTAATCACAGTTATGCATGAAACTACTAGCTAATTTAAGTCCAATTCCATTGGCTAATTCATTAAGCTTCTCTTTCGCCAAAGCCTTAGTGAACGGATCAGCTAAGTTATCATCTGTGTGAACTTTCAGCAGATTTATTTCACCTTCGTCAACCTTTTCACGAACAAAGTGATACTTCCGTAGAAAATGTCTGGTGCCTCTCATGACTCCAGGTTCATTGGCAAATATGATTGCAGCAGAATTGTCACAATACATATTAATAGGTAATTCAATTGAAGGCATAACACCAAGCCCAGAAACGAATTTCCTAATCCAAACAGCCTCCATAGCAGCTTCTGAAGCAGCAATGTATTCAGCTTCTGTTGCAGACATCGCAATTGTACTCTGCTTCTTGCTCCTCCAGTCTACAGCTCCTCCAGTGATAACAAAGACATAACCCGTCTGAGACTTCGAATCATCTTTATTACTTTGAAAGGATGCATCGTAGAAACCTGTAACACAAAGTTCTGCAGCTGGATCTCCACCATATACCAAAAACATATCTTTTGTATTCCTCAAATACTTAAGAATATGCTTAACAGCAATCCAATGTTTATCACCTGGATTCTGTTGAAATTGACTGGTAATATTTTGAGCAAACGCCACATCTGGCCTTGTGCACTTAACCGCATACATAATAGATCCTACAGCCGAAGCATAAGGAACTTTACTCATGCGAGCCACCTCAGCAGGTGTTGAAGCACAAAACTCATTACATAAGCCATGTTTTACTTCCATCGGCAAATATCCTTTCTTGGAATTTTGCATATTGAATCTTTTCAATATTTTGTCAATGTAAGCACTTTGACTTAATCCAATTAACCGCCTTGATCTATCTCTATAGATTTTGATTCCCAGAATGTATGCAGCTTCTCCTAAATCTTTCATAGAAAAACACTTTCCAAGATATGCCTTAACTTTTTGCAAACTTGGGATGTCTTTTCCCATGATCAATATGTCATCAACATATAGAATTAGGAAAGTTACATTATCACTCCTACTAGCTTTGTGATACACACATGGCTCATCAAGATTTTGAGTGAATCCAAACTTTTTGATTTCAGCATCAAACCTTTTGTTCCATTGTCGTGATGCTTGCTTTAATCCATAAATGGACCTTTTAAGCTTGCATACACGATTTGGAAAATCTGGATTTTCAAACCCTTCTGGCTGTGCCATATAGATGTCTTCATCTAAATGACCATTTAAGAAAGCGGTTTTCACATCCATTTGCCAAATCTCATAGTCATAGTACGTTGCTATAGCTATGAGAATTCTTATAGCTCTTATGTCTGCTACAGGAGAAAACGTCTCCTCGTAATCAATTCCAAAAGTTTGAGTAAAACCTTTAGCAACTAGACGAGCCTTATAAATGTGTGCATATCCATCCATGTCAGTCTTAATTTTGTAGAGCCACTTACTCCCAACTACCTTGGCACCAGGAGGTAAGTCAACTTCTTCCCAGACTTCATTGTCATGCATGGATTGTATTTCCCCATCCATAGCAGCTTTCCATTTAGCCTTTTGAGGACTATTAATGGCAGCTCTATAACTAGTAGGTTCATTAAGATTCCCTAGTGTATGCTCATCAACCTCTACATTAAGACATAGACGGTCAGGAGCTTTCACAGATCTTGAAGATCTGCGAATGGGAACTACTTCAACTTCCGGTGGAGGACCCAGACTTTCCGGTTCTATAGGAAGTGTGCTAGTGTTTTCTGAAGGCAATGCATTATTTATATCATCTTCTAGATCATATGCTCTCCCACTGATTTCTTGAATCACAAAATCACTTTCAAGAAAATCACCATATCTTGCAACAAACACTTTGTTCTCAGGTGGGTAGTAAAAGTAGTAACCCATTGTTTCCTTTGGGTATCCTACAAAAATGCACTTTACAGATCTTTGTTGGAGTTTATCTTGTGAGTCACGTTTAACATACGCCTCACAACCCCAGACCTTTAAATAAGACAAGTTCGGAGCTTTTCCAGTCCATATCTCATATGGTGTTTTATCAACCTTCTTGGTGGGAACCATATTCAAAATACGAACAGCTGATTCAAGAGCATAATCCCAAAAAGACAAAGGAAGATTAGTAAGATTATACATTGATCGAACCATGTCCAACAATGTACGATTCCTTCTCTCAGATACACCATTTTGTTGTGGAGTATATGGAGATGTGAGATTCTGGACAATTCCATTCTCAGTTAAGAAATCTTTGAAATCTTGACTAAGGTATTCACCACCTCGATCAGAACGAAGAGCTTTAATCTTCTTTCCCAATTGCAATTCTACTTCTGCTTTGAAAACTTTAAATGTTTCAAACACTTCATGTTTATGTTTAAGTAAATAAACATAACCATAACGGCTGAAATCATCTGTAAAAGTTAAGAAGTAAACAGCACCTCTCCTTGACACATGTCTAAGTGGTCCACATACATCCGTGTGTATCAAACCAAGTAGATCTGAAGCTCTTTCCATATTATTATGAAAAGGTTTCTTCGTCATCTTCCCAGAAATACAAGATTCGCATTTATCAAATGACTCATCATTGATATTATTCAAAAGCCCTTCACGTTGCAGCTTTTGCATGCGAGTCTTGCCTATATGGGCAAGTCTACAGTGCCAAAGGTAAGACGAATTCAAGTCATACTTCATTCTCTTACTTATGTTGTACATTGAATTATTATTATTGTTGGAAGTCAAACAATTATTCATATCAATTTCAAACACACCATTCACAGCAACAGCATTAAAATAAAATACACCATTTAAAGAAACAGAAATTTTATTGCCATCAATAGTATGAGAAAAACCAAGATCCAACAAACATGAAAAGGAAACAACACCTCTAATTATAGAAGGTGCATAATAACAATTGTTTAAACAAAGTACTAAACCCGAAGGTAAAACTAAATCAAACATTCCTATGGCTTCAACTGCTGCTTGTGCTCCATTTCCCACATGCAGAAATTGCTCCCCATAAGCTAGTCTCCTTTCCTCTCTAAACCCCTGCAGTGTATTACAAATATTAATACCACATCCAGTATCATATACCCAGGAATTTAATTTATGAGATAAAGTAAATAATTCAATGACAAATAAGTTACCTGAAGTGCTGGCGCCCATGTGCCCAGTCTTCTTGACCTTATTGTTTCGCAAGTCATCGAGATAAAGAGGACAATTCCTCTTCTAGTGGCCCATCACCTTGCAGTAATGGCATCCTTGATCCTTCTTTGGATTATTCTTGACAGGAGGGTTCTTCTTAGGTTGAGGTTATTAGTGGATAATTAGGCCCAAGCCCGGTTTGTGGGTTTTGGGTATTAGGGTTTCACTATTATATATAGTGGTCAATAATAATATTATACCTACGGGTTTTCAATGTAAACATACAGTCTAACATGTATTAGTGGATAATTAGGCCCAAGCCCGGTTTGTGGGTTTTGGGTATTAGGGTTTCACTATTATATATAGTGGTCAATAATAATATTATACCTACGGGTTTTCAATGTAAACATACAGTCTAACATGGTATCATAGGGTTTATCGATCCTCTAAACCTAACTGACATCCGCTTCCTGCTTAAAAAAAAATAAATAAAAAATAAAATACGCCAAAACTTACAGCCGCCACCATCAAAAATAAAGTCAATTCTTCTCTATCTTTGCATCGTTTTTTGGTTCGTGTCCATTCTTCAAACATATCTTCCGAGTGGTGTTTTCAGGAAACAGTTTTAAGGCTTGACTATGGTCGCGGTTCACATGATTTATGTAGTGTCGCTGTGGTTCACTGGTTCAGATCTTCATTCCAGATTGGTAGTTTAGTAGTCATGGTTGGCTGGTATAGATTTGATGTTTCGGTTGCTTTTATGATAGGTTAGTTTGATGGTGGAAGATGGGGATTTGTAAGTATTTATTGGGGTTGATTTACAACGGGGTGTTGAAGTGTATACAAAGTAGTTATGCGAATCTGCTACAAATATGAAAGATAGTCCGTGGGACAAGGTTCTGAAGTTACTTAGGGATCTCAAAACAACTAATATTATCCATTTGCTTTTCTTTTGTTTTATATGTATAATACACACCAAAAAAAAATGTTTAATTGTTAGTTTTTGTTTGTCGACCAAGAGTTGTCGACCAAGAGTTGTCGACGGGTGCTTTGTTTGTTTGTCGACCACGTGTGTTGTCGACTGGTTTTCGTTATTTAATTGTTTGTTTTTGTTTTTTTTATGTCGAATCCAGGGTATCAATTCCCGAGACGATGCTTTATTTTGGTTTCTTGTTTTATTTTGCTTTCTTAGTTTACTACTCCAGTTCGAGCTTTCGCGATTTCGCCGCTCGAATTGCGGGGGAGTATTAGTGGATAATTAGGCCCAAGCCCGGTTTGTGGGTTTTAGGTATTAGGGTTTCACTATTATATATAGTGGTCAAAAATAATATTATACCTGCGGGTTTTCAATGTAAACATACAGTCTAACAGAGGTGGTTGATAAGCCATAACCTGCTTATTCTTATCAGCCTTCTTCTTTCCTTTACCCTTCTTCTTGTTCGCATTTGGCTTGTTAATTCTACCCCCTTGTATAGCAAGAACTTGGGGCGTAGGAGCCTTTGGTGTCAACCCTTTCTCACAATCAATGAGCAGTGCGTGCAATTCACTTACTGTCTTCCCCACGCAATGCATATTGAAGTTCCTCACAAAACCATTAAAATCCTTGTTAAGGGATCTATTGATTAAGTTCACAGTCATATCATTGTCGTAGGGTTTCTTAAGTGTTTGTAGTTGATCCATGAAACTTTTCATCTTCAACACATGAGCACTCACAGGTTCACCATCACCCTGCTTACAACCATGTAGAGCCTCCATCAAATCGTAAATCTCTACATTTGATGGTTTCTCATAGAGTTTCTTGAGTTCATCAATCATGTTCATGGGGAAATACTCCTCAAACTGCCTTTGAAGAGGTGTGGACATCGCCCCTAACATCATTGCGGCCACATCAATATGTTCCTTACAATCAAGATTCCATTTGGCCTTAGCAGCTTCAGTAGCTGCCTCGCCTACAGGTTCTTCAGGACAAGGCTTTTTCAAGATTTCGAGTTGACCAGTCACTCGCAGGACAATCCTTAGTGAACGGTACCAATCATTGAAATTTTCCGAGCCAGTCAATTTTTCTCGTTCAGAATAAGTTTTGAACACAGAACGAAAGTTGGTGTTATCAGTTTGAGCCATTTCTACAGATAAAGAAAGTTCAAAACATTAGTATTTTTTATAATACAATTTTTTTCAAGAAAATTAAAATACCCAAGGAAAAAAATATCCAGAGAATAATCTTGAAAACTAGGATCCTCCATAAACATAGTTTCATCACATCAGTTGATCTGCTAGTAATGAAAGTATAATATGAGGTAACTTATAGTACAAGTAATTGGCATAACATTTGTCCAATTCCCAGATATATGGGATTTACAATCACAAAACATTTGTATTGTAAGCATGTTTAGTCCCCATCTTAATGCCTTGAGTCCAAGATCTTACTTACTACTCAATTTAAGTTTTCTAACTTAAAAACTGCAAACTCACAAATCCATCACATCAGTTGATCTGCTAGCAATGAATTTATGAAATTTACCTCTCCATTGCAATCTCGCCAAGTTCTCACATGACGTAAATTACAACTTCAAGTGTTCTTAATTAGATGGCATTCGACTTAATTTTATAAGGGTATTGATATTTTGATGTGATCAAAACAATGTATGAAGAAGCATGCATACAACTTCATAACATTGGTTTTACAAAACATTTTTATTACCAATTATCTAAGAGTAAAATAACAAAGTTTTGATTGAGGTATCGGGTTCACCAATTAAAGAATAACCATCAATTATCGTCCACTATATCGTACTTTTGCATAAGCCCGAAAGCTTAGTGTTTCGGATAATCATTGTGGAATTGTGGATTATTCACCCTTAAGATGACAATGTACATGTAATGGTTGTTCGGTAAGTCTAATTTACACACAAACGAGCGTTAAGACAGAATGTTGTCTCTCTAAGGCCACAATTTAATGCGTTGCCATCCTTATACCCATCTTATAGTGTGTAAACTTCGGTCGAGCCTATTTAACCATTACGTACAAAAACATCAATTAACCAATCCTTTGAAATTTTAAACTCTTAAAAACCAAAACAATTTCGCCATAATTTAGTCCGTATTATTTTTCTATTCAAAAAAATTACCCTTTTCGTTTATAAACATGTCTAACACAATTAATAAACAAAAACAAGTAATATACAATAAAAAATAAAACAACTAAATAAACAAATATACATAATCATAACAATTAAATATGTATAAAACATGTAGCCACATGCAAATCTTATTCAATAGTCCTATTAATAATCAAATCTAGGTGTATAACGTATTAATTCAATTAGGGCTTTCTTCTTCTTAGAAAAAGAGCCACATACATCGATAAATCGATTGCGTAAGCCAAAATTAAATAAATACCACATAGCACATAATTGATTACTTAATATTGGAGTCTTCCCCAATTCGACATCTATTAATAAATTTACATGTTCCGATATAACTTAACCATTAATTCATATAAACAATTTAAACCATTTAAATTATAACACAATATAAAAAAATCCATGCAAATATGCACTTTATCATGGATTTAGCTTAACAATTAACATATTGCACCAAGATCGTTTACTAAAACGCATAACAATTACATGACATCCTAGGTTTTCTAATCATATTAAAAAATTAAAAACCATAAACCCTAAAACCCTATTAACGTCAATCGACCCATAAAATATTTTAGGGTTAGGAATCTAACAAATAAACCCTAAAAACATGTAACTAAACGAATCAAGATCCAATTTTTATGCGTTTCGATAATTAATTACACATTATAACGGCTCTAGATGCCACTGTTGGAATTATTATATCATGACATTCATATTAATAAACCAAGTACATCAAAGTGAGCATAGCGGAAGCAATTATAATAGAATCAAATAACATGTAATTAATTAATCAATAATTAAATAGTAAACATACATTTGTGATTTTAGCCCGAACAAGAATCAAAGCAATCTTCCGGAACCAAGAACCCTAATTAGGGTTTATAAGGATTATAAGAATTACCCCTTACCTTTTTGTAATTCAATCCAAGAATCAAACAATAGTGTGTTTGATTCACATTCTTGTACATACGTACTAATTCAAGAAAAAGAATTTGCAAGTAATAAACACAACACTTTATTTTGATTCAAGAAAATCGAAACCCTTAGGGTTTTGGTTTGATGAAATCGACCAAGAAAAGAAGGAGAGGAGAAAACACCAAGATGTGTGTGTACAAGTTATGAGAAAACATGCATCTTAGGTTTGCTTATATACTAAACAAAACTTGGAGCTCAAGGCACAAAGGAGGTTACCCCTCCCCTTTGGCCGATCGGATTTGGATACCCCAAGGGTATTCCGGAACCTTCTTTTGTTTCCAAATTTTGCTTAGTATTACTTTCCTAATCTTCGTTTAATAAATAATTAGTCATTAATCAATAATACTAATTATTATTATTTATTTTGTGTTTAATAATTAATTATAACATTTTATAAATAATTATTACTTTTTCTCTTCATACGTATTGTGTGCAATCCCGTGATCTCAAGTTCGATCCTAACACACGACTATTATTATTTTGTCTATAAAACCAACAAAAACTTGTTACAGGGGATCGATTAGTCTCTAGTGTATCGGATTCACATCACTCAAGTGGACGGTTTGAACTGATTATGCAGGATGATGGAAACCTTGTGGCTTACCCTAAAAGAAGTCTTAAGGGGGTTGATGACTCGTACTGGTCCAGTGGAACGTTTTTCGGTCGACGTCCTAATAGGTCATCATTTTTTTTGACAGGTGGTCTTACGCAATCGTTGAATCTCAGCCGTAATGGCTCTCTTTACCTTGCAGGGTATGGTGCGGTACACAGTGTTTTCTCTTCACCTACGAGCTTACGGTTGAGTAACAATGAAACAGTAGTCTACCGTGCCACTCTCAATCCGCACGGTAACTTTATTCTGTATTCCCACATATTCACAACTCCTTCTAGTAGCTTGACAGGGATGAAAAATGAATGGGCTGCGTTACAGGACGTGTGTGGTGCCAAAGGCGTTTGTGGTATCAATAGCTACTGTTCTATTACTGCTGGCAATCCTGAATGCCAATGCTTTCCTGGTTTCTTATTTTTCAACAGTACAGTAGACGGGAAGTTCCTTGGCTGTTATAGAAATTTCACTGATGAAGAAGCTTGTAGTCGCAGAGGGGTAAAACTTTTCTATAATATTACTGTTGTGGACAATATAGAGTTGGGAATCTACCCATACTCTCTGTTGAACATCAGCAAGAAAGCTTGTAGTAAATCTTGTCTGGATGATTGCAATCGCTGGGTAGCCGTGTATGCAAATGGTATGTGCAAAATGCTCAAAGTTCCAATCATATATGCAGTTCATAGTAAAAGCAACTTAATTACAGTCTTCATCAAAACTAGTTCTCTAATATATCAAGTCAAAGACCCACAAACGCCGTTACCAGCCTCAACAGAAACAATTAGTGTAGCAGTTGAAAGGAAAAAGCTTATTGCTATTCTAGCCATTACACTTGCTTTTCTAGCTATTTTGTGTACTGTGTTGGCACTCTATAGTTTCTTTTTCTATAGAATGCATGCGCATAGGTACAGAACTATGTCAGAAAATGCTGATTACGGGTTGATTAGTGATCATTTTACCCTACGGTCATTTACGTTCGATGAGCTTCTTAAGGTGACAAATGGTTTTAAGGAACCTGTAAGCAGAAGCTCTATAGGGGAAGTCTACAAAGGGTTTATATCTGGTGGTAAGAAGGTGGTCGCTGTGAAGAAACTGCATAGGATGTTTGAAGGAGAAGGAGGGTTCCGAGCAGAAATAACAGCTATCGCACAAACTCATCATCGGAACTTGGTTCGCTTGCTTGGTTTCTGCATACATGGAGCGACAAAGCTACTTGTTTATGAGTTTATGAGCAATGGTTCATTGGCAGATCCACTTTGTAACTCGGAAACACAACCTGGATGGAAAGAACGTGTCAGAGTTGCACTGGATGTGGCGAGAGGTATACTTTATCTTCATGAAGAGTGTGAAACTCGTATAATACACTGCAATATAATGTAAAGCCTCATAATATTCTTTTTGACGAGTCTTGGACTGCTAAGATATCTGATTTTGGCGTATCAAAGCTATTGAGGCCAAATCAGAGTGGAACCCTCACTGGTGTTAGGGGAACAAGAACCAGGCATCCGAATGGCAAAAAAACACCTTGATATCTACAAAGGTGGATATTTACAGTTTTGGGGTTCTACTGTTGGAGATTTTGTGTTGCACGAGCGATATTGAGATAGACGTGTCATCTGATGAGAAAATACTTCTTTTTACTTGGGTTTACAATTGTTTTGTAACCAAGAAGTTAAATAGGTTGATAGGAGATCTAGATGAAGAAGTAGACATAAACATGTGTGAAAAGATGGTGAAAGTTGGACTCCTGTGCATCCAAGATGATCCAGATGCAAGGCCTTCAATGAAAGATGTTATCCTGATGTTAGAAGGAACAACTGATATACCAATCCCCCCATCACCAACTCCTCTATCTTTAATTTAGCATATTGCTATTGCTATCTTTTACATTTGTATTTGAGATTTAGCGTTTGTCAGTCGCAGAAAGCATACCCTTTTATGTAAATGTATTATACATTTAAGGGATAATCACTTGAAAATGTATCCAACTTGTCATAAAATTCTATAGCATGTATCAAACTTTTAATTTCGCTCTATTGTATGTAGGTAACTTGCTAATCTTCCTATTGTATGTACTGAAAATAATTAATCGATAGTTAGTATTTTATTGATTAGTTAGCTAAATACCTTACACCCAAATACCCTCGTACAATTCATAAACACGTGAAAAAACAAAGACACTCATCTTCTTTAGCACCACCAACACTCATCGTTTTCTTCTCTGTCTTATGTCAGCCAATTTAACACCAAAGCTTTATCCTCTTCGCTGGACCATCGAAAACTATAGCGTGTCTTCACCGAAATCCATATTCCGGAAAACTTTATTGAATGTGCTTTATATTACGCTGTGAATGTTGTCGGTATGGTGGTCGGAGTGATATGATAACTATATTCTTGTGTCTTTGTGTTTTTAGCGTGTTTATTAGACGGATCAAGGTGTTTCGGTGTAAGGTATTCAGCAAACTAATTGTTAAGAGTAAGGTTGGATCAAGTGGTTAACACCCTTGCCTCTGGAGACAGATGTCTAGAGTTCGATCCTCACCCCTTGCAAGGCCGGAGGTCCTTTTCTAGCTTTGGTAAAATCGAAAGCAACCTCTCTACCTTAAGTAGGGATAACGTTGTCTATGTCTCAATCTCCCTCATACACCGTGTAAGATGGTATTGGGACCCATAACCCGTGAAAGACGGTATTAGGAGTTACTTTACTTTACTTTTTTGTATTCAAAAAACTAATTAATACTAATATATTAACTATTGATTGATTGATTGATTTTTATTACATACAATAGAATATTTGCAAGTCAGTTATATACTATAGGGAGATTAACAAGTTACTTGCATGCAATAGGAAAATTAAAAGATTGATACATACTATATAATTTTGTGGCAAGTTGAATAAATTTTCAAGTGATTATACTTTTGAGTTGTGATTGACATGCCTAAATATATGTGTCATCCTCTGATTGATAACATCAAAGGGACCAATTTCTTCATATTTTATCTTTCCTCTTCTCCACTATCTATTTTGCTATTTGTCTCAATCCTCATGTTATGCATATTTTAGGCACAAAAGTTAGGTCTCTAATCATTTTCTATCTTGTTTTACCTTGCTACAAAATCTTATAAGGAATCAATGTTTTGGTTAGCATTGCAGTTCAAACTTTTGACCTCGAGTCCTATGTATGTTTTGGCTAAGGGTGGTGATATCCACGCCCTTCCTATTAATACTAACCAAGCCCTCCCTACAATGTAGGCTTTTTTGTGTTTTTTTTGTTTTTACCCTTTTTTGTCGTTTTGTGGCGGCTATTATTATTATTATTATTTTTTTGTTTAAATAGAAAGGAGTATATGTATATGTATAATAATGTAACGTATATGTATAATATTTTGTATAATAGCACGTTAAATAACTGCAACAACATATATGTATAATGTTTTGTATGATATCACGTTAAATATTACCACATTAAATAACTGCAACAACAACTGTTATTATTAAATTAAACGACAACGTTATGCATATTATTTAAAACCAACAACATCTACGACATATGAAGATTATTCATCTCATTTAAAAGATCATGGAGCCGGGCACTTGACTGACAAGCGTGATCCTCAGGATTCCTTGCCATTTCTAACTCCATCTCCAGTGCCTTTATTCTTGCCTTCAACAGCTTATTCTCATTTTTTGTAGCAACGCAGTTTGAGCAATGCGTTGAAGAAGAGGGTTGATTAAAGTGCTCTGCTTCAAATTCATCTTTCCATGCGAAGTATCGACACCCAAAGTCTTTTGTACCTGGCTGTTACATGTTAAGAAAATAATAAGAAATGTATTTTTAACAAACAAATTATTTACATAACTAAGCAAACGTATGATTATTTACCACTGAAAGAGGACATGCATAAAACAGTCGCCCACGACTACCATCTTGCCAGGATTTCCGTTCTACAATAAATCCTTTATTACATCGGCACCAGAAAGGATTTCTTTGGCTCATCTGACCAAAGAATTTGCATAATAATTTACATCAGCAATCAATAATGTTATTAATAATTTAAACAAAGTAATAATAACTGGTGCAGAACTAACACTACAAAAAAACAGACTTTTAAGTTTCAAACATTTAACATTTAAACGATGTTGAATAATCATTTACAACATATGATTCACTATGTTTACAATGGTTTTGTCGGTGTCTCTATTATTTACAACATAAATCAGTAATCATTTACAATGGTTTTGTCGGTGTCTCTATTATTTACAACATAAATCAATGAACCATTAGTCGATTTTGATACAACGTTTCCCATTCGGCTGCAACTGGCTCTCTGAAATGCCTCCATTGTGGGTGGATATAGGGTAGTCGAAAATCTCTGTCGAGCGTCAGTACAATGTAGTGAGCACCCACACGGGCAATCACAATGGGGTCGGTTCCTTGTGATGAGTTTGGCCTGGTAAAAAGCGGAAAACATGTGTTCCAACCTTGATCGGATATAAATACAACAGGTTGGTGAATGCTTGAAGCGATAACAGGCCCCGTGAGTGGCATCACCATCCAGCGATCATTAGGTGCAGGTCCATTGAACCAGTCTATTGTATACCAAAGTCGGTCAAAGTCTTGTTGGAGGTACATATCTATGTATCTTTGCCTATGATAATCTAACTCTTGCAATAACATACCTCTGACTTCGTCCCACCTATTTTCGTTTTGAACAATACAGTGGGCAACGCACCGAAACCCACAATTTCCATCACCCTCAACATTATGTATGCTTATTACGAGTGGACGGAAAACAGGTGGAATATGCTTAATAAACGCATTGCTCACACTATCTCCAGCATAAAATCTATGGCGTAGAGTATCACCCGTGTAAGAGCTATGTCTTGCAGGTTCTTTCCGCATGTTCGGCACTTTTGTAGATCTTGAATTCGTACTTCTTCGGTGATCTACGATTGGTACTTCATCAAAGTCAGGGACTTCATTCAAGTCAGGGACTTCATTCAAGTCCGGGTCTTGTGTAGCCTTGCCCTTTTTGTCCTTTGCGCTCGGACGACCACGGGTATTTTTTTGAATAGCTGGTTCACGGGTGTCAACAAATTCAGGTTGGAATATCTCTCTCAACTTCGTTAACATATTTTTCTTGACAAACGACGTTGATTTGCTAAAAATATTCTCGAATTGTTGCACGCCATTGTTAAACGAAGTATCATCATCATCATCATCACCAGCTTCACTGGAATAGCCATCTTCAGGCGGAGGCCTATTGATAACAGGCCACGGAACAGATAGGGTTCTCCAAAAAATAGGAATTTCATCCAGTGGAATGGGGCGTCCTGAATTCAGTAAAAGCGACTTATGTAAATTACTGATAATAGTGGGGGAAACAACTTGATAGTTATAAATTTAATCTACTTACCATGATATACATAGTATTGCATGATGTGAAAGCATGGTAGTCCGTGTATCGACATCAACTTATGGCTACATTTGCCTGGTGTGATCGCCAGTTGGAGTTCTCTGTACATGAGAATGAAAGCATGTTTGGAAACTTTATACCACAATTCTTCAAATAGATCAACATTACAATGATTTAGTTTCTCGTTCATGCTTCTATTAAAACTCTCTTTTATCCCAGTTTCTTGCGAAATGAGAATCTTATCGATTGACCATAACAACCTGTCTAATTTGGATTGTGTGCCGTCCAAATATAATTTCAACAACGCGTGGTGAGCCTCAACTCTGCACGTTGTTGTCTGGCCGTAAGCGCGATATTGGTCGGTAATATACGAGACAAACTTGGGTGCGTATTGTCGCAGCCACGTGTTATACAGATACTCAGCGACATCTGCAAAAAAACCATGAATTAATAAAAGGTCATTCGGGTGCTTTTTTATTACAATAAGTTAATAATTAAGTACCCGGATGGTCGACCAATTTCTGTTGTAGGCGTTGATAATGATGCCTGAACGATTCGAATGTCGGAGCGGTAACCATCCAATCCCATCGGTGTTTAACGGACTCATACTCTTTTGGGTCACTGAATTTATTTTTGCAAAACTTAGCTAGATTTTGCTGTATATGCCATCGACAGAGTAAATGGTGAGCGTCAGGAAATTCTGCTTCGCATGCGCCAACCAACGCTAAATCTCTGTCAGTGACGATAACACGTGGATAATATCGTTCGTCTATGACATCCTTCACACGTTGCAATACCCATTGAAATTTATGCCCTTGTTCATTGTTTAAAAAGCTATATGCCATTGAAAATGTTTTATTTGTTGAAATTACTCCAACAATTTCCAACAACGGCAATTTAAACATAGTGGTATTGTATGTGGAGTCCATCAACATGATTTCATGGAATGTACACCATATAGCATACGACGTGG
The DNA here is from genome assembly GCA_030686995.1 of Artemisia argyi. NCBI lineage: Eukaryota > Viridiplantae > Streptophyta > Magnoliopsida > Asterales > Asteraceae > Artemisia > Artemisia argyi. The sequence goes on from CM060685.1 coordinate 153,915,656, forward strand.
GGTGCACAAAAAATAGCTCCTCAAGCTCGTTTGTATGCTCATTTACCCTCGGGTACCATGTATACCCTGATTCTTGCAAATGCGAGTAAAGGACTTGAATTGGAGTTCTATCACCTACTCTGTTTCTCTGGATCTTATTTCGTGCGTTATATATAGTTCTAACTCTAGACACATTATCCGGATTACGACCCTGTATTGTCGAAAGTATAATACGTGGTCGTACGGTGTAACCTGACAATTCTTTGACCAAACCGAACTCATCATCCTTTAATCGCATTGCATATGGTATACCATGCAACGACTCTAGCAAATCATGATTATGTGTATCATCCTTCACCCTCAGAATCCAATTATTTTTTGTTTCACGATATTTTGCCACCAATTTGAATGGACAATTTGTTTTAGAGGTACTGGTTTTCCGTTTTCCAGCACCTTCAGGTTTATAAATCCCACACTTTGAACACCTGTAATTTATTTTGTACAAATAACCCTTTCTGTTTTGGTTCTGCCTTTAACAATGACAAAACCGAGCCCACGAGCTATATTTTGCACCCAAGCCGTTAGTTGCTCGTCAGAACCGAACGTCTGAAAATACATCACAAATTTTACATTTTTTTTTAACTTTTTAACATTTACAAACATAAAATTTTTTTTACACCTTTACATTTTTTTAACATTTACAAACATAACATTTTTTTTAACTTTACATTTTTTTACAACTTTACATTTTTTTTTAACTTTACATTTTTTTTAACTAAACTTTACATTTTTTTTACTTTTTTTAACTAAACTTTACAAAAAAAAAATAATAATAAAAATAAAAATAAATACGCAAAAAACGCGTTTTTATACCCCGCGTATAAAAGCGTTTTCTCTCTCTCTCTTTTCTCACACATGTGTATGTGAAACGCGTTTATCTCTCTCTCTTTTCTCTCTCTTTATTAGATCTAAAATAAAAAGGGTTTACTTGTTTGTTGTGATGGATTTGTGATATGTGACACTATGTGATGATTTGTGATACTATCTTTCTTTTCTTTCTCTCTTTTCTGTAATTTTTTTGTTACGTTAGTGATTATGTGATATTCTGTGGTGGGTTTGGTGGTTCTGTGATGGATTTGATGGTACTGTGGTGTGTTTGGTGATTGTTTGTGATTATTATTGATATATCTGTGATTTTTTTTGGTTTAAAAAAAATTAGGGTTTCAAATTTTTTTTAGGGTTTTTACAAATTCGTTTGATTTATTATAATTAAACATTGTTAATCGTATGATAAGTCATCTAATTGAGCCGATCTATAATTATTTTTTGAAACGCCTAATTTATGTGGTTCTGTGGTGGGTTTGGTGGTTCTGTGATGGATTTGGTGGTTCTGTGGTGGGTTTGGTGATTGTTAGTGATTATTATTGATAGATCTGTGATTTTTTTTTGTTTCAAAAAAATTAGGGTTTCAAAAATTTTTTGGGGTTTTTACAAATTCGTTTGATTTATTATAATTAAACATTGTTAATCGTATGATAAGTCATCTAATTGAGCCGATCTATAATTATTTTTTGAAACGCCTAATTTATGTGGTTCTGTGGTGGGTTGGTGGTTCTGTGGTGGTTTGGTGGTTCTGTGGTGGGTTTGGTGATTGTTTGTGATTATCATTGATAGATCTGTGATTTTTTTTGGTTTCAAAAAAATTAGGGTTTCAAAAAATTTTTGGGGTTTTTACAAATTCGTTTGATTTATTATATTTAAACATTGTTAATCGTATGATAAGTCATCTAATTGAGCCGATCTATAATTATTTTTTGAAACGCCTAATTTATGTGGTTCTGTGGTGGTTTGGTGGTTCTGTAGTGGGTTTGGTGATTGTTTGTGATTATTATTGATAGATATGTGATTTTTTTTTTTTTGATTTATTGATAGATCTGTTTAGTGGGGGCGTGGATATCACATGTTGTGGGTGGTTCTGTGGTGATTATGTGGGTAGGTTAACACCTTGATCTGCCACCTTTGAGTGGTATGAATACCTGCTCTGGCCTACCCCATTCCCCACAGAAAAAGGTTATAAAGAAACTTGATATTGGCATTGATGATTTTATAAAGAAACTTGATATTGGCAATGATGATCTTATAAAAAAAAGCTTGATTTTGGCATGGCATTTCCAAATGAAAGGCAAAATTTTTTTTTTGATTTTGCAACAATTGATGTTGCAGCCAAATATGAAAAGCAGTTTGGTTATAATCTGAGCCTTTACCTGAGTTGTGTAAAATTGTGAACTCGACATTTGTTGATATTGTTCCCAGCCTTCCCTATAATGTTATCCAAGCCCTATAGTGGTTGGTGGTTCTGTGGTGGGTGATTATGTGATGGTGGATTATGGTTGGTGGTTCTGTGGTGGGTGATTATGTGATGGTGGATTATGTTTGGTGGTTCTGTGGTGGTTAATTATGTGATGGTGGATTATGGTTGGTGGTTCTGTGGTTGTTCTATGGTTCTGTGGTTCTGTGGTTCTGTGGTTGTTTTTGATATGGTTGTAGTGTTTGCTGTGAGCTTTGTTTGTGATTGAGCTTTGTTTATAATCAAGCAAAGCTGCAGTTTGGGAATCTTACTGTTGGGCTTGTTTGTTTTTTACAGGCTGCAACCCGCATGCAGTTTGGGAATCTTACTGTTTTGTGACATGCTTGTATCAGCTTGTGATTGTGGAATCTGCTTTTGTGGATTGTGTTGGATTGTGTTAACAATCTGTGATATCCAGGCCCTCCCTATTTGGTTATAACCCTTGTGTTTGTGTGGAATCTGCACTTGGACAATGGTTTTAACTTTGTGTTTCACTTTTGCTAAAAAGGCGATGACGAATGGTTTCTAAAACCCGAATGGATGGCGAAGTGATATTTTTATCACTTGCGCAACCTTCAAATCCGAGCCTAACTAAAAATCTACATTTTTTTTCGATAACGTTTTCAAATCTGAGCCTAAAAGGCGATGACGAAATCTGTGTTGTTTGGAATCTGCACTTTTAACTTTGTGTTTCACTTTTGGTTTAAAATGTGTTTGTTTCTGTGGAATCTGCATATGGACAATGGTTTGAACTTTGTGTTTCACTTTGGTGTTGAATCTGCACACTTGGACAAAACAACACATGAAAAAAAAAAAAAAAAAAAAAAAAAAAAAAAAAAAAAAAAAAAAAAAAAAGTTATTACTTTAACTTAAAAAAAAAAAACTGACATGAACAGTAAAAAACTGACATGAACAGTGCCCTAGTGTTCCCACACCTTTCCATAAGGAGGGCTTGGTTAACACAACCCTTTGGCTAATAAGCCCGTACGACACTTACTTTGAACTTTAAGTCACTAAACAAATGACCTCACCCATAGCTAGAGTCAGACAACGCTCAACATGTTAGCAGGTACACTTTTAATTGTGCATATTAATAATGACTCTATCGACATCCACACGTGAGAAAAAGTTAAAAATCATAGACTTGTAGGACTTATTATTTTCCGTGGAATACTTGTTTGCTTTTGGATTTTAGTTTATTTACGAGAAAGAGATACTTTTGTTGGATTCTATAATTTCAATTAATGGTATTGGTTGGCACTACTGCTCATTTGGTCAATGTTCTAAGTCTTTGCTCTCACATTTTAATATTTCATTTTCATAGCCTTACATGCAACCTTTTTATCTTCGAAGCCGCAATTTACTCACCATTTTTTGTTGCATATTTTGATCATGGCTTTATTTTTACTTTCCTTTCTCCTTCTCATGTTTTCCCTGGCCAGGGCTAATGGAGGACCTGATCACTTGATAGGATTCGGATCTACACTTGTTGCTGGAGCACAATCTCCTGAATCCTGATGCATGGTACTCTGGGTCTAAGTTGTTTGCATTTGGGTTCTACCCGCAAGGCACTGGCTATGTTGTTGCCATCTGGTTAGTGATTTCTGAGGAAAAGACAGTTGTGTGGACTGCTGATCGAAATCATCCACCCGTATCACCAAATGCCACTCTAAAACTTACCCGCAAAGGGGAATTCGTTTTAAGCAGTGAAGATGGTGGTGCTAATAAGACTATTGCAGTCAACGTTTCCTTTGCTGTGATGAAGAACAATGGAAATTTCATACTCTTTAATGATAGCATGGGTGTAGTATGGCAGAGTTTTGACTATCCTACGGACTCCCTTTTACAAGGCCAGAGTCTGCTTGCTGGGTGTCAATTGGTTTCAAGCGTCTTTAAAACCAATTACTCAAGCGGACGTTTTCGTATTAAGATGCAAATGGATGGCAATCTTGTTATGTATCCAGTAAACACAGAGGAAGTCCGTATAAATTCTTACTCGGCTAGTGATACCAATATACCTGGAATCTCAAATAACTACCTGTACCTAGGTGATACCGGGTTAATGCTTATCAATGGCAGTAATAATTCAGACACCATCAAGAATTTATATACCTATCCACCTTATCCTGTCTTATATCGTGCTACACTTGGTGAAGACGGAATATTTCGGCTATATTTTTACAACCATACAAACTCTCCCCCCCCCCCCCCCCCCCCCCCCCCTCTTCCATAGTATGGAAAACGCCAGATCATCCTTGTGATGTGAAGAACTTTTGTGGATTCAACAGCTATTGCACTATGGATGATGAGCAGCCTTATTGTGTGTGCTTGCCTGGTTCTGATTTTATAAATCTTGATCGAAAATATAGTGGTTGTGAGAGGAATTTTACAAAAGCATGGTGTAAAAGCGGGAAACAAAACGTGACATATTACAACATGGTATATTAAAAGAGCATCTGATGACATGGAATCTACGGGTTTCTTCAAGAAGGGCAATGTTGGCCTTGATATCTATGGCAACAAATCTCTTAATGCTAGTTCTCCGGAGGCGCCGCAAAGGGTGATGGTGGTGACAACAAGCAAGAAGACATGGGTTTTGATTCTCATAATTTCCATTGGGTTTTCCATCTATTTATGCATTTCCTTAAGTTTGTCGGGATTTTATATATTCAAGTACCGTCTTCTAAAGTACAAGAGATTGTTGGAAAGCAGAACTTTGGGATTGGCTGAGGACCTCATCCTACGGTCATATACCTACAATGATCTTAAAAGGGCAACTAGCGGGTTTAAACAGGAGTTAGGAAGAGGCTCATTTGGGACAGTCTATAAAGGGTCCCTCTACAAGGGGAAGAAATCGATAGCAGTGAAGAGACACGAAAAGGTGGTGGATGAAGGTGAGAAAGAATTCCGAGCCGAAATGCAAGTGATTGGGAAAACCCATCACAAAAATCTAGTCCGGCTGCTCGGATATTGTGCAGAAGGTAAATCTGAGAGGCTTCTTGTTTATGAATACATGAGCAATGGAACCCTTGCCCACCGCCTATTCAAGTCAGAAAGGCTTCCAGACTGGAGTGAGAGAGTGCAAATCGTGTTAGATGTTGCAAGAGGAATCCTTTATCTTCATGAAGAATGTGAAACACCCATCATTCATTGCGACATAAAACCTCAAAATATTTTAATGGATGATTTCTGGACTGCTAAAATCTCCGACTTTGGATTGGCCAAACTACTTAATCCAGAGCAAACCAAGACATTCACCATGGTTCGTGGCACTAGAGGGTAAATGTACTATAGATTCTAGTAATTTACATAAATTGTTCCGGTGGTTTGATCCCTCTTTTAATACTATTTGCATATATAATGGGTCCTAATTGCACAGTTTACTTTTAATTTTGGTTCCCGTCATTACTCTTTAGAAACCACAGTAAAAATTTTTACATGAGGGGAAAAAAGTGAAAGCAAACGTGCAATATACCATTTATGTCAACATTATCGATGAGGGACAGGATTTGTAATTTTTCTTAGTTCTAAGATTACTGTTATCTAACGTTTCAAAGGAATTGATATACTATATGTTTTGTGTTACAGTTACTTAGCACCCGAGTGGCAGAAAAACAACCCGATATCAGTGAAGGTCGATATTTTCAGCTATGGGATTGTGCTGCTTGAAATCATATGTTGCAGATGGGACATGGAGTATCAAGTGTCCAATACTGAAGAAATTGTTCTTTCTACTTGGGTCTACAAGTGCTTTGAAAGAGGACAACTTAATCTGCTCGTTAATCATGAAGAAGCTGAGAAAGAGACATTGGAGAGGCTGGTCAAAATTGGAGTTTGGTGTATTCAGGATGAACCTGCTCTCTGTCCCTCTATGAAGTGTGTGTTACTGATGTTAGAAGGGATCACGGATATTGCTACTCCTCCTTGTCCTACTTCGTCCTGGTAATTCTTGCTTTATGCATGATGATGACTCACTCTTTTTTCTTTTGAAACTTCAGCAAGTAAAATGTGTCATATCACTGCAAGATTCTTACCGGTGTAAAATGGATGAAAACTAGAGGTGGGGAAAATACGATGGTTTGGGTGGGTTGAGCAATGTCTTAGAACAGGTTCAGGTCAAACTGACCAAGGTTCAAACAGTTCTGGTCGGGTTTTGATGAGTAGGGTAATAGGTCAAAACAGGTTTAGGTCAAATTTAGTTTTTTTACAGGTTAACAGGCCATGTAGGGTTGCATCGACACATAACTCGGCAAGACTTTGCAAAAAAAAAAAAATCTTAATTAATTTTTTAAATACTTAAAGCGTTAGATATGGTCATTTGGTCACAAAAACTATATTAGTAAAATAATAAACTATATTTTATTTTATATATATAATAAAGTGATTGGGAGGCTTAATAAGTTTTAGTACACTTTGAATGACCTGCTACTCCTTGTCCAGTTTCCAACCACTAACTCTTGCTTTTACTGATTTCGCTTTTGTTGTTTCATAATTTTATGTAGTATAATGTCTTAAATAATTAAAATATTCTTAAAGCTATTAGATATATAAAACTATAGGTGGAAAAATGGGCGGGTTGAGTAATGGGTCAAAAGGTGTTAAGGTCAAATTGAGTAATTCTTGGGTAGGATAAAACAGGCCGGACTGGATTAGGTCGACCTGCAAACCTGTTTTCTCATAAAGATTATAAATAATTAGCGTGTAAGATATGATTACTAAACCTATTTATTAAATAAAGCACTTAACAAGCTTTATACATTTGAATACACTTCCTATGAAAATCTATTTAACCCAAACGACCCATTTTCTCGGCAACTACTAACCTAATAAATTCGTGAAATTAAATACAACACAAGTCTGACACATTTAAGGGTAAATGGGTTGAGATTTCCACTTGAAACGAAAACTGTGCTTTGCCTTGTATTTTTTGACTGTTATCCGTTGTTGCTTTAAATTGTTGGTTGTAGAAGTTTCATTCTCTCATGCTTGTTATATCGTTTAACAATGTATCCTCTTTGTTTGTAGAATGGTCGAAGAAGACCAAATTCTTCAAGTTGCATGAAGATTACTTTAGCATGAAGACTGAAGACAAAATCTATTGCTGGTTACATTGGAGGCCTTGATGATGTATACTACTTCAATGGACAATTAATAATTTTGCTCAATAAGTGGTAAAAGATTTGAATTTTCGAACCACTAGAAACTTATTATATGTACTGATACCTGTAATACTTGGCTCTCTTCAGTGTGTAATTTGTTTCATTTCTTTTTCTCCAAGGATTCTGCGAATTAAATCAATTAAAAAAAATATAATCAAATAAAGCCAACTCAAATTTATAATAAGTACATGACGTGTGATGATGCGAATCAATTTTTTACTTGCTATTTTCTCCACAATTTTATAAGGAATCATTTAGGTCAGATTATTTTCCTTACATTGTAAATTAAGGACTAATTTCGCATAATGCTAGGTTTGAGATAAAGATTTTACTTAAGTATATCTATTTTTTTTTTGGAATATGTGAATCATAAAACTAATATAAACACATAAACATCAAAGAGTACGCAGCGGAATAGATCAAATACAAATAATAAATTAACCGAATATAAAAGATGCGTGCCTTTGTGATTTCTAGCAAGAACAAGAAACCAATGGAACAAGAACTATAAACCCTAATTAGAGTTTAGAGGTGGATCGACTAGTGTTAGTCGAATAGGGAAAATCACCACTTTCTTAGCAAAAGTATGCTAACACTTCGTTCTCGAACACACGTACTATTAGCGTTTCAATTAGAAAAGATAGGTTCTTAATTCACAAGCAAGCACTACTAATGAGCCTTTGTTGATCACGAGGGATCTTCAATAGCTCAAAGAAAGAGATTAAAGAAAAGAGAATTGGCTTGCTAATAAACCAAGGGATGAATGAATGAATGAATGAGAGGAGGTCTCATTATATACTATTCAAGTAGCTTGGAGCAAAAGCCAACCCCTCACCCTAAGGAGAGGGTGGCCGGCCATGTACACACAAGGCCCAACCCATGGTCTTTTTTCTCTTTTACAAATCTAGTCCTTCTAGTTCTGTCTAACGGTCGTTAGTTACCATTAAGTACTTGTTTTGTGAATTTAATAATTATTCGTCACTAAAACAATAATTATTAATTAATTGAAACTCATACGTAAAGTGTGCAATCCCGAAGTCTCGAGTTCGAGTCCGGTCATGATATATTAATTTATTATCCGTTAAAACTAACAGCTCCCACTCGGATATAGATTAATGTAACAATGACAATGGTTAGTCTAGCATAACACACCAATGTCCCCAGAACGATCTCGAGTATGGTTTCCTGAAAAAAACCACCTTTGATGATTCATCATCATACTTATCCTTTTGATTCTAATACTTATGTTAATATGGATATCGATTAAAGTCATTCCATAATTAACTAGTGTTTCTCGTTATTTATGATTAAGCAAGATTATCAATTCTTCTGAACGTATTCCAGATAGACCTTGGGCATGACCATGCAAACATCTTGTTAATCCTACGAGCGGCCAAACAGTATTAAACTTCAAAACAAATTTGAAGGAACCAAATCCCGTATTGACTACAAGCGTAAACTATAAACTTCGCATCACCTCTGAAAATAATCCTTATAACTACCATTTACGGATAGCGTTAGATTATCTCACAGAAAATGAGCTACATCCATAGTCATTACTTGGTATCTCAAGTCTGAGGATAAATATTCATGAATTACTATAATGACAACATCCATAAGTACAATCATGTAATTGGGATTTTGTCCTATATCCAATTTTTCAATTATTGAATATCATGTGAAATTGGCATGTCTACGCATCAATATATTTAAATATATTATACTGAAACTCAGATTTGTCTTAGTTCAATGATACTCCCATATCATTAATTGACAACGGACTATTTAGAATAACTTTAAGTTATTCATGGATTAAACATGCAAATATAGGATACAATATTTATGAATAGAAATAAACATAACACAATACTTCATTTCATTCGAATAATTATTGCTTACAATATCCTTTATCCAAATACTAACCACATATTTACATGAAACTACTAGCCAAACGAAGTCCAATGCCATTAGCATGTTGAGTAAGCTTTTCCTTAGATAAAGCCTTCATAAATGGATCAACTAGATTGTTATCTGTGTGAATTTTGAGTAAATTTATTTCACCTATATCGACTTGTTCTCGAACATAGTGATATCTTCTAGGAAAATGTCTGGCGCCCTTCATAACTCCAGGTTCATTGGCGAATGTAACTGCGGCAGAGTTGTCACAATACATATTAATAGGTAATTCAATTGACGGCATAATACCAAGCCCCGAAATGAATTTCCTAATCCAAACAGCTTCCATTGCAGCTTCCGATGCAGCAATATACTCAGCTTCTGTAACAGACATCGCAATAGTTGTCTGCTTTTTGCTCTTCCAGTCAACTGCTCCTCCATTAATAACAAAGACATAACCCGTCTGAGACTTCGTATCATCTTTATCAGTTTCAAAGGACGCATCACAGTAACCTGTAACATCAAGTTCTGCTTCTGGATTTCCCCCATACACTAGAAACATACCTTTAGTATTCCTTAAATACTTAAGAATGCTTTTAATAGCGTGCCAGTGCTTTCCACCTGGATTCTGTTGATAACGACTGGTCATATTTTGTGCAAACGCCACATCAGGTCTTGTGCATCTAACTGCATACATGATAGATCCTACTGCTGAAGCATATGGAACTTTCTTCATGAGTGCAACCTCTTCAGGTGTTGAAGCACACAGTTTGCTACTTAAGCCATGTTCTACTTGCATTGGCAAATATCTTTTCTTGGAGTTTTGCATATTAAATCTCTTCAATACTTTATCAATGTAAGCACTTTGACTTAATCCAATCAACCTCTTTGATCTATCTCTGTAGATCTTGATTCCAAGGATGAATGCTGCTTCTCCTAAATCCTTCATAGAAAAACATCTACCAAGATAAGCTTTAACTTCGTTTAAACTTGGTATATGATTTCCTAAGATTAATATGTCATCGGCATATAGGATAAGGAAAGTAACATTACTCCCACTAGCTTTCTGGTATACACATGGCTCATCAAGATTCTGACTAAATCCAAAACTTTTGATTTCTGCGTCAAATCTCTTATTCCATTGACGTGATGCTTGCTTCAATCCATAAATGGATCTTTTAAGTTTGCATACACGGTTTGGAAATTCTGGATTCACAAACCCCTCAGGCTGCGCCATATAGATGTCTTCATCTAGGCGTCCATTCAAGAAGGCGGTTTTGACATCCATTTACCATATCTCATAGTCATAGTAGGCAGCTATGGCTAAGAGAATCCTAATAGCTCTAATGTCAGCTACAGGAGAAAAGGTCTCCTCATAGTCAACACCAAATGTTTGAGTATAGCCTTTAGCTACCAAACGAGCCTTATAGGTGTGTACAATGCCATCCATGTCCGTTTTCATTTTGTAGAGCCATTTACTTCCAACTACCTTAGCATTTGGAGGTAGGTCTACTTCTTCCCAGACTTCGTTGTCTTTCATGGACTGCCTTTCCCCATTCATAGCACTCTGCCATTTCTCCTTATCAGGACCATTTATGACAGCCTTATAACTAGTAGGTTCATTAAGATCCCCTAGTATAGTTTCCTCACATTCTACGTTAAGACATAGACGTTTGGGTTCTGTCACAATTCTTGAAGATCTACGAATGGGTACCACTTCCACTTCAGGTGGAGGACCTAAACTTTCAGGTTCCACAGGAAGTGTGCTAGTGTTTTCAGAAGGTGATGTATCTTCATCCTCTAGATCATAAACTCTCCCACTGAATTCTTGAGATATGATATTCTTTTCAAAGAAATCTCCATACGTAGCCACAATGACTTTATTCTCTGGTGGAAAGTAAAAGTAGTAACCCATCGTTTTCTTTCGGTATCCTACGAAGATACACTTAACAGATCTCTGTTGGAGTTTATCTGGTGAATCACGTTTAACAAACGCGTCACAACCCCAGACCTTTAAGTAAGAAAAGTTGGGAGCTTTTCCTGTCCATAATTCATATGGAGTCTTATCAACCTTCTTTGTTGGAACCATATTCAATACGCGAATAGCAGTTTCAAGGGCATAATCCCAAAAGGATAAGGGTAGAGATGTAAGATTAAACATTGATCGTACCATGTCTAGCAAAGTATGATTTCTCCTTTCAAATACACCATTTTGCTGTGGAGTATAAGGATCCGTGAGATGCTGGACTATGCCACACTAAGTTAGATAATCTTTAAACTCTTGGCTTAAATATTCACTGCCTCTATCGGATCGAAGTGCCTTAATCTTCTTACCGAGTTGTAATTCTACTTCACTTTTAAAAGCCTTAAAGGTATTAAAGACTTCATGTTTATGTTTAAGTAAATAAACATAACCATAACGACTATAATCATCTGTGAAGGTTATGAAGTAGGTAGCACCACGTTTTGACACATGTCTAAGTGGACCACACACATCAGTGTGTATTAATCCAAGTAGATCTGTAGCCCTTTCCACTTGATGTGAAAAAGGTTTCCTTGTCATCTTCCCAGATATGTAGGATTCGCATTTATCAAATAAATCATCATTGATCTTTTGCAAAAGCCCATCATGTTGCAGCTTTTCCATGCGATCCTTGCCTATATGAGCAAGACGACAGTGACAAAGATAAGACGAATGCAAGTTAGACTTGATTCTCTTATTGCTAATGCTATACATAGAATTATTTCTATTGGACATGGAATTTTCCATATCAATTTCAAACACACCATTTATTGGAATTGCATTAAAGTAAAAAACATTATTTAAAGAAACAGAAATTCCATGATTAATAAATGTGTGAACAAAACCATTATCCAATAACAAAGAAACTGAAATGACACCCTTAACAATAGAGGGTGCAAAATGACAATTATTCAATACTAGTATCATTCCCGAAGGTAAAACTAAATCGAAAGTCCCTATGGCTTCAACTGCTGTACGTACACCATTTCCTACGTACAAGTATCTTTCTCCATAGGCCAGCTTCCTTGCTCCTCTAAGTCCCTGCAACGTATTACAGATGTGAGTACCACATCCTGTATCATAGATCCAGGAATTATTCTTACAAGGAAAAGAAAATAACTCAATCATAAACATACCTGAAGTGCTTGCGACGTTACCAGGCATTTTACCTTTGTTGAGGCGCAACTCCTCTAGTAACAATGGACAGTTTCGCTTCCAATGACCAGGAGTGTTGCAGTAGTGACAAGTAGCCAAATCTTGATTGAAATTTTCCTTCTTCTTAGCAGGAGGAGGATTTTGCTTCTTAGGCTTCTGTTGCTGAGTCGCAACTTGTTTGCCTTTACCATTACCATTGCCTTTACCCTTGAAGTTCGCATTTTGCGGTTTGTTGGGTTTCTTCTTGGTGATCCTACCACCCTGTATCGCCATTACAACTGGTGTAGGTGCCTTCTTATTCAGGCCTTTCTCATAATCAATAAGCATTGCATGAACTTCACTAACTGTGTTCCCCTTGCAATGCATATTATAGTTGCGTACAAACTCACTACACAAATCCTGATTATGGGATCGCAAGATGAGACCAATACATACGCTTTCCTGATATCCGCAGCCAAGTCGCTCCAATTGGTCCATATAATGTTTCATGGACAATACGTGGGCACTCACGGATTTTCCTGCTTCCTGCTTACAATTATGCACAGATTCTATTAAATCATATAATTCTGCAGCAGGTGGTTTCTCAAACATTCGTCTGAGTTCATTTATCATGTCCATGGGTCCATATTGCTCAAATTGTTTCTGCAATTGAGTATCCATCCCAGCCAACATGAGACAAGCCACATCATTGTGCTTTTCATATTCAACATTGTAAGCATCCTTCTGTGCTTATGTTGCATCCTCAGCAGGTTTTTCAGGAAGTGGTTCACCAAGATAATCATATCTTTTGGCCATCCTCAAGGTGATTCTTAAGGATCGATGCCAATCATTGAAATTTTCACCAGTCAACTTGTCTCGATCAATCATTTGCTTGAACGCAGAACTCATGTTGCTCATATTAGTGTTTTCAGGTGTAGCCATTTCTAAAGAAAAAATTCAAAAGTTAGTACTTTCGATAATAAAATTTCAAGAAAATTAAATACCCTTGGTTCATAATCATATAACCATTTAATTTTAAAATGAAAAACTAGGATCCAAATTGACATAGGTTCATCACATCAGTTGATCTGCTAGTGATGACGGTATTCAACAAGGTACGAGACGTGTCCCAAATGCCAATATTCAATTGCAATTCCTAGAAAGGATGGGATTTACATATTTGCCAATCGCAGTTGCAATAATGTAATCATGTTTTATCCCCATCTTATGCCTTGAGTGATCTGTACCCGCTATCAACTCAATTAAGTTAACCAACTTAAGAAACAGCAAACTTACATAATTACACCACACCAGTTGATCTGCTAGTGATGAAATCATGTAATTTGCCCCTCCATTGCAATCTAGTCAGGTTACGCCCAGACGTAGATCAAATTTTAGGTGTTTCCGCCTCATTGGATGGCATATAACTTAAATTTAAGGGTAGTAAATTTGATTTGTGTAATCAAAATATATGTACAAAGATGTCATGCATTCATCTTGTAGCATATGTTTCATGTAAAAAAAATTAAGTTTCTTTACGAGCTTAAATCTCCAAAGTTTTGATTGAGGCATTGAGAAACTTACAACTTTGCCTTAAGTGCTTCGTAGTTATCATGGATGTTAGGTAAAACTAAATTTGACTCACAGGCGAGCGTCAAGCCAGAATGGAGGCTCACTAAGGCCGCAATTTAATGCTAAGCCACCTTATACCCACTTTAATAGTTTGTCAAAATAGTTTCACCTTACAACCACTTAATACAGTCGCGATCAATCAACCAAAAGTTCAAGATTTATATATAAGCTCAAAACAAGATTTCACCATTATTAAGTCCGTTTAATATTTTATTTTAAAATTACCCTTTTGCTACTATCATGTCACATAACATATAAAATAAAAGTAATTAAATAAAATAAACTAACAACAACAATAATGGACATGCAAATTTAAATCAATTTAAAACACACATAATTGATTTATACACGATTTGTAATAGGGTCTTCCCTAATTTTATAATTAATCAAATTTTAGTAATCTTTATTTATAATATTTACTAAACAACTTATCAATTATAATAAAATCGCATAATAAGCATGAAATCAACAAAACATCATAATCCAAGACAACACATGCATGGTTTGTCATGGATGCCCAAATAGCACATATTATAAACATATAATCATGTCAATCAGGAACGCAACCAAATGGCATATTACCAATATCCATTTATACACAGAAATATTACATGCAACCTAGGGTTTCTACAAGTTTTTATTCAAAATTCCAAAACCCTAATTTTTTTAAAAAAATTCGACATAATTAAAAAAAAAAAAAAAAAAAAAAAAAAAAAAAAAAAAAAAAATCTAGGGTTTAAGAAATATTTAAAAACATAAGAACACCAAGCATGTAATAATCAAACGATTCAATTTTATGTGTTTCGGTAATTCATTATAATGTATTAACGGCTCTTGATGCCACTGTTGGAATATGTGAATCATAAAACTAATATAAACACATAAACATCAAAGAGTACGCAGCGAAATAGATCAAATACAAATAATAAATTAACCGAATATAAAAGATGCGTACCTTTGTGATTTCTAGCAAGAACAAGAAACCAATGGAACAAGAACTATAAACCCTAATTAGAGTTTAGAGGTGGATCGACTAGTGTTAGTCGAATAGGGAAAATCACCACTTTGTTAGCAAAAGTATGCTAACACTTCGTTCTCGAACACACGTACTATTAGCGTTTCAATTAGAAAAGATAGGTTCTTAATTCACAAGCAAGCACTACTAATGAGCCTTTGTTGATCACGAGGGATCTTCAATAGCTCAAAGAAAGAGATGAAAGAAAAGAGAATTGGCTTGCTAATGAACCAAGGGATGAATGAATGAATGAGAGGAGGTCTCATTATATACTATTCAAGTAGCTTGGAGCAAAAGCCAACCCCTCACCCTAAGGAGAGGGTGGCCGGCCATGTACACACAAGGCCCAACCCATGGTCTTTTTTCTCTTTTACAAATCTAGTCCTTCTAGTTCTGTCTAACGGTCGTTAGTTACCGTTAAGTACTTGTTTTGTGAATTTAATAATTATTCGTCACTAAAACAATAATTATTAATTAATTGAAACTCATACGTTAAGTGTGCAATCCCGAAGCCTCGAATTCGAGTCCGGTCATGATATATTAATTTATTATCCGTTAAAACTAACATTTTTCATTTACTTTAGATAAACCTTGTTCATTGGACGATTCAAATTTAGAATTTTGTTGAGCATGTTTGAGGCTATATTAAAAATGATGCGGATCGAATATGATGATGCTGAAGGAAATAACTTGTATATAGAGCTAAATGTACTTGTTCTCGTCACCTAATTAAAATAAGGGAGTTGTCGATGGCATTGGTACATATAGAATATCGTGTATTTTTTATTCTCAAAAAGGAAGTATCTCTAAACTTAAGCAATAACTATTTTACTACCTGCATTCTACAATATTGCTAACAATACAAATGGATTTGCAATGATATAAATTGTAAATGAAATTTGGAGCAAATGGATTATAAATACTTAAGGTGTTATTTTTAACTAAAAATTTTTTAGAACTATGACACTTTTTATTTAGCGTTAACTTTTGTGGGTCTCATTTCGTTTTTCCACCTAAGTCTTTCGAAAACTTGGGGACTACCCGGGCAATTTTAGAGCTGGTACCGTATTGTTGATATTTACATCCGGTTTTTAGCCTCTCGTACATACATTCTCCATCTGGTTATCAATGTGAAACCACTTAAAACCAGTGACATCATGACCACACACCACTCATGATGTGGGTTGATATTATGCTCAAACATCAAAAGAAAAACTCGTGTGCATCCAACACGCAACTAGTAAATATGCCTTGAAAGTTTTTGCCCATTTAATGTTAAAACCTAAGTGAAGTGAAACGTGATGAATCTAACGATGCAAACCATACCAAGTTTCTATGCATAAAAGTCTGAGTTAATTACATAAATCGTCCTTGGTCATTAGCGGAGCTACAATTTTTCTAAAAGGGCTAAAGTAGTAAATTGGTATATTAAATGATTTAAATAAATATACTTGAATAAAAATAGTCAGCTTTTATGTATGGGATTTCAAACTGTGGGAGGGCAACCGCCT
This sequence comes from Artemisia argyi, assembly GCA_030686995.1. NCBI lineage: Eukaryota > Viridiplantae > Streptophyta > Magnoliopsida > Asterales > Asteraceae > Artemisia > Artemisia argyi. The sequence goes on from CM060685.1 coordinate 153,932,352, forward strand.
TTCTTGGTCATCACGTGTCTCCACCAATGCTTGTGGTTTACCCATAGTTGCACGTTTCGTCCTTTACTCTCAAAAAGTACATCACTCGTCCCTGTGGTTGTCCAGTTTGAGTTGACCGGACGACCGTTAGTTTCGGTCATTATCTCTAGCACGTGAGGGGCAAATATGTCCATTTTCACTTCTAAACCACATGGGCGATCCTTGTTACCATTTAAATCCTTGCTTATTCACTCACCTTTGTTTCTCCCACCACCACCGAAGCTCCTTCACCATTAAAACCCCCACCACTACCGAGGCCCTTCACCACGACCAAACTAACAAGAAATTCACATGTGTTTGACTTGTGAAAGGTGAAAATATATATTAGATCACAAACTGTATACAACTTACGAAAAGCATACACTTGAGATGATTGACAGGCCAAGACCATCTCAAAGCAGCTGATACAGAATGAAACATATCACAAAACATACTGCATACAATTCTGCATAGTATAGATTCATGTGCCTTGACATACCAAGGCAAATAGGTTACTAAACAAAAATATTGCTAACAAGCAATACATCAAAGAGCAAACCAAACAATAAGACACAAAAGTTTTTCAATGTTTAAATTCTTAATTAGAAGTAAATAAGGAATTTATACCCAAGTGTTTGTGGAATAACACTTGAGATTTAATGAAAAGTATGGTATGGTGCCCTCATTGAACTTAAAGTCAAACCTATGTTATACTTTGACTAACAACTATGCTAACCAACTGAGTTATATCTCACGGACTTAGTTGTGTTTGAGAGGAGTAAAAGGTGTTTGTGAATGTTTCAACATTTAATGCACAAACTTGTCAACCTTTTACTCCTACTTAAAACTTCTTTATATAGGCTAAGGATTTGTTAATCCACTGGATAAAGAATGCGTGTCATTGTTCTAATGGATAAAGTGCATTTGTACTTTATATCTTATTATACGATTTTATTCTAAGTAAATGACAAACTTCCTTTTTGAAGAATAGTTCCGCTTTATACCCATTCTCATATATGTTGACCTTTAATTGATAAGGACTTAATCTTATCCTTCAAACTTATCCCGCCTTTTCTTTAGTCACTTGGACATTTGTCTAGTCTTCAGGTCTTCTTAATGTTGAGGAGACTGATGAGGTTCAGTGAGTTTATTATCATCACTAACTAAACCCATTACCTCCTTCTTTGGTTTAGGGACTTCATTCGTACTGCCTCACTGAATGGTGAGTCTTTCTTTTAGACTCAGACAGATCGACTTGAAGGTAACTCACTGAATGAATGTTCATTCAGTTACCTGATTATGTTTAAGATAGTTATCTAAAACTTAGGTTATTTTCTGTAAAGCCCCAAAAACGACACGATTTTTTTTTTTTTTTTTTTTTTTTACAGGGCCGAAACCGACCGAACTGCAATACCCGTCTTATGCGCTGAGGGCCCCTAAAGTGCACTATAACACCTTCGGTGCACTATGGACCCCTAAGGTGCACTGAAACACTTCTGATACACTATGGACCCCTAAAGTGCACTGAAACACTTCCGACGCACTATGGACCCCTAAAGTGCACTATACCTTCTCAAAATGACCCGTACACTTTTAAACATAAAATCGACACTTTAGACCTAAATTTACACATATATAATCCACATTAGACTAATATATATCATATTTAATGTTTTTCCAAATTCCTAGACTCACTCGACCCAAAATGGGTTAAAAACGACCTTGTCCCAAACACTCCTTTTTCTGCATATCCCCTTTTTGTACACTTTTTACCCGTTTTTCGTAAAATGACTTCTATAACTCGAAAAGACACTAAAACTTCCAGGATTTATTAATACATCATTGGGCTCATGTTAATGTAAAAACATTCTCCGTTAGAGACTTCGAAATAGTACTTTTAAAAATAGACGGGTTATGCATAAAACCTATTTCAACCCATTGACGCTCCAAATCACTTAAAACACTTCATTTACCCACCATACTTAACCAACATCCATAACTTAACCTACTAAACTTGACTCATAAACTCATGACCCGTTCACACTCCAAAATGGGTGTGAACCCGCTTATGCCAAACACCCCCTTAAAACTCATTAACAATACCCACTTTTTACCCAATACACATAACAACTATGTAACTGATGAGTGTGTAAATACTCATCATTTTTAGTCAAATCTGAGCTGCAAAACGATCAAAAACACTCAAAAACGCACCAAAATACGAAGAAAATCCCAAAGATCGTATTTTATATGTTTCTGATGCAAAACGAGTGAAAACAAACGAAAAGCGAACAAAACTTGCATAATTGGCAGTCTCAGTCTCCCAACTTTCAAAGTTTTACAAAACTAGTCCATGGTCAGTCATTTCAAAGAAAAGTCAACCCTTGCTCTTTAAAAGTCAAATGAAAACGCAAATGATCTTTGGGTAAAATGTTTTCAAAAGATTTCAAGTTAAACCTTTGAAATTTCACAATTGGCATGTTTAGTCCCCGGACTTTCGAAAAAGACAATTTTGGCCCCTTGTGTTTTCAAAATTGGAAAAATAACTTTTAAGGTCCTTGTACTATTAATACTTAACAGAAATGGTCCCTTGAAGTTAGTTTGGAAATCTGGCATGCAATACCCTTGAAGTTTCAACTCATTGCAAAATTGGTCCTTGGGATTTATTCAATACAAACGGACACTTGGTTATTTGTGAACCCAAAACAAACTTACAAGTCCACCACTCGTATGAAATCTATCCAAGCCCAAATTGCACCCAAAGCCCATAACCATCCCACCCCCCTTTTACGTTTAATAACCTTCACCCCAGAAACTAAACCCTAACCCTACACAACTAACGTACACCATCTCCCACCTTCAGTCAAGACGGATTAAAAAATACCATCACTTCCCCCCCCCCCCCCCCCCCCGGTGACCACTTCCAGCCAACCCAACCATCACTATCCCTTCCCATCACCCTCAAAACCTTCCCCCAATCCCACTAAACCCTCACACAACCCATACCTAACACCATTAACCACTAAGGGGATGACAAGCTGGAGATCCACCACTCATTTGGGCGCCAAAAATGTTGTTAAAGGCTGGGATGATTCAAGATTAATCCAAAGGTTGTGATTCATCAAAGAAAGCACAAGTTTGGCAGCTTATTGATCACCTCAGAGAAGAAGCACAAAGAAGAAGACAAAGAATGGAGCTTATTTGGTACCTACCACTCCTAGGTTTAGTATAAATAGATTGTTGATTGTAAGCCTAAGGGCACACCTTTTTCTTATCATCTTATCTTTTTTTATTGTAATCTTAATTTTTTTTAAAGTTCTAGTTTAGATTTTGTAAACTGAAAATTTATGGTTTAATGAAAATTGAAGTTTGAGTTTCTCTAAATTATTGTTTAAATTTCAAAGTCTTTCTTATTCTGCTTGGTATGTGGAATTTCACTGAAGTCGTATGAAACCAAAAGAAAAAAAAATATATATATATAAAAGAAAAAAAGAAGTAAAAGAAGTAGTAGCAAAGCACGGATGGGAGCATGGTTTAGAGCTTATGGAGGCACTTAGGTAGTTCTTGGTACTTTGGTTCTAAAATTTGCATCACTCTGGAATGACAAGTAGGCTTCTCTAAATGATTTCGTTGGTATTTGCTCTTTGTGCTTGCTGACTTCTGTTCATTTAAATTTACTCTATCAATATATAAGTTCATTTGCTATTCTTGTTGCTAGATTGGTTAATTGCTTTGTAAATCAGTGTGCGTTTAGGGGTGTTTGACACAAGCTGTAGCACTGTGGTGTAGTCATAAGCTTAACTCATTTCAACAGTTGTCAAGGATACTTAGATTAGTCCAACATTACCTTTCCAAGATATTTGGCAGCCCTCAAAAGTTATTTTACAAAATTTCTGTCAAAATCAAAAGTGTCAAACTCAGTTTTTAGTCGATTTTAAAAATAAGTTCTAGGACTAATTAACTAATGAAAATCAGTTTGGTTTGTTGATTTGAGCAGTCCACCAGTTGGTGTGTTAATGTAAAAAGGAAAATTAGATTTTGAAACCGCTTTGCTAAATCAAAAGTTTATTGGAAGTTGGCTGATTGCAAGAAAAATCCCCTGCATCTTCAGTTTTTTCTAAATTTAGAATGGGTCTAAGTTGTTCACAGGTTGGAGTTGGGATGAGTTCTCGACAGCTTATGAAAGCCCACTAGGTGTAGTTATTAGGATTGCTTTTAGTTTGGCCCAAACTGCTTATTTGGCGCTCGATATTAAGCCTTGTTTGGCCCTCGTTGGGGGTGTTTCTAGTGGTCTGCTGCGTACTATTTTGTTTGGAATCTGGTTTGTTGAGCTCGTAGACTACTGGTTGATTGAATCTGTTACTATTCGTTGTTATGATTGGTCATAGGAGTTGTGTTATTATAATTGTTTGTCCTAGTTTAAATAAGCCCATCCAAGCACGTTTGTTTCTTTAGGCTGCTGCTACTTGTTCCTTATTTAATTTTGTTGTTATTAAAACCTTGCTGCTGTTAACTGTTTTTCAAAAGAAAAAAAAAAAGAAGTAGAAATTGTTTGAGATTTATGTGGTGTTTGTAAAACATGCAACGAGTGGGAAACTGAAAAGAAAATAAAAAGAATAAAATTGTAAAAAACCAGGGGTCGAACCCTGGTCTCACAGCCCACAACACACCATCCTAACCGTTTGCCCTTGGGTCTTTTGTTGTTAAGTATTGTTACTAAAAATCTTTTAAAGTTGTGTTTTCTTTTTACACCTTAATAGCTTATTCCACTGTATTAGCTTATTGCAGCTTATCTATGGTGGTTTCTTTTGATCTTATATTTTTCTCAAGTTAGAATTAGTATAATACAATTTCCAAAAAAATTTCAGATTTTTTTCTCATAAGTTTAAGTATTTTTAGTAATTTAATTTCTTTAAAATAGAACTTAATTCGTAATAACTAGAGTTTTTGTAGAAAAATTAAAATTCTTTTTTCTAAAATTTTCTTTTGTCTTATAGTATGTTGGAAAATTATTCGTGAACCTGTGGGACGTTTAGAACTTAAAATTCACGTTTTAATTTGCGCATTCGCGTAATTTTTATTTAAAACGTCACGTTTATAGTTTAATTTACGTTTAGGATTCCCGATACCTAAATATGTTTTCCCGTAGTTTTTAGGAATTTCTTAGATTATTAGTTGCCTTAGGTTAATTTGTTTTTACTTTCGTTCGTTAATTTCCAATTCGTTAATTTAACGTATCGCAAAACCAAATAACATTTCCAATCATACAAGATTTTAATCCAAATCTCTTTCGAAGCTTTCCATTCACATCTCGTTGGGGTACGACCCGGGAAATCACTTCCCGGTCTCACAATTTGAATATCACTTTCACAACTTTTACGAGATAATCGTTTTCCTAAACGGTTTACTCGAATTACTTCACGTTTATTTGTCTCAAGACAAATTAAAACTCACGTTTGTTGATATTTTGATAAATTGTTGTTTGCACACACCAAAACACAACGAATCAGTAACCACTTAAAACAAACTTTACTTAACATTTCAATTATATTGCAAAGTTGATGGTACAAAGTCTTGACCCATATCTTTCCAAAATGGGTGAGATTGGCTATTTGCCAATCACCCTCCTAATTACCACCATAAACACATACCATTAAGACTTCTTGACATTTACATAAACTTGACTCATGACCTATCATGACTAAAGACCATGGATGACAACAAGACCGTTAAATAGCAAAATGACCACATGGATTGAAATATACCAAAACACGAAAGGACACTTCGGGGCTTCCAACTTCAACACACTTGGTCCAAAAGATTACGGTCTTCTAGTTACCTTTTACAACTACGCTAATACTTCCTTCCAAGGCTACGACTAGGCTAATTCCTTACCTTTGGCTCCTCCACTTGTACCTACAAAATTGACATTAACTATAACCGTAAGCGAAAACGCTTAGTAAGTATATAAGATATAACCAACATATCATTTATATGAGATTGGTGATTAACACCAATCATAACATTAACAAGGAGCATAAAATGGGATTATTACTCACCTTGACCAAGCAAGTAATTATGTAACATTAACACATTTAGCATTGGATCCAAGCTAACATACATTCACAAGCTCCATAACAATCACATTAACACAATCATAACATCAACATCATAACATTTACAAGTTATACTCATATACTTACCTCAATTTCCTACTAGCTTCCTACTTGGCTTGCGTTGGGCTTCTATAACGATTCCTATTTCAAAATTAACCTTAATTAGAAACTAATTAACTAAGAGAATCATAAAATTACAACCTTTATAAATAATACCCAATTTCATGTCAAGAACCCTAATTTCTCAATTGGGGAAATTACTTACTTGATGAAGAGACTATAATTAAGGAGTCTCTAATGGTTCTTGATCACTCCTAGATAACCAAAATGAGTTAAAATGATGATTTTGGTCTTCCCTTCTTTTTCTCCTCAAAATGTCGACACATATGAACTCACTCAATCTTTCCAGACAATTGTAGGAGCTAGATATTTAATCATGTGTAGGATTAACTTTGGTCATTTGGCAATTGTAGTCCATCTAAGTCTCATTCTTCCTATTTTGGCCACACATTAAGTTATTACTTAATCTATAACACGTAACTTATATTTAGATAGCATAATATTTACATAAATGATACCTCATCGGGATACGAGTGTAACAATTCACCCCTCTTTAAAATGAGAGTTCGTCCTCGAACTCTACTCGTGAAATAAATGAGGATATTCACTCTTCATCTTTTCCTCCGTTTCCCACCTAATACTCGTACCTTTACGATGTCTCCATTGAACCTTTACTAACGGAATCTCTTTGTTTCGAAGATTCCTCACTTTCCTTCCTAATATTGCTTCCGGTTCATCTTTTTGGGAAAGCAACTCCGGATCAATTTCGATGTCGTTTAAGGTGACCACACTTGTTTCGTCCGCCAAGCATTTCCTTAAGTATGACACATGAAAGGTATTGTGAATACCTCTCATTTCTTCGGGCAATTCCAATACATATGCCACCTCGCCTACTCGTTTCAAAATTTTAAACGGTCCTATAAACCGCGGACTTAGTTTCCCTTTGTTTTTAAATCTAAAAACACCCTTCCACGGAGAAACTTTTAACATGACAAAATCACATACTTTGAATTCAATTGGTCTTCTTCGATTATCGGCATAACTTTTCCACCTATCTTGCGCCGCTTTAAGTCTTGCCCGGATCATTTCAATCTTTTCAGTTGTCGCCAACACTACATCCGTGCTCGCCAATTCCCTTCTTCCAACTTCTTCCTAACACACGGGCATCCTACACTTTCTACCATAGAGCATCTCATTGGGTGGCATGTCTATACTCGCATGATAACTATTGTTGTAGGCGAATTCAACTAGAGGCAAATGATCATCCCAATTACCTCCAAAGTCAATCATACAAGCTCGTAACATATCTTCTAAAGTTTGAATAGTTCTCTCGCTTTGCCCGTCGGTTTGAGGATGAAAAGCCGTGCTCATATGTAGTTTCGTGCCTAGTTCTTCTTGGAAACTTTGCCAAAAGTTTGAAGTGAAACGCCCATCTCTATCGGAGACAATAGAAATTGGTACTCCATGACGCGCGACTATCTCATTGACATAAATCTTAGCTAACTTGTGAACGGGCATATTCTCTCTGATCGGAATGAAGTGTGCACTCTTTGTTAAGCGATCTACTATGACCCAAATTGCATCATTCTTCTTTTTCGTCCTTGGCAATTTCGTAATGAAGTCCATAGTAATCTTCTCCCACTTCCAAACCGGAATCTCTAAGGGTTGGACTTTCCCATACGGCTTTTGGTGTTCGGCTTTCACCTTCAAGCAAGTTAAACATCTTTCCACATACTTCACGCAATCTCTTTTCATACCCGGCCACCAATAGTTTCTTTTCAAATCAAGGTACATTTTCGTAGCTCCCGGATGAATAGAATACTTCGATTTATGCGCTTCTTCCAAGAGTAATTCCTTGATATTGCTTTGAAAAGGAATATAAACTCTTCCATACCTTGTCTTAATACCTCGGCTATCTTCCTCAAGATGAGGAATGTGAGAGGTGATACGTTCTTTTTCACGATTCTCTTCTTTCAATGCTTCCTCTTGAGCTAACTTGATTTTTTCAAAAAGATCGGATGTAACAATCATCCGTAACGAGTGAATCCTAGTAACCTCATTTCGATCCTTGCGACTCAAAGCATCCGCCACGACATTCGCTTTACCGGGGTGGTAGCGAATTTCACAATCATAGTCTTTTAATAAATCTAGCCATCTTCGTTGCCTCATGTTCGGATCTTTCTTCTCAAGAAAATATTGAAGGCTTCTATGATCGGTGTAAATTACAAACTTGACGCCATATAAATAATGCCTCCAAAGTTTTAGAGCAAGAACCACGGCTGCGAACTTAAGATCATGAGTTGCATACTTCTCTTCGTGTTTCTTCAGTTGTCTCGAGGCGTAAGCAATCACCTTACCCCTTTGCATAAGAACACATCCGAGACCGGAAAAAGATGCGTCACAATACACCACCATGTCTTTAGTTCCTTCCGGTAACACTAGAATCGGTGCCTCGCATAACTTCTTTCGTAGAGTACGAAAGGCTTCATCTTGTTCTTCACCCCATTCAAAAGGAGTGTTCTTCTTAGTAAGTTTTGTTAGCGACGACGCGATTTTGGAGAAGTCTTGTATAAACCTACGGTAGTATCCCGCAAGTCCAAGGAAACTTCGAATTTTGCCAATATTCTTTGGTGCCTGCCAATTCATCACGGCTTCGATCTTTGACGGGTCAACTTTAATACCATCAGAGTTAATAACGTGACTGAGAAACTGAACTTCTTGTAACCAAAATTCACATTTTGAAAACTTGGCATACAACCTTTCCTTTCTCAATGTGCTAAGAATTTCCCGAAGATGCACTTCGTGTTCTTCCTTGCTCTTAGAATAGACAAGAATATCATCGATGAACACTGATACGTGGGAATCGCACCAGGCTTTACCTCTCAAGGGATCTTGAGAAGCTTGCAACCCCCACCAGGTAGTGTACCTGATCGTTGTAGTATAGTATAGTGACAAGTACCGGGGGATTGATCGTTTAGCTAGGAATAGTGTCGCTAGGATTAGAAAACCTAAATACTAGTTCTAAAGATGAGGGATGATTATTTTTGTATTTTATAATTTTTTAGAAAGCAAGTAAAAATCTCGGGTTTGAAGGATTTGGGCGGAATTTGTTGCTAGTCAACTAACCCAATACTAAATATGTAATCAAAATAAAATACTAAAAATGAAAATAAGCTAAACTAAACTAAGGTTGTGAGCAATAAGTGGAGAAAATGTTTTTACTTAGATTTCACTACTCCCTAGATATTTTTTACATGTTAATTACTTGTTATAGTTGCGTGGATGACGGATTGTATTCCTTAATACCATTCATGGGGTGGCGCACTTAATTCCCCAATCCTTTGAGTGCCTACTTCACTCCTATGTCGAGCCGGCTAAGAAGCTCCTAACATGGGATCATTAGAATTTACTCATGCATTAAATACAATCACTAAAACCTAGTGCACGTCAGTTCATGTTTCCTAAGACGTTCAAGCATGTTACCAATTGGAGATCTGCCAGTTTTCTTAAGCCTAACATCGAATTCATTCATCCAATACAACTATAAAAAAGTAATCAACACATAATTAACATCTAGGTTTCATTAGATCCAAGCAAACACAAGATAGATCTAGCCTAGCATGATGGAATTAAGACAAGTACAAGATATAGACAACCAACACATAGACATATTGATTGAATTAAAAGAATACTTATCTCAATTACACATGAAAGGTATCAAGGGCTAAGAACCCTTGAAAAACCTGTAAAATTCGTACCAAGTTCGTACTTAGGGTTTCTCCAAAACTTCTCTCCCTTTTTAATGTGAAAATTAGAAAACTATATATAGGAAATAGGGTCTGACGGCGTCAAGACAAAATTTGTGATGCCGTCATCTCGCCGCCAAAATAAATCTCGGACTGCCTTGATCCAGATCTGACGCCGTCAAGTGTTATGTGTTTCCAGGCCGTCATGCATTTTCCTCTTGACGCCCTACTTCGTGACGCCTTCAAATTTGTACTGGATCGTCATGGAAATTACTCTTGACGCCGTCAAGATTTTCTTCTTGACGCCGTCACCTACTGTTCCCAGCAAGGAAAATTAAGACTTTGGCGTTTTCTTCACTTTTATGCTCCAAAAACGTCCGAATTGCTTCCTTTTCCAGATTTCACTCCCAAAGTACCTAAAATCACAAAAGGAACGATTTAGGGCAATATTTGATCAAATAAATTCAATTCCGGGCTTAAATGACCCCCTAAAAGTGGTTCATTTTTTGCCTCATCATATACCCTTACACTTGAGATTTGCTTGTCCTCAAGCAAATGCGCTTTTATTCTACTCAAAATACAAGTTATGGGTCATTTAACACTAATATAAAAGTGATTACAACAAATAATCGTTCCACTAAAGACCAAAGACAAGCATGAAGGTCATACACAAGCACCTCACAAATAGTGTTTAGATACTCACATCTCTCGGGTATAATAAAGTATAAATTACAATATGAAAACGGAAGATATCTCTCACTACCAGTTATAGCAAAATAGATTACCATAGGCTTGGAAAATGATCAAACCTCCACCACATGGCGTAAGCACCTAGGATAAACTATCAAAGAGGTCTTTTAAAGGGTTGTAACGTTAGGTGTAGGGATATGAAATACACGGTTTTGTTGGATAAAGGAAGTTTTTACTGGTGGCGAGTTAACAATCTTGGTTAATTACATGTACAATATGGCGTTGCTAAGCAAAGACTAGACTCGACTTAAGCTAATAAATGAAAAATAACAAAAACATAAAATTGAACATAGAATAAAAAGGGATGGTAGTCCGTATGTTTTTTCTCTTTTTCTTTTTCTATTTTTTTTTTCTTTTTTCTTTTTTCTTTATTTATTTTTTATTTTTTATTTTTTATTTTTTTTTGCATACACTCTTACCCTACCATCCAAAATAATACATCATAGGGAATGAATGTTTCCCTTACACTTGAATTTTTACATACTTTACAATAACTAATCTAATGACTCGAATTAAGATAATCAAAACACTTGGAGCACTTTTAAGATTAACGCACATATGGGGGTAATAAATGGTGTTCTTCCCCATTACTCCCTAAAATAAGTACTTACCCATGAATCCCAATCGTCCCAAAACAATATGTACAAAGATATGACTCGACTTAGCAACCATGTAATCAATTAGAAAGTTAACTTAGGGTTTAACAAATAACAATAATGCACTAAAAATGAGCGCATACACGGAAGGCTAAGGCGATTTGGTTGTACATTTAAGTGGGGTGTAACAAATTCTTCCTTTAAGTAAAATGCTTAAAGTTAGAAACGAAAAGATAGGCTCGGAGGGGTGTACTAGGGGTTTCGTGTACTAAAAATGAGTACAACGCTAAGGGTGTGGGAAAAATTAGTTGACTTAACTAGCCAAGTAATATGACTTAAATGGTCAAGTAATCATGATACGGGTTTAACACAAGGGTGATCCTAATGCCTTTTATCATGTAGTAAATCCTACTACACGAATGTAGTCTCACTAGCGGTCTCGGGATGCATCACTAACGCAAGTTCTAGAATCTAAATGCTACCGGTACACTCATAAGCACTAATAGTAAATGCTTTTCCTATCAAATCTAAAGGCGAACCTCACATATTTGGGTGGAAAAATTTTCTGAATATGCGGTTATGTGCTAGTCATACAATCTCCTATCCATGAGACGCTTGCTATGGCTAAAGTTTCACTCCTAAATGTTGTAAAAAATTTTAAATTTGGCGCTAAAATTACACTAACAAGTATTTCTCATAGTTTTATTACACATCTACCATCAAACAAAACAAACTCAAGCGAAAGTGCATATGTAAGGTATCATCATTTTACCCTCCTCTTACACTTCAGATGAACATTGTCCCCAATGTTCAAGTAAAGAATGTAAAAGTGAAATAAGTAAAAAGAATGAAATCAAATACTCCCCTGATTCGCTCGGTATGGATAATAAGGTGGTCAGGTTAGATCTTCCTCCAAGAAAATGAACAATCAAAGCTTCCCTTCCAGAATATAAATCATCTTCTTGTCATATATAACCTGTAAATCCTGAGAAAATGGACAAGACAACCTCGCGTAAAATCGGCGGCATCCTATATAAGTTACTAAATCCTAGAAAACAAGATAAGATATAATGCTTGTGGAATGAAGTTTGCAGATTTCCTGGAGATTATAAAACTTAATAATTCACAAACACCATAAGACTCCGTTAGAAAAACAAAACCGGTAAAATTTTCAGATTTTTTTACACGTGACGCCGTCAAGAATTAATTCTTGACGCCGTCAGAAGTGACCTGCAGAAATTCCTATGTTAAGTTTCAGGAAAATTTTTGGAAAAACTTGGTCCTACTTCCTGGAAAATCCTGCAAAACTTCATTATGACTCAATACAAGCATTTGACTCTAACAAATACGAATATACATGTTCATTTAATATTATTTAGAATCATGATCGGTTTGTTTCTTAAAAACATATTTGGGGTTTCCCCTTACACTTATCTTTTGCAAAAATACTTTTAGGTGGAGTTAAGACTAGGCCAAAACAACAAAGTAAAGTATTTCCACTATTTGATTGAGAAACATGATCTACCAACAATAAAAATAAAGCATGCATACGGAAGAAAATAACAAACAAACAAAAATAAAATCACACAAAACATGGGTTGCCTCCCAAGAAGCGCTTTTCTTTATTTACGAGTCTTGTAGCTAGACTCAAGGTCATGGGTTACTACGTGATCTCATCCCTTGAAATGATATACCCCATGTAGTTGTGATTATTACTGTCATGGTGGTAGTGCCTTAACCTATCGATACTTGCAATCACCATTCCGCCTACTTCACTTCTTAAGTTGGCCATCCCATCTTGGCCCAAGCCTTCAATTGTAAAAGGCCTATACCACCAAGGACTTGGTTTATCGGGTGGTATCTTTGTTTCCAAGTGTCTCAAGAGTACCAAGTTCCCTTCCTCAAATGGTACATGATTTTCTGCAGGTTGAGTATGTTTGAATTCGACCTGAACCTTATTGCTTTTGCTTCTTTCATATTTAGCCTCCTTATAGCTTTTGATTCTTGCCTCCCATGCAAGAATTTTATTCTGAACACGAATGGGTGTCGTGTCAATGTTGTTTTTGATCTTTCTCCAAATCAAACTCTCATGCCCACTTCGCGGAGTCATGGGGAAGCTAATCTTTCTTTTTCCAGATTTGAGCTCAATTTTCCTACCTTCATACTTAATGACAGCCCTAGCGGTGGCGAGGAATGGTGCCCCAAGGATTATTGGCATGCATCCATCTCCTTTATCATCGATGATCATAAAATCAACGGGGTACATGAACCCTGCGACATTAACTAATACATCTTCTGCGATTCCTAGGGGGTATACGTACGAGTGTCCAGCGAGGGATAACCTAACACGAGTAGGGGCTGGCATTTTTTACATCAGTTGGATGTAAATAGTTAGGGGCATAAGATTTACTTCCGATCCTTGGTCGGTGAAAGCACTAAGATATTTCAAGTCCCCGATGCTAGTTGGTATCTCAAAGTTCCCACATGCTATCTGCTTAGTAGCCACTTTTTGTACCAACAGCCTTTCGAATACTGATCCCCCAGGTAACGTATCATACCCATCTTTTGCCTTTTCCTCTTTCTCCGAACCCTGTTTGGAGGGTTGGTTACGCCCATCACCCTTAATCTTGTTATGGTGTTTTCGTTTATATCATGTTTCAGGTAGTGACTCAAGGGTTGGGATTCTGGTGGTTTTTCTAAGGTCTGTTTAGTAAGGGCTTCTACCTTCTCGTTATCCTTGTGGATAATTGTGATGGAATTAACAAATTGGGTAGTGGGAGTGGCGCTTTCTTTCCTTAGTAGCATTCTTTCGGGGGTTCTCTGGTTGGCATACTCCTCTAATAGACTCATCATCTCATTCATTTTCTTCTGCATCTCCTCTTTTTGCTTATAAACTGCTTCCTCGAATCTAGCAAGCCGATCTGAGTGAGTCGCCATATATTCTCTCATCCTAGCTTCAAACTCCGAGCTAAGCTCCTCGGGAGGGGAACAAGGTGGGGCATAGTTTTGAAAAGTCTCGACATTTTCTCTAGAGGGTGACTCAGATAATGGTGTCAAAGCTGGTTTCGAGACAGAATTGACAGTAGCCCGTCTAAGACTTAAAGGTCTCCTTTGCCTTTCCTCAAAGTAGTCGACTTTTGCCTCGAGTTTGCATAGGAGTTCATCGGGGATTTTGGTGGTTCCTCCAGATGTTGAGACTGCATTGATGGCCGCTTTTATTGTATGATTAAACTCCCACATCTCATGATTATCGGCGGCGAGCTCCTCAATAATTGCCCAGGATTCCTCGGCGTTCTTATCACGCAGTTTACCTCCCGCGGCCCTATCGATTGTACGCTTAGTGTGATAGTCAACATGGTCGTAGAAAATCTGGACTAATAACCAAAGGTTTATACCATGATGAGGGACCTTATGGAGGAGATCCTTAAAACGGGCCCAAGCTTCGTAGAAAGTTTCACCCTGATGTTGTTCAAACATCAAAATGTCATTTCTAAGCATTGCAGTCTTCCCTGGTGGGAAGACTTGAGTGAGGAAGCGATTGGTGAGATTATCCCATGTGGTGAGGGATCCCGCGGGTAAACGCTTAAGCCATTGACTAGCTTGATCCCGTAGAGAGAATTGAAATAAGCGTAATCGGGTTGTCTCTCTAGTTTCAACACCTAGGACTATGGAATCTACGATTTTTAGGAAGTCCTTAAGATGTTGGTTTGGATCTTCGGAACGAATTCCATGAAATGCACATCCGATTTGCACCAACCAGATGGTGTCGGATTGCAAGGGGGTCACATTGGCTCCGATGAGCACAATGGTGTTTCGGTAGCCTTGGTGGCTGATGAGACGAAAAATGATCCATTTTTAGGGGGTCATTTAAGCCCGAATTCGAATTTATTTGATCAAATATTGCCCTAAATCGTTCCTTTTGTGATTTTAGGTACTTTGGGAGTGAAATCTGGAAAAGGAAGCAATTCGGACGTTTTTGGAGCATAAAAGTGAAGAAAATGCCAAAGTCTTAATTTTTCATGCTGGGAACAGTAGGTGACGGCGTCAAGAGTAACTTCCTGACGGCGTCAAGAGCAAAATTCCATGACGGTCCAGAAGAGATTTGACGGCGTCATGAAGGTAGGGCGTCAAGAGTAAAAGTCATGACGGCCTGGAAATGATTAATACTTGACGGCGTCAAATGTAAATCTAGGCAGTCCGAGATTAGTTTTGGCGGCGAGGTGACGGCGTCACCTAATTGGTCTTGACGCCGTCAGACCCCTTTTCCTATATATAGTTTTCTAATTTTTCACATTTAAAGAGGGAAGTTTTGGGAGAAACCCTAAGTACGATTTTGGTGTAACTTTACAGGTTTTTCAAGGGTTCCAACCCCTTGATACCTTGCATGTGTAATCAAGATAAGTGTTCTTTTAATTCAATCAATATGTCTATGTGTTGGTTGTCTATATCTTGTTCTTGTCTTAATTCCATCATGCTAGGCTAGATCTATCTTGTGTTTGCTTAGATCTAATGAAACCTAGATGTTAATTATGTGTTGATTACTTGTTTATTCTTGTCTTGGATGAATGATTTATATGTTAGGCTTAAGAAAACTGGCAGATCTCCAATTGGTAACATGCTTGAACGTCTTAAGAAACATGAACCGACGCGCACTAGGTCTTTATTGGTTGTATTTAATGCATGAGCCACTGTTTACAATCCCTATAGTTGTGCTGGGCATGTTGTAGGAGGAGATAAGAGCTCATAGAATTGGGGAGTTAAGTGTGCCACCCCATGAATGGTATTAAGGAATACGATCCGTCATCCATGCAATTATAACAAGTAATTAACGTGTAAAAGATGTCTAGGGAGTAGTGAAATCTAAGTAAACACATTTTCTCCAATTACTGCTCACAACTTTAGTATAATTTAGTTTATTTTCATTTTTTAGTATTTTATTTTGATTGCATCTTAGTATTGGGTTAGTTGAATAACAACTAATTCCGCCCAAATCCTTCAAACCCGAGATTTTAACTTGCTTTTCATAAAATATAAAAATACAAAAAGAATCTTCCCTCACCTTTAGAACTAGTATTTAGGCTTTCTAATCCTAGCGACACTATTCCTAAGCTGAACGATCAATCCCCCGGTACTTGTCACTATACTATACTACAACGATCAGGTACACTGCCTGGTGGGGGTTGTAAGCTTCTCAAGATCCCTTGAGAGGTAAAGCCTGGTGCGATTCCCACGTATCAAGTTTTTGGCGCCGCAGCCCGGGGAATAGTTATTGTCTAGGTTAGAATTTCTTTTCATTAGGTCTACTTGCTAGATTCCTTTCTAGTAAGATTTTATTTTTATTTTCATAGATTCCTTTAGTCTATCTTTTCTTTGTGTCTTTGTTCGTAAAAACCTTTCAATTGACTTTTCTGTTCACCATTATGGAGAACGCGAATCCGCCAAATTTTTCATCCAATCGATCAAACCCACTACAAAATCTACCCTTTTCACTTCAAAATGACATCTTGATGTTTCGACAACATCATGGTGAATCTTTTCCCGATGCATGGACTCGTTTCAAATACTTACTACAAAAAGTCCTTCACTATGGTCTTGATTTATTGCCTCTACTTCAATTATTTCACACTCGTATTGACTACGAAACCCAAATGAGGCTTGATTATGTAACAGATGGGGAGTTTTGGGAGTATGATGTCAAAAACGCCTGGGAAAACTTTGAGATTCATGCCCAATACAGGAGTGGAACATGGGACCCAAAAAACGTAAGTGTAGACCTATTTTCAATTTGGAAGGCACAATCAAAAAGTTTGTTTAGGGATAAAAAGATTAGAGTTAAGCCACCTAGTTGCATGTCATGGTTAGGCACTACCATAATACAAGATGAACACATAGGTGATATTGATGTGATGGAAGAGATAGTAGAAAACCCAAGCCCACCAAGTACCCCACAAGTCCTACCATCATTTGAGGCACACACACCGCCTGTGACTTACCCGGAAGAAGTAGAAGAGACTATAGGAATCCCAATAGAGGTAGAACCCTTGGACCAAACACAACTAGAGGATATAGGTTTGAATACTTATAATGATAACCTTACTCTTAGTTCTAGGGAAGTTCCTAGTTTTGATGAACCGGAGCCTCAACCAAAACCGTTACCTAATCTTCCATCCTTGGATGAAAATTTAGGAATTAAAATAGGTTCCGATCCACCCATCAAACCATATTATCCGGGTAGTCTTAGGATAAAGGTAGTGGAGTCTAAGCCTTGTAGAGAGGAAACCAATATAGGAGTGGAAAATGACCTTACATGCTTACATCACCCATTTGTGATTGATCACAAGAAACATTATGGGTTTAAACCGGGTTTATTAGGTCAAGATGGATCCCCAACTAGGAGTCTCTTGAAATTGATAGAAGATGATCCCTTTCTAGGAGAAAATCTTAATTCACCCATTAACTCGATTGAATTAGGTAAGGTTATGATAATAGGAGCACAACCCTTTGAGCATATAATTCATCCACCACTCTTTCCTTATGAGGCATATTTCCGCCCTAAGGGTGTGTATCGCTACTTCCACCCACACTTAATCCAAAGTGTAGGGAGAACCTCTCCTATTTCCGTTAAATAAGGGTAGAGTCAGGCTCGTGACTCGAACAAAAACAAGCGCTTCTTGGGAGGCAACCCATGCTTTGTGTCATTTTTATTTTGTTTGGTTGTTATTTGCTTCCGTATGCATGCTTTATTTTTATTGTTGGTAGATCATGTTTCTAACTAAAAAGTGGAAATACTTTACTTTGTTGTTTTGGCCTAGTCTTAACTCCACCTAAAGGTATTTTTGCAAAAGATAAGTGTAAGGGGAAACCCCAAATATGTTTTTAAGAAACAAACCGATCATGATTCTCCACAATATTAAGTGAACATGTATATTCGTATTTGTTAGAGTCAAATGCTTGTATTGAGTCATAATGAAGTTTTGCAGGATTTTCCAGGAAGTAGGACCAAGTTTTTCCAGAAATTTTCCGGAAACTTAACATAAGAATTTCTGCAGGTCACTTCTGATGGCGTCACGAGATAACTCTTGACGGCGTCAAGTGTAAAAATCTGGAAATTTTACCAGTTTTGTTTTTCTAACGGAGTCTTATGGTTTTTGTGAATTATTAAGTTTTATAATCTCCAGGAGATCTGCAAACTTCATTCCACAAGCATTATATCTTATCTTGTTTTCTAGGATTTAGTAACTTATATAGGATGCCGCCGATTTTACGCGAGGTTGTCTTGTCTATTTTGTCAGGTATTACAGGTTATGTATGACAAGAAGATGATTTATATTCTGGAAGGGAAGCTTTGATTGTTCATTTTCTTGGAGGAAAATTTAACCTGGCCACCTTATTATCCATACCGAGCGAATCAGGGGAGTATTTGATTTAATTCTTTTTACTTATTTCACTTTTACATTCTTTACTTGAACATTGGGGACAATGTTCATCTTAAGTGTAAGGGGAGGGTAAAAAGATGATACCTTACATATGCACTTTCGCTTGAGTTTGTTTTGTTTAATGGTAGATGTGTAATAAAACTATGAGAAATACTTGTTAGTGCAATTTTAGCGCCAAATTTAAATTTTTTTACAACATTTAGGAGTGAAACTTTAGCCATAGCAAGCGTCTCATGGATAGGAGATTGTATGACTAGCACATAACCGTATATTCAGAAAAAATTTCCACCCAAATATGTGAGGTTCGCCTTTAGATTTGATAGGAAAAGCATTCATTATTAGTGCTTATGAGTGTACCGGTAGCATTTAGATTCTAGAACTTGCGTTAGTGATGCATCCCGAGACCGCTAGTGAGACTACATTCGTGTAGTAGGATTTACTACATGATAAGAGGCATTAGGATTACCCTTATGTTAAACCCGTATCATAATTACTTGACCATTTAAGTCATATTACTTGGCTAGTTAAGTCAACTAATTTTCCCCACACCCTTGGCGTTGTACTCATTTTTAGTACACGAAACCCCTAGTACACCCCTCCGAGCCTATCTTTTCGTTTCTAACTTTAAGCATTTTACTTAAAGGAAGAATTTGTTACACCCCACTTAAATGTACAACCAAATCGCCTTAGCCTTCCGTGTATGCGCTCAATTTTAGTGCATTATTGTTATTTGTTAAACCCTAAGCTAACTATCTAATTGATTACATGGTTGCTAAGTCGAGTCATATCCTTGTACATATTGTTTTGGGATGATTGGGACTCATGGGTAAGTACTTATTTTATGGAGTAATGGGGAAGAACATCATTTATTACCCCCATATGTACGTTGATCTTAAAAGTGCTCCAAGTGTTTTAATTTTCTTAATTCGAGTCATTAGATTAGTTGATTGTAAAGTATGTAAAAATTCAAGTGTAAGGGAAATATTCATCCCCTATGATGTATTATTTTGGATGGTAGGGTAAGAGTGTATGCAAAAAAAAAAAAAAAAAAAAAAAAAAAAAAAAAAAAAAAAAAAAAAACGAAAAATCAAGAAAAAGAAAAGGAAAGAAAATATATATATAAAAAAAGGAAAAAGAGAAAAAACATACGGACTACCATCCCTTTTCATTCTATGTTCATTTTATGTTTTTGTTATTTTTCATTTATTAGCTTAAGTCGAGTCTAGTCTTGGCTTAGCAACACCACATTGTACATGTAATTAACCAAGATTGTTAACTCGCCACCAGTAAAACTTCCTTTATCCAACAAAACCGTGTATTTCATATCCCTACACCTAACGTTACAACCCTTTAAAAGACCTCTTTGATAGTTTATCCTAGGTGCTTACGCCATGTGATGGAGGTTTGATCCTTTCCCAAGCCTATGGTAATCTATTTTGCTATGACAGGTAGTGAGAGATATCTTCCGTTTTCATATTGTAATTTACACTTTATTACACCCGAGAGATGTGAGTATCTAAACACTATTTGTGAGGTGCTTGTGTATGACCTCCGTGCTTGTCTATTGGTCTTTAGTGGAACGTTTATTTGTTGTAATTACTTTTATATTAGTGTTAAATGACCCCTAACTTGTCTTTTGAGTAGAATAAAAGCGCATTTGCTTGAGGACAAGCAAATCTCAAGTGTAAGGGTATATGATGAGACGAAAAATGATCCGTTTTTAGGGGGTCATTTAAGCTCGAATTCGAATTTATTTGATCAAATATTGCCCTAAATCGTTCCTTTTGTGATTTTAGGTACTTTGGGAGTGAAATCTGGAAAAGGAAGCAATTCGGACATTTTTGGAGCATAAAAGTGAAGAAAACGCCAAAGTCTTAATTTTCCATGCTGGGAACAGTAGGTGACGGCGTCAAGAGTAACTTCCTGACGGCGTCAAGAGCAAAATTCCATGACGGTCCAGAAGAGATTTGACGGCGTCATGAAGGTAAGGCTT
Source organism: Artemisia argyi (assembly GCA_030686995.1). Classification (NCBI taxonomy): domain Eukaryota; kingdom Viridiplantae; phylum Streptophyta; class Magnoliopsida; order Asterales; family Asteraceae; genus Artemisia; species Artemisia argyi. The sequence continues at coordinate 153,953,067 of CM060685.1, forward strand.
CAAGAGTAAAAGTCATGACGGCCTGGAAATGATTAATACTTGACGGCGTCAAATGTAAATCTAGGCAGTCCGAGATTAGTTTTGGCGGCGAGGTGACGGCGTCACCTAATTGGTCTTGACGCCGTCAAACTCCTTTTCCTATATATAGTTTTCTAATTTTTCACATTTAAAGAGGGAAGTTTTGGGAGAAACCCTAAGTACGATTTTGGTGTAACTTTACAGGTTTTTCAAGGGTTCCAACCCCTTGATACCTTGCATGTGTAATCAAGATAAGTGTTCTTTTAATTCAATCAATATGTCTATGTGTTGGTTGTCTATATCTTGTTCTTGTCTTAATTCCATCATGCTAGGCTAGATCTATCTTGTGTTTGCTTAGATCTAATGAAACCTAGATGTTAATTATGTGTTGATTACTTGTTTATTCTTGTCTTGGATGAATGATTTATATGTTAGGCTTAAGAAAACTGGCAGATCTCCAATTGGTAACATGCTTGAACGTCTTAAGAAACATGAACCGACGCGCACTAGGTCTTTATTGGTTGTATTTAATGCATGAGCCACTGTTTACAATCCCTATAGTTGTGCTGGGCATGGTGTAGGAGGAGATAAGAGCTCATAGAATTGGGGAGTTAAGTGTGCCACCCCATGAATGGTATTAAGGAATACGATCCGTCATCCATGCAATTATAACAAGTAATTAATGTGTAAAAGATGTCTAGGGAGTAGTGAAATCTAAGTAAACACATTTTCTCCAATTACTGCTCACAACTTTAGTATAATTTAGTTTATTTTCATTTTTTAGTATTTTATTTTGATTGCATCTTAGTATTGGGTTAGTTGAATAGCAACTAATTCCGCCCAAATCCTTCAAACCCGAGATTTTAACTTGCTTTTCATAAAATATAAAAATACAAAAAGAATCTTCCCTCACCTTTAGAACTAGTATTTAGGCTTTCTAATCCTAGCGACACTATTCCTAAGATGAACGATCAATCCCCCGGTACTTGTCACTATACTATACTACAACGATCAGGTACACTGCCTGGTGGGGGTTGTAAGCTTCTCAAGATCCCTTGAGAGGTAAAGCCTGGTGCGATTCCCACGTATCAGTGGCTAGGTCGGGAATATTCTCCTAAGGTTCGGGGCCTAAGGGGTTCTAGTGGTGGGTTTTGTTGTGGTGGGATGACGGGTTCAAGGATGTTCCCATCGTCCATGATGTCGGGTGGTGAAGAGTTACGAACAAAAACACAAAGAAATAAGATAGACTAAAGAAAACCTAAAAATAAAAATAAAATCTTACTAGAAAGGAATCTAGCAAATAGACCTAATAAAAAGAGATTCTAACCTAGACAATAACTATTCCCTGGGCTGCGGCGCCAAAAACTTGATACGTGGGAATCGCACCAGGCTTTACCTCTAAAGGGATCTTGAGAAGCTTGCAACCCCCACCAGGCAGTGTACCTGATCGTTGTAGTATAGTATAGTGACAAGTACCGGGGGATTGATCGTTTAGCTAGGAATAGTGTCGCTAGGATTAGAAAACCTAAATACTAGTTCTAAAGATGAGGGATGATTATTTTTGTATTTTTATAATTTTTTAGAAAGCAAGTAAAAATCTCGGGTTTGAAGGATTTGGGCGGAATTAATTGCTAGTCAACTAACCAAATACTAAAGATGCAATCAAAATAAAATACTAAAAATGAAAATAAACTAAATTAAACTAAGGTTGTGAGCAATAAGTGGAGAAAATGTGTTTACTTAGATTTCACTACTCCCTAGATATTTTTTACATGTTAATTACTTGTTATAGTTGCGTGGATGACGGATTGTATTCCTTAATACCATTCATGGGGTGGCGCACTTAATTCCCCAATCCTTTGAGTGCCTACTTCACTCCTATGTCGAGCCGGCTAAGAAGCTCCTAACATGGGATCATTAGAATTTACTCATGCATTAAATACAATCAATAAAACCTAGTGCACGTCAGTTCATGTTTCCTAAGACGTTCAAGCATGTTACCAATTGGAGATCTGCCAGTTTTCTTAAGCCTAACATCGAATTCATTCATCCAATACAACTATAAACAAGTAATCAACACATAATTAACATCTAGGTTTCATTAGATCCAAGCAAACACAAGATAGATCTAGCCTAGCATGATGGAATTAAGACAAGTACAAGATATAGACAACCAACACATAGACATATTGATTGAATTAAAAGAATACTTATCTCAATTACACATGAAAGGTATCAAGGGCTAAGAACCCTTGAAAAACCTGTAAAATTCGTACCAAGTTCGTACTTAGGGTTTCTCCAAAACTTCTCTCCCTTTTTAATGTGAAAATTAGAAAACTATATATAGGAAATAGGGTCTGACGGCGTCAAGACAAAATTTGTGACGCCGTCATCTCGCCGCCAAAATAAATCTCAGACTGCCTTGATCCAGATCTGACGCCGTCAAGTGTTATGTGTTTCCAGGCCGTCATGCATTTTCCTCTTGACGCCCTACTTCGTGACGCCTTCAAATCTGTACTGGATCGTCATGGAAATTACTCTTGACGCCGTCAAGATTTTCTTCTTGATGCCGTCACCTACTGTTCCCAGCAAGGAAAATTAAGACTTTGGCGTTTTCTTCACTTTTATGCTCCAAAAACGTCCGAATTGCTTCCTTTTCCAGATTTCATTCCCAAAGTACCTAAAATCACAAAAGGAACGATTTAGGGCAATATTTGATCAAATAAATTCAATTCCGGGCTTAAATGACCCCCTAAAAGTGGTTCATTTTTCGCCTCATCAAACACTATGACGGATTTATCCAACATCGGTCTACATACACGGTTCATGAGATCCATAAAAACCGCAGGCGCATTCGTGAGACCAAAAGGCATAACCGTAAACTCATAATGTCCTTAACGGGTCCTAAAAGCCGTCTTAGGAATGTCTTCTTCTCGAACCTTCAATTGATGATAACCCGAACGGAGATCGATTTTTGAAAACCACTTTGTGCCTTGGAGTTTATCAAAGAGATCATCGATTCTTGGTAACGGGTACTCATTTTTCACCGTGACTTTGTTCAATTCACGATAATCAATGCACATCCGCATACTACCGTCTTTCTTTTTAACGAACAAAATCGGAGCTCCCCACGGTGAGCTACTAGGGCGGATAAAACCCTTGTCGAGTAACTCTTGAAGTTGACTCATTAACTCTTTCATTTCGGATGGAGCAAGACGATAAGGAGTTTTGGCAATGGGAGTAGCACCCGGAACAAGGTCAATACGGAACTCAACTTGCTTATCGGGTGGAATACCTGGCAAATCTTCTGGGAACACGTCACGGAATTCATTAACAATCGGAACGTCATCGATACTTTTCTTCTCGAAACTGGTATCTACCACATGCGCCATAAAGGCATGACCACCACGTGATAAATATCTCCTAGCCTTCATTACGGTACATAACTTTAATTCACCCTTCCTTTTATCGCCATAAATAATCATTTCACAACCGCCAGGATTTATGACCCGGATGATCTTTTGGCTACATAGAATGGCGGCATTATGTTTGTTAAGCCAATCCATGCCGATGACAATATCAAACTCCCCAAGCATAATAGGAATTAAGTCAATCTTAAAGGCACTATCGTCAATCTCTAACTCTACATCCCGGTAAACATTAGATACGACAACAATTTTACTATCGGCTATTTCAACTTCGAGGGGTATTAGGAGATTAACTAATGGGGTGGTTAGTTGCTTGCTAAATTTATAGGATACAAAGGACACACTAGCATCCGAATCATACAAAACTCGAGCGGGTACGGAATTAACAAGAAGTATACCTGTGATAACATCGGACCCCGACCTAGCTTCTTTGGCACTCATCTGATAAACTCGAGCTTTTGGTTTTGGAACTTCAACTTTTTCCTCTTTGACGATTCTCAATGGCCTTGCTTCAATCGCCTTTGGGTTTGGGCACTCTTTCAACCTATGCCCTATTTCATTACACCCGTAACATACTATCATCGGCTTAGTGCAATCCTTGCTTTGATGATCTAAAGCTCCGCACTTGTAGCAACCCGGCATATTACGCCTACACTCTCCAAGATGAAACTTATGGCACTTTGGACATGCTACCTTAGCCTTGGTTCCCCCACCTTTCTTACCATGATCGTATTTAGCCTTCTTACCATCTTGATCCCCATACTCTTGTTTCCTCTTGTAATCCTTTGTCTCTTTCTCTTTCCTCCTTAGTAAGTCTGCCTCTCTAACCCGAGCTCTACTCAAAAGGTCTTCCAAGGTGGTACATTTGAACGGCGAAATCACATCACGGATATCATCTTTAAGCATTCTTTGAAACCTTTCAACTTTGAGCTTCTCATTGCCATGGTATTCGGGACAATACGGAACCATATCATTGAACTTCATCCACAACTCATTCACCGTCTCATTGGTTTGCATAAGAGATTGAAACTTTTCCCGAATTTTATTAATTTCTTCAACTGGAGCATATTCCGCACTAAACAACTCCTTAAACTCCTTCCATGTACATGCCTCGGCCCAAACTTCACCCTTTTCACAAACCTTTCCTTCCCACCAAGTCTTAGCACTATCGCGAATAAAATTAGTAGCGTAGATGACTTTCTTTCTTTCTTCACAACCACTTGTACGGAAAGCACCTTCAACCGCGGTAAGCCACCTATTGCTAACAATCGGATCAAGAACCCCCGTAAACTTTGGTACATCATAAGCCGTGAAGTCACGATAAGTAGCTTTATCACCCTTGGGTTCTTTTATGAATCCGCATTCTTTCTTGAATTCTTTAAACTCCTCTTGCATTAACCCACGAAGATTTTGTGTTGTTTTCTTGATATAATAAGGCATCGTTTGTTTAATAGCTTTTCCTACCCTTTTCGCCAACATAGCATCCAAGGTCTTTATTTCCTCCTCCGAGAAACCTCTAAAGTTAATATCCTCAGATTTAGAGGAAAAAGAACTCTCATAACCTTTACCATCATTACCCCCATCACTCGCCGAGGACTCGGCATGTTTGGAAGCCGTGGCTTCTTTCGGGTGAGGGGTATCCATCTTTTCTTCTTACTGAAATTTAACAATTCACATTATCAGACAAAGTTATATATATCGTTGATGCGTGAATGACATTTATCATATATTCTTACTCTTATCATCCTAAAGCTTGTCACCCATGTATAGTTCTAATGATTTCAATTCCACATAGGTACTATATTTTTATCACTACAGTGGCCAGGCATAGTCATAAAAATACTTAACATATGTGTCCTCAAAATCACCAAAACAATATATAAATAACAAACACTAGTGCTAAACGCGTCTCTACAAGGCCTAAGTCTAGGAAATCCTAAAGTGAAATCCTAAATCTCTTAGACCAAAGCTCTGATACCAAGTTGTAACGCCCAAAAAACGACACGATTTTTTTTTTTTTTTTTTTTTTTTTTTTTTTTTTTTTTTTTTACAGGGCCGAAACCGACCGAACTGCAATACCCGTCTTATGCGCTGAGGGCCCCTAAAGTGCACTATAACACCTTCGGTGCACTATGGACCCCTAAGGTGCACTGAAACACTTCTGATACACTATGGACCCCTAAAGTGCACTGAAACACTTCCGATGCACTATGGACCCCTAAAGTGCACTATACCTTCTCAAAATGACCCGTACACTTTTAAACATAAAATCGACACTTTAGACCTAAATTTACACATATATAATCCACATTAGACTAATATATATCATATTTAATGTTTTTCCAAATTCCTGGACTCACTCGACCCAAAATGGGTTAAAAACGACCTTGTCCCAAACACTCCTTTTTCTGCATATCCCCTTTTTGTACACTTTTTACCCGTTTTTCGTAAAATGACTTCTATTACTCGAAAAGACACTAAAACTTCCAGGATTTATTAATACATCATTGGGATCATGTTAATGTAAAAATATTCTCCGTTAGAGACTTCAGAATAGTACTTTTAAAAATAGACGGGTTATGCATAAAACCCATTTCAACCCATTGACGCTCCAAATCACTTAAAACACTTCATTTACCCACCATACTTAACCAACATCCATAACTTAACCTACTAAACTTGACTCATAAACTCGTGACCCGTTCACACTCCAAAATGGGTGTGAACCCGCTTATGCCAAACACCCCCTTAAAACTCATTAACAATACCCACTTTTTACCCAATACACATAACAACTATGTAACCACTTAAAACACACTTTACTTAACATTTCAATTATATTGCAAAGTTGATGGTACAAAGTCTTGACCCATATCTTTCCAAAATGGGTGAGATTGGCTATTTACCAATCACCCTCCTAATTACCACCATAAACACATACCATTAGGACTTCTTGACATTTACATAAACTTGACTCATGACCTATCATGACTAAAGACCATGGATGACAACAAGACCGTTAAATAGCAAAATGACCACATGGATTGAAATATACCAAAACACGAAAGGACACTTCGGGGCTTCCAACTTCAACACACTTGGTCCAAAAGATTACGGTCTTCTAGTTACCTTTTACAACTACGCTAATACTTCCTTCCAAGGCTAAGACTAGGCTAATTCCATACCTTTGGCTCCTCCACTTGTACCTAAAAAATTGACATTAACTATAACCGTAAGCGAAAACGCTTAGTAAGTATATAAGATATAACCAACATCACATTTATATGAGATTGGTGATTAACACCAATCATAACATTAACAAGGAGCATAAAATGGGATTATTACTCACCTTAACCAAGCAAGTAATTATGTAACATTAACACATTTAGCATTGGATCCAAGCTAACATACATTCACAAGCTCCATAACAATCACATTAACACAATCATAACATCAACATCATAACATTTACAAGTTATACTCATATAATTACCTCAATTTCCTACTAGCTTCCTACTTGGCTTGCGTTGGGTTTCTATAATGATTCCTATTTCAAAATTAACCTTAATTAGCAACTAATTAACTAAGAGAATCATAAATTTACAACCTTTATCAATAATAGCCAATTTCATGTCAAGAACCCTAATTTCTCAATTGGGGAAATTACTTACTTGATGAAGAGACTACAATTAAGGAGTCTCTAATGGTTCTTGATCACTCCTAGATAACCAAAATGAGTTAAAATGATGATTTTGGTCTTCCCTTCTTTTTCTCCTCAAAATGTCGACACATATGAACTCACTCAATCTTTCCAGACAATTGTAGGAGCTAGATATTTAATCATGTGTAGGATTAACTTTGGTCATTTGGCAATTGTAGTCCATCTAAGTCTCATTCTTCCTATTTTGGCCACACATTAAGTTATTACTTAATCTATAACACATAACTTATATTTAGATAGCATAATATTTACATAAATGATACCTCATCGGGATACGAGTGTAACATTTTCTATTAAAATCCTAAGTTAAAGATCATTGGGCATTGAATTGGCATAACAATCTCCCCCTATTTGAATATAAACATAGCCCAAGTATTTGTTTAGTGTAAGTGAGAAAAACGGCTTCTTCTTACACTGAATATCTAGAAAGCAAGTAAATGACACTGATAAACAAAATACTTCATAGTTATACATTACAAAAGTCCTATTAGTCTATTACAAAAGAGATTCAGAGTGGGGCAAGTACTCAGACTTCCTTGATCCTCATCATTTCTAACTAGGCTTTCTCAAATAGGAGAATTTCCTTGTCAGGTCTCTTGTTCATAAAGGGACTTAAATGTAAAACGAAGAAAATGAAGGTTTTAGAACCTCTTTCCCTAGCTTGGACGATCGGTTTCTAGATCCCTAAGGGATTGGGATAGCTTTGCTTGCAAGCTAAGTTTCATACCCTATAAAATGAACACCTTTGATTCATTATTTGGCAATCCTTAAAACCCTAAGCTAACCATAGCTTATCTTATTCTTTCTCTCCTCCCCTTGGCCGATCGTGTACCACTCCCCACAAGGAATTGCTAGTTGATTTTCTAAGGGTTAAACAAGTGCTTTGTTTTGCTTATCGTTATACAAGAACTAGCATTCTAATTGTTTTGCTAGATAACGTGTTGTGTGTGAGACCATAGAGGGTTTTTGCTTTAAAACCTCTATAGTTATTCATGTGGTCTTGAGGGGAAATTAGTACCCACGTTCATGAATCCGTTCCTTATTTGATCCACAACAACTAAAGGTAAACAAGGTAATGGGTTATGTTAATTAATTGTATACTATACTTGATCCTATTATCCGTTGTGTTTACTCGTGATTATTGCATGTTTAATATGCTTATATTCCAAAAAGTTTTCCCATTTATCGTTCCTAGCACCGCCTTTGTACAAACAACTACTTTAATATGTTGACTACACCCACTCATCTTCAAGAATAAACACACACATTCATCTTTAAGAACACAAATTCAAAAACAAATAAACACACGTTTAATCACACTTTTTCTACTAAAATAAACTACTCGGTTTCTCGCACACTCTCTACTGACACTCTGATTATTTTCGATCATACATAGACGAAACTCTCCATCACCATCACCATCTTTACCATCAAAACACGGCGTGCGGCCCGAACAAGCGCACTTGAAGTTTTGGGGTGCGCCTAGCTTTGTCTTATTCGAATTTTGTGTTTAGGGTGTGTCTAATTTTTGGATTTTTGGCTAGATGCATCTAGGCACAAACACACTTGAAGATTTTGTGTGCGCCTAGCTTTGTCATATTCGATTTTGTGTTTGTCCAAGCGCATATAGCTAGTTTATTTATGTGCGCCTACTGTGTAAAAGGTTAGATTAGCCTTGTATAGCGTATCTAACGGATCATCGGTGAAAATCCATTTTCATAAAATACATATACACGGTTCACTTTGGTAAGGTACTCGCATAAAAGTTTATTTAAAAAGAAAATCACTTTGCTAAATAAATTAAAAAAAAAAAAAAAAAAAAAAAAAAAAAAAAAAAAAAAAAAAAATCACTTTAGTTTTCGTACTCTTGTGTTTAGTTATCCTCCGTTACTTATGGCATTTTGTTATGAAAAGTTTGTAATGTATTTAGTAAAAAATTTATTATTTTTCTTTTTGTTAACAATTAGGTATTTTTTGTTCATAGGCATACGTAGAGTTAGATCGTTGATAAAGACATGAACAAGTTTTCTATTTCCTTGGACAATAGTCATTGACACGTGGTTTTGTATTAGAATTGCTAAGAAGAAACATAATTGACAAGAGACAAAGACCAAGAAGTTAATGTAAAGGTCAACGAATTTACAATTAGGGGCCGTTTGGTACGAAAAATATTTTTGAAGAGATTGTAATATGTCAAATGAATTATAATCTAAAGGTCAACGAATTTACAATTAGGGGCCGTTTGGTACGAAAAATATTTTTGAAGAGATTGTAATATGTCAAATGAATTATAATCTGAATAAATTGTAGTTTAATGAATTTTAATTGTAATGCGATGAACTAAAATGCGTAATGATTGTAATTTGTCAAAGGAAAGCACTGACAAAACTGCAACTATTTAGTTGGGTGAAAATGGAATATTTTAAAAAAAACGATCAATAAATAACAATAACAATAAATATATAAATTTAAATTTAATAATAAATAATAATTTTAATTCTAAAAGTATTAAAAATTTATATAAATTAAACTAATAATTATAATCTTAAGTATAAAAAATAAAAATTATTTTTATATCATTTATTATGGATATAGAAATATATACACTAAACAATAAATAAATAAATAAATATGTGCTATATTAATATCCATATATAACAAAATGAATAAAATAGTTTAAATATAAAATAAAGTTTAATTATTAATAACTATTTAAAAATATATTATAATTACTATTATTATTATTGTTTGGAGTTGTTGTTGTTTTAAAATTTATACTCTGATATAATAATAATAATAATAATAATAATAATAATAATAATAATAATAATAATAATAATTGGTAACTAATTTGTAAGATTTTAAATTTTGACGTAATTTCAAAAATTTCATCAATTTTGTTATGTAATCTGAGTTCCTTCACTTGAATTAATTGGTTGTAATTCAATTACATTTATTTGCAAACAATACTGTTAACCTAATGTAAACCTAATTTAATTTGAATTACAATTCCTTCCATGCTATCAACCAAACAAGATTGTAGATTACAACAAGTTATTGTTTGTGTCAAACAAATTTTTTGCTTTAGTGTTATAAGTCTTTTAGTTATCTAAATATATATTTTTTAGAAAAGTGACTTAAATTCTAAATGTTGTTTGCGAATCTTGGTAATTTGTTTTACTGTCCTACACATTTTTTGTATTTGAGTTTGTTTAGAATTATAAAACTAGCTATTTTATGATGATTAGTTTAAGCTATAGATAGCGACTGATAACTTTATAAATTTTTGTATTTAAATTAAAATTTTTAACTTTCGAATTAGCATTTGGTAACTTTGAATATGGTTCGACAATTTTGAAAAGCTTCCACTTCGTTCGTCGTTTTTATTTGTTTCATCTTTTGATTATGAACAAGTGACATCAGAGTTTTAAAGAAGAGAAGGAAAAGAAAATCGAATGTTTGCCTGGAGATGTGGCTGAAGGTTTGGTGTTTAAATTAAAGGATACTTGACTGGTTACTTTTGATCGGATGATAGGAATTAAATGGGTATATATGTGAAGAATTTTGTTTTGTTCGATGGGTTGAGTCGTTTGTTTCCTGTTTGGTCGATCTTAAGAAGGCAAGATAAAGCTAGAGTAATGCGCTATCAAAAATTGTATCTTCACAATAGTAATAATAACTCAAGAAAATACAAGTACACGAAATACGAACAAACAACAAAACAAAATCTTTTTTGTTCATGATTAAGTTGAATAACACACGTGATTACTAGTCAGTTACTAATAAATCTATGCAAAGTTTTTATATAATTGAACTCCTTATCCTCGTAATAACATAGTATCCTCTAGACATTAGATGAGTCTAAATTTAGCTGGTTTAATTATTTTAACAACTTTTATAAAATATTGTGTCACCAAACACAACAAAATTAAAGCTGAGTAGTTCACCCACCCATCCAAAGAAACCATTTACATGCTAAAACCATGCGTCATTTGTATCATCTCTTATATAATACGAGAACATACACAATCAATTCTTTGAAGTTTTTATTTATGGGCCAATTGAAAAATTCGATTTTGTCACGTAAAAGAAATAAAGTATCTTATTAGTCAATAGAAAATCAAAATTGAAACAATCAAACCACTCTAAGATCGACCAGAGTTAGGGTTTTTGGGAGAAAACCTCACTTCGGGTTGTGTCAGGTATCCATTGATACTGCACAAGTAGAACTAGGGATCAAGCCTAAGCAAGTTAGGCGAGATACGAAACATTAGGTAAACCCTAAATCAAATTCGGGTCGACTTAGGGGAGTTGCGATCGGTTAAAGGTTTAGAAAACCCTTTGATCGCCGAGTGTGGGTTTAGAGGAAGAGAGGGAAGACTTTTAGGGTTATTGTGTGAGTTATGAGGATCCCTCAAAATCACTTTTTATTTATATGGCACTTAGAAAGGATCTAAAATACTTGTATGACAAGTATTCTAGTTTGTTTAGGAAACAATTCAATTACGCGACTAGATCTAATATGAATAATAATATAAAGGTAAACCCTACCTATTTCCACCATTGTTCTTGATTTAAACAATTGTCCAAACAATATGTGTTAATTACTGGTTCAATCAACTATTAGATTAGAGGGAGTGGTCACACTCCTTCACCTTTTACATCAGCGTCACCTGAACTCTTTCTCTCATCTCATACTCTCTCTCTCACCTTTCACCTGTAGTAGTCACCACTACCCTCACATTTCACTAAAATATTCACTTTACATGCCCTACTAAATACCCCCACAACACTCACAAACCAAATTAAAAATAATAAAAACACTACATTTGACACAAATGCCAAGAGGTGACTCGGTCACCATTATTGCTTGGTTTATGCACACCTCACGCGCGAGGCAATATGTTTGTAGTGGGTAACGCACGAAAAGTGGTGTGAGAGTGAGGCAATACGTTTGTAGTGGGGTAATGCGTGAAAAGTGGTGCGAGAGGTGACCTCTCAAACCCCCCCCCCCCCCCCCTCCCTTCAGTCTTAACTCGTTAATAGTTGGTCGATTATAGGCAATATAAATAGGGTGATAGGAAAAATGGAAATTTATAGACAATGTAAAAAAAATATAAATCATCACGTCCAATTAAAAATTTTAATCCTTACCTTTTTTTTTCCTTACAACACAAGAATTTAATCCATGGCAACTCTTAGGTAATGTTTGAATCTGACTTAATTAACTTAATATGAAAGATACTGAATTCAAAAAGTCATATAAAAACTATTATTTATAATTTAATAGAGAAATATGGCTGAATATATAAAGTGATAAAACTAAGGATATATGCATTAAGTCATCTTTTATTTAAAGACTTCTTAATACAAAATTTAAACAAACAAGCCCTTAGTCTACAAAATAAAATATATACTCTGTTCTAAATATTATACGATAAATACATCTTAGGTCATAATTAGTTCAAATAACAAACAATTCAGTTTACAGTTCAACTTATTTAACGTTTTATTGTCAAGTGTAAACTGCGAAAAATAAATAAATAAGGTGAAAATTATTTTTGAATGTTGCATATTCAAGTCGAAATAAAAGAAAATGATCGGCTCTCATGATGCTCAAATTGAGAAGAAAATTAGGGTTTTTTTTTTTTTTTTTTTTTTTTTTTTTTTGGGCTTAGTGTCATTTATGTTCGCTTTTATCTTTTCAATAAAACCTTATAAACACGGTTATTTTGTACTCCCTCCGTCCCATAATTATAGTCCACTATTGACTTTTCAAGTCTTTAGTTTTCAACTTTGACCTTAAATATTTTTATTTGTGTTATATATTATTTGATGCAAAATATATGAATGGATTGAGTTTTGAATGTATTTTCCATTGATATAATTTTTATCAAGTATTATATAACACAAATAAAAATATATAAGGTCAAAGTTGCCAAATGAAGACTTAAAAAGTCAACAGTGGACTATAATTATGGGACGGAGGTAGTAATTTTCTTTCTAATTTTTACCTTTTTCTTTTCCAAATAGAAGCTCGAGAACAAAATATAAATGGTCAAAAGAAAGAGAGGGTTAATGAGACGCATCATCATCATCATTATATTATTATTATTATTATTATTATTATTAAAAAAACGAGACGAAAAATTGGATGAAGGTTATTATCACATTTTTGGCCCATTTAGGTTACAGTGTATCCATAAAAATGAAAACCATGTTGGCCAAGTTAGAAATGTCACAATAATATGCATAATCATAATCTTTCACTTGCCAGCACCTTCAGGGAATGTCTCTCTTTAAATGCAGGCCTGCCCTACCCTTCTTGTTTATACTCTTGCGTGTCATCTTACCAACGCAACTATTATAGATTTTTATACATATCAAATCTTTATTTTATTCCACGTTGAAAACAAACCTTTCAAGGAATGTGTTAGAAGATATAGTTGCAAGCGGATTTTTGATTATTAAGTTTGAGATATTATTAGTTTTTAGTGAAATCGCGGGTATGCTTTAAATATTATCAGATGGTGCGAATCAGGTTTCTTAGAAACGTTTATAACTCATGACAATAATGTTGCTCAGTCTACGTGTGCTGTCCCGAAGAACAAAACTGACTCACCCGAACAATTTAGGAAAGTGTTTGCTCGCGGCTGAGCCTAAAGTTTTTGCAAATCTTAAACATGTTAATTATATGAACCAAGGTCCAAAATTATGACAAATACATGGAAATTTACATGGACGAATACATGGATATTTATGCATTTGACATGACTAAACGACTACCTGCGCATAGCGGGTTCGACCACTGGGTCAACCCGGGTTTTTATTAAAAATTAATGAAACCCGGTCGGGTTTCGAGAATCGGGTTGACCTGGGTCACTCAAAACCCGGCGGGTCTAACCGGTTAACCCGGTTTTAGAAACCCGGGTTATTTTGACCCTTTTTTTGCCGGAACCGATAGAACCGGTTAACCCGGCCGGGTCGATCCGGGTTTCAAAACACTGGTGTGTACAATTATTTTTTATGTATATATGAGTGTGAAGTGAGAGTGAAAAATGTTACTAATTTAAATTATAATTAAATATTTAAATATTTAACAAGTTGAATTGTCTATTATAAAAGTTGGAGTTTTTATCTTACAATATTATTTATTTTTCGAGTTTCGAACAAATGTGTATTTTCTTTATACGTAGTATACATTGATATAGAAATTTATTCAAATGCTTCAACTTTATTTTGAAAGCTATTTTTAGTAGTTATTGTATATGACAAAAGTCATCTTTACGAAATAAAAACCAAAAGTTTGCCACCCAAATTTGACTTTATGATAAATAACAAGTTTTAGAAAGTATAATATTTATTGAAATATGTCATATATACACGTCATCAGCCAAAGATTTTTTTCGAAAATAAATTATTTATTTAATTTTCTGTTGAAAATAAGACCCTATATATTTCACATTTATTTGAACTCAATTTCTAAACAACTCATCTTTTTCATAAACTCGCCATTAAAATGATTGCTTTTTGTGGGCTTTGAGCTAAAAAAATCAATTGTTATTTTGGTAGAATGGAGGAAAAATATGAGCCATTGAAAGAACTTGGTTCCGGGAATTTCGGAGTGGCAAGGTTGGTTAGAGATAAGAGGACTAAAGAGTTGCTTGCAGTCAAATACATTGAAAGAGGATCAAAGGTATATAATTTTATTTCTTAAACCATTTTGATGGAACATTTTACTAAAATGGCTTGTTTAGTTTTGTATTATTAGTTTGAATTTGATATTGTAGTAGAATTACCAGCTTTTGCTTCAGATATTGTTTTCCGACAGTAACCTTAAGTTCTTGTTTCAGATTGATGAAAATGTTCACAGGGAAATAATCAATCACAGATCACTTAAGCATCCAAACATCATTAGGTTCAAGGAGGTAAATTTAAGCTTCTGCGCGTATTTTTCCACTCATTTCTTTTGAAAAACAATAATATCGCCAAATTTAAAATACTATACCTTACCAACGGGGTAATGCTCAAATAGTTTCAACCTTTTTGTTCTGTAAAGACAAACTCACAAAGTGGAAACAAGTTTGCTATAGTCTAAACTCATACGAGTCTTTAAAACTAAAACTGTGTGCAGGTCTTGTTAACTCCAACACATCTGGCTATAGTCATGGAATATGCAGCTGGTGGTGAACTTTTCGCCCAGATTTGCAATGCTGGCAGATTCAGTGAAGATGAGGTTCGTACACAGATAAATTTGATCACTATCACTTTTGTAAGCTGAAAAACTAACACTTGTAGATGATTTTGTGAAAGCAGGCTCGGTTTTTCTTCCAACAGCTTATATCTGGGGTCAGCTACTGTCATTCAATGGTAAATATTACTCGTATTTCTTTAGTTGTTAGAAGCTTTTTGTATCATTTCTGTTTCAAGCTCATTGTTAGAGGTGAGTAGACGATAAGTTGCACTGGCTATGAAAAAGGGTTAAAAAAATTTACTGGGTCGGGCGACCTGAAACATCTTTCGTCCAAAAAATCACTTGTTTTGATCTTTTTTCTTGTTCGCTGTTTTTTTCCCTGTTAAAGATAAAACATAACCCAAATCAACGGATTTATAAGTAAACTGGTCGAACTTGTCAACTCTAATTATAGTTTCTTTTGAACATTAGGAAATTTGTCATAGAGATCTGAAGCTTGAGAACACTCTCTTAGATGGAAGTCGAACACCACGCCTCAAGATTTGTGATTTTGGTTACTCAAAGGTTCGAAATTTACTTTTTCTTATCTGGGACATATTTATATTTGGTTATAATTAGTTATTCTTCATTGTGTCTTTTTTTTCTGTATATGATCAGTCTGGCTTATTGCATTCTCAACCAAAATCGACAGTGGGAACACCAGCATACATTGCCCCTGAGGTTCTATCTTGTAAAGAATATGATGGCAAGGTAGTTAAGCGTGTCTTTTTGTTAAAAATTTTGGTTCTTTTTACTAAATAATATGGCTGACTGCATAAAATATGGACTTCTGGGTAAGTACTAAATTGCACTTACATAAAGAAGGCAGCATGTAACTACCAAAATTAGTAATAATTGATAGTTAGTGACCAGAAACTAGAAAACACAAACGCTAAATTATATCTTAATTAAAATCTTTTGGAGGTTTGTTACTTTTTAGGAGAAAAAGGTACATATATATAGATATATATATCTGGCTGCATTTTTATGCAACCAGCCCTAAATGATATCCTAGTTTCACTGATTGTCTGTTCTCTGTTAGATTGCAGATGTTTGGTCATGTGGGGTTACTCTTTATGTTATGCTTGTAGGAGCTTACCCTTTCGAGGATCAAAGAGACCCTCGTGATTTCCGTAAAACGATTGCGGTAATATATTTCGTATAAACTTATTCAATTATATGACATTTGTTACCAAAGGAACAAATAAACATCTTGACTTTGACTTTTATGGTCAAAACAAGCAATTTCTGGATTTATATTTGATATGCACTTGACTGCAGATTGAGCACCCTTTTTATTTATTTATTTATTTATTTTTTAATCTGTAACATTTGAATTAAGTTCATTATTGATACATGAAAAGCTCAATTTGGAGTCATGATTTAGATTGTCTGACCACAAAGAGCTTTTTGACTGAATAACGTGATTGATTGTCCATTGTCTTATATGCAGAGAATCATGAGTGTTCAATACTCGATACCTGACTATGTGCGTGTTTCCCGGGAATGTAGACACCTCCTTTCTCATATCTTTGTGGCTAACCCATCCAAGGTAGTACCTCTTTTTAAATAAAGGTGGCATGACCTGTTGCATAATTAATTGAGCAGGTCCATCACCTTCATCTAGGATATAATGTTATTAAGCACCAAGTTACAACGTCACATTAAAAGTTTTTCATTGAACCATCTAGGATGAATGTTCTTATATTATAGAGTGACGGTGTTTGGAATTGCTTATTATAATGTTCCGTTTGCTTTTTGCGTTTTAATATAGCTAATAAACATATTTGAGGGCGTTTGGGGTTGTTTATCCAGACTACATAACTAACTATTTGCATGTCAAACGAACTCTTCTATGTAGTCAACTTAAAACAGATTATTTTGGAAAAATTCAAAAGGCTATAAGTAGACACAAATTTTAATCAGCAATCTCAAACACTCCCCTTAATTGTATTTTCTGCTAGCTCAATGCCTAAATGGGTCATTTTGGCATTCATATAAAGTTACTGCACCAAAAAGTGCAATCTTTTAGGCGAAAGAAAAAAACATGAAACTAATGTTTTTTCATGGTCCTTAAAGAGGATCACAATAGCAGAAATCAAGAAACATCCTTGGTTCATGAAAAACATGCCAAAGGAGCTTGTCGAAGGTGAGAGAACAAACTATGAGAATGTAAGCCGTGAACCTCAAAGTATTGATGAGATTAATCGCATAATACAAGAGGCTAAGACTCCAGGCGAAGGGTCCACTACTAAGGGAGAGACTGTCTTTGGTGGCGGGTCATTTGATCCAGATGATGATGAGACTGATTTGGAATACGAGATTGAATCTAGCGGAGATTATGCAGGCCAAGTTTGAAAAACTATTCATATGTACTGTGATTTATAACTTCAAGGTGTGTTTTGTGTTTGTTAATGCAAAGTTTCTTTTGTGCTCATGAGTCAAAGTTTGTGTAGATTACATTATGTATAAGGTATACTACATGTGCAAAATAATATGTGATGGACAATATGAGTTTTGAATTGGAAGTTTGTGATAAAACAGACACTAAAGTTTGCTAATGTGTTTATGTTTTATGTCTATGTTAGCCTTAATAGGTTGAGGGTTCATGTCTCGTCGTGGACATATGTATAATATAAGTTGGTGTGTGCATTTGTTGTTGAAAAAAAAGATAGACCATAGACGTACAGCTGGTCATTCTTGCTGGTCGATTCTCAGTTTCTGTGCTAGAAGGTTTTGCCTGTATAGACATTTTTATCAAAAATCCGAACAAAATTTGGAGCCATAGGAACCAAATTACTCAAACTCTCAAGTCTTAATTGGTTTATTAGATGGATTTCAAATAACACAAATGTGAACTTGGGCTATTGTTAGTTGTAGGCACCTGGTCATTTGGGCCATGTAATTTAGCAACGGTCATAATTTTTATTTTTAATTTAGCGGTAATTTTCTACAATATACGTCACCTATCTCACATATGTCTCTGCCGAGACATGAATCCACAACCTATTGGTTGTTGGGTCACTCAGATGTACACTAACTACAGTCATATATTTCTTATGATTTACTAGTAATTTATAGAATAAAGACGTGTCTATCGAATTATATTATAATAATTTGCCTAAAATCATGGACAATATCCTTGATTCATATATATACTACAAGAATTGTTGCTTTGTAAGTGAAGTATTAGTAGAAGACCAATTCAATCCCTGTATAGATCGATCAAAAGGATTAAAAATTATATATAGTTTTTTTATAAGCTTACTTCGAGTCAACGCCTCGGGTGGATTGATTATTTTCACTAATCATGTTATAAAAGACAACTAATCTTTGCTTAATGGCCTAATCGAGGTAGCTCAAAATTTAAAAATCTAATAAAGTAATATTAGTTGAGAAATTTGGTATATTGATCTTATCTACTGAATAGGAATAGGGATAAAAAAAAGTTTATACGTTTATTGTTCCCTGAAAACTTCTAAATGTTTGACTTTTAGTTGGCTAAGTTGAAATAATGTCCATATATGTTTGAAATAAACAAAGTTTTCTATTGTCACAAATTAGTGTCACGCTACAAATATGTTAAGGATTAGCTACAGATTTGTGAGCTAGCTTATTCAGATTTGTAAAAGCTCATAACTTTATATTTTTCGGTTTATGAGTTTCTTAACTTTCTCAGGTTCAACTAAGCAAATAAACCTGAAAATAAGATAACTCAGAGACTTAAAATTTTGTCATCCAAGAAATATGCATGGTGTGAACGGTAATAATAAAATGATTAATTTGTCAAATTGTCACCACGTAAGTCACTATCCAGAAAATTCCTCTCTTTCAAAGTCCAATGCATTATCACCTTACTCTATAAATAGAAGTCTTCGTGTTGAGCCAAAATAAAGTCAACGAGCCAAGAAAATAAAAACATCTTTTAAAATGGAGAAACGTTGGAGTTTGGTTGTAGTTTTGACATTTATGATGTTGTTGGCTATGGCTAATGCAGGACCAAATGCTCGACAATGCAAGAAAGAGAGATCACTCGCTCTCAACGCGTGCAAAAGCGTGATGTATGGTAGACTTCCATCGTCCTATTGTTGCCAAAGGATTCGTGTTACACATACTAAGTGTGTATGTCCTATTATGACCCCTAAGGTAGTTGCTCTCGTCAATGTCAATCGTTTCACTAAACTTGTAGAAGGTTGTGGACGCAGGATTCCTCGTCACTTCAAATGTGGAAGTAAGTTTTTTTCGCTATCATGTATAATGTTATAGATCGACATGCATCTATCGTATTTTGTTAAAATTATTAGCTATATATATGCATGAACATAATGCTAATTAGTCCATCTTGTGTTACAATGTAAGCTTGCATCTGTTGAAGTTTTTAACTTTTTTGATTTTTGCTTTGTAGGTCTCAGGATACCATGAAAAATGGTACCGTAGAATTTGATCAAAAGGGATCGTACTATCTACGTGCAGCATTTGATAAGAGGGGTGATATGATGAAGCTCAAATCTGTGTTTAACCCTGAAAATTTTAAGTTTATTTTAAGTTTTTAACTCTATGTGTACTGGAGTCTGGATACTATATTCTGTTATCATCTTTAAAGTTTATTCAGGACGTACTACCTAGAATTGCACAACTTATGTCATTTACTTGTACGTAATTTAAAATATGGTTTTTCTAACTTGTGCCCTGGGGGCACAAGTTAATCACACCAAAAGGATGGTGGGACCTATGAAAAAGGACATCCGGACCCACATCTTTTATTTGAAAAGTGTACTTTTCTGTGGGTCCGGACGTACTTTTTCGTGGGTCCCACCGTTGTTTTGGTGTTCTTAACTTGTGCCCCCAGGGCACAAGTTAAAAAAACCCTTTAAAATAAGACAGAGATGTTACTACGTATAACATGATGTAATATACGGAGTATTTGGTTAAGAGACGCTTTTTAAGCAATATTATAATTTGTACATTACAAAATAAATGACATTTGCTCATTAAAGGCGAGCATGAACAAAAGATAAAAAAGTTACTAAAATATTTTTTCAACTCCCACTAAAAAAAGCAAGAAGGAGAGTTATTTTATATATCAAAATTTTCTCACATACTAAAAGACAAAACTCAGCAACTCATCTTCTTGTTGAGGAAAAAAATTACTATTAACTAATATTTAAATTAAAAAATAAATTACACTTATTTTTTATAATTTAAATATTTCATAAACCAACTGGCTTAGCTCAGTTGGTCACCTTGGCTCTTTCTGGAGCTTGGGGAGGTTTTACTTGGGGTTTGAGTCTCGCAAGAGACAAAAAAATCCAGGTTTTCCTCCTATTGTGAAGCCGTGAGTTATAGGGGTTTCCCTTCGCGGGTCTCTCCCAGTGGTTCGGGTCCCGGGGCCTGCCCGTTTTGATGGTTTAACTCGAGGGTCGGATTTCAAGTGTGGTGCCGTTCTAAAAAAAATCTCATAAACCGTTGATCGTTAGACAAAACAAATTATACCGTCACGGCCAGCATTTAATTATCTTTCTATAAACGGGTTTTTTGATATACTTTCGACAAACTTTTTTTGATTGTTTTTCACGTTTTCTTATCTCTATCAAAATTTGAATTACATATCACATGTGATTTAATACTAATATTGAAGTTCGAACACTAAATATATGTACTAAAATTGACATAAGTATTTATCTATAAATCAAAAACTTTTCCGTTTTTTGCAATGAAAAACATACATTCTTTGCTTTCCAACAATATATCACACACACACACTAACTATATTCAAATTATAGATTATAGCAATTTATTTATAGAACTTCTATAATCACATGTAATTGAGATCACATGTGAGAAAAATCACATGTGATTTTATGTGTTTTATCCAAATTAGTGTTATATCACATGTGATTTCTCATTCAAGTTTAAACAACGAAAAAACTTTTGAAAAAAAACCGGAAAAAAAAAGTTTGTCGAAAGTACATCAAAGTGTCTATCTATAGAAAGATAATTAAATGTTTGTCGCGATGGTATACTTTTTTCGCATAACGATTAATGGTTTAAAAGATATTAAGGGTGCATTTGGTATGCTGCCATAAATCATAATGGGTATGGGTTTTATAGTAGTGGTGGGCCTCTCAGGTATGAAAGATATATAGCTTGTCCTTTTGAGGTATATGAAGTATAGAACATATGTATACTTTATTCTCATATTTGAAAATTTTAAATATTAAACAAACACATGATTAGAATGATAATTCATTCATTCATTCTCATTCTGAGATACCAAACGCACCCTAATATTTGAAGATGAAAAAAAAAAAGTTGGTTTGTTAAAACTGAGTGGCTGAGATTTGCCCCTTGGTATGTGAGTAAATATTTGATATGTAAATGAACTTAAATCAGTTTCAAAATGACCACTAAAAGTTGTTACTAAAGGGTTTCGTGAGCAAATGTTCAAAAGATTTAGTGACTAAATCTTTTAGACGTATTTAAACGACAATATATGTGAGAAAAAGAGAACGTTGTGGTAAAATATTTAGCTACAAGGTTTTTACAAATGAAACATTTCTGTGTGAAATATGTAGAGGAAAAAAAACCTATTCTACAAATTCTAACGCAAGAAAAACCTGTTTGTGTAGTAGTGTCATCATTATCTAACAAAGATATGGATAAACGTAACATGAATAATAACAAACAAAACTAAAATCAACAGCAAAACCAAGTGGATATTTTAGTAAAGATACAATCTTAGGGTGCGTTTGGTTTGATGCTATGAATCACAACAGGTATGGGTATTGGTATAGGGTGGAATGATAATGGAGGGTATGATGAAACCACCCACACACATAAGATATGAGAAAACCTTCACATTTGGGTATCCTCAATCCATTGTGGTGGGCCTCATAAACAACCAAACAACATTAATAACTTTCAAAGTAATAGATTCATACCCATACACCCCAGCCAAACGGGCCCTTAAATTGAGCCATAGATATGAAGAATTTGTTTTGTTCAACCAACACCGCTTAACTTAATGCAAATAATATATATTAACATAAAACCATGTCTGCATACATATACTATTTAAAATAAGGGTTAATTCTTGATATGGACCAGTAGCCCAATTGTTGAGATTTTTTGAATCAGAATCTTTAAATTTCTCATTTTAGACATGAGCTACTTTGGACCTGGGCTACCATAGTTAAAAACATGACATGTAATTTAATCATTAACATTTCTTGTGGGAAATTACATATATAACCTTTTATTCATTTGTTATTACATCTATACTAACCACCACCTTCTCTCTCCCTCCCATCTAACATTTAATATACATCAAACAGATTTATTGGTACATATTTATCCTCTTCTTCTAAATCTCATTTTCTCTCTCCCTCCCATCCAACACCGTCGCCGTCACCACCTGTAGCCACCACCAACGCCGCTACACTGTAACCACCACCACCTTTCTCGGGTAGGTTTGTTTTTTCTGTTTTGTATGACCCGAATGAAAAGGATTACATAAGAGTTGACCAGATCTATGATAATATGGATTTTTTTTTTCATAACTCATATAATAAAATTAGTTTTTTGTCCTTTTTGTGTAAATAAATCTAAAACGGTACACAAATGATGAGTTTCTGGAGTCAAAAGGCTGATGGTTTGCTTGTGTTTAATTATTGAATTTGTTTTTTCTTTTCATAAATTTTTTGACGATTCCTACTATTCTTTTTTGGAATCTAGATTAAAACGAACATGATTATCATAACCTTCTCACAAATGTTGAAAAAGACAGCCAACCACTGCAGCGAATATATTGTTTTTGGAAGATAAATGACTGGACCTGTATTTTTTTTAACAGATCTGGATTTTGGGTTGAGTGGGATGGTGAGATTTATTTTTGTGTTGAAGATGATGAATCAAGCAATCCACATGTTTGTTGTTTATATTGTGTTGTAGATGATAGATCTATTATTATATGTTTTTAGTGGTGGTGGTAGCCGGAGGTTGATGGTGGTGGTCGCCGGAAGTGTCAACGAGTAGCTTGATTTGGATTGGGAAATTTGATGAAAGATTCCATTATACACCTTTCCCATTTCTTGAAAATACAATAAAACATGGACCAGTTTCTTGGATTGAGAAATTTGACAAATCTAGATTTTGGGTTTAGTGGGATGGTGATTTTAATACTACTGCTATGCTATTTTGATACTACTCCTACGAGGGTATATATGTCATTTATAACAAGACATAATAAGACAAAATAGGACATTTGTCATGATTTTAACTATAATAGCCCAGGTCTTAAGTAGCCCATGTCTAGAATGAGAATTTTAAAGATTCCGGTCTAGAAAATATTAACACCTTGGGCTACCGGTCCATAATTGCAACATTATTTAGTTGTTTCATATTTTCATCCAATCATAAGATTTATTTACTATCTAGTGCTCGAAAACCTAATCGATACCGGTAAAGTATGATAAATACTTAATAAACATGACAATTACAGTACTAGCATATATGCACAAAAAGTAAAAACTTAAAAGACCGTTTCGTTTATAAGTGGGGTTGGATTTGAATTTAGAAATGGTATGAGATTTGAATTTGAAATAGGATTAAGAGAAAGAAATTATATTTATTTAAATATATTTTATAATAAAATATAAAAAAAGATTACTATATAATTAAAAAAATAAAAGAGATGGACAGTATAGAGAGAGAGAGAGAGAGAACAAAGCACAACGGAAATGTCAGAAAACCAATGCAATTCCTATCCTTGAGGCCCCGATTGAGTTTTTTTGAATTCATTTCATTCCTTATTACAAATGACATGTACCAAACAGTGTACCTAACGTTTGGACTTTCTGTGAAGAATGCCCTTGTGGCTGCACTGTTCATGCAAATTCGCGTTTTTTGCTAACGAGCGTTACAAAATCCCGTTAGTCAAAGTCAAAGGTCATATGAAATTAGTAATTTCCCTCGTCTTCTTCCTCACTCAAGAACACTACCCATATTTTGCCCATATTTTTAAAAGATTAACAAACTAGAACAACTTTTTTTCCCTAAAATTGTGAATTTTATTAACTTTAGAATCAGCAAAATTACATAGAATTCAACAACAACCTTATATGAACATGCTCATATGGCTAATACAAGATTTCAGTAAGATACAATACAAACCATTCAAGGACTTTAGCTGATTTAAACATCCCCATCATTCTAGACTTAGCAACTACATGCTAACATCTAGGCAACCATGGAGAAATATCTTTGTTTGACTACATTTTCACTGAACAAACACCCTACTATAACACCCCCAACTAAAATATGGCAGCTAACGTAGCTGGGGGTATTACGCAAAGGGAAACCAGACACATTTATAGCTAACGGCCACAACACGGGACGTTTATAAATGTTTAAGCATATCATTCAAGTTTACAAACCATAGAGTCCAAAGACTCGTTATCAAAGTGCAGCGAAAAATAACAAGTTTACAGCGGAAGCAATAAAGTTTTGCAGCGGAAAATAACAAGTTTAGCAGCGGAAGATTGATAAGCTGCCACTGATAGATAGCCTCCTATAGTCCTAGCCACTCCATCGTGCCCAAACATTATGCTCCAAAAGCTAATTATTATTAGTAGTAGTAACTGAAATACATGCTTAAAAGTCAACACAAAGGTTGAGTGCAATCCATAGGTTTAAATAAGTAAGGTTGAGCACAAGATTTTAATCAGGTGATATAAGCAACATATGCAAATACCGCGTAATCAAGGTAACAAACAATATATAGAGGCATCCCAGTGCATATAATATTGTTGATGATGCTAAGCTCATGACACGCAAAACGTTAACCAACCAATCATAAGTCGACAATAACCGCGGATTTTCATAATATAATAGTGCCCCCAAGGCCGGGTACTTGCCATATACCCAGGAAAATCGAATATATTACACCACAATTTGCTTATCTGGCAAAAGGAGTGAGAGGGTCAATTCCTATAGGTCTATATCCCTATATTCGCGCTTACTCGCAAGTGATTAATGGTTCATGATCTTAGGGTCTTGCATGGAAATATAAGCTACTTAGCACATCGTCAGGAAAGCATACCAATTAGGAAAAGCATACCAAAAACACTTGTGCTCAAAAAACATTTAAAAGCATGTATCTTACCCCAAAGGTTTATAAACAATTAAAAGATTAAAAGTGGGGCTATGAATCACACCTTAACAGCAGCAGAAAACGAGATATAATAACCAAGAAAGAAATATGTTACGTCAAACAATCCTCAGCATAACCTAATCAATATAAATGGCATAACTCAGAAATAATACTTGAATATCTCAATAAACAATACCAGAATGAAAGGTTTCAATAACAACGGCGTTTGAGAATAGATTTTAAAAGTCTCGTGTAAAAGACAAGAAAGATAGAAAATGAACATGTCGGCGAAAGTGAATGATAACCCAAGAAAGACGAAAGTAGACGAAAGAGTATCTCGAATAACTATAACGGAAAGAAATGATTACACACTCAAATAAACAACAACACGGTAATAACTAGTCTCGGCTTTTCCCGTTTCCCCAAAATATAACGTTGAAAACAATATAAATTGAAAAGGTTTTAAAATATTTTTCAAATCTTAAACGGTTAAAGTTTATAAAAGAATTTTACAAAATTTCGGCATGACCAGCCAGTTTTATAACATTTTTCGGAGTCGACGACTTTTAAATATTCTACTTATTGCTAAAAGTCACAAGTTATTATATAATACAATTGGATATATCATTCGCGTATCCATTAGTTGTTTAGTTATCGACCATTTCGTAATTTTTCAGGTCCAGATATGTTAAATTAGTCAAAGTCCAACATATCCTTCCGTCTCGAGTACCAAAGGGTCCAAAACGTCCAAATAACCAACAGCGTAAATCCAATACATCCAATTCATGTCCACAATATATATCGTCACAATACTAATTAGGAACAAGTCCAATGTCACAACCGCTTAACTATATCCAACTCTTTTTGTTGTTTCATAATTATTAGTCAAGTTTATATTATTCACCAAGTTTTCCCATGTCAAAATAATTAGCTGAAACCATTATCGAAACATAAATAAACAAACAAACATAACCAAATAATAAAACGTCTTTGCCGTGACTCGAGACAAGTCACGGCTCGGACTCAACGCAAGCCAGGGAGCTCTCGGCTCAAACCAAATCCTAACAAAATACAAACCAAATCCGAATCCATCACAACCCAATCTAACTAATCCTAAATCCTAACCACAATAATCAACAAGAACAACACCAATAACTCACCCACACCACCACACGAGTCTCAGTGGTGTGGTGAGCTCGCTGCCGAGAACAAACAAACCAAACGGACACTCGAAAACAATCTCAACACCATAAACATATACCCTCGTCATCATAAACCAAAACAACAATAACAATAACAAACCTTCACCGAGTCACTAGTTGACTCAGTGAGTTTACCCGAGTTGAGGCCGAGTCGCAACAAAAATGGATCCACACGAGTTTTTAAAGGCTTAAAACATTTATTAAAAGATTTTTAGAAAAGATTAACCATTAAAATCGGTTTTATTAAAATTTATAAAACTAGGGTTTTGAAAATAAATGAAAAGAAGGTACGGGGAGGGCGCGTGGGGTGGTTTACCGTCGATAACAAGGTGAAAGGAGGTGGTGGTAACTCTCGGTGGTGGTGGTGGTGGTGGTTCACGGTGGTGGCACGTGGAATGAGTTGCAGGGGGTACTGAGAGCTCAAAAGCTCCAGAAATGGTGTAAAGGGGTCGATCTATCGATTGGGAAAAGAAAAAGGTCTCGTCGGAAAATTTTCCGGTGGCCGGCGCCGATTTCTGCTGGTGTACCGGCGAGTAGAGGTGGCCGGATAATTCAAGAGAGAGAGAGAGAGAGAGAGAGGGTTTGAGGTGTGGTGTGTGTGTTTTATTAATTGTGAAAATGAGAAAATGATATTAAAGGGGGGTTTATATATTATATAGTACTAGAAAGGTGTCCGTGCGATGCGGGGACGGATTGTTGGGGTGAAGAGGAGGGAGGTGGGGTGGTGGAAAGTGGTTGTTGGGGTGGTTGTTGAGGTGGTTATAAATTGTTGGGGGTGGTTGTTGAGGTGGTTATAAATTGTTGTTGAAGTTGTTATAAATTGTTGGGAGTGATTGTTAGGGGTGGTTGTGTCCATAATTAGTAAGTAAAAGTCTGAATTTTTAAGCCTTTCTAATTATAGAATAGTCCCAAATACATTATATAGTAGTATAGAAGGGTAGTTTTTGAATTAATTAAAGTGTAAGGGTGTAAAAGTAAATACCACGGGGACCAAAATTGTCAACGTAGCTAAACTTCTCACGAAAACGCTTCGGGGCTCAAAGGACATAGCAAAACAGACTCGAAAAATTACAAAACTTGCGCCATTGTTCACGAAATCATTTTTCCCATAAAATCAAGCACAAACTTCAGAGTTTTTCTCAAACTCAATATAATTCAATAAATTTGGCAAAGGCAATACGATTCAAGTTTTCTAGGTTGTGTTGAGTCAATCAAAGAATAAAGTTCTCGTTTCCAAATATATCTCACGTTTCTCAAGCCCAAACAACATGCAATAAAATTTTAAAATATTTCAGGTACGAAAAATAAATATTTGGCTAGAAATAGGGTTTAGGAAAAGTACCAGGTGTTACACCTACCTAGTCTCAACTGCAGCCCTTACAACTGAAACTAGAGGCTCTTATTCAGGGCATCACCAAACAAAAGATCAAAACTCCTGTTCCATTGGGTCTCAAGTACATAGAGCTACATTTCCTTATTCAGGCATCACTCAAATTGCACTGAGTTGCCCAAGGATACATCCCACATTGGCTACATTTTCCATTCCAGTTTTCATAACTCCAGCACCATGAAAAACACATAATAGGCATCACCAGGTTGGCACTCCACCATGTGTTTTGGAAACCTACTTTATGTAACTGTTTACTAGTCTGAAATGGATAGAGCAACTCACCCATGATTAGTTGCCACTCCATGCACCCCTAATGTGAATAAGTTGGTTATCCATCCATCCTTTCAATAGCCACAAGTTACAAGGCCCTCAGATACCCCAATCAAGAAGACAAATTATTGCAAACTTATCTTATCTCCTTGACCCAAACACCCCTTAATGGAACTGATATAAAAGATTGCACTTCTTAAGCACTCTTCCATTGGTTCTCTCACTTATTCTTTGAGTAATTCATCATCACATCCCATCTTTTAGCAACTTTAAGGACTTGAGCTATTTTCCTGACCTTCAAACAGAGTAATTGAAGTTTAATGTTCTCAATAATGGTTTTCAATAGACCCTGCTTATCAAAGTTATCTCCAGCAAATAGTCTTGCATTCCTTTCTTTACAAATGTGATATACTGTAGTAGATAGACCAAATCTTCTCAAAATGATGTCAATAGTGTTACTGCAAGGACTATTCACATATTGTTCAACCATATCTTCCCATGAATTAGACATCCATGCAATTTCCATTTTCTCTTTGAGCTTCACCCATACCCACTTTGAAAAATCACATTCAAAGAACAAATGCCTATGTGAATCATTGATTACATCACACAGAGGGCATTTCATTCTTGCATCATTATTCCATCTCATTACTCTGTCTTGATTTTGTAATCTCCCTTTAACTGACATCCATAAAATAAATGCTATCCTTGGGTTATAGTGTGAGAACCAAACAACTTTATCCCATTTAACCACCTCATTCTGTTGACTTATAGACACCAGTGCTTCCTTTATAGAGAAATCCACTATACTTCCATTAATTGATTTCCACACAGTAACATCTTTTTTCTATGAGTTGAGAGTGGGAACCTCTATATCTTTAAGCATGGGCTATTTAACCAACCATTCAGCAGGCCATTTCCACTTGTTGTCTTCAATCATTTCACTAACAGTCATTTCATCTTTAAATCTAGCATTACGGATGCAACTAGATGTTACTATTTCACTTAGAACACCTTTATAGCTCCACAAATCATGCTAGATGTTAGTCTTTTCCCCATTGCCCAAAGTTTTGCAGATGTCATTCCTTACCTTACTTCTCAAGTCAAGTAAAGTTTTCCACATCCAACTGTCATTATACTCCTTGTGAACTTACCATATGCTTTTGCCTTTTAATTTTACTACATTCACCCATTTCACCCATAATGTTTCTTTTCTAGCTGCAATGTTCCACAAATTCTTAATAAGCAAAGCATCATTCCAGTTACTTAGAGGTCTCAAGCCAAGACTACCTTGACTCTTTAGACTCACACAAGTTTCCAAGCCACTTTAGCTTTACCCCTCTTCAATTCTCCTTTACACTATAGGAAACCCTTCAGTGCCTTGTTTATGTCTTTAATAATAGTTTAAGGGATTTGAAAAATAGCAGCCCAATATACATTGAGAGATGCTAACACAGATGCAATAAGTTGCTCTTCACTTTATCCACCAACTGCTTGCATTCCTTATAACCAATCTTTCTTATGATCAAAGGTACTCCCAAATATTTCATAGGCAGCTTACCTACTCTGATAAGAAGAATTTTAAGGATTACACTTTTACCTCTGCCTTAACATTACCAAAGAACATTGTGCTCTTAGCCATATTGGGAAGTGTTGGACCGTAGAACAACCTATTTCACATATGAATCATGCCTAGATCTAGAGAGAGAAAGTAAGTAGAGAGAGAGTGAGTGGGAACTCTAGTGTGTGAAATAATAACCTTGATATTACTAAGAGAACCAACCTCAAAATGAGGCCTTACATGTGTATTTATACTTGTAGTCTAGGGCTTCACATATCTTTGACCATATTACATAACTAGCCCTTAGACTTTATACAAGCATGAATAATACACATAAACTTAATAAACTAGCATTTACTAACTATTACATTGATATATTTAACTAACTATTTGACTCAATAAAGATCGTCACTTTTAATCCTAACAATCTCCCCCTAAGGGACGATCATTGAGATCTCTCTTTGATTACATAAATGATCAACACTTCTAATGCTAACAGGAAGTACACCGAAAATACTACTAAATTCCAATAAAGTATCTTTAACTGTTTTAACTAATTCCACATCTCCATGGCATACCACAAGTAGGTCATCAACAAAGCATAGGTGGGTCATTTTAAGCTCCGCTCCTTGTAGCCCTGATGACACTTAAATTTGTTATTTTGTTGAGTATTCTTAGCCATCAATAGAGTAAATACCTCCATTACCATTGTGAACAAGTAAGGAGAGAGTGGATCTCCTTGCCTTAAGCCTATTCCACTAGCAAAATATCCTTTTCTTTCATCATTAACACAGAATGTGAATTTTGCAGTTGTAACACACACCATTATCCATTTGATCATTGTCTTGTGGAACCCAAACTGCTTTAAAGTTTCTTCTAGAAATCCCCAATCCATAGTGTCATATGCTTTTGCAATATCAATTTTTAAACAACATCTCCTTGGTCCACTCTTTCTATCATATCCTTTCAATAGCTCTTGGGTAATTAGAATGTTGTTCTGTATAACTCTGCCTTGAATGAATGCACTTTGGTTTAAATTCACTAGTTTTTGAAGCCCAGCCTTGATCCTCCCAGTTACAATCTTACTGATGCACTTATATATCACATTGCAACATGCAATTGGTCTAAAATCAGAGACTTTGTTAGGATTACTCACCTTTGGAACCATTGTTAGCAAGGTAGCATTGACTTCCCCCAACAGCTTCCCATTCTTAAAGAATTCTTTCACAACCAAACATACATCCTTCCCAACTATTGACCATGCTTTTTTGTAAAATGAGGAAGTATACCCATCTGGGCAGGGGCTCTATTGTCATCAATGTCAAACATTGCCAATTTAACTTCATTATCAGTAATATCCCTTATCATATCTTCAGCTTCCTCAGGTTCAAGTTTTATACCAAACACTCCATTAAGGTCCCAATTATGGTTCATCTTGCTTTGCCTTGAAAAACTCTTTGAAATGATTCACAAATTGCTCCTCCATAAGCTTTCCTTCATATTTATTGCCCTACTCATCCCATATGCTCATAATTCTACTTGTTTGTCTCCTGCTCTTCAAAAGTTTGTGGAAATACTTATTGTTTCTATCACCTCTACTTATCCAATCTACTTTGGCTTATTGAAATAGAAAACTTTCCTCATCATTAACTGCATCATTATATTCCTGCAGAGCAAAAACTTCACACTTTTTAAGGTCTTCACAATGAGGATTAGCATCAAGATCTCTTTGAACAGTCTTCAACTTATCTTTGCACTCTTTGACTCTTTCAAATAAGTTTCCATTCTTCCAGTTCAATTAATTCATCTTACTCTTCAATTTCTTCATTTTCATAATTAAATTATACATTCTGCATCCCTTAACATTATTGTACCACTCACTAGCAACTGTTGGTAAGAAATCCTCCTTCTCCCCAATGTAATTATCATATCTAAAAGGCTTGATTTTCTTCTCATAACTTTCAGGAAAACACATTGCCACAAGGCTATGATCAGAAACCAAGTATGGGTGAAATTCATCACCAGCATTAGGGAAAGACTCAATGAAATCCTCATTAACCATGGCTCTGTCAAGCTTCTTGAGAGTACTATTTTGAGGGTTTAAGGGAGATTTTATCCAGGTATAGAAAAGGCCAGAGCTGCTCAAGTCTTCCAATTCAACTTCATTAATACAATCAATCAAATCCGGTTGTCAGAAGTAACTATAGATCCTCCAGCTGAATGTTCCTCAACCTTTAATGTGACATTAAAATCACCTATTACTAACAATGGCCTTCCATTTGTGATACCTTTAGCCTTCTTTAATTCATTCCAAACCTCATTCCTTTCTCTTCCAATATTTGCAGCATATACAAAGCTGCAAAATACTTTGAGTTTGTGTGGAATAGTCTCAATCAGGCACAACATAGTCTGTCTTGAGCTATCTAATACAATTACATCACTCATATCCTTATTCCAGCTTACAAGAATTCTACATCCATTCACACTGTGAGCTACATTTGAAACCCAACTTGTTTATAGATCTTGTTTTAAATCATTAACGCACTTGCAAATTTAGAAACACCCACAAATTCACACATAATCCGTATGTGTTCATCTTCTAAAACCACGTCAATTTCAAATACAATATATGGTAAAAAAAAAAACAATTCATTTTCCACCTGTATACACTTACAATCAAGAACCCAAACATAAACTAATGCCACAATAAATAAATATTCAAATGAAATTACTAATGGTATTCACATTGAGGAAACAAAATGGGTGACTTATCTGAAACAAACCAATTATGTGGTACAAGTGTCAAAGCATGATATATAAGTGGATGGATCTCTTTTCCACTGTCAACAACTTCAGTCACCATCGTCGGACCGTATCCCTAGCATCGTCTATCATGACTCATTCCTCATAGATCTTCCGCTGCTGGATCCTATGATAGTGAATGACGACAGGGATGGTGACCACCACATCCAACAACACAACACCTAATTTACAGTAACTATCCTCACTACCATCCACTAAACACCAACCACCATCTCAAACCGTCAAAAACTCTCACGATCACGGCCCCACAAATGTTCAACGAAGCTAGATTCAATGAGGAAAAGGTACTCAACAAGCTCTTGCAATGGAATCTTCAAAACAGAAAGCGAGATTAGCAAATGAATCTAAATTCTTGAATACAAACGAAGGTTGGTTGATACAAGATCCAAGCTTCTTATCATTTTCATGTGTTTATTTTGTAACCACATATACATATATCTGACAATTGTAGTGATATGCGCATTCACCCTCGCCGGTCTAGTTAGGGACGGAAAAGCGGTAGTTGAGAGCTACCGAGTGATATTGGTCCAGTTGCATCGGCACTCGGAGACTCGAATAGGACTGTTGACAGAAGTAGTACCAATTTAGGTAGCAACAGAGGTGCTCAATTGATAAGTCAACATAAGCAATGACAAGTCAACTTAGACTCAAAGCAGTGGTTACATTTCAAGTTGGTTTATCTAACCCTCTTTTTGCGCTAAAAATGGTTCATTGTTGTTTGAGTTGTGTATAGAATTATAATATATTTGTGGTATTTGTTTCTTGAGATTTTAGAATTACAAATAATATAAGTGTATGTATAACTTTCTTTTTTGTTTTTAGCTCACCTTTGAGAAAATAGTGGGTGTCCGCCAGTGATGTGGTAGATCTAGGGTTCAGGTTTGTAACGGGATTCTGGGTAGTGTTCTTGATGTTCTTGAGTGGGGAAGAAGACGATGGAAAATTTGTAATTTTACATGGCCTTTAACTTTGACTAATGGGATTTTGTAATGCTCGTTAGCAAATAAACGCGAATTTACATGAACAGTGCAGCTTCAGGGGCATTCTTCGCAAAAAGTCCAAAATTTAGGTACCCAGTTAGCATAATTATAAAGAAACGGACATTTCTCCCAAAAATAGCAAACATTAAGGACATAACTAGCAGTTTACCCTTTTTTGGGCTCTTTCCATTTAAAAGATGGTAAAACCCACGTATCAAATGATTCCTTACTGCTAGTTACCATTAATGCTTTTCTATCACTTGATTCTTTTGAACATATTTTATTCATCCTATACAAGCATTTTCTTTTACGAGGATCATCAATATGACTCTTGGATAACAAGACATAGTGATTATTGCTATTATCCTTCTTTTTTATTGTGATCATGACATGAAATACATAAATAAATAAATAAAAGAGAAAAATACATTGTTGGGTCCCTAAACTTTCCCAAAAACATCGCGGGGGACCCAAACTCAGAAAAATCGTCACCATGCGTCCAAAACATGGTTTTTTTAGGCCGATTGCGTCTGTTGACCATTTTGGGCTCGGTCAACGCAAAGTTTTAGTTAGATATGCAAGGGTTTAATAAGCAAATCACTTTTTTGACTACACTTTAGTTAATAAACCCAAGAGTGATGTACCAATGTCTTTAGGTTTCTTGTTATAAAGGGGTATTTGTTTTTAGTGATACGAACAGTACACAAAATAGGACAATACAAGAAGATTAAAGACTTAGATTTATATATTCATAATAATGGCAAGTAGACTACAAGAAGTCAAGAACAACCTTAAAATTCAAAACTAGAACCCAAGAGACCCTATTTTCCTACCCCAGGAAATACCCAAAAGACTCCATTAAACTAATTATTTTCAGTCATTTTCTGAACATAACTTTCCTGCATGCGAATACCATCATCTGATTCACCATAAATTTTGATCAACCGAGCAAGTAGGTCGATGTGCCTGGCCTGGGTTTTTCTTAACGCATCCAAACTGTCAAGCGCCACACCACGCTCTCCCAATGCTTCATTTTCAACAATTAGCTCCCTACGCTTTGGTATCAGCCTCTTGAGATGATCAATAGTGGCACGAATAAGGTTTTTAAAAAACCCTTCTTCTACAGCTTCTTGACTAAACCACAGTCCCATACGATCATTTAAATTTGATGAATCGGTGACTTCCATAAGTTCATTCAACATTCTAAAATCTTCCATGGGGAAATGTGTGAGAAAAAGCTTGTGGTTGGGTTTATTAGTTTACGCACAATAGTGATTACCGTCTCAGGGAAGAGACGGTCAAGTGGTTAAATAACGTTTTTTATTTTATATTTGGTCCCTAAAGTTGTCTAAATTGCCATTGCCATAATTAAAATTCCCGCCCATTATTCAGTGATGTGTTCATAATTTATTACGTCGAGTTGACAAGCTTAGGGACCAACGGTGTAATTTGTGTAATATTATTCGCACCCCATTTAATACTTACCCACCCTGTTGAAAGTCAAAGACATATATTAATTACTCAATCCTAAAACACTGTCAAACACACACACACAAAATGAAGCCAAATAACAAAAAAAAAATTATTATTTCGTACAAATCATATCCAAACACAAGTCGTACGTATTGTCTAAATTTTTTTTTACCACATTTGACTCCCAAGTGGAATTGGAAAGTTTGTATTTAGAAACTTAAACTGGAAATGGTAAAGGTCACTAACCATTTTCAGTTAGACTTTCTAAAGACAAACTAGACAATGGTAAATGAGAGTTTTTGAATAATGTTTTATCAAGATTGACTTTAAAAACTTAAAATTGCACATTCTTAATTGGATTTTTAATAATGGATTGGCAAGTTTGACTTTAGTTAGTCAAAATGCAAATGCTAACTAACCTTTACCATTTGCAAGTTTGACTTTCTAAAATCAAACTTGCAAATGCATGTGTCAAACAAAGCCTTTTTTTGAGGCACTGAATACTCTCAATTACCACAGTTCGGTGACCATCATATTCAGAATGTAAAGTAAACATTCACAGCACAAACATATTCACAACCAACAACTAAATAGTAATATACTTTATACGAAAATAGTTGTCTTAGGGTATTCAACCCATACATAAACTAGAAACAGTAAAAGAATTCTACCCCGGCTGTGGGGGAAGCTCGATGGAGTTTCAACAGCCTCGTTGCCAAATCCCAGTTCATCTTGATGTTTTCATACTCATCATGAATCAAATTGCAGTCATGGATGAAAATTTTCTTCAACAAAGGGGAATATGCAAGTAAGAACTTTACTATGGCTATTTCATTCTCTGTTATAGGGAAAGAACGAAACACCACACTCTGAAGCTGCCCCAGGCTCATTGTGTTGCTGTCTACATCAAATGAATCAATCTCCAAAGATACAACACTAAGCATGTATAAGGCCTGCAAAATGAGAGAGTATTAAGATGCACAACCATTGGAATTTAATATGATGTCTTTCATACATATGCATTCCACTTACTCTGGTTTCTAGCATTTGAATCTTTGGAGACCCACGAATCATTTGAATGATGAATGAAACCATTGCATTATTCCTACAATCGACTTCGGATAACTCAAGAGTCTTGAGGGATACAAAGGCCACACGGACATTCATCCAGGAGGTACCTTCTGCCAACAACTACAAAAGGTCGAATTTTATTTAGTTTCAAAGATAACATTGCATAAGTGTTACAAATTACTTTAACATTCTGTAATGTGAAGTGTAAAACTGAAATAGGTCTTACCTTGCAGTCTTGAAAATCCAAGGTAAGGGTCTCAAGTTTAGGAAGAGTTGCCAAGTGAAAGATATTGGAAGTTGTTATTGTCATAGGATGGTTCCAAACACCGAATGAAAAATTTAACTTCTTCAAATTGCTAAGAATTGCAATATCCCAAAGTCTCATCTCGTTTGTAGTACAACGATCCATTTTAAGAGACTCAAGTAAGGGACAACCAGCAACTAACTCCCAAACTGTACAGCTATGAAAATTGACATAAATCAATTCTAAGCTAAGTAGATTTGGAAAACCCCTAAAACTTGTCAAACTAGGAAAAGTGCAACAATGAAGTTTCAGATGTTTCAAATCTATACAATAGTAAAGTTGGGTTGGCAACGTAACTGGTTCACCATACCAGTTTCGAATTGTGACCTCCTCAACTCCTACCCGAGCCAAAATCAAAAACGAATCATAAATCTCTTCGTAACTCAAGTCGTCTTGTCCAAAAAGCATTTTGGGCTCTATGGAGAACACAAACCTTCTTACGGGACCATTAAGCTGAAGTAAAAACCTAGTAATATGCTTCCCATCAAACTTACTTGTTAAATAGTAAAACAAATCCTCATCAACTATGACATCGGTGAGCAAATTCCACTTAAACTCCAGCTTCTCGATAAAGTACAGGTCCTCACCGCATCTTTTAGTGGCATGTGATTCATAATATTAGTGGTCACGTTATCTAGCATGTTGCTGATATAATCTGCCATATCAGTGATCACATTATCTTCAAAAGACATTGTATTGTTGGAATTTGAGTTTGGTCTTTGAGTACTGGAAATGAGTGTTTGGTTTTGATTTTTGATTTCCTGGTGATGGTCTCGATAAGGTTTTGTGTAATTATGGTGTGTAATGGGTTTTGTTAGTGGGTTAATTAGGTGTCGCGCCAATAATAACTAGCGTATTAGAGAAGATAGGCTCAATTTGCGAAGTAAAGTTCACTCCCTAAAGTATGACTCTTGGGTTGATTAACTAAAGTGTAGTCATAAAAGTGAGTTGCCTATTATACCCGTGCATATCTAACTAAAACTTTGTGTTGACCGAGCCTAAAATGGTCAAGGGACGCAAACGGCCTAAAAAACTATGTTTTGAACGCATGGCGATGATTTTTCTGAGTTTATGTCCCACGTAATGTTTTTGGGAAAGTTCATGGAACAATGGTGTAACTTTGTCTAAATAAAATAAATGAATGAATAAATAAATAAATTGTTTTTTTTACGGCTTATGAATAGGATAGAGTGAAGGCATCATTTAGTTTTAGGTTTAGAGTGTATCAACTTAACAATGAGACCTAACAATATACATACTCTATTTATCTTTTGACAAGTGTGATACACTTTTTATCTTTCATCCTCCTATCAATCAAATTTTCAAATGCACCAATCACATCTTTAGGTCTAATTTTAGGTGTAGCTATTAGGCATCAAAATCATTTAATGTTAATCCGTCACCAACCTTTCGTTTACACGTGGAAAGAAGATCAATGCCTTTCTCCGCAAGATGTTTGGTGGCCTTCAAAATCGCAATCCAAGGACTAGAGGCAGAGTTGGGAACGACACCTTTCCAAATTTTAAATGTGATATTAATTTAAAAATTATATATATTACATATTTTCTCTTTCCTTTTTTTTTTATCAAACTTTTCACTAATTCGAATCAAATTCCAATTCCACTTATAAACCAAACACATTATTATATACTTTTTATACATTATTATATACGTAATTATAAAACCATATACGTTATGATATACATTTTTATATACATTTTTGTATGCGTTTTTATATACGTTTTTCTATACATTTTTATAAACGTTCTTATATATGTTTTTGTATATAGTCTTACATACTTTTTAAATTTTTATATATTTTATACGTTTTTTGTACATTTTTATATACGTTTTTATATACTTTTATATATGTTTTTATATACGTTTTTATAAGCTTTTATATACTTTTTTATAAAAAAATATATGTGTTTGTATATGTTTTTATACACTGTCTTATATACTTTTTATATGTTTTTATATACATTTTTGTATATGTATATATACATATACAAAAAGTATATAAAAGCGTATATATACATGCATAGAAAGTATATAAGAACGTGTATAAAAATGCATAGAATAACGTATATTTTTTTTTTTATAAATACCTATATAAAAACGTATATAAAAGTGTATAAAAACTACTTTAAAAAACTTTATAAAAAATATGTGAAAATATATATAAAATGTATAGAAGAATGTGAATAAAAACGTATATAGAAATGTATACCAAAAAGTATATAAAAACGTATATAAAAGTGTATAAAAACTTATATAAAAACGTATATATTTTTATAAAAATGTATATAAAAAAAACTTTAAATAAAACGAAAATTTTAAATTATAAACAGCCTTTAGTTTAAAAGATGAACGCTGCAACGGTCGTTGGCCAAAAGGGCTAACGAATAACTGTTAACGGAATCTACTTAACGTCAATTAAAATCAGAGACCAAAATGGAACCAACATTTTTCCACAAGGAGACTGCCTGCAATTTCAAAATACCAGAGACTAAACATGCAATCTTAGCAAACCACATGAACCATTTATGCAATTTACTTTTCAAAAGATTAGCAAAAGAAAAGGTAGTTTGAAAGAGACATAATGACGAAAAAATCAAAGATTCCAAGACCCCAAATTTCAAAGTCCACTGCGCATGCCATTTGGGTATTACTATTGGAAAATCAAATAGATTGTCTAAATTAGATAATACTCATTATTAACATCTACTTCCCTAAAGGACTTTAGTTGAGGGTTTTTCATATGGTTTCATATATTTTAAAAGTCCACTGCTCATGCCATTTGGGTATTACTATTGGAAAATAATCTAAATAAATTGTCTAAATTAGATAATACTCATTATCAACTTCTACTCCCCTAAAGGATTTTAGTTGAGGGTTTTTCATATGGTTTTATATATTTTAAAAATTAAGATAGAGGCATATGTTTCAATTGGTTATATTTGTATGCTCCTATAACTCTGATCATCTCAACAATATCTATATTTCTCGGCTAGTTTCAATAGGGCTGCATAATTCAAAAGTTGATGTTATATGCATGTCTACTTTAACACCAAAAATTAAGTGGTTCCCCTCTATTGCTAACTACCCACTACTCACGGCACCTCAAAATAACTATATAAGTATGTAGATGTTCCCATTTAAGTCAAAACACACTCACTAAAACATAATCTAGACAAAACATATGGGTGCTGGTATCACTAACATATTGTTGGTCATGATGGTGCTGTTGGAATTATTATATCATGACTATCATATTAATAAATCAAGAACATCAAAGTGAGCATGAGCGGAAGCAATTATAATAGATCGAATAACATGTAATTAATTAATCATTAATTTAAATAGTAAACATACCGTAGTGATTCTAGCCCGAACAAGAATCAATGCAATCTTCCGGAACCAATGAACCCTAATTAGGGTTTATAAGGATTATATGAATTACCCCTTACCTTTTTGTAATTCAATCCAAGAATCAAACAATAGTGTGTTTGATTCACGTTCTTGTACACACGTACTAATTCAAGGAAAAGTTTATGCAAGTAAATCACAAAACAATTTTTGGAGACAAGAAAATCGAAACCCTAATGGGTGTTTGGTTTTGGTTCGACCAAGACAAGAGAAAGAGAAGAAAACACCAAGTTGTGTGTGTACAAGTTATGAGAAAATCCTTCACCTTGGGTTTGCTTATATACTAGACTTTACTTGGAGCTCAAGGCACAAAGGAGGTGGGTTTTCCTCCTTGGCCGATCGGTTTGGAAGCCCAAGAGGGGGTTCCGGAACCTTCTCTTGTTTCCATGTAATGTCTAGTAATTAGTTTCCTAATCTTCGTTTAATAATTAATTAGTCATTAATCAATAATACTAATTATTATTTAATTGTTTTGTGTTTAATAATTAATTATAACATTTTATAAATAATTATTACATTTCCTCTTCATACGTATTGTGTGCAATCCCGTGATCTCAAGTTCGATCCTAACACACGACTATTATTATTTTGTCTATAAACCCAACAGCTCCCACTTAGACATATCATAATAGTGTGATCACATCGATTAGCGTCTTGCAACACGTCGATGCCTCTAGTACAACTTGAGTAAGGCTCCTGGAAAACCTTTTAATGATTTCTCATTATTATTATCCCTTTGTTTCTAATACTACGTTAATAAGGATATGGATCTAGGTCATTCCTTAATTAACCATTCTGTTTCTCGTTCTTAGAAATTGACAAGATTACCAAATCTTTTGAACCTTTCATAAAAGACCTTGGGTGTGGCCACGCAAACACCTTGACAACCCTACGAGGGGCCCAGCAGTATTAAACTCCAAAAATTAATTTGAAGGAACAAATTCTTTATTGACTACAAGCAAAACACACAAACTTTGTAACACTTCTGAAAACAACCCTTATGACTACCAGTTACGTATAGCGTTAAGTTGTTCCACAAAAATGTACTACATTCATGACCGTTATCTTGCATCTCAAGTCTAAGGATAACTTCTTATGATTTACTTAATGACAAGATCCATAAAGTAACATCATATAGTTGGGATAAGTCCTATATTCAGTATCATCGAATATCATCTGAAATGACATGTCTACGCATCAATATACTTAAGTATATTATATCAACTTCATATTTGTCTTAATTTAATAATATTCCCATATTATTAACTGACAACGGACAATTCAGAATAACTCTTATTCATGGATTTAAACATGCAAAAATAGGACAACAATAATTAATAACAGAAATAAACATACCAACATACTTTATTCCATTAAAATAATAATTGTTTACAATATCCTTTATCCAAATACTAATCACAGTTATGCATGAAACTACTAGCTAATTTAAGTCCAATTCCATTGGCCAATTCATTAAGCTTCTCTTTCGCCAAAGCCTTAGTGAATGGATCAGCTAAGTTTTCATCTGTGTGAACCTTCAATAGATTTATTTCACCTTCGTCAACCTTTTCACGAACAAAGTGATACTTCCGTAGAAAATGTCTGGTGCCTCTCATGACTCCAGGTTCATTGGCAAATATGATTGCAGCAGAATTGTCACAATACATATTAATAGGTAATTCAATTGAAGGCATAACACCAAGCCCAGAAACGAATTTGCTAATCCAAACAGCCTCCATAGCAGCTTCCGAAGCAGCAATGTATTCAGCT
Source organism: Artemisia argyi (assembly GCA_030686995.1). Classification (NCBI taxonomy): domain Eukaryota; kingdom Viridiplantae; phylum Streptophyta; class Magnoliopsida; order Asterales; family Asteraceae; genus Artemisia; species Artemisia argyi. Next base: position 153,994,890 of record CM060685.1, read on the forward strand.
TCTGTTGCAGACATCGCAATTGTACTCTGCTTCTTGCTCCTCCAGTCTACAGCTCCTCCATTGATAACAAAGACATAACCCGTCTGAGACTTCGAATCATCTTTATTACTTTGAAAGGATGCATCACAGAAACCTGTAACACAAAGTTCTGCAGATGGATTTCCACCATATACCAAAAACATATCTTTTGTATTCCTCAAATACTTAAGAATATGTTTAACAGCAATCCAATGTTTTTCACTTGGATTCTGTTGAAATTGACTGGTAATATTTTGAGCAAACGCCACATCTGGCCTTGTGCACTTAACCGCATACATAATAGATCCTACAGCTGAAGCATAAGGAACTTTACTCATGCGAGTCACCTCATCAGGTGTTGAAGCACAAAACTCATTACATAAGCCATGTTTTACTTCCATCGGCAAATATCCTTTCTTGGAATTTTTCATATTGAATCTTTTCAATATTTTGTCAATGTAAGCACTTTGACTTAATCCAATTAACCGCCTTGATCTATCTCTATAGATTTTGATTCCCAGAATGTATGCAGCTTCCCCTAAATCTTTCATAGAAAAGCACTTTCCAAGATATGCCTTTACTGCTTGCAAACTTGGAATGTCTTTTCCCATGATCAATATGTCATCAACATATAGAATTAGGAAAGTTACATCATCACTCCCACTAGCTTTGTGATACACACATGGCTCATCAAGATTTTGAGTGAATCCAAACTTTTTAATTTCAGCATCAAACCTCTTGTTCCATTGTCGTGATGCTTGCTTTAATCCATAAATGGATCTCTTAAGCTTGCAAACACGATTTGGGAAATCTGGATTTTCAAACCCTTCTGGTTGTGCCATATAGATGTCTTCATCTAGATGACCATTTAAGAAAGCAGTTTTCACATCCATTTGCCAAATCTCATAGTCATAGTACGCTGCTATAGCTATGAGAATTCTTATAGCTCTTATGTCTGCTACAGGAGAAAACGTCTCCTCGTAATCTATTCCAAAAGTTTGAGTAAAACCTTTAGCAACTAGACGAGCCTTATAAATGTGTGCATATCCATCCATGTCAGTCTTGATTTTGTAAAGCCACTTACTCCCAACTACCTTGGCACCAGGAGGTAAGTCAACTTCTTCCCAGACTTCATTGTCATGCATGGATTGTATTTCCCCATCCATAGCAGCTTTCCATTTAGCTTTTTGAGGGCTATTAATGGCAGCTCTATAACTAGTAGGTTCATTAAGATCCCCTAGTGTATGCTGATCAACCTCTACATTAAGACATAGACGGTCAGGAGCTTTCACAGATCTCGCAGATCTGCGAATGGGAATTACTTCAACTTCCGGTGGAGGACCCAGACTTTCCGGTTCTATAGGAAGTGTGCTAGTGTTTTCTGAAGGTAATGCATTATTTAGATCATCTTCTAAATCATATACTCTCCCACTGATTTCTTGAACCACAAATTCACTTTCAAGAAAATCACCATATCTTGCAACAAACACTTTGTTCTCAGGTGGGTAGTAAAAGTAGTAACCCATAGTTTCCTTAGGGTATCCTACGAAAATGCATTTAACAGATCTTTGTTGGAGTTTATCTTGTGAGTCACGTTTAACATACGCCTCACAACCCCAGACCTTTAAATAAGACAAGTTCGGAGCTTTTCCAGTCCATATCTCATATGGTGTCTTATCAACCTTCTTGGTGGGAACCATATTCAAAATACGAACAGCTGATTCAAGAGCATAATCCCAAAAAGACAAAGGAAGGTTAGTAAGATTATACATTGATCGAACCATGTCCAACAATGTACGATTCCTTCTCTCAGATACACCATTTTGTTGTGGAGTATATGGAGATGTGAGATTCTGGATAATTCCATTCTCAGTTAAGAAATCTTTAAAATCTTGACTAAGGTATTCACCACCTCGATCAGAACGAAGAGCTTTAATCTTCTTTCCCAATTGCAATTCTACTTCTGCTTTAAAAACTTTAAATGTTTCAAACACCTCATGTTTATGTTTAAGTAAATAAACATAACCATAACGGCTGAAATCATCCGTAAAAGTTAAGAAGTAGACAGCACCTCTCCTTGACACATGTCTAAGTAGTCCACATACATCCGTGTGTATTAAACCAAGTAGATCTGAAGCTCTTTCCATATTATTATGAAAAGGTTTCTTCGTCATCTTCCCAGAAATACAAGATTCGCATTTATCAAATGACTCATCATTGATATTATTCAAAAGCCCTTCACGTTGCAGCTTTTGCATGCGAGTCTTGCCTATATGGGCAAGTCTACAGTGCCAAAGGTAAGACGAATTCAAGTCATACTTCATTCTCTTACTTATGCTGTATATCGAATTATTATTATTGTTGGAAGTCACACAATTATTCATGTCAATTTCAAACACACCATTCACAGCAACAGCATTAAAATAAAATACACCATTTAAAGAAACAGAAATTTTATTGCCATCAATAGTATGAGAAAAACCAAGATCCAACAAACATGAAAAGGAAACAACACCTCTAATTATAGAAGGTGCATAATGACAATTGTTTAAACAAAGTACTAAACCCGAAGGTAAAACTAAATCAAACATTCCTATGGCTTCAACTGCTGCTTGTGCTCCATTTCCCACATGCAGAAATTGCTCCCCATAAGCTAGTCTCCTTTCCTCTCTAAACCCCTGCAGTGTATTACAAATATTAATACCACATCCAGTATCATATACCCAGGAATTTATTACACGAGATAAAGTAAATAATTCAATGACAAATAAGTTACCTGAAGTGCTGGCGCCCATGTGCCCAGTCTTCTTAACCTTATTGTTTCGCAAGTCATCGAGATAAAGAGGACAATTCCTCTTCCAATGGCCCATCACCTTGCAGTAATGGCATCCTTGATCCTTCTTTGGATTATTCTTGATAGGAGGGTTCTTCTTTGGTTGAGGTGGTTGATAAGCCATAACCTACTTATTCTTATCATCCTTCTTCTTTCCTTTACCCTTCTTCTTGTTCGCATTTGGCTTGTTAATTCTACCCCCTTGTATTGCTAGTACTTGAGGCGTAGGAGCCTTTTGTGGTGTACCTTTCTCATAATCAATGAGCAGTGCGTGCAATTCACTTACAGTCTTCCCCACGCAATGCATATTGAATTTCCTCACAAAACCACTAAATTCCTTATCAAGGGATCTATTGATTAAGTTCACAGCCATATCATTGTCATAGGGTTTCCCAAGTGTTTGTAGTTGATCCATGTAACTTTTCATTTTCAACACATGAGCACTCACAGGTTCACCAGGACCTTGCTTACAACCATGTAGAGCTTCCATCAAATCGTAAATCTCTACATTTGATGGTTTCTCATAAAGTTTCTTGAGTTCATCAATCATGTCCTTGGGAAAATACTCCTCAAACTGTCTTTGAAGAGCTGTGGACATTCCCCCTAACATCATTGCGGCCACATCAATATGTTCCTTGCAATCAAGATTCCATTTGGCTTTAGCAGCATCAGTAGCTGCCGTGCCTTCAGGTTCAGCAGGACAAGGCGTTTTCAAGATTTCGAGTTGACCAGTCACTCGCAGGACAATCCTTAGTGAATGGTACCAATCATTGAAATTTTCCGAGCCAGTCAATTTTTCTCGTTCAAAATAAGTTTTGAACACAGAACGTAAGTTGGTGTTATCAGTTTGAGCCATTTCTACAGATAAAGAAAGTTCAAAACATTAGTATTTTTGATAATACAATTTTTCAAGAAAATTAAAATACCCAAGGAAAATAAATCCATAGAATAATCTTGAAAACTAGGATCCTCCATAAACATAGTTTCATCACATTCAGTTGATCTGCTAGTAATGAAAGTATAATATGAGGTAACTTGTCGTACAAGTAATTGGCATAACATTTGTCCAATTCCTAGATATATGGGATTTACAATCACAAAACATTTGTATTGTAAGCATGTTTAGTCCCCATCTTAATGCCTTGAGTCCAAGTCTCACTTCCTACTCAATTTAAGTTGTCTAACTTAAAAACTGTAAATTCACAAATCCATCACATCAGTTGATCTGCTAGCAATGAATTTATGAAATTTACCTTTCCATTGCAATCTCGCCAAGTCTCACTATGACGTAAATTACAACTTCAAGTGTTCTTAATTAGATGGCATTCAACTTAATCTTATAAGGGTATTACTATTTTGATGTGATCAAAATAATGTATGAAGAAGCATGCATACAACTTCATAACATTGGTTTTTCAAAACATTTTTATTACCAATTTGCTAAGATTAAAATAGCAAAGTTTTGATTGAGGTATCGGGTTCACCAATTAAAGAATAACCATCAATTATCGTCCACTATATCGTACTTTTGCATAAGCCCGAAAGCTTAGTATTTCGGATAATCATTGTAGAATTGTGGATTATTCACCCTTAAGATGACAATGTACATGTAATGGTTGTTCGGTAAGTCTAATTTACACACAAACGAGCGTTAAGACAGAATGTTGTCTATCTAAGGCCACAATTTAATGCGTTGCCATCCTTATACCCATCTTATAGTGTGTAAACTTCGGTCGAGCCTATTTAACCATTACGTACAAAAACATCAATCAACCAATCCTTTGAAATTTTAACTCTTAAAAACTAAAACAATTTCGCCATTATTTAGTCCATGTTATTTTTCTATTCAAAAAATTACCCTTTTCGTTTATATAAACATGTCTAACACAATAAATAAACAAAAACAAGTAATTATACAATAAAAAATAAAACAACTAAATAAACACATATACATAATCATAACAATTAAATATGTATAAAACATGTAGCCACATGCAAATCTTATTCAAAAGTCCTATTAATAATCAAATCTAGGCGTGTAACGTATTAATTCAATTAGGGCTTTCTTTTTCTTAGAAAAAGAGCCACATACATCGATAAATCGATTGCGTAAGCCAAAATTAAATAAATACCACATAGCACATAATTGATTACTTAATATTGGAGTCTTCCCCAATTCGACATCTATTAAAATTTACATGTTTTAATATAACTTAACCATTAATATATATAAGCAATTTAAACAATTTAAATAACACAATAAAAATCCATACAAATATGCACTTTTTCATGGATTTGGCTTAACAATTAACACATTGCACCAAGATCGTTTACTAAAACGCATAAACAATTACATGACATCTTAGGGTTTCTAGTCAATTTTATAAAAAAATAAAAGCAAAACCCTAAAAACCCCTAAAGGTCAATCGACCCAAAATTAGGGTTAGGGAAAAAACATGTAACTATACGAATCAAAATCCAATTTTTATGCGTTGCGATAATTAATTACACATTATAACGGCTCTGATACCACTGTTGGAATTATTATATCATGATTATCATATTAATAAACCAAGAACATCAAAGTGAGCATGAGCGGAAGCAATTATAATAGATCGAATAACATGTAATTAATTAATCATTAATTTAAATAGTAAACATACCGTAGTGATTCTAGCCCGAACAAGAATCAATGCAATCTTCCGGAACCAATGAACCCTAATTAGGGTTTATAAGGATTATATGAATTACCCCTTACCTTTTTGTAATTCAATCCAAGAATCAAACAATAGTGTGTTTGATTCACGTTCTTGTACACACGTACTAATTCAAGAAAAAGTTTATGCAAGTAAATCACAAAACAATTTTTGGAGACAAGAAAATCGAAACCCTAATGGGTGTTCGGTTTTGGTTCGACCAAGACAAGAGAAAGAGAAGAAAACACCAAGTTGTGTGTGTACAAGTTATGAGAAAATCCTTCACCTTGGGTTTGCTTATATACTAGACTTTACTTGGAGCTCAAGGCACAAAGGGGGTGGGTTTTCCTCCTTGGCCGATCGGTTTGGAAGCCCAAGAGGGGGTTCCGGAACCTTCTCTTGTTTCCATGTAATGTCTAGTAATTAGTTTCCTAATCTTCGTTTAATAATTAATTAGTCATTAATCAATAATACTAATTATTATTTAATTGTTTTGTGTTTAATAATTAATTATAACATTTTATAAATAATTATTACATTTCCTCTTCATACGTATTGTGTGCAATCCCGTGATCTCAAGTTCGATCCTAACACACGACTATTATTATTTTGTCTATAAAACCAACAGGTGCTAGCTCTATCAGAGCTTAGCCCGACAAGCGGAGCAGGGCTAAGTGCTGCCGAATGTCATGAGGAGAAACGGTTAGCAGTGAATGCTTGCAAATCAATGTTGCATGGAGGGCTTCCAAGCCCACAATGTTGCCAACGCGCAAGAGTTAGCCACTCAGAATGTATATGTCCCGATGTTACACCTGAGATAGTTGCAATCATCGGGGATATCAATCGAGCCGTTAGGCTCGTTGAAAGATGTGGTAGAAGAGTTCCTCATCACTTTAAATGTGGAAGTAAGTGTTACCTTCATTTTTTGTGTTCAACTCTTTTCACATGTGATTTGCATTTACTTTTTTTTTCAATAATTTTTGAAATTTAATATTGCAGGTGTGACTACTCCATGAAAGTTAATCGATGGATTAAGTCTTAATCATATACTCTATCTTTTGGGTGAAAATCATCAAATTGTAACCAAGTTTGAGATTTGTTTCAATTTAGTCACTAATTTTATTTTGATTATAAAAAATCGCTCAAAGTTTCAGTAGTGTTCCATTGTTATGAGCGTTTTATGTTAGATGCAAAAGATCGAAAATAAAGGAATGAGCAATCTTCTTGTGGCATTCTCTTATCAGACCTTAAATGTATGGGCTTTCGCAGTGTGTTAAAAATAACGGTGCCAGAATATCTTTTGGTTTAAGGCTTTGTCAAGTGTCATGATAAACCTGTATATTGTTTGTTGCAGAACATAAGTCTCATATTTTTTAGCATGATTTAATCCTACTATTAAGCGTGGGGTTAAAATCTGCACAATATGATGCCAACACTACAGTCTCTCACTCTCATGAAAATGCACATCACATAATGTTAACAGAATACTACAACCTAAAACTGTGATTAAATTCAACTTAATAACTTAATTATGACGAATGTTCTGAAATACTGGCTATCCAATATTACATCAAGTCAGGATGAACAAAATATTTCTAAAAATAACATTTGATTGGTAAGCGACAGACAACAAAACATAACACCGCTTGTTCACTCCAAACGTGATGGTAAAAGTAGGACCGGATTGTTGAAATATGGTAGTTGAATCCGCATATTATACGGTTAGAAATACGTGAGCCTATTGGGGACACACACGTTAATACACGAAGAGTACGTTTATTATGTATTTAATATATGTAACTCGTTTATATTTATTAAATATATAATATGTTTCACGAAGTAATTATTTAATGATTATTAGTTTAATCGTTAGACGCTTTAACTAATTTAAATATATGTTAAATATAAAATAAAGGGACTTGGATGTCGGAAAACGAAACTCCCGGACCTCCTTCCAATGTGGCCAGTTATGGGAAGAATCTAGGAGGAGAGAAAAGTGTCGGTTTGTGAAAGTTGTGGAGTTGATGGCAAAACTTGGTGGACAAGTTTGTGTCCTATATATACACTCTTTTAATCTCACAATAGAGGAGACACCGATCTATACCCTAAAACCTACGCATGCATTGTATATGCAGTTTCACACAACACATGATAAACACAGAATCTACTCTATATGCATGCATGATTATTTAATATGTATGCATGATGATACATGCGTATGTAATACATGTATACCATATGCATGCAATATGCATGACACAGATTTTGTCTTCTTTCTTTTTGTGTTTCTGTGATCGGCAATAAATCCATGGGGATTAGATTGTGCGACACCAAGATCTAAAAACAAGAGCACAGTGTTCCGTTGTTTATCGTCAAGTCAAGGCTAGCATACTTGGCGTATTCGTTCGACGTGTTGTGTGAGCAACCGTAGAGGTATCTATTTTAGATACTTCATATTCAAGAATAATCGCTAAAATGTATGCTTTTATTATTCGTATCGTGTTAACCTATTTGTCATAACTAGATCCATTCTGCTGCGCACTCGTAGCTAAATTGGTTACCTAGTATTATTAAATCCCAACAGTGGCATCACGAGCCATATGGTTTTGGCATATAGGGTTACACTATTAAAATTAAATTTAATTTAATTTTCTGTTGCGATTATTATAATTATTTTCTTTATTTTTATGTTTAATTTGTTAATATGGTAAAGATATGCAAATCTTTACTATAAATAAAATAAGGAAAATATTATGCTAGATCTTGCATATAATATTAAAAGTTAATATAGGATTAAAAGAGGAAAATTACAAGTTTATATATTGTTTCTTCTTTTAATTTATTTATTTAGGATAGCAAATCTTTATATTTGTTTAAAAGATCTACAGATTTATTTTTGGAAACTAAATCTTCTATTTTTGGAATTAAATTTTTTATTTATTGTAACTAAATATTTTAATTTTGAAAAATAGATCTTTTTATTTTTAGATTGATTTGTTTCCTTAATTCCGGCTCTAAGACCTACGCAATCATTTTTTTGATGCATGTGGCAATCAAGGTACTGAGATGAAAACCTATTGAGGGTCTTATGGTTCTCCAATTGGGGAAGACTACTTGGATTTCTCGGATTTTTACTTGTCTTTTAATGTCTTTATAATTATTATGTGCCTTACTTGTTATGTGTTTAGGTTGTTTACATGTTTACACGCCTAAAACATAATGATACAAACTAATAATTATGATGTAAGATGACATGCTATGTATTTTGTGGAAAATTATTTTATGAAACCAAACGGACCTAAAACTATTGAAACAAGTGTTTCATGAATTTAAAAACTGGACGCTATGATCACTATAGTGTGATTACTAAAGGTTTTTAAAATTAGTGCTACAAAGTTGTTTGCATGCTTCTTTGTACACGCCATTTTAACACTTTATGTGTATACCCCTATGTGTAAATTTAAGTCTATGCCAGCCAACCAATAACACGTGCATTTGGCTTGACCTCTTTGGTCAGACCTTAAGGCCATTCCAACCCATGGCGACTTTTACTCATTGGTCAGACCTTTGGTGATCGTTGCACGTTCTTGCTTGGTCGACTTATTTCGAGTATGCTTGGTCAGACCTTGGACCCGAGGCATAAGATGAGACTAAACATGCTCATGACATTATTACTTGTCTACTAATGTCTTGAACAGTCTCATAATTCTAAGAGTTGCATTTTATGCAATTAACGCTCGTCGCATACCTCTTGCCCTACTTGTTTACAAGCTGGTCAGACCTCCGGTAATAAGTGGGAGGTCAAGTTGGATCTTAGTCTTATTAGTAATTAATTGGGTAGTTAATTCTTTTAAGAAATTAATTATCGAAAATACCAAAATCGAACTTTCTATGTTCTAATATAATTGTGTTATTGCAACATAATTCGTAAACAAAAGTTTGTTTTATTAAAAAGATGAACAAAGTCTCTTTTCCTAGCTAGAAGAGTGAGACATATTCCTATCTTTTCTCCTTAGTTGACAAACTAAGATAGGACTACAATTGTTAAACTCATTTATAATCTTTCATTACCCTTTTCTGGTCCTGAAATAATTGAAAGATAATATATTTTGTGTAACTAAAAAACATTTTGTCTAGAGCTACCAAAATAAATGACATTATGAGTTTAAACTATAAAGAGTAAAGAAATTACTAGCGCATTAGCTAGGTTTTTTGTTTGATTTCCACTATTCCTTACAGTGCTAAATACCCTTGGGGCTATTTAGACAACAAAGGAGGAATTGCATGCTAAATATTCAAGTTAAATGAAAGCATGAATGGCTAGTCCCTCATCTACACAAGTAGAATTTCATATAATCTTTTCAATACCTAAGTACATTTCTACTTGTAGGCATTCTCAAAGATTTAGGAAGTCAATAAATTGCTATTTGCTTTCGACCGGTAATGTAACATTTATAATGTTGACAAATCCAGTGGGAGCATTGCAGTTTTATTACTGAAATGACATTCATGTAATGTTGCAAATTTCAGTGGGAGCTACGAAATTGTTTCCTTGTTAGTAACCCATATTATTTCGAACTTGTTTTGAAATAATTCATACTTTCCGAATATGAACGACCATTGTTTTAAAGGAAAATTGCATTTTATTTTATTAGATAACATGTTGCCTTTCTGATGTCACTTTCTGGAAATGTTATCTATAGAATAATAATCCACAATTTCTTATTTAACGTTATGGTTCCAAACCTACTTGTAATATCGATGACATTATTATATTGTTTACAGAATCAAGCACATGTTGTGTTGTTTGCCTTTATAATATGATGTTGTGCCTTACACAAGTGGGAGAAATCTCAAAGTGTGTGCAAGGAACAACATATTATTGGTTTCTCTTGACCGCAAGGTAAGAAAGCTAATAATTCTACTAGGACTTAAACATACAAGATGTTTGTTGCCCTACTACATTCTAATGTCATGATATTGTGTAAAGCTACTTCAACATTTTGACTACATGTTTAGTCAATATAATTATGGTTAAATTATAATAATCATAATTTTGAAGTATAAAATTAACTTGAAATTACTATTAAACTCAAGAGTTTGCGTTCATGATTACTTTAGTTAGTATAATTATGTTTGCTTGTTAAGACATAATTATAAAGTCCTTGAATTAGTCAAAGACTTATAACATAAAGTATGTAGTAAACTTGTTATGTCTTCTTGCTAACACATAAAACAAGATGTCATTGAATTATTCAAAGACTTATAATGTATACTTGACATGTTTTGGTTTCTTGTAAACACATGAACAAATAATTCTTGAACAGTTCTGTCTTCTTGTGAACACGTGAACATAAGGTTCTTGTATTATTCAAGGAATATACATTATAGCATGCACTTGGTTCGAAAATACTTAATATGCAATTTGGATCGACCCAATTGACAAGTATTTAACCCAAATAGAATTAAGTTATCTATGAAATTCTGATATAGTATCACAATTACAATACTCATAGAATACCACATTATTATGGTATGTCTAATGTGTTGAAACAAACTATATTTATATTTTTTGATTCATGATAGCTTTAATTGCTCTGCCTCCAAAATTTATCAAGGTTAAAAAATTGTGTGTGTCATGTATACACTCAATATAGTTCAAACCTAGAAGGTATTCAAGATGACCCATGACCGGTTTTCGGTTTTTCCACTCAAACCAATCGAATCCTAAACCCTTTTGGGTTTCAGATTCTTCTACACTTCCCAGCTTGAAGATTGTAGTTTTGGTGTTCCTCCTAGCTCGACGAAACACAAACCTTTGCTAAGGTTTTCGGTTAAAGGGTGATACAAGAATTAGGGTTTTTGCTACAAATCCTAAATTATGGTTCTTGGAAGAAATTCCATTATGTCTTGATTAAAGTTCTGAAATTTGTTAAAACCTTATGAAGCATATTATTAACAAGATAGAGAACTTAAAATGTGTTTTGTGTTTCCGAATTAAGAACAATTCATTGTTGCTTAAATACTTAGTATTTAGAGAATTGTCTCTACTTACATAAGTAAGTGGGAGCATCTACAAATCTTGAAGATATTCAAGAACAAAATACACAACCTTCTAAATCCACTTGTTGATGTCATACTAAGGTTAAACATGTAAATGTCAACCAAAGTATAATGTTACTCTCATTCATAAATCCGCGAGGATGCCTCATCACTTGAGTGATATTCTAATATCTATGCTGAGGTATATAAGTTAGAAGATTATAGTAAATCTGCTAACTACTAAGATACATCATCATATCTTGAATCTGATAAATATCTTAGAATTATGAATGATAAGATGCAGTCCTTAAAGGGAAATCAATCATTTGAGTTTGATTGATATTTCGCCTAAATTAATAAACCTGAGAGGATAGAATGAGTTTCTTTTGAAGAAAGGCTCACAAGGACAAAATTGTATACATATTAGTGCATGGCTTATAATAAGAAGTTTTTAATCATACTCAAGCAATTAACTGTGATTAGATATTCTTATATACACGCATTAATTAAATGAAGATAATTAATTGTCACACATGTTTCCTTGAATGAGGAATATGACGATTAAGTTTTATAACTTTCCTTTATGATTACCTTTTGCGAGGACGGTGTGTAATCAAAAGGGTTATATATAATCTTTATATAGTATACAAGTTTAAGCAATCCAAGTTTGGATTGGATCATGCATCTAGGAGCTGAGATCTTGAATTTAATTACAATATGATTTTGATTGAATTAAGATAACTCCTGAGTACATCTGACATTAAGTGGGAGCACTATGTTTTTCCTTTAAATTTATATGTTCTATAACATATTGAAGATGACGTTCCATTTAAGCTGGATATTAATCCTTATGCTTGGAATGAAACTTCACTTGGGATTTAGGGAATAGAACAAACAACCTTGGAACAAAAGTTTATTTGGAATAAACATATGTGGAAATTAAGTCCAACACAAATGCAATATATCCTTGAAGCAAGTCTTAAATGGTATATTTCACTTGGAATAATGAATTATATTGTGTATGTGAGTAGTTGTTACTTTTGCACAAGAGCAAGATGAGCTGACAACAACAATATCTAATTGAGAGTGTTTAGATTATTGTTAATACGAATATTTACGAATTATAAAGCATAGTGTTGTATATGTACAATGATGCTAGAGGATAATTAATACTAGTTTATGTAGAATTTTATCATTGGTGATAAATATGCTAACTAGATATGCTCAACGAAGAGCAGTGTTGCATTACACATTAAGAAATGAGGATACTTTACATTTTAAGAAACTGTAATGATGACTGTCAGTATGTCGTTGACTTCTAATACCTTATGCAAGGTAGGGCGAAATCTCCATACTATGACTTGCAATAGTATGAGCATATGAGATAAGACACTCATCATATATTTCAAATCCTTCACTATATGTGAAATTTGAAACTAGTATTCGGAAAGTTTACTCAGATGACCATTTAGTTTTCTTGTAAAGAAAAGTTGAGAATGTTGGAAACATTAGACTACAACTTACTAATTAGTCTCATGCATATCTGTTTTTAGTATTTGGATAATTGAGATTGAAAGACAATTTTTACTTTATGAATAAAGATACTTGGTATTTGTTATTCATTCATATAATAATTGTTATCCTATATTTGCATGTTTAATCCTTGAATGACTTATCATTCTAAATTTGTCCATTATCGGTTAATAATATGGGAATATTGTTATGTAAGGCAAATATGAGTGTTGGTTATATTCTATGAGAATGTGGATTGTTCCCGCCAAACTCATATATATATTCACAAGGGATGCATATTGGATACCCCAACTTTCTAACATTTACTTTTGGATCCTTGTCATGAGTATAATGTTGAAAATGGTTTAATAAGTCATCCTTAGACTTGAGATACAAATAAGTTCTACATGTGTGGATATCACTTTGTGATTATAGCCAAACGCTATCCTGAAAAAGGTAGTCATAAAAGCTATTTTTCGGAGTGAATGTGAAGCAGTATCCACAACACTTGTAGTCAACAAAGGATTTGTTCCTCCACTTGATAAGTGTATAATGATACCATGGCGCCTCTCCAGAATTAATCAGATAATTGTGTGGCCGCACCCAAAGGGTAATTTTAAGATGATTCTTAATTACATTTGGTATATCTGAATTAACTTCTATAACGAGAATCTAAATGGTTAAACTATATGGAATGAGTTAGGATCCATATCCATGGTTTAACGGTATCTGTAACAAAGGGATGATAATGGCAAGTAATACATAACCATTAAAGCTGAGATTGTTCTTGAAACTTCATCTCAAGTATTTCTAATTTATGACAATAAGTGCGTTGCTAGACGTTGCTATTGTTGGTATAAATGTAAGTCCGCTACTCCAACTCCCAAGTGGGAGCTGTTGAAATATGGTAGTTGAATCCGCATATTATACGGTTAGAAATACGTGAGCCTATTGGGGACACACACGTTAATACACGAAGAGTACGTTTATTATGTATTTAATATATGTAACTCGTTTATATTTATTAAATATATAATATGTTTCACGAAGTAATTATTTAATGATTATTAGTTTAATCGTTAGACGCTTTAACTAATTTAAATATATGTTAAATATAAAATAAAGGGACTTGGATGTCGGAAAACGAAACTCCCGGACCTCCTTCCAATGTGGCCAGTTATGGGAAGAATCTAGGAGGGGAGGAAAGTGTCGGTTTGTGAAAGTTGTGGAGTTGATGGCAAAACTTGGTGGACAAGTTTGTGTCCTATATATACACTCTTTTAATCTCACAATAGAGGAGACACCGATCTATACCCTAAAACCTACGCATGCATTGTATATGCAGTTTCACACAACACATGATAAACACAGAATCTACTCTATATGCATGCATGATTATTTAATATGTATGCATGATGATACATGCGTATGTAATACATGTATACCATATGCATGCAATATGCATGACACAGATTTTGTCTTCTTTCTTTTTGTGTTTCTGTGATCGGCAATAAATCCATGGGGATTAGATTGTGCGACACCAAGATCTAAAAACAAGAGCACAGTGTTCCGTTGTTTATCGTCAAGTCAAGGCTAGCATACTTGGCGTATTCGTTCGACGTGTTGTGTGAGCAACCGTAGAGGTATCTATTTTAGATACTTTATATTCAAGAATAATCGCTAAAATGTACGCTTTTATTATTCGTATTGTGTTAACCTATTTGTCATAACTAGATCCATTCTGCTGCGCACTCGTAGCTAAATTGGTTACCTAGTATTATTAAATCCCAACACGGATTAATAATAGACCACTGTTAGACAAGGTCACAAGGACTTGAGCGGACAAGGTTGGGGGTGTTAAGCAACTCTAGCCCTATTCATAAATCATAATATATAGAGCTAAAAGCAAGCAAAACAAAATACATAAAAGCAAAGCTCATTATACGCAGAAGATCCACATTTGCAGAATACAAAAATATTAAACCATGGCAATATATCTCCACTACAAAAATTGTATATCCAACTTCAAGCCAAAATATTGATGCTAATTTCTATAGAATGAAACCAACACATGCTATTTTTTTAAGTTCAAGAGTGAAAGAGAAGTGAAAAAAACTCTTGTATTCAAGAACCAATAACTTTGGTTGCTTCAGCAATTGGCTCGTCAGCAGGCCTCTCAATCTTCACACCTGCGTCTTAGAGTAATCTCCATGAACCTACATAACATAGAAGTGCCAGGTTAATAATGACGGCAAATTTCATGGGTAAATAGTCAAAATGTACCATCAATTTGTATAGCCTATTGTAAATTCTTAATTTGAAACTCTCAATGGCTTAAGTATCCAAAAATGATAACAAAATATAACAAATGAATAGGTTGGATAACTAGATTGACTCTGATTGCCTACTAACAGCCCAACGTATTGAAACAGCTTGTCATAATAGATTGAGTTGCTTGTTGATGTATAAAAGGTGTCTTCTACTCTACTCTAGGCAATTTTGTCTTTGTGATAGCTAAACAAAGGGGATAGTTTCAGCGTCCTGATGCTTCATGAGATACCTTTAGTCTTATATACAAAGTATCAAATTAAATGAAAAAACTAAAAGTAGTAACAAACATAAAATCCTATAATAATCTTTTGCAAACTACAAAAATAGTTCTTTACAACTTATCAACTGAACTAAAAGCCTAAAAGAGAAAACAGGTTCTCCACAACTGAAAATGTTTAAGCTTTGATTCCTAAGTAGATTGTTCACGTCTCACCACTGGCCCACTACTTTGCGTTTACTTTAGATTGCATCAATCGCGTGAAAGCAAAAACTTAAACGTGTGATTATACAATCTGATAGTTTACTTAGATCATTTGATACTTATAGCACAAGCATAGATAGAGGGTATTTGCTTGAAAATCAAGTAGTAGTAGAAGACATATTCAATGCCTATATATTGATCTCAAAGATTAGAATACTAGTTAGTATGTTAGTTAATGCATCGATGGAATGATTATTTCCACAAATCGTGTTTAAAGATATCATTAATCATTGCTTAAAAATCGAGGTAGCTCAATAATTAAATATATATAAAGCTGATATATATTGGGGATTTAAGTGTCATAAACTATTTAATGTAATTCTAAGTTACTAAAGGCTAATGGTAATTCTGTTAAGCTCAGGTGCGGGTTAGGAGGTTCGCACACTCGTTTGACCTAACATGATTTCAACCACGACAATAAGTGAGATCAAGGGGCGCCGCTCTGGGTTAGTCAAATGAACATAGGAACCATATTACACCCAGGGGTAGTGCCCGTTCCATGGAACACCAAATCACCAATCATATTACGTACCATGCCAACATACACACAGCGGGTGGGTCTCTTGGCCAATTGACACAATGGTTGGATTCCAGCCAACTGCTTTTCAATCGAAAACAACTGTCAAGAACATTATGTTAAAACATGATATTTGGTAACATTTGAACACACGAAAATTCAGAACATCTATCTGTTTTGCTCTGCGTTCTTTCCTTAGAAACTGAGTGTATTGATTATTTATCCCTATAGAGATTTCTTGTGAACCCATATGCATCAAGGGACATGTGCATTATTTATTTAAAAAGTGAATTCTACACGATTCAACCAATTATCCAAGATTATCATTAAAACCATCAACCACTGGGGTATTGGTCCAGTGCATGAGGCTTTCATTCTTGAGTCAATAGACTCAGATTCGAATCCCATCCTTGGCACTTTGCTCTCATATACGTACCCACCTCCGCAAAACCAATGTGCTCACTGAAGAGACTTTGTATATAAGAGCTCAAGAGTTCAAGAGTCTCGACTCACTCCTTTTGGTGCCCCACTAGGCCAGGAGAATTGCCCGGAGCTATTCCTTGTAGGGTTGACAATGGCTGATGCCAAAAGGCACTCGGGGTCAGGGTGTCCCCACCAATCTACACCTTTTGTGGATCATTAAAACTATCAACCCCAATCTATAACAAAATATGGGAAGAAAAAACCCTCAAAGTAACCTAAATGTCAAAACTGTTACATGTCGTCGTCTTTAACTCAAAGTCAACTTTAGGACGAATGTGTCGGTTCTAAGATGATAAGGATCTGAACTTTAGCATGTAACAGTTTAGTTCAAATCTAAATTAATTATGTGTTTAATCTATAATTAGCAAGGAAGTTTCATGATACACATCCAGTCGATTATATAATAACAATGTTGTTGATGTTGGGAAAGATTATCTCGAGATAAATCACAATCGCTTCTAAAAGAATGACACGATCAACAGCAAAAACATATTTATCGAGCTAGTTTCTACCATAATCATCTCTCATAATTACACAAAACTAAGGGATCAAAAGTATTAGATGATAAATTAGTAAGCCCAAGCCCGGTTTGTGGGCTTAGGGTTCATTAGGGTTAGGTCATTAGAGTTTCTAGATGTATTCTTCTCATTGCTTTAATGTTTTTAGTAGGTTTAGAAAATGCTTGATTTTGTGTGTTTGATACCCATTATCAATAACAAAACCTACTAACCAAATAATTGTATAGAGAATGAAAGTCATACATTTATTCTCGTACCCTCAAACCAAACACTTTTTTTTAATCCAATTTGAGCTTTTACGATTTTGTCGTTCGGATTGCGAGGAATATTAGATAATATTAGTAAGGCCAAACCCAGTTTGTGGGCATAATTCATTAGGGTTTAGGTCCATTAGGGTTTCTAGATGTATTCCCATTATAAATATCGTATCAATAATATAATATCTCCTACGGGGTTTTTATTATCTAATATGGTATCGGAGCAGGTTTGATCCTTTTACCTAAGTGGCTAAGTTGAGTTGTATCTTCTATGTCACCCCCATCAAACCCTAGTCGCTGCCATCTGTCCATTTTCCAGAAAATAAATTAAGTCTATGTTTTGCTTTTATTTTTGTTTCTTTACTTTTGTTGATGCTGCATGGTGAAAATTAATCGTCAATTGCTGTCGGATGTCTTCATCAACAAATATTTTATTTGCTTTTGCCACTGATTTGCCTTTATTGCTACTTGAAGAATTGCTTCCGCTTGTTGCCGGAATTCTTCATCAACAAATTATGTTTTTATTGTGTTAATGATTCTTTAGTTTTGTTTTTGTGTTTAGGTTCATGTTTAATAATTAAAATTTTTCTTCCAATTCGAGTTTAAGTGAATTTTTCGCTCGAATTGCGGGAGAGTATTAGATGATAAATAAGTCCAAGATCCTTATGAGTTTAAGGTTTCTAAAATTACCTCTATATATTATGCCTCAATGAATATAATAACCTACGGGGTTTCATTATTCAACAAAACGCTCATCAATATAGCTAATCATTGTGTGTGGTTTGCCTGCAAAAAGGCTATTAAGACTAAACATTATG
Source organism: Artemisia argyi (assembly GCA_030686995.1). Classification (NCBI taxonomy): domain Eukaryota; kingdom Viridiplantae; phylum Streptophyta; class Magnoliopsida; order Asterales; family Asteraceae; genus Artemisia; species Artemisia argyi. The sequence continues at coordinate 154,013,396 of CM060685.1, forward strand.
ATGTTTATATTTAGGGTAAAAGTAAGATCATATGTCGAGTCAAGTAGGTTAAGTTGCCAGCAGTCGTGCACGACCTACTCACTCGACTGCTCAACTATTGAGCATGACGTGTTTAAGGGTTTTCTTCCATAAGAAGTATGTTACCCTTAATTAGATTGAGTCTTGTGGCAGCCGCATTGTGCACGACGTGCACCTCTTTTTACTCCCCGAATGTTTGCTATGTTTAAACGCACATTCCATTAATTGAATGTTCAAATGATAATGGATAAGCCTAATGTCTTGACATATATAAAAAGAAACGATGACAAGACCAATCTTACAATAACAGTTATGCATGTGAACATAATCTTTTACAAAATCCAGTAAAAAGAAAGATAAACTTGAAATATTAGGTTAGAGTTCTTCAGTAATTTCAAAAGAAATTTACGCAGTCAAATCGTATCCCTTAAACAATGCAAAGTGAAAGTGTGAACGGTTATAGTAAATTGATTCGTTAAACTATTAAATTAGAACGTTTATAGTAAGTTGACTACGCAAGGCATTGACTAGTAAATTCCCTCACTACTCCAAACTCAAATAGTCAAATGTATTATCACACCACTGGTCTATAAATATATGTCTTCGATTAATTAGATAATATAATACAAAATAATAGAAAAAAACATCAGAAATTTCACACCTTTAGAAATGAAGAAATGTTGGAGTTTGGTCTTAGTTTTGATGTTTATGATGTTGTTGGCTATGGCTACTGCAGGACCAAATGCTCGACAATGCAAGAAAGAGAGGTCACTAGCCCTCAACGCATGCAAAAGCGTGATGTATGGCAGACTTCCATCGTCGTATTGTTGCCAAAGGGTTCGTGTTACTCATGCTAAGTGTATATGTCCCGTCATCACTGCTAAGTTGGTTGCTCTAGTCAATGTGGATCTTTTGACGAAACTTATCACAGGTTGCGGACGCAAAGTTCCTCGTCGCTTCAAATGTGGAAGTAAGTTCTTTTGTGAGTTTATCTTTCTCGCCATCATGTATGTTAACATTATGCATCTATCATACATTGTTAAACTCAGTAGATAATAGATATGTTATCTCATTGGTTAGTCATCTTGCGTTACGATGTAAGTGTACATTTCATCAAGTTTATAACATTTGATCGTTCTGTAATTTGTAGGTCTCACGACACCATGAATAACAGAAAACTATATATGATCAAACCTGCATCGTACTATCTAGGTGCGTTTGAGAAGAGGTGGATGAAGCTCAAATTAAATCTATGTTTATATATCTGTCTAGCTATTAGGTATATATTGTAAACACGTCAAAAGTTCAATAAGGTATACCTAGAGAATGTTCTACATATGTCATTTAATTTTCTGTAACTGGAAATAAGTCCTGGTTTCAATACGAAGTCTGGATTACTTTGTCAATACTCAAATACAGTAACACATATCCAAAGGGAAATTTAATGAAAAGTAGTGTCTCTTGAATTAACGTACAGGAAATTCCTAACATCTACGGAGTAATAGAAAAGTAGTGTCTTGTGAAGTACAATAACACACATCTAAAGAAAATTTTGATGAAAGGTGTCTCACAGTGCATTTTTCACGTTTTATAAGATAAAAGAAACAATGTTTTCCATAATAATGTTTCAAATATAAATTAAAACACCAAGAATACCATAGATTTTCTTTATTAGACACAAAGTACAATCTCTCACTCACACATCTACCCTTGAATATGTGTAGTTTCACTCACTTTTTATTTTAACACGTTTCACTAATGTAGAGAGGGAAATCACCTCCGACTAAAATTATCAAATACGATAACTATTACTGGTGCTTAGCTTCATAAACTGCAAATTATGTTTATCAAGATCTCATGGGGAAGCACTCTTTGAAATCTTGTTTCTTCCTAGCGACTGTATTATTGACGGAAAAATCCCACTGCTAATATGTCAACGTGATAACGCATGCGATATCACATCCAAGGTGTGGGGTTTGTGGGGATATTAGCTCAATTATCAAGTTAATTACTATAGCTAAGTAAACTAACGTTCAAGCTAAAAAGATGGATTCCTTAACCAGTTTTTAATCGTAGTAATCACATGCAATCAATCAAAGAATCAATAAGTAAGAATTATAAACTAACTAAGTTTTATGTAATCCTAGATAAATACTAAGTGGCGTTTAGCCTAGCATAGCAATCAAAGATAAAGCAAACATATAATCAAAACAAACAAGCATAAACGTGATTGAATGATTAAAAAGATAATGTATCTTGAGAGTAAGGTTTACAATGCAAAAAAATAGAGAGAATTGCATCTAAAATCGGCTAGGGTTTTGTTCTTAAAAGTTACACACGAATTATGAAAACAATGCAGAAATATATATATATAAAAATCCATTGTGATGGTGTCAGCCTTTCGCTGTGACGCTGTCACCTTGCCGTCCTCGATTTAGGGTTTTTTCCACCGACTCACTCTGACGACGTCAGGTTATAGGTTGTGACGACGTCACCAAGGACGTGACAGCATCACTAAGGTTGTGACAGTGTCACCTAGCCCATCTCTATGAACTGACCGGTTACGAAAATTTGCAAAACTTCACTTTCTTTGCACTTCTAGTGACAGCATCAGCCGATGCTGGCCACAACTTTGAAAGTTTGGTCTTTTTGTTCAATCTTCGTCAAAATGAGCTCAAATATTGTACATTTTTAGTAAATGCATAATCAGATACCTAATTTAAATAGAATGGATTTTAAGCAATAAATGATAAAAACTCATGAAATTAGAAGTAAAATGACCTTCAAAAATAGTATAATTTTGCACCTCATTACCTCCCTTAAACCCAAAGCAGAAAAATACAAACAATATAATACCTACATCACAACTAAGCAATTTATATTTTGGTTTATTGCTTAGGCTCGTATCTTGCATGATTCAAAAAGCGCAGAAAAGTACTAATAATAATGCACAAGTGAAAATACTTGAGTTATCACTTGCTAGGACCTATTACACATGCACATGCACCGCCTATACAACCCATCCTAGTAGTACATGCAAATTAACGACGAGTTTCACCCGTATCATTGCATGCTAATGCAACTTGGCATTCCCCAAGAATGACGATTCTTACCCTATTGCTTCTCATTTTCAATTTAGGAAAATTTATTTTTAAAAAATTTAAACCCGAATTAAGGTTTCCCAAAACATGACATTTTGAAAATTTGTGACTTAGGTAACAAGAAACCCTAAGTCACCATATTTATATTTGGAAAAATTTTATTATGGATTTTTTAATAAAATATATTATTTTTTAAATTACCCGATTATATTATAAATATTTAAAACCCTAGTTTTCATATTTAGAAGTATCAAATTTCAAATTAGTTAAAACTAGACTTTCATTGGTTTATCAAAACTAACTATTTGGTCACCAAGATTCAGGTCAATCGAATTTTATAATCTCATTTAGCTAGGATCACTAAAATCGACTCACCCAATATTTAGGTAAACTCTAATAAGTCTTTATTGTTCCCTAAGCTATCTTGTTTACTATATGATTTAATTTGTTAACCAAGAGTTTCCAAAAATAGTTTAGCATATTTTAAATAAAGTTTGCACCTTACCAAAAATATCCAAAACCTTAAATCATACATGAAAACAAAACTACTTGCATACAAGAAAAATAATCTAAGTAAACCTAATCCTTGCAATTTACATGACAACATGGGTTTTCATATTTGATCTCGGATACCTTTGAATTTTCATAAAGTCGACTCCTTTGGGGTTTAGAAAACCCTAATGGATCGACCCTATGTGATCCAAATATATAAACCCTAATTTATCACCAAAGTGATTAAACCTTAATTGTCAACAAAAAGCAAAAACCCTAATTAGCATAAATCGACCAATAAAATTAAAGTTTCGATTTTTATAATAACAGAATAAATTACTAAGAACCCAAGCTAGGTTATATATGATTAGGGTGGCTCTGATACCGTTGTAGGGTATTGGTCACCCGCATGACTTATGAAATATGCACAACGAAAAAAAATAATTAAAGGTCATGCAGACCAAACCCTTAATAATAGATCGCTTAATCAGATATAACCTACTAACACGTATAAACAGTGTTTAGGATTACTTACTTGTCTTCCCACTATTAAGTAAGCTTTAAGACCTTCACAGTTTGCACAAAATTGCCTTACTCTTATTTTTCTTCTTGATTCGACTGAGTTAGGGTTTCTTGAGCTCTAAGACCTTCACAGGTTGCACCGAATCGCCTTCCTCTTGTTTTTCTTCTTGATTCGAATGAATTAGAGTTTCTTGGGGAGAATCGGTACTTGGATTGCGATAGGTATCCACAATACTACATAAGTAGAACTAGGGCTATGAACCTATGCAAGTTAGAAGAGTACGAATGTAGGTAATAAGTCGAATAAGGCTAGTCAACTTATGGAAATCGAATAAGGTCGATTACGGTCTAAACCAAAAGGTTTCAACCATTTTGGTTGGTCGATCGAACAAGAGAGAGGAAGAGGGAGGGAGTTATGGTTTATAGGATTGTTATGAATTACTACCTTCGTCCCATATTAAGTGTCCACAATAGCATATTGGGATGTCCCAAATTAAGTGTCCATATTCTATTTCAACCAATGAGATGAGACTTTAGTGGGTAAAAATGATATTTGATTGGTGGAGAGTGGAGTTAGTGGAATTTCTAAAACTTTGTGCATTTTGAAAGTGGACACTTAATATGGGACGGAGGGAGTATATAGAAAGCCTTTGGTATTTATAAGATACTAAGAAATATTCTAGAATCCCTTGTAATTATCCTTAAGTGAATACAAGTTTGACAAGGAATCAAACTCACCCCATCATGAGGTTCGGCCGAATACTACAAATCTTAGGGCTTGTGGTTTTGCCTTTTATTTACTTATAAATTTATCCCTGATAGTATATACACCCTAGATAATTATCTTTCTACCCCTCTATGAGAATATTGTCATATTTTCATTTCCTCTTCATTGTCATTTCATTTTATCTCTCTTTTATCATTTCCGCTTACGTGTTCCTTTTATTGTGCATCGTTGTGACCTTTCGGCATTTCCATGAAGGTCTGTTGTGAAAGACATTATTCTTTGCACATTAATCCTGTCAACGGATGGTGGAGCATATCCCAAGATTATTGTTGTTTTTTTAAGTTAATAAGTTACATTAGTTCATTTATATTTGGATTTTGAATTTTGATAATTAGTTGAGATGAGTGTAGGACCGGGATCACCATTGAGTTAATTAGAATGCAAGCCAAGAATAGCAAGTAAAATCACAAAACTGTATGTCCCATTTTCATTCTCTTGAAGTTTCTCAATCACAAAATTGTATGTTGTCTTAATTCATGGTGTACGGGCGCTCTGATACCATATAAGACCGTATGTTTACATTGAAAACCCATAGGTATAAATTTATTATTGATCACTCTAAATAGTGTATAAAGCAAACCCTAATGGACCCAACCCACAAGTCGGGCTTGGGCCAACTAACTTATCCATCTAATATGAACATGGTTGAAGGATAAACACTAAGTCCCAAACATGTAAATCATAGTGGTATTGTGGTGTATGAATAAGAAGAGTAGAAAAAAATGGGAACCTTTAGAGAGAATGAGAGAAAATGTAAGATATTAGATTAGATGAAGTGAAAGGTCCAACCCTCTCCCTTGGTGGGAGAGGGGTATTTATACTTACAACATAAACGCCCTCTACCGGGCTGTGGATCAGGCATACAGTGGGTAAAGACCCGTCCTTCCTCCACGGTGTTACTTAAACTAATATTAACTAATAAATAAACTAACTACGAGCTTACTTAATGCTATTACATCACTTAGGTGACCCGTCTTTTATAGGAATAATTGTATTCCTAACAATCTCCCCCTAAGCGAGGTCACCTTTGAAACTTAAGATCTTTGTCTTCAAGCATTCATTAGAACTTGTAGCTCGTAGGTTCTGATTCTTCACTTTTGTTCTCACTTTGTTCATCAAGCAATGATCTTGTGATTTGTGGTTCCTTTGTGATCTTTGAGCTTTCCTAGAGATCATCTGCCAACGTAAATCTCCAAGCTCATCCTTTGTAGTCTTTCCTTCATGTGGTGTAGTGACTGTTGGACCGTCATGATCACACTCTTCTAGATTAGGATACTTCTCATCAGAGTTGCGGAGGCGTTGTTGTTAGACTCTTTAACATTCATTTTTGCAAGTCTCTTAAACAGATATGATCTTCATTTAGAATAAGTAGGCAGTGTGAGCATGAGGTATGGAATGACACGATTCAGCTGGAGTTGCGTATCACCATCGCCATCTTTATATTTTCCTAAAAATAAAACAGTTAGCAATAAAGATAGAGAACGAATATGGCTTTGTCATTCATTTTGCGAGGACAGACTACCCTCCAGTTCTGTGAAAATCGACCTGTGATCAGGTAGAGTCTTTGTTAAAGAAGACTCTCCTTGACAGGAATTTCCAGCTTGTAGTAATGAATCTTCTAAAGAATCCACTTTGGAATCTTCATACTAAGCATGTTCTCATACCGGAACGTCTCAAAGTAGACAGCACGATAGAGTGAATCGGTGAATTGATATTCACTGATTGATGAGAAAAATGTTTATAGAAATCACTCGCGTATCACTTAATAAACAATTTTGAGACACGACGAGAGTTTTATACTTCGAACCACATTTCCATCAAAAATTTGTTTGAAAGATTGTACACAATCAATGTGCTCGAAAATAAGTTTGTGAGCACATTGAAAGGTTTTTGCAAAAGTATCCGTCAATCCATTTCCTGGAAAAAGTTTGATTCAATATTGAATTGCCCCATCGTTGCTTTCTAGTTGTCACTTGATCATTGATCCAAGATGGATCTCACATGTCACCTACCAAGAGCTTGAGAGATGTTCGCTCTAGAAGGATTTCCATCTTCATTGTGAATATTTTCATATCACTCGGATGTTCTGGCAATACCACAAGGATAATGCGTAGGACTCTAAATATTTTATCTTACTTTCCACATTGTGTGAAACAATAAGCATATTGGAAGTGTGTCCTAATGAGATTTATGGAAGATCTCTTTGGCTCTAGACTCAATAGTGAGTTTTGATCCGCTCCTGGAGACTGGGGAGGCGTCTCCTGTTTTAGGTATCAACATAGCTCGCAATGAGCGGTCAATACATTGCACAGGGTTCCCCGTGAGAATGAAACAAGCTCTTTTAAGAGAACTTGAGTGGTTGGGAAGTTAAGTGCGATGCGTCACTGGGTCCATGACATCTTGTCTTCAATACCGATGTTACCTTAGTAACCGCCAGTAGCTTATGAATTGAGCCCGGTTTTTGCCCTAAGGTTGAATATATGGAGGGCTATTTTTTTTCACCCTTTCTCATTTCATTTCTTTTTCATTCTTCAACTCCTTCAGTGCTTACCGAGACTTCATCACTAGAACCTTGTTGGGTTTGTTCCAGTCCTAGCTCTATCTCAGTCGGTACTCTTCCCTTTCTCACTTTTCTCATTTTTTAATCATTCCTAAGGACTTCTATTCTATCTAGAAGATTGTCCCTGGGAAGATCCTTCCAGTTCTGGTGGATCATGGGAACTCATACCTAACCTTAACCATCCTTATAACTCCATGCATTAAAGTAAATGGCCGGTCTTTGGTATTTTTCCACAAACGCCTTTTGCTCCCCCTCAATATGTGCATCGATATTCGAAAGAGTTTAGCACATATGTGGGAGCCTATTATTGAGTCCAAAAGATCACGTTTGATTATCATATTTCATATTTAAATCACATTCTCTCCCCCGATAAAAAATTTCAAACCTTTCGAGATTTTGGTTTGGGAGAGAAACGCGGTCAGTTTTAATGTTTTCTGATAAAAGGAACCATTTTTCTGCTCCCCCTCAATCTGTGAGGGAGGTTGTTATGTGTCAGATTGATAAGTTTACAAAAGATTTGAAGTTTTCACGAAAAACTCTTTGAAATGTTCTCATACTGACACATAACCATCACAAAATGCATTGTTGCTTATAATGTACAAAGTGGAGAGTTTTGATGATACATAAAATTTTGAGAAATCACTCTCCCCCTCAATCAATGACGGATGTTAAAACTGAAATAATTGATGTCATTGATTGAGTGAAAAAATTTATCAAAATGTAGATTCAGTTTGATTTTCAACCAAAATTTCATGGTACCACCAAGTTTTGCACAAATACTTTCCAGAAAATCATAGAAGGGAAAGTATTGGTGATAGAAAGAAGATTTCTCTTCTTGTACAAGAAATGATGCACTGAAGCGTACATCAGATCGAGGTTGCATGAATGTAAAGTAATTCATGCTCAGATGAACGGCACCCTTTGCTAGGAACAACCGTCTTTTTGGCGACGTATTTTCCTCATTTTGAAACACGGGTTGCTATCTGAAGTAATAGCAAGCCATAATTTTAAGTCTGAGTTACAGCCTGAAATGACTGCAAGCCATAATTTTTAAGAATGTTTTGAGAAACGACATATTTTAGAAAAACATTATTTGAAAAAGAAAAACTCTTGCTCAAGCATATGTATGATTTTGTGTCATTATTGAATAACATTTATAGAAATGTACATAATATTGATTACACAAGAGACATGTCATGAGAGAAATATTTTTGGTTTTTATAATTTTCTAATTTTTGTGGTTTATAATTTTCTAATTTTTCTAATTTGTGGTTTTTATAATATTGATTACACAAGAGACATGTCATGAGAGAAATATTTTTGGTTTTTATAATTTTCTAATTTTTGTGGTTTATATAGGTTTTATATTTTTCTATTTTCTTTTTGATTAAAATATATATACAAAGGATATGTGGAAGCAATCCTTTACTCCTCATTTTCTTCCTGAAGACACTTAAGAGTTTCAGGTGTGAGGCTCTTCATCCCAAGTCGTGGAAGAATGAACCTGAATCTTTCACGAGAGAGAGCCTTAGTAAAGATATCTGCCAGTTGAAACTCTGTCCTCACGAAGTAGAGTTCCACTACCCCTTTCTCCACTTGTTCTCTGATGAAGTGATGACGGATGTCAATATGCTTGGCTCTGGAATGCTGGACATTGTTGCAGCACAAAGCAATGACACTTTTGTTATCACAATACATCGGGATTTTGTTGAAGTCAAACCTATAATCTGATAGTTGAGATCTCATCCACAAAATTTGGGCACAGCACAAGGACATGGCAATGTATTCAGCCTCTGTGGATGATATCGATGTGCACATTTGCTTTTTAGATGACCAGCTTACAAGTTTCTCACCCAAAAATTAAGCACCTCCTGACGTACTTCTGCGAGTATCTTGACACTCCGCATGGTCAGCATCTGAGTAAGCAGTGAGAGCCATTGCAATGTCTTTAGGGTACCAGAGACCCATGTGAATGGTCCTTTGTAGATACCTAAATATTCTCTTGACAGCTTCTAAGTGCCTTTTGGTAGGCTTGGATTGATATCGGGCACACATACATACTGCGAATAGAAGGCCTAGCCTGCTTGCTGTGAGGTACATGAGAGATCTAATCATGCTTCGATCAACATGTAAGCCTGCTGAGTCGTCATCAAGTTTGGATCTTTCAACCATTGGTGTGTCAACTGTGTCACTTGAATCAAAACCAAACTTCTTTAGAATGTCACTAGCATATTTGGCTTGATTAATGAAGATGCCGCTTGGATTTTGTGAGATTTGTAACCCCAAGAAGAAAGACATTTGTCCCATCATAGACATTTGAAACTTGGAACTCATTTCCTTTGCAAATCGATCACATTCATTGGAGTCGGACGACGCAAAGATGATGTCATCTACATAAATTTGAACATGGAGTAGATTGTTTCCAGTCTTCCTAGTGAACAAGGTAGGATCAACAACACCCTTGGCGAATTGGTTTGCAAGGAGAAATTTGGACAAGGTGTCGTACCAAGCTCTAGGAGCTTGTTTTAGACCATAAAGTGCCTTCTTCAGACGATATACATGATTTGGTCGTTCAGGGTCCACGAAGCCTTCAGGCTGAGTGACATAGACCACTTCTTTCAATTCTCCATTCAGGAAGGCAGTCTTAACATCCATCTGGTAAATAATCATGTTTCTGCTAGCAGCATTGGCAAGGAAGATTCTAATGGCCTCGATACGAGCAACCGGTGCAAACGATTCTTCAAATTCAATACCCTCTTATTGAATGTAACCTTTAGCAACTAGCCGTGCCTTGTTTTTCAAGACGTCACCATGCTCATCAAGTTTTACTTTGAAGATCCACTTGAGAGCAATGATCATTGCGCATTCAGGTGGCGGTACTAATTCCCATACATCAAGACGATCAAACTCAAGGATTTCTTCTTTCATTGTTGTGAACCAGGATACTTTAGTTAACGCATCCTTGAAATCTTTGGGTTCAATTTTGGATAAAATAGAATTGAAGAAACACCACAAGGCATCTGTGGCAAGTTGTTTTCTGGTTGACACAGGTCGTGAGGGATTTCCTATGATGTTGTCAATAGGGTGATCATTTGTCCATTTACTGAGATGTTCGTGGGGTTGAGGTTAGTGGACCGATATAGCAGTGTTGGGTTCTCCTGAGGATAATGCTTCGTTGGAGGATTCAGGAGCAAACACATTTTCAAATGGTTCATCATCAGGTGGAGCAAAAGGATTAACTTCACATGAGTTTTCTGCTGTCATTCCTTGATGTTCAGAAGATGATTGTACATTTGACGCATGTTGAGAGTTGCTACATTCTGGAGCATCCAGATCTAAAGAAATGGAGGTGGATGGACCATTAGTGGCATGAGGGGCATCTACATCCATAACATTAGGATCCGCAGCCTGCTGTTCAGGTTCATGAGGTTTCTGTAACTCGAAGTACTCATCAAACATAGGGTCAAATAACTTCTTCAATTCTTCACACGTGGGAGGAACATAAGGAGTGACAGGGTTGGAATTCTGTACAAGTCCCGAACTAATTTGTCCAGGAGATAAAAGATTAGGCGAGGGTCCAGAACTGGTGTGTCCTGAAGCCGTATGCTCTGTCAGCTCATCAAACGTGACATGGATCGTTTCCATGATTTGTCGGGTTCTTTTGTTGTAGATTCGGTACCCCTTTCGATCTGGTGCATATCCAACAAATACCCCAATATCAGCCTTAGCCTTGAGCTTTCCTAAGTCTTCACTATCGTTAGTTGGATAGCACAAGGCTACAAACACACAAAGAAAGGAGAGATCAGGCTTTTTGAGATGCACCAGCTCATAAGGTGTTTTGTTGTGGAGAGGATGTATTAACGACCGGTTTTGAGTGTAACATGCAGTAGCAATAGCTTCAGCCCATAGAAACATTGGTGTTTTAGAGAATATCAGCATAGTGTGAGCAGCTTCAACTAGTGTACGATTCCGTCTTTTAACAACTCCATTTTGTTGGGGTGTTCGAGGGATACTCTTTTGATGACTGATGCCGATACTTTCATAAATTGAGTGAGTTGTTGGTTTACAAACTCAGTTCCATTGTCAGTGCGAATAATTCTAACGGTCTTGTTAAGCCTTACTTGCAGTTGTTTGATGATTTTGATGATGATTTTGGGAGTTTCATCCTTCGATCTTAAAAACTTCACCCATGTAAATCGTGAGTAATCATCCACAATTACAAGAATATATCTTTTCCCATTGAAGCTCTGCACTCTCATGGGTCCGCCCAGATCCATGTGAAGGGTATGGAGGACTTCAGTGTTGGAGTTGGCGGGTTTCGATTTATGAGTGTGCTTCTTGCTTTTACCCAATTGACATGCTGAGCAAAGATGGTCTTTTCATACTTCAATCTGGGCATGCCTCGAACAAGATCTTTGCGAGAAAGTTCATTAATGGTGCCGAAGTTCAAGTGGTTCAAACGACGGTGCCATAACCACGATTTGTTCTTAGAGGCCTTAGAGAGCAAGCAAATAGGAGAGGACCGCATCATGTCTTCAATAGATATTGTATACAAATTAGTGCCACGACTTCCTTTAAGAAGATCAATTCCATCCAATTCTCTAACAAAACATGTGTGCTTTCTGAAGGTCACTTCGAGATCGGAGTCACAAAATTGTTCAACAGAGAATAGATTATGCCCAAGTCCTTCCACATAGTAGACTCTAGAAATCACGCTGTCACCGAACACATAATCACCATACCCCATAATGGCTCCAAAATGGTCGTTTCCGAATCTGACAGTCCCGATAAACTTTTTCACGAAATTTCTGAGCCGAGTCCAAATACCAGAGGATGATTTGTACGACCTGCATTTGAAACCAGATAGATATGGATAACTGAAAAACATGGATCCCCAAGTGTAATTGGGATCCAATTGGTTAGCACAAGCATACTTAAGAGAAGCATGATTAGTATTTACAATGGCTTTCTCAGAGGAAACGATACTAGTGGGTGCTACTGACTTAATATCAAGGCATTGCGTCACTAAAGGGAATTTTCTACCAGTTGTCTTCCATTTCTTAACCACTAAAGACTTGGGATCGGGCATTTTTGTCAATGGACACTGGCTTCCTAAAGTGAACTTTCTTCCAGTAGGTTTCCACTGATATCCTACATTGGTAAAAACCTTTCCTGTTGCTTTCCAAGTATGGTTTTCCAGTTTATATGTCTTAGCCAACTTAACTGAGGATTTGTAAGAAGAATTCAAAAATTTCACAACACAATCATCATGATTACCAGAAATTAAACAACCATTACAAGTCTTACAGGTAGCATTAGAATTCGAATTAATTACAGTACGCTTAAAGCAAATACTAGAATCAACACGATTCTTTTCATTCAAATCAATCTTATTGTTCCTAAGGTGGTCTTCTACTTTCTTCCCTTGAGCACTCTTAGCTGGCGAAGTCCTATCATTCCTTGTATTGCCTTTAGGCTTTGACCCGCTAGCTTTAGTGTCATTGCTTACTCCTATAGAATTTACGATGGGAACATTAGATTGTTGCATAGTTGTTTGGTTTCTAGATAGTGATGTGCTATGATCAGAACTAGCCAAAGGTATATCAAAGGTAACATGCTTTTTCAAACTCTTAGATGAGGATGTGCCCTTTCTATCCTGTATGTTGGGATTCTTAGGGCACGTACGTATGGCATATTCTAACAATTCTTGTGACCGTTTGGTGAGAAAACTAATGTCTGATAATGTGTTATCAGAGGGTCTCACCATTCTAACTTCTTCAATGGTCTCACGGGGTCATGTCAAGGCAATCCTTAAGATGTCTAAGATAATCACTATGGACTAACTCATTGTTCCTGAGGGGAAGCGGTATGAACACAGCCTCACATGCATATTTTTTACATTCACAGACCTTTGAATTGATATTGTCACTTGCAATGACCGGCATCTTCCCTTTCACCTTTGTCTTTAGATTCTCAATTTCATTTAGCAAAGAAGTTATCTTTTCATTGGTTTTATCACGAGTTATCTTAATTGAATCATATAACTCTTTGTAATGTTGTTTAACTTTAGAATTTTCAACTTGAAAACAATCATTTTCATGTTTGAGTTTGTTGATCATGTTTTGAAGTTGAAAACCCTGAGAATCTGCAGACTGTGGTTTATGGGTATCGATCACATCATTCATGGGAGATTTCATTTGGGCAACTTGAGCCCTCAATTTCCTAATCGTGTTTGTGTGAGCTTGAATTTTTTCATCCCTTTTTGCCAATTCAAAATATGTATCAAATTCAGGAACATCAGAAGATATCTTGGCCTTTGATATTTTAATCCTTTTTTCTAAATGTTGATATTTTAATTGTAGGTTAAGATTATCAACTTCTAGTTTAGAAAAGTGTTTGACAATGTTGTCATGATCATCATTTTGAATTTTTTTTCATGCAGTTTCAAATTCTCCTCGCAAGCTCAACAACACGATTTTGGAGATCATACAAACTACAAAGCAATAGACATTTCATGAAATTGACAAGCATTAATAGTAGAATCTGTAGCAGTGTAGAACACATCTTGAGCAATACATTTAGCAATCAAATTGTCATTCATATTAAGAATATTTTTCCTTACTATCTCACTATGTTGAAGATCTATTGCAATTTGTTTTCCCTTATTTTCCACATTTTTAAACACCTCTTTCATTTCTTTTAGCTCAATTTCAAGGGACTGTCGTAAAACCTCAAAGTGTTCTTTGATTAGTTTAAAAAATAGGATAACTTCAGTTAAGTAACACTCTTTAGTAAGCTCAAATCCCCTTTCACCCTCAGTAATTCCCGTTGGCGTGATTCTCTTTTTGCATGTTTTATCAAAATCAGTGAACATTTGACAAAGGACATATATACCAATAAGAGTTTTACATTGTGTGGGAAGAGACAACTGAACTAAGTGCATAGGTGTATTGGGGGGATACACCGTTGGGGCAGCTAGCTTTTGTGGAATCTTGGCCTTAAGTTCCCCAGCTTTCATTTTCTCAACATCTAATGGCCAGAATACCTGTTCTGGTGTTTACTTAGTTTGAGGTGCAAAAACAGTCACTCGGTTTTGTTCATAATAAGCATGGGGCTTAACAATGAAACGGTGTTTAATGCACTTGGGATCCTTCATTTTATTATCAAATCTCTCTCTACTGGCAGACTCAATATCATCCAATTCTTTATCAGACCAATTATTTGGAGGGGCATGATTGGGAGTACGCATAACCTTGGCATCATACAGGGCAGGTTGAGAGGCACTAACGCTCTTAAGGAAGTTCGTTTTAGGCATGCCTAAATCCTTATCACTATGCTTATCCCTCAGTTTAATGTGCTTTTCAATCATTTGAGCTGTTTGACTGGTTTGGCCTTGGATGTACAGCTTATTTTCAGGTTTGTTTTTCAACTGCTTAAGGCTGGAAAATTCATTTAATAGTTTAGTTTCTTTTTCCTGAAATTCACCTTTTAGAACATTTAAACTCTCCTGAATTTCCTGTTTTTCCTAAACAGCACGATCAAGTTGATTTTGAACAGATTTTATCTCTCGTTTTAATGCCTTTTCCTTTAAGTTATGTTCAGTTATGTATGCTTGCATTTGCCAATTCATTTTTTGTTCACGTTTGGTTTGCTCAAATTTTGCACGTTGTTCATAACACCTAACTTGATCCTTAAGAATATTAATCATAGTGGTCAGAGTGTCATCGGGTGCAACAGCAGTGTACTCATCTAGTTCACACATGTTCTCATCAACAGAGGATACATCACTTGATACAACAAGGTCGACGTTGTGCTTTACATATTGTTCATATGGGACAAAATTGCTATTTCCCATATTAGCAATATCTAATTCTGCAACGTTTGTTTTTTGTATGATGAGTGCTCAAACACTCATCATTTTGTACCCATATTTGACTAAAAAAATGACTAAAAACACACAAATACACCATATAATAATGCAAATATCCTTGGATTGTGTTTTTATGTGTTTCAGGTACAAAATGATCGAAAAACAGACGAAAACTGAGCAAAGTTTGCATAATTGGCAGAAACAGTCTCTGAACTTTCAGAAGATGGCAAAATAAATCACCAAAAACCCTTTTTGTCAAAGCTTTTTATTTTTTTATTATTATTATTATTATTATTATTATTATTATTATTATTATTATTATTATTATTATTATTATTATTATTATTATTATTATTATTATTTTATTATAAACCATCACTTTTATTAACAATAAAAAGGATTTTACAAGAAATTGGTGGGGAGCCGAGAAACCAACTGGGCCCCCACACCTCTAGCAATAGCGAATCCAATCCTATTAAAAATATGAACGGCAGCCCGCGCCCCAATGTCTTGAGTCGTAGAGAAACGTCGAATACGCTTTAGAAGAGTTACTGCATCTTTCTCAAGTTCTCCAAAAGAGGAGAAAGAAAAGGGGAGAAACCCATATCCGATATCCACACATTTGGCCTCATACTTGACACGTTTACGTTGTGCAGCTTCAATAACCGCACAACCTGACATAAAATCAATCATACCAGATTGTGTCAAAGGTGACGACCCCGTAAGATCAACACAAACATCAAGCCCACCATCCCAAGAGTAAAGTAATATATCAGCTGGGCGCAAAGATCTATCCATATCACCATAAAGCCCAATATCCACCTCCTTACGAGCTGAAATTCCGGACCGAGAGCATATATCAACAAGAACATCACGCACAATATTATGCCGATGTTTAATGCCAACAATACCCGCACAAGAAACCGCATGATCCCCATAAATATCTCCAGTAAAAACATGAGAACAAGCTGAACACGGTACTTGAACAGTGAAAAGAGGAACACCCAGCCGATAACACAACATACAACGGTATGTCCGAGCATTCATAGTTTGACCCAATCCAGATATAGGAGCCACCCTGAGCCAATCTGAAGTATGATTATTATTATTATTATTATTATTATTATTATTATTATTATTATTATTATTATTATTATTATTATTATTATTATTATTATTATTATTATTATTATTATTATTATTATTATTATTATTATTATTTTATTATAAACCATCACTTTTATTAACAATAAAAAGGATTTTACAAGAAATTGGTGGGGAGCCGAGAAACCAACTGGGCCCCCACACCTCTAGCAATAGCGAATCCAATCCTATTAAAAATATGAATGGCAGCCCGCGCCCCAATGTCTTGAGTCGTAGAGAAACGTCGAATACGCTTTAGAAGAGTTACTGCATCTTTCTCAAGTTCTCCAAAAGAGGAGAAAGAAAAGGGGAGGAACCCATATCCGATATCCACACATTTGGCCTCATACTTGACACGTTTACGTTGTGCAACTTCAATAACCGCACAACCTGACATAAAATCAATCATACCAGATTGTGTCAAAGGTGACGACCCCGTAAGATCAACACAAACATCAAGCCCACCATCCCAAGAGTAAAGTAATATATCAGCTGGGCGCAAAGATCTATCCATATCACCATAAAGCCCAATATCCACCTCCTTACGAGCTGAAATTCCGGACCGAGAGCATATATCAACAAGAACATCACGCACAATATTATGCCGATGTTTAATGCCAACAATACCCGCACAAGAAACCGCATGATCCCCATAAATATCTCCAGTAAAAACATGAGAACAAGCTGAACACGGTACTTGAACAGTGAAAAGAGGAACACCCAGCCGATAACACAACACACAACGGTATGTCCGAGCATTCATAGTTTGACCCAATCCAGATATAGGAGCCACCCTGAGCCAATCTGAAGTATGATTATTATTATTATTATTATTATTATTATTATTATTATTATTATTATTATTATTATTATTATTATTATTATTATTATTATTATTATTATTATTATTAGTATTAGTATTAGTATTATTATTAATATTATTATTAATATTATATTAGTATTATTATTATTGTTAAAAAAAAAATAAATAAAAAAAAAAAAAAAAAAAAAAAAAAAAAAAAAACTACAAAAATTATTTTTTTTACAAATTCAGTTTGTCACAACTTTTATTTTTTTTACTACCTATTTTATAACACCTAATCCTAAATACACCACAACCCTTACTAACAATTCCCTAGCCCAACATTCTAGCCTAGCCCAAGTCCAACACCACCACTTAAATCCAAATCCCACATCCTAACCCACTAAACCAGTAATAAAACAAACGCCTCCCATTAGTTTTACCCTTGGTCAAACCCCAGTCAACCACAACCTCTCTTCCCCACCCTGGACTTCTTTAACCGCCAAACAAACCCAATCCCCCCATACTTTGATGCTGCTACATGCCTCCCTCTCCCTCAAAAGCTCCTCCAAGCTACTCTTGCTCCAAGAAGCCTCACGGGTATCCTTGCCATGTCACCAATCCACTCCTCTAAATTGATCAGACGGCTTAGAATTGAGTTTGGTGCCCAAGATAGCATCAAGGGCTGAGATAGCTCCAAAGAAAGCACAAATGGACTTTGAAGTTGTTTCTACTCACACAACAAACACAAGCGGAAGTGGACACAAGAAGCCAGGAACCCTAACTCTTGACTACTATAAATAAAACATGTTGTAGCCATATCTTGGCAGTAGGTAGTATTAGGTTTTAGTTTTCTTTTTAAATTTTAATTTTAAATGTCAGCTTTCTTTTGAATTTTGAATTTCAGTTGTAATCTCAACAAGTTCAATACAAGTTTTTTTGTTTAAAATTGTCTTCTGTCCTTTATTTTTACCAGTCAAATCTTATTGCAAAATGCCTATTTATGCTTTTCTATTGCTTTATATGTTTAATTTATAAGTTAGAATCCCGTTGGTTAAGTTTTGTCGAAAACAGTCCAAGTAGCTTGTTAACTGCCAATACTATTGCTTACTGAAACTATTTTTTTTTTTTGGTATTGACATAAGCTTATTGAGAAGTTTTTAGACTTGGTTGATGTTGTTGTTCAAAAGCTTTGCTCAAAATCACCTTCTTTATTTGTAAAATCCACATCAGTGACCCTTTAAGGGGTGTTTGGGATAAGGGTTTTCATCAAACGAAAAAAGAAATTTTGTAAAAAGTTTTTATTGAAATAGCTTAAGTAAGTTTAGACATGAGATTTTGGGTCAAAACCTTATGGTTTGGTTAAGTTTAAAAGTAGTTAAGTAAATTTCTCAATACTTTCTTTTGTTCACTGTTACATCAGGTAATTAGGTAGAAAGTAGATTTAGGTTGTTATTCTTGGTTAAAAATAGTTCAATATAGGTTAGTGTAGGTTTGTAAGGTCTGATATTGGAGTTTCCAAGTCAAATCCTGCGTCCTAATCCCCATTTGAACCCATTTTGACCCAACTGCTCAGCAGCTCTGCAGCCTCCCCACCCCCTTTTCATTTTCACTTTTAGCCTTATTTACTTGTTCAAAATCCTTGATTTTTGTTTCTTTGCAATATTTTCCAGCTTATCTTTACTATTCATCCGCCTTTACTCAGTTACTTTACCATTTACTAGCTTAAAAATTAGCCCAAACTAGCCCGTTTAGAGTCGAATCTGTCAAGAAAATGTGCAGACCAGAAGTGGTTTTTGATTTTTCATTCGTTCGTTATAAGTCCTTTTTACCCGAAATTTGGTACGTAAGTTAATTGGATGGTAATCTAGTTGCTCATATTTTTTTTGAATTTTTTAGATTTTTTTATAGCAGCTTTTCTGTCCATTTTCTGCAACTGCAGCCATAGTGTAGGATTGCTAGAATAGTGATTATTAGGCTCCATGGTAATCTAGTTGCTCATATTTTTTTTGAATTTTTTAGATTTTTTTATAGCAGCTTTTCTGTCCATTTTCCACAACTGCAGCCATAGTGTAGGATTGCTAGAATAGTGATTATTAGGCTCCATTAACTGATTTTATCTGTCCCTATAGTGCTTATTAGTTGCCATAAGTTTCCTTCTCCCTTAAGTCAGCTTACATTAGCTTCTATATAGCTTTTTAGACTAGCTTTTGTTTCCAAAATTCCCTTTTATTAGCTTCATAAGTAATCTACTACTAAATGTCTCTTTAATCTGATCTTGGGTTGAGTTTCATAAAATGTTGTAGTTGTAAAAAAGTATTGTTTTCATTAGTATATTTAGTTCTTAGAAGAAAAGTTGAAAAAAAAAATAATAATTGCAAAATGTCAGGTCCAAGGGGTTTCGAACCCCGGACATTTGGCTTTCACAAACAGATAGCATGCCTCCAATTCCAACTGCTCTGCTTAGTATTTCTTGTTAGAATCTCATTAGATATTTTTCTTATATAGCATTTAATTTCTATATTGCTTATTATTAAGTTCAGCTTATTATTTGCTTATTTAACTGCTTTTAAGAACTGATTTTGTTCCCCTCATAGATTTCCTAGGTTCTTTATTAGATAATAGAATTTCCCAAAAATTTTCATATTTTTCCAAATAGTTTAGATATTTTTAAATCATTTATTTCTTTTATTTAGTTTTTAATTAATAAAAAATTATTAAAAAGCAAAAAAAATATTTTTCTTTTTTTTTTCAAAAATTTTCTTTTAACATTAGGAACGTAGAAAAATCATTTTTACATTCGTAAGATTAGCGTAACTTTAAATTCGCGTTTTAATTTGCGCACTTGCGTTTCTCTTAAAGTAACTTTTACGTTTTTAAAGTAGATTACGTCTTAGGGTTCCCTAGCTTCCTAATATCAATCCCATAGGATTTCTAGTAGTTTTTAAGTTTTAATTTTCATTCCTTGTTTGTATTCCTAGTATAGTTGCGTTTATTTTATTTTTCGTTCGTTATTTGTAATTTAACGTAACTCCACAATACCAAATAATCTCTCAACTATTCTTACAAGCATTTTAATAACGAATCTCACACGATATTGCCCATTCACACCTCGTTGGGACACGACCCAGGTAGTCACTTACCCGGTATCACATATATATATTGTATTCACGAGTTTTTGCAAGTTAACCTTTTCCTGAAGGTTAATTAGTAAATTCCACTCACGTAAACTGTGTATATTTTTTATACGCACTCAAAAACGCTATCATTGTACTTTGTTATAAGTCCTTTGTTCATGCATCACATCATTGTCACATACAACATAAGACATTCCACTAGATACGTCAGAATCAATGTTGTTATCCGAATGTTGCTCAGTTGGAAAAACATTAATGTTTTCCAATTCAGCCTTATTTGGTTCTCCAACATTATTTTGTCATATATTGTTGAGGGTCTTTTGTTCATCATTAATTACACATTCATCATATAACTTTAGTGCCTCAGATATGATGGATGATTTGGAGGGACCTGATTGTTGTGATAGTGAGACAACAGATGATAGATTGGCCATGAAGATTGTATGAGCAGTGGGTTCGTCATCAACGTCTGAGTCAAAGGCATCACAATCCTCATCTTGGAAGATGTTTGGTTCATTAAGAGCTAAATCCTGGACAGGTTGTTCATCCACATCATCATCAAACGTCTTTCCATCATCCCCAGCAAGAAAAGCCAATTCTTCCTCATTTAGCATAACTCCATTCTCTTGAGCATGCATGAGTAACATTTTGTCCTTGAAGTCGTCTGAGTTCTGAGGACGCTTTGGCTGAGTGCAGTTCCTGGCAATGTGACCCAAACCCCCACAGTTGTAACATTTGGGTTACCTTCCTTGTCCCTGATTAACATTTCCAACCCTGTTCTGCAAATTGCCTCTAGAAGCATTCCTTTGATTCACATTTTGTCTGCCCTGAACATTTTGTACCATCACTCTTCCATCTTCCACAACAGCTTGATTTCGTGGATTAGAGGAAGCTATGAGTTGGTTGTTGGTTGGTGGAAGTGCAGCTCTGAAGTGTTGAACGAGCAGAGACACTTGGTTGGAAAGGTTGTCATTCATTTTATCTGTATGAGAATACCCTGAGTCAAGATGGGTATTCATGGCAACAGGTGATTGTAGAGATGAG
Source organism: Artemisia argyi (assembly GCA_030686995.1). NCBI lineage: Eukaryota > Viridiplantae > Streptophyta > Magnoliopsida > Asterales > Asteraceae > Artemisia > Artemisia argyi. The sequence continues at coordinate 154,034,872 of CM060685.1, forward strand.
TGATCCACTGATGACAAAGGCTGATTGATCGGCAATGTACTGGTCATGAAAGCAAGTGATTCATTAGTAGTGGTTGGATTGAGCTTTTCTCTTAGTTGACGATCAAAAGCTGCATGTTTCTCATGTTGTTGTAAGTAGGCAAACAGCTATTCATAGTTGGTATTCCTCAGTCCTTTGTTGATTTTCACTGATGTGACAAAACGATCCCACTCGGGTGACATGTTGTTGACAAATTTAGAGTTGAGTTGGATGTTAGGCATTGTCATTCGGATCATTCTCATGTCATTGACAAGCTTGTGAAATCTGACATAGTAGTCGGTAATGTTTTCACCAGGATTCATCTTGAAATGCTCAAATTCATCATACATCTGTGACTCACGGTCTTCTTTGGTCAGCTCCAAGCCAGATAGAAGCATTTTGACGTTGTCCCAAACAGCTTTTGCTTCAGTGTTGAAATTGATTAGCTTGTAAACATCTTTGGGTAAACCTTGTATCACGATGTTGGAGGCTCGAATATCTGCATCATATCGCTTCTTTTCAGCCTCACTGAGGTTATTGTAAGTACGTGGCCTGTCAATTCCATGGGTGACAGTTCCATCATCAGCAGTGGAGATGACATCCCTTGTTGTACCCATCTGCAGGGGACCTTCATCAATTGATCGCAGAATGTTTTCACCATTTTCCTTGCCCCGACAGTAAAGTCTGATTCTTTATGCCCATGATTCATAATCAGTCCAATCGAGCATAGGAGGTCTAGTATCAGACCCTGCAGCTTGAATATCGTCAGAGGTAGTTGCCATGACAAAGTCTTCAAACGGGATTTTACAGCTCTTGTGACTTAAACAGAGAAATAATTCTTTCTAGGGATTTTACTAAAGTCATCAAAAGAAACCGGAAGATGTACTCAGCGAATTAGACTTAGAGAGAGGTATCGGATGAGTCACAGTTTGTGCTAAGTGTCAAGTCGCGACAAGTCAAGTTACAATATATCCGATTGAAATTAGTCAAGTCGTAAGAATTAACTCACAACATCAGATTACAATCAGATTAATCAAAACGACTTAAGTTGCAACAAATCACCAAATATAAATGATTAACCAATCACAATAACCACATCACTTAGTTAAACGCTAAAAGGTAGAGGTAATCGCTAGTAGGAGCAAACCGCTATCTTCAGGTAATCACTAATCTGAGGTAATCGCAGAGAAAAGTTAACCGCTAGATCTGCCAAGGTAACCGCTAAATGGAGCAAAACGCAGGATGAGGTAATCGCTAGTGAGATAAACGCTAATCTTGGCAAACCGCAGGATGAGTTAATCGCTAACCTTGGTAATCGCTACCACTAGTCGCTAGATTAAATCGCTAATCACAACAGTCCAAAGCCGTCACTATCTTGCGTTTTGTCTGTATACCCCAAAGTAGTAATCACTAACGAGCTAACCGCTAACTTTAGTAGCAAACCGCTACTAAGAAATCTAAAACAGAGGAGGTAACCGCTAGTAAGAACTCGACCCTTAATCAATCACAACTTCAAACCAAAGTATGATATAGCATATCCAACTGAAAAACTATGTAGTTCTAACACCAATAATCACACAAGTACACCCATAACACATTATATAACACTAGAAAGATCAAACCAAGATGTTTTCAAAGAAAAACTCTTCTAACTCACAAATACCACAAAATACCACACCAAATCCGATTCTTCAAGGCTCTAAGATGAAACCTTGGCTCTTGATACCAATTGAAGGATAAACACTAAGTCCCAAACATGTAAATCATAGTGGTATTGTGGCGTATGAATAAGAAGAGTAGAAAGAAAATGGGAACCTTTAGAGAGAATGAGAGAAAATGTAAGATATTAGATTAGATGAAGTGAAAGGTCCAACCTCTCCCTTGGTGGAAGAGGGGTATTTATACTTACAACATAAACGCCCTCTACAGGGCTGTGGATCAGGCATACAGTGGGTAAAGACTCGTCCTTCTTCCACGGTGTTACTTAAACTAATACTAACTAATAAATAAACTAACTACGAGCTAACTTAATGCTATTACATCATTTAGGTGACCGAGTCTTTTATAGGAATAATTGTATTCCTAACAATGGTGATGGTAGTTGTGGAGTTGGGCGAAAATGGTAGCGGCACCGGAGAGAATATGCATATTCAATGAAGAAATGTTTTACATGTGCGGGTTTTAGTTGGGGTATTGATATTTGGTTATTTAATTTGACGTGATTTGGTGGCGGATGTGGCTGGGTAAATGAATAGTGAAGATTGGATGGAGGATGGAGATGGGCATGGTGCAATTTTGATATTTAAGGTTTTAAAATAAATGATGAAGATGAGACAGAGGATCAAATTTGGGTAAATGAGTGGTGTTTGGTAAAGAAAAAAAAAAAGTCAACGTATACATCTGTCATGAGTGTAGAGTTATCTTTATTAAACGGAACCAAAAGTATTTAACAAGTGACACATCAATCAATTCTCGTACTGATGTATACAATAGAAAAATTAATTGACTTTTTAAATTTAATAGGAAAATTTAAAATTAAATGCTTACAATATTAAAAAGTGATGATTTTTCATACCACTGGCTCAAAATTATAACAAGGCGTGACTAAAATTTGATAGATAATTTGAAACAACAAATTCCCCTAATGAAGTATCAACATGTTGGAATTCAAAGCTATTATCTTTTAAAATATCTAATTAAAAATATTTTTGGACATTCATCGAAGTGGTTGTCCAAATGATACCATGTACGAAAAGGAATCGATTAACACACTCTCATTTTTTATTTGTACACCCAAATGTACAAACCGATAAAGAATCATATAATAAATATACAACTGTTGAATGATAGACTAAAGTATGCAAATAAAAAATGAGAGTGTGCAAATCATCTCTCAATATAAAATGGTACATAACATATGAATTTTAGTATGCGATAAACAAATAGGACTTGATTTGCACACTCAAGTTTTTGATTGAGACACTTATTTTATTCATAACATAGTTGTAAAATATTTAAAGTGTGTTTTGTATACTTATATATTGAGTGTCCTAATCAAATTATAGAGTGTGTAAATCACCTCCCTAAACTAATACATATGTGGCACAAAGACATAAAATAATTTTTTTTTTTGAAAATCAATTACTACCTCCATCCCAAAATAATTGTTCTCATTTAACTTTTTAAAGTCTTAATTTCTCAACTTTGATCTTTATTATTTTTATATGTATTATACAATAATTGATGAAAATTATACTATTGAAAAAAAATTAAAAATCCATTCATTTATATATTTTACATCAATTATTATATAACACAAAAAAAAATTAATATCAAAGTTAAACAAAAATAGACTTTAAAAAGTCAAAAGAAGACAATTATTTTCAGACAGAGGGAGTAATTTCAAACCAAACAACCAAATACAAACACAAACATCCACTAGCTTAACATCGTTTATATAATAAAGGTTTTACATCATTTCGGAGTTTTTTTGACAAAACAATCTTAGTGAGAAAAAAATTGGACCAATAGGACTGCTCGATTATGACACATAGGCGAAATCGAGTAATATGATTGGCTAATAAAAAGCCAAAATTGAATTGATTTTGGTTAAACTTTAATAAATTTGGTGGTCAATTTGATTGAGGAAAAAAAACACATAAAAATATATGTATCAAATTTATAAAAATAAAAACTTAAAAAAAAGAGGAGGTAATTAATAAAACATTAGTGGTTGAATTTCAAATATATTATATAGAGTTAAATGTAAAATTATAAATCTCCATATTTTTTTGATAACTGTATATAATAAACAAATAACCCCTTACACTTTATACCCCATACACTTTATAATATGAACTTTGTTTATAATTACATGAGTATTAGTATTGGTTTGAGACTTCCATCCATTAAACTTATAAAATTTTATAAATGTACGAATTACTTTTAATATACGTTAAATACTTTTAAAATAAATATTAGTTTTAAACTTTTATCTATTAAAATATCTTTTTACTATGTACGTTAAATATAAATAAGAACTCATGTTATCATATTTAAAAGTTTAATCTATACGTATACGAGTTTGAATATTAAATACAGTTAAATTATTATTAACGGTAATATAAATTTCAAATTGTAAGTACGAGTTACTATGATATGAAAATAAATATACACGATTGTACTTATAACGACTCATGTAATTATTATTTAAAATTTATATACGGATATTCGGAAAAACATTTTTAAAAAACTTCATCAATGCTCATTATGTGCTACTAAACTCGAACATTTTGTACAACATGATATAAATAGTTAAAATTAAACAACAACATCAACCTCAACATTAACATCTATATCAGCTAAACAAAGTTAAATCTTTCATCTAATAAAATTTTTATAAAATATTAATTGATATTAATATATAATGAAAAACTCATGCATACTTATTAGTTGTACTTATATCATAATTTTATAGTAAACAAAAATTTTAAAATAAATTTGATTTATGTGTAAACTTATGTGATGAAAGAACCTTTTGCCCAATAACATTATAAGGAGGCACGCTCAAGAATCGGTCGATGTCACGGTTGTATTTACAATTTCTGCTAATTATTTTACTTACTTTCGCACATGTTAATGCTCTAACTTTTTAAAATATACATAAGATTTTATGTTTTTAAACGATAATACTATGTAATTAAATTTTTCTGGAAAAAAAAAAAAAAAAAAAAAAAAAAAAAAAAAAAAAACCGTGTATGCATAGTATTATAACTAGTGATATTTAATGATAGTAGACCAAAAAAGCCATAAAATCATATGAACGCCTAACATTAAATGAATAGATGATAAACGAAGTAACATAAATGTTTGGATATATATTGCAAAATCAAGTAATCAACCAACCAAAGTTCATTCGACTTGTAACATATGTCGGGCCTGTTCGGTAGGCATTCATTTAGAGCATTTTTTTTTTTTTTTTTGAGCTGTTAGTTTTTTTATATAAAAATAATCTCCTGCAAAATAAGTATTGTTTAGATACATTAATTTTAAGTTTTTATTTTAAGCAGGCGGCTCCAAAATAAAAAGTGTTTTATGAAGATTTTAAAATATTCCGTAGCTGTTAAAACACAAAATTACTGATATGCCCTCCAACCATATTATATATATTTCTTTTTATGTAATTTTACATCTTATAATTACACTTTATAGCTAATTTATCAAACACTTTTATTGAAAAAAATACACAGCTTGTATCTTATGTTAACAGCTTATAACTTGCAGCATATAACTTACGGCTAGTTTTGCGAAACATAGACATTAATTCTGAGAATTAATTTACGTGACTATATATTTATACAATTTGATTCACTGTCAAATACATAAATTCGTCTACTTTAACGTGTAAATAAGACTAAATGGATGAATTTCCTTCCACTTGACCTATTTTGCTTGGAAGATTTTTTCGAGCAAATTTTGCTTGGATGATTGATGCTGCTACTTGCTAGGACGTTATAGTACTTGATAACTTCTTTAATTAATAAGCTTATCGCAATCGCAAGAAACAACCGTTTCTACAATAGAAAACAAATAGTGGTCGAAAAGTAAGAGTACAATGTATATAAGCTGTTTATACTTTCTCGATGGGAAGTGATACTTACACCACTTTTTTTATGCGTACACCACAATGTTACATCATTAATGCACATGTTACAACATGCTATATGCATATTTGTGGTGTGTACATCAAAAAAAGTGGTGTAAGTATCACTTCCCTTTCTCGATATACAAATAAAAGATGGAAAGGGATCTTTTTAGCAGTTTAGGTTATCAGGGGGACGTCAAATTTTACTTTCACTTATACGCAATTTAACTGATATTTCAGTGGCCTTTTTTTTTTTTTTTTTTTTAGTCATCGTAAGGCGTTCACTGAACAAGGTTTGAACAATGATTTCTTCTTACATTAACAAGCCGTCTTACCACTAATGACTAATCTATCGCGGATATAATATTTTCTCCTATAAAGGTTTATTAGAGTCTCGGGGCACAACTATTTGATTATACGACCTTATATTGAAGGGGCGTTTGTGCACACTCTTATTCTTTTTTTGGTACACATTAATCTGTGTAATAAACAGTTGCACATTTATTATATGTTGTTTCTACAAATTATACATTTAAGAATATAAATAAGAAATATAAATGTGGCAATTAATTCCCTTAATACTCAGCATGTCCGTTTAAAAGTTGGTAAGAAGACCAATTCAATGTTGTTTCTATCAAGATATTATAAAATTTTAAAAGTAACAAAACATCGCTATTTAGGGTCAACGAGCTAAATTAAGTAATTAACGGAGAAAATTTAAGCTACCCATAAGGTAGTCTACCCACTATGAATTAAAACACAATAAAAACACAATTAATGATTTGTTGAAGGAAAAAGAAGAATATTATTCATTCTCTCCCAATGAATCTAATCTTTATTAGTAACAAATAAAACTCGTGAAATTCACCACCATTAATTAAATCCAAAGAATACCTAACTTTTGGTCCTGCACCAAGATTGAAATTAATTATCCTATATAACATTCCTCAGGAATGTCACATCAAAGCAATGTAGCAATGCAGCTACAGTTGCTTTGTGAGAGGAGCTACAGTAACTAACGGTTGTTAAGTACTTAACGGCCGTCAAGGTTAAGTACTTAACGATCGTTAACTTTTTTTTTTTTTTAATTCCACCTGCAATGGGTCCTTCGTCTTAGAGGTTCGTTCCAAATTTAGACCTTATAACTAACGATCGTTAAGTGCACTAACTACTTTGGCAAAACATCCCGCGGCAACGCGCGGGTGATCCACCTAGTTATTACTATCATCTGATAACATTTTTGTGTTTAATATACTCCCAATATGTACAATAGCAATATAGCGGTTTTCATTTGATGAATAAACTCTTCTCGTCGTACATGTCTGCTTTTATATTGCATAAAGTTTAACAATCGTTGTTTACCTTTGGAAGTATTGATTTAAATTTGACTAAATGCTCAATTTTTTTTGGTTCGAAGGGACTAAATGCTCAATTGTTGTTCACCTTTGGAAGTACATCGGCTTGGTGGGGTCTCTTGGACTACACATAAAACATTACGAATCTTGTTTTGACACAGTCAACCTAAGTTAACACCTAGATTAAGACTTGTTTTGACGCAATTGTCCAAAGAACGACTTGCGCGATTTAGAGATACTGGAACAGGTTTTGTTTCGAAGTAAAACCCTTAACTAAAAACTCTCTCGGTGAGGAAATTATTGGATTCTACATAGCATTAGAAAGTTGAATTTAAACGCTTGTATGATCTCTCTTTCTAACTTGTTTTACTCTATCGTTTTGCTAGTTTCTTCCAATACAGCATTGATCAATAGATCACCATGAATAAAAGAATAAAAACAATACACAAAACGATAGAAATTTTCATATCTTCAAGTCTTCAAAAAACTAAAACATAAAAAATATGGAAATATTTTAATTCTTTCGTGTAGTAAATAAAAATAATGATTCTGTATTTTACTATTTTAGCAGTACTGGCTAGTTGACTTGACTTCGAAAATTAACAACTACTATAAATTAAATGTAAGTTGTTGTATGGTTTTTTCCTCGAAATTATGTGGGTTGTTTCTTAACAATGCTCAATTGGTATATTTAAAGGTAACTTTGGTGACGGGTGACCTACCTAGATTTATTCTAATTAATTTGTTTTTCTTTAATCTTATCTACCAAAGGTCTTCGCAGCTTATATCATAAAAGGGTGTTAAGGATGGTTGTTTAAATTTTTTTTAGCACAAGTAAACAATTAACAGCATATGGATGGGAAATCAATCGACTTACTTCGTAGACAGATGTTGGTATTGCTTATTAAGAACTAGCAGATAAGTAGTTTTAAGTAAGCAATATGAGACACACTCTAGTTTGTGTAGGACGTTCCGGACACTGCTATTACATACTCAATTGGTTCACACGACAATTTCATGGTTCACACGACAGGGGTGGCTCATGTTTGTGTGGGCTAAAGAAGTTTTGTAACGAGACTTTTACGATTAAAGAAAAATTGTAACTAAGCCCGGAGAATAGTTAGAAAACATATTTTTGTCATCAGTCACCAAAAAGTTTACTATTCATTTCATATTATTCTTACAATTTATATCCATCAACTTTATATAATCTTTTATTTTGTGTTTGAACTCATAAACTAAAATTTTGCACATAAGATATTGATATTACCCGTCGCACTTCTCTTATTATCAATTACCAAAAAAAAAAAAAAAAAAAAAAAAAAAAAAAAAAACACTTAATTTATCCCCATCAACTTTATCTAATCTTTAGAGCCAAGGGTAAGTTACCTGCAAGTTAAAACTTAACTCTCTGCCACGTCAGTGTCACACCAGCTTTTACCTTTTAACCTTAACTCATCACTTTCCACCATGGTAGCATAACTCACCTATAACTCACGTTAACTCACCTCCACCTTAATTATTTTCAATTTCAACCCCAAATTTTAACAAATATTTCATTTAAACCTAACATAAACATTTATAAAACACAAATTACATTAACTAGTATACTTAACCACAAATTACATTAACTACGATAATTAAACATAAAACATCTTAATTAAACTATGATAATTAAACGTAAAACATCTAGATTAAACTACGATAATTAAACATAAAACTACGAATCAAGAAGATGATTCAGTATGTGTCATAGCCCTCGTCACTCGAATCATCGTTACTCGAATTGTCCTCACTCGATGGAACACGGTCTAATCCCATTTTCCATCGCCATTCTGCTCGATGGTTTCTTCGATCCTTTTTAGCTTTTGCATACGCCTCACGAGCTCTTGCCTGACGTTGTTCCTCCGCTTGAAACTCTAACAACATTTGTATATCTTGCTCGAAGAGTTCTTCATCAGTCAACCCAAAGGTATTGGGTTGGTTTTGAGGTGGATTGTTTGCCGGTGGAAACAGAACTTCCGGTGGAGTGTCTATGGGAATACGGGAAACAGATCTTATGGTGGATTGTCGTATGCGAATACGAGAAACAGATCTTCCGGTGGTGTATTGTAAACCGATTCATTATCTGGTGATGTGTTGTGTGACATTGTTACGTATGACTTGTTTGTGAATTCTGTATGATTTGTATGTGAATTGTGGGTGTATTGTGAGCATCTGAGAATGGCTATTTATAGGACCGTTTTTTGAATTTGAAATTTAAATATATCCCGCTCTGTGTTGTGTGTCTTCACACTACAATGAACATTTTCAGAGAACGCTTTGGTGGGCAAGGCTTCAAATATCTTAACGTGTGGTTCATTTTGAGAAACAGCCCCATATGGAACATATATAGGGATTAATGGCTTTTGTATTTCCGTATCATTTGTATTTGTATTTTCGTATCGTTTGTGTTTGAATCATGCTACAGAAGCATGATCGTGCTCCAGAAATCGAAAAGTTGCGTGCGCTGCCTCAAGACCATCCAGCTATCACAGTCGGTCTAGAAACTCTATTAAGAACGATGAAACAGATCTGCAACTTCATGTCGCCTTGAAGATGGTTAGGGAACAAGTGTGGGAGGATAAGTCATATCTCATCGATAATTACCGGTCTATATAAAAGCTTCATGACTATCGTTGGATGATCTATGTATTCGTATTGTTTTGTATTCGTCATTCGATGATAAATTTTAATTTATGGTATGATTTTTAAATCATAGGAGGTATTTTGTAATTTTTTGCATTTTGGAATTCAAAAAAGTAACTAATATTACAAGGGCCAAAAGTGAAATAATAATAATAATAATAATAATAATAATAATAATAATAATAATAAATAGAACGCAGCTTAACGCTGCGTTAAATCCACAACTCACCACGTTAATCATGTCTTGCCTTTCATACCCGGTAAGGTATAACGCAGTCAAAATGAGGGTGCGTTAAGTTTTAACGCAGGGAGAAGGGCCAAATTCTTTTAACTTCATTTAGCTACATATAAATTAAAATTTTGCACATAAAATATTCATTTAACTTCGTCACAACGCGAAGTCAAAACAACCTTGCTAGACTCAAAATCCCATATTCTTTTATCAATTCAAAGTTTTGTAAATAGGAGGCTTTGAAATATAGCACTATAGCAGCCATAAAGATGAGGCCATAATAAGTATGTGACGAACTGTACTGAGCTTTAAGATATGTAAAGCCTTAAATTTTAGGAGTTAAAAGCTCTAACTTTAGTCAAACCAGGGATGAACTTACATGGGTTCCGAACTGCCGGGTGTGACATGGGCTATATCCGATTTTAAGTCACGAAGTAAAATAAAATTTCAAAACTATTGTTTTTCAGTATGTGCAACCCCCAATAAATATTTTTTGTTACTTTCATTTCTTACTATGTAACTTTACTCAGTTCAAGAATTCTATTATGAAAACACCTTCTTGACAATCTTGAATCCATCCTTGAGTTAAACTACATACGGTTTGCAGATTGAAGTAAATTATAAAGTACGGAAAAACTTTTTTGCGTTAGACAAAAAAAACTCAAGAGAAAAAAACTTAAAAGTTATGAATATATTAATTTAAATCTAGTTTTAGAACCACGTACTTGTACGTGGATTAGGCAGATAGAATAATGGGTTATAATATTTTAATAACTTTGTTTTGAAGTTGAATATTGTAACAAGTCATAAATCCATGGTTTTGTAATGTTTAAGATTTTTTTATAAAAATATATAGATTTTTTAATACTTATATAGTTATAATACCCGTATACGCATGAGTTTTTACATAAGTTCTTCATTATGTTGATATCGATTAATATATTGTATAAAGTTTTTTTTTTTTTCACGAAGGTTTTGACATTGTTTAACTTGCATGGTCTTTAGGTTGATCTTGTTTAAGTTTAACTATTAATTTTATGTTCTAAACATTATGTGTATTTAGTAGCACATAATGACCTATGTGTCGTTGTTATGTAGAATCTCGTATATTTTTATATCACAACAACCGTGGTGCAATGACTCAATTATGATATTTATATTCTTGTTAATGATAATTTAATATGATTTTTAAACTCGTGCAGACTAAACTTATAAAGACTAATAACATGAGTCGTTATTGAATGCAAGTAGTTAAAAAGGATTATTTTGTCAGATATGTTTACCTAATCTCATAAAAAAAATAACAAGAGTCGTTCGTATATAAATTCTCGTGTATTCATATACATTTCATAGCAACTCGTGTTTTCCTTTTAATATTTATAATTTTATGCAAATACATTAATTTAATATATATTGATAATAATATTTATAAATAACAATAACATATTGTTATATTTTGTTTATAAAATATAAATCATATGGGGTATAAAGTATATGAAAATTTTATTAAATGTATAATGTTATCTAAAATATGAAAATCGATAAATATACTTAATGTTTATTTAATTTATTTAAAATTTAACAACGAAAGACTAATATTTTACCACTTTCTCTATAAGGGTTTTTTTTTTTTTTTTTTTTTTTTTTTTTTTTTAACGTATTTAATTAATTAGAAAACATAGAGAGTTTGACCAAATTGAGTTTTAATTTTGACTTTTATCGGCCAATTAAATTGCTCAATTTTATCACGTAGGCAGGATGATACAATTGGTCCAATCGTAAATTGATGGGTTGTTATTCCACTTTGTGAAATTATCTTACTATCTTCGTACCAAATAATTGTCTCTGGATAAAAAAAAAAAAAAAAAAAAAAAAAAAAAAAAAAAAAAACATAATTTAAGATAAACATAATTATTATTGTTTTTTCTCATTTACTTTTTGCAGAATGTTTGTTTTACAGTTTTACCCTTAACTAATTAATTAATGTTTTTTTTTTTTTAATTTGTAATGATAATTTCAGCGCAAGGGTAATTATGTAATAATATTGTAAACTCGATCAAACTTTTTTATTTATATTTGGTAGTGGACAAATAAATTGATATAATCCAAAAAAGAAACATAGGACTATTAGTTTGGCACCGAAGTAGTATTATATAAGGGGTTTTCTAACTTGTATCCCGTGATACAAGTTAAGGACATCTAAAAAATATACTAGTTGCTCAAAAAGTATATAAGTTGTCAAAAAAACATACTAAAAGGATGGCAAAAATATACTATCCTTTTTAAATAACTGATGTACTTTTTGAGCCGCTAAAAACCCTTAGTGTAAGAGATGTGAAAGGACAAATTGGTCTTTTTTATTATTCCGCGTCGACGACGTTGTACATGAAAATAAGTCCAAAACATCACGTGACACCACCACCCCTCTATAAATACAACCAAAAATCAGAGTAGAAAGTAGAAACAACAACAAATTTTACATAAATATTTTAGAAATGAATACTAGTATGAAATTGGTTTTCATCTTGATAGCAATAATGTTCTTAACCACAGCTCGTGCCGCACCAACAGCTGCCGAGTGCAAGGAAGAGAGAAGACTTGGTATTAACGAGTGCAAAAGTGTAGTGTATGGAAGGTCTCCATCAGCTTCTTGCTGTCAACGAATTCGGGTTGGCCATGTTGAGTGTGTATGTCCGGCTGTCACACCTAAGTTGGCTGCACTTATTGATGTCAATCGTTTTATTAGACTTATTCAAGGTTGTGGACGTAGAGTACCTCGTCACTTCAAATGTGGAAGTAAGTTTCTAGTTATCTTTTTTTCTAATCTGTTGTGTACAACGACGTTTGATTTATGACTTATGATTTTCAACTTTTCAGGTATTACAACACCATGAGGGTGTAATGAATATGGTAGAACAAGATTATACTAGATGTCGTGATCTTATGTTGAGTGCAGGTGTATTTAGGGAATAATGGAAGGAAGATTTAAAACGTGTGTCTACCTATTACGTACTGTAATATCTGTATAGAATGAGTTTTTATGCCGTATGTACTACTAGTTTCACTTGTGTATCATCAGAAATAAAAGCGTGATTATAAAGCCAATTAGTATTTGGTCATAATGAACAAACTAAGCAAATTAAGGAGATGATGATGATACTTTACATAATCACTACATATGCTTCATGTGGAAACACGAAAGCACGAGTAACATTACAGCTTATTAGGCTACACCAACGGGTATAATAAGGGATACAACGCATGGTTTCATTTAGTTAGGATGCACCATATCAATCTTAAGATGGGTGAGCTATCTAGCATATCACTCCATTAATCTTCTTCATAGAAAATCATGAAGCGCCTAGCTCGGACTTAATGTTTCATTAAATCAAAAGCTTTCATTTAACGAATTGACGAGACTATCATTGACATAATATATGCATAACAGTTGGATTTAATTTAAAAGATGGTATCCAGGACTTATCGCATTGTTTTGTTATATGCAAAATGACATACATGTTTGGATGGATGTGTGCCAACTGCCAAACTTTTGTTTTTATTTCTTATTATATATAGTTGTTATTTTTTACTGTATTAGATATACTTGTTGCATACTTGACTAAAACACAAGATGTGACAAGAAATTGATACACAAGTTCACAAAAGCAAATAGTTTAGACAAAGGGACGCGTTTGATAATGTTACAAGCATAGTGGTGGTGGTCGTGATGATGCTGAGTGCTAACTATGCCAGAAATGAACCTGGGAAACATGTCTAACCAAAAGCTGCCTAAGGTTTAACTGTTAGCAATGGACGTTTGCAAATTAGCTTTACGAGGAATATCCACTCAGACGGCAATCATCAGAGACATCGAACAAGCATTTTGGCTCATTAAAAGATATAGAAGATTCAGTCCTTTAACAAAAAGCACAAGTGTTGACTTCTTTTGGTGATCTTATTTTAATAGAAACTGGCTTTTCATTACTCAAATACAATAGATAGCAACACTTTGAAACATTAAACGAATTCAGGGTCTGGCCAGGACTTGGGTCATCAATGTGAGGCTATTAAAACATCTCTGGACCTTTAGGCCATGAAGTTTAAATGCAAAAGATGAATAAGAGCAAAATATCAGGTCTGAGACCAGATAACACACCTAAACACATCAGAAACTGCCTAAACAGGACACTCTTCTTAGAGACGCGCTGGTGAAAACTAGTTAGGACAAACTGAAAAGATTACCAAACAGCGTATGGTTACCGTACAACCATGAGCCATTAGCATGCTTAACAACATATATATAACATATAGACAAAAACTCCCTACAATCACTAGGCACAATAGGGAAAAAATTCAAACCATGGCAAAGCTTCAATTACAAAAAGTGCATATCCGACATGAAGGCCGAATATTGATGCTAATTTCTATGGAATGAAAACAACACCAACTATTGTTTTTATGTTCAAGAAATCAAAGAATATAAGTAGTTAATTGGTTGACATTAAATATTTTTATTAAACCAACAATAATTATATGAGAAATTTTGAGGTTGCAAAAACACACTCAAACAAGTTACCTAGGTAAACATTTATATTAATAGCACTAAGTAGTTCGATATATTTTTGTTTTTAATAATAAGATACACATAAACCTAATCGCAAGATCGACTTCATATTGTCACTAAACTGAAAGCTTAAAATCAACACTGACTTAAGCATTCAGTTGTTTTCCATTGTGTTCTTTGCTGATTTGTCTTTGGCTTGAATCTCACAACTTGGAGCAAAGCTTGAATCGCCTTAGACACTTGTTTTGTGACTTTGTTGACCTACCAAAGTTGAATTTTGTGTAGCATCATTGTTGTTTTCAAGTTTCAACCCCATGCATCTTACGCACTTGATGGTGGTGATCGATGGTCGAGTTAATAGCCCTTGCCATGGTTTGAAGGCTTCTTTTATGGTTGGAGATTGTGTCGTCTATAATATTTGAACGTGTTTAGTTCATTATCTTGTTCCTTAGACGCACTTTCAAGTCTTTTGATTTCACGTTGTAGTTTCTCCGACTCAAAGATAGTTTGCTTTCTTCTCCTCTTGACGTTCTTCAACAAATGAGGTTTTCCCTCTTGGAACCACTCGTGTGCATACTCTCGACAATCCCAAGACATCTTCTTAAAGCGCTAATTCAAAATTTCATACAAAAGTTGAGTTATACATAGGCTATATTGTCCCATGAATCATTGATGCCAAACCATTATCAAGAATCACAATAACTATATGAACAAAGAATGGTGAACCCTTTGATAACTGATATATAAAACGTATGGGTTACATTTTGATTTACAGACTCCTAACTATATATACTACATGAAACGGTGCATTCACAAAGAGACATGCCGTTTCCTTCTAAACGTTATACCTATATATTCTAAATGTTGTAACCCTAGCTTTTAACCGTTTCTTTCTTGGACTCAGCCCAATACCGGTTTACAACTTCTAAACTTTACATAATACATACTTTACTTTCTAACTTGACAAATATAATACATAAACTAACTATTTTGACACTAAACGACTTCTGTTATGGTTTTGACATTATGAGTTTCCAACATCTCCCCCTAATGTCAAAAGCATCTTCTACTTCAATCTTTCCTTGTTCTTGTTCCATAACACCAATGTTTTGTTGCATGCCACATTTCCTTTCTTCTCTCATGAATCCATCTTGCAAATTTTGAGAATCCAATCGTGTTCCTCTACCAAGCAATCTGCTAGTCCTCTTGACACATTATTGCATTCAACCATGACCTCTCTAATCCCTCCTGGATCATACAACACCTTGAACACACATCGCGTCTTCTCCTGGATTTGCACATGTCCCGTAACACTTTCGGTTCCAATCATTCCAATGCATAGCAACAAACAACAATCAACTCCTTTGTGTTTTCTGATCTTGACCTTCTGATGTATCAACAAATCTTCTTCCCTAATTTTCTTCAATTCAATTATCTTCCCTTCTTTGACCGAACATCCCTCACAAACTCTTCACCATTTTCTGCCATAATCCCAACACATACGAAAGCGCTAACACAAACGCATACAATGATTTTTTGTCTTCTTGACTGCATCACCAACAGCAACTTCCTCTAGTTCTGTCTTTCTCTATTGCAATTCCGAAACAGCCCTCTTCTCTTGACAAACAAATCGGTCTCTCTCACTAATTGGATTAAAAACAGACACAAACCACTAATCCTCTGATGATGATTGGCCATCTCTCTCTTTGTTGAATGAAGAAAACGCAAACTTAAACCTTGATCAAAAAACGATTTGATTCTTTGATTTCTGGATTGCAACAATGATCTTTGATCTTCTTTGAACCATCGGCTCTGATGCCATTTATTGTCCCATGAATCATTGATGCCAAACCATTATCAAGAATCACAATAACTATTTGAACAAAGAATGGGTAAACCTTTTGATAATTGATATATAAAAGGTATGGGTTACATTTTGATTTACAGACTCCTAACTATATACACTACATGAAACGGTGCATTCACAAAGAGACATGTCGTTTCCTTCTAAACGTTATACCTATTCTAAACGTTGTAACCCTAGCTTTTAACCGTTTCTTTCTTGGACTCAGCCCAATACCGGTTTACAACGTCTAAACTTTACATAATACATACTTTACTTTCTAACTTGACAAATATAATACATAAACTAACTATTTTGACACTAAACGACTTCTGTTACGGTTTTGACATTATGAGTTTCCAACAGGCTAATAAGTAGTGGCTCATATTATAATCAGAAATTTTTTGTACATAATTACTTCGCACATTAAAATCACTACTTTGAGGATTAATTAGTCATTTTTATGATGTGTTTGTGATTGGTTTTGATATGTGAAGTAGCTAGTATGGATATTAAAATTCTTACACAATTGTTGAGTTGAGTAATGAAGCTGTCAAAGTTTTTGCTTTTCGACATGAGAGGGAGGACCTTGTTGATGAATTCGTCAATGTTCCATATAGCAAAACTCTTAGCACCATCCGAAACATTGAGATTTGGAACCCATGAAATGATGGAGTCGGTCTCTTTATTACAAACCACATTGTAAAGTTTGTTCACAAAAGGAGGCAAAGCGCCATTACGTACACCCCTCATTGGTTCCGCTAACAATTCATCACCATCACCACCTTCATGTCCACTGCTAAAACCCTCACTAATGTCACTCACCACCATTGTTTCATCAACATCAATGCCTTCCATTGAACCAAAGTTTATTTATGTGGGAACTGGAAGTTTCAAGTATACAAATGGATGTGTTTTGTGCTCAATTTATAAGCATTGTGATAGGAGTTTTTGGTACTTGTATCACACTTAGCCTCAAGTATTTGAGGGTATGATATTATTCCTTTGCTTTGGGGTGAGAAATTTGTGAGTTTTGTACTTTACAACAACTTTTGAAGTTAAAATCATTAATTTGATTATATTTAAAACCAATAAGCAATTAAGTTGACAAAGTGAATGATATGTATATCGTTAAGTATTATTTACCATTTAAGATCGTTAGGAGACATATTAAAGACTTGACCGGATATATTTTCATGGATCGATGTGAACTTAAATAGTATCTAGAATTTTAAAAAGTTGGTAAATAACGATATAGTATTAGTCTTATAAAACAAGTTAAGATATTGTAAACATTTTTTACCATTTTTATTTCAAGAGTGACTTTTTAAACGTACTAATGTAATATTGCAAATTATATAATGGCTTATTGTCTTTACACTCCATATGTTTGGTGTTTACACTCAATCATCATTTCCCAATTATGCTACTTGGCAAGGGAGTTATACTTTCACTGAATGGCCCCACCCCACGCGCGAAGACCCCTGCCCTCCACCAACACTCACGCGCAATGCACGGTTTCCAAGCCATTAATAGGTGGTCTAACCACATATCGGTTTTGCAATTAATCAGGACCCACTATCATTTATAAATGGAATGTTGCAATTTAATTCCACCAGATTTTGTTTGTGTTTGAGTAAAAACAAAAAAAATGGAACGTTAAATATGGAACGTTGCCAAAAAAAATAATAAATAAATAAATAAATAATAAAAAAATAAATCATAACACCCCACTTTATTTCTTTTATAAATACCCACAAACCTCTATTTGTTAAACACAATCTCAAACAACATATATCTCATTCCTTTTATTTTCCAAATGAATTCCGATATAATTATGTTCATCGACGCAGAAAAAGAACGAGAAGTTACAAGTCGGAAATTGAATTTTATTGCAAGATCGTTGTCGTTTATTAAAAATAGACGAAAAGCAAATCGCCCCGCGATAAAACGCCTTCATCGAGATCATTATGGTGCTCATGAATGTTTAGTTGACGCCTATTTTTTTGAGAACCCGTTCTACGATGAAGATACTTTTCGAAAGAGGTTCCGAATGAGTCAAACTCTTTTCAACTGGATAGTTCGGGAGGTAACTATTCATAATCCATTTTTTAGTAGTAATGTTGATTGTACCGGAAAAGAAGGCATTTCAGCGTTGATGAAGTGCACCTCCGCGATTCGTCAAATGGCATATGACGCGATTCCTGATGCTTTTGACGAATATCTGCAGATGGGTGATAAAACTTCTCGTCGGTGTCTTGATCATTTTTGTAACTCTGTTATGGAAATTTTTGGTCCAAAGTATTTGAGGAAACCAACTATGACTAATGTCATAAAGCTTTATCAACATCACGAAGAAATACACGGGTTTCCGAGTATGTTAGAAAGTCTTGACTGTACAGATTGGGAGTGGTTTGGTTGTCCGAATGCACACAAAGGTCAATATGTTAGACGTGATCATGGTTCGAATCCGTTCGTTGCTGGAAGCGGTTGCGTCACAAGACTTATGGATATGGCATGCTTTCTTTGGTACTTCTGGGGCGAACAACGACATCAACGTTATGGATAGCTCTCCTTTATTTAACCATCTTTAACAAGGAATCGCACCTAAGATTCCATTTGTTGCTAACAGGGTAACTTACCCATTTGGGTACTATCTTGTTGACGGGATATATCCGGAATTGGCAACATTCATTAAAATGATTCCAGAACCAGCAGATGATGACAACAAGAGAATAAGGTATAAGCAAATGCAGGAATCGGCAAGGAAAGATGTAGAACGGGCGTTTGGTGTTTTGAAGAAGAAATGGGCGATACTTGCCACTCCCACAAGAATCATGAAAAAAGAAAGAATAGTTAATATCATGTATACTTGCATCATATTACATAACATGATTCGGAAAGACAGAGAAAAGGCAATATCTCCCGAATGGTACCCAGCGGAAGCACATCAACCGGATGACCCCATACGATCTGATGAACAAATGCGAAAGGTTATTAGGTACATCAGATCGTCTCAAATGCATCAAAACCTTCGTGCCGATTTGGTCGAGCATTTGTCTCGTAATATTTAATTCCAGTTTTTAATTTAGTATTTATAATTTCTAAGTCAGTGTAATGTTTTTAGGTTATGGATAAAAGTTTTCTATTTTGTATGCATACGTTTTTGTATTTATATTTTTATGTTTACGTTTTTAATTATGTAAGTTTAAGAAAAAAAAAATGGGAGTTATGGTGAAGATGGGTTTCCCTTGCCCATAAAAAGGTGATGAGTGGTGAAGAGAAGTGAGAAAAGAGAGAAAGCTCACGTGGCGCTGATGTGTATGGTGAAAATGTGAATGCCTTACCTAGTAGCCTTATTGGTGTAATAAGAAGACAAGTATTGCTGCAATAAGAAGACAACATGACTCAATAAAAAACCATTTTTTCTCTTTTTTTTTACATCTCAATTATTTCTCTCTCTAAATTCACCTACCATCTCAAACTATTACCATCTCTCTATCTTTTCTTCTTTCTCTTCCATCAACCAACTATAACCATCTTGTCGCTATGGTTTCCGATTGCAAATCCGGTAGGTTAGCGACATTTGAACTTGGATCGGTTACGAAAAGTGGGGAAACCTCTAAACACAAATAGTACGTTTCGGCGTCTGTCACCGACGCATGAGGACATGTGACGACCCCGCGTGAGGACGTGTGATGACCCCGCTGATGGTGAGGAGTTGTATGGCCGGATTTTTGGCAAGTGGTAGTCGTTGTTGTATGGCCAAAGCCGATGATAGGCGGTGATAGCTTCAGATCCACGATGATGAATTTGAGAAGGATGGTGATGAAAGTGTGGTCAGTTAGATTTTGTTGTATTGGTATAAAATAAAGGTTTTGTTGCTAATAATTTGAATATCCTTATAGTTTATTTTTAGTTCGTGGGTTTTGATTTTATAGAAATGAGATGTTGATGTTTATGAAAAATGAACATATGTTTATTTACTGTTTATGGGTGTTGGTTTAGGGATTTGTAAAGGTGGTCGGGTATGGTGAGAGTGGTGGCAGATGGTGGTGGGTGAAGATATAGATGAAGAAGAAGAAATTAAGATGGTTAAGTGATGGTAGTCTCCACTAATAATATTAAAAGTTTTTAGATGGTCCACACTCTAGTAAATGAAAAAGAAATATAACTGTACATTACTACACGAAAGTGACATTTAAATTTACTTTTGTCACAATGGTGAGTATACCACATGACCCAATATAAATTATATAGAGTCATGTAGTATACACACCACTGTGACCAAAGTAAATTTAAATATCACTTTCGTGTAGTAATGTACAATTATATTTCTTTTTCATTTACTAGAGTGGGACCATCTAAAAACTTTTAATATTATTAGTGGACACTACCATCACTTAACCATCTTAATTTCTTCTTCATCATCAATATCTTCACCCACCACCATCCGCCACCACTCTCACCATACTCGACCACCTTCACAAACCCCTAAACCAACACCCATAAACATTAAATAAACATATGCTCATTTTTCATAAACATCAACATCTCATTTCCATAAAATCAAAACCTACGAAATAAAAATAAACTACAAGGATATTCAAATTATTAGCAACAAAACCTTGATTTTATACCAATACAACAAAATCTAACCGACCACCCTTTCATCACCATACTTCTCAAATTCATCATCGTGGATCTGAAGCCATCACTGCCTATCATCGGCTTTGGCCATACAACAACGACTACCACCTGCCAAAAATTTGGCCATACAACTCCTCATCATCAGCGGGGTTGTCATACGTCCTCACGCACCGGTGACTGGCGCCGAAACGTACTATTTGTGTTTAGAGGTTTCCACTTTTCGTAACCGATCCAAGTTCTAATGTCGCTAAACCACCGGATTTGCAACCGGAAACCATAGTGACAAGATGGTTATGGTCGGTTGATGGAAGAGAAAGAAGAAAATATAGAGAGATGGTAATAGTTTGAGATGGTAGGTGAATTTAGAGAGAGAAATAATTTAGTGATATAAAAAAAAGAGAAAAAATTGTTTTTTATTGAGTAATGTTGTCTTCTTATTAGAGCAATACTTGTCTTCTTATTGCACCAATAATTAGGAAATGATGATGGAGTGTAAACATCAAACATATGGAATGTAAACACAATAAGCCTTTATATTTTCCTGTTTATTTAGTAAGATCGACATTAGTCAAATAACATTATCTTTTCCTAAAATGACATGCATTCCATGCAAAGTCTAGAAGTTTTCAAACGGGTTGAACAAATAAACTTATGACCCGTTTGGTTTGTAGATGGGTTTATGATTAGGATTTAGATTTGGATTTAAGCTTGGATTAGGATTTGGTTTTTGATTTGATGTATGAGAGAGAAAATAATATTTAAAGATATATTATACATTAAATTTGTATATTATTTATTTTTTAATAACTATAATAGGCTTTATTATAAACGAGTCGGCCGCGTTGCGGCCTCGCGGGTTTTTTGAATGTAATTTTTTTGCTAAACAAAGCCACACTACCAATCTGTCATCAAAAAAAATTTCTTTTGCCCTTGGTATCTGCCATATGTTTATGATTGGCTAGCGAATCTGGGGTCACAGATGTAACGTTTTCGATCCCGAATGAATTTCGTTTTCCAGCAAACCAATATTACATGTTTTAGTAAATAAGCACATCATATTTTAGCCAAATACAGCAGCCGTTTGTGGATTACCTGGTGTGGTTTCTGTTTGACAACTTTCTGCAGCAGAAACTATCGGGTCACCAACTGGACTGATGGAAAAAAATACAGTTAAAGTAGCATTAGCTTAAGAGCAGCGCAAGGTATGTAACCACTTGCCTGCAACTGATGATCGTATCCAATTATTTTGACCACACAGAGGAACGATTACATCCTTCGCCAACCTATTTTTGTGCAACAAAAGTCCTGCACAGGTAAAAAAAAAACAAAAAAAAGAACACTATTAAATAGATGATGAAACGCTATTTCCAAACCGTTGTAGAAATTAGCATTTCGATGATCTGCCAACGGTTGTAATTGCTTTTTACACTTTAAATTTAGCTTAAGGAGCTACCGGGTCAAAGAGATTAAAATCACCCAAAGTCTATTCTTTAGTACGTTCAAATATTAGGCTTAACAGATAATGATTTGCATATTATTTGTTTGCAATTCAATAGGGTTAATGGTTTACACAGAATAATTTGTAACTTAAAAAGACCCAAGGCTTCACGCACCTGCTTGCATCCAAGGTATCATTTTGTCACCTCTCACAAACTTTGTCAAGCCTTCCTACCGAATTAGATTCCTTGACAGTCTTCTTTGGTGCAGCAGATGCACACTGCATAAGTACATAGTTCATTAAGCTTGATCATATAATAAAGAAACAATCATCATTTTTATAGCAAATGACAAAAAATACCTCAAAAAAAAAATTTTTTTTTCACACTCAGCCTCTACTGCTCTAAGAAGAGTGGCCTTTCACATCAAAACAGGAATGCTTAGCATTTCTATTGGCAGCAACACTTGATTGTAAAGTAGTATCTTTACTCGTACACATACTCGCATAAGCAGAAATAGTAAAACCATCAATGGCCGAAATCTGTGAGACCAAAGTTATAGAAGTACTTGTCAAAGGTCGAAATAATGAGCATTATTATCCATCCTAAGACTAAACATAAAAACTGAAAAATGCCTAATTTTTTACCTTTGTAAGATGATTGGTACGTCTTTCTCGCCATTGCAATGAATCAATCCATGCTAATTTATCCCTTAGATTAACCATTGAATTCCGCCACTTTTAACATCTGCAAATTAACCAAAATCAATATGAAAGTCAATATTCGCAAGTCAACACCATACAGACCCGTAATCTCATATATATATATATATATATATATATATATATATATATATATATATATATATATATATATATATATATATATATATATATATATATATATATATATATATATATTCACAATAGGTCAAGGTTCGTGTCATAATTATGGGCGAACAGATACTGGCTAAATCAACAACAAATGGAAGTTGAGAAGTCAACTTGAGCCTGCAACCATGAGCCACATCAGCAAGTACTACCACCTCTGCTACCTTTTCTGAAAAATAGCATAAAGACGTAAGTGCACGATATTCGGGTTTACAAAAGAAAAACAGTAAACACTTTTAGTTGTAACAAAATCTCTAGCAAAGGCAATATACTTACAGCTTATGTTCATCAAAATTATCAAGTCCTCGCAAGGTTAAGATAGCATGCTAATTACACGTAATCAGTAAATTGGCAAAGTTAAAGTTGCAGGTATTCAAAGGCCAACAGGGTTAATTGGAACATTAAAAGGCTCGATCACCTGCGAAACCAAGAAAAGACGATGATTAGAACTTACATCCGAAATACAGCAATATATTAGAACAACTTCCACTTTTTGTCCCCACTCCCCACTGCTTGGTGAAAATAAGACTCATAGTACTCATTGAAGTACTTGCACAAAGACATTCAGATAAGTGACATTTTTTCCTCTCATTAATGATATGGCCCTGTTGTTAAACTCGTGAGTGGGTTACAAACAGTTTCTTAAAAGAACCGGTTGTAGCCGCTTGATATAGATATGACCTTTTCCACAACATAACTACATAAACGATAATGGCAATGGTGGTCATTGGGTTCAAATCGTTACCTATTGGTTAATCTATCTCACTGGCAACTCCTACTTTAACAACAATCTATTAAATACTACATAATCCTATAAAATAAAAACGCCTTAAACTCTGTATATTTCGAAATGAAATAAACCCTGTACATACCGTTCAGTACTTTTCTGAAGACATGCCATCCTCTTAATCAGGAGCAAGGGCGAATTCAAGGGCAGTGTTGTCATTAGGACTTTGTATCAATCGCTTTTTAGCACAAAAGTTTCTCATCTGTTGAAACCCACCAATATTATTAGGTTTATTGGTTTTCAATATACCTGTGTGTACTTACCAAAGACCAAGGTCATTTCGTCATCAAGTGTTTGCTGCCATCTCTTTGTTTTCCGACAACCGAACCCTCGAACCTGATATGTTGAATGTAGTTGTGGCCGTGTAATGAGAAAGTGACAGTTATTGTTAAGAAAGAAATAAAAGCATTTTACTATAAGATAGTTATTGGTTTATGAAACATGTTTGTTTGGCTTACTTTTTCGTCTAAGTGTATGAAGCGTAGTCGAGTGGGGATGCGATTGCGCACATTTCTGGTAGTCCATTTTTGATAAACTTTAACCTCGATGGGCTTGTTAACGTCTGTAGGTTTTACCTGCGCGACAACATCATGTTCAATGGCTATCATCTTGCTGCACTTTTGGACAATGAATCAAGGAAGCTACTGGCAGCCATTAACTTAACAAATACTAACATAAAAAAGAACCACATACCTTGAGCACATTGACAACTTCTTTCCAAATGCAATTTTTAAAACAGCTAGGACATACACGAATATAATCAGAACACCACACATCGTATACAGCCGCATATGTTGATATCCAGGTTTTCCCTCCTCTCTCTTCAATCAAATCATATCCATTTGTGACAAATACAGAATGTGCACATGCATTCCTATCGACCCGTAGATAGCCATTTATTGGTACACATATTAATGTCATCAGTGGCTGCAATACAAACGAAATTCCAAAAAGTGAATGTAAGTAAAATTATGCACAAATCCAATAGTTGACAGTCTTCATTAAAACTACTGTCTGGTACATATAAATAATGCAAATATTCAAATATCTCTATTCAAATTGCCTTTTAAACTACTTAAACAACATGAGTAAGTTGTTTCGCTCCACACTAAATAGCAAAATATTATAAATATCTTTATAAATGTAAAGCGATTATCTATTGCATAGAAATTCAACCTTTAATGAGCAATACCAAACCAAAAAAGAAAGGTGTCTTCCTTGTACATACTGCTATTTAAAAATGAGAATTCTATGAATAGCTTATTCAGAACAACCTGGTTCATTTGTAGCTGATCATATATCTAACAGTCAATAGTTTATGTAAGCTCAAACTTACAAACCGTTTGTCTATTGTAACAAATTGCGAGAAGACTGTTAAAGAGGCATTTGGGAAAATATTTTGAACAGGTTATGCTTATCTACAAAACGACTTATAGGCCTATGTTGCTTTAAGGAGGTGTTTTGGTAAGCTTAGTAATGCAATTTATGACTTTAGATTTGTTAAGAGTATCTAAACAACCAGCTAGCTTATAAGGAGGGTTTTCGGCCCCAATAAGTTTTTCTATAAAAAGTCACGATACAAACGCTTATCTAAAAAGAACTATACAGTCATACACTCATAAGTGAATTAGCAGTTAAGCACAAATTTTTTTGAAAATAATAATTATTATTATTAATTATTAAATAACACCTACTAACAGCATGTGGAAGTAATGTTTGGGCTTGATACTCACATGTATATGAGTGTATGGCCTGAATACTATAACTTGCCATTGTGATTTATAGATTGTAGTTTTGATCATTGCATATCAATGTCATAGGTAATGAATATAATTAGGCAGCCTAAGTTCTACACCTCATGGGCTTTTCCAAAAACAAATGTGTGCGTAAGCCGGTAAAATAAACTAATCCAAACACCCCGTTAATCATTTTCCCAGCACACCAAAACAGAAGTTAGATCCGAAAAATGCAGAAAAAAAATAAAAACTTACTTGGAAACATTAACAAATCCCGACTAATAATCCATCCAAGCAATTCCGGCCTTGAGACATTCAATTCCTGTAAAAACCTGAAAAAAAATTAGGGTTTCATGTTGCATACTATAAAATAACGGAAAAGTAGAGAAAAAGCCTACGTTGATGGTTCTTTTTTTCATCAAACTAAATTCACTTACTAACTTACTTCTATCAACCACAACCCAAGGTTGATCAATCTCGTGCCACAATATGAGACGGAGACGAAGTCAGTGGGAACTATCGAGATTAATTAGTCAGATTTAATGGAGAAGAGGGTTCTGGAGTTTATGTGTGTCAGAAAGTCATCATTTTCTGGATAACCTACGCTATATCAATGGAGACGGATCAATAATAAAATAAACAAATGGGCTTTGGATCACTTTATAGGCTGCGAAAAAAAAAAGAATCCAGCATTGAATATTGTTCATAGAACGACAGCGTTTTAAATGCTGTATAATATATATAGTAATGAAAAAATAAATAAAATAGGGTAAATTGCAAAAATGGTCACTAACGTATCACGAAATTGCAAAAATGAGATCGAGTCATAAAGGCATGCAAATGTGCCACTAATGTTTCGTAAAAATGCAAAATAGCCACCGAGAGTGTTTCTCCGTTAGTTTTCTCATTAAGTGTCAAGTCATCGAGGGTAGTATTGTCATTTCACAGTTTCCCGAGTACTAAGTATACGTGTAATTACACTGTAGATTGAAGGACTAAATTTGCAATCGAAAGTTTCACTTTTTACACACTTTCCAGTAATAAAATATGACCGTTTCATCACATTATTTCACACTTTCCAACATCCGGTAAAAATATGGTCTTGATTTGTGACTGTGGGAAACAAGCAACAATAAAAAAAAGCTGAAAAAATAGGAACCCAGGATGATGATTCTACTGATGTTGTCCTTCATGTGGGTTTATTAGATGGACGGATCCTCCAATGTGTTTCCGAGCAGTCGCTGTGATTCCTGGTTTGTTAAGGGTGAGGAATGAGCTTCAAGAAGAGTTGGAGGAGCAGTTGAGGTTGATGAGGGAGAAGGATCAGCAGTTGAAGAGGCTCAACAAGTTGTTGCTTATAAGTTGGATCTTTTTTTTTCATTGTCTTTAAGTTGGTTTAGGTTGGTATGTAGGTGTATTGATATCTTTCTCGGTTGGATCATCACAGGGCTTAAGGTCATCCCTGGTTTGTATAATTGTATTGACCGTATCATGTTAATAAAAAGTGTTTGATTTTGGCATTATAGTGGGATCATCGTAGTTCCTTGTTGTTATTATAATAAAACCAATGTAGTCAATAATGTTCATTTTACTTGCTGAATCACTATGCAGCAAACTTGGTTTCTGGTTCCTTATCAACTTTGACCAACTAAAGTCCAAACAAAGTATTAGAATTGTGCAGAGCATTATGCAGTAAATGATGATTGTAAACCCAAATGAAAACAAATACCATTCCTAATTATATGATGATGTCAAACCACAAAGTCTTAGAATTGTGCAGAGCATTATGCATCAAATGATGATTGTAAACCCAAATGAAAACAAATACCATTCCTAATTAATCAAAGTCTAAAAACAAACCAAGTACAAATTATTGTCTAGAAGACAGAAACTCGGTTACATAATTCATACACTCATTGTGTTAAAACACACAAACAAATAACCAAATAAGTTTATTGCACCATCACAATGGTGGTGACTCACTTGTAAACCTTGCTTTTTCTCTTCACTCTCTTCTTGCTTTGACCTCCACCATTCCTTGTTGATTGTGATACCTCACTTGCTTGTGTTCCAAATGGCTGACTTGGCCCTGCTGCTACCTCAATTGCTTGTGTTCCAACTGGCTGGCTTGGCCCTTCTCTCACCTCTGTTACAGAAGATCCCACTGGCTGAGTAGTTCTTTCTAGTACATCATCTGGTACTCCTTCCTTTCTTGTTCTCTTTTGGGTGTCTCTTCAACCAGTACAAGCCCTCTTATTGTGACCCTGCCCACCACATGCACCACATTTGACTGTCTTGCCCCTCTTTGATAGCTTCCCATTTTGCACCATTGATTTTTTCATAATCTGTTCAGCAATCTCATCCTTTGACACTCTTCTCTTTTTTTGTGGTCTTCCAATTGGAACATGGTGGTGAGGTGGCTTTAAGTTGCTAGGAATATTGCATTTGGGCCAAAAGCCTGGACCTGCAATTCCTTCAACTTCTACTGATACATCTCCTTCTATGTGGTTAACCAATAACATGGGGACACATAATCCTCTGGGATCGCAACCTGGTTGTCAATTTTGTGTTTAGCCATGTCGTTGATAGCTGCAACAGCATGCTTATATGGAATACCAGTGAGTTCCCATCTCCTACATGTGCATTCCCTTTTTGGCATATTCACAACACATTGGTCACCCCAATCACCCTTACAATGGTGTGTATCCCCCCACCCCATAAAACATTATAATCATTTGCCTCATATTTGACATCTTCTAAAATTTTAGTTGCTGTTGGGGTTAAGGTACCTTCACATCTGTCTATTACATGTTGCACACTAACAATTCTCTTTGTAAGATACTCCCTGATGTATTTGAAACAACCAATGATTGGTTGATCTCTGCCGGCCATTAACTTGCTATTAAACGATTCACATAAGTTGTTAAGAAGGATGTCACATTTAGCTCTCCCTGTATATAATATATCAATATCAACATCATTTTTAATCTTGTTAATATTACAGATGAAAGGCATAATATGTGTACATTGTACCTGAAAAATGTGACCTTGACCATGATGATGCTGGTATCTTCATTACTAGTCATAAGCTTTATAGTCCGTTGATTTTAGCTCTTTCATTCCTCGATTAAACTCAGGGACTGTTGATGCTCTCGCACACCTCCATAGAAGTTCCTTGATATTCTCTCCCTTGAATAACTGTTTCATGTTGTCATATATGTGTCGCACACAGAATCGGTGTTCAGCAGCAGGAAACATTTCTGCAATGGCTGGTAATATCCCCTATCGAATTGTACAAAAACTAATATATAAATGAGAATTGAATTGGGTTGCAAATAAATTAATTGAATCTACACCATGTTTGTACCTAATGACGTATAGTCCATATTCGGGTCACAAACCCGATTAATGAACATTACTAACGCCCAAGCCCACCACGAGTGGGCTATCATAACAATAATTTGGGCTACCATGCTAACGGTTTGGGCTCACGAAAGCCCAAACCCAAATACATTATTTATGGTCTAGATAAGGATCTCTTATTTATGGGCTAAAGATCCATAGACCGGATAGGCATTATACGTCGAAGAGTGGGGAACATGAAATCTACAAGGATTTCATGCCTATATAAAGAATATCCTAATTCTCATTAAAGGTACGATACATAACCCTAACTCTTCTATACAACCCTAAGACCGATTACTTACTCTCACGCCGGAGGATAATCGTGGGAGACAATCCCACGATAAGCCTAACGGTGTTTGTTTGCTTTCTTAGTGCGCAGGTCTCAAAACATTAAGATCTGATTGGTACGAGAACAGGAACCCAAACAAGGAACGCCCAACTTTTGCATCAACAAGTGGCGCCATCCGTGGGACCCTACACTAAGAACTATAATGACGAAGCACAAAAACTCAAGCCAGCGGACTCCGCAGTTGGAAAAAACACATGGTGACCCCCAGAGGAGGAAACATCAAGATTCGACCTCTAGGCAGGCCTCTGGAACAACCAGTGCGCCTAGTCACCAAGAAACGGGTCCAACTCTAATTCTCCCAGCGGTAGAATTGCCCACAGGGACTACCCAGGCCACCACGATGGCCCCAAGCGCTGAAGATATTCAGCGCACTCTCTTCACTACTCCCCATCAAACGACACCCACTGTGGACAGCACTGTGCCACCATGCGCGCCTAATCGAGATAGGGGACCTAACGTGGAAACAGATGTCCTCGCGGTTGAGAGGGATGTTCCCGAATTCACGCTAAGTAATTTTGTATCCCAAAATTACGAAACCCTAACTGCCCTCATGCAAGAGGAAACAAGAAGAAGGTCAAGTATGAGCCTACAAGCCCGGCTCAACTTTGGCCCTGAGTACGAAACATCTCCATCGCGCTACCAGAAGGAGAGGCGCGAAAAGGATACCCGCCGACTTCCAGTGTTCACTAGAATTGGAAGGAAAGCTGCGGATGATGAAGCATCTGATTCAAAATACTCGGAGGAGCATGAAGATAATGAAAGGCGTACCAATGTCCACGCTTGACTCGGTAGCCGCAGGATCCAGGATAGACTTGGACGGCAACGCCCACCGAGCGAGAGCCCTTCAAGATCTAGCAGCAGAAGAATTCATGATAGGTTGGGGGGACAGCCCTCCCCAAGTGAAAGCCCCTCAAGCTCGGACTACGAGGAAAAACGGCGTAAACGCCGCCAAAGGGCCGACTCCTCCTCAAGTAACTCCTCGGACAACGAGGACAAAGAAACAAGACACTGGAAGTCCAGGGAAAGACATCGCGAGGAAGAAGACGTAGATATATCATATATCCCTTCCTTGGAGGAGGAGGAGGAGGAGGGGGAGGAGGGACGAATGTATGTCAGTCATTTAAATTGGCCATAGACAACATTCACATGTCACATAAACTATGATTGCGACTCGATGTTCTAAAAACCAGTACCTGCGAGTTAGACAAACCACATTATTTGCAATTTACTTAAAACTTTATGTATACATTGCATCTCTTTAACAAATACAAGAGGGCAAAGGTTGATGACCCGGTTGTCCACCACCAGTTTATTACTTTATTGTATGAAAACATATGATACATCCCACAAGCCCACCAAGTACATGTTTAAGGCATCTGATTGAGTGGGCTTTATAACAAACTAGCGGGGTTGCCCGCGCGTTGCGGCGGGTGTGTTTTGTGTTTTGTATTTTGTATTTTGTCGGTTGTACGGTGTAATTAATAATTTTGTTATTTGAAGTATGCATATGTTTACTTAGAAACACAATTTGTTTATGTTTACGGGTTTTTATTTTTTGGCGTTGCAGTTGAAATTTTTTTTGGTTGTTTGTTTTTTGGTATGCATTTTTATTTATTTATTTATTTATTATTTTTTTTTTGTGTTTGGTATTTTAAAAGAAACAAATTTATATAAGAAATTTTTTGTAAGTGTATTATTTTTTGTATTTTTTTTTTTTTTTTTTTAAACAAATTTTCTTAAGGAAATTTATGTTAAAAAAACAAAAAAAAAAAAAAAAAAAACAAAAATCTGTACCGCGTACTGTAGCGACGCAAAAAAAATGTATTATTTTTTGTATTTTTATTTTTTTTTAAAAGTCCAAAATTTCTTAAGGAAATTTATGTAAAAAAAAAAAAAAATTGTACCGATTAATGTAGCGACGCAAAAAAAAATGTATTATTTTTTGTATTTTTTTATTTTTATTTTTTTTTAATAAAAACAAAATTTCTTAAGGAAATTTATGTAAAAAAAAAAAAAAAAAAAAAAAAAAAAAAAAAAAAAAAAAAAAATCTGTACCGAGTAGATGTACTGTAGCGAAGGTTTGGCTTGTAGCGCCTGCCTTTTATATATTTACTAGCGGGGTTGCCCGCGCGTTGCGGCGGGTGCGTTTTGTGTTTTGTATTTTGTCGGTTGTACGGTGTAATTAATAATTTTGTTATTTGAAGTATGCATATGTTTACTTGGAAGCATAATTTGTTTATATTTACGGATTACGGATATATATATATATATATATTTTTGGCGTTGCGTTTGAAATTTTTTTTGGTTGTTTCGGTATTTTAAAAGAAACAAATTTGTATAAGAAATTTTTGTAAGTGTATTATTTTTCGTATTTTTTTATTTTTATTTTTTGTTATTAATTTTTTTTAAAAAAACATATTTTCATACGGAAATTTATGTAAAAAAAAAATTGTACCGAGTACTGTAGCGACACGTAAAAATAAATAAAAGATAAAAAACACTGTAGCAATTTAGTGTAGCACTGTTCATGCTACAGTGAAATTACACGTGTCGCAGTTTGGTGAGTTGCCTGCCTTTTATATATATAGTTAGGGGTGGAAACGAGCCGAGCCGCTCGTAAAAAACTCGGGATCGGATCGGTAAAAAGCTCGAACGAGCCGAGCCTAAACGAGCTCGAGCCCGAGCTCGAGCCTAAATTTGAGCTCATTTAATAATCGAGCTCGAGCCCGAGCTCTATACAAAAAGCTCGAGTAGGCTCGCGAGCCTAAACGAGCCCTACATATTTCTAGTATATATATTGTCTTACTACCCTAAATTCACGCAGCCTTAAGTTATCCTCTCACCAAACACAGATCTAGAGAAAAAAATTCTTCCCTTGTTATATTAACTCACAATTAAAAAAAAAAATGTCCCTTGTTCTTTTAACTCACAATCAACGAATTACAATCACAATTAACCTTTTCTTGTAAACCAAATGCAACAACCAATTTATTCTTGTAGCAAATCCAAACGCAGCCACAGCAAACCAAACAATAGCCTTATCCCTTCACTTCTTTCTTTTGATTAAACAACTCACGAAACACAACTTTCCTATGGTTTTTAATTTTTTATCTACTGAAAAACCAACCACAAAGAATCAAGCACAAGTTTCAGCGTAAGATCTTTGTAAAGGTCTCAGGTAGGTACTCGTTTTACTTGTTTTTGTTTCGTGTTTTCTTTAAACGAAAGAAAGAAAAATCATAACAATTTTGTTATAGGTTTTTTCTTTATATAACTTTCGGATATTTAAACGAAGTAATCTTTCGAAAAAGATCTATGATGTGTTCTTAAAAAAACTTGTTAATCTATTATGATTTATGAAAACAAGTTAAGAATCTGAGATCTTAGATGTGTCTTTTTTCCGTTCAAAACAGTGATGGGTGAAAGTGATGTGGGTTTGTAGTTGTTTGTTAGATACTATCAGAAAACCATTGGCTTTTTTTACTGGTTTTGGAATACCATTGTACTTGTATTAGTGTATATATGAAAATAAAAATGTTTTAACCACTTGTCTTTCAACATATTTAGACCAAGCAAATAAAAAGAATGCATATCTGTAAATCGAGAACTACTAGTTAAAAAAATTTGTGAACATAAAAGTTAAAATGAGTACTTACCAATTTGGACCAAAGACGACCAAGAACAAACGAGCTCAAAGCAAGAGCCGAGCTCGAGCTTTATATAAGCTCATCATAAACGAGCCGAGCCCGAGCCGAGCTCGAGCTTTATATATAATAACACGAGCCGAGCTCGAGCTCAAATAATAAGGCTCGAACCGAGCCGAGCTCGAGCTCGAGCTTTCTAAAATATAAACGAGCCGAGCTCGAGCTCTGGCAGGCTCGGGCTCGGCTCGGCTCGTTTCCACCCCTAATATAGTATAATGACTCCAAAGTCCAAACTACAAACACTTTTATTTCTTCAACTTATGATGAGAATATTCTTTGAGCCAAATTCTTTAAAAGGCGAAGTATCATGAAATTCACCATACGCAATTCGAACATATCACGCTTGTTTTGACAGGATTGGATTGTTAGTTGACAGATTATGTAATACTAGCATATATGTTCAATAGTTGTACACTGTGGGCTAGGTCAAACACACAATGCACGCAAGTGTTGACTTCTTTTTTTAAAACTTTTGGTGATCCTATATTCCTATTTTAACTGGCTTTTCACACAAATACAATAGAACATTAGCAATACTTTGAAACATTAAAAACGAATACGGGGTCTGGTCAGGCCTTGGGTCACTACCACGCTGGTGATACCCAGTTAGGACAAACAGAAAAGAATGGCAAACAGCGTATCATTACCATACAACATAGATATAGACGAAAACTCACTACAGTCACTGGGCACAATACCAAAAATTATCAAACCATGGCAAAGCTTCAACTACAAAAGGTGCATATCCGACATGAAGGCAGAATATTGATGCTAATTTCTATAGAATGAAAACAACACCGACTATTGTTTTTAAGTTCAAGATATTATAGAAAAGAAAAGAGTGAAAAAAGTAATTAACTCTCATATTCAAGCACCAATAACTTCAGTTGCTTCTTCAACAGGCTCTTCAGCGGGCCTATCAATCTTCACTCCTGCATCTTCAGAGTAATCTCCATGAACCTACATATCAAAAGATAGTCAGAATACACATACAACATTAATTTGTGTAGTGCAATACTTACTCGTTACTCTACTAATATCTCCTAGAAAAGTTATAAAAAAAATTGGTGGAAATCAGATTAAATGCTTAGTTTTGTTCATTAGTTTTTGTTCATGTAAAACTCAAAAGTCGTTGCTAAATATCATTTAGCACAAGTATATATGAAGATAAGTACAACAACCTACCTCCATCAATTTGCCAATGTCAAACTTGGGTGCCTTCAAAATCTTGACTTTGCGGATGAAAACGTTTTGCAATGGGTAGATGCTAGATGTTGCCTTCTCGATATCTCTACCAATAGATTCAGGAATGAACTTCTGGACCAACTCCTTAAGATCACAAGATTGAGCTTGGTTCACCATGATCTCCCTCATCTTGCGACGGATCTAATGATATAAAAAAATAAAAGTAAAATTTAACACTGAGAAAGATAAATTACTGTTTACAATTGTATCGTACAAAAATTTAAAGCATTGAACCAATCGATGCGGGCATTGAGTATTTAATATTTATACCTGACGGATTTGGCTAGATTGGGCATAGCAGGTCCTCTTGACCTGGTTAGCCCTCTTCTTTGTGAAGCCAATGCAGAACATCCTCAATGTGTAGTTGTCGGTTGTCTTGACATCGACATGTGCCTCAATCAAAGATTGCCATTTCTTCACAAGTGACCTCAGCTTATCTGTGGTGAAGTCCATGCCCTGGAAGAAAAAAAATACAAAATGAATACTAATACATATGGATATTATACCAAAAATAAATAAATACAAGTTAAATAGCACAACATACCCAGAAATTGGTCAACACGTTCTTCCCTTGAACATCTTCAGCCCTCAAACGGATCTTCCTGTAGGAATGATCCTCGTCATTTTGAAGATCAGCCAACGATATCTCAAACACACGATGTTTCAGTCCTTCTGAAGCAATCTGGTTATTATAAAAAACAATTAAACTTCAAATTCTAAACTCCGATATCACAAACATTATTAAGTATGATTGTTTTAATTTTTAAATACTCAGAAGAGAATCAAATGCAGTTATCAAACAATTCAAAGTGCCCAAAATATTCCAGTCAACTAAGCTCATAGCTCCTTAACTCAAAAAACAGATGTAGGTTGATGGAACAATGAACATAAAGTTCATAGCTCCTTAACTTCAAACTAATTTCAGTAGACTGATAAACAATAATCAATCAGAAAAACAAGCTCAAAACCATTGCTATATGCCCCTGTCTGAACCAAATGGAGATCAATCCCAAACATTAAGTTATTCGAGGGCAATTTTACACGCTAAAATATGCATCCAAACACAAACAAAAACATTACTTATTGCATCAACATATAACATATCTTAACATTCCATCACCTTAAAAAACACGAGTTACATTTTTTCAAATTAATAAAAAGGTAAAATGTCCGTGACGTGTCATGGATGTTTGATGGTCAAACAGACACCCAATGAACAAATCACGGAAGTCTCTTTAAATACAAATTAAAAAGAAATCAATGAAGATAGACCTTTTTTAATTAGTATAAAAAACAAGTTAGATATCAGTCGATATGAAATCCTAAAAAGCATTCATACGGCTACTCTTCGCGTTTATTTAAGTTAACAAAACAATATGAAAAGTCTATAGATACTTATAGACTATTAATTATTGCATCAACATATAACATATCTGAACATTTTGTCACCTTAAAAAAACAGTTACCTTTTTTTTCAAAAAAAAAGGTAAATTGTCCGTGGCGTGTCATGGATGTTTGATGGTCAAACTTCGAGCAATTCTAGCACTCCCGACCGTAGGATCATGGAACTTAAGGACCAAGTCAAGTTTCTTATGAAATCTTACGAAGCTCCTAAGCCTTCAAGCCAAGTGAACAAAATCACTTCTTCATGCGAATTATTTAGTGGTCCCCATGACACTCGTGATTGTGTGGAACTCCCCGGAACAGCGTTTCGTATGTTTTCACTTTCGTGTATTGTATTTTTAAATGGTAGGGGTTGAATTTGTAATTTTTTCATTTTGGTATTCAAAATAGGAACTAATATTACAAGGGCCAAATGTGTAATTTTTTTTTAAACACGTCACAGTTTGTGAATAGTGGTTTTAATTTGGAACTGAAGCAGAGACCCTTGAAGTGTTTTAAGACATTAAAAGAAAGGAGTTGAAATTGAAGCAAAAAGAGTTGAGAATCCGAGAAATTGAACAACGTCAAAATGACGAAGCATTAAGTTCTCAGTAATTGTTGCTGATTATATTAGTTTTTAAATGTTCGTTTCGTTTTAGTTTAATGGTTAAATATTTTATTGAACCAATATGTAGTTTCAAAAACACCCAATGGACAAATCGCGGATGTCTCTTTAAATACAAATTCGAAAATATATATATATATATATATATATATATATATATATATATATATATATATATATATATATATATATATATATATATATATATATATATATAAATGAAGATAGAACCTTTTTAATTGATAAAAAAACAAGTAGCTCGATATGAAATCCAAAAAAGTATTTATACTGCTACTCTTTAAGGCGTTTACTTGAGTTAACAAAACAATATGAAATAAACTATAGATACTTATATAAGAGGTTAAATAATCAAATCCAATAAAGTTCATTTCTTTATCAAATGAG
This sequence comes from Artemisia argyi, assembly GCA_030686995.1. Taxonomy (NCBI): domain Eukaryota; kingdom Viridiplantae; phylum Streptophyta; class Magnoliopsida; order Asterales; family Asteraceae; genus Artemisia; species Artemisia argyi. Next base: position 154,071,831 of record CM060685.1, read on the forward strand.
AAAATTAGCTACAGCAGTTTGCTTCTATTTAAAAACTACAGCTGCTAATCTACAAAAACTCAAATAAGCATATTACAAAAAGAAAAATAAATAGGAAATTACCTTGGTACCCTGAGTACGAGAAACAAGGGTCTTGCCAACATTCCTTATATTAAACAACGATGGAGCCTTGATATCATACCAGTCCTTCTTTGAAAAAGGATCAGCTCTGTTTATTAACAAACACAACAACATAATTCAGAATCATATTTTATATAAAAAAAACACATCTTTATAAATAAATAAATAAAAGTAACTACTTACGCTTTCTTCTTGCCTCCCTTCTTTCCCTTGGAAATTCTCTTGTTCTTCCTGTTTTATATTATAAAATAAATGTTAGTTAAAATCAGTTAATGTGTGTGTGAAAATGAGTGTGTGAAGATGGTGTTACCCGACGGCCATTGTTGCTGTTGCGGATGTTGTGTGGGTGACTGGCTGCTGTGAGATGAAATAGAGGAAACCCTAAAATGGTTTTGAGATGTTTTTATAAGCTGGGCTATATGGGCTTTTCTTTGTTTGGGTTTTGTTTATTTGGGTTTTCTTTATATTATTGGCTTCTCAACTTAATGGTTTTTTTATGGTAGACTAATTAAGGTTGTTGTTCATGGGTTCGGCTCACTTTGGTGTTAGGTTCGAGTTATTTGGGTTGAAATTTTTTTCGGTCACAATCGAAAATCGAGTTGAACTGAATTTAAAGTAGATTAAACTGAATTTGAATTCGGTTCTGTTTTTGGATTAACCTGAAAAAGTGATAACCAAAAATCATAAATTTTTTTTACCATTAATTATTTATATTTTTAACACTAAAAATATAGGAGATAGATTGCAAACAAAATTAAGATTTACAAACTTAAAATTTTTCTTAGATTTCTACCAGAAATTGCTTTTAATGGCTTTTCCTATTTATGTAAATATAAAATATATACTCCGTATATATTTATATGAATTCGGTTTTCGATTCGGTTGATATTTTGGCAAAACCAAAACCAAACAGAAAACCAAATATTTAATTCGGTTTGATTGGGGTTTCGATTCTTGTGATAACACCGGATTATGAACACCCTTGCTTTATGCTTTGCTCAACTTTTATGTTCTGATCGTGTTAAGGCATTTCCAGCAAATATTGGTAGCTGCAAACTTTTAGCTATAAATTTTAGTTATATAAAAAGTAAAATGATATAAAGAGACATATATTTGATTTTAAACTTTAGTAAATAGATGACGAATCTGTTTTAAGAGAATCGTGTTAAACACGCTCGTGCGTCGACCTTTACTGCTTTATTTTAATTCTCGTTATTTAAAATGTGTCTTGTATCTCTACCTCTATTGTGTCTGTATTTAATTATGTGTTCTTTATTTATTGTAATCTGATTTTTATTAATAAAAGTGTATCGGTTTTCCTACAGTATATAGCACGCAAGCCAACTTAGGCAGGGACAGAGCTAGGGGGTTCCCGCGGGTGCCCGGGCACCCTATATATTTTTTCAATGTAGTGTTAATTTTTGGAAAAAAATCGATTTTTTATAAAGTCATCTTAAATGCACCCCGTCCATTCAAATATGTTTCTAGTATTAGTGTTCAATTTTTTTATGCACCCGATCATATTTAATCTTAGTTCCGTCCCTAAACTTAGGACCCCCGTGGTACTCCTTTATATTTTTCAATCCCGTCTATCTAGCAAGACAAGTTGTTGGCCGTTTATTTAGCCTCTCTCTTACATGCAATTTAAACACTCTATCGTCTACTCGACACATAATGGCCAAGCGGAGTCATTCAGTGATACAAAGCCCTCCTTTTACTTGTGATTATTTTATTTCACTTTTGTCATTCATTGACTTAGGCACTATATAACCAGGATTGGCATCCTTTAAGAAAACTATTTATTTTAAAAGACCATCAATCAACTTTGTTTATGTTTATAAACGGGTTTCAAATATGCACATCCATCGAGAATAGAGTTATTCGACAAATTATTAGTAAAAATTTGATGAAATGTCGCTTTGCTAGTAAGTATGGTTAAGAGACTTATAACGATCTAGAATGATAACTATACTCGAATGAGCGTGAGGTCTAGAGAAAGGAAATCTTCCTTTATATCAATTTTTTAAGTAACTTTCTTTAATCTTTATCTTTACTACATTATAATGCATTTAGGACTTTTTTTAAATGTTACGGCTTAAAATTCAAACTTTTTAAATTGTTTGTTATAGAAATATATGTCTCTTGTTCATCCGCATTAAAGTGATGCAGGTTTGTTATAGAAATATATGTCTCTTCAGGCCCGGATTTAAGCATGTGCGGGGTGTGCGACGGCACAGGGCCTCCATTTTCTTAGGGCCCCAATTTTTAGATCTGTGGTGTTACTATAAACTCATTTTTTTGACTTTTTATACAGTAAAATGGTGTTTTAAGGAGTAAATACGTTTTACAATGTTAGAATTTAAGGATCTGAATCGGAGATTGGAGAAACAGAGCTTAATAACATTTTTAATGGAGTATATATGCAGGGATATGTTCCAGCGAAGGGGATGAGACACAAAACCCAAAGTTTTTTGTTTTACTTGTGTAAATTACAAGTTTAACCCTTATAGATTATAGTTTGTCTTTTAACCCATGTTTCTATGGTATTTTATTCATCAATCATCAATCATCACTTTAACATCTTTTAAGAAAAAGTCAAATCAATCAGAAAATGGAATATAAACATGTATTCTGATCCTAAACAATTATCTCAATACGCTATCATCAATTTGTAACAAATGCTTTGGCTATAAGCATGTTTCCAAAATATATGTACATATGTTTACAAAGAAACTCAATGTTAGTCATTTGGACTTAAAGATAATTTTTACAAGTCTTGAAAAATTGAATGAATTATATTAAAATAAAAATAAAAAAATATATAAGATATATTGTAAGACGAACAAAAACGTAAAGAAATTACTATTAAATTGATTAAGAATTTACTGTGCATAATTAGTCAAGTTTATTGATTTTGTTGCACATAGTGTTCGAGGGCCTCCGGCATAATGAGGCACAGGGCCTCCAAAATCCACAGGACGGCCCTGTGTCTCTTGTTCATCCGCATTAAAGTGATGCAGGTTTTTATTCGCAATGTACAAACAATGCATCATGCTTTTAGTGCATTCAAATAAAACGTAAAATGAAATGTATTTAATTCACTTGTAACAACTCATTTTTACAGCTTCTTTCATATACACAAATAATTATTAAAAATGTGTAACTGCTAAATCATTACCATCAATAATGATTATTAAAAATATGTAACCGCATCCAGCCATCCACCATATAAATTCAAACAAACCACTTCATATCTCTCACACACAATTGATTTTTTTAATTTTACAATAAAAGTAGCCCCTCAATATACCCTCACTTTCGCTCCCCAACTCCAAACAACTATAATCGAAACATGCAACAATATCCCATCTCCAAATCAATAACCATCATTGAACATAACCCATCATTGAAATGTGCAGCATAACTTATCTTTAAATATTCAAAACATAAAAGAAAGATCAAAACAGAAATGTTTCAATCTTACCTTCTTTCGGTTTGAACAAGAAACTAAGGAAAAAAATCCTACCCGTAACCCCTTATGGAATCTTGAAGCCGATTTGTTCTTCAAATGGTGGTTGTTCAACAAGAGGAGAAAAGAAATTGTGAACTTGATGATTCGAATATATATGTAAAGTACCTTGGTTTGTGTGTATAAGGATTAAAGCTTAAAAAACAAGGTTGGTTAATGGTGGTGTTGCTTTATTTGATTTGAGAATAGAGGAAATGATAAAGTTTTTGTTGTTGCGATATGTACTAGAGAGAAAAGAAGATGGGATGGTTGTGTGTTTAGGATAAGAGTGATTTAGAGCTCTAGGTGTAGTGAAGAGGCTAAGCCTCTTCATTCGGGCCTCACCCCTGTTATATCACTAAACACCTCAACTTCAACTAACCACAACAAACCCTCCCTCACCAAACAACAAACCTCAACTTTCTCATTAGAGCCCCACCTCTTACACATTTATTTTTTTATTCATTTCATTAAATAAATTAAATTAATTTCACAAATACTAAAAAATAACAAAACATACTAATTTTATTTCATCAAATAAAAAAGTTACAATACGGAAAAAAAACATACGATACGGCACGAAAATAAATAAACCGATAAATACGATATACAACATCATCAATAATTTATAAAGCCTTATAATTATCGATGAGTGATGACTTTTCTTCCCAAACTTGCAATACTTGTTCCCTGACCATTCTCAAAGCGACTTGAAGTTCCAAATCTGTTTCATCATTTCTTAAAAGGGTTTGTACACCGACCATGACTATTAGATGGTCTTGAGGTAGCTCACGTAACCTTTCGACATCTGGAGCACGAGACTCCCTCTGTCGAATAATTCGAGCTATCTCACCCAACAAGTTGTTAATCAACTTAAGTTCATTTTCTTGTTCATTGCGCAATCGGGTAAGTATTCTTCTTTGCACCTCAGCTGGTTGGTTAGCTATAGTGTATGTGTGGAATTTAGTTTCAGTTGTTTGATAATAAGAAGTTGAGTAAAGTTGGTATTTATGCTGAAACTAGCCATTAGATATTTTTATTAGAGAAACTAGCCGTTAAGCATTTTATTCAAACTGAAACGTACACTGACATAACATCACAAACAAAACGGAAATACTTAACATAAACCAACAAACGATACAATAATACAAATGCGATTAATTGATAAATCGGTTCTAGATGGTGTTGCTCTTCAAAATCAACCAAACTTGAAAATATTTGAAATCTCTCCCATCATGGCGTTCTTTGTAAACATTCAACGCATCTTCAACACGATTATCTGGCTCACGTGTTGGCTGCAAATTCAAGAAAATTTCATGAAACTTTTGGCAATCAGTGTTTATTCTTGCCCACTTACCCATTAGCTGGCTTTTGCTACGAGTTGGACCGTCAGATTGTTCATTGAACTTTTCTATTACAACTTGCCAGAAAGGTCCTTCGCTGGCATGGAATTCGTGAACATTTTGCCACATCTCGGCTAGCCAGCATTCTTCATCAATAGACCAACGAGTTGCCATTGTGAATTTTTTTGAAAGTGAAGTGTGTGCAAAGTTGTATGATAATGTATGGTTTATATAGGAGTCTGTAAACGTTTAAGATTCAAAACCTGAGCGGGATAATATTCAAATTTCAAAATTTCAAAAAAAAACAAATAAAACGTGTGCAATAAACATGTAATATTAAAACTTGTTGAATTCAAATTCAAATTCAAATAAATTGGCGGTTAAACGTTTAAAATTTGAATTCAAACGTTTTAAATACATAAAAGAAATACACCATTACTCATCGAATCTGTCCCATGCAAACGTGTTTCTCAGAGCAAACCACACATGTTGATATTTAATCCCTTTCCCATATCGTTCATGATAAATACGGTTTGCATTGCTGAGACGATTAGGGTCTGCACTTGTACGCTCCAACTCTTTGTAAATAGAATTATACTTACGACATTCAAGGTTCATTCTATTCCATTGAGCCGTAATACTATTTTTATTACGGTCCTGACCTTCTGTCTGATTGTTGAACCTTTGTGTAACTGCATTCCAAAAAGAACGTTCATTCACAAGTTCTTCAGAATCGTGAACTTCAAGCCATATAGTTGCTAGCAACCGTTCTTCTTCCACTGACCAACGATTAGCCATTGTAAAACTGAATGGTAAATATTGAAGTGTGTCGAAAACTGAATAGTATAATATGGTATTAATAGGGGTTTTTTGAAAGCGGGATAATTTTAAAATTTGAATTCAAATTGAAAGAGAGATAATTTTAAAATTTGAATTCAAATTGAAAGAAGGATAATTTCAAAATTTGAATTCAAATTGATAGCGGGCTAATTGCAAAATTTGAATTCAAACCATATAGCGGGATTTTTTCAAAATTTGAATTCAAACCATATAGCGGGATTATTTTAAAATTTGAATTTAAACCACAGAGCGGGATACTTCCAAAAATCATTCTATAAATACATATCCAAAATCTGAATACACACACAATTCCCACAATCATCAAACAATTCTCCTTTCTTCTTCCAGCAAAATGTCTCACAACGCATCACCTGAAGACAATTCCCAACAAAACACACCGCCGAAAGATATATTTTCGGTGTTTCAGTACGACAACCCACCACCTCCAACTCCACCAGAAGTTATGTTTCCACCGCCAAACAACCAACCACGAAACAACCAACAACCAAACAATCAACCTGAAAATCAGCCCATCATTCGTCAATTGACTGAGGAAGAACAGTATGAGCTGGATATGGAAGTGCTACGGGAGTATGAAGCTGACCAAGCCCGTCAGGAAAGGGAGCGTGAGGCGTACCTCAAAGGAAAACAGGATCGCAGGAACAGAAGAGTAGAATGGCGTTGGGCTCAGGGACTTCCACCTGTGCCATCGAGTGAGGACGACTCAAGTGCCTCCTACTCGAGTCAAAAGGGATATGTGTCGGATGATTCATTTTATTGAATCATAGTTTTTATTATCGTATGGTAGTTTATGGTTTTTAATTTCCGTTTCTAAGTTTATTGTTGTTATCGTATTTGTAAAATAATTGTATGTTGTTTCAAGTTATTTTAATCCTATGTTTAATATAGTTGTATTAGTCAAAAAAAATATACGTATAAAAACATACATATACATATACATATACATTTTACAAATAAAAACATACATATACATATATATTTTACAATTTCACTATTCAAAGTCAAAAAAAAAAAAAAAAAAAAAGGTACATATGTCAGTGTTTGGAGCTCGTCGTCACAACGGGGAGTTTGGCTATGGGGAAGAACGGCGAGCCCCTCTTGGTGTAGTGAAGAGGAACGGCTCGCCGTTGACGACTCCACGTAGGACGGTGAGCTTACCTTCTTCGACTGCACCTAGAGCTCTTAGAATTGTTTATTGTGAGACAAATTAGTGATTGGTTCTTATATCTGTAGGTTAGATACATATTTGTCGGTTAATAGTAATTAACCAAATTTTGGTTTAATGAATCCTGGGCCGTGGTACTAATAGATTAATTTAGTACTCGTGCATAAATTATTTAAGGACCTAATATTTTTATAAATTGGTTAATTTGAACTAACTTTTGATATTGAAGTTGTATATGGTTAAAAAAGTTATAAAAGAAAAATATATCGGTCGCCTTACTATGTTTAAAAAATATATTTATAATGTTTGTTTTTTAGATTTATTTGAAAACATAATAAGTTGATACACTTTTGTTGTACACGTTTTTTTTAATATGTGGTTAGTTTATCTTTATTATTTTCTTGTGTTAGTATTGTTTGTATAAGTTTTTTTGATTTTTTTTTTTGAAACGTGAATACTTTAGTCGAATAAAACTTAATCCTAACTTTTTTATATCAAACGTATTGAAAAAATGTTACTCCTATGTTTATAATATTAATAAACAAATTTATTTTATAGCATATCTAGAGTTTATCTTACTAGAAAATGGTAAGAAATTATATATCATTGTTAAAAAATAAATAAATAAATAAAACCGTGTAATCAAATAATATTTGCTCGTCGCAAAATATAGTCTCAACTCTCAAGGTACCCGCCATCGCATCGCGCGAGTACCCTGCTAGTAAATAGTAACAACTAAAACGCCGTTTTAGCAACCTTTTATATATTTTATTTTGTTTTATTTAGTACAGGGTAAAGTGAAAAAATGGAGTAAAAGATATAGGATGGGAAAGAAATCATAAATCAGGCAACCCAATTGGTATTTACAACCCAACGATTTTACTTGTAAAGATTGATGGATTCTTTGTGTTCCTCTTTCATATTTGATCTTTCATTGTCATGTGTTAAAAATGAACATATCATAAACAAAAATGAAATCAGAGGCGGAGCTATATGTAAGGTGGTGGGGCGTTGCCCACAACCAAGCGGTTACATATATCTAAAATACTTAAGAAAAAAAATTGGTATTGGTAACAAATAGGACTAGTGACCTCAAGCAAATAGTTAGGATGCCCTCTACACTCTTAAGGTTTTCAAAAAGCTGAGCTCTTTAAAGATGAAACTGTTTTTCCGATTGTATTGTTCGTCGGAACAATGGAGGAGAAGAGGAAGTGGGAAAAGAGAAGGTGAAGATACGAGAATGGGGGTAATTCTTAACCTACCCCAATAGTACAAGTCCTTTACCCCTACCATCTCAAAAAAAAATTATTTCTCCAAATACCCCACGGGAGAGGGTCGCCCAAAAATCCTGTGCGGATATCACAAAATAGTGCCAAGTGTCCCTAACAAGTACTATCCAAGTACTAGTTTATAACTGTACTTTCTTGGGCGACTGGACCACTATTTCTTGGGCGACTTATTTTTTTTCTTTTTGTGAAAAAGTTGTGAACTACATTTTTGGTCTTTGACTCTTTGTGGTTTGCTTGATATTTCATTTTTTGGCCACAACAAATTTACCTTAGAAAAACAACTATAATACCAACATTCCTCTTGTATCATTTATTGATAAGGCGAAAAGTATACCGCTTTTAAGGGGTAATTTAAGCCCGAATTCGTGATTATTTGATCAATTACTGCCCTAAATCGTTCCTTTTGTCATTTTTGATACTTTTGAGAAAAAATCTGGAAAATGAAGCATTTTGGACGTTTTTAGAGCATAAAAGTGAAGAAAACGGCAAAGTCTCAAAATCCTTGCTGGGAATAGTACCTGACGACGTCAAGACTTCACACATGACGACGTCAAGCTTGGCAAAAAAGGTGGAAGTGAAAAATACGCGTGACGACCCAGAGCATTTTTAGTGCAATTGACCTGACGGCGTCACCAAGGCCGTCAGGGTCAAAATGTATGTGACGGCCCAGAGCTTCATTCCTTCTTGACGACGTCAAGATTGGATCTAGGCAATACGATCCTTAATTTGGCGGCGAGTTGACGGCGTCAGAAACTACAACGTGACGCCGTCAGGATGTTTTATCTATATATATATTTTTCCAATTTTTCATTGTAAAAAGGGGTGGAACATTAGGAGAACTTTGGAGAGCTTAAACCCTAGACGAATTTTATGTAAAAATAAGGGTTTCAACCCTTGTTCCATCCATGCTTAATTGAAGATAAGTTTTCCAATAATCATACGATATGTCTATGTGTTGTGTGATTCTATCTTATGCTTGTCTTTCTTTTAACATGCTAGGCTAGGTTTTTATTATGTTTGCTTAGATGTAGTGAAACCTAGATGTTGATTATTGGTTGATGGTTTGTTTATAATTGTTTGTGGATGATTGTATTCGATGTTAGGCTTAAGAAAATTGGCAGACTTCCATTGGTAACTTGCTTGAATGTCTTAAGAAACATGATCGGAGGTGTACTACGATTTTTGGTTGTATTTAATGCATAAGTGAATTCTAGTGATCCCATGTTAGGAGCTTTTAGTCGGCTCGACATAGGAGTGAAGTAGGAGCTTATAGAGTTAGAGAATATTGTACACGACCCTACGACTAGTATTAAGGAATATAACCCGTCATCCATGCAATTGTAACAAGCTAATCAACCGGTAAAAGATATCTAGGGAGTAATGAAATCTAAATAAACACATCTTTTCTCATTATTGTTCCGACCACATAATTACATTAGTTTATTTTCATTCATTTTTATTTTATTTTGATTGCATCTTTAGTTAATTGGGTTAGTTGACTAGCAACTAATTCCGCCACTCATTCAAAACCCGAGATTTTACTTGCTTTCATAAAATATAAAAAATACAAAAAGAATCATCCCTCACCTCTAGACCTAGTTTAGTAGGCTTTCTAATCATAGCGAACACTATTCCTGAGTTGAATGGTCAATCCCCTGGTACTTGTCACTATACTATACTACAACGATCAGGTACACTGCCTGGCGGGGATTGCAAGCTTCTCAAGATCCCTTGAGAGGTAAAACCTTTTTTGAGGGCACAATCCCGCGTATCATTTATCTTCAACAAAGCTCACTAGCAGATCTTCAAACCTCACTAGCACCTTCGTTCCTCTTTCAAGATCATCAATATTTAACAAAAATCAAACCAACATTCCTCTTGTATCATTCATCATCAACACGAACAAACTAAACACACACACTTGCAATTAAGATCAAACAACAAGTTTAACAAGACAATTTCAAGATCTTATTATTTCATCTCAACAACTAATAATAATAATAATAATAATAATAATAATAATCGGATCTAAGATTGATATATTACAAAGAAAAATACTCCTTAATAACAATAAAGAACCAAGATCCAACTTCAATAGAAACTAAATCTGCCTGAGCACCAAACTTTTAATTCAAAGATCTTCAAGATTAAGTAGTGAGATTAACTATATCTGACTCCATGCATTTTCTGAATCTTGTGAACAAACAACCATCATCGATCTTCAAGAAGATTAACTTTTTTCACTATCTGAATATCAAAAAAAGAATAAAAGAAGGTTGTTTCAAGATCTGCTCGTGTTTTTTCAAGAATAAAACAAGGTTGTTTCAAGATCGATCTGCTCGTGATTTAGAAAAACAAATGGACGAATTTGTGAATTGCTTGGTGACTTTCAAGATCTGCTCATTTTTTTTTTTTTTTTTTTTTTTTTTTTTTTTATTATTATTATAATGTGAATTGCTTGGTGAGTGTGACTTTCAAGATCTGCTAGTATATTTCATTTTTGGCCCACACTTTCTTTTTCTTTTATAAATAAAACCACATTATAATAACACACTTAGACTAATAGCTATTAGTCTAAGTGTGTTATTATAATGTGGTTTTATTTATAAAAGAAAAAGAAAGTGTGGGCCAAAAATGAAATATCAAGCAAACCACAAGGACCAAAAATTGTAGTTCACAACTTTTTCACAAGAAAGAAAAAAAAATAAGTCACCTAAGAAATAGTAGGTCCAGTCGCCTAAGAAAGTACGGTTATAAACTAGCACTTGGTAGGGGTACATATATGGACACTTGGCACTATTTTGTGATAGGTTACGGATCAATTGAAAAGTGAATAAAATTAAAAAGTATTGTCTCCCTACCTTCTTTTCACTAAGGGCAGTTTCGTACTTGTCAATAAATTTCCATTGCTACTCAACCCATCCAAAACACACTGACTAAAAACACCATAAAAAACACACATTCACCACCATATCTGCTCCGCCGTTACAATCACCAGCACCGATCAACGACGCACCACCACCGATCAACGATGCACCACCTTCAATACACCGGAAACTGTCGTTACACACCAACCACCATCACCAGATCTCCTACATCGTCGGCGTTCCATCATAAACATCAATCTACCACCACCATCACCGTAATTATCAAAACCACCACCATCATTTCGTTATACAAAGGCAAATAATGGATCTACTTCTTCTAGATCTGTTGCTAGTAATCTACTTCTTCTAGATCTGCTGCTAGTATGTCTTGATTCGATTGATTATATTTCGTTATACAGAGACAAATTATGTTTACTTTATTTCATTTTATGTTTAGGTGTAAAATAAAGGGGTTGATGATTATTAATGGAAGTTGTCTAAGGTTTTTTGTTTTAGAAATGGATGCAGTAGTGGCACATTTTTTACTTACTTTATGATGTGGTGGGTCTGTTTTGATCCAAAGAAAAGAAAGTGCCTAAATTTGTTTATCATATTTGTTTTTTCATCAATAAAACGTGTAAGTTCTTTATTATTTGATGAATAATAAATTTGTTTATCATAAACATCATTTCGTTGTTTTGATGACGACGAAAGGGGAGGCGATTGCATTGGGGATAGCTGAGATAACTACTGCTGTTAACGTTCATCAGTTATTTTTTATAACGTTCATCAGTTATTTTTTATAAAGTTCAGCAGTTTTTTGAAAAAATAACGTTCATCAGTTATTTTTGATATTGTTCATCAGTTATTTTTTATAACGTTCATCAGTTTTTTGAAAAAATAACGTTCATCAGTTATTTTTTATATTGTTCATCAGTTATTTTTGATAACGTTCATCCGTTATTTTTTATAATGTTCAGCAGTTTTTGAAAAAATAACGTTCATCGGTTATCTTTTATATTGTTCATCAGTAGTTTTTGATAACGTTCATCAGTTATTTTTTATAATATTCAGCAATTTTTAAAAAAATAACCTTCATCAGTTATTTTTTATAATGTTCAGCAATTAATGTAAGATTCAAAATTTATTTATTTATTTATTTATTTTTTTAACTGATGAACCATATTAACTGATAAACCTTATTAATAACTGATGAACCTTATTAACTGATTTTAAAAAAAGACATTTTGTTCATCAGTTACTTTGGTTTATCAATTTCAGGTTCATCAATTTTTTCAGATTCATCAATTTCAGGTTCATCAAATTTGATCAAATGTTTGGGTTTATCAATTTTTTCAGGTTCATCAATTTCAGGTTCATCAAATTTGATCAAATGTTTGGGTTCATCAAATTGATCACAGTTTTTTTCAGGTTCATCAAATTCCAGGTTCATCAATATTTTCATGCTCATCAATTTGATCAAATGTTTGGGTTCATCAATTCTATTTAACAAAACTAACTGATAGTTTTGTTAAACTGAAAATAACGTGACCAATTAGTGCATTTAAATGTATTTTTATATGAAAAATCTCTTTTAGTCATTTTATCAAACACTTTTTGTGCACTAAATATGACTAAGACGTCATCTTTAACGCGCGATATCTCACTTATATCATATCGGATTTGCGTGATTCAAATTTCTGGGTAAAGAATGGCCAAGAAGATACAACTTTCGTGTTTTAAGTTTTGCAAAATTCGGCCATTAAACTAGACAAAATTAGAGCCAAAAATGCAAAAAATTTCAAGAAAATCAACACACACTTAAAAAGTTGAAAAAAAAAAGTTGTGATTCATATATCATAATGCATACCAAATTAAAGATAATTGAATTTAAAAAATTATGGTGAAATCGGTTTTACATAAAAGTTTATCGTTTGAAAATTATTTACGTTTGAAGTTTTGGGGTGGAATAAAAAAAGAGGTTAAAAGCACCAAAATACCCCCTAACAAAATTTAATAAGAAAAAATGGAGGGAATGAGTGGAGGACACTTGTCACATTCTGAGTGGCTTTTTAGCCTTTTTAATTTTGTTTACTTTGTAAGGGATCGCAACTCTTTTGTGATATCCGTCCAGGATTTTTGGGCGACCCTCTCCCGTGGGGTATTTGGAGATTTATTTATTTATTATTTATTATTTTTTTTGGTGGTAAAGGTGAAGGACTTGTACTATTGGGGTAGGTTAAGAATTACCCATATGAGAATTGGGTTTTGGGCCAATTACATCAGGTGATATTAAAAAAAAAAAAAAAAAAAAAAAAAAAAGAAAAAAAAATGTATCTAGCTTTATAATATTTACAAATTAAAATTAACAAGGAGGAAGCCCCGCCGTATTGCATGTTGCGTTTTAAGTTGTGTTGCGTTCTGTTGTTGCGTAACAGGTTCGATTACGTATTGGTACACTTCATTTATATATTTTGTCCAAAGTGTTGTTCTTTTGCGTTGTTAATGTTTTATGTTTTGACTAACAGTTGTGAATAGCATGAGTTTTGAGAAGCAACTAAGCTACCTAAAAGGCTAACATAAAGGGCCCAATTAAAAGAATTGTTTCTTAGGGTTATTGGTATTTTATTACCTAACAGTGGGCTAAAAAATTGGACTAAACTTTTATCAATTTTATATTGTCAACCGTCCTTTGAGATTAGTATATACAAGGATAAGGCCCCGCCGCGTTGCGACGGGTTTTTGTACCAAAGTCACTCACCATGTGAACCTGCTTATACAACATGTGCAAAATCATTGAACTTCACATAAAGACTAACAGTTACATCTACTGAACCTTGCTACTGAATTTGACAAATATAAGATACTCACCGCTAGGGCTGAGCAAACGGACCGGATGGACCAGACAGACCGACAAAACCGACCAGACCGGACCGGACCGACCACATTCGGTTCGGTCCTCAGTCTAAGCTTTTTGGCTAATTCAGTCCTCGGTCCGGTCCGGGACCGACCAAAAACCCGAAAAAACTTGCCAAATCTTGCCTAATTGGACCGGACCGACCGAAGACCGATCGGACCGGACCTAGACCGGACCGACCACATTCGATCCGGTCTCGGTGTATGGTTTTTCCGGTTCTCGGTCTTCGGTCCGGTCCGGTCTTGGTCGGTCCGGTCCGGTTTTTGGACCGTGATCACCCTTACTCACCGCATTTCAACAATATCATGATGATTAAAAAGAACCGATTACGCCCTTTGTGAAACTCATCATAGTATTGTTTGATACGGGTTGCTAGTTGAGTATAATTACAATAAGCATTCATATTTGTAACTAATGACTTAACAAAAGGCATACAGTATACCTACTCCTTCACAACATCTGCCTGTTTATTGACATTAGACATCAAGCGTTGTGTATCAACCCTTGTTTTAGCACTTAAAGACCCAAACAGCGTGTGAACTGGTGTAGCACCTAAAATTCAAACAGACTGTCAACCGATCTCTGTGCGGTCTAGCAGTACACACGAGTAGTTGGAACAACCATTGCTTGATTAACCTCGCTAACTGAAGTGGAGCTACCCCCTGGTATTTTGAAAACCTTGAAGTGCAACCTGGTATATGAACCTAGCGATGACTATGAATTTGTCATGTGCACACACCACATTAGTTTCCAGGTAGGGAAAGTAGCATGTTATCGAACCTTTTCTACCTATCAGGACATGCCAATAAGGTCCAGTAACCTGTACCGACAATCATAAGCGTTACTAAATTCCGATCACCTTTCATAAATTATGATCACCTTTACGAAGTACGAACACTATATTATATAAAACACTACTTGTAAATTGTAATAGTTTAATCAGCAGACAACTGTGAATCACATATATCCAATTTAAACACCGACAAAACGTAAGCAATATTAATACCTGTACCAAATTCGCAAACCCCCTCGTTGCCCACAAACCATGACCAATTCCGGTGGAGGCCAACTCTGCTTCTGCTAGATATACAGCCGCACCGAAGTCACTTGAGATCAGATAACTGAAAAAAGGAATTAAGCATCAGGATAGTTGTCACACAATCTGAAAAACGCAGCAGCAGATAACACTAACATCAAACGTAAGATCAATATTACTCATTGATAGATTGGTTGGTTTGGAGACACCTGAAAAAATGAGTCATAGAGGTATTATCCATCTGAAGACAGAGCTTATTTGTTTCGGCTTACATTTCATAAGCTCAACAACGCTAGTTAAATAATAATGGTATAGTATTTTCACCTAAAATGACTACCATACTAAATTTAAGTTGCATACTCTGTTATAACGTAAAACACGTCTTACCTCTACCATTCTGCAACTTTTCGATTTTAGCCTTTGAAGCATCCACTACAAATTAAAACAAATTAGCATAACCCAAAGATAATCCAATTTACATTTAAAATCATATTTTTTTAAAAGTGATCCTTTATTTATCTTATGTCTGACAAATCATCTCAGTCAACATAACTAACGAATCTGTGAGTGTCAACCCATCTAAGATTGACCCGTTCGCAAATGAAAATTAACATTTAACACCTCCTAAGGTGTCACCAATTAAATCTTACAGTTTTTATTATCAAATAATCAAATTAACTATACAAGGGTTTCATCTTTTTTTACTAATCATATCAATAATTAAAGATAACGGAAGTGTAAAAACTCCAAGATTTAAATGAAACACAAACCATAATCGCGCACCAAGATTCATTTAAATCCTCATCACTCTCGTCTTCTTCTTCCTCGTTTTTGGCTCCCGCACCCTATTTCTTGACAGAAAAACCAGAAAATCATGAATTTTTAATTAATACTAAACCCTAATTGGTATGAACATATGACACACACACACCACAAACAACTAAATTTAATTTTAAAAAGATTCAACAAATCTCACGAATAGTAAAAAAGACATACAACGTATCTCTATCGTAGTCAGTCACTTGATTAACAAATGTTTGAGTAGAAGAGATTTAAGGTGGAACTGATTATGACTGCAGCTGTGTTTTTTTTCAATAAATTTCTAAAGGCGGTGGAAAACCTGTTCGGTATGTATGTATCTGTGTTTGTGATATTGCGTTATAAGCAAAACATATGTTTGGGCTCAACATCTGGGTGGGCTAACTCAATAAAACCACGTGGACTATCAAAAGCAGCCCAAGGTAAATCATATTTTATTCGCACCTTTGATATTATAATAGCGCCGACATAGTAGATTAGAATAGATATGTAATATATAGAATATAGTATAGACTATAAGCATAGACTCAATAATTTTTTATATGTTTTCCATCTAACTCAGTAGTTTGATCCAAAAAAATAATAAAATTAAATAAAATCTAACACAGTAGTTTACTATTTTTTATAAATAGTTTCATTTAAAGACCTAAGTACTCCCTAGTTTTATACTATCTAGTTGTAAAATGTTATAGTTTTGATAAAATAGTTACATTAAATGGCAATTACTTTAATATAATTTGTATTATATTCGGTATATTTAGTTTTTCGTTTGATTCTAGTCTATAATAATTGCATGCAATAGAGCATTTTGTTGACTTTATTCAAACTCAAGTACCCGACCCGACTTGTTTAACGTTACACGAAAAACTTTCTTATTGCTCGCTGCCCCCTGTGATCACATTTTTTGGCACCGCCACTAAATGCAATATATCTTCAACCACGTACAAAGTGGTTAAAAAAATAGCATAATGGCTTTATCAAAATAATAGATAATTAAATGTTGAAAAAGAAGTTGATATCAAAATACTTTGTAGAAGATTTTTTGTCACCACTTCTCATATTCTTAAGAAAGAAGGAGAGAGAATGAGAAATCACTCGATTGTTAAGGAGAGGAGGGGAGAGTTTGAAGGTTTTTGGTCACCAGTTTTCATCCTCTTAACCATCAAACTGTATCAAGTATATGAGAATTGTGGTGATGAATTCTTTTACGATATCTATTGTTTTTGTTTCTAAGAATGAACATTGCATGGCCCCGAAGTCGCATAATCATGATGTATGTATTTACTAGCCTAATTATACCTGGTTAAATACACACATCGGGTCTTTCTTTTATAAAAGAACAAGGCCAAATTCAATTGTTGTTTATACTTAGGGATAAGACATTAGCACGTCTATGTTAATCATAGCATCTACCACACTCTTCCAGGTCGTATCAAAAGTATGACAAGACAATAAGCGTGTTTTGAATCGTTAGTGGTCTCCACACGCCCGTTTTCCATATACACATGGCATGCTTCAAGTGGCCAGACACTAAAAACATGGTTGACACACGAAGGGGACATACACGATCGCATTAGCAGGGATTAGACCAAAAGAGGCATCAAGACATGTTATTTGTTTTTGTTCAATGGGTAATCCACACTTGTCATCCATCTGCAAAATGAGCTCAAAACCTACATACTTCTCTGTAAACATCGAAGGTCATTTAATAATCTCGATGATCGTATTATGGTCATTTGATAACACACACGTATATTTGAGCTATGTAAGAATTACCCCACTATAAGATTATTATATCTTATAAGTGGCGGAGCTTGCCTAATTTTTTTAAGAGAGTCGAAGTGTAAATCATGAAACTTGTAAGGCCAATTCATCATATATCTATAAAATATAGAATTTATAATGTAAAATGTTTATAAGCATAAAGGTATTTTATGTAAAGCTGAAAAATCCTAAGAGGCCATAGCTCTCTCTAGTCTATTATGTAGCTCCGCGGCTTCCGCCTATCCTTCTCATTAAATTTTTACGGATTGATTATTAACGAAAAAAACCGAACATGCGATCACACTATCACTTGATACACCTTACCTCACTTAATTTAGTGTGTGAAATTTGTTTTACACAAGCTATCAAAATCTTTTAAAGTTCCATTTGAGAAATACTCCGTACTCCGTAAAAAATCTAGAACGAGTTACTTGGGAAACAAAAAAAAAAAAAAAAAAAAAAAAAAAGTACAAAAAATCTATAAGTAATTCAAGTACAAAAAAGTTAGATAGTCAAAGTGGTACCATGACCATGAGCACCTAAACCAAAGTGGTGCACCCTTGTGTGAGCCAATGGGTTCGATCACATGACACCATGGTGGTTCGGTAGATTTTATACGAGTGGGGTTGCACGTCACCTCTGGCTGCACTATAGTTTCACCCACTCACTCAAGCAAACAACACACCATCATATCATCATAATCACCCACCGTCCATCTTTATCCAACCCCTCACTCAACTCAACACAACTTTACTTTTTATTTACACCCACATATCAAAACCACACACACCAAACAAACACCACATAATATCCCCCCACCCCACCCCCTTATCGTGCGCCGCCACACCTACCACCACCTCCACCACCACCACCGCCACCACCATACTGCTACTACCCACATAGATCTAACCACCACAAGTTGCTAACTTGCGCTGTATACTGGCTAACGTGCGCCGCAGCTCAAAACCACCCACAAAAAGTCAAAAGTTACCACCACCACCGATTCACCTCAGCTTCTTGCTAACCGCAACCACCACCGACAGGTTGCTAACGTGCGCCGGTTACTGCTAACGTACGCCGGAGATCTAGAAAACCCCATAAGTCACCGTAACCGACACAGCCACCACAGATCCGCAACCACTGTTACTAGACGACTTTGCTAACGTGCGCCTGATACTTGCTAAAGTGCGCCGTATACCAAAACTATGTCTTCATCCGGCCATAAGACTGCAAGAAAGTTTCCGCCGCCGTGCTGGACACGTGACGAGGCTTTGGTACTCATCGAAGCGTACCGTGAGCGATGGTACGCGCTGAACCGCCAGTTTCTCCGTAACCCTGACTGGGACATGGTGGCTGAAAAAGTAACCACCGCCTGCCCTGAAGTCACGCCGCCGAAAACCGCCGCTCAGTGCCGCCACAAGATGGAGAAGCTCCGGCAGCGTCACAAGGTGGAGAAGCAACGCGCCGCCATGTTCTCCGGCGAAAGGTTTTTCTCTTCTTGGTTTTATTTTGATGCTATGGAAGCTATGGATCCTGGACCCGAACCTGGATCCGGGTTGAAGTCCGGACTTGGGAAAACCCCGGATTCGGGCCCGGGTCGTGGAAAGTTGCAAGCTTTAGGTCCTAGCTCTGCGAAAAGACCAAACCCTAGTTTGGATTCTAGGGTTCGGGTTTCGGGTCGGAACCCGATGTACTTGGATAGTCTTGGGTCGGATGAAGAACCCGAGTTCGAAACCTCATTTAGGAGTAAACCTGCGATCACTACGAGTAGCCGTGAACGAGAACCGGCTCGCTCGGGTCTTAGGCCTAGGAAGTTTATTAAGGTTAATGAGGACGACGAGGAGGAGGACGAGGAAATGTGGGTTAAAGTGCCTTACAAAAGTAATGTATTTGTTAGGGGGAATAACAAAAACGTGGCGAATGTGAACAATGTGAGGAGCAATGTGAATCATTCGATGCCGAGTGTGAGAAATGTGGATAAGGGTAAGGAGAAGAGGAAAGGTGGAGGGATGGCGGATATTGTGACGTCGATTAGGTTGTTAGGAGACGGGTTTATGAAGATGGAGAAAATGAAGATTGATATGGCGAAAGAGATTGAGAAGATGAGAATGGATATGGAGATGAAACGTAATCAGTTGATACTTGACTCGCAAAGACAGATTATTGAGGCGTTTGTGAATGGTGTGGTTGAGGCGAGGAAGCGTGGATCAGGTCTGGATCATATGTAGGTAACGAGATATCTAATGAGGTTTGTTTAGATGCTAGTAGGAGATTGTGTGTTTAGTTCTAATGTTGTTAGATGTATAAATCTATGGAAGACAGTTTGTGATATTTGTGTTTTTGGTTTAGTATGTTATGCTATCCATATGGTCACTTTGAGCTATATATACTCAGCATATTATGACTTTGGTAAAAAAAACTAAAAATAGCATAAGTGAATATGGATTCGATCCAAACAGTTAGGATCAAATCCTGACTTTAAAAAAAAAAACCTTTTCTTAGTTGTACTAATTTACAACCTTAACCAAAACAACTACTCTCTCTCTCTCTCAGTCTCAAAATTATTGTATCCGTTTGACTTTTTCTGGCCTTCTTTCTAAACTCTGATTATAAATATTTTTGTTTGCGTTAACAATATTTGATGAAATTATACCAATGAAAATATATTTAAAATTTAATTCATTTATATATTTTGCATTAGATATTATGTAATATACCTTTCAAAAAAAAAAATATATATATTATGTAATATAAACAAAAATACTTAAGATTAAAATTAAAAATTAAAGATTGAAAAAGTCAAAAGAGACAATAATTTTGGGACGGAGTGAGTATAACATGTTCTAGTTCACTTTAGTTTTTGATCATTTTGGATCTAGTTTTGTACTTGCAATTTTGGACCATCATATGACTAATCATAAACGTCCCCACTAGATCACCAGTAATAAGTTTTTTAAGACGCGTTCGATTACAAGGAGGAAGCATCCTCCTTGTTACACTCACTCAGCTAACACACGTTGAAGACCCAAGAAAACGAATACTCAGTCGTGCAAACGATCGAGTTGAAAGAGGTTTGTTGAGCGTGTGTTTATTTAGTGGTTTTTGTGGGGTATATTTATGTTTAAGTGAGTTATGTTGTGATGGTGAAGTTGGTTGTCATATTACACATAAAATACTAAGTTGGTGGTGAAGTTAGATGCAAAGAGAAAAAGCTTATGTAGTGCTTAAATGACAATGATAAAGTTGATTGTGGTAATTCTCTTATTACGGGGTGGCCTTAGTCATCGGTGCCAAACTGCCAATGGAGTACAATTTACAAGTAGTACATTTTATGAAGTGACAAACTGCATTTGCTTAAGTTTTAAAGCTTGCAAAGGGGGGAAATCGCAAATAAATAGAAAAGCCGTTTTGTTTCATTATTTGGGGAACAACACTAGAACATATATATGCCAAGATAAGTTCATTGATGGTTAATTAAATTTTAAAAGTAGTTGCTGTTTTAATATCGCATTTTTGTATTACATCACTATTCTATCAAGAACATATATCAGTTTCATCATTTCAAAAGAGAAAGAAGGAGACGACAGTGAAAGTGTGAAACATATCATTTCACCTATATTTTTGAATGGATGCCATAACTTTCGGAACAAATTGATGTGCTCCTTTTTGAGTCTGCGTTACTTTTTCATTACCGCATTCGCCTTCTTTGCCGAGGATTCACCACTTTTATTCTTCTTTTTTAACCTTTCATGTATCTTGTGACATTGCAAAACACTTGAATATTTTGCTGATATCTAAGCAACTCGGCTGCTTCTTTAGCAAAACACTTGTTTTCAACATGAAGCGTTTGCCCAATTGCATCTTATTAATTAATACCCCTTTCACTATAAATATATATCTTTGAATCTATAATAAGTCATATGTATGTACGTATTTGTATATGCATATACGTTGAAAAGTATTTGTGGCAAGAATAAGGGCAATCCCATAAATTGATAAAATTTTTGAGGGCCCTGTATAAAATTACATAATGGGGCCTTTCGAGAAAGAATGTTATATATAAAGTGTTATCATTTATAAGATATAATGCAATTAGTTATCTACACGTTCTAACATATTACTCATGTAAGATATTTTCTCATCTAAATACTTTTTTCTTCGTAAAAAATATGTATACACGCGCATATAATTATTAACGAGACAAATTTTGAGGCCTCTAAAAATTTTGTGGCCTTGAGCGGTCGCCCACTTGCACACCCTCAAAGACGGCCCTGGTAAGAATTACCGAAGCCAATTCAAAGTTTCTTGGTCCTTGATGGTTGAAGCTTCTAAAGACTTGGGACGACGATGAGAAGAGGTGGATGCTTCTAACTATTTAGACTCTCGAAGATGTTGTGACTTGTGAGTAGCTTAGAAGCCCGGCTCGTCTGTTATTCCCTTCAATCTTCTTTGGTAGTGGTGATGGTAATGATGGTGATGCTTAATATTGTCTTTGTATCTTGTTGTTAATCTTCGTTTTCTTGGTTTCTCCTCATAAACTGCCGCTAAGGCAACCTTTCCTTTGCATCATGCTATCTACAATCTCAATCAACCATTACATAGAGGGCTATTGAATATATATAGATAGAAAAATGGTTCCTTCAAAGAACCTAAAATATGAATCTTTTAATACGAAATGTGATAAATGTGTATAAGGGGAAGGCGAAGAGGAAACTGGACTCGAAATCCAATCGAATACATATTCGGACAGTTTCGATTTTTGGTTCTTAACAAATTCTTACTGAACTAGAACCTTTTCCTTTTCTTTTTTGAAGTAACAAACTATTGAATATAGATCCATTTGTGATCCCATGTTGTGATTATATTGTATAACATGATTGGATAAGTTTACTTTAATAGCTTGTCCCACATAGATAAAAAGTAAAAGTGAAAGGAATGTTAATAAGTTCAGTTACAAATTGTAAGTTAAACTTTATGTGATAGTTGTTGCAACATTCGGCCGGTTTCTTGTAATAGCTGTCATTCAAGTTTTTAAGTTTTTCTACGTATTTAATGAAATATATCATCTCTTTTATGTTTTATTTATCATTTAATTATAATTATTTAATAAAATACGAAAGACTAATATATCTATTTAGAAAAACTGAAGTCTCGGTGAGTTGGTTCTCGTAAACATAAGCTGTTTTCCTACGCATTTTTAACAAGCATTAATCTTTTTAAAAGGTATATATAAAGAGCAGCAGCATCGTCATCTAAATCAACTCAAAATCTTTCTTCTCTAATATTACCATATCTTTCTTAAGTAGAAGTCACATTACAATTTACAAGCATTTAATTTAGGTAACATGGTGCGAAGATGTTTTCAATCTAGGAGCTCTTCTTTGCCTCATAATCGATCAGGTAAATTATCTACTTGTGATCTTATGTTTTACATTGGTAGAAATGTCCCACATTGATAGATTGTAAGAATGTGAATCACTCAATACCTAATGTGAGAAATGTGGATACGTAGAAGGAGAAGAGGAAAGTGGAGGAATGTCGGATGTGTGCGTTGATTAGGTTGTTTGGTAGACAAGTTGATGAAGATGGAGAAAATAAAGATTGGGAAGATGACAATGGATACGAAGATGAGACGTAATCAGTTGATAGTCGAATCTGAGAGACAGATTATTGAGGCGTTTGTGAAAGGTGTAGTTGAGGCGATAAAAGCATGGATCGTTTTTAGGTTGTAATTTGATCTGTTTAATGAGGTTGGTTTAGATTTTAGTTCAAGCTTGTGTGATTAGTTTTGAAGTTGTTGAATGTATAAATATGTGAAAAACAATATGTGTATTCGGTGGTTACTTTGAATTGTTAAATGGCATATGACAACAAAAGAAAAGGGGAATAATATGAGAATATATTAGCTACAATTGCATTGTAGCAAACTCTCTACAATTTGTATTATAAATTGAGGAACCTGAGTCCTCCTGTGGGTCCTTGACTTCTTTTTATGGGTTACTATTTTTTTTTATGTATTTTGACGGAATATTGTAGCCAATTGGCTACTAAAATTGTAGCAAAACTATTCTCTATTATTTTTATTTTTTTTATATTCAAATTGTTACCATATTTTGTCATGCAACAAGTTATTGATCCACTTGTGATCTTATGTTCCGATTATTGTACATCATGATTTTTATTTTGATAACTTATCCCACATAGGTAAAAAGTGATATTCAAATTGTTACCATATTTTGTCATGTAACAAGTTATTGATCCACTTGTGATCTTATGTTCCGATTATTGTACATCATGATTTTTATTTTGATAACTTATCCCACATAGGTAAAAAGTGAGAATAACAAGCTGTTTATAAGTTCAAGTACTATCAAATACAGTAGTTAGTTTGGCCCAAGGTCACCACAAACATTTGTATTGATATTTGTAGTGACTTTGTCCAAAACTTTTTTATATTTGTTTGTTGTGTTTCTCTTCACCAAATTGCTCCATATTTGATATATCTACAAAACATGTGTGTCTATTTTTTCTTGTAAAGCAAATGATTACCCCGGTTGGATGACTTTATGTAGGGGTTCACAGTCAAGTAATTGATCTACTTGTAATCTTATGTTTCACATTAGTAGATTATCAAAATAATGAGATAGCTCAACTGGTATTACTAATGATAAAAACAAGTATAGCTAAAGCACATTAGTTATGGGTACCAAAGTGCCATTGCCAATGGTTTACTAATATTTTGTTTTTCTTGAATTACATTCCATATGTTTTGATCATAAAAGTTCTATATAAATTTCCATACTATGAAATGAGAAACTGCAATGAAAATTTTATTTTTCTGTAACAAATGGTAAACCTCTTTACTTGAGGAACAACACCAGAACACAACGATACGCCAAAAATATACAGTGATACCTAGTTTAATTTGTCAAAGTTTTCAAGAAGTTGGAGTTAAAATATGACAATCTCAAAAGAGTAAGAAGGTAATGATGGTTTGTTAAATATCATAAACAGTGCAAGAATAACAAAATACATCAAGAAGAAGATTAGCATAAAACAGTAAAATATATCATTTCACCTATACTTTTGAATGGTTGCCATCACTTTTGAGAAAAATCGGCGTGCTCCTTTCTGAGTCTTTGCATTGAACTTTTTCATTATGGCACTCGCCTTCTTTGCCGAGGATTCACTGCTTTTCTTCTTCTTCTTTTTCGCCTTTCTCTTAGCTTGCGACATAGCAAAGCACTTGAATATTTTGTTCATATTCAACGAACTCGGTTGCTTCTTTAGCTTTTGCTTGTTTTCAACATGGAGTACCTAACCAGTTCCATATTAAAATCAACACCTAATACACTAAAAAAATAAAAACTATTGAATCTTATACTTTTTATATTACGTTGTATAAACTGCAATTATATATTTGTATATGCATATATATTTTGATAAACATACCGAAGCCAAGCTTTCTTGGTCCTTTCTGGTTGAAGCTTCTAAAGACTTGGGACGATGATGAGTAGATGTGGATGCTTCTAACTTTTTTGACTCTCGAAGATGCTTTGAGTAGCTAAGAAGCTCTGCTTTTCTGTTATTCCCTTCACTCTTCTTTGACTCGTGAACGTGGAGGTGATGGTAGTGATGGTGGTGATGATGATGGTGCTTGATATTGTCTTTGTTTCTTGTTATTGTTCTTCTTTTTCTTGGTTTCTCCTCATAAACGGCCACCAAGACAGCTTTTTCTTTACAACATGCCATCTATAATCTCAATCAACCAACACATAGACAAAGATTGAATATATATAGAAATTAGAACAATGGTTTCTTTTCAAAAGCTAAAAACAACATGTTAAATAATGCTCTAAGAAATACATGTATAAGAATCAACTTCTTTTTTTTTTTTTTTTTTTAATTCTTTGTGGCAGTCCGACGTTAATCTTTTGTACAAAGCTAAGGCATTGTTTTTCAACAAATGATAATGAAATATACTAGATATAAACAAAGATGTCTGATATAACTCATTATCATACATGACTACTGATTTATTATCAGGCTTCATGGGTCTTGCACTCTTGCAAGATGGTTTGTCAAATCTTTACCAAAAAAATGTCCAATATTAATAAGTTGTTACAACTATAATAAATGAAAATATAACAACAACCTCTTTAAAATTTTAGGGTTATCAAAGAAACCTACCTAAAGATAGTTTATTACAAGGATGCTGGCCAAGAAGTCAATGTTGCGTAAATTCTTTGGGTTGATCGTTAACCGAAAGGACATGCCTATAACCATATAACTCCAAATATTAACATCCAATGGCTCATGGTTTTATTTAACATTTCATATGTTCCATAGAAATTTCAGTATTATGTCATTTGATGTGACTTGTGATGTCTAAAAACTAACATGTTTGACCACAATTACGTGTTATTTGGCCAAGTGATTAATGTGTGCATTGAACTATAGCACCAAGTTTAGTGACAAACTTGACTAAGACGTGGTAATACAAGTGCGACAACATAGCAAGGATTCAGACGTTTCTAAGTATTATCGTCGTGTAAAATTCAATTATGGTTTGACCTACACCAAAGAACCGTACTTGATTTGGTTTGCTCAAGACTTGATGCTTCGACGTTCAACCCATGTGATTTGGTGCATACCAAACAAGGACCACCCGCATGTGTGCAATCTCTTTTTGATTGTCTATGTATCCTTCCTCATAGTGTGGTCACTAATACATCCCAGGATTGGTGAATTTATGTGCGGGTTGGCCGGGCTTAAGTACAAAAGGCGTTTCAATTCACAATACTATTTTTCTAGTACAATTAAGGGACCCAATATTGTTTCTCAGCATCATTTACGTCTATGTTTGTTGTCTATCTAATCCAAATTTATGCCACAAACAAAGGTATTATGGTTTAGGTTTGTTCGTTGCTGTTTTCTTAACCAACTGGACGTACGGTAAAGATACCTTCCAAAGGGATCTTTGATTTGTATTTCGTGTTTTTTAATGGAGTATCTGTCTTATTCTAATGGCATTTTTCAAGTCCGTCTTGCGTGTTACTAATTAAAACATTTCACAATGTGATTCATGAACATCAGGTAAGTGATGAAACATGTTTTGTTCGAGCCTTCTACAATTTGATGATAATCTGTTCACTCTTGCAACTTTGGCACTTCAGCAAAAATTTTGGGCATATCTACTTCTGTTTTGAATCAAACGTATTTGTATGAGGATTTATTAAAGAGACAACAAAATATGACTAAACATTACTCACTTATTATTGTTATCGATTGATCAAGAGAATATACATAGCTTCTAATCATTTAAATTAATTTCACGTACTCTAAGTGACATTTTTAAGTTTTACTGAACTATATACTTCAGTTAAACATTGTATTATTTATAGGATATAGCTATTTCTATAAAAGAGTAAATAAACAACTACTCCGTACTACGTAAATTACTATAATCACTCATGGATGGTATGATGGCAAAAGAGTTTGTGATTATCACTTTAAGATGTGTGAGGTCTCAAATGTAATTCGTGCTAAGTGCAAAGAACTCTCAAATAGTCACGCCAATCTCTTGAAAAAGGAAGGCTTACCCGATTTGAGTTTGTGTGGCGATGGGTTCAAATCTCGTCGATTAGTCGGCCAAAAGTCATGGTTAGCAAAAAAAAAACATTTTTTTTTTTTTTTTTTTTTTTTTTTTTTTTTTTTTGTTGTGGTGGAGCGAATTGTTTAGTAAACCTATGCATTTGGACTTTGGTGATATGCCAATTCATGAAACACCATTTGTCACGGGTACATTCACCCTTCATAGTTCATACTACCTATTTAAAAACCATTAACTAACCACCACTAACTACCAAATTTGAAAAGAGAAGCATAGCTTAAGATTCTTAAAATCAGGCAAATTTGTCGTGTCAGTATTAAATCAATAAAAGATAGAAGCATGATACAAGCCACACATGTTCTTTTGAAAATGTATATGGTTCATGCAAATTTTGCATAGGTTGGTTGTCTTTAGTTGGATGTTATGCATGATGTCATATTGCTTTTGAATCTTGTATTGATAATTAGCTGAACATCATTACTGTATGTTAGTATTTAGCTCTGTTGTAAAAATCGGCCCAGGCGGCCGATTAATCCCGCATAATCGTTGATCGCTCATTAAGTGTCTTGATTTATCATAATCGGCCTATTTAATCGCTTTGGTCAAATATCGCTTAAAAAGCGGTCAACAAACCGATTAATCGGAGAAAATCGGTCTAATATGATTAATCAGACAAAATAGCTTAAAAATGGTCAACAAAATCGCTTAAAAATCGGTCAACAAACCGATTAATAGTACAAAGTCAGTCAAAGATCGCTTAAAAATAGTCAACAAACCGAGTAATATCTATGTTTGACTTTGAACTTTGAAAAATTATGTATTATGTTTATATTTGAATACTTGAAATATTTGAATATTGATGCATTATTCTTATCTCATACATATAAAATAATATAATATCTAAAAAATTACAATTTTGTGCAAAAAAATTCCAATCCGATTAATCCCCGCCTAACCGATTAATCGCTAGGCCTTACCTGACCGCCTCACTAGCGCCTAGCAATTTTTACAACCTTGGTATTTAGAAGAACAAGCACATATGATAACTTATCAGTTGGAATTCTCCTTGAAGGCTTAAACATACATATTCTTTTACCATTGTATAGATCAAAGTGATTTCGACACATTGTAACACACTTTTTTATCTCACATATAGGTACCACTTGTGATATACGATCAAAATCGACTTTCATTTCACTTAACTCATCAAAGCAAGGAGCAGCTACTAAACGACTCATAGCCGCAAGATTTTAAAAGGCGCATCAGCTCAGCAGCTTCTACGAAAGAGATGAAGGATACATAGTGGTTACCACTTGTAGGCTCATTCACCAACTAGGCCAGACAGGTATACTAGTAATAAAAACATTTCAAGATTTGCTATCTAAAATATCTTCTTTTTTGAAGTTTATGGTTATTCAATGATGTAAATAATGAGAAGCAGTGATTCAGAGAACCACAGCCGATGACTTCATTATCTCATTCAATTTCATGATATAACTAGTACACTGCAACAATATTAGTTGAATGTACTACCTGATCCTATGAACAACTCATTAAATTGATGTTGATAGTTGCTTAAAGGCATTCTATTTGGAGGTATTTCCCTATTCACCCCAAAGGTACAACCATGTGTACCCCATTCACCCCAAAAAATTTCTACTTCCTCAAATACCCCATGGACGACCTTCTCTCATTAATTTTTGGGCAACTCTCACAAATTTGAGACAAGTGTCCATATTCTTGGGCCCACATTGTACTAGTTATTTTAGCTTTGTTTTTGGGCAACTGGGTCCACATTTCTTGGGCGACTTGGCTTTTTTTAACTTTTAGTGAAAAAGTTAATAATAGAGTTAAATACATTTTTGATCCTTTTGGTTTGATAGGTGTTTATTTTTGTCACACATATTAAAAAAATACTCCGTAACACATTTAGAAATCTTTTCAAGTTCGTAAAAAACCCAGATCCACAATAAGAGCTCACAAATCTTATTGGTCAAAACTCCCTGGTATAGCAACCAAGAAATAATCTTGAAGATTCTTCGCAATAAGAGCTCACAAATTCATTTTTAATCCCATGGACACTGATTGTCACCCCAACATCTTTTTCAAAGTCATTTTTGACAAAGTGATAATGTCATTTTTCAGTTTTCATATTTGTGGCCGCCCATGATTATGAAAAAGTTTTCAAAGTCATTTTTTACATTAAAAAGTTTGAGTGCATGTAATGATGTAAGAACTAGTTTTCACGCTAACTATCTATGGCCGCCCATGGTTATTAGATCAGATCTATGGTTTTTGATTGGTGATAGGCTTAGATCAGATATGTGGTTTTTTATTGGTTATCGGATCAAATCTGTTGAATTTGATAGATCTGGGTTTCGATCGGATTTCAATTTTGTGATTTTTTTTATGTTTGATTGGATTTGGGTTTTTGGGTTTATCATCTTTTGATGATTTTTTTTGAGTGTGACGATTATGAGTGGAGCATGGGTGATGATAGATCTGTGTGTTGTGTTTGTGGCCGGAGGTGGTGTGACCGGAGATGGTGGTGGTTGGATGGTAGTATTTTTGGTGTGTTGTCAAATCCTTTTGTTAAACTTGTGAAAAAGATTGGAAATTTGAGTTGGATTTTGTGATGGAAATGGATTTGAATCATGTAGTAAGTGGGATTGAAGTTGGTGATGAACTGCATAGTGTTGAATCATGTGGTGGTTCATCTTTATTAAGGGTGTGTTTGGTTTCCACCTATGGGAATCAAACTATCACTATGAAAGTGATAGTTTGTGTTTGTTTGTGTTGCTTGGGCCCACAACTATGACTATGAAAGTCTAATATATTCCATACTCTATATACAACTCTTGAGGGGGGAATGAATCTTTCATAGTTGAGGGACCCACCACTACTATCAAACTCATACCCATTGTCATTCCTCGCAGCATACCAAACGCACCCTAACTTCTTCAAATTCATGTGGAAATGGATTTGAGTTGGATTTTGTGATGGAAATGGATTTGAATCATGTAGTAAGTGGGATTGAAGTTGGTGATGAACTGCATAGTGTTGAATCATGTGGTGGTTCATCTTTATTAACTTCTTCAAATTCATTAAATTTAAGTTCAAAGTCTGCAAACAAAGGAAATGTTGTTTATTTTTCATAAGGTCATTTGCAGCAAATTGCATCTCATTCATTTAATCATGTTTTGATAATTGATGTTACTTTTGTGGTGTGTATTAAGTATTAACATTATAAAAAAAAAAAAAAAAAAGAATGTGTGTGATCAAAAATGAAATGCAAGCAAACCACAAGGACCAAAGATGTATTTAACTATATTATTAACTTTTTTACTAAAAGATAAAAAAGTCTGGTCGCCCAAGAAATGTAGACCCAGTCGCCCAAAAAACAAAGCTGATAACTAGTACTATGTAAGTACAAGGTGGGCCCAAGTATAGGGACACTTGTCCCAAATCTGTGTGAGTTGCCCAAAAAATTATGAGAGAGGGTCGCCCATGGGGTATTTGAAGAACTAGGAATTTTTTGGGGTGAATAGGGTACACATGGTTGTACTTTTGGGGTGAATATGGAAATACCTCTTCTATTTGAGCCAAGCTAGTAGCACAATTGCATCTGTGATCTTATACCAAACCAAAATCCAGTAACAAAAACATATTATAACATTACAGAAACATCATTGAAGCATTAAATCATAAGCTACAATAAGGATGATCTACAAGAAACATGAAAGATACAAACTTTACCATTAATTCATTTTCCACTCTTACTCTTTCTTCTCGTCTTGCCAAGTAGCTTGCCACTGCTTGTCGTAAAATGTTGTCTCGTCAATCAATTTCTTTAAGTTATCAACATCCTCGTTCTTTCGTATCAGAAGGACACCAGCTACTGCTACAAATAGAAGTGTTTTGCAGAAGAAATTTCCCATTTGGTCTACTAGACCCACCCCAGTTAAGCTATCCACAAAGTAAGCCATGAAGAACCCTACCATCGCAGCCCGGCCTGCACAAAAGTGATTAGATGCAATCGTGTCAGACTAGAGATTTCCGACGATAGGGAATTATGTCTTTTTGACTTAAATTGGAATGTTTGGCCGAATTTGTCAGAAATGGCTTCATCTTGTGTATAATAGACCATTCTTTAGGCCTAGAGAGGTATTATAACACCTCTAAACCATGGGTAGTCTGAGTACTTCCATTTTGCAACAAGAGCTGAATATTTTCATACTTTTATTGTTTATATAAAAAGTGAGGGAAAGATGGGCTAACCGTTAAGTAGTTCGGCTTCAGGAAGATGGAACCGCTTCATCCATGCCCACCAGGGAATAATGGAGGTATCGAAAACTACAGGGAAGTCATTGTTGGATGATTCTGGATTGTCTTCAAGCCATTTCCTCCTCTTCACCTCTGAAAAGTAGTAGCAAGAAGGTCAATACAAACACGAAACATAACTAATCGCTTTATCATCTTAATTCCCATTAAGTAGCCAAAAATGGAAGAAGAAAAAAAAAGAAGCAAAATTTGTTAGTTTACATGCTGTGCCCTTTCATCATAAGCTACGTATTCTTTTTAAAATTAGAATTTCACGACATATGACAATCAGGGACTTAAATACATCAAATTTAAGACCAGTAAAGATGTTTCTTGTTTGATTGAGAATGCTCGAGTTGTTAAACCGGGGTGAATTCCTGTGTACATGCGAATATGCGATGATGAATCTATAATACAAGTTATAGTTCTTTTTAATCTTGTGAAATTTGTAGTACATCATGCAAGGACGCAAAGTATTTTCAAGACGTTACAGAAGGAATTTGGACCGGGGATCATTTTTATGGAGTTTAAGGGTGTGTCTGCCATTATGTTTTGAAAGTGATTACGTGATATGAAATAATTGGCATATAAACAAAACAGGCAGCCCGGTGGTTAGATGTGGTTATGCCATTCAAAGTTGTGAAAAACATATAGTTAGCTAATTCCAACGACTGAGATATAGAGTGACCCCTCAATAATCACAGAATCAAGAACAAGTTTTGTTCACCCTACTGCTACACTATTATCCAAAATTTGATTATTTGACCCATATAATTTGAATCATTTCCACCCACCCAAACGATATGAAAACACACTAATCAAATAATCAACCTCAAAACGCAATGCCAAACACCCCTTAACTATTAGATACACTACGAAAGAACAAACAACTGCCACATAGTTCAACAAAGGGAAAAACACCAATAACGTAACTAAAAAATGCCAAATTTGCCAACTTGGGCATGAGTAAGTTTCTCGCTCATAAAAAAGAATGAAAGTTAAAGTTTTGACTAACACAATAGTAAGTAGTGAAGGCTAAATTTAAGGACACCCCCCAAAAAAAACAAAAGTTCTCTTTTATGTTTGCAAATCGAAGTTATACTCCTTTTGATAAGCCGAGAAATATACTCATGGACCAATTGACACATTTGGAATTTTTACTTTTCTAGTTACCTTTCTTGACACTTTTTCTTTTAACTAGCTTAAAGAAAATCAAATTCAAAAGAACAATGAAAAAGGACTGTTCTGAACAAGTCCATTTTTCATAGCTTCAACTTAATTTAAAGGAATAATTTGTTCAAAATGTATTTAATTTACCACAAAATTCTTTAGTGTGTATCAATCTAGTTTTTTACTATTGAGCACACTGCACACCAAATCTTCCTATTGTGTGTACTAAATGACCGGATTAGCATGTGATGATGGCGTGGCACTGGTCATTTAGTACACACAAGAAGATTAGTCGGTTAGTGTATCTAATAGAAAAAATAATCAAATTGATACATGCTAAAGAGTTTTGTGGCAAGTTAGATACAACTAAAAAACTTATTATCCCTAAAACTAAGGCTAAATTTCATACTATTAGTAGATGTATTTCACCACTTTACAAACCAAACCAATTTTACTTCCAAACAAACCCAAATAACATCACACAAAAATTTCATCAAAAACAAGGGGGGTGTTTGGATTAGCTTATTTTTCGGGTTTACGAGCTTATTCGAAAATGAAAAAGCCCATAAGCTCATTTTTATAGACTTATCTAAGTCCAGAAGGTCAACTTCATAATCTCATAAGCCGGAAAAAACGAGCTTAAGAGCTTTTCCAAAATTCAAATAAGCCCATAAGCCCAAAAAAAATCTAATCCAAACACCCCCCAAATTAAAGACAAATTCTCACCAGCATCAATAACAGCATCCCAATCAGTAGCACCATCTTTCTGAAACTGCTTCAAATCCCAAGTCCCATTAACCCATTTCACATCTTCAAATTTCACACCCACTTCCTCCACCATCTCAGCAGCAGCCACCACTGGAGGAGGAGTAGCACCATTTCCACCACCACTCTCCACCTCCTTCACTTCTTCAACAGCAACCGAACCTGACCCATTTGCATCAGCTTTACAAGAAACATAAAGCAACTTACTTTGTGGCTTTAGAGATGAAAAGAAGCTGATTGGGAGGTGGGTTTTGGATAAAGATTGGAAACAAGGGAGATTTGATGTGGGTGTTGTTGAGAAACAAGACATTGTTGAAGACATGTTTTTTTTAAGGTTTTACTTTTTTTTTTTAAGGGAAGAGTTTAAAGCATGGTGTTTTGGTGATGAAGATAAGTTATGGCTGAGAAGTGATGAGAGTCAGAGTGAGTTTGGGGAGATTGGGTTTTGAGATATCAATGCCAAAAAAGTACAACTGGTTGGGGGTTACAAGAGTTTCAACTACTTTAACTTTTACTGTAATTATTTAATGACCTTTTTATAAGAGCATCCACAATGGTTCACAATGGTTAAAGCTTTTAAAAGCTTTTTACTATTTTAAAAAGTCATTTTATGAGGTTTTTTGCATTGCTTCAAAAGCTTTTCTTCAAAAACTTGGTGAACCTCAAGTCTTTGCTCAAAGCTTTAGTCATTAAATGCATTTTGCATTAAATGCAAAAAGTCTTTAAGGTTTTTCCAATTGTAGATGCTCTAAGTAGTACAAAGAATTGGAGTAATAATGTTTGTGAATGAAGTTTAAAGAGGGGAAAATGAAAGAGAAAAGGAAAAGAAAATTGAAACAGAACGCAAAGGAACGAGTGAGGTGAGTAATTAATTTTTTACATTTTAATTTACTCTATAATGGTTTATTACCCACTACGAAATAATTAATCCCTTATTCCCCACTAACCAAGCACATTTAATGAATACCTTACCCGTTCCTCACTCTCTTAACCCATACCAAGCACCTCGAAAAAACTAAACATAAAATTTCTTTTGCAAAAGAAGTAACATGAGAGTTTTTACTTTAGTTATGGGGTGTTTGGTATGAGGATGTCGCCATCAAAGAATGTTTGAATCATACTTTTTCCGTTTTTAAATAAATCTCCAGTTTGACTTTTTAGAGTCAAACTGGTTCAACTTTAACATTAAATATTATTTTTGTGTTATATAATACATGATAAAAAAAAAACTATGTCATTGAAAAATGTACTTAAAACCCAATCGATTCATATATTTTGCATCAAATATTATATAACACCCACAAAAATAGTTAAAATTAAAATTGGTTATTGAACCAATTTGACTTTGAAAATTTAAACTGGACATTTATTTAGGGACGGGTGTAGTATTATTAATTATTATTATTAATTATTTGGTTTAACTTTTTTTTTCTTTTTTTTTTAATTGAAGTGGCTCGGGAATCAAAGATTGATTCATAGCAAGTTAGATGACTTTGGCAAATCCAAACTTATAATTAGACCTCACATCTATGTTCACTATTATAATTTATATATAAATTAATTATAAAAAACAAAATCATCTCACTTTTGTTTTAATAAATTATTTATTAACTATTAAAATAAACTTTTAATTTTTTTTTTTATTTTTTTTTTTATTATTTTTTTATTTTTTAATCTATCTATCTTACTTTCAAATCCTTTTACAAAATAAACGAGCCCTTTGAGTTTTATATTTTAGAGGTGTCTGTCTTGTAGCTCATTTAACATGTTTTCAAGTTTATGGAATATTCGATAGTTTTTGTATTTGAGTGCTTTTTATACTTAAATAAGTGATGAACTAAGTTGACTAACACGCAAACTACAAATGAGCTTGTAACATTTTTAATAAGCATATCAAGTTAAAAACACTCACCCCAGACACCCCTTAAGTTTAATGGACCTTTTTACTTGCATCTAGCCATGCTTTCAGTTGGTATATGTACACGGGCGAACCATTAGTAGAATAGTAGGTGGTAAAAAGTCAAGTCGCGAGTACGGCAAAGCTAGCAGGGTGACTAGTGGCTGCTCAGCTACCCCTAATCAATTTATTTTTTTAATTAATTATTTAGATTACAAGTCATTTTTCTACTAGTTTTTTTTAAATTCAGCCCCTTAGTACATAGACATGTCTACAAATTTTATAAATGAATAACTTAAAAAATAAAAGATATCACTATAGATTAATTTTTGAAGCGATATCTATCATTATAACTTTTACTAAAAATCCTAGCTCCGCTCGCGAGTGAACCCGTAGGTAAGTAGTAAAATCAAAATTACTAATAAATGAAACAAATCATGTATATACATAAAATTTCTTCATCTCATTTGCTAGTCAACCAAATTAAAATTGATCGAGCAAAATTTGTTTGTTCAATGCAGGCACTATAATTGGGAGTGAACGTGAAGACGTACCCTTCAAATTCGCCAAGCAAAATTTGTTGGTTTATTTGTAGGGAATATAGCACCGGTGTTGAACCAGATTACCAGAGTGGTGTGATGTTGTGTTGAAAAGATAATAAGAACTGCTATAGTAGTCACGATAAATGCGTTAAAGTTTTGCCTACATAAAATGTGGTGGTAACAAATTAAAATCATATGTCTATGGGCTAGCTATATCTTTATACGTTTATCATAAAGCTGTAAAATTATTTGCTATAAAGCCTAGAAAGGCTTAATGAAAGACTTCAATTTTTGTAACACATATAAAATTATTGCTCTCATATCTAGTAAAGGAGCCTCAGCTCCTAAAATGTTATTTTTCAGGTTATTGGACATGTGTTGCATGCTTATATCAATCATGTTAAATATTTTAATTCTCTTAATAAAAAGATGTTAGAGAAGTATCTTTAATAATTGATCACGTTTCTTTAAAAAAATAAATTTATTCTGTGTGTTTAACAGGGTGTATTTACTTTTTTCCTTAATGCCTTTTAATGACCACTTGGGTATATATAGGGATGAGCACGGTACCAATCCCGTACCAAATTAGTGGTACCGATTTTTTCTCGAGCATAAATTAGTGGTACTGGTACCATACCGAACGAGAATCGGATACTGGTACCGGTACCGGAAAATCGGGTTTTTCCCGTTTTTTCCAGGAATTTCTTGATTTGATACCGGTCCCGTACCGAATTAGTAGTCCTGATTTTTTTTCCACCTTATTTCGTAGTCTCGGTATCGTACCGTATATCGGGATTGGTACCGTTTCGGTACGGTACCGGTATGATTCCGGAATTCGGGTCGAAATGCTCATCCCTAAGTATATAATATCATTATTTTTTTTATTTGAGCCCACCAATTCTCTTTAATGGTCTTTGTACATAGAGAGTCAAAATACCCACTCATCCCAATCAAAAGGTATTAAGAGAAGATGGACCCACATAACCCTTAGCTAAAAAAAATAAACAAGCCCTTAGCTTATTCTTAACATACTAGCAGGATACCCGCGCGATGCGGCGGCGGGTACCTTGTGACTATATTTTCTGGCAATGTGATATTATGCGGCGATACTTGTCTAGTTCGTGATGTTGTTTTGTGGCGGAAGTTTATGTATTTGTTTTGAGTTCGTGTATTTTTTTTTTTTGGGCAAAATGTTGGTTTTGTAAACTTTTTTATGGCGGAAGTTTACTATGTAAACGTCCTTTTTTTAACCTAAATGTGTTGGTACCATTTGTCCAACATTGTTAGTTCAAATCACAATATGTTACGTAACCGATTATGACATTTTTTTTATTATGTTTTTCACGAACAACCGATTACTTTTTTTACAATGTTATTTTTTTTAATTATGAGGCATAAGTTTTTTTACACTAACAAGTAACAACCCACATTGTGTTGGTACCAATGTCCACATACCATAACGTGATTTTTGTTTAATGACCATCAATTATGGCATCACATATCGAGTCAAAAATTCGGATTATCAAATACTACGGCCCAAATTTTCAGCCCAAATAAATCACCATCCCAACTTGTACTAAATAACCCTAAATTCATAAGACTAACCCTAAATTCACTACCCCGCACCTACTACACAAATTTTTCTCTCAAACGCAGGCACAAAACACTTTCTTGATTTCTTGTTACAACCTTTGAAGTATTTTCTCAAATCCGAATGACAACAAACACTACTCGTACTATTGTAGCCATACAACAAATAACCTTACTTGACCTTATATCGTCTGACTCTTTATCCCCGAAATAGATCCTCAAGACAATATTTTATTTTCTTGTTCTTCGAAGCACACAAAGATTTTAAGTCTCGACTAAGATCTTATGATTTTATGAATAAGGTCTCCGGTAGGTGTATTTCTTGCGTTTTTCTTTGAACCGGAAGAAAGGAAGACTGAAACAAATTTGTTTTAGATCTTTCTTATTGTTTTTGGATATCTAAAAGAAGAATAGATCTATTGTACGTGTTCACACATAAAAATCTTTAAAGATTGGAACAAATAAGTGACCAAACTGAGATCATTGTAATTGTTCTTTCGTTTTCGTTTTCGTTTCTGGCTTAGGTGTGATGTGAGGGTCATTGTTGTGTCTAGTTTAGGATTTTTATTTATTTATTAGTTTTTTTTGGACATGGTCTTGGTTGTGGTTTACCTTCATTCATATAAAATGTTTTAAGGTATAATATCACTGGTTTTTTAGTCCATCGACAGAAAAAGATATTTGTACATGGAGGGTTTTGGCAAAAGATTTCATTGTGCTTTACATACTTGTGCTATGTGTTTTATGACTTGTATTAATTGGTGATGGAGTGTATTAATTGTATGTATGTAAGAATATGTTGACCTTAAAATTATTGTGCTTTATATACTTGTGCTTTGTGTTTTATTACATTGTAATATTGGGTGTAGGGGTGTTTTTAATGCTATTTAATGTAATTCATGGATTTTGGTCTGAATTTCATTTTGTGCTAATTTTTGTTGTACACCATGCTTTGCTTTTTGTAAATATGAAAAATCCTTGCTTTAAAGTGTTGTAAACCATGCATCATTTTTTGTACATTTGAAATTTTTGGAGAGAGATTCATTTGCCTATTATATGTAGTATAGATAATTGTAATTCAAAAACCCATACTTAACAAGTAACTTTACCCAGTGATATAACTAGATATAAAATGAACAGCATGTTTCGTTATCAACAATGTGTTTGCATGCTTATACATCATACTAATTATCAAAGAGGTACATTAATGAATTGATAGGTTGGGAGAAGTTTTTCCGTGTGGTAGAAGTCATTGACCTTCAAGAAATCGATAGCTAAAGGAATTGATTTGGAAATCGATAGCTAGAAGTCATTTTGCTTCAATTTGCACTAATGCAACTCCTATTTTTAGGCATATCCATAGGTAAAGGAAATGATTTGACACCCCTAAAACTTATTGATATACCACCACCACACACCATTATGAATTTATGATACACGAAATTTATGCTACAACAACACTGTCGGTGAACACCATGTGCAAGTGAGCCAGTTGCACAAGTCTACCAATTTTATAGGACTTCTCTTTTATAAATTATCAAGTTACATATCCATGAATTTAATTCTTTGTTATGTTTATTATAGAACAATGTTATGTGATCACAGCCAAAATACCAGATTAAGAAAAAAAACAAGTGACGATTGTATGTTTGAAAATGAATAAGTCGTCAATTCTTTGACTTTTACATTAAAATTCGTCAAACATGGGAGCCTATTTATTGTAATCGCACAAAGCATCCGAAATTCATTGGACTACCCTGTACAACAGTGTCACATAACAAACTAAGTAGGTTAATGTTCACCAATTGATTTTTATTAGTGTTCAAACACTCGAAACTGTTAGACAACATTGAAACTCGTAGGTATAACTTTATTAATAACCACTATATATAATAGTGAAACCTTAATACCCAAAACCTACAAACCGGGCTTGGGCTTAATTATCCACTAATACTCCCCGGCAGTCCGAGCGGCGAAATCGCGAAAGCTCGGACTGGAGTAGTAAACTAGAAAAGAAAATAAAACATCAAAATAATAAAAACATAACTTTAGTTGACTCGTAACAAAATTGTACCAACGGTCAACTTTAGTCGACTGGTCCCGACGGTCGGCTAAGTCGACTGGTAACAACACCGTAACAACGGTCGACTTTAAGGACTGGTACCAACGGTCAAATTTAGTCGACTGATAACAAAGTCGTACGAACAATCAACTAACAAACAAACATAAAAAGAAAACAATAAAACAAATCTTCTTGTAGCAAGCGGAAGCACGTATAAATCTTCAAAGTCTTCATCATCATGCATAACTTTTAATTGAACTTGTTACGACAAACACTCTGCCCGTCTTTTTTTTTTCATTGCTTCGATATACAAACATTCGGCAACACATTGAGATCTATAATATTCAAAGAATGAATGAACATAATACTTATGATATTAATTCAAAAGGTTGTGGTGGGGTTGGCTAGAATACTATATTGTGGTGGAGTTGACTATAACATGAAAACACTGAATGAAACGAACGGTGTATAGTAATCGGTGTGTGGGATTTAGACGAAAAGAAAAAAAAAAATATAATGTTTAGGGTTAAGAACCTGGCTCTGATACCATGTTAGACTACATTGAAACTCGTAGGTATACATTTATTAATAACCACTATATATAATAGTGAAACCCTAATACTCAAAACCCACAAACCGGGCTTGGGCTTAATTATCCACTAATAGAAACATCCTTGTTATAAATCAACAAGGTTTTGACAGGTTAAAAAAAAGTTGAACTAAACCCTAAACTTATTCTCAAACTAATTTAATCTATTACAACAAACAAGTATGGGCGGCAATTTGTGTCGGGTTTGGATTAAGTCATAATACCTGACTAAACACGACATGTTTAAGTGACTAGGAGACATATCCGCTGTAACTTATTTACACATAATCTGAACATTACCTATTTAACATGTTTATCTAAATAAATAAGTTGACATAGATAACTTGTTACATGAGTTAAACATCTATATCTATACTACTTATAATGGAGGAAGGACTCTCTCTCCAAAAAATTCAGATGTACACAAAATGATGCATGGTTTACAACACTTTAAAGCAAGCAATTTTCATAATTACAACAACCAAAGCATTGTGTACAACAAAAACTAGCATGAATCGAAATTCAGACCACTTTTCTTAGAATTCTACATTAATAGCATTAAAAACACTTCTACACCCAATATTACAATTATTTAAACACAATGTACAACCCTCATTCTACATTAATAGCATTAAAAACACTCCTGCACCCAATATTACAATCATTTAAACGCAATGTACAACCCTCCATCTTAACTTAGACATGAACCTGTGACCAAGACTCGACTCAATAAAACTCGACTCGAGACACAAAACTGTGACAAAACAAATTTAGGTGTCGGAATGACATCCCATGACATTTTTATTAATTCCAATGAAAATTTTTATTTTAGAGTACCCGCCGCTACAACGCGCGAATACCCTACTAGTATTAATTGACTGGGCAAGAACCCATTTAACTCCTTAAAGTCTTAAACAATAGTATAACATTACTACTTATCTTAAAAAATATTCAATTTTGAATACATCCTATTTAATAAACAATTAAATACTCAATCTAACGTGACCTGATATCTCTTAAGACTATGTTTATTGGCAAGGTTGTCAACCCAACCCATTAAAAATACATACAAAATAATAGAGTAATTGTTTAATCTTTTTATCCAATCTTTCCTTCCAATCTAAATCATATGGCAACCTAAGTTGCCAGCCAATAAACTGACACATGTCAATGTTTTAATGGCTATTTTTTTTCTTTTTCTTTTTATTTTTAATACTTATCATTGGTTGCATGAATTGGTTAGGTTCAAGGTTTTCAAGATCGGGATCCGATCGTAAGATCGGATCGGGATCTTAAGATCCTAGTATAATGTCATTTTATTAATAGTTTTTGTAATATTATACAAATTATTATATATCATAAACACAAAATTATATGAATGTTTCATCGAAATGTTTTCCTAAATTATGGTTATAAAATGTTTAATAAGATTAACATGTTGTTTTTTAAATTTTACAAAAAAATAATCTAGAAATTTGCAGTTTTTTAGTTTGTTATCCGAGAAAAGTAGGATTGGATTAGATGACATCTTAAGATCCTTTAGTCAAGATCGGGATCCTATAAGATATTAAGCTTTCAAAGATCCTATGTAAGATCCGGATCGTTTTTGCTTTGCAATATCGTAAAATCGTAAAATCTTAAAACTAGGATCGGGATCCTGACAACCATGGTTAGGTTGGCTTGTTAATAAATAATAAAAAAATATAAAATTTGTTGTATGTATTAATTGTGTAAGTGAAAGTAAGAGAAAATAATATTCTAATAAAAAATTGAGTTGTGATAGATTGTTACAGTAATAAACATATTATAACGGTCTAACCCCAGCCCAAAACAAATGTTTAAAAAACTTCTGATTCTCGAATCGTGTTTCATTTCGCGTCAAAAATCACTACAATATCCACCCGAAAACCCATATAACCATATCATACAACCATCCGACCCGAAAACAACCGGGTCGGGTCAAGAAAAACACTCCAAACCATTTTCTTCTTCTCACACTTCCCCCAAAACATCCTCCCCCTCATCCATTTTCTTTCAACAACCCAACAAAACAACCATGGAAGTGACAACAATGGCTACTCATTTTTTCCCTCCAACAACAGCAACAACAACCAGTCGAACCTTAAAATTATCATCACCCGTTAAATGTTCCTCCTTATCCACAAGTTTTGTCTCTCCATACATAGGCATAGGTGGTGTTACAAGCGACTTTTCGGGTCAAAAGATCCGACCCGTTTCACTCAACCCGAATTCAAGAAAACGTGTTGGTGTTACTATGGTAACATACCCTTTTCATAAAAATTCAAACTTCGTTGTTTTTGTTTGTTATTTCAATATTTTGTGTTTTTTATGGATAAAGATTTTGTTTTTAGGTGTTTTTATGGTGTAAAGATTAGTGGGTAAATGATATAAAGTGATAAAGTTTATTAATTTATGGTTTTTTGGGTTGTTAAGATATGAAATGATGGATTTTGGCTTCAACAAGTATGGGAAATGACCCTTGTTAGGATAAAGCTTTATGCGAATTTGGAAATCAAAGGCTTCTTAGCATATAGTTTTTGTATTAGCTTATTTGGTTATAGCTGTGTTGGGGTAACATGTGAGAAGCATATAAAGAAGATGTCTAAAAGGCCATGCCAA
Source organism: Artemisia argyi (assembly GCA_030686995.1). Taxonomy (NCBI): domain Eukaryota; kingdom Viridiplantae; phylum Streptophyta; class Magnoliopsida; order Asterales; family Asteraceae; genus Artemisia; species Artemisia argyi. The sequence goes on from CM060685.1 coordinate 154,114,708, forward strand.
AAGAGCTTCTTGAAACTAGGTTGAATAAGCTCATAAGCGTAAGCGGCGAAGACACAGTATACCATATAGTGTTTTGATTAGCTTACTAGGTTATACCTTATCGCTGTAAAGGCGTAATTTGTGACAAGCTTCTTCGAATAAGATGTAAGCTTTTCCAAAATGCCACACCAAACGAGGTTTGCAAGAGTTGGTTTAATTAAGCGGATAAGCATAGGTGGTTTGCCTTTACCCTAATGCCCAAAAGTGTTTAATAGCTTTACCAAAATTCAATAAGCCCATAAGTTTGCACAAATAAGCTTACAAAATTTCCTCGAAAGAGCTTATGGAAACGAGCTATGGCCTAATAAGCTTAAGGCTTAAGCATATGGTGGAATCCGAACACTTATTTTAGATTATCGTGTTCTTAGAACACAATAGGTGATTAAATTGGCAACCTAAGCTTAGCCAAACACCCTATAAAATGAATGGGATTATAAGCTATTGTTGTTTGCTGTTATGGTAGAATTTAGCTACTTTTTATTAGAGGGTTGCAGGGAGTTCACTGCCACTATGTTGATAGCTACTCGAATTAGGTCGATCTGTTTTTCTTTTGTTGCAAATGATGGAATGTCTTGCTTCTGAATTTCTGATAGTGATTGATGATTAAGGTTGGTATATGGTGTCTTCTTTTTTACATCAAGCTTTTCAGACTCGTGCCGCATGCCTTCTTATGCATTATTGTTGATCTTTTACCCTTTAAGCATGCCACTTTGTTATTTTAATCGAGGGAAATGTTCGAGTTAGGAACTTACAAGAAGCACATTTTTATTTTATTTTTTAGAATGTGTTATTTTCATGTTGTTAGGATGTCAGTTTTGACTTCCGAGGGGCTGTTCATGAGAGATAAAGTTAGGCAGTATCTTGAACTAGCTAGCTGATGTTGTTAGTACTTTTAGTTGATGCCCTCAATCAAGTAAAGTTAGAATGAGGTAATATATTAATGGATAATTAGTTAGCTGTGGAAAACCAGAAGGGATTCTATTACTGAATTCATTGATGTATAGGAAACTACTTGGCCTACAAGAGAGGTGCTTGATGACATATTTTTTTCTCCTGAAAAGCTATGTGAAAGCAGTCTTTGAAGGGTTAGATGCTTAGATACGTATCTAACTATCGATGGTAAGAAAACGTGGAAAAAACAGTGTTAGTCTTGTGTTGGGAGCTTTGACTTTGTGGAAGGGTAGAAGCTCATATTAATAGAGGTAAATGATACATGATTCATATGATTTTTCAAGTTATTTTTTCTCTAGTTTGAGAAATTGAGACTGGACAAAAGTAAACGGACTAGGAAAATTGCCACTTGTTTGTTTTGTCAACGTAATAAGATATAGGTCATTGAGGAATTTCTTATTTGTTTGAGGATGATTGAAATCTAATACCGCTTTAGCTTCACTTTAATGTAACAATGACCCTGTCGATAATGAGGAAGTAAAGAGGGTAATGAGAGGAAGTAAGATGAAAAAGATGACCGTGTTCTTCAATGTGCTTGGTCTGCCAAAAGCCCCTAGTTACCAACTTCCTCAGATAGCTAGGATGCAACGTTATGTAATTATCATCTCTTACAATCGCCTGATTACACTTCCTTGCCTAAGATACTTCCGGTCAACACATAACAATTTTGTTATATTAGCCAAAGTGGCATATGAACAAGTAAATTTCATTTTCCTTTCGGTCAATACTCAAAACCATTTTAATACTCTAGTTCCCTAGGCCTTTGATGTGTTCAGTATATTGACTCTGATCTTAAAAGGCTTACTTATGATGCATATTACTGATTAAACTTATAGTACTATATATATCACAAATGATTCTACAGTAAATAATTTAGTGACTTGTAACTATCCTATGGTAACTCTGACCCGAAAAGGTATAAAGAGTCCACTTTCTACTTTCGAGTTCACCCTTGTAATCTTATAACCAGATATCTGGCAAGAATCAGTTTCTTTATGTTGAAAATATTGATAACTAAGTTTTAACCATATTTAATTTGCTGTATATATCTTGATAGGTCATTCCTTTCTCAAGGGGAAGTGCCTGGGAGCAACCACCTCCAGATTTGGCATCATACTTGTACAAGGAACGAATTGTGTATTTGGGCATGTCTCTAGTCCCCTCTGTCACTGAACTTATATTGGCAGAATTTCTATACCTACAGTACGAGGATGACAAAAAGCCAATTTATCTTTACATTAATTCTACTGGAACCACCAAGGTATCACCTTTTTATGAACATGCTTTATAAATTTGGTACGGTCTAAATTACTAAAAACATATAGTTTGATGGATAACACTGATACTATAACAATGAATTAATATTGAATATTGTCATGTGTCTCATTTGTTTCTACGTTATTCAGGGTGGCGAAAAGCTGGGATATGAAACAGAGGCTTTTGCAATTTATGATGTCATGAGGTAACAAGTCTTTATGCTTCTCATCAGTATGCTACTGCCCTAATGAATACCTCTATTGTTATCACATAAATTACCTATGTTCATTTTCTTTTGTCGCCTTTTAATCATTATACTTTTTTTTGTACGACCAAGTTGTTAAAAGTTGGCTTTGTGTCTGTCACTACTGTTTTGGTTGTGAAAAAAAAAAACCTAGATAACAACTTTTCCAAAATGATAGTCGTCATATAAAAATGTTAATTTTATGTACAAAAATGTTATTTTATATTTCACTTATTAATTTATGTAAAAATAATATAGTTACAGGTTACAAAACGGCTTGACCAAGTACATTGGTATGCTATGCAAATAACACATATTATTATCATAGATTATGAGTTTATCACATAATCAGTCCTTTGTTTACTATGCTAGCAATTACTATAACTGCTCTTTCTACTCGGTTGATACCCCCAGACTATCCCCCTAGATTAATCAACCAATAGAAATGTTATCTTAGGAAAATCAAATAAGATGTCCTTTTCTTTTCTTCATAATTGCAGATATGTGAAACCGCCTATTTTTACACTTTGTGTTGGCAATGCATGGGGAGAGGCGGCCTTGCTATTGGCTGCTGGGGCAAAGGGAAATCGCTCAGCCTTACCCTCGTCAACCATTATGATTAAACAGCCAATTGCAAGATTTCAAGGTCAAGCAACGGATGTTGAGATTATGAGAAAGGAAATTAAGAACGTCAAGACTGAATTGGTATATTCAAGAACTTATCCCTTGTTCTGCCAAATAAACTGATTGACCGATTAGTCGACTAAATGTAGCTACTTTCTTTTTATCTATTGAAGGTGAACTTGTATGCGAAGCACATAAACAAGACAAAGGAGCAGATTGAAGAAGATATTAGGCGTCCAAAATACTTTAGTCCTAGTGAGGCTGTTGAATATGGTATCATTGATAAGGTGGGTGCAAACAATTTGAAAACTTGCGTTTTTATATATTTTTCGTTCCCTTATTATTATTATTATTATTATTATTATTATTTTTTGCTTTTTATAGGTTATATACAATGAGAAGGGTCGTGAAGATAGAGGAGTCCTTTCTGACTTGAAAAGAGCACAACTACTCTGATAGAACAAATGGTAGTCAAGTCATGACTGTTCTTTTGTTTCTATAGCGGCTCAAATGACAGTGGTTGTGGCTGCATCGGGCATTAAGGGACTGGTATAAAACCACTGAAATTTGAATGTTGAACACAGTATGTAGTATTGTAAAAGGGAAAGGCAGATTATAGTATGATTGTCAATCCTAAATCTATTTTTTAGCTCAATATTTGTTTATGAATTAACGCCTTAATGGTTGTGGTTACTGCAATTACTTGTTTTTCTCATGATCAGCTCATTTATTCGTGTAGGTCCCGTTTAGTAAAAAGGTAAGTTGCCTGTGTTAACATTTACAAAAAATTGGTATATACTTTTCTCTTCCGCACATCATTATAGTGTTTCCCAGTTTGTAAACCCAAGGTCATTCTGCTATAAGAATTTCCATTAGTGTGTTTGGCTAGTGATGGATTTAAAGTTTGGCTTTGTTTACCTTGGACATACGAAGTGATTTTGAAACACAGTAAATTCATTTTGCTACTGTAACTTTAAAACTGATACCAGATGTTTTGCAATTTTGCCAGGGTTGGCCAAAAAAAAATGCAGTAGAACTGCAAGTAGGGCTGTAAACGAACTGAACGTTCAGTGAACATTTCACGAACCGTTCGGTAAAAAGTTCGTTTATGTTCGTTCGTTTATTAAATAAACGAACATGAACAAAGTCTCGTTCATTCATTTATGTTCGTGAACGTCTGATTAGGCGTTCGTTAAAGTTCGTTTATGTTTATTTATCTATTTATGTTCATATATCATATTTTTTAATTTTTTAATTTTAAAAATTGATTTGTTTAAACAAAACAACACTTATAAAACAATATATTATGAAGAATTCAATAAAGTTTAAGTTTGTTTGTCTATTCTCATTTATGTTCGATTGTTTATGTTCGTTAAGTGTCTTAATGAACGAACATAAACGAACATGAACAATTCATTTTCTTAATAAACGAATATGAACAAGAAAATTCGTCCGTTTAAGCGTCCGTGTCCGTTTATTTGTCCGGTTAAAATTAAATGAACGAACATGAACAGGGCTCCGTTCGTGTTCGTCCGGTTCGTTTACAGCCCTACCTGCAAGTATAACACATGTAAAACTGTTGTACTTTTGTTCGTTGAGAAGATTTTGCCTAAGCCAAAAAGAAGAAATACTTGGTCAAACGGACCCAGACTAGTTCTTAATAACTAAAATTTTTAACACGTTATGTATGTTTAGTTCTTAATGATTCCCATAACTAATCAAACGATTTAGCCAACCACGTTAGGTCTTTCAAGTTTGTCTAGTTTCTAAACCTTTTCCATTTGTAGCAGTGCTGGTTCAAGTCTACCTGATACGACATTTGTAGCAGTGCTGGTTCAAGCTGACAAAAATCGACATAACTAGCTAGTAACTACGATTTGTGTCATTTGGGTAGTAAAGCATTGCTAAAGCTAATAAAACACCATACGACCTGAAGTCTAGATACAACTTGCCTAATACAATTAGCAACTCTTGATCTTTATATTCCCATTAGAACCGTATTGACCACATAGTTATAGATCATAAGGTTAACTCTTTTGAAGGAGGAATATTTTCCCAAAAAAAAAAATCGCATTATATGCGAACTAACAATGTATATTTGGAGCATAAAGATTTGGTGGGTGTATCTCTGTGCATCTCTATGCGAACTAACACTTCTTCCAACAATGTATATTTGTTAATGTAGTATCCGATATCAAATATGAAAATACGGACAACCGAAGTTCGGTTATCCGAAATTTTGGATCTGGATTTCGGATATCCGATCTTGAACACCCATGCCTTTATTGATTTGTTTGATTCAATGCACCCTAACTAATGAATAGCTTATTATCGGTGAGTATTCTTGTAGTGTCTTCTTCACCATCACCACATACCAGCGGGTGTTGGCACTCGTAAACATGCAAAATGATGATACGTTGATTCACGGGTCCAAATGGCGAGCGTTGACCGTTGAACACGTGGACCTGTATCACTCAAGAAACAAAAGATATCGTTAGAATGTATACGGGACTCACTCCCCGTAATACACCCCGACGATCAAGTCAGATATGGAAGTACTACACAAAGTGATATGATATGAAATATAGTAGAGAAGGAAAGTAGTAGTAGTGTGTTTCTTTTTTGATGATGCCTTTGAGTTATAAGTGTTAAATATATGGATAAACATTAATATGTAAATGTCTAGTATCGAACCCGAGACCTCGGGATTGCACACTTTATAAACAAGAATAATGAATAATAAATATATATATGTTAAACGTATCGTATATATATATTTATAAACACTTAATGGACTAAATGGTCGTTAGTTATTAACCGTATGGACTAACTATCATTAGTAACGAAAGATATGGACTAGAATGTAACTTGGGAGTCAAGAAGATTCTGGAACACCCCTTAGGGGTCCATGGCCGGTCGATCATGGGGAGGGGAAGCCCAACCCATGTTTGTCTTGTGCTCCAAGATATCTTCTAGTATATATACAAGGCCAAGGATTAGGGTTTCACATCTTTTGTGCACACACACTAACCCTAATTCTTTTCTTCTTGTGTTTCTTTTCTTGGCCGATCGGTTCACCCCTCCAAGGGATCTTGGATCGATTTTGGTTAAGCAAAATATAAGTGTTTTGTTTACTTGCATCAAACCTTTATTCGATGGTAGTTTGTGTGTACAAGAACGAGGTAACAACATACTTTTGTTGTTATCAAGGGATCGATTAACAAAACGGTAAGGGGTTAATCATTGATCCATATAAACCCTATTAGGGTTCTTCATATTGTTAAAGACAATTGCTTTTGATTCTTGTTCGGGCTAGAATAACCACGGTACGTTCCTATTTAATTTATGTTAATCTCTTATGTGTTATAGATGTTCCTACGCTTCCGCATATGTGTTTACCTATTTTATGATTGTCATGATTCTCATATTCTAACAGTGGTATCACGAGCTTGCTATAACATGTAATTGATTACATAAAACACATAAAAAACGAATTTTGATTGTTTTAGATACATGTTTTGGATCTAGGGTTGTGTTTTTTTTTCGAAACCCTAACCCTAATTTGGGGGGGGGGGTCGATTTATTCCATGAACCCTAATTAGGGTTTGTGGTTTTATTAAAAATTGGATTAGAAACCCTAGGTTGCCTACATGTTTATGTGTTAGTTGGGCGTATCCTTGACCTAATTGGTAATTGTTATGCTTTGATCCATGACGAAACATGCATGTTAGTCATGGGTTATTAATTATTTATTAATTGTTAAGCTTTTCACATGTTTAGATAGATCTAATATTGGGGAAGACCCCATAATTATTAAAATCAATTATGTGCTATGTGGTATGTGATTAGCTTTGGCCTACGCAATTGACTTGTCAATGTATGTGGCTCACTTCCATTAAGAGGTGAAGGCCCTAGTTAATTATATGCATATAAAAACCTAGAATTGATTTTGTTAGGATCTTTTCTAAAAAGATTGCATGTGGCTAATTGTTTCACCTTTATAACTGTTATGTTATTAGTTGTTTTTATTTGTCTTTATTACTTGTTTTATTGTTTGATTGTTGGACACGTTTGTAAGCAATAAAAGGGTAATTTTTCCATAAAGAAAATAATACGGACTAATAATGGTGAAACCCTAAGTGATAAAGTAAGAATCTTGCAAGGTCTTAAGTGCCGCTAGTGGTCCGATTCGCACGGTAATCAGCTCCCAGGCGAGACTAGCAAAATTCATACTTTATTACATGATTTTGAGATTGAATCCATAAACTTTTGCTTGATTGATGTTTTGTACAAATATACTTTTAAAATTAAGTCCTTTAAGACGATATTCATAACCGTGATTTGAAGGCTTAGAAAAGAGCCTTAGAGTCTGCATTGGTTATCACAATCTTGAATATGTCTTAAACGAATTACTTTTAAAATCATAATTGTAGAAAGTCATCTTTGGGTTTATTAAACCTCAAGTAAAACTTTGTGTATTAATTTCACGAATTGGTAATAAAAAAAAAGTTTTGAAAACTTATGTTATAAAGATGAGTGCATGCATCTTTATACATGTTTTGATTTTCATATCAAAAATTTATACCCTAAAAATTTAAGTTACATGCCATCTAACTATAAGAAACACTTGAAGTTATTATTTAGTAAACGTGAGACGCAGGCTAAATTTTAATGACAAGGTAAATTTCCGAGTGTGCGTGAGACCACACATGGAGAATTTGCAGTTTCTAAATTAGACGACTTAATTAAGTTGATGCGTGAGACCTAGAGCTTAAGGCATGAGATGGGATAAAACATGCTTACATGACAAATTGATGAATCAATTTGATGTAAATCCCATAATGATCTAGGAATTGGAAAAGTGTTTGCCAATTATTGTTCGACAGATTATCATCTTTTATACTTTCACCACTAGCAGATCAACTGATGTGGTGGAATTTATGTAAAGTTGGATCCTAGATTTTCAAGAAAATATGTTGGTTATATGAATATATCCTTGGGTATTATATTTTCTTGGAAATATAAATTATCGAAAATACTAAAAATTGAATTTTGAAAATTCTTTAAATGTATTAATGCAACTCAAAACCGTAAACGTAAGTTATTCTTTTAATTGATCTACACCCGTTTGGGTTTTTGGTTAGAATCAATATTTACAAAAAGGATAAATAAAGTCTTCTTTCCATTAGGAGAAGTGTGAGACTTAAATCCTATTCCTTTTCATGAATGAGAAAGGTACAATAGGATGATTAGAATTGTCTAAATTCTAAATACATAACTCATAGCAATCTTTAATAGTAAGAGTATATGCACCTTATGAGTTATTAAATTAGAAGCTAGACTGATTACTGCATAATGGTAAAAGACGAATTAGATTATTTTATCTAGTTGTTTTGGTTTGACCATTTACAGATACTACATACAATTGTTGGAATGGTAAATCTATAAAGGAAGAAATTGCATGCCCAATTTTTTCAAGTTAATAGTTTGGAATGTGATGAATCACATTTATATAGTAGATTACATCCTTTTATAACCTATATAATTGTTTGAATGAGTTTTCTTAAAAGATGTAGGAAAGTAAACAAGTACACTAATTTCCCTTCACTGATTAATGAAACATTTACAATGTTGTCAAATTCAGTGGGAGTATTGTGTTCTTATAGCTGAATAAGGGATTATTATAATGTTCTCTAAATTCAGTGGGAGTTACAAGACTTATTGTCTTGATTGTAACTTAGATTATCTTTTGAATATCTCAAGGTAATTACTTTCCAAATATAGACACTAATATTTTCAAGGATAGTCATGTACGTTTCCTTGATTGATTGAGTAAACTCTATATCTACTAAGTTATGTTAATGACACAAATCATATTGTTCAAATTAACAAACGCGTGCGTGTTGTTTATATGATACATGGTGTTGTACCATGCACAAGTGGGAGAAATCTTCATAGTGTGCAAAGTACAACACATAAGAATATGATTTAAAGCATTCTCTTAACTGCAAAGTAAGAGATTATAATTCTAATTAGATTAATACATCTAATCTAAGAAACACTTGGTGTTAAAATTTAGTAAACGTGAGACGCAGACTAAATATTAACAACAAGGTGAATTTTCATGTATGCGTGAGACCAACATGGATAATTTACTGTTTCTAAATTAGACATCTATTAGAACATTGTGTCAAATAACAATACTACTTCAGCTTTAATATTTATGTATTATTGGAATGACATAAATGCATGAAGTAATATAATACTACTTCAATAATTATGTATTCTAAGAATGACATAAATAAATAAAGTAGTGTGTTAACTTGAAAATATTATTGAAACCAAATGGTGGTGTTCATGATTACTTTAATTATACATGTTTATACTTTATTGTATAGTTATAAACATGAAGTCTTCTAAGTATTACAAGACTTATAATTAAGTAAGACGTTAGCTTGTTATGGTCTTTTAATTAAGACATATACAAGAAGTCATTGAGTTGATCAATGATTAATAACATAAAGTGGGATTATAACAAGTTTATGTTTTATGAGACATAAACATGAAGTGACTTGGTCAAAAGTACTTGTGTTATAAAGCATGCAATTGGTTTGGAAATACTATTATACCATTAAGTTGACTTAGTTGGTAAATAGGTATGCCAACAGGAATATGGTTATCTTATATATATTGTTAGATCTTCTTACAATATCAATTCTAATTGAAGTACTACATATGGATAGTATGTTCAGTTAGGGAATCAAACTCTTGTTAGATTATTTGATTGAAGATAACTATGCTTTCTTTTCTTCTAAAAGTTATCAAGGTTAGAAATTGAGTATGGCTTGAATATACTCAATTAGACTCCTAGAAGATTAATAAGACGTTATTGAATTATGAAATGTGATGAATCACATTAAGTCTTAAAATTGAAGTTCTGAATTTGTTAAGTTACGTATATGAAGGTTATTAACAAAGAGCTATCAATGTGTAGTTGTAAACTCCTAAAAGAGAAAATTGGATTGTTGCTCTAATTGCTAAGTACTTATATTCTATATAATGCTAAAGGCAAGTGGGAGTATTTTATCTTGAAAAGATAGAATTACAAGATACATAATCTTCTAAAACCACACTAGTTAAAATCATGATGAGGCTTAACATGTAAATGATAAACCTCAAGATGATGGAATTATCATTCATAGATCCACTTGGATATCTCATATATTTAATGAATACTGACGATTATATGATGTAGTATTACCAAAATAATGAATTGGGTAAATTACTCATAATATGAATGTTATAGATGCTGTTCATAAAGATATTCAAATTTAAAATTTGGTTTATCTTAATTCTTAATGGTTAGAGAATGGAGATGAGTTTATTCAAAGATTATGTAACCCTAGTGGTTTAAATCTTTGTGTAAAAATCATATGGACAAAATTGTACACATATCTTAATGCATGTCTTATTACAAGATTATTAATTATACTTAAGCAATTAACTATGATTGAATACTCTTTTCTAAGCACATTAAAGATACAAAGATGCTTAATTGTCATATTTATATGAATATGAAATTTGACAATGAATATCAAAACTCTTTCTTGAATAATTACTTGAGCGAGGACGATAAGTAATCAAAAAGAGTTTATGAATTCAAGAAAATCTTTGGAAGTGTACAAAGTGCAATAATCCATGAATGGATAAATGCATGCATCTAGGAGATTATTCTTATGATAAATTATTAAATCTATGTTTAAGTTTATAATTAAAATAAGGTAATTTCTAAGTATTCCTGAAAGCTAGTGGGAGTATTATGTTTGATTTACTAAATCATATATGTTGTATAACATATAAGAAGTTACATTCCATATAAGTGAAATGTTAAGACTTAGTTTGGAATGAAACTGTAAGTGAAAGATTTAGAAAATAAAACATACAACCTTGGAATAAAAGTTTATTATTAAATAAACATGTGCGGTAAATAAATTCTAATAGAATATAATATATCATTTTGGAAGACTAAATGGATATATATATTTGTAAAAATCAAACATGAATAAAATCTAAGTTTGACTGAAGGATTTTCATGTGCATTATATTATTGTTATATCATGCTTAAGTGCTTAAATGATTTGACAATATTTGATATCCAATTAAAAGTTATTATATAACTTGTGTAATAGATATTCTAATGGAAAATGTTTGAAATTAGAATAATGATCCTCAAACTGGAATAGCTCCTAAACATTACACATTGGATATTAAGTTTACGGAAATTTTAAGAGCATATTGTGTTTAATATACAATGATGCTGGTTTGATTGAAATGACACTCAATAACTAGTCATGAAGGATTTCATGAGAACTAGTTGTGCTCAACTAAGAGCCTAGTTGCATTAAACATTAAAGAATTAGAATACTTTAAACTTTAAAAGGTTTGAAAGTTTGATTGTCATAAGTTGGTGATTGAGGATATCACATTATTTATGAAGAATTATGTAGCTATATCAAGATAGTTGGAAATACACATATAAGAATTTTAATTATTGAATTCTTGAAAGAAGTATTCTCAAAATTCAGATAGATCAAAGTTAGATGAAATTATGCCATGTCAACAAGTATGATTACTTGAGGCATAATTGTCTTCAAGTTATTACTTGAGACAAGATTCATTAACTAGAATTATCATGCATTAATCTATTTTGGTATTTGGATAAAGGACATTAAACAATTATTATTTATAATGAATTAAAGTACTTAGTACGTTTGTTTTCATTAATAATAAATTGTGTCCTATATTTGCATGTTTAAATCCGTGAATAACTTATGTTGTTCTAAATTGTCCATTGTCGATTAGTGATATGGGAATATCATTAAACTAAGACAAATCTGAGTATTGATTAAGAATATACTTGAAAGTATATTGATGCGTTGACATACCAATTTCACATAATATTCGATGAATTGAATATTGGACTTATCCCAATAATATGATTTAATATTTAATGTGAGAATCATATTTAAAGTTATCCTCAGACTTGAGATACCAGATAAGTGTCATGGATGTAGTGCATTTTTGTGAAGCAATCTACCGCTCACCGTAACAGGGAGTCATAAGGATTGTTTTCAGAAGTGTTGCAAAGTTCATGGGTTATTCTTGTAGTCAAGAGAGAATTTGTTCCTTCTGATTTGTTCAGAAGTTTAATACTGCTGGGCCCCTCGTAGGGTTGACAAAATGTTTGCGTGGCCACGCCCAAAGTCTATCTGGAATACGTTCAGATGTTTTGGTAATTTTGTTAAATCATAAAGAGACGAGAAACATAAATTTAATAAAGAACCTCACATCTTTATTAATGTGGTATTAGTAATGAAAGGATAATTATAATGATGAATCATTAAAGGTTTTTCAGGAAACCTAGCTCGGATTGAACTGGGGGCATTGGAGTGTTGCAAGACGCTAACCAATGTCATTTTACTATTAATAGATATCCAAGTGGGAGCTGTTAAATATATGGATAAACATTAATATGTAAATGTCTAGTATCGAACCCGAGACCTCGGGATTGCACACTTTACAAACAAGAATAATGAATAATAAATATATATATATATATATGTTAAACGTATCGTATATATATATTTATAAACACTTAATGGACTAAATGGTCGTTAGTTATTAACCGTATGGACTAACTATCATTAGTAACGAAAGATATGGACTAGAATGTAACTTGGGAGTCAAGAAGATTCTGGAACACCCCTTAGGGGTCCATGGCCGGTCGATCATGGGGAGGGGAAGCCCAACCCATGTTTGTCTTGTGCTCCAAGATATCTTCTAGTATATATACAAGGCCAAGGATTAGGGTTTCACATCTTTTGTGCACACACACTAACCCTAATTCTTTTCTTCTTGTGTTTCTTTTCTTGGCCGATCGGTTCACCCCCCTCCAAGGGATCTTGGATCGATTTTGGTTAAGCAAAATATAAGTGTTTTGTTTACTTGCATCAAACCTTTATTCGTTGGTAGTTTGTGTGTACAAGAACGAGGTAACAACATACTTTTGTTGTTATCAAGGGATCGATTAACAAAACGGTAAGGGGTTAATCATTGATCCATATAAACCCTATTAGGGTTCTTCATATTGTTAAAGACAATTGCTTTTGATTCTTGTTCGGGCTAGAATCACCATGGTACGTTCCTATTTAATTTATGTTAATCTCTTATGTGTTATAGATGTTCCTACGCTTCCGCATATGTGTTTACCTATTTTATGATTGTCATGATTCTCATATTCTAACAATAAGAGCATGCTATTTATACAAATAAACCATGCATGCATGTTCTTGTAAGTATACGTACAACATTTACCAAGGGTCCCTTCTTTACATTTTAGTGTGTGTATTTGCACCTATGTGTTTTTCCCATTTCACTAAGTATGGGTATTTCCCAGTTCTTGGAGTACATGTAAATATACATATAATATTCACCACATTCTTTTACTAGAAATATGTCCCTATGCCTATTAAGCCCCCTAGTCTATACTTGATTTCAACATGTATTAACTCATGTGATTTGGCATTTTGAAGAGTGTAGGACCGTAGAACAACCTAAATCACTATTGAATCAAGCCTAAACCTAGAGAGAAAAAGTAAGTATAGAGAGAGAGTGGATGGGAACTCTAGTGTGTGGAATAATAACTTTGATATTGCTAATAGAATCACTAAGAGAACCAACCTCTCAAATGAGGTTTACAAGAGTATTTATACATGAAGTCTAGGGCATCATCTATCTTATACATTATTACACTAATGGCCCTTAGATTTTCACAAAACATGAATACTAAGCCTAAACTTCATCATAATGATATTCTAAAGCAACCTATAACAATACGTTAATGACCGACACTTTTTATAAATAAAATACGATGCTAACAATCTCCCCCTAAGTGTTGGTCATTGAAGGTTGCGCGACGTCATCATCTTTGTCTTTAAACTTTATCATTCATAGCTCTTGACGTCTTTAAGAATCATTAGATGAGTCATAGTACTTTGTTCATTGTTCTTTGTTCATCGATGTTGATATGATCCAATGATGTCATCTGCCTTTCGTCACTTCTGTGTTTGTGGTGGTTGTCTGCCATTCCAACATGCTCATACGTCTTAAGTCTTTTTCATACATACATTTGTTATTCCCGTTCTTTCACGTTGATCTTTGTCACTTAACTTTGTAGATTCTTCTTTTTGGCGTAGAATCTTTCTTTGACTGTTGCTATCCTTTGATCTTTGTGAGAACTTTCCTTTGACTTTGTTGATGCATGTATGAGCATGTGGAATCTTTCGCCATGGAGATGATGTATAGCTGCAGGTAAACAGTTAGCAATAAACAACCGGTACTTACAGATAAGGAATTAGAGATCGTCAACAGCATAGTGTGAAGACTCCTTCTAACCCTTACCATGGCCGTTCCCATATCAGATACTCTCGAAAGAGCTTACGAGACCTACTAAGTAGCTCAATGACTGGGTGAGTCGCTGGGGATCACTCCACGACTGTAGACCATTTGAAACCACCGCGAACACTAAGCGTAACCCATAAAGAATTACCGAAGTGACCTGCTGTCAGGGCTGTTTGATGTTGACCCTGGCAGGAATTTCCGTTCAATCATCAAGAAATACATTTGTAAATTCTCTCATAAACATTCTCGGCAGATTGCTAAGATCTGCGAAGGACTCAATAATTTACAGCAGATGTCCATTGATGTAGAACACCAGTTGTAGAAATACTAAGTGTTCCTAAGAGATCTTTGATGTATCTCATGGCTCTAGACTCGATAAGTGCACACTTAGGTTTCCTATGCGGAGATTAGGGAGAGGTCTCCTGCTTCAATATCAACCATCTCTAAGAGACAGGTCGATAGATTATGCCGCTTCCCCGTGAGAATGAAACAAGCTCTTTTAAGAGAACTTGAGTGGCTAGAAGGTTTAGTGCAGTGCGTCACTGGGTCCATGACGTCTTTATCTTCAATACCGGTGTCACCTTAGTAACAACCAGTAGCATATGAATTGAACCCGGTGTCTGCCCTAAGGTTGAACATTTGGAGGGCTATTTCTTTTCACCCTTTTTCATAACTTTTCTTTTTAATTCTTCAACGCCTTCTTTCTCCTTTCTCATTTTCTCCTTTTTTCAATCATACCTAAGGACTTCTAATTCTAATCTATTGGATTTGTCCTTGGGTAGATCCCTCCGGCTCTGGCGGATCATAGGACGGTTTTCCCTAACCTTAGTCACCTTATAACTCCATGAATCCTATAATTGCCATGAAACCTTTGATTGAAAATCTCTCAAAGTGTTTATGAATATAAACACATTTTTGTTGACACTTTGAGAGTTTTTGTTTCTTTTGAAGGACTCCCCCTTCACATGTGCTCATGAATTTTTTAAGAAATTTGCACATGCGTGAGGAGTTTGCACTTTTTGAATTGATCCACTTTCAATGAACATGACCGATTTGAGACACGCTTACATCACTAGTTAGACTAGCTTGAAGTTATTACCCGTCCTGGTCAAGTCCAAAGAAAGTCTCTCGATACGGTACATTCTACTCAGACAAGTCCTATTCGAGACACGCTTACATCACTAGTTAGACTAGCTTGAAATTATTACCCGTCCAGGACAAGTCCTTTCGATTACTGACATTTTAAGCTTCGTCAATTCATTGGTACTTACTGAGTCGAGCTCTTTTGAGATTCAGTCACAAGCTTTAAACATCTTTGATCACATTATAATCATGTCTTCTCCCCCTCAAAAATAACATATCGTGATATTTTTGATATCAACTGATTAAGAAAAAGCTTTTTGGAAAGATAGACATATTTCATTTTGCATGAATTCGGAACATTTTGTTTTTGTACTCCCCCTTAATGATAGCACATTTTAAAATCAATTAAGGGTTTTGAGGGAGTTATCTTGAGCACTCATTTGAAAGATTTTGAAAAATCTTTTGATGAATATTGAAAAAGTGCTCAAGATTTCTATTTTTGAAAACGAGTTTTTGTTTGAAGTCTTTTTCGTTTGTTTAGACTCGAGCTTTTTGAAAAAGATTTCGTCCTTGAAAATACGAGTCCATGATTTGAAATAATCAGAAGTCAGCATTCGGGTCCAGGTTTCGTACTGAAGTATACGAAAGCCATTGTGAAGAAACTTTTGAGAAACGACATGTTTTTAGAAAACATTAAAAAGAACTCCCGTTCAAGCATCTGTACATGTCCGTATCATTTTTGAATGACATTTCTAGAAACGTACAGGATATTGATTTATACGAGAGACATGTCGTGAGAAGAATATTTTTGGATTTTTTGATTTTATATTGTTTTTGTATTTTTTGAAATTTTATATTTTTGTATTTTGTTTTTGTTGGTTTTTCAAATTTTGTATTTTGTTTTTTTCAAAAAATATTTACAGCGAAGCGATTTTGAAAACTTTTTCAAGAAGATTCGAGAAGACGTTCTAGCTCCTCAGGAGTTAGGCTTCGCATGCCAATTCGTCGAACTAAATAGTCAAACCTTTCTTTTGGAAGGGCTTTAGTAAATAGATCGGCGAGTTGGTAATCAGTCTTAACGAAAAATAATTCAACAGTACCCTCTTCCACGTGTTCTTTGATGAAATGGTAGCGGACTTTGATATGCTTCGTCTTAGAGTGATGTACGGGATTGCACGAGATGGCTATGGCACTTTTTGAGTCACAATACATAGGTATTCTGTCAAAAGTAAAGCCATAATCTGTGAGCTGTGTCCGCATCCAAAGAACTTAGGCACAACACACAGATAGAGACACATACTCGGCTTCGGCGGTTGATAGCGCAGTACAATCCTGTTTCTTTGACGACCAGCTTACTAGCTTTTCACCCAAAAATTGTGCTCCACCTGATGTACTTTTTGCAGTAACTTGATCTCCTGCATGGTCGGCATCTGAAAAGGCTGTTAGATTAAACCCCGAATCCTTCGGATACCAAAGTCCCATGTTAATGGTTTTTCGTAGGTACCGAAAGATCCTTTTAACCTCTTTGAGGTGAAGTTCGGTAGGCTTTGCCTGAAACCGTGCTAACAAACAAACAGCAAATTGAATATCTGGTCGGCTAGCGGTTAGGTACATGAGAGAACCGATCATGCTCCGATATTTTTTTGGATCGATGGGTTTTCCAAACAAATCAGCACCTATTTTTGGTGAAGTGACCATTGGAGTACCAACAGAATCACAATTTTCCATTCCATGTTTTTTCAAAATCTCTATAGTATATTTAGCTTGATTGATGAAAATACCACGAGGGGATTGATGTATTTGTAAACCAAGAAAGAATTTTAGTTCCCCCATCATGGACATTTCAAATTTGCTTTTCATGAGATTTTCAAAATGTTTTGAATGGTTAGGATTGGTTGATCCAAAAATTATGTCGTCCACGTAAATTTGAACGATCAAAATGTCATCTTTGAATTTTTTGATAAACAAGGTGTCATCAACCGTTCCTTTTGTGAAATTGTTTTTGAGCAAGAAAGATGATAGTTTGTCATACCACGCTCTTGGAGCTTGTTTTAAACCATAAATTGCTTTCTTAAGCTTGTAGACGTAGTCTGGATGATCTCTGTCGATGAATCCCTCTGGCTGACTCACATACACTTCTTCTTTCAGAGTTCCATTCAAGAATGCAGTCTTAATGTCCATCTGATAGACTGTGATGTTTTTGTGAGCTGCATAGGCTAAGAAAATCCGGACTGCTTCAAGTCTAGCTACAGGCGCGAATGATTCTTCGAAATCTATCCCTTCTTCTTGTGGATAACCTTTAGCCACGAGACGAGCTTTGTTGTGAATAACAGTCATTTCCTCATCCAGTTTGTTCTTCCACAACTACTTGAGGTCAAGAACACGTTTATCAAGTGGTCGTTCAACAAGTTCCCAACTGTCATGTAACAGGTATTGAAGAAATTCCTCCTGCATCGCTTCAATCCATGGGTTTTCTGCCATTGCTTCCCGAATGTTCTTAGGTACTTTGGTGCTTATTGAGCAAATGTAAATTCACAATTCGAGATCGGTGGCAAGTTGTCTCCTCGTCTGAACTGGCATTGAAGGATCACCAATAACATGTACTAACGGATGGTCTTTTGTCCATTGAAACGTAGAAGGGTACCTTTGGTTGAACTAATGTGTGTTAGATGGTTCTTGTAACCTTGAAGAAGATTCAGCAGAGTCTGATGCAAACGGGTTTTCAAATACTTCTTCTTCTTCTTCTAACGCAACATCGTTTGAATTATTTGTTGGTTCTTCTTGAAAATTTGTGTTTTGATTTTGCTCATCAACTATTGGTAGTTCAGTTTCAAGTACTGGAGTGGCTTGAGTAGATGTAGATGATGTTGAGGTCGTTGGTGCTTCAGCTTCAACTATTGTAGATGCATCTTGTGATGGTGGTGGTGGTTGATGGTTTTGAGCGGGTGCAGCGGAATGTAGTTGAGATGCATTTGTCGAAGGTCCACCATAATATTCATCAAACATTAACTCAAAGAAATTTTCCAGTTCTTGTTCTGAAGGTTTATCTGTGTTTGTTGAATGAGCTCCTTGAGGTACGAGTCCTGAACTGATGTGTCCAGAAGTCTGACTGTTTGGTGCGGGTCCTAATCCGTTTTGTTTAGAAGCCATTGGATTAAGCGCGGGTTCTAGAGCGTATCTCTCAGAAGCCATTTGTGAAATCTCGTCAAACTTCACATTCATCGTCTCCATTATCTTTTTCGTTCTTCTATTATACACCCTGAATGCCCTCGAGTTTTCTGAATATCCAATGAAGATTCCAATATCACCCTTAGCTTTCAACTTTCCTAGATCTTCTCTGTCGTTCGTCGGATAGCACAAAGCGCCAAACACGTGAAGGTAAGAGATGTCAGGTTTTCGATTGTTCACTAGCTCATATGGGGTTTTATTGAATCTTGGATGTACTAGGGATCGGTTTTGAGTGAAACAAGCGGTGGCAACAGCATCAGCCCATAAGAATAGAGGTGCACTAGAAAAGATCAGCATTGTGCGAGCAGCTTCCACAAGAGTTCGGTTTCTTCTTTCAACTACCCCATTCTGCTGTGGAGTTCTAACAACTGATGTTTGGTGAGTGATTCCAACATCTTCAAAATAGGTTCTTAACTCCTGATTTGTGAATTCTGTGCCATTATCTGTTCTTACAATCCTTACTGGAGCTTGAAGTAGAACTTGGATACGCTTCAGAAAGGTGATGATGGTACCTGGTGCTTCGTCTTTTGATCTCAGAAACTTTACCCATGTATATCTTGAATAATCATCAACGATAACAAGAATATACTTTTTCCCATTAATGCTTTCAACTCTCATTGGGCCACATAAGTCCATGTGCAACAAGTGTAACCTTGCTTCCGAACTAGGTACGGTTTTGGGTTTATATGATGCTCTTTTGCTTTTTCCTTGTTCACATGATGGACATAGGTGTTCCTTGGTGTATTTGAACTTAGGAAGTCCGGTGACGATATTGTCTTTGGCTAACTTGTTGATGGTGTCGAAATTGAGATGGGATAAACGTCTATGCCACAGCCAGGACTTAGTTTCGGTTGCCCTTGTCATAAGACAAATTGGTGATGTAGAAGCCATTTGGTTGATGTCGATGGCATACAAGTTTGTACCACGATTACCAGTTAAGAGATCATCACCAACCAAATTTCTTATGAAAACCGTGTTTCTCCTGAATGCAACTTCTAAATCTGCATCACAAAACTGCCCAACTGAAAACAAGTTATGTCCCAACCCTTCGACGTAGTAAACTCGAGTGATTAAAAAATTCCCAAACTGAAGATCTCCATAACCCTGAATAGCTGCAACATGATCATTTCCAAAGCGTACAGTTCCCATGAATTTCCAGATGAAATTGATCAGCAGCTTTAAATTCCCGGTCATGTGCTTGGAGCAACCCGAGTCGACGATCCAAAGACATATTTCGATAACCTGCCAATAACAGAAGAGTTTGTATTTGGAAACCGATTTGAATTTGGTTCCATGGGGTTAGGGGTACAAGCAAAATCACACTCATAGACAGTTGCTACTTGTTTAGCTTGAACTATTTCTAATTTGCCATCCTTGAGTATAAATTCTCTACCCGTTGGAATCCAAACACAATGCTTAAGATAGTTCCTAGGCGTGCGACTATTAGTGGTGTTCCTAATTCTGTTAATTAGGTTTCCAACAAATCTAGATTTTGCACTAGGACCTTTCGAAACGCTCTTCTGTTCAGGCGTAACATTCTCATTCTTAGAAACACATTCATCATGAACATCATTAATTAGACTTTTCTTGCATATTAAACAAACAGTGTCATTACATGCATTAGAACCAGTACTCTCGACATTACATTCAGATGAAATATGTCTCTTATTAGAAAGCGATAAATTCCTAGGGTGTTCTTCTACTTCTTCAACTTTATTCTTGCAACTACTCTTAGAGATAGGCGAGACTCTATTGTTCCTTGTATTGCTACTAGGCTGTAGTCTGCTGCTCCTAGAGGTGCTGTCTAATCCTGTAGAAGTTGAGGCACACGCATTAGGATTTATATTGTTGTCCTTTTTAGCAACACTAGAATCTTTAGAATTATCCTTTTTGCACGCATTTGTCTTAGAAGTGGAGGCAGACGCATTAGTGGGACTAATCCTAAAAAGGCCAGGTGCTATCACTTTTGGTGTTTCGACAACCGCTTTTCCTTTATCAACAATCTTTGCATTTTCACCTATCTTAGGCAAGGGTGTTGGAGTGACTGGTTTTGTCAAATCCTTTTTCTCATCGACTTTTGGAGCAAACCGTGAAATAGACGTTTTTGGTTTTTGAACCATATTTGAAACATTTGGTTTCTCCGAAGTCGATGGTTTTGCGAACTTAGTTTCCTCACCCTTCCTTTTTTGACTTTCAAGCTGAGCCCTCAAAAGATCATTTTGCTCTTTCGTGTTCTTGAAAGCACGCTCATACGACAGTTTGTCATACTTGCATTCTTCCTTTTTTCGATCAAGTTGTTTAAAACATGACACATTTTCTTTTTCAAGCTTTATAAGAGCATTTTCATATTTGGAAACAATTTCGGAGGTCTCAGCTCTCAGTCTTTCATCGTCTTGAACAGAGTATGTTTGTAAAATGATGGACATAATGTCAGTGGTCATAACAGCTTCGAAGAGAGAATCATTTAGGTTTTCCAAAACATTCATGTTTTCACGAGTATCATTGGCTTCGTTTACCAGGGATTTGTGGTCCTTGACAAAGTCGGCCGTTTCTTTTAAGAAAGCTTTTTCAAAATGGATTACCCTCGCACTGATGTTATTCAGTGGGATAGTAATTTCGTTTTCAAAAACTTTTTTCTGCTCAATATGAAAACAGGAATGCCAGTTGTTAATATCGATTGTAGTTTTAGAAGCAACAATGTTTTGAAGTTCTTGAATTCTCTTTTTAACATCATCCAGAATGTTTCTAGCCTCACTTGTATTAAAAGTGTTGTTAGAAGACATTTGTTCCATTTTTGAAAGAGATTTTGAAACAATTACTTTCTTAGAGAACATTTTTGAGAATGGTCGTTTTATGGAAAACACAGATGGTTCTTTTTGTGGAACAAAAGTAATTCCCGAAAGTTTGTTTAATTTGTTGTAATCAATGGATTGCAAATCCTTTTGTTTCATTTTAGAAATGCTCTCTTCGACATGTTCTATCGTTTGCACAGAATCCCGAACGACGGGAGGATCATGTTTAGTGTAAATCACATTACCATTGTACAAAACATTCTGTTCTTGCTGAGCTTTCTTGAGATTACTGGGGGTGTTGTTACCAAGAGCCACTTTATGTTTCGTATGGTAAATCGGATTAGTTTGATTTGAAATCATTTTCATTGTTTGACTTGACTGACCCGACTTAACCACTAATTCTTCTAAATGTGCAATCATGTGTTCTGACTCTACGATTTCGGCCAAAAGTTTGTCTTCTTTCTTTGCAAAGTCCTTTTTCAACTCATCCCTTTCTTTTTCAAGATTGGTATAAGCTGTTTTTTGTTTAGAAAGTTGGTTTTGTAAATCAGAAATTTCCGCGTTTAAAGCTTTTATCTTCTTGAAAGAATTAACATCAAGTGTATCAAACTTGAGTTGCAATTGTTTTTCCCTTGAAACGGAATTTTGATAACCAGTTTCTAATTCAGACAATCTTTTGTTATGAAACTCAAAAGCTTTAGCGTTTTCCTTGTAACTCTCAAGCTCAGCGGTCAATTTAAAATTCGCGGCCTTAACATCGCGATTGACCTTTTTCACTTTTTCGATTTCAATACCACAGTTATTTAATAATGATTCAAATAAAGCACGTGTTTCCTCATCATTCACAGCATGCTGTGAAACGAAGCCTCCATTATGATTCACATATGGAGTCGCTGAAGGAGTATTGCTACTACTTGGCGTGTCCAGGAATGTATCATAAGTGGGTGCTTGCTTCTCAAAATGTTGTTCCTCATGAGGAGATATATCAAATATATCATTATTGTGACATGGGTTGAAATTTGATACCTCAGAGACTGCATTGATGTCATAGACCGGAGGTGTGTCAGAATCTGTGTCATACTTTGCCTCCTGAAGATTCGCCATGAATATGCAGTTCGCATCGATATCCTCTCTATCTTCCATGTAATCCATAAGAGCCATAAAATCATTCTCCTCTGCGTTCAACTGAAATCCTGCCTCTGCCTTTTGTGCCAACATCACTGCTTTCTGCAAGTATGCTAGATCTTTCTTGTTTGGCTTAGTAGGACAGTTCCTTGCCATATGACCTACACCCTGACAGTTGAAACACTTTACCGGATTACCCTGATTCACATTTCCCAAATTCCCAACAACTGGAGCTGCAACATTTCTATTCTGATTACCCATTGCCTGATTACCAACATTCTGACCCCTCTGATTTCTAACAAACTGACCCAACTGATTCCCTGCATACTGATTCCCTGCAAACTGACCTGCATTCTGCATATTCTGATTTCCCATAAACTCCAACCATTTGGCCTTCATTGCCCATATTGAAACTCGGATGAGCAAACTGCTTGTTGCGAGTGTTCGATGAGATCCTTTGGTTGTTGTTTGTTGGTGTAGAATAACGTCCTTGGAATGCCTTTGACAGAAAGGCAAACGCTTGGGACAATGCTGCAGTAGCTTCATCATTGTCAGTGAATTCCGGTTCTTGAAATTGTGGGTGTTGCTGTTGTGGAATAACTTGTTGTTGTTGTGGGTAGAACTGTTGTTGGTAGACCGGTGTTGGTTGTAGAATGCATGATGGTTGCATGTAGTTGTGAGTGGAAGATGATGATGGTGGTTGAGTGTTCATTGGTAATGGTGTTGGTGTATTAGCAATTAATGCGAGAGGATCATGATTCTTAGCCAATTTTTCTTTCCTTACTTCATTAGCCTCAGCTTGGTTTTGCTTCAAAAAGTCATAGAGTTGATCATAATTCACCTTGTATAAATCCTTTGTTTGATTGACAATTGTAACATAACGACCCCATTCTTCTGGAAGGTTATTGATGAATTTGACGTTTGTTGCAATTGGTCGAGGTGTCAACTTGTTTCTGATTAACTCATTCATCAAAGTGCAAAACCTGGTGTAGTATGATTCAATCTGTTCACCTTTAGTGGATGTAAAGTTCTCCCATTCAGTAAGAAGTTTGTTCTCAACGTCTTGTTGTCCAATCTCTGTTCCATGACATATCCTTCTAACACGTTCCCACATATCATGAGCAGTTTCACAGCTGTCGACCGCAGCAAAGATCTCCCGTGGTAATCCAAGTTGGATTAAATGCATTGCCATATCATCGGCTTTGATCTGCGCCTTGTCTTCATCTGTGTAACCTGCTTCTGTTTGTACACGCACGAATGGTTGAGTAGGAGGTGTTTCATTTGGATTACCTTCAATTTGAACTTGTCTTGGCTGAAATGGACCTTTTTCTATGGATTTGATCATTAATTTTCCATTATCTTTAGTTTTGATGTAACGAAGCATGCGGCTTTTCCATGGAAGATATCCACCTTTTTCAAGCATTGGAGGTCGGTTTTCGGCACCGGCAGCATGAATGTCTTGTTGAGTTGCCATGATTTGAATTCAAAGTGAAACGTTGTTCTGAGGATCTTTTGAAAGATAACAAAGGTTGTTGTTGTAGATTAGTTGTTTAGGTGAAGATGAAAGTTCGTTCTCGGTTGATCTGATTGATTTCGTAATTTCCCGCCAAAAATTGAGTATGAAAATTTTCTTTCTCAAAATTTGAAAATCACAGAGAAATACAATTCTAAGGTTACCAGAAAAATTTGAGATTTGAAAATTTTTTCGCCAAATTTTACCGAAAATTTTTGAATTTTGGCCAAAAAATTTGAATTTCGAGCCAAAATTTTCAACCTTGTACCAAAATTAAAATCTCGCGTAAAAATTGAACGTTAAGTCTCGTGTGAAAAATATATATATATTTTTTTTTTTTTTTTTTTTTTTTTTTTTTTTTTGGTTCTAACTCGAAGGAAATTTTCAAACTCGATAAGTCTTGGATCCTAACTCGGTATGTCTATTTGTCTTCTAACTCGATAAGTGCATGTAGGGTTCCTAACTCGATAAGTTAGGTAGGGTTCTTAACTCGATAAGTTCTTAGGGTTTCTAACTCGATATGTATCCTAACTCGATAGAGGTACTTGAGTTGGGCAGAGTTTCCCCTTAGTTAGAGTCACAATACGCCTAACTCGATAAACGATTAGGAATTGAAAGGCTAACTCGCCAAGATATCAAACTCGATAAGTGAAACTTAACACCTAACTCGATAGTAGTAACCCTAACTCGATAGATTTTTAGCACCTAACTCGATAGACCTTAAGACTTAACTCGATAGAACTTAAGACTTACCCCTAACTCGATAAAAAGTCACCCTAACTCGAAAACTTTTTTCACCTAACTCAAAAACAGACTGATGAACAGTAACGAAATTCTTAAAAAACCGATTTTTCACCCACAAAAGGATCTAAAACAACCTAAAATTATCCCTAGGCAATTGATACCACTTGTAGGACCGTAGAACAACCTAAATCACTATTGAATCAAGCCTAAACCTAGAGAGAGAAAGTAAGTATAGAGAGAGAGAGTGGATGGGAACTCTAGTGTGTGGAATAATAACTTTGATATTGCTAATAGAATCACTAAGAGAACCAACCTCTCAAATGAGGTTTACAAGAGTATTTATACATGAAGTCTAGGGCATCATCTATCTTATACATTATTACACTAATAGCCCTTAGACTTTCACAAAACATGAATACTAAGCCTAAACTTCATCATAATGATATTCTAAAGCAACCTATAACAATACGTTAATGACCGACACTTTTTATAAATAAAATACGATGCTAACAAAGAGCTTAGTTACCCAAGAAGACGATGTCATTTTTACTGTTATTTATTATTGGAATTGTGTTTGCATGGTGACGTTTTTCGTCTTATAATCGGTTGTGGTGTTTATTTAGCAATCATGTCGCTTCTCGCTATATATAGCTTCTTATCCCTTTTATTGGTGGGATGTTGTTTCAGTTTGAACATTTTCGCGTTGATTATATTCAAGCGTTTAGCTATTTTAAGCTTTCACCCCTTTAATGTCGGGAGAATGTGGTCATGACATTTTCGCGTGATTGAATATCACGTCTTTGGAATGATTGTACAATCTGCTTATGTGCGATGTACTCCGTGCAACCGCTTGATCATGTAGCTTAAACCTAGATAAAATATAGATTCACTTGCATTTTTGCTTGTTAGAAACACAACAAGATACGATGTATACACTCAAAGCATTCATCAACTTTTGAAATAAGATTAATGTTCAAAAGAAAGACTTACTGATCGTTCCAACGATTCTAAGTAACATTATCGGTTAGAGCCAATAATCATACCATACTTTATTTTATCATCTGTATATGCACCAACTTCTCAAGTATGGAGCTTCACACTTATTTATACCAACTTTCCTTTTGCTTTATGGCTTGGCATGAGACTTACATTTTTTTTCTTTATTCATGATTCACTCCTTAGAATCACGAAGTCGATTTGCATTGTTTGCTTCATCTGCCCTGATACAGCCGTTGACATGTATATATAGGTCTTCTAGTGACATGGGTGGTCGGGCAATTAAGTCTTTAAATGGCCTACCTGGACGAAGTCCGCTGATAAAGGCTCCAATCATCATGCCATCTGATCTATCTGTCATGTGCAATGTTTCTCTTCCAAACCTAGCCAAGTAGTCTTTAAGAGATTCTTCAGATTTTTGTCGAATACCTAGTATTTCTGCTTGGGTTTTCTGAAATCGTCTTTGTTGCATAAAGTTAGCTCTGAACTTGTCCCGCAATTGGTAAAAACCGTCTATGCTATCTGGTGCTAGGTTATCGTACCAAAATTTCGCTGCCCCACAAAGTGTAATATTGAAGATTCGACACCATGCAGGCTCGGGAAGCTTTTGCACATCCATAGTTCCAATGAACATTATGAGATGGTCATCAGGATCTGACAAACCGTCGTAAGATTTCAAATTCGATGGCACCTTAAGTCCATCTGGCATTACATAATCTCTAATTCTCTTGGTAAAAGGTGACGCCACTAGGTCTCGCACGTTTCTTTCTAATTCATTGAACACAAATGGCTCATTGTAAAAATTGGTGTCTTTTGTAAGTTTCCTCTTTCTAAAGGCGTTGATTAGGTGACTTGTTGACCTTGATGTGTCGCGCTCTTTTTGTCCATCGAGGATAATGATATCTGAATTCTTTTTGAGTTGCCTTTCACTTGAGGTGTGATGAGTGATTAATCACACATCCTTTTTAGGCCTTAATTCAGACCAAAAATACCAAATACTAACCAAATATGCCAAGAGAATGTATGTTTTTGTATTTGTGTATGTGCAGGTACGGATATGAGAAAAATGAACAAAAAACGATGCCAAAACCGACAAAAATGAGCACGAGAATGGAAAGTGTCAAAAGCCAAAGTCGGGGAAGTCAAATGGTCAAAGTCAAAGCTCAAAAAGACAAAATCAACCTTGGAGTTTCATAAAGTTTCAAGAATAGTCCTTGGTGAAAGTTTGAAGAAATTTACAACATTGGTCCCTCAGCTTTCAGAGAATTACAAAAATGGTCCCTCAAAGAATATTTCAAGAAAAGTCAAACATAGTCCTCCAAGAATTCAGAAAAGTCAATAAATACCCTTGGATTAATATTTGGAGATTTACAGATTTGGTCCCTATGATTTTTGGATATTACAACAATAGTCCTTATCTAATAATCCTAAAACTACAACAACCGGATCCACAAAACATCCCTAACCCATTGTCCAAGCCCATCCCCTAAATAACATTACCCAGTCCACCCATAATACCCGATCCAAACCCACACCGGTCAAACGGTCAAGCCACAAAATAATAAAATGCCCAATCCCAAAACTATTTACCCGCCACACTTTTTCCCCAAATATTACCCAGGATAAACCCTAGTTACTATTCACCCAAACCATTTAACCAATTGACAGCAATTAAGGGTACTCTTATCCAATTGCATGCTTCTAGAAACACTCTGACATGTCAGGGAATGCCAGAGTGGCAATCCGTGTGAGAATGAGTACCAAATGATTGGGTGATTGATGATCCAAGGGCTGAGAATCATGCGTTGGAATGAAGCTGAGATCAAGGGACCTGATTACCCAGAGAAAACACAAAGTGAGGCAAGGATTGCTGACATGGGACTCCTAGAAGCTTCACCAAAGGCTCCCTGCTCCTCCTATAAATACCCCCCCTTGTATTCACAGATGGTGTGTAGGTCTTTAGTAAAATTTAGTTTTCTGTTTCAAAGTTCTATTGTAATTTTCCATTTTCAAAAGTATTGTATTAAATTTCTTTTATAAATATAATTCAAGTTTTAAGTTCCTGCTTATTGTCTTAAATTTCAGCTTATTCTCTCAATTTACATTTTATAAGTTTTAGTTTGTTTAAATTTTTGTCTTAAGTTTCTGTATCCTCTAAAATTTTGAATATATATATATATATATATATATATATATATATATATATATATATATATATATATATATATATATATATATATATATATATATATATATAAATCAAAAACAGTTTCAATTCTCAAATTAAGTTTTCATATAGCTTAATTCTGTTTATAATAAGCTAATGTTAGTTTACTAGTTTTAAATTCTCAAAAATAATAAAAGTCAACAGAGGTCAAACTATTAGCTTATTCATAATAAGCTCAGCTTATTGGTGGAATAAAGGCAGTCAAGTAGGAGCACTTGGCCTGTCAAAAGACAGGCAAGCTTAGTGAACCCCCTCTTTTCATGCTGAGGGGGATTTGGATTGTAAGCTCTTCATTTATTTTTTTACTGTTACATTAGTAGATTAGTTATAGTTAGGGCTGCTTATTAGCTTTAGTTTCTGCTTATTATATTTGTTTGGTTTCTTTGTTACTGTTTTATCATAGTTATATATCTATTTCATTTATCTGTTTTCATTGAGATTTGAATTATGTTTCTGAGTTGAATCTGTCATATCTGTGGATCTTTGTATCTGTGTTGTTATTCATCTGAGATCTGTGTTCTGAGATTTGTGAGTGTTATTGAATCTATATTGGTTACTAAGTTGAGTTTTGAACTGAGTAGGAGTAGTATTTGAGTGGATTATTGGAGTAGACACTCTATTAGGGGTGTTTTGTATAGACTGGTTTGCTGGCATTATTGTTATTACAGATAGTATAGTTAGTTTAGATACAACACTTAGGCTACATTTAGGATTAGTATAACATAAAAACTAGAGTTCACTTAATAAATAGTCAAATTAACATTCTATAGGTCATCACAGTTAGTTCAATAGGTTATATAGTTGCATAGTCTCATAATTAGTTGCAAATTAATAGTAGATAGCTTTAAGTAGTTGCATATCAGCTTATTACAACATTAGAAGTAATTTGAGACAGATTTAATTTCACTTTAGTCAAAGTTTGAATCAAATCATAAAGTCAAAAGACCTTGTACTCAGTTTTTAGACAGATTTTTGGGAGCCTTTCTAGGATTCAATTTTGATTGGAAATACATTTGGTTTGCTGTTTTGTAGAGATTAGCAGTCAGTAAATCAATTTCAAAAGGAAAATTAAGGTTTGTATTTCATTAGCTTATTGAAAAAGTGCTTTGTAGTTGACTGTTTGGCTCATTATTTGCCCTGCACCACAGTTTTTTTGTTCTAGTTTTAGGTAACAAGTAGGGTAGCTAACAAGATTTTAAGTGCTTTCTATTTGTGGATTTAGTATCTCAGTAGGTTAGACAGGGTTTTGCCCCCATAAGCTCACTCCTATCAGCTTTTTCTCACTGCTTATTGGTCTTAAATAGTGGTGTGGATAGAACAAGGATCTGTGATTCATAATCAGGGCTGCAATTTTGTTGCTTGATTCATTATCTGAGTTTTGTTGATCAGTAGAGTTCATTTATGCTTATAGTTGATTTATCCATTGAGCTTTTGCCTATTGCTTATTCTGTTTAGCTTAATGCTTATTTCATTATTGCTTATTGGACCTGTTTTGCTGCTTATCTGTGTTTCTGTGTGTCTTCTGGTCTGATTACTGTTCCATTGAACTTTTCTAAGTCTGAAACTCATCTGTTTTAAGTTGGGTACTGTTTGGTCAAGTTTTGCTTATTATTAAGCACTTATACATAAGCAGTTTTAAGCTAATCAGCAGTTCCAGTGCTTATTTTCCAATTTTTATATTTTTCCTAGATTTAGATAAATATTTTAGATTTTCCCTGAAATTTTCATATTTTTCTGAGTTGATTTACTATTTTTCTTATTTTATTTTCATTTTTATTCAATTTTAAATACATTTTAATTACTAAAAAAATCCAAAAAAATCAGAAAAAGCCAAGAAAAATCAAAAAAATATTTTAGAAATTTATTTTCATTTAATTTAGAATTTTAGAAATTAAATTTGCATTTTTCCCATTTATTTTGAATTTTTAATTAGATTAAATAGTTTTTAATTCCCAAAAATTACACAAAAAGCCAAAAAAAATTTAGTTTTTTAGTTTTAAAATTACTTTTTAGTTATTTTATAATTTTTAAATTTTATTTTTTATTTTTCTCACTTTATTTGTATTTTCTTTTAATTAGTTAATTAGTCTTTAATTCATAAAAAAATAAATAAAAAGTCAAAAAAATATTTTTCTTTTTCTTAAAATTTTCTTTTATCATTTTCAACTTTTAAAAATTATTTCCAAGTCCGTAGGAGTCGTGTAGCTCAAAAGTCGCGTTTTATTTCGTACGTTAACGTTTATTTTACGTTTTAGCGTACGATTTCGATTTTACGTTACGTTTCTAGTTGCCTTATTTGAAATACGTGCTTAATTGATTATTTTTGCTTCATTTGTGATTTCATTAGTATAATCTCATTCAAATCATTTTTTACCACTTTCACGACACGTTTCACGAATCGGGAATTCGAAATTCCATTCATCCTTCACACGGACTACGACCTCGGGTTATCCGTATTTCTTTGCGGATCTCTTGAGTAATACTATACTATATATAACTTGATTTTATCATGAATCAAGGTGCTTTTCTCGGCATCAACTTTTTTGTTTTGTGTAGGCACTTCTTCGGACTCGGCTCGTTGTAATTCAATGAAGGGATGGTTGTCGACGGGGTCATCAGCTCTTTGTTGTGGATAAGATTTTGAGGAGAACGCCAAATACATAGCGTTGATTTCATTGAAATTTTGGATAATAAATTGCATTATTGGATCGTCAATATCACATACTGGTTGGCCTCCAATAGGTTTGTGTTGTTGGGTGATGCTAGGATCAACCACAAGAATGTGCTCGTTGGGTTTGGAAGCACTTGCTCCTTCCCCTGAATTTACGACATGTGTTACAGATTCGTTCTCTCCTGCCATCTTGATATGGATTTTTGATCGGGTCCCACGGATGGCGCCAATTGATGATACGTTGATTCACGGGTCCAAATGGTGAGCGTTGACCGTTGAACATGTGGACCTGTATCACTCAAGAAACAAAAGATATCGTTAGAATGTATACGGGACTCACTCCCCGTAATACACTCCGACAATCAAGTCAGATATGGAAGTACTACACAAAGTGATATGATATGAAATATAGTAGAGAAGGAAAGTAGTAGTAGTGTGTTTCTTTTTTGATGATGCCTTTGAGTTATAAGGGCATGCTATTTATACAAATAAACCATGCATGCATGTTCTTGTAAGTATACGTACAACATTGACCAAGGGTCATTTCTTTACATTTTAGTGTGTGTATTTGCACCTATGTGTTTTTCCCATTTCACTAAGTATGGGTATTTCTCGGTTCTTGAAGTACATGTAAATATACATATAATATTCAACACATTCTTTTACTAGAAATATGTCCCTATGCCTATTACAAAATATAACTAGAGTATATATATTTCACCATTTGCTCATAATGTAAAGTAGTAACAAAATTTAGATGTTACTAGAACGGTACCCGCGCAATGCGGCGGCGGGTACCTTGTGACTATATAGGTTATTCGATTAATTGTGTGCAGGTTTAGTTGTCTGCAGGTTCTGCAAGTTCTATATAGGTTATAAATTGTTTGCAGGTTGCCATAATTAGTAAGAAAAAGTCTGAATTTTTAAGTCTTTCTAATTATAGAATATCCTAAATACATTATATATTAGTATAGATAGAATGCATGACCCACGTACGTGCAACAATTTTCCAATACAATCAAAGTGAAAAACATGCTGCCATATTTTTCGAATCTATTATTATTCCCCTCTATTAGTTATAGGATCATAGTCGACTCTTTTTTTTCAATCATTCTAAAACGACTTATTATTCGCCGTTAAAAAAAAAAAAAAAAAAAAAAAAAAAAAAAAAAAAACGACTTATTATTGTTGTTTGGGGTATATTTTATTATTTTATGTTCTACAGATAAGCAAATTATGTCTTCTACTTAGCAAGTGGTGTGGCCTCGTTGCACACCCTCGTCGTGCCTATGTGGCCTCGCCGTAGCTCGCCACCACACCGGGTGGCCTCGCCGTAGCTCACCTCCTCACGCAGACGACGAGCTTGAAGCCTGACATCTCGGCCTTTTTTCTTTTTTTCTTTTCTTTTGTAATTCTTTTAATCAATATATGTTTTTGGGTTTAAGTGTGTGTGGTGTGTGTGTGTGACTGTGTGTGCATAGGTAAAGAAGAAGATGTGTTGATTTTTTTTTAATCTGGTATGGTCTGTGGGCTATGGTCAACATTGTGGGTTTAATTGGCTCAAGTAGATATTCGGTTAAATTTGTATCTTTTTTTTTTTTTTTTTTTTTTTTTTTTTTTTTTTTTTTTTAATATTATTTGTATTAATTTGAATGTAATGTATTTTAATTTTTAATGAAATTAATTTAGTTTATTTGGAAATTTAAATAAAAAAATAAAAGTGTAAGTGGTGGACCTCAAATGAGTAAGTTGATGTTAGTTATGAGTGAGGAGAGGTTAGTTGTGAAGAGGTGTTGGGTGATGTGGCACTCGTGGCCCCCAAATGAGGAGGTGATGCCTCATCACCACACCTCTTGCTCTAAGACTAATAACAATCAACAAGTTGTTGGTATCAAGAAAACACTTGTGTTCTATAAAGGAAAGCCTCCAAGTGGGACCAGAACTGATTGGATCATGCATGAGTATGCAACTCGCGAAATTCGCGGGGCTATAGTCTCTTACTTTATCTATTTAGCTTGAGCATTTAGCAGAATTGGATGCCGTGTGTTTTAGACACAATACACCAATCTCATTAAGCCGTGAATAACCTCTATCTTTATGGTAGAGTTATTTGATGTGTACATTTTTTAAAGTTGTGTTTGGGGAGAAATAACATTAAGACGTCAAGGACTTGTGTTGACGATGAGACATTTAATTGGTTGCTTTTGTGTTGACGATGAGACATTGACAAAATTTTGGATTTAACATCGGATATACAACATTTAATTTTGGATTTAATTTCAAGACAACCACGTATCCGTGACCGTAACAACCCTTGTAATTTTGTTCGCATTTTAGGCCAAGAATGCAAAAAGAAGATGAACCAAGACGTCAACATTTTATAATTTCAAGATAGTAAAAAACAAGAAGCTACGTAATTCTTAATCCAATACCTACCACTTACCGCTGGTTCAATTTTATTTATTTATTTTTAAGAACGATAACTATTTCGCAAGATATAACCACAAACTATCTTACATATTTTAAGCAGGACTTGAACCCGCAACCATTTGGTTAGAAAGCTTCTCACATAACAAGGGCTATCATTGGGACACAAGCTCTTTGGTTACCGCTGGTTCAATTTATTTAATTACAAAGTAAATATTTCAAGGTTTAAACATTTTTAACGCTAATAATTAGAAGGAAACTCATTCCTAAGCTTGTTTTGAAGATCTTCATGATTAGTTTGAAGCTTAACCATCACCACTAGCAGATGTTGGCACTTGTAAACATAAATTTTGGAGTAACAAAATTTGATGTTTTGCTTTCGCGGCGACGAACCGGGTAGAATCTTCCAAACACTCTCCCGCATCTAGAACACAAAAAAACATTTTTCTGGGAAGTAGTATGGATCACATAGTTGTGATTATAAGTGAACTCTTGTAAACAAGGAATGCTTGCCGCATAAAAAAGCATTGTTTGGGGCATTCATTTATCCTCGTGATCATAAAACATCATCTAAGCATGAAGACTTGGTGGGTGCATCTATGTGAAGTTGTGAACTACTGTAATACTTCTTTCAACAATACATATTTGTCAAAGTAGTATCCGATATTAAATCCAAAATTTTGGATATTCGAAATTGGATATCCAAAATATTGGATATCCGAAATTGGATATCCAAAAATTTGGACAAAATCTATGAGAACTCTAGCAATAGATCAAGAACAAAAGAGTGTGAATGATAAGACAATCATGATAACGAATGTACTAGTCATAAGCGTTATAAATTCTTCGCAATTTGATGGTCTCCGCAATTGTTCAAGAACGAAAGGTTAGTCCTATACTTATATATCTTTGAGTTTTAGAGAGACCCTTTGGTCCTTTTCCTGCAAAATGGAAAGAAGAATGTCCGGAAATGGCTTATTATATGTAATCTACTCCAAGTCTCCAATAACTGGATACTACTTAATTCTTTGGTACAAAAAGATTAAACATGTGTTATTGTCTTCTAGCGCAATTTAGAAACTGTAGTTTTAATATGTAGGAAGATCTTGTTTTTGAGCCTTGATTGGATGAAACTTTGGCCCTTTCATGGTCTGGTGTCTTCATTTTTGGTAGTTGCTGGTGTACTTTCCTTAACAAATTTTCTATCTTGGAAAAGTTGACCTGTCCTATTTTTCCCCTCGATTTGAGAGTGGTTTTGTTCTACTAGTCTTTCTTTGTCCAAAGAAATATGTGGGAAGAATGGAAGATCATCGGATCTCCATTCGTATCGAGTATATGGACTTATGAGCCGCACAAAGACACTACTAGTGATGGATTTTATGCTTTGGTTTTGTTTAGTTGTAATGTTGAATCTAAACGTTTGTGACTTTGCTACCTACGGGCCACAAGAAATGTAGTACTGTAAAAATGAAGAGCTGCAAGTATTGAGCCAAAAGATCAAATAAAACTTGATTATTGATGTACGTTTGTTCGTTTGACTAAAGTGATAACCAGACAAATATAACCGAAACTGAACGATTTCCAATTCTCAATAATCGAGGATTTCAGTTGTCGGCCATAACCGACCCATACGCACCCGGAATGCATTTACACATGCAGAAAATGACCCAATCCTAAAGAATTGTACAGAAAGGTATGCAGACACAGTACCATTAAAAACAATCTACATGTCAGACAAAACAATGAGAACTCGACTTTTTTAATGCCATCAGGTAATGAAAAATAGCACAACAGTTATTTTATGTCCTAACAAAACCAATACTAAATCAAATACTCAAACAATGCAAGTATTTATAACACGACTACACTAAAATACATTCAAACTCCAACTAATGAAAGTAAAGAAACCAACTAGATCTTTAACAATATATACATAGTGATTTGAGCTTACAGACATTGACATAACTAGAAACAGAAAAGAGAAATTCGCTTATCACAGTCTCAAAAACGATGAAAGTAACATCAGCCATTGAGTAACGAAGCAAACAATTCAACTACAACATCTGTCATTGGCTACTTCGTCATCATTCAGGATCCTGATGATCACCAGACTATACACTATATAACACGATACAAAGTAAAGCATTACAAAAGCTGATAAAACACCATATAACCATGTGCATCAAAAAACAAATTAAAGTTTAGACTTACCTAGTAAAGCATTCTGAAAAACCACAATGGCCATTGAGCTTACAGACATTGACATACTAGAAACAGAAATTCGCTTATCACAGCCTCAAAAACGATGAAAGTAACAACATTAGCCATTGATTAACGAAGCAAAGCAATTCAACTACAACCCTGTCATTAGCTACTTCTGTCATTCAGGATCCTGATATATAACACGGTACAAGGAAAAGCATTACAAAAGCTGATAAAATGCCATATAACCGTGTGCATCAAAAAACAAAGTAAAGTTTCAACTTACCTAATAAAGCCTGCCTGTACATTCTGAAGAACCACAATAACAATTCTTGATCTTTATATTACCATGAGCATCATGAACCGTATTGACAGCATAGTTGTAATGATAAGTGAGCTCCTGCAAAGGTGGAATATTTTCCGCAGCAAAAAGCATTATATGTGGCATCCGTTTATCTTCCTGATCATACAACACATTTTGAGCATATAGGTTCGGCGTACAGCTATGGTTTATAAACCGACCCACATTACCATAATGTAAAGCATCGATAGTAAACCCCGTCTTATCAACCATCTCACCAGCCGCCACATCTGGGTATAGAGAGTCACTACAATTTTGCCCAATATCAAATAAGTACTCATCGTTACCCGTTCGTTTCTCAGCTTCCGTATCTTCTAGAAGCTCGCCAATATACTCGCATATAAAGCTTCCAGAAGATATCGAACTTAACGACCTAACCCCCCACCCCCGTGATTCGGTTTTAAAAATCTCGAGCTTGAGTTTTATCCCGTGCTGTGTGACTCGATTGTAACAGCTGGGTGGACAGCCACAAGATGGACCACATTCATAAACTAACGGTTTTGCTTCAACTATAGCACCGTTATGATTGTAAGGGATTTCGCCACCGTTCTTGTACGCACACGCGCATTTCTTGTCAGAACATCGACCCACACAAGCACATCCTTTTGGTAAAACTGGACGGTACCAATCCGGATACATGATTTTGGTGATGTAAGTAAATGATGGCGGGGGGTCATCATCGTTTGTATTGATAGCACATATGCGAAACGACTCTTTACCGTCACTTACATCCTTAGCACAAACGCCTTCTCGTTTTGTTTTGAATTTCTTGGATTTCACTTCCCGTATCGCAAGTTCAGGTTGGCCCGGTATTCGTGTCAACTCAAACTTAAAAACCAAGTTTCCTTTGGGTCCGGTTTCCCTCTTGTAATCGTTCACCATGTATAACCCGTCATATACATATGTTGTCATTAATTTAGATCTTGAATCAGAATCTGAAGTATCCGAGGATTTATACCCACGGACAACCCGTACAGGAAGCTTGGCAGCTATATTGTTATACAAGGCTAAATTTCCTCTTTCGAGCTTTTGGTCCTCAATAGTTTTTTCTTTAGTGACTCCACCAGCACCAGAATATATTAAGCAGTCGGGTTTATCAATTTCATTATCATAACCTCCTGAAGCAACAATACTAACTGCAAAAACGTTTTTCCCCTTCTTAACAGAATCTATACCAGCTTGAAATGGGCGGTGAATACCAACTAAAGCCAGTTCAACGCGATATTGAAACTCGTCTCCAACTTCAACTCCCTCGACGGGCCCACATTCTTTTGGACCTAATTCCATTAACAAACCTTTTTCTTCCATCTTTGCTTTTGCTGCAAGATCAATTCGTTTCTTTTGGTAACTTGCCATAAAGTCAACACTTTCTGATTCTTCACATTGTATAAGCTTACGACATATGGTGTGATAGCGCCTTAAAATTTCACGAACTTTATTACGCGCGTCACTTGAACTCCTTGAACTCCTGGGACCAATTGGAGGAAATGTAACATCAAAGTCAAGTGGGCGGCCATAGGAATTAAAGAGCGCTTCTCCTTGTTCTTTGGATTCAACAACAATATTTTCTTCTTTCCTAACAACCATTTCTAGTGTACCGGTATAAGTAACCGCGGCCTTCCCAGCTCCGCTCGACTCCCCAACACCTTTTACTTGTTTTTTGTGTTTCTTCTTAACGAGCATTTTAGGTGTCACAGAAGCAGGCTCTGTTGCCTTAGCTTTTATACTGTCATCCACACTGGTTAACTCCAGTTTTACACTCCCTTGTGCACAAAGTGATGGAGCCTGCAGACCGATCACCAGATGAGGTCTAATATCCCATGGCCTCTGAAAAATATGTTTATCATGGCCAACTTTCTGCTTTTTTCGGGAGGCATCATGGCCCACTTTCTGACTGCCGATATTCTTGCCCACCATCATTTGTCCTTCAAAATCATTTCGATGATCCTCCTCGTCATCTGAAACTTGCAGACCGATCACCAGGTGTCTACTGTCATCATCCAATGGCCTCTTGTGAAGGCGTTTCTCATGGCCCGGTTTCTGACCAGTAACATTCTTGATATCGTTTTGAACTAGGGCGATTGATCTATTTAACATCTCTTGTATATCTGCGTCATCATCATCTGAAGAATGTTTGCCATCATCATGTGAAGGCGTTTCTTTGCTCACGGCATTATCATTTGTGTATGCCGAAAGCTCCAGACATGGTTCATCAATAACATGAACTTTAATATCTTCGACATTCATATTTGATTCTTCATTTTGAATCTCGTTACTTGATATACCACCCTTGTTCGACGCTTCGCCATCTACCACCATAGCCTCTGTCAACCCCACATAGCTACTTCCATTAATTCTTTTCCGCTCTTCTTCTGTAGGTTCAGCTGCATTCGGCCCACAATAAGGAGGAAAATCACGAACAGCAGACACTCTTCTCCTAGGAAATTTCAGCTTCTGCGTACCTTCTTCAACAACAATGCCACCATTCTCCTCATTCATCGGTAACACCTTCATGTCATCCACTTCAACCGCTTGATTGTTTCCATTTTGCATATCTTCCTTACCACTACCACCACCATTCTCCATCTCATTCATTGGTAACACCTTCACGTCATCCACTTCAACCGCCTGCTTGTCTCCATTTTGCATATCTTCCTTAACTACACCACCACCATTCTCCATCGCATTTATTGGTAACACCTTCATGTCATCCACTTCAACCGCTTGCTTGTCTCCATTTTCCATATCTTCGTTACCACTACCGCCACCATTCTCCATCCCCTGTGTCGGCACTTGATGATCTCCATTTTGCAGTGGCGGCAACGACTCAACAACTTCCGCCCCTTGAGTCCCGCCATCACTCACTCCATTATCAACAACTAACTGAACAATTGGCCCACAACCTGGGGGAAAATCCCTAACAGCAGACACACTCCGGGGCTTCCATTTAACGGGAACCGCAAAACCATTATCCCCTATTGGACTTGTTATCCCATTAATCACCATTATATTAATATTAACCCCTCCTGATAACAAAACAGAGATTATAAATTTGTCATAACATAAACTACACACATAAAACAATAATCCCTAGACCTTAGGGTTTCAAAAACACGATTTTATTATTCTTAAATTTTTAATTTTGTGTTTTGCCAGAAATAATGGATTTACAATAAATTAATCTAAACAGCAAACGAAAAAAATTACAAACAACATATTATGCAAATTAATAAATCAAAAATAAAAAAACATAGAAATTAACGAGACGAATAATTACCAACAATATATTAGATAATGATGCTGTAAATGATGAGAAATTAAATGTACGGAAATTTTTAATGAATCATTTGGTATGTGTGATTTGTTTGTCAGGCGTTATGTTCTTTTGTGAATCTTTTTTTTTAGAAGGGGGAAACAGCAGTGCAGTTAAATGTTTTTTTTTTTTTTTTTTTTTTTTAGGAACTACTACTTGTCAGTTGTCACGTGGTCATTTCCGAGGATCAAAATGTCGAGTTTCACAAAAGTGTACCACGTTTTAGTATCGGGTTATGAACGAGTTGAAAATTTTAAATTCGCAATAAGGATATGCTAACAAGTAAGTGGCATATGGTGAACGGAAATTGCCAAAAGTTCAACACAGTTTTCAAACGTGCTAAACGTTTGGCAAAAAGTGGTGAAAATGAAATAATATGAAACAGGCTCGACGAATGTATCATGATGAGCATAAATGTGTTTCGTTTGCCCAAGAGGAAGCGTGGGAAATTTTGAAAGGGTGTCCAAAATGGGACATGCCGAAACCAGTTGACTTAACCGGAGACGTCCCCGATAAAAGCACCCAATAGCTATTCGGTAATGATGAACGACCACGTCTGGTCGGCATATCACGCTTTGTCAAAAAAAAAAAAAAAAAAAAAAATATGATACCACGACTAGCATTGGGGGAAGTTTGTCAAGCTAGTTGGAAGCTATGTCATTCGATCTTTGACTTAGAAGGGAAGCAGCCCAAGAGGCATACGAGGCAGCTAGAGAGAAAGACCGGACGATAATGCGTTTTGGAAGAATTTAAATTTCTCAGTATTAAAAGGAGGGAGATGGATTTGGCCGATGCACATTAGATCGAATTAGAAAAGAAGAAAATCGCAGAAAAATATAATTTGCCGCCACCCCCACCCGAGTAATTTTATTTTATTTACTCAATGTATTTTAATTTCGTATTTTTTTATGTACTCGTAGTGGTTTTTCATTTCGTACTTTTTTCGTAATTTTTTTAAGCATTTTTTAATGTTTAATTTTGTTAATTAAGTATTAGATTGTTTAATGAATGAAATTTTTGAGGGTTTAATTTGTAAATTATAATTTTTAAATGTAGGTCCCAAAAAGGTGTTATTATTTGGTGTTATGATAAAAGGTGATATTTTAGTGTTAAGTGGTTTGGTGTTTAAATGATGTGGTGCTGACGTGATGGGACTTTTTAAGTGTTAACATGTTACGGTACCGATTGTTCTTAGATGATGATCATAATGATGATGTAAACGTGCTGAAATTATTTATGAATCATTTGGTGTGTGTGATTTTTTTTGTAAGGCGTTATGTTTTTTGTGAATCACTTTTTCTTTTTTTAGCAGGAAAATAGCAGTGTCAATTAAACGTTTTTTTTTTTTTTTTTTTTTTTTTTTTTTTTTTTTATTATTTTTTTGTTTGTTTGTTTTTTTTTTTTTTTTTTTTTTTTTTTTTTTTTTTTCTTGTATTTTTTTAATTGTTATAGGTGACTGTGGATATTTTGTTAAGAGAATATATTGGCTACAATTGCATTGTAACTAATTCCTTACAATTTTAGCTATAAATTGTGGGTCCCTGAGTTCTTCTGTAGGTCATTGACTTTTTTCTGTAGGTCCCTGATTGATTTTCTTTTGTATTTTGGTGGAGTATTGTAGCTAATTGGCTACAATAATTGTAGCAAACTATCCCTTTTGTTAAATTGGCTAAATAGGAAAGACAATATCCCAGATAATTGTGTAAGAGACTATGAGATTCAAAGTATTTTATAGGGCTAAAATATCCTAAGGTGACATGCGCAACTAACCCTAAACTTTTGGTGAAAAGCAGTTATTTGACCACGTTCAATCGTCCTAGGAAAGGAACGGGTGGGTGATAAGGTTCAACCACGTTCAATCGTCTTGGGAAAGGGATGGGTGTATACGGTTCAACCGCGTTCAATCGGGGTGTTTGATATGGTTCAACCACCGGTTTTGGCCTAAGCCATACTTCCATAACTAATGTCCAAAACCTTTTAGGCCTTTCTGAGTCACTGAGATTTGAATTCCTACTTTCTTCTTGAATATCCTTCATTGGAAGGTCATTAATGCTTTCCATATCATGCTCATTAACTTTGAAATTACTTATCTCATCATGTTGTGGTTGTGCATCATTGCACATAATAGCATCAAACTCATTACTCTTTTCCACCACACTATTTTCATTTGGTATGACACTAAGTATGCTTAAAATGGTACGACAATGTTCTTCAATGCGTTGTACCAAATCCATAGTATCTTCATTATGCTTTTTAAGTGCCTCTCGATAACTTGTGTCTTCCATCTCTTACCTTGGTGGATTTGGTGGGCAGAGTGAGTATTGGTATAAGTGAGGTGTGTTATCGTAATCACATGAATCATAATCAAAATACCCATCATGATAATCATTAGAATTCTTGTTGTTGAGGCATGGGTAATATCTATGTTCACCGTTTTTAGCCCCCCAATTTGATGCACTATTATATGTGATAGCAGGAAACTCCTCTTCTTCGAATCATGTGTAATCCGTATCATAGTTATTAACGTATCACTTTTCTTCCCCGTATCTTGCATATCACCAATCATAAACCTGATTATTACTCAAGGCTCTTTCTTCTTTAAGCTTAATATATTCTTACATAGTAATGTCCAGATGTCCATCATCATTATTATCTGAAAGATAAACAAAAAAGAAAACTAGCAGTAACCGAGCCAAAATATCAAGTATTCAAAACAACAAAAATTAAATAAACACTGGAAATAGAATAAGAAACAAAAAATATTTTTGGGTCACAGAAGATCGATACGCCATATCCAACAGACAATGGATAAGTCATATACGAGACAAGTTAATACGCTGCATCCGACAGATAATGGATACACCATATTAGCTTTCTGTAGCTGATGTTTCAGAAAGTTTTAAAACACTAAATACCACACAATCTAAAAAAATTGGTCACAGAATCGTCAATACGCCGTATTCACAGACAAGAATACGCCATATTGCCTTTCTGAGACATAAAAACAGACTGTAAACAAACTAGCAAACAAACAAACCAAACACACAAAAACAAATTAAAAACAGAAATATACCAATAAAACTAGCAAAAAGATAAATTCACTTCCCGGCAACGGCGCCAAAAACTTGATGTGTCGTTTAGTATAGGTAATTATTGTTATCAAGTTTTAAATTTATATTTTGTCGACTTAACCTATAACAAACACTAATGGGCAGTGTACCCGATCAATGTAGCCTAGTTGGTAAGTAGGGTGTCGATCACTAAGAGTAAATTTCTAATATACTAATTCTAAAGGTATTCTACTCTACTAAATTAACTTAATACTAACGCAAAGGGGGTTCAGCCTGAGAGACTGGCACGAGTTTAGTTTTCTAATAAACTAATTAAGCGAAACAAACAATAGAAGTATGAAGACACCAAAGATAGGAAGAACGTATTAACCATGTTTAGTCATATATGATGATTAATAAATCTAAGACTGGTAATGATGGTACTCACGCATGGCAATCTTGTTCCAATGTTTAGACTCCCTAAACTTCTAGATTTTGGCTTTTAAGTTTTCTCAACCGTCAAATCCTGTCACGATTAATCATAAATCCACATAAAGTCTACCTTAATGATTATCAATTTATTAATTAACCACTTAGGGCTTTCATAACATTCAATCAATATTAATGAAGAAATAAAGTAATCAAAACACGAGTTGAGCATCCTATCAAAGAATTAAGCGATACCAACAGATATTAGCCCATGAACTAAGAAATCAGAACATCATATAATCATGAAACATGGCTAATACCTATAGGTATTAGCCCACAAAGTACATAGACATAATCAAAACGCATAAAGTATGATACATAGTAAATACAATACATTAACCCAATGATTAAGTAATATAATGTTATGACCCTTGCTTCGAATATCTAACACAAGTTATATTGAAAATATAAGAGATAAGTTGAGAGAGAGAGATAGAGATTAGAGAGAGGAATGGGAACTCTTGTGTGTGAAATGAATAACTTTGATATTACCAAGAGAATCAACCTCTAAATGAGGCCTTACATGGGTATTTATACTTGTAGTCTAGGGCTTCACATATCTTTGACCATATTACATAACTAGCCCTTAGACTTTATACAAGCATGAATAATACACATAAACTTAATAAACTAGCATTTACTAACTATTACATGAATATATTTAACTAACTGTTTGACTCAATAATGATCATCACTTTTAATGCTAACAATCTCCCCCTAAGGGACGATCATTGAGATCTCTCTTTGATTACATAAATGATCAACACTTCTAATGCTAACAATCTCCCCCTAAGGGTGATCATTGAGATCTCTCTTTTGTGACCTTGATCTTTGATCTTTGAAGCTTGTTCTTTTTGAACTTTGAGTCTTATTGTGTAATAGTTTTGCTAGTTCCTTTGTTCCAATCATGCTTTGTGATCTTTCTTGCCTTTGATCATCATCTTCAAATATGGATATCTTTACGTCTTTTCCAACATGCTCATACTTTGTTTGACTTTGAATCCTTGTGAAGTTCTCTTTTCATTGACTTTAATCTTTGTTTCTTTAGTTTGTAGATTCTTTGACTTTGACTTAGAAACGTTCTGAACATTGCTTTGCTTTGATCTTTGAAGAGAGCTTTGCAGGGTATGAGCATGTGGATCTTTGAGTGATGGTAACGGTCTTTCTTCAAGGAACATTCATCAGTACCTGCATAAAACAGTTAGCAATAAAGCATCCGGTACTTACAGGTTCGGAATTAGAGATTGTTAACAGCATAGTGTGAAAACTCTCTCTAACCCTTGCCAAGGCCGTTCCTGAACCAGATACCCCTGAAAAGGGCTTACTAGATCCACCGAAGTACATCAATGATTCAGGTGAGTTGCTGGAGATCACCCCACAACTGTAGACCGTTTGAGACATAGTAACCATCATGATAGATAAGGCAAGATCCGTAGATCTCATCAAGACTCTTACAACTTGTGTCCTTTTTGGCGAACACAAGTGTATTCATAGGAAAGTGTATCCTAAGAGATCTTTTAATGAATCTCATGGCTCTAGACTCGATAAGTGCACATATAGTTTTCCTATGCGGAGACTAGGGAGGGGTCTCCTGCTTCAATATCAACCATCTCTAAGAGACAGATCGATAGATTACACCGGTTCCCCGTGAGAATGAAACAAGCTCTTTTAAGAGAACTTGAGTGGCTAGAAGGTTTAGTGCAGTGCGTCACTGGGTCCATGACGTCTTGTCTTCAATACCGGTGTCACCTTAGTAACAACCAGTAGCATATGAGTTGAACCCGGTGTCTGCCCTAAGGTTGAACATTTGGAGGGCTATTTCTTTTCACCCTTTCATTTGCTTTTCTTTTTA
Organism: Artemisia argyi; assembly: GCA_030686995.1. Taxonomy (NCBI): domain Eukaryota; kingdom Viridiplantae; phylum Streptophyta; class Magnoliopsida; order Asterales; family Asteraceae; genus Artemisia; species Artemisia argyi. The sequence goes on from CM060685.1 coordinate 154,159,356, forward strand.
ATTCTTCAACCCCTTCTTTCTCCGTTCTCATTTTCTCCTTTTTTCAATCATACCTAAGGACTTCTAATTCTAATCTATTGGATTTGTCCTTGGGTAGATCCCTCCGGCTCTGGCGGATCATAGGACGGTTTTTCCTAACCTTAGTCACCTTATAACTTCATGACTATCCTATTGTTGCCATCAAACCATTTGTGAAAATCTCTCAAAGCGTTATGATAATAAAACATACTTTGTTAACACTTCGAGAGTTTTACATTTCATGAAGGACTCCCCCTTCACATGTGCTCATGGATTGTTAAGAAATTTGCACATGCGTGAGGAGTTTGCACTTTTTGAATTGATCCACTTTCAGTAAACATGACCGATTCGAGACACGCTTACATCACTAGTTAGACTAGCTTGAAATTATTACCCGGCCTGGTCAAATCCACAGAAAGTTTCTCGAAACGGTACATTTCTACTAAGACAAATCTTTTTCGAGACACGCTTACGTGGCTAGTTAAAGAGTTCCATTGTCAGCTTTTAGGTGACAACTAGCTCTAGTAACTAACTTGATGTTATTACCCATCGAGGATAAGTCTTTTCGATTACTAACATTTGTTGTTTCGTCAATTCTTGGGTCATTTCTGAGTCGAGCTCTTTTGAGATTCAAGACGATCACATTTTAATCACGTCTTCTCCCCCTCAAAAATAGCATATCCATGGTATTTTTGATACCAATTGATTCAAACCTTTGCTTTTTGGATAGCTTATGGGAGAAACGGATGTTTGTAAATTCCGAATTAGTTTCTTTTAAGCATGATCATTTTGGAACATCTTTTTATTACTCCCCCTCAAAAGTAGAACATTTTGATTAAATTTAAGCTTTTAAGGATTTGAGGGAGTAATATCTTGAGCTAAAAAGTTTTGATAACCTTTTGAAACAAGTTTCAAAATTTTGCTCAAAAATTAAGAAGACTTTGATAAGCTTTTTTGTGAGAAGTCTTCCTATCTTTTAGGATTGTCGCACATAAATGTACAACAGGGTCCTTTCTTTGAAAATCACGGGTTATACACTGTTATGTGTGCATAAGCCATAATGTTTTTAGGATAAGTGCTCAAAAAATATTTAAAACCTTTGAATTGATTTAAGCACTTTCCTTTCTTTGAAGAACGAGTCCTTAGCTGAAATACTAAGAAGTCATCATTGAAGCCCGGGTTTCGTACTGAAGTATACGAAAACCATTATGATTTTGGATTAGACAACAACTTTTGGAACCCATTTAAGCACGGCGCCAACTGGGTTACCATATTTTGAAATCCATTTGTAAGTTGTGTCAATCCGAGACAAAGAAGTTGAATTCCAACGAGGACTGAAAACCTGTGTTTCATTTTGAAATAAAGCTCGTGGAATCAACGTTGATTTAAAACTCTTTTGCTTTTGAAAGTTGTTTGAGAAACTCGGTGTCTCTCTTGGAGTTTTAAAACTTGAAGAAGAAGTTTTCCATCCATTGTTGAAACTCGGTGTTTCGTTTCGAAAATTCGTTTTTGAGATGAATGGAAACCTTCCAGAATTTGGTTTTTTCAAAGCATAGCCATTCCTTTGTTGTAGCGGAAGCATTTCAGAGTATGAATAATTCAAATGTTTTGAACGGCTTTGCTTTGGTTTCCACACTGGCTTTACCGGAGTAAAACGAGAGTATGGAGTTTGAAAACCTTGATTCTTTTCTTTATGAGCACTTGCATTTGAAACCTGTTGAGGAGTAAATGTTTCAGAAAAATTAGATCTCTTTGAAAACTTCCTTCCTTTTTGCAAAGAATAGGTGGTAAATTGAGAAACCCTTTTAGAAAATGGTTTTGAAGATTCACCCGTGTAAACCTTTTCTGAAGCACTTACTTGTGGTTTAGACTCATTTGAAACTTGAGATTTTCCTTTTGACCGGTTAAGAACATCAAACTTTGCTTTTAAGGCATTGTATGACGTTCTCAAATCATTGTATTCTTTTTGAAGAGAAAGATGATCTGACGATGCCAGTTTTTCTTGTAAAGAAGCATTTTGATTTTCAAGATGTGCAAAATATTTTTCATATTTGTCTGTTTCAATTGAAAAATCATTTTTGGCATCACCAAAATCCTTGATATGTTGTGCAATCGTTTTTTCCAATTCAACAATTTTCTTTTGAAGCACAGACTTTTCTTTTTCAAAAAGATGATTTGGTGTGATCTGAGAGTCAGATTTGTTTGAAGTTTGATTCTGAACTCTTGACCGCTTGATTGAATCAAACAAGTTTTTGTAAGTCTGTTTCAAATGCTCATTTTCTTTTTGTAATGATGCCACAATATGTTCCAGTTCAAGAATTTTTGTATCAAGTTCATCGAAATCAAACTTGATATTGGTATCATCACAATTTTCTACAAAAATTTTTTCTTTTTCTTTAAGCACTGATGGCAAAGAGTTTTCAGAAGACATTTTCTCATTCTTCTCTTGTAGTTTAAGTTGGAAAGAGATACTTTGTGCTTCGAGTATTGCAAGATGTTTCTCAAAGTGAGCAGTTCTTTTTGACAATTCTGCTTTGACATCAGTTGCTTCTTGTGAAAGCTCGGTGATTTTCTTTTTGAGACAAAGATTTTCAGATTTCAAAGAAGATGTTTGTTCAAAATTCTCATTCACTTTCTCATGGCAAACAGATTTTGATTTGAAAGACTCTATTTGATTTGTGAAAAATTCCTTTTGAATGTCAAGTATTAAGCATTTTTCATCAAATTCGTCTTCAAGAGAGTGGACGTACTTTAAATCTTCTCTCATTTCAGTGACAAGATGTTTTTCAAAGTACTCAAAACTTAAGTTGAGATTTTTCACATGAGGTTCAATCTCATCTTTCAAAATCATTTTGACTTCAATCTTAAGGCGTTCATCTGATGAAAGAGGATAAGAGAAAATACTGCGATCGATGTCTACTTGCTTAAACCAAATGACCTTTAACGTATGCTCAATGTGATGTTTAAGATTACAAAATTGTTTCCTTGCTTTATTTTGCCATAACGTAGCATCATAAGTAGCAAGTTGAGCTTCTTTGAAAAATCTTTTCACATTTGTGTCTTTTCTTTTGAAAGGTGCTTTTGGAAAATCTGTCATTTGTAGACCACCATACACAAAGCCGTGATACGAGAGTGGGTTTTTTGTTTGTTTTACTTTCAAACGTTTTTCCTCTTCAGATTTTAGAATATCTTGAGATTCAAACAAAAGATCATCTGACAATTCTTTTCCCATATCATTAGCGTTATACAAAATAGGTGTTAACTTTTGCACTTTGTTTAAAAAACAAGGTTTTTCTTTTTCCACATTAGCATTATTTTCAAAACCAATTCCAGATGTTTGTTTCTCAACCTCCTCATCTTTAGTAGGCAGCATGTTGAATGTCTGAGAAGTCTGTCCCAATTTTCGAAGTTTGTTTTCAAGATCGTTTGTTCGTTTCACAAACTCTTTGTTTTCATTCTCAAGTTTTGTGTTTACAATCTCAAAATTTGATGTAGTTTTCTGAAGCTTTGAATTTTCACTTTTTAAATCATTGTTCTCTTTTAAAAGCGCTTGAACCTTTCTGTTGTTAACAACCATTTGAGTATCCAGATTTTGAATGGAACGTTTTTCACGAAGAACAGCTTCTCTATAACCAACTTCAAGTTCTTCATTTCTTTTTAAAAGTGGTTTGACAGACTCTCCATACATTTCAAACTTTTGAGCTTGAGATTTAAGGTTTGAGTTTTCAAATTCAAGTTCAGCTTTTCTTTTTGTTACATTTTGAAAACCTTTTTTCATTTCTTTAAATCTCTCAAGCTCTTTTGTCAATGAGACATTCGTTTGCTTAGCTTCACGATTGTCCTCTTTGCACTTTTCAAGTTCATGTTTGAAATTATCGATTAAAGACGCAAATAAGGCACGATCTTGTTCATAAGAAGATCCATCCTGGGCAGGCTCACCTCTATTAGGATCCATATCTGGAGTATCAAAAGTGATATTGCTATCATTTTGTTCCTCCACATATGTGTCACTAATAGACTCAGAATGCTCAGGATGTGTCTGATTATGAGCAAACACATTATCAAACACAACATCATTATTGTTTGAATGTAGTACCTTAGTAAATATCTCTGTGTCTGATGAAGGTCTGATATGATTATCTTCGGTGTCCCAAACAGCTTCATTCCTTTGAGTGCCATCAGCATCCGAATCATAGCTAGGACTGCTGCTTTCAACCTGCTGTTCTGAAGATGAATCATTGCCTATGAAAACCAAACTGACATCTGATGCATCACCCTCATTGACTATTTCCTCGTCATTTTGAACATCTTTCTCTGTCTCTTTTTCAATCACCTCAGTTTCCTTTAACTGCATATCTCTTTCCTTTTGCTCTTTTTCCCGTTTTAGCTTCGCAATCTCATTCTTTGAAGTGCTTCTTTCTTTTTCATTAGAATCCCTCTTCTTTTTCTGCATCTCCATCAGATGAAGTGATCTTGCATTAAGCACTGTTTCCAGTCTGTACATATGATTAAGCAATTGATTGCTAAAGACTTCAACTTCTATGCTAGTGAAGTATTTTTTTCATAAACTGCTTGATGATTCATAATCCCAAGAATTCTTAAACGCTCTAAAATCCATGGTCATGAACCCTTTTAACTGTGTCTTGAGCTCTCTAAATCCTACCATGCAATCACTTCCCTGTTCAATTTGCTTTTCGAGTTGAACTATGTTGTTTTGAAGATTCCTTGTGAAGGTAACAAAGTCCATTTCAGATCCGAAGAGTGTCTCAAAAGTTCTATGAAAGGATAAACCAAATAATGGTTGACGTGCTTCTGAGAGAGCCACACAGTGATGCTTAACTGGTTCAAAATGAATTAAACAATTTTCTTTGGAGTGCATTGCGGGCTTTGTCCTTACTTGTGTCTCTCTTTCATTTTGCTCTTGTTCCATTGTTTAACGATATGTGATAAAGTTAATCTTAGGATCTTTTAAGATAACAAAGGTTGTTGTAGAAGATTAGATGTTTTTGGCGAATTTTGAAAAACGTTCTCGGTTGAATTTTTTGTGATTTCAAATTTTCCCTCCAAAAAATGAATACGAAAATTTTATTTCTCAAAATTTGAAAAACGCAAAGAAATACAATTTTAAGGTTACCAGAAAAATTTGAGTTTTGAAAATTTTTTCGCCAAAATTTACCGAAATTTTTGAATTTTGGCCTAAAAATTTGAATTTCGGGCCAAAATTTTCAACGTTATACCAAAATTTAAATCTCGCGTAAAAATTGAACGTTAAGTCACGTGTGAAAAATAAATTTTACTCAAAAATAAATTTTACCAATTTTTTTTTTTTTTTTTTTTTTTTTTTTTTTTTTTTTTTTTTTTTGTGAAATTGATAGGATAGCTTGTGTAGATGAATGGATCTTTCCAACGAAATAGGAGGTGTGTTTGATCGTCAAAAATTTCGAAACTTTGAGTTTTCGAAAATATAAGTTCTCGAAAATTTTATAAGTACTCGATAATTTTTCAAATTCTCGAAAAGTTTTCAAGTTCTCGAAAATTATGCCAAGTTCTCGAAAAATTTTTAAGTTCTCGATAATTTTTCCAAGTTCTCGAAAATATTTCAAGTTCTCGAAAATTTTGCCAAGTTCTCGAAAAATTTTCAAGTTCTCGATAATTTTTTCAAGTTCTCGAAAATGTTTCCAAGTTCTCGAAAATTATGACTTTTTCGAAAACCCAATATCACAAGAAATTTCGAAATTATACAATTTCGAAATTTAGCCCGAAAGTCGAAGTAATTTCTTTCTTATACAAGAGAGAAAATACCGAGTATCCAACTATGATCACGAAAGGAGCCGATTCATGTTTTCTCGAAAAGCATCCAGGATTGCGAAAACAAGTACATAGAGATTTCGAAACTTTGGCAGATTTTGATTTCGCAAAAAGCACTCCCAAATGAAGTTTGTAATCCAAGATACTTGTACTTCTAAGATTAAAAACACCAAAACTTGATGAAAGTTCCAAACTTGATGATTTTTATAAAACTTTTTCGTGTTCTAGAAAACAAGTACAAAACAAGATTCGAATTTTTTAAGCTTGAATATTTCAATAAGATTGAAACTTTCTTGTTAGAGAAGGTTTATAACACTAGTTTGTAATCAAAAAAGTGTTAAAAACCAAAAAAAACAAGAAAAGTAAGATTTTTTTTTTGAAAGAAAGAAAAAAAAACGTGAGAAAGCTTAAAACATACGAACCAAACAAACTCTTAACCCTCCTAAATCATTGTTAGGCTCTGATACCACTTGTTATGACCCTTGCTTCGAATATCTAACACAAGTTATATTGAAAATAGAAGAGATAAGTTGAGAGAGAGAGATAGAGATTAGAGAGAGGAATGGGAACTCTTGTGTGTGAAATGAATAACTTTGATATTACCAAGAGAACCAACCTCTAAATGAGGCCTTACATGGGTATTTATACTTGTAGTCTAGGGCTTCACATATCTTTGACCATATTACATAACTAGCCCTTAGACTTTATACAAGCATGAATAATACACATAAACTTAATAAACTAGCATTTACTAACTATTACATGAATATATTTAACTAACTGTTTGACTCAATAATGATCGTCACTTTTAATGCTAACATATAACAATGATTAGAGATGCTCTTCAAGGATGATTGGATCTTCAATATGGATCTCCTAATGTTTGGAGAGGGTTCTGGAATGACCCCTAGGGTCCCCAATGATACCCTTAGTCGTTAATGAGTCTTCTATTATAGTTTCTGAAATCAGGGTCGATACGACGTATCAGGAGGGTCTGATACGTCGTATCCATAACTAAACATAGCCTCCAAGTCTGAAAATGACCCGATATGGCGTATCCAGAATTCCGATATGAAGTATCGGCCGATACGGTGTATCCACAAACCCTATATGTTGTATGGGCTTCAGGAACAGATAGGTTTCCTTTTTCTCTTCGCGTGGCCACTTGAATCAACTAAAATGGAGTATGGATGAAGATTTTATGGCCAAAATACTAAAACATATTCGAGTATGTTCTTCAAATCGACCAAGTTTCATATACGACATATTCCCAGAGATTGATACGCCGTATTCATCAAATTCAGACAAAGTCTTGAAATCTTCTAAGTATATGGATACATCGTATCTAAATTAGAATTGATACTAATGAGGCGAAAAGTGTTACGCTTTTAGGGGGTCATTTAAGCCCTAAGTCGTGATTATTTAATCAAATATTGCCTCAAATCGTTCCTTTTGTCATTTTAGGTACTTTGGAGAAGAAATCTGGAAAAGGAAGCATTTTGTACGTTTTTGGAGCGAAAAGTGAAGAAAACGGCAAAGTCTCCAAATGAACCTGGAAATAGTACCTGACGGCGTCACGTATTGGCAAAGAGGAGGATAAAAAGTTACACGAGACGCGCCATAATGTTTTTGGGACATAACAAGTGACGACGTCATGCTTAGGGATGCAAAGGCAGTCAAGAGCAAATTACACGTGACGGCCAAGAGATGATTTATACATGACGGCGTCAGATCTGGATCTAGGCAATCCGAGGGAAGCATTGGCGGCAAGTTGACGGCGTCAGGATTATAACGTGACGCCGTCACACGTGTATTCTCTATATATAGTTTTCTAATTTTCATTCATTAAGAGAGAGAACTTTTAGGAGAACTTTGGGATAAACCCTAGGTCAAATTTTACAAGGTTTTTCACCCTTCTTTCATCCATGTTTCAATAAAGATAAGTCTTCCAATAATCATTCAATATGTCTATGTGTTGTTTGATTATATCTTATGCTTGTCTTTACTTTAACATGCTAGGCTAGGTTTGTTTGTGTTTGCTTAGATGTAATGAAACCTAGCTATTGATTGTTGGTTGATTGTTTGTTATTAATTGTATTGGATGAATGATATCGATGTTAGGCTTAATAAAACTGGTAGACTTCCAATTGGTAACATGCTTGAACGTCTTAAGAAACATGAATCGGATGTGTACTACGATTTTAATGGTTGTATTTAATGCATGAATGACTACTAAGGAGGCCATGTTAGGAGATAGTTGTCGGCTCGACATAGGAAGAGATAGAAACTTACAAAGTTGGGGAAGATCGTACACGACCCCACGAATGGTATTAAGGAATATAACCCGTCATCCACGCAATTGTAACAAACTATTCAATTAATGAAAGATAGCTAGGGAGTAGTGAAATCTAAGTAAACACGTTTCTCTTATTATTGTTTTTTCTCAACATTTACTTTCGTGTTATTTTATTTTTATTGCATTTGTAGTTATTTGGGTTAGTTGACTAGCAACTAATTCCGCCCACTCTTCCAATACCCGAGATTTTTACTTGCTTTCCATAAACCATAAAAATACAAAAAGAATCATCCCTCACCTCTATATCTAGTTTAATTAAGTTTTGATCCTAACGATACTATTCCCCGATACTTGCCACTACACTATACTACATCGGTCAGGTACACTGCCTGGTGGGGATTGCAAGCCTCTTGAGATCCATTGAGAGGTAAAACCTTTTGCAAGGGCGCAATCCCACGCATCAAGTTTCTGGCGCCATTGCCGTGAAATAGTTATTGTTTACGTTGAAATTTATTTTTATTAGGTCTACTTACTAGATTCCTTTCTAGTAAGATTTTCATTTTATTTTTATAGGTTTTCTTTAGTCTATCTTATTTCTTCGTTCCTTTGTTCGTAACCATTACCATCCGCCATCATGGAAGGTGGTAATATCTTTGAACCCATCAACCCACTACAACAAAACCCACCACAACCAAATCAACCTCCTAGACCCCATAATTTAGGAGAGTACTCCCGTCCTAGCCACCAAGGCTATCAAAAAACCATTGAGCTCACTCAAGGAGCCAATGTGTCTCCCTTGCGATCCGACACCATTCAGTTGGTGCAAAACGGATGTGCATTCCATGGACTTCGTTCCCAAGATCCTAATCAACATCTCAAGGATTTCCTCAAAATCGTAGATTCCATAGACCTTGATGTTGAAACTCGAGAGACGACCCGATTGCGTCTCTTCCAATTCTCTCTACGTGACCAAGCTAGTCAATGGCTTAAGCGTTTACCCGCGGGATCCATCACCTCTTGGGATGATCTCACCACTCGTTTCCTTGCTCAATTTTTCCCACCGGGGAGAACCACCAAGCTAAGAAATGACATCTTGATGTTCCAACAACGTCAAGGTGAAACTCTCTATGAAGCATGGACTCGTTTCAAGGACTTACTTCAAAAAGTCCCTCATCATGGCATAGATCTTTGGCTCCAAGTCCAAATCTTCTATGACCATATCAATCTCTCCACGAGGCAAACTATTGACCAAGCGGCCGGTGGCAAGCTACGTGATCAAAGTGCGAAAGAATCATGGGAACTCATAGAAGATCTTGCTCTCTATGACAACAAAAGTTGGAATGATCCCCGTGATTTGAACAAAACGGTCAAGGCAATATCTTTGCCTTCGAACAATTCAAGCACTCCTGAGCGTAGGATCATGGAACTTGAAGACCAAGTCAAGTTTCTCATGAAATCCTACGAAGCTCCTAAACCTTCAAGCCAAGTGAACAAAATCACTTCTTCATGCGAATTATGTAGTGGCCCTCACGACACTCGTGATTGCATGGAACTCCCCGAACAATCTTTTGCGGATTACGCATCCTCGCGTACCAACGGAGCGGGAGACAAGTAGTACACTTTCAAACCCGAGCCAAACCCTTATAGTGATTCATACAACCCCTCTTGGAAAAATCACCCAAACTTTAGGTGGAAACAAAACCAAAATTCACCCTAAAACAATCCTTCCACTCCACCTAATCGCTACCAATCAAACAGTACACCCCCTAACCGCACTTTCAACAACAATCCTTCCAATAACTATGGTAGTACCAATAATTTGAAGGGTTGATGTCTAACTTTATGGCATCTCAAGAAGCTCGTTTAGCAAAGTTTGAAGCCGGTTTCAAACAAAAACAAAATGAGATGATAAATAATATTGACACATTGTTGAAAGCCCTCAATGACCGAGAAATAGGAGCACTCCCTAGCAACACGGTCAAGAACCCGAAACTAAACGTTAACGCCATATCATCGGTTTCGTCTCCAAATTCTTGTCCACAATACTATTCGGTCAATGCCATGAGCACGTGTTTCAAGCAAACCCAAATTTTTCAAAAGGACCAATTGAATAAAACATCCAACATTAAACTGGTCAATAGCATAGTTGAAATACCTCTTACACAAGACCTTGGCGATGAATTTAAGGAACTTCACGTTGAGCGCCCCGTCATTGATGTCTTAGCCCGTGCCCCCTACTACAATGCCCTCTTAGAAAAATATGAAGAAAGACTTAAGTTGGGTAAAAATGGGACCGCTTTCGTTCAAAACAAACTGCCTAAGAAACTTGATGATCCAAGTATATTTGTTTTACCTTGTATGATAGGTAACTCCAAAGCTTTCGACACACAAGCCGATCTAGGATCAAGTCTCAACTTGATTCCTTTATCCCTTTTCACCACACTTAAGCTAGGAAAGTTAGAGGAGACGGAAATGATAATTGGTCTAGCGGATGGAAGTGTTGCCCACCCGGTAGGAATGATTAAAGATATAGTAGTTCACGTAGGACGATTGACTATCTTAGCGGATTTTCATGTCCTTGATATGGTTAGTGACACTACATGCCCATTGCTAGTAGGAAGAGGATTTTGAGCAACCGCTAGTGCCATGATTGATTGTAAGGAATCCAAGATAGCGGTAGGAGAAGGTGAGAGTTGGTCGGTCTACGATGTTAAGAAGCATAGCTATGATAATGAGAATGAACCAACACCCCATTGGGCAGACATGAATAGAAGACCATCTAGATATGGACCTTGGATCAATGGAGACTTCATAGGACCTCAACGCCCATTTTATTTAGAGGAGGAGTTCATAAACCGAACACATTCGGTGGAGCAACTCATAGCTAGGGATGAGGAACTAAACCCCTTTGAGGACCCCTTAGTCTTTAGGAAAATGATTGAATTCCTAGGAGTAATGCCTATCAACTTAGGGATGAACAAATGGAAAAGGGAAGGTGATAAATGTAAATGGAATTGGGACAAGCCACCTAAGAAAGGTGACGGATCATGGCATATGAAGCTGATTCTATATGATCCGGATGGAGAGAAGTTTGAGAAGTCATACCAAACTAAAAGAACCGATAGGAAACTACACGCTAAGTTCGACCCTAAAGATGTCCTCAATGAGGAACTCACTCATAAAGGATAGACCGTGACTTTGAGTCTAGCTACAAGACTCGTAAATAAAGAAAAGCGCTTCTTGGGAGGCAACCCAAGCTTTATTTGTTTGTTTGTTTGTTTTTATTTTTTTCCGTATGCATGTTTTCTTTTTATTGTTTGTGGCTCATGTTTCAAGATAAATTGTGAAAATTCTTTATTTTGTTTTTAACTTCGTCTTGAATATATGTAAAGGTATTTTGCAAAAGAAAAGTGTAAGGGAAATCTAAATTTGTTTCTAAGAACGAGCTTGAACATGAATCACAACGATATTAAACGAATGTGCATATTAGTATTTGTTTGAGTCAAATGCTTGTATTGAGTCATAATGTTGTTTTGAAGGATTTCCAGGAATTACGGTGTGAGTTTTTCCAGAAATTTTCCGGAAACTTAACATGAAATTTCTACAGGTCACTTCTGACGGCGTCAGGGTTACAACCTGACGGCATCAAGTGTAAAATTCTGGAAATTTTGCAAGTTTTGTTTTTTTGCCGGAGTCTTAGAGTTTTTGTTAAATCTTTAGTTTTATAAACTCCAGGAAATCTGCAAACATTCATTCCAAAAGCATTATATCGGACAAGAAGATGATATAGAGTTTGCCGCCGATTTTACGCGAGGTTTGTCATGATTGTTTTCTCAGGTTTAACAGGTTATATTGGACAAGAAGATGATTTATATTTCTGGAAGGAAGCTTTAAATGTTCATTTTCTTGGAGGATGATCTAACCATGTTATCGCATTATCCACACCGAACGAATCAGTGGAGTATTTGTTTTATTCTTTTACCTTCTATTGAGGCAACATGATCAAGATCTCCTAATGTTTTAATGATGACAAATAAACCTTTGAAACACATAAAATAACAAATGTTAGCCAAAATTCCCCAACATTCATATCTGTTGCTGATGCGCCACCCACGCGTCAACGCGTGGGTAACGCACTAGGGTTCTGTGAATGTCGGGACGAATTTTGAAAGTCGGCTTTCCCCTTACCCAACAAATGTGGATCTTTCAATATAGGTATGAATATGCTATGTGCTTAATTGAGAACACTCGAAACGAGTTTTGGGATTAGAGAAATCCAACTTTTAAAGCACCCACTTACGAGAAAAAGCCAACTCATGTTTTCTAACTCTCGCCTCTAGCCAAGGCTTTTCTAAACTTAGGGAGCTTATACATTTCACGTAACATCACGTGAAAGCATCCATATGCTCATATCCCGTGCTTACGTCTTCTCAAATCACGTAACGGGTTTACTCCCTTATTGGTCAAACTAAGTCAAAGGTCACTTTGCGTAAACGCATCCTTTCCCGTTAGGGTTATGCTTTACATCATGGCAAAGCACTTGGCTTGTTTGTACCAAGGTGTTAGTTGAGTACGTCAAGTCGTGGAAAGTCATGAGTTATGAAACTATGGATTATCGACGTCGTGTTACTTGGAATTATAAGTAACATATGATTTTCTCAACTCATAATCTTAATTATCTAAACCTTCTCTTCTTAATGACAATTAGATTATTTCTTAATCTCCTCTTAATCTTATTTTTACAAAAGATAAAACCACCAAATCTCCCACAATCCTTCCCAAAAATCCTTTTCCAACAACCTCTTACAATATTCTCTTACACCTCTGGTACCTTTGTACTTTTGTCTCCTCACAAACTCCCACACAATATTACCTCTTACATATTCCCTTACACCTCTTACACACTCATACTTTTTGACTCACACAAGATTCCCCTCACTTTATACCTTCCCTATACACTTTTCTCATACACCAATACATACTCTTCCCTATACATACATACACTCGTTTCTACACACACCTTTATTTTCAAAATACAAACACTTCACTCACATACCTCTCTTCACACACACAAGGCTCCCCATCTAATCACTCTTACACACTCCTTACACATTCAACTCATTCTTACACACATCATATCCAACCAACTCATTCCCTTACACTCCCAACACTTTTTCATTCAAATTTACACACACTACTGATAAGTGCTCAAACACTCATCATTTTTGTCGTATTTAAACTGCCAAAACATACAAAAATAATCAAAAAGTTATCAAAATACTTAAATTATCCAAGGGATTGTGTTTTATGTGTTTTAAATGCAAAATGAGCAAAAACAAATGAAAAATGATCAAAGTTTGCAATATTGGCAGTTTCAGTCCCCCAAGTTTCAAAACTTGTCAGAAATAGTCCCTATGCATTTATTTTAAAAGAAAAAGTCAACCCAAACTTTTGAAAGTCAAATATCACAAAATATAACACTTGGGTCATAAATTTCCAAATTTACATATTTGGTCCCTGAGATTTCAAAAATGGCAAATTAAGTCCCTGGGAATTTTGAAAAATGGAAAAATGAGAAATTGGTTCTTGGATTTTGGAATTGTGGCATGATTGGTCCTTGGTAGCACTTTGGGAAATCTACAACATCAGTCCCTAAGATTTTGCAAATTACAAAATTGGTCCTTGTGATACAATTAACCAAACGGACCCTTTTTATTATTAAAACCAAACCAAATCAACCCAATCCAAACACAAGCCTAATCCAAACATAACCCGGCCCATTTCCCTTTTAATAAAAACACAGGGTCAACCCATGGTCAGACCATCTTCCCCGTATCTCCCTTTCCCCCATTTCCCTCCTCCTTGTCTCCCCCCTCCTCGCCTTTTTCTAACCATGAGCCACCCCCAATTAATACCTCTCACCAAACAATCCCACCACATTTAATTCCCCACACCAACCCCCACTTGTAACTGCTTTTGGTCCTATACAATAAAAAGGCGGGAAAAATGAAATCAAGGGTCAGGATAAGAGAAGAGTCAAATTGATGGTGAGGATTTAGTCAAGGGTCTTCATAGAAGCCATTGGGACAGAAAAAGCAGAGAGGAAGTGCACATGGGCAAAGGGAAGCTTTGTTTTTCCATTTTTAGTATAAATAGGAGCCAAATGTAAGCCTTAAGGGCATATTAGTTGTAACTTAGTGTAATTTAGCATTTAAATTCTCAGTTGTAATCCTTTTTTAAGTTAATGAAAGTTCTTATGTTTTAAAACATCAAGTGCCATTTTCAGTTTCATCAAGTTCTTTTCAAGTTATATTTCCAAGTTAATTATTGAAAATAAGCTCTATATAAGTGCTCATAATCCAACCTAGTATCTAAAAGTATAAAAAGAAAACAGAAAAAGACCTAAAATCAGTAACAAATAAGTCACAGGGTACCTTTGCATGTTTTGTGGAAAGCTTAAGGAAGTTGCCAGTTGTGGAAATGGCAAGATGGACAATTACCAGCTTATTCTTTGAATAAGCTGGAGCTTGTAGCTGATTCAAGAACCATTGGTTTAGCCATGGTTAAGGTTTTATGTTTCTGATTTGTGATTTTCAGTTTTTAGATTAAAATTGCATAATTTAACTTGTTAGATTATAACTGTTTTTAGTTATTGCTTTTTGTTCATTTAGGCTCAATTTAATCTTATATAAGCTTGTGAATCTGTTTTGTGGTTTGAGTCATCATAATACTTAGAATATTTTGAAAACAGATTATTAAGGTGTGTTTGGTTTTATTTGTGTTAGTGTGCTGTGGTTGTTATCATTGCTCATTTGTGGTTAACACATCATATTCAGAACTAGAATAGACCAAAACAACTAAGTTCTTAGTAGTACCAGACCTCAAAGTCAAAATTACCTTCAATTGCCTATAATTGATTAACTGTGGTGATATTGAGACCCAAATCCCATCATATCAGTGCATAAGTAGTTATTGTAGCTTAATTTAGTCAATTTGTAGCTTGATACAACATGTTTAATCAGTAAAAGTGATTTAAAGTTCATAAAAGTCAAAATACCAAGTTTTTCATAAAAAGTCAAAAGAGCATCCCTCAGATTTTCCAAAACTTCAAGGAATTTTTGTGATTTTTGGGTTGAGAATTAGGACTTTTAATTTCTACAAATTGTTGTGTCTCAGCTGATCTTTGGAGTCCTAGTATTATTACATTTTTGTGATTTTATCTGTGGGACCCACAACCATCCAAACAGACCTGCAGGGGAAGGCATCTCCCCTGCACCACCATACTTGTCCAAACAGGCCTAGTATTATTACGTTTTAAGTAGTGTTACATATGTTTGTGGTTTACTTGTGTTTTAAACATCATTTGGTAGCTTTGCAAATCAATCAAAGTCCTAATAAGCTTAAAAAGCTCAACTGCCTTCAAATAAGCTCATCAAATTGCTTATTTTTGAGTTCCATTCAAACTCCCTTCACAAAAGTTGCTTAAAAACATCCATTAAGCAAGTTTGAAACAGAAAAGTACCAAAAAGCTCAATTTGTTGGAAGTGATAGCTTCCATTTAAGCCAATTGGCTTATTACCTCAGCTTATTTATAAGCTAATTTCATTTTGATAATTTTCCTAGGCTTCTGGTGTGTAAAAATAATTTTTGTAATTTTCTCAGATTTTTCTTGCATCATTTGGTATTTTTCTTAATTTAAATTAGTTTTTAATAATTATTAAATAGTTAATAATTAATATTAATTAATTAGAAAATCAGAAAAATATAAATTTAATTTTAAAATTAGTTTTTAGTTATTTTTGATTTATCCAAATTTTATTTTCAATTTTCTAGTGTAATTTCATAATTAATTAGAATTTAGGTTAATTTAAATAAATTAAAAGTAATTATTAATTAGTTAATAATTAGTAGTAATTAATTAAAAGTCTTAAAAATATATTTTCAGTTCTAAAATTAGTTTTATAGTATTTTAGATTTTTCTAAGTTTAAATTTTATTTTTCTTGGTTAATTTCATAATTATTTGTATTTTAGGTTAATTTAATTAATTAAAATTAAATAGGAAATTAGTATTTAATTAATAGTAAATATAAAAATAGAGTAAAAATTAATTTTAAATTTCCAAAACTTTTCTTTAATCATTAGGTTTGTAAAAATATCATTTTTTATACCAGTAGCCTTTTTAGATCACCTCACTTACTATTATTTTACGTACGTTTGTTCCAGTTTTCAGCAAACGTACGGTTTTTAGGTTTTAGTTAACTTCTTCGTAATCTAAATTCCAGTAATTAATCACATAGCTTTCCTAAGCTATTTCTGTTTATAATTTTCAAATAATTCTCATAACCACCCTTTTCTGTGAATAATCACCCGATCACAAACGCGCTCAGATACATTTCATACCTCGTCGGGGTATAACGACCTGGTGATTTCCTATATTACCCGGAGATTGACTCTAGGCTATTTGACTTTGTTGACCATTCCGTGGTCAATATAAGTTGACGGTTTAGGGCAAATCAAAATTTGGCGCCGCTGCCGGGGAGGTGTGCGCGTTTCTGCAGCGTCTTTTGAGATTAGTGTTATCTCACCATCATCACTGTACAAATACCACCACTTTTGTAAATTTTGAAATTAAAACACAAAAAAGTCATTAACACTTTTCCTAAAGTGTTAAAACACAAAAAAAAAAAAAAAAAATTAAAACAACAAAACAGATCACAACGTTTTCTGAATCGGTTTTCTTTTAAGGTGATTCTTAAAGAGAAACGATTTTAGATTACGAGACGATACCAAAAATATTGTCCAAAAGTTTTTCACCCATACACAAAACCCAAAAACATCCGTCTTTTCTTGTGAATAATAATTATACATAAAAATAAACCGTCGCAAACCAAGACAGAACACCTACCAACTGGGGGTGTGAACATAATAAGTTCCCAAACCAAAGATTTAAAACTTGCCTTTGTATCCCTGTGAGTGGTGTACCTTTCTTAAAGAAGCCACTTGCTTGTGATTATTGGTTTAAGTTCACTGTGGATTTGCCTCGATTTTGTTTTGATTGGTTTTTATCCCTAGTGCATGCGCACTCATTCTTCAAGGTCCACTAGCCCATTACGTGAGCTTGTCCGAAAACCTCGAAGACCTCGTAGACGTTCTGCACCAACAGTCGGATCTGAGATCCGTACTGTTGCCACACCCACTATCACCATGGCGGAAGACCGCCTCATGTGTGAGCTTCTCCAAGCACCCATCGAGGGTTACGGAGATGCCATTGTTGTTCCAGCAATCGTGGCTCATAATTTCGAGCTCTAAACCGGGTTACTCAATTTTGTAACCTCAAGTCAATTCTACGGTTTTGAGAGGGACGATCCTCATGCTCACATTCGATGGTTCAATAAAATCACATCGACCATCAAGTACAAGAATGTCCCTTGTGAAGCAATCAAACTTCTTCTCTTCCCATTCTCCCTAGAGGGACAAGCCCGGATTTGGATTGAAAAACAACCTCCTAGATCTATTGAGACATGGGAAGATCTTGTGAAAAAATTTGTTAATGAATTCTTCCCACCTTCCAAGACCACCAGTGTTAAGAACGAAATCACCAAATTCACTCAGAAATATGATGAATCTTTTGGTGAAGCGTGGGATCGTTTCAAAGAATTACTTCGCAAGTGTCCACATCATGGTTTCTCAGAGTTGATGCAACTCGATACTTTCTACAATGGCATGAGCCAAGCTGATCAGGATTCTCTCAATGCCTCCGCGGGAGGTAATTTCTTGAGTAGAACCACAAAAGAAGCTTTACAGATCATAGAAAACAAGTCCATGGTCCGCTCTACACGAAGCAAACCGATTGTTTCTCAAATCAATGCGGGTCCTTCCACTTCATCTTCTGTGGGTCAATCTAGCACGGATGCTAAGCTTGACAAGCTCACTGAAGCGATCCAAGCTTTGGTTCTCGCCCAAACAAAGAAAGTTTCATTTCCACAACATCCTCCACCTGCTGAGGTTAAAAAAGTGGAAGTCTGTGTGACTTGTGGTGGGCCGCATGCCTACTACAATTGCACGGCTACTGATGGTACTCCATATGAAGCTTATGCTGTTGTCGGGTCCCAAAATCAAGGAGGCAATCAATACCGCCCTCCTATGGACCCGAACTATCGTCCTCATCGTTATCCTGGACCTCCCGGTTTTAATCAAAACCAAAATGTCCAAAACCGTGGCCAAAATCAAAATAGAGTGAACCAAGGTTTTCAAAACCAAGGTAACTTCAATCAGGGTCACGGTTTCCAAAATCAAAACCAAGGTTTCCAAAATCATGGTTTCCAACACCAAAATCAAGGAAACTTTAACCGGAACCAAGGTCAGGGTAATTTCAATCCCGGGAATTTTCATGGAAACAATCACCAGAACCAAGGGAATTTCCAACATCAAAACCAAAAAAATTTCAACCAAGGTCCCAATCCGAACAATCGTGCTCAAAATTTTCCTAATCCGAATCAAGCCATTGTTCCAACCGGGCATTCATCTGATGAGTTGTTAAAGCAATTCATGAAGTCCCAAGAAGAGTTGAACAAGTTGCTGGTCAGCCAGATTTCTGATATCAAGAAGTCTTTAAATGATCGACCCTCGGGCTCAGGTACTACTTTACCGAGCAACATGATCACTAACCCGAGGGGCGATGATAAGGCGATCACAACACGAAGTGGTGCTTCATATGATGAACCCGCGATTCCTACTACCTCTTCTTCCTCTCCTCCAAAGGTAGTGGAACGTGAACCTGAGGTAACAAAGGACAAGGTGCAAGCTCCTAGCCCACGAAGTACAGCACACGTCCAACCTCAGGTTATTCCCGAAACCAGATGTAAGCCTGAAGTTGTCTTTGAACCACCAGAAACTCCAGTAGACAACCCTAAATCCAAAACTTCTATTCCTTATCCATCACGTCTCAATGAACAAAAGCTCTGCGAAAAGGCTAGTCACCAAATGGATAAATTTTTCCAAATCTTCCAAGATTTGCACTTTGACATTAGCTTCGCGAACGCTATTCTCTTGATGCCCAAGTTTGCATCAACAATTAAAAATCTGTTAAGTAATAAGGAAAAACTCTTCGAGTTGGCAAGAACTCCTCTAAATGAGCACTGCTCAGCAGTTCTCTTGAAAAAGCTTCCTGAAAAGCTTAGAGACCCCGGGAAATTCCTCATTCCTTGTACTTTCCCGGGTATGATTGAATGCTTCGCCTTAGCCGATCTAGGTGCTAGCATTAACCTGATGCCATATTCTGTGTGGAAGAAACTCTCTCTTCCCGAACTCACTCCCACATGCATGACTTTAGAGCTTGCCGATCGTTCGATTTCTTGTCCTCTTGGCATTATCGATGTATTTGAGCATGAGATCACATTGCGTGTTGGAACGGAAGCCATCACCTTCAACCTAAATCAAACTTCGAGATACTCCTCTAATTATGACTGTGGATCGGTGAACCAAATAGATGTCATCGATGTTGCTACTGAGGAGTATGCTCAAGAGATTTTAGGTTTCTTTGATGATTCTTCGAGTGAAAACCTCACTCAATCTTTTCATCCCATCATTGCCAATTCTTCTCATTCCCTCACTCCGTTTGAGGGAAGTGACTTCATCTTAGAAGAAATTGAGGCCTTTCTCAAAAGTGATTCGATTCCCGATGGAATCGATAACCAAGAGATTGACCCCGAGAGGGATATTCTCCTACTTGAGAAATTATTAAACGAAGATCCCTCTCCTCTTCCTGTTCTACCAAAAACACTTCATAAAGAGGAAGTCAAAAATGTTGAGAAAACTGATGACTTACCTGAGTTGAACTTAAGGACTTGCCGCATCATCTTGAATACGCATTTCTGGAGGGTGATGATAAATTACCCGTCATAATTGCCAAAGATTTAAGTGTTGAGGAAAAGGCTGCTCTCATAAAGGTTTTGAAGTCACATAAACAAGCAATTGCTTGGCGACTCTCCGACATTAAGGGCATTGACCCTGAATTTTGTACCCACAAGATTTTAAAGGAGGATGACTTCAAACCAGCAGTCCAACAACAAAGAAGGGTGAATCCAAAAATTCACAAGGTTATCAAACAAGAAGTTTTATAACTTCATGATACCAGATTTATTTACCCTATCTCGGACAGTCCTTGGGTTAGCCCAATTCATTGTGTTCCAAAAAAGGGTGGCATTACTGTTGTCACAAATGAGGAAAATGAGTTGATTCCAACTCGATTGGTTACGGGTTGGCGTGTCTGTATTGACTATCGCAAGTCAAATGACGCCACCCGTAAAGATCATTTTCCTCTGCCCTTTATGGATCAGATGCTCGAGAGATTAGCGGGGAATGAGTACTATTGCTTCCTCGATGGTTTCTCGGGTTACTTTCAGATTCCCATTGATCCACAAGATCAGGAAAAGACCACTTTCACGTGCCCCTATGGAACTTTTGCATATAAACGTATGCCATTTGGCTTATGTAATGCTCCGGGCACGTTTCAAAGATGTATGATGGCCATATTTTCCGACATGATCAGGAAAACTATGGAGGCTGATGAGGCAAAAAATAAACCGTTTTTAGGGGGTCATTTAAGCCCAGAATTGAATTTATTTGATCAAATATTGCCCTAAATCGTTCCTTTTGTGATTTTAGGTACTTTGGGAGAAAAATCTGGAAAAGGAAGCAATTCAGACGTTTTTGGAGCATAAAAGTGAAGAAAACGCCAAAGTCTTAATTTTCCTTGCTGAGAACAGTAGGTGACGGTGTCAAGAAGAAAATCCTGATGGCGTCAAGAGTAATTTTCACGACGGCCCAGTACAAAAATGAAGGCGTCATAAGGAAGGGCGTCAAGAGTAAAATATGTGACGGCCTGGAAAAAGTTATAACGTGACAGCATCAGAAGTAGATCAAGGCAGTCCGAGAATTCTTTTGGCGGCGAGATGACGGCGTCACCAATTTGTTCTTGACGCCGTCAGCCTCAATTTCCTATATATAGTTTTCTAATTCATTCATAAAAAAAGAGAAGTTTTGGAGAAACCCTAAGGCCGAACTTAGTACGAACTTTACAGGTTTTTCAAGGGTTTTCAGCCCTTGAACCCTTTCATGTGTAATTGAGATAAGTATTCTTTTAATTCAATCAATATGTCTATGTGTTGGTTGTCTATATCTTGTTCTTGTCTTAATTCCATCATGCTAGGCTAGATCTATCTTGTGTTTGCTTAGATCTAATGAAACCTAGATGTTAATTATGTGTTGATTACTTGTTTATGGTTGTATTGGATGAATGATTTCGATGTTAGGCTTAATAAAACTGGCAGATCTCCAATTGGTAACATGCTTGAACGTCTTAGGAAACATGAACTGACGTGCACTAGGTTTTATCGGTTGTATTTAATGCATGAGTAAATTCTAATGATCCCATGTTAGGAGCTTCTTAGCCGGCTCGACATAGGAGTGAAATAGGCACTCATAGGATTGGAGAATTAAGTGCGCCACCCCATGAATGGTATTAAGGAATACAATCCGTCATCCACGCAACTATAACAAGTAATTAACGTGTAAAAAATATCTAGGGAGTAGTGAAATCTAAGTAAACACAATTTCTCCACTTATTGCTCACAACCTTAGTTAATTTAGTTTATTTTCATTTCTAGTATTTTATTTTGATTGCATGTTTAGTATTGGGTTAGTTGACTAGCAACTAATTCCGCCCAAATCCTTAAAACCCGAGATTTTTACTTGCTTTCTAAAAAATTATAAAAATACAAAAATAATCATCCTTCATCTCTAGAACTAGTATTTAGGTTTTCTAATCCTAGCGACACTATTCCTAGCTGAACGACCAATCCCCCGGTACTTGTCACTATACTATACTACAACGATCAGGTACACTGCCTGGTGGGGGTTGTAAGCTTCTCAAGATCCCTTGAGAGGTAAAGCCTGGTGCGATTCCCACGTATCAAGTTTTTGGTGCCGCAGCCCGGGGAATAGTTATTGTCTAGGTTAGAATCTCTTTTTATTAGGTCTACTTGCTAGATTCCTTTCTAGTAAGATTTTATTTTTATTTTTAGGTTTTCTTTAGTCTATCTTATTTCTTTGTGTTTTTGTTCGTAACTCTTCACCACCTGCCATCATGGCAACCGACGAGTCCTCTAACCTTAGGA
Source organism: Artemisia argyi (assembly GCA_030686995.1). Taxonomy (NCBI): domain Eukaryota; kingdom Viridiplantae; phylum Streptophyta; class Magnoliopsida; order Asterales; family Asteraceae; genus Artemisia; species Artemisia argyi. The sequence continues at coordinate 154,181,656 of CM060685.1, forward strand.
TCACTAGGAGTCGTAGTTCCACTAGAAACCTTGTCTTGCGTTATGCAGAACCCAAAAGAGAAATGCGTAGATTAAGACAATCTCACTCAACTTCTGAACCATCTAGCGTTGCCATCGATTTTGATGCACCCCTTTCTGAAGAAAATTTAGAAAATCATGTTACAACCCCTAGCTCCCAACCCAACAACGAGATGAGTACCCCCGCAACTCCCATTCCTAAGCGCCTTAAGGACTACTCCTCCCCAACCCCTCGTGGCTTCTCAAACGCCATTGTCTACCCAAACGAACATACCAACGAGGTCTTGCATGCGAACGATGTTTGGCTTGTCCAAAGTGTGTGTAAGTTTTGTGGATTAGATGAGGAAGATCCAGTTCAACACATTAAAGACTTCTTGAAAATAGTAGACACCCTCCATGCGGATGGGGCTACTTGAGACACGTCCCGATTGCGATTCTTTCCTTTCACCCTACATGAAAAAGCCCAAGAGTGGTATGATAAACTTCCTTCTGAATCAATTTTCACATGGAAGCAACTCATATCCAAGTTCTATAAGAAGTTCTTTCCACCTGGAAAAACCTCAGCATTTAGAGATAGGATCCTCCATTTCCGAAAGGGGAAGGACGAACCCTTCCATAAATCGTGGATTAGATTCAAAGATTTAATAAGACAAGTTCCCCATCATGGCATTGAGCTTTGGCTCTTGGTCCAAATCTTCTACGACAATGTCTCCTCTAGTGATCGAAACGGAATCAACCAATCTAGAAAAGGGAGATTGGCCAACCTTAGTGCCGAAGAAGGATGGGATAGGATTGAAGAATATGCTCAAGACCAGGATGACACTTGGGATGAACCTGAGTCAACTGTCAGCATTTCTGAAATCACTTTAGATCGGTTGAGAAAAATTCACAAAAGAGTGGAATACCTAGCTGGGTCACAGTTACCTAAACAACTTTTGAATCCTTACTTAATCTGCGATTACTGTGGGGGCCCGCATGAGGTAGAAGAATGCGGAGGAGCAGCCACGACTGAACATGCATGCTTGTCAGGAGGTGACATCTATGCCGATCCCTCCCTTTTGCCTTTTTACCAAAATGACGACTACACCCTCTGGGGAAATCTGGTAAAGAGAAAAGAAGGGGAGGAAGGCCCTAAATTCGAAATCAGGAGCACTTTTGAAGATGACCTTGGTCACTTTACTCAAGAAAAAGGCTTGCAATTGAAAGGTCTTAATGAACTTGTTGACGAGCAGCAGGATGACATTGGAGAATTTTTCAACAAGCTTAACTCAGCCCTAGATAACCTTGAAATGCCATCATTAAGCAAAAAAGACCCCATGCTCGCGATAACCACTCGAGCTGGAACAACAACCAAGGACCCCCTTACCCAAGCTCGTTCCCCATCGCTCCCGATCCAAACAAACCTCGCGAGGAGGAGGAGGATGTGGGCAGCAAGACCCCCGACCAACCTCCCTTGACGACCCCTTCCCCATCAACCCCACCTAACCAACCGATGAGAATCCCGTTCCTATCCCGATTAAGGAACCAGAAAATTGAGAATGATAACAAAAGATTCTTGTCATACCTAAAAGACTCGGTTGTCACCATACCCCTCCTTGATGCTTGCTATCACATGCCAAAGTATAGCGCATACTTTAAAAAACTACTTGCTAACCGAAAGAAACTCGAGGGTCTTGTGACCCTGGGGGAAGAATGCTCAGTGGTGACCCATCAAGGGCTACCAAAAAAGGTAGATGATCCAGGCAGCTTCACCCTGCCTTGCTCCATAGGATCTCTATCAATAAAGAATGCTCTTGCCGATCTGGGAGCGAGTATCATTCTCATGCCTCACTTTATGTTCCTTAAATTAGGATACTCTGGATTAAAGCCTACCCGCATGAACATCCAACTAGCCGATAGATCAGTCAAGTACCCCGTAGGGATATGCGAGAATGTGCTAGTCAAAGTTGGGAAATTCAAATTCCCGATCGATTTCGTAATCCTGGATATGGAGGAGGATGACTTGGTACCCATCATCTTAGGGAGACCATTTCTTGCTACCGCTCGTGCAGTCATTGATGTTTATGACTGAAAATTAACCCTGCGAGTGGGAACCGATAGCACAACATTCGACATTAAGGATTCTATGGATCTCTCTCTCAAAGCAGCTAACCGGCTCTATTTCATTGGGGAGGTTGATGAACTCACAGATGTCATTGATAGTTGTGTCGATGAACAAATCGAGGAAGGCTGGCTACGGGACGAGAGTTTTCTGCCTTTGCTAGAGGTGGAAAAGATGGAGGATGTTGGTGCAGTCTCCTTCTACCCCAGACAAGAGGCAACGGAGTATCTCGAGCTCCAAAAGCCCGAAAACAAGCTTAAACCTTCTATTATCGAACCTCTTGAGTTAGATCTTAAAGAGCTTCTTAACCATTTAGAGTATGCCTTCCTTCAGGGAGAGGACTAACTGCCGGTAATCATAAACTCTTCCTTGGAACATGAACAGAAAGGTAAACTCTTAGAGGTCCTAAAGAAATATAAGGGAGTGCTCGCATGGAGTGTAGCCGACATTAAAGGGATTGACTCAACTTTTTGCACACATAAGATTCTCATGGAAGAAGATTATAAACCTACCGTGCAACCCCAGAGGCGGGTGAACCCCAACATTAAGGAAGTAGTAAAGAAAGAAGTTATTAAACTTCTGGATGCAGGATTGATTTACGCAATCTCGAATAGCCCATGGGTCAGTCCTGTACAGGTTGTACCTAAGAAGGGTGGAATGACTGTAGTTAAGAATGACAAGGGTGAGATGGTGCCCCAGAGAACGGTCACTGGATGGCGGGTATGCATTGACTATCGAAAGCTCAATGATGCCACGAGGAAAGATCACTTTTCCTTACCATTCATTGATCAAATGTTAGAGAGATTGTCTGGACACGAGTACTATTGCTTCTTGGATGGATTCTCAGGGTATTTTCAAATTCCCATAGCACCTGAAGACCAAGAAAAGACCACGTTTACTTGCCCTTATGGAACATTTGCCTACAAAAGGATGCCTTTTGGGCTATGTAATGCCCCCGCCACTTTCCAGCGATGCATGACCGCAATCTTTCACGAACTCATGGAAGACAGCATGGAAGTGTTCATGGACTACTTTTCGGTCTTCGGGAACTCTTTCGACCGCTGTCTTGCTAATCTAGCAAAGATGCTTAAACGTTGTGAGGAAACCAACTTGGTGTTAAACTGGGAAAAGTGTCATTTCATGGTAAAAGAAGGGATTGTGTTAGGGCATAAGATCTCAGGGAACAGAATCGAGGTGGACCAAGCTAAAGTTGAAGCTATATCTAAGTTACCATACCCCATAACTGTTAAAGCAATACGCAGCTTCTTGGGGCACGCCGGGTTTTAACGGAGATTCATCAAGGACTTTTCCAAAATAGCTCGGCCAATGACTCAATTGCTTGTGAAGGATGCTCCGTTCGGTTTTTCCCAAGAATGCAAGGATCCATTCGATCTCTTAAAAAAGGAGCTCACACAAGCCCCAATCATGATCACACCCAACTGGGAGTTACCGTTTGAAATCATGTGTAACGCTAGCGATTTCGCTGTCGGGGCTGTATTGGGCCAACGGCGTGACAAGCTTTTCCAACCTATCTACTACGCTAGCAAAACCATGAATCCCGCTCAAGAGAATTACTCCACCACCGAAAAAGAATTATTAGCCGTAGTGTTCGCATTCGACAAATTCCGGCAATATCTTGTCCTTTCAAAGACAGTCGTTTTCACTGATCACTCGGCTGTTCGATATCTTTTTGCGAAGCAGGATGCTAAGCCACGACTAATTCGGTGGATCTTGTTGCTACAAGAATTCGATGTTGAGATTCGCGATAAGAGGGGGCAGAAAATCTGGCCGTAGATCATCTATCTCGTCTTGAAAACCCCTTGGATAAGCACGATAGAAGTGAGATTAGGGATTCATTTCCTGACGAACAACTCATGTTAATGATAGATTCGGAGCCTTGGTACGCCGATTTTGCTAATTATCTCGCAAGCAGACTTGTTCCTGAACACCTGACTAGATACGAAAGGAAAAGGTTCTTTTCTCAGTTAAAATACTACTTCTGGGATGAACCATTTTTATTCCGAAGGTGTCCGGACCAAATTATAAGACGCTGTGTTTCGGAAAGTGAGGCAGTAAAGATTATGAGGGAATGTCACTCTGGCCCCTCTGGCGGGCATCATGGGATAAACACCACCGCCCGAAAGATTTTCGATGCGGGATTCTATTGGCCCACAATTTTCCGTGATGTCAAAGAGATGGTGCAGGCATGCGATGCATGTCAACGGGCCGGGAACATATCGCATAGGGATGAAGCACCTCAGAATTTTATACAAGTATGTAAGGTCTTCGATGTTTAGGGAATTGACTTCATGGGACCCTTTCCATCTTCAGGGGGGAACGAATACATTCTAGTTGCCATCGATTATGTTTCGAAATGGGTTGAGGCACAAGCCCTTAGGACCAATGATGCCAGAGTGGTTATTCATTTCCTGAAAAAGCTTTTCGCTAGATTCGGGATTCCTAAAGCTCTCATCAGTGATAGGGGGACCCACTTTTGCAATGCACAAATGGAAAAGGTCATGAAGAGGTATGGAGTATCCCATCGGTTCTCCACCGCCTATCATCCAAAAACCAATGGCCAGGTCAAAAACACCAATAGGGCTATTAAAAGAATACTTGAAAAGACGGTTAGTCAAAATAGAAAATACTGGTCATTTAAACTCGACGAAGCCTTGTGGACATTCCGAAACGCCTACAAAACACCTATTGGATCGACCCCGTTTTGCATGGTGTATGGTAAGGCGTGTCACTTGCCAGTGGAATTAGAACATAAGGCTTATTGGGCGCATAAGACATGTAACTTAGATTACACAATTGCTGGAACTAATAGGTTCTTGCAATTACACGAGCTTGATGTGCTTAGGTTAGAAGCTTATGAATCTTCCATCACATATAAAGAGAGAGCAAAAAGATGGCATGACCAGAGAATTAAGAAACCCAAAGAATTTTCAGAGGGAGACAAAGTCCTATTGTACAATTCTCGGTTGAGATTATTCCGGGAAAACTCAAGTCTAGATGGTATGGACCGTTTACGGTGAAGAATTCCTCTAAAACTGGAGCCGTGGTGTTATTAGACGATGAAGGTAGGGAATTTACTGTTAACATACAACGTGTAAAACCTTATCAAGAAAATAACAATGAAATGATTCGTGAGGAGGATGTGATGTTTGACGATGAGGTCACGTAGTAACCCATGACCTTGAGTCTAGCTACAAGACTCGTAAATAAAGAAAAGCGCTTCTTGGGAGGCAACCCATGCTTTGTGTGATTTTTTTTTATTTTGTTTGTTTGTTATTTGCTTCCGTATGCATGCTTTATTTTTATTGTTGGTAGATCATGTTTCTCAATTAAATAGTGGAAATACTTTACTTTGTTGTTTTGGCCTAGTCTTAACTCCACCTAAAAGTATTTTTGCAAAAAGATAAGTGTAAGGGGAAACCCCACATATGTTTTCAAGAAACAAACCGATCGTGATTCTCCACAATATTAAATGAACATGTATATTCGTATTTGTTAGAGTCAAATGCTTGTATTGAGTCATAATGAAGTTTTGCAGGATTTTCCAGGAAGTGAGACCAAGTTTTTCCAGAAACTTAACATAAGAATTTCTGCAGATCACTTCTGACAGCGTCACGAGTTAACTCTTGACGGCGTCACGTGTAAAAATCTGGAAATTTTACCGGTTTTGTTTTTCTAACGGAGTCTTATGGTTTTTGTGAATTATTAAGTTTTATAATCTCCAGGAAATCTGCAAACTTCATTCCACGAGCATTATATCTTATTTTGTTTTCTAGGATTTAGTAACTTATGTAGGTTGCCGCCGATTTTATGCGAGGTTGTCTTGTCTATTTTCTCAGGATTCACAGGTTATGTATGACAAGAAGATGATTTATATTCTGGAAGGGAAGCTTTGATTGTTCATTTTCTTGGAGGAAGATTTAACCTGGCCACCTTATTATCCATACCGAGCAAATCAGGGGAGTATTTGATTTCATTCTTTTTACTTTTTCACTTTTACATTCTTTACTTGAACATTAGGGACAATGTTCATCCTAAGTGTAAGGGGAGTGTAAAATGATGATACCTTACAGATACACTTTCGCTTGAGTTTGTTTTGTTTAATGGTAGATCTGTAATAAAACTATGAGAAATACTTGTTAGTGAAATTTTAGCGCCAAATTTAAAATTTTTTACAACATTTAGGAGTGAAACTTTAGCCATAGCAAGCGTCTCATGGATAGGAGATTGTATGACTAGCACAAAACCGTACCATTCAGAAAAATTTTCCACCCAAATATGTGAGGTTCGCCTTTAGATTTGATAGGAAAAGCATTTACTATTAGTGCTTATGAGTGTACCGGTAGCATTTAGATTCTAGACCTTGCGTTAGTGATGCATTCCAAGACCGCTAGTGAGACTACATTCGTGTAGCAGGATTTACTACATGATAACAGGCATTAGGATCACCCTTGTGTTAAACCCGTATCATAATTACTTGACCATTTAAGTCATATTACTTGGCTAATTAATTCAACTAATTTTTCCCACACCTTAGCGTTGTACTCATTTTTAGTACACGAAACCCCTAGTACACCCCTCCGAGCCTATCTTTTCGTTTCTAACTTTAAGCATCTTACTTAAAGGAAGAATTTGTTACACCCCACTTAAATGTACACCCAAATCGCCTTAGCCTTCCGTGTATGCGCTCATCTTTAGTGCATTATTGTTATTTGTTAAACCCTAAGTTAACTATCTAATTGATTACATGGTTGCTAAGTCGAGTCATATCCTTGTACATATTGTTTTGGGACGATTGGGACTCATGGGTAAAGTACTTATTTTACGGAGTAAAGGGGAAGAACATACTATTATTACCCCCGTATGTGCGTTAATCTTAAAAGTGCTCCAAGTGTTTTGATTATCTTAATTCGAGTCATTAGATTAGTTTATTGTAAAGTATGTAAAAATTCAAGTGTAAGGGGAATTTTCATTCCCTATGATGTATTATTTTGGATGGTAGGGTAAGAGTGTATGCAAAAAAAAAAAAATAAAAAAAATAAAAAATAAAAAAAATCGAAAAAATCGAAAAAATCAAGAAAAATAGAAAAAAAAATAGAAAAAGAAGATGAGAAAAAACATACGGACTACCATCCCTTTTCATTCTATGTTTATTTTATGTTTTTGTTATTTTTCATTTATTAGCTTAAGTCGAGTCTAGTCTTGGCTTAGCAACGCCATATTGTACATGTAATTAACCAAGATTGTTAACTCGCCACCAGTAAAACTTCCTTTATCCAACAAAACCGTGTATTTCATATCCCTACACCTAACGTTACAACCCTTTAAAAGACCTCTTTGATAGTTTATCCTAGGTGCTTACGCCATGTGGTGGAGGTTTGATCCTTTCCCAAGCCTATGGTAATCTATTTTGCTATGACAGGTAGTGAGAGATATCTTCCGTTTCCATATTGTAATTTATACTTTATTACACCTGAGAGATGTGAGTATCTAAACACTATTTGTGAGGTGCTAGTATATGACCTCCGTGCTTGTCTATAGGTCTTTAGTGGAACGATTATTTGTTGTAATTACTTTTATATTAGTGTTAAATGACCCCTAACTTGTATTTTGAGTAGAATAAAAGCGCATTTGCTTGAGGACAAGCAAATCTCAAGTGTAAGGGTATATGATGAGGCAAAAAATGAACCGTTTTTAGGGGGTCATTTAAGCCCGGAATTGAATTTATTTGATCAAATATTGCCCTAAATCGTTCCTTTTATGATTTTAGGTACTTTGGGAGAAAAATCTGGAAAAGGAAGCAATTCGGACGTTTTTGGAGCATAAAAGTGAAGAAAACGCCAAAGTCTTAATTTTCCTTGCTGAGAACAGTAGGTGACGGCGTAAAGAAGAAAATCCTGACGGCGTCAAGAGTAATTTTCATGACGGCCCAGTACAGAAATGAAGGCGTCACAAGTAAGAGCGTCAAGAGTAAAATATGTGACGGCCTGGAAAAAGTTATAACGTGACGGTGTCAGAAGTAGATCAAGGCAGTCCGAGAATTCATTTGGCGGCGAGATGACGGCGTCACCAATTTGGTCTTGACGCCGTCAGCCTCAATTTCCTATATATAGTTTTCTAATTTTCATTCATAAAAAAAGAGAAGTTTTGGAGAAACCCTAAGGCCGAACTTAGTACGAACTTTATAGGTTTTTCAAGGCTTTTCAGCCCTTGAACCCTTTCATGTGTAATTGAGATAAGTATTCTTTTAATTCAATCAATATGTCTATGTGTTGGTTATCTATATCTTGTTCTTGTCTTAATTCCATCATGCTAGGCTAGATCTATCTTGTGTTTGCTTAGATCTAATGAAACCTAGATGTTAATTATGTGTTGATTACTTGTTTATGGTTGTATTGGATGAATGATTTCGATGTTAGGCTTAATAAAACTGGAAGATCTCCAATTGGTAACATGCTTGAACGTCTTAGGAAACATGAACTGACGTGCACTAGGTTTTATTGGTTGTATTTAATGCATGAGTAAATTCTAATGATCCCATGTTAGGAGCTTCTTAGCCGGCTCGACATAGGAGTGAAGTAGGCACTCATAGGATTGGGGAATTAAGTGCGCCACCCCATGAATGGTATTAAGGAATACAATCCGTCATCCACGCAACTATAACAAGTAATTAACGTGTAAAAGATATCTAGGGAGTAGTGAAATCTAGGTAAACACAATTTCTCCACTTATTGCTCACAACCTTAGTTAATTTAGTTTATTTTCATTTCTAGTATTTTATTTTGATTGCATGTTTAGTATTGGGTTAGTTGACTAGCAACTAATTCCGCCCAAATCCTTAAAACCCAAGATTTTTACTTGCTTTCTAGAAAATTATAAAAATACAAAAATGTTAGCTTTGCTATTTTGTGAATCTGGCGTCTTACACGTGAAATGGACTAGAAACGTAGCTAGCTAGACACGTAGGGACTATAGTTGTAAACGTGTAATAGTTATGTTATGTTTGCCCTATATATACCCCTCAAGTCTTCACTTGAGAGGTGTGAGTGTGTAACTATTTTCTCTTAATAATAATATCTTTGTTCACCTCTCCCTCTCTCTACTTTCTCTCTCTAAAACTAGTCATGGAGTTCATATTCTTTGATCAACCTCGACCTCCCGAACCACACGAATCTTGCATATTTTCGGTCCTACAATTGGTATTGGAGCTCATGGTGTTACTTTATTGATTTTTGTGGTTCGTTTTGTCTTTATTGAATCTGTTTTACCCCGTATTTTTAGGACCTGGAAATTTTTTTTGGGTAACAGTTTTCATAAAGTTTCACAAGTTTTTTACCAGTTTCAAATCTGTGACAGCTTTTGTGTATAACATTTATAAGACTGTGTTGTACCAAACCGTGAATATTTGTGGTCAAATCCGTGGTCAGAATCATGGTCTAAATATTGTGGTCAAGAAGGTGCCAAATAACATGGTCGTAACTCATCGGAATCTGCTAAATGACTCACCGGAATCAGATCGGAATTTCTTGTATAAGAAGTTCTCGATATGTACTTGTTTTCGAGAACACCAAACCCTATTTATCGAAATTCTTGTATAAGCTTTTTCGAAACGTTATGTAAATTTTCGATAAAGTTATGGAAGAAAACTTTTCGAAAACTTATGAAATTTTATCGAAAACTTATGGATGAAAATTTTCGAAAATCAGGTTCTCGATAAAAGAGGATCTCGATAAAAATATGTTCTCGATAAATTACTATGTTTCGAAAATTCATGAGACTAAAATTTCGATAACACAAAGGTGTATAATTTTGAAATGTGACTGAAGACCATCGACCACAAACCATTATACCAAAACTCGTCTTGTGACTTCAGCCAAACACATCATCAGTCCACACCTTAACCGATCCAACAACTTGACACAACCATGGACCCTCACCTTCACTCCCCAACACTCATTCTAAAATGACACGACAACATATACAAGATCTCAGCCTCATTTCTTTCGCAATATTCACAGTAATATCAAGACTTTTTGAAGGTCCAGCACACGAAAGAATGAATCCTCATCGATCTATGAAACACAAACAAACAACAAAACCTACCTGAGATCCGTATACAGATCTTGAAGCCTTATTCGAAAATAAAACAAGGAGATTGATTAGCGGATGAGTCATTCGCTGGTTAGCAAAAAGAACTAAAAAGAGGAGTAGAAGTCTCTCGTGGGGTTTGAAAGCTTGTCTTTGTGATTCCTGATTAGAAGATGATGATGGGATATGTGAGTGATGTCTACGTTTTTTAATGGTGACATGGGCGGATAAAATGGGAGATAAGTTTGTGGTAGGCGTTTTTATCTCTAGTGTGAGGTAGGGTTAGGGAAATGTAGTTGTGTTTCAAGTCATTCATATAACCGTGTATTTGTAGTGGATTTGGATCAGGATTTTTGGGCTCGGGCTGAATGATTAATCACTCTAAATTGGGCTGATATGAAGACCAGGCTGATGTGATCAGTTAAACATTGGATTGGGTTGACTTAATAAACGGACTGAATTGTGATGGAGTGGTCTGAATGATTGGACCAACAAAAATTGTTATCCATTTTGACAACAATATTGGATACAAAATTTTAAATATGTTGGTATAAAGAGTGGTATTTTGGTGTTATAAAATTCACGGGGGATACTACTTTCATGGCTAAATTTTAAACGTTATCGAAATGTGACTACGGGGATTATTTATTTATTATTTATTTGAGCTTGAAGTGACGTTTCACGGGTGCGTGTACTTAGCATCTCAAGGTCTAGGGGTTGGATGGATGCAAGACTTTTGAAGATCCTTGTTTGAGCATTTATGGAATAGTGATTAAGACTTGGACATCTAGCTATGTGTGAGATCTATAAAAGCATAAGTTGGTTCTTAATGCTCACAATAGCTATCACTTTAAGGAGTTACGTTGTAGTGCTCAGTGTCACAAATGATTGTGGATTGTTCAAGAGGCGGATATACAATAAAGGATGGATGGTTGGGTATATGCCACTACCTATATTGTAAGGAGTGACGTTGTTGTGCTCAATAGGTTCTTAATCACACATTAGTACAAGCGTAAGTCACAAGTCTGGGAATTCTACTTCATTCTCAAGTTTGTCATATCGGGTTGTCTCCATACGTGGTCACTTACTATTAGCCAGTGGAAGTGAAAAGAGGTTTGATAAGAGGTTGATCTGAGGAGAATTGTAGAGAGAGTAGTTGTCGACATCAACTCATGGGGTATTGATATGTATGTTGCTTACAGTTGATATTTCTATGTACACATATTTATGATGATTCCGAAAGATCGTCATCATCCTGGAGGGAGAAATGTGTACATCGGCGCTTTTATTGAAGATCTGGAAGCATTCTAAGTGAGTTGAAGATGTCGATATGATGCTCCCCAAACGAACCTGTGAAGAAGTTACAGATTATCAGTCTATGATTCATTTTCCGGTGTGCATGACAAGATAATAGACTGAAGATAATTTGGGCATAATTCAGAGAAACTTCTTCTACAAGCATAAAGGTTATATCTAACGGGTTGTCAATTTGGGAGGGAGCATGTAAATGAAAAGGGCTTACTAATTGGGAGGGAGTAATAACCCAATTAGATTAGTACGTGATTCGTCTGCAAGTAAAGAAAGATTGCTGGGGATATTTATGAAGATAAAGAGCTATGAAGTCTTCCTCAGCATTGTTATGCTTACTTTGTTTGTTTTATTTTACTTGTAGGGATCATTGTAACCATTCACGTGTGACGCCATCTTGGAGGGAGATTGTTAGCTTTGCTATTTTGTGAATCTGGCGTCTTACACGTGAAATGGACTAGAAACGTAGCTAGCTAGACACGTAGGGACTATAGTTGTAAACGTGTAATAGTTATGTTATGTTTGCCCTATATATACCCCTCAAGTCTTCACTTGAGAGGTGTGAGTGTGTAACTATTTTCTCTTAATAATAATATCTTTGTTCACCTCTCCCTCTCTCTACTTTCTCTCTCTAAAACTAGTCATGGAGTTCATATTCTTTGATCAACCTCGACCTCCCGAACCACACGAATCTTGCATATTTTCGGTCCTACAAAAAATAATCATCCTTCATCTCTAGAACTAGTATTTAGGTTTTCTAATCCTAGCGACACTATTCCTAGCTGAACGACCAATCCCCCGGTACTTGTCACTATACTATACTACAATGATCAGGTACACTGCCTGGTGGGGGTTGTAAGCTTCTCAAGATCCCTTGAGAGGTAAAGCCTGGTGCGATTCCCACGTATCAGAAGTCTTTATGGACGATTTTTCGGTCATTGGGGATTCGTTTCAATCATGTCTCTCCCATTTAGACAGCATGCTAAAACGTTGTGAAGACACTAAGTTATGTCTAAATTGGGAGAAGAGTCACTTTATGGTCAAAGAGGGCATTGTCCTCGGCCATAAAATTTCAAAGAACGGGATTGAGGTTGACAGAGCCAAAGTGGACGTCATTGCAAAATTACCTCATCCCACTACTGTCAAAGGTGTTAGGAGCTTTTTGGGTCATGTCGGTTTTTATCGTAGGTTTATTCAAGATTTTTCTAAAATCGCTTGGCCTATGACCCATCTCCTCGAGAAGGATGCTCCTTTTATCTTCTCCCCCGAGTGCATCGAAGCTTTTGAAACATTAAAGAAAAAGCTTACCGAGGCACCGATTCTTGTTGCCCCCGATTGGGACTTGCCCTTCGAGTTCATGTGTAATGCTAGTGATTATGAGATAGGGGCAGTCTTGGGGCAACGTAAAACAAAACATTTTCAGCCTATACACTTTGCCAGCAAAACTATGACCGAGGCTCAAAGTCATTACACCACCACTGAAAAAGAATTATTAGCTGTGGTGTATGCCTTTGAAAAATTCCGGCCATACTTGATATTGACCAAGAGCATAGTGTATACGGATCACTCGGCTTTGAAGTACCTCTTTGCAAAACAAGATGCAAAGCCGAGACTACTCCGTTGGGTTCTCCTCCTGCAAGAATTTGATATCATAATTCGTGATAAAAAAGGAGCTGAGAACCTAGTTGCTGATCATCTCTCCCGTTTGGAAAACCCCCACCAAGATGTCTTCGAGAAGAAAGAAATTAATGAAACATTTCCTCTCGAGACACTCAATGCGGTTACCTTTCGTGGAGACTCGATCACCCCATGGTTTGCCGACTTTGCAAATTACCATGCGGGTAACTTTGTTGTGAAAGGGATGTCGTCCCAACAAAAAAATAAATTCTTCAAAGATGTAAAATATTACTTCTGGGACGACCCCTACCTGTTCAAAATTTGCGCGGATCAAGTCATCTGGTGGTGTGTGTATTGTCAGGAAGCCGCTGAAATTTTAAAGGCTTGCCAAGCTGGTCCCACGGGGGGCCACCACAATCCCAACTACACTGCCAAAAAGGTGTTTGATTCAGGCTTTTATTGGCCCATAATCTACAAGGATGCCCAAGAATTGGTCAAGTCCTGTGACGCTTGTCAACGTCACGGGAATATTTCACAAAAGAATGAAATGCCTCAAAATGCAATTCAAGTTTGTGAAATTTTTGACGTTTGGGGCATCGACTTTATGGGGCCATTTCCATCTTCTCATGACAACAAATACATACTCGTGGCTGTTGACTACTTGCCAAAATGGGTTGAAGCGAAAGCTTTACCCACAAATGATGCCCGAGTAGTTTTGAAATTTTTAAAAGCTCTTTTTGCCCGATTCGGAACTCCACGTGCTATTATTAGTGATCATGGTACGCACTTCTGTAATGACAAATTCGACAAAGTCATGCAAAAGTACGGTATGACTCACCGTCTTTCTACTGCGTACCACCCTCAAACGAGTGGACAAGTAGAAGTTTCCAATCGGGGCATTAAAAGAATTTTAGAAAGAACCGTAGGTGAAAATCATGCATCGTGGTCGGATAAATTAGATGGTGCACTTTGGGCTTTCCGTACGGCTTACAAAACACCCATTGGGTGTACGCCTTACAAACTTGTGTACGGGAAAGCGTGCCATCTTCCGATCAAGCTTGAGCACAAAGCCTCTTGGGCTCTCAAGCACGCAAATTTTGACCTCAAAACTACGGGTGATCATATAAAAGTTCAACTGAATGAATTAAATGAACTTCGTGATCAAGCTTACGAGAACTCTTTGATCTATAAAGAAAAAACAAAGAAGATTCATGACTCCAAAATCAAGAACCGCATTTTTAACGTTGGTGATCGAGTCCTTCTTTTCAACTCTAGACTCAAGATCTTCTCGGGAAAGCTAAAAACCCGTTGGACTGGTCCATTCACTATCGCTAAGGTTTATCCTTATGGCACCGTCGAATTATCTCAAAATGACGGTCCAAATTTCAAAGTGAATGGACATCGATTGAAACATTATTTTGGAGAGGACATACCATCCATGGTTGTCCCGGATATCCAAACTTTCCCCAAGGACAATTGAATTCGGGGATCGAGTCAAGCTAGCGACTCGATGAACAAAAACAATAGCACAATACGGGTTTTCACCCGTATCTCTGATTTCTTTCTACTTTCTACCATCTAAGTGTGGGGGAATGGCCAACCCCCCGCTGTTTGAAAATGTATATATGTATATAAGTTCCAAAAAAAAAATGTGTATATATAGAAATAAAGTGAAATATGGTGTTTCCACAGTTAGATTCGAATATTGGCTTTTTCCATTCAAAGAGTCGGCATAATAGCCGGGACTTTGAATATTGAGGACAATATTCATTTCTAAGTGTGGGGGGGAAATTCAAGAGAATTTTATCACAATATATCTTCTAGTACCCCCGTTTTTGGCCAAAATTTTCACTTTATTTCAAAATTTTTGTGGTTATCAGTCCGCCATGTCTAACCGACAAAAGGATTGGCTAATCCAGGAGCAAACGGCTCTTTGTAAAGATATATCAAATCCGTTGACGGCTTGCAATTTGCCCAAAATTGTATGGTATCTCAACTCGCCATATCCTAAAAAGTGAATGAGTTGGCTAGCCCGCAAGATTATGGCTTGTGGTAAAGGCAGTGGAAAACCATAATTGGTAATCATCTCACCAAGATGTCGACTGCGTCCATCAAGAGTTGGCTAGTCCAGGAGTAAACGGCTATTGGTAAAGACAAATCAAAACCGTTGAAAGCTGGTGGTTTGCTAAAAATCACATGGTTATCAAGTGGACCATAGTTCTTATTTGAATCGAAACATTTGGCTACTCCAGAAGTGATGGCTTTTGGTAAAGAGATTTCAAATGCATCAAGTTTTCTAAAAAGATTGCTAGGGACTAGCAATAGTTTAGTGTGGGGGATTGATGAGTGCTCAAACACTCATCATTTTTGTCGTATTTAAACTGCCAAAACATACAAAAACAATCAAAAAGTTATCAAAATACTTAAATTATCCCAGGAATTGTGTTTTATGTGTTTTAAATGCAAAATGAGCAAAAACAAATGAAAAATGATCAAAGTTTGCAATATTGGCAGTTTCAGTCCTCCAAGTTTCAAAACTTGTCAAAAATAGTCCCTATGCATTTATTTTGAAAGAAAAAGTCAACCCAAGCTTTTGAAAGTCAAATATCAAAAAATATAACACTTGGGTCATAAGTTTCCAAATTTACATATTTGGTCCCTGAGATTTCAAAAATGGCAAATTAAGTCCCTGGGAATTTTGAAAAATGGAAAAATGAGAAATTGGTTCTTGGATTTTGGAATTGTGGCATGATTGGTCCTTGGTAGCACTTTGGGAAATCTACAACATCAGTCCCTAAGATTTTGCAAATTACAAAATTGGTCCTTGTGATACAATTAACCAAACAGACCCTTTTTATTATTAAAACCAAACCAAATCAACCCAATCCAATCCAAACACAAGCCCAATCCCAACATAACCCAACCCATTTCCCTTTTAATAAAAACACATGGTCAACCCATGGTCAAACCATCTTCCCCGTATCTCCCTTTCCCCCATTTCCCTCATCCCTGTCTCCCCCTCCTCGCCTTTTTCCAACCATGAGCCACCCCCAATTAATACCTCTCACCAAACAATCCCACCACATTTAATTCCCCACACCAACCCCCACTTGTAACTGCTTTTGGTCCTATATAATAAAAAGGCGGGAAAAATGAAATCAAGGGTCAGGATAAGAGAAGAGTCAAATTGATGGTGAGGATTTGGTCAAGGGTCTTCATAGAAGCCATTGGGACAGAAAAAGCAGAGAGGAAGTGCACATGGGCAAAGGGAAGCTTTGTTTTTCCATTTTTAGTATAAATAGGAGCCAAATGTAAGCCTTAAGGGCATAGTAGTTGTAACTTAGTGTAATTTAGCATTTAAATTCTCAGTTGTAATCCTTTTTTAAGTTAATAAAAGTTCTCATGTTTTAAAACATCAAGTGCCATTTTCAGTTTCATCAAGTTCTTTTCAAGTTATATTTCCAAGTTAATTATTGAAAATAAGCTCTATATAAGTGCTCATAATCCAACCTAGTATCTAAAAGTATAAAAAAAAACAGAAAAAGACCTAAAATCAGTAACAAATAAGTCACAGGGTACCTTTGCATGTTTTGTGGAAAGCTTAAGGAAGTTGCCAGTTGTGGAAATGGCAAGATGGACAATTACCAGCTTATTCTTTGAATAAGCTGGAGCTTGTAGCTGATTCAAGAACCATTGGTTTAGCCATGGTTAAGGTTTTATGTTTCTGATTTGTGATTTTCAGTTTTTAGATTAAAATTGCATAATTTAACTTGTTAGATTATAACTGTTTTTAGTTATTGCTTTTTGTTCATTTAGGCTCAATTTAATCTTATATAAGCTTGTGAATCTGTTTTGTGGTTTGAGTCATCATAATACTTAGAATATTTTGAAAACAGATTATTAAGGTGTGTTTGGTTTTATTTGTGTTAGTGTGCTGTGGTTGTTATCATTGCTCATTTGTGGTTAACACATCATATTCAGAACTAGAATAGACCAAAACAACTAAGTTCTTAGTAGTACCAGACCTCAAAGTCAAAATCACCTTCAATTGCCTTTAATTGATTAACTGTGGTGGTATTGAGACCCAAATCCCATCATAGCAGTGCATAAGTAGTTATTGTAGCTTAATTTATTCAATTTGTAGCTTGATACAACATGTTTAATCAGTAAAGTGATTTAAAGTTCATAAAAGTCAAAATACCAAGTTTTTCATAAAAAGTCAAAAGAGCATCCCTCAGATTTTCCAAAACTTCAAGGAATTTTTATGATTTTTGGGTTGAGAATTAGGACTTGTAATTTCTACAAATTGTTGTGTCTCAGCTGATCTTTGGAGTCCTAGTATTATTACATTTTTGTGATTTTATCTGTGGGACCCACAACCATCCAAACAGACCTGCAGGGGAAGGCATCTCCCCTGCACCACCATACTTGTCCAAACAGGCCAATTTCAAAGGCCTGTATCTTGTTCCTTAGTGGGACCCGGACCCTGGTTTTTGGCTTAATAGAAAGCCCTTCAGCTAGGCTTCTTAGTCCTGAGCTTATTTTCTAGGTTACAGCTTATTTACCTGGGCTGCATTGCCCTTCCATTTTGTCCCTTTCCTGATAAAAGCTGAGGAATCAGCATTTGTACCAACATTCCAGCCCTCCCCCTGACCTCATCTGTGGGACCTAGAGGGTATAATTTAGTTTTTTAGATAACCAATAAGCTCAGCTTATTGGCTTATCTCTTTGTTTGGCCTTCCAGACCTCCTTGTGGACCTCACAAGCCATCAAAAGTGACTAATTGGACCTGTTGTGCACTGTTTGGTGTTGGATTGCTTATTGCTTCTTTAAGTGCTTATTCCTTGTGCTTATTTGCTCACTTTGGTTTTTTTTAAGTAGTGTTACATCTGTTTGTGGTTTACTTGTGTTTTAAACATTATTTGGTAGCTTTGCAAGTCAATCAAAGTCCTAATAAGCTTAAAAAGCTCAACTGCCTTCAAATAAGCTTATCAAATTGCTTATTTTTTAGTTCCATTCAAACTCCCTTTACAAAAGTTGCTTAAAAACATCCATTAAGCAAGTTTGAAACAGAAAAGTACCAAAAAGCTCAATTTGTTGGAAGTGATAGCTTCCATTTAAGCCAATTGGCTTATTACCTCAGCTTATTTATAAGCTAATTTCATTTTTATAATTTTCCTAGGCTTCTGGTATGTAAAAATAATTTTTGTAATTTTCTCAGATTTTTCTTGCATCATTTGGTATTTTTCTTAATTTAAATTAGTTTTTAATAATTATTAAATAGTTAATAATTAATATTAATTAATTAGAAAATTAGAAAAATATAAATTTAATTTTAAAATTAGTTTTTAGTTATTTTTTATTTATCCAAATTTTATTTTCAATTTTCTAGTGTAATTTCATAATTAATTAGAATTTAGGTTAATTTAAATAATTAAAAAGTAATTATTAATTAGTTAATAATTAGTAGTAATTAATTAAAAGTCTTAAATATATATTTTCAGTTCTAAAATTAGTTTTATAGTATTTTGGATTTTTCTAAGTTTAAATTTTATTTTTCTAGGGTAATTTCATAATTATTTGTATTTTAGGTTAATAATTAATTAAAATTAAATAGGAAATTAGTATTTAATTAATAGTAAATATAAAAATAGTGTAAAAATTAATTTTAAATTTCCAAAAATTTTCTTTAATCATTAGGTTTGTAAAAATATCATTTTTTATATCAGTAGCCTTTTCAGATCACCTCACTCACTTTTATTTTACGTACGTTTGTTCCAGTTTTCAGCAAACGTACGGTTTTTAGGTTTTAGTTAACTTCTTCGTAATCTAAATTCCAGTAATTAATCACATAGCTTTCCTAAGCTATTTCTGTTTATAATTTTCAAATAATTCTCATAGCCACCCTTTTCTGTGAATAATCACTCGATCACAAACGCGCTCAGATACATTTCACACCTCGTCGGGGTATAACGACCTGGTGATTTCCTATATTACCCGGAGATTGACTCTAGGCTATTTGACTTTGTTGACCATTCCTTGGTCAATATAAGTTGACGGTTTAGGGCAAATCAACTACTCACAACCATTTCACCTTCTACACACACTAGGCTCCCCATCACATCCATTCGTACATATTCCCTTACACACACACAATCCAACTCTTACACTTCTTACACCCTTTCACATCCCCTCACCAACATCCACACTTCCTCTCCAAGGAAGGAATATTTCCTTGGATATGCTCTCTTAACCCAACCATGGTTCTTCTAACCCAACTATGGTTAGCTCTCTACACTTAACCTTGGTTAACTCCTAACCACACCAAGGATGGAATATTCCCTTAGATATGCTTCTTTTAACTTAACTATGGTTAACTCTTAACCACACCAAGGATGGAAAATTCCCTTGGAGACACCCTTTAACCTAACCATGGTTTAATCTTTATACACCTCTTTCTAAACCTAACCATGGTTACTTCTTAACCTAACATCTCACACTCTTCCCTTGAGAGGAATATCCCATGGCATATTATTTCTCTCTTTTCTATGCCATATGAGGAATACCCATTCTACCCCTACCCAATTATCTCTTCTTTCTTTCTCTCTTTGATAATTGGTCTTCTCATAAACACTTCACAAAACATTTTCCAAATTGGCTATTTGAGTTGGTAAACCTTAGATTGATTAATGATAAGGTTTAGTGTGAAGTACAATTGGGGGTTTAGCAAGGTAAGGTACTTAAAAGGTCAAAACCCAAAGTTTTTGCGCGTTGCCCACGCGTTGACGTGTGGGTAACGCGCCGGCCTCGGTAAAATTTTCCCAAGTTTGGGTTTTGTCTATAAATACCATGCCTTGCCTCTTGTATTCCTCACCCCTTGCCATTACTCTTTCACTCTACATTCTTTCTCTCTAATCCTCTAATTCTATCTCTTGTGTTCTTGGTTAAACACACTAACATCTTTGAAAGAACACATCTCCTTGCAAGGGAAGAATCACAAGAACCTAATCCACTCTTGTGATTGTGTTGAGGGTCTTATTATCTTTACCCTTTCTACTACAATCGAGTCTCTAGGTTAGGTTAGGGCTCGATTGAACAAACATTCATTCATTCATTCAATCGTTTGTAAAGGAAGTCTTGTGTCTTGGTGACCAAGCCTAGATCATAGGGGATCTAGTTGGGGTTTGATACTTCCGGTGGGAAGTCTTGGTAGTGGTCTTGGTGATCCTTAGGTTAAGTCGAATCACGAGATTCTTTTGGGTGGTTTCCGAGGGCGGAATACCGTGGGAGTAACTCCTTCTTTGTGAGCATCGATATTGGCGAATATCGGAAGAGTGAATTGTAACGGTTTGTAGTCCACCGAAAGGGTTATACAAGTGTAATAGTATCGGTGTCGTGGATTCGCAACTGGAAGTACGGATGGTATAAACCCCCCCATCCCTAACCAGTATATATCGTGGTGTCTCTTTACATGCTTTATATACATTGGTTGTGATTGTGGTTGTTGGATTTATTGTACAACCACTTGTTGATCTTTGAGGCTAGAAGTCATTAAACTTCAAAGAAGCCGAAAAGACTGTATTCACCCCCCCCCCCCTCTACGGTTCTACACCTTCATTACTTTTACATCATTTTTATTGAACATTGGGGACAATGTTCAGCCTAAGTGTAAGGGGAGGGTAAATGATGATACCTTAGAGAATGCAATTGCACTTGATTTTGTTTGTTCAATAGTAGGTATGTAATAAAACTAAGATAAACACTTGTTAGGGTAATTTTAGCGCTAAATTTAAATTTTTTTGCAATATATAGGAGTGAAGCTTTAGCCTTAATAAGCGTCTCATGGATAGGAGTTGTATGACTAGCACGAAAAACCATACCACTCAAAATTTTCCACCCCAAATATGTGAGGTTCGCCCCTAGATTTGTTAGGAAAAGATGCTTATGAGTGTACCGGTAGTACTTAAATTCTAGAACTTGTGATAGTGATGCATCCCGAGACCACATGTGAGACTACATTCGTGTAGTAGGATTTGCTACATGATAAGAGGAATTAGGATCACCCTTGTGTTTAAACACGTATCATAATTACTTGACCAATGAAGTCAAAAACACTTGACTAATAAAGTCAATTAATTCTCCCACACATTTGCGATGTACTCATTTTTAGTACATGATACCCCTAGTACACCCCTCCGAGCCTATCTTTTTTGTTTCTAACTTTAAGCATTTTACTTAAAGGAAGAATTTGTTTACAATCCACCCCATATGTACACCCAAATCGCCTTAGCCTTCCTTGTATGCACTCGTCTTTAGAGCATTATTGTTATATGTTTAAACCCTTCGTTAATTGTCTAATTGATTACATGGTTGCTAAGTCGAGTCATATCTTGTACATATTATTTTGGGACGATTGGGACTCATGGGTACAATACTATTGTTATGGAGTATTGGGGAAGACGTCAATTATTACCCCCATATATGTGCTAATATCTAAAAAGTAATCCAAGTGTTTTGATTATCTTAATTCGAGTCATTAGAATAATTGATGGTAAAGTATGTAAAAGTTCAAGTGTAAGGGGAATGCAAATTCCCTACGAAGTATTATTTTGGATGGTAGGGCAAGAGTGTATGAAAAAAAAATCAAAAAATCAAAGAAAAAAAAATATAAAAAGAAAAAGAGAAAAAATATATGGACTACCATCCCGTTTCCTTTTATGTTTATTTTATGTTTTTGTTAGTTTATGATTAGCTTAAGTCGAGTCGAGTCTTGGTTTAGCAACGCCATATTGTACATGTAATTGACCAAGATGATTAACTTGCCACCAGTAAAGATTGTCTTTATCCAACAAAACTGTGTTTATCATATCCCTACACCTCACGTTATAACCCTTTAAAAGACCTCTTTGATAGTTTATCCTAGGTGCTGACGCCAAGTGGTACTTAAGCCTATGGTAATCTATGTGCTATGACAGGTAGTGAGAGATATTTTTCATTTTCATATTGTGATATATACTTGTATTACACCCGAGAGATGTGAGTATCCAAACACTATTTGTGAGGTGCTAGTGTATAATTTCCGTGCTTGCTTTGGTTGAAGTGGAACGATTATTTGTTTTAGTTACTTTTACATTAGTGTTAAATGACCCTAGCTTGTATTTTGATTAGAATAAAAGCGCATTTGCTTGAGGACAAGCAAATCTCAAGTGTAAGGGTATTTGATGAGGCGAAAAGTGTTACGCTTTTAGGGGGTCATTTAAGCCCCAAGTCGTGATTATTTAATCAAATATTGCCTCAAATCGTTCCTTTTGTCATTTTAGGTACTTTGGAGAAGAAATCTAGAAAAGGAAGCATTTTGGACATTTTTGGAGCGAAAAGTGAAGAAAACGGCAAAGTCTCCAAATGAACCTGGAAATAGTACCTGACGGCGTCATGCCTTGCATGTGACGGCGTCACGTATTGGCAAAGAGGTGGATAAAAAGTTACACGAGACGTGCCAGAATGTTTTTGGGACTTAACAAGTGACGACGTCATGCTTTGGGAAGCCAAGGCTGTCAAAAGCAAATTACACGTGACGGCCAAGAGATGATTTATACATGACGGCGTCAGATCTGGATCTAGGCAATCCGAGGGAAGCATTGGCGGAAAGTTGACGGCGTCAGGATTTTAACGTGACGCCGTCAGACGTGTATTCTCTATATATAGTTTTCTAATTTTCATTCATTAAGAGAGAGAACTTTTGGGAGAACTTTGGGATAAACCCTATGTCGAATTTTACAAGGTTTTTACCCTTCTTTCATCCATGTTTCAATAAAGATAAGTCTTCCAATAATCATTCAATATGTCTATGTGTTGTTTGATTCTATCTTATGCTTGTCTTTACTTTAACATGCTAGGCTAGGTTTGTTTGTGTTTGCTTAGATGTAATGAAACCTAGCTATTGATTGTTGGTTGATTGTTTATTATTAATTGTATTGGATGAATGATATCGATGTTAGGCTTAAGAAAACTGGTAGACTTCCAATTGGTAACATGCTTGAACGTCTTAACAAACATGAATCGGATGTGTACTACCTTAATGGTTGTATTTAATGCATGAGTGACTACTAAGGAGGCCATGTTAGGAGCTAGTTGTCGGCTCGACATAGGAAGAGGTAAACTTATAGAGTTGGGGAAGATCGTACACGGCCCCACGAATGGTATTAAGGAATATAACCCGTCATCCACGCAATTGTAACAAACTATTCAATTAATGAAAGATAGCTAGGGAGTAGTGAAATCTAAGTAAACAAGTTTCTCTTATTATTGTTTTTTTATCAACATTTTCTTTCATGTTATTTTATTTTTATTGCATTTGTAGTTATTTGGGTTAGTTGACTAGCAACTAATTCCGCCCACTCTTCCAACACCCGAGATTTTTACTTGCTTTCTATAAACCATAAAAATACAAAAAGAATCATCACTCACCTCTAGACCTAGTTTAATTAAGTTTTGATCCTAACGACACTATTCCCCAAGTAGAACGATCAATCCCCCGGTACTTGTCACTACACTATACTATATCGGTCAGGTACACTGCCTGGTGGGGATTGCAAGCCTCTTGAGATCCATTGAGAGGTAAAACCTTTTGCGAGGGCGCAATCCCACGCATCAGATACTCCGTATTGAGTGTCCGTTTAGTAGGCTTTCTTCAATATCTTCATTTTTGCTCCAAAACACGTCTTTTTCCATAACTTTCTCCAAATGCTCTAATATTACTGAGATTTACAAAAGTAAATGATTAATTACCAAATCTCATACAAAATAGTATACAGCAAGCAATATACATGGGATAAATGATGCTAATAATATGTTGTTATTTGATGTCATCACACACATATCCAAGCATTCAATTCATCCAGGTAACACCAAGATGTATCGAGATTTAAAGCCTAATTATTGGTGGCCATGAATGAAATTTTATGTGGTAGAATATGTAGAGAAGTGTGTGATTTGTTCACAAGGCAAGGCATAATATCAAAAACCGTATGGAGAACTTCAACAATTTGGGATACCCGTATGGAAGTAGGATAAAATCACCATGGATTTTGTGACTAAATTGCCTAAAATAGCAAAGGGCAATGACATGATTTAGGTGATCATGGATTGTTTGACAAAAAGTGCTCATTTCTTGGCAACTAAAGTAAATTAGAATTGGAAAACTTAGCAAAGTTGTATATTCGAGAGGTGGTTGCGAGGCATGGTGTACCTTTGTCTATAGTTTCCGATCGAGATAGCCGTTTTGCCTCACGGTTTTGGAAAAAGCTTCAAGAAGAATTGGGTTCGAGGGTGAATTTGAGCACATCTTACCATCCTCAAACAGATGGTCAAAGCGAGAGTACAATTCAAACATTAGAAGACATGCTCCGGGCATGTGTTATCGAGTACGATGGTAGTTGGGATACACATATACTGGTTGGTGGAGTTTGCGTGTAATAATACATATCATTCTAGTTTTAAAAATGGCACCCTATGAGATGTTGTATGGTAGGAAGTGTAGAAATCCTACTTGTTGGTTCGAACCAGGCAAAAAGCAATATACGGATCCAGAAATTGTACAAATCACATCAGACAAAGTTGCTATAGCTCGAAATAATTTAAGACTGGCACGTGAAAGACAAAAGAAATAATCTGACAAGAAGCATCAACCCAAGACTTTTGAGGTTGGTGAAAATGTGATGCTTAAAGTCTCACCTTGGAAGGGTATTATTCGTTTTGGAAAACGGGGAAAGTTGGGTCCTCGTTTTATTGGACCGTTTAAGGTGTTAGAACGAGTTGGTGATCAAGCTCATCGACTTGAGTTACCTACAGAATTGGATGGTATACACAACACTTTTCATGTATGCTATTTTCGAAAATGCTAGCTAAAGAGAATAGTGTCTTGTCGTTAGAGGAACTTCGAATTGATGCGATGAAAAGGTTAATTGAAGAGCTTGTTGCTATTATGGATAGCAAAGTGATAAAGTTGAGGAAAAATAGGATCAAGCTTGTCAAGGTTCAATGGAAGCACAATCGTAGAGCAGACATGACATGTGAAGCGGAGGATGAGATGAGGGAGCGATACCCTCATTTGTTTATATCAGAAAAAGATTCTGGGACGGAAACTTCTTAAGGGACGAAGAATTGTAAGACCCGTATTTTATAATGTAAAATTATATTATACAGTCATTATTTAAGTTTTAGAAGGTAACACTAATTATTAAGTAAAGGGACTCCATGTGATACAAACTAGAGTAGAGGCGGTTATTAGAAGTATGGGATTTGGGCTTAGAAGTCGGTTGAATCAATATTTATAGGCCTTTTTGACGTAACAGTTTGTATCTGTTAACATATCATAAGATTAACCTTAAAGAGAGATCGATTATAGGAGGTCAAGGAGCATAATTAAAAAGGTTGAGTTCATTATCGCTTGGGTTGATTTAAGTCTCGGTTGAATCACTGTTCAAGGTAAACATTATTTAGCTATAAGCATATGGGTTAAATATACTATTAAAATCAGGAATTTTAGGAAGGATCTGTATATATTTTGATGCTAGTTATGCATGCCGAGTAAAGTAATATGTGTGCAGGTTCTAATACATGTATAAATTAGTGATCAATGAGTTATAAATGTGTCTTATGCCCTGCACGAATGAGTAAAGGAGTAGACAGAAGAAGGACTATATAATCAGTGGTACTAGTTTAGACTTCTAGACTTCTAGTTTTATTGGTAAAGTATGTGGTTACTTGTTGTTGTAGGTCCTATTAGTTAGCAAATCAATAGAATAAGTCATGCATGTTTGAGACTGATTGATTGTACGATATTTAAATAAGGCTTCAAAATAAAAATGATATGTTCAAGTGTTATCATGGGGCGTACAATAATAGTCTTTATGTTGTAAATTAGGTATATTGGTTATATAACACAAGACTAATAGACAATTCTATGTGGTTTGTTAGGTGATTTTATTTGAATAAATAGGATAACCTTTATAAGCTGAACTAATTAGATCACTGTAGTTGTTATATAGCTATTGTTATTTTGGGAGTTAAACCATTTATGTGTTTTGTCGTTTGTAATATAAAGACACCTATTTTTGATGATAGTGCCATATTGATTTTATTGATTAGGTGACTGATCATTCTTTTGGAAATTAAGTTAATTAAGTTGGTTTGATTTCTCGATTGGTTACGGTGAGTACAATGCTTTTCTAAAACCGAGTTCAGAGACAAAATGGGATTTTGGGAGAAAAGGCTTGGGTTTCTTGTTAACCATATTTTCTTCAAATTTATTTATTGTTGATTGATGTGTTTAAATTTGATATTGATATCGTAGTAGTTGACTTGACTAATATTTATGTTTGATTTGTATAGATGTTATTTATAGATGCATGCATGTTCATACCATCATCGGTGGAGTCTAGTGGGTTTTGGCTTGTCCTTCTAGGATATGCTAGCTATCGTCGGTTGAATGTGTCATGACACGGCGTGATCTTTCACGTTATTATCGGGCGCCGCCTTGCTTTCTAGGGGCTTGGTGGGATTGGGGTGATGTGTGGCTAGAGATGAGTTGCACACATGTAGCATTATTCTTGTAGTTAGCTTGTTCCACTTGCTTTCTACTTTTATAGATGCATCGAGAGGTAGCGATATTAAATCTGATCGGAATATTATGTAGCCGGGTAGCTCCCATGGTTGCTAATTTACCAAGAGGATTTATGATCGTGAAATTTGGGAGTATGGAATCGAAAGTTTGGGTGCTTTGGTGAACTGGATAGTGGCCTTTGCATTATTATCATTTGTTGCATTGAATTGTTGTGGTGACATTTGCCGTTATACTTGTTTATAATTGTTGTTTTGAATTATTATGGTTATCTTATTTAAATGTTACCGTTGGGGGTTTCTTTATTTAATTACTCGTTGTATTTCACTTAGCTTTAATTAGCTAACACTTGTGTCTTGCAAATTTGTCTTTGTATTCGTGCAGGGTAAATATGAACTTTCTTGCGGGATTCTTCGGGAGTGAGGTCGGGTAGTTTTGATCGATCCACTTGGCACTCGAAACTTAGCCAACTATTTTTAATGTTTACAAAATTGCACTTGGTTTGATAGATGGTTATGTAACACCTGTTTGGAGTTGGATTTATCATGTTTTGTTAGTTTGGCAAAATATGCAAAGTTGCAAACTATGGTTTTTGACTTCCGTTGCTTACTTATTATTGTTTGGACAATTTACTGATATTTTTTTTGTAAAATGGCTATTTTCCAGAATTGTGGTGTTACAATTAAATTTAGATTCAAAGATAGAAGATATTGACACAGATGCAAAAAACGGTGAATCTTTTTGAATTGTATATAAATACTTATGCCCATTTTACGATAAAATGTTTAGTATTCGAACTCACATACTCGTGTTATATCACAAGTGATATATCAAACTAGTTTCAATATCATTTTTTTTCAACAACTTTTATGAAATAAACATATTGATTTAAAGGTTCAAATAATATGTGTGATATATGGTTAGAAAGCTTATAATGTGTATTTTTTAATAGAAAAAAAATGATGAATTTTTTGGAGTTCTATACTATTACTTTTATGACAGCATTTTCGAACCTACATATTAGTGTTATATCACATGTGATACGTCAAGCGAGTTTGATTTTCAAAAAAAAAAAAAAAAAAAAAAAAAAAAAAAAAAAAAAAACTTTCTATTTCCTCCAACTTATATGAATAAACTTTATTGATTTCATGAGTTACGTTTGATGTATGACTGGAAAGCTAAGGAGCCTTTTAGTTGGTGAAAATTTTTCCTGTTTTTTCGTTTTTAAATTTCTAGAGAATTAAAAAAGTGAAAAGAGCATAATAGGTTTTTCAAATCTTTAGTTAAAATTTAGGTAATGAGAATTTCACATTTTTTTGAAAACTGTTGAAAAAAATTGTAACTAAACGGATTTTCAATTTTTCTCGCCCCTAAGGATTTGTTTACATTTAATGCCAAAAGATCATCATTTTAAGTTTAGGGGGGCTTTATTTTCAGAACCCTGTTAAGTGCGGGAACTGCGAGAACTCCAATTTTGCATTAGAAAACATGCATAATTGGAGTTCTTGCAGTTCCCGCATTTAACAAGGTTCTAAAAATAAAATCATTTTGCATTGATCTATTGCACTTAACAGGTTTTATATAGACATGTATTATGTGTATTAAGGTGTATGTAAGAAAACATACATGTTTTATATGAACATGCATGTTTTCTAATGCAAAATTTGAGTTCTCGCAGTTCCCGCACTTAACAGAGTTCTGAAAATAAAGATACACTTAAGTTTATACAAATACTTGTGCTCTTTTCATAAAATCATGTTGAATATTTAAACTTACAAATTAATGTTATATCATATGTAATAAATTAAACGAATTGGACTATTAAAAATAAGAGTAAACAACATTTTTTGTCCTTGTGGTTGTATCAAAATTGCACTTTCAGTCCAATTTTCGAAAAGTGAGAGATATCAGTCCAAAAGTCCACATGGCTTCCACTTTTGGTCCAATTTTTTAACGGAGTTAGTTTAGTCGTTAAGTCAGTTGCAACATTAGTCCTTTAACCTAATGGTCGTTTGCAACGTTCATCCTTTATACCAAAGATCATTTACAATGTTTGCACCGTTAGTCCTTTCAGTTAGTTAGGTTTTTTTTTTAATCTAAAAAAATCGAAAGAAATTCTAAAAGAATGATTTTTTTTTTTTTGAATTTTTTTTTCCAAAAAAAAAATAATTTGAAAATTTCGAAAAAAAAAATTGACGAATTTTTTTTTTCCAAAAAAATTAATTTGAAAAAAAAAATTCTAATAAAAATTTTTCTTAAAAAATTCTAAAAAAAAAATTTTTGACGAAAAACTTTTTTTCCAAAAAAAATAATTTAAAAAAAATTTCAAATAAAAATTTTTCTTAAAAATAATAATTTTCTTAAAAAAAATCAAAAACTAACATAAACATTTATAAAACACAAATTACATTAACTAGAAAAAAAATTAGAAATTTTTTCGAATTTTTTAAGAAAAAATTTTATTAGAATTTTTTTTTTCAAATTATTTTTTGTGGGAAAAAAAATTTCGTCAAAAATTTTTTTTGTTAGAATTTTTTCAAGAAAAATTTTTGTTAGAAATTTTTTTTCCAATTTTTCTTTTGGAAAAAAAAAATTTCGTCAAAAATTTTTTTTAGAATTTTTTTCGAATTTTTTAAGAAAATTTTTTATTAGAAATTTCTTTTTCAAATTATTTTTTTTGGAAAAACAATTTTTCCAAAAAAAAATCATGTTTTTCTAATTTTTTTCGATTTTTTTAGATTTTTTTTTAAAGATTAACTAACTGAAAGGACTAACAGTGCAAACATTGCAAACGATCTTTGGTATAAAGGACGAACGTCGCAAACGACCGTTAGGTTAAACGACTAAACTAACTGCGTTAGAAATTGGACCAAAAGTGAAAGCCACGTGGACTTGGACTGATATCTCACACTTTTTTAAAATTGGATTGAAAGTGCAATTTTGATACAACCACAAGGACTCAAAATATTGATTTGAAGGTTCAAAAACTATTTGTAATACATGATTGAAAAGCTAACAATGGGTTTTTAACTTACCTAATAAAGCCTACCCGTACATTCTGAAGAACCACAATAACAATTCTTGATCTTTATATTACCATGAGCATCATGAACCGTATTGACAGCATAGTTGTAATCATAAGTGAGCTCCTGCAAAGGTGGAATATTTTCCGCAGCAAAAAGCATTATATGTGGCATCCGTTTATCTTCGTGATCATACAACACATCTTGAGCATATAGGTTCGGCGAACAGCTATGGTTTATAAACCGACCCACATTACCATATTGTAAAGCATCGATAGTAAACACTGTCTTATCAACCATCTAACCAGCCGCCCCATCTGGGTGTAGAGAGTCACTACACTTTCGCCCAATATCAAATAAGTACTCATCGTCACCCGCTCGTTTCTCAGCTTCCGTATCTTCTAGAAGCTCGCCAATATACTCGCATATAAAGCTTCCAAAAGATATCGAACTTAACGACCTAACCCCCCACCCCCGCGACTCGGTTTTAAAAATCTCGAGCTTGAGTTTTATCCCATGCTGTGTGACTCGATTGTAACAGCTGGGTGGACAGCCACAAGATGGACCACATTCATAAACTAACGGTTTTACTTCAACTATTGCACCGTTATGATTGTAAGGGATCTCGCCACCGTTCTTGTACGCACATGCGCATTTCTTGTCAGAACATCGACCCACACAAGCACAACCTTTTGGTAAAACTGGACGGTACCAATCCGGATACATGATTTTGGTGATGTAAGTAAATGATGGTGGGGGGTCATCATCGATTGTATTGATAGCACATATGCGAAACGACTCTTTACCGTCACTTATATCCTTAGCACAAACGCCTTCTCGTTGTGTTTTGAATTTCTTGGATTTCACTTCCCGTATTGCAAGTTCAGGTTGGCCCGGTATTCGTGTCAACTCAAACTTAAAAACCAAGTTTCCTTTGGGTCCGGTTTCGCTCTTGCAATTGTTCACCATGTATAACCCGTCATATATATATGTTGTCATTAATTTAGATTTTGAATCAGAATCTGAAGTTTCCGAGGATTTATACCCACGGACAACCCGTACAGGAAGCTTGGCAGCTATATTGTTATACAAGGCTAAATTTCCTCTTTCGAGCTTTTGGTCCTCAACAGTTTTTTCTTTAGTGACCCCGCCAGCACCAGAATATATTAAGCAGTCGGGTTTATCAATTTCATTATCGTAACCTCCTGAAGCAACAATACTAACTGCAAAAACGTCTTTCCCCTTCTTAACAGAATCAATACAACCTTGAAATGGGCGGTGAATACCAACTAAAGCCAGTTCAACGCGATATTGAAACTCATCTCCAACTTCAACTCCCTCGACAGGTCCACATTCTTTTGGACCTAAGTCCATTAATAAACCTTTTTTTTCCATCTCTGCTTTTGCTGCAAGATCAATTCGTTTCTTTTGGTAACTTGCCATAAAGTCAACACTTTCTGATTCTTCACATTGTATAAGCTTACGACATATGGTTTGATAGCACCTTAAGGTTTCACGAACTTTATTACGGGCGTCACTTGAACTCCTGGGACCAATTGGAGGAAATGGCACATCAAAGTCGAGTGGGCGGCCATAGTAATCAAGGAGCGCTTCTCCTTCTTCTTCGGATTCAACAACAATATTTTCTTCTTTCCTAACAACCATTTCTAGTGTACCGGTATAAGTAACCGCGGCCTTCCCAGCTCCGCTCGACTCCCCAACAACTTTTACTTGTTTTTTGTGTTTCTTCTTAACAAGCATTTTAGGTGTCACAGAAGCAGACTCTGTTGCCTTAGCTTTTATACTGTCATCCACATTGGTTAACTCCAGTTTTATACTCCCTTGTGCACAAAGTGATGGAGCCTGCAGACCGACCACCAGAGGTCGAGGTCTAATATCCAATGGCCTCTGAAAAATACGTTTATCATGGCCAACTTTCTGCTTTTTTCACGAGGCATCATGGCCCACTTTATGTTTTTTTACAGAAGCATCATGGGCCACTTTCTGACTGCTGATATTCTTGCCCACCATCATTTGTCCTTCAAAATCATTTCGATGATCCTCCTCGTCATCTGAAACTTGAAGACCGATCACCAGGTGTCTACTGTCATCATCCAATGGCCTCTTGTGAAGGCGTTTCTCATGGCCCGGTTTCTGACCGGCAACATTCTTGATATCATTTTGAACTAGGGCGATTGATCTATTTAACATCTCTTGTATATCTGCGTCATCATCATCTGAAGAATGTTTGCCATCATCATGTGAAGGCGTTTCTCTGCTCACGGCATTATCATTTGTGTATGCCGCAAGCTCCTGACATGGTTCATCAATAACATGAACTTTAATATCTTTGACATTCATATTTGATTCTTCATTTTGAGTCTCGTTACTTGATATACCACCCTTGTTCGACGCTTCAGCATCTACCACCATAGCCTCTGTCAACCCCACATAGCTACTTCCATTAATTCTTTTACGCTCTTCTTCTGTAGGTTCAGCTGCATTCGGCCCACAATAAGGAGGAAAATCCCGAACAGCAGACACTCTTCTCCTAGGAAACTTCATCTTCTGCGTACCTTCTTCAACAACAATGCCACCATTCTCCATCTCATTCATCGGTAAAACCTTCACGTCATCCACTTCAACCGCCTGCTTGTCTCCATTTTGCATATCTTCCTTACCACTACCACCACCATTCTCCATCCCCCGTGTCGGCACCACCTCCTTTAACGCCGCTTGATGATCTCCATTTTGCAGTGACGGCAATGACTCAACAACATGTGCCCCTTGAGTCCCGCCATCATTCACTCCATTATCAACAACTAACTGAACAATGGGCCCACAACCTGGAGGAAAATCCCTAACAGCAGACACACTCCGGGGCTTCCATTTAACAGGAACCGCAAAACCATTATCCCCTATTGGACTTGTTATCCCATTAATCACCATTATATATTAATATTAATCCCTCCTGACAACAAAACAGAGATTATAAAAAAAACAGTTTGTCATAACATAAACTACACAGATAAAACAATATATTAATGACGTCACATCTAATCTCACAAACATAAAATAAAAACATTCAAAATCCCTAGGGTTTCAAAAACACAATTGTATTAATCTTAATTTTTTTAATTGTGTTTTGACAACAATAAATTAACCTAAACAACAAACGAAAACTAAGAAATTAACAACAAAATATTATGCAAATTAATAAATGAAGAATAAATAAAAACATAGAAATTAACGAGAATAATTTAATAAAACAGTAAATATATACCTTAGATGATGATGATGTAAATGTACGGATATTATTTATGAATCATTTGGTTTGTGTGATTTGTTTGTAAGGCGTTATGTTTTTTGTGAATCATTTCTTATTTTTTAAAAGGGAAATAGCAGTGTCAGTTAAATGTGTCTTTTTTTTTCTTTTCGTTATATTTTTTGTGTTTTTAAGTTCTTACAAGTGTCGTTCAAAAAAAAGTTCTTACAAGTGTGCCTGAGCCCTGAGAAACTGAATATTTTGTTAAATGGGCTGAAATAGGAAAGACAACGGCCCAGATATAGATATTTTATAGGGCTAAAATATCCCTAGGTGATTTGCGCAACAACCCTAAACTTTTGGTCTAAAGCAATGATTTGTATATGAGTATTGAGCAATACATACATCCGAAATTCAATCGAACCGAATTTGCTAAAATTGAATCAAACGGAATTAACTATTTGATTTTTAGTTTGTACATGATTTTAGCAAAATAAAAATTGAACTGAACTGAAACCGAATTTATATAAATATAAACATTTTTTATATAGAGTATTTATATAAAAACAAAAAGAAAAAAAATCATTAAAAGTCTTTTCTTATATAAATATAACATTTTAAAATTTTAAGTTCATTTACATACTAAAACTTAATTACATACCAAGGGATCAATCGGTGTGCACGGTTCGGTTTGGATCGGTTTATGGGTAAAACCGAAACCAAAACGAAATATTCAGTTTTTCTAGAACCCAAAACTGAAACTGTTCGGTTTCTGGCCGTTTTTTTTTTTTTTTTTTTTTTTTTTTTTTTTTTTTTTTTTTTTATTATTATCGGTTTCAGTTTGATTTTTGCGGTTTCTAACCGTTTATATTTAGGCATGACAAATTTATAGCAACAAACTTGTATTACATAGAAAATTGATTATTCTTGTTTACCTTTATTTTTTATTTATTTATTTATTTATTTTTGGGCAATCTAAGCATAATAATGTTTATTGTATAATTCTATAATTACACATATAGATGAGACACATACAATCAAGTGAATATACACATAGTATGATAATCGTCATATATTTATTGATATATTCTCAAGTAAACACACGACTCGACAAATACGCATATAAACATAAACGTTAAGATAAAAATATTATAAATCTACCCACCCACAAGATGAATATGAATTTATATATTTGATTTATTCAGTTATTTATTCATATTATATTAATTATATATTATTATATAATAAAATCGGTTCGGTTTTGGTTTTCCCAAAACCGAACCGTATTTTTCAGTTTTTAAAAAAGTAAAAACCAAATCATCAGTTTTTACGGTTTTCGGTTCGGTTTCAGTTTTTTCGGCTTTGTTTGCTCACCCCTATCAATCAAGACGAGCGAAAAAAATTAATATATTTTAAACTGTTAGTCATAAAGCGAAAAAAATTTTACACCATCACGACGAGCGTTTTATCTTTCTATAAACGACCACTTCAAAATACTTTCGGAATTTTTTTTTTCTTTTCTTTTTTTCGTTGTTGAAACTTGCATTAAAAATCACATATGATTAAACACTAATTTGAATAATCGAATATTTTAACATATAATAAAATGAACATAATATTTTACACAATATTCTAAAACTAGTTATAATGCCCGCAAATGCGTGGGTTTTTTAGAAAAAGAAATTGAATTATATATTTTTATTTATTAAAAAATAAATAATTTAATCTTTGTTTTGTTTGATTTATTATTTTTAATTATAGTTTTTTATTATTAAAGATAATCATTTAAAAAGTCTAATCCTATTGTTAGTTGTATCTTATTTATATTTTTTGTATTTATATCCTAGTTGCGTAGTATATCAACAAAATGAATTTATAAATTAAAAAATAATAATTAAAATATTACCTAATAAGGAACATTTTTTTTCCCAAAATACGAAAGTCCCTACGGGTTTTGTTTTATTATATAAAAGATTTAAGTTGGATAAAACACATAAAATCACATGTGATTTTAACAACACGTGATCTCAATCACACGTGATTTTTACTACATGTGTTGTTTTCACACCTGATTATAAAAGTTTCACAACTGAACTGCTATAATGTATAATTCAAATACATTGTAGGATATATGCTTGAAAAGCCATTGATGTGTGTTTTTCATTGCAAAAAACGTGAAAAGTCTTTGATTTATAGACAAATACTTATGTCAATTAGTACAAATATTTAGTGCTTGAACTTCGATATTAGTATTAAATCACGCGTGATATATCATGCAAATTTCAATAACGAAAATAAAATGTGAAAAAAATGATCATAAAAAAGTTTGACGAAAGTATATCAAAGTGTTCGTCTATACAAAGTTAATTAAATGCTTATCGTAATGATAAAATTTGTTTTGTCTAACAATTATGAGATATTTAAATTATAAAAAAATGAGTTTAATTGAAATTTTAAGTTAAATATCAATTAATCTCTCTTTTTTCTCAATATAGTCTTTTGATATGTTAGAAATTTTGGTATGTAAAATATAAATTGCTTTACTTAAAGCCCAAGATTGTGACTATAGTTATTGCAACCTATATGACTTTCTTGTTATGCTGCATATCATCTACCATTCAGCTACCATCATTATTACATATATTGGTATTGATTGGTTCAGAACCGTCTTATTATTATTGACCAAGGTCAACAAGTCAAAGATAGCCTAGAACCAATGCTCCGTGGAAGTATAGGGTTTCCCCGGGTCGTTATGTCCCGACGAGGTGTGGATGGTACAAAAACGGGTTTGTGATCGAGTGAATTTGGATGGAAATAGATATAAGTGAGTTGTGATGATTACACTACTGGAATATGAAAGAAAACAACTTAAATACACTATATTAAAAATGCTGGAAACTAGGAAAAACCAGAAACGATTAAAACCTAAAAACGCGTACGTTACGTTTAAATAAAACGTAAGCGTACGAAATAAAAAGTAAAAACGGAAATCTGAAAACACCCAGGGGGTGAAAATGACTTTTTTACAAACTAAAAGGTAAAAGAAAATTTTTAGAAAATTAAAATAAATTTTAACCCTAATTAATTATTTAATATTAATTAAATACTAATTATTACTAATTATTAATATTTAAAACACTTAAATATAATTTAATACTAATTAAATACTAGAAAAATGAAAATAAAATTTCTAAAATTATAAAATAACTAAAAATAAGTTTTAAAACTAAAAATATATGTTTTTGTCTTTTTGTGGATTTTATATTAATTAATTACTAATTAAACATTAATTAACTAATTAAACTACTTTTAATTTATATTAATACTAAATTAACTTAGAAAATTAAGATAAAATTTATAAAATTACTTAACCATTACAGGAATCCTAAAAAATTATAAAAACTCTAAAAATTATATTTTAAGATTAAACAACTAATTATTTACCTTTTAATTAATTTAAGTCTATTTTAAACAAATAAAATAAGAAAAATAGAAAATGAACAGTAGAATCTCAAAATTTATTTTCTAAAAACTTATTATACTATATTAGAACTAGAAAAATTATAAAAACTAGATTTAACCTTATAAAAACTAATTAAGCTATTTAATATTTGATATTAATTAATAATAAAGAAAACTAAGATTAAATCTAATTAGCACTAAATGACAAAATAAAAATCTGAAAAAATTATCAAAATTACTTTACTATATAAGGTATTTAATAAAAATATAAAAATACTAGTGACTTAATTAAAATATAAAAATGAAAATTAAAATTAACTAGAATTAAATAGAAACTATCACTTAATTTTATATTTGTTTTTCTTGATTTTAATTTTACAAACCTATTACATACTTAAAAACAAACACTTTTTGTAAAAACAAACTTTTTAATAACTTAAAATAAGCTGAAATTAAAGCTAAAAAGCCAACAGTTGACTTTAGTTGACTAAAATAGAAAATAAGCTAAAATGGCTTAAGGTGGGACCCACAATGGGTAAAACTGATCCAACTGACTTAGGTGAGCATGTTTAAGCAGAAAGGAACCAAAAGTCTCCACAAAATAAGCAATAAGCTACAAATAAGCACATGTAGACTTGGTTGAAGACTGAAAAGTGGGACAGATTTCCAAGGCTAATCTAGGTGGGGTCCACTGGCCTTGAGGTCAAAGATTGGGTCAAAACCTCAAGTATACCAGGAGGGGGGTTGAGGGAATCAATATGTGAAGGTGGTGGATCACCATGGTGGCCAGAAGACCACCACAAAGGTGGTGGTGTGGGACTGTGGTCTGCACAGCAGGGGGTTTGCCTCCCCTGCAGCCAACTTTGGGTGGCTATGGGGGCTACAACAAAAATCACAAAAATTAATGGAAGTTGGAATCTTGAAGGTGAGCTGGTGGGTAACAAGTAGAAACAAATCTCAGGCCATAAATCATAACACACAATTCTAAACAATTCCTAGAACTTTTGTGAAAATCAGAAATGGTAAACTTTGACTTTTGATAAAAACTTTGCTATTTTGACTAAAATGAAATTTAAGCTTAATTTATGGACTGAATATGATGATATAAGCTGAAATAAGTTCAAAACAAGTTACAACAACAACATATGCAATGATTTAGTGGACTTGTGGTTCAAAAATCCTCAACAGTGGACTGTGATGAAGGTTGAAGTGGAATTTTGACTTTTTCTAAATGAACTCTAGTTTTTATGACTTAACCTATCTTAACTAACCTATTGCAAACTATTTTGACCAGCTTTATTATTTGGAAATTCCTACATCACAGATTAACACTATTAACCAAACACTCCTTTGTAAACAAAAATCTTAGGCTGTGACCACATTAGGCTAATCCAAGCACTGATATTGATCTCAAAGGTCACAATATGATCATTTATGGTCATTTAAACATAGAACATCAATAACAACAGCAAAACACTTAGTAGTTTACATTATGCTAACAAATTTAGTGAAATGAAAAATATTAGCAACTAGGGATTTCAAAGAACAAGTAGTGAAATTTAAGCTGAAATATCAATAACATGTACCAAACAAACATGAAAGCACTGAGATAAGAGCTATATATAATTGCTACAGTACAAATGCAAAAAAAAGAATTACCCTTACAAGTGATTATCAAACTGAGGGCATGAACCAAGAACTCACAAATATTTCCTATACCTCCCCTGAGGCCTTTAAAACCATGGTAATCCAGTATTTACCATACTCCAAGCTTGTATCCTCTTCACTGATCTTTTAGTTTATGAGCTATTAATGTGAATTCTTGAGTGATTTTTGATTTCTTAAGTAAACTGAGTCTTTATGCTTCCTAATATGTGATAAACTTATAAATAAGCTAGAGTGAGTCCAATGAAACAGGGATTAACAACTTTTAACAATCTAGGAGTGAAATGGAGATTTTCAAGAATTAGAGCATAAACTGAAATAGAACAATGGGATTGAAACTATTTATTGAGATAGCTAGAAATACATTAAAAACATTTCAAATTACAATTTAAATCTAGGTTTCACAACTGAAATTTAAGTTACATCACCTACGATTACATTAAGCTAAAACTACACTAATACACTTTCACCATGGCTTCTTTCCTCCCTTTTATGCATCCCCTGAGCTCAGTGGGTCCCACACATCAAATCCCACCAACTTGGTTGCAAATTGGTTCACTTTTGCTTACTTTTCAATTTTGGCGGGAACTCATTTTTTTGAGCAATTGGGACTGAGGAGGGTAGCCTAGGAGGGGGGTGGCATTAATTGCCCTTGGGATGTGTAATTGGGATAAGGGATGGGGTGGCAGAGGCAAGTGGTGATGGTGGAGTGGTATTGCAGGGGGGGTTTTGGTGGTTTTGGTGGGGAAGAAAGGTAGTTTGGTGGTGTTTGACCAAACTTTGACCGAAGGTCAAAGTTGACCCAGGTTTAAATATTTACGGGGTGTTGGGTGGGCTAAGGTTGGTTAGTAAATGGGCTTGGGAATAGTAGGTGGGCTGGTTTGGTTTTAGTTTTATTTAGGATCCATTTGGTTTTTGGTATTTAAAATAAATCACAAGGACTAAAGTTGTAATTTGGGAAAACTATAGGGACTGAAAATGTGATTTTCCCATAGTTATCAAAGGGCCATATTTGTCATTCATGAATAGTACAAGGCCACTTTTGATAATTTCCCTTCATTTTATATCCGAGGACCTTTTCTGTAAATTTCCAAACTCCAGGGACCATTCTTGTAATTTTCTGAAACTTGAAGGGTTAAACCTGTAAATTCTCAAAAGATACCACAAGGACCAATTATGTCATTAATGAATAGTACAAGGTTTGTTTTTAATATTTTTCCATTTTTAAAACCTGAGGACTAACTTTGACATTTTTGAAACTTGGGGGACCAAAGTTGTAATTTCACAATTTTAAACTTTAAAGGACTATTTATGACAACTTGTGAATCCCCAAGGACCTTTATGATATTTGAACAAGTTTTGAGTGACCAGGGACTAGTTTTGCAAATTTTATGAAATTTGAGGGACTGAAACTGCCAATTATGCAAACTTTGTACGTTTTTCATTTGTTTTTGCATATTTTGTGTTTGAAACATATAAAACACACCTCTAAGATATTTTAAGTATTTTGATACATATTTGGGTGTTTTTGTATGTTTTGGCAGCTCAGATTGGTATAAAATGATGAGTATTTACACACTCATCAGTATCCATAACAAATGTGTTTTAGACTTAAGTTTTCTTTTCTAAAGTTTGTGATGTCTATAATAGAAAAAATAAAATAAATGGTATCTTACAAATATTTGCATTTTTTTCTTTTAAGAATATGTATATTATAATATATGAGATAATTTTATATTTACCCAACATAAATATCAAAATTTTATATATACCCAAAACATAAGTTTTTAATGTATAAATACAATGCTTTTAAAGCATGTTAATTTATAATGTTTAACTGTAGGATATATGGAATTGACATTTATAATATCAACGATTTAGCAATATGATGCTTTATAATTAAAACTTAATATGTGTCTAATTTGTTGGTAGATTTATGATTGGTGTGAGAAAATTGCGTATATTAGTAATGAGCTTGAACAATGGCCGTCTTTTTCAGTTTTATTTTTAACTTCAAATCTAAATCAAACAAATTCTAATATAACGAGTGTTAGTCATTATTCTAATACCCATGAAATAAAATGAGAGTTATTTTACATATGAAAAGTTTCTAACATATTATGGACAAATTCAGTCACCCATTTTTCTGTTAAAAAATGGATATTAATTAATATTTAAATTAAAATTTCTACACCTATTTTATTATAATTTAAATATCTTATAAACCGTTAATCGTTAAACAAAATAAACTATATCGTTACAATGAGCATTTAATTATCATTCTATAAACGGACACTTTGATATACTTCCGACAATTTTATTTTATCTTTTTCACGTTTTATTTTTGGTATTAAAATTAACATGACATATCTTATGTGATTTAGACTTAGGATCAAATGAGAAGCATAATTAAGATGAGAAGAATGAGAAGAAACTACAACCACAAATATTAGATGCAT
Organism: Artemisia argyi; assembly: GCA_030686995.1. Lineage (NCBI taxonomy): Eukaryota > Viridiplantae > Streptophyta > Magnoliopsida > Asterales > Asteraceae > Artemisia > Artemisia argyi. The sequence goes on from CM060685.1 coordinate 154,222,301, forward strand.
CCATAAAAAATAGATGCATCTCCTATGATTTCTCTTTCCTTATTTGAAATATGTGGCTACAATTTTTTCTCACTCTTCTCATTTCATTAATTCTTCTCACTAGATCCATACACCTTTATTTAACACTAATATCAAAGTTCGAACACTAAACATCTGTACTAAAATTGACATAAGTATTAGTCTATAAATCAAAGACTTTTCCCTTTTACAATCATATATCACACATTGTATTCGAATTATAGATTATAGCAGGTCATTCATGGAACTTCTATAACTATTTGTGAAACAACACATGATTGAGATCACGTGTGAAAATCACATGTGATTTAATTTGTTTTATCAACTTCAATGAATTAACTACACTAATCTGCAATTCGCAATATAATGTGTTATATATGGTTGGAAAGCTATAAATGTTTAGTTTTCATAAAAAAAATAGAGTGAAACTTTTTTAAAATATTGAAGAAAAATTTATGTTCATTTTATTACATGTTTAGATATTCGAATAGATAAAAGATAAATATAGATCTCATATCTTTTATATAATAAAGGAATTACATCATTTCGGAGTGATTTTGCAAAATCAATCTTAGTGAAAAAAAATTGGACCAATAGGAAAGCTCAATTTTGACACATATGCGAAATCGAGCAATATAATTGGCAAATAAAAAGTCAAAATTGAATTGATTTTAGTCAAACTTTAATAAATTTTGTGAAGAATTTGATTGAGAAAAAAACGCATAAAAATATAGGTGTCAAATTTATGAAAATAAAAAGTTAAAAAAAGAGGAGGTAATTAATAAAACATTAGTGGTTGATTTTTAAATATATTATATTGAGTTAAGTGTAAATTATAAATCTCATATTTTTTAATAACTTTAGATAATAAACAAATAACCCCTTACACGTTATACCCATATACTTTATAATATAAACTTTGTTAAATTACATAAACTTACAAAATTTTATAAACATACGAATTAGTTTTAAAATACGTTAATGTTTTTAAAAACTTTCATTTACTAAAATTTCTTTTTACTATGCACGTTAAATAAGGACGCATGTTATCCTATTTAAAAGTTTAATCTATGCGTACACGGATTTGAATATTAAATACAGCTAAATTATTATGATTTGTGTTAGTTAAACAAAGTTAAATCTTTCATCCACTAAAATTTTGTACAAAATATTAATAGATATTAATACATAATGACAAACTCATATATTTATTAGTTGTACTTATATCACAATTTTCACACGTAAATTCTTATATGTTTATATAGTAAACTAAAATTTTAAAATAAATTTGATTTATATGTAAGGACTTATAACTATTTTTCAATTAACCAATCTTAGCCATCTATTTTTAATCAAAATTATTAAAAACTATTTTCCACTTTTATTTTGAAACAAACATATTTTGCAAACGGTAAATCTTCAAGCTACGAAAAATATAATCGCTACGAGAATTAAATTATCTTTCTATAGATATGCACTTTTTTATACTTTCGACGATTTTTTTTTTCAAAATTTTCAACGAGAAAAATCACACGTGATTTGTAAAAATCACATGTGATTCATTTTTCTGAATCACATGTGATTTGTAAGAATTATCTTTCTATTGATATACACTTCTATATACTTTCGACGATTTTTTTTTAAAATTTCCGACGAGAAAAATCAGATGTGATTTGTAAAATTCACATGTGATTCATTTTTCTGAATCATACGTTATTTTTTAGGCAGAAATTTTGATAAAAAAAAATTAGTCGAAAGTATATAGAAGTGCATATCTATAGAAAAGTAATTTAATTCTCATCGCGATGGTATGATTTTTTGACATGATTGATTCATTAGATCTATGACAAATATGATATATTGATCTCAACTCTATTCGAATATTCAAATTAGTTTTTAATCACATGTGATTTTTTATGCAAGTTTCAAAATAAAATAAAATAAAATAAATCGAAAGTATATCAAAGTGCCCGTTTATAGATAGATAATTAAATGTTCGTCGCGCTGGTGTAATTATTTTCACTTAACAATTAACAGTTTAAGATATATTAATTTTTTGAAAAAGAAAATGATGAAAATACATTGGTTATCTAATATAAACAATGAGTGGTTAGAATTGATCGCTTGGTATGTAAATAAACTTTGGTAAATAAATGAACTTACATCACAAAATAAAAATTTATACTTAAATACATAAAGATGTTATCACAATATGAACAATCAAAATGACATTAAGCATAATTATTAAAACTTACTTGGCTTTCGAAAAGAAAATATTATGAACGAAGAACAGCCCTAGAATGTTGATCATGTATTCTTCTTCTTTATAACTGATTCATAATATTGTGTATGTTGTTATGGGGTAAAACTAAACCCCTATTTATAAGATATGTGAAGCAAGGAAAACTCAAAATTAGGTTATGATTATATAATCTTTTAAAATGAGAAACTTAATAATTACAATAATATTTTAAAATGTGAAACTTAGTCGATTATCTTGTTAACTGAGACAAATTCATATTAAGTACATTTGGTAAGTGAATATATTACTTAAATAACTTAATGATATTTAATGTATGATAAATTATGACTTAAATAAGATATTTCATAATTATAAGAAAATATATGAACATTTCCCAAACATAGGTTTACCTACTTCTTTAAGTTAAAGAGACCCATAAGTCAGCAAACTATTCATTAATTTGATAGAATGAAATTAAACTTGGTGAGTTGGTGGTTTTAATTTATGTGCCTCTTTCGAGATTTTTGATGCCATTAACATTTCTTGAAAAAGTGGGATGTGGGAATGTCACTTTACATTTCGGGCCTTTGGGCCCCTTAAAGTTCATTTTCCAACCTTCTGCGACTCATCATCACATGGAAAGCCCATGCACATGCACCTCTTCTCAAATCACAATCCATGATTCCATTTCCCAATTACCAGGGGATCATTGTAGCAAAATTTTGAGATTTCCCAATAACGTGCTAAGATGTATGAGGCTTTCTAGGATGTTTACACCGAAGGAAAACGTAGTGAAAAAATTTGAGGTTTTCATAACAGTTTTATCAAAAAAACTTATGACGGAAGATATAAAACCTATAACAGTTTTTCACGAGCGAGCAATCCAGAAACGATTTATAGCTAATTAATATAAAACACAATAATTGCGTACCTGATGTTTGCAGTGGGAGATCAACACGTATCTGAGAACCTAAGACAAGGCTCCTCACGATCCACTAGTTCTCAAACGATTGCAGTAGGGTGCTAGCAGTTGATCCAAACAGCAACAGCAACACAAGATCTAATCAACAACACACAAACAAAAACTTGTTCATGTCTTTGGTGTATTTAGCCGAGGACAAGAGCAAGGGGAGGGAAAAGAATTTGAGGGTTTCTGAATACTAACTATTCTATTTATAATAATTACTAAATTCGAAACAATATTACTAAATTCAAAACAAGATAATTATCAATAATAAAAGAAGATAGTTATCAAATTTGAAAAGATAATTATCTTTTCAAACAAGTTATTAATTATCCGACCAGACCCAATTCGGTCTACCACCATTAATTAATTAATATTGATATTAAAGCCACATAAAGTAAAGTAAAGTAAATTAACTCTCAATACCGTCTTTCACGGGTTATGGGTCCCAATACCATCTTCCACGGTGTATGGGGGAGGTTAAGATGTAGACAGCCTTACCCCTACCTAAGGTAGAGAGGCTGCTTCCGGTTCTACCATAGGTAAAAAAGGACCTCTGCAAGGGGTGAGGATCGAACCCTTGACCTCTGTCTCCAGAGGCAAGGGTGTTAAAGCCACATATATTAATTAATTAAAGCTTGAATGTGTTATAACCTATATCAAAACCACTGTTGCAAAAATTGGTCTAGGCAGCCGATTAATCGATGATTAATCGTTAGGCGGGAATTAACCGCCCCAATTTTCATCTCTATGTTAATAGGCATTACGCATAAGAACTCAATCATTTTCCTAAATACTAGGGGGTCCTCAAAAGGGTCTAGCTCCTCATCTCTAGCTATGAGTTGTTCCACCGAATGTGTTTTATCGATGAAATCTTTTTCTAGATAGAATGGGCGTTGAGGTCCTATAAAGTTTCTTTCTATCCAAGGTCCATATCTAGACGGTCTCCTATTCATATACCGACCAAGTATCGCCCTCACCTACCGCTATCTTAGACTCCTTACAATCTATCATGGCACTAGCGGTTGCTAAAAATCCTCTTCCTACTAACAATGGGCATGTAGTATCACTAACCATATCTAGGATGTGAAAATCCACTAAAATAGTTAACTTTCCTATGTGAACAACTACATCCTTGATCATCCCAACCGGGTGTGCAATACTACCATCCGCGAGACCAATTAGTACATCCGTCCCCTCTAACTTTCTTAGATTAAGAGTAGTGAAAAGGGATAAGGAAATCAAGTTGAGGCTTGATCCTAAATCGGCTAGTGTGTCGAAAGCTTCGGATTTTCCTATCTTACAAGGCAAAACAAATATACCCGGATCATCAAGCTTCTTAGGCAACTTGTTTTGAACGAAGGCGGTCCCATTTTTACCCAATTTAAACTTCTCATATTTTTCTAGGAGGGCACTATAGTAGGGAGCACGGGCTAAGACATCAATGACGGGGCGTTCAAGGTGGAGCTCCTTGAATTCATCGTCAGGGTCTTGTGTAGGAGGTGTTTCAACTATGCTTTTGACCGGTTTGATATCGGGTGTTTCATTCGATTGGTCCTTTTGAAGAATTTGGTTTTGCTTGAAACACGTGCTCATTAATTTAACCGAGTGGTATTGCGGACAAGACGTGGGTGACGAAACCGATGATATGGAATTAACGTTTGGTTTCGGGTTCTTGACCGTGTCGCTTGGGAGTGCTCCCATTTCTCGGTCATTGAGAACTTTCAACAATGTGTCAATTTTGGTGGTCATCTGGCTTTGCTTTTGCTTGAAATCGGCTTCAAACTTAGATATGCGAGCTTCTTGCGATGCCATAAACTTGGACATCAATCCTTCAAGATTGTTGGTACTACCATAGTTATTAGAAGGATTGTTGTTGAAAGTGCGGTTGGAGGGTGGACTGTTTGGTTGGTAACGATTTAGCGGATTGGAAGAATTGTTTTGGTTTTGTTTCCATCTAAGGTTCGGGTGATTTTTCCAAGAAGAATTGTAGGAATCACCGTAAGGGTTTGGCTCGGGTTTGAAAGTGTACCACTTGTCTCCCGCTTCGTCGGTACGTGAGGATGCGTAGTCCGCAAAAGCTGTTCCGGGAGTTCCACGCAATCACGAGTGTCATGGGGACCACTACATAATTCGCATGAAGAAGTGATTTTGTTCACATGGCTTGAAGGCTTAGGAGCTTCGTAAGATTTTATGAGAAACTTGACTTGGTCCTCAAGTTCCATGATCCTACGATCGGGAGTGCTAGAATTGTTCGAAGGCAAAGATATTGCCTTGACCAGTTGACCGTTTTGTTCAAATCACGGGGATCATTCCAACTTTCGTTGTCATAGAGAGCAAGATCTTCTATGAGTTCCCATGATTCTTCCGCACTTAGATCACGTAGCTTACCACCGGCCGACTGGTCAATGGTTTGCCTTGTGGAGAGATCGATATGGTCATAGAAGATTTGGACTTGGAGCCAAAGATCTATGCCATGATGAGGGACTTTTTGGAGTAAGTCCTTGAAACGAGTCCATGCTTCATATAGAGTTTCACCTTGACGTTGTTGGAATATCAAGATATCATTTCTAAGCTTGGTAGTTCTCCCCGGTGGGAAAAATTGAGTAAGGAAACGAGTGGTGAGATCATCCCATGAGGTGATGGATCCCGCGGGTAAACGTTCAAGCCATTGACTAGCTTGATCACGTAGAGAGAATTGGAATAGGCGTAATCGGGTCGACTCTCTAGTTGTAACATAAAGGTCTATGGAATCTACGATTTTAAGGAAGTCCTTGAGATGTTGGTTAGGATCTTCGGAACGAAGTCCATGGAATGCACATCCGCTTTGCACCAACCGGATGGAGTCGGATTGCAAGCGGGACACATTGGCTCCTTGGGTGAGCTCAATAGTGTTTCGATAGCCTTGGTGGCTAGGACGGGAATACTCTCCTAGGGTTCGGGGCCTAAGAGGTTGGTTTGCTAGTGGTGGGTTTTGTGGGTGGTTTTGTTGTGGTGGGTTGATGGGTTCAAAGATACTACCACCTTCCACGATGTCGGATGGTAAAGATTACGAACGAAGACACGAAGAAAAAGATAGACTAAAGAAAACCTAAAAATAAAATAAAATCTTACTAGAAAGGAATCTAGCAAGTAGACCTAATAAAAAGAATTCCTAACCTAGACAATAACTATTCCCCAGGCTGCGGCGCCAAAAACTTGATGCGTGGGAATTGCACCAGGCTTTATCTCTCGAGGGATCTCGAGAAGCTTACAACCCCCACCAGGCAGTGTACCTGATCGTTGTAGTATAGTATAGTGACAAGTACCGGGGGATTGATCGTTCAACTCAGGAATAGTGTCGCTAGGATTAGAAAGCCTAAAAACTAGGTCTAGAGGTGAGGGATGATTCTTTTTGTATTTTTATATTTTATGAAAAGCAAGTAAAAATCTCGGGTTTATGAAAGAGTTGGCGGAATTAGTTGCTAATCAACTTAATAACTAAAGATGCAATCAAAATAAAATAACAAAAATGAAAATGAAACTAATTAAACTAGAGGTGTGAACAATAATAGGGAAAATTGTGTTTACTTAGATTTCATTACTCCCTAGATATCTTTTACAGGTTGATAGTTTGTTATAAGTGCGTGGATGACAGGTTATATTCCTTAATACCATTCGTGGGGTGGCGTACGTACTTCCCCAACTCTATAAGCTCCTACTTCACTCCTATGTCGAGCCTGCAAGAAGCTCCTAACATGGGATCATTAGAATTCGCTCACGCATTAAATACAACCATAAAAACCTAGTACACATTGGTTCATGTTTCTTAAGATGTTCAAGCAAGTTACCCTATGGAAGTCTGCCAGTTTTCTTAAGCCTAACATCGAAATCATTCATCCGTAACAACTATAAACAAACAATCAACCCGTAATCAACATCTAGGTTTCACTACATCTAAGCAAACACACAAGAGATCTAGCCTAACATGTTAAAATCAAGACAAGCGTAAGATATATTCAAACAACACATAGACATATTGAATGAATTGAAAGGATACTTATCTTAATTGAGCATGAAAGGTTTCAAAGGGTAAAAACCCTTGAAAGTACAGTAAAAATCGTGCTACGGTTTATCCAAGTTATCCCTCTAATTGTCCTCCCTTATGAATGAAAATTACAAAACTATATATAGATTTTCCATCGTGACGGCGTCAAGAGGAAATGTCTGACGCCGTCAACTCGCCGCCCATGGTAATATCGGATTGCCTAGATCCAGATCTGAAGCCGTCAAGTGCAAAGTTTCTTTGGGCCATCACATGCAATGGGACCATGACGGCCTATGGTGACGCCGTCATGCCCTTAGTGTAAAAACTCTCTGGATCGTCACGGACTCTATCCACTTCACCTCTTGTTTTACTCTTGATTCCGTCATGTAGAACCATGTGACGCCGTCAGGTACTGTTCCCAGCAAGGAAAATTAAGACTTTGCCGTTTTCTTCACTTTTATGCTCCAAAAACGTCCAAAGTGCTTCCTTTTCCAGAATTCACTCCAAAAGTACCTAAAATCACAAAAGGAATTATTTAGGGCAATATTTGATAAAAAAAATTCAATTCCAGGCTTAAATGACCCCCTAAAAACGGATCATTTTTCGCCTCATCATATACTTAAGATATACCCAAAGCAGGTTTAGGTAAAACCCTATGCGTAGCACAGATCCTACGTCACATCACACGAAACCCTAAAAATAGAGTTGAGGCAAAACAGATGTAATAAACCACCCATAACGATTTCATATAATTGACATAGAAAAACGGCACACCACCTCTATAGATCACAACGTGAAGAGCCTATTAAAAGCGATTCAAACATTGATAAGTATGGTACAAGGCGGCTGCCTAAAAGCGTTATTAAAAAGGAGATAATAGCACGCCTCCTTCCTTGATGAAACCCACCCTAATAACCGATTGCATACCATAAACAAATTAGAATAGGATCATACGAACCTAACCCAATTGTTAAGATGGTAGAGAGGCGGTTTAGGGGGGATTATGGTCGGAAAAGCATAGAGGAAGAGGAGGCCAGAAATCTCCTCCTAAAGAGAGAAACTTTATATATATATATATATATATATATATATATATATATATATATATATATATATATATATATATATATATATATATATATATACACACACTAGTCTCAAAGCCCGCCCAATGGGCGGGCATGACTTGTAATTTTACGTTTTATTTTAATTTGTTGTATATATCGTAAACCTCTTGTAAGAAATCTCCATCATCCATAAATAGTGCTCTTGAAGGTCCAACCATCATTTCGCCTGTTGACACTCGCTTTTTTTGCCCTCCAGATATTCCTCTGAACATTTCGTCTCCTACTATCCTGTTTTCGCTATGCATCCACCATGCCTAGATACAAATGTAGAAATTATCATTAGATAGTAGAGTAGAGCACTCTATTTTCAAATCAAGCAACTTACATGCCCAATTACATTATTGTTATTTTTAATTTTAATTTACTTATTTATATATTTAGTGATCTTTTACGGTTATTGTTTATTTTAAATATTTGGATTGCAGACGGTTTCATTATCATAAAGAAAGGGAAGTGGTTCGGCTATCCCGCCTAGCTAAGCCAGAAAAAATGTCCATCATGCTTGAAAACCAACTTGAAAAAAAAAAAAAGAAAAAAAAAATGGTAAGGTCTGCCATGTAGTACCTAAAATGTTCATCCTACTTTTTCACAACGATTAGAAACTTATCATAAATGGGCTCTCCATTAGTAGATTGGACGAATGTAAATACAGTTTTAGTTACCTCGTCTTTTAATAATATTAAGCCCCACTTCAGTAGGATTGGTTGCTTGTAACTCTTTCTGAATACCATCAAGTTCTTTCTTAAAGTTGTCCTTTGAGCTTACGTTAATCAATTTTTGTCCTCACACTTGCAGTATCTGGAGATATTCAAAACATATGATAATTGAAAGCGTGAAATATGTTACTTTTGTATAAACACATATAGCAATAATCCGAAACATTGTATTGAAAAGTGACACACTTATATAGACATTTATTAGTGAAAAATCTACTCACGTTAAAGGGCAACAACTTCTATAATAGGTACTGTTGACATAACTGCGTTATTTAGCTTTGATGATTTCACATAGAAATTCATCAGAGGTTTTCATAAATCGCAAATAACATGTCAGGGTCAGGAGTCATTCCGTTTTTCTAAAGAGACATGACCTCTTTTGTGTTACTACAGTAATGTAAAAATTCGTTGAGTAAGTCTGATAAAGAATGTAACCAGCCACAACAATTAGGAAATTTGCACGGGTTGATTTTTGGATATCCCTATAATGGTAGATCATTATTATCATTAGAAAACAGCCCTGTACAATAACGACAAATGTGACCATAGTTACCCATAGAGACATACTTGAGAGGCAGGCCTGCAAGTTTCCCAAGAATGAACCAAGCTGGAATAAAATTAACGTGGAAAATATACTGGCAACTGGTGTGTCAAATATTACCTCATGTATAATAGACACCAACCTAAAGACATGATATAGATTACCTTATATCATCCAAAAATATAAATACTAACTTTATCATGTAAATATAGATTACCTTATAATAAGCCATACTTTCAGTTCTCATCTTCAACTTCTGTCTATATGCACTACACTAAATTTAGATTAACAATAAAATGTACAAATAAATAAGGATAATATTAAACCTATAAACACATTCAAACTTAAATTCAATACATCTTCGACTTCGATATATCGCACAACATAATATTCCACTACTAATAAAAATAGAAACACTACATCATATAAACTAAATTCTCATCAATAACAAATTATATCAACATAGAATCAAATTATATAAACATGTTAAGCATAGTAATTAACAATGTGTCAATCTACGAAGTTATCTATACAAAAATCCTAACACGAAACCGGCACTTCATGAGGCACCAAATGACCCCCACCCATTTACTTGATCAGTCTCGGATAAACTTACAATCTTTGCACCACCACACATCTGATTTTATGGTATATTACAAAGTTCGTATTCAAATAGCTTATTTTGTGACATGTAGTTTCTTATTAAAAGTTACAAAAGTATAACAATACAACAAGAATATCTATACGCAAATGGCAACTAATCTTGTGTCATTCTTCATCAGAAAAATGACATTTTTATATAGTCCACAATAGCTTCATGACTTGAAGATGCATCAACTTTAATTATCCCTTCAGAATCATCAACCATAAGCAAATCTATCTGAGATTGCAGCAGTTCAGCTGGCATGAAATGCTTCCCTTCAGCAGGTCTTTTCTGTACCCGCTCCACAAGTACATTAACCCCAATATCTAGCAAAACAAACTTCACAAAACACGTATCATGTACACCCTCTTGATAATTTGGATCAGCAGACCTAAGAATGTCTCTGTAACGCTTTTGGAGGGCAGAACACCCAAGAATTACAGTCTTGCCACTGACTAAGTTATCTTTTACAATATCCCGAAGTGTTTCAAGCCATGGGGTTCGGTATTTGTCTGATAAAGGGACCCCGTTCTTCATCTTCTCTGTTTTATTAAATATATTGCTAGTTTCACAAATGACCATGATCATTACAAAAACAATAAAGATACAGGAAAATGAATATTTGAGATATTGTTAATAGTTTATGACCTATATGTTTTCATTGAAATAGTATTGGAATGTGATACTAAGAGAACTCATTGTGTTGAAGATTGCTGTTTTTATACCTTTGTTTGACTGTGGATGGAAATCATCAGCATCGATGAAGCTACAATTTAGACTTTTCCCAAGCATTTTTCCTATAGTTCTACATAAAAAGCGAGAATTAAGAGCTTTTACTAATATTTACCTGGATATAAATGTCGAATAAACGTCTTCCAAGGCCTCTCCATGACTCCGAATCCTCCATTTGTATTTCTGAAAAATGATGTTCAACACTGTATCTTCAATTTCTTAATCCGAGGCCATAATACCTTAGCGAGTTTGATGATATTCTTGCGGTTTTATACAACTCAGAGTCTAAAGTACTTGTGATTTGCGAAGCGGTTTGTGTAGTATATTGAGGTCCATTTAGGTTTGATATGAAATTTCTAGTGTTGCTTACTGCCCATTTGTTGTTCGAACTTGTGTACACTGACGAAGCCCCGAGGATTTCAGAATCATCATCGAATCTAACACCATATGTAGATACTTGTTCTAAACCACCACACTTGACAGCAAAAGAATCTGAAAATTAGAGTCAAAGTCAAACATACTGATTTTCAACTTCAAATTTGACATGAAGTTGACAAAGTTTATTAGAAAACATTCTAATACTAATTTCGAAATTTATAATAAATACTACAGGTGGAACAGTGCAAGTACTGAAGCTATAGACAACGTAAATTGAACTTGAAAGAAAAATTATGAATGATGCTGAATTGAACTTACTGGCTTGAACCTTTTCTGTGCACTTGTTATCACCTAGCAAGCAACATCAGATATCAGATGCTTTACTGCACCGATTTTTAAGTAAAAACCTTAGGCGACCACTTTGATGACCCGAGACATACCAATTGGTTACTAATCAATCAGATAAAGTGCAAGTAGTCACTGACATGATGTAATCGGAGGGAAGTTGTGAACCACCCTAATAGAAAGCAATAACTTGTAGATTTGAGCTCAAGACACAACAGATTTTGGGATTAATTCATTATGAAGAACAAACCTTATGGTCACTTTGATCAAGAAAAACCATTTTCTTGTGAGTTGTTTCCCCATACTCGATTAAAAGGTTCCGACTGAAAGCTCAGTGTACAGGATATTCCAATTTTGATACCCGACATGTGTCTGAAATCAAGAATTGATGAAAAATGTCTCCTCAATATTTCAACAATTGCTGAAACTTTTGAATCTGTCACATGTTGGTAAATTTAGTGCTCTTGAGGGATCTATTCACACCTGGTAATGGGTTTAGAGGTATGGAGTATACACCCATTTGGTCACTGAATCCTCTGACTCAAAGTGGTTATGTATTGATCAAGGTACTGCTTGATCAAGGTACTGCTAGTAGACTCTGCTGCTAGTGTTGTGAATCTGCTGCTAGCTGATTCTGCTGCTAGTTGATTCTGCTGCTGATAGTGTGATTCCACTGATGTATGATTCTACTAATAGTAGATTCAGCTGCTAGTGTATTTCCACTGATGTGTTAACGTTACCACTGCAAGGGTTATTGTTTCCACTGCAAGGGTTGTTGTTACCACTGCAAGGGTTGTTGTTACCACTGCTAGTGTTAACATTACCACTGCTAGTGATAATGTTTCCACTGATAACCACTGATCCTATAATTATGGAAATTATTATGATATAATTAATGGGCCGTTAATTATACATAATTCCATGGGCTAGGGTTTGAGTAAACTCTATTATAAATAGAGGTCATAACTGATTTGCATGGGAAAGAGAAGTATACAAACCCTAAAAACAAAATACGCATCTGGTTCTTGATTTGTGCCTAAAACAAGAACTTCACTTGGTCTTATCCCATAGAGATATTCGTGTAACCCAGGCATAGGGTCGAATAGTTTCTATTGGAAAGTGATACCACGATTTCAAGTGAATATCCGGTACCTTCATTGATTATCTTAACCCTAATCTGGAACTGTTTTGCAGCTATACAACCAACAATCAATAGAAACTATTAGTGATAATCAATGGCTGCTGCTATGAGACAAATGGCTGCTAACTTTTCCAAGTTGGAAAAGTTTGAAGGTGTGGATTTCAGAAGATGGCAGAAGAAGATGCAATTCTTGCTGACCAGTATGAACGTGGTGTCTGTTCTTACTACTGAGATTCCAGAAGATTTTGGAGAAGCTGCTACCATGGATCAGATGAGAGCAAGGAGCAAATGGGAGAATGATGTCTACGTTTGCAGAGGTTTAATTCTCAATGGTATGTCTGATACTTTATTTGATATTTATCAGAATGTTGAAACATCACAAGAACTATGGGATTCCTTGGAAGCCAAGTATATGGCTGAGGATGCATCAAGTAAGAAGTTCCTTGTAAGTAATTTTAACAATTACAAAATGGTTGATTCTAGACCTGTCATGGAACAATACAATGAACTTCTTGGTATACTTGGTCGATTCACACAACACAAGATGAACATGGATGAGGCTATTTCAGTCTCTTGTATCATCGATAAACTACCTCCTTCTTGGAAAGAGTTCAAGCATATGCTTAAGCATAAGAAGGAGGAGTTAACTCTTGTTGAGTTGGGCAGTCACTTGCGCATTGAGGATTCACTCAAGGCTCAAGAAAATGACAAGCCAAAGAGTAGCACTGCTACTGGTCCATCAGTTGTCAATATGGTGGAGCATAACAACTCTACCAAGTACAATGACAACAAGGGCAAGCGTAAGCATCAAGATAACACCAAATCTGATCTTAACAAGAAACCTAAGGTGACTTGTTGGAAGTGTGGGAAACCTGGACACTTCAGGAAAGATTGCAAGGGTGGTAAAGTTGGAAACAAATCCAATGGATTAGGCACAAGTGGAGGGAATGGTAACTCCAATTCTCTGAAAGGTCAGAATGTGTTTAATAAGTCTTTTAAGATTTATTATGTTACATATATATCTGACATTTACTTTGTGCAGGATGATGATGTTGCGTGGTGGGTTGACTCTGGAGCAACAATTCATGTGTGTAAAGATAGAAGCTGGTTCAAGACCTACAAGTCAATGAATGATGGTTCTATTCTTCACATGGGAAACGAGTCAACTGCCCTGGTACATGGAAAAGGATGTGTTGATTTGAAGTTTAGTTCTGGAAAGATTGTTTCTTTATTTAATGTTTTACATGTTCCTGATATCAGGAAGAACTTGGTTTCTAGTAGTGTTTTGAATAATTGTGGTTATAAACAAGTGATTGAATCTAATAAGTTTGTTTTATCTAAAAATGGTGTGTTTATTGGTATTGGTTATTTATGTAATCAAATGTTCAGACTTAATATTGTTCATGATAATATTGATTCTGCTTTTATTTCAACATCTAAACTTAATGATTCAAACCTATGGCATGCAAGACTTGGCCATGTACACTTTAAGAGGATGCAAGATATGTCTAAGGATGGATTAATTCCAGCCTTTGATATGAACACTGAAAAGTGTAAAACTTGCATGAGGACTAAAATTACTAAGAAACCATTTCAAAGTGTAAAACGTGAAACTGAAGTTTTGGAGCTGATTCATAGTGATCTATGTGATATTCATGCTACTCCCTCTTTAGGGAACAAGAAATACTTTGTGACTTTTATTGATGATGCTTCTAGGTTTTGTTATGTTTATTTATTACATACTAAGAATGAAGCATTAGATAAATTTAAAGTATTCAAAACTGAAGTTGAAGTGCAACAAGGGTCTCTAATCAAAAGATTAAGGACTGATAGGGGAGGTGAGTACATGGATACTCTGTATTTTCAGTCTGTTGGTATAATCCATGAAACGACTGCCCCTTACACTCCTCAGCAAAATGGTATTTCTGAAAGGAAGAACAGGGTGCTAAAGGAGATGGTTAATTCCATGTTGTCCTATTCAGGGCCGAGTCAAGGGTTCTGGGGTGAAGCTATGTTAACAGCTTGCTATTTATTAAATAGGGTTCCCAACAAAAGGAACAAAGTTACCCCTTATGAACTTTGGACTAAAAAGAAACCTAACCTTAATTATCTTAGGATATGGGGTTGTAGGGCTGTTGTAAGACTCCCTGATCCAAAGCAGAAAACTTTGGGTGAAAGAGGCATTGAATGCATCTTTGTTGGATATGCTGAGCATTCCAAGGCATATAGGTTTTATGTTATAGAACCTAATGAGTCTGTTTCAATTAATTCAATAATTGAATCAAGGGATGCGATCTTTGATGAGAACAGATTCTCATCTATCCCTAGACCAAGTCAAAGGATTCCAATTGGAACCAATGACAATGGTGGTTCAGAGGTTCCTACTGATGAGGTTCCTGCTGATGAGGTTGTGGAACAACAACCTGAACCTGAGCTCAGAAGGAGCAATAGGGTTTGGAATCCAAAGTCATTTGGACCTGAGTTTCAATTATACTTAATTGAAGGTACAAGGAGTGAGGTCTCTGACCAATACTCCTATTGCTTCATTGTGGAGGATGATCCCAAAACATTTGAAGAAGCAATGAAGTCCCAGGATGTTGCTTTCTGGAAAGAAGCAATTAATGATGAGATGGACTCCATCATGGGCAATAACACTTATGTGTTGACTGATCTACCACCTGGTTGCAAACCTTTAGGTAGCAAATGGATTTTCAAAAAGAAAATGAAGGTAGATGGAACTGTTGAAAAGTTCAAGGCAAGATTAGTTATTCAAGGCTTTAAACAAAAGTCAGGAATAGACTACTTTGATACTTATGCTCCAGTGGCACGTATCAGTACCATAAGATTGCTAATTGCTTTGGCATCAATTCACAATCTGATTATTCATCAGATGGATGTGAAGACAGCTTTCTTGAATGGTGATTTAGATGAGGAGGTTTACATGAACCAACCTCAGGGCTTCATCATGCCTGGCAATGAACACAAGGTGTGTAAACTGATTAAGTCTCTTTATGGACTAAAACAGGCACCTAAGCAATGGCATCAAAAGTTTGATGAAGTGGTTTTGTCTAATGGTTATTTACTTAATCAAGCTGACAAATGTGTATATAGCAAATTTGATGAATCTGGTAAAGGAGTCATCATTTGTCTATATGTTGATGACATGTTGATCTTTGGCACTGACCAAAATCAAGTTGATCTTACAAAAGAATTTTTGTCATCAAAGTTCTCCATGAAGGATATGGGGGAGGCAGATGTTATCCTTGGCATAAGGATTAAACATGAAAGTAACAAGATTTCTATTTCTCAGTCTCATTACATTGAGAAGGTGTTAAAGAAATTTAATTACTTTGATTGTACTCCAGTGAGTACTCCCATGGATACAAGTGAGAAGCTAATGCCTAATACTGGCAAAGCTGTATCTCAACTTGAGTATTCTAGGGTAATTGGCTGCTTGATGTATGCCATGACTTGTACAAGACCTGATATTGCTTTTGCTGTGGGTAAACTGAGCAGGTATACTAGTAATCCTAGTGCTCATCATTGGCAAGCAATTCAGAGGGTCTTTAAGTATTTGAAGAGAACTATGGATTATAGTCTCTCATATACTGGTTATCCTTCAGTATTAGAAGGATACACTGATGCAAGTTGGATCAGTAACACTGAAGACAATTCGTCTACTAGTGGCTGGGTATTCCTACTTGGTGGAGGTGCAATTTCTTGGGCATCCAAGAAACAAACTTGCATTACCAGTTCAACCATGGAATCTGAATTTGTGGCTTTAGCTGCTACTGGTAAAGAAGCTGAATGGTTGAAAAACTTGCTTCTTGAGATTCTATTGTGGTCTAAACCTATGGCACCTATTTCTATCCGTTGTGATAGTGCTGCTACATTGGCAAAGGCTTATAGCCAGATGTACAATGGGAAGTCTAGACACTTAGGTGTTAGGCATAGCATGATTCGTGAGCTTATCATGAATGGGGTGGTATCTATAGTGTTTGTTAAATCTCAACAAAACTTAGCTGATCACTTGACGAAGGGTTTGGCTAGAGACTTGGTTTTGAAGTCTGCTAAAGGGATGGGTTTAAGTCCAACTAGTCACTGAATGCAAGGATACCCAACTCCCTTCTAAGGAAACTTGGAAGCTGAGTTCAATGTGGAAAGCTGATCATTTGGTGGACTGAAGCACATGTATCACAAACATCCCAAGGTTGTGCTTGTTACCTGCTGAAAGGAGGATGAAGTCTTCACTTCTTAATGGTTAATTTTCTTTGAAAAAGTGCTAAGCAGGAGCATGAATTAAAGATGAACCACCTATGTAAATGTTGAAGTTTTGCCGCTTCAGGAAGCTTTGGACTTTTAGCTTTTACAACATTTATGAATTGGATATGGACACATGGCTTGTATAGTGTCAGGAGTATTTTAGTGTTTGAAAACTTGTGTGTATTTATCATCAGGTATTCAAATGGGTTGAAGGGTTCAATTCTTAGAACACCCTGATTCTCGAATATTTGAAAGTATATGTACTAATGTGGAAATTCAATCCTCAGGATATTTTCATTTATGCACTTGTTTTGGTTTGTGTTTGATTTTTCATGCAAAGGAAGAGAACTAAATTTGGGGAGGATTGTTGGTAAATTTAGTGCTCTTGAGGGATCTATTCACACCTGGTAATGGGTTTGGAGGTATGGAGTATACACCCATTTGGTCACTGAATCCTCTGACTCAAAGTGGTTATGTATTGATCAAGGTACTGCTTGATCAAGGTACTGCTAGTAGACTCTGCTGCTAGTGTTGTGAATCTGCTGCTAGCTGATTCTGCTGCTAGTTGATTCTGCTGCTGATAGTGTGATTCCACTGATGTATGATTCTACTAATAGTAGATTCAGCTGCTAGTGTATTTCCACTGATGTGTTAACGTTACCACTGCAAGGGTTATTGTTTCCACTGCAAGGGTTGTTGTTACCACTGCAAGGGTTGTTGTTACCACTGCTAGTGTTAACATTACCACTGCTAGTGATAATGTTTCCACTGATAACCACTGATCCTATAATTATGGAAATTATTATGATATAATTAATGGGCCGTTAATTATACATAATTCCATGGGCTAGGGTTTGAGTAAACTCTATTATAAATAGAGGTCATAACTGATTTGCATGGGAAAGAGAAGTATACAAACCCTAAAAACAAAATACGCATCTGGTTCTTGATTTGTGCCTAAAACAAGAACTTCACTTGGTCTTATCCCATAGAGATATTCGTGTAACCCAGGCATAGGGTCGAATAGTTTCTATTGGAAAGTGATACCACGATTTCAAGTGAATATCCGGTACCTTCATTGATTATCTTAACCCTAATCTGGAACTGTTTTGCAGCTATACAACCAACATCACACGTAGGGGTTCTTGTGATTGATTGGGCCCTTCAATTGCAGGGATCACAGGAATATCGGCATTGTTATCAGGTGTGCCTGATTGCCCTGATGGGGTATTATTATCTGTAATGACTTCCAAATGACCGGAAATGTCACCATTAATGCCAAAAGAAGTAAAAGATAAAGACCAGGACTGTTTGACCAAAAGTGGAACTACTCGCTCAAGGTGGATGTAGGATGAGATATCTTTTGATTTCTTAGAATCATAAGAATATCTAGGTGATTGAACGCTGAAGAATGAGCTGGAATGAGAAGTTGGAAGCTGATCACCAGTGCTGAGTAACTGTCTGAGCTTATTTCCTGGTACACTCAGCAGCATCGGCAAGTATATTGTGAAAACACCTACATATCAGTATTGAATTGATGATTGATAATACTTTAATCAAAATAGAGAAGGATTTTGGTTCTTGATACCTTGCATTGTCACGGACCTCGAGATCAGGAAAATACAATTTATATTATTGCAGATTACAAAAGTAAAGAATGTTGCAGTGAAAGCAAGAAATTGAAACATCGCGCTTAAACCCTTTATGTGAATGTCTCTTTTTATATCATATGTGTCAAGAAACAATTATATAAGATTATTGTGGTTGCATTATCATGAATATTTATGGAGTAAAAACAACCTAACAATATTGTTGACCATTATCATAGGAAATAATTTAACTATTAACAGGAAAGTCATCAGTAAAATACTAAAAGTTTCAGACATACCACAATCGAATCGGAGAAACTGAATACGTGACAAAGCTCCATCCGCGTCACCCTCCTTCAAGCATTCCTTCAACCAACCTATTCAAGCTATAAACACATGTGAGCCCTCATTCACCTTCCTCTTCGTGCTAGGAAACATTTTCAATCCTGCAAGTATCAAGTTCTACATTAAACCAACAGGTATGATTTAGGATAAAAAAAACTTTGAATCATCACTTTACCCCACTGAATAAAAAGTAGTGAGAAAAATACTCTTTTCTTCCTCATCAAATCCTTGTTAGCCGGACTTGAGTATATACAGAATCATGTTAATGTAATCCTACAGGAAAAAAAATTATTAAACAGATATAACAGTATTATGATCCAGAACTAGTAAAAAAGAAAAATCATGATGGAGTTTTCTTCATGGAGAGATTTATGATGATTAGGGTTTTTCTTTTCTGGAAAATATACGTCTCGTTTTTTTTAATAATGTATAGGATTATTATTGTATATGATTTTCCTAGATTATTACCTAATATTCGAATTGGGCCTAAAGGTGAAAAAATATTTGGTTGGACTTTATCAAATTTGAGTTGCAGATTTTATCATAAATATTGTGTTGCTCCAGTGGTTGACATGTTCATTTATGATTGGAGACCATCCCATGTTAGAACCATGCTAGCTCCATTTTTTGATTTCGAATTTTAAGTCAAAAATAATTATAAAAAACGAAATTAATTATAAAAATTGAATTTTAAGTCAAAAATAATTATAAAAAGCAAAATTAATTATACAATTGCTTATGTGGCTAACACTACTGATGACATGGCACTCGAAAAGTGATGACAAGGCATTGACCGTGCTTATTTGGCATTAAATGGTTAAACGTCTCCCGTTATATATATATATATATATATATATATATATATATATATATATATATATATATATATAGGGTAAGGTTCTAGAGAAAAGTCCACTTTGGTAGAAAAGTGAGAAAAAAAGTTATTAGGGGTTAATTTGAAATATCTCAAACTTCAGGGGTCTGTCTTGAAACATGCCCCCCCCCCCCCACCGCCGAAAAAAAAAAAAAATCCCGCCAAAAAAAAATTTTTTTTGGCCAAAAATTTTCCCGCCAAAAATTATAACCCAGATGCACCTTTTTTTTTTTAGTGCATCTCAGTTATAAAAATTAGTGCATTATAGTTATAACTGAGATGCACCAATTTTTATAACTGAGATGCACTAAAAAAAAAGGTGCATCTGGGTTATAAATTTTTGGCGGGAAAATTTTTGGCAAAAAAAAAAAAAAAAAAAAAAAAATTGGCCCAAAAAAAAAATTTTTTTGGCGGGAAAAAAAAAATTTTTTTTGGGGGGGGGGGGGGGGGTGGGGTGGGTAGGGTGCAAATTTACAAAAACTCCTTAAAGAATGAAGGAAAATACAATTAGGTCCCTGTAGTTTGGTGTGAAAAAAAGAAGGGGCTGATTTGTACACTTTTCTATCAAAGTGGACTTTTTTCATGAACCCACCTCTATATATATATATATATATATATATATATATATATATATATATATATAACTTTAAAAACTCATAATTACGTATATATCCTACTAAAACTCATAATTGCGTATATATCTTTCATAAATATTAAATATGACATATATACTCAATTAATTATTTTACATATATTTAAAACCAAAAGATATATCAAATTGTAATTAAAATATAGAATGTCCATAATACCCTTTCATATATTACCCTTGTTCGTCAGTTTCCATATCCTTATTGCTGTAATTGTGGACCTAAAAATACGTGGCATCATTCGGATGGCTGCAGACAAGAAACCACTTATTTTACAACCTATCAGGATCATGCCACACGTTTTTAGGTCCACAATTATATCCATATATCATTTCTCTTGATTATATCACCGATTATTACATCTCTCATGTTCTTATAATGTCAGTATGTTGTGAGAGAGAGAGTAAATTAATGAGTCTCATGTTTTACTCAATGATGACCCTATACTTTGATTTGTTTTAATCTCATTGGTGCAACATTAGAAAACATGAGATACAAACATAAGAGGATATCAATCCTTTGATAATTTCATTTGTTATGCAATTAGCACATACTGTAATCAATTTGCAGGCTGTACTAATGGATTAGACCATGCGCAGTTCAAAACCAAGATGGCATAACTTACACATTAACAGAAAAAAAAAAAAAAAAAAAAAAAAAAAAAAAAAAAAAAACCTTACACATGTTACATAGATGACATAACCCCTCAATTAAAACCAAAAAGAAAGGAGTCAATGTAATACTAAACAAACTAAAGCTGTAAAATCAAAGAAAACCCAAAACTTGTTTGAGTGGCATAATGAAGAAGAAGAAGAAACATAGCCTAAGAATGTTAAGAACATGGGTATAATGGATATTTATATTTAAAATATAATTATCAACTATATTTTGGATTTACATATATGTAAAATAATTAATTAGATATGTTTGTAATATTTAATGTATGTGAAGGATGTATATGTAATTATAAGTTTTAGTAAGATATATACGTATTTATGAGTCATTAGAGGGTATATATATATATATATATATATATATATATATATATATATATATATATATATATATAGAGAGAGAGAGAGAGAGAGAGAGAGAGAGAGATGGGATATTATGAGAAGGGGTCTTAAAATGAAAAGGCTAGGAAACCACCACAACCCGCCATGTGTCCCTAATTAGCCTTTCATTAAGATTAATACTTGCAGGGGTATTTTAGTCATTCTCATCCAACCTTATATAAACATTTTATTTTCATTCATCTTCATTTTTGCAACTCGATTTACACAGTTCCTCCCATCTTCTCCTTCGATCCTCCCCACCACCACCGCCACCGCCACTCACCTCCACCTTCCCCACCGTTCTCCACCGTACCTTCACCACCGGTAACCACCGTTCATCATTATCTAATAAGATTTGATTTCTTAATTCAAAATTTTATTCATCAGTTTAATTCAAAGTCAACGAATTAAACATCTATTTTTGAGATGCCGATTGATTCATCAAACTCTGCTAAATGTAGCTCTTCAAACACTAATTTATGTAAGCTCCTGATTCAAACACCTAATGTTTGGTTCATGTGTTTTTATTGATTTAAGTAGTTATATTCAAAGTTTTATTCAAATTCACATCATGTTTTCTTCTAAATCTAGAACAAAATGTAGAAAAATATAGATACAAAACATGCTTAAGAAAGTTGCAGACAATGTGTTTGATAAAATGTCTCACTAGACTTTATAACTGTGATGCACTAAATTTACATTTGTGATGCAGTTATTTTGAATGATGATGCAGTTGTATTAAATATTATGATGTAATAGGTTTTTATTTCTATCTGTGATGCAACAAGTTATGTGAATATATGAGTTTGTATGCTCAATTATTTGTGTGATGCACTTGTATTTGAACTAAGATGTAGTAGGTGTTCAATTTAAGTTAGTTATCTTCAATTTGATGTAATAGGTTATCAGATATGTTCAAAAGTGCTTGGATATGAATGTATATGATTGATGCACTAGATTATGAAATGTGATGCAGTAAGTGTCTAGTTGTTGGGTATATGGCTGAATTAAGTTACATTTAGGTTGTATTATGTGTTGAAATGTGTTTATCTCCGTGGTTTGTATAAATGACGCACCTTGTTTTAAACGGTGATGCATTAGTTACTTACTTTTTATGTACAAGGCTAAAATAGGCTACGCATAAGTTGTATTTTGTCACACCCCCAAAATAGGGTCCAGCGGAAGCATACATGTAGCTGGGGTGTAACTCAATCGGTATCACAACACGAGTACAAAAATGGTTTTCACTTTAATCATTTAGAATAAGATCGTTTAATCAAAAATGTTGAATTTACATCGTTAAAAGTAGTGCGGAAGTAGGCCCTTAAAATAGTTTAAAACGGTCCCCAAATGAATAATCAGAGTCTTCTATGACCATGCCATGCCCTGCCAAAACCTCCTGTAGCGTGCCATTGGTTATAACCTGAAAATACATGCTAAAGTGTCAACACAATGGTTGGTGAGTTCATAGAGTCTTGTGAAAAAGAATGTAATGCATATGTAAGAAGGTTTCCCAGCAAAGGCATCGTAAATCCACTCAGTTCTAAGTCCCGCCATAAGAGACTTGTAACCTGTGTGTTTACAACCCACTGCCAAATGTAATATGTTTACGTGAACAAAGGTAATACTTGCATCTAGATTCAAGATAAATGTAGCCATGGCGATGTCGCCATAAAAATGAATCTGACCATAAGCAAAACGCATAAAATGAATATTGATTGCACTAAGTTCAAGGCACCGAAAAGGTTTTCTAGCTATCTGTAGGAGGTTACGCTCCCAAGTAATTGTAGGTAAATCCATACTCAATGCAGGTAAATCCATACCCGTTGAAATTGTAGGTAATCAAACATACCCAATGCAGGTAAATCTATACCCGTTGAAATTGTAGGTAATCAAACATACCCAATGCAGGTAAATCTATACCCGTTGAAATTGTAGGTAATCAAACATACCCAATGCAGGTAAATCTATACCCGTTGAAATTGTAGGTAATCAAACATACCCAATGCAGGTAAATCTATACCCGTTGAAATTGTAGCTACCGGTCCTTAACTTAGGCAATCTTAGGAAATCGGTAAATAGTTTAACTTTATGCACTCATGTCCATGAGTAAATAGCAAGTGAATTGTTTTGTACTCGGATAATCAAACAAGTATTTAGATAAAGCTGAAATTGTTTGAGTAATCAACCATGTAAAGCAAGTAATGCGTTTAAGTAAAACGAGCATGTATTCTCCCCCAAAGAGTTTGCAAAACAATTTAAAAGAGTAGGGGCTATGACTCACCTTAACTGATGAAACTGTGATGAAATGAAATGAACACCAATGAACAATTATCTGCCGCAACCCAATATGATGGTACCATGAACATGTAATGAGCTGAAAAACAAGGCGCGCACACTAGCCGCAACCTAATATGAATGATGAACGATCTACTTTAGATCATGAAATGATGTTATGAATGTCCATGCACATGTTTCCTATACCACTCGATAATTTGGAAAATAACGTATATCGTCGAAAAATACGTTTTTGACGTCTCGTTAAGTTAATAACCACTTTCCATGTACATATGTTGAAACGGTAATCCACAATCCTCGTTTGATGTTCTATCGGCAAATATAGTGTTTTCGACGAAAAATGATACTTTTCATAACTTGGAAATATGACCAAAATGGTCTCGCAAAACTAGTCGCGAATTAGTGAATATTGAGTGTTAGGAAAGAAACTCAGTAGTTTTAGGAAGCTTGTCACCATATCTAAAAAGTAATAGAACTGAAGTTTGTCCATACGGGTCTCGATCATAAAGATAAATAGCCATGAAGTGAGGTATTTGGGCTGTTTCGGCTGATTCTGGGCAGTTTTCGGGAAAGTTTGGTAGGCCATAAGTTATTCGTTATAAATCATTTCGACAAACAGTTGGATGTTTTGAAAACTAGGCTGGGTGAACTAACATTTTGTCAATGATGTAAATTTTCCAGAACTGATTGTATCACTAAGATAAATGGCTCTCAACATGGTGTATCACAAAAACTGTTTTTCTATACTTAGTAATATTTTGCTAAAAAGCTGATGGAAATAAATAGAGTTTCGTCGATTTTGAAACGTGTATATCTTGGTCGTTATAAGCTTGTTTTCTACGTTCTTTATATCCCCGGAATCGTATTAACCTATACTAATATATTTTTGAAAGCTCGGATCCTCTAGGTTACGTCTAATGCCTCTTTTTGTCCATTGAAAATCGTGGGACAGCAAGCTAAATTTTCAGAAAATAGTTTTCGTCGTTAAACTTGTAAAAATCATAACTCCTTCGTTATAAACTCGTTTTAATCCGTTCTTTCGACCAAAGCTTCGTTTTTGAAAGTATTTTCTAAAAATTTTGCCAAAGTTTCCTTGGTGTTTACTGATTTTCCAGATTTTTACAAAACGGGACAGCATGTCTAAAATAGGTTCCAAATCAAGTTTTCAAGGTTTAAAACTAATTTCTAACATCACCAAACCTCTTGTAATCACCACAAAGCTATACTAATCCTACCATACACCTTCTTAGGGTGCCATGGACTCCTAACCAAGTTTTTATAGCAAGGGAATTCATAAATAAGAAGTTAGGGTTTGTATGTTCCATTTTTGACAAAATAAATGGTGGTATAGCTAGTTGTACATGGTTTTTAGCATGATATTCATGAAATACATGTAAATATAAGATGATCCATGAAAAAATAAAGTTGATAACTTACTTGATAAAATGAGATGATTAGATGATGATTATGCTTGTTGTTCTTGTGTTTTTGTTGCAAGATTCTTAACTAGAATCATGAAATGAACAACTTTGATGCTTTAACTTTTGAAAAACCTTCACTTGATCATGAAATGGATATTGGGTCGTGGTTATGGTGAAAGGGATGAAGAGAATGAGTTTTTGATCCAAAAAAATAAAATGTGTAGTGTTTAAAGTGTTTAGGCTAGATATTTTTCTAGGAAATGGCAATTTGGTAAATATTTAATCAATGTCAAGTAACTTGTGATGGGGAGGGGCGGCACATGCTGAATTTAGGAAGAGGATGTAGAAAATTTGAGTATTATCTAGTCCACGGAGTCGGTTTTGGTTCCGTTAATCGCAAACCGTAAACTGTTAAGTCGCGAAACGTAATTCCGGGTATCGTAAAAATATGAAATATGAAATAATGACTAAACTTGTCAAAATGAAGTTATAAAAATGTTAAAATTATGTTGGGTACAAATATTGAGTGATCGGGTGATTATTGTTTAGTTTTCACGAAAACCGTCGTAATATTCATACGCGTACGTTATAAATAAAATAATTTTCCAAAATACTGGGTAACTGAATGTTATAACTTTTATGATGTTAAAATGGATATAAAAATATGTCGGGACCATTGTGGGAATATTTAGATATATTCGTCGTGTATAAACCGGGTGTTAACGTTTACTATAAATACTTATACGTAAAAACGTTAAATGTACTGAATATAGAAATTTGAAAATCCTGAGAGTGGTATAACATGAAAATGCTGTTATGATGATATGCAGACTATCTCCAGTCCGTATGCAGTGTTCTTAACACTAATGAAATGAATTCGCACCTAAACCAATCCGGTTACGCGAATTTGAATACCCGTAAACTAAATTTACGATGAAATGAGTAATGCAAGTGAATAGTGAAAACTTTTCCGGAAATGAATAGTGTTCGGTGAATAGTAAATTTCCCAAAAGTTTCTCAGAATATCAAACTGACCTCGAAAATGATGAATAGTGTTTTGATGAATAGTGATTTATGAATAGTAAAAAGTCGAAGTTTCGGAAAATGACCTGAAATGGTAAATGACGCGAAATGGTGAGTTGTGACATTCTTCCCCTCTAAAAGGAACTTCGTCCCGAAGTTCAGTTTATGTTGGTCTCTGAAGTGGTATTGGTGAAAAGTGATGATATATTCGAGAATTCCAGCGAACTCTCACGATAGGAATTCGACTTTGCTTCAACTGTTCGACCTTACATTCCATGATTTCTATTGGTTCTCCTACAAGGTTTATATTTGACTTTGGGTTGGATTCCTTTCCAAATGGAATTATGAGTGACAATTCTAAAAAGCTGATAATACGTGGTTGTGTAATCCTGTTGCTGTTGTTCTCTAACAAGGCTCAAGTCTGACTGCCACTAGGCCTACTCTGTTTGAAATATTACATGGTCCAGTGTATATCTCGGGTTTAACTTTCCAAGTTTTCTGAATGATATCATGCCTTTCCTAGGCAGAACTTTCAACATAACTCTACCACAAACTTGAAATCCTAAGGGTTTACACCTTATCGAACTTGTAACTGATTCTTGATTTTGTAGGAAGTTCCTGGTTATTTCATGAATACTTACTGGACTAATGAGCTGGGCTTTTCTAAATTTCAAGCCGTCATTGGAGGTTGGCACTTCGACCATAGAGTGCCTCATAAAAGTATTTCTTACAACATATATGTCTTGTATAACTGTAGTTTGGAGAAAAATACATTTGAAAGTGAAAATATTAAGAGGATAAAATAGTCAAGTATGTATGTCTGCACAAAGGCATAGGTGTCTAACATGTTTGGATAAAGTCTATTGATGAGGACATGTTCAATCTATAGTCTCTGTTAAGAGGTTGGATTTATCTCTATGGTGTTGCTTAGTGAGCACTCGTTATTGAAAATAATCCTGTAATTCAGTCAAGCCAATACTTTCTAGATGGTGGAATTTTGGTGACCAGGCCAATGATAGGGGTTCGAATAGTTTGATGATATCCTGGGAATTCTGTTGAGTTTTGAACGGTCTTAATGTACCGAGAGATTCTCCTTATAGATGGTATGGAAAGTCTTTCCTAGGGAGGTCATTGATAATATCCACTTATCAATATAGGGAGTAGTGTGCGATGAGTGGCATAGGAATCCATAAAGTGTCAGCTAATTCTATATATATATGGGGATGGGGAAAGGTAATGATAGTGATGGTGAGAAGGGAAGAGACTGTGACAACTGCGACAAAATGAGATTGTGATAAAAGAAAATACCGTGATGTAAGTGTATCATGCATAGACGTGAATGTTCATGAAATGAAATGATCAATTGACATACTTCCAAGCGGCGGTTCATGAGGTGATGAAAAGTATGAATGTTCTGACAATGAGGGTATACTCACACATGCATGAATGAAACATTTGGAAAATGAGTTGAGAATTTATTACAGACAGAATTTTATTATAACCATTCTCAGTGTTGCAAAATTCATTTCTGAGTCAGACATAGGTGGTCAGCCTATATCTCACTATCCCGGGTTGAATATAGATGACCAGTCTATATTCCACCGAGGTTCCATGAATTTTGAAATACTCAGCTCAGTCATACTAAGACTATGTCCTTCACAAATACTCAAAATGTTCTGAAAGAGTAATGCAGGTGACCAAACTCGAGGTCAAATGATGAAACTATGCAAGAAAAACATAATGCGGTGACATATATGATACGTGAACATGCTTATATGAAAGACAATTATAGTAAACAACTATAATAAATGAATATAATATATATCAGATAATGAGACACAAATCTCATCACCTATGTCAGCAACTAACCACAAATGAGGCTTCAGCTTGGCAGGCAGGCATGTGACGGTCATAGGGTTAAGTTTTCTTGAAAGTAGCTATAGTCTAGGTTTTAAAAACACTTAGTTCGCTATAGCCATAGCTCTGATACCAATCTGTCACACCCCCAAAATAGGGTCCAGCGGAAGCATACATGTAGCTGGGGTGTAACTCAATCGGTATCACAACACGAGTACAAAAATGGTTTTCACTTTAATCATTTAGAATAAGATCGTTTAATCAAAAATGTTGAATTTACATCGTTAAAAGTAGTGCGGAAGTAGGCCCTTAAAATAGTTTAAAACGGTCCCCAAATGAATAATCAGAGTCTTCTATGACCATGCCATGCCCTGCCAAAACCTCCTGTAGCGTGCCATTGGTTATAACCTGAAAATACATGCTAAAGTGTCAACACAATGGTTGGTGAGTTCATAGAGTCTTGTGAAAAAGAATGTAATGCATATGTAAGAAGGTTTCCCAGCAAAGGCATCGTAAATCCACTCAGTTCCAAGTCCCGCCATAAGAGACTTGTAACCTGTGTGTTTACAACCCACTGCCAAATGTAATATGTTTACGTGAACAAAGGTAATACTTGCATCTAGATTCAAGATAAATGTAGCCATGGCGATGTCGCCATAAAAATGAATCTGACCATAAGCAAAACGCATAAAATGAATATTGATTGCACTAAGTTCAAGGCACCGAAAAGGTTTTCTAGCTATCTGTAGGAGGTTACGCTCCCAAGTAATTGTAGGTAAATCCATACTCAATGCAGGTAAATCCATACCCGTTGAAATTGTAGGTAATCAAACATACCCAATGCAGGTAAATCTATACCCGTTGAAATTGTAGGTAATCAAACATACCCAATGCAGGTAAATCTATACCCGTTGAAATTGTAGGTAATCAAACATACCCAATGCAGGTAAATCTATACCCGTTGAAATTGTAGGTAATCAAACATACCCAATGCAGGTAAATCTATACCCGTTGAAATTGTAGCTACCGGTCCTTAACTTAGGCAATCTTAGGAAATCGGTAAATAGTTTAACTTTATGCACTCATGTCCATGAGTAAATAGCAAGTGAATTGTTTTGTACTCGGATAATCAAACAAGTATTTAGATAAAGCTGAAATTGTTTGAGTAATCAACCATGTAAAGCAAGTAATGCGTTTAAGTAAAACGAGCATGTATTCTCCCCCAAAGAGTTTGCAAAACAATTTAAAAGAGTAGGGGCTATGACTCACCTTAACTGATGAAACTGTGATGAAATGAAATGAACACCAATGAACAATTATCTGCCGCAACCCAATATGATGGTACCATGAACATGTAATGAGCTGAAAAACAAGGCGCGCACACTAGCCGCAACCTAATATGAATGATGAACGATCTACTTTAGATCATGAAATGATGTTATGAATGTCCATGCACATGTTTCCTATACCACTCGATAATTTGGAAAATAACGTATATCGTCGAAAAATACGTTTTTGACGTCTCGTTAAGTTAATAACCACTTTCCATGTACATATGTTGAAACGGTAATCCACAATCCTCGTTTGATGTTCTATCGGCAAATATAGTGTTTTCGACGAAAAATGATACTTTTCATAACTTGGAAATATGACCAAAATGGTCTCGCAAAACTAGTCGCGAATTAGTGAATATTGAGTGTTAGGAAAGAAACTCAGTAGTTTTAGGAAGCTTGTCACCATATCTAAAAAGTAATAGAACTGAAGTTTGTCCATACGGGTCTCGATCATAAAGATAAATAGCCATGAAGTGAGGTATTTGGGCTGTTTCGGCTGATTCTGGGCAGTTTTCGGGAAAGTTTGGTAGGCCATAAGTTATTCGTTATAAATCATTTCGACAAACAGTTGGATGTTTTGAAAACTAGGCTGGGTGAACTAACATTTTGTCAATGATGTAAATTTTCCAGAACTGATTGTATCACTAAGATAAATGGCTCTCAACATGGTGTATCACAAAAACTGTTTTTCTATACTTAGTAATATTTTGCTAAAAAGCTGATGGAAATAAATAGAGTTTCGTCGATTTTGAAACGTGTATATCTTGGTCGTTATAAGCTTGTTTTCTACGTTCTTTATATCCCCGGAATCGTATTAACCTATACTAATATATTTTTGAAAGCTCGGATCCTCTAGGTTACGTCTAATGCCTCTTTTTGTCCATTGAAAATCGTGGGACAGCAAGCTAAATTTTCAGAAAATAGTTTTCGTCGTTAAACTTGTAAAAATCATAACTCCTTCGTTATAAACTCGTTTTAATCCGTTCTTTCGACCAAAGCTTCGTTTTTGAAAGTATTTTCTAAAAATTTTGCCAAAGTTTCCTTGGTGTTTACTGATTTTCCAGATTTTTACAAAACGGGACAGCATGTCTAAAATAGGTTCCAAATCAAGTTTTCAAGGTTTAAAACTAATTTCTAACATCACCAAACCTCTTGTAATCACCACAAAGCTATACTAATCCTACCATACACCTTCTTAGGGTGCCATGGACTCCTAACCAAGTTTTTATAGCAAGGGAATTCATAAATAAGAAGTTAGGGTTTGTATGTTCCATTTTTGACAAAATAAATGGTGGTATAGCTAGTTGTACATGGTTTTTAGCATGATATTCATGAAATACATGTAAATATAAGATGATCCATGAAAAAATAAAGTTGATAACTTACTTGATAAAATGAGATGATTAGATGATGATTATGCTTGTTGTTCTTGTGTTTTTGTTGCAAGATTCTTAACTAGAATCATGAAATGAACAACTTTGATGCTTTAACTTTTGAAAAACCTTCACTTGATCATGAAATGGATATTGGGTCGTGGTTATGGTGAAAGGGATGAAGAGAATGAGTTTTTGATCCAAAAAAATAAAATGTGTAGTGTTTAAAGTGTTTAGGCTAGATATTTTTCTAGGAAATGGCAATTTGGTAAATATTTAATCAATGTCAAGTAACTTGTGATGGGGAGGGGCGGCACATGCTGAATTTAGGAAGAGGATGTAGAAAATTTGAGTATTATCTAGTCCACGGAGTCGGTTTTGGTTCCGTTAATCGCAAACCGTAAACTGTTAAGTCGCGAAACGTAATTCCGGGTATCGTAAAAATATGAAATATGAAATAATGACTAAACTTGTCAAAATGAAGTTATAAAAATGTTAAAATTATGTTGGGTACAAATATTGAGTGATCGGGTGATTATTGTTTAGTTTTCACGAAAACCGTCGTAATATTCATACGCGTACGTTATAAATAAAATAATTTTCCAAAATACTGGGTAACTGAATGTTATAACTTTTATGATGTTAAAATGGATATAAAAATATGTCGGGACCATTGTGGGAATATTTAGATATATTCGTCGTGTATAAACCGGGTGTTAACGTTTACTATAAATACTTATACGTAAAAACGTTAAATGTACTGAATATAGAAATTTGAAAATCCTGAGAGTGGTATAACATGAAAATGCTGTTATGATGATATGCAGACTATCTCCAGTCCGTATGCAGTGTTCTTAACACTAATGAAATGAATTCGCACCTAAACCAATCCGGTTACGCGAATTTGAATACCCGTAAACTAAATTTACGATGAAATGAGTAATGCAAGTGAATAGTGAAAACTTTTCCGGAAATGAATAGTATTCGGTGAATAGTAAATTTCCCAAAAGTTTCTCAGAATATCAAACTGACCTCGAAAATGATGAATAGTGTTTTGATGAATAGTGATTTATGAATAGTAAAAAGTCGAAGTTTCGGAAAATGACCTGAAATGGTAAATGACGCGAAATGGTGAGTTGTGACATATTTAATGTGAAAATGTGTTTGTATGAATTGTTGTGTGAACGATGCACCTAATTTTGAATTGTAATGCAGTAATTGCTCAGTTATCCCGTATGAAGTTGAATATGATATATGTAGGTTGTATTATGTGTAAAAATGTGTTTGTATACTTTGTTGTATGAAATATGCACCTGCTTTTGCTCACTTATCACGTATGAGGTTGAATTAGGATACATGTAAGTTTATTATGTGCGTAACTATGTTTGTATGCTTTGTTGTATGAAAGATGCACCTGGTTTATGCAATACTTGCTCAGTTTATGTTGTACTTTCTCACGTGTCACGTATGAGGTTGAATAGGATACATGTAGCTGTGATATATGCATAAATGTCTTGTATGCTTTGTTATATGAATGATGCACCTGATTTTGAAATATGATGTAGTGATTATTCACGTTTCGCGTATGTTTTTTACTGTTTTTTAAGTTTAGTAGTTTTTTCATTATGATGCAGTAGATATAAAACTGCGATGCAGTAAAATTATCAGTTTGTTATTGTATCAGATTTCTTGTAGTGTACTTATTGAATTTTGATGACTAGTTATAATCGCTACTAGAAAAATGGCTATCCTTGACTCCAAATGCGAGTCAAGAAGAGGTCTTATGACGCGCAAATGCGAGTCAAGGAAGGACTAGTCATAAATCTTCATGACTCGCATTTGTGGGTCATCCCTGTATGACGCGCACTTATGATCCACGTTTTATGACTCTTTTTTGCGAGTCATAACCTATTTTTTTTTTAAATTAATTTTTTTCAGTTCCTAATTTTCTATTAAATGACAATTAAAAACCTGATAATACAAAATTAGAAACACAAATATCAAAATAACGCATTTCATATATATATATATATATATATATATATATATATATATATATATATATATATATATATATATATATATATATATATATATATATATCAAACCAATGAGGTTAATTAATTCACGATAAGTCACAAGTTAATTAACGACAAAAATTACATATCGATATGCCTAGATTTTATATAGATCAAATCTGTCTCAACACATCGGACCACTTTGCAGATGTCATTTGACTCTTTTTGGCGGAGACCGGTACCCGATAACCTAATGTTTGTTGATTCAGAAGCGGAATATTCATCATCACACGTGTTTCCTCGTTGCCCATCCTAAATTTAAAAGAAAAAAGTAGTAAAACAGGATAATCAGAAGAAGAAAAAAAAAACAAGTTTTTATAACATCTCTCCAAATTTTTGTAGTTTATTATAAATGATCATAAACTTTGCATCCCGCCAAAATACATTAAACTTATAACATACCCATTGGGTTGAAGTTTGATCATTTCTAACGAGATTTAATGCAAAACGACATTCCGAACAACTTTCGTGTTTTAACGGAAGGCCGATTCGGACCAGAAAAGGCTCAAAACCCCGTTTAAAAACTGCATCAGCTCACTTTTTATAAAACAAGTGCTGTCATTTTAAAAGAAAAAATGTAGAACTAATTTTTAATCAAAATCACCCTCATTTTCGCACTTTCACACCCCAATTCCTCGCGGTAGACTAAAAATGTTGTTTCTGACAACTTTCGTGTTTCGACCGAAGGCCCAAACGGGCCAGAAAATAACGTAAATGCCCTTATTCAGATTTGACAGCAAATAAATTTTATACAAGTGCTGTTTGGAAATTTATAATTTTTCTAAATTTCAAATGACCGCCAAACGTTCGTTATTAAGAGTTAGAATTTTATATCAAAACGTTCATATTAACATCCTCTATCATATTCAAAAGACAAAAATCAGTTTCAAAAATTTCAACCTAGGCAAAACAAGCCTTAACTTTCTGGTCTAAAATGGGTAGCTTTAAACCCCTTCAAACTTCAATTTTCGCAATATACAACATCACCATAAGCTCTAACTAGCCTAATCCCATTGACTAATCATCCCAACTTTGTTCAATCATATAAAGCGAAAATCAATACAAAGGAATAGAGTGGAGTACAGATCAAAATCGTACCAGATTTCCTTGAGATTCACCCATCGAGTCCATTAACTACACCAAAAAGATGCCAAGTACAAAATCAGAACGTATGAAACCCCTTGTGAAAAGGGTTAATTACTAAATAACCAAATGTCATATGAGTCCGATTTTATAGCGCACTTCAAAAAATTTACCACCATGACAAATGAGTAATCTACCACCAAAAGTGGTCGTTTCTATAGGAATATTGCCGAATTGGTTTTGACCATCATCATTTTTATTCAAATTGAAAAGCAGCTAATAGTATGTTTCTTTCTATAGTAGCTAACCCAATAGAATAACACTAGATGTGAAGATGAAAGTTCTATTTACCTGCAAAGCTTTATACACGCAAGCTTTTGGACCACCGGAAAAAGCTGCAAAGACAACCGGGCATGGCCTTATTTTTAGTTCCTTTATTTACAAAATAACATAAATCAGTTATTTAAATATATATTTAACAAATACATCATCAACAAAATTGAGAAACAGAAATTTTCTAACTGATAAAAAAAGAAGGAAATTTCAGTAGCCAAAACACATTTTTTTCTGATTGAAAGTCATGGAACGAACCTTAACAAGCTCATTTTGAATGTCTTGTGCTAACATTTTGGCTTTATCAGGGAAGAACCTGCAAATCTCTTCATGTCAATGCATAAAAGCAAATGTAAACAGCAATAATAAAGTATTTTTACGATGGTAAGAACCAATATAGACTAGTTTCTTTTATTGATTATTGACCATCATTGTTAATTACAAGGTGGATAATTGTACTAATTTCAACTAAATTTTAGATCAATATCAGAATTATGAAGCTAGTACATAATTGACAGCCTACCAACCATAATGTTCTATCCAAAGTGCCACACGCAATATATTACTTCATCCACCCCCAAAAGCAAATTGATTTCTTTCCATATAAATAGCAAGAATTTTAGCAACTTTTAAGCAAAAATGACCTACTTGCAACATGTGCGATCCAAAGTACCACACGCAAAGTTATTCCATCAACCTAAAACAGCAATTTCTTCCTATACTAATAGCTCATTTTTAGCAATTTCTTCCTATACTAATATATTTATCTAAAATGTTTTTAATCTATGCATATAAACGGTTTTTAAATCAAAAAGAGAAATGAAACGAGTTTAACAATTAGACATACCACAAGACGAGAGGGAGAAAAAGATTAAAAGGCGAGATGGATGTGACGGCTGTGTCGGTGGTGGTGGCGGCTTCACCACACGAACAAACAAATCCCTAGATGCAAACCCTCGCTCCAAACCTGATGAAAACGAACCCTTGGAGTCTCCCTCTTGATCGGTGGCAAACGGCGGTGTGAAAAGGGGTAACCGGAAGTAGATAGAGGTGATGGCGCGTGCACCTCATAAATAAATTCGCAAGGGTGATATAAGGGTTGGTGTGGTGGTGTTTTGTTGATATGGATGGTGGTGACCGGAGCAGCGGCGGCGGCTGCCGGATCTTGGAGAGGTGAGAGAGATATAGTTTTAGGTTTAGGGTAAAAAAAAATGAAGACAAGGGATTGAGAGGTTAGAGAGATATAGTTTTGTGGTCCGTGTTTTTTAAAAAATTTGAGATATGACACGAATTTTATGACACACAAAAATGTCTGTCGTCTAGCCTTCAGATTTTATAATTTATGAATGTTTTTTTATGACTTACAATTTTGCGCGTCATTATATTGTGTGCGTCATAAAATGCGAGTCAAGGATAGACCTTTTTCTAGTAGTGAATAATATGATTCAGTAATTGTAAGTGTGTGATTTAATAGATATAAGAGTAGAATAGATAAGCCTTTGGAACAAAAAGTGAATGAAAATGATAAGATATGAAACAAGCTAAAATAAAGATAACACAATGATTAACTAGCATAAAGTAGAGATAATTTTGAACTACAATACAATAATATCTCAGTGTTTATGAAATATATTTTGTATCTTCTCATTTTAAATTATTTACTGCATTTTTGTTCCGACATTTCCAAAGATGAATGGGAAAGTTGTCATTAGTTTTATACTCAGTGTCAAAGATCATGATAAGGTTACAATCAA
The DNA here is from genome assembly GCA_030686995.1 of Artemisia argyi. Lineage (NCBI taxonomy): Eukaryota > Viridiplantae > Streptophyta > Magnoliopsida > Asterales > Asteraceae > Artemisia > Artemisia argyi. Next base: position 154,258,502 of record CM060685.1, read on the forward strand.
CAATCCAGGTGAGACTACTACTAAAGGATCTGGATGCTTTTCAAGGTTTAAGACGAAATTTGAAGTAACTGGTGTAGAACTATCGAAGAGAAGGGTTTTTTCGATATGTGGAGAGAAAAGAGACCACAATTCCAGGATTTGTACACAATTATTGCATGCATCAAAGAAATTAAAAAAAAAAAAAAAAAAAAAAAAAAAAAAAAAAAGGTCAAAGAGAGTTGGTTTAAGATAATTTACACGCCGAAAATGAACAGTCTTTTCAATTTTTTTGTCATTTTTTTACAAATAAAACAGTGATTTGATTGTAAAGAAAGACTATTTTTAGTATCGTTTTTGAGTTCATCATTATGCATTAGATATATAAATTGTGGTTGTAATGCAGTAGATTTATACACTTTGATGCAGTATATTTATACATTATGATGCAGTAGCTTATAAAACTTTGATGCAATAGCTTTTAACGCTTTGATGCCGTAAACTTATTACACTGTGATGCAATAACTAAAAAGTGAATTTACTCACCATATGTTTCCATATGTATTCAATAACAAATAGAGATTGAATTTACTTACCACCATTCCATTTTTCATATGTATTTATTTTTTTTCTTTTCTTTTTTCCTTTTTTTTTTTATTTTTTTATTTTTTTTTTTATTTTTTTTTTTTTAAGAAATCCTCTGTAATGACTATATAGATGTTCAACAATTGCTTACAAGACATATTTCTTCTCATTTTAAATTTTTGTTATTTTGTTTAGTGTATTATGATGCAGTAATACTATCTCTGTATAACATTTTTTGTTTTGTGTATTGTGATGCAGTATAATATACAAAGTGATGCAGTATGATATACAAAGTAATGCAGTAGAATAACAAAGTGATGCAGTAGAGTATAATGACAGACTAATGCACTAAAGTGTTATTGTGATGTATCAGTATGATACATCAATGTGATATATACATAGTGATGCAATAATACTATCTATGTATAGTACTTTGTATAGTGTATTGTGATGCACTAGAATTTACACCATTGTTTCGAAATAACATTAAAATTCCTCTTGAATGACAACAATTCAAATCTCTCTCATTAATACTTGAATTCTTTCGTATCTTAGGTTGATCTTCATATCTTGGCCCCAACAATTGCATCAATTTTTTTCCGAATGATATTTGAATATGTTTTACAAAATGATCTATAAACCAAATATCGTCTTCTTAGATCTCCTTTTGATCGGATTTTTCTTTGGTGTTTCAATGAGTTGCAATCTTTCAACGATCGAAATTTGACCAAATCCTTGCATATTCAGTTCATCAGTTTGCTTTAAAAGTTGGCACTGATGAGGCGAAATTTGTTACGCTTTTAGGGGGTCATTTAAGCCCTAAATTGTGTTTTTATGATCAAATACTACCTCAAATCGTTCCTTTTGTCATTTTAGGTACTTTGGAGAAGAATTCTGGAAAACGAAGCATTTTGGACGTTTTTGGAGCATAAAAGTGAAGAAAACGACAAAGTCAATAATCCAAGCTGGAAATAGTACCTGACGACGTCAAGAGTCACAAGGTGACGCCGTCACATGTTGATAAAGAGGTGGATATTTGTTTTACACTTGACGCGCCAGAAAAGAATTTGGAGATTTACACGTGACGGCGTCACGTTATAAAATGCCAAGGTCGTCATGTAGTATGATAAAGAGAGACGCCCAGAGTGAAGTTGAACCAGACGGCGTCATGTATTATGATGCAGTAATACTATCTCTGTATAACATTTTTTGTTTTGTGTATTGTGATGCAGTATAATATACAAAGTGATGCAGTATGATATACAAAGTAATGCAGTAGAATAACAAAGTGATGCAGTAGAGTATAATGACAGACTAATGCACTAAAGTGTTATTGTGATGTATCAGTATGATACATCAATGTGATATATACATAGTGATGCAATAATACTATCTATGTATAGTACTTTGTATAGTGTATTGTGATGCACTAGAATTTACACCATTGTTTCGAAATAACATTAAAATTCCTCTTGAATGACAACAATTCAAATCTCTCTCATTAATACTTGAATTCTTTCGTATCTTAGGTTGATCTTCATATCTTGGCCCCAACAATTGCATCAATTTTTTTCCGAATGATATTTGAATATGTTTTACAAAATGACCTATAAACCAAATATCGTCTTCTTAGATCTCCTTTTGATCGGATTTTTCTTTGGTGTTTCAATGAGTTGCAATCTTTCAACGATCGAAATTTGACCAAATCCTTGCATATTCAGTTCATCAGTTTGCTTTAAAAGTTGGCACTGATGTGGCGAAATTTGTTACGCTTTTAGGGGGTCATTTAAGCCCTAAATTGTGTTTTTATGATCAAATACTACCTCAAATCGTTCCTTTTGTCATTTTAGGTACTTTGGAGAAGAATTCTGGAAAACGAAGCATTTTGGACGTTTTTGGAGCATAAAAGTGAAGAAAACGACAAAGTCAATAATCCAAGCTGGAAATAGTACCTGACGACGTCAAGAGTCACAAGGTGACGCCGTCACATGTTGATAAAGAGGTGGATATTTGTTTTACACTTGACGCGCCAGAAAAGAATTTGGAGATTTACACGTGACGGCGTCACGTTATAAAATGCCAAGGTCGTCATGTAGTATGATAAAGAGAGACGCCCAGAGTGAAGTTGAACCAGACGGCGTCATGTATTATGATGCAGTAATACTATCTCTGTATAACATTTTTTGTTTTGTGTATTGTGATGCAGTATAATATACAAAGTGATGCAGTATGATATACAAAGTAATGCAGTAGAATAACAAAGTGATGCAGTAGAGTATAATGACAGACTAATGCACTAAAGTGTTATTGTGATGTATCAGTATGATACATCAATGTGATATATACATAGTGATGCAATAATACTATCTATGTATAGTACTTTGTATAGTGTATTGTGATGCACTAGAATTTACACCATTGTTTCGAAATAACATTAAAATTCCTCTTGAATGACAACAATTCAAATCTCTCTCATTAATACTTGAATTCTTTCGTATCTTAGGTTGATCTTCATATCTTGGCCCCAACAATTGCATCAATTTTTTTCCGAATGATATTTGAATATGTTTTACAAAATGATCTATAAACCAAATATCGTCTTCTTAGATCTCCTTTTGATCGGATTTTTTTTTGGTGTTTCAATGAGTTGCAATCTTTCAACGATCGAAATTTGACCAAATCCTTGCATATTCAGTTCATCAGTTTGCTTTAAAAGTTGGCACTGATGAGGCGAAATTTGTTACGCTTTTAGGGGGTCATTTAAGCCCTAAATTGTGTTTTTATGATCAAATACTACCTCAAATCGTTCCTTTTGTCATTTTAGGTACTTTGGAGAAGAATTCTGGAAAACGAAGCATTTTGGACGTTTTTGGAGCATAAAAGTGAAGAAAACGACAAAGTCAATAATCCAAGCTGGAAATAGTACCTGACGACGTCAAGAGTCACAAGGTGACGCCGTCACATGTTGATAAAGAGGTGGATATTTGTTTTACACTTGACGCGCCAGAAAAGAATTTGGAGATTTACACGTGACGGCGTCACGTTATAAAATGCCAAGGTCGTCATGTAGTATGATAAAGAGAGACGCCCAGAGTGAAGTTGAACCAGACGGCGTCATGTATTATGATGCAGTAATACTATCTCTGTATAACATTTTTTGTTTTGTGTATTGTGATGCAGTATAATATACAAAGTGATGCAGTATGATATACAAAGTAATGCAGTAGAATAACAAAGTGATGCAGTAGAGTATAATGACAGACTAATGCACTAAAGTGTTATTGTGATGTATCAGTATGATACATCAATGTGATATATACATAGTGATGCAATAATACTATCTATGTATAGTACTTTGTATAGTGTATTGTGATGCACTAGAATTTACACCATTGTTTCGAAATAACATTAAAATTCCTCTTGAATGACAACAATTCAAATCTCTCTCATTAATACTTGAATTCTTTCGTATCTTAGGTTGATCTTCATATCTTGGCCCCAACAATTGCATCAATTTTTTTCCGAATGATATTTGAATATGTTTTACAAAATGATCTATAAACCAAATATCGTCTTCTTAGATCTCCTTTTGATCGGATTTTTCTTTGGTGTTTCAATGAGTTGCAATCTTTCAACGATCGAAATTTGACCAAATCCTTGCATATTCAGTTCATCAGTTTGCTTTAAAAGTTGGCACTGATGAGGCGAAATTTGTTACGCTTTTAGGGGGTCATTTAAGCCCTAAATTGTGTTTTTATGATCAAATACTACCTCAAATCGTTCCTTTTGTCATTTTAGGTACTTTGGAGAAGAATTCTGGAAAACGAAGCATTTTGGACGTTTTTGGAGCATAAAAGTGAAGAAAACGACAAAGTCAATAATCCAAGCTGGAAATAGTACCTGACGACGTCAAGAGTCACAAGGTGACGCCGTCACATGTTGATAAAGAGGTGGATATTTGTTTTACACTTGATGCGCCAGAAAAGAATTTGGAGATTTACACGTGACGGCGTCACGTTATAAAATGCCAAGGTCGTCATGTATTATGATAAAGAGAGACGCCCAGAGTGAAGTTGAACCAGACGGCGTCAGAAGTAGATCTAAGCAATCTGAGGAGTATTTTGGTGGCGACTTGACGGCATCACGTCCCAAAAGGTGATGCCGTCAGCTATGTAAATCTATATATAGTTTTGGATTTTTCATTCATTAAGAGAGGAACTTTTGTGCTAAAACCCTAAGTCGAATTTCAGACCTTTTACAAGGGTTTCATACCCTTGTTTTATCCATGTTTAATTGAAGATAAGTTATACTTTAATCATTTAATATGTCTATGTGTTGTTTGATTATTTCTTATTCTTGTCTTTCTATTAACATGCTAGCTTAGGTTTATTTGTGTTTACTTAGATCTAATGAAATCTAGTTATTGATTATTGATTGTTAGTTTGTCATTGATTATTGTGGGTGATTGATTTTAGCGTTAGACTTAAGAAAACTGGCTAATCTCCTATACGGTAACTTGCTTGAACGTCTTAAGAAACGTAATTGGATTTGTACTACGGTTTTATTTGTTGTATTAAATGCATAAGTAACTATTAATGAGGCCATGATAGGATACTAAACGTGTCGTCATAGGAAGAGATAGAAGCTTATAGAGTTGGGGAAGATTGTATACGGCCCCACGAATGGTATTAAGGAATGCAACCCTTCATCCACGCAATTGTGACAAATCAACTAATCAATAAAAGATAGACAGGGAGTAGTGAAATCTAAGTAAATACACTTTTCTCCATATAAGAAGTTCCTACCACTTTATTTTCTTGTTATTTTATTTTATTGTTTAAGTAGCTATTTGGGTTAGCTGGCTAGCAACTAATTCCGCCCACTCTTTCAATACCCGAGATATTTTACTTGCTTTCCATAAAATATAAAAATACAAAAAGAATTATCCCTCACCTTTAGACCTAGTTAGATTAGTTTCAATTATAACGAACACTATTCCCTGTGGAGAATGATTAATCCCCATACTTGCCACTCACTATACTACATTGGTCAGGTACACTGCCTAGTGGGGATTGCAAGCTTCTCAAGATCCCTTGAGAAGTAAAACCTTTTACAAGGCCTTATCTAGACTAATATCATACATACAAGAACTTAGTGCATCACTTCATTTCAACTACTGCATCAATCAATTAAAAACACATACAAACACTTTTCCCCAATCAAAACACTACATGTCTGACTTAATCTAGACTTATATCCCACATACAGATTTTAGTGCATCACTTCATTACAACTACTGCATTATACCATTAAACACACACACACACACACACACACACACACACTAACACTTTTCCATACTTAAAACACTATGCGCCTGACTTTATCTACACTTATATCCTACATACAAGAACTTACTACATCACTTCATTACAACTACTGTATCAATCAATCAAACACACACACAAACACTTTTCCACAATCAAAACACTACACGTTTGATCTAATCTAGACTTATATCCCGCATACAAGAACTTAGTGCACTACTTCATTAAAACTACTGCATCTATCAATCAAATACACTTAAATAAACTTATCGACATTTAAAACACAATGCGCGCTACCTAATCGAAAAATATTTGCCACAAAACATAACCTACTGCATTACTTATTTACAATAACTGCATCAAGCATTCAATTACACTCACATAAACTTTTTGACATCTAAAACACACCGCACGTTACCTAATCACACAATATTTGCCACAATATATAAGCTATTGCATCACTTCTTTTCAACTACTGCATCAATATTTAGATAAACCTACTGCATCAACTTTATATAAAGCTACTACATCAATATTCAAAATAAACCTACTGCATCAGTTGCATCATACATTCAAATAAATATACTGCATTAGACTTTAAATAAACCTACTGCATCAGTATTTAAACTGCATTAACAAGTAACTACTGCATTACCAATATACAAAAACTGCATTAACTTACAAATACTGCACTTGATTATCTATTAAAAAAACATAATTTATCAAAATAAATTTTATAAAATAATGAATAAACAATTTTATGGTTTCATGATGAACTTAAAAGAAGTAAATGATGCACTTGAAGATCTGATGATGTGGTGACTGGTTGTAATTGGTGGTGCGGTGGTGATTGGTGGTGTGGTGGTGACTGGTGGTGCGGTGTTGACTGGTGGTGTAGTGTTGGTGTTGACTAGTGGTGCGGTAGTGACTGGTGGTTCGGTGGTGATTGGTGGCGACGGAGAGAAATGTGTGTGAAATTAGGGTTAGAAATGAAAGGGGATCAGATACTAACGCCTCAGGTTTCTATTACTAACTCTTTGCCCCTTATGTTTCTATTATTTACAAAAATGACACTCCGCCTTTTTGATCTTGCAAATTAAATTCAATGGTTGAGATCGCTTCTCATTTTAATGGGCTTCTCATTGTATCCCTACCCTATATATATATATATATATATATATATATATATATATATATATATATATATATATATATATATATATATATATATATATATATATATATATATATATATATATATATATAGGGATCAGGCACGATTTTGGATTTTAGTGTGGATGTACGGACGAATCTCAGTCCTCCATATAGTCAACCATCTGAAAAAGGCGGAGTGGCAAAATCGTAAATATCCCGTCTTTTTTTTAAAACGTTAATATCACAGTAGTTTTTTTTCTTGAAAAAAATTCAAAAAAATCTAAAAAAATTGAAAAAGAAAAAGGATAACAAATAATTAAGAATCGCTGAAAAAAATTTCAAAAAAAATCGTTTTCAACGTTAAAAGTATTGTGATATTAGAGTTTAATTTTGACTTTTTTACAAAAGTCAAGATCAGATCTTGACAAAGTCAAGATCTGATATTGACTTTCGTAAAAAAATCAAAATCAGATTTTCATATCACATAAACCTTTTTTTTAATAAAAATTTTAATATCATAATAACTTTTTTGATAGGGAAAATGATAAAAAAAAAAAAAATACATTGAACTTGACATTTTTTACCATTGTATGCTGCCAACTATTTTTTTTCATTGTAACACAAAACTTTTGATTTTTTGTCATTGTATGTATTATTTCCACCATGTCGCTGCCAGCGTGTCTATTTGTGACACGTAAGATGCCAACGTGTCGAGGTGTATTTTTTTTATACAAGCCCCTTTTATACCCCACATCCCACAACCACACAATTCCTCATATCTCGCTATCACCCCCTTTTACCCTACAAATTCTTGTTTAGAATACCACAAATTCATTGTCGATTACAGTGCTATTTCTTAAATTGATGTGGGCAAAAGGTAACTTACTGTATATTCTCTTGGTCCCCTACACTAATTTATTATTTTATTTGTGTTTTTATATGCATGGTGTTTAGGGTTTTAATTATTTAATGTATATTTATTATTTTTATCATTTTTTCGTTACAGAATGGCTATTCTTCCCGATGACTACCTCGTTGATGTACATTTTGATGGGGTGTTATACTTCTCACCATTAAGGTATGAAAACGGTGTTGTTTATCACTTGAGGGTCAAAAAAGATAAGATGTTTGACTATGATAGTTTGCGTAAGTATTTAGAAGAGTAGCTTGAAACAACTTTTTATGCCATGTTTTTTAAGTTACCAGAGTATGAGTTAGAAGTTGGACAGAAAACAATTGGATGTGATGTCGAATTGGAATCAATGTATGGATTTGCTGAAACTTATGGGAAAGTAATAATGTATTTGGCACACATTCCTCAAAAGTTGGAGGATTATTACATTCCCAACTTGTGTTTTGATGATTCTTGTGATGATGCCACATCTAAACTTAGGATTAATGGGATTAGGGAAAAGGATGCTAGCAATATGTCATGGGATGAACTAATTGGATGGGCAGAGGAAGAAGCACAACACCTACATTCACCACTTAAGCCTAGAAGAGCTAGGAGAGAACATGTCACTAAAACACAAGTAACTGATGAAATAGTCATTGGTCATTCTGATGCACCACAAGTTAACGATGAAACACAAGTTAATGATGCACCACAAGTTAATGATGTGTGGAAAACTAGAAGGGGGTTGAATAGTTTTACGTCTTTTTAATTCGTTATAAAAGATAGTTTTAGTGTTTTCTTAGTTTTTAAAATTTAGATTCGATAATATATGATCTCAAGTCTTGCACAATATAAACAACTATTAATAAGTAAGATATAGCAATGATAAGTAAAGAAATAAATAAGAGATGGAAAGATCGAACCGCGAGACAAGAGATTTATAGTGGTTCGGCTACAAGGACACCTTCCTTGCCCTACTCCACTCCCCGAGCACCTAACTCGAGAGTTTTTCTTCACTATATCAACAAGCTCCCTTATGGCGGAGAAAACCTTACACACCAATTTACACACCACAACTTCTTCACAACTAAATCACAACTTCTACACAATTTCTTCACACCAATCTACTTCACAACTAACTACTCCACGCCTATCTTCTTCACAACTAACAACTTCACACCTAGCTTCTTCACTACAATCTAATTCCTAACTTTTCTTCTTCACACCAAACAACTAACTAATCACATAATCAATATACCTAGCACAACTATCTACAATCAAATATTCACAACAATCTTCACAAAGAATTATGTAAATAATCTTGATGATTCACCAACAACTTGGATGTGGAGGTCACAACAAGTTGTAATACTTCTTGTCTTAGGGGATAGAAGTATTCTTCTCTTGCACTTGAGAGGATGATGTTTGAATCACTTTGAAACAAAGAATTATGTATTTATGATCAAAGGATTAAGAGAATAGAAATGTGGATCTAGAACAGAAAGTTTAGGAGTGCAAAAGGTGAGAAAATTCTGTGGGATGAACCATTATTTATAGCAAGAAAATTTATTGTTCTGGAGCGTGGCCGGTCCCCTTAATGATTAAGGGGGCCGCCCCTTCAGAACGTTGGATTTTCTTGTCTTCTAGTGGGGAAAAATTTTCTGGATAAAATTTGCCATTTTTGGTTGGAAATTTGAAATCATATATTTATAATGAATTAAACATATTCTTTTAATTCCAAAAGTAATTTTGTAAAAGATATAGAATGTTTAATACATTTTATAAAAATTCTAGTGATTAGAAAAATTTCCTTTGATCATGAAATGCAATAAACACTTTGTTTATTCATACCTTAAGTGATATGGATGCAAAGATAAATATTAAGCACTAAAAACTTGTTTATGTCATAAGTTTTAGATTAATGAGTTTATGCTTTGTAATTATCAAAACATAGAGATATTGTTAATATGCTAACAATGTTTTTAGACATTATTTATGTCAACACGATGAAACACAAGTTAATGATGCACCAGAAGTTAATGTTGATGAAGTGGTTGCTGAGCATTCTGATGCACAAGTTAATAAGGTAGTAGATAAGGGTAAGGGTATAATGATTGATGAAGGTAAAGTACCGAAAAGAAAGTTGGTGGTTAGAAAGGCTAAGGGTATTGTGATTCAAGAAAACGTCAACCCAAGTGTTATGGATCATGTGTCTAGTGACAGTGAAAGTGAATTAGAAGAAATAAGGAAATACTCAATGGATAATGATTCTAGTGATAATGACAGTGAATACTCAGATAAGTCTGTAGATTACTTATCAGAAGGTGAAGTTGAGTTAATTGAACTTAGGAAGAGAAAATCTATTGCAAAAGGGTCCCCCAAGACTTCTGAGTAGAGAGTATGTTCTGATAATGATGGGTGTGAGAGCAGTTGTAGACAGAACAGAAGTTATGATGATGGTGATAGTGCAACAATCATGGAAAATGAGGAATTCATGGAAGATTTGATGAGGAACTTGAGGCAAGATGATGCTGATCTTACAGATCCATTTAAAATAGTGGAAGCAAAGCTGGACAAGTATCCTATTCATGACGTGGATATGCACTGGAGAATGAGGAAACCAAAGGTAATGTGTTTTAGTACTTAATGTTTGAAACCTTAATGATTATGCACTCTATCATTCATTCTAAGTAACAAATTTCCTTGATTTCAGGTTGGTGAAAAGTATGTTAATGTCGATCAATTGAGGGAATGCCTAACCTTTTATTCTTTGGCAAATGGATTTTCTCTATGGTATGCCAGAAGTTCAAAAATGCAGATAAGAGCTAGGTGTGGGTTAAGGCCAGAGAGGGTCAAGGATCCAGAAAAGGGGAAGACAAGTAAGTGGAAAAGGTACCCTAGTCAGAAGAAAGGTGAAGGCAATAAATGTCCATGGAGGTGTTATGGAAAACAAATGACAGGTTAGAAATCATTTCAAGTAATTTCTCTTGAAGATAACCATACTTGCACTAGAGATTTTAAGTTTGAAACTTTAGTGAGCTACAAGTGGATTGCAAAACAATTTGGCAGTAAGATTAGGATGAATCCAGAAATTAAGTTACATGAAATTGCAGAATTAGTAATGAAAAAATATAAGTGCATTGTAAGTCCAAATCAATGTAGGTTTGCAAAAAGATTGGCGTTGAATGAAGGGCAAGCAACTATTGGACTGATTGTAGTGAGATGTCTAGGGTATTGCCTCCTAAAGTTAAGAAGATGCATGGTAGGCCACATAAGAAAAGAATTAGAGCCCCTTATGAAAACAACTATAACCCAAACAGAGTGCCTAAGACTGGTGTGATAATGACTTGTCAAAATTGTTTGCAACAAGGACATAATAAAAAAGGTTGTAAGAATCCAACAGTTGTGAAAACCACCGAAACCCCCAGCTAAGAAAGGTAGACCTAAGAAAGATAAATCAGTAGGTGATAAGGATCCTATGGTACCACAATCCATTCATGTTCCAGGTTATGAACCAATTCCACCAGTAGTACCACCAATTGCAACTGATGCTGGTCCTAGTCAAAGATCACATACAACTGCTTCACAATCAGATGTGTTACCAGGTAAGAAAGGTAGACCTAAGAAAAAGGTAAATGTTGTTAACAGTCTAAGGCAAAGAGGGACAGTGCAAAAGGGATCAATTAATAGGGGAAGGGGTAGGTTTTTTCTAGTTCAAGGTTGGGAAGAGTTTGGTATTGGTGAAACAGATAACATGTCAGATCCAATTGTTGAACCTACTCAGACTCAAAATGAAGCTGGACGGCTAGACCTTCTCAGACTTCTACTTATGTGAATCATGAAGCACCTACTCAGTCATCACAGACACCATCAGCTACAATGGCACAACAATCAGCTCCCATGCCACAACCACAACCTCCCATGCCACAAGCACCAGTTCCAAGAGGAAGGGGAATCTTTGTGAGACCAAGACAAAGAAGTGAAAGAATCCTCAAGAAGAAACTTGCAAAGAATCAACCAGGAATTGGTTGCTCAAGTTCCAATCCTCACAATTTAGGATGAAATGAATTATCAATCTGTCCACTTCTTTTGTATCTATATGTTGTGGACTTAAACAATTAGTAGTTGTGCATGCAATTAATGTTGGAACTATGTGCACTTCTTTTATACTTATATGTTGTGCACTTAGATGTAATCTTGTATTTGGGTGACTGTCATACCCAATTAGCAACTAAAAACTAGTAAGTGATGCAGTTTGGTGTCACTTTGATGCCCAGTTTTGTACATGTATAGGCATTAGTATGTATTGACAGTCTTCCTTTTGGAAATGAATTTGGTATGTTTTTACATGTTTCCTTATGCATCTGAATTTGGTATGAGTTTGATGTCACTTTTACATGTTTCTTATGCATCTGAGTTTGTTATGAGTTTTTGATGTCACTTTTACATGTTTCTTATGCATCTAAGTTTGATGTCACTTTAAAGAAACATTGTAAACACAAAATAAACTTAAACCATTGCATCGAATACTACAATGCTACATATTATAGTTGTAGGATGTTACATATAATTTACCAAAACACATCCTACTAAAACAACACAACCTACCCACAGCTTAGATCCTAGTTGCAAGAACAAAACCCAACACAAGAACAAAGACACTTATGACAACCAAGGCTTTGTCATACACTCCAACTTTTGACCTTATCACATTCAATTCTTTCTTCATCTGACCCATTTCCAAACTTGAACCTTCACTGTAGTTTCTTTTAATGAGCATGTTCTTCAGCTTCTTGTTTTCTTCATGCATGTTGAAAAAGAGATATCTGTAGTAATCACTTGGTAGCTCGGGATCTAAAAACCCATAAAAGTTACACTTTTCATGTTCATTATATCACAAACACAAGAAAAATCAACATGTAACCAAACTAAAATAAAACCAATCTATTACAACAAAAATACGAAAAGGAGAATCCTTACATATATCGGGCAAGCCTTGAATCTTCTTCCCGGGTTATCAAGTGTCCAAGCAACTTGTTCTTCGACAGGCAAAGGAGGCTTACAATTACAATGAGTAGCATTCCAAGCATCTTGCAAGGTCATACGATTGGATCTTGAAAAAGATGATCTAGAATAAGATGATGAAGATCTCATAATTGGTTTTGTGTGGATAGGGTGAAAAGGGAATTTGGGTTTTTGGTGAGGAATTGTGTGGTTGTGGGATGTGGGGTATAAAAGGGGCTGAAAAAAAAATAAAAAAATAAAAAACTCGACACGCTGGCATCTTACGTGTCACAAATAGACACGCTGGCAGCGACAGGGTGGAAAAAATACATATAATGACAAAAAATCAAAAGTTTTGTGTTAAAATGAATAAAAAAAAATATTTGGTAGCATACAATGGTAAAAGTGTCAAGTTCAATATATATATATATATATATATATATATATATATATATATATATATTTTTTTTTTTTTTATCATTTTCCCTTTTTGATATCATAGAATATTTTTTTAATATCACGGTTCATTTTTACATGTAAAAAAAATTAGTATCACGGTTGATTTTATAATATCACCGTTTTATAAATATCACCGTATCATAATATTGTTAATATCCCCGTAATTATCATGCTTTTTAATATCAAAGTTAAATTTTTTAAATTTGAACGTAACTTTTCTTAATATCGTAATAAAAAAAACAGTGATATTAAGTTTTTTTTACTAATATCAAAGTAAATTTTTAACTAAATATCGTTAGTATCATAGTAGGACTCATAAATATCCTTAATATCACGGTACCACTCATAATCACAAAACAAAAAAGTTCGCAGAAAAATCTGAAAAAAAAAAAAAAAAAAAAAAAAAAAAAAAAAAAAAAAAAAAAAAGTAAAGAAGACAATAATAGTAAGGAGCACTTAAAAGGAAAAAAATTAAAAAAAATCATTTACATGGTCAATTGATTGATTGAAGGTTGCGTTGGATTTTGAGTTTTTTACAAAAAGTCAAGATCAGATCTGGAATGAGCAACCCAGATCTGTCCGCACATCCGCACTAAAAAAAAAAGATCTGCACCTGATCCTTAGTGTGTGTGTATATATATATATATATATATATATATATATATATATATATATATATATATATACTTAAACGGTTTAACGGATTGATATGTTTAATACTTACCCAATTCAAACACGACTCGTTTATTAAGCGGGTTTGACGAGTTTATCTATTTTTGACCCAAACCTTTTTATTCTCAACCCAAATTTGTTTAACTTCACATCGGGTTTGTGTCATTTATCATGTAGTGACGAGAATTGACGCCCCAAGTTTTTTCTATAATAAAAAACAAACAAAGCGTGAAAATTCATTTCTTAGATGTGATTTTATAAACTTTATACATTTTGTCAAACGTGGTGTGATAATGGATGCCATCAAAGGAATCTTATTTACACGACTATAGGACTATAGGTGTCTTTCTATTGTTTCATTATATATGAAAAAAACTGACGAGAACAATAAAATTACATTAACTTGCACCACAAATATTTTTATGCTACTCATTTTCGTCTTTAACAAGTAGTTGACTTGTAAAACCATTCTAAAATCTTCCATAAAAACTGAACAAAAAAGTTATTTTTAATGTGAGCTCCTTTTATCAAAATAATTTAAGCTTCTATAATTTCTCGTAATCTCGTGAGCTATATAGACTTGTAAAGTACATCGAGCCATTAAACAATAAAATATATAATCCATTGTTTGTGAACGTCACACATTCTTGTTAGAGTTAATTACGTAAATGGTCCTGTGGGTTGTCGGATATTACGGGTTTAATCCCTATACTTTTTTTGTGGATCTTTTCCTATTGTTTTGACCCGTTACGGGTTTGGTCACTTGAACTTTTTTTTTTGACCGTCAAAGATGGTTGAAATGACACTAATACCCTCGTATGTTTAAGAGTACGGTCCCCGTGATTTGCCTCGTATCACAGATTTAGTCCATAAAAGGGGTTTTCTTTTTCTTTTTCTTTTTCTTTTTCTTTTTCGTTTTTTTTCAAACTTTTTTTTATCCAAATTTTTTAAAAATGTTTTGACTGTTTTTTAAAACTTTTTTGGCAGATTTTTTAAAAATACTTTTTGACAGAGTTTTTTTTTTTATAAAAAAAACTGCGTAAAAAAATCCATCAAAAATTTCAGTCAATTTTAACTAACTTTTCTAAAAAGAAATTTAAATATATAAAAGTTTTTGACAGAATATTTTTTAAAAATTTTGAATATTTTTGACATAATTTTTTTTAGATTTTTTGGAAAATTTTAAATTACCTCTGTCTATAACACTTCAAAGAGAAAATAATAATCTGACTAAATTTTTTAACAGAAATTTAACAAAAGTTCTGTAAAAGTTTTTCTTGTCAAGAATATATTGTTTTTTTTTTAAATCGTCATAAATTATTCAAAAAAAGTTCAAAACGATTTTAAAAAAAATTGTCAAAAAAGTTTTAAATTCTGTAAAAAATTGTTTAAAAAATTCAGACCATTTAAAAAAATATATATTAATTGTATAGTTAAATAAATAATAAAAAATTAATTATATAATCATATAAATAATAATAATAAAAAATAGCTACTAAATATGTAATACCCAACAAACCAGAAGGACCATACAGTTAGAGGGTATTTATGTCATTTCATTCATCTAAACATCCACTTTGACGGTCAAACTAACAGAAAAGTGGTAAAGGGACCAAACCCGTAACAGGGCAAAACCATAAGGGGAAGATCCGCAAAAAAAGTTTAGAGACTAAATCTGTAAAACTTCACAAACCACAAGGACCATTCATGTAATTAACTCTTATTTTCAGGTGAAATGTGATATTGTGATATGTATAACATTAAAAAACAAACATGATTTACCATAAGAATACTTTGAACTTTACATTTTGGCCACCACATGTAAATGTAAACTACCATGTTAATCTGAAATAATTTTTTTTGGTGAATTATGTATTTTAGTTTATTATGTTATTTTTTGAAAATAAATTTACAGATATAAAGAATTTCGTATAGTTTGTGCCCATTCGGGCTCGAACCTGTTTGGCCCGTTGCCTGTTCGGGCTTAAATATTTGTATAATGTGCTTTATTATTTGTATTAGTGACATTTAATGTAGAAATTGTATTTAATTTTGTTGTACAACATGCTTGATAATTTCTATTTCTTATGTAAGAGGTGTTTTAATAACTGTATTAATTGTATTTATTGACCAGTTAATTAATTGACTACATTAAATAGCATTAATATAGTGTTTATTTTTTTAATATGTGCATTAAAGTGGTATACACTATGCTTAAAGTGGTGTACACTATGCTTTTTATCTTGTACATCTGAAAATTACGTGCATTAAAGTGTTATACATTATGCTTCTTTTCTTATAAATCTTAAAATTTGGAGAGAGAGTCATCCCCTCTATAGATATAAGAAACGTAAGACAGAGAATGTACCACTAATAAAATTTCACATAAAGATAAGAAACGTACGAAGGAAATTTTTGGTGTGGTTGAAGTGAATTATTAGTTCACATCCCTATTTTGACGATTTCAATTACCTAAAGATAATTCAACTTTGCGACTAGTTAAGTCTTCAACTTGTAGCGTGTAGGTGTCGTCATTCATTAGGAAAAAATGGCTAGTATTCAATTCAGATGTAGACATAAATAGTTGTTCTGTGATGGCTTGATATTGAGATTATTTATTGATTATGAAATTGACTTTCAAGCTAATGTAGATAAAAGACAAAAATACGTATACATATTGTATTTTTTGGTATAGGGGATAATTATCTTTATTCTATTGATTTTTGTATAACTTGTGAAAAAAGTGTAAGCACACAGCTAAAAGTCGTTGATAATTTACCTTAAAAATTTATAAAATACCATAACATAAAAAAGGTAATCGCATGAAATGTATCACACTTTACGCGAATCATATTTCAAGGTCCTTATACTTTGTGGGTAGAGTAGGGCTGAGCAAACGGACCGGATGGACCGGACCGACCGACAAAACCGACCGGACCGAGATCGACCGGACCGGACCGACCACATTCGGTCCGGTCCTCGGTCTAAGCTTTTTGCCAAATTCGGTCCTCGGTCCGGTCGGTCCGGTCCGGACCGACCAAAAACCCGAAAAAACTTGCCTAATTGGACCGGACCGACCGAAGACCGACCGGACCGGACCGGACCGAGACCGGACCGACCATATTCGGTCCGGTCTCGGTCTATGGTTTTTCTGGTTCTCGGTCCTCGGTCCGGTCCGGTCTTGGTCGGTCCGGTCCGGTTTTCGCCCGATGCTCAGCCCTAGGGTAGAGTGTAAACGAGTTAAGCTTTTGTCAAGTAACTCGAACTCGTTCGAGCCAAACTTTATCGAGCCTCGAGCTCAAGCTCAAGCACAAAAATGAGTTTAAAATGTTTTTCGAGCTTTGAGTAATATATAAGTTTTTTAAATATATTATGTATATTTTAAGGGGCCTATATTTAAATACATTAAGTGTAAGTACTTATTGTCAAGTTTTTTTAGCCGAACTCAAGCCAAGTTTAAATAGTATATTATGTATTCATTTTTGTTGGTTTAAATATATCATTACAAAGAAATCGAGCTTTTTGAGCCGAGCTCGAGCCTTATTCAAACTTTCTTGGGATGAGCTCGAGCTTTCCTCATGAAGGCTCGTTGAGCTATCGAATTAAGCTCGAGCTGAATATAATATTTTCGAATCAAATCGAGCCCTGTCACTCGGTTTGACTCGTTTACACCCTACTTGTGGCTTCTGACTTTTTAGATACAACATTTTTTTTTTCAATTTAATGAATCAATATTTATTTTTGTGCGATGTAATATTTTTTTTTTAATTTCCAAAAAAATGTTACCTCGATTATTTTTTTTAAGTGAAGTGGTTAATTAATGTGATATATCATTCTAGTTGACTGTTTAAAATTAATTTCGGCCAAAATTACAAAACTCATCGAAAACCAAAAAAAAAAAAATTACATTGTAAAAATAAGAAAAACAGAATAGTTTATAATTTAAATCGAGAAAAAAGATTAAAAATGATCTACGGCGTATAATGATTTGTTTTGCAATTTGTTCAATTAAAAAACATCACGTGGACTCTATTTGTTATTCTATAGGGTGCATATGAAACATATTCATAAG
This sequence comes from Artemisia argyi, assembly GCA_030686995.1. Lineage (NCBI taxonomy): Eukaryota > Viridiplantae > Streptophyta > Magnoliopsida > Asterales > Asteraceae > Artemisia > Artemisia argyi. Next base: position 154,276,647 of record CM060685.1, read on the forward strand.
TACAGGGGGGTTCCCTAAAAATAATCCGTTCATATAACATAAAGGCGGGAAAGTACCTGTACATAAAGAAAACAGAAAATTGGCGGGAAACTGATCTTTAAAAAAACAGAGCCAAACAGTTAATCAGAAACAGAGTCCTCCAACGGCATACTTTCTTCGCCGATTGTACACGTGATCAGAACCGTAACTGTGTCGATGCTGGTCGTAACAACACGCTCATTCGTAGGACTTCTTCGGTGACAATCTGGTGTCGTCAACTAGACGGCGGTGGTGATGGAGGTTGTGTAGACGATTATACGAGCGGTAACTTATAGTCGTTAATTTGGAAGGCGCATAAGGTGTTTGTAAAAATGTCCCTGACAGAACAAGAGGACGGTCTCACGGTCATGGTATAAATTTGATTAAATTCTGGATCGTAAGAAAACTTCTAAGTGATAAAAATATAATAATGTTACGTATATATTCGACCCGAGCTTCCATTTTAAATCAATTGCTAGACAGACACATGACATAAAGAAGAAGAATGCGGAAGTAGGAATTTAAATCGCCCAAGGAATACAAGATTTACATGGTTCAGTGAAAAAGTAATGTGCCAATGGCGCACTGGCGGTTAAAGGGTAATTAGTTTCAGAGATGTTAAGGACTGGAAAAAGCTGGGTTCAAGATTTCCATGTTCCCATGTCTAATGGTCTTTGATTAACCAAACTTATATGATGTTCCCATGTTAAAGGGTAATTAGTTTCAGACACGTACCTTTTTCAACAAGTACGTGTTCTTTTTCTTTGTATTAGACTTGAAGATAACATATTTAGATAAAAGTTCTAGTTTTGAGGTGGGTTTATGAGCATTAAGCCATTAATGATGTTCCACTAGGCTTGCAGATAACTCTTCAATTAAGAACAGTTTCGAGGAAGGTTTTGGAGCATCATTGACTAAAGAGTGCTTCAATTTCCTATTATCGGCATGAATTGCTAAAACCAAATATCTATGATACGAGTAGTATATTGCTAATAATTTATGAGTATGGTTTCATTTTTGTTTACTTTGTGTTAATGGTACGGTCCGAATTTTGACAGACTAAATCAGCAATATCCATATATCACTACTCTCCTTTACTGAAAATTGGTGTGATGCACAATAAGATGTGATTACACCTAGTAGTGATCAAATTTAATTGTTGAACTCTGTTACGAAACCACCCAACTAGTTTAATTAACAACCTTATGAGGGATTACTATGCTTTTAAATTATTAATCCAGTAAGGTCATATAATTTTTATCTCCAATGTTATGCAAAAGCCAAATGAGAATTATTTTTCTAATAAAACGTGGGGACATTTTTGTTGTCCAACTTTACTTGGCTTGCCTACCATATGTGAATTTTATATGGAGTTAAGTGACTAGTCTACTTGTTTTAGAGAACTTTTCCTACATTATGGAATTATTTATTCGGTCTAAGAAATTATATTAATCTTCACTAAATTATTACTTGTGGGCTATTGATATAGAAAGAACACCTTAATTTTGCTCATATTTCAGGAAGGGTGAAAAGATGTTTCTTACAGTCGTTTGCGTACAAGAAATGTTAAAAATGATTACACGGTCACTGAGAGGAGACGTAAGAACTCTAAAACCTGCATTATTGGTGTTAGAATGGACGATGTTCCCATTTGATCCATGTATGACTAGTATTTGTAGCATAAAATAGGCAATTAACCATTTTGTTTCATATTTATGCATTAATGGAATCCTGTTTGGTGTTTTTCTAATCCCTTTATGGTATCTATGATGCCCGATTGATAGGGGTTTCTCGCTAGCCATCTGAAAGTGTTTCATCTATAAACCCGAACCAATAAAGTGGTCTTTTGACTCTTAAACGAAAATGCATCTTTCGTGCACACTATACAAAAGGACAGAGTTAAATATTTTTACCCATCTTATGCAATGACTTGACATCATGATGGTGAAACATTATTCAAGCAAAAACACCATGTCAAGTTCTTGAATAATTTTGGCCAAATATATATAGCTATGTTTAGCTGTATTGTTTCATATGTTCCTATAAAAGCTATAACTTGAGAAAAGGTGTCCATTGATTGGCTTTCATATAATAGAAAATATACATAATGCATCTTTATGGGCTTTTTTTTCTCCCTTTTATCACACATGTATGGTTGTAGGTAAAGATCTTATCACAATCAATCACCCTAGAGAGAGCACTAGCATTTAAACCTAATTCACATGCTTCCCACATAGTCAAAACATTAAAAATAGGACATCTCTCTCCCTTTAACTCTATGATAAGATTACAATAACCTTCACTTTCATTATAAGATTACAACGTAGTGGTTAAGATGAACTATATTCAACTAGATGAAATTTTAGAAGTCAAAAGTCTTGAAAACCCACAAGAGATTATCACGACCGCTAACTCGCTAAGATAACCAAAAGCTCAACATAAGGAAAACATCCAAATCTGTCAAACTACTAAAAAGACAAGTGAATTGTTTTTACTTAACATTAACTTTTTCTTTCAACAGTGAGAATCGAGACATGTCTTGCACTAATTTGGACCGAACAATCACGAAAAAGGGTTTTCCTACAAAAAATTGGTTCTGAGGCAAAGTTAGAAGAGAACCACACACATGATAGGCAAATAACTTATAGAAGATGAGTAAATAAAGTAGGTTCACATGCCAATCATAGAAAAACAACATTAGCATAACAACTCCACAATATTTAGGCATAACCTAAAACTACTATAATACAAAAAGCAAACAACTAAAAGGCATCATAACTTCTAAAGGTAACACCAAAGCTATTAAATCCTACCTATACACTCAACTTAATATAAAAAATGAAACGACTAGTAAGGATCGACGGTCCTAACCAAGCCTAATTCCCAAAGGCATCTACGAATTATTCTAAAAAGATTAAACGGGTCTAACTCATAACCTGGACTGGTTCTTTTCTGCACTAAGAATTCACAAAGATAACTCAAAGCTATTTTGCATTTCTAATCTTTCTATATTACAATCTTTTGTCAGCACATACAAAAAAAACCCAACCATATGACTAAAAAGAAGCCAAAGAGCAACCATCAAACCATAGTTTGCAGACTGAATGTTTGGGAAGCAAAATACAATGAACCCAAACCATAAAATCCTGTGCAAATGAACCAAACAAAGCCACGTTAGCAAGTTATTCAAAGTATCACAGTGCTAACGGACTTGCATGAAGGTTACAAAGTTTACAATGGTCTGGAATAGGTTACATAGTAGAAAAGTCACCTACATAACCCTAGTGATACTTCGACTAGTTTGTCAGTGGCCTGCAAAGCTTTGATAAATCGAGCTACTACTGGTGCTTGCTTGGGCTACTCCAAAACTTGAAGTTGGTAGCAATAGTTCTGCCTGAGGGAAAGAAGTGTTTGATGGCACGTCAAGCAACAGGTCATGCTCAGAATTTTCATCAGCATATCTCAAGGACTCAATTAGGGAGCTATGATCAGGTGGTAAAGCGAATAGGCTCCTTGGGCTGAATCCCGGGCCATCGTTGTCCATAACCTCCTTCTGATCATATCTCCCTTTCATTGATGTTCTCTTGGGACTCTTCATTGTAGTCTTTGGTCCTGTAATATCCAACTGTTAGTATTGATATGTAGTCTAAAACTTATATACTACATTGTAGAAAATGGTAAAAACAAATGCAAACCATGTAAGCCACGCATGAATGCCCTCAAGAGTTCTATTTGATAATGTGATAAATAACTAAATATTTCATTTCCCTCAATTGCTAAAAGAAGAAATGTAATATTTGTGCAATGACGGTTGACTCCTCATAATAACATAAAACATATAACGGGGATATAGAAAGGATCTTATCCAAATTTCTCGTCTTTTTAAAAAAGAGCAACCTAAGTGATTTCAGAAAATAAGACCAACCTTGATATGGTTGAAATTGAGCATCTTGTGATCTCTTTACATTTACTGAATGATCTGGTGTTACAGAATTTTGTATGCCACCAATTACAGACCCTCCACTGTCATATTTACACTTTGCATCCTACAATCACGCATAAATTAAAAAACCAACATTAAATTAGAATACTTTATTTCAAAAGACTTCATTTGACAATACATATGTTTTTTATTTTGTTTATTATCAAACCTGTAGTAGACTATATTTCTCAACCCAATCAGCTTTTGTAGCACTACCAAGAGCAAGCTTCTTTAATGTTCTACCGCCTTCATTTTTCACCATTGGTGAGGAGAGATCAAAAACCCCTTCAGCAAGAAGCTTTTGAAAGGATGATAAGTTCTCCTTAAATTGAGGGCTATCAAACATGCTTTTGAGGCTGTCGAATTGAAAAAAGAAACAAAATGAAGTCAATTGACATGAACTTAAATACTATGCTCGTTTTTCCAAGTAAATAAGCTCAAGTTGTGAGATTCATGTGAAAGTGATGTTAAGTATTAAAAGATGAGAATCAAACCTATCGGGGACTTGATCAGTGTCAACAAGAGACAAATATTTCTGCAATTGTTGTTGTTCATCATTTGTCAAATGACTTGTAAACTCTTCAAAGTTGATAACGTCCTGCAAATATGAAGTTGAAGTTCTCATTAGTAAAATGGCAGGGTAAACGTTTTTGGGTGCTTGGTTTAGTACTTGGAGCTGATTATCTAGTTGCAATCGACACTAATCAGTTTTAGTGTTTTGGATAATCAATTTCAAGCCAGCAGCAACAAAACAAATTAAACGGTAGAATATATTTCTTACCTCATTTTAAACCCAATGTGAAAAAGAAAAAAAAGAAAAAAAAAAAAAAAAAAAAAAAAAAAAAAAAACTATCTCCATTTCACTAACAGGCTCTACATCTTTAAGTTTTATTAACTTCGACAGATAGATTTTGCCAAATATATACAAATTCTTATTATCCGATTATTACAATTTATAACAGCATAAACACATCCTAACACTATTTACAAGACCAACATCCAAATACACGCTTAAAAAGTACATTTTTTGTTTACACTCGAAAACCTAAAAAAAATTATAACAAAAAGATAATTCAACTTACTTTTAAATCAATGTTGCACAATTGAGAGTTTTGGTTCATAAGTAGCTGTAATTTTTCGTCATTATCCCTGTAATGAAAAAATTAAGATTGTAATTGTATAAATAATAAGGTGCACAAATGTAAATGATCTAAAAAAATCTAGAAATAGTCTCAAGAACATTGTAACAATAACATTTACGTCTATACCTTTTCACATGGTCTTGATTCACAATCTTTTTAGACGCATCATTCCTTCGGCTTGAAAAGTTACCACCATTGTTAGCATTATATACAGGAAAGGTAGTCAACCCTGAATAAGCCTCGTTTTTAGTATCAACGGAGAGAGAACTTGCTTCAGATTCCTCTTCTCGAGTTGAGCTTGGATGACGCATTAGTACACTCCCATGTCCTATTTCAACTGAAACCATTGGTGTGTTGCATTCAAAAATCAAATCCTCCTCTGATGATCCCGAAAAATAGGATTGTTGTTCATGTAAGATGGTGTGTAGATCTTTGGTAAGTTTCTCAACAGGAGATTGCTTTAGCCCCCGGCTAACGCAAGTCCTTTTCCTTGAAGGTACCATTGTATCCCACACAACAGAGGATTGGGCTTGACCTGAAAAAAAGTGGGACATCATTTTTTAGTACTGTTTGGGAGCTGTTGTAAGAATACCGATTATTGGGATAAATGTAAATTATGTAACTATCTGTAATGCTTGGAATTTAGGGTGTTTGACATTGTGTTTTAAAATGATTATATGATATAGAATAACCTGTATATGATAACGGATAACCAACCGTTACAAAACAATTTGCAAGAGATAGTGTTTGGATGTGCTTCTGTCATTTTGAAGTCGTGATAATCAGAAAATCAGTTTCACTGTACCCAAACACAAAAAGCATGACAAATGTGACTTGAAAACGCAACACTTATATAATCTCTTTCAAAACGCAATGCCAAACACACCATACTGAGGTGATTATCTGATTCTGATTCTTCAAACTGCAACTATATAATCAAGATATAGGAAAACTACCTGTCAAATCACTAGCATCTCCGCTGCCAAGCTGCATATAGCCATCAGAGTTAGATATAGCCGAACCAGAACTTGACCTGTTGCTTGTATCCTCATCATACACTTTGCGAAAACCCTGTGTTTGATGGTCATATATAACCCCACCACCACCACTGCCGCTACCAAGCATAATGCTAGCTGACCTGCCTACTACATTGTCATAATTCTGTTTCCTTTTTAGTATTTTTGCCTCTTTGTTCTTAATGGATATAGTCTTAACTCTTGCAACTCTGCGATCCTCAAAATCATCTGGCTCGGCTCGAGCATGAAGAGGAGTGTAGTTCACAAGTGATCCTTTGGTTCTCCAACGAGATCCACAAGCATTGCACAATACAGGCTTGTCTGGTGGCCCGTTTCGCCATAGTGGAGTGCCTGTAATCACAATACACGTCCTATAGGTGTCAAAAAACACAAAAACTTATATACTTTCATTTCAATAACAAAAATTAGAAGATACAAATAGTTAACAATAGCAAATTCTTTCAAGTATACCAAAACCCGAACAAACCGGTTTATAAGCATTTAACGGATACAATTGAGCAAAACGGCTTCACAACACAAAATACAACAATTTTGGATTAATGTGTTTGATTGTTCATTGGACTGTAAACGCGCTAACAACACAAACTGAAACAAAGCGAATTATCGAATAGGTAGAGTGCATTTAGCAAATAACTTGTTATTGACTTCAATAATTGAAGTAAAACCAAGCAACATAAACATTCATTAAATCATAAGCAATTTCTTTAGAAGCTATACTCTGTATTTGATCAAGTCAAACTGCAAATTATACTCAAATTCCAACCATTTCTCTCTTCAGCTACAAATTATACAAATAATTAATCTTATTTCAAAATATTTTATTTAAAAAATCTCATAAACATACAATATTCAGCATAACAAATTCACAATTATTGTTTCCAATTTTCAGCTAATTTTTCATATGGGTATTATCATCAAACATGATCTCAAAAACTAATCTGAACACAAAAAATAAAAATAATAAAAACCTTTTTAATTAAAAAAATTTAATCCCAAAAAGTAAAAACTCACTTGTAACACCACAGTGACAACAAGGTCCATGCTTTCCCATATCTGAATAATTTTTTTTTTCTTGTAATATACAAAATTTAAGAAAAAACTTCAATTTCTTTAAAAAAAAAAACAAAAAAAATCAAGAAAATGAACTATGAACTCATTTTTTTTATTTTTATTTTTTCACAAAAATTAAAACCCAGAAATATAATTTAAAAAGCTGAACTGGGTACAAATCTTTTTTCAAGAAAGATTAAAAAAAAACCCAAATAAATTCTTTAAAACCCCACAAAAGCTAAGCAAAAATATTAAAAAAGAAAAAAAGGAGATGTTTTGTAGATGGGTTATTGTTGTTGTTGTTTCATAAGAGCAAGAAGAAGAAGAATTTGCATAATTATAATAATTATTATTGTTTGAATGAAGAAAAAGAAGAAGAGGAGAGTAATATTATTATGTGAAGGAATCTAATAAATGGTTGGGAAAGGAAGGTGAAAATGGGAGAGAAGGTTTGTATGTATGTATTTTGTGTGTGACCCTCACTTCTTCTCCTCCTTCTTGTATTGTATTGTGATACCAAGTTAATGTTTCAGCTTTCTTTTTCTTCTTTTCTTTTCTTTTGCTTTTATTTAGTATTTTTTTTTTAATGTTTATATTTATAAAAGATTAGTAGAGTTAATCAGTTAATGGTAAAATATTGATAACCGAAAATGTTATATCTGGTAACGTTGATTGTTTTATACGCTTATTAAAAATTATTTATGCGATATTCAGACTAACTCGGGTCATGAAGAGATCTTGACGTGGAAAGGTTTTATATTTGTAATGTTAATTCATGATTATACACTTGTAAAATATTGATAACCTGTAAAACAACTGTAACTGATAAGATAAAATCTTGTAACGTTGACTGTTTTATACGTCTAAAATTAATACTTGAAATGTGATATCCAGACTAATGCGGGCCATGAGGAGCGGGTCTCTTTTCCCGTGAAAGATGTTGACTTGGAAAGGTTTTTCTCGAGAATACTGTCTGGCCATTGTTTTGTGAAGTATTGTACCGTGCTAGATGAAAACCCCCATATTATTCTCAAAATGGGTGTGTTATGAGTGTCATCACGTCACTGCTTTGATCTTATTTCGAAATTTTATGCATGTTTATATGTTTAGGCGGAAAATAAGAGTACTCCTAGTGCGTTTAGCGGCTCACTTAGTAAAATGTTCGTGATATGTACACATAAGGTAGCACAACTATTATGTTATTGTTACTTAAAGTTCTTGTTTTATTGCTTAGGTTAACAATTAACACCTACAATGGAGATTATAATGTTGACTTTTCTTGTGTTCATTTTAAAAAGCCTCAACAGAAAAAGAAAATCATGTCTCAAATGATAAAGAAATGGATCTTAGTGTTTATTAAGTAATATTAAAGAACTTAAGTTATCTTGAAACATATTAATTTAATAATATTTCACATGTTACAATAATTTTGGTTTCTTTGTATTGTGAAAGGGTGTGATGTGCTTTTTTGTTGTCACATTAATCACCAGAAGGTGGGTCACATTCTTTAATAGCAAAAGTCCAACATTAATCCCAAAATTTGGAATTTTTTATGACTATAATATCATGAATATCTATGGTATATTTTGTAAATCAATAGATATAATCATATAAACAAAGGCCTAATGGCCTAACAATTTGTATATGAAGTTGTATGTGTCGATTTTAGAGTATGACCAATTAATTTATGGCCTAATTTTGTTGAATTATCTCACTTTATTACAACACGTATATGAGAATTGGTACATTCTTTACCAGATACGTGTGCGCATACATATATACATAACATAAGTAGAGCCATATAAGAGGGTGTGCGATGTGTGATATGTTACAATTTCGGTGTGTGTGAGTGGTAATAATCCTAATATGTTCTCTAAATCGTGTTTAGATCACTATCAGATTGAAGTATATCGGCCCTATATGCCTCGGGTATAACGAAATCCTCAGTTGGATAAGACAGAGAACAACACTTTGTTTATAAGGCACGAGAAATCAAAGCAAATACAATATCTGTTATGTTATGGAAGAGATCAATATATTATGAAAATACATAACCGAAAGTTAGTTAAAATCGGTTGGTGGGAAATGTGAAGACTGTTGGGGAAAAGAGGTGACTTTTGGTTGGAAAAACCGTTTGGAAATAAAAACGGTAATACTAGAATCCCAAAAATCGTTTAGGTTTTGGGGCGCTGCCCCAGACCCCGGGAGGGGCGTCCCCCCTCCCCCCTCGACCCCCGCCCAACAAGGGGCTCAGCCCCTTGACCCCACAAGGGGGCGCGACCCCCTTGACCCTCACTTTTTGTTCGTGACGGTATCAAGCTAGCTATAACAAGTGTGCACTCCGCACATCCTAGCTCGACTGTAAACTAAACCTGATTGAGCCCTTGATCTCAAGTAAATCACAATTACATAAAATATAAGTGATGACACTAAAATCACCAACATGCTACCGCACATGACCTCAAAATATAATCTCGTTATATATCTTGGGCCTCAAAATTCACTTCTAACAAAATTGTTACTATTGTACAATCTTATATTGTAAACATTTATTAAAACTTAAGATAGATCATCAAAACACTATGATTTTGGTTTCTATAGTCGGTATTACACCATCGTATTTAGTTATAGTATAAGCTTTCGCATAGAGTCTATGGCGCTTAGCCTCGGCACCGAGAAGGGATGGAACCAGGGGTTCCCATGGGGTTACGAGAACCCTATGGATTTTTTCGATATAGTATTAGTTTTTGAAAAAATAAATATCAATTTTTTTTTTAAATGCATCTCAAATGAACTATGTACATCGAAATGTGTTATTTAGTTAGTATATTTAACAAAAAAAATTATTCAACCGGTCATATTTGGTCATGGTTTAGTCTCTAACACCGAGCATAACTAGACATCATATTTGTTTAAAAACGCAATGTTTGATTTGTTGCATAATTCAAATACGGTAATTTGAACTTCTTGAAAACTAGTGTTTCAAAATTTATGACAAATACCTAGGTAAACTTTGTCAATATTTACTTGCGTTGATAAACACCTAAGCTATAATATATATGTTGATTGAAAACTTCATAAGCAAATATTATGTGTTTAAGTAATGTAATCATCCAACAATATTAATCACATTGATGGTTATTTATTTTCTTCATGTACTTGTGTAATTACCAATGGGTTTTACACGAACAAAACTACACAAAACTTGTTAGTTAACGTGTTCAATCAAACAATGTATCTTGCATTAAATGATATGATATACATTCTACGTTTAAAAGTAAAACACGGTTTCATCTTGTTAAGCAATTGAGTAATTTTCAGAAAAGAACCTAGTTTCCTTTAGGCGTTCAAACTCTATTAATTGGATCCGTTTTGATAGTTGTGGTTTTACAAGACGCTGACTTAGACTCTCGTATGAAAATGTGAATCCATAGAATCAAAACATCATTACATGTGATGTATATGTTACTATAAAATATATGATACTTATCGTAATTTGTACAAGTAAATTGGTAAAAGAAATTAAATACTAATAATTATCTTTAGCTTGATCATGTGCATTAAGATCACTTGAGACTTGTTAACTTAAATCCAATTTATATTTATCGTCTAGTGAATTACTATATACAAGTTTTCGCAATGGTGGCTCAAAAGTAAAGCTACTAAAGCCATCTTTTCAACCTCCGAATATTTAAGACCTCCAATTTTCTAACACCCTTTATAGATATATAGTCAGTCATATATTTTCTTGGTAATCATCTTGAAGTCTCGATATATAAATGACCCTTATTACCTAAACTGCTAAAATTATCAAAGATGTTTGTTTATTTATTGTTTATTTTTTAAATTCATACCATTAAGTCTTTATTTGAGTTTAAGAAACAAATCTAGTTTCATCTTTTTATTATTACAAAATTATGAATTGAGTTCATTTAATGCTATAAGTTCTAATTACTTTTAGCCGATACTGTAAATAAATTAAACGTTTCAAGAATAACTTATGAATACTTGAATAATGTCTTAATGAACGGACAAGAATAACCTATTTTTCAACAAACAAACATGAGCGTCAATGTCCGTTTGTTTGATGTTCGTATTAGTTCGTTTGTTCTGTTAACCAACACGAACAAGCCTCGTTCATGTTTGTTCGGTTCTTTAGCCCTGCTTATAGATTATTATAAAGCGTAATTTGGTTTTTTCTTTTGCTTATGCTATTTTTCTCTCTCTTTAATAAACTCTTAAATTCTCATCAGGTTCTTGTTTGATAATTGGATATTTTATAAATCTAATGAATTGAAAAGCTAATATTCAGCAAAAAGAAAAAAATGAAAAATTCGAAAAGGCTTCATATTTGAATTTCGTTGTAGACCTCCACAAAGTTTTTACGGCCCCTGAGTCTTCGACGATAACACGAGTTGTTACTTCTTGCATATGGTTCTTCCTATCTTTAAAATTTTTAAAAACATTTATGATGAATTATGAGTACACAAGTATACGATATTTAACTTCTTGTTGCTTTTAAATTAAGAAATAAATAGAAAATTTAAGGCATGGGTCATGACTCCTGTCCTGGCCAAAGTTCAACTTTATTTCTAGTGTAATTTATATTTTCCAACAAATTTGATGTATTGATAAAATCTTTTGTATTTCTTGACTTTTAATAGAAATAAAATTTATTGAGTTTAATGTAGATAAATGTATTACCCTAATCGTAGCCGCTGGTACTGAAAAGTAATTCATGATTGGGGTCCATATGGCTACGTGGCATGCACTGACTATTGGTCAATTTTTGGATTCAACCAATTAATGACACATACAATTTACACAATTTTGTCCACACGCTGACGTGTCAGGGTGTTGATTGGTTGGTTTTTTGTGGGGGCCACAAAAAACCAACCAATCAACACCCTGACACGTCAGCGTGTGGACAAAATTGTGTAAATTGTATGTGGATCTAGAATTATTCTATGGTGAAACCATGACTCCATTTCAGTATGTGCAACTATGTAATATTGTAATCACAAATTCACAGCCTATATACCTTTTTTTTCTGGTAAAATAAATTCACAACATCTACCTTTGTTTTTGTTTTTTGTTTTTTTGTTTTTTTTTCGTAAAATGACCCTCATGTATAGTTAATGTACAAATTCCCACATAAGTTCTCAAATTTGACATTTAGAAACATGACAATAGATAGTGTCAAAACTTTCTGTTAGAATATAATAGCAATTCTTAGGGGGTTGGAATGGGTGCGGGGAGGCACGGTGCGGGGCGTTCCCCTGCGGGAACACCACCGCCGGTCACCTGTTACCGCACAGGGAGAGTAAATTGCGGGGAAGTTTACCGCACGAGAGGAGATAAAAAAAATGAACGTTGAAGCATTAAAATTGTGACCGTTGAAGCATTAAGAAGTGAGTGAAGGGTGAGGGGTGTGATGCCAACAAAAAATGGGTGAGTGAAGGAAAAAGTGAGAGAATGATGTGGCATAAGGGGATTGGTTGTAAGTGAGTGAAGGGATTTGGGGTGAGGGGTGTGTTGACAACCCCCTTAGTGGGTTAAAGCGTAATTAGTCTATGTACATAAATTTAATTGTACTTAGTTATATAAAGTTAGTATTAGACTTAGACTGAGATTGTTTGGCGTGCAAAACACGCAAGAAACAAATTCCATAGGGATTGTACCCTCCATCTCAATAAATATAGGTGAGGGGGATGCTAGTTCATTCATATTTCTTGTATCGATGTAAGACTTTATTACTTATTAATAAAAGCAGTACGAGGGTATATATTGTGTGCGTGTTATTCTTTCTTTTGCCGATTATATTGTGATCTTGAAGTGTCGACTTTTCTTGTGAACTCCTTAATCAGTTTCCCGCTAACCTATCAGGTTTGTTGAAAGTTTTATCCAAAAACTGGTTTCAGAGTCTTATTCGAGAAGAAAGAATCACACAACGTCGAGAAAGCCAAAACAAGAGAAAAAGAATAAACCTTGTTTAGTTCGTCTCTTTCTGCGCAGCTGTAGGAGAATTGACATTTCGGGTTCGTTAACCGTTTGATTCGTTTGAAATTCGAATTGAAGGTTTAAGACACGTAGATCTACGATCTCACCGGAATGATCTTGCATTGGAACTTTTACTAAGGAGATGTAGCATGTCAAAGTTGGCTGGAAAAATTTGGTTTCCATGTTGTTTTTCTGTTATTGTTTAGCTCTCGTTGTGTTGATGTAATAGGTAGATCTGATGAGGCAAAATTTGTTACGCTTTTAAGGGGTCATTTAAGCCCTAAGTCGTGATAATATGATCAGTTATCACCCTAAATCGTTTCTTTTGTCATTTTAGGTACTTTTGAAGAGAATTCTAGAAAATGAAGCATTTTGGACGTTTTTGGAGCAAAAAGTGAAGAAAACGACAAAGTCAAGAATCCATGCTGGAATTTACACCTGACGGCGTCAGGAGTTCAAAGGGACGGCGTCAGCCTTTGTGACAAGAGGTGGATATTACATTTACACTTGACGCGCCATAAGACAATTTGAGGTTTTACACATGACGGCGTCACGTTCTACTAGGGGTAAGCCGTCACGTATCACACTAAAGCATGACGGCCCAGAAGACATAAAGAGTGACGGCGTCAAGAAGTTGGATTGGGCGACAAGAAACCCTAGTTGCGGCGAGATGACGGCGTCAACCATCAAAAGGTGACACCGTCACCCATGTAAATCTATATATAGTTTTTGATTTTTCATTCATTATGGGAGAGGAACTTTTTGGTGGAACACACACACAAACCCTAGTACGAATTTCAGAACTTTTTAAAGGTTTCATACCCTTGTTTCTTTCATGTTCAATTAAAGATAAGTAATCCATCAATCATTCAATATGTCTATGTGTTGTTTGATTATATCTTACGCTTGTCTTTCTTTTAACATGCTAGGCTAGGTTTATTTGTGTTTGCTTAGATGTAATGAAACCTAGTTATTGATTATTGATTGATAGTTTGTTATTAGTTGTTGTTGGGTGATTGATAATCGATGTTAGGCTTAAGAAAATTGGTTAATCTCCTATACGGTAACTTGTTTGAACGTCTTAAGAAACATGAATCGGATGTGTACTACGATTTTAATGGTTGTATTTAATGCATAAGTGACTATTAAGGAGGCCATGGTTAGGATACTTAACGTGTCGCCATAGGAAGAGATAGAAGCTTATAGAATTGGGGAAGATCGTACACGGCCTCACGAATAGTATTAAGGAATGCAACCCGTCACCCACGCAATTGTAACAAGCTTATCAATCAATAAAAGATAACTAGGGAGTAATGAAGTCTAAGTAAACACGTTTTCTCAATTTATAAGTTTTCTCATTTTATTTCCTTGTCATTTTTATTTTTATTGCATTAGTAGTTAATTGGTTTAGTTGACTAGCAACTAATTCCGCCCACTCTTCCAAAAATCGAGATTTTTACTTGCTTTCCATAAAATATAAAAATACAAAAAGAATCATCCCTCACCTATAGACCTAGTTAGATTAATTTCAATCCTAGCGAACACTATTCCCTATGGAGAACGATCAATCCTCCGGTACTTGCCACTTCACTATACTACATCGGTTAGGTACACTGCCTGGTGGGGATTGTAAGCTTCTCAAGATCCCTTGAGAAGTAAAACTTTTGTGTAGACTACAATCCAGCACATCAAAGTTTTTAGCACCGCTGTCGGGGAATAGTTATTGTTTAGGTTGAAATTTATTTTTATTAGGTCTACTCACTAGATTCCTTTCTAGTGAGATTTTTATTTTTATAGGTTTTCTTTAGTCTATCTTTCTTCTTTGTTCCCTTTCTTTGTAAATCTTCTCGATGGATAACAATAGCATTGATCGTTTGATTCATGTTATTCGTGTTTTCCATCGTAGGAATTTCCAACTACCCATTCTGGCCCCTATGGCTGAAAACGAAAACCCACCAAATCTGTCACCCAACCATCACTTTAACAATAATTCTAACATGGATGAATCTGACCACGATACTGGCCATGAAAATGGACCTTTTTATTATTTAGATTCCGATGAGGACTTAGGTGATGGTGAAGTTGTTGATGATATTAGGAGAGAAGTGGAAGATGATCCTCTTAAGTATGTCGACCCTATGACAAAGATTAAGAAAGATAGTTTATTTAATATGCAATTTTCTTGTAAAATCGGATTTAGGAGCTTTGATGCTTACCTTAACTCATCATTACCAATAAACATAATTTCACGTACTGAATATAACAAAATCATTGTGAATGAGTTAGAGTACCAAGGAGATAATATTGTTTCTAGGGCAAAGACATTGCATGTGTTTGTAGGAAGCTTTGTCTATTTAGTTGATTTTATGATTATGGAGAATCTAGGAGAGTTTGTTGATAGTAATTTAATCCAAGTCGTGTTTGGGAAGCCCTTCAAAAGGTTAACCAAATTAGATGAAAAACTTATGGATGTGTTGATCACCTTTTCGGATGAGGAGGAAGATTTTGTTTACCAAATGCCACGCTCGCACCCTAGGTTTAAGAATCACTCAATTGAGGCATGCAATAGAATTCCCCCTATTGAGTTGTTGAGCGAGAATGACAAAAAGAAAGGACTAAAATATTCTCATGAAAAGAATAAGAAATACTATCGCGGATGTTTAAAGCTAAATGATGACTATAAGAGAGATGAGGCAACAATTAGATGGCTCACACTTGGGTATGTGAGCATAAGTGATACGCGGTAGGGTGTGACTTTTAGTCTAGCTACAAGACTCGTTAATAAATAAAAGCGCTTCTTGGGAGGCAACCCAAGTTTTATTTGTTTGTTTGTTTGTTTATTTGATTTTATTTGCTTCCGTATGTATGTATTGTTTTTATTGCTTATTGTTCATGTATCAAACAATTTGTGAAAATTCTTTATTTTGTTTTTAACTTAGACTTGATTACATATAACGGTATTTTGCAAAATATAAGTGTAAGGGAAATCCAAATTTGTTTTTAAGAACGGATTGAACATGAACGATAACAATGAGATATAAACATACATATTAGTATTTTTTGAGTCAAATGCTTGTATCGAGTCATAATGATTGTTTTGCAGGATTCTAGGAATTAGAACATAGGTTTTTCTAGAAATTTTCCGGAAACAAAATAAAAGAGTTTTGTCATATCAATTCTGACGGCGTCAGGTGTAATTTTCTGGAAATTTTGCAGGTTTTGTTTTTCTGCCGGAATTATAAAGTTTCGTAAAATCTGTATTTTATAAACTCCAGAAATCTGCAAACATTCATTCCACAAGCATTATATCTTTACTTGCTTTCTAGGATTTAATTTTATGTAGATTTACCTCTGATTTTACGCGAGGTTTTCTTGTTTGTTTTCGCAGCTAATTAACAGGTTATATTGGACAAGAAGATGTACATGGATAATCAAGCTTTTGGCGCTGCTTTAATCTTGAAGTTTTCACATTTTCTTGGAGGAGGATTTAACCATGTTATTACATTATCCACACCAAACGAATCAGTGGAGTATTTGTTTCATTCTTCCATTTTCCTTACTTTTACTTTCTTTCAATTGAACATTGGGGACAATGTGCAGCTTAAGTGTAAGGGGGTAAATGAAGATCCCTTAGAGATTACAATTGCACTTGATTTTTTGTCTTGTCCAATAGTAGATGTGTAATAAAACTGAGAGAAATACTTGTTAGGGTAATTTTAGCACCAAATTTAAAATTTTTTGCGATATGTAGCAGTGAAACTTTAGTCTTAATAAGCGTCTTATGGATAGGAGTTATATGACTAGCACAAAAACCGTACTACTCAAAAATTTTCACCCCAAATATGTAAGGTTCGCCCCTATATTTGTTAGGAAAAGCCTTAGTGCTTATGAGTGTACCAGTAGCATTTGGATTCTAGACATGCATTAGTGATTCATTCCGAGATCACATGTGAGACTACATTCGTGTAGTTGGAATTACTACATGACAAGAGGCATTAGGATAACCCATATTTTTAGCCTGTTTCTTTTTATAATTACATTGACTTCATTGGTCAAGTAATTTTCCCACACCTTTGCGATGTACTCGTTTTTAGTACACGATACCCCTAGTACACCCCTTAGAGCCTATCTTTTTCGTTTCTAACTTTAAGAATTTTACTTAAAGGAAGAATTTGTTTACAATCCACACCCAAATATACACCCAAATCGCCTTAGCCTTCCTTGTATGCACTCATCTTTAGTGCATTACTGTTACAACATTTGTTTTAACCCTTTGTTAATTGTCTAATTGATTACATGGTTGCTAAGTCGAGTCATATCTTGTACATATTGTTTTGGAACGAGTGGGACTCATGGGTAAAGTACTATTGTTATGAAGTAATGGGGAAGAACATCAATTATTACCCCCATATGTGCGTTTATATTTTTAAGTACTTCAAGTGTTTTGATTATCTTAATTCGAGTCATTAGATTAGTTACTTGTAAAGTATGTAAAAGATCAAGTGTAAGGGGAGAACCGATCCCCCTTGATGTATTATTTTGGATGGTAGGGCAAGAGTGTATGCATAAAAAAATGAAAAAATCAAGAAAAATGAAAAAAAAAAAATAGAAAAGGGAAAAGAGAAAAAAAAACATAGGGACTACCATCCCGTTTTCTTTTATGTTTGTTTAACTTTATGTTATTTTATTATTAGCCTAAGTTAGGTCGAGTCTTGGCTTAGCAGCACCACATTGTACATGTAATTAACTAAGATAATTAACTTGCCACCAGTAAAATATCCCTTTATCAAACAAATCGTGTTTTCCATATCCCTACACCTAACGTTATAACCCTTTAAAAAAGACCTCTTTTTTAGTTTTCCTAGGTGCTTACGCCAAGTGGTGGAGGTTTTTGATCATTTCCCAAGCCTATGGTAATCTATTTGCTATGACAGGTAGTGAGTGATATTTTTCCATTTCCATTTGTTATATGTAGGTTTATAACACCCGAGAGATGTAAGTATCCAAACACTATTTGTAAGGTGCTAGTATATAAACTTCGTGCTTGTTTTGATTAAGGTGGAATGATCAATTGTTGTAATTACTTTTATATTAATGTTAAATGACCCCTAGCTTCTATTTTGATTAGAATAAAAGCTCATTTGCTTAGGACAAGCAAATCTCAAGTGTAAGGGTATTTGATGAGGCGAAATTTGTTACACTTTTAAGGGGTCATTTAAGCCCTAAGTCGTGATAATATGATCAATTATTACCCTAAATCATTTCTTTTGTCATTTTAGGTATTTTTGAAGAGAATTCTAGAAAATGAAGCATTTTGGACTTTTTTGGAGCAAAAAGTGAAGAAAACGACGAAGTCAAGAATCCATGCTGGAATTTACACCTGATGGCGTCAGGATTTCAAGGGGACGGCGTCAGCCTTTGTGACAAGAGGTGGATATTACATTTACACTTGACGCGCCAGAAGACAATTTGAGGTTTTACACGTGACGGCGTCACGTTCTACCAGGGGTAGGCCGTCACGTATCACACTAAAGCGTGACGGCCCAGAAGACACAAAGAGTGACGGCGTCAAGCAGTTGGATTGGGCGACAAGAAACCCTAGCCGCGGCGAGATGACGGCGTCAACCATCAAAAGGTGACGCCGTCACCCATGTAATCTATATATAGTTTTTGATTTTTCATTCATTATGGGAGAGGAACTTTTTGGTGGAACACACACACACAAACCCTAGTACGAATTTCAGAACTTTTTAAGGGTTTCATACCCTTGTTTCTTCCATGTTCAATTAAAGATAAGTAATCCATCAATCATTCAATATGTCTATGTGTTGTTTGATTATATCTTACGCTTGTCTTTCTTTTAACATGCTAGGCTAGGTTTATTTGTGTTTGCTTAGATATTATGAAACCTAGTTATTGATTATTGATTGATGGTTTGTTATTAGTTGTTGTTGGGTGATTGATAATCGATGTTAGGCTTAAGAAAACTGGCTAATCTCCGATACGGTAACTTGCTTGAACATCTTAAGAAACATGATTCGGATGTGTACTACGATTTTAATGGTTGTATTTAATGCATAAGTGACTATTAAGGAGGCCATGGTTAAGATACTTAACGTGTCGCCATAGGAAGAGATAGAAGCTTATAGAGTTGAGAAAGATCGTACACGGCCCCACGAATGGTATTAAGGAATGCAACCCGTCACCCACGCAATTGTAACAAGCTTATCAATCAATAAAAGATAACTAGGGAGTACGAAGTCTAAGTAAACACGTTTTCTCCATATATAAGTTTTCTCACATTTTTTAACAAAGAAATGAGAATGAGAATCCCCAATTGTGAATTTTATGTTCATATGAACCCTAATGGCTTAATTCGAATTAAATAAGTAGAAATGAATAAATTAACTTACAATAGAGTGATTAGCAAGAGTTGGTGATTGATGATCTTAAATTTGTAAGTTTTGAATTAGTTTAATTTTGGGTGAGTAAGATTTTGGGTGTATGGTTGAGTTTGTCGTCGTTTCTGCTGCAAAAGGGGGTGTTTGGTTTTGTTTTTCATGTTCTGTAGTAAGAAAACGGGGGTAGTGCCTAAAAATGCTGGATGGTCCCTTATCGATATTGGACCGTCAAGAGCTAAAGGACCGTCGGCAGAAGGTTGTGGTTTTTAGACGATTTTTGGTGTTTTGGTCTGAATGAAAAGTCTTTAGTTTTAGATGGTTTAAAAACATAACTCTTTAAGTTTTAAGACATGAAAATGACTCAATACGCACGAGTAGGCTAAGGAATGGGTATGGAGTGGAATTGAGACAGAAAAAGAGGGAAAGACTCGATACGCTTGAATAAAGAGTGGATTTTGAGTCGAAACAGAAGAAAAGAAAGAATAAAAAAAATTAAATGAGGTTCAAGGATGAGACTTGCATCGAGGAAGGCTAGAAGTCAATCATGTAAGTTTCAAGAAACGTTATAGACGAGAACTAGAGAGCAAACAAAGAGTGAAGCAAGTGTGTATCGTCTATAGTGATTGATTGACGCAAAATTCGTTATAAACAATGGTTGTGGTAAGACCATTATTTTTCCAAATAATTTGCTTGTATCCAAAGAAGGATAAGCATTTAGACAAAACGTCAAATGAACATAAAGCATATAACACATATGAGCATGTAAGTGTTATATAGCATGCAAGCAAGTAATGATAAATCATATAGTCACGTAATCATATAGCAGACATTCAAGTAACAACTATAATAGGCAAGATTGTAAGAAAACTTACCTTGGCCTCTAGCTATCCTTATTAACACATTTCATACCATGTATTGTTGGTGATGCAAGACTAGATGATACTCACTTGGCAATTCGTCCTTATGATTAGTTAAGCACTTAGCATGGTGATATAACCATTTGATTGTCTTCATACAAATGGCGCGTATTGTCTTCTTCGCTAGCTAACCACATTACACATTAAACCATACATTGTTTTCTTCATTATCATTACTTCAAAACTAGTAGATTGGTACACCAATTAGGTTGCTTGAAAATTCCTTGTTAGCAACATTACCTACAATGAAGACATTCAAAATAGTAGTATATGATTCCACTTAAACTAAGTGTTTTTCTAATACCACATTTTCATCATCTTTGGCTTGAACATTTCTTGACGTAAGTTTAAACCATTTTACCAAATGCCATTTGCCATTTGACATAAAATTGTTTTATCAAACTCAATTTTCTTCAATGATTCATAAATCAAAAATTTTGTTTCAAATATTTTGCACAAGTTTCTTATGAAAAACTTATTAGCGAAACTTCCGTTCATTAATTAAAAATCATCAATTGAAATGACATGCCAAAGACTATGATCTATTGATTTCACATAACTTTCAAATTCATTTTTCCAAATGACAAAATTTTCATTTTCGAAAAATGGTGGCTCATTCAAATAACGCCCTTCTAGATATCTTTTTGATTTCATAGATCGATTCAAGTTTTAAAATACAGTATACTTTAAAGATCTTGATAAACGAAGCTCTGATACCAATTGTAGAAACTAGAAGGGGGGGTTGAATAGTTTCACCGCTTCTTTTAAATTTTCTAAAGCGTTTAGCCGTTTAGGTCCGGTTAATTTACATTTACAAACTTGTTGAATTCTACTAGTTATGTGATATCAATTTGGTTACTAGCATACATAAATAAAACAAGTAAAGTAAAGAGTAAGGAAAGAACACAACCAAGAGACGTGGTGATTTATAGTGGTTCGGCACGAAGCTCACTCTCCGTCCTACTCCACTCCCCGAGTACCACACTCGAGGATTATCAATCACTATATCAACACACTCCTTCAGGCGGAGGAATCCGTACACATGCTTACACAAGGCTTAACGACACTGAGCATAATGTTGAGTTCTAATCATAGCTAGAATCAATCTACTCCAAGGCCCATGTGATCACACGAACAAGCACTCTTGTCCAACTTGAATCTTCAACTGATCCAAGCCTTCACTTAATTTACATACTTGGTTCTTCACCCGAACCAAGCCTTCACACACTTGACACACTTGGTTCCCGAACCAAGCATTCACACACTTGAAACACTTGGTTCTTCACCCGAACCAAGCCTTCACACAAGACTCACTTGGATCATCACCGGATACAAGTCTTTACAGAATGACTCGACTAAGTCCTAACCTACATACTAGGACATCACTCTCATCATATAAAATACATGAACTAATCTAGTTACAAGGCTTCTTGGATCTACATCACCATACAAGTTCACACAAATATCCCCATCCTCGACTCACACACAAGTCGGAAAACAATGACATTATTTACAGAACCTATCACCGTAACATTTGTTACGTTTGTGTGTGGACACCTATAACATCTCGAGTCTTCATGTATGTCGAGAGTTCTTCTCTTGCACTTGACGGAAGAGGAAATCACTTATAAACATATACCGACATGTTATAGTGATCAAAGATAAAATGAACATAGACCAGAAAATTTTATGTGAAAATCCCTGTTTTCTGAAGTGTAACAGTTCAGTATTTATAGGCGAAAGGAGGGAGACAGAAGGTCCCGTAAATACCAGACGGTCATTTATCACTAAGGGACAGTCGGCCTATTTAAGGGACCGTCCAGACAAAACGCTCCCATTTTGTCCTGACGTGGTGAAAACATATCTAGTGCAGGCTGGACTGATTTGGGGGGAAAACTAGCTGTTATAAGGTTTGAATTTGAATTATTTTCTTAATAAAACATCTCTTTAAAAACACAAAAATACTTTTGTGAAAATGTTTTGTCAAACTTAAAAATGTAAGTTTAGGAGAAAATAAAACTCTTTAATCACTTAACTAATACCGGTATAAAGTTTGTTCATACCTGAAGTGATGTTGTAGCAGCTACGTAGAAGAAACGAGTTTCCTCGATTAAAAACTTATAAACCGTAACTTTATGTAACATGTCTTTATATTTTGTGATTATCAAAACACGAGAAGATCGAATAATGCGAATAACGTTTTTGACATTATTTGTATTAACAACGAGAATACACTAAATGAGAAAAATAAACGGATGAAATTGATTAAAACACACTAACGAATAATTTTGATGAAGAATTAGAATGAAATGAACAATAGAAATGGTGATAATAACGATTTTTTTTAGATACGAAAATGGCGCGCCCAAGTCGCCATTAAGGATGAGAGAGAAAATACCATTATAGTAAGTATTAATAAAACTAGAAAATTAGTAACACAAGTTTTTTAATCTTTGGTGGTTTTCTAAAGGCATGTAGATCAAAATTTCAAAAAACCGGGTTTGGCACACGAGTTGTGAGGCTTATTTAAAAAGTTGAGTTTTTAGGGTTTTTCGAGGGTTAAATCAACTTGACAAGGTTAAAACAAAGTTTAAAGAAGAATGACTAGTACGAGAATTACGTTTGACATCAAAAAGCTCGATTGGTTTGATGTACAAAAGCATGAAGGCTCTAAGCAAGTTGGGTTTACGCAAGTTGGAGTTCATGTCCGAAAGCGAGTTTCATTTGAGGTGGAATTGCAAGTAGCTCACGAAAAATAGTTGTATTAGAGTTTGTGGATAAATATTAATAAACATATGACTAGAATCGAACTCGAGACATCGGGATTGCAAACATTACAAATGATAATTAATGAATAATAATTGATATATATTAAATGTTATATATATATATATATATATATATATATATATATATATATATATATATATATATATATATATATATATATATATTTGAATGCAAGAAATGGCTAACGGTCATTAGTATTTAACGGAATTGACTAATGGGCAAACGAGAAGGACTAGTTTGTAATTAGTGAACAAGAAGCTTCCGGAATGCCCTCCTTAGGCTTGTGGTCAGTCGACAAGGGCAAAGGGGAAACCCTTTCCCACTCTAACTTGTTCTCCAAGATTCTCAACTAGTATATAAACAAACCTAGGGTCAAAACTTTTACACCTTTTGTGCACACACACAAAACCCTAAAAAGTTTTTTCTCCTTTGTTTTTCCTCATGGCCGATCGGTTCTACAACCCTCAAGGGTTCTTATATCGAAATTTTTTAAAGAAAATTTCTTGTATTTGTTTACTAGCATAAACCTTAATTTGCTATTAATTTGTGTGTACAAGAACGAGGTAATAACTAACTATAGTTATTATCAAGAGATCGAATACCAAAATTGGTAAGGGGTTATTCATTGATCTACTTAAACCCTAATTAGGGTTCATTACTTAAACCCTAATTAGGGTTCATTACTTGACCACGGTACGTTCCTATTTAATTTATGTTAATCTTTAATATGTTATAGATGATCATACGCTTCCGCATATATGTTTACATGTTTATATGATTGTCATGATTTATTAATTCTAATAGTGGTATCACGAGCTTGCTATACCATGTTAATGATTACTAAAATACATAAAAATCGAATCTTTAATGTTTTAGATACATGTTAAGATGTTTTATAGATCTAGGGTTTTATTTTTTCGAACCCCTAATAAGTTTGGGGGGGGGGTCGATTACCTCCTTATCCAAATTTTAGGGTTTGTGTTAAATATTAATTATGATTAGAAACCCTAGGTTTTAACAAGCTTATGTGTTAATTGGACGTATCTTGTGACCTAATTGGTAATTGTTATGCATGAATCCGTGATGAAACATGCATGTTAGTCATGGATTAATTAATTAATTAATTGTTATGCTTTGTCACATGTTTTAGATAGATCTAAAATTGGGGAAGACCTCTGTGTATTAAAATCAATTTATGTGTTATGTGGTGTGTGATTAACTATGACCTACGCAATTGATTCGTCAATATATGTGGCTTACTTCCATTATGAAGGAAAGGCCTTAGTTGATTACATGAATATTGGAAACCTAGAATTGATTTGATTAGGGTTTATCTAATCAAGCTTGCATGTGGCTAATTGTTTCATCTTTATAATTGTTATGTGTATTAGTTGATAAATTTGTTTTATTACTTGTTTTATTGTTTTTTGTTGGACAAGTTGTAAGCAATAAAAGGGTAATTTTTTCATAAACAAATCTAATTGGACTAATAATGGTGAAACTTTAAGTGATAAATTATGATTCTTGCAAGGTCTTATGTGCCGACAGTGGTTCGCTTCGCACGGTAATTTGCTCCCAGGCGAGACTAGCAAGTTCTATAATTTATTACATGTTTTTAAGATTAAAGTCATAAACTTTTGCTTGATTGATGTTTTTGTACAAATAGTGTGTGAAAGGCGGACCGAAATTGACAAAATGTGTGGTGGGTTCTAGTTGAGAGGGGTTCTTTAAGAGATTCGCTCCTACCGGCTCTCTACGCCCGCTTGTGCGTCAACTAGACTTACCTATATCACTATTTCACGTACATTGTCATCTTAAGGGTGATTTACCTCAATTCCACGCGCCACTTTTGTGGTAATTGTCCGAATAACATGTAAGAGTAGGACATATTGGGTGATAATTGTTGGTACTTCTTTAATTGGTGAACCCGATACCTCAAGTTAAAAGTTTTTTGGTTTTATCTTATCTTAAAAACAGTTTACTAAAAAGGTTTTGAAAACCAATGTTATGAAGATGAGTGCATGCATCTTCGTACATGTTTTGATTGTCACATCAAACAAAATACCCTATAAAATTTAAGTTACATTCCATCTAACTATAAGGAACACTTGAAATTATTATTTGGTAAACGTGAGACCTAGGCTAAATTTTAACGACAAGGTAAAATTCTGTTATTGTGTGAGACTAGATATAGATATTTTACACGTTCCTAGCCGCGGCGAGATGACGGCGTCAACCATCAAAAGGTGACGTCATCACCCTTTTAAATCTAAATATAGTTTTGGATTTTTTATTCATTAGTTTGCAACTTTGGAGAGGAACTTTGTCACACAAACCCTAGATCGAATTTCAGAAGTTATTAAGGGTTTCATACCCTTGTCTCTTCCATGTTTAATTGAAGATAAGTAATCTATCAATCATTCAATATGTCTATGTGTTGTTTGATTTTTATCTTACGCTCGTCTTTCTTTTAACATGCTAGGCTAGGTTTATTTGTGTTTGCTTAGATGTAGTGAAACATAGTTATTCCTTACTGATTGATGATTGGTTATTAATTGTTGTTGGGTGATTGTTAATCGATGTTAGGCTTAAGAAAACTGGCTAATATCCTATTCGGTAACTTGCTTGAACGTCTTAAGAAACATGAATCGGATGTGTACTAAGATTATAGTGGTTGTATTTAATGCATAAGTGACTATTAAGGAGGCCATGGTATGGATACTTAACGTGTCGCCATAGGAAGAGATAGAAGCTTATAGAGTTGGGAAAGATGGTACACGGCCCCACAGTTGGTATTAAGGAATGCAACCCGTCACCCACGCAATTGTAACAATCTTATCAATCAATAAAAGATAACTAGGGAGTAATGAAATCTAAGTAAACACGTTTTCTCCATACATGGTTCCACATTTCATTTTATTTTATTGTCATTTTATTTTTATTGCATTAGTAGTCATTTGGGTTAGTTGACTAGCAATTAATTCCGCCCACTCTTCTAAAACCCAAGATTTTTACTTGCTTTATATAAAATATAAAAATACAAAAAGAATCATCCCTCACCTCTAGACCTAGTTAAATTAATTTCAATCCTAACGAACACTATTCCTTGTGGAGAACGATCAATCCCCTGGTATTTGCCACTTCACTATACTACATCGGTCAGGTACACTGCCTGGTGGGGATTGTCAGCTTCTCAAGATCCCTTGAGAAGTAAAACTTTCGTGTAGACCACAATCCGCACATCATGTGCATTCATGATTTGTGACAAAAGAAGCAGAAGAATGAAGCTGGTAACCCCAGTACTTCAGGTTCGTTATTTATGATTGAATTATTTACTTTAACTAATAAAAATTCGTGGGTATATGAGACGGGCTGTGGTATTCATATTTGCAATACTTTGCAGGGGTTTAGAGTTGAGAAGAGGCTTTCCTATGGACAACAATATATGCACGTTGGTAATGGAGCAAATGCAGCTATTGAAGCTATAGGAGTAATTGAATTAGTTTTGCCTTCGGGCTTAGTACTGTTTTTGTATAATTGTCATTATGCACCTTCAATTGTTAGGGGTGTAGTTTCCTTTTCTTGTTTATTGGATCTTGGTTTTCAACATACTATTAATAGCAATGGAATTTCTGTTTTGTTTAATAATGTTTTTTATTTTAATGTTATTGTTGTGAATGGTATTTTTAAAATTGATATGAATGTGAATGTATCCAATAATTGTAATAATTCAATGTATAGCATCAATCATAAGAGAGTCAAGAAAGGTCTGGATTCATCTTATCTTTGGCCCTGTCGACTTGCTCATATAGGCAAGGCTCCCATGGAAAAGCTACAACACGATGGGCTTTTGCAAGGTATCAATAATGAATCATTTGATAAATGCGAATCTTGTATATCTAGTAAGATGACTAAGAAACCTTTCAATAATCATATGAAAAGAGCTTCTGATCTACTTGGTCTTTTTCACACGGATGTGTGTGGACCATTTAGACATGTGTCAAGGAAGGGTGTTAGCTACTTCTTAACATTTACAGATGTATGGTTATGTTTATTTACTTAAACATAAACATGAGGTGTATGAAACATTCAAAGTGTTTAAAGCAGAAGTAGACTTGCAACTTGGAAAGAAGATTAAAGCTCTTCTATCCGACAAAGGTGGTGAATACTTGAGTCAAGAGTTTAGAGATTTTCTAGCTGAGAATGGAATTGTCCAGCATCTCACTTCTCCATATACTCCACAACAAAATGGTGTATCTGAGAGAAGAAATCGTACATTGCAAGATATGATACGATCTACGTTTAATCTTACAACTCTTTCTTTTTCGTTTTGGGATTATGCCTTAGAATCTGCAGTTCGCATTCTAAATATGGTTCCAACTAAGAAGGTGGATAACACACTATATGAGTTATGGACCGGTAAAGTGCCTAACTTGTCTTATCTAAAAGTCTGGGGTTGCGATTCATTTGTTAAACGTGACTCAGCAGATAAACTCCAACAAATATCTGTAAAGTGCATCTTTGTAGGATACCCAAAGGAAACTATGTGTTACTACTTTTATTACCCACCTGAAAACAAGTATTTGTTGCAAGGTATGGAGATTTCTTGGAAAAGGAATTCGTATCTCAAGAATTCAGTGGGAGAGTTTACGATCTCGAAGATGATCAAGTAGATGCATTACCTTCTGAAAACACTAGCCAACTTCCTGTAGAACCTGAAAGTTTAGGTCCTCCACCTGAAGTTGAAGTTGTTCCATTCGCAGGTCATCAAGATTTGTGAAAGCTCCTGAACGTCTATGTCTTAACGTAGAGTGCGAGGAAACTATACTAGGGGATCTTGATGAACCTACTAGTTATAGGGCTGCCATGAATAGTCCTGAAAAGGAAAAATGGCGAGTTGCTATGAATGGGGAAATGCAATCCATGAAAGTGATGAAGCGAAAAGTGTACCACTTTTGGGGGTCATTTAAGGCCAAAGTCGAGATTATTTGATCAAATATTGCCCTAAATCATTCATTTTGTCATTTTAGGTACTTTTGAGAGGAATTTTTCAAAAGGAAGCATTTTGGACGTCTTTGGAGCGAGAAAGTGAAGAAAACGACAAAGTCTCAAAATCATGCTGGAAATTGCACTTGACGGCGTCATAGGTTGCTAGTGATGACGTCATGACTTAACAAAGTGGTGGATAAATCAATTACACGTGACACGCCAGAATGTTTTGTGAAGGGATCGTGACGGCGTCACGTATTAAATTGCCAAGGTCATCATGAGTTAATGCAAAGAGTGACGGCCCAGAGTCCATAAAGAGTGACGGCGTCAATAGTGGACCTAGGCAATACGAGTTTATTTTGGCGGCGAGTTGACGGCGTCACACATTACTCTTGACGCCGTTAGATTACAAAATCTATATATAGTTTTCTAGTTTTCATTCATTGTGTGCAACTTTGAAGGGAGAAAACCCTAAACGAATTTTACAGCTTTTTTAAGGGTTTCGACCCTTTGTTTCTTCCATGCTTAATTGAAGATAAGTCTTTTATCAAATCATTCAATATGTCTATGTGTTGTTTGATTATATCTTACGCTTGTCTTCTCTTTAACATGCTAGGCTAGGTTTTCTTTGTGTTTGCTTAGATGTAATGAAACTTAGATATTGATTATGCGTTGGTTGTTTGTTTATAATTGTTGTGGATGAATGAATTCGATGTTAGGCTTAAGAAAACTGGCAGACTTCCAATTGGTAACTTGCTTGAACGTCTTAAGAAACATGATCGGAGGTGTACTACGATATATTGGTTGTATTTAATGCGTAGGTAACTACTAATGAGGCCATGTTAGGAGCTAGTAGTCGGCTCGACATAGGAAGAGGTAGAATCTTATAAAGTTACGGAAGATCGTACACGGCCCTACGAATGGTATTAAGGAATATAACCCGTCATCCATGCAATTGTAACAAACTAATCAACCTGTAAAAGATAGCTAGGGAGTAGTGAAATCTAAGTAAACACATTTTCTCTCATTATTATTTACACTACAATTAGTTTAAGTTTAGTTTATTTTATTTTGATTGCATCTTTAGTTAATTGGGTTAGTTGATTAGCAACTAATTCCGCCCACTTCCTCCAAAACCCAGATTTTACTTGTTTTCCTTTAAAATATAAAAATACAAAAAGAATCATCCCTCACCTCTAGACCTAGTTTTAGTGAGTTTTAACCCTAGCGAACACTATTCTTTGATTTGAACGATCAATCCCCCGGTACTTGTCACTATCTATACTACAACGAACAGGTACACTGCCTTGTGGGGATTGCAAGCTTCTCAAGATCCCTTGAGAGGTAAAACCTTTTGCGAGGGCGCAATCCCACGCATATCAAGTTTTTGGCGCCGCAGCCCGAGGAATAGTTATTGTCTAGGTTAAAATTTCTTTTTATTAGGTCTACTCGCTAGATTCCTTTCTAGTAAGATTTTTATTTTATTTTTATAGGTTTCTTTAGTCTATCTTTTTCTTCGTTCCTTTGTTCGTAACCTTTGCCATCCACCATTATGGAAGGTGGTAATCTCTTTGATCCCATCAACCCACCACAACAAAGCCATCCACAAAACCCACCACAACTAAACCAACCTCCTAGACCCCGAACTTTAGGAGAGTACTCCCGTCCTAGCCACCAATGCTATCGAAACACCATTGAGCTCACTCAATGAGCCAATGTGTCTCCCTTGCGATCCGACACCATCCGATTAGTGCAAAGCGGATGTGCATTCCATGGACTTCGTTCCGAAGATCCTAATCAACATCTCAAGGATTTCCTCAAAATAGTAGATTCCATAGACCTTGATGTTGGAACTCGAGAGACGACCCGATTGCGTCTCTTCCAATTCTCTCTACATGACCAAGCTAGTCAATGGCTTGAGCGTTTACCCGCGGGATCCATCACCTCTTGGGATGATCTCACAACTCGTTTCCTTGCTCAATTTTTGGTGGGTAGAACTACTAAGCTTAGAAATGATATCTTGATGTTCCAACAACGTCAAGGTGAAACTCTCTATGAAGCATGGACTCATTTCAAGGATTTACTCCAAAAAGTCCCTCATCATGGCATAGATCTTTGGCTCCAAATCCAAATTTTTTACGACCATGTCGACTTCCATACCAAACGTACCATTGATCAAACCGCCGGAGGTAGATTGCGTGAGAAAGACGCCAAAGAGTCATGGGAAATCATTGATGAACTTGCATTCAATGATAATGAATTATGGGAGGTTGCCTATGTCGTAGACTCTGCCGTCAATGCAATCTCATTATCAGGTGGGACCACTCAACTTTCCGAAGAAAACCTCTGCGAACTTGAGAAAAAAGTTGACAATCTCATGGAAAAACGAAAAAGATCTTTAAGTCCTAGACATGCATCAATCAACTCCATCTCAAACGTGAACCCAACACCGTTGTCTGAATCACCCCTTAGAGAGAATGCCGAAACCTTTCAAAAATATGCTCGACCCTATTCCCCTCCTCAAGACCTCAGTCCGGAATTCAAAACTCGAATGAGAGAAAATATGTCCACTCATTCTGAGCGATTAGCAAAATTCGAGGAGGCAGTCCATAGACAAAAGGAGGAGATGCAAGAGAAAATGACGGAGATGATGAGCTTATTAGAAAAATACTCAAACATAAAGACTCCAAAAAAGGTGTTGTTAAGAAAGGAAGACGTCACCTCCACTACCAAATTTGTTAACTCTATATCCATTGTCCACGAGGGCAATAAAGAAAAGGAGACCCCCACTGCACAAACCGTTGAGGAACCCCCAAGATCCCAATCGTTAGGGTACTATCTAAAGCATGAGATAAATGAGAAAACAATAACCAAATGGATAGAGGGAGACAGACGTAATCGATCTTCCAAAAAGGACTCTGAAGAAGAAGAAGTGGGGGAGGATGATTATGACACCGTGCCTGGGGGGGGGGGGCGGTATACGAAAAGTTACTTAAGCAAAAAGTGGCTACGAATCAGATGGCTTATGGGAACTTTGAAATACCAGCTAGCATTGGGAAATTGCAATATTTGGATGCTTTCGCCGATTAAGGATTTGAGGTGAACCTGATGCCTTTAACTATCTATACCCAACTCACCAATGAAATGCCGGCCACCACCCGCATTAGGCTATCCTTCGCTAATCACTCTTATGTGTATCCTTTAGGAATTGCAGAGGATGTGCTGGTCAATGTAACAGGTTTCATGTATCCCGTCGATTTCATGATTATCGATGATAAAGAAAATGGGTGTATGCCAATAATCCTTGGAGCACCATTCCTTACCATAGGAAGAGCTGTTATCAAGTATGAAAAAGGGGAAATTGAACTTAAGTCAGGAAAAAGAAAGATTCACTTCCCCATGACCCCAAGGTATGTGCGAGAAAGCATGATGGAAATGAGGCTAAAAAATAACGCCGACACACCGCATAATCAAGTTCAAGAAAAAAAATCCTTGCATGGGAAACAAGGATTAAAAGCTACAAAGAAACTATGCTTGAGAGATGCAAAGGCAGTGATAAAGTTCATGTCGAATTCGAGCGCAATCAGCCGATAGAGAATCATACCCAATTCATCGAAGGAGACTCAGTACTCCTAAGACATTTAGGGATGAAAGAGCCTCCCGATAAATCAAACTCTTGGTGGTATGGACCATTCACGATAAAAAACTTAGGTCACGATGGAGTAGCACTCTTGAACAGCGAAAGGGGTAGGGAAATAACTAAGAATATCGAGCGATTGAGACATTACCACCCGAATGACGTGGATTCTGTTGATAAGGGTTACATCATATTGCGAGACGAGGTCATGTAATAACCCATGACCTTGAGTCTAGCTACAAGACTCGTAAATAAAGAAAAGCGCTTCTTGGGAGGCAACCCATGTTTTATTTGTTTGATTGTTTGTTTGTTTGATTTTATTTTTTTCCGTATGCATGCTTTATTTTTATTATTTGTGGGTCATGTTTCATACTAAATTGTGAAAATGCTTTACCTTGTTGTTTGTCTTAACTTCATAAAAAGGTATTTCGCAAAAAATAAGTGTATGGGAAACCTAAATTTGTTTTTAAGAACGGGAATTGGACATGAATCACAACAATATTAAATGAACATGCATATTAGTATTTGTTTGAGTCAAATGCTTGTATCGACTCATAATGATTATTTTGCAGGATTTCCAGGAATTAAGGCATGAGCTTTTCCAGAAATTTTTCGGAAACTTAACATTAGATTTCTATCAGAACACTCTGACAACGTCAGGATTATAACCTGATGGCGTCAGGTGTAAAATTCTGGAAATTTTGCGAGTTTTGTTTTTCTAACGGAGTCTTAAAGTTTTTGTTAATTCTTTAGTTTTATAAATTCAAGGAAATCTGCAAATATTCATTCCACAAGCATTATATCCTTATATATATAGATTGCCGCCGATTTTACGCGAGGTTGCCATGATTGTTTTCTCAGGTTTAACAGGTTATATTGGACAAGAAGATGATTTATTATTTCGGAAGGGAAGCTTTCAACGTTCATTTTCTTGGAGGAGAATTTAACCATGTTATCCATTTATCCACATCGAACGAATCAGAGGAGTATTTGTTTTCATTCTTTTACCTTATTTACTTTTACATCCTTTTATTGAACATTAGAGACAATGTTCAGCCTAAGTGTAAGGGGAGGGTAAATGATGATACCTTAGAGAATACAATTACGCTTGAGTTTGTTTTTTCAATAGTAGGTGTGTAATAAAACTAAGAGAAATACTTGTTAGGGAAATTTTAGCGCCAAATTTAATTTTTTTTACAACATTTAGGAGTGAAGCTTTAGCCTTAATGAGCGTCTTATGGATAGGAGATTGTATGACTAGCACAAAAAACTGTACCACTAAAAAATTTTATCAAAAAAGGTAGTGACCATCCGAGTATTAGATTAATTGGCTAACGCGCCAGCGCTAGTGTATGACTTAGTGACCATCCGTTATGCAAGTAACGCGCCAGCGATCCAAGAAGTGCACTAGTTAGCATCCGTTAGTTGAGGCGTCAAAGACTCGTACCGGCCTTCTACTAAGTGAGGTTCGCCCCTAGACTTGTTAGGAGAAGCCTTAGAGCTTATGAGTGTACCGGTAGTACTTAGATTCTAGAACTTGCGTTAGTGATGCATCCCGAGACCGCTAGTGAGACTACATTCGTGTAGTAGGATTTACTACATGATAAGAGGCATTAGGATAACCCTTGTGTTTAAACCCGTATCATAATTACTTGACCAATAAAGTCATAATTACTTGACTAGTAAAGTCAATTAATTTTCCCACACCTTTGCGATGCACTCATTTTTAGTACACGATACCCCTAGTATAACCCTACGAGCCTATCTTTTTCGTTTCTAACTTTAAGCATTTTACTTAAAGGAAGAATTTGTTAACAATCCACCCCAAATGTGCAACCAAATCGCCTTAGCCTTCCTTGCATGCACTCATCTTTAGTGCATTATTGTTACATGTTTAAACCCTTAGTTAATTGTCTAAATGATTACATGGTTGCTAAGTCGAGTCATATCTTGTACATATTGTTTTGGGACGATTGGGACTCATGGGTAAAGTACTCTTGTTATGGAGTAATGGGGAAGAACATCATATATTACCCCCATATGTGCGTTAATCTTAAAAAGTACTCCAAGTGTTCTGGTTATCTTAATTCGAGTCATTAGAATAGTTGATTGTAAAGTATGTAAAAGTTCAAGTGTAAGGGGAATGCAAATTCCCTATGATGTATTATTTAGGATGGCAGGGTAAGAGTGTATGCAAAAAAATAAATAAATAAAAAATAAAAAATAAATCGAGAAAGCAAAAAAAAAAGAAAAAAAAATAGAAAAAGAGAAAAAACATACGGACTACCTTCCCGTTTCCTTTTATGTTTTTGGTTAGTTTTTTATTAGCTTAAGTCGAGTCGAGTCTTAGCTTAGCAACGCTACATTGTACATGTAATTAACCAAGATGATTAACTCGCCACCAGTAAATATTGCCTTTATCCAACAAAACCGTGTTTTTCATATCCCTACACCTCACGTTATAACCCTTTAAAAAGACCTCTTTGATAGTTTATCCTAGGTGCTTACGCCAAGTGGTGGAGGTTTGATCCTTTCTCAAGCCTATGGTAATCTATTTGCTATGACAGGTAGTGAGAGATGTTTTCCATTTCCATATTATGATATATACTTTATTACACCCAAGAGATGTGAGTATCTAAACACTATTTGTGAGGTGCTAGTGTATAATTTCCGTGCTTGTTTTTTGTTGAAGTGGACCGATTATTTGTTGTAATTACTTTTATATTAGTGTTAAATGACCCCTAACTTGTATTTTGATTAGAATAAAAGCGCGTTTGCTTGAGGACAAGCAAATCTCAAGTGTAAGAATATTTGATGAAGCGAAAAGTGTCCGCTTTTGGGGGGTCATTTAAGGCCAAAGTCGAGATTATTTGATCAAATATTGCCCTAAATCGTTCCTTTTGTCATTTTAGGTACTTTTGAGAGAAATTTTACAAAAGGAAGCATTTTGGACATTTTTGGAGCGAAAAAGTAAAGAAAACGACAAAGTCTCAAAATCATGCTGGAAATTGCACTTGACGGCGTCACAGGTTGCTAGTGACGACATCATGACTTGACAAAGGGGTGGATAAATCAATTACACGTGACGCGCCAGAATGTTTTGTGAAGGGATCGTGACGGTGTCACGTATTAAATTGCCAAGGTCATCATGAGTTAATGCAAAGAGTGACGGCCTAGAGTCCATAAAGAGTGACAGCATCACAAGTGTATCTAGGCAATACGAGTTTATTTTGGCGGCGAGTTGACGGCATCACACATTACCCTTGACGCCGTCAGATTACAAAATCTATATATAGTTTTCTAGTTTTCATTCATTGTGTGCAACTTTGAAGGGAGAAAACCCTAGATGAATTTTACAGCTTTTTTAAGGGTTTCAACCCTTTTTTCTTCCATGCTTAATTGAAGACAAGTCTTTTATCAAATCATTCAATATGTCTATGTGTTGTTTGATTATATCTTACGCTTGTCTTCTCTTTAACAGTGGTGACAAGCCTGATCTTTCTTGTTTGGAGGATTCACCTTGTTCTGCTTAGGCTGATATTGCTTCATCTTGGGTTGTGGTTGATAGGCCATGACCTGCTTGCCTTTATCACCCTTCCATTTTCCTTTGTTCACATGGGATTTGTTTTGGATTCTCCCCCCATGAATCGCCAACACTTGCGGGGTAGGATCCTTGCCCTTGGCTGGTAGACCTTTCTCATAATCAACAAGCAATGCGAGTAATTCTGAGACTATCTTCCCCGAGCAATGCATGTTGAAGTTCTGAACAAAACCAGCAAAATCCTTGTTAAGGGACTGTTGTTCAAGTTTACTTGCACATTCTCGGGGTAACCAAATACAATTCTGTGAAGTTGATCAAAGTAGTCTTTCATCTCATTCACATAATCTTCAACTGGTTTACCATCACCATGCTTGCAGCTGTGTAGTTTGTCAAGAGACTCATACAATTCCACTGCAGGAGACTTTTCATAAGACTTTTGAAGTTCATCAAGCATATCTTTTGTAAAGTAGTACTCAAACTTCTTTTGTAACTGAGCATTCATACTTGTGAACATTAAACAAGCAACCTCATTGTATTTTGCATGCTCAAGTCTCTAAGCTGCCTTAACTGGTTCTGGTTCAGTTTCAGCAGGCTCCTCTTGGCAATTTGTATTCAAATAATTGAGTTTGCCGGTCGCCCTCAAGACAATTCAGAGCGATCGGTACCAATCATTGAAATTCTTTCTGGTCAGTTTTTCCCTCTCAATATGGCTATTGAGAGCAGAAATCACAGTTGGGTTATCGGGTTGAACCATATCTACAGATAAAAGTTCAAATATTAGTATTTTCAATAATAAATATTTCCAATAAAATATAATACCCAAGGATATATTCATATAACCAACTTTACATAGATTCCACCACATCAGTTGATCTGCTAGTGGTGAAAGTATAAAAGATGGTAATCTATCGAACAATAATTGGTAAACAAGATTTCCAATTCCTAGATCATTATGGGATTTACATCAAATTGATTCATCAATTTTCAATGTAAGCATGTTTCATCCCATCTCATGCCTTAAGTTCTAGGTCTCATGCACAACTTAATTAAGTCGTCTACCTTAGAAACTGTAAAATTACTATCTATGGTCTCACGCATTAACAGAATTTTACCTTGTTATTAAAAATTTAGCCTAGGTCTCACGTTTACTAAATTATAACTTCAAGTGTTTCTTATAGATAGATGGCATGTAACTTAAATTTTAGGGTATTTAGTTTGATGTGACAATCAAAACATGTATAAAGATGCATGCACTCATCTTTATAGCATAAGTTTTCAAAACCTTTTTATAACCAATTCTTAAGATTAATGAAAAAAGTTTTACTTGAGGTATCGGGTTCACCAATTAAAGAAGAACCTAAAATTATCGGCCACACAAGTGGAATTGAAGTAAATCACCCTTAAGATGATATTGTACAAGAATGGAGATAAAAGAAAATCGTTTAAGACGTATTCATAAGTGTGGAAAACTAGAAGGGGGGTTGAATAGTTTACCGTTTAAAAACTTTAAACTTGTTGTATCAAATGTCCATTTTTAGCTTGTTCTAATATGAAAGATGTTACTTGTAGTTTATGACTAACATAACTTAAAACATGTTATCACACAAGTACAATCAACAAGTCACAACATAAATAATCACATAATGCAAACATTAAAGTAAAGCAATAAGTAAAAGGAAAGTGCAAACCGAACATGAGGATTTATAGTGGTTCGGTCACAGATCTCCTCTCCGCCCTACTCCACTCCTCGAGTACCCAACTCGAGAGTTACTTCACTAGATCAACAACCTCCCTTCTAGGCGGAGAAAACCTTACAATCGTCGCTTACACTTTATCCGGTACAAAGCTAGATACCGAGTTCTTTTACAAGGTACAACCACTCCTATCGTCGCTTATACAATATTTCCGACACTAAGCTAGATGTTGAGTTCTTTACCAAGGGTACAACCACTCCCGCTATGTTTTGTGGCCCAACATAAAACCTTGTGTTTTATGGCACAAACACATAAACCATCTAATCTATATTGTGTTGATACAATGATGATCCATGACATAAAATTCTAATGGATATGCATGCCTAATCTACATGAACTTCTTGAATAATAAGTCTTCAACCATTGAGGATGTCAAGTGCCCTTGAATCTTCATATGTTGGAATGCTTTAGTGAATGATGACTTCAAGATCTTGTGACCTTCTTGGCGAATCATGAAGTATTATATGCTTACAACAATGATGAATGTTAGAAGCATTATGATCATTATGGAAAGGGTGACTCATGTGTTTTTCTACATGGTTTCCTATATATCTATGTGTGTGTAGTTTTTCATCAAGTTTATAAGTAAACTATGAACTCCTATTTATAGGCAAACTTACAAAGGGGTTTTCTAAAACCATGTTCCAAAACTAACAAAGATAAAACCATGTTCCAAAACCATGTTACAAATATATTTATCTTTAGTCAAATCAAGATCTTCCAAGTCAACACACAATATATCAAATCAAGATCTTCTAAGTCAACACACAATATGTCAAATCAAGATTCTATGACATCTCTTACAAGATGTATGACACAATGTCTTTCTATATTTATGTCTAGTCTAATCAAGATCTTTCCAAATTTAGTTTTTCATTTTATGAAAAAAAAACATTTAGACAAATGTATATACTAACTTAAAAAGGTAAGTTACTTGTATAAAAAAATATATTAGCTAGCTATATAATATTTAATAAGTTACTAAAAATGTTTTATGTACTTATGTTGTTATAAGACACATTTTTATATATTGTAAACTTACTAATATTATCTAGACACCTAATGTGGCACTTATTCTATTTAACACCTAAAGTGTACTTTGACACCTAAAATACTTAAAGACTCCTAAAGTATTTTAGTCATTCTAAATGGTTGGTCAAGGGGTTTGATCATAATGCTACATAACAAACATGTACGAACCTGTGTTGTGGCATACGACGACTCGAGACGTTGAGAGGTGTTGAATGTATGTTGAGACAAACTATGATTACAAGTAACTTGTGCATTTTACGTTATGTATCAAGTTATACGTTTGTCATCAATCAAAACAAACGAGACTGTATAGATTAAATATCGTAATATTTGCACTAACAATCTCCCCCTTTTTGATGATGACAAAATATGTAAACGTGATAGAACGCAAAATGTAAAAAGTTACCTGTGTCCGTATAACTTACTTGTATCCGCAACACCTTCTACATTTCCTTCTCCGTTTACACTCTTCTCCCCCTTTTGTCGAAACAAAAATAGTTGTGTCCTTGGAGTTAACTTAATTTCTCCCCGAAATGGCGAGC
Source organism: Artemisia argyi (assembly GCA_030686995.1). NCBI lineage: Eukaryota > Viridiplantae > Streptophyta > Magnoliopsida > Asterales > Asteraceae > Artemisia > Artemisia argyi. The sequence continues at coordinate 154,315,479 of CM060685.1, forward strand.
TTGCATCATCTCTAGTGAAGTTAATTCTTCAACTCCAATTTCCTAAGGTTGTTGCGTCCCTTAGGTTGTTAGCGGATCCATGATTCAAATTAAGTTCCTTGACCTACATCAAGGTTAGTGTTGTGCAACATAAAAATTATACGAAAAATGCATGATGAATAAAATGCATGTTGGACTATGTTGACTTATCTCCTTCTTTTTGTTGAAACACAAAAGTGTGTCGAAGAATGAGAATAAAGATAAATGCGTGCATGCTTCCCCTATATTGTAGCTTCCCCTTGATCAATACTCCCCATTGCTAGGGTCCCAACGTATATGACACAAGAAATAAGAAAGCTACAAAAACAAAGGTTAGTGCATGATTAGCTCCCCCTTGATCAATACTCCCCGTTGCTAGGGTACCAACGTATATGATGCAAGGATTAGAAAGCTACAAAAGAAACAAAGGTTAGTGTATGATCGACTCCCCCTTGATCAATACTCCCCGTTGCCAGGGTACCAACGTATATGATGCAAGGATGAAGAATCCTATAAATTAAAGGTTAGTATAAGACAATAATTTTCCTATGCTTGACGGAAGCTCCCCTTGTTTTAGGGCGTCAATATGAACCTACAAAACAAAAGTTAGTATAGTGGAAGTTTTGTCTTTAGACAAGCATGTCATCTACAACAACGTGTATAGAAGATGCAATATGAGTGCTTGATGGATATTCCTCCTACGTCAAGAAGAACCTATAATGAAAGAAGGAAAATATTCGATGCAAACATCATCCTTAGATGATTATGCTATATACGATCGAGCGTATATAATGGTGAACCTACAATGAAAGAGTTAGTGCAATATATTTCATCTCAAAGAAAAGTAAGATGTAAATATATAAATGATATAAGCGACTCAAAGTAGAGAACCATGAAACCAAAAAATCTCATGAGGTGTATGTTTCTAAAAAGAAATGCAATCATAAGAAAAACGTGAATATAATATGATAGGAACCTACTAAGCAAAGCCTAGAAGGAAGACATGAGGTTGAAATGCTTAAAGAGGATGGTGCTAATGGTGGTGATGGGTAGACAACTATCTAAAGAATTACAAGCTCGTGTGTATAGCAAATGTTCTAACGAAAGATAAAGATAGAATATATCGACTCATGCAATCCTAAAATTCACAACTCGAGGGATAAACAACGAATATGACTTTATCATCTACCAAAGATGATGTATCTTGCCATAATACATGCTTGAATGGAATTGAAAGGAAGTGAGGACAATAAGCACCTAGGAACAAAAATTCCATATGAAAAGAGTTAAAAAAAAATGCTAAATACCTATATGAGGATGAGAATGACAGCACATGATGCGAGAGTGTTGGTTAGACCAACGTGTTGAGAAAGTGTTGGGAATGATGGCTTTGATTAATATATCGTGTTGGGTCACTGAATTCCCCAATCTTCTTCTAACTAGGATTTGAATGTAAAATCACCTAAGTGTAAACAAGTCACTGAGTGAACAGTAACTCAGTGAGTCATCTTCAGGATGCTTAGACCGAGCCTAAGAAGAAAGGTTCTCCATTCAGTGAGGCAGAACTCAGTGAGTGTGATCTAGGCCAAGAAGAAGGTGATGGGTTCAGTGAGGATGACAATAACTCACTGAACCCCAAGACTCCTCAACAACTATCATGGTACTGAAGACTGATGACTTGAAGACTGAAGTTTTGGCGGGACTGGGCGGGAAAGTTTGAATTGTTTCACTAAAGTGCTTTATCACTTTAAGGTCAAACTTTCCCCAAATGGTTAAAACCAGTCTGTCATCAGAAAGCACCTTTTGGACTTAACCCAAAGAAGTTTCCCTTGCCAGAGAATAAAATCTATCAAGATTTTATTAAGGAACGCTTAGGTCATTGTATAATAGAGTTGTTCATATTTGTGTATAAATAGGTAGCATAAGTGAGGAGTAAAAGTTGACAAGTTTGTGCAATTAATGCAAAGCATTCACAAACCACTTTTACTCCTCCAAAGAACAACATAGCCCCTGAGATAGCTTAGTGGGTCCTCAGTTGTCACTCAAACATTGTTTTGAGTTTAGAGAGGAGTCAATACCACACTTGTCATTTTCAATCCCAAGTGTTATTCCGCAAACACTTGGGTACGATTCTTTTGATTAACTTCTAATAAAGAATTAAACGTTGAAAAATATTGTCTCTTATCTTTACGTTGCTTTATTGTTAATCATTATATACATCTGGGTTAAAAGTCATATAACTTGGTTACATTAGCTTTTTAGTTATTGATAACCAAGTAAAAGGGGCCAACATATCATTTGCGCTGACAATGATGTGCATGATATGTGTCGAGGAAGAAGAGGATGAGATCCTATGATGGTGTTCTTGAAAATGAGGTTTTGAAGTCCTAGTTTTGAGAGAAGAATCCTAGACTCCATTTGGTTTAGTTTTTGGTTGTGGAAGTGAATAACTTTGTCAAACACATGATGTGTTTTTCACTTGATGAGATATTGGGGGTGAAAGAGGCTTGAACTATTAAAAAAGAGAAAAGGTCAAAGGCTTGAAGCACTCGTGGTTTTATGAACCGACTTTAACCAAATGGAGTGTACCTATGCGTTGGTATTTTAGGGTGTAAGAAACATGAGTAGATGTTCTTTAAATATAATTTGACAAAATACAAATATGTGAATGAATTTCTCTCCTCCTCAATAGGTGGACATCCAACATATTGTCTAGTGCATTGTATAAAGAATGATGATGAAGTGTTTAAGAGGTTGTAGGTTAATGAAAACGATGAGCTTGGTAATGTTTTTGCGGATGTTGGTTAGCATACAAAGAACTTTATCCTTAAAGTCATATAGCTCTTCTCTATCAATGCGAGATGATCGTATGACGACGCATGTGGTTTTCTCAAAGGAGGTGGAAAGGATTAGAGTATTGTTATCGAGGTGATTTTGGAAAGTGGAAGCACAAATGCGAATTAGAAAGAGGTTGATTGAAAGATATCCAAACACAAATTTCAAATCTCTAAGACTCAATCCTATTAGCTATAAAACTATATGCAAGTGTAGGGGTTCCATAAAACATATTACTAATCCAAGTAGCAATAAAGGGATTATAGTTATGCGAGATGAGCATATAAAAGCTAGAACGAAGTGAGATGGCAAGTGATTAGTTCTCAATCCACTAAAACACATTTGTTAGTGACAAAAGATGTCAACAAAATAAAAATCTAACGACATTATCTAATACAAACAACGCATTCGACTACTAGACATAAAGTTACCACATAGCAACAAATAATTATACTAAGCAATAGCATGACATTATTTAAAATACTTCATTGTGAAATTGTTTTGTTGTTAAGCTTAGACACTTAAGCATATAACAATCTATGTGATAAATTTGTATGATAAAACGTCTTCTAAATGTTTATCATACCAAGAGTACTTCCACAAATAATAAGTGCACACGAAGTGAACAAATAGTGTGACAAAGTTATGAAAGAGACAAGACGAAAAATTTATGCAACCCATGTTTAAACGATAACATTTTGGAGCAAGTATTATATAGATCATCCTAAGCATGGATCTAATAAATGACAACAACATACACAAGCTTTCAAATATATGAATATCATATAAAAGCATCATGTACCCAAATGACATATCATGAGTTAACAAGTAACATGTTAATCATGCAAAACATCATATAAATAAAGAATGAAAATATCATACAAATCATGTTGATATATAGTAACACGAAACATATAAGCATGCAGGCATCATAAAGATATAACCAAGATTTACACATGAATCAATCAAATAGTTATCATGGTTATGTTAAGATGTCCAATCATATCAAACAAATAACATGTAATCGACACATGTATGTGTAATGTAAAAAGATTTTAATCTTTGTGTTTGGAATCTATGGTTGAATGATATAAAGAGAGACATCTTTTATGTTGAGTTTGAGTATGTGTTATGAGAGTGATTTGATGATAAAAGACCAAGAGATGTGTTTGTGTGTGATAATGGAATATGTTAAGAACGTTCTCAAGAAAGCTCTTTGGAACAGGAATCTAAGTGAAATTACTAAATTCAATAGATCTTGTGTGTGCTATAGAGATGAGTAGAATAGGCATAGGGTTTGAATTGAGTTATGAGCAAGATTTGGTTATGATGAACGCTTGAAAGGAAATAGACACATATGGTGTCTTTCAATAAGTAGGGTTATCACGTAGAATAAAGTCACCATGCTTATGAAAACAAGAATGACGAGATGATGAGGAGGCTCTAGATCCTAGAACTTGCAGATGTTGATTTGAGGTTTAATGAGACATATGCAGAAGTTAAAAGTATTGCTAATACTTTGATAACTTGTGAAAGTGATACTACTTAAACCTAGTGTAATTGAATGTGTGTTTCATGCTCATTTGATGGTGAAGGTTCTAATCCTATAGGTGGTAAAGTATGGTTGACGACCGAGAGTGGATATGTGAAATGAGGTGGTGATTGCTTGACAACACTTGAAGCTTGGATATCTTCTTTGTATTCTTCACTTTCTAGAAAGTGGAAAAGACGCATTTCATAATGAAATTTACTTGACTTTTGACGACATAGACAAATATGTTAATGAGTGTATGGATATGACAATTGCCCTTAGTTTCAAAGAGCGACACAAGGGTGAACATAGGTTTATGTATCATGAAAGGTGGTTTAATCTTAATGGGTTAGGTTGTAGTGGGGATGACACACTTGTTTGGTTACATTGTGGAATCTTCTTGTGAAGATGACTAGGTGGAGTTATTGGTGAAGATGATATTGACCCTTGGTTTCTTTGAGGGCATGGAAATGGTGGATGACTCGATATTGATAGGACAAAGGATAACTCGGTTTCTCATTTCACATTGGTTGTTTGAGGTTTGAGTGATGAAAGGTTATGAGGAAGATGCTTGAAGTTTTGCTCATGTTTGTGAAGCTTATGGGCTGAGATATATCACAAGGTGAATGTTATGAGATGATGGTGAAAGAACAAGTGAACTTAAGTGCTAAATGTTTAAGGATGAAAACCTATTGACATTTGTTTTTGTTCCTATTGATTGGGAGAGTACTATAATAAGTGTTCTAGTTGTGATGAGTGTTTTAACAAACATTGTTAAACTACTTGGGTGTTGAATTTCAGATATGACTTTTAATGACTATGGTAGTAAGTCAAGTTTACTTGAATATTTCGAACGAAATACTTAAGTTGTCAATCCTACTTAGTTGAGATTGGATAGTATAAAAGGATAGCAAGACTCGATAATACATCTATAACTTAAGAGTAAGTTATGACTCGATGTAAATCCTTATCGTCTTGAAGGATGACACATTATTTTCATGTTAACCAAGTGAGGTAACATATGTAGATACAAGACAATATCTATAGTCATAAGTTGGACTTGTGATTGTGATATTGTATGTAATCTTTGCAAATAATGAGTCCGGATTTGTTAGGAAGTTGTCAAGTCACCAAATAAGTGAATGAAGGATGAGTTAGGGATGGAAGAATGTAGTGAGTGTGTGTAGTGATCATAAATACTAAGTGGTTCGAGAATTGCAAGGAGAAAGTTTTCGGATTCCTTCCTTTAAGGAGAAAGGTATCTTGGATCATTCTTGCGAAATTTAGAAAGTGTTACTACAAATGATTATCCTATAGGTGCAAGTGAGAAGTCCTAATCCTAGTAAGAGTGAACATCAGTGAGAAGAATCCAGATTTTGGTTCCGCCTAGTCCGTTGGGCCAAATTCTGGAGTACCCAGAAAATGCACTGGCGGAACCCAATATTTGGTTCCGCCAGGTCTGAAAAAAGTGGCAGTCCACTATTTTGACCATCAAGATGATTTTCAAATTTTTCGAAAACTCCTAAAAACAAAACTTTATACCATATCTGATTAGGAAATGCAAGAAATGGATGTAGAAACACTCTTACCGATACACTTTGACCGGGGGCTAGCGAATTTCACTATACTTAGTGAAATATCCATAAACTTGAAAATTTGACAACATCCTAAATGTTGTCTACCTGCATATCCGTTAGTACAAGACAATGTACAAAGATAAAAAAAGATCCTAGAAGTACATATATCCATGAAACACATTGTTTAACTACCAAATAGTTCAAATTTTAAGTAGTGCCAAACACTCCTTAACAATGGATATTTATTGACTCCCGAAACCCGTTCAAGTATCCTAATAATACTTGGAACATATGCACCTAATTAGATGTGATAGATTAAAACCAAAAACACATATTCTAACCCATGTTAGCATATAGATTAAGCCGATGATTATGAGCTTACCATAAATGGAAATTAAGCCAAACATGGAAAATTGATAAAAACAAAGTGTTATCATCCAAACATGATACGGTTAGTTTACATGATCAATCAAAGATAAGTTTCTATCTTATAGCACGACACATTCATTAAACATCATTGTAGAAGCATGTATATCAAACACCATTTTACAAGAATACTACATGTTTAAAAATGTAGTGACTCATAAAGACACGTGACCATATTCCAAGATATTTAATTAGTATTACTTAATTCTAATTCCTAAGTGAATTATGCAAAATAATCACATAACATATGCAAGGAAGAATATCTAAATCAATAAGCAATACATACACAAATTTTCAACTTAGTACACACAATCTAGCAAATATCCTATTGTGTATAAACTTGAATTAGACAAACAAGCAAATAAATATCATGACAAGATTGACACTCATGAATCACAAATAAACAAATGCAATTACAACTTTCAATAAGCAAATACCATATATGCATACAACTAAAACAAGTAGTCATTTAGCATAACGTAAAAAGAAATATACTTTTCGTCACTTTGCGTTTAAATATGACGATGTATGCCAAGCTTGATTAGTTTCCTTTGTATATATGAATATCACAAAATTCGTTAGTTTCAAAGAAAATAATGTCAGTGTTCAAAGGATATTAACTTATATTGCCTAACTCAAAAGTTTGAGTTTCTACATCAAAATGAAACTTGATATTTTGAACACATTGAAGTATTTGGTTTAATCTTTTGACTTCAGATTAGATTTAAGCCATAACATCATTTTTAAAAAAAAGTAGACACAATTTCCTTCAAATTGATAGGTGGCGCGACTCCAACGGACTTACGGTTAATTAGTTATGAATTTTTGAAGTTTACAAAAAAAATTTGACTGTGGAGCCAAGGAACCCTCGTCCAAAGGGCAAGGAACCCTTCTGAGGGTTCTGCGGGTCTGCTGTAACAAAATGTCACATAATGCTAAAAACATGTATTTCGCATAGTGAAAATGTGTAGGACTTACTAGATTTGTTAGTAAACATTTAATACAACTATTTTAAGATCATTTCTTTTTATGTGACTCATCTAATCATTTACGGGGGTGATTATTCAACTAAATTTTTAGTTATCCTAAACACTCCTTTTAAAACCGTGTTTAACAAACATTAGCTCTAACCACATAATTTGACTCTAACAAATTATGAGAAATTTTTTCTTTTATTTTTCAAGGACACCTTCAAGCTTGTAAACAAAGTAACGTTTAACGACAAAATTTCTAAGTATACTTTGCGAAACATTCTTCATATTATATTCCGCTTCAATGGTAATTTGATATATGGATCGTACTCCATTTTAAAAACCATTTGTTTTAAAAATAAGAGCTACGAGGCTCTGGTACCAATTGTGGAAAACTAGAAGGGGGGTTGAATAGTTTACCGTTTAAAAACTTTAAACTTGTTGTATCAAATGTTCATTTTTAGCTTGTTCTAATATGAAAGATGTTACTTGTAGTTTATGACTAACATAACTTAAAACATGTTATCACACAAGTACAATCAACAAGTCACAACACAAACAATCACATAATGCAAATATTAAAGTAAAGCAATAAGTAAAAGGAAAGTGTAAACCGAACACGAGGATTTATAGTGGTTTGGTCACGGATCTCCTCTCCGCCCTACTCCACTCCTCGAGTACCCAACTCGAGAGTTACTTCACTAGATCAACAACCTCCCTTCTCGGCGGAGAAAACCTTACAATCGTCGCTTACACTTTATCCAGTACAAAGCTAGATACCGAGTTCTTTTACAAGGTACAACCACTCCTATCGTCGCTTATACAATATTTCCGACACTAAGCTAGATGTCGAGTTCTTTACCAAGGGTACAACCACTCCCACTATGTTTTGTGGCCCAACATAAAAACCTTGTGTTTTATGGCACAAACACATAAACCATCTAATCTATATTGTGATGATACAATGATAATCCATGACATAAAAGTCTAATGGATATGCATACCTAATCTGCATGAACTTCTTGAATAAGAAGTCTTCAACCATTGAGGATGTCAAGTGCCCTTGAATCTTCATATGTTGGAATGCTTTAATGAATGATGACTTCACGATCTTGTGACCTTCTTGGTGGATCATGAAGTATTATATGCTTACAACAATGATGAATGTTAGAAGCATTATGATCATTATGGAAAGGGTGAATCATGTGTGTTTCTACATGGTTTCCTATATATCTATGTGTGTATAGTTTTTCATCAAGTTTGCAAGTAAACTATGAACACCTATTTATAGGCAAACTTATAAAGGGGTTTTCCGAAACCATGTTCCAGAACTAACAAAGATAAAACCATGTTCCAAATATATTTATCTTTAGTCAAATCAAGATTTTCCAAGTCAACACACAATATGTCAAATCAAGATCTTCTAAGTCAACATACAATATGTCAAATCAAGATTCTATGACATCTCTTACAAGATGTATGACACAATGTCTTTCTATATTTATGTCTAGTCTAATCAAGAGCTTTCCAAATTTAGTTTTTCATTTTATGAAAAATACATTTAGACAAATGTATATACTAACTTAAAAAGGTAAGTTACTTGTATAAAAAATATATTAGCTAGCTATATAATATTTAATAAGTTACTAAAAATGTTTTATGTACTTATGTTGTTATAAGATACATTTTTATATATTGTAAACTTACTAATATTATCTAGACACCTAATGTGGCACTTATTCTATTTAACACCTAAAGTGTACTTTGACACCTAAAATACTTAAAGACTCCTAAAGTATTTTAGTCATTCTAAATGGTTGGTCAAGGGGTTTGATCATAATGCTACATAACAAACATGTACGAACCTGTGTTGTAGCATACGACGACTCGAGACGTTGAGAGGTGTTGAATGTATGTTGAGACAAACTATGATTACACGTAACTTGTACATTTTACGTTATGTATCAAATTATACGTTTATCATCAATCAAAACAAACGAGACTGTATAGATTAAATATCGTAATATTTGCACTAACAATAAGTGTGATAAACAAGGAAGACTCTAAGGCTCTTTCCAAGCCTTCTTACCATCACTATTAGTTTGTCTTAAAGGAGTTACTTTTAAAAACATGTGTACAAGCAAAAGTTTATGGATTAAATCTTAAAACATGTAATAAAGTATGAATCTTGCTAGTCTCACCTGGGAGATAATTACCGTGCGAAGCGAACCACTATTGGCACATAAGACTCCGCAAGATTCAACCTTTATCACTTAAAGTTTCACCATTATTAGTCCAATTTATTTTCTTTATAAAAATTACTCTTTTTTTGCTTACAATCGTGTCCAATAAATAAAACAATAACACAAGTAATAAAGACAAACCAAACAACTAATAAACATAACAATTATAAAGGTGAAACAATTAACCACATGCAATCTTGATTAGAAAAGATCCTAACAAAATCAATTCTAGGTTTGAATATGCATATAATCAACTAAGGCCTTCTCTTCTTGAAGGAAGTGAGCCACATACATTGACAAGTCAATTGCGTGGGCCAAAGTCAATCACATACCACATAGCACGTAAATTGATTTTAATAAATATATTGAGGTCTTCCCCAATTTTAGATCTATCTAAACATGTGACATAAATAATAAAACAATTAACAATCCATGACTAACATGCATGTTTTGTCACAGATTAAAGCATAAAAATTACCAATTAGGTCACAAGTACGTTCAAATAACCGGTTAATGACCTAGGGTTTCTAATTAATTACAAGTTAATTAATTTTAAACCACAAACCCAATTAGGGTTTATGGAAAAATCGACCCCCCCCCCCCCAAAAAAAAATTAGGGTTAGGGTTTCGAAAAATTTAAAAAAAAATTAAAAGAAAAAACCCTAGATAAAAAACATGTATCTAAAACAATTTAAGATTCAATTTTTATTATGTTTTAGTAATCAATTACATGTTATACATCGCTCGTGATGTCACTGTTAGAATTTAAATACCAAAGTACACGTTTGCGGAAGCTAGGATCAAGTATAACACGTAAAGAATTAACCAAAACATAAATAGAACGTACTGTGGTGATTCTAGCCCGAACAAGAATCAATAAAGCAAATCTTGGACTTGTGTAAATTAGATCAATGATAAACCCCTTACCGTTTTGTTTATCGATCTCTTGATAATAACTATAGTGAGTTATTACCTCGTTCTTGTACACACAAACTACTAACGAATTAAAGGTTATGCAAGTAAACGAAACACTATATTTTCTTTATGAAAAATTCGACCAAGAACCCTAAGGGTTGTTTGGATCGATCGACTAGAAGCAAAGAGAAGAAGAAAAAGTTTAGGTTAACTGTGTGTGCACAAAAGGTGTGAATGAATTAACCTAAGCCTTGTATATATACTAGATGAATCTTGGAGGACAAGTTTGAGTGGGATTGGGTTTCCCCTTGCCCCTTGTCGACCGGCCTAGGAGTCCAAGAGGGTATTCTAGATCCTTCTTGGCTCCTATTTTCATCCTAGTCCATTTCTTTTGCTTTTAACGATAGTTAGTTCATACGGTTAACAACTAACGACCATTAAGTCCCTTTAGTGTTTAAATAATTACATATATACATAACATTTAATATATATAATTATTATACTGTAATTCTTGTTTGTAATGTGTGCAATCCCGAGGTCTTGAGCTCGATACTAGACATTTACACTATTAATATTTATCCATATTTAACAGATTCATAATTAACAATGTGGTTATAGACCCGACTCAAAAACCGGAAGAAAATCAGGAAATGTATTTTAACAGTATAAAGTATAAGTATATGGAGCAGGTTTTTGGCTATCGTTGAAAATTAACTTGTTTACTGCCGACCAAGTATGTGTAACAAAGTTAAAATCAAAGATGGATTTCAATAGAATCAGTAGACAGTGTTAGCTTTAGATACATACTACAGTATTTAGTTTTATTTCTCCCTCCGCGGCTCCGCCTCATATTTATTAACCACGTATCGTTTTTGAGTTGTCATAAATTAATTGTCTATTTTCAAAAATAAATAAGAAATTTAGATTAAATTTACCATATTACGATCACTCATGTTTATTATTACAAACCTTAAAGAAGATATAAATTAATTGGTTAAAGATAAGGGTTTTGCTAATGACAGCCCTAACGGCTGTGGTTAATATGATCATTTTTACTACAATTATTTGTAATTAAGAAACAAATTCAACCAATGGGAATGAAGTGTTTGTTGTGTATCCAGATTTTTAAGGATTTCATCCACTTTTATCGAAAATGTCATCAAATAAGAGTCACTCACTATTAGTTCATATGTAATAAAATCAATCTCTTAGCAACAACCTTTAGAGCTGCCATTAGCAAAACCCTAAAGATAAAAATATCATTCTGCAAAAAAGTAAGTAAGAGATCGCTATAATAATGATGTTTTTCTTAAACAATATGCTTTTGTCGGTGGACAACTATTTTAGAATGGAGGGAGTAATAATTTATTATCAAACACTAAGGACCTAGTATATTTATAGTGCCTTAAAGAAGGTTCTAGAATACTTGTTGCACATGTAGTCGAGTTTGTTTAGGAAACAAACATCCCCTTGGAGTTTTCTGTTGACCGAACCAAACAAACACCCTTAGGGTTTTGTTGTTTTGGTTTTTGTCACTAATTACACTTTAATATTTATTCCAGATAAATATTAGACTTTCGAGTAATAACCGTTTAATCCTTAAATGAAAATATCGCCGGATTTTCATTTCCTCTCTAACATCATTTTATTTCGTAAATTCTTTTCTTATTTCTGCTTGCATTTTTCTGTTAGTGTGCATCGGTGTCCCTTCGGCACTTCTGTAAAGGCAAGTGTGAAAACCATTGTGTTGTTTGCACACAAACCCTTCAGTGACTGTTGAAAAAATTCACAAATTGGGTTGCAATCTCACTTCCATAAAAAATGTCACCATCATCATTACAGACACTAGTGATTCTATTAGAATTTTTCCTACTTTTGATCACCTTATGAAAATACTTATTGTTTCTATTTCCCTTTCTTAGCCACTCAATTTAGCCATCCGAAAAATGAACTTCGGCCTCATCATTTACAGCTTCTAAGTACTTAGACAAACACTCAGCCTCTTTAGCTTTTAAGGCTTCATCGTAGGGGTAATTTTCCATAAGAGTTTGAAATTGCTCCAATAACTCTTTACACTTCACCACTCTTTCATACAAGTTCCCATTACTCCAATTTAGCTTGTCCATGTGGCTTTTTAAAGGTTTTAGTTTTTAATTACCTTATACATACAATAACCTCAAATGCGAACATCACATTCTTTCTTCACAATAGAAATGAAATCAGATTTATTTCCAATTTTGTTAGGAGACTTGAAAGCCTTATGCTTTTTTACAACCCCATTTGGATTGATTAAAACAACAGCACTGTGATCAGAAGTAACAAAAGGCTTGAGCTGAGCAATAAATTCCCCATTCTTGGACACAAAGCTTTCATTTGCCATTATTTTATCTATCTTCTTTAGAATGCTAGTGTTTGGATTCAGAGGAGAGTTGATCCATGTATAGAATAGACCACTACTACACACATCCTGAACCTCAATGTTATTCACACAATAAACAAAGTCCTTAAGTCTCCCAAAAGTATCCAAGGCTCATCATTAGCAATGTTCTTAGCAACTTGCAGGTCTTTTCATAACAACCTTCTTTCTTTCCCATTGTTTTTAGCATATAAAAAACTGCAATAATACTTCATTTTTTTTTCTAAATAGCTTCAATTACAAAAAATATAGATTGAGTTACATATGCAACACCATTAAGTTCACTACATCTTTATCCCTTCCAATTAAAAAATTTGCATCCATTTGGGCTAATACTACTGTTTGAACACCACTCCCATCCAACAAAAGCTTTCTAACTTACAACTTCAATTCTCTTAGGTTTCACATTGGTTTCCAGCACTCCACATACATGAATATTCTCCTCTCCAATTAATTGCAATACTTATTTTTGTTTTTTCTTATGTTTATAATATTCCAACTAGCAATTTTGAACTCCTTGATCACAATATAAAGTATATTGCAGCTGTCTATTTAGAACAGTTGTGTTCTGGCTACTAATCTCATTAGCAACCCACATATTCACACCTTCATTCTCATAATCCAAAACATCATACACATTTTCATTATCTTCCTCTTTTTCCTTTTCTTTATCTTCTTTTCGTTTAACCTTGAAATACTCAATCATGTCTTTAGACCACATTTGAGATTCCCTCACAGTTGGTTGCATTTTCTTATTCAAATACTGATCTGATCCACAATCATTCTATCTGTCATCATATTCATTTCATGCATTTCCTCTTCTTCCACATTGCCAAGAACAGAGACTTTGTTTGCTGATTTCCTGATGGATGCCAGCATATCATCATTTAAGGGCCATACATTACCACTTTTCTGCACACTATGAGACTTCATCTCATCCTCTGTCTGCTTTGTAGGTTCCTCATTCTTATCATTTTATCTCACCTTTACCAATAAACACCATTATCTTTTTGAATTCCACCATTATTCCTAGGAAATTGTTTGTGTTATGCTTTTGCCCTCTTTTCCTCCTGTTTACCACTTTAGTGAATTTATCATCAATATTCTTTTGTGACTTATTCATATTATCAGTTTCCTTCATTTTAGCCACCTCCCCACTAGTTCTTGGTCTTTTTTCACACACTTCTGCACCATGTCCAAACACATGACAATGAGTGAAAATATCAGTCTTACATGAGTATTCTACATTCACAGTCTTTGTCCTTTTAGTATTAATTTCCTTATCTCTTGATGCGTGTTATGTGTTAGTGTAGTATGGAGTGTTGTTTAGCCTAATTCAAGTTTTACATTTATATTTAGCCGACTTATTACTAACACACACACTTAACGAGCAGTGTACCCGATCAATATGCATATAGTGCTAAGTAGAGTGTCGAACACTAAGAATGGAACGTAATATCTAGTTGATTTGATCAGTATTTTAATATCTAAGTTAGTTTTACAATTTAATCTATTGAGAGACTAACACGGATTTAGTAATTAATAAAAGTAAAACAAATGAGAACGAATCGGCGAATAGCAATCACGTACACAGATAGATAATAGAAACACGTAAGAAGACATGTCCTTATAATTAAGTAGCTTGTCACTTGTTATATTGCTAGTTTTATATGATGAGTATCGTAATCTAATCTGTCTCGTTGGATCCTATATATCAGCGAGTAAACCCTTAATGATTACTTATGTTTATCCTACTTTCTAGACACTAGATAAGCAGGCGAGGAACAGGTATGGTAGCTCAGAAGACTCAACTATACACAGAGATTATCAATGTACAAATATAATTCACCAAAAACCATCAATCATATAAACATTAACCGATGGGAAAGCAATTTTAAGGGGAGCAGTATGGTGGCAACAAGCCCATCAATCCTGATGGATTAAAGCTTACTAATACAATAAACAAAACTACTTAATGAATTATACACATGCAGGACCTTCTTACGGATCTAAGGTATTCATTTGGGGCGTGTCTTGTGATGCTTCTTCGACTGAATTCGTCTCCTTAGGGTTTTTCTATACACAAAAATCGTATCTGTCTTGGGGTATTTATAGGTTCTGTCTGAGGGGTCAATGCGGCGCATGTTGATGACAGATGCGGCACATCTACTTAACTTCGCGTGGGGTCTAAGATTATTAAATTCTGGAATATTCGTACACCGCCTTTAGATGCGGCGTAACTTGTTTCTCTATGCGGCGCATATTCTTTAACGTCTTGGATAGTATCTGGTGAAGTCTATAGCTGATACGCCGCATGTTGTAAATGAGATGCAGCGTATTTTGGAGTAGATCAAGTCGATTATTCTTCGTTGACAAAAGTTTCATATGCGGCGCATGTTGTAATTGGATGGGATGCATTCTTCAAAGTCAGGCAATGGTCTTCGAATTCATCTAAGTATGATGTTGCGGCGTATCTATTTGAGAGAGATACGGCACATCTCTTGAATTTCAGTAGACTTTTCAAATCTTGACCATTTAGCTCCATAATTCGTCCAATATCATTAACTTTCACCTATTGCTTGTTTTTACCTGAGAATCACTAAAGTAAGCATTAAAGCACCAATTCTCCTACAAAATAATATAAAACAAGTCAATTAAATAAGATAAATGATGCTAATAAAATGTACTTATTTGATCTCATCATCTCTATATTGCACAACAATTTTCTCTTTAAATCACTTATGGACATCAAATTCTACGAACACTCTTGCAAAGTTTGCCTTCACACACCCAGTTTAACACATTTGAGCAGTTATACTATCCATAATCAATGGCTTCCTAAGGCTGCTAGCGAAAGCACTTATACCCTCTCCACTCCATGCTTCCTGTGGTACATTGGTTAACTTTGCCCATAAAGGAGTCCTAGTTTGTTCTACCATTTCCATCTCAATAATAGGATCCCATTTCTGAAAAAAGAGAGGCCTATTATTCACTATCCATGGACCTTGCTGAAGTACTTTATATATCCCATTCTCACACTTAAACTTTAAAAAACAATTACCATTAGAATTTACAGTGACATCAATCAATCCAAACTTACTCCACATTCTTCTCAATTTATTAACAACAAAGGTTTAAAACAACGAAATAGAGACTGTATAATTAATTATAAGAATATGAATAGAAATTCCTATAATAAATATAATAGGATAAAAAATAGGTTTCCAAACACTATCCAAAATTAAAAACAACCTTAGAAATATTCATATTATAGTATTAACATTGAGACTCAAAATTATAAAATTCGAACAGAGCGTTCCGCGTGAGAGATGTAGCATAACCTTTTTGGTGTGGTGCATCTTTGGTCTGCAAGCAAGGTGTGATGCATCAACCACTAGTGCCATAGTGCGACACACCTCTTCACAGACCGTAATATTTTTTTTGAAAGGCATCACAGACCGTAATGACGCTTATTTGTTGCAGCTTTATGTTTCACGTCATGTGGAACCAACCTTTATTTGACCCCTCATGTTTGTTCGGTGTACTTCACATTCGCGTGATAAACATATGTGATACGTGGGAATCGCACCAGGCTTTACCTCTCGAGGGATCTCGAGAAGCTTACAACCCCCACCAGGCAGTGTACCTGATCGTTGTAGTATAGTATAGTGACAAGTACCGGGGGATTGATCGTTCAACTCAGGAATAGTGTCGCTAGGATTAGAAAGCCTAAAAACTAGGTCTAGAGGTGAGGGATGATTCTTTTTGTATTTTTATATTATTATGAAAGCAATTAAAATCTCGGGTTTTGGAAGAGTGGGCAGAATTAGTTGCTAGCCAACTAACCCAATTTACTACAAATGCAATAAAAATTAAATAACAGAAATGAAAATGAATCTAATTATACTAATGGTGTAAACAATGATAGGGAAAGTTGTGTTTACTTAGGTTTCATTACTCCCTAGATATCTTTTACAGGTTGATAGTTTGTTACAATTGCATGGATGACGGGTCATATTCCTTAATACTAGTCGTAGGGCCGTGTACAATATTCCCTAACTCTATAGGATCCTACTTCACTCCTATGTCGAGCCGTTAGAAGCTCCTAACATGGGATCATTAGAATTCTCCTACGCATTAAATACAACCAAAAATCATAGTACACCTCTGATCATGTTTCTTAAGACGTTCAAGCATGTCACCAATGGAAGTCTGTCAGTTTTCTTAAGCCTAACATCGAATACAATCATCCGTAACAACTATAAATAAACAATCAACCCATAATTAACATCTAGGTTTTACTACATCTAAGCAAACACAAAAGAGATCTAGCCGAGCATGTTAATTTGAAGACAAGTGTAAGATATATTCAAGCAACACACAGACATACTAATTGAATTGAAAGAGTACTTATCTCAAATTGACATGAAAAGTTCAAAGGGTTGAAACCGTTGAAAAAGCTGTAAAAATTCGGACCTAGGGTTTCTCCCTCAAAGTTGCACACTAATGAATGAAATTTGGAAAACTATATATAGATTTTACAGTGTGACGGCGTCAAAAAGAAATCTGTGACTCCGTCAACTCGCCGCCCATAATGAAATCGGATTGCCTAGATCCACTTTTGACGCCGTCATGTGTAATTTTGTTCTGGGCCGTCACTAATATTGGGACCATGACGGCCTTGGGTGACGCCGTCATCTCCTGTGTACAAAACTTTCTGGATCGTCACGGATTTTGTCCACTTCCACCTCTTGTATAACTCTTGACGCCATCATTAAGGAACTTGTGATGCCGTCAGGTACTGTTCCCAGCAAGGAAAATTAAGACTTTGCCGTTTTCTTCACTTTTATGCTCCAAAAATGTCCAAAATGCTTCCTTTTCTGGATTTGACTCCAAAACTACCTAAAATGACAAAAGGAACGATTTAGGGCAATATTTGATCAAATAAATTCGAATCCGGGCTAAAATGACCCCCTAAAAACGGTTCATTTTTCGCCTCATCAAATACCCTTACACTTGAGATTTGCTTGTCCTCAAGCAAATGCGCTTTTATTCTAATCAAAATACAAGTTAGGGGTCATTTAACACTAATATAAAAGTAATTACAACAAATAATCGTTCCACTAAAGACCAAAGACAAGCACGGAGGTCATACACTAGCACCTCACAAATAGTGTTTAGATACTCACATCTCTCGGGTGTAATAAAGTAGATATCACAATATGGAAATGGAAAACATCTCTCACTACCTGTCATAGCAAAAGAGATTACCATAGGCTTGGGAAAGGATCAAACCTCCACCACTTGGCGTAAGCACCTAGGATAAACTATCAAAGAGGTCTTTCAAAGGGTTATAACATTAGGTGTAGGGATATGGAACACACGGTTTTGTTGGATAAAGGCAATATTTACTGGTAGAGAGTTAATCATCTTGGTTAATTACATGTACAATATGGCGTTGCCAAGCCAAGACTAGACTCGACTTAAGCTAATAAATGAAAAATAACAAAAACATAAAACAAACATAAAATGAAACGGGATGGTAGTACATATGTTTTTCTCTTTTCTTTTTTTTTCTATTTTTTTTTTCGCATACACTCTTACCCTACCATCCAAAATAATACATCATAGGGAATGAACATTCCCCTTACACTTGAATTTTTACATACTTTACAATAAACTTCTCTAATAACTCGAATCAAGATAATCAAAACACTTGGAGTACTTTTAAGATTAACGCACATATGGGGGTAATATATGATGTTCTTCCTCATTACTCCATAACATTAGTACTTTACACATGAGTCCCAATCGTCCCAAAACAATATGTACAATATATGACTCAACTTAGCAACCATGTAATCAATTAGATAATTAACTAAGGGTTTAAACAAATAACAATAATGCACTAAAGATGAGTGCATACATGAAAGGCTAAGGCGATTTGGTTGTATATTTAAGTGGGTTGTAACAAATTCTTCCTTTAAGTAAGATGCTTAAAGTTAGAAACGAAAAGATAGGCTCGGAGGGGTGTACTAGGGGTATCGTGTACTAAAAATGAGTACAACGCTAAGGTGTGGGAAAAATTAGTTGACTTTACTAGCCAAGTAATATGACTTAAATGGTCAAGTAATTATGATACGGGTTTAACACAAGGGTGATCCCAATGCCTCTTATCATGTAGTAAATCCTACTACATAAATGTAGTCTCACTAGCGGTCTCGAGATGCATCACTAACGCAAGTTCTAGAATCTAAATGCTACCGGTACACTCATAAGCACTAATAATGAAAGCTTTTCCTATCAAATCTAAAGGTGAACCTCACATATTTGGGTGGAAAATTTTTTCTGAATAGTGCGGTTTTGTACTAGTCATACAACTCCTATCCATAAGACGCTTGCTAAGGCTAAAGTTTCACTCCTAAATGTTGTAAAAAATTCTAAATTTGGCGCTAAAATTACACTAACAAGTATTTCTCTTAGTTTTATTACACACCTACCATCAAACAAACAAACTCAAGTACAATTATATCCTATAAGGTATCATCATTTACCCTCCCCTTACACTTAGGATGAACATTGTCCCCAATGTTCAATTAAAGAATGTAAAAGTGAAATAGGTAAAGGGATGAAAGCAAATACTCCCCTGATTCGTTCGGTGTGGATAGTGTGGTAACAAGGTTAGATCTTCCTCCAAGAAAATGAACATTCAAAGCTTCCCTTCCAGAAATATAAATCATCTTCTTGTCATACATAACCTGTTAAACCTGAGAAAACAAACAAGGCAACCTCGCATAAAATCGGCGGCAATCTATATATACTAACAAGTCCTAGAAAGCAAATTAAGATATAATGCTTGTGTAATGAATGTTTGCAGATTTCCTGGAGTTTATAAAACTAAAGAATTAACAAAAACTTTAAGACTCCGTTAGAAAAACAAAACTCGTAAAATTTCCAGAATTTTACACATGACGTCGTCAGGTATTAATTCCTGACGTCGTCAGAAGTGACCTGCAGAAATCTTTACGTTAAGTTTCCAGAAAATTTCTGAAAAAACTTATGTCCTACTTCCTGGAAAATCTTGCAAAACATCATTATGACTCGATACAAGCATTTGACTCTAACAAATACTAATACACATGTCCATTTATTATTGTGGAGAATCATGATAAATTTTGTTCTTAAAAACATATTTGGGGTTTCCCCTTACACTTATCTTTTTGCAAAATACCTTTATATGAAGTTAAGACGAAGTTAAGACGAAGTTAAACAACAAATTAAAGCATTTTCACAATTTAGTTTGAAACATGATCTACCAACAATAAAAATAAAGCATGCATACAGAAGCAAATAACAATCAAACAATTAAAAATTACACAAAACATGGGTTGCCTCCCAAGAAGCGCTTTTCTTTATTTACGAGTCTTGTAGCTAGACTCAAGGTCATGGGCTATCCTATATGAGTGAGCTCCTCATTGAGGACATCTTTGGGATCAAACTTAGGCTTCAACTTCCTATCGGTTTTCTTTGTATGGTATGACCTTTCAAACTTCTCTCCATCCGGATCAAATAAGATCATCTTCATATGCCATGATCCGTCACCTTCTTTAGGTGGCTTGTCCCACTTCCATTTACACTTATCCCCTTCTCTCTTCCACTTGTTCATCTATATGTTAATAGGTATTACGCATAAGAACTCAATCATTTTCCTAAAGACTAGCGGATCCTCAAAAGGGTCTAGTTCCTCATCTCTAGCTATGAGTTGTTCCACCGAATGTGTTTTATCGATGAAGTCTTTTTCTAGATAGAATGGGCGTTAAGGTCCTATAAAGTTTCTTTCTATCCAAGGTCCATATCTAGATGGTCTCTTATTCATTTCTACCCAATGCGTCGTCGGTTCGTCCTCATAATCGTAGCTATGCTTCCTAACATCATAAACCGACCAAGTATCGCCCTCTCCCACCGCTATCTTAGACTCCTTACAATCTATCATGGCACTAGCGGTTGCTAAAAATCCTCTTCCTACTAACAAGGGGCATGTAGTATCACTAACCATATCTAGGACGTGAAAATCCGCTAAAATAGTTAACTTTCCTACGTGAACAACTACGTCCTTGATCATTCTGACCGGATTGGCAATACTTCCATCCGCTAGACCAATTAGTACATCCGTCTCCTCTAACTTTCCTAGCTTAAGAGTGGTGAAAAGAGGTAATGGAATCAAGTTGAGGCTTGATCCTAAATCGGCTAGTATGTCAAAAGCTTCGGATTTCCCTATCTTACAAGGCAAAACAAATATACCCGGATCATCAAGCTTCTTAGGCAACTTGTTTTGAACAAAGGCGGTCCCGTTTTTACCCAATTTAAATTTCTCATATTTTTCTAGTAGGGCACTATAGTAGGGAGCATGGGCCAAGACATCAATGACGGGGCGTTCAAGGTGGAGCTCCTTGAATTCATCGTCAAGGTCTTGTGTAGGAGGTGTTTCAACTATGCTTTTGACCGGGTTGATATTGGGTGTTTCATTCAATTGGTCCTTTTGAAGAATTTGGGTTTGCTTGAAACACGTGCTCATTGCTTTGACCGAATAGTATTGCGGACAAGAAGTAGGTGACGAAACCGATGATATGGAATTAACGTTTAGTTTCGGGTTCTTGACCGTGTTGCTTGGGAGTTCTCCCATTTCTCGGTCATTGAGAACTTTCAACAATGTGTCAATTTTGGTGGTCATCTCGCTTTGCTTTTGTTTAAAATCGGCTTCAAACTTAGATATGCGAGCTTCTTGAGATGCCATAAACTTGGACATCAATCGTTCAAGATTGTTGGTACTACCATAGTTGTTGGAAGGATTGTTGTTGAAAGTACGGTTAGAGGGTGAACCGTTTGGTTGGTAACGATTAGGCGGATTGGAAGAATTGGTTTGGTTTTGTTTCCACCTAAGGTTCGGGTGATTTTCCCAAGAAGGATTGTAGGAATCACCTTAAGGGTTTGGCTCGAGTTTGAAAGTGTACCACTTATCTCCCGCTTCGTCGGTACGCGAGGATGCGTAGTCCGCAAAAGCTTGTCCGGGGAGTTCCACGCAATCACGAGTGTCATGGGGACCACTACATAATTCGCATGAAGAAGTGATTTTGTTCACTTGGCTTGAAGGCTTAGGAGCTTCGTAAGATTTCATGAGAAACTTGACTTGGTCCTCAAGTTCCATGATCCTACGGTCGGGAGTGCTAGAATTGTTCGAAGGCAAAGATATTGCCTTGACCGTTTTGTTCAAATCACGGGGATCATTCCAACTTTCGTTGTCATAGAGAGCAAGATCTTCTATGAGTTCCCATGATTCTTCCGCACTTAGATCACATAGCTTACCACCGGCCGATTGGTCAATGGTTCGCCTTGTGGAAAGATCGATATGGTCATAGAAGATTTGGACTTTGAGCCAAAGATCTATGCCATGATGAGGGACTTTTTGGAGTAAGTCCTTGAAATGAGTCCATGCTTCATATAGAGTTTCACCTTGACGTTGTTGAAACATCAAGATATCATTTCTAAGCTTGGTAGTTCTCCCCGGTGAGAAAAATTGAGCAAAGAAACGAGTGGTGAGATCATCCCATGAGGTGATGAATCCCGCGGGTAAACGTTCAAGCCATTGACTAGCTTGATCACGTAGAGAGAATTGGAATAGGCGTAATCGGGTCGACTCTCTAGTTGTAACATCAAGGTCTATAGAATCTACGATTTTAAGGAAATCCTTGAGATGTTGATTAGGATCTTCGGAACAAAGTCCATGGAATGCACATCCGCTTTGCACCAACCGGATGGTGTCGGATCGCAAGGGGGACACATTGGCTCCTTGAGTGAGCTCAATAGTGTTTCGATAGCCTTGGTGGCTAGGACGGGAATACTCTCCTAAGCTTCGGGGCCTAAGAGGTTGGTTTGCTAGTGGTGGGTTTTGTGGGTGGTTTTGTTGTGGTGGGTTGATGGGTTCAAAGATGTTACCACCTTCCATGATGTCGGATAGTAAAGGTTACGAACAAAGACACGAAGAAATGAGATAGACTAAAGAAAACTTAAAAAATAAAAATAAAATCTTACTAGAAAGGAATTTAGCAAGTAGACCTAATAAAAAGAAATCCTAACCTAGACAATAACTATTCCCCGGGCTGCTACGCCAAAAACTTGATATACGTGAGAATCGCACCAGGCTTTACCTCTCGAGGGATCTCGAGAAGCTTACAACCCCCACCAGGCAGTGTACCTGATCGTTGTAGTATAGTATAGTGACAAGTACCGGGGGATTGATCGTTCAACTCAGGAATAGTGTCGCTAGGATTAGAAAGACTAAAAACTAGGTCTAGAGGTGAGGTATGATTCTTTTTGTATTTTTATATTATTATGAAAGCAATTAAAATCTCGGGTTTTGGAAGAGTGGGCGGAATTAGTTGCTAGCCAACTAACCCAATTTACTACAAATGCAATAAAAATTAAATAACAGAAATGAAAATGAATCTAATTATACTAGTGGTGTAAACAATGATAGGGAAAGTTGTGTTTACTTAGGTTTCATTACTCCCTAGATATCTTTTACAGGTTGATAGTTTGTTACAATTGCATGGATGACGGGTCATATTCCTTAATACTAGTCGTAGGGCCGTGTACAATATTCCCTAACTCTATAGGATCCTACTTTACTCCTATGTCGAGCCGTTAGAAGCTCCTAACATGGAATCATTAGAATTCTCCTACGCATTAAATACAACCAAAAATCATAGTACACCTCTGATCATGTTTCTTAAGACGTTCAAGCATGTCACCAATGGAAGTCTGCCAGTTTTCTTAAGCCTAACATCGAATACAATCATCCGTAACAACTATAAACAAACAATCAACCCATAATTAATATCTAGGTTTCACTACATCTAAGCAAACACAAAAGAGATCTAGCCGAGCATGTTAATTTGAAGACAAGTGTAAGATATATTCAAGCAACACACAGACATATTGATTGAATTGAAAGAGTACTTATCTCAAATTGACATGAAAAGTTCAAATTGTTGAAACCCTTGAAAAAGCTGTAAAAATTCGGACCTAGGGTTTCTCCCTCAAAGTTGCACACTAATGAATGAAATTTGGAAAACTATATATAGATTTTACAGGGTGACGGCGTCAAGAAGAAATCTGTGACGCCGTCAACTCGCCGCCCATAATGAAATCAGATTGCCTAGATCCACTTTTGACGCCGTCATGTGTAATTTTGTTCTGGGCCGTCACTAATATTGGGACCATGACGGCCTTGGGTGACGCCGTCATCTCCTGTGTACAAAACTTTCTGGATCGTCACGGATTTTGTCCACTTTCACCTCTTGTATAACTCTTGACGCCGTCATTAAGGAACTTGTGACGCCGTCAGGTACTGTTCCTAGCAAGGAAAATTAAGACTTTGCCGTTTTCTTCACTTTTATGCTCCAAAAACGTCCAAAATGCTTCATTTTCCAGATTTCACTCCAAAAATACCTAAAATGACAAAAAGAACGATTTAGGGCAATATTTGATCAAATAAATTCGAATCCGGGCTAAAATGACCTCCTAAAAACGGTTCATTTTTTGCCTCATCTATATGAGACCCAATAGCCCTGAGTTTGGTTGTCTTTCACATTCGCGTGATATATTTGCAACTAAAATATATATTAGATTTTCATATTTATTTAAAGGGTTAATAGAGAAAAAAGTAACTATACTTTACAAAAAAAGTCGCCTAAGTTGCTCAACTTTCAAATTAATCATCTAAGTTACTAAAGTTTCTCAGAAATTTGTCCTAAATAACTAAAGTTTTTATTTTATTTTATTTTTATTATTATTTTTTTATTCATATAGGTAACTCATGTTTACGGGTTTGTTAAATATGTTACCGAACTTTGTGAATGATAACATTGGTTATTTTGAAGTACAAAACGGTCCTTGTGGTTAGTCATGTTTCACGGGTTTAGTCCCTAGACCACTATTTTTGTTAATTTGACCATTTTTTTACGTTTTCTTCCGTTCTCATATATTTTCATCCATTTTTATACGCTTTGACTAGTTATTCTTACGTTTTCGCCCATTTTCTTATGTTTTCATACGTTCTCATCCATTTTCATACGTTTTTAACCATTTAATACGTTTTCGTCCATTACTTTTCTTCATTTTCGTCCATTCATATCTATTTTTGTCCGTTTTCATACGTTTTCATCCGTTTTTAAATGTTCTCCCCCATTTTATACGTCTTTAAATGAATGAAAACGTATAAAATAGACGAAAGCGTACGAAAACGTATAAAAATAGTTAAAACGTATAAAAACGATTGAAATCATATAAAACCGGATGAAAACTTATAAAAACGGTTGAAAATGAATAAAAACAGACGAAAACGAATGAAAACATAAGAAATGTAAGAAAAACTGGTGAAAATGTATAAGAACAGATGAAAATTAATAAACATATATAAAGACGAACGAAAACGTATAAAAATGGTTGAAAACGAATAAAAACGAGTGAAAACAGATAAAATCGAATAAAAACGTATGAAATTATATAAAAAAAATGACGAAAACGTAAGAAAAGCGATCAAACTAACAGAAATAGTGGTCTAGGGACTAATTTCATGAAACCCGACTAACCACAAGGACCGTTTTGTACTTAAAAAATAACCAATGTCATCATTCACAAAGTTCAGTAACATATTCAACAAACCCGTAAACATGAGTAACCTGGATGAATAAAAAAAATAGTAACTTAGGACAAATTTATGTATTAGTAACTTTTTTGTGTAATACGCAAACATGGGTTTTTCTAATATGTGCCCTTAGGCACATGATAAGAAGTGGGCCCTCATGTCTTTTTTTGTAAGTTTTTTTCATTTGTCAAATAAAGAAAATATTTTTTGTGTCCTTTTTGTGGATCCCTGAGTAAAAAAGACGTACGGACCCACTTCTTATCACGTGTCTAAGGGCACATGTTAGAAAAACCCTTAAAACTATTATTTAAAACAGGAATATATTTTGTTGATTTGTTCTTTTATCTATGGTTAGCACTTTGTTGGGTTAATAATCTTAGAAGTCTTTGGCATTGTACATGACGAAGCTTTTTCACAATATTATTTAATAGTAAATGACATCTAAACCGCTGATTACATCGCAGTTGCCCTAGTGGGTTCATTGATCGAACTGATTTTTGGCTGAAATACAGTACTTATACAATTTTTAAGTTTACCACTAGAAGATAACCCATCTTGTTGCATAATTGATCATTCATATTAGATATTAAAATATTATAATAGAGAAAACGGTAAATGATGTCTAGATTCTTTGAAATATTCAACTGTCTCTGATATACTCAGTATTTATTTTAGAGTGAATTATAAAAATATGGCTTTAGACGTGTTACCTTACATGCGTTTTAGTTTATTGACTTTACTCTTTTGAAGAATTCATTTTCTCTATCTTTTAATTAAACAGTCTTACAAACAACGTTGTTTGTTTCTTTGTCTTAAGTCAATATAAACTATGTTAAGAGAAGTTTTGTTTATAGTATTTCAGTTTTAGATGTAGCTAATAAAGATAATGACCAGGCTTGTTCTCACTAAAACATATTTAAGGAGTAAAGAACAATGACTGAAGGCAAAGCGTATCAAGACAAGTTCGTAGATAGATACATGCATGTAGGGGCGGAGTTAGAAATTTATCTTATCAGGTGCACAAATGTTTTATGAAAGTTATCAATGGTTTAACAAAAAATAAGCTTGTAGCGCATATTTATTGGAACATATGCTTTTGTAAAAGAATCGATGATTACAAATCAACATTCATGTGCTAAAATGTAATACGCAGAGAACCCCTTCCGTCCGTCACTTAATAAATGTGTGTACAAGTGTATTTCATCTGTCTTATAATAATTGTCCACATTGTTATTTTGGTATGTTTCAAAATAAATATTCATTTTGTATTTCAACCAATGAGAAGATGGGTTAGTAGGTGAAGATGATATTTTAGTAAAGAGTGTATTTTAAAAGTAGGCACTTATTATCGACCGGAAAAAGTAATAATTGTAAAATTTGAGCTCTAAATAAAATTCTTTGTTCGAAAAGGAAAAAATGATGAAACTTAGATATTAAGGTATTTGAGTCACAAGTCAACAAAGAGATAAAGACGTATGATAATATAAAAAGAAAATCGTGTATATCTTGTTTAAGTGTTAGAAAACTAAAACCGTGACCACATACATGTTAAGGAGGCGATATGCCATTTTTTCTTCTATCATTTTTTTCCTTAACACCCATGCCATGATGCCATATTCGTTGGTTCTAAACCAATATTCCTCCAACATGACTAGTTCATAATTACATTAGATTTTTTTAGACTCGTATATATTATTCTGGTATATACACTTTGTATTGCTTTTAAAAATAGATAGAAAACAACAAATGAGATTAAAAAACCCTACAAATATAGATGACAGTTTTTCATACGGAACTAGATAATCTTGTATCTCACATTGTAATGAAAAAAATAGTTTATACTAAACCGGCAATTTAGTCTTTTATAAAAAAATGATAGAACAAATCTTTAACCGGCTCCGTTTAGTTCATCCTATTTGAGTATGACTAAAAAACATATATTTCTTATAATGGTATATCTTTCTTCAATTGGATTTTAAAGGATACACATTTGACAATATAAGTTTTGAAACATATATAAAATTCTTTTTGGTGTTTTCTCTATTTTTAAAACCAAAAAAGGTGACAGCATGAACTAGAAAACAGGATATCCATAACAAGTAAGATGTGATACAAACAATTTTTCATTATAGTTCTGATGTGATCAAGAGAAAACAAAGGAAAAAACCTAATTAATGGTTGTTTGAATAAATTGTCAACAATCATTTAGATAATACATATCATAGGAAGCTCATTAAAATTTAACAGATTACAAACAATAAAATAACAACAAAATCTTTATCTTTTAGTGCGGGCAGCAAGACCTAATCTTCGGTATAACCAATGGATTTGCGACAAGTTCCCCTAGTAACAATTCATTATATTTTAATCTTTTCAAACAAATTAAATTACTTTTCTCATTCTATTTGCATTTTAAACTTTTTGTTGGATATCTTTTCACTTAACTATCACTTGTTTATATTTCTAGGATCGGAATGGATCCGGTAAAAAGAAAAACTAAAATAAGAAAAATAAAAATGATTTTTAGTCACACATTTCAAATAAATGGGAGAATTTTAAAAAGAGATACATCTACTTTTGTAGATGCATCTGAAATAAAAGTAGATGCATCTGAAATGTTTGGTTGTAATTACTTCTTATGATTCTCATTTTATCGTGACTCTTTATAGGAAACACATAAGTTATGATGATAACAACGTAAATAATGTCCACTCGTTGCATCGGGTTAGGATCCATATTTTTTTCGAATTTTACTCATCTAAATTTCTTTTATCATGAAAATTTTATAAAAACCTATTAAATTAGGAATTAAGGAAGGAAGAGGGTATATAATATAGATGATGTGAAAGCAAACTTAATATGTAAGAAGCAATGAATAAAATAACCCTATTTTACTATTCATTTCATATTTTCTTTGTAATATATAAGGAAGATATGGGTAAACTTATGTGTACTTTCATATTTTTAAATTTGTGCCTTCTTATTTTATTTTTCTTATTGTTTTTCGTCAATTTGTTTCGGGAATAACAATCATTTGGTGTATTTCTCTTTTAGTTTTTCTCAATAATAAAACTTTTTTGATATTTTTTTTGTTGTTGTATTTCTCTGTTAGTTTGTTGTAGGAATAACAGACACTAATTTTTATTTTTTTTTATTTTTTTTTCTCATTATGGTACTTATGAGGGTTACATAAAATAGATTTTAGAGAAACAAAAAAAAAAATGTACAAAAATAAATAAAATAATAATTTTGTCACAACAAAGGATGAAAAAATGTGACGGGTACATATAACACCACACTTAGGCTATGCACAGTCGTGACCAGGTTATCAGCCTGCCACATCAGCTTTCTCTCTCCGATGACCAAGTTGTTGTTTTTTTTTTTTTTTTTTTTTTTTTTTTTTTTTTTTTTTTTTAAATTTAATTCAAATATTTTAAACAACAAATTTAAAATTCATTAAAAATAAAAACATTACATAAATTAAACATTAAATTGAAAACACGAATTATAGATTAACAAACTACGATACGCTAATGAAAATGAAACTACAAATTACAATGAAAAGTCTGAGTTATAGCCCCCCTCACTCGAAGACTCCCTAAACTCGCCATTATCATACACTACTTCCATAATGTAAAACTAGTTCTTCCTAAGATGTTTTGCATCTCTAGCTTCCTGCTCCATACGAGCAGCTTCCTCTCGTAGTTCTTTTTCTTCTGTTTCTCTCCTGACTTCCTCATCCTGCTCAAGAAGTCGGAGTTCATCCTCAGTGAATCCAAACGGATTGTTTTGGTGTTCCACAACCGGTGGAGTGTTAACCGGTTCATTTTCCGGTTGTAATACCGGAAAGATATCTTATGGTTGAGTGTGATAAACTTCATCTTCTGGTGGAAAGATATCTTCTGGCACTTGTTGTAGACTGGGGAATTGTTGGGAGAAGTCTGTTAGGTGCCCATATTAATATCACACAAGTAAAGAATGAGATAGATATAAGGATTGGTTGATTACAAGATATGAGAAAATTATAAAAGCAAGAGTTTCATTAGAATATCAAAATAACCAACAAAGTTTAAGGCATCATAAGCCTTGTATTTATAGGAGGGAAGCTAGGGCAACATTCCCTAGTCCCTTTCATCTCTAATGTGGGCTTTACTAAAGCCTTTTGGGCCTTAAGGCCTTACATGTTATCATGGACATAATAAAATAACTAACAAAGCAACCTATTACAAAATCTAATGACCGATACTTGATTAAATACTAAAGTATGTTCCCAACAATCTCCCCCTAAGGCCACGGTTGCTGGACGTCTTCATCTTTGTCTTTGACTTGTGACATGTAAAACTTTTGACGTCTTTAAAAATGTTGTAAAGCGAATGTACTTTGCTCTAAGTCTTTGTTCTTTGGTGATGTTGTTGTGATTGTGTTATGAAGTAGTATGCCGTTCGTCACTCCTGCGTCTGTGGTGGTTGTCCGCCATTCCAACATGCTCATACATCTTTGGACTTAGTCTTTCACGTGCACGAAGTTCCTTTACATACTCTAAGATCTTTAGTCTTTATACTTTGCAGATTCTTCTTATTGGCGTAGAATCTTTCTTTGAACTTTGTGGTGCATAGATCTTTGGGGGAGCTTTCATTTGCTTCAAGATGTATGTATGAGCATGCTGGAATCTACCATCATGGAGGTGATGTACCTGCAGATAAACAGTTAGCAATAATCAACCGGTACTTACAGATAAGGAATTAGAGCTCGTCAACAGCATATTGTAAAGACTCCTTCTAATCCTTATCCAGGCTGTTCCCATATCAAATACTCCTGAAGGAGCTTACGAGACCTACTAAGTAGCTCAATGACTGGGTGAGTCGGTGGGGATCACTCCACGACTGTAGACCGCGAAAGAACTACCGCAAACACTAAGCGTAACCCTTGTGGGGTTACCGAAGTGACCTGCTGTCAGGGCTGTTTTGATGTTGACCCTGGCAGGAATTTCCGTTCAATCATCGAGAAATACATTTGTAATTCTCTCATAAACGTTCTCGGCAGATTGCTAAGATCTGCGAAGGACTCGATAATTTAGAGCTGGTGTCCATTGATGTAGAACACCAGTTGTAGAAATACTAAGTGTTCCTAAGAGATCTATGATGTATCTCATGGCTCTAGACTCTATAAGTGCACACTTAGGTTTCCTATGCGGAGACTAGGGAGGGGTCTCCTGCTTCAATATCAACCATCTCTAAGAGATAAGTCGATAGATTACACTGGTTCCCCGTGAGAATGAAAAAAGTTCTTTTAAGAGAACTTGAGTGGTTAAGAAGGTTTAGTGCATTGCGTCACTGGGTCCATGACGACTTTATCTTCAATACTGGTGTTGCCTTAACAACAACCAGTAGCATATGAGTTGAACCCGGTGTCTGCCCTAAGGTTGAACATATGGAGGGCTATTTCTTTTCACCCTTTTCTTTACTTTTCTTTTTAATTCTTCAACTCCTTCTTTCCCTTTCATTCTTTTCTCCTTTTTTCGTATCATACCTAAGGACTTCTAATTCTAACTTTTGCAGATGTCCTTGGGTAGATCCCTTCGGCTCTGGCGGATCATAGGACGGTTTTACCTATCTTAATCACCTCATAACTCCTTGATTAACCGACAGAAGCCAAGAAACCTTTGATTGAAAATCTCTCAAAGTGTTTGTGATTATCAAATATTTTGGTTAACACTTTGAGAGTTTTGTGTACACTTTTGAAGGGCTCCCCCTTCACATGTGCTCATAAGTATTTAATAAATTTGCACATGCGGGAGGAGCAAGCATTTTTTTTTTTGAATTGATCCACTTTCAGTGAACAAGACCGATTCGAGACACATTTACATCACTAGTTAGACTAGCTTGAAGTTATTACCCGGCCTGGTCAAGTCCATAGAAAGTTTCTCGAGACGGTACTTTTCTACTAAGACAAATCCTTTTCGAGACACTTTTCTACTAAGACCACTTATATTTTAGTCACCTTTTCATTTTCTCCCCCTCAAAAATAGCATATAAAATGATGTTTTTGATAATCTTTTAGATTAAAATATGCCTTTTTGAGTCTTATGGGGAGATTCACCAAGAACTTTTGATTTTAGAACAAAGTATTTTTGTTTTGACAAGTGCTCCCCCTCAACAAGTGATTAGGTCTTATTGAGGTGAAATACTTGTCCTTTTGAGCAGAATTATGAAAATTATAAAATATTTGATTAATTCTACTCAAAAGTAAGAAGCCTTCGCTCCTTATATTAGGATTGAGGCACTGATGCGTACCTCAGGGTCCTTTCTTTTACAAGTTCGGGTTGTACACTGTAATGCGTGCACAAGCCATTATGAATAATAGTATTGACAAATCAAATCAAAAATCTTACAACACTTCTACCATTCTGGTCTCTGAAACGTCAACACGGGAAATCCTGGTCTGCCACCTACATAGCTTTCCAATCTCCTTATCTGATCCCTACGCTTTAACCGGTTCTCAATCCTTGTAATGAATCTGCGAGCTTGTCTGGCCTCATCGGTATTCCACCTTTTGGATTTGTGCAGTGCAATGTCATCTAATATGCCTTTGATTCCATCTCTGACGAACTTCAGGGTTTCATCACAGAACTTGTGGATCTCGTCATAAGCCATGAAGCAGTTTCGACGGTTGACACTACGGTATGTGAACCCAAATTCCGGATGCTTGATCAAGGTGTATTGAGATTCGTGTTGAAGGTTGGGGATGTTGTTGAGATTATGTTTTGTGAGATTCAGCTTCTTCTTATAACTTTCCACTCCCAGTTGAAGATCTTCTACTCTTTCTCTGATGACTATTTGTCTTATGAAGATTAGTAGAGCTGTGATAAAGGCAAGCTGCATTTCCTTGGGTAAGTTGCAAAGCTTTCCTTGGACTTTGAGCAGATACATATCTTCTATGTCATTGAGGAGCAATCGTGGAAAGTCTGACTCGGAAATTACGTACTCTTGTTCATCAAGTCTTTTGAGTACGATTTTGTTGAGAAAGGAGTACCCTAAGTGAGTGACTGTCGAAATGAACTGGATGGAGACAATCTTCAACTCACTTGTCACATTACCCATAGTCTGATTGAGTCTGCTGCTTCGATAATACTGTGCCCGGTTATCTGGCCAATGATGTATTCCATAGAGTGCGTTCCGGTCATAGTCAACAACTTTGTCGATGAATAAGTCGGAGGCTTCTTCTTCGATGGCGTTGTTGAGGTATCTGGCTGCAGGGATTGAGAAGGTAAGTGATGTGGCGTACTTCGTTTCTATCTTGCTACCGTGTTGCAGAAATTCCAAGTCGTTGTTGAAAAAGAACTTGTATGTGATTTTCTCTTGTTTCGGCTTTCCAACCAAGGGTAGAGGTTTGGTCCAGTCAGTGTAGTAAGGACCTTTCTTCTTTGAGTAGTAATCAATGTTGGACTCGGGATTTAGCCAGTCGATGTCGTTAGACATTGCTCGGGCTATGTTTTCCAGGTGATACTCGAGTTCAACAGAGTTGGCCGAGCGGTCTTTCAACAGGTTGAATGCAGCATTCTTTATCCTTCTCAGCTCTTTCTTGCTCATGTTCTTTAAACCATAGTCCCTCTGCAGAAGTTGTGCATATTCTATTGTGTGGCCATCTTGTGGTGATTGATTTTCTGCAAGAGGAGGTTGAGCTTTAACCATTTCATCAAACCAAGAATATTCAGCCGTTTTGTCTTCGTCCAGCCACTTAAGAATCTTTTTCGGTTTCTTAGGTTCGGTGCTTTTCGAATAGGTTTCAGGTTTATGCTGATGATGTTTTCTTTTCCTTTCTTTCTTCTTCGTTGATGACGGTTCTGGTATATTGTCTGGCTGAGGGAAATCGTCTCCGCCGGTGTACTCAAAGTGATCATGGGCTTTAGGACCGGAACCTGATGCCTTTGGTTGTTGAGTAGATATTGTGGTAGTAGGAGTTATGACAGGTTGTTTGTGTTGAGATCCTTCGGCTTGCTTTTGTTTTTTAGCCTGTGAGTTCGGATCTTGGTCTTCATCATCTCTCTGACGTTTCAGCTTGTCGGCCTCAGTGCTGCAAGATTCTTTAGACATCTTGGCTCGTAAAGCTTCCCACACTTTGATATCTTCAGGTGTCATGGTGGTTTTACTTGCCAATATGTTGAAGAGTTGGGCCTCTAACTCATTTGCTGTCAACTCTTGTTGTGGAAGAGGTGTCTTGTCAGCTCGGAGAGTGAAAGAAGTAGTTCTAATCACTTTCTTGACAGCCTGTTCAGCAATCTTTGTAAGTTCGTCCTTCATCGGCTTCAGCAAATCTTTCAATTCTGCCACTAGGTGTTGTTCCATGTATTGAGTTGCTTGAGCACCCAAAGTAGCTTCCATATCTTCTTGTACATCTTTGGCTAAGAAGGCGTCAACTTTTGTATTCATTTCCTGAACAGTCGTCATTTGCTTGGTTAACTCAGCAACTTGGTTAACCAGTGATTCAACTTGTGTTTCTAGCTTGTTTTTCTTCTTGTCTCGAACTCTCTTAACTGCTCTCTTGATCAACTTTGATGCAGCTGAGGCTTCAACTTTGGAAGGTTTCTTGACAGATTCGTCATGTGTAGGTTGTGATGCAGGAGGTGATGATTGTGTTGATTCAATGTTGGTGGTTGTGTCTTTATCATCTCCTTTGGGTGATTCGGGTTTATCCTTAGTCACTTCTGTCTTTTCTGCAACTGTAGCTTCTTCAGCCCTTAGTCTCTGCTCTTCTGCAAGTAGGTCAGCTTCTGCCTTTTGTCTTAGTTCTTCTGCAATTCTAGCTTCTTCTTCTTTTCTTTTCTTTGTTTCTTCTTGAAGCTTTAATTCATCGGCAAGTTTAGCTGCCTCTTCAGCTTTCCTACTCTCCTCCATTCTAATGGCTTCTTCCAGTTTTGCCTGTTCGATAGCCTCAAGCCTTGCCTCTTCAGCTTCTTCTTTTCTCTTGAGCCTTTTCTCTAGCCTCCATCTCTTCCATAGACATAAGATGTGGAATATCTGTGTCCATATGGTCTTCCACATCATCGTCTCCTCTTTCTGAAGCATTCTGCATCTCTACATCTTCAGGTGTGACATTGGGAGATTCGTAGACTATCAAATCAGCAGTGGTTCCCGTTTCCTGAGTTTGATCAACTGGAGTGGACTCTGGGATGCTGCTAGACTCTCCTGCTTCAGGAATGCTACTTGATCCTCCAGCCTCGGTTGTTTGAGTAAACAGAGGTGGCGGAGGTTGATCAGCTTGAAGGGAGTCGATTCTGCTGTGGAGGAGACCTAACTTGAGTACTTGTTCATTTTCTTCTTCCACAGATAAACCAATGTTAGTGTCAGCCTCTTCTTGTTGTTCCTGTTCGGCGGTCATCGGTTCCTTCAACTTTTTACCCCTTAACCGTTCTTCTTCCAACTTAGCATCCTCTTCAGTTAACGGTCTTTGAATTGTTTCCTTTTCAATTTGGTCAACAAATTCATCAATGTTTTTTTCCCAATCTTCTAGAGACATGTCTAGATCATCTAGATTTTCATCCGGTTTGTTATAAGCTTTGCTGTAAACATGACCTCTATCAGATTCGGTTTCTGAGTCGGATGGTTTTGGAGAAGGTGATGGTGTGGGTTCAGGAGCTGGTTCAGGGATTGGTTTCTTGACCGGTAATCTGATCTTGAGAGTTCTCTTGTGAGGCTTTTTGGTAGTCTTTGTAGAGCTTTTGGAGCTGCCAGACTTGCTACCTTTCTTTCCCTTTTTCTGCATGAACGATGGTAAAGGGATTTCGTCCAAGAACCCTACTTTCTCTTCTTTGACAGCTTGGACATAGTACTTGTAGTTTGAGCATTTCTTACCCTTATCATTCAGGAGGCACTCGGGAAGAATCTTTCCTTACTTTCGTGTACTAGTATCAAGTCTTTTGATTTGCTTAAGAGTAGACTCATTTCTGAATGTGTTCTTGTCTTCATCATCCAGTCTTTGAGGAATATCATCATATTCACGAAGGAAGCTTTCAATGAGCAGCTTGGTGTAGCGAACAAATGGAATGTTTGCAGTTCTGTGTTGAATGTGCCACACTATATCTTCCCAGATAATGCTAGCAAAGTCCACCTTCTTGACATTTTCCATAGCCCAGAAAAGTTTGAGATGCTGGAGTTTGGGGTGTTCGTGACCGGTATCTCTGCCAGACATGGACTTGGCTATAAGGATATACATGGTTCTCCATGGTTGTGGAAGATTCCTTGTGTTGACCTTTGAGTGTCTAGTCACGACTTCGTTTGACTCATCGTAACCAATATCTCGTAGCCATTCAATCAACTCTTCTTCATTAGGAACTGGGTCGTATTCTTCATCTGGACCAAGTTCAGGTAAACCTAGAACGCCACGAAAAATATCTTTGTCCACCGTGACTTGTCTTTTGTGAAGCATGCATGTAAAAAATTCTTCTCCAAGGTCCAGTTGAATAGTATGCCAGAACTGGTGGATGTAGAAACATGCAACTGATGCTGACTTGGTGAGCAGGATTTTATACGGGTGATAGACTAGAGCATCCACAGCTATAATGCAAGATGATTCATTGCATGTGAATTTGTTGAAGTTGACCCTTAAGTTGTTCTTACCAATATTTCTAGAGTAATCTTCGGGAAAGGTTTCTTCCCATGTGAGCTTAGGTTCAGGTGCAGGTGCTTGTGGGATGTTAGCTGGTTGGGCCATCTGGATGATCATACACAAACATAGACATTGCAATAATATTATTTGTTAGCACATTAGTTAATATACTTGTTTATGCATGAATGGATTGATCAGTGGGTGTTTTTGTTGATCAAAGTGTTGATATATAGTAAACTTTGTATATTTGATGTTAAAACTTAGTTGAAACTGATAACAAACAAGTTACAATATAAGTTATCAAACACAAGAGATTACACAATTGAAAGTTTACAACACTTAGACAAATTTCAAGGAAGTAGACAATGTTACGCGTAAGATTATGAATCCTACACATAACATTTCTTATGCGTAAGAAATTATATTATGCGTAATTCAATAATTTACGCATAACACATATCTTATGCGTAAGCTTTAAACTTTTGCGTAAGCTACATCTTATGCGTAGAATAAATTCTTTAGCGTAAGATATAAACTTTTAGCAAAGGTTTGAACCTTATGCGTAAAATATAACACATGCGTAAGTATTGACTTATGCGTAAGATAAATCTTATCCGTAAGAAAGAACTTATGCGTAAGATATTAAGTTATACGTAAACATTGTCTTATCCAAGACAAGTTTATCAAACTGTCGAATCTTACGCGTAAGATGAGTTCATCTTTTGCGTAGGATTGCCTGAAAAATTCACCTTCGAAAATTATTGTATCTTTTGATTCCTGAAAGTTTTTAAACAACAACCACTGATCAATATTTCATCCAAATGCCTCCCAAAACACTTTAATACATGGACTTATGCGTAAATATGCAACAAGCAATCTTATGCGTAAAGACGCAAGAACATCAAATCACAAACACATGAAAAACAAGATTCTGGGTGGATAAAGGAGTTAGGCGAGTGTTTTAAACATACTAAGGAACATATTGACCAAGTTATAACACCTTTTAACCACAAAATCTCATGTTCATATCTGCTAGTGTCGCATGAACCCTAAATCAATGATTCTTGATCTATACTTGTTACTGAGACAATTAACCCACTACAACATGTTCCTAAACCACTTTTAACAATATCCTAACCATTTAATTGTTCCAAAACATCATATTACAAAAACACCCAAATCAAACGACGAACCCTAATTTTGATTTTTATTTATGGATGTTTCTGGGCATGATAGGAGTTAAGTAACATGTTAAGCATCATCTAAGGATCATATCCCACCACTAATTACAAACACAATCATTCTAAATCTTATGTACTAATCTTACGCAAACTCTAACTCTAATTTCAACGATTTTAACAAATTGGGCCATTAGATCTTTATGAAATTCAAAACCATTGTTTAAAATCATAATCAAAACGTTTTTGCACTTACAGATTGGATGAAAAACGATTGGATTTTCAGAATGATTTTGGATCGTTGATGAGGTTGGTGTAGATAGTAAATGTTTTTTGCAGGTGGTAGTAAATGCTAGGGTCAAACGACTTTTGACTAAGGGTTAATACAACTTTTACTAAATGTCACAAATGGTCCCTTAACCTCAAAGTATTTATCACACATAATGCCTAACTAACTCATGTTAAACCAATACTTAATTCCTTTAAGCGTAATAAAAGAACAACTAGGATAATTTTACTCCCCCTTGACCTTAGACCGATGTCTTGTAATTTTTGAAAAAATTTGTTTCAATTAGTCAAAGAGAGTAACCCGAAAAACCTTTTTAAGCATCACTTATATTACAACAAATAGAAAATGTTTTTGGTAAAATGCAAGTACGAAGTAAATATTTTGAGAAATTTTAAAATACTTTACCTCCCCCTCAACACTTGTTTTTGTAATATTTTAAGACATTTTATAAAAAATAGTGTTAAAAAGAGTGGTTTGTACTTGCATTTTTTTTTAAATAAAAGAGTAGAAAAAAGAAAAATCTTTTTGTGTTTTTGTTGGATTTATATTTTTGTATTTTTTGTTTATAGTAAAAATAAATGTTTACAAGGATAGGTTTGCTGTTTGACGATCATTTGTGTTTTAAAAACTTTTCCAAATCCTCTGGTGTCAAACATCGCATACCAATTTGGTGGACTAAATCAGCAAACCTTGTTGGAGGTAATGCTTTAGTGAGTAAGTCTGCCAACTGGTACTCAGTTCCCACAAAATATAATTCAACTGTACCCTTTTCAACATGCTCCTTGATGAAATGATATCAGAGATCGATGTGTTTAGATTTGCAGTGATGGACTGTGTTGCAGGAGATTGCAATGGCACTTTTGGAATCACAGTAGATTGGAATCTTATTGAATAGGTAGCCATAGTCTTTAAGCTGTGATCTCATCCAAATGACTTGAGCACAACAAGCAGACATAGCTACGTATTCAGATTCTGTTGATGACAGTGATGTGCAGTCTTGCTTCTTTGATTGCCAAGATACAAGCTTATCTCCAAGAAACTGTAAGCCACCTGATGTACTTTTTCGCGTGTCTAAGCATCCTGCATGGTCAGCGTCTAAAAAAGCTATTAGTTCAAAACCAGAATCCTTCGGATACCAGATCCCCAAATGGATGGTTCCCTTTATGTATCGAAGGATTCTTTTAGCCTCATTGAGGTGTTTTTCAGTTGGTTTAGACTGATATCGCGAACACATATAGACAGCAAATACAATATCCGGTCTGCTAGATGTGAGATACATGAGGGACCCAATAATACTACGGTATTTGGTAGGGTCAACAGGAGTCCCATGTATGTCAGCATCTAGTTTTGTTGAATTGGCCATAGGTGTATTCATTGTATCACAGCTTTGCATTCCGTGTTTCTTTAAAATCTCAAGAGCATATTTGGAGTGATTTAGAAAAATTCCACGGGGTGATTGATGAACTTGTAGTCCTAGAAAGAACGTAAGTTCACCCATCATGGACATTTCGAAATTATCTGTCATTAATTTTGCAAAATCCATTGAGTAAATTTTGTTGATTGAAGCAAAAATAATGTCATCGACATAAATTTGAACGATTAATAAGTCCATCCCGTATGTTTTTGTGAACAGTGTTGGATCCACCGAGCCTAGAGTAAAATCATTAGCCAATAGGAATTTAGAAAGCTTATCATACCACGCTCTGGGGGCTTGCTTGAGACCGTAGAGACACTTCTTAAGCTTGTAGACATGATTGGGACGTTCTGGATCAACAAAACCTTCAGGTTGACTGACATAAACCACTTCACGGAGTTGACCATTCAGAAAAGCCATTTTCACGTCCATTTGGTAAACAATCATATTCCGATGAGCAGCAAATGCTAAGAAGATCCGTACAGCTTCAAGTCTAGCTACTGGAGCAAATGATTCTTCAAAATCGATTCCTTCTTCTTGAGAGTATCCTTTTGCTACCAAGCGGGATTTGTTGCGTATGACAGTTCCTTCTGCATCCAGTTTGTTTTTCCAGATCCATTTTAATCCAATGACAATGATTCCTTCTGGTTTTTCAACCATTTCCCAGACTTCTAATCTTTGAAAGGATTCAAATTCTTCTTGCATAGACTCAATCCAGTTTTCATAAGTCATAGCTTCTTTGACGTTTTTAGGCACGGCTTCACAAACTGTGAGTGCGTAAATGCAAGTTTCACCATCTGTGTGAAGGCGTTGTCTTGTCATAATTGGTGCATCTGGATGGCCAATAATTTGAACTAAGGGGTGATCTCTAGTCCATTTGTGTGTCGAAGGATGAAGTTGATAAGTATCTCGCAAGTGAGCAGGACTCAAATTGCGTGTAGATGACTCAGCAATGTCGGGGACAGGTGGAGCCGGTGCAAATGGGTTGATTAACTATTCTGGGTCATGCTCTGCGGTTTGTGGAACTGATAAAGGTATGGAGTCTCTAGCTGAGTGTTGTGAGTTGGACCCGGTTTGTTCTGTTGTTGTAGGTGATATGATTGGAGGACAGTCTCTTCCAATAGTTGTTGTTGTTTGTTGAGGTGTATCAGGTACTTGATGTTGATCAAGATGTGCAGCAGAATTTGGTGTGGCCTTAGTTGGATGGTTAACAATCGTATCATCAAACAATGGAGCAAACAAGGTTTCCACTTCTTGACGGGAGAGTGACAACGGTTCAGCCGAAGATTCCGGAAAGTATAGACGGTTGGATGCGGGTCCTAAGCTGTTTTGCCCAGAAGCCATCTGAGTGAGTTCATCGAAATTAGCATGAATTGTTTCTTGAATTTCTCTGGTACGACGATTCCATATCCGAAAGCCTTTTGAATTTTCACAGTATCCAATAAATATACCAATGTCAGCCTTTGCTTTAAGTTTTCCTAGATCATCACGATCATTGACTGGATAACATAGAGCTCCAAATACATGAAAGTAACTGATGTTCGGTTTCCTTTTGTGAACAATTTGATATGGTATTTTGTGATCACACAACGGTTTTGAGTGTAACATGCGGTTGAGACAGCTTCCGCCCATAAGTAATCTGGTAATTGAGCATTGATTAACATCGTTCGAGCAGCTTCCACTAACGTTCTGTTGCGTCTTTCGACTACTCCATTCTGTTCGGGTGTTCGTGGAATGGATGTTTGATGTTCAATTCCCACTTTCTCAAAATATGACCGTAGAGTCTGATTCTTAAATTCTGTGCCATTGTCAGTTCTAACAATTCTGACTGTGTTGCGTAGCTGAACTTGTATTTTGGTGAGAAAGGTGATGATCATTTGAGGAGCTTGATCTTTACTACGAAGAAAATAAACCCAAGTCCAACGGGAGTAATCATCAACAATTACTAAAATGTAGCGTTTACTGTTGATCGTTTGAACACGCATCGGACCACACAAATCCATACGAAGCAGTTGTAAAACATTATTAGTACTAGGGAAAGTGAGCACGGGTACTTTTACCTTGTTCACAGGCTGGACATAGGTGATCTTTGGCATAGCAGAATCTTGGAAAGCCTTCAACTAATTTGTGACGAGCGAGATCAGTCATCGTTTTGAAATTCAAGTGAGAAAGGCGTTTATGCCATAACCATGATTTAGTCGTTTCAGCTTTAGATAGAAGACAGATAGGAGATGAAGCGATCATGTCAGACATTGAAATTGTGTAAAGGTTAGTGCCACGTTTGCCGGACATCAGATCGTTTCCTTGTAGATCACGAACAAAACAAGTTTTCTCACGAAAAGCAACTTCTAGATCCCCATCACAAAACTGACCGACAGAAAAGAGGTTGTGACCCAAGCCTTCAACATAATATACTCTGCTAATTTTAATATTCCCATTCACATAGTCTTCGTAACCCATGATTAGAGCGTATTGATCATTCCCGAATCTGACAGTTCCGATAAATTTTGAGACAAAGTTAGTTAACAGTTTGAGATTGCCTGTCATATGTCGGGTGCAACCGCTATCAACAATCCAGAGAACGATCTGAACCACCTGCATCACAAATAGACGACAAAGATGGAACAGAAGTAAGGGTGGAACCCGAAGAAATGGTGGGTTCCTGTTGGTTAGAAACACAAGTATTCGACAGTTTAGGAATCCATTTAAAATTTGATTTGTATTGTAACCAACGTTGCCAATTCCAACTAGTTTTTGCTTTGTTTTTTGTAAATACACTAACTTTTGGCGTGTTCCTAGATTTGTTGATTTCTGCTCTTGGATTGACTACAACATCATTTGAAACAGTAGTTGGCGTTTGTCCTAAGGTAGACTTAGAGGCAGTAGTGGGCCTAGAAAAAATGCCTGATCTACGTTTCTTGTGACGATGTAAGAGATTATTAGCTACACATTTAGTATGATCACCAGATAACACACTTTGACGACAAAACACACAAGATGCATTAATATTCAAAACATTTAAAGGTTCAGCATTCGTTATATTAAGATTTTGATTACAATTTTCCAAATTAGAATCTAAATCAGATGCAACATGAGTATTATTCAAGTTCCTAAGGTGAGCTTCTACTTCTTGCACTTCTAGTGTTCCTCTTCTACGTTGCCAGAGCCTAGTCTTTTTGGTCTTCTTAACGCTTTTTGGCTTTGGGCTGCTAACGCTCTTAGAGGAAACTAGTCCTGTAGAAGTGGAAGAGCTAACATTAGAACTCTTAGCATGATTACCCTTATTTGTTTTGTCTATTTGAAACATTCCTGGTGCTATCACTGTGGTGTCAACAAACTTTCCTTTTTGAAGTAGCTTAATTTTCTCTTTCAAATCAATGATGATGTGATTTTTGTCCTGAATATCATACTCAAGTAAACCATTGCAATAACGAATGTCATCGCGGTTTTGTTGCCATTCGACGTTTTCAATGTTTAACTCCGCAATTTCTTTTTCATATTGAAGACATTTATTTTGGAGAAAAACATTGTCTTTGCAAAGTTGATAGCTTTTTGAAACATTTTGACTTTGTAGTTGCAATTCTGTTTCAAGACTTTGAGCTTTACACCATTCAAGCCTTTGTTTGAGTTGACAAATTTCGTTTGAAAGTTTGTTTTTCACATCATCACTGTTTTGACGCAACGTTTCATATTTTTGTTTCAATGTTTCATTTTCCTTATTCAGCAAATCAATATCAGCACAGTAATTTTCAAACACCGCAGCATTGCTGGAATAGTAGAGATCATTCATAATGAGAGTGTAAATATCAGCTGTGAGAATTTGTTCCAAGAGTTGATCAGAATCCGTTTTCAAAAATCGATTTTTGCGTTGTTGAAACAAAATTGCATTTTCATTAAGAGCGAAAATGTTTTGCATTTCTTTAACTTCTTTTTGGAGTTCCTGTTCCCAACGAGTAGCACAATGACGCAAATTTTGAACTAAAGGCAGAAATTGTTTTTGAAAAATGTCTCGCTTTTCGCGCTCGTAAGCTAATTAAAAAGTAGCAATTTTTATTATCGAATGATGTTCAATTACGTTTTCCAAGTTTCGATGCCTTTCATAAATGTTTTAAAATAGTCTAAAACTCGACAATGTGTTGGTAAAGGTGTCACAGTACCAGAAGATGGTAATGGACCATTTACTTGTGCCACGGGTTTGACAGGAGCCCCATTGGAAGATGAAACATAAGACTCAGTAACATATCATGATTTCTCAGGTATTTCTCTTGATGTAACAAAAGATTTTGAAATGTGAGGAACTTTTGAGTAATCATATGGTTTGCAATATTCAACTTGACTCATTTTTTATCGACTCTTTTCTTCAAGTTCATATTCTTCCTCAGTATTATATACAATAACACGCACAACATTATTATCCATCAATTAGTCCATACTGTAAAGCTTAGGATTTGTTTTGAATGCAGTGTGAAGAAAAGTGGATCTGTAATCGCCAATGGCAAAACCTTTATCGGGTCTTGGTTTTAAAGTAAACTTTTGAATTGTCGTTACAGATTCTCCATGTTTATAAACGATATT
Organism: Artemisia argyi; assembly: GCA_030686995.1. NCBI lineage: Eukaryota > Viridiplantae > Streptophyta > Magnoliopsida > Asterales > Asteraceae > Artemisia > Artemisia argyi. Next base: position 154,359,178 of record CM060685.1, read on the forward strand.
TTCAAATGCTTTTATTTGACGTTCGAGAGTGATATTTTCTTCAATTAAAGAATTTTCTTTTTCTCGTTTTTGCACTTTATGTTCATAAAATTCCTGTTTGCAAGTTGACACCTCTGTTTGTGTTTTTGAAAGTTCCTTTTGAAGTTGTACAACTTGTTTTTGAAGATCATGTTTTTCATTTTCCAGTTTGGAAACCAATTTACCGTTTGACTCAATTATGTCATACATTTGTTTTTGAAGATTTTGTTCTTTGACATACGATTCCTGAAATGACTTTTCAAAGCACTTTTCACGTTGAACTGCATTTTGAAAATGTGAAAGTTGTATTTTATAACATTCAATGTCCTTTTTCAAAACTGCATTGGTTTCTTTCAAAACTTTGTTTTGCTCGTCCATTATGTGAGTAGTAAGAAGTTGTTCTTGAAGTTGTTTAGCCATGACAATATAGTCAAGATCTGGATCAGAGGAAGGTTCATGTTGTTCAATATGGTCATGTTTGTCTTGCTCAATAGGATAATCAAATGAAACGACAGTGTCATCATCAAATATAACAACTGTGTCTAATTGTTCATCCTCTTGAGAAGATAAAAATGATTCAGATGGAACAACTTGCGCCTTATCTGATTCAGAAGCAGAGGGTGATGCATTGACAAGTATGGAGCATGTGGTTAGGTCATGTACCTGAGACAAACCATCAGTGTTGAACACTGGGCCCGAGTCATTCAATTGATGTTCCTGCATGTTGGCCATAAGCATCACAGCTGCATTGGCTTCAAGATCTTCCATATCATCATCATTGTAAGCATTAGCGAAGAAACTGTTCTCTTGTTCATTGAAAGTTCCTTCCTTTTTATCTTTGAGAGCCATTAGTAATGCCTGCTTGTGAAACTGACTGCCGCGGGTTCTCGGTTTTGGACATGCAGTTGCAATATGACCTTTTTCGTTGCAGTTGTAGCACCATATTGTATTCCCGGATTCTGTATTGCCATTTGCCACATTGTCATTTCTTCTCTGAGGAGCACCTGAATTGTTTCTGAATCCCCCATTGTTGTTGAACCTTTGTCCATAGCCAGAATTTCCTGAATATCCTCCTGAACCTGAACGTCCAGTATTACGGTTCTGAATTTCAACCCGTCCATCTTGAATGACAGCTTGATTCCTTGTATTTGATGAAGAACGAAGACGGTTGTTATTCTTGTTTGAGAATTTGCTGAAAGCACGAGCGATAAGAGCAAGTCCTTGATTCAATGTATTGACATCTTCATCATCATCTTCTTCCTGATTAGAATAGTACATGCTATCATGGTTGTTATATGGAGCGAGTTGAGGAGAAGCCTGTTCATATGGGACCATTTTGTGTGAGGTTGCAGGTTGTTGGTAACTGAAGTAATTCTGTTCCTGAACATGGGCATGATTAGACATCGGAGGATGTGCAGCATGAGATTGAGCAACAAGTGCTAGGGGATTAGAAGTAGGTGGTGGTGTATATCCTCCTCGCGCGGCTCTATCTTTTTCAACTTCAGATTCATGGTGCTTGAGATAGTCATACAACAAACCATATGGAGCATTATGAAGATTCTTAGCTTGTCTCACGAATGTCACATACTTTTGCCAATCATAACCCAGACTACTAACAAACTTAGTATTGACAGCGATCCTTGGAAGGTGTACTTCATGTCTCTCTAAGTCGTTGACGACATTGGTGAAACGATGAAAGTAGGATTCAAGTGATTCCCCTGGTTCGATCATGAAATTAGTGTATTCCAAGTAAAGTTTAGATTCCATGTATTCTTTGTTCAGTTGTGTGACTTCCATATGTAGATGGACGTGTTCCCACATAGCTTTTGCAGTTGTCTGAGCATCAACGCTTCTGAATATGATATTTGGTATTCCCTGAAGTATGTAAGACATAGCATACTCATCTGCTTCACGATGAAGGTGTTGTTCAGTAGTGAGTGCAGACTCAGGAACTTGCACATCAGTTGGAGCTACTGGAGGGTCAGCAGATGGGTCACCTCCAACATAGTTAATAGGCCACTGAAACGGTCCTTCAAGGATAACTTGTTTCATGTACTTACCATTGGGTTTCTTGAGTTCTATAAACCTTAAGAATCGACTTGCCCACTGAACATAATTACCCGGTGTTAGCATTGGTGGGGTGTCAATAGATCCTGCTTCATGTCTGGATTGTTGAGTTGAAATGACTTCACACATCCTGTCAAACCAGTGAGTCGGTTTGGATGGGAGTTGGCCTTGTTGTTGTGACATTTGATAGGATTGTTGTATTGGAACCATCTGATGTTGTTGCATGAGAAGATGTTGTTGTGAGTAAACCGGTTGTTGATAATATTGTGGTGATTGTTGATACTGTTGCTGTTGCTGATGATACTGCTGATTCTGATGTTGCTGAGGATGGTTAAAGTTGTAGTACGGTGGTTGAGACATAATGAAACACTTGTGTGAAAAGATGGATCTTGTAGAAGATTGAAATGCACGTTCCTTTGGTTAAGATTAAAATCCTTGGGCAAAGTTGAAATCTTACGCGAAACAACTTATGCGTAGACTTAATTTTATGCGTAGAAAGGTGATGTTATGCGTAAACACAAGGTTTATGCGTAAGATTTCCCCTTTTTACGCGTAAGATTAAATCTTTTGCGTAAAGCAAGTTTTGCGTAAGGTAAAAACCAAACAAATCTTTCAAACTTGTCCAAGCTTGAAAGATATCCTAAGTCGAAGTATTCCACTAACTTGTCCAAGCTAGGGAAGTACTGAGTCACCTTTGCTAGAAGAGAAAACCTGAGAAGAAACTTTGGCGTAGATTACAGGAACTTACGCGTAAGAAAATCTTATGCGTAAGAAATGACTTTTGCGTAGATCTTTGGCGTAGAAAGTAACTTCAGCGTAGAACTTAGGCGTAGAATGCTCTCTTACGCGTAGAAATGGGGTTTTTCACCAAAACTCACGCATAGGAAGTAATCTTATGCGTAGGGAGACCAAGAAGTACTGTTGACAACTTTCATATTGTACTGTTCCACTGATCTTATGCGTATAGTGGTCAGAAACAAGTAAAAATCACTACTTTTTGAAAAAAATGCTTAGAAATGAGTTTCTTTTGATCAAATAACTTCCCCAACACTTAGAAAACACTAAATATGAAAGTTTTAGGTACCAAAGACTAGTTTTCTAATATCAAAGAAGCTATAAAACTTAAGAAACAAAGAGAAAAAGTACAAAAAACTATTAAAGATCAAAACTTTATGCAAAATCTAAGCTTCTAATCACTATATCAATCTTGAAACTTGTCCAAGCTTCAAGATTAAGTGATAGAAACAAAGAAAAAGCAAAAATATAATGAAAAACACACCTAAACCCCACGTTAACTAAATAAACAACACTTCAATCTCTATTAGGCGAATGATACCACTTGTTAGGTGCCCATATTAATATCACACAAGTAAAGAATGAGATAGATATAAGGATTGGTTGATTACAAGATATGAGAAAATTATAAAAGCAAGAGTTTCATTAGAATATCAAAATAACCAACAAAGTTTAAGGCATCATAAGCCTTGTATTTATAGGAGGGAAGCTAGGGCAACATTCCCTAGTCCCTTTCATCTCTAATGTGGTCTTTACTAAAGCCTTTTGGGCCTTAAGGCCTTACATGTTATCATGGACATAATAAAATAACTAACAAAGCAACCTATTACAAAATGTAATGACCGAGACTTGATTAAATACTAAAGTATGTTCCCAACAAAGTCTTTGTGAGACATTGTTGAGAATATGTGTGTGAGTTGTGTGTATGAGAAACAAAAGAGTCTGGGTATATATAGGGAAATTTTTGAATTTGAAATTGAATTTTGAATCCTCCCGCTCGTACTGTAGCCTTTAATTTGAATTTGAAGCAGAGTGTGGTTAATATTTTGTATTGTTTGTATTTTATTTTATGTAAGGAAAAAAAAGTGTAACAAAACTCGATCAAGATTTAGACCGATTCATTGAAGTTACCCTTGCTCGACCGATATTATCGAAAACGCCACAATGGCCTTGACCGACCGAAATATCGGTCGACCTTGCATGACCGACCGAGTTTTAGCCTTATGATAGTACATAGGGGTGAAAATGATGAAATAGTAACCAACTTTCAGTTTTGTTCCAATTTAGTCACTGTAACTTTTTTTTTTATTACTAGACGAGTACCCGTGCATAGCAATGGATTTATAACGGCAGATATTTATAGTGATATTTTGGTTAACTGTTTTGCGTAATATTTTGTATAACTATAGCTGTTTGCCGCTAGAAAAATCTCGTTGCTATGCATGGGTACTCGTATAGTTATTTTTGAAAACCTCCAATATGCATATGCCTCTTTTTATATAACTTATACATAACCCGTTGATATGTTCGTAAAGCAAAAGTAAAATGATCAACTATCATCTAAGGAAAACAATAATTTTTTCTTTTTTTTTGTTTATTATTATTTTTCATTTTAATAAACTAATCAAGTATCACTTAATTTTTAGTACATATAAATACTTTTTCATCATACAGATTATGAAAATTATTTGAAATTTTATTTAAAAGTTTAAATTAACACACTGGGTTGTTTATATAGACAATGGAAAAAAAACATTTGCCATATATACTTTCATAAGTTTCAACTTTAGCCGCGATAAAATGTCGTTGCTTTGCACACGATAAAATGTCGTTGCTATGGAAAATAAGATAATGTTTTGAAAACTATTAATATTAGGGGTAAAGCTAAAGATAAGCAACATATTTCTATAAATAAACACAAGTACGCAACATACTTAGTAAAGTGTCAAACGTACGCAACATATTTTCAATAAATCGTCGATCTACGAAATATGACCTGCTGGCAGCAGGTTACCAGGTCACTTAATTTTAAAAGTTGCAACTTTGGTCCCTAAATTGTCTCATATCTCGCGTACATGATCCTATTTTGGTAATGGTCGTTAAAAAAGTTTTTAAAAATTTTTTTTAACATTTTTTTTAAATCGAGATAAAAAAAAGTTAAAAAATTTTAAAATTAAAAAAAAGTTAGAATTAAAAAAAAAGAAAAAAATAATTTAAAAAATAATTTTTTTTAAAGTTAATATGTTAAAAAAATCAAAATTTTTTAAAAAAATTAATATTTGCGAAAAAATAAATATATTTTTTTTATAAATACGCATTTTTTAAAAAAAATTAAAAAAAAAGGAAAAAAAATTAAAAAATTAATTTTTTTTAAAGTTAATATTTTAAAAAAAATCAAAATTTTTTTAAAAAATTAATATTTGCGAAAAAAAATTAATTTTTTTTATAAATAATGTAAAAAATTGCGTATTTTAAAAAAAAAATATATAAAAAAATGCGTATTTTAAAAAAAAATTTATGAAAATTATTTGCGTATGTTTTAAAAAAAAATTATAAAAAATGCGTATTTTAAAAAAAAATTTATGAAAATTATTTTTATAAAAAAAATTAATTTTTTTTTCGCAAATATTAATTTTTTTTTAATTTTGATTTTTTTAAATATTAACTTAAAAAATTAATTTTTAAAATTTTTTTCCTTTTTTTTAAATTTTTAAAAAAAATGCGTATTTATATTTTTTTTTTCCGTAAATATTAATTTTTAAAAAAAAATTGATTTTTTTAACATATTAACTTAAAAAAATATATATTTTATATTTTTTTCCTTTTTTTTTTTTTTTTTTTTTAATTTTTTTTAACTTTTTTTTTATCTCGATTTAAAAAAATGTTAAAAAGTTTTTTTAAAAACTTTTTTAACGACCGTTACCAAAATAGGATCATGTACGCGAGATATGAGACAGTTTAGGGACCAAAGTTGTAACTTTTAAAGTTAAGTGACCTGGTAACCTGCTGCCAGCAGGTCATATTGCGTAGATCGACGATTTTTTGAAAATATGTTGCGTACGTTTGACACTTTACTAAGTATGTTGCGTACTTGTGTTTATTTGTAGAAATATGTTGCGTATCTTTAGCTTTACCCCTTAATATTATAACAAATCTTGTGTTGTGTTACAAACCGTGTGTTTTGAAATAAATTTGAAATTTGCCTATCTCTACCAACTTGTGTTAAGTAATAAGTAAAAGTAGAAGATGGAAATTTATTAATACTTGCCTATATTATATAAGTAATCAAACGTGTAGTTTTTATATGTTTACAAAGTTGCCTAAATTAATTAAAATTTAGATAATTAGTTGACATGGATATTATGGGGATGGACCAAAAGTTAAGGATTTCACATTTCAGTTTGACTATTTTCACATTATAAGTAGTATAGATAAAATAATAATCAAGTTTGAAAAGTGTTTCATTTTAGTCACTCAAAGTTTCAATAGTGTTATATGTCATGTAATTTTTATGTTTGAGTGATTAAAATGAAACACTATTCAAACTTGGTTATTATTTTAGGGAGAATTTCGTATATATCCCTGCTTTGCATTAAAATTAAATATATATCCAACCTAACATAAAAATTACAAGTATATCCAATTTAAAACTTAAAATTACACACACACACACACACACACACACACACATATATATATATATATATATATATATCCAACCTAATTTATAATTTTCATATATATCCAATCTAAAAACTTAAAATTATCATGTATGTCCAAATACCCAATTTATATATAATTAAAACTATAAAATACATATTAAATATTATTTGATTTTAAAATGACTATTATACCCTTGTTTCTCTTTTCATTATAATCACAGATAGGAGTGTTAGTCGGGTCGGGTTGGTCGGGTTCATGTCAATTGGGGTTGAGGCTAAAAAAACATACACGAACCCGACTCTATTTAAAACCCGGCCCGAATAGACCCGAACCCGACTAACCAATGTTCTATATAAAGTCGAGTTTGGGTATGTTTTTTTTAGCCTCGACCCGAATTGATCCGAACCCGACCAACCCGACCCGACTAACACCCCTATGTGTGACTATAATGAAAATGGAAACAAAGGTATATTGGTCATTTTAAAATCAAATGATATTGAATATGTATTTTAAGGTTTTAATTATTGGACATATATGATAATTTTAAGTTTCAGATTAGACATATATGAAATTTTTAAGTTGGGTTGGATATATATGTAATTTTAAATTTTAGATTGGATATATATGTAATTTTTAAGTTTGGTTGAATTTTTATGTTATTTTGATGCAAAAAAGAGATATATATATATATATATATATATATATATATATATATATATAAAATTCCAATTATTTTATAGCATATATCTCTTTTCACCTGTTTATAAGTTGGTTGTACATTAAGTTGGTTGGGGTTAGTGAAATTTAGAGGGTGAGTATTTTTTGTTATAGTACAATTAAACATTGCACATATGAATATTTTAAAGATAGTTTTTTTTTAAACAATTACACAATAATGAAACAGTTTTGAAACTTGAATGGTTTTTGTAATTAATTTAGAGTTGAGTAACTTAATTGAAACAGTCATCAAACTTTGTTACTACGGAGTATTAAGTCCCCGTTTGGTTCGCGGAATCTTCAGGATTCTGATAGAATTGGAATCTGATTCCATTCCGTAACGTGTTTGGTTGGAATATTCAACAAATTCAAAATCTAAATTCCATTCCTTAATGTGTTTGGTTAGCAAATGAAATAGAATGAAAATCCTTTAAAATCCCATGTGTCGAATTCAGCATTCCATAGCAAGGTAGGGAGGAATGTTTACAATTCCATGGAATCCAGTTATGTTTATCATCAAAAATCAATTATTGTTATTGTTATTGTTATTATTATTATTATTATTATTATTATTATTATTATTATTATTATTATTATTATTATTATTATTATTATTATTATTATTTATTTTTAAAATTTTTTAGATTATTTTATTATTTTAATTTTATTTTATTATTTATTTATTATATTTTTTTTATTTCATTATTATTATTATTATTATTATTATTTATTTTTATTACAACATCACTTTATTTTAGAATTTTATAGAATTATTTATTATTATTATTATTATTATTATTATTTATTTATTTTTAAAATTTTTTAGATTATTTTATTATTTTAATTTTATTTTATTATTTATTTATTATATTTTTTATTTCACTATTATTATTATTATTTATTTTTATTACAACATCACTTTATTTTAGAATTTTATAGAATTATTTATTATTATTATTATTATTATTATTATTATTATTATTATTATTATTCAATAATATTTAATGATTACTATTTAATTAAAATTAAATATAAATTATTTTTAATACATTAGTTTATATAATATTATTTAAATTTTTTGTTGTTATTATTATTATTATTATTATTAATTGTACACTTAATAAATAATATTCAGTTTTTCAATTTTAAACTAAAATAAAATTTTAAATATTTTGATATAGTATGTTTCTTCCTGTTTTATTTTTTTCCAACCAAACACGCGTTAGTTTTTGCAAATTCCATTTCCTTCAAATTTCAAATCCTATGGATTCCAATTCACTAACATTCCAATTCCTTCAAATTTTGATTCCATAGACAAATTCCAATTCTACCAAAAATATTTTGCGAACCAAACGAACCCTTATCAACATTTTCCCTATCATTATAACGTTAACCAATGTTTGTAGTCATTGAAGTTTAATTTTTTTTTTTTGAACGGCAAAATTTTATAAAACTAGCAAGATGCTAGAAAATTACAAAGAAATTAAATGAGGGTTTTTAAGCCAATCTACCCAAGAAAACCTCCTATGACATCGACTATTACACCAATTGAAGGAACAAAGAACAATATCATCAAAAACAACCGAGCGTTTGGGAGGATTTTCCTCGAAAATGGTACGATTCCGAAATCTCCAAATAGACCACCAAGCTATAGCAAAGACACCCTCCAATAAAAACTTCACCATGACCGACAAACAAATTGATTGGAACCAGGAAAGCCACTCCTCAAATGAACACCAGTCTTGAATATCCAAATCCCACCACCTACATATTTGACGAAGAATGAGTCTAGCAAGATCACAGCAAAAGAGGGTATGGTGCACATCTTCCTCGCAAGAAGAACAGATCGGACAAATGGAGGACTCGACATGAACGCCTCTACGAACCAAATTAACTCTAGTCGGTAAACAGTCAAGACGAGCTCGCCATACGAAAACATTCACCTTGATGGGTATAAAACTCAACCATCTGGTGGGAACTGAATTGGAGGGAAGAAATAAGTCATCGATAAACTTCCGAACCTCCTTAACTCGGAATACACCGTCGCCGGACAAGTCACAAAACCATCTGTCACAAGAATTCGATAAGGAAACCGAACCAAGTAAAGAAATCAATCCCTGTAATTGATATGTTTCGATGCCTCCTCGAACACTCCTACGAAAGGAACTGGCCACCTCATAATTCAATTTAGCGGCAACCGTTATATTCTTGTGAAGCTCCAAAGCAAAGAGACGAGGAAATATAGAATGCAAAGGCGCGTCTCCTATCCAGCAATCAAACCAGAAAAGAGAATTAATACCATTCCCGACTCTTTTTTTACAATGAGACAAGAAATCAAAACCCTTTGTTTTAAGACTCTGAACTTCCCGCATAATGGAACTCCAGTTTGAAGAAAGATTCAACGAATGAGAACTGATTGAGGAACCATATAAAGCACAAATAATGCGGCACCAAAGAGATCCATCTTGAGATAAGAACCGCTAAACCCATTTAAGTAGAAGAGCACGGTTAAGAGCAAAATAACTTGAGACCCCTAGACCGCCGTGAAGCTTGGATGCTAAAGCTTTATTCCAAGCGACCCAAGTAATCTTCTTTTCCCCTTGATCCATTCCATTGAAGAACCGACATCGAATAGACTCCATGTTCTTCAAAACACCACGAGGGACCTTAAAGATCGACAAGTTATATATTGGGGATGAACCAAGAACAGATTTAAGGAGTGTTAAACGCCCACCTATCGAAAGAGTATTTACTTTCCACTTAGAGAGACGAGCTCTAAGTTTAAAAATAATATCGTCCCAAGCATTGAGCCGAGAAGGACACTGACCAACCATTACGCCTAAATAACGAAACTGGTTATTCATTACGGAGCAGCCAATAGGAGAAGCCGCCTGCTCAACCTCGGAACGAGAAACACCCACTCCCAAAAGCTGACTTTTAGAAACATTTATTTGAAGCCCCGATGCAAGGAAAAAACTCTTTAAAATATTCAAAATACCTTTGAGATTACCGTCAAACCATTCGCCTAGAAACATACCATCATCTGCATAAAAAAGATGGGAAACGGAGATAGATCCCGGCAATAGAATTCCTTTGAAAAACCCTACGTCAACAGCCTTGGAAAAAGAGATATGTAAAGACTCCATGATAAGGATAAATAAATAAGGAGCAAGAGGATCTCCTTGTTTAAGCCCGCGATGACAAGAAAATTCTTTAGAAGGACTCCCATTGATTAAAACCGACGCTCTAGCGGAAGAAAGCGTACCCTTAATCCATTTACACCAATTATGACCGAATCCGAAAGCGTCCAGAACATCAAGTAAATAATCCCAACGGACTGAGTCATAAGCCTTAGCGAAATCAACTTTGAAGAACATTGCTTGATTCTTCTTCCGTTTGCACCAATGTAAAACCTCGTCAAGAATAAAATTGACGTCTAAAATTTGTCTCCCAGCAACGAAAGCAGATTGAGTCTCGGATACAAGGTCTGAGATAACCGAGACCAATCTATTAGCAAGAATCTTAGTCACAACTTTGTAAATACACCCAATCAAGCTTATGGGACGAAAATCGTTCACAAACTTGGCATCGATTACCTTCGGGATTAAGGCAACAAAAGAAGAATTGCATCCTTTGGAAAAAGTACCATGAACAAAAAAATGCTCTACCGCGCCACAGAAATCAGATCCAAGAACATCCCAGAATTTCTTGAAGAATTCGAAGGTGAATCCATCAGGTCCCGGAGACTTGTTGTCGCCACAATTCCAAACTGCCTTACGAATCTCATCTCGCAACACACATCTATCGAGATCCTCTGCTTGACTTAAAGATAATTTCTTTTGGAATTGGAAATTAATTTTAAATCTGAAAGCATCAGGAACATTAAAGCGTTCTGCAAAATGGTTAGCGAAAGTGGTTTTAATAGTTTCTGGATCAATACGCCAGATGCCGTCAACAAAGACTCCACGAATCGCAAGTTGGGATCTTCTCTTATTTATAATTCCATGAAAAAACTTTGAGTTTTCGTCCCCTTCTACTGCCCATTTAACTTTAGATTTCTGAACTCTATCTTTGGTTTCCATATCAGTATTTAAAATAAAATGCAAAACTATGTCAATGTAAGCAGGTGTTTGGCATCGGTTGTTTTTATGCTTATCCTGTTCTCTTTAAGCAGACAAAAATAGTTATGGCATCCAAACACAATTATTTATTTATTTATTTTTATTTTTTTTTAAGCATAAAAAAGTTTTTCACAAGTATGTAAGTATGTAAAGAGCGGCTTATTACATATGCTTATTTGATATTAAATTAAAACTAGTCTTATTATCATATTTATTCTATTTTTTTCTAATAAAAGCATATATATGTATCAAGTATTATTTTTTTCAAGTATTATTGCATCTTTTACAAATAAGCAAATTTAAACACAAAAGTACCAATATTTAAGCAGCTTGTAAGTACTTATTTTCAAACAAAAACATAAAAATAATAAAAAAAAAAATAATAATAAGCAATCTCAAACACCCTATATTACAACAAAAAATGACCAAACAATATTTAATTATTTATGTTTCACATATAGTATATTTTTCAACCATAACCATCAACGCATGAGAAAAATGTTCCATAGTTTCTTTTGAACGACAAAGAAATTCATCCTTCTTTACAATAAACTTTACTTATCAATTCAAATTCACTTAAATCATTTAGATAATTCATTTACTTTGTGCATAACCTACTAATCACCCACTTGTATACCGAATAATACTTTTGTTAATTAGCTATAGTAATTATTAATTTGCTGATCTCATACCTCAGCTTAAGCAGTCCTAGTTATGATCAATTGTTGCAACGTATTTCATGGTGTGTTGACATTGACTTTAAAGAATTTAGAAATAAGAATTGTAAAATTGTCTATTTGGTAAAGATAGAAATAATTATTTGTTGATTAACTATTTAGAAATTATCATATACATATTTGTTTAAGGGGATATCATAGTCACCATCGAACCTTTTATATTAACATCATGGAGTAACAATTTATGTAACTTTGTATTATGTCGTTGTTTAGAAAAAGATAAAGTGGTCATCACATCTCATTTAATATTTATCTATATCACTTGCTTAGAACAACCTATAAAATGAGCATTCTTTTCTAAATTTGGTCACTATCATAGCATATATCTCATAGTGTCTAATCAAAACCCAAAAAAAGAGATGAACTTATATAAGAATTAAAAGAGTAATAATTGGAAACCGAAGTATTAAAAATAAGATTACAGAATAAAACAGGGACTATTTTGTTAATCTTAATTAAGGTTTCTATCATTTGTTTGCTTTTAACTCACTCTGGCCACCAATTTTTTATGTAATTACATTGAACTTCTTATGTATTATGCACCGTAAAATTGCAATTTCCATATTTATCGTTTGAAAAAAAATAATAATAAAAAAAAAAAAAAAAAAAAAAAAAAAAAAAAAAAAAAAAACTTTTTCTAATTTAAGCAAGCTTCTAGTACCATTTTGTTTTTTGGTAAACTTTAATACCAACTAAAGATTCTAATACTTCGTATCCACAAATAATGATAATAGTAATAAAAAGTTAAAAACATCTCACTATCCAACTAAAGAAACCCAAAGAAAGAAAAAGTGGACTCACTTGTTTCATGCTCTTGAAGAAAATATAAGCCTACATCACATTGATTTTTTTATTTATTTATTTTATTTTTATTATTATTTTTTTTTTTAAAGCTGTATGAAAAAAGGCTTTTCACTAAGGTCACTCAAAATTAGTGGGGTTTAATGTGAATGAACTATGGTGATAAGAAAAGTTTTCAAGTTTTAACTTTAGAAATCTATAACCATAGTAATATGTCAAAACCAATAATGAACTATGGTGATAAGAAAAGTTTTCAAGTTTTACTTTAGAAATCTATAAGAAAAGTTTTCAAGTTTTACTTTAGAAATCTATAACCATAGTAATATGTCAAAACCAATGTTAGTGTCCAAATCACATCCATTAAGTTTAAGCATGTATCTACCCTAATGTCATTAGTGATGGCATCTCTATTATTTTAAACTTATATCCTAAATCCACTCTTGCTCTATCACATTCATTGATTATGGGATCTACTTATGTAATAATCTAATAACTTGAACCATTTCTTTTGGTCTCTTTTGTGTCATGGAGCTCTCTTTTCCACTGAAACCCATAAATTCAAGGATTTTCCACTTTCACATGATCTTTCATTCTTTTCTTCAAGCCATTCTCAATCCTCAAGTTTTAGCATCATCCTTTTACTTTTGTATTCATTTGTACTTTTTTAAGTTCAATTAGCAAGAGATACTAATGTTTAAAGCACAAATGCCTCTTTTGAGTTTTAGGTCGTCGTACTAGCATTTGGTCAAAACAATTCTTTTTGAAAGAGTTTCTTCCAACTTTTTGGTGTTATTTAGTGTTTCTATAGGTTGTTAAGATCTAGATGAACTACATAAACAACATGAGTGTTTAAAATACCCATGTTTAGCACCTTCTTCGTCAACAACCGATTCCCGTTATGCTCATTTTTCACATATCCTTTGTAGGATTTTGTTGTGGCAATGATAATATGACAACAGGTCACAAGATTAATATTTCTTTTAGTTTTGTCTTTTGGGTCAGAGATCAATGTCACAAACCTAACTAGGTAAAAAGGAAAAGCGATAACTAAAGTAGCTGCAAGCCTGCAACCAATGCAACAAGCAACTTATGCAACCTTTGTGAAGATATGTAGCTAGCAGAAGTCTGAAAAAGGTTCATCAACACATGATAAACACGATATTGTAATACCTGAACTAAGTGCGGATGTGCGGTTAATAGCCAAATAATACCCTTTTAAGTCTTCGGCAATATTACCAAGATTAATCACATGATTCTCTAGGCCCTAATCCTGTAATCCATATTGTTCAAATGCGTGTAACCCACATGAACCTTTCTATTTAAAATACTGGGATAAAATTAGTGCTAATTGGACAAGCAATCAAATCATTATGCCCACAGGCTGCAAAATCATGTTCGAGATCTGCAAAAAGCCTGCATGTTATTCTCTTTGCTTGTTTGTTTGTCGTGTCAACCTATGTATATATACATTGTTTATGAAAGATTATAAAATAATTCCATACAGTAACCACGCTTTGTCTCTTACGACATACACCCAATAAATTAAGTCATTTGCAGTTTGTGTTGTTTCTTCCTTTTCTTTTAATTACAGGGTATGAACATGGGTTCAAGTTATATAAGAAGATCAGAATATCATGAATGGTCAATTCTTCACAACATTGGGTAACCAGAGGGCAACAAGATTGGGTATTACGGAGTAACAGAATTATAACCATTAGTAAACTATGAGACTGATGAATGTACGTAGCCCATCATCATTAGCAGGTACTCACAATAACAAGCAAAACATAAGTTTCAAAATCACACTTGGTCCCTAATTGAAATAGAACATAGTCAACATACGTAATATGTTTGGAAGGCTATGTACTACGAGATGAGTTACATGGCATTATTAATATTTCTCGTTCTGTGTCAACACTCTAATCTCTTCTCTTCTTCTTCCTCTCTTCCCTTTCAGATGAGTTCTTCAACTGCATATGACAATAACCAACAGGTCAATTTCTGTGAATGGTAACTCGAGAGAAAGAATAAACATGTTGAAATACGACTTACCATGATAATAAGGATGCGAACAAAGACAGCAACAAAGTCGGTAAAAAGTGTGAGTGCATGCTTGACATAATCCAAATCCCCAAGGTGAGCCTACTCGATGATCTCCTGAGTGTCGACCACCATATACCCAACGAATACCAAGAGTCCAAAATATAGCTGCAACAGCAAAAATTAACATGAACAGGACAATTAAGTATCACAATCATTTGAAATATTCTAGTGGGGACACTGAACATCAGCAAGAGAACAAATAAACCATAAAAGAAGGGATCATAAAGAGAAATTTACCTCGATCTGGAACATAGCCACAGAACCACCAAAGATGGATGAAGCAAAATGCAACCAGAAGAGGATCGAGACACCAGATGAGAGAAGGCCTCCAAGATAAAGGTACTCTCTACGCCTTGCCAACATGGCTGCTCCTGAAAAACAAGCAAATGCGATCGCAGTTCCCATGAACGCGCTCACCAAAATACTGCAAAACCCCACAAAGTTCATAAGAAACCATTTTCATTGTGAAAATGCATCTTTGAAACATTTAAGACAACAAACACGTAAAACTACAGGAATCAGAATATCTGTACCTTGGATCAAAATCAACTGCCAACTCGACTAGAGGACCAATGGAGGCTCCTTGGAGAAGGGCTGATCCCATCAACAGTGAAACCCTCTTTTGCTGTGACATTAGTAAAAGATAAAACATCAGAATTCCATGAACAATAACATGAAAAAAAAATCAGGCGAAATACAGGACAGTTGGATCTACCTCATGATATGGGGGAGTGGCGAGTAACCAAAACATGCATCCCAAGGTTGCAAAGGTAGTCAGGAGACCTCCGATGTTCCATAAGATGTGAAGATAAGCTCCGACTGCAGATGCTACAAGAGCACAGCAGAGTGACAGATAAACCTGCAATTACATTATACGGAGCCACTAATTAACAATCAAAACTCAATGAAGATGAAAATGGTTCCTGAGAATGCACATAACCATTCCAATGTAAAAGGTTCACCAAAAATTGTGCAATCATGTAATTCCTACTTTCCTAGTTTGAATCACAAAAATAAATAACTTAGTCCAAATACCAAATAAGGCTGTTTACAAGGTTACATAGCCTAAAAGCCCAGTCGATATACATTTTTATTTCAATCTTGATTACTATTACAAAGTGATATCGATCTTAAGACTAATATACAAAGGAAAAAATCAATATAACTACTACTCATACTAAACAAGCTTTTTTTGAGTTCATATTCCACAAGTCACTATAATAAAACAATCACAAGCACCCTTGCTTAGAACCTCATGTATCATGCATACATCCAGTCTCTGATTAACTCATCTGATGATACAATTTTAGTTGTAGCGCAAGATACCGGTTAGCATGAGTTATTAGATTTAAAGTTAGCATACAAGGTATAGCAGCATTACCTCAGTAAACAAATATCTCGCACCACAAAATAAAATCATTTTCATCAAAAGAGATGATCCAGAGATTGAATGTATCAACATTTATCGAGATGCCCAAATTAGTAAACAATATCTCATTTAATTCCTGCATTTGACATACACTTCTACACTAAACAAAATAATCACGAAAACTTGCAGACTATGCAAACACGATAGTCGTAACGATATCATAAACATACAACTAAACCCTAACATCAAACAGTAAACAGTATCCCGTAAAATCATTGTAATCTAAAATTTAACGAGATCCGCAAACACAGTAACAAATCCTCCGTACCTCTAACTCGATGATCAACATCAAACTACACTAGCTAAACAATAATTTATCAAAACTAGGTCAAATTTCTTCGTATTTAAAACACGAAACCCTAACATCAAATACTGAATAATTCACAACAAAAACACAGATTCAATCAAATTTCACAAACTAAACAAAATAAGCCTAAAATTGAACAAAATTAGGTCAAATTTCTTCGTATTTCACATACGAAACCCTAACATCAATTAAACCTACAAAAACACACAAATTAAATCAAATTTCACAAACGAAACAGTATAATCATGTATTTAACAAAATTAGGTCAAACGAAACCCTAACTCATCAATAACGATATCTAACACCTATTGACCTATATTTAACACATACTTAACAAAAGCACGAATAATTCACAAATTAATTATAATATCTTTAAAAAAAAAAGAAAAAAAAAAAGTACCTGTTTGAGATGAGTTTGAACAACGGGGGAAATTTGACGGAAGTTTTTGAGAGAGTCGTAAGTCCAGCTGTTACGTGTTTGTGAGGATGATTGTGAATTGAAGAAGGATGTAAATGAATCCATTGTTGATTGATGACTTTTTGGTAGGTGACTTTTTTATTTGGGGAAGAAAAAGGGGGGTGGGTGGTAATGTGGTATTTATATTGGGGATTGGGAATGTTGTGTTGGATGGTTCGCGAAGTCACGAGAGAGTTGTGGACCAATCAATTTTCCAACTTGTACAACTCAATAAATATCTTTTTGTATAAATCCTACGTGGCCTTTTACTCCGTAGTTTTTCTTCAAATTAGTCTTAAAAATAAATAAATAAATAAATAAATAAAAGAATACCAGTAATCTTCTTCCCTACACACCAAAACACAAACACAACCCCATTATTAAAAAAACAAAAAAAAAAACAACACAAACACGAAACTCATGTACGCAAGTTAACTGACTCACTTGATGGTGTAAGGGAGTGGGTATGGTGGCTTAAAGGTGGCGGCGGCCAAAAGGTGTGACATATTAGACTGACGGGGCTAAGATGTTATGATACACAACGCTCTTAAAAGAGGAAAAAACATATATATTTACTTACAAGTTTCTTTTTTGCTTATCCTCCTGGACTTAGGATCAAATGAGAAATATAATTAAGATAAGAAGAATGAGAAGAAACCACAACCACAAATATTAGATGCATCCACACAAAATAGATGCATCTCCTATTATTTCTCTTTATTTATTTAAAATATGTGGCTACAATTAGGGGTGAGCAAACGGACCGGATGAACCGGACCGACCGACAAAACCGACCGGACCGGACCGACCACATTCGGTCTGGTCCTCGGTCTAGGCTTTTTGGTTAATTCGGTCTTCGGTCCGGTCCAGTCCGGTTCGGACCGACCAAAAAACCGAAAAAACTTGCCAATTTTGCCTATTTGGACCGGACCGACCGAATGACCGACCGGACCGGATCGAGACCGGACCGACCACATTCGGTCCGGTCTCGGTCTATGGTTTTTACTTAACTTGGTCTTCGGTCCGGTCCGGTCTTGGTCGGTCCGGTCCGGTTTTTGGACCGTGATCACCCCTAGCTACAATTTCTTCTCACTCTTCTCATTTAAATAATTCTTCTCACTAAATTCATACTCTATCCTCCTATCTATATGTTAAATATAAATCTATATGTTAAATATAAAACATGCGTAAAATAAAAATGATAAGATAAGATGAAGAAAGAAAATTTGAAACACAATTAAAGTTTTAGCTACTATTAATTTAATAGTATTTCTGTGATTTTAGAATTATTAGAGTTAGTATTTAACGAGGAAAAAAGTAGAAATGTGATGTAAGTTAACTGAACAATTATTTTTGAAAGTAAAGGAGTATAATTTTTGTTAAATGTAGAATAAAAATAGGTGTCTAAACAGAAAAAACAATTAACTTTAAGAAAAGAGATAACTTAAATTTTTTAGAGTTGAATGTAAAATAAATTTACATTTTGATTGTGTAACAGAATTTACATTTAAACAAACAACATAAAAAATTTAATCGCAGTTTTAACTTTGTAAGTTTAAGCGTAAAATTCTCAATTTTCTGTAATTTCCAATTTAAACACATGTATTCTTATAGCCTTTTTGTCATTTCAAAAACGAGTTTTTGTTATTGAGTTTGGTGAAAGATCTAATTTTCTAAATTGTCCTCCAAAAAAAAAGAAGAAAGAAAAAAAAAATCCTTATTATACAAAAGATTGGCGGCATTAACATTATTTATGTTTGTATGATTCAACCCTATACCAGATGTTGTCGAGTTACTAAAAGTCTAATGATTTGCACATTTCATTTTTGATTTGCACACTCCAAGCAGTTATACATTTATCATATGTTGCTTTTGAAGATTGTACAATAAAATGTGCACATCAAAAGTAAGAGTGTGCCAATTAACACTCTTACTAGTACATATTTACTAACCTAAGGTAAATGACTGAAGGTTGTTTATCTTGCTTTAAAAGACTTTTACTTGGCATTGTATGAAGACTATGAGTCCTTCCAGGAAATTTCCTTTCATACTTAAATTGTACCAACTTTTTGTCCTTGATGTGTGAATTAGGATGAAAGTGTGATGAAAAGGAAGTTGATGTGTGAATTAGGATAAAGAAAGTGTGAGGAAAATTCCTTTTCATACATTGGTAACTTCCTTAAGCACAAGGATAGAATAAATAATGTACCATGCTGAATTAGGCATAATCACATTAGGCTAATTACAGAACTTTAAGAAGGATAAAATAATGTACATGACATGTGTAATATTATGTAATATTGTATCATTAACATGTTCCTAACCATAATAACATGTAATAATTTATTAGTTATATTTTGTGTGCATGTTTCATATTGGGTTCTTAGTTTTTGCCCTTTGGTTCGTTTATACACTGATTTCACCCGTATAACATCTTGTACTGTTCACGTCAAAAACAAGGTAAAGTGATCAAGATTTTACATAAGTTGGCCATACTAAGCCAAATCAAATAAATTACACAATTAAGTTGCCACACCACTATCTACACTGGGCCTAAGCACGCATCATATGCCTTAAAACAACACAAGAAACCCCTACATTCAAGCTAAGTGCATGGTGTACACCTTTTAACAACACAAAAATGAAACTACAACTATGACTTTTCATGTAGCCGTATATACAGGTTTAGAAGGAAAAAATATTGTGGCCCAATTCTTTATTGATGACATCCGAGTAATGGTCATTGTAATTGAGGTACTCCCAGAACCGTGGGAGACTGAACTCTACATTCTTAGGGGAGTTGAGATAGCATGCATACAGTTGTCTTATGTTTTGGTCAAATGCTTCTTTAATGGTCTGAACCTGCAGCAGGAAACACAAAATATATGTTAGTATAAATTATAATAACTATAATTAATTTGAAGTGTAAAACTGACCTGAGCAACGTTCAGCAGACTTCCATCCTGTCCGGCCGAAGTCATGTTGGGCACAACAACTGATTTGAAGTCCAATGCACATTGCAAAATGCTTTGAATAATCTCGGCTACTTGTTTCATATCACTTGATAAGAAACATCTGCAGATAAGATAGAAACCAATATTTATAAGCAATGTGAATCATTGAGATACTCCAATCTCTATATGATGAGAAGTTAGAACCTCAAGCAGAAAGAGGAAAGAACTTACATGCATTGTGAATCATGAAGATAATCCATATGCACAATGTCGAGATCAGTCAAATCCTTAACCTGATGGAAAGAAATCAGCGCATACCAAATTAGAAGACACGTGTCATGAATACTTATTGGCAGTGCAGATATGTGCTAGCCACAAACAAAAGATTAATGCAGCCTTATTGCCTGAAAATCAAACTTCACACTCTATAAAAGCGAGAACAAGCAGAAAATTTTCCCCTTTCTGATAGTAGAAAACTATATACAATCGCTATATTTATTTGCCAATGTTGCCATGTTGGTACCCCCTAGCTTTATTTACTCCCTCTGATATTGGGAGCAGAATAACCAAAAGGATTCACTAGCCTTGTTTGGAATTCGAGATCCTGAAGCCTATGTCACATATTTTGACCATGAGCTAACTGATTCATACACTTAGTATCATCCTAGTAAATTCGTAAGTGAAGATCAAGGAGATATGACGACCTATAACATTTAGAACCTTCTAAAATCACTCTTCTAAAGTCAATACAGAAAGAGCAGGAGGTACCAGTATTACTACCCGATAAGAGAAAACAAACCATTCTTTATAATGTGAATATTTTGTTTACGTAACAAAGCTCCCTTACGTGACTTGATCAATAAAGCTTTTCCTCATACAGAGACAACCTAAGTTACAATAATATTGAAAGCTTCCCCGCCCGATGCTTTGTTAATATCAGAGTTTATATCAAGATGAAAGGGAAAGACAATAAGAAAGATTCAATCCAAATATTAGGAAAAAGGTGGCTCCATTAACCCAAATTTTCGCATAGAGAAGCTGCTAGTCTGCTACAACCAGAATATAGACACAATTCCAGTCCACTATTTACAGAAAATGCAACCTTTTAACATGCACTGAAATATGATATTGGAGTGTTTCAAAACCTTATGCTTGAGAGACTGTAGAAATCTGCACCATGATACATGTGATAGCTGAGACTGCACATATTGCTGCAATGTCGATACAAAATGAAAAATCTGGTGCCTGGAAAACAGATGCAATAGATTTATAACTGAAATGTACAGCACATAACATTATTAATCACAAAAAGCTAACAGCAGCCATTCTTTTACATCACTCGCAGAGTCGCAGATGAAACAGTGTATGGTATCATCACAACAAAATCTTTTCTATTTTCATATCTATATTACTCCATCGCTGTAATCTATCTACTACTTCGAATTTAAAGAAACTAAGAAGTAAGAACTTGGGAAAAGTATTCAGTTTTCATGATATATTGATGCATTGATGCTGACATGCATTTCAAATAATTTAACTGATTAAGAACTTCTAATTTAAATATAAATTTAGTGTCCAGAGCAGAAGAGAAATGAGATGTATAACATTTGGGTGTGCAAAAAATTTGAGAGAATAAGACAAAACTAGCTGTGATGGAATTGCAATACACGGTTTTATGATTAGCAACCAACTCATGAAAGATGTAATTATCTTTAGAGTCGGCTTTATACGTGTATCTTGAGAAAAGATAATTGTGTCGTATGCTAATGTAAATATAGCAGGTATTATTAACATATTCTAATCATGCAATATTAATGTAAATATAGCTTCAGGTGTACCTCAATTTCACCATGATATTGAAACGGCTAGAACTTGATTTACGTAAACCAGAATGGCGATCCTGGTTGGAGAAATGGACGAATTCCTGTATATCAACAATAGATATTAGGTTAAATTTGACTAACAAACTCTGGTAGAATTTAATCAGCTCAAAAGACATCAAATGTTTGTAATCTCATTTATAAGATGACAAGTCAGGCTAATCCAGTAAATGAACTTCAATATGAAACAACAAAGAAGAAAGCAAGTCACTCAGAATGAACCATCGAGTGTCACAGAAGCTGCATATAATCTCAAGAAGAAAATGTTGCCATATGCAACTAAATCCTGCAGTGCCATACCTTGAATGAGCACCATACTTCAGTCAAGGAAGATAGCGCAAGCTTGATTTGTAACAAAAAGCTAAAGATTTGAGCATATATCTTCAATGCACCAGGAGTCAGAACAATGCTCACTGGCCAATCTACTCTATAACCCAGACCTAAAACGTTGAAGGACTGGATACCTGCCAGTATATACCATGCCTAAATCACTCAATCTTATATAAGATGCATATATAACTTGTATTGAAGGAGGGTGGAATACCAGTTGCAAAACCAGGTAGAGCTGATGTGCCTTCTTCTTTCATGTACACAAACAATCTATCCTTATAATGGTCTCTTTCACATGAAGACTTTTGAACTGCAAGTTCTAGAAGCCCCTGAATTTCTGATATCCTTTTATCCGTCTCTGTAGCATACCATTTCTATAAAGACAAAAACAAAAAATTAGGATCATCATGCAAAGCATAAAGTCTTCTAGAAGAAGCCAATGAAGAACATAGTACATGTTGCCAGAGTGACACGATGAACAAATCTGCCCAATCTGCTGATTCCATCATGTGGTAGCGTCGCAGAGCCAGCATATGTTCTTGTAAAGAGAAACCCTCTTCAAGTAGCTTAATTGTAAGTTTACTGACATACTTATATCTACCCACAATAATTAAGGAGACGCATAAAGAAGAGAATTCTAGCTTTCATTAAAATATATATATATATATATATATATATATATATATATATATATATATATATATATATATATATATATATATATATATATATATATATATATATATAGTTTCTTTGAGATTCACCTCATTTTTTTATTACTTACAAGGATCATGTTTAATTAAGGTTGATTCTACTTCTAAGGAATAAAGAGAAGCCCAAGAGAATAAAATTACTCAAATTCTGTGTAGTCGATCGGTCAAGAAGTAATTATTACAATACAGCCCCAATTTGCTTAAGTAACTGGTTTAGAGATGAAAATATTCACAAGCAACCAAAAAAATAAATAAAAAATGAACCGCATACCAGACACAACTGTGATATAAACTTTTAATGCAGAAAAATTAAGGATACTGTAGTTGAATTTCCTCTAACAGGCATTTCTCAAGAACAAAATCTAACGGTATCTCAACAACTTCAGCCACACCAGTCTTATGCTCAACAGGGCGGATATCACCTTTGTTTCCAGTTCCATCAAGAAGACTTTCCCAACAACCGCCACCAGATACATTCTGTAAAACTGCTTGTTCTTGTTTATCAGATTTCAAATCAGGAGGTGCATGTGCGTGGAATGAATTCTTCTTGACAGTGAGTGCTTCATTGCCATGACCTTTAAGATGGATATTTTTCATATTAGCAGCACTATTGACTGTAGCCAAAAACTGATCCCCTCTGTCAGAACTGCCTAACCTATCCACACATTCAGTAAATGGATCTTTTACAGTCTTAAAGTCAAAAGAAGGTAAACTGAATCTGGAACATCGTTTCCGAAGCTTGCTTGTCCCGAGTATCATGTTAGCACAATCACCCTCCCATGATGTTAAACTTCTCAAACTTAAAGCATCCCCACAGTCTGATGTGTTTTTTTCTTGGACTTCTGAGCTTAGATCATATTTGCTTTTGTAACTAGAAGCATTTAACCATGTATCATCTACGTTCCCTATGCCATTACAAATAGGATTTTTTTCAAGGGGGCATCCACTATCAAATTGATCAGTAGGATATTGAGCTTCCAAAGTGCTTGACAAATTCTGAATGGGAAGGCTGTTCACATTCATCCATGGATGTCGAGGATGCAAAGAATAACCCGGTAAATCATCATTTCTTGATAATTCATGTGACTTGGTTCCCTTACCGGATGGATTATTGAAAGATGTATGTGACTTAATTTCTAAAGCAGCCAAGTATTTTTTCTCTAGATCTTCTGAATCATGAAAAGGATTAACCATCTTCTCAGATATATCTGTCTCTTCTTCCCCGTAGTTTTCTATAGATGAACATTCAGATGACTCCCATGGATCCTCCAAAAAAGAGGAATCCTCTGTCATGCTAGATGCGTCACAATCCGCTGTACCAAGAGGCCTGACGGTCAGAAGGAGAACACTTAGGGAAAATATAATAATTTTTGCAAAGATAAATGGAACAAATGGATAAATAAGGGCCTAATACGCAAGTTAATTACTATATGTATGCAAGCCAATGTGTCAACAGGGCAAGAGCAACTGAATTTTGATCAAAGCCCGCAAAATGTTACCTGAATCAAGGTACACATTGGTTTGGGGTAGCAGTGTGAGTGTATGGTTTGCATAACTAGTACTATGTGGTATATCAGGGTTGGTGTCATTATGTTCATTACTTTGGTACACCATGCGCGGTTAATGAAATAATAAGGCCCATTATATTCTAAGACTAGGTATGTTCGAAACCTCAAATAAATTATGTAAAAAGTTATGAATATAATTAGTCAAGTGAATCTTCATAGAGTTATTTTTGTAATCAAACATTTATAATAAAGCACATATCCCGCATCCCAACGTTGTGCCATACCGAGCTCATAGAGCTTGGGTTGGGAGACTAGGCCTTATGAGAATTGTGCATAGCACCTGAGTGAATGTGGTTGAGATACTTGGTATGCAATTAAGAAAAGGCTCATTTCTGGGTAGAAACTAACTTTCCCAAATTTTTAATCATTTCTAGGTAGAAACTCACCTTTTATGTCACCCAAATTTGTTTAGTCTTATCAAAATAAAGATCCCCCACAATGTTATTTATCCTATCATACATAAACAGAGAAATCTTACAGTTGATTTTTATACCTAGCTGAAGAAGAGACTGATCCACCATTAGCTGCAGATGGAGCTTCCAGACTTCCTCTACCAGAAGTGGGTAATGTGGTGTATGGAATTACCTGTGAACCATATCATCCAGGTAATCAGTAACTTATACAGTTTACACTGGAGAAGTATGTGACAATTACCGATTGGACTGTGATGATACATACTCACTGGTTTCTAAAACACTATCTGAACAATATACAACATAGTAAGCATGAATAGGTTGGCATTTGATAAAATCACCTGATGATATTTGAATTCTAGGTTTGGCAAATGATTTTTTAGTTTTTCCATCATAATTGTGTAGTAATCCCTCCTTGCAAATACCATCATTTCAATCCCTTCCTTACTAAAAGCCATATCAAATGCATGTGACAGCCGAGAGCTTGACATTCTACTCCAATAGGGAAGGAAGTCCTCATAAGTCCGGTTCCAACTGCCAACACCATCAGAAAATTCCAGCAATTTAATTAGTACTTGAAGCTGCTGACCAGCCCTTAAAAGCGGAATCAAGAAGTCCCTCAGGAAACAAGGAACAGAAACTCCATCATGCTCCTGAAATTAAAAAATGACATTGCAAGAATAAGCATTAAATGAAAGTACAGAGACCATATTTTTAACGACACTGAATAGAGGAATAAAGATACTATAGTTTGGTATTTAGTTATTTACCCTGATGGTGGCTGATGGAAAATCAATAACGACTCCGGTGTTAGAAAGTGAATAAGATTGTTCACTCTCAGCCTTGGCCACTATGAACTCATTAAAAGGATCAGTAATCTTGGCCTTGAAAATCCAGGATCTGATGAAATCAAAATACGGTTCACATGAGCGAACGAAGAGAGTTCTGAGAAGTGCACAATGTGCTGGATCGGCAACCTAAAATGTTTACACCAAATAAAATAAGTGCAAGGCCAATCTTACAATAACGGAATATTTAGCAGATTAGCATGTTGCATAACTTTTTATCACTAAAAACCATTCCGATATCCTGGAAGTCATATTTTGAATCATCACTAGAAGAACCGAGCAAAGTCATAATCTATCATTGCACCATTAATTTCAAATTATGTTGTATGAAGACTAGTATAACTAATCTGAAATCAAAACCAAGTTCATATTTTCTACTCTAATTAATATGACCAGCAGTTATGCAGTACTATTTAGCAAAGGATAACGAGAAAAAAATGCTGACCTTGAGCTCCATATACAAGTAAGTAAGAAGATTTCCACCTCTTGGAAAGTCGCTAAATTTTGTTTGTGTATCTAAATCCTCAAGCGGTGAAAGCGAAAAACAACAAGCTAGTTTATGTACATTGCAGATGCTTCCAATAACCTCAATCTGATTCCTCAGTTCTTTCGTGTGAAGATAAACCTCCAACAGCGTAACTTCAGAATGAGAAACACTTGCAAGACAGCCTCTAGAGGACATGTTATCATTATTTGATGACCGTCTCAAAGCAACAGATGAAGATATAGTATCCAATGCAGCAATGTAACCTTCCAAAACATCTCCGACAGCAACTGCAAAAGCCTGGTTAACCAAACTGTATGGAGGATGATCACTTGCTTCCGCTTCTGACTCAGACTGCTCATTGCTTCTCAAAGTTGCATCATCCATATTTAAGTTTGTGAAATGATTAACAAATTTACGGAGGAAAAAAACTTCACACCCCATGCAGCCTAAGGATGTAAGTATCTTCTCAAGAGCAAGTGTGCTTACAGACTGGTTCCACAGACTAGGAATTCTGTGAAACGTTCTGTCTGTTGGATCAGAACGAAATTTTTTGCATAGTTTGTCAATGCTTGTAAGAGATGACTCTAAACCTTGCAGAGCGTTCATTGCCAACCTTACTAAACTAGCCTCCTGAAGCATTCATGAAATCATCAGTTCCTTAACAGACACTGAAAGGAAAATCATGCATAATAATACAAATGATTCAGAAAATGCAAGCTGTTACTGACTGAAATTTCTGCTACAAATCGAACGTGTTACACTAAACGCCAATATGGACTACTACCGTCCCCTTAGATTTTTTATTTTGTGTGTTGTGTTACTTGCCGGAATTTCACCAGTGAAAAGAGGACAAGCCACAGATGTTGGGAGCTTAAAACGTTATGCGTAAGTTTTAAACTACTAATCAAACGTCTATATTGTTCAATCTCGAGATAGCAAAAATGTTGTGGTTCAAAATCTAAGTCATGAATAGAGACGACAGACAGGAAATGTGGAATCTCAAAAATAAAATTGCACTTAAATTCCATGGCAATGATTCAAATTAAGAGCACATATACATTGGTCAATCGGGTCATGAGCAGCATGACATGTTGGCGTTTATCACATCTAATGGAAGTGAACAGTCTAATATCAAGACATTCTAGGCAGGGGCGGACTTATGTATAGACTATGGGGGGGCGGTGCCCTCCATGGCTAGCCGAAAAAGTTGAGATTTTAGTGCACTTTTTTTTTTTTTTTTTTTTTTTTTAAATTTTGACCTTTTTTCAAAAGTGACCCCCACCCACATACTAAAACCCAACATTCAACACTTTAAAAGCTTATAAATCCCTCATATCTAAGTAACAATACTCGATTTATCATTTCGATCTTAGTTTTTTCTTTCACATTTTGTTGCTATTGTCAAAAAAATATTTTGCCCCCCGCAACCTATTTTCCTGGTTCCGCCACTGATTCTAGGTGTCAATGTTGGCACTACCACAAAAATTACGAAATTAAGCTACATGAACCCAACTCAATAATTAGGCCACTATCTGATTTCGTATTTCTTCTCAGTTTCCCACTCTTTACACTAACCTAAAAAACAAAGCAACACGAACTAGCACAAAATTTAGAGGGGTTCCAGATTGCGTTTGTAAAACGCGGTTAAAGAGTGGTTTCGCCCCGTAAAATGTGAGGTACCAAGTATCAATTCCGAATAGGCAGCTAAAAATAAACATAAATCACGACATTAAGCTAAAATAACAGCATTTTATCTAAATGAGTCTTACAGAGACAGATGACGTGGCATAGAGACTGGTTCTAGAAGAAGATGATGACGTGGCGGAAAGGGGTCCACTTTCAGTAGGAATAGATTCCCAAGGTCTAGGTGGGAGATAATATGGATCTTCGAGTTTTAAATTGTTTAGCAATGATTTTAAATCTGTATCTACCACAGCCATGTCGCCGGAATTTCAAAATGTTGTTAGGGTTCCGGTTGATTAATGGCCGGAGTTTGAGACGGTGGAATGTTTTTTTGTTTTTGAAAATGTTTCCCTGAACTTTTATGATTTTACCATATTTTGAGTTTTTCACTAATTTTTACTTTATGTGCCAAAAGAAATTATTATTTTTATGTGGCGGACACGGTGATAGTTCGTTTAAGTCGCGTACATTTTAGTCAAAGAAATTCGCTCAATCTGAATTAAATGCACATTAAAAGATGGAATTATAAATATATCTTAATTGTCACACAAATATTAGAGGGGCTCAAAAAATCACTACGGAAAGATTAAGGTTAACTCGGGCTTCTACTCCTATTGGTTGAAAGGGGGTTATTAGTGTATTAATGGTGGGGGTTAGTCAACAAAAGTCATAATAACAGGGCATTGTTCATCAAATAACTTCTAAGGGAAGGAATTAACCCACCTATTCCGATCGGGGAGAACAGGCCATTCGGCAGGGGGATTCTGAAATTGCGGAGGCTTGGAGTTTCAATTCTCAATTTTCGTTATGTCCTTTGGTTAGTGCGCTTAGATTTTTCTCCCATTTCACACTAAAAAATTTCACTTCCTTTCATTTTATCTTCTCCATCTTTTACTTACCTCATAGAAAATTCCACAACCTCTTATTCATCTTCTCCATCTCATCAAAGCCACCAACTTAACACTAACAAAAATTGTAGACGATTTCAGCAGTGATTTATTGATGTTTTTGAATTTAAAAATGTTGCTAAATTGTTCCTAAAAGGTGGAAGGATGGATATCACTTCACGAGGGAGTGATAATGTTTTTAGTAAACTTTTAAATAAAACAACAAAAAGTTTTATAAAAAGAAAATTTTTATTAAAAATTTAAAAGAATCAAGAAATCTCCTTTTTTTTTTTATTTTATTCAAAAGTAAGTAAAAACAAAGCTTTGTCTCCCTCTTATGTATATATGTTTTGAATTTCATATCCATTTATCCATTACATTTTGGGATTGATTGATTTGTAACTTTTGGTTAGATTACATGAACACGAATAGGGTTTTTGCGATTTAGAGTGTTTTGGACGTTAAGATAGGTTTAGGTGACTTAGTTTTGCGTTTAGAATCACTAAAAACTACTAGCTTTGCAATTTTTGTGGTCGAAATTTGAATTTTAGCATATAAGGGTGCGTTTGGGTTTGTAGAAAAGTTGAGGGTACTTGGGTTCACCATTTTTCAAAAGTGTTGATTGCTAAAAAGCTGTAAAGGCAAATCTACCCCCCCCCCCCCCCCCCCCAACCAACCCAAAAGTTTAAGTCTAGACCAAATGTTGTGACTAAAGGTAGATAAAACCTAGGCAACGACCTCCACAAGCATAACAACCAAAAGTATTTTACTAGGTACTAAAGATATCATAAATTATTTTACCTTGTCCAATAGGGTGAAAGGGGCCTTGAATGGTTCAAAAACTTTTCCAATAGGTTTTGAAGCATAAATCTAAGAGAAAAGTTAGTCGAATGTTAAAAGTATAAATTGCGTAAACGTGCATGATCACGAGCTTCACCACGCATCTCAGAATACATATTTGTTGTGATCTCGAAAAAGTTAAAGCATTCATACACCGCAAACATTAGTAGAACCTATCTTAACAAGCACTAAGTTTCATAAGAAAAACATTACCGACTGCATCTTTAGTTTCAAGCCAGACAGTAGCTGAATGCCCTGAACTCCAGTTAGCTAATTTATTTCCATAATTCAAACTTCCATGCCCACCATTAGAAGCATTGGCCAAGACATGAGAGCTTCTACTACATCCAATGGTTGTATCTTGAGAAGCACATAAAACAGCAAAATTGTAATATCATCAACTTCAGATATCACTGGTGATACTACACGTACGTAGACAGTAGATTCAAAAACAGGAATCAAACATAAAAATAGCCTTCTAATGCAGTTAAAAACAAAAATTCAACTAACAACTTAGTTAATAAGCAAAATACATGAGCATATAACAAGATTATCAAATATTTTTCACTCACACATTTCATCAAACACTTGGTGTGCAACTTGATCAAAAGGAATGTTAAACAACTTGATCCACATAATTAACAACCGATCAACAACATTATCAACCACAACAACATCAATCAAATCAGCTTCAGAAACAAATGGTTCATCAAATCAAAAGAAGACATAAAAACGAATGATAATGATCGGGAGGTGATGATGAGATGATGATCGAAACGGTGATGCTGATCGGAATGGTGATGGTGATTGGAATGGTGATGGTGATGGTGATTGATGAGTCTCGTATTATACATATTTATACCCCCGATATTATGTGAATTATATGATAAATGACCTTATTATTAGGACTTTTGGTACTTCATATGAGAATATATGTGCAGGACAAAGGTTTGGAGGAAAATAACAAGAAACACACAAAAAGGATGACTTTGTGAACATATACGGAAAAAGGCATAGTTTGGACTAAAACACGCCGCTTACGGGTATCTTTGGTCAACTATATATACACGAGTCAAATATGAAGAGCGCCGATTATATATTATATAAGCGCCGGTTACGTGAAATGAAGCTCGCCGGTTTTACACCAAATGCACGACGTACTTTACATGGCAGTTATATTTTCTACATGAATGAGCTACTTCAATGATGAGACCGATCACTTGCTTGTAATAACTTTCCAGGGACGTGCTAGGGTTTCATTTAAACTATAAATAGAGGCACAATTCGTGGTTATATACACCTCAACAAAGAATCACAACTTGATCACTAGAAGAAGTTTAGTAGTGGTTTAACACCAAAGCCACTAGCTAAAGCCGGAGAAACACTTGGAGAACTCAGTTGAAACGTGAGAACATTTGGAAACCTCGGTATAATGATAACATTACTTGTTTATTTAGTTTACTTTTATATGAATATGGAGTAGTACTTTTATGTTTGTTAGAGGCATTTCTGCCATGAGTTGAATTTGGATTCGTATCATGACTATTGAATCTATCTTTTATGTATTTGATATGTTATCATATGTCTTGATTGTTCATTATAATTGTTTATAGGTCGAAAGATGCAATTATATTGATTATATTATGAATCGTCTGTCTATAACGAGTCATTGCTATACATGTGAGAATTGGATAGTAAAGCATATGATAAACTCAACCATAACGTGTTTAAGGACTAGCCTCACGTCTAAGTGTCTAACGACTTGGTTAGGGGAAATGCATACTTGGTACTTTATGCTTGGACCATACTTTATTGATAAGGCGAAAAGTGTACCACTTTTAGGGGGTCATTTAAGCCCGAATTCGTGATTATTTGATCAATTATTGCCCTAAATCGTTCCTTTTGTCATTTTAGGTACTTTTGAGAAGAAATCTGGAAAAGGAAGCATTTTGGACGTTTTTGGAGCGATTAAGTGAAGAAAACAACAAAGTCTCAAAATCCTTGCTGGGAACAGTACCTGACGGCGTCAAGGCCATACAAGTGACGGCGTCAAGCTTGGCAAAAGAGGTGGATATGGAAAATACACATGACGGCCCAGAACAATTTCAAGGCAAAAATGCCTGACGACGTCACCAAGGCCGTCAGGATCAATTTACAAGTGACGGCCCAGAGCTTATTCTCATCATGACGGCGTCAAGATTGGATCTAGGCAATACGGCCTTTAATTTGGTGGCGAGTTGACGGCGTCACAAGCTACAACGTGACGCCGTCAAGGTGTAAAATCTATATATAGTTTTCTAATTTTCATTCATTAAGTGTGGAACTTTTAGAGAACTTTTGTGTGCAAACCCTAGACGAATTTTCAGTAAAAACAAGGGTTTCAACCCTTGTTCCATCCATGTTCAATTGAAGACAATTTTTCCAATAATCATTCAATATGTCTATGTGTTGTATGATTTTATCTTATGTTTGTCTTCTTTTTAACATGCTAGGCTAGGTTTTTCTTGTGTTTGCTTAAATGTAATGAAACCTAGATATTGATTATTGGTTGATGGTTTTTTTATAATTGTTGTGGATGATTGAATTCGATGTTAGGCTTAAGAAAACTGGCAGACTTCCAATTGGTAACTTGCTTGAACGTCTTAAGAAATATGATCGGAGGTGTACTATGATTTATTGGTTGTATTTAGTGTGTAGGCAACTGCTAGTGATACTACGTTAGGAGCTAGTAGTCGGCTCGACCTAGAATGAAGTAGAAGCCTATAGAGTTAGGGAATATCGTACGCGGCCCTACGACTAGTATTAAGGAATATAACCCGTCATCCATGCAATTGTAACAAGCTAATCAACCGGTAAAAGATATCTAGGAAGTAATGAAATCTAAGTAAACACATTTTCGTTTATTATTGTTTCCACCACAAATTAGTTTAAGTTTTATTTTATTTTATTTTATTTTATTTTGATTGCATCTTTAGTTAATTGGGTTAGTTGGCTAGCAACTAATTCCGCCCACTTCTTCAAAACCGAGATTTTTACTTGCTTTTTAAAAAATATAAAAATACAAAAAGAATCATCCCTCACCTTTAGACCTAGTTTAGTAGACTTTTTAATCCTAGCGAACACTATTCCTGAGTTGAACGATCAATCCCCCGGTACTTGTCACTATACGATACTACAACGATCAGGTACACTGCCTGGCGGGGATTGCAAGCTTCTCAAGATCCCTTGAGAGGTAAAACCTTTTGTGAGGGCGCAATCCCGCACATCATTTATGCACTTTATGTATCTAGGATAATAGGTCGAAAGAAGATTCTTTTACATCAAGTAGATATATTAGTTTACATGATCACCAGTCATGTTTTACTTCTATGCTTTGTCCAAGTACTTTCTATGATACTCATGCTCATTCATCTTATGTGCTTAGCCTTTAACAAACATATTTTTAATATCAATTGAGAAAACACTTCAATAATCTTAAATCCAACAAAAACGGTTTTAGTGATAAGTGACAATCATTAGAATCTAATTTTATTATCTTTAGCTAATAATAAGAACAATTACCTCTATTGGGACGACCTGGTCCTACCTCAAACCTTTACTATAAACGGGGGTTATATTTTACCCATGTGTTTTATGAATTAAGGAAATGGTGAAATTAGTCTTATAAATTTAAAGCTTTCGAAACACATCAAAGTTTTTGGCGCCGCTGCCAGGGAGGTTAGATTGAATCATATTGTTAGTTTTGCAAAAGAAAATTTACTTAATGCCAAGAATTCCTGTTAAAGTTTTGAAAAATTTCATTTCTGAGACATAAAAAGAGCCGGTTTTTCAGATAAAAACCGCCGACCAAATGACACAGTAAAAGAATAGTTGGATTTGATTTCACAAAACCCCAAAAACAATCTTGTATAATGCTTTTTCCAGATTTTGAGAACATAGGACTTGATGAGGCGAAAAATAAACCACTTTTAGGGGGTCATTTAAGCCCGGAATTGAATTTATTTGATCAAATATTACCATAAATTGTTCCTTTTGTGATTTTAGGTACTTTGGGAGTGAAATCTGGAAAAGGAAGCAATTCGGACATTTTTGGAGCATAAAAGTGAAGAAAACGCCAAAGACTTAATTTTCCTTGCTGGGAACAGTGGATGACGGCGTCAAGAAGAAAATCTTGACGGCGTCAAGAGTAAAAGTGGTGACGGCCCAGAAGAAACGTGAAGGCGTCACCCAAGGCCGTCACGTGTTAACTTGTCAAAACTTGCGTGCGGAGTAGCTGATATTGTTTTGGTCATAACTTTTGCATACGAACTCGGATTTAGGTGATTCAAAAGCCCACGCGAAGAGGACGAAGAGATCTAAAATTTGGTGAAAAAATGGTCGTGACGGCGTCAAGAGTAACGGGCTGACGCCGTCAAGATGGGCCGGGCATAAATAAGCCTATAAATATAACATCATAACTTCACTTTTTGTAAGCCCTAAACCCTAAGGTCGATTCTTGGGTTTAGGTAGGTGTTTTTCCAGCAACTTAGAGGGTTTCAATCACTCCATAAATATCATGTATTGGTTTGATGATTCTATCTTAATTATGTTTTCCATTACCATTGTTGTTTGCTCTTCTTTGATGATGATTTGCTAATTCACCTTGTGTCTACTTGTGATTATCTGAAACTTGTATATAATTGATTAGATCTCATTGATTTCTTGTTGATGTTGTGTCTATCTCCATCAATGAGGGGCTTGTTGATGTGTGTGTCTATCTCCATCAATTAAGGCGTGACAACTTCAATAGATCTAGTTGGTTTAGTTTATAATTCTTGTTTCCTATTGATTCTTGTTTTGATTGAATGAATTCGATGTTAGGCTTAAGAAAACTGGCAGACTTCCATAGGGTAACATGCTTGAACGTCTTAAGAAACATGAACCGATGTGTACTAGGTTTTTATGGTGGTATTTAATGCATGAGCGAATTCTAGTGATCCCATGTTAGGAGCTTCTTAGTCGGCTCGACATAGGAGTGAAGTAGGAGCTTATAGGATTGGGGAAGTAAGTACGCCACCCCATGAATGGTATTAAGGAATACAACCCGTCAATTAAAACAAGGTTACAATTCAATAGGTAGGATTGGATAGCTAGCAAGGAGTAACATGTCATGGGTAGACATGCTTCACTTATCTTGTAGAACCCTAGTTTACTTTTCTTGCACATTAGTTTAATTGGTAGCTTTTGGGTTAGTTGATTAGCAACTAATTCCGCCCCTCCTTCCAATACCCGAGATTTTTACTTGCTTTTCATAAAATATAAAAACATAAAAAGAATCATCCTTCACCTTTAGACCTAGTTAGATTAATTTCAATCCTAACGACACTATTCCTAGCTGAACGATCAATCCCCCGGTACTTGTCACTATACTATACTACAACGATCAGGTACACTGCCTGGTGGGGGTTGTAAGCTTCTTGAGATCCCTCGAGAGGTAAAGCCTTGTGCGATCCCCACGCATCAGGACTCATGTTTCTTTTGTTTTTACTGTCTGAATTATTGCATGAGTATATAATGCACATTAAAATAAAAAATACAAAAATATTTTTTTTTTACTTTTTAAATGTTTGCTTGCAAATGTTCTATTGGATTGCTCTATTGAATGAAATGATAATTGCAATATGTTTTCAATTATTATCTGAATTTATGAATGATCATATCTCTTGTGAAGATCTGTTAAAACCCAGGAACACGCCGATTTTTATCCTTAAATCGCCGTACTTATGGAAATTTTAAAATAAAACGGCTAAAAAATCACGTAACCGCCGTACTTTTATTAAAACTCGCCGAACTTTTTACGAAGTCTTTATAGAAGACTTGTTTCTTTTCTATGATGATTAAACAGATGCAAATCTTGACATATACCAGTTATATGAGATTATTGGAGTATGATTATGTGTTTATAACTTATTTGACTAACATAATAATGTTTTGTTTGATGTTATGCTGTAATACATTAGAATTGGAGGAAAAATCAAACTTAGGACCAGTGAATGATGAGAAAAACCAAGTGGAAAATAAGGACACTTAGCAAGGAGCAATTACCTTTGAGATTGTAGAAAAAAATGAAAAGGATGAACAAAGGGTTCATATCTTTAATAGGATGAAAACTGAGGGATGCTACATGAAGTTCATCACTCCCTGCTATGTTGAGAACAATTATGCTCATGATGCTGTGGCTGATGTGGATTACAGCAGGAACTTACTTTCAAAGGAATTTATGAAGAGACTGAAAGTGAGCATTGAGGAAAAGTAAGATGGTAGGAAGGAGGTCACTAAGAGATTACTGGTGCAAATGAATAGGGACATTTTCTTTGTTGAATTTGATGTTAACCCCAGTGATAGTGAATGGGAACATAGTGTAATCTTAGGGAGAGATTTTCTAGAGCAGACAAATGGAGATATAGACTTTCTCAAAGGTTTGCTAACAATTCACCCGGACATTAATGTACTTAGAAAGAGTTTCTGGAGAATGAATCCTTATGCCCCTGAGATGAATAAGAAAACTAAGGTATTTCTACTTCATAGGATTGGAAATGAAAGTGAAGTTGGGGGAAAATATGTAACACCATGTTATATTGAGGGATTGTTTGCCTCAGATGGAATTTTAGACCTTGACCAAGATAAGAACTTCATTTCCTAGGAATATGTGGTTAAACTTGATTTAAAATATGAGGTTTTGGAGAATGGTGATAAGAAAATTAATTAGAAGTTGTCTATGAAACTGGTAGGAGAAACTGTGGGGGATTACATTGAGAAAACCAAAAGCTATGAATTAGAGTTTTATGTTAACCCTGTTGAAGATGATGTGGAACCCGATGTGATATTAGGAAGAACATTCATGGAACACACCAGAAGCATGATTAATTACCAATATGGAGAAATCACTTTGTGGGCAGAAGTTAATGAGGATGGAGAAGTTAGTTTTGATAAGAAAGAAATTCCAACAACATCTGATTCTTCTCTTGACACGAAAAGGAAGCCATTTGGTTCCTACAAGCTGGGTGACATCATATCACCAGAGCATTTTACTGCCTAAAACACCCAAGTAACACCCAAATATGGAGTTGAAACAATGCTCATCTCTTAATTTTATTTCTATGTTATTTTGCAATATTTTGAATAAGTTATATCTCAAGCTTATGCTTGATGAGTATGCCGCTGATAAAGAGATGAATGAACAACCTTTGTGAATATTTATTTGATTGCTTTTATTGTTAGTTTATTATTTATCAATTTCTAGAAGATCATAGCATGCTGTGAGAAAAATTGCAAAATCAGTCGCCGCTCTTTTCATTAAGATCGGCGAGTTTTTAACGAGTGAAGCCTTTATAACTCAAAAACTGAACATTTTGACCTTATGCGCTAAAAAAGAAAAAAAAAAAAAAAAAAAAAAAAAAAAACACCCAAAAAAAAACTGACGATTTTTCTAAACAATCTGAAGATAATTTCCAATATCAAAATCAAATTTCAAAACAATGAGGGTAAGTTTACACTTGTCTTGATTTCTCGAAAATTTTCTTAGGGTTTTAATGAACTTAGAGTATGATATTATTTTAAATTTTAGAAGGTTTTTGCTTAATTCTATGTTGCTTTAGATGATTTTAGAGTTTGCCCTTGATTAGTTGTAGAATTATGATCACTTCTTATTTAGGATTTTTCTGTGCCCTAATGTGAACAATTGCCCATAACAGTAGAATAATGTGATTGATGAAAACATTTGCTTATGAGTTTAAAAGGGAGAATACATGTTTAAGAGTTGATATATAAACATTTGGAAGGATTTTGACTATGAATGCATAAATTTCTAAGTATATGATGCTTAAACTGTTATAAATAAATGGTTATATGGTTAATTTGATACTTGATACTGCTTTTGATATTACAGAAACCAAATAAGGATAAAATTTTGATGCCTTGATATAATGGAAATGGTTCTTGAATATAAAACAGAGGATTTGTGTGCAGAGTATAAAAACCGGCGGTTTTGAGGGTCAAGACCACGGTGTTTTTATTAAAAATCGCCGAACATTTTCATAATGTTGGAAATTTTTTCACGTAATTGACGTTCCGTTTTGCTGGAGAATTTGATCACAGTATACTTGAAACTTGCTTAATTGGTTACACATTGATTGCCTGTGTTTTCTAACAACTAATGTTGCTTGTTTGTGGATGTTTAAGACTAAAACTGCTAGGAATGATGATGAGGCTGGATCCTCAGGAAAAAGGCAATCAAATAGGAGGAAGGAGACTATATCAATAGATGAGTTGCTGTTGCCTATAGTTTCTCACCCTCATCTGCTCTGGAGGACTTGCAACACTGAAGCAAAGAGAGATTACAACAAGGTCCTGAGTACCTTGTATCAGAAAAGCCCCTATGCCCCATATCTGCTTAATTGGGAGGTTTTGAACAAAGCTGGTTGTGCAGAGAGGAGATGTTAACTATAAGGTTGGTGAATGCAGATGATGATGATGATGAGGTGTTGTTCGAATCTGAAGTCTGGAGGAAAGTGTTTGATAATAGAGAGAATATTTATAAAGAGTTATGTCTGGAGTTTTATTCCACATTTAGTTTTGATGAGACAATTGGTGATGATAAGATAATGACAGAGAAAAGTATATTCTTTAGGTTGCGAGGTAAGAAGCACTCTTTGACACTGGCAAGTTTTGGTGTAGCTTTAGGGTTATACACAGAAGAGGATCTAGAGGATAAGTATTTTGAAGAATATTTCATAGGAGGAGTTAGGAATGAGATTAAAATAAAAAATAAGGCATTGAATGAGTTCTGGATCAGGGTAAGTCCAGAGGATAGTTTGATTTTGTCAAAGAGCAAGGTGAGCACCATAAGGAGGAATGTTTGAAGGTCCTACACAAATTGATTGTTTACTTGCTTTGCCAGAGAACCACTGGTTTTGATAAAATTCAGAAGATGGAATGCTGGTTATTGAGTTTGAAAAGAAGAATATGGGTGAATATGCAAATGTCTCTTGGGTTGTGGCTCACTGGTTGAAGAAGAAAGGAAAAGGAAGCCAGAGTGATAGTAAGTTGATGTGTGGTCATCTGATCACAAGATTGGCTAAAGGTCTAGGTGTGTTCACTGAGGAGTACATGGCAACATACTAGGCACCAACAGATTACAAGGCATTCGACCATGTGACTCTGAGAGAATTGGTAGACGATAGGGGCAAATTGAAGCCTGACATTGCTGAGCCTGAAGCTGTGAGACCACCACAACCACCCAGAGCAAGAAAAAACAATGTGGTTGAGAAAATTGAAGGAATAGAGTTAAGGTTGGGAATCGTAGAAAGGAAGGTTGATAGGATTTTGTACCACTCTGATAGGTATGCATTGGTGTTGGAAGAGTTGGGAAAGGTCCACAACATTGCATTGGGTGAGTATAATCCACCTAGCATCTCTGAGCAAGTGGACGAAAATGAAAACGTACCAGCCTCACAAGAAAAAGAACAAGAAGAGGGAAATGAGAGCAGTGGCAGTGAGAGTGGAAGCACTGGGAGTAGTGATGGAAGTGAGGATGTTGGAAGCAGCAGTGATAGTGAAGAAGGAGATGTGCAGGGATGAAGACCGCCGGGGTTGATGGGAAACACGACGAGGTTTCTTTTGTTTGAATGTCCAGTATGTTGGTCATATTTTCAAAACAATTTCAAAACATGTTAAAACTAATTTATGGTCTGTAACTTGGATACCTCAGTTGGTACCCAAAAACAAAACAATTCGGACATTTGCACCACCACCACGTTGGCACCATGGTTGCCACTTTAAACAATTTGAACCTATTATCTATTTTATAATGCTAACGTAATGTGTTAAGGCACATTACAGTTTTGTGGATATCTGTTTGTTGAATGATTATGAATATAGGAAATGAAAGAATGGTCCAAAAGGTGGACAAATACTTGAAGATTCCTCGGGCAATAACAAAGCATACCCGGGAAGTACCTGTGGAAAACTAGATGGGGGGGGGGGGGGGGTTGAATAGTTTTCCCCTCTTTTTCATTTTATAAAAACTTTGTTTCAAAATGTTGATTCGAATTTATTCAATTGTTTGTTTGGAAAACCTTTAATTAGAGTTTAGTATGAAAACACCATATAATCAATATGATCAATTATATATGTAAGCTTTTGGAAAAACTTAGTTTTATGAATGGAGCTTTGGTCGGTCTTTGTGTGAATACGTTTTCCTTTTAAAATCTTAAAACGTTTTGTATCAAATTATCTATCAAGTTAAACTTAATATGAGAAGTGTGAATAATAATCTATTTGACCATATCATATAATTATACACACAATCACAATATTAACTTCTATGTACAACACAATCAATCATCACAACTATATAAGCAACAGCTAAGACATATAGGCAAGCATAGATGTAAAGCGATAAATGCAAAAATAAATGAAAAGCGATAAAAGAAAGGAAATGCAAACCGGACACGATGATTTATAGTGGTTCGGCTACAAGGACACCTTCCTTGCCCTACTCCACTCCCCGAGTCACCTACTCGAGAGTTTTCTTCACTACTCAACAAGCTCCCTTTTGGCGGAGAAAACCATATACAACTTTTGCTTACACCATTTAACGACACTAAGCTAAATGTCGAGTTCTAATAGTAGCTAGAACCAATCTCACAACACTACTTTGATCACTACACAACTTCTACACGACTTCACGACTTCTTCATGGCTTCACGACTTCACGACTTCTTCATGGCTTCATGACTTCACGACTTCTTCACTACTTCACAACTTCTTCTATACTCCACTACATATTCACACATCTACTTCTTCACAACTTCATGACTTCTCCACGCTACTACTTCTTCCCATTTTCATATAATTATAGCTTATAACATCCTTGTCATTCAGTAAATTAGGTTAGAAATTCGTATAAGTCAAAGTAGTTCATAATATCAAGAGTCAAAATTGTAGGTTGTTCAGTTTTTCCAAAAACTCAGGGAATTGTTGTGATATTTGTACTAAGAGATAGGCATTGAAACTTTCACAATTAGTAGTCTACCACCTCAACTTCAAGGTCTCAGTAACATCTTATTTTTGTGAATTTTCTGTGGGTCCCACCATCCATCCAAACAAGGCTGCAGGGAAGGGTATCTCCCCTGCACCAGCAGAACACAGCTAAACCACCACCTTTGGTGGAGTTTTCTGACCACCTCAGTGGGTCCCAAAAGCTACAAATAGTTTCTCCCAACCCCCTTCTAGTAGGCTCCCTGTATTGACCATAAGTTTGACCTAGAGCCCTGTGGACCCCACCTGAATCAGACCCTATAGTTTGTCCCAATTCTGTGTTGAATTTGGTTTTTGGAATTGCTTAATCTAGCTTATTAGCTTATCTTGTGAGCTTATTTGGCATATTCTTGCTTAATCATGTCCTAGTAACTTATTGGAACCAGAATCATCCATAGTGGGTCCCACACAAGCTCATTTGAGCTTATTTGCTTATTTGGTCAACCAAAGTCAACTGTGGAGCTAATAAGCTTCCACAGTACTTATTTTTAAGTTACAAAATAGTTGTTTTTACAAAAGTTGTTTGTTTTTAGATATAAAATAGATTTGTAAAAGAAAAACCAATATAATAATAAGTGATAGTTTCTATTTAATATAATTTAAATTTTAATTTTCATTTTTAGATTTTTATTAAGTACTTAGCTTTTTTATATTTTTATTAAATTCCTTTTATATTAAAGTATTTTCAGTAATTTTATTAGATTTTTATATTATCATTTAGTATTTATTAAAATTAATATTAGTTTTATTAATAACTAATTAATAATTAAGTGTTAAAGAGCATAATTAGTTTTTACAAAGTAACACCTAGTTTTTATATTTTTCCTAGCTTTTAAATGTTATAAAATAATTTTAGGAATTTTTCCATAATTTTCTAAGTCATTTAGGTATTATTAGTAATTTAAATTAGTTTAAATAGTTTAATTAAGATAATTAGTTTTTAATTAATAGAAAATCCATAAAAAGACAAAAATATTTATTTTTATTTTTTATACTTTC
Source organism: Artemisia argyi (assembly GCA_030686995.1). NCBI lineage: Eukaryota > Viridiplantae > Streptophyta > Magnoliopsida > Asterales > Asteraceae > Artemisia > Artemisia argyi. Next base: position 154,401,074 of record CM060685.1, read on the forward strand.
TTCAAGTTCATTTTAAGTTTTAGAAATTATTTTTACAAGTTTCTAGTTTAAATTGTAGTGTTTATCATTTTTAGTTTTATTTAAATTAGGTTTAATTTACTTTTTAAATAAGTTTTAATTAATTAAATAGTATTTAAATATTAAAATATCATTTTAATAATTTCATTTTTATTTTAAATTTTCTTTTTATTTTAAGTTTGTAAAAGTTTCATTTTCACCCCCTGTAGTTTATTTTTCTTAAAACTCACCTTTTTCCCAGCACGCAATCGCGTCTGATTTTAATTTGGTTCACGTTTATACGTTTCTGTTTCCCGTGATTGTTAATATTGTTATTTCTAATCATTCCAGTAGTGTAAACAAACCCATATCATTATCTGGTTACTTCCCATCCAATTCACCCGATCACAAACCCGTTTTTATACCATCCACACCTCGTTGGGACATAACGACCCGGGGAAACACTGTATTCCACGGAAGCATTGGTTTGAGCTGTTTGACTATTATAGTTGACCATTCACAAGTGGTTGACCAATAATTATCTGACCGTTTCTCACCAATCAGTTATCAATGTGTTTTCTTATCAAAATTTTAAGTTTGTAACCTAACGTATGTGATCATTAGAACATATTATTTGAAGTTTTAGTTAAATTACTTTGTTAGCTTAAGAAAAAAATTTCCGCCCTCTTATTCCTAATTCCTGGCTCCGTCACTGGTTGTTTGATGGTTGTTAGGTGTGTCTGATTATGTCTAACGGTCGGCTTATTTTAAGGGGGCGATTTTGTGGAACTTGTTTTTGTGCAATAGTGGGAAACAGAAAAGATCTGTATTTATGATCTCATGTATTTGGGCTTTTGACGCCTTATGTTGAGCTTTAGAAACTTATATGTTGGGACCTTGGGGTTTATATTAGAAGGTTGAGTGTGAGTATTAAAAGTTTTGAGTTTGGTAAAAGACTGCTTTGGGTTTTTTAATTTTTGCTTAGTAACGAGTAACATTGGTATGTTCTTTTTCTGTTATAGTATTAAAGACACGACGATTGGCGTTAAACAATCTAGCACCAGTAATGGTATGTTCTTTTTCTGTTTTTAATCTCGTTATTTACTTTTAGAACTTAACTTTTAATACAAATTTCATTTCATCTAATTTTATGCTAGAAAAACGCAAAGCATTGTCTAATACAGATGGTTCGTGCAAGACAAACGAGAAAAAAAAAAGGAAAGACCAAGCCTATGTTTGGCAAAAGTAGCTGTGAGTAGTAGCAGTGAGCTGTGAGCTGTAGGCACAGCTCACAGCTTCTTAAAGAAGCATTGAAAAAATGAGTTTTCCTAAAAAATAGCAAAACTCGCCGCTCTTTTGCCAAACGAACAATAAATATCAAAAAGCTCATTGCTCACCGTTCATCATCACAAAAAGCTCTAAAAAGCTCCGCACCAAACATAACACAACTCTAGCTACTTTGAAGAAAGTCCAACTCTTAATAGGGTACAACCGTTTGCAATTACATTTTGATCGGTTCACGTTCTATTTTCTAATTTAACACAAAACACTCACCACAACATTAAAAATCATTAATTATCCGTCGTCAAGAATTTTCGTTGATATGCACGGACACTCGCCTGCTAACCGTATAATAATACTGTAACTTGTTTTTGAGAATTGTGTAGTTTACATGCATTGTGTTATCCATCTAGACCCTACCACCTCTTTTGCCACTAATAACGACCATGCATTTTGTTTCCATCTAGACCCTACCACCTCTTTTGCCACTAACGACCAAGCATTTTGTTTCCATCTAGACCCTATCACCTTGTTTAGGTTATTACTTTACACCCCTACCACCTATTTTGCCACTAACGACCTTGTTTACGTTACTTTACTATGGTTTAAATTGTGGAACATGGGTGCTTTTGCCCTCCTTCCGTTCAAAACAAAAATATTGTGGAACATGATTCACCCTCTTTTTCTACTCTTTGTCGCAGTTCTTGTCTCCATCTACACGATTGTACTTAGCTTTTCTTTCCTTTCTACATGAAAATGTAAAAAAGTGAAGAAAAGATTCTTCGAATCAACCTTTTTTTCTTTGTTTGTTACCACGAAATCCAAACTACGACAAGTGAACCTGATGCATTTTGCCCAATTATAATTAAACCAAACTACAAGTGAACCAGATGCATTTTGCCCCATTATAAACCAATTAGGGTGAACCTGATGCCCTTAATGCCCCAAACTAAACACACGACTTTTTTTCTTATCCCCTCTTTACAAACACACAAAAGAAGAATCTCATGCATGACCATATACCAAATCCTTTCCCGCGGTACTCCATGTCCCATGATATATAAAAACAGATACCCATTATGGAAAAATCATACTCCTCACAAGAAAACCCAACTAACTGCTAGTCTTCTTTCTCATTTGAAGGATTATTTTCCATATTCAGGGTTTAGCAGGCAAATGATGCCTTTTGCTGTCTTGAATGAGATACACGGAAAAGAAGGCATGGTCGTCATCCCACTTGAAGAACAACCCCCACAAATCAATCACCCGTACGTTCTTATGTTAAATATATGGATAAATATTAATATGTAAATGTCTAGTATCGAACCCGAGACCTCGGGATTGCACACTTTACAAACAAGAATAATGAATAATAAATATATATATGTTAAACGTATCGTATATATATATTTATAAACACTTAATGGACTAAATGGTCGTTAGTTATTAACCGTATGGACTAACTATCATTAGTAACGAAAGATAAGGACTAGAATGTAACTTGGGAATCAAGACGGATCTAGAACACCCTTGTGGGTGCCTAGGCCGATTGATCATGGTGAGGGGAAGCCCAACCCATGCTTGTCTTGTCCTCCAAGTTTACTCTAGTATATATACAAGGCCAAGGATTAGGGTTTCACATCTTTTGTGCACACACACTAAACCCTAAATCTTTTCTTTGTCTTGTTTCTTTCTTGGCCGATCGGTTCACCCCCTCCAAGGGATCTTGGATCGATTTTGGTTAAGCAAAATATAAGTGTTTTGTTTACTTGCATCAAACCTTTATTCGTTGGTAGTTTGTGTGTACAAGAACGAGGTAATTACTTACTTTAGTAATTATCAAGGGATCGATTAACAAAACGGTAAGGGGTTAATCATTGATCCATATAAACCCTAATTAGGGTTCTTCATATTGTTAAAGACAATTGCTTTTGATTCTTGTTCGGGCTAGAATCACCACGGTACGTTCCTATTTAATTTATGTTAATCTCTTATGTGTTATAGATGTTCCTACGCTTCCGCATATGTGTTTACCTGTTTATATGATGGTCATGATTCTTATATTCTAACAGTGGTATCACGAGCTTGCTATAACATGTAATTGATTACATAAAACACATAAAAAACGAATTTTGATTGTTTTATATACATGTTTTGGATCTAGGGTTTTGTTTTTTTTACCCTAACCCTAATTTTGGGGGGGGGGGGGGTCAATTTATTCCATTAACCCTAATTAGGGTTTGTGGTTTTATTAATTAATTGGATTAGAAACCCTAGGTTGCCTACATGTTTATGTGTTATTTGGGCGTATCCTTGACCTAATTGGTAATTGTTATGCTTTGATCCGTGACGAAACATGCATGTTAGTCATGGGTTATTTATTGTTTATTAATTGTTAAGCTTTTCACATATTTAGATAGATCTAATATTGGGGAAGACCCCATAATTATTAAAATCAATTATGTGCTATGTGGTATGTGATTAGCTTTGGCCTACGCAATTGACTTGTCAATGTATGTGGCTCACTTCCATTAAGAGGTGAAGGCCCTAGTTAATTATATGCATATAAATACCTAGAATTGATTATGTTAGGATCTTTTCTATAAAGATTGCATGTGGCTAATTGTTTCACCTTTATAATTGTTATGTTATTAGTTGTTTTTATTTGTCTTTATTACTTGTTTTATTGTTTGATTGTTGGACACGTTTGTAAGCAATAAAAGGGTAATTTTTCCATAAAGAAAATAATACGGACTAATAATGGTGAAAACCTAAGTGATAAAGTAAGAATCTTGCAAGGTCTTAAGTGCCGCTAGTGGTCCGATTCGCACGGTAATCAGCTCCCAGGCGAGACTAGCAAAATTCATACTTTATTACATGATTTTGAGATTGAATCTATAAACTTTTGCTTGATTGATGTTTTGTACAAATATGCTTTTAAAATTAAGTCCTTTAAGACGATATTCATAACCGTGATTTGAAGGCTTAGAAAAGAGCCTTAGAGTCTGCCTTGGTTATCACAATCTTGAATATGTCTTAAACGAATTACTTTTAAAATCATAATTGTAGAAAGTCATCTTAGGGTTTATTAAACCTCAAATAAAACTTTGTGGATTAATTTCACGAATTGGTAAAATTAAAAGTTTTTTTGAAAACTTATGTTATAAAGATGAGTGCATGCATCTTTATACATGTTTTGATTTTCACATCAAAAATTTATACCCTAAAATTTAAGTTACATGCCATCTAACTATAAGAAACACTTGAAGTTTTTATTTAGTAAATGTGAGACGCAGGCTAAATTTTAATGACAAGGTAAATTTCCGAGTGTGTGTGAGACCACACATGGAGAATTTGCAGTTTCTAAGTTAGACGACTTAATTAAGTTGATGCGTGAGACCTAGAGCTTAAGGCATGAGATGGGATGAAACATGCTTACATGACAAATTGATGAATCAATTTGATGTAAATCCCATAATGATCTAGGAATTGGAAAAGTGTTTGCCAATTATTGTTCGACAGATTACCATCTTTTATACTTTCACCACTAGCAGATCAACTGATGTGGTGGAATCTATGTAAAGTTGGATCCTAGATTTTCAAGAAAATATGTTGGTTATATGAATATATCCTTGGGTATTATATTTTCTTGGAAATATAAATTATCGAAAATACTAAAATTGAATTTTGTAAATTCTTTAAATGTATTAATGCAACTCAAAACCGTAAACGTATGTTATTCGTTTAATTGATCTACACCCGTTTGGGTTTTTGGTTAGAGTCAATATTTTCAAAAAAAATAAATATAGTCTTCTTTCCATTAGGAGAAGTGTGAGACTTAAATCCTATTCCTTTTCATGAATGAGAAAGGTACAACAGGATGATTAGAATTGTCTAAACTCTAAATACATAACTCAGAGCAAACTTTAATAGTAAGAGTATATGCACCTTATGAGTTATTAAATTAGAAGCTAGACTGATTACTGCATAATGGTAAAAGACAAATTAGATTATTTTATCTAGTTGTTTTGATTTGACCATTTAAAGATACTACATACAATTGTTGGAATGGTAGATCTATACAGGAAGAAATTGCATGCCCGAGCCTTTTCAAGTTAATAATTTGGAATGTGATGAATCACATTTATGTAGTAGAATACATCCTTTTATAACCTATATAATTGTTTGAATGGGTTTTTCTTAAAAGATGTAGGAAAGTAAATAGTACACTATTTCTTTCACTGATTAATGAAACATTTACAATGTTGTCAAATTCAGTGGGAGTATTGTGTTCTTATGAATGAATAAGGGATTATTATTATGTTCTCTAATTCAGTGGGAGTTACAAGACTTATTGTCTTGATTGTAACTTAGATTATCTTTTGAATATCTCAAGGTAATTACTTTCCAAATATAGACACTAATATTTTCAAGAATAGTCATGTACGTTTCCTTGATTGATTGAGTAAACTCTATATCTACTAAGTTATGTTAATGACACAAATCATATTGTTCACATTAACAAACGCGTGCGTGTTGTTTTTGTGGTACATGGTGTTATACCATGCACAAGTGGGAGAAATCTTCATTATGTGCAAAGTACAACACATAAGTATATGATTTAAAGGACTCTCTTAACTGCAAAGTAAGAGATTATAATTCTAATTAGATTAATACATCTAATCTTAGAAACACTTGGTGTTAAAATTTAGTAAACGTGAGACGCAGACTAAATATTAACAACAAGGTGAATTTCCATGTATGCGTGAGACCAACATGGATAATTTACAGTTTCTAAATTAGACATCTATTAGAACAATTGTGTCAAATAACAATACTACTTCAGCTTTAATATTTATGTATTATTGGAATGACATAAATGCATATAAAACTACTTCAATAATTATGTATTCTTAGAATGACATAAATAAATAAAGTAGTGTGTTAACTTGAAAATCTAATTGAAACCAAATGATGGTGTTCATGATTACTTTAATTATACATGTTTATACTTTATTGTATAGTTATAAACATGAAGTCTTTTAAGCATTACAAGACTTATAATAAAGTAAGACGTTAGCTTGTTATGGTTTTTTAATTAAGACATATACAAGAAGTCATTGAGTTGATCAATGATTAATATAGTATGGTGGGATTATAACAAGTTTATGTTTTTATAAGACATAAACATGAAGTGACTTGGTCAAAAGTACTTGGGTTATAAAGCATGCAATTGGCTTGAAAATACTATTGTACCATTAAGTTGATTTAGTTGGTAAATAGACAAGCTAAAAGATATATGGTTATCTTACATATTGTTAGATCAACTTACAATATTAATTCTAATTGAAGTACCACATATGGATAGTATGTTCAGTTAGGGAATCAAACTCTTGATAGATTGTTTGATTGAAGATAACTATGATTTCTTTTCTTCCAAAAAGTTATCAAGGTTAGAAATTGAGTATGAATTGAATACACTCAATTAGACTCCTAGAAGATTAATAAGACGTTATTGAATTATGAAATGTGATGAATCACATTAAGTCTTAAATTGAAGTTCTGAATTTGTTAAGCCACTTATAAGAAGGATTGTTAACAAAAGAATATCAGGAACTATCAATGTGTATTTGTAATGTCCTAAAAGAGAACGTTGGATTGTTGCTCTAAATTGCTAAGTAGTTATAGAAAGTCTCTGTATTACTAAAGGCAAGTGGGAGTATTTTATCTCGAAAAGATAGAATCACAAGATACATAATCTTCTAAAACCACACTAGTTAAAATCATGATGAGGCTTAACATGTAAATGATAAACCTCAAGATGATGGAATTATCATTCATAGATCCACTTGGATATCTCATATATTTAATGAATATACTGACGATTATATGATGTAGTATTACCAAAATAATGAATTGGGTAAAATTACTCATAATATGAATGTTATAGATGCTGTTCATAAAGATATTCAAATTTAGAAAATTTGGTCTATCTTAATTCTTAATTGTTAGAAAATAAAGATGAGTTTGTTCAAAGATAATGTAAGCCTAGTGGTTTAAATCTTTGTGTAAAACGCATATGGACAAAATTGTACACATATCTTAATGCATGTCTTATGACAAGATTATTAATCATACTTAAGCAATTAACTATGATTGAATACTCTTTCCTAAGCACATTAAAGATACAAAGATGGTTAATTGTCATATTTATATGAATATGAAATTTGACAATGAATATCAAAAACTCTTTCTTGAATAATTACTTGAGCGAGGACGATAAGTAATCAAAAAGAGTTTATGAATTCAAGAAAATCTTTGGAAGTGCACAAAGTGCAATAATCCATGAATGGATAAATGCATGCATCTAGGAGATTATTCTTATGATAAATTATTAAATCTATGTTTAGGTTTATAATTAAAATAAGATAATTTCTAAGTATTCCTGAAAGCTAGTGGGAGTATTATGTTTGATTTACTAAATCATATATGTTGTATAACATATAAGAAGTTACATTCCATATAAGTAAAAGGTTAGACTTAATTTGGAATGAAACTTTACTTGAAAGATTTAGGAAATATAACATACAACCTTGAAACAAAAGTTTATTATTAAATGAACAAGTGCGGTAAATAAATTCTAAATAGAATATGATATATTATTTAGATGACTAAATGGATATACATATTTGTAAAGATCAAACATGAATAAAATCTAAGTTTGACTGAAGGATTTTCATATGCATTATATTATTGTTGTATTATGCTTAAGTGCTTAATGATTTGACAATATTTGATATCCAATTAAAAGTTATTATATAACTTGTGTAATAAATATTCTAATGAAAAATGTTTGAAATTAGAATAATGATCCTCAAACTGGAATAGCTCCTAAACATTACACATTGAATATTAAGTTTACGGAAATTTTAAGAGCATATTGTGTTTAATATACAATGATGCTGGTTTAATTGAGATGACACTCAATAACTAGTCATGGAAGGATTTCATCCTTATGAATAGCCATGAGAACTAGTTGTGCTTAACTAAGAGCATAGTTGCATTATACTTTAAAGAATTAGAATACTTGAAACTTTAAAATGTTTGAAAGTTTAATTATCATAAATTGGTGATTGAGGATATCACACCATTTATGAATATTATGTGGCTATATCAAGAAAGTTGGATAAACACATACAAGAATCTCGCTAATTGAATTCTTGAAATAAGTATTCTCAAAATTCCGTTAGATCAAGGTTAGTTGATTTATGCCTTGTCAACAAGTATGAATGACATGACTTAAGGCATAATTCATTAACTAGAATTATCATGCATTGATCTATTTAGTGTTTGGATAAAGGACATTAAGCAATTATTATTTATAATGAATTAAAGTACTTAGTACGTTTGTTTTCATTAATAATAAAGTGTGTCCTATATTCGCATGTTTAAATCCGTGAATAACTTATGTTATTCTAAATTGTCCATTGTCGATTAATGATATGGGAATATCATTAAACTAAGACAAATCTGAGTATTGGTTAAGAATATACTTGAAAGTATATTGATGCGTTGACATACCAATTTCACATGATATTCGATGAATTGAATATTGGACTTATCCCAATAATATGATTTAATATTTAATGTGAGAATCATATTTAAAGTTATCCTCAGACTTGAGATACCATATAAGTGTCATGGATGTAGTGCATTTTTGTGAAGCAATCTACCGCTCACCGTAACAGGGAGTCATAAGGGTTGTTTTCAGAAGTGTTGCAAAGTTCATGGGTTATTCTTGTAGTCAAGAGAGAATTTGTTCCTTCTGATTTGTTCAGAAGTATAATACTGCTGGGCCCCTCGTAGGGTTGACAAAATGTTTGCGTGGCCACGCCCAAAGTTTATCTGGAATACGTTCAGATATTTTGGTAATTTTGTTAAATCATAAAGAGACGAGAAACAAAAATTTAATAAAGAACCTCACATCTTTATTAATGTGGTATTAGTAATGAAAGGATAATTATAATGATGAATCATTAAAGGTTTTTCAGGTAACCTAGCTCGGATTGAACTAGGGGCATTGGAGTGTTGCAAGACGCTAACCAATGTCATTTTACTATTAATAGATATCCAAGTGGGAGCTGTTAAATATATAGATAAATATTAATATGTAAATGTCTAGTATCGAACCCGAGACCTCGGGATTGCACACTTTACAAACAAGAATAATGAGTAATAAATATATATATATATATATGTTAAACGTATCGTATATATATATTTATAAACACTTAATGGACTAAATGGTCGTTAGTTATTAACCGTATGGACTAACTATCATTAGTAACGAAAGATAAGGACTAGAATGTAACTTGGGAATCAAGAAGGATCTAGAACACCCTTGTGGGTGCCTAGGCCGGTCGATCATGGTGAGGGGAAGCCCAACCCATGCTTGTCTTGTCCTCCAAGTTTACTCTAGTATATATACAAGGCCAAGGATTAGGGTTTCACATCTTTTGTGCACACACACTAAACCCTAAATCTTTTCTTTGTCTTGTTTCTTTCTTGGCCGATCGGTTCACCCCCTCCAAGGGATCTTGGATCGATTTTGGTTAAGCAAAATATAAGTGTTTTGTTTACTTGCATCAAACCTTTATTCGTTGGTAGTTTGTGTGTACAAGAACGAGGTAATTACTTACTTTAGTAATTATCAAGGGATCGATTAACAAAATGGTAAGGGGTTAATCATTGATCCATATAAACCATAATTAGGGTTCTTCATATTGTTAAAGACAATTGCTTTTGATTCTTGTTCGGGCTAGAATCACCACGGTATGTTCCTATTTAATTTATGTTAATCTCTTATGTGTTATAGATGTTCCTACGCTTCCGCATATGTGTTTACCTATTTATATGATGGTCATGATTCTTATATTCTAACATCTTATTCATCAGAGCCTCACTTTTCTTACAAGATCTCTGCGCACGTAGCATCGCAGCATTGCACGGTTTAGCTGCAATTCTGGGTCGCCTCTTGCCGGAGGATGGTGTTGTTTTGCCCCAACCTACACTTAATTCTATCATTACTTATTTACTTGCTTTCATAGCAATCAAGGCACAGGGCAATCCTCATTTCCCTTATATAACACACCATAAGTCAGTTTTGGCTGCTGTTATATGTGTAATTTTGTTTGGTTTCGCTTCTGCCGCCGAACATATCGCCACGCATGTTAATGGTCAACCTCCTGTTCTCAAGGGTGTAGCTCGTACTGGAAGGATACTCTGTTTGTTCCTTTTTGTCATCATTCTCACGTATCTCTCCTGTTTTTGATCATCATTTCATAGGTACTAGCCCTAGCTAGGAATACATTGTTTCTCATTTGTTTTGGTGTTACTAGTGATAATTAGAGTGATGTGAAGTATATAAGCAAAACAGACTGAAGTTAAAGAATATAGAGTGATGTGAAGTATATAAGCAAAAGAGACTGAAGTTAAAGAATATGTGTTTTAGAATGTATGTTTAGTCATTTATGTATGTTCTCTTTTGGATAATGGAGAGTTTTTTGTTAGACACTTGCAATTTAAAAACTTGAATACATAAATGTAGTACTTTAAAAAATAATTACACAATACTCTTTGTCCCTAGTTACGAGCTTACGCCACCTTATAATCAACGTCACAATATCATACTATCTCTCAAATCTCAACTAATAAAATTAATAACTACTGTATTATTTTTTGACTAACGTTTTCTTTTAAATCATCGATTAATTTTTGTGGGTATATAAATCTAGTATATAAATCATCGATTAACGTACGTGTCAAGTTCTTACTAAGTACGCAGAGGCTTTCTTACCAGATTAAGTGAGCATGGTTTTCAATCGGGTCATACTTTTGGTATGGAAGGGTATTCAAGACCAGCTTCGAAGAAGCATTCTTCAAGTGGGTTTCGGTTTTGAACGAAAATCAAGATATAATAGTGAGAAGGTGGATGAAAGTAGAGTGCTGGGAGAGGTAGGCGACAATGACAAAAGGTATGCTCGCCTTATCAGATGATGAGCTTGAGTTCTTTTAAAAGATATATATAAAAATTGTATGTTCGTGTAAATATTTTGAGAAGTACCTCAGTTATGTATTTAACTTTTCAAATTGCAAGAGCCCAACAAAAAACTCGGATAATGGACAGAGGGCATGTCCTTTGCAAAGTCTGGGTCCATCTTGGTCCGAAGGATTTTGGATTTGGTGCATTGTTCATGATGTTAATTTAAGATCTGAAGATGAGCCACAAGATAATGCCAATGAGGAGAAGAAAGATACTTCTCAACCTAACAGTACTGTTGATCCTCAAAGTACTGTTCCACCACAGATACCAGTATCTGCAGAAGATCAGGCTATTCAAGAAGAACTCTCACGGATGCTTTTTCAAGAAACAATGGCTAAGTTGTATGATGATGAACAAAGGCGAGCTTATGAAGCAGAAAAGAAGAAAGCAAAAGAAACAACCAGTACTTTAACCTAAAGTACTATCAATCCTTTTGAAAGTACTTTTCAGCCATTGAATACTTCAAATTGGCTAAATACTGATGCTATTCATGATCCTAATATGCCTGACTTAGAAGATACTGCTGATCCAAACACCATTACTTTAGAAGATACTGATGATGAATTGGATCAAGAAGGCATTTTCTCAGATTCTAATGAAGATCCAGATATCACTAATTTGGAAGATAATCTTGAAGTTCCACCAACTCCAACTCTCAGAATTCATAAAACTCATCCTGCTACCAATATTATTGGACCCTCTTCATCAGGGGTGCTCACAAGGACTAAGGCTAAGAATATGTCTCAACAACATACTTCTTTACTTAGTTTTATCTACAAGCAAAACAGGGTGAATCACAAGGATCAGAAGATGTGTTTATTTGCTTGTTTTCTATCTCAGGAAGAGCCCAAAAATATCAAACAAGCTTTATCCAAAGAAAGCTGGGTGGAAGCTATGCAAGAAGAACTTCTACAGTTTAAACTTCAAGAAGTTTGGGTATTATGTGATCTACCTAATGGAAAGAAACTTATTGGAACTAAATGGGTTTTCAGAGTAAAAAGAGATGAAAGAGGCAATGTGATTAAGAACAAGGCAAGGTTAGTGGCTCAAGGATATAGACAAGAAGAAGGAGTAGACTATGATGAAGTTTTTGCTCCTGTGGCAAGACTTGAAGCCATTAGGCTATTTTTGGCTTTTGCATCTTATATGGGATTCCCTGTATATCAGATGGATGTTAAAAGTGCTTTTCTATATGGCAAAATCACAGAAGAAGTTTATGTCAAACAGCCTCCTGGTTTTGAGGATCCTGCACATCCAAACAATGTTTACAAGGTAATAAAAGCTCTTTATGGCCTTCATCAAGCTCCAAGGGCTTGGTATGAAAGGCTTTCCAACTTTCTACTGCAACATGGTTACAGAAGAGGAGCTATTGACAAAACTTTGTTTATTAAGAGAGATAAGAAGGATATTATGCTTGTTCAAGTATATGTAGATGATATTATTTTTGGAGCTACCAAGCAATCTATGGTGAAGGAATTTGAAGATCTTATGCAGAAAGAATTTTAGATGAGTTCCATGGGTGAATTAACATTTTTCTTAGGCCTTCAAGTACAACAGTCAAGCAGTGGGATTTATATTTGTCAAGATAAGTATGTTGCAGATATTCTTAAGAGATTCACTTTTACAACTGTTAGGCCTACATCTACACCAGTGGATACTAACAAACCATTGGGAAAAGATGAAGATGGAGAAGATGTTGATGTCACATTATACAGGTCTATGATTGGATGTCTTATGTATTTAACTGCATCAAGACCCAACATTACTTTTGCTGTGAGCTTATGTGCAAGACATCAGGTTAATCCTAAAGTATCTCATTTGAATGCTGTCAAAAGGATTTTCAGGTATCTTAGGCAACAACCTAAGTTAGGATTATGGTTTCCTAGGGATTCACCTTTCCATCTCCATGCCTTCTCAGATAGTGATTATGCTGGAGATAACTATGACAGAAGATCCACAACTGGAGGATGCCAGTACCTTGGAAGCAGATTAGTATCATGGCAATGTAAAAAGCAAACAATTGCAGCAACTTCTTCTACAGAAGCAGAGTATGTAGCTGCTGCAAGCTGTTGTGCACAAGTACTTTGGTTGCAGAATCAACTTTTGGATTATGGATTCAATTTCAAGAATACTCCTATCAACATTGATAATGAGAGTACCATCTGTATTGTTAAGAATCCAGTCTATCATTCCAAGACCAAACACATTCAGATTAGACATCACTTCATAAGAGATTGCTATGAACAAAGACTTATCAATGTGGTTAAAGTTCATACTGATGATAATGTAGCAGATCTACTCACAAAAGACTTTGATGTTTCAAGATTTACTTTTGAGGGGAGGCATTAGTAGTTATTAGTTAGTCCTTATTTGAGGGGAGGCTACATGTATCATTCCAAAGTAAGAATTTTATTCATGATTCAGAAGTACAACCACATTCTTACTTTCTAGTACAAGACATAGACATCACAAACACAACAAACACAACACAAACTCAAGACTACATCTACCTACTACCAAGCTCCACATCCTACTCCATTGGCCTTTTCCCTTTGCCCTCATAGCTTTGCTTTCCCTTCTGAGCAGTCCTTCTCTTGTCATCAAAAGAAGTCTGTTTTCTTGGGCAGGCCAGGCCAAGTACTTGTTTGGGAGGTCTTTCTTTTCTTGGTTCAGGCCACTTCATGTTCTGGATAGCTGTTTCTAGGGCCTGAGTCAATGCATGTGGAAGCTTTTTAGCCAAAGTTGAACTAGAACCAACTTTCTTTTTGGGCTTTTTGATGGTAGTACTGCCTGCATCAGTAATGGTAGAGTTGGCTGCACTCCTTGTTGATGAAGCTTCTTGGTGTCCCATCCATTGCACATGAGGAGGAAAATAGTCTGTCCATCCTGGATCTTCAAACTCAGAATCAGAGTAGTACTTTATCTCTGAGTCTGTGGTACCTTCTGAGTCCGAAGAGATGTTAACAATGGGTATGTCACTCATTCTGATTACTTGTTTGTGTTTTGAGAAGATTTGGTGTTTTCAAAGTTATTGGTGAAGTTGCTTTTATAAGCAAGGTGAAGGTTAATGGGTATTTATTGAAGTGTATTGAAGTTCACTTACCCTGGTTATTTTGGTATTTAATGTGGTGTTAGTCATTAATGCGTATTGACTTTTTAAGATTTTTTGGTCAAATGGTCAATTCTTGCAATTTTGAGTAAGACAGTACTTTGGAAAGTACTTCTCCATTCTTTATGGAAAGTACTGCTTGGTGTGATTAAAAGGGTTCGCTGACGTGTCAGATACTGTTTCAACGGTCAGATTTGCGGCTAACAACCTTTCGAAAGATATGGGATATTTACTTCCAAAAATAACGGTAAAGTCATTAATTCACCGTGATTTTTTGTAATTTTATCTGTATTTAACCCTCATATCTTTTCCTTTTATTCACCTTACTCGTCCATATAAACCCATACCTACTTTTTGATCGATCATCACTCTCTGTATTCTAACCCTAATCATCATGGCTCATCGACCAACCAACACCAAACACAACATGATTGCAAACCTTGCAAAAACCCAAGCGAACATTGATTTTCTTGGAATTATTGATTTTCTCACTGGTTCAAACATCTGTTACTCCATTCTTGTCAACCCGGAGATTATTGGACCCTGGATTCAAGCTTTTTGGGATACAGCTCAGTCACATGTTGAAGATGGAGAGGATGTTATTACTGCTACAGTTGCTGAGAGAGCTATACGTGTTACAGAAGCTTCAATTAGGGAGGTTTTGCTATTTGATGATGAAGGAGGCTCTGTTTTATTTGGGAAACAAGAAGTTTGGAATACACTCAGAGATATTGGTTATGAAGGTTCTTTGACTAAGCTTACTTTTCAGAAGGCTATGGTTAGTCCTCATTGGAAATTTCTTATTCATGTTTTGCTACATTGTTTAAGTCCAAAGAGTACTGCTTGGGATCAATTCAGTCATTCCATAGCTTCTGCTTTTGTTGGTCTTATTACCAATCAACCTTTTAACTTTTCATACATGATTCTTGAGGGTATGCTTACTCATATTAAGGTTGGCAAACCGTTTCTTATGTATCCTAGGTTTGTTCAATTGCTTTTAGAAAATCCATTAGATGGTGTACCCAAACCTCAGGATTATGTACCTACCAATAGGATGCCACCTAAAGTTTTCACTTTTATGTCACATAAGGGAGTTAATTTTTCGGGTAGGAATACACCTCTTAATGCTTATATGTTAGAGGTAGCTCAAGCTGTTAGGGAAGAAGAAGACAATAGTGGTTCTGCACATTCTGATCATGATGCTCCATCTGATTCTGCTGAGCATTCTGATTTAGTACATACTCCCACACCACCTATTGTTTCTCCTCAACATGATGTTTCAGATGTAAGAACTCCCTCAGTTACAGCCTCTTTGGATCAATCTGTTTCTGCTCAAGGTACTTCTTCACAAAGTACTGATCCACAAGGTACTGCTTCAGAGGATTCACATGTACCTACTCCCAATGATTATACTTTCACAGGTGGGCTTCAAACACCTGGAGAAGATGAGGGAATTAAAGGTACTGAGGGTCATTCTGATTTGGCTACAGGATTGGAGAAGCTCAAGTCTACTGTTCATACTCAAGCTGTAAAAATCAAACAGTTAAGGAAAAAGTTTAGAAGATTGAAGAAATTTGTCTGGCCTCTTATTAAGCATTTTAGGCTTTTTGTGAAAGAAAAGAAGCAGTCTCAGAAGCAATAATCTAAACAGAAAAAGTCTAAGTCTAAGAGGAGGCATAGGAAATCATCATTTTCCAAATTGGGGAGGAATCAAGATGAGAATTTGAATAAAGATGATTTTGAAGTTAAAGTTTCAGAAGATGCTCATTTGTGGAAATATCCAGAAAGTCCAAAGACTCTTATACCAGAAAGTTATGTTGAAGAGGATATGAATATTGCACAAGAAGATGAGAATATTGAGCAAGAGAAAGAGAATGAGCAAAAAGAGAATGAGCAAGAGATTGTTAATTTGGATGAAGATGCACAGAACATTCAAAGTGCTGGTATTCAAAGTACTGCTGCAGAAAATATAAGTCTGCAAGGTACTGCTGAGCAAGGTACTTCTTTCAGAAATATTGATGAAAGTGAAGTCACTGCAGCTGGACCTTCTACAATGAATTATGCAGATGAAGCTGGTCCTTCTATACAGCAAGAAGAAGAAAGAGTACATACTGCTAGTGATGATGAAACAATTGCTCAGGTTATGATGAATTTAAGAAGACCTACTGGAGGAATACATATATCTGAGCCTGCACAAAAAGATGATGAAAGTACTTCTGAATCAGAGAAACTAGATCCAAAAGATAAAGGGAAAGGTATAATGGTTCAGAAAGATACTAAAAAGAAGAAGAAGAAATTTTCTATTGCTCAGATTAGAGAATTAGAGATTGCAGAAGATTTAGAGCTTGCTAGAAAGCAACAAGCTGAATATGATGCTGAGTATTTGGAAGAAGTTAGCAGGCCAATTACAAAGAAGCCAATGACCATAGCTCAGGAAAGGAATTGGATGATACAATTCTTGAGAAAGAAGGGATACAAGAATTTGCACTTGAAAAGGTATCCTGAAGTGAAAGCTCTGTGGGATAAAGTACAAGAAGATATCAGAAGAGAAGTAGAAAACTTTGTGCCTATGGAGGTTGATAGAAAGAAGAAATTAGAAGATATAAGGAAGGAACAAGCTGAGCAAAGGAGATTGAAAAGGAAGAAATTAGCTGAAGATGATCAACTGACAAAAAGGCTGAAGTTAGTATATGATGATACAGTTGATGAACTCAGAAATTATTTAAGAGTTGTTGACTTTGAGAACAAAAAGATTGATGATTCTGAAAAGAAGTCCAAGATAATCTCATTTTCTGTGGTTGAATCTAAAGAGGGAAATTATTTTATGATCCACAGAGAAGATGAAAGCTTCACAACATTTTATATGTTATGGGATTTGTTGCACTGTATTTCAAGAGCAGATCTTTATGACTTATATGTGCAAGTGCAGACTTATTATTCAGTGAATGAAGCTTCAGAAGTGGGATTAGTTCTGCTTGGAGACTTATTTACCATCTGGGATACTGAAGAAACAAGTGTTGATCCTCTCTGGAATGATCTAGAGAATTGGGAAATAACAAGATGGAGATTCTTTGAGTCATCAGGAGTTCATACACTAGAGATGGAAGATGGTACCATGATTCATATGTTGGATGAGAGGAGATATCCATTGATCAGAGAAATAATGCTCAGAATGCTGGATCATGGAATGGAACTTGAAGATGAGTCTGAGGTAGCTTTGAATGTTATCAAGCTATTTATCAGATGGGTTAAGTATGAAGAGTAATATTGCATAATACTGGTATGATTTGTTTTGTAAAGTTAAAGTATTTTTCTAAGTACTGCAAAAACAAACAGTACTTTATCAAAGTACTGCTTGCTGATATAAACCAGTATAAGTTCTTTAAAATGAAAATAAATGTTTTTGATAAAAAGGAAAAAGGATTTGAAAAGAAACACATGGTGTTAGTATTTATACTACACAACAAATGGTTATTGATTCACCATGTCTAATCCACATAAGAATCAACTAGTCCAGAGCAAACGGCTACTGGTAAAGACTTCTCAAATTCGTTAATGGTTGATAGTTTACCAAAAACTATGTTATCAACTCACCATACATCCAAGTGATCAAGAGTTGGCTAGTCCATAGCAAACGGCTAATGGTAAAGACATATCAAATCCGTTGATAGCTGATGATTTGCTAAAAATCATAATTTTCAATGATTCACCTCTCACAGGAGTTAACACACCTGGAAGTGATGAGAATAGTATGAAACTTTTAGGATTTGATGATCTTTGTACCTAAATGTTACTGAGTTGCTGAAAGGATGCTGTGGAAGATATGATGCTGATGAAGAGTACTTTGACAGATGACAGATAGAAGAAAAGGAATAAAGAAACAACCTCAATGTATGATTAAAGATTTGAAGATTATTAACAACAAAGAAACTTGAAATCAAGCAAGTAGAGTTCAAGTTAGGGGAGGATTGTTGGGATATGAAATATCAAAGTGCTTCTGGATGTCAAAGTACTGCTGCATGAAGAATAAAGTCAAAGTACTGCTGAAGAATAAAGTCAAAGTACTGCTGATATGAAGAATGCTTAAAAGTACTTTGAAGTTAACAAGGACTGATATGCAATATTAGATAAGGATTAATGTGTAATATTAGATGATTATTCTAGAATTAGTTAGGGATAATTACTTGTCGTTCAAGAATTAGATGTTGTAAACCGACTTAAGGTTATCTATATAAAGAGCCTTAAGAGGTATTGGTCGACAGAAGTTTCATAAGTTTTACAAGTTAGAAGTCGATCAAGTTAAATAGTTAGGGATTGTTAGTGAATCTGTGTAACAAAGCAGGTTTAAAGTTTGGTTAATATAAAAGTTCTTCTTAAGCTTTGTGTTAGTAGATTCCGCATACTTTACAAGGTCAAACAGTGTTTCAATATTAATAGTGTTGAGTTTACTCAATATTGTTAAACCCTTACAAGCTACAAAGTAGTTTGGTCAGAGTATATCGATCCAACACAATTGGAAAATGGCAAAAATATCTTTCAAAAACATCAATAGCAGTGGGCATCATTGGTCTGATTGGGACTGCACTTTTTCATTATCTTTTATACAAATGCCACTGATGATGCACTTTAAAAGTTTGAAAGTAAAGAAAGTTAAGTTATAAGCCTTGTAAAGTGTGTAAAACAGTTTTCCCTTCTGGAAACGAGGAACAAATGAAACAGATGAAAATGGTTAAGAGCTACTACCAAACAACTAATTTGTTCTGGTGCATTATAATGGGTGTGGTTCAGGACCTTGTGAATTATTGATACAAAGTATGATACAAAATCTAAGTGAAGGAGTATATTCAAGAGAATAGAACAGACCGATTCTTGTTGTTTAGTATTACAGATACTTCTTGGACGCTCATTATCAATATCTAAAAATTCTTTAGTGTCTCTACTACTCTTAATGCTCTCTTTCATGGGACATGGTGCAAGTAACATACTATTTCAAAATATGATCCATAGCGCATGTGGCAACGTATGCCACTTCTTAAACTACAAGGCTATACTTAATTTTAAGTCCATTAATGTCATATGTGAAAAGTTGATACAAATGTACACTAACAGAAAGATGCCTTTCCGTTTATCATAGAAGAATGGAATACCATGAGAATAAGGTTGAGATGAACCATAAATGATTGTCACTTTAATTTTACAACTCTGATTTTTTATTTTTTATTTTTAAATATGGCGTAAATAACCTTGGTCCAGATTAACCCGTATTCGATCAACCCCACTAGGTGCTGAGTTGCTCAGACCAAAGGTAAATAAATGATTCGGGTCTTACCAGTCATTTTTAAGTTTTATTAAAAAGGGTGTTGAGGTCGTTTTAGATTGTGTTTTGACCTACTGCAAAATGGTAGTTTTAAGGGGTGTTTGGGTCGATTTAGTGGTATTTTTGGGCTGTTGTAAAACTGTTTTTTTGACGAGTATCATGTTAACGTTCAAGGGGTATTTGGGCTTGCTACAAAACTGCCAGTTTAATTTGTATTCTTATTATTTTTTCCAGGTTCTAAGTGGTGTTTGGTCTGCCACAAACTATAGTTTTTTAATCGGGTGTTCTTTCACTTTAAGTAGTTGGTTCCCATTGGTAACAGGTGTATTGCAAGCACGTTTCACTTGACCACATAAGAGCTCATTTAATACGGTTCAAGCATGTTTATATTTATACGATGAATATGACTTCAAGATATATTGTCTTTGTAGGTTGTTTTGAATTATGCCACTATGGAGACTAATGATCCAGATGTATCTTACCATGCTTGCATATATTGGCGACTTCCTTCTATAATGAAAGACACCAAAGAATTTTTGGATCGTATGTTGAACTCAGGTATGGTATGCTATCAACAGTATACTAGCGTAATTCTTATTTGCCATGTATAACACATTATCATGATCTATCTTTTCCTGAATTCTTTGGGATTTATCTAAAGGTTAATTTTAGCTTTTGTTATCCTATTAACAGGAAGTGATAGGACCACAATATTGGACGTTGGCTGGGAGATGTAGAGGCATACCAAAGATACATCTAAGTTCGACCAATAAAGTTTTGCAAGATTTTTCATTCATCTTAAAATGTTCAACAATTCGTGCCTGAATTATTAATGGGCAATTAATCTTCTCTTTCGTCTTTTCAGAACATCTATTTGGTACTGAGCTATTAATAATATGATTATGTTTTTCATTTTTCTCAATTCTGCTTTTACCTAGCTACAAGTTTTTACTTTTCAGGTCTTTCATTGTCAATTAGTGTTATTAAATATTGGCATAACGATATAAAAGTTGGAATAAGGGATCATTGTGCTGAAGTTTTTATTGAGTTTGGATTTGTGTATGAAGTTTTATATGACAGGTTACTAAGGGTCTGTAATAGTGGTTATGATGCCAAAGGTTAACAAGTAGTTGTAAGTACCCTAAATCATTTACCTTCGATGTTTGGCACATTTACAGTTTATGCGTTGTTTGGGCTATCTTAGTTAAGTGTGCTTATGCTTTTTAGCTTATAACATTAATAGCAATATAAAGCTAATCAGTACGCTAGCCGACTTCGTTCAACATTAAAACATACTAAATGAATAAGTGTTGCAAAAAGATTAGTTAACTCAAAGTTTTAACGAAATACCTTACTTCAATGGATGAATATGGGTTTAGCTACCAATGTATTTATGATCGACACAAAGCAAAATGTAACACCCTCTAATTCGTGATGTGGCAGCGGAATAGTAATTAGGGTGTTACGGTGAGGATCGAAGTCATAATGATAGAAAACGGCTCGAAAGAGACGTTTTGAAAACATAAGTTCATTAATAAAGATTCAAATACAAGAGGTTACATCAGAGTATTATAATACTAGAAGTCTTGATGTTTTAAACTGAATTAAACATCTTTATTTTACACCATTATTTAAAGAAAGTAGATAAGTTTTGATGTTTTCGCCCGTTCCATGCTTGCTTCCTCTGCTAAATACCTGAGATAACATGTTTAAAAGTCAACAAAAATATTGAGTGATATCATAGAGTTTGAATTTGGTAATCATTTTGATACACAAGTAAGATTGTATTAGGAATACAATCAGTTAAAAATTTATATTGCAGTATATATTGCTCTAAGTCTCATGACACGCATAACGTTAACAAATACCGTAAATACGGAGGTGTTATCAAATCAATGATAATATTGCCCTCATGTAATAGGTGATTTTCCAATTCCTATTTTTTACTCAAATATAATATATCACGACTAATACGACTAACCACATGCATAATGGCATTCCGTCAAGTATTAATGGGATAGGCTGTCAAACCTTAAATAGATCTATTCATTATATTCGCGCTCACATAACAGTGATTAATGGCTCATGATCAAGGGTCTTTTGGCAATAGGTAACTTAGGCATATATCCAGTCAGGTAGCATACAGAAAATTACTTGTAATCTGTTTATAACATGTATCCCCCTCACGGAGTTTGAAAATAAGTAAATGTGAGGCTATGACTCACCTTGATAGATACTGAAATGAAGAAAAGTAAAGTCGGACGAAATTATGAATACGGCTCCAAAATACAACCTGATAAATGATTTATCTGAGAATTTGACCAAATACCATTTGGTAAATACGAAACGAATAACGAATAATAATTATTCGTCATGATGAATAGATGTTGTGCAATGAAATTCTTATGTTTATAAATGATATGAAAAAAAATACGTTAGTTAAATTATCCACCGAAGTTTTACCTTTTTAACCATAAGTAATAATATTTAATTTGAAATATCGTTATATATATTATTAACGTTAAGTTATATAATATATAAATAAAATAAAAGTTTAAATGCATATGATGAAATAGATTTACGAAAATAGAAAATAACTAAGAATGTTAAATAGAATATGTTTAGTCCTTGTCCTTTTCCAATTTTACCATTTTTACTCTAACGACGTTAGCGTTACACCGTTAGTCCTTTTTATATATAAATTACAATTATAGTCCTCTAATTGTCCAATAGTCAAACCTAGTCTTTGAATATTAAATATTATCAATTTTTACCCTTATGATTCTGTTTTAACTATTTCAGTCCTCATTTTTCAATATTGACAGTTTTAGTCCTTCTAGGTGTCGTCACTTTACATTTTTAGTCCAAAGTTACAAAAATCATGAGAAAAATTATACTCCCTCCGTCCCATTTTTATTGTCCACTATTGACTTTTTTAGTATTTTTTCTTCAACTTTGACCTTAAATATTCTTGTGTGTGTTATATAATATTTAATTCAAAATATATAAATGGATTGGGTTTTAAGTGTACTTTTCAACGGTATAATTTTTTCATCAAGTATTATATAATAAAAAAATATATTTATGGTCAAAGTTGAACCAGTTTGACTTTGAAAATTCAAACTGGACAATAAAAATGGGACGGAGGGAGTATTAATTTTTCCGAGGCTTATTCAATTAATAATAAGCTTATTTCAACAGCTTATTTGGTAAAAAGTGCTTATTTTCAATAAGTGGGCTTTTAACAAGTTGAAAAAGTGGCCCATTAACGTTTTAAAATCCGTACTTCGTGAGACGAGTTGAGCTCATCAAAAATATCATTTTTCATGTTCTATTTTCATATCAAAAAGATTTAGATAAGCTAGCTTATCAGAAATGCTTATTTTCAGCTTATTGGGCTTTTAGGCCCAACACGTTAAAAAGATTAGTTTTAAAATAAGTTTGTAGCGATTCACTTTGGTGAATTTTGAGTGTCGATATCAAATTATTTTTACATGTTGTATATACGAATTTGTTAGCTAGCCAGGTGGTCTAATAGGTCGTGTAAAACTATAGTATGCTTGTTACGTAAGTTTTAAAGATATACGATGATTTTGTAGCATGTATGAGACGTTTGTATATATAAGAAAAAGACTTAGAAATATTTTATGTGTTATACCGATTTAGTAAGTTTCAAAAATAGGTTCGTTTATGCATGTAGAGTGAAACTACGTGAGAAATACGTGCTCTATGTGACTCCTAGGCCTTCCAAGATAGAGGCTAGTCACGTTTGTGATTTTACATGATAGTATGTACGTAGAAATATATATGAAGCTTATATACGCTCGACATAATATAAATATGATGCATGGAACATTTGAAACGCGTAATATGAATTCAAAAGAGCTCGAAACAACTTACTACACCTCTAGGGTGGTAGAGAGTTGAGAGTGAAGGATTGAAATACGAGAACTAGGCACGTTCGACTATTATTCAAAATAATAAACGTATAAATGAACTCGATAGCTTCTTCTTGCTTCCAAACTTGCGAATGACTATTCTTGGTCTTTTAGAGATGATTTTTAGGAAGTTTTGAGAGTTTGAAAGAGTATGGTGAATGATAGAATCGAATGAATGAACAAGGAGTACATATAGTGACTTTTTATGACTCGTATGGTGCAATAATTTGCAAGGAACCATAAACACTATACATGTCAGTTACTATAGAGTTATAGGCTGAGTTTTAACTTATAATATCATTTGTGAGAGCTTGAAATGAGGTGCTTGTTCCTTGTGAGTCACTAATATGTCGACTACCCTTTTAATATGTAAACGATTTGAGAAATCGTGTATCAATAGGTTATAGCTGAAAATACTTAACATTTAAACATGAAATCATGTTAGAAACGTTACTAGGAACTCTTAGAAACAAACGGGAAACAAAACGGTTAAGTATATAATTTATTATATGTCGATTGGGTTGGATTTTTGTCGATCACTTTGCCTTTTAAAAACATATCAAAACTCGACTTATGGACTTGAGATTCGACACACTAATAGTTGGCTAGGTGATGAATGAGATGGTGTAAAAATATATAGGTGTCGTGTATAAAAATCGAGAATACGAGAGGCGTTTTGATAGCATGTAGCTAGTCGATTAAATGAAATATTAAGGATTAGAAGTTGGGCTTGGCTTTTGGGCTGATGAATAGTACTCGTGGCTTATGGGCTGAAAACATTAAGGGCCCGTTTGGATTTAATTAAGGATTAGGGAATGAAATTAGTATTAGTGAAATGTTTAGATTTCGAGTAACGTGTCGAGAATTGGTTCCGTCATTTCGTGAATTATATTATGTCGTGATAACGACAAAATAATATAATAAGAAAAATTTCAAATTTTTCTGAAATAATGGGAATCAGTAACGGCAATGAAAGATTATTTATTTAATAACGATATAATTACGAGGAATTTTTACAAGGTTTTACACAAAATCTTTAACGTACCTGTATATAGATATTAAAAAAGGAACATAAATCATCAAAGCAATGATTCAAATACATTCAAATATGTTGGGAAAAAAAAAAGATATACACCTAATCTTATATATTCAGGTATAACACTAGTGATAAAAATATATAATTTTGATAAAAAAATATAAAAGGTAATGCATATTAGTGATGTATTGTTTTACCTTACAATATAGATGAATATGAATTTCTCTAGCTATTTTTAGAAGCATTTATGGTGTGTTTAAGGTTTTTTAAAAGCATTAATGGTGATCTCAATCTTTTTAAAGAGTAAATATTTGAAATTTCAGAAAATCGAGATATGCATCCGTTGTGTAGGTTCAAAAATGCATAAGATTAGTTAGACCGGTTTTTTTGTAAATAACCGGTGTCTATAACTGGAATACATTACAAACCAGTTTTTTAAAAGAAACCAGTTTCTTTACTAATCTTCTAAGACTGGTCTTTTTCGCAGAACTGGTTTCTCTTAATTTTTATATTAAAGAGACTGGTTATTCTATGACAACCGGTTTTTTGCACTTTCCCTACCCTTTATTTTTTACAATAGGAACTGGTTATTATATAACCAGTTTCTATTAGGGGATGTTTATGTTCTTTTTTGTGGTAGTGTGTAATGAAAAGCAAAAATTTACATGTGAAATTACCTTGTGGTGGAAATGATATTGATGAAATTTTATGGGTTATTACAATAGGCCTATAGGAATTGACCCTCCCGCCATGATGGACTAAGGGGTTGTTTATTTATTTTTATTTTTTTTTGGTATGGGGAAGGAATAGTGGGGTCTACATCTATATTAGCATCTTAATGGGGAGATGTTTGTATTTTTTAGCTTGTGGGTATAGAGGAAGTAAGGG
This sequence comes from Artemisia argyi, assembly GCA_030686995.1. NCBI lineage: Eukaryota > Viridiplantae > Streptophyta > Magnoliopsida > Asterales > Asteraceae > Artemisia > Artemisia argyi. Next base: position 154,426,742 of record CM060685.1, read on the forward strand.
AAAACTAGTGGGTCCTACATAAAAAGAAATATTATTAAATGTTATGGACACACTCCTTTAGCTAAGAGAAAAAAAAAAAAAAAAAAAGAAACACAACCTAAGCCCGGTCCACATGTGATGTACTATATTCAATTTTACCTGGGTATCTGTCATGTACCTAGCATTGAGGCCATTTATTATATTATGAAATTCAGTTGTTATTGTCGACTTACACTAGTTAACGTTTTGTGTATCATGATCTTAGCATATGCAAATACACACACACACACACATACATACATACATACATACATACATACATACACACATACATACATACATAAGCATGTTTATCTCAGGTAACTAACCAAAGCATACTTTTGGGCGATGGAGTGGCAATGACTTTGGAGGCTATATGTGGATGTTTTATCTATCTTTTTACTATCTTTTCATCATATCATTTGTGAAACCTTTTTAAACCGTGTCTTTTAATTTCCGCTGTAAACTTTGTTTATTTTTTGCTGCAACTGATGTTTATTTTCCACTGCTACTTTGTTAAAGAGTATTTGAACTCTAAATGGTTTATGTAATCGAATGGTATTTTTAATTGAAAACGTCCCGTCATGAGGTCGTTTTCTATGGATGTGACTGTTTTACTCATCGAGTAATACCCCTGGCTATGTTCCGCTGCCATACCCCAGGGTGTTACATGTTGATGAACTTATTAACAACACTAACTGATAAACAAGACTAACTATTGATGAACAAGACAACATCAATCTATATGTTGTTCATAAGTGTTCATCAGTTAGTCTTGTTCATGAGTTCATCAGTCTTGTTGATGAACTGATGAACAAGACTAACTGATTAACAAGACAACATCAATCTACATGTCGTTCATAATTAAGTGTTCATCAATTAGCCTTGTTCATCATTTCATCATTTTTTTTTTAACGTACAACCACATAATGTTCATCAGTTAGATCATGTTGTTCATAAGTTATTTTGTTCATGAGTTAGTTTTGCTTATTAGTTCATCAATTTTATCACTTAAATAATGGTGTTCATCAGTTCTTTTTTGATGAACAACATCATGGTGTTCACTAATTTTCTTTGATAGTTACATTACAATGTTCACCAATTTTATCATGTTATTTATCGATTCATCAATTTTCTACGACATTGGGCTTAATAGGAATTACTTAGGAGACACAAAATTACTACTTTTAGCAACAATTCTAATTTAGCCTCTACATGTTCATCAATCTTAAGCGTTATCAAAATATATTAGGTCATCATTAAGATTAAAAAAAGGCCATGCAAGGAGATCAACTGCAGCTTTCAAAATTTTGTTTACTAAAATAAATTACACACCATTCGTTTATCTAATTACCATTGTCATTATTTGTTCATCCACTAACATCTTTATCAAAATCATCATTTCATTGTTATACATAGTTGTTAAAATCGCGATTCTGATCGTAGGATCGTACGATCCTACGATCCTATACACAAAAAACGATCAGGATCTTAACAAGATCGTAATTCAAGTAGGATTGTAGGATCACATGTAGGATCGGATCGTAAGATCGTAGGATGGCCTAATTATTTTTTTTATTATTATTATTTTAATTTTTTGCTATATTAAAAAGTTTCAAGATTGTACTTGTACCTGATTCTACATCCTTGTTCATCATACTAAGAACTGAACAATTTTACATCTTTCTTTCTTTTCGATTTTGTTCATTACAGTAACCACCATCTTCTGTAAATTTGTTCATCGATCATCTTTAAACATCCAATGTGAAATGTTGTGAGCTTAAATTCACTTAAATCTAAAGACGAATTTTCTCAAAATATTATGGGCCGTTTAGTTGGTGAAAAATTTTCTATTTATCCAGAAAATTATTCATATGAAAAGAGAAAAACTGAAAATCCATTTAGTTCAATTTTTTTCTAATAATTTTCAAAAAATGTAAAATTCTTTTTCTCTAAATTTTAACTAAAGGTTTGAAAACCCATTCTATTATTCTTACTTTTTTCGTTCTCTAAGAATTTAGAAACGAAGAAACAGAAAATTTTTTCACCAAATAAACGGTCCCACAATTCCCAATTTTAAAACTTCATCAATAATCCTAATTTGGTTGAATGATTTTCTTGATTTTCTGGAATGAGATATAGCCGAATCAAGAAAGGCGTTTGTTAATGAACACAAGGAAAGGACGGGAATACCCTTCCGTCCAACCTTTTCTATGTTTACCAAGTTCTATTTATTTACAGGTTTGCCATCCTTGTTATACATATTAGATCGAGCCTCCTCAATTGATCCAACGGTTTACAATACTTAACGGTTTAGAATACTTTTTATTCTCGATTGATCCAACGGTTTACAATACTACGGACTTTAATACTTTTTATTCTCGATTGATCCAACGGTTTACAATACGGGTTAGAATACTTTTTATTCTCAATTGATCCAACGGTTTACAATACTATGGTTTAGAATACTTTTTATTCTTTTTAACATACTTTGACTTGCTAAAAGATCTGGCGACATAACATTAAAAAAAAAAAAAAAAAAAAAAAAAAGATGTAGCGACATATTAAGATTCTTCCAAAAAAGAAAAGAAAAAAAAAAAAAAAAGCGTTTTAAGAAATTTTCAAGAATATATTGCTTTCCTTTCCCTATATCAATCTCGAGAATACCCATTACGGGAAAAATCATACTCCTCACAAGAAAACCCAACAAACTAGCCTTCTTTCCATATTCAGGGTTTAGGAGGAAAATGATGCCTATCTTGCATGAGATACACGAAAAAGAAGGCATGGTCGTCATCCCACTTGAAGAACAACCCCCTCAAATCAATCACCAGGCCTTATTCATCAGAGCCTCACTTTTCTTACAAGACATCTACGCAAGTCTCGGCGCATCATTGCATGGTTTAGCTGCATTTCTGGGTCGCCTCTTGCCAGAGGACGGTGTTGTTTTGCCCCAACCCACACTTAATTCTATCATTACTTATTTACTTGCTTTCATAGCAATCAAAGCACAGAACCATCCTCATTTCCCTTATATAACACACCATAAGTCCGTTTTGGCTGCTGTTATCTGTGTAGTTATGTTTGGTTTCGCTTCTGCTGCCGAACATATCACCACACGTGTTGATGATCAACCTCCTGTTCTCAAGGGTGTAGCTCGTACTGGAAGGATACTCTGCTTGTTCCTTTTTGTTATCATTCTCACATATCTCTCCTGTTTTTGATCATATTTACTCGTTGTTGTATACGTTGTCTGAACATCATTTCATAGGTACTAGCCCTAGCTAGGAATACATTGTTTCTCATTTGTATTGCTGTTACTAGTGATAATTAGAGTTGGCAAAAATGCATGCAAAAAGAGAATGAAGTTAAAGTATATAAAGTGATGTGAAGTATATGAGCAAAAGAGATCACTGAAGTTAAAAGAATAGTTGCTGAAGTTAGGTTCCTACTGATGTATGTGTTTTAGAACGTATGTTTAGTCATTTATGTATGTTCTCTTGTGGATAACGGACAGTTTGTTGCTAGAGGGCATGTCCTTTGCAAATTCTGGGTCCATCTTATTTGTAACACCATTATTATTACAAAATAGACTAACTAAATGAGTAAGATGAACAATCAAATGAGTATAAAACTAAAGTTTTTATATATATATTTTGTTATGGATCGAGCGATTTGTGTGGTTTTTGGGGCTTAAAAATTATCTCGTACCCATGTATAACAAGATATGCTTAACTTTGAGCAATTTATTTCGTACCCATTTATAACAAGAATATGCTTAAAAATCTGATATGTTCACTCGTTTGCTTGAATAACAAGAAGAGTAAATTGCATAAATCGTCCCTAAACTTTGGCCAAATTGCAAGTTTCATAACCATTTCAAAAAAGGAAACCTTTGGTTAAGTTTTGGTCCCTAGTATTAACCGGCGTTAAGTGAATTCCGTTGGCAGTTACAAGTTAACCCTTTTGGCTAATGACTGTGCATCGTCCATCCTTTAAACTAACGACCGTTATAATTTGAAATTTTCGGATTTCGATTTTTTATATACGTTTTTATATGAGCATATACGTTTATATTATATGCTTTTTATATACGTTATTACAAAAACGTTTTTATATACGTTTTATACATATTCTTATATATTCTTTTATAAGTTTTTGTATACGTTATTATATATATTTTATATACGTTATTACAAAAACGTTCATATATACGTTATTTATACATTTTTATACACTTTTTTAATTTTATACGTTTTTATATAAGTTTTTGTATACACTTTTGTATACGTTATTATATACTTTTTATATATGTTATTAAAAAAAACCTTCTTATATAGTTTTTATATACATTTTAATATAAATTTTTGTATAAGTTTTTGTATATTTTTTATATACTTTTGATATAGTTTTTACATATTTTTTATATACGTTATTACAAAAACTTATAAAAAGTATATAAAAACATATACAATGTAAGAACATAAACATATAAAAATGTATATAAAAGCATATAAAAACGTAAAAAAATATATATATAATGACGTATATAAAAACGTATAAAAAGTATATAAGAACGTGTAAAAAGGTATATAAAAACGTATATGTTTATATAGAAATGTATATTAAAAATTAAAAAACTTTAAACAGACCGAAAATTTTAAATTATAGACGGCGTTAGTTTAAAGAACGGACGCTGCAACAATCGTTGGCCAAAAGGGATAACGTGTAACTGATAACGAAATCTATTTAACACCGGTTAAAATAAAGGACTAAAACTTTCCCAAAGGTTACCCACAGGGACATAATCTGCACTTTCGAAATGGTTGGCTTATGACCCCGTGTCCTGTTCCCGGTTTCCCCTCTTTCCATTTCCTCCATTTTTCTGTAGCCTATCAGTTCCAGTGCTAGCTAATACGTGAAGAAATTACTCTAATTCATTCTTCTTCGTAACTTGTTCAATCACAAATATTTTACCAAAAAGGTATCAATTTTGCTTATTAGTATTTCCACATTTATTTTCATCCCTAATTTTTATTACACCCATGTGTTCATGCATGCTTCCAATCCCTATCCCATGTTCTATGTTGTATGAATTGCATATATTCTTTGCTGTTTTTATTGATGTTATTTTTGCTGATCATTTTAAATTGCACATATACCTGTTTTTTGTTAAGCTTATTTTTGGGCTTACGAGCTTATCTCTTTTCGGCTTATATTTCATATACCCCATTTTCCCTACTTATTTTAAAATTTATGGGTTTATATAAACTTGTTATAACAAGCTTAGATAAGCCGATAAGTTGCAAAATAAGCCGAAAAAATGGGGCATGTGACATATAAGTTGAAATGAGATAAGGGACAACCCCTTTTTGTTGTTGTTTGGTGCTTTTCTTTGCATGTTTATGTTGCTTGGTCTATGTGTTGCATTTTAGGTATGGCGAGCAAAAGTAGAAATTATAAGGGGTGGTCATCTAGAGAAGAAGCGAAGCTTGTGGAACTTTTAGTGGATATGGTCAACAATGGTGAATTTGTATCCGATAATGGCTTTAAAAATGGATTTTTAGTACATCTCGAGCAACAATTAAAAGTTCACTTTCCAAAATCGGGTCTAACTGGCAAACCCCACATTGAATCAAAGATAAGGCTCCTGAAGAAAGATTGGAACGCTGTGTATGATATGTTGAATGGTCCAAATGCTAGCGGGTTTAGTTTTCTTGGCGGTACAAATATTTTGGATGCGCCTGAATCTGTTTGGGATGACTACCTCTCGGTGAATTTAACTTTTATGTTTTTTAAATAACGGAGATACATTTAACTTATTATTTTTGTTTTTTTAACTTAGTTATTTTTATTCGGAACAGCATAACCCAAAATCAACTAAGGGGAAGACAAAAGAATTTCCTCACTATAATGATTTGTGTAAGGTATTTGGAAAAGATCGGGCTCAAGGGAATGGAGGAATGAATATTGTCGAGATAAAAGATGACACAAACGCAGATGTACAAGCATCTGGTGATGACTTGGATGGGACGATGGAAGAAAAATATTGATACACAGAGCTATACAAATGATCATGTTGAAGAACCTTCAAGTGTTCGCAGTGGGAAGAGGAAAAGTCAAGCTGATGAAGAACCTTCAAGTTTTCTTAGTAGGAAGAAGAAAAGTGGAGTGGATCCTATGGTTGACTTATTAAGTGAAGCATGTAATATACTTGGTGATCATCTATATGGGCTTATGAGCTTTTCTGTTTTCGACTTATATTCATAAGTTCAATTATTTTTTTGTCTTGTTTTGAAACTTGTGGGCTTATGTAAGTTTGTTATGACATAATAAACTTATATAAAGCATGAGTCCGAAAATAAGCAAGAAAAAACAGCCTTATAAAAGATAAGTTGAAAACAGATAAGCTCGTAAACCGATAAATATGCTTAAACAAACACCCTCGTGCATTTTATTTTTTATTATTTTTTTTTTTGCTGTTATTTTTTTCTTGTTTGCTGCTGCTTATGCTGTTTGTGTCTGTTTTCTTTACATGTTTATGCTGCATTGCTCTATGTGTTGCATTTTAGGTACGGCAAGCAAAATTAGAAATTATAAGGGGTGGTCATCTAGAGAAGAAACGAAGCTTGTGGAACTTTTAGTGGATATGGTCAATAATGCTGAATTTATATCCGATAAGGGCTTTAAATATGGATATCAACTACATCTCGAACAACAATTAAAAGTTCACTTTCCAAAATCGGGTCTAACTGGTAAACACATTGAATCAAAGGTAAAGACCCTGAAGAAAGATTGGAACACTGTGTATGATATGTTGAAAGGTCCAAACACTAGCGGGTTTTGTTTTCTTGGCGATACAAATATGTTGGATGCACCTGAATCTGTTTGGAATGACTACCTTGCGGTGAATATAACTTTTATGTTATTTAAATTTATGTGATATATTTAACTTATTTTTTCATTTATTCTAACTTAGTAATTGTAATTTGGAACAGCATAACCCAAAATCAACTAAATGGAAGACAAGAATTTCCTCACTATTATGATTTGTGTATGGTATTTGGAAAAGATCGGGCTCAAGGAAACGGAGCAATGAATATCGTCGAGATAAAAGATGACACAAATATAGATGTACCTGATTCTGGTGATGGCTTGGATGGCACTATGGATGAAAATATTGATACACGAAGCAATACAAATGATCATGTTGAAGAACCTTCGAGTGTTCGTAGTGGGAAGAGGAAAAGTCGAGCTGATGAAGAACCTTCAAGTGTTCGTAATAGGAAGGAGAAAAGTCAAATGGATCCTATGGTTGATGTATTAAGCGAAGCATGTAACATACTTGGTGATCATCTTTACAAAGCTGCTACTAAGATGAGTCGGGAAGTGGAATTGGAAGAGGCCTTCGAAAAGAAAGTTGACATGGTAATTTCTGAGCTTTCTAAAATGAAATTGCTTTCTCGAATGGAAAGGTTTAAGGCAATTGACATAATAACGAGTAACCCGCGACACGTGAAAATTTTCTGGGGTTTGATTGACGAAGAAAGAGAGGCTTGGGTGAGGTATAAGTTGCAAGAATGATATTTGTAGAAGAAAAACTAGTTAAGACAATGTATAGTTGTATTTTTCAACTATTATATATCGTTATAAATCGATGGTTGCGAATCAATCATTTTATGACAGAATAAACCAACTACAAATGGAAAATACACCAAGATGCCTTTGGCTATGTCAAGTATCAAGTGTTAACATGTTCCACCAAATATGGAACTAACATGAATTCAGCAAGTTATAAGTTCCTTCTAATTTTAGTACACAAAGTCACAAACTATGTTTTTCCAAGACTATAAACTCCGTTACTACGTTAGTATTAAGTACATCATTAAAACTCATGCAGATGTTGTGACGCAAGAAATAGAGCATGAGTTTCTTTACAAAAGACCTTCACAAGTTGCAGGCTTTAAACTTGAACGAATGGTTCGTGGGTCAATGCTTTGTGGTTGTCTCAGCAGCTTCTGCTTCTCTGCCAGCTTATGGCATGGCGCGAAAAACTCATGATGAAGAGCGTCTTCTGCACTTAACCTTGATCGTGGGTTCACCCTCAAACACTTATCCACAAGATCGATAAGTGAGCTTGGGATAACCTCTAAAATCCGGGCATCTTGTAATTGCTTACACCATTCTTCTAGTTTAGTGGATCCCAATGATTGTACTTGATAGAGTTCCTGTAACATAAACATGTTGCTTTAGTTTTACATATAACAGGTCCGATACAGACCCAAACAGGTCTTTAGATTAATGTTTACAATGATCGAACCAAATCCGCTAAGTGTTTAGATTAATTTTTACAATGGTCGAACCAACCCCCATTCTTGACATAAAGACTCTTCGTGGAGTCAAAACCAAATGCAGGTACAATTTAGTTAACCTTACCATTCTCCTTGCTCTTTCAAGATTTTACATTTTGAAAGTGCAAAATTATTAATGGTGGATTTCTTTCTTTTTTTGAAAGATTGCATTTGTTAGGAACTTTTTGTAACCACGTTAAGGGCTAAGCATACTTCACATGAGTATTCGTAAAATGTATATATTTTTTCTAATTTATTACTTTCAGGAATAATGAGTCTATGATCATGAGATAAATAGTGTTTGGGGTTGTTAATTGTAAACACAACTTTAGTAAAGTTAGATTGAGAGTTATTGAATTTGATCCAATGGCTCAAATCAAAAGAAGTTTTTTTGATTTGAGTCATTAGATCAAATCAAATGGCTCACAATCTCACAACTTTACTAAAGTTTTTTTTTTTTTTTTTTTTTTTTTTTTTTTTTTTTTTTTTTTTTTGTAACATGGGTTTCCAACTCGACATTGCGAGCCGACTAATCCCACGGCGACTACCTTTTTGGATAGCCCGGAGTCGGCGCAGGTGAACCTCCGTGGCCATAAGGGGATTAATTTTCTCCCCGTTGGATTCGAACCCTTGACCTCCTCTTTAGAAGGCTGGTATTCTTACCGCCGAGTCACCCATTGTGGTCACAACTTTACTAAAGTTGTCTTATACAACTTTAGAGGATTCTCCTCCGGTTAATTTATGTTGCAAATTATTGCTTAAACTACCCGAGGGTTTAAAAACAATACTCATAGTTGTAACCATATAAGTAGCATTTTCTGTTACCTTTAGCAAAATTCATAATTGGGATAGGGCTAATCTCTAATGCAAATAAAGCAATAATTCTTTTAGTTAGTTAGGTGGTATCAACTGAACTCATAAATATCCTTTGCGATTTGTTTATGTTTTTATAAAGTTATTTTAGGCAACAATTCCTTAAATAGTAAAGCTGACATTTTTTTTTTTTTAAAATTGACTTTCATTTGGGAAATCCAAGTCCAATTTGAAACCCGATGGGGGGAAAACCTTCAATTTAAGCCGCCCGAAGGCACGACACTTAAATTGAAGTAAACTCTGCCTTCTCTAGATTCGAACCCTTGAGGGTTGAAACCTTCATTGAAAGACTTTGAAATCGTACCGACAGGGCAGTGATCCACAAGGGAGGACTTCCCGGTTTGGTCACCCAAACCGGTACTACTCTCCACTAGGCACGCTTAATTGAATAAGACATGCCCAGTGGACCACAAGCCCATTGGTAGTAAAGCTGACAATTTAAGACTCATTTGTTAAACATGGTTCAAGTTTATTAAATATTTATTAGATGACACGTCTAGTTGGATAATATTCTAGATGGTCCAAATGGTAGTTGATTTCTGCATCAATTTTTTTACCTTTTCATTTGTAACTCAAAATATTATTTATTTTTTGAAATTACGCAGGTTAACCGAGACCTGTCTAGACCCGTGACCCAACCCACCCAATTTTACCAGTTATATGAAATTGCATGTCAAAACTAATGATCTTCTACTCCCAAGCATATTTTATGCAAGACCATAAGCTTATAAATGACGAAGTAGTAACTTATATGTAAGTGAGTACTATTGTTTTCACTTTTCAGTCACATAAAGCTCTCAAGCATTTCAACATATCTACCTTTTCTTCGGTGGTGTTTGTTTGTTAAGAGGGTCTGAATCTGAATCTAAACCGCACATCTGAATCTGAATCTGATGCGTAAATGTTTGAATCTGACCGCATCTGAACGAGAAAAAAAATTCATGTTTGAACCGCACATTTGCTTGCTCGTACTATATATATATTTTTTTGGTTTTTATTTGTGTCAGCAAGAGGCAACAAGACGCATTCAGACACCCTTCTCAAGTCTAAACCATTAAGATCTTACTGCATCTGAACGCGTCTGAACGAGAAAAAGAAAACAAACAGTCTGAACGACCAAATGTCTGACCGATTCAGACATTTAGCCTATTAAAAGGCTGTTAAGATGTTTAAAAAAAGACAAACACAGCCTTCCTCAAATAAAAGATACGTGTCCAGCAATAAGTTGGCTACTGTTACACCCTTTTCTTCCTCTTTGACTAACTACGCCAGCTTCCATCTTTCTCCCTACTACAAGATAAATGACAATTAGTGACTGATTAAAAGCGTCAGAAAAAGCAAAAAATCAGTCACTATAGGCATTTTGGTCTTCTCCCACTGAAAGAAAAAGAGACACTAAAGGAACCATCACTAAAAGTCTTTTTTGACATTTAATTTCAGTCACAAAAGGTCTGTTTGATTTTGTGTCTGATTGTTATGTGTCAATATAAGGTTTTGAAAGCAAAACTTAAAACAATTTACTAGTGACTGAATTATTCAGTCACTAAAAGTCTTGAACAATCATTTTTCCATTTCTACTGCATTTTGCATTTTTCCCTGCATTTTGCATTTTTTCATTTCTAGTGTATTTGTTTACAAACTAGATAAAACATGAATTTATAAGAAATTAACATAAATGAAACCACAAAGTAACTTTATTGCCGAAAACAAGTCGAAACTGAGCGCATATGTATATGAATCAAATGGTTCCCACATGTTAAACTAAGTACAAGTATTCAAGACCTTAAGGTTTCAGATATGACCAACATCAAACAAGGATAACAAAGAAAAATTCTGGATAAATGCTCTACACGAACTTCATCAAACAGCTGCACATCCACAAAAGACATCTGCAAAAGCACTAACCTGAAAAGCAGTATAACAAGAGCAAATGAGACTTTGGCAGTAGTAATATTCTGAAAAGCAGTAACGTCACAGTAGTGTAAACAAATGAGACTTTACAGAAACCGATTTATTAGGAGATTTATTGTTTCTGGTGATAGACTTTAGACGTAAAATGAAACGGCTAATATAACTAGGCTGCAAAATCTACCATTATCAAATTTATCTGCTAAGCCAAATCTTAATAAATCTGTGATGTAGAGTATAAGTAATCTGTTTTATCCCAAATGAAACGGCTACATAAAGAAGGGAATAAGTCAATCACTAGAAACCATTATCAGTGATGTAAAGTCAATCACCAGAAAGAAACCATTATCTGTAAACGGCTAAGACTTTATACTCTTACATCACAGATTTATCTGATATAACCTCATAGTATTTGGTGATGTAAAGTATTGGTTTTATTGTTTCTTTAACCATTATCGGAGACACTATAGATTTATTAGTAGTAGCCGTTTCATCTAATATAACCAGGCTACAAAATCTATGCTAATCCCTTCAATTAAAAAGAGCAGAAACTAGAAAAAGCAATAACCTCATCGTGTCCTATCTTAATTTCCAGAATTGCAATCTTCACTTGAACGAGATGTCAAGTTTCCACTAGGACAATGTTTATAGGCACTTGCACGAGATGATGTTGAGTTTTCACCACGACAATGCATATCAACATTTGAATGAGTTGATGTTGTGTTTCCACCTAGACAGTGATTAGAGGAACTTGCACGAGATATTGTCGATTTTCCACGAGGACAACCATTAGCAGCCTGATATTATTTACATTGAAATATATCATCATGAACTCAAACATATCAAATCTTCAAACATTACTACCAAACTTGTATATATATTTATAAGTGTATGTAAACCATTAAAGATGTTTGAAAGGTTAGATTAAGTACCTTGAAAGAAGCCATAAAAAGAGCCATTTCCCTTTGTGTCTCTCTTAGTTCCTTTACTTCATTTTCAAGTTCATTAACACGAGCCTTCAGTTGTGGTACCTGTGAAGCACAAGATCCTTTGCGAATGGACTTTATGATTTTCCCCCTACATCATACATGACCTCTTTTTTCTGGTCCTTTAACCTTCGCCAAGTCGTCATCTTTCCAGCTGAGAAGACCTACATGTGAACTACTGGTAGCCGTTTTGTTGATATTCTTCAATGCACCCTAAATGTTTTCATAAAGTTAAACAAAGTATATGAATAAGGTGTATGACATGTTTAACAAAAGATTCAGATTACATACTATAACTTCAGCAGCTGGTACACTCGAAATACTTCCATTTTCACGTGTACGGGTTATACAGTACAACCCTCCACGTGACGGTGCAACACCTTTCTTTTCTGTCTGCAATATCATAAGAAATTTTTTTTAATGGATAAGATCAGATTCATATAGACTTTCTAATGCTAACTCACCTAATTAAGTATTGTTCTATTGTGCAACTACAGAAGTCAATCTGATAATTTAGTAGCAGAATGGAATTGTTATTGGATGATGACTCAATGCAAGTTAAATGTTGGGTTGGAAGTCTACAGTTTAAGTTATCGTCAAGTAGCATAGATTCATATATACTTTCTGTAAGAAAAAGGAAATGAAATCACCTCTTCATGATTAATTCTAGCAAAAGACTTTGTTCCCGTCACATGTGGCTCATTAAACTTTGAACGAATGGTCTTCTTTGTCTCACTTTCCACCTATCAATGTAGATATTAACAATAGCTTGATATATTATAACTAGACACATTACAATCTTTTCACAATTCAAGGAAGTATCAGGTACCTGCGTTTTCTCATGAAACCAGTGAGTTACTAGGTTTTTAAACTGTTCTTTATCAACCCTTGCATCATTTTGGGAAGCAACGATCTCATCAATTGTCAGACTTTCATCATAGAACTTCTTTTTCAGCTCATATCTCCAAGATTTCAATTTATTTCCCATGTCAGACAAGGCCCACGCGCGAATTTGCTTTGTATCAGCAGACTCAAAAGAAAACTTTTCCTGCAAACGAAGTTTTAGTTATAAAATAATGATATCATTACATCACGAGAGTCATACCTAACACTAACTCATTTAATATGGATTTTAAAAAGCTATAAAATTGATGTTAAGGGTGATTACCGTCACAATGCTCCATAAATCTTCTTTCTTATCTTCAGAAATTTTCCTCCAATCTCGGCAATCTATGGACACATGTTGTGGCATCTTAACTAGTGTTCCCAAAAAATTAGTGAACTCGTTCCCTTCATCCCCCACAGGTTGTCCAGTCTCATCAAAGTTAACCACAATCTGATCATCGACCAGATCCCATATAGCCTGTTTTCTGGTGGGACCTCGAACCCTTTTTGGTAACCCTGCATTTTAAAAGGAGCAACATGATTACACATACTAAGTTACACACTTTATAATGTGAGTTAAATTTCATTATACACAAATAAATGTTATATGCACTAAAATTAAAACCTATCATACACCATAAGTTAAATGCAATTACATAAGAACGTCATATACATATACAAGTTACTTAAAGTTAACGCAAAGAAAGGGAATAAGTCAATCACCAGAAACCGATTGTGCACTATCTGTGGTAGCTTCACTTGAATGAGATGCTTCAGAACTACTTGCTTCAGCAGGATTGGGAATACCTATTACAATGATTTTTAGAAACGTATAATTCAATATCTTCCGTCCAGATTTAATTTCTAGAATACATAGCTAACAACATAAAGAAAACAATGAATAAGATTACTTTGGTCACTTAGATTCTTTTCACTAGGATGCTCCACTTCAATTGGTTGTTGTTGCACTTCACTAACAGAGATGATGTGTAGCCTTTTACGTTTACCCATCCTGTGTAGATATTTAACTATAACTTGAAAAAATGTCAAATGCAAAAAAATTACTTGCTAAAACATAAATGAAAAGCAATACAAGCCATCATGTTGTCATTTGTTTACAAACTCTATAAAGAATTATATACTTCATATATCATAACTGATAGTCAAAAACTCAAAATGCAAGCTGATACAAGCCATCATGTTCTTAATCATTAGCACGCAATACGAACTTTAGTTTTACGGCCTTCTTAGGCATTTTAAGACTAAGCTGGTTATACTAAGCTGACTAAGCTGCATTATCTATCCACTCGCGTCTCAACAAGCATCAAACATTAAGCGCCAAATTTCATCTACTATTTCACATATCACTAGACTAACAATATATCCGTCAACTTTTCATATAATAACTACTAGCTAGCACCTTGAATTATATATCATCAAAAGATTACGTGTCAACTTACTAGCTATTTCACATATCACTAGACTAACAATATATCCGTCAACTTTTCATATAAAAACTACTAGCTAGCACCTTGAATTATATATCATCAAAACATTACGCGTCAACTTACCAAAACGAACTGCATTATATATCATCAAAACATTACAACCGTAACAATAAACTAATTAACTAACTGCGTTATTTATACACGCTCGCCTTAACAATATATCCGCCAAACACTAATTAACTTTTCGTTCAAAAACCGTAACAATTTACGTAACACAACAACAATCATCTTCATTATAACATCATGTAATCATAACAATAAACTTCAATCGAAACCCTAATAATTAACAATCAGCCAAACACTCACGTATACATTCAAAATTAGGGCAAAAATTAGGGCAAAATTAGCAATCAGCCAAACACTCACGTATACATTCAAAATTAGGGCAAAAATTAGGGCAAAATTAGCAATCAGCCAAACACTCACGTAATCGGTGTTTAAACAGAAGACAGGCGGTGATGGCGGACGGCGGACGATGGATGACGGGCGGCTGATTAAATCATGGGGGTTTTGATTAAATGAAGAGTGAATGTGTGAAATTTTAAGAGTGAATGGGGGTTTTGATTAAATCATAGTGAATGTGTGTAAATGAAGAGTGAATGGGGGTTTTGAATGTGTGTAAATGTTCGTTCAAAAAAAAATGTGTGTAAATGTGTATTTGGAATGTGACTGAATTTTGCATTTCTATTCATTTATTCATTTATTTTTATTTTTTTCATGAAGAGGGTAAAAAATTTAAAAGTGATTTGAGGGTAAAAAATTTAGATCTCTTTATAAAACTAAGCTTAAAAATTTAGATCTCTTTATAAAGAGTTTATCAAATTTAAATTGTTTTAACATAACCACTTTCCAAAAAGCATAGATTGAAACCTGTAATTTTGTAAATGAGCCAACCTTCGGGATCAACTCAGCAAAAGCTCGAAACAAGTCAAACTTAAACGAGCTTGAGCCTTGTGTATTTACAATAAAAGATTGTCTCTTAACTTACAGCAAAACCGTACTTAAATTACTAAAATCTAGTAGAATTGCTATAACTATAAAATTCCAAGATCCAATGAATGGAAAAGCTTATCTGATAAAAACAGCCAATTTAGTTTTCGAGAAAGAGAATAAAGTTTTCGATACGTAGATCACACGATAAAGAATCAAACATCAGTTCCAAGATAGTCAGCAATTCATAGTCAGATTGGCTCGATACATGTACTAAATTTTGAGTCATCACTTCTACTACTTAATATAACAACTAATGGGGTTGTACGACACACAACAACATACGCTCAGGTCAAAAGAGACCAACAAAAGTGAAAAAGAACCATTGATGGAGGAAGTCCAGAAACGTTGTGGATCCTTTCACTAGAGTTTTGGCCAAAGGATTCAACCTCTTGCTTCCCAAGTTGTTACACATCATCGGGAGAAAGTATCTTGATATACCAGACACTATTTACAAATGCCCTGCACCAAAAATACAAAAAATTAGCTAATAATCGATTGTTTTTCAAATATCTGAAATACCTATGCAGATCGTATTATTATGAACAAGGTAAGAGTTTAAGTTCCTTTGGAGTAATTCCTTGATTATCGAGCATCAATCTCTTCCAGTTCTGAACATGTACATGTTGAAATGGTTTCTTTTTTTAGTAGTCACCAGTTCTACTTAGGTCTGAACTTAAACACTAACTAAGGCAGGAATGGTTTTGCCATTTGTGCTCTGCCTAGTGGGAGACAGGGATGTTTTCTTTGAATTCTGTTGAACAACGTTTAATAAAGCATAACAGTTATCTGGAAACCTACATTTTACTATTTCATCAAGCTCCGGTACATAAGAAACTAAAATAGAAAAGGCCATCCTAATGATTACATTACTCAGAGGTGAATGATAGTATAATACATACTGAACTCTTTCCCATTGTTTATGCTTCACATAGATCAGTCTTCAACACAAAGTAATCATATAATTATATAAATGAGTTGATTAGAATCGAATAGATGCGTGAAATACATTAGCAGCTATTTATTCACTCATTGGTTCCTTGAGCATTGATTTTTGCATCACTTGTTCATCACCAATTGGATACTTGGTTCTTTTTTCACCATGGTGTCATTTTAACTCTGGACTTGTGTTTGGTGCATTTTGCAGCATATAAATGGAATGGCACAGATAAAGCAAGCAAAATTTGGTGTTATTGAT
This sequence comes from Artemisia argyi, assembly GCA_030686995.1. Taxonomy (NCBI): domain Eukaryota; kingdom Viridiplantae; phylum Streptophyta; class Magnoliopsida; order Asterales; family Asteraceae; genus Artemisia; species Artemisia argyi. The sequence continues at coordinate 154,443,459 of CM060685.1, forward strand.
ATATGGTTTTTTCATGGCCAGTAAATCTTACATAGTGGCATGATCTAGAAAGCAACACGAGGCTAAATAGCAGTGGACAGAGCAATTTAACCACCAATGTTATGGTTTATTTGATAGCCTACAGACTAAATATAATACCTCCATCAACACTTTTATCTAAACTATGCCAGGTCTAATGGCTTGCTGCAACTGATTCAGATAACAATCCTGGAACCGATGGTGACAGGATTGCAAGAAGCATTGCCAAAGTGTATTGAGAAGTGCCTAAGCTTATACTCTGCAGCAAATATGCATAGGATATATTCACTTATTGTATGCGGTATCTAAGCACTTACAAGTAAATATCTGGATATAACATCTGTCATATACAAAGAAAATCAAGGCTTTAGAAACCAAACATCGTGATGACAGAGACATAAGGGTGAATTTAAGTGATTAAAAAAACACTTTAAAATGAAGTTTGCAATAAACCTGTTGTGGAAAGATTAATGGTTTCAGAATTTAACTCAATACAATTGCAACTTTGAGCTATCAGTTAAATAATCAGAATTTGCTAAACACTCGACAATTGGTAAAAATGGACATGATGTTGACTTCTTTAATTATACAGTTTTTCATAGTGTTCTTTAATAATATAACTTTTGTGATCATATTAGAAACACTAGTTGTTTACAAACAATAAAAATTAGAAAAAGAACTGTTCTGGATCAACTAAACCCATTCCGGCGTATCAAAAGTTGCCCGTTTCAACCCTAACCTGTTTGGGCTGTTACCCAACCTGCAACCCACCCATTTTTTCACCTATTAAGCTAAAAGTCTCTATATGCTTAAAGCTATGAAACTTGAAACACAGAGCAGACAGTGAGCTTCCATTTTTTGTGGCATAAAGTGGGGTAACAGATACCCTGTATATACTTTGTGTTTATCGTATTTGGCAACTTTAACTCAAGGCAGCTAGAAACTCAAATAAAAAAAATAAAAAAAAAGAAAAAAATCATTAACTACAAAAGCTTTCCATAAAGATATGAGCTAGTGCACGCAACTGATATTTATAAGACAGTACAGAAATCATTAAATGATCCACAAACAGAACAACAGAAACTGATAATAAGTACATGCACTTATTTTTTTTAAACTTTTACTTACAGAGTATAACAATCTCATTTTAAGCCCATAGAAGTTAATGCATAAGCCATAGTATCAAACATGATGCAAGGAAAAGTGGTAATGCAAATGGGCTGCTGGAGGTACAGGGCATGTAAGTGACTCAGAAGGGCTTATTTGAAGCTAAAAATTAAAAGTTGTTAAAACCGACCATCAGTCCATCACCAGAAACCAGAAACCAGAACTGAAATACAAGTACTATTCCAGAAACCAGAAACCAGAAAAAAAGTTTGAATCCTAGGTTTAGGAAGAATCGGGACAGCGATTGCTAAGAGAGCGGAAGCATTCAGTTGTCCAGTTAGTTACTATTCCAGAAGACAGAAACCAGAACTGAAATACAAGTACTTTCCCATAATCAATCATGAAGTGATTGAAGTGACTATATCAAACGTGTTTCAAAGGCTTAAGCATTCAGTTTCAAAGGCTAAACAAATAAGGAATGCTTGCTTGCCAGGGTATACATAACTAGCATAAATGCCTAAATATAAAATCTTAACTGTGGTATATATGCTTAGAGCATTGGGTGCATTAGAATGTTATGAAAATCACAAGATGGGCAATTAGATATCAGGAAATACATGCATTTAAGAAACTAGTAACAAATTAACATTCCAAACAGGGGATTAAAGAAAAGTAATGTACCTGATTAACCAATGATATAAAGTATATTATTCTTGTTCATTTTCATCATCTTCTACCTCTTGAGACTCCAAAACCAGTGTACCATCCACTCCATCATCAACATCAACCCCAACCCGATGTAAGTTAGGCACGTCATTAGAGTGAGGGAGTGAACTCAAAATATTCTCATCAGTATCACATTGCATGTTAAAGGCATCCTTAACTTTAACATGTCATGCAACCATCCAATCTTCTAACTTTGAATCATGAGTGTAGAACACCTTATCAACTTGTGATGCCAACACAAAAGGGTCGTCAAGTAAGTTATCACCTTTGTGGGTAAGATACGAGAAGTTCACAAGTTTAATTCCAAATTCATCAGTTTTGTACCCTTTATCTATGTCAACCCAATCACATTTGAATAAAACGACCCTTAATTTTCCAGAATAGTATAACTGAACAATATCCGTTAATCTGCCATAGTAATTAGCGACTCTCTGAGTTGAAGCATCGACCACATTAACAACAACTCCACTATTCTGTGTTTTCAATAATTTTTCACAGTCCTTTGTGTGGAAGCGATAACCTTTAACAAGATAACCCGAGTATCTTTTCACAAAATTATTTGGACCACGAGCGAGCCACTTAACTTCTTCTGTGACTCGTGGGTCCTTTTGCTCTTCTAGGCGTGTAACCTAAAAAGTATCACAGTAAGTATCTTGCAACTAACATATAATGCAGTAGTACTATTTGCATTGTAATAAAAGAAGAGTACCCGTTTTTTGAACCATTCAGTAAAATTTTGGCAATGAATCTTCTGAAGTTCATATTCTGGTAGTCGACGTGCACGATATTGCCCTTTGACAAGACGTTTATGCTCCCTGTAACCAAAAACAGTATTAACATAGAAAGTATCTAGCAAAGTATTGAGCTCAGAAGCAAATGAAATTCACTTACTCTTGAAAAGGAGTGATTGAGTTAACATTAAACAATACATAACGATGTGCTTGCTTAAGAGATTTGTCATCAATCTGATATTTAGGGAATCTCTTTCTTTTACAAGATAGTTGAGAATGCTCATGTTGCCCCAAAGGTCTTCCTGGACAAAGAAAGTTGGATTCTTCAATTTCATTTTGGTCATCTTCATCATCATTTCTTATGGGTCTCGTAAACAAAGTTTCTACTCCAGAGAGGTATCGAGAGCAAAAAGTTAAGCTTTCTCGAGCGAGGTACCCTTCAGCTATGGAACCTTCTGGATATGCTTTATTGTTTACATATGATTTAAGAGTGTGAAGGTCCCTGTAATGAAGGTCAAGTATATAAAACTTTCATTAACTTTTAAAAGCTAAAATGATAGAATAACACGGACTAAAACATGATTACCTTTCAATAGGATACATCCACCGAAAAGTTACAGGACCTCCAAGACATATCTCCCTAACCAGATGGATCACCAAATGCACCATGACAGTAAAGAATGAAGGAGGGAAAATTTGTTCCAATTTACATAATGTTATAGAAACTCGAGATTCGAGAAATTTGAGATCAGCCTCACCTAAATCTTTTAGACATATCCGCCTAAAGAAATCGCATAACTCAATTATGATTAGGCTAACATGGTCAGGCAGGGTTCCACGCAATGCTATTGGCAAATATTCTTGCATCAACATGTGACAATCATAACTTTTCATCCCTATCAACTTTCTTTCTTTTAGTTGCACACATCGCGAGACATTCGAAGAATATTCATCAGGAGGTTTTATATATTTGAGAGTATTTAAGAAAGCATCTTTCTCAACTCGACTCATTTCATAACAAGCTTTTGGCAAAATATACATATTATTGCTCCGAGGATGATTCTTCGGGTGAAGCTCCTCTCGTATACCCATTTTTTTTAAGTCTAGACGAGCATTTAGATTATCTTTTGATTTCCCCACTTGTCCGAGCAATGTCCCCACGATGTTGTCACAAACATTTTTTTCAATGTGTATCACATCTAGATTGTGTCGCAACAGTAAGTTTTTCCAATAAGGTAACTTAAAGAAAATGCTCTTCTTTTTCCAAGGACCAGTTTCAACACTTTCTACAAGAAAATCAACACCTTGTAATTGATCTAGAACAGCATCTCCGGACAGAGGGATGCGAGGATATCCTAACTCTACATGTCCATCGAATGACCGAGTATCTCTACGCGAGTGATGATCTGCTTGAAGCCATTTTCTATGACCCATGTAACACCACTTTCTACCATGATCTAGCCATTTCGAAGTTTTATCGAATGCACATAAAGGACATGCATATTCTCCCTTGGTGCTCCACCCAGACAGATTGGCATATCCCGGAAAATCAGAAATAGTAGAAAGAAGAGCAGCTTTCATGCAAAAGTTCTCATTCACAGAGGAGTCAAAAGTCTCAATTCCAGTATCCCACAAGTCTTTCAATTCATTTATTAACGGTTGCATGTAAACATCTATTTTATTCCCGGGACCTTTAGGTCCAGGAATAATTAAAGAAAGAATGAAGTTGGGCTGTTTCATGATGTACCATGGGGGCAGGTTATATGGAATGACGAAAACAGGCCAGATACTATAGGATACACTCATCGTTCCGTATGGATTGAAACCATCACTTGCTAAACCCAAACGAACATTTCGGGGATCACTAGCAAATCCCGGATATCTCTCGTCAAAGTGTTTCCATGCAAGTGCATCAGCCGGATGTCGCAGCTTGCCATCTCTTACCCGTTCCATATGATGCCATTTCATAAGATTCGCTGTTTTTGAAGACATGAACAATCTTTGTAGCCTGGGTTTCAAGGGAAACCATCGTAAAATGTTCATTGCCTTATTCTTTTTTGGAGTTACCACATCTGATGAATTATCATCCTCATTATCCTCGGTGGGAATGGGTTTCCATCTTGAAGCTCCACATACAGAACAACTTTGGTCTTTCTCTGTGTCCTTCCAAAACAACATGCAGCCATTAATACATGTGTGGATTTTTTCATACCCTAATCCTAACTTGGCCATGATTTTTTTGACCTGATAGTTTTTTTGGGTAATATGTTTCCTTCGGGCAACAAATCGTGAAGGAACTCCAACAACATGGAAAACGATTTGTTGCTCCAACCATTAAGGCATTTTATATGATACAAATGTACCAAACAAGAGAGCTTATTGTGCTTAGCATCTGGATACACCTTTTGCTCCACATCTTTCAGCAAGTCATCGAACTTTTTTTTATCATCATTATTCTTTTTCTGTTGCTCATTCAAAACAGGTTCGACGTTAATTTCCGTTATTGGTGGCATATCCAAATTATCTGCAAGTTCCTTTTCACCTATATCCTGATTGTTTCCTTCCATTGAAAATCTAGGAAAAAGGTCATGCAATAACCCATGCATTTCATTTTGATAATTTCCTTCTACCCCATTTGCCTTTATACTCGAAGATGACCCCTTGCGACTTTCCCCATGATCTGTCCATTCTGAGTATCCTTTTCGGAAACCTGAACATATGAGGTGATTGAACACTACCACTCTATTTTTGAGAAATCTGTTGTGACAAGTGATACATGGACACAATATCATCCCCTCTCGAGCTGATTTCAGAAAAGCGAAGTCCAAAAACGATTCCACGCCATTTACATATGTTAAACTAGCTCTTGGTGCAAGATACATCCAGGATCTATCCATAGTGATAACTGTAACAGCAGAAAGAAAGAATGCCAATCAATAAATGGTTGAACTATTGATTCTTGTAAATGGGTGCTCAACTATTGATTCTTGTCAAATTTAGAAGCATGGCCATGACTATACTAGAAAGTGACGAGTATGGGTGCTCAACTATTGATTCTTGTAAATGGTTGAACTTTGAGAACCATGAGCCTATGGTGATGAGCCCAAATATGGAACTAGATGATCTTGAGCTCACTCTTGGAAGTGGCAATGCTAAGTGATGCTCTAGTTCTTAATATGCAGAGAATTAAAGGTTGGCGTATTTTATCTCGTTAAGCAATTCAAATTCAGTAATATATTCACACTTATAAGTTGAAATGAAGGCTGTAACATTCTCTAAAATTGCACCCAAAGTCTCAAGATGATTCATGAAGGTAGAAGGCAATCACAAAGGCATCAAACTCCAAAAGACTCTTAGATGTCTATTAGCAATAATTTGACAATTATATAAAATCATATGTAGTGAAATCTTCCTATTAAATATAAACCAATCTTCTTAACCTGCCTGACTGTAAATAGGATGTATTGGGTTTCATGAAATTAAATGCGCCATCTGATGAACAGCATGAGACTATAGATATTTGAGCATCAAGTAACGTTTATTATTGATCAGAATCTTGAAACAAACACTTTGCTAACACCATAGACATTTGATCCTCAGATTGATAATGATAAAGTACACCAGCAGCACCAAGCCACCAACCAGGCCTCGTTGAACATTTTACTTTATTTTTTTCTCATTATATAATCTTGATTTTAGTTTTAGGTTGCACAAGTCTACTACAGAAAGAAATTTCCACAAAATAATCGAAGTTCACCATTTTTCCATAAATTCTGATCTAGTATGTTTGGATTATAGTAAAAGTACTACAAAATTTAAACATTTTGATTCAATCAACATTTAATCGGGTATTGTCCTTGATGGTTAAGAACCAGATATCGAGACAAACAATCTATTTTGCTGAAATTAAATTGCTATTTTAGACTTTTAGTGATTGTCTAAGAGTGAGTATTCAAGTAACAATTTAACCCAAATTGGATTTAATTATTAGACACCAAAGGGCTTGTAAATTTAATCAATATCCAATTCACCCAAATACTAAAATTGAACTATAATGAGTGATTCGCCTCAAACAGTCAGATAATTATTGGTCAACCACTTGTGAATGGTTAATTATAATAGTCAAACAGCTGAGGCAAATGCTTCCGTGGAATACAGTGTTTCCCCGGGTCGTAATGTCCCAACGAGGTTGTGATGGTATTAAAAACGAATCTGTGATCGAGTGAATGTGAACAGGGATATGAATAAGTGTGTGTGTGTGATTACACTAAGGTTTTATAACTTAAATAAACTATTTAGAAAGATTACGTAAAACCTAGATATCTAAAACGTATAAACGTACACCAATTTAAAATCAGACGCGACTGCGTACTGAGAAAAAGGTGAGTTTTAAGAAAAATAAACTATAGGGGTTAAAAATGAAAATTCTATAAACTTAAACTTAAAATAAAATTAAATTAAAAAGAAAACTATTTTTTAGATTATTTTATTATTTATTATTAATTATTTAATTAAAAACTATTTAACTATTTAATTAAAACTAATTTAATTAAAACTAAAAATGATAAATACTACAAATTAAACTAAAAACTTATAAAAATAATTTCTAAAACTTAAAATGAACTTGAAGAAAGTATAAAAAATAAAAATAAATGTTTTTGTCTTTTTATAGTTTTTCTATTAATTAAAAACTATTTATATTAATTAAACTAATTAAATTATTTTAAATTACAAATAATTCTAAATCAACTTAGAAAATTATAAAAAAATTTATAAAACTATTTTATAACTTATAGAAGCTATAAAAAATATAAAAACTAGGTATTACCTTATAAAAATTAATTATGCTATTTAAAACTTACTTATTTATTAATTATTAATTAAAATAATATTAATTATAATAAATACTAAATGAAATTATAAAAATCTAATAAAATTACTAAAAATACGTTAATATAAAAGGAAATTAATAAAAATATAAAATTACAAATTACTTAATAAAAATATAAAAATTAAAATTAAAATTAAATAGAAACTATCACTTATTTTTATGTTGTCTTTTCTGGATTTTTCTTTTACAAAACTAAATTATACTTAAAAATAAACAACTTTTGTAAAAACAATTATTTTATAGCTTATTAATAAGCACTGTGGAAGCTTAATGCTACCACAATTTACTTTTGTTGACTGAATAAACTAATAAGCTCAAATGAGCTTATGTGGTGTGGGACCCACTATGGATGAATCTGGTACAAATAAGTTTATTGGACTTGTCAAAACTAAAATTAGCGAAATAAGCTCAGTAGATAAGCTGATAAGCCAAATTAAGCTATTCCAAAAACTAATTTGAACACAGAAATGGGACAAACTTGAGGGTTTATTTCAAGTGGGGTCCACAGGGATTCAGGTCAAACAAATGGTCAATCTAAAATCTCTGGTAGGAGGGGGGGTTGTAAGGAACTAGATTTGAGGTCTGGGGCCCACTGTGGTGGTCACAAATCACGACCAAAGTGGTGGTGATGGGTGAGTCTGCTGATGTGCAGGGGAAGTGTCTTCCCTGCAAGTGAGTTTGAGGGTGAGTGGGACCCAGGGTAAAATTCCTAAAAATATAAAAACTATGGACTACTAAAGTAGAGATGGTAGACAACAAGTAGGAACAAATTTCAACTCCTAAAACCTTATACAAAATTCAAAACAATTTCCCCAATATTGGGAAAAATCTGAGATAGTTGCAATTGACTTTTTGATGAAACTTGTATTGTTGACTTTTATGAACTTTAGATGGATCCTAATTACTTAATAAGCTATATTAACCTGTAATAAGACTTAATTAACCTAAATCTACTAGTTAAGAACTGAATTAAGGTGTTGTGGATCCAAAATCCACAACAGATGGCTGTTTATGAAAATCAATTGGATATTTTGACTTTTAGCTTCAAAAATACCAATGTAAGGCCTGAACTAATCTAAATGGATATTGAGAATAAGGTTTCAATAAGTTACCCACTGACAAGCTAGTTTACTCAGTGCAATACCCAAATCCAAACACCCCTTATAAATGACTGAAATGAAATTTTTAAAGAAAGTGACTGACTCAAACTATGAAACTGGTTCAGGTGATTGTAATATGATAAGATGGGATCATTTAAGCATAAAAACAGAACTTATAACAACTAATATCTATAGATCACAAAAATGCTATATTGGCAGTCAAAATGGAAAACATGAGTACAATAGAATCTAATAAGCTAACATCCAATATTAAGCTATATTATAACTTACATACACATAATAATCATTTAAATCAAATATTTAACAGGTAATAAGCTAATCTACAGTAAAATATTAAATTTGTGAAGAAGGCTTACATATGGTATCCAACTGAGATATGAGTGAACCAAAGACCATGAATCATTCCTAAAGCTCACCAATGAGCACTACAACCAGTATAATCCAAAATCACCATGCTCCATTACTTGCATCATTGCTAACACTGATTTTTTATTTATTTTTCTATTTTCTTTGTATTTTTTAGTATTTTTGGAATTATAAACTAAACTTGATTTTAAGGTTTATCAAAGCTTATAAAAGCTTTGTCAGAGCTTGTATGAATTAGTTGAATCCTTAATAACAACAAATAACAATAATAAGTGAAATTGTCGATTTCACTTAAAAATGACAAATACTAATTTGATGAACAAGACAGTGATTCAAGGTTAAATAAAGATTTAATTACACTAAAATAACTGAGTACAAGCTGTTTGATTGAAATTACAACTAAAAATAAAAGTTTACACTACCTACGATTACAATTAACTAAAACTAAACTAATAATCCTTCACCGTAGCTTCTCTTCTGCTTTATAGATACTTTCTGAGTTCCCACTAGTGTTCTGACAAAATCCCACTCAACTTGAGCCGTTGATATGGTCAATTTGATCCTGGCCGTTTGAAAATCTTTTTGGCGCCAAAGTCTTGGGACAGAGGGGGTAGCGTGTGAGATGTTTTCAAGGCAATAAATGCGCCTTGGGGTGTTGTGGAGGTGGAGGAGATAAGGTAGATAGCTGGAAGTCAAGTGGTGGGACAGGTGGTGGTGGTATTGGAGTTACAGTGGTGGTGGTATGGTTTTGGGAGGGAAAGGGTGAGTGGTAATGGAGGGTTGACCGGGTGTTGACCCAGTGTTTAATAAACACTGGGTGGGCTTTTGTTGAGTGGGCCAAAAATAGGGGATGGGTAAAGGGATGGGCTTGTATTAGTGTTGGATTGGATTATGGTTTTGTGAAATAAATAAATATGGATCCGGTTTGGTTTTAAGCCCATAAATCACAAGGACTAAAAGTGTAATAAGCTAAAACTTTAGGGGCTTAAGATGGCAAGTTTCTAAAATTATCATAAGGACTTATCTTGCCAATATTGAATAACCAAAGGACCAAATTTGATAATTTCCCATATTTAATAACCGGGGACCTTTTCTGCCAAACTTCAAACTTCAGGGACCAATTATGTAATATCACCAAACTTATCACCCAAGGACCATTGCTGCAAAAGATTAGTAGCACAAGGACCAAAATTGATTTTTTCTCAAAGTTTTTACATCCCAGGGACCATTTATGTCAATTTCCAAAGTATAGGGACTAAACTTGTAATTTTGTGAAACTTTGCACCAAAGGACTAAATATGTAACTTTGTGATTAAAAAGGACCTTTGATGACTTTTTCATGTTTTTAGAATAACCAGGGACTAGTTTTGCCAATTTATGAAACTTGAGGGACTGAAACTGCCAATTATGCAAACTTTATACGTTTTTCATTTGTTTTTGCATATTTTGCATTTGAAACATATAAAACACACCTTTAAGATATTTTAAGTATTTTGATACATATTTGAGTGTTTTTGTATGTTTTGGCAGCTCAGATTGGTATAAAATGATGAGTATTTAGACACTTATCAATGAGTTTCAAAGCACAGGCAATGCCGAATACAAAAGCCTAATCGAGTATATGATTTTTACATATGGAAACTACAAGCAGTCAAAAGGCAAAAGTATAAGTACTATAACTAATATTCTACATTTCCCCTTTCTCTTACTCCTTTCGTTAATGTATTTCTTATTTAAGCATTTACATGCTATCAAATAGTCGGTAAATTTGATTTCAAACTACAGCCACATCTTCTTCACATGAATTCTAGATACTTGAGTTAAGATCTTTTGACCCAATTGTTAGACAAGTCGTGCGTATCAACTAATGTTGAATAGGGTCGTGGCGCAGTTTTACAAGTGTTTCATTTACATGCCATTTATGACAACTGAACACCAACTCAAGTGATTATTTCTTATGATTGCATACACAAACAGTTGGATTATATTTCATTCAAGCATTTCATCAAACAGTTGGATTGCATACACAAATAGAACACGTATTTCATCAAACATTTCATCAAACACTTGTAAATCATATAATCATATAATCATATAATCAGGTGCAAAGAAATGGAATCAATAAAATGAAGCACTGTTGATCCCAGTTGAGCTTAAACGATCTTATATAGAAGTTAACTTGAATAAACACTTAAGCAAATACGCGGAATATAAAAGCTTAACTTAAGAAGAATTATGATTCTCTTTCAACACTTCAATATTATTAATACGAGCACTCAACAATGCTAGGGTTTTACAACCTTGAAGTGAATAATAACACGTACATAAACTAACCCTAGGATCCTCCTTTTATAGGCCAAGGAGTCCTACTAGGTTTACAATACCTTTCTCTACAAGATAAGTATATTCTAGATAAATATAATATTTACACAATCTATTCTATATTTATCTAAACCGTATACATCCTTATCACATTAGCAGCAGATTCTGTCAGCAGTATTTATCCTCAGCAGCACTTTGACATTAGCAGCAGAATCATTACCACTAGCAGCAGTTTCACTTAGCAGCAGTTTTACTCAGCAGCAGTTTCAGACCCAACAATCCTCCCCTAAACTTATTATTTATTTCTAAATAAGTAAGTTTCTTCTAAGCTCAATTAATCACTTGGAGGATGCTTCCAAACACTTCAACTCTTGAAAATTCAGTTGATCAAATATCTTCTTATACTTTGACAGCAAATTGAATGCTTGATCATCAGAATCATAATCTTTCTGCAGCTTAAGTGATCTATCACCATTAACCATCTGATTGACAATATTCCAGTATCTTACCACTGGGTAATCTACTTCAGCTAGCATATACAAAGTAATAGGTCCAATTTCTAACACATGAACTCCAGAATCTTGAAAGAGTCTCCATTTTCTTACTTTGTATTCTACTATCTCTGTCCATTCAGAATCATCCATTGAAGGTTCAAACATAAGTTTAAGAGCTCTCCACATAACATTATCAGAAGCAGTTAAAATATGATCAATTTGATTTATCTCATACTTTTTACCATCAAATTTCTTAGCTCCAAACTTTGCCTTGTATAACTTCCACAAGTCTTCAACATCCTCTCTATCAAAGTAATGTAGCATCTGTTGAAATCTAAGAAATCTGTAAGACTTACCATCAGATCTCTGGACATCATGAAATGCTCCAATGTTAGTATCATACCCTGTAGTTACTTTGACAATAGGATATTTAACTCCTAATGGTTTAGCATCAACTACTTCAGGATCTTCCATTTTGCCAACCACAGTATAACCCTTCAATTGTTCTTTTTGATGCTCAGAAGGAATGTGATCAAGACCATATTTAAACTCATCTCCTTCAGGCATAGAACTGCTTCCTTCTCCAATCTTTCTCTTCTTCTTTGCAACTGACTTATAAATAATTCCTTTTCTCTTATCACCTTGCATATAAGAAGTAGTCTTTGCTGCATCACCCTCAAGCTGTTCAACAACATTAGCTTCTTGAATTTGCTCTGCTTCAGCTATCTTTTCAGGTACCAACTTCTTGTTCATCTGAGCAATTTGTTCCAAATCCTCAGCACATCCCATAGCATAAAAAGTATCTGTTCTCTTCTTTGTTTGTTGATACAAGTCAAAAACTTCTTTATCAGAATAAGCTTTCAACTGCACAAATGTCCATCCTCCCATATTCTTTAGATACCTTTCATATTCTTTCCTTTGTTGTTTAACAGTTGGACCTTTGAATATCTTTATTTTTCTTCTTGCAGCAGCATTTTCTTTTCTCTTCTTAGAAGTAAAGTCACTATACCAAGATTGCACATTAAAAGTTGGAACTTCATTATATTCAATCTTGATTAGCTTGTTTAGTTCAATATCAGCAGCAATTCTGATCTTTTCATCTACCCATTCATCATAATTCTTTAACCCTTCAGCCTCCTTCTCAGCCAGCTGTTGATCTTCCAAGTTAATCAACTCTTGTGCTTTAATAGCAGCAGCTTCATCATGTTCAACTTGCAATGGCTTAGGCCAAGAATCAAAAGGTACATCAGTAAAGTCAATCCCCTTATACATTATCCTTGGGGTTTCAATTTGCTTGCCCTTTCCTTTATCAGTAGAAAATGCAATAATAGTCTTCTTTTGTTGAGCAGCAGCTTCTTTAATCACAATCCCTTTTTCAGGTTTTCTAAAGGCTGATGATTTGATTGTTGTTGTTGTGAGTTGTGATAGTGAAGGAGTTGGTAATGGGGTAGTCTTCTTGCTCAGCAATACCATAGCTTCAGCAGCAGCATTGTCACCAGACCCAGCAGCAGAATCTTGTGCATCAGATCCACTAGCAGCAGAGTTAGTGATTTCCTTAGCAGTAGGTTCTTGAGCAGCAGAGTCAAGATTATCTCCCAACTTCATCAATGTTTCACCCATCAACCCTGTTGCCTTTACTAATTGCTCAGGCTCCAAAGTTGTAAGTTGTTCTACCACCTTCTCTTGTGAAGCAATCACCTCTTCCATAACAACCTCATTCCCTGATTTATCTGCAACTACAAAATCTCCAGCATCCTGAGGACTATCAACATCCATATCACCAATCACTGGAGCCTCCCCTGAAACCATTCCATCATTTAAACCCAGAGCACAATCAGCTTTTTCAACATTTGCCTCCCCTGAACCCATGGCCTCTTCATTCCTCCCCTGTTTGGAAGCATCATCTTCCAAGTGAGTAGAGACTTCAGGAGAACTAACAACCTGAGAAGTGCCCACTTTCTTCAATCTTTTCAATGAGGCTGAAGGTTTAGATTTTTGTAACTTCTTGATCTGTTTTTGCAAACTGATGATGGTCTTGTCCTGATCAGCAACAACAGATGAAAGAGTAACAACTTTGTCCTCCAAGGTAGTACATTTCAGCCCCAATTTGGTACAAGTAACCGTCAATTCCTGAATAAGTTTCATAATAGTCTCATCACTTCGACCTGTATTACCTGGTCCGAGAGGTGAATCATGGACATTGTCATCATGTACAAGATTTTCCGTCAATTCATTGGTCACTGGTCTGTCCTCATCACTTCGACCTGTGTAACCTGGTCCGAGAGGTGAATCTTGGGACATAAACTCAGTATCAAACCTAGTTTGATCATCTGAGCCCCCTGTTTTTGCCATGTGGCTAGGGTTACCATCCTGAGAATTTGATTCAGAAGAATCATCATCTCTAGATGTTGCCTTGGTTTGGGTCTTATTTATGTTATCACTATCCTGCTCTGTTGCTAAGCTAGAAGCAGTAGTGACAGCCCTTGCCAACATGTCCTCTCCATCACCTAGGACAGCCTCATCTGGTACAGCCATACTAACACTATCCTGAGGAAGATCAGTGTTCTTTTTGGTGTTCCTACGGGTATAGAGTATTTTCGGTTGTGTAGCAGATGCACTAAAATTGGGTGTGTGATGGGAGTCAGTGGGATTTCCTGATCCTTCACCCTGATTGTTTTGCACAAGTTTCACCATTTTAGGTATAAGATTAGTATGTGTGCCTGAAAAACCTTTGCCATGTTTAACCAAGAAAGTAAAAGTTTTAGAAACCAATTTTGGAGCATCATAAGTAGCAATATGACCTCTAAACTTTGTAAGTTGCTTTTGAACAAAGAGTTATATAAACCTTGGATAAAGCAAATATGAACCAGACTCTTTGATACTTTGAAACATCCCTTCTAAAATCATTCTGGAAAAATTGAATGGTTTACCTTTGCTTAGGCATACCATTGCAGAAGCAATAGTAGCACTAAACTCATGCCATCCAGAAGTTTTAGGACTCAAACAATGAAGAAGAAGATGTATCAAAAACTTATATTGAGGACAGAGGAGAGATTTTTGAAATTTTAAATTTGTATGATTCCCCTCATATCCCAAAGCTTCTAAACCAGCAAAAATAGCAGAATTAGCCAGGCAAGTGGTCTCTGTTTCATCATCTAAGAGAAGAGTTTCTCTTATTGATGATTCAGATACACGAACCTTTTGCCCATCTACTAAGGCACTAACATGTTTTTCCCCATTCATAGTTTTGATTTTTGCAGTAAGCCAAAACTGTTTGATTTGGGAAACAAATATAGTAGGATTCACAGTGAGTGCATACCTAAGAGAAGTAGCATTCAAAAATGTTACCATGTCTGTGAATTCTTCTTTAACTGATCCAGCATCCAAAACGACCACACTGTTGTGTTGCGGTGCCCAGGTACGAACACACTCCATGAATTAGGGTTTAGGGAAATTGGGAACAATTGACTTTGAGAGAATTAGAGTGTTAGGGTTTGTGAGAACTTCAATTTGAAATATGAGAAAACCAATGATGAAGATCAATTAGGTTTTAAACTGATTTAAGAAGTTACACATCCCACCCTCACACTTTCAACCGTAGCAGCACAATAACACTAGCAGCAGAGTTGTATAACTAGCAGCAGAGTGAAATAATCCAGCAGCAGAGTTGACTAAATAAGCTTGGTCAAAAAGTCAAAGATCCTCAGCATTTAATGTGATGATATACCGTAATCCCTATAAAAACGGACCAAATCTTTTCCCTAATTTATCACAAACAAACCCTAATCGTAATCAAAACGCCAATCAATCAAATCAAATCTTCACTTAACCCAAATCAAATCAACTAATCATGAAATCAACCCCCGAAATCATCAATATCTCTTCTGATTCATCATCCGAAGATGAGAGCCCATTTGAAACCTATGTACCGCCATTCCGTCCTCCTCATGGTGGTTGTAGAACCAAGGAGCAGGCAAAGAAGAGAAAACATGATTTTCCAGTGTTCAAGGATCTCCTCAATTTGAATCAAACCCCCAGCACTTCCAGGGGTAAAGCTGTGATGTCCCCAAAATCTCCATCATCTTTAGAGTCTTCAGAAGATACAGCTTGGATCCCTATTCAGCAACCATCCCCAAAAGAGCTTGTATCCCCTTTCATCTACACATCATCAGATGAGGATGAGCCTCCGAATGAACCACCTTCCACTCCTGAGAGGCCTCAGTCATCAAGGCCACGTCCAAAGAAGTCCAACAAGGCAAAGAAGACAAGAAAGACAAACACTCCTCTTCCAAAGGAAAGAAAGATAGTTCTTGGACTGCCATGCCCTAGGAAGTAGTAGTTGTAGTCATTTGATGTTCTGACACACTTTTAAAGTGTTGGAACCTAAGTTTTTACTATTTTTTTCAAGTCTCGGTCATTTGTAATAATAGGTTGCTTTAGTTATTTATTACTTACACTAATGTAATGTTACAAGTTTACTAGGCTTAAGTATAATAGTCCATGGGCTTTAAGCCCATACGAAATTCATGAAAGGAAGGAGAGGGAGTGTTGCCCTAGCTCCTTCCCTATAAATAGAAGCCTTAGGTCTATGTAATACTTGGTTGGTTATTTGAAAACATTAAGGAAACTCTTGCAATTCATATTCTCTAAATTTCTCATAATCATCCCACTCTCATTCTCATCTCATTTCTTACATAATCATACTTGTGTTTACATAATGGTGACCTAACAAGTGGTATCATTCGCTAGAGGAAGGTGTAGTTATTGTTTTCATTGATTTCTATCTTAAAAATCGTTTTTTTTAATCGAATTTTTGTGAAAATCATAAACTTTCTTGTTTGTTTCTTGATTTTTTCTCACATCTTTGCTTACAAACTTGTGTTTCAAATCAAAACAAACCAAAAAGTTTCAAATTTTTACAAATCTATTCGATTTGCTTATTTGTACTTTTATCGAGATTTTTATTAAATTTGAAAAATTTCTTAAAGTTTTCTACTTTCTTTAAGATCTACTCATTTTATACACAAAAGTACAAGTATCTTGAAATAAAAACGAGTTTTAGGATTGCTTTCTTTGTAAAACAAAAATTACAAGTTATCGAGAACCTGCTAGTTACTTGTTTCGAGATCTTCTCCAAGTGCACTACCTCGACTTCGTTTGTGTGGACTCGGTATTTTCTTTCTTGTATAAGAAACTTAAGTACTTCGAATTTTGGGAAAGTTTTCGAAATTGTATAATTTCGAAAACTGATATTTTCGCAAACTTTGTGATTTTTCGAAAAACTTACAATTTTTTCGAAATCACTACTTTATCGAAAAACTACTTCAGTTTCGCAAACCTTAAAAGTTTCGAAATCTAAACTTTTCGACAACTTGAACAGTTTCGAAATCTTAAGTTTTCTCGATAAACCTAAGATTGTTTTTTTCGAAAACCTTGTTTCTCGAAAATCTGCCAAGTTTCGCAAACCCTATTATCGCAATCACCAGTTTCGCAATCTGAAGTTGTGCTAAGTTTCTCGATACTTGGTTAATTCTACACTTTCCACAAGATCCATTTCTACACAAGTGTTCTAAGATGTCTCAACCACCTAATCACTACTTTCCTCATGTTCAACAACATTCACCTCAGCAACAACAACCTCAGCAGTATCAGCAACAACATTACCTTCCGCACATAATGAATCAACAACCTTCTCAAAAACAAACATACAATCCACTACATCATTACCTAATGATGCAACAACATCAGATCATTCCTCAACAACAACCATATCAAGTGCCGCTACAAAACACTCAGTTTTCCTCCAAACAACCTCACTGGTTTGACAGAATGTGTGAAGTTATTACAACTCAACAATCCCGACATGAGGCAGGATCACTTGAAACACCTCCAATGCTAACACCTGGGAACTATGTTCAATGGTCAAGTCGATTCTTAAGATTTCTTGAACTTAAGCAACCTCATAGAAAATTCTTGAAACAAGTGATACTTGAAGGACCATTTGAGTGGCCAACACGATTTGAAGCTGGTGATCCAACTGCTGATCCTCCACGTCCTCCTGGTGATAGACCTCTTCCAGAAACTTCACTCACTGAAGAACAGAAACTACATCGTGATGCTGATCAGTATGCAATGGCTTATATATTTCAAGGTATACCTAATCCGATCTATCGAAGTGTCGATGCTCAGAAAACAGCCAAAGCTATGTGGGAACACGTTCATCTCCTTATGGAAGGCACTCAATTGAACAAAGATGACATGGAATCCAAGCTTTACATGGAATACACTGACATCACAATTGAACCTGGAGAGTCACTTGAATCCTACTATCATCGTTTCACTAATGTGGTCAATGATCTGGAACGTCACAAAATCACAGTACCAAGGATCGCTGTGAACTCCAAATTTGTTGGTAGTCTTGGCCCTGATTGGCATAAATATGTGACATTTGTTCGTCAAACGAAGAATCTTCATGATGCTCCATATGGCTTGTTGTATGATTTTCTGAAACACCATGAACCTGAAGTGGAAAAAGATAGAGCACTACGAGGAGGATACACACCAACATCAACACCAAATTCTTTGGCTCTCGTAGCTCAATCTCCCTATGCTCCACCACCAATGTCAAATCATGCATATGTTCAAGAGCAGAACTACTTCAGTTATCCACAATCTTCCACCTCGAACCAAATGATCCCTTATGATTCATCTCCACAAGATTCTTCTACTCAACTTGTTCCGTCAAACAACAATGATGCTATGTACTACTCCAACTCTAATGATGATGACGATGATGACTTTCATACGTTGAATCAGGGACTTGCTCTTATTGCTCGTGCTTTCAGCAAATTCTCCAACAAAACAAACAACCGTCAACGTTCATCCTCTAACACAAGGAATCAAGCTGTTGTTAATGATGGAAGAGTGGAAATTCAGAATCGTAGCTATGGTCGATCTGGTTCAGGAAGCTCTTCAGGAAATTATGGGAATGGTCAGAGGTTTAGTAACAATACGGGGTTCAGGAACAACTCAGGCTCTTCTCAACAACGGTCTGACTCAGTTGCAACAAGGAACTCCAGCTCAGGGAATGCAGTTTGGTGCTACAATTGTAATGAACAAGGTCATATAGCTACAGCATGTCCCAACCCGAGAACTCGGGGTAGTAAGTTTCACAAGCAGGCATTACTAATGGCTCTTCAAGATGAAAAAGATGGACATTTCCCTGAACAGGATAACAACTTCATGGCAAATGTGAACAACGATGATGATATGGAAGATCTGGAAGCCAATGCTGCTGTGATGCTTCTGGCCAACATGCAGGAACTTAAGCTCAATGATTCAGGTCCAGTGTATGACACTGACGGCTTGTCTCAGGTACATGACCTCAATGAATGCTTTATTAATGAAATAGTCTCACCTTCTGCCTCTGAATCAGATATGGCGCAAGTTGTTCCATCTATATCATCTTCATCCTCTCAAAAAGATGAACAAATAAGCACAGTTGTCATATTTGATGATGACACAGTTGTTTCATTTGATGATCCAATTGAGAATGATAAACATGATAATTTAGAACAACATGAACCATCATTTGATCCAGACCCTGACCTCATAATGTTATCTAAACAACTGAATGCTCAGCAATTGCTAATTGCAAAGTGCAACGAGAAAAACAAAGTTTTAAAAGAAACTAATGCAGCACTTGCAAGAGATATTGAGTGTTATAAAATCTAGCTTTCTAATCAGGAAGAAAAGATTAAACATGCTAAAAGTTTTGAAAAAGCTTTTCAAGATTCTTACAACAAAGAACAAGATCTTCAACGCAAAATGCAAGATTTAATTGAGTCAAATGGAAAGTTAATTTCGAAACTTGAAAGCGAAAAGTGTGAATTAAAAACACAAGTTGAACGTCTTCAAAGAGACCTTTCAAAAACTGAAACAGAATTGTCAAGTTGTAAAAAGGATTTTTGTGAACATAAAATACGGAAAAGGAAGTATATCGACGACTTACTCGGCGATATTGTTGATCTTGAAAAACAACTCAAAGAATTTCGTAACGTTGTTTACAAACACGGGAACTCAGTCACAACAATTCAGAAATTTACTTTAAAACCGAGACCCGATAAACGATTTGCACTTGGTGATTACAATTCAATGTTTCTTCACACGGCATTCAAAGATATTCCAAAAATTTACAGTATGGATTATTTGATGGATAATACAATTGTGCGTGCTGTTGTTTTTGATACTGAGGAAGAAGAAGAACTTGAAGAAGAGAGTCGGTCAAAAATGAGTAATGTTCAATATTCGACACCATATGACTATTCAAAAAATCCAATTAAGTTTGTTACTCAAAAAGATTTACCGGCGAAATCATGGTTTATCGAAGAGTCATATGTTTCATCTCACAATGCGGCTCCTGTCCAAACTGTAGCACAAATTAATGGTCTTTTACCATCATCTGGTGAAATTTCACCATTACCAAAAACGTGTCGTGTCTTAAATTATTTCAAAACTTTTATGGAAGACATCGAAATTTTGGAGGAAACAATTGAGCGTAATTCTGAAATTAAAATTGAAACTTTTCAATCCGCTTACGAGCGAGAAAAGAGAGATATTTTTCAAAAACAAATGAAACCAATTGTTCAACACCTCCGTCTTTGTGCTACACGTTGGGATCAGGAACTTCAAAAGGAGGTCAAAAATATGATAAACGTTTTCAATGCAACTGAAAATGACATTTTGGTTCAAAAGCAAAGAAATAGAGTTTTAAAAAATGATGCTGATCGACTCTTGGAACAAGTTCTCAATGCTGATATATTGTCTGTTATCATGAATGATCTTTATAATTCTGGTACTTCTATGCTTTAGCATGATCATTGTGTTGATAATAAATTGTTGAATGAGGAAATTGAGACACTTAAACAGGAAAATGATAAGTTGAGAATTAAAAATGATGATGTGACAAAACAATTTTCAAAAGAAATTTGTCAACTCAATCAAAGGCTTGAATGGTGTCAAGCTAAAAGTCTTGAAAGGGAATTGAAGTTTCAAAGTCAAAATGTTTCAAACTCTTGTCAGATTTGCAAAAACAACGAGTCTTTAAAAGGTCGGTGTCTCCGATACGAGAAAGAAATTGCGGATTTAAAAATTGAAAACGCCGAATGGCAACAAAACCGCGATGACATCAAATATTGCAATGGTTTACTTGAGTCTGAAATACAGGACAAAAATCACATCATCATTGATTTGAAAGAGAAAATTAAGCTACTTCAAAAAGGAAAAATGGTTGACACCACGGTGATAGCACCAGGAATGTATCAATTAAACAAAACTGATAAAGGAAAGGTTGTTCAAAACACTAATGTTGCTAACTCCACTTCTACAGGACTAGTCTCCACTTCTAGCGTTAGCATACCCAAGCGAAAAAGTAAAAAGAAGAATAGGATCTTGCAACGTAAGAGAGGACACCTAGAAGCTCAAGAAGTAGAAGACCAACTTAGGAATTTGAATAAAACTCATGTTGCATCAGATTTAGATTCTAATATGGCAAATTGTAATCTAAATGTAACGAATGATGAACCTTTGAATGTTTTGAATATTAATGCATCTTGTGTGTTTTGTCGTAAAAGCGTATCATCTGGTGATCATACAAAATGTTTAGCTAATTCTCTTCTCAATCGTCATAAGAAACGTAGGACACGCATTCCTTTTAGGCCAACTAATGCCTCTAAGTCTAACTTAGGAAAGCCGTCTTCTACGGTTTCTAATGATATCCCAGTTACCCCCTTAGGTGCCGAGAACAAATCTAGGACTGAGCCAACTACTAGTGCATTTAACATTAAGAAAGCAAAAACTAGTTGGAACTGGCAACGTTGGTTACAATACAAACCAGATTTTAAATGGATTCCTAAATTGTTAACTACATGTGTTACTAACCAACAGGAACCCGCATTGTCCTTGGGTTCCACCCTTACTTCTGTTCCATCCGTGTCTTCTTCTTGTGATACAGGTGGTACAGATTGTTCTCTGGATTGTTGATAGCGGATGCACCCGACATATGACAGGCAATCTTAAACTGTTGAAAAACTTTGTCTCAAAGTTCATTGGCACTGTCAGATTCGGGAATGATCATTACGCACTTATCATGGGATATGGTGACTTTATCAGCGGGAACATTGAAATCAGTCGTGTTTACTATGTGGAAGGCCTTGGACACAACCTTTTCTCTGTTGGTCAATTCTGTGATGGGGATCTAGAAGTTGCATTTCGTGAGAAAACTTGCTTTGTTCGTGACTTACAAGGAAACGATCTAATGTCTGGCTCACGCGGCTCCAATCTTTATACAATCTCAATGTCAGATATGATTGCAACATCTCCGATATGTCTTCTTTCCAAAGCTGAATCGACTAAATCTTGGTTATGGCACAAACGTCTTTCGCACTTGAATTTCAGAACTATGACTGACCTTGCTCGTTATAAACTTGTCGATGGATTTCCAAGATTCCGTTTTACCAAAGATCACTTATGTCCAGCCTGTGAACAAGGAAAAAGTACTCGTGCTCAATTTCCGTCTAAACCTGAGCAAAGTACGAATCATGTTTTACAACTGCTTCACATGGATTTATGTGGACCGATGCGTGTTCAAAGTATCAACGGTAAACACTACATACTCGTAATTGTAGATGACTTCTCCAGATGGACTTGGGTTTATTTCTTACGAAGTAAAGATCAGGCTCCTTCAATGATCATCACCTTTCTCACTAAAATTCAAGTTCAGCTACGCAACACGGTACGAATCGTCAGAACTGACAATGGAACCGAATTCAAAAATCAGACACTTAGGTCTTATTATGAGAAAGTGGGAATTGAACATCAAACATCTATTCCTAGAAGCCCAGAACAGAATGGTGTGGTTGAAAGACGCAACAGGACGTTAGTGGAAGCTGCTAGAACTATGTTGATTAATGCTCAATTACCAGATTACTTGTGGGCAGAAGCTGTTTCAACCGCATGTTATACTCAAAACCGTTGCATGATCACAAAACGCCATCGCAAAACACCATATCAAATTGTTCACAAAAGGAAACCGAACATCGATTACTTTCATGTATTTGGAGCACTTTGCTATCCGAAAAATGATTGTGATGATTTAGGTAAACTCAAAGCTAAAGCTGACATCGGAGTGTTCGTTGGATATTGTGAAAATTCCAAAGGTTTTCGGATATGGAATCGTCGCACAAGAGAAATTCAAGAAACCATTCACGCTAATTTCGATGAACTCACCCAAATGGCTTCTGAGCAACACAGCTTAGGACCCGAATTTAACCGTCTCAACTCTCCGGCATCTTCAGCTGAACCATTGCCACTTAACCGCAAAGAATTAGAAACTTTGTTTGCTCCACTATTTGATGACACAATTGAATACCGTCCTACCGAGGTCTCACCTAACTCCGCTGCTCAACCTGATAACATTCCAGTACCAGACTCACCTCAACAAACTTCTACAAGTGTTGAGAGAGACGGTCCTCCAATTGTATCACCATCTACAGCAGAACAAACTGGTTCTACTTCCCTCCATCCAGCTGAAGATCCAACACCACAATCAGTTCCACAACCCGCAGAGCATGATCCTGATGCGTTCTTTAATCCGTTTGCACCAGCTACTACAGTTCCTGATATAGCTGAGTCGTCAACACACAACTTGGATCCTGCCAACATGCGAGATACGTATCAACTACACCCGTCAACACACAAATGGACTCGTGACCATCCACTAGTTCATATTATTGGCCATCCAGATGCACCTGTTATGACAAGACAACGACTTCACACAGATGGAGAAACTTGTATCTATGCACTCACAGTTTGTCACGAAGAACCTAAGAACATTAAAGATGCAATGACTTATGACAACTGGATTGAATCTATGCAAGAGGAATTTCAGCAATTCATAAGATTGGAAGTCTGGGAATTAGTTGAAAGACCTGACGGAGTCTTTGTCATCGGGTTAAAATGGATCTGGAAGAATAAGCTTGATGCTGAAGGGACTGTCATACGCAACAAATCACGTCTGGTAGCGAAAGGATACTCCCAACTGGAAGGACTTGATTTTGTTGAATCCTTTGCTCCAGTGGCTCGACATGAAGCTGTTCGGATCTTTTTGGCTTATGCTGCACACAAGAATATGGTGGTTTACCAAATGGATGTGAAAACAGCATTTCTTAATGGAGAACTCCGTGAAGAAGTTTATGTCAGTCAACCTGAAGGCTTCGTTGATCCTGAGCGTCCTAATCACGTTTACCGACTCAAAAAGGCACTCTACGGACTTAAGCAAGCCCCACGGGCGTGGTATGACAAACTATCCACTTTCTTGCTGGCCAATAAATTTTCTAAAGGATCGGTGGATCCAACACTGTTTACAAAAACCTACGGGGAGGACTTACTTGTTGTTCAAATATATGTCGATGACATCATTTTTGCCTCAACAAAACGAAGTTACTCTAATGATTTTGCAAAATTAATGAAAGATAATTTTGAAATGTCCATGATGGGTGAACTTACGTTCTTTCTAGGATTACAAGTTCATCAATCACCCCGTGGTATTTTTATAAATCAGTCCAAATATGCTCTCGAAATTCTTAAGAAACATGGAATGATGTCTTGTGATACTTTTAATACACCAATGGGCTATACCACAAAACTAGATGCTGATTTACATGGGACTCCTGTTGACCCTACCAAATACCGAAGTATGATTGGGTCCCTCATGTATCTCACAGCTAATAGACCTGATATAGTATTTGCTGTCTACATGTGCTCCCGCTATCAGTCTAAACCAACTGAAAAACACCTCAGTGAGGTCAAAAGAATCCTTCGATACATAAAGGGAACCATTAACTTGGGAATCTGGTATCCGAAGGATTCTGGTTTTGAACTAATTGCTTTTTCAGATGCTGATCATGCAGGATGTTTAGACACACGCAAAAGTACATCTGGTGGATTACAATTTCTCGGAGACAAACTTGTGTCATGGCAATCTAAGAAGCAGGACTGCACGTCACTGTCATCTACAGAATCTGAATACGTAGCCATGTCTGCCTGTTGTGCTCAAGTCATCTGGATGAGATCACAACTCAAGGATTATGGCAACCTATTCAACAAAATTCCAATCTACTGTGATTCCAAAAGTGCAATTGCTATCTCCTGCAACACAGTACATTATTGCAAATCCAAACACATCGATCTCCGATATCATTTCATCAAAGAGCATGTGGAAAGGGGTACAGTTGAACTTTATTTTGTTGGGACTGAGTACCAATTGGCGGACTTACTTACCAAATCTTTAGCACCATCAAGGTTTGCTAGTCTAGTTCACCAAATTGGTATGAGATGTTTGACTCCAGAGGATCTGGAAAAGTTTTTAAAATACAACTGATCGTCAAACATCATAACTATCTTTGTATAATATTTTTTTTCTTAACTATAAACCAATCAAAAACACAAAAAGATTTTTTCATTTTTTCAATTCAAAAAAAAAAAAAAAATGCAAGTATATCGCTTCACTTCAACACTTTGTTCTTTTCTTACAAGTGTTGAGGGGGAGTCACGCTTAAATCTTTTACCAATGTTTAATTGGTATACTTGCATGTTTCTCGTATTTTACGGTTCTTCAGAATGTGTGGACGATTTCTTTTACATCACTTTGTCTCATTTGTATTCAGTCTTCATAAGTTAGGTTAACTAATGCATATCTCAATGTTACTTATGTTTGCAAGTAACTTTAGGACACAAGTTTGTTTATCTAAAAGTCTAAGGACCTAAAGTGACAAAAACTTAAAGTTTCAAAAATAAATAAATAAAACAAACAAACCGTACAAACACAAACCCCTCTAAGATTCAAAACCTCTTAAACCTCTCTTTCTCAAACGAACGGCCCTAATTCACTTGTGTAATCCACGACCTTGATCAACAATTTGTAAGTTCCTATCTCATCACTAGGATATTACACTAATAGGATCTTGGTTAATTGGAAAATCAACGGCTCGATCTCATGTTATCAAGATTTCGAGAACTAGGGTTAGGATTTCGAAATTGCTTTTAACATGTTGTGGTGTTTAATTCGTGATGGGGTTTAGTTACTATGCTTGTTTCTAACACATTCTCATCATTTTTTTACATTCCATCATGTTCACTTCGTTTTTTCGAATTCGTAATTTTGGGTCGAAGTGGGTTTATAAGGTTCTGTGCTCATTTGTTTGATTTTATTGGTGGGATTTGCTTCTTAGGTCTCATATTTGCATGTTTAATCTAGCTAGGATGTTTCACACCGTTTGAACATGATTCTCAAAAAAACTTGTATGCTTCGTTCGTTAAAATTATCGAGATAAATGTGTCTTATGTGTTGACTACTGTGCTATGTGTCATTATAAGCATTATACTAGTAGTTGTGATATGCTAGTATCTGTGATACTCATTTGTCTCAAATTCGTTAAGATTATCGAAAACATGTTCTTGAATATTATCGAAATCTTTGTAATTCTGCCTAAGTTGTGTTTGTCTATCTTGGTGACAGGCCAAAATCATTGGAAAAGTTCTTTGTGAAGAAAATGTACGTGTGACTTCAACAAAATTCGAATTAATTCTTGTATAAGAATTTTTTCGAGAACCTGATTTTTATCGAAATCTTTTCAAACTTATCGAGAAACTATCATTTTCGAAATCATTCATTTTTTCGAGAACCTGAGTTTTATCGAAATCATTCATTTTTCAAAGCTCAGATTTTTTTTCGAAAAACTAATCATTTTTCGAAATCATTCTGAGAACTATAATTTTTCGAAATCATCAGTTTCTCGAAAAGTTATTTTATCGAAAAACAAATCATTTTCTCGATAACTTAAGGAAAGATCTCGATATCATAAGTTTCTCGAAAAGTTGAAAAAGATGTTTTCTCGATAACTTCAATTTTTTTAAGAAAGAGATCTCGACAAAAGTCAATTATGAGAAATTTTTTCGAGAAGTCACTTTCTCGATAAAGTTTCACTATAACATTTTCGAAATCTGTTTCTTTACTCAAATTTGCGATAAAAGGTCCATGATATATTTTTTTCAAAATTTTTTTTGCCTTGTCATGTTATATCTATGTATCATTGTTGT
Organism: Artemisia argyi; assembly: GCA_030686995.1. Lineage (NCBI taxonomy): Eukaryota > Viridiplantae > Streptophyta > Magnoliopsida > Asterales > Asteraceae > Artemisia > Artemisia argyi. The sequence continues at coordinate 154,470,391 of CM060685.1, forward strand.
GATTCATTAGTGTTGTGTAATGTGATGTAATTGTGAATTGTGATTATCAATTGTGCTTATTTGCGAAACGTTGCATTGTTTAGTTGATTTCATGATTCTTCAAATATGCATTATGTGACACTTCACTCATAACAAAATGACACATTTGTGATTAACTGTCTCTAGTAGTAATCTATAACCAAACTCACATCTGTGCTAACACGTAACAAATTTGGATGTTTGGTTTATGGTCATACTTTTCAGATTAACATGGCTGAACACAATGAGAACGTCGCTGAACAAACTCTTCTATTACTCACCATGGATGACATCACTCCCGAGAACTACAACGTCACAATTGGCGACAACAATCCACGAGTTGATTTCGACAAGCTGAGTATTAAAGAGAACTCGTGCAAGATTGTCAAGGATATTCTACTTGCACATCCATGCAAACCTATGCTCACCTGTTCTACCTCAGTTCCTCTGTTCTACCTTCATCAGTTCTGGCTTACGGCTCAGGCTAACTTGGACGATGAATCTTTCACTGTTACATTGGATAGCCATGAATACTCTGTAGATCATGACGTTCTTCGAACAGCCCTTCTCATGCCATAAACTGACAGCGAATTTGCTCCTATACTACCTGAGCTGGATCTTCTTGACTTCTTCATTGAATTAGGATATGAGGTTGATGATGATGTACCGCTAGTCAAGCTTTCCCGATTTAATGCCAAGAATATTCCTCAGCCTTGGAGAACATTCTGTCTGTTGATGGTACGATCTTTATCTGGAAGGAAAAGTGGTCATGAACATCCAAGGCTCGAACACCTGCAAACATTCTGGGGAATGGTGACTCTGACACCGATTGACTTTGCAGTTCCTATCATGAATGATATCGTCCACAGTATTCAGACCGAACGTGTGAAGACTATGATACCATTCACAAGATTTACTAAGCTTATCATAGAACATCTCTGCAAAAGTTCTCCAGAATTCATCAAAAGGATGGCTGATCCTAATGAGCCGAAGCACCTCTTCGAGGACGACTTCACCACCTCATTCATCAAGACGACCACTTCCTCAACCAAGATCAAAGGAATGAGGCTTCCTGAATACCTACTGAATGACAAAATCAAGCAGAGTCTGAACTACAAGCTGTATGACAACGCTTACAAAGGTGTACAGGAAGAAGCAACAATTAAGACTCGTAGCAAAGGCGGTGTAAAGTCTGGGAGTACTACAAGCACCACTGCCTCACCAAATACTAGATCTAAGGGTGCTCCTAAGTCTAAACCCAAGACTTCCACCAAGCCTAAACCTACACCCAAACCTAAACCTGTCACCAAGCCAAAGAAGAAGGCAACTCCTGAGTACTTTATTCGGGATGAACCTACTCCTCCACCTTCTGACACCGAGTCTGAGTTTGATACAGAATCTGAAGAAGAAGAACCGGACTATGAACTGAGATACCGAGCACCTGATGAAGCATTTCCTGCAACAGAGATTGCCGTTCAACAAAGTCTTGAAACTTATGAAGAAGAGACAAGGAAAAGAAAAGGGATTACTATTAATGAGCCTAATGATGATGAAGACGAACGAATCGTTGAACCCTTGGTCGATAAACGCAAACTGAAGAGTATAGTTGTCGACACAAGAGCTGAAGAAAAGCAGCTTAGGAAAGAACAAAAGAAAGCAACTCTCGAAAGCCGACTCATGTCTCAACCTTTAACCCCACCACCTATTGATCAGTCTGAACATGTAGGAGCTACAAGCAGCATGATTCCTCCCGTCGTATCCACCACGATAGAATCAGCTCCACAGCCTGATGACACCGTTAAAGATACAGACAAAACAGGAGATGTCACTATGACAGAGACTGCAACTATAGAGGAGAATGTTGGCGGTCAAGAGAACTTAGCTACGGATCAGGAACATGAATATCTTATTACTCCAGAGTTTCTTGCACGAGAAGCAGAGGAAGCAGAGGAACGTCGCAGAAAGGAAAACGAAGAGAAGAATGCGTTCGACACCAACATATTTCTTAAGTCATCTTCTCAGCAGACTTCCTCAGCACAACCTCCACCTCCTCAAGACTCTCCACCAAAGGATCCGACTCCTCTTGCTTCTTCTTCGGACTCTCACAACGAGTCATCGTCCGAATCATCACCCGAGCACTCATCTCCCACACCTTCTGAAACCGCATCTAAACAACATTCGATCAATGAACCAAAACAACCAGTTGATCTTCAGGAGCAAGTGAACAAACTCACCAACATGGTTACCAATCTTACCAAACAAGTTGAGGAATTCCAGGAGTCAACGCAGCTGATCGACAAGTTCTTGAAATCTGATTACGAAGGATTTATCAGAACTGCAACACATGATTTTCTCACTGAAAATCTGGTTGAGATGATCACTCCTGAGGTAGCAAACCTTCTCAAACCAATCAATGACAACTTGGATCACAGAATTAGAAGTGTTACGAGGAAAATGTTATCTACTACACCATTCACACTTCACACCGCAAAATCTTCTACTGTGGCTCCAACCGTCCAAGAATTGTCCTTCGATGATATGCTTGTCAAACTCTTCGACAACATTGCCACCAAAACCACACAGACAGCTGAAGAAAAAGCCCTGTATGATGCTATGGTAGCTTACATGTCAAAAGAGTCATGCAAAGATGCTGCTGGAACCAGAAAACGGACAAGAAAAGATGACGATCCTGACCCAAACTCCAAAGGCAAGAAACCTAAGTCTGGAACAGGTCCCTCATCATCTCTACAACCACAAAAGGACTCCACTCCTCCTGGAACTCAACAACAACCCTCAACTACTGGTAAAGGTCAAACTGAAGATGAAGAAATTTTCATGGAACAAACTGATGACTTCCAAGGTCAACCCGACACTGATTACCGTGCTCCACCTATTCCTGATTCTCATGCTGGACCCTCGTCACCATCCAAAGCTAAAGACAAAGATGCTACATCTAAGTCTAAGAAATCCAAGAAGAAAACACGTCATTCATGGCTCGACAATGATGACACTCCTCAGAATGATTGGCTGACGGAAATGGTTCAAGCTCAACCTCCTCTCGAAGAAGAAGAACCCCTTCCTGGTAACACTCTACAGTTCACCCAGGTCATTATGAAGGATCTTCACATCAACAAACTCACAAAGGCGGAGCTTAGAAGAATCAATAAGGATGCACAAGAATTCCTCAAGAAAAGATCTGGAAACAAAGTCGAATACAAATACCATAGGCAGAATATAGCTAGTGCAATGTCTGCTGACTTTGACTGGCTAAATCCTGAAGTGAATATCGATCTAAGTTCCAAGAATCATGAAAAACCTTACTTCACCGACTGGACCAAACCATTACCGTTGAAAGGATTTCCAGACAAACCGAAGATACCTTACAGCTTCTTCTTCAACAAAGATCTTCGTAACATCCAGCTCACTCAGGAGACATCCAAGAAGAAATATGCTTCCTCACTCACAATCTCAGTACCAGCCGCTAGATACGAAATTCCAGCCATTGAAGAAACCACTCGTATTTTCAGCAACTCCATCGTAGCTTACGACAGAGATGCTCTACACGGAATTCAACATTGGCCTGACCGTCGTCGTCTCGGTTATACAAGCAGATTAGGAGAGACATCATTGGAAAATGTGAAGCAGAAATCAAAGATCATCGCTATCTTGGAGATTCAACAGTCGAAACGGTTTAACTACTTATTCATGCGTGAAATAGTTGTTAAACGACAAGATGAAAAGAAGTACAAGTTCTCCGAAGCAGACTTTCCCAACCTTTATCTCAATGACATAGAAGATATGTATCTTGAAAAGGTTCATAGTAGAATGCGCGGATTCGATAGAGACGTCCAGTACAACTTCATGGCATCACTACTTCTTTACATCCGAAGACTGATTGTTCAAGAAAGAGTGGAAGATCTTCAGCTTGGAGTGGAAAGTTACCAACAGAAGATCAATTTGACAAAGCCACAATTCTACTTTGATGGTCTCTATCAAACACCACAGTTTACTCTCATCCAAGAACCTTTTGGTTTCACCTACATCAACAGCAAAAAGCTACAAAGCTTCATGAGGTTCGATGAAGTACACAAATTCTGTGATGTTACACTCAAATCAGTTCGTGATGGGCTTGTCAAAAGGTTGAATGATGATCGCCGTAAGATAGCTAAGGGGGAACAACCTAGATGGAAATCCAGCTCCAGAAGACAAGTTCGTAACTTTGTCTTAAAGATTGAAGAAAGGTTATTTCGACGGGAACAAATCAGACGTCTGGAAAGCTACATTGGTGTCAGACCTTCGTTTCCTATCAGACTCTTCGAAAGACCAGAACCTAAGTTCACTAACTTCGATGCTCCACTTCCGGACGAAGAATAACTTGGTACATTTGGTTATATTTTTCATTATCAATTAGTTCATTTGATTGAATCATTTTTTCCATTATGGCTTGTGCACGCATTACAGTGCACAACCCGATCTTGTAAAGAAAGGACCCTGAGGTACGCTTCAGTGCCTCAATCCTAATATAAGGAGCGAAGGCTTCTTACTTTTGAGTAGAATTAATCAAACATTTATGATTTTTCATAATTCTGCTCAAAAGGACAAGTATTTCACCTCAATAAGACCTAATCACTTGTTGAGGGGGAGCACTTGTCAAAACAAAATACTTTGCTCTAAATCAAAAGTTCTTGGTGAATCTCCCCGTAAGACTCAAAAGGCATATTTTAATCTAAAAGTTTGTCAAAAACACCATTTTATATGCTATTTTTGAGGGGGAGAAAATGAAAAGGTGATTAAAATATACGAAGTCAAAGCTTTAAGTTGTATCATGTGCGAGCTAGACTCAGTATTGACCCAGGAATTGACGAGATAATACAAGTTAGTAACATCGAAAGGACTTATCCTCGACGGGTAATAACATCAAGTTAGTTACTAGAGCTAGTTGTCACCTAAAAGCTGACAATGTATCTCTTTAACTAGCCACGTAAGCGTGTCTCGAAAAGGATATGTCTGAGTAGAAATGTACCGTCTCGAGAAACTTTCTGTGAACTTGATCAGGCCGGGTAATAACTTCAAGCTAGTTTAACTAGTGATGTAAGCGTGTCTCGAATCGGTCTTGTTCACGGAAAGTGGATCAATTCAAAAGTACTTGCTCCTTCCGCATGTGCAAATTTATTAAACACTTATGAGCACATGTGCAGGGGGAGCCCTTCAAAAGTGTACACAAAACTCTCAAAGTGTTAACCAAAATATTTGATTATCACAAACACTTTGAGAGATTTTCAATCTAAGGTTTCTTGGCTACTGTCGGAGTTATAAGGTGATTAAGATAGGAATATCCGTCCTATGATCCGCCAGAGCCGGAGGGATCTACCCAAGGACATCTCCCATAGTTAGAATTAGAAGTCCTTAGGTATGATACGGAAAAAAAAGGGAGAAAAGAATGGAAGGAAAAGAAGGAGTTGAAGAATTAAAAAGAAATGTAAAGAAAAGGGTGAAAAGAAATAGCCCTCCATATGATTCAACCTTAGGGCAGACACCGGGTTCAATACATATGTTACTGGCTGTTGCAAAAGTCAACACCGGTATTGAAGATTAAGCCGTCATGGACCCAGTGACGCAATGCACTAAACCTTCTTAACCACTCAAGTTCTCTTAAAAGGACTTGTTTCATTCTCACGGGGAACCCGCGTAACCTATCGACCTATCTCTTAGAGATGGTTGATATTGAAGCAGGAGACACCTCCCCAGTCTCCGCATAGGAAACCTAGGTGTGCACTTATAGAGTCTAGAGCCTTGAGATACATCAAAGATCTCCTAGGAACACTTAAGTATTTCTGCAACTGGTGTTCTACATCAATGGGCATCAATTGTAAACTATCGAGTCCTTCGCAGATCTTAGCAATCTGCCGAGAACGTTTATGAGAGGATTACTTAGGTATTTCTCAATGATTGAACGGAAATCCTGCCAGGGTCATCATCTAACAGCCCTGACAGCAGGTCACTTCGGTAACCTCACATGGGTTACGCTTAGTGTTTGCGGTGGTTCCATTACGGTCTACAGTCGTGGAGTGATCCCCAGCGACTCACCCAGTCATTGAGCTACCTAGTAGGTCTCGTAAGCTCCCTCGGGAGTATCTGATATGGGAACGGCCTGGATAAGGATTAGAAGGAGTCTTCACAATATGCTGTTGATGAGCTCTAATTCCTTATCCGTAAGTACCGGTGATTTATTGCTAACTGTCTACTCGCAGGTACCTCACTTCCATGATGACGGATCCCACATGCTCATACATGCATCTTGCTATCATCAAAAGCTCCCTCAAAGATCAAAGCAACACAAAGTTCAAAGTAAGATTCTACGTCAAAAAGAAGAATCTACAAAGTATAAAGACCAAAGATCTTAAGTGAAAGAAAGGGACTACGTGCATGTATAAGTCAGAATTCAAAAGATGTATGAGCATGTTGGAATGGCGGACAACCACCACAGACGCAGGAGTGACGAATGGCAGATTACTTCATAACATAATCACTACAACATCATCAAAGCACAAAGACAAAGAGCAAAGTATATCCATCATTATACTAATCATTTATGAAGACGTCTAAAGCTATGAAAGTCAAAGATTAAGATGAAGACGTCAAGCAACCATGATGACCGACCCTTAGGGGGAGATTGTTGGAACCTAAGTTTTTACTATTTTTTTCAAGTATCGGTCATTTGTAATAATAGGTTGCTTTAGTTATTTATTACTTACACTAATGTAATGTTACAAGTTTACTAGGCTTAAGTATAATAGTCCATGGGCTTTAAGCCCATACGAAATTCATGAAAGGAAGGAGAGGGAGTGTTGCCCTAGCTCCTTCCCTATAAATAGAAGCCTTAGGTCTATGTAATACTTGGTTGGTTATTTGAAAACATTAAGGAAACTCTTGCAATTCATATTCTCTAAATTTCTCATAATCATCCCACTCTCATTCTCATCTCATTTCTTACATAATCATACTTGTGTTTACATAATGGTGACCTAACATAAAGTTTCAGAAGTAGTTTTTGTAATCTCTTTTGATGTAAAAACTTCTGATTTGAATGAATGATAAGTATGCTTCTTTTGTTGCCTGAATATTGTTGTTTGCAAATCATCATCTAGACTTATTCCTGCACAATATTAGACAAAACACCACAAAGCAAACAAACATATGTACTAGCAGTAGAGTTAGCAGCATAGTACATAGCAATACAAATATATGCTTTATGATAAGCAGCAGAGTAACAAGCAGCACATTCATTTTACAAACTTTAACAAAAACAAAGAGATAAGTTTTTCAAAGATTTATCATACCAATGTTTGCAATTAAAAATTGAAACCTCCCCACATCAAAATGTTTAGTGAGAAGATCAGCAACATTGTTATCAGTATGAACTTTAACAATTTGAATCAACTTCTTTTCATAGCAATCCCTTATGAAGTGATGTCTTATCTCAATATGTTTTGTTTTAGAATGAAAAACAGGATTTTTAATTATGCAAAGGGTGCTGTTGTTGTCAATATGGAGTTTAGTATTCATGAAATTGTACCCATAATCCAATAATTGATTCTGCATCCAGAGAACTTGTCCACAGCAACTTGAAGCAGCCACATACTCAGCTTCAGTTGTAGAATTAGCCACCACAGTTTGCTTCTTACATTGCCATGACACCAATCTGCTTCCTAGAAATTGACAACCCCCTGTTGTAGACTTTCTATCCAAAGAAGCTCCAGCATAGTCACTATCTGAATAGGAGACCAAATCAAATGGGGAATCCTTAGGATACCAAAGGCCCAATTTTGGTTGATGCCTCAGATATCTAAAAATTCTCTTCACTGCATTGAGATGTGATTCCTTGGGACACACTTGAAATCTTGCACAGGCACACACAGCAAACATGATATCAGGCCTTGATGCTGTAAGATACATCAATGAGCCAATCATAGACCTGTACAAGTGTATATCCACTTCCTTTCCATATTCATCCTTCAGCAATGGTTTACTTGTGTCCATGGTAGTCTTGGCAGGTTTAGCATCATCAAAACCAAACTTCTTCAAAATATCATTGACATACTTATCCTGACTGATAAAGATGCCATTTTCTTTCTGAGTAACTTGCAGACCTAAGAAGAAGGTGAGTTCTCCCATTGAACTAATAGCAAACTTGTCCTTCATAAGCTTTTCAAAACTAACACACATAGCTTTGTTAGTAGACCCAAAGATGATGTCATCAACATAAATTTGAACCAGCAAAATATCATCCTTTTGTCTTTTGAGAAACAAAGTTTTATCAATCTTTCCTCTGCTAAACCCAGAGTCTAGCAAGTATGTTGACAAAGTGTCATACCAAGCTCTAGGAGCTTGATGTAGACCATACATTGCTCTATTTACCTTGTAAACTTTGTCAGGATGATCAGGGTATTCAAAGCCTGGTGGTTGAGCTACATAAACCTCTTCTGTAATGGTCCCATACAGAAAAGCACTTTTCACATCCATTTGATACACTACAAAATCTTTGTATGAAGCATAAGCCAAGAATATTCTAATTGCTTCTATTCTTGCCACTGGAGCAAATACCTCATCATAATCAAGGCCTTCTTGTTGTGTGTATCCCTGTGCTACTAACCTTGCCTTATTCCTTATGACAATTCCTCTCTAATCTCTTTTGCATCTGAAAACCCATTTTGTGCCAATCACTCTTTTTCCATTTGGCAGTTCAACCAAAGTCCAAACTTCTTGCAGCTTAAATTGTAGAAGCTCATCTTGCATTGCTTCCACCCAACTTGCTTCTTGTAAGGCTTTGTAAGTGTTTTTGGGTTCAATTTGAGAAAGAAAACATGCAAACAGGCAATTTTGAAGATCTTTATGACTATTTCTTTGATGTAGAGATCTGGCAAAGAAACTTTGATGTTGAAGATCTTTCAGTGCTTTAGTCATCTGCCTAGTTTGAATAGATGATTGTGGATCACATAGAATTAGATCTTTTGGATGATCCTTGTGTACTCTTGTGGTAGTTGTAGGACTAACAGGAATATTGAGTTCCAAATTAGTAAAATCTGCAGCAGCTCCAAATAACTGACCATCAAGTGCATCATCATCTGTGTCATAATAAATATTCTCAAGAGGAGGCATATTTGGATCATCAGGATAGATAGATTCAGCAATAGGTCTGCCCTGAGAGTCCAAATTAGGAAACATTGAAGTAGCAGTAGAGTTAGTAGGCTTGGAAGCAGAATGTGGTGGAGCAGTAGTTGTAACTTTTGGCCTAGCAGTAGAGTCTTCTGAGTCAGCAGCAGAGTCTTCTGGCTTTGAAGGAGAGACATCAACAACTACTTTGAGAGGCTCATTACTTTCTTTTTCTGCTTCAATAGGTATTTCAAAACCTTCTTCAGTTTCCTTTGGTTTCTCTTGAGTGACCACATCTTCTTTAGGACTTGAAACTGACTGAAAGGTAGGACCAACCTTTATATTTTCAATCACAACAAATTCTTCTTGTGGTTTGTCAATACTAGCAATGACTGGTACATAGTTCATTGTTTTGGTAAGCATATCAACATTAAACAGCCATTCAGGTCCTTTTCCCTCAGAATTAGATGTGTTCTCAGAAAACTTTATATGCAAATTCTCCTCTACATGTTTGGTTCTCTTATTGTATACTCTGAAGGCTTTACTAATCACAGAGTAACCAACCAAATTCCCTTCATCAGCTTTTTCATCAAATTTGCCTAGCTGATCCTTAGTGTTCAAAATTGTAACAGGACATCCAAATGGTTTGAGAAAATCAATCAGTGGCTTCTTTCCATGAAATAACTCATATGGAGTCTTATTATGAGGCTTGATTACCTTACTTCTGTTCTGCACAAAGCATGCAGTGTTCACAGCTTCAGCCCAAAAAGGAATAGGTAGTTTTGAATCAGACAACATTGTTCTTGCAGCCTCAATAAGTGTCCTGTTTCTTCTTTCTGCAACACCATTTTGTTGTGGAGTTCTTGCTACACTATACTGTCTAAGAATTCCTTTCCCCACACAGAATTGATTCATAACACTGTTCTTGAACTCAGTACCATTGTCACATCTTATTATCTTCACCTTGTGATTGTACAGATTTTCAACTCTTGTGATAAATGCCTTGAGTATTTCTGGAGTTTCATCTTTAGTGGCTAGAAAGAATACCCAAGTAAATCTGCTAAAGTCATCAGTGACAACAAGACAATATGACTTCTTGTTCAAGCTTTTGACAAATACAGGCCCAAATAAGTCCATGTGCAGTAGGTGTAATGGCTCAGTATTTGTGTTCATAGTCTTGGACTTGAATGAAACTCTGTGTTGTTTACCCTTTTGACATGCAACACAAATTTCACAATTCTCAAAAGTCTTTGTAGGCATTCCTCTTACCAGATTTCCTTTTACCAATTTGTTCATGGTCTTGTAGTTCAGATGTCCCAACCTTCTATGCCATAATTTGGACTCATCAATAGTGGCCTTTGCAATTAGACAAGTCAAAGCCCTCTTTGGAATAATATTCTTAATATGGTCACTGTATATATTTTCCTTTCTAGGGACCTTCAGAAGCACAGATTTGTCATCTGGCAATTGAAAATCAGGAGAAAGAATCATACACTCAGTGTCTGTAAAAAGAACAAAATTCTTTTTGTCACATATTTGTGAGACACTAAAAAGGTTAAACTTAAGTCCTTTCACAAGGAACACCCTTTCAAAGTCCAAATTTCCAGTTCTTAGAGTTCCTATTCCAACAATCTTACCACCTTTTGGATCATTCCCAAAAGCAACATAACCACCATCAAAAGCCTCAAAGTCTTCAAGTTGAGACTCATCTCCTGTCATGTGTCCAGAACATCCACTGTCAACAATAACCATATCCTTAAGCTCATCCAGTAGATTGACCTGCACATGAAAAGTAGAGACATTAGTTCCTCTTGACGACCCAAGCCATTACTGACTTGGATCTGCCCTGTGCATCAACATAATCAAATTTCTTTAAATCACTTGATGCACTGCTATCCTTGGAAACAGAATTTGAACCATTTGTTTTTATTTTCCAAGTCCAGCAAGCTGAGGCCTTAACAGCATAAAAGTGATTACCAACAACTGTATTTGGAAGATGTTTTGGCTCAGAAGTAGAAAGTTTTGTACTAGCAGCAGGTTGCTTGCTAGCAGCAGAGTGCATACTGGCAGCAGAATGCTTACTAGTAGTAGAGCCAGTAGAAGAACTAGTTGTTGATTTGAAAACACCATTTGATTTAGCAGCATAAATAGATCTAGTAGCACCAGATCTCAACAAAACAGCTCTTGGAACCATGTTTCTATTAGGATGTGGGTGAGTTTGTTTAGTTACATATTTGTGATTCACCCTAGTGTATTGATTCCAAACAGGTTTTTGGTGTTCAGGACATCTAACAATCAAGTGGTCAAAGCTACCACACTTATAACAAGCCTTCTTTTGTAATTGAAACTGATCACCTAATCTTTTTGAAACTAGGTTATTGAAGTTTCTCTGGTTACCCCTAGGCTTATTATAGAACCTTTCCATCTGTTCTCTAGGTACCTCATTGTATTCTACCAGTTTTCTAGAGAAGTTATTTCCTAACACAGGTTTGACAAACTTAACCTGTTCAATTTTAGGTTTAATATTTGTAGGAATCTCTTCCTTTTTCACACTTTGATTCTTTTTAACCTGTTCCTCATCACTATCACTATCAGAATACCAATCCTCAATAATTGGAGCTTCAGGAAATTTTCTAGCCTCAACCTTAGGTATCTCATTAACACTTGTGCTACTTTCACCTACAGGTTTTTCAATATTCAGCTCACTAATGAAGGATAGTTCTTTTCCTGGTGGAGCAAAAGCACTTTTGGCTGGAGGAGCCACTTCATTATACCCAATTCCACTACCTTTTCTCATCAAATTATTCTCAATAGATTTATGAACCATATCAGAAGCAAATTGTTGTTTTTGTACTCTTACTACATGTTTATCTTTTTTAGCAAGAGCTTCCTCTTTTTCTTTTTCTGCTTCTACCAACTTATTTTTAAGAACTTCTACTTCACTGTTTTTCTTAAAAATTTCTATATCTCTGAGATTAAGTTGATCTACATATTCCTTCTCACACTCTTTAAGATATTCTAATCTTCTTTCAACATTTTGAATACCTACTTTGTAACCTAAGTTATCAAGTTTTAGGTGTTTAACTTCTTTATTTAAACTCTCATTCCTAGCCTTAAGAACTTCTATAGTGTCAGAACAAGATTTAAAAGAACAACCAGATGATTCAGAGTCATTAGATACCTCAGAGTCAGAGCCTGATGATGAACCATATGCCATAAGTGCAAAGTTATGCACTTTGGGTTGAACAGCAGCAACCAAAGAGAAATTTGGTTCTTCTTCAGCCATATCACTCCAATCATAATCTCCCAGTCCATCACAAGACACCAGTGCAGTAGTCTTTGATTCTTCAGTAACCTTCTTTGCAGCATCAGCATTCTTCTTTGGAGCTCTACATTCTCTAGCAAAGTGTCCCTTCCTGTTGCAGTTGTAGCATTCAATCTTAGACTTGTCAAACCCTGGACTCTCCTTAGCCTTGTATTTGACTTCTCATCCAGTCTTTTTCCAGAACTTTCTTGCTCTTAAAGTCAACATTGCCATTTGCCATTTGAGATCAATTTCTTCAAGATCATCTGGATCAATATGATCCATATCTTGATTTATGACATGTGACCTTATGGTAGTAGTAAGCTCAGCCAAGAATGCACATAAAGCAACATCACTGGTAGAAATCTTGTCATTTGAACCAGCAGCAGATCCATCAGCAGTAGAGACTCCATAAGCAGTAGAGTGAGATTCTTGAGTCTCTTTGGATTTTGAAGACACAAAAGCAAGATTTTGTGCACTAGAAGATGAAGTAGAAGAAGTAGCCAATTCAGATTCATACACCCTTAAATTGTTGTAAAGGCTCTCTAACTTCATTGTTTCAAAGTCAGGCTTATTCCTCCACACCACTGTATGCATACTCCATTTAGGTGCAAGACTTCTTAGGAACTTGAGATTCACATCTTCCTGTGGAACAACATAACCAACAAGCTTCAGATGACTAACTAGTTGATTTAGCCTGTTGTATGTGCCAATTATCTTTTCTCCAGATTCAGAAGTAAAGTTTTCAAACTGATGCTTCAACATGTTCTTCCTGGATTTCTTAGTAGCATCATTCCCTCCAAACCTAAATTCCACAGCATCCATCAATGCTTTTCCTGTTTCACAATCATCAAAGTCCATTTGAAATTCATTAGGTATTCCCATTAAGAGAATACTATGAGCCTTGATTTCCAGCTTCCTGGTTGCATTAGCTTCAGCAGACTTGATTGGTATCTCCTTACCATCAGCACTCTTCTCTGGTTCAGAATCACCATTAACAATCACATTCCACATGTTGAAGTCGATCATGCGAATGTATTGTCTGATCCTCCTCTTCCATAGCTCATACTCAGAAGGATTGAGCATAGGTACCCTTGAAGCAGTCACCATATGAGTTTCATCACCCATCTTAAGCAAACGATTTGGAACAGCAAACTTTAAAGAAACAAAATCTTCTTGATTATAACTTCTAGATCACAAGCTCTGATACCACTTGTTGATCCCAGTTGAGCTTAAACGATCTTATATAGAAGTTAACTTGAATAAACACTTAAGCAAATACGCGGAATATAAAAGCTTAACTTAAGAAGAATTATGATTCTCTTTCAACACTTCAATATTATTAATACGAGCACTCAACAATGCTAGGGTTTTACAACCTTGAAGTGAATAATAACACGTACATAAACTAACCCTAGGATCCTCCTTTTATAGGCCAAGGAGTCCTACTAGGTTTACAATACATTTCTCTACAAGATAAGTATATTCTAGATAAATATAATATTTACACAATCTATTCTATATTTATCTAAACCGTATACATCCTTATCACATTAGCAGCAGATTCTGTCAGCAGTATTTATCCTCAGCAGCACTTTGACATTAGCAGCAGAATCATTACCACTAGCAGCAGTTTCACTTAGCAGCAGTTTTACTCAGCAGCAGTTTCAGACCCAACAAGCACAATAATAAGATTATATAAAATTACCTCAAAGAAATGGAATCAATCAAATGTGGCCGGAGGTGATGGTAGCCGGAGGTGAAGGTGAAGGTGGCCGGAGGTGAAGGTGATGGTGGCCAGAGGTGAAGGGAGATATGGTCAGAGAAATACAAAAATAAAAGTAACTCCCAATACCGTCTTCCACGGGTTATGGGTCCCAATACCGTCTTCCACGGTGTATGGGGGAGGTTGATATGTAGACAGCCTTACCCTTACCTAAGGTAGAGAGGCTGCGTCCGGTTCTACCTAAGGTAGAAAAGGACCTCCAGCCTTTTGTAGGGAGTGAGGATCAAACCCTTGACCTCTTGGTTGAGAGGCAAGGGGTTTTCCAACTAATCCAGAGAAATACAAAAATGATGACAAATATTATTTTGTTTGGTCAATCTAATCTTTTATTTTGTTTGACTTTTTTAATTGGGTGTGAAATAGTAAAATGATGTTTTATTGACTGTTTTACTTTTCAGTCACAAAAATTTTCAGACACTAAATGTCATTTATTTTGTAGTGAGCTTTTTATTTGATTCCAATTTCTTTCTTTATCATCCATTCCTTCACACCTCTCTAGATTTTAATGGAGATTCTCGGTTGATAAAGTTTTACACCTTTTTCTTATGCAATCTTTTGTTCTTGACTCTTAATTGCTGCACTATTTTGGTTATGGCCAAGATATAAAGGTTCGATTTTATAGAGTTTTTAATATGTTGTTCTAGAGTCTCGTTTGAAAGCTTTTAAACGTGGTTGACGTTTCTAAACTAGGTTCTTTGATAATAATCTTCAAGGAACGTGCCTTAATTGCAGCTGCAGGTGCTGCTGAAATGACCGAGAAAATTGCAGTTGCATTATTGGATGTGAGTCTTTATCATGCTTTTAGATACACTATGGTTTACTAATCACTAAATTTTCAATAACATCTATGTAACTGCACTAGCTGGATCGGAAATTAGATTTCTTTTATGTATGGACTATTCGTTTTATAAAATATTGAAGCTACTACAATTTCTTTTGAAAGGATTATGATCGAAGACATTGGAGGTGGGAGATGAATTGTTAAAAATAGTATAATGATTATCAAAGGCACCGGTAAGGTGGAGATGGATTGGTAAAAATCCGTAGATTGTAGTATAATATAAATTTTCCTGAATTAGTGATGTTCATGAATTATACCTGTAAGCTATGTTAAGACCAATATTTATTTATTTCCTTATTTTAGTGAGGTTTTGTTGATGGTTTGTAGGTTAGTTTTTTAACACTCAAATAATAATTACATTAGTTAGGTTTTAAGATAATGAAACATAATATGACAGTATGACCTACTCAAATGATAAGTCAATAAGAAAATATATACACTATATGTGTATGGGGTTTAAAACTTTAAATATGAATGGATTTGGGAGTGGCATTTGAAAGGACAAACTTTGTTTCTTTTAATTTTTAAGATCTTTATACTTGTACTTTGTCGAACATTTGAGTCACTTCAAGGCTTGCATCCACGCAAGTTGTTTTATTAATGATTTAAATGACAACCCCCTATTCCAGTCACTCATTATCCGAAATAAATAAGATTAGTGACCCTCCAGAATTTTCCATTTAGAGTTTTGCATAGAAAAAGATTACGTTTACAATGAGACTTCAGATCAATCCACACCACTTAGGTGAGTCACTTTGGATACACGCTGAAACTGTCAAATCAAAGACTTGTTTTTCCTTGTAAACCACTTGCCCAACCTTAAAAGCCGAACATAAATCATCCTGGGCCGTGGAATTATCTATCTTAATATACAATAACCCAAATGTAGGTTCATTTCAAGATTACTATCATATGTTGTTTTTTTTTTTTTTATTATCAATTGTAAAAATACATAGATCATACACCAATACCTGAAGACTTCCATCTTCTACCAACGAATCATAGATGTCTCCACAAGAACGGTGTTGCACTTAAAGCATGATATTTCACATCCAGGTACATATATTTAGTTATTTATGCTATATAACAACATTGAATCAAAATCTGTCTCAAGCATGACTTAGGGGTTGTTTGGGTAAAGCTTTTATACACGCCTTAAACAGACATAAAGATAACATAAACTGTATCAACGTTTGCAGTATCAAACACATCGCTTGAGTTAATAGTTTGGATTGCTTAATAAGTTACTATAATAAATAACGAGACCTCTTTTCGGATAACAACTTACAAAAAACCAAACAATCAATTGTGGATATATGTTGTTACAAAGCGCAAAAAGATGAAACTTTTTTTTTTTTTTTTTTTTTTTTTTTTTTTTTTTTTTTTATCAACCCTCACCCAATGAGTCCCTTAAGCTCCTAACATAATCTAGAAGCTATTTTAATACAACATTTGTTTGTTTATTCATTGCTTTCTTAGTGGGGTTTATTCGGCATCTTTTTGTGCTGATTATGGCCCAAATTTGCTTCTTTTAATCTTGATAAAGATATTTATTAAATATGTGGAATAAATTAGTTAAGACATTAGAAGGGTGGCAGTGGGGGCGGCATCACCCACCGGCAAGGGCATGCCGGCGGTGAACACCGCCGCCACCCCACCGGCATTGTAAACAGCATCATCTCACCGGCATATATTGCCTTCGAAGCATGCGAGTATCTGTGCAAAATATGACCGTTACCTATATATATTCAACAAACACATACATTTTTATCACAAATAATACAATTCACATATATAAAATTCACATATTTTTACAATGTCTTCTTCTTCGTCCGAATCATTAGTGAGTCCCCCCGGCGAATCGTCCGAACTAGTGCCATCCGGTAGCACCCTAGAAACCTTATTAGCCGCGTACGATGCAATTGACGACACGGCAAGCTCTACCGAAAGTCGGGAGTATGTAACTCGTTTTCGTGAACAAGCTTTACGAACCCTTATGAATGATTATTTCGTTGAATGTCCAAAGTTTAACGACGAACGTTTTCGTGAACGGTTTCGTATGAATAAAAGCTTGTTTTTAAGAGTTGTTGCTGATGTTGAAGTGAATTTCGAATGGTTTCAAGAGGGCTTAGATGCGAGGGGAAAAAAAAGTTTCACGGCATTACAAAAATGCACATCGGCCATTAGGCAACTCGCAACGGGTGAACCTCCAGATAGATTTGATGACTATTTAAACATGGCGCGCCGAACGTCAGGTGAAATATTTTTTAAACTTATTGTTATTAATTTTTTTTATATTTTAGCGTTATATATATTTTAAAGTTCTTGTTATTTATTTATTTTATAAAGTTAGCGTTATATATATTTTTATAGGAGAATGCCTTGATCATTTTTGCCAAGCGATTATTCAATTATATGGTCGAGAGTTCTTACGTAGGCCTACATCCCATGACATTGCACGCTTATACGAGTTCCATGAAGATCAACATCACATTCCTGGAATGCTTGGTAGCATTGATTGTACCCATTTCCATTGGCGTAATTGTCCTAGACATTTGAAAGGTCAATATAAGCGAGGTGATCATCAATACCCAACTATTATGCTTGAAGCCGTCACTTCTTACGATTTGTGAATTTGGCATTCGTTTTTTGGTCCTCCAGGTGCAAACAATGATATCAATGTTTTGAATCAGTCACCATTATATCTTACGGAGCGAAACGGAACGGCGGCAAACAGTTCATTTCATGTAAATGGACGGTTTTACAAACGTGGTTATTATCTTACCGATGGAATCTATCCTACATGGTCAACGTTTGTTAAAGCATACAAGCATCCAGTTGAATTGAATGAAAAGAGATTTAAAAAGCTACAAGAGTCTGCAAGAAAAGATATCGAGCGAGCTTTTGGTCGTCTTAAAAATAAATGGATGATTCTCGCTCGTCCTCTCCGGGCAATGTCAGTTGAGAAGATTCGACAAATCGTTTATACGTGTATCATATTTCACAATATGATTTTAAAAGACGATGGGATGGCAATATCACCGGTTCATATAATGGATCCGCCAGTCGCGCCAGTTTATGACGATAGTGTATTACCGGAGTTAATCGACGAACAAATGCATTACCGACTCCTATATGATCTTACGGACCACGTAGATGCTCAAAACTTAACATATCTCGATGATTAGTTATTTCATTTTTTTTAAGAATAATGTAATTTTTCTTTTAATTATGTTTTTTTTTTTTTTTTTTTTTTAAGTATTATGTAATTTTGTTTTAGTTATTAATGAAATATTTATGTTTTAATTAAATTGTTTAATTTAATTTAAAAAAAAAAATTGAGATGTATGAAAAATGCATGGTTGCCACTAAAATGGGGTTGGGAGGTATGAAAAAAGTATGAATTAGGTGAAATGAGGTGGAATGATATTATTGGTGGATTTCGGAGGTATGGATGTTTTCGGAATCATGACTGCCGGTGTCCTTAGGAAACTTTTGGTTATATGACTTAGAGAGAATTTACCCTTTTCAGTTATTGATTGACAAATGTGCAGGTAATATTAGTAAGATGAGTATCATAGGCTTGGACTTAAAAGCAGAAGTGAGACATGCAGAGCAAAGCTCTAGCTTTAACTTATAATCAAGAAAATATTTTTAAGCCAAAAACCGGTGACTACTACAATAGTGTGAGAAGCCGTTGTTTATATTGCCTATGATAGTATGTGTTAGTTTATGGACATTATTTTAGTAGTCGTATATTAGGATCGAACTCGAGATCACGGGATTGAACACTTTACGTATGAGACTCGATGTTTAAATAATTAATATAAAATGTTATATTTAATTATTTAATTCACAATAAATGACTAAAGAGCGTTAGGTAATTAATGGAATTGACTAACGGTCGGTAAATGTAAACGGGATACGAAGAAAATAAAACAAGACAAGAGAAGGTTCTAGAAATCTTGTTTATGGCCAAAACAATGGAATCCCACATCGGAAACCATTGTAAACTTGATCTCAATCATAAGGGTATAAATACATCCCCATGTATTCATCCTTAGGTACACTTGATTTCAATAGAAAGCCAAACTTCTTCTTTTCCTCTCTTGTTCATAGGTCAACGACCGAAACCCTAAGAAAAGGGATTTGTGAGTAACCTTGAACATTACAAAGTGTTTTGTAAATCTATTGTGATCAAGAACTAGCATTCACAACGAATCGCTAATAGTACATGTGTACAAGAACGTGATATAACCACACTATTGGTTATATCTTGGATTAAATAACAAAAAGGTAAGGGGTTATTCTTACAATCCACATAAACCCTAATTAGGGTTCATAAGTTGAAGATTGCTTTAATTGATTCTTGTTCGGGCTAGAATCACAAAGGTGCGTTTACTATTTATTATTGATTAATTAATTACATGTTATATGATCTTGTTATAATTGCTTCCGCTATGCTCACTTGATGTGTTTGGTTTATTTTATATGATTGTCATGATATTATAATTACAACAGTGGCATCTAGAGCTGTTATAATATGTAATTAATTATCGAAACGCATAAAAATTGAATCTTGATTCGTTTAATTACATGTTTTTAGGGTTTTTCGATTCCTAACCCTAATTTTTTTTTATTTGGGTCGTTTGACCTTATTAGTTATTTAGGGTTTTGGTTTTTTTTTTTTTTTTTTTTTTTTTTTTTTTTTTTTTAATATGATTAGAACCCTAGGATGTCATGTAGTTGGTTATGCGTTTTAGTAAACGATCTTGGTGCAATATGTTAATTGTTAAGCATAATCCATGAAAAGTGCATGTTTGCATGGATTTTATTGTGTGAAAATTTAAATGGTTTAAATTGGATATATGAATTAATTGTTAAGTTATATCGAAACATTTAAATTTATTAATAGATGTCGAATTGGGGAAGACTCCAATATTAAGTAATCAATTACGTGTTATGTGGTATTTGTTTAGTTTTGGCTTACGCAATCGATTTATCGATGTATGTAGCTCTTTTTCCTTTGAAGAAGAAAGTCTTAATTGAATAAATACATAATACACCTAGACTTGATTATTAATAGGACTATTGAATAAAATTTGCATGTGGCTACATGTTTTATACATATTTAATTGTTATGTTATGTATATATATTTATTTGGTTGTTTTATTTTTTATTATATATTACTTGTTTTTGTTTATTATTATGTTAGACATGTTTATAAACGAAAATGGTAATTTTGAATAGAAAAATAATATGGACTAAATAAATGGCGAAATTATTTTGGTTTTAAGAGTTTAAATTTCAAAGGATTGGTTGATTGATGTTTTTGTACGTAATGATTAACTAGGCCCGACCGAAGTTTACACACTATAAGATGGGTATAAGGTTGGCTTCGCATTAAATTGTGGCCTTAGATAGACAATACTCTGTCTTAACGCTAGTTTGAGTATAAATTAGACTTACCGAACAACCATTACATGTACACTGTCATTTTAAGGGTGAATTAACCACAATTCCATAATGATTATCCGAAACACTAAGCCTTAGGGCTTATGCAAAAGTACGATATAGTGGACGATAATTGTTGATAATTCTTTAATTGGTGAACCTGATACCTCAATCAAAACTTTGCTATTTTACTCTTAGTGAATTGGTAATAAAATTGTTTTATAAAACCAATGTTATAAAGTTGTATGCATGCTTCTTCATACATTATTTTGATTACACGTCAAAATTTAATACCCTTATAAAATTAAGTCAAATGCCATCTAATTAAGAACACTTGAAGTTGTAATTTACGTCATGTGACAACTTGGCGAGATTGCAATGGAGAGGTAAATTTTGTAATTTCATTGCTAGCAGATCAACTGATGTAATGGATTTATGAGTTTGCAGTTTTTAAGTTAGACGACTTAAATTGAGCAGGAAGTGAGAGCTTGGACTCAAGGCATTAAGATGGGGATCAAACATGCTTACAATACAAAAGTTTTGTGATTGTAAATCCCATAAATCTAGGAATTGCAATATGATATTGGCAATTATTGTTCGGCAATTACCTTGTTGAATACTATCATTACTAGCAGATCAACTGATGTAATGATACTATGTCAATTTGGATCCTAGCTTTAAGAAAATACTATGGTTTATATGAATATATTTACCAATGGGTATTTTATTTTCTTAAAGATCTAATTATCGAAAATATTGAAATTGAATTTTGTAATTCGTTTTAATGTATTAATGCAACGTTCAAACCGTAAATGCACTTTGGGCTTTGGTAAATTGATCATGTTCTGTTTTCAAACAAATGTTTGATTAAGAATAATTTACTTAAAAGACAAAAGAAGTCTCCTTTCTATGAAAGAAGAGTGAGATATAATCCTATTTCTTTTCATGAGTGAAAAAGGAGAATATGAATATTAGATATGTCTAAATTCTAATATAACTCATAGCAAATTTTTTAATAGTTAAGAAAATTGCGAATATTTTTCATAGGGATTTTATCATCCTCATTCGGTGATTAAATTCTTAGTAACAAATATGATATTTGGTTAACAGAAAATTATGTATGAGTTATTATGATTAGAAGCTAGACTAATTACCGAAAAATGGTAAAAGACAAACTAGTTTATTCATCTAGTTGTTTTGGCTATTTAAAAGGTACTACATACATTGTCGGATGGTAGACCTGTTAAGGAAGAAATTGCATGCCTAATTTTTCAAGTTAATCGCATTTGGTGGATAGTCCATCATTTACGTAGCAGAATACACTTTTTAATGTATAAGTAATTGTTACGTATGGACATTCAAAGGTGTAGGAAAGTTAAAAGCACACTATTTTCTTTCACTGGATATGAAACATTTACAATGTTGTCAAATTTAGTGGGAGTATTGTGTACTTATTACTGAATAAGGAATTATTGTAATGATCTTTAATTCAGTGGGAGTTACAAGCTTTGATATATTGGTAGCTAAAGATAATTACTTTTCAAGTGTAGACACTCATACTTTTAAGGATAGTCTTGTAAGTTTCCTTACTAGACATTGTTGTTCTACATCTACTTGTTATGCTAAAATCTATGACACAATCATATTGATCACATAAACAAATGCATGGCGTGTTGTTTATCAACTATATGAGGTTATTCCATGCACAAGTGGGAGAAATGTTATCTTTAATGTGTGCAAGAAACAACTCATAAAGATATGATGGATTCTCTTAACTGAAAGGTAAGAGAATTATGTTCTAATATGAATTATACTAATCTAATTCAAGGAACACTTGGTGTTACAATTTATGTTATGTGAGAGCTTATCTAGATTGCAACAACAAGGTGAATTTCATATTTTCATTACTAGCAGATCAACTGATGTAATTGAACTATGAGAATTTGCAGTTTCTAAATTAGATACCTATTAGAACATGTGTCAATATGATATCAAGACTACTTTAATTAGTATATTTATGAATTCATGGAACGACGTAAATTAATTAAGTAATCTAATGCTGCTTCAATCTGAATATTTATGTGTTCTTGGAATGACATAAATAAATGAAGAAATAATGTTGTATTACATTATTAAGAAGTAATAAATTAACTTGAAATTACCATTGAAATCAAAAAGTGGTGTTCATAATTACTTTAGTTAAACATGTTTATGTTTCATTGTAAAGATATAAACATAAAGTCTTTTAATTGTTGTAAGACTTATAATAAAGTAAGACGTTATCTTGTTATGTTTTTTTGATTAAGACATATACATGAGGTTATTAAATTGTTAAATGACTTATAACGTATAGTGGGGTTATAACAGTTTATGTTTTCTTGTAAAGACATGGACATGAAATGACTTTGTAAAAGTACTTGTGTTATAAAGCATGTAATTGGCTTGAAAATTATTTTACCATTAAAATGAATTAGTTGGTAAATAGACAAGTCAAAACGAATATGGTTATCTTAAATATTGTTAGATTGTCTTACAACATTAATACTAATGAAATACCAAATGTTTATGGTATGTTCAGTTAGGAAAATCAAACTCTTGTTATATTGTTTGATTAAAGATAACTATGACTTCTTTTCTTCCAAAAGTTATCAAGGTTAGAATATTGAGTATGACTTGGACATATTTAACAAAACTCCAATCCAGAAGATTAATAAGACATCATCATATGATGAAATGTGATAAATGTGATGAATTACATTAAGTCTTAAATTGAAGTTCTAAATTTGTTTAACTGCTTATGAAGAGGTTATTAACAAAGTAAAGTCAAGAACAGTCAATAAGTATTTGTAATGTCCCAAAAGAGAACATTGTATTGTTACTTTATTTGCTAAGTATTTAAAGATAGTCTTTAAATTACTAAAAACAAGTGGGAGTTTTAATCTTTAAAAGATAAAATTACAAGATATATAATCTTCTAAAATACACTAGTAAATATCATGATGAAGTTTGACATTTGAATGTTAAATCTCAACATGATAATAAAGTTTGACATTTAAATGTTAAATCTCAAGATGATGGAATTATCATTCATAGAATAGTAAAATATCTCAGATATTTAATTAATATGTTGAGGGCTATGATTTACAGGATTATTGTAAACCTGATAATCATTATGACACATTACCAAATATGAAATTGGGTAAAGTACACATGCTTTGAATGATTAAGATGCTGTCCATAAAGATAATCAATTTTAGAAACTTGGTTTATCTTAATAGTTTGACTAGAAAATGAAGATGAGTTTCTTCAAAGATAAGGTAACCTTTGTGGTTTAAATCTTTGTATAGAAATCATATGGACAATATTGTGCACGTATTTAATGTATGTTTTATGACAAGATTATTAATCACACTTAAGCAATTACCTATGATTGAATATTCTTTTCTAAATACATTAAATAAATAAAGATTATGATTGTCATATTTATGAAATTGACAATGGAATATCAAAACTTTTTCTTAAATGATTACTTGAGCGAGGACGATAAGTAATAAAAAGGAGTTTATGAATTCAAATAAATCTTTGAAAGTGTACAAAGTGAAATAATCCATGGATGGATAAATGCATGCATCTAGAAGATTATTCTTATGTTTAATTATTAAATTCATGTTTTGATTAATAATTGAAATAAGATAATTTTTAAGTATTCCTAAAAGCTAGTGGGAGTATTATGTTTAATTTCCTAAATCATATATGTTGTAAAACATATAAAAAGTAGCATTCCATATAAGTTAAAAGTTAAGTCTTAGTTTGGAATGAAACTTTACTTGTAAGATTTAGGAAATAAGACATACAACCTTGGAATGAATGTTTATTGTTGAAACATGAGCAGTAAATGAATCTAGTATAACATGATATATTATTTAGAAAGTCTAAATGGATATGTATGACATGAATAAAATCTAAGTATGACTCAAAGATTTTTCATGAACATCATGTTTTGTTGTATCATGCTTGATTACAAGATGATTTGGCAATATTAATATCTAATTAAAAAGTTACTAGATAACTTGTGTAATATTCTTAAAAGAATATGTTTGATTATAGAATCACATCCTAAATCTGGAACAGCTTCCAAATTCTATAGATGAACAATTTTTCAATTGTTGTAAAAATTGTCATAGCCAACAAACTTGAAAGTTTGAAGGGCATCAAACATTACACAATAGATATTAATGTTTACGGGAAGTTTTATTAGAATATTGTTGTTGCATACAATAATGCTACTGAAATTGAGGTGACACTCAATGCTAGTTATGGTAAGGATTTCATCTTTGGCTATTACTAGTTATGCTTACTAAAAGCATAGTTGCATTATACATTAAGAGAATAAGAATACTTTAAACTTTAAAATGTTTGGAAGTTTAATTATCATAAATTGGTGGTTAAGGATGTCACACATTTTATGAAATATTATATGGCATTATCAAAATAGTTGAGTATGCACATATAAGAACTTCACTAGTTGAATTCTTAAATATAGTATTCTTAAAATTCCGATAGATCAAAGTTGGATGATTTATGCTTTTTCAACAAGTATGAATGTCATTATTTGAGATATAATTCATCAACAAGAGTTATCATGCATTGATCTATTTAGTATTTGGATAAGGGATGTTAAACAATTATTATAATTAAATACATGGTATGTTTAAATTATAATATATTGTATCATATATTTGTATGTTTAATCCATGAATAAATGTTATTCTAAATTGTCCGTTGTCAGTTAATAATATAGGAATATTATTAAATCAAGACAAATCTGAAGGTTGGTATAATATACTTAAAGTATATTGATGCGTAATCATGTCATTTCAGATGATATTCAATGATACCGAATATAGGACTTATCCCAACTACATGATGTTACTTTATGGATTTTGTTATTAAGTAAATCATGAGAAGTTATCCTCAGACTTGAGATGCAAGATAAGTGTCATGAATGTAGTACATTTTTGTGGAACAACTTAACGCTATACGTAACTGGTAGTCATAAGGGTTGTTTTCGAAAGTGTTACAAAGTTTGTGGGTTTTTCTTGTAGTCAAGATAGAATTTGTTCCTTCAAATTTATTTTTGGAGTTTAATACTGCTGGGCCCCTCGTAGGTTTGGTAAGATGTATGTGCGGCCGCACCCAAGATCTCCCCTGAATATGTTCAAAAGATTTGATAATCTTGATCAATCATAAACAACGAGAAACAGAATGGTTAATTAAGGAATGACTTTAATCCATATCCTTATTAACGGTGTATTAGAAACAAAAGGATAATAATAATGAGAAATCATTAAAAGATTTTTCCAGGAGCCTTACTCGAGTTGTACTAGAGGCATCGAAGTGTTGCTAGACGCTAACCGATGTGATTACACTATTAAAATATGTCCAAGTAGGAGTTGTTAGTTTATGGACATTATTTTAGTAGTCGTATGTTAAGATCGAACTCGAGATCACGGGATTGCACACTTTACGTATGAGACTCGATGTTTAAATAATTAATATAAAATGTTATATTTAATTATTTAATTCACAATAAACGACTAAAGAGTGTTAGGTAATTAATGGAATTGACTAACGGTCGGTAAATGTAAACGGGATACGAAGAAAATAAAACAAGACAAGAGAAGGTTCTAGAAATCTTGTTTATGGCCAAAACAATGGAATCCCACATCGGAAACCATTGTAAACTTGATCTCAATCATAAGAGTATAAATACATCCCCATGTATTCATCCTTAGGTACACTTAATTTCAATAGAAGGCCAAACTTCTTCTTTTCCTCTCTTGTTCATAGGTCAACGACCGAAACCCCAAGAAAAGGGATTTGCGAGTAACCTTGAACATTACAAAGTGTTTTGTAAATCTATTGTGATCAAGAACTAGCATTCACATCGAATCGCTAATAGTACGTGTGTACAAGAACGTGATATAATCACACTATTGGTTATATCTTGGATTGAATAACAAAAAGGTAAGGGGTTATTCTTACAATCCACATAAACCCTAATTAGGGTTCATAAGTTGAAGATTGCTTTAATTGATTCTTGTTCGGGCTAGAATCACAAAGGTGCGTTTACTATTTATTATTGATTAATTAATTACATGTTATATGATCTTGTTATAATTGCTTCCGTTATGCTTACTTGATGTGTTTGGTTTATTTTATATGATTGTCATGATATTATAATTACAACAGTATGTTGATATGAGATAATTCTAGAGTAAATTTCAAACTACCGTGAATGTTTATGCCGTTAGCCGCTTGGTTTTTTCTACCTGGAAATGATGGTTTGCAACATTTTTAAATGGAAGGGATATTTTCATAAATTATTGTGATATGAAAAACTACAATGATGCGATCATTGGTTATGGTGGTATTTAGTGGGTTTATTTGCTTAATTGCTTATATGGTTTGTAATCACGTGAGATAGGTAAATATGGAGCTCAAACGATGTGTCATTTACATGTTTGTTTCAGTTAAGAACATTTTGAAATAAAAAGAACAAGGTGACAAGTAAAATCCTAATATGAAAAAATGAAAGAAACAACACAACTACAAAACATGACATAAATCAATATTCTGTGCCTGCACATGTTTAAAATTATATTAAAAAGACAATTATTAAACTTATGTTCACAACAAACAAATATAGTTTAAACCTAAGTTTTATTTAAACTCATAGTTAAATCTCGTGCGTGCACGGGCATTAAAACTAGTTTTTACACTGAGCGAATAATAATTTGCTGGTAAAGCGGTGACAACCTTCTTTAGGTTACTTTACTATGGTGAAATTGTCGAACATGAGTCAACCATCTTTCTACTCTTCCCCGCGTACCAGATTCTGTTTCACTTTTGTTTCCTCTCAACTTTATTCGATCTCCTATGATGAAATAAATAAATAAATAAATAAACAGTAAAATTTTGATGGTAACGCTCTGACCCCCAAGAAAAAAAATAAAATAAAACTTGAACGTTGTTAGTGGATGGGTCAACTTGAAAAATATTTATCTTATGGGGGCGATATACGCTGAAATTTTTGTATTAAAAATGACTAAAACCATTTATAAAAAGGTATAAAATGTACATAGTATCAAAAACATTTTGGGTCACAACCCCTCGGCCAAGTTTAGTCACTAGTCTCTTTATTCTCTTCATGACTCCATGCATGAAAATGAAGCAAAAGTGAAGAAAATAGTCTTGGAGACGTCGACCTATTTTATTTGTACCGATGAAACCGATGTCCCATTACATATAAAACCCCATCACCCCATTATGAAAAAATCATACTCCTCACAAGAAAACCCAA
The DNA here is from genome assembly GCA_030686995.1 of Artemisia argyi. Taxonomy (NCBI): domain Eukaryota; kingdom Viridiplantae; phylum Streptophyta; class Magnoliopsida; order Asterales; family Asteraceae; genus Artemisia; species Artemisia argyi. The sequence continues at coordinate 154,498,311 of CM060685.1, forward strand.
TAAACAAGTCTTCTTTCTCATTTGAAGGATTATTTTCCATATTCAGGGTTTAGCAGGAAAATGATGCCTTCAGCTATCTTGAATGAGATACACGGAAAAGAAGGCATGGTAGTCATCCCACTTGAAGAAAAACCCCCACAAATCAATCACCCGGTCTTATTCATCAGAACCTCACTTTTCTTACAAGACCTCGCCGTGCACGTGGCGTCGCTGCATTGCATGGTTTAGCTGCAATTCCGGGTCGCCTCTTGCCGGACGGGGTTGTTTTGCCCCAACCTACACTTAATTCTATCATCACTTATTTACTTGCTTTCGTAGCAATCAAAGCACAGAGCCATCCTCATTTCCCTTATATGACACACCATAAGTCAGTTTTGGCTGCTGTTATATGTGTAGTTATGTTTGGTTTTGCTTCTGCAGCCGAACATGTCCTCACGCGTGTTGATCAACGTCCTGTTCTCAAGGGTGTAGCTCGTACTGGAAGGATACTCTGTTTGTTCCTTTTTGTCATGATTCTGACATATCTCTCCTGTTTTTAATATTTACTCGTTGTTGTATATATAGTTGTCTGATGATCATTTCTTTAGGCAATTGCATGCCTGATCATCATTTCATATGTACTAGCACTAGCTAGCAATACTCTGTTTCCCATTTGTTTGCGCAAGTAATAATAATAAGCGCTCCATCAAACTATCTAATCGACTGTGTTGTTTGTTTGCCACATCAATCTCATCTTGTTATAGGATTGGCTATATCTGCTACAGTTCAATCTGATATATATATTTTGTTGTTAGGGCTCAATTGCACTCTCATATTCACTGATATTTGATCTTCTGTTTGCTGTTTGTGCCACAGTGTTCAGCTAACTTTGTTGCAGCTTCAACAAGTTGAAACACTATTTTAGTCTTTGGTTTATCGATCAGTTAAGGAAATGTAGTCCTTTACTTCTTGATTGGTTGGTGTATATATAGTGACGTGAAGTCTATAAGCAAAAGAGTCTGAAATTAAAGAATACTTGCTGAAGCTAGGTACCTGCTGATATATGTGTTTTAGAATGTATATTTAGTCATTTATGTATGTTCTCTTGTGGATAACGGACAGTTTGTTGCTAGAGGGCATGTCCTTTGCAAATTCTGGGTCCATCTTGTATGAATCACTATTATTATTACAAACTTGGTTTGAAGGATTTTGTTAGATGAGTTATCGTTTTCCAGTTAGTGTTTTCACTTAAAAGTAAGTACTTAAAAGGTATTTCATATATAGTTTCACGTCAGCGTGTGGATTCTTTATGTGGTTCAATTCTAGCATTGCTCTTTATACATATACAGATATACTATCCATTTTATGATGTGCATTTTTGTCTTCTTTATAATAAGTGGTTGTGGACGACGAAATATCAAAAGTTGGATTATAAGATTGTTATTGTATCTTGTCGAATGCATATTAAAACTGTTGTTGATCTAGCATTTATAAACTTCAAAAATTCATTGAGGAACAATCCTTAGCAACGAGAGATAATAGTTACATGTCTCATTTTCGCCTTTCAAGGCATACACGGCATAATAAATTTCGATCCGTTTATATTGAGCATAATATCAGTTAGTACTCGGATATCTAACATCAATAATATAAATAAGTTAGAAAATAATATAATTAACTATTGATGGTAAAATACTAAAATCTTTAAAATCATAAAAGATAGATTAAAAGGTCTAAAGTTTACAGTGAAAGAATTAATCGATAGGTAAATAAGTTAGTGAAAGTAAACTTAGGTTACATTTAAAGTAATAAAGGTAATTATTACTCACTACATTTGGGGAAAAAAATTAAAAAATTAAAAAAAAAAAAAAAAAAAAAAAAAAAAAAAAAAAAAACATCTTGCTACTTTCTCATGCAAAACTAATTTTTTCACTCAAAATAAGCAAAAAACTAAAAGCATTTTGAATAACAAATATAATTAACGAATGCCTCAGTGGTAAGTCATTTGACGACTTACTCGCAAGAAGCAAGGGTTCAAATATCACTAAATACACATTTGGAGTCAATCATTATTAGGTCGAAAACGGTCATGAAAATATACCTGCTAGACTGCGTAGATTGAGTCAAAAAGCCTGCCTTCGATATCACCAACAAACCTGAAAAGAAAAAACCAGATCCGTTTACTTGTTTATTTGAATAACAAAAATATGCTTAAAAAGATAAAAGAAAAAAGGAAAAACTATGGCCCCCTGTCTTGTTCCCAGTTTCCCCTCTTTTTCAATTCCACCATTCTTGTGGAACTATCAGTTCAATCCAATGCTAGCTAATAAGTGAAGAAATTACTATAATTCATTCTTCTTCGTAACTAGTTCAATCGCAAATATTTTTCCAAAAAGTTATCAATTTTGCTTATTAGTATTTCTACATTTATTTCATACCCTAATTTTTTTGACACCCATGTGGGTTATGATTTACTTTATAAAACTTTGATTTGATTGTGTTCATTCTTCCAGTCCCTATCCCATGTTTTATGTTGTATGAATTACATATATTCTTTGCTGTTTTTATTGATGTTAAGCTTTGTTATTTTTGCTCATCATTTTATATTGCACATATACTTCTTTCTTATTAAGCTTATTTTTAGGCATACCAGCTTATCTCTTTTCGGCTTATATTTCACATGCCCGTTTTTTCGGCTTATTTTAAAATTTATGGGTTTATATAACTTATTATGATAAACATGCTTAAATAAGGCGATAAGTTGCAAAATAAGTTGAAAAAATGGGGCATGTGAAATATAAGCCGAAATGAGATAATCTTATAAGCCTAAAATTAAGCTTAAAAAAACAACCTGTTTTTGTTGTTGTTTGGTGCTTTTCTTTACATGTTTTTGTTGTTAATTTGTGTAAGGTCTTTGGAAAAGATGGGGCTCAAGGGAATGGAGCAATGAATATTGTTGAGATAAAAGATGACACAAACACAGATGTACCAGCATCTAGTGATGACTTTTTACATTTTAAACAAACCAAAATTATAAGGGGTGGTCATCTATTTTTACATTTTTTTGCTTGGTGTTATTTTCTTGTTGTTTGATGCTGTTATTTTCTTAAACAAACGCCCATAGATACGCTTAAACAAACACCCTCATGCATTTTTACTTTTTTTTTTTTTTTTTTTTGCTTGCTGTTATTTTCTTGTTGTTTGATGCTGCTTCTGTTGTTGTTGTGTCATTCGTGTCTCTGTTTTCTTTACATGTTTATGCTGCATTGCTCTATGTGTTGCATTTTAGGTACGGCGAGCTTATAAGGGGTGGTCATCTAGAGAAGAAGCGAAGCTTGTGGAACTTTTAGTGGATATGGTCAATAATGGTGAATTTGTATCCGATAATGGCTTTAAAAATGGATATTTAGTACATCTCAAACAACAATTTAAAGTTCACTTTCCAAAAATCGGGTCTAACTGGTAAACACATTGAATCAAAGATAAAGACCCTGAAGAAAGATTGGAACGCTGTGTATGATATGTTGAATGTTCCAAACACTAGTGAGTTTTGCTTTCTTGACGATACAAATATGTTGGATGCGCCTAAATCTGTTTGGGATGACTACCTTGCGGTGAATATAACTTTTATGTTATTCAAATTAATGTGATATATTTGCCTTTAAAAAAATAAAATAAAATAAAAAAATAAAATAAATAAAAATAATAATAATAATAATAATAATAATAATAATAATAATAATAATAATAATAATAATAATAATGTGATATATTTAACTTATTGTTTTTGTTCATTCTAACTTGGTTATTGTTATTTGGAACAGCATAACCCAAAATCAACTAAATGGAAGACACAAGAATTTCCTCACTATTATGATTTGTGTATTGTATTTGGAAAAGATCGGGCTCAAGGAAACAGAGCAATGAATATTGTCGAGATAAAAGATGACACAAACATAGATGTACCAGATTCTGGTGATGGCTTGGACGGGACTATGGATGAAAATATTGATACACGAAGCAATACAAATGATCATGTTGAAGAACCTTCAAGTGTTCGTAGTGGGAAGAGGAAAAGTCGAGCTGATGAAGAACCTTCAAGTGTTCGTAGTAGGAAGGAGAAAAGTCGAGTGGATCCCATGGTTGATGTATTAAGTGAAGCATAAAACATACTTGGTGATCATCTTTACAAAGCTGCTACTAAGATGAGTCGGGAGGTGGAATTGGAAGAGGCCTTCGAGTTTATCAATATTTTACTAAAACGGAAAAGATAAAGGAGCTTTGATGCATGAAAAGGTATATCCTTTAAGCTACTAAAGTAACATCGGTCATGTTCCGACTAAAGAATTTAACAATACTAAATGATTACATGTGTTCTCTTCGGTATCTAAAGAGGTACTTAAGTAACATCAGTCATGTTCCAAAATGTTTGCTTACAATTTTGAATAGGAGAAGTGTAACCAAAAGATATTCGAGTACATTTTATAAGTTTTAGTTTAAATCTTCTCCAATTAATAAGGTTTTTCATTTTTATATGTGACTTTTGGTTGTAGGAAGTTATGGATAATGCGATGGCAGAGAAAGAGCGTTGTGAACTTTAGTTAATGTTGGTGGCGAGGTATCAAAGACTCGTGAATATTCATGTTTGAACTCAATTGGATGCTCTCTTGGCATATGAACAAATACTGCTATGGGGAAGGTAAACCTATGTCTCCTATTTCTATTCACGATCTGTAAGTTGTTTGTTGGTTGTAACATATGATGACCGTTTCACTCTGACCAGCATTTGACTTTGGTTAACAAAGGTTAACTCAGCTTTTAAATTGACAAGACTCCAAGTCATTGAGGCTATAACTTCACAAATATAGATGATGAAGGGTAAGTTGCATTATAAAGATTTGCTTTGAATGATTGATGTATATAAAATTAGCAAAATGAGCAGGTTAGCTAACGGGTTAAAATGGTTCGTTTTCGGTTAACGGGTGACTTGCTTAACATGTGAAGAAAGGTAAATTGTACGGAATGCAAAAAAGATTCGGCTTCTACACCTCATCCTTTTTGATATATGGAGCATCAATTCATCCAGCTTAGTGCTATATTTATCACATGGTTACGGTTTTTAAAGCTTCCTTGGAAGTTAGGATAAATATTGACATCACGACATGGTCCATTATTCTTTTCACTCATATTTTGTAGTGGTTGAAATATAGTTCGAATTTGGGATTGGGCTTCAAAATCTTTTATGATGTATAGGGTCGTGTAATCAGTGACGAAACTTAAGCGATTTTCTTGGGATGGGCAGAATTATTGTACCCTAAGATGTACTGTAGTAGTTTGTGTATGGAGAACAATAATCTCTTTAGCTAGTTACAGTGATTCTGCCTAAAGCTATAATAAAAGTGAAGAGATATATCATGATCCAAGAGCCCATCTGGCGTGATAAGAAAAGACCCAATAACCCAATTTCCACATGTATTCTAGAACTCTAGAAGTTTTGACGATTAGCGCTTCTGAGTTACTAAGTTGCCATAATATATCAAGGTTGCAAAAATCGTGAATCGGTAGTAAGGCGGTCGATCACCTTGTAGCTTGTAATCGGTCTAGACGGGATTAACGGTGATTAATCGGATTAGCATTTCTAGCAAAATTTAGGTATTTCCGGCAAGTTTTGTGTATTTTCAGTGAGTTTTAGGTATTTTTAGCAAGATTTAAACAATTACTATAAGTGATCAAAATGAGTTTACGGTAAGTTTTGGGTACTTCCGGCAAGATTTGCAGGTTTCCGGCAAGTTTGACCACCATTGACCACCGTTAATCGCCGTTGACCATGGTTGACCTATTTGTTTGACCCAGTTACATAAATCGGCAAGGTTAGTGGCCTTGTAGCGTCTAGGCGGTGATTAATCAGCCTTGTAGACTTTTTTTTGCAACATTGTTATAATATATAAAACGTAGTTTATATCCCAAAAATCACTATAATTTAGCATTACAAGACAAAATCTTATGGGATCAGGGCCTCCTGTGCCCCTACTAAGTTTCGTCTTTGCGTGTAATAATGTTTTTATTCAAGGAAATTGTATGCACAATAATGTTATGCTCTCAACATGTTTTGCCCAGGATGAACCACATGGTTACAATGCTACTCACTAAGTCAATCGCACAAATTGAGAACAAATAAGCCTCGCCGTAACGCGACGGGCGCCTATTTACTCGTTATCAATACAGAAGCATTATAATATATAAAATCACTAGTTATAATACCCGTACACGCACGGGGTTTTTCAGAAAATTTTTATTATATAGTATTATCGTATAAAAACAGAAAATCTTATGTATATTTTAAAAAGTTATAGCATCAACATGTGCGAAAGTAAGAAAAATAGTTAGCAGAAATTGTAAATATAACCATGGCATCGACCTTGTATTGGATTCTTAAGCGTGTCTCGTTATAATGTTATTGGGTCAAAGGTTCTTTGATCACATGAATTTACACATAAATCAAATTTATTTTATAATTTTTGCTTATTATATGGACATATAATTTAACCGTGAAAATTGTGATATAAGTACAACTAATAGTATGCATGAGTTTTTCATTATGTATTAATATCAATTAATATTTTGTAAAATTTTATTGGATGAAAGATTTAACTTTATTTGGCTGACATAGATGTTAATGTTGAGGTTGATGTTGTTGTTTAAATTTAACTATTGATATCATGTTGTACAAAATGTGCGAGTTTAGTAGCACATAATGAGCGTTGATGAAGTTAAAATATCTCCGTAAAGCTTTTTAAAAATATTTTTCCGGATATCCGTATATTAACTTTAAATAATAATTACATGAGTCGTTATAAGTACAATCGCGTATATTTATTTTAATATCACAGTAACTCGTACTTACCATTTGATATTTTTATTACCGTTAATAATAATTTAACTGTATTTAATATTTAAACCCGTGTACGTATAGATTAAACTTTTAAATAGGATAACATAAGTTCTTATTTACATTTAATGTACATAGTAAAAAGATATTTTAATAGATAAAAGTTTAAAACTAATATTTATTTTAAAAGTATTTAACGTATATTAAAACAAATTCATACATTTATAAAATTTTGTAAGTTTAATAGATGAAAGTTTCAAACCAATACTAATACTCATGTAATTGTAAACAAAATTCATATTATAAAGTGTAATGGTTATAAAGTGTAAGGGTTTATTTGTTTATTATTTAAATTTATAATTTTACACTTAACTCTATATAATATATTTAAAATTCAACCACTAATGTTTTGTTAATTACCTCTTTTTTTTTTTAAGTTTTTATTTTCATAAATTTGACACATATATTTTTATGTGTTTTTTTTCCACAATCAAATTCTCCACCCAATTTTTTTAAAGGTTGACAAAAATCAATTCAATTTTGACTTTTTATTGGCCAATCATATTGCTCGATTTCGCCTATGTGTCAAAATCAAGCTGCACTACGATTATTTTGTCAAAAAAACTCTGAAATGATGTAATTCCTTTATCATATAAAAGATTCTATGTACAAATGGGCCAAGCCTTATAAATACAAACCAAGCCAATGAGCATAAACAAACACGTCTAACAAAAGTGTGTTTGCGAATAAAAAATAAATGCGTTTAGCCTCCAATCATAATTTTGGTGGTAAAGCGGTGACAATCTCTATGTTGCATAATTGTTTGAACGCGAATCAACTTACTTTACTATGGTTTGAAATTGTTGGTAAGCCATCTTTCTACTCTTCCCCGCGGTTCTCCCAGATTCTGCTGTCCAAAAGGAAAAATTATGCTTATCTGCATGACTATTCTCTATAGCAAATGAAAAAAAACTACTTTAATTTATGCGCTAGTCCAGATTCTGCTCTTCAAAAAGAAATAAAAAGATTATGCTGCATGTCGCAAAGATTAAAAAAAAAAAAACAAAAAACAAAAAAATAAGTGAAGAATAAGCTAGAGTGAGTCTTATATAAAAACCCCCAGATCCCCATTATGAAAAAATCATACTCCTCACAAGAAACCCAACAAACTAGTCTTCTTTCCATATTCAGGGTTTAGGAGGAAAATGATGCCTTCAGCTATCTTGAATGAGATACACGAAAAAGAAGGCATGGTCGTCATCCCACTAGTTGAAGAGCAACCCCCACAAATCAATCACCCGGTCTTATTCATCAGAGCCTCACTTTTCTTACAAGACCTCTGCGCACGTGGCGTTGCAGCATTGCACGGTTTAGCTGCATTTCTGGGTCGCCTCTTGCCGGAGGATGGTGTTGTTTTGCCCCAACCTACACTTAATTCTATCATTACTTATTTACTTGCTTTCATAGCAATCAAAGCACAGAACCATCCTCATTTCCCTTATATAACACACCATAAGTCAGTTTTGGCTGCTGTTATCTGTGTAATTATGTTTGGTTTTGCTTCTGTTGCCGAACGTATCGCCGCGCGTGTTGATCAACCTCCTGTTCTCAAGGGTTTAGCTCGTACTGGAAGGATACTCTGTTTGTTCCTTTTTGTCATCATTCTCACATATCTCTCCTGTTTTTGATCATATTTACTCGTTGTTGTATACGTTGTCTGAACATCATTTCATAGGTACTAGCCCTAGCTAGGAATACATTGTTTCTCATTTGTTTTGCCGTTACTAGTGATAATTAGAGCTGGCAAAAATGCATGCTAAAAGAGAATGAAGTTAAAGTATATAAAGTGATGTGAAGTATATAAGCAATAGAGACTGAAGTTAGGTTCCTACGTACTGATATATGTGTTTTAGAATGTATGTTTAATCATTTATGTATGTTCTCTTTTGGATAACGGACAGTTTGTTGCTAGAGGGCATGTCCTTTGCAAATTCTGGGTCCATCTTGTATGTAACACTATTATTATTACAAAATAGACTAAATAAATGAGTAAGATGAACACTCAAATGAGTATAAAACTAAAGTTTTTATATATATTTTTGTTATGGATCGAGCGATTTGTGTGGTTTTTGGGGCTTAAAAATTATATCGTACCCATGTATAACAAGATATGCTTAACTTTGAGCAATTTATCTCGTACCCATTTATAACAAGAATATGCTTAAAAATCTGATATGTTCACTCGTTTGCTTGAATAACAAGAAGAGTAAATTGCATAAATCATCCCTAAACTTTGTCCAAATTGCAAGTTTCATCCTAACCATTTCAAAAAAGGAAACATTTGGTTAAGTTTTGGTCCCTAGTATTAACCCGCGTTAAGTGAATTCCGTTGGCAGTTACAAGTTAGCCCTTTTAGCTAACAACTATGCATCGTCCATCCTTTAAACTAATGATAAACTAACGACCGTTATAATTTGAAATTTTCGTGTTTTAATTTTTTATATACGTTTTTATATGAGCATATACATTTATATTATATACTTTTTATATACGTTATTACAAAAACGTTCTTATATACGTTTTATACATATTCTTATATATTTTTTATACGTTTTAATATAAGTTTTTGTATACGTTATTATATACTTTTTATATACGTTATTACAAAAACTTTCTTATATACGTTTTTATATACTTTTTAATTTTATACGTTTTTATAAAAGTTTTTGTATACGTTATTATATACTTTTTATATATGTTATAACAAAAATGTTCTTATATACGTTTTTGTATAAATTTTTGTATAAGTTTTTGTATATTTTTTATATACTTTTCATATAGTTTTTATATACGTTATTACAAAAACTTATAAAAACATATACAATGTAAGAACATGTATAAAAACATATAAAAATATATATAAAAGTATATAAAAACGTATAAAAAGTATATAATGACGTATATAATAACGTATAAAAAATATATAAGAACGTGTAAAAAACTTATATATTTATATAAAAATGTATATAAAAAATTAAAAAACTTTAAATAGACAGAAAATTTTAAATTATATGCGGCCGTTAGTTTAAAGGATGGACGCTGCAACAGTCGTTGGCCAAAAGGGCTAACGTGTAACTGCTAACGGAATCCACTTAACGCTAAAATAAGGGACCAAAACTTTCGCAAAGGTTACCCACAGGGACAGTATCTGCACTTTCGAAATGGTTGGCTTATGACCCCGTGTCCTGTTCCCGGTTTCCCCTCTTTTCATTTCCTCCATTCTAGCTAATAAGTGAAGAAATTACTCTAATTCGTTCTTCTTCGTAACTAGTTCAATCGAAAATATTCACCAAAAAGGTATCAATTTTGCTTATTATTATTTCTACATTTATTTTCATGCCCTAATTTTTATTACACCCATGTGTTCATGCTTCCAATCCCTATCCCATGTTCTATGTTGTATGAATTGCATATATTATTTGCTGTTTTTATTGATGTTATTTTTGCTGATCATTTTAAATTGCACATATACTTCTTTCTTATTAAACTTATTTTTGGGCTTACCAGCTTATCTCTTTTCGGCTTATATTTCACATACCCCATTTTTCCGGCTTATTTTAAAATTTATGGGTTTATATAAACTTATTATGATATAACAAGCTTAGATAAGTCGATAAGCTGCAAAATAAGCCGAATAAATGGGCATGTGAAATATAAGCCGAAATGAGATAATCTTATAAGCCCAAAAATAAGTTTGAACAAACAACCCCTTTTTGTTGTTGTTTGGTGCTTTTCTTTACTTGTTTATGTTGCTTGCTCTATGTGTTGCATTTTAGGTATGGCGAGCAAAAGTAGAAATTATAAGGGGTGGTCATCTAGAGAAGAAGCGAAGCTTGTGGAACTTTTAGTGGATATGGTCAACAATGGTGAATTTGTATCCGATAATGGCTTTAAAAATGGATTTTTAGTACATCTCGAGCAACAATTAAAAGTGCACTTTCCAAAATCGGGTCTAACTGGCAAACCCCACATTGAATCAAAGATAAGGCTCCTGAAGAAAGATTGGAACGCTGTGTATGATATGTTGAATGGTCCAAATGCTAGCGGGTTTAGTTTTCTTGGCGGTACAAATATTTTGGATGCGCCTGAATCTGTTTGGGATGACTACCTCTCGGTGAATTTAACTTTTATGTTTTTTAAATAATGGAGATACATTTAACTTTTATTTTTGTTTTTTTAACTTAGTTATTTTTATTTGGAACAGCATAACCCAAAATCAACTAAGTGGAAGACAAAAGAATTTCCTCACTATAATGATTTGTGTAAGGTATTTGGAAAAGATCGGGCTCAAGGGAATGGAGGAATGAATATTGTCGAGATAAAAGATGACACAAACGCAGATGTACAAGTATCTGGTGATGACTTGGATGGGACTATGGAAGAAAATATTGATACACAGAGCTATACAAATGATCATGTTGAAGAACCTTCAAGTGTTCGCAGTGGGAAGAGAAAAAGTCAAGCTGATGAAGAACCTTCAAGTTTTCTTAGTAGGAAGAAGAATAGTGGAGTGGATCCTATGGTTGACGTATTAAGTGAAGCATGTAATATACTTGGTGATCATCTATATGGGCTTATGAGCTTTTCTGTTTTCGACTTATATTCATAAGTTCAATTTTTTTTTTTTTTTTTTTTTTTTTTTTGTCTTGTTTTGAAACTTGTGGGCTTATATAAGTTTGTTATGACATAATAAACTTGTATAAACTATAAAGCATGAGTCCGAAAATAAGCAAGAAAAAATGGCCTTATAAAAGATAAGCTGAAAACAGATAAGCTCATAAACCGATAAATATGTTTAAACAAACACCCTCGTGCATTTTTACTTTTTTTGGCTGCCGCTTATGCTGTTTGTGTCGTTTGTGTCTCTGTTTTCTTTACATGTTTATGCTGCATTGCTCTATGTGTTGCATTTTAGGTACGGCAAGCAAAATTAGAAATTATAAGGGGTGGTCATCTAGAGAAGAAGCGAAGCTTGTGGAACTTTTAGTGGATATGGTCAATAATGCTGAATTTATATCCGATAATGGCTTTAAACATGGATATCAACTACATCTCGAACAACAATTAAAAGTTCACTTTCCAAAATCGGGTCTAACTGGTAAACACATTGAATCAAAGGTAAAGACCCTGAAGAAAGATTGGAACACTGTGTATGATATGTTGAATGGTCCAAACACTAGCGGGTTTTGTTTTCTTGGCGATACAAATATGTTGGATGCACCTGAATCTGTTTGGAATGACTACCTTGAGGTGAATATAACTTTCATGTTATTTAAATTAATGTGATATATTTAACTTATTTTTTCATTTATTCTAAGTTAGTTATTGTAATTTGGAACAGCATAACCCAAAATCAACTAAATGGAAGACAAAAGAATTTCCTCACTATTATGATTTGTGTATGGTATTTGGAAAAGATCGGGCTCAAGGAAACGGAGCAATGAATATCGTCGAGATAAAAGATGACACAAATATAGATGTACCTGATTCTGGTGATGGCTTGGATGGGACTATGGATGAAAATATTGATACACGAAGCAATACAAATGATCATGTTGAAGAACCTTCAAGTGTTCGTAGTGGGAAGAGGAAAAGTCAAGCTGATGAAGAACCTTCAAGTGTTCGTAATAGGAAGGAGAAAAGTCAAATGGATCCTATGGTTGATGTATTAAGCGAAGCATGTAACATACTTGGTGATCATCTTTACAAAGCTGCTACTAAGATGAGTCGGGAAGTGGAATTGGAAGAGGCCTTCGAAAAGAAAGTTGACATGGTAATTTCTGAGCTTTCTAAAATGAAATCGCTTTCTCGAATGGAAAGGTTTAAGGCAATTGACATAATAACGAGTAACCCGCGACACGTGAAAATTTTCTGGGGTTTGATTGACGAAGAAAGAGAGGCTTGGGTGAGATATAAGTTGCAAGAATGATATTTGTAGAAGAAAAACTAGTTAAGACAATGTATAGTTGTATTTTTCAACTATTATATATCGTTATAAATCGATGGTTGCGAATGAATCATATTATGACAGAATAAACCAACTACAAATGGAAAATACACCAAGATGCCTTTGGCTATGTCAAGTATCAAGTGTTAACATGTTCCACCAAATATGGAACTAACATGAATTCAGCAAGTTATAAGTTCCTTCTAATTTTAGTACACAAAGTCACAAACTATGTTTTTCCAAGACTATAAACTCCGTTACTACATTAGTATTAAGTACATCATTAAAACTCATGCAGATGTTGTGACGCAAGAGATAGAGCATGAGTTTCTTTACAAAAGACCTTCACAAGTTGCAGGCTTTAAACTTGAACGCATGGTTCGTGGGTCAATGCTTTGTCGTTGCCTCAGCAGCTTCTGCTTCTCTGCCAGCTTATGGCATGGCGCGAAAAACTCATGATGAAGAGCGTCTTCTGCACTTAACCTTGATCGTGGGTTCACCATCAAACACTTATCCACAAGATCGATAAGTGAGCTTGGGATAACCTCTATAAAATCCGGGCGTCTTGTGATTTGTTTACACCATTCTCCTAGTTTAGTGGATCCCAATGATTGTACTTGATAGAGTTCCTGTAAGATAAACATGTTGCTTTAGTTTTACGTATAACAGGTCTGATACAGACCTAAACAGGTCGGGTCAGGTTGATAACCCGGTCATGGACAAACATTTGAAGTCAGTTGTAAACAATTATTGTGGCAGCTGCTATTGCACAATTTAGGAGGTTTTATTAGCATTACAGATAACTATAGGTTACTTCTGGCCTGTTTGACCTGCTTCTGCTTTAGCTAAAGGGGTGTTTGGAATTGCTTGTAAAGCAAAATTTGATAAGCAGGTAGGGAGCTACTTATTCAAAATGCCCATTCAAGTAAAACCTAAAATTACTTTTTACTAACATGTTAAACCTAAAAGTCTAAAACCTTTCATTAATGAGTTTGATTGATTTTTCTATTATTTTTAGAGTATTATTAGACTTTTTACAAATAAGCAAATCCAAATTTCTAGAAGCGCTTATTTTTTGAAGCTTATATGTACTCAATTATAAGCATAATCAGAAAAAATAGCAATCCCAAACACCCCCTTGATTTGACCAGTGCAGATAAACGACACATTCATAAGAAATTTGAACTTTCTGATTTAGTATTCTAGGTTTTAAAGGAAAAACACATATATGATATTATACCGGTGGAAATGATGCTTCACGGTCATGCAACTTTGCCACTTCCCATAGATCTTCACTGCCCCTTAACTTTGCGATCTCCTTTATATTTCTGTTGGTGAAAATTCAAAATGACACAAATTGATCAGTTTAAATGATATAAAAATTTGTCAGTAGGAAATAAGGATACTCACTGATCAGGGTCACCAACAAAGGGTGATCTTCCAATGATGAAGTAGAGTAGAGTGACCCCAGCAGACCATACGTCAACCTTGGGGCCTTGGTATATAGACTTCAACAATACCTGAAACATATAAGAACACGTATAATCAGAATACAAAAAAAGATCGCCAGAAAGATGCATGATGGTTTACTGACAGTTTATTTCTTTTCACAAGCATATCTTGCTGGAGAATGGTAGCCTTAATGATGAACATTTTAACACTTAAAAAGGCTATTGATAAACTAAAATGCCACCTGACTGCCATGGATAAAAATTTAGAGGTGGCAAAATGAGCGGGTCAAGTTGGTTGGATAACAGGTGATTTTGATATGGTTCTAGAATCTATAGACAGATCAACCGGCTTGTGTTGTCCCAAAAAACTTTTTGTCACAAAATTTGAACTTCTTACTATAAAAGTGTATCAAATATATGTTGTTTCAATTTTTATCTAAAATTTTGAATAAATTGATTTTTTTTTTAGAAAGGCAACATTTTATTAATGAACCAAAAAAACAAAATTACAAAGAAAAGGCACCCAACTCTTTAACAAGAGAATAAAAAGCATGGGCCCAAGAAAAATAACAAGAAGAAATTGAACCTAGACAAAACTAAACAACAAAAACACACAGGATCACAAGCGACCACAACTAACTCTTTAACAGGAAATTGACATAGGATTCCAACATGACGATTCAAGGAGTAGTCAAAGACTTAGCATAAGAGAGAACTGGACACACTCACTTTCCATGCCATTTAAAATTAAAAACTAACAACCTTAAAAACCACAACTAACTGTCACATAATAAAACACAGAGCACTGCCAATTGCATTTCATTATCAGACCTTGAAAAAGTCACTTGCAAACAAAAGACTTGACAAATGTCTGAACTAGCAATATACTGTCATACAGCAGACATCATCTAAACCAGTACACGATCCCAGAGTTGAATAAATTGATTTAGTAGATATTATTCATCAAGAATACACTTTGGGTGACTTTCAACCCATTTTGTCCATTTCATTTGTTTCCTTTTATAGCTTTTTTGCAATTACCAGTATGACCCGATAGATATAAAACATAGCCCAAATCAACCCATTCATAAGCAATTGAGTCGAATTACCACAGAAAATAGCCTAGACCCGCAAACAGTGCAAAAATGATCAAGATAACGTATATTACCAGTCAAGGGGTGGACTTTTTTATTCATAGATATTTCATTAGTTCTGGAAAGAAATCATTCATAATGTATTAATGTTCACCTATCTTATGGTTGCAGTTTAGAAAATGTATTGGTATCATACAGCTTATCTTCCAACAAAAGAGACAGAATAACTAATTAAATCATTGCATAACACTTACCTCTGGAGCTCTAAAACCTTTTGTACCAACACATGATCCTTCTTTCTTTTGTTTACCTTCCCCTTGAAAACAAAAAACCACCGTCAGTCCAGCAATCATAAAGTAAAAAAATAGTTACTACATGAAGTCAGTTTAACTCAACACAAAACCACATGTAGACAAATACCTTTGTACTTGAGTAAACCAACACCAGTCCTTGCAACAGAAACTCCAGTTCCATGCAGAGGCATTGGAGTGAGATACATAAACTTGTTATCTATATTTGTTGGAGGAGCAGCAACCCTCTTTCTCTTTATAGATGGAGTACTTACTATTTCATGATCACGGCTCTGTATTGCTTTGTGCGCCAGATTGAGCAGTTCTTTTCTGCCTGTGCTGGGAATTGGCTGTCTAAAGCGTTCTGCTTGAGTAACTCTGTTGCTTGTCGCATCCTTTGTAGAGGTGATTCCAGAACCATCAGCACCTTGGCTTTTAATCACATTCTGCATATTTAAGTCTTTCACTTGGTCTGTTTTCCTTTTCAAGTTCTTTGGGGACAAAAGTGATTTAGAGTGTGTTCCTGCTATTAAAGCTTTAGAACTTGTATATTTTCGACCCTTTGAAGGAGGTAGGGATTCTGGATTAGTTGGAGGGACAAACCCAAAACTTGCATCATGGTACTTGGATTTTTCTGTGTATTAATGCATCAAAACAAATAATCAACTTTCTATATACCGATGTAGAAAAGAAAACTGATTATTTACACCCCTGCTTACAACCATATTTGTGTATAAGATAATTCAAATGACACTAGATGGAGCTTACCAGTAGATCCAGGCTTCTGATGCAGATCCTGTATAAGATATATACAAATTATAAATAGATATTTATCAAGATATATCATATATGATTAAGGCTATGGTGGAGTCTAATGATACTTACAGTTGCAAGGTTGAAATCTATGAGATAGCCCTTACTGGTCTCACAGGAAAATAGGAAATTTCCAGGCTTAACATCCCTGTGAACTACTCCCTGAAACATGACATTCAAAATATTAGTATTTGGGCAGGGCACCCATGTAGGTTAAAGAGTTTTTTGCATTGAATTTTTACCTGTTTGTGAAGACTAGCAAGTGCTCTGAACAAACAGTAGCCATACCACCGTAGTTGATCAACATCTATTTCTCTCTTCAAAACCTAATATAAAAGCAACAGTGAAGCAGATTAATAACAGTGACAGACTGACAGCTAACTACCAAGTAATAAATAAATAAACTAGAGGATCACCTCAGGCCTGTCATGTGCAACATGCTCAAGAACAAGGCAATGGGAATTGCCACTTTTGAACGAACCTTCATATCTTATCACAAAGTTCTTACCCCTGGGGTATGAAATCATTTTGTATTAGCATAGTAACTTAGAAGTTAGAAGATTGTTTTAAGTAATATCTTTACATCCTTACCCAAATCGCTCCAGCATTTTTAATTCATTATAAATACTCTGTCTGTTAGCATTTTCATGAGGATCTGCAAAACCATAATGCACCAATCCCAACAAATTATCAGATGCTATCATAAGTAAACAGTATATGCAATTATGATGCTAGCAGATTAAGCAGATAAATACAGTATAATTCACTACAAATTCTAAAAATATAATCGCCGCAAGTATATCACCGATGAATGCTACAAAAGTACCCATCATACAGAAGGCCCAGTTTGGTTATATTATGTATAGGTTTGTGATGATTGATGAAATGGGGCCAAAAATTTGTAGTGATTAACTTATGCAGTTGCATCATCAATAATCATTTTTTTAAGTTAACATTGCTGAACCAAAAAGCCATAGCATGACCAAAATATTAAGCTCCTTACATTTGACAGCAAACGTTATTCCATCTTCTTTCCTCCGTGCCTTATACACTGTGCCATAACCACCTGTGTATTCCGTAAGTGAAAAACATTAAATAATGTAAACTGTCATAATAAAAATATTTTTAATTGTAGTTCTATATTCAGAGTTCATCTTTGCTTTTGTTACCTGAACCTTCTTCTTCCTCTACAATATACGATTCAAACACTGGCAATTCTTTTGGCTCTGAATGACCCTGTAAATGAAGCATTAAAAAATTATCATGGTGTCATGATAGGTAATAATAAGCTTATACTTTACATTTGAATAAGGCTAAGATCGTGATAAGACAATATCTGACACTCATTTATAACTGGAACTCACTTTCACAGAAAAAATGGGAGCCTTTTCTTTATTTTCTTTTCCGATATCCCGTTGTCCAGTGGTTTGCACCTTCTGGTCACAGGTTGACTTTATCCTCTGCTTCACAGATACTGGCCTCTTGTCTTTTCTACAAGGCTTCTGCTCAATATGGTTAACAACATCATCTCCCTTATTTACTGTTACTGAGATTGTTTGCTCTGTAGATGTTGCATCCTTTGGAGTAGCTACCAGTTTTGCTGTGAATTCTGGGACATGCTTCTGATCAGGAGAGATAAGTTCGTTTGTAGGATTCTTCAAATTCAGCTCAGCATTTGTGCAAGCTTGTTTGTGTTTGACAATGTTCTTACTTTTACAGTCATTTTTTAAAGCCATATCCATATTGATCAACGGAGTTTCAGGATCTCGTGAACAAACTAACTGCTCGTCTCTTCCACATATTGCTTTCTCTTCCTCTTGTAAATCGTCCATTTGAGCTTCATTCGCGCATATTTCTTCAGCGACTGTTGGTGAAACTATATTCTGTTCACCAACTTCTTTGCAAGGTGTCATGTCATTGCAGATCAAAGTGTTTGTGTTTCCAGTATTAAGCTCAGGTATCATGCCCCCATGACCAGTGTCATGCGACAGAATTTTCTCATTGGCTTTAGGGCTTGCTAAACCTAAAACACACTTATCTCTTCCCGCCACAAGTCTCTGTCTTTCAAGTTTGTTGTTACTGGCCCTAGAAGAGCCATCGTTAATCCAAGCCTTTACCACTGAGTTCACCTTACTGTTATCATCGGCACGGCAAGATCTTGTATTATGTTTTTTGATTAACATACAACTATCACCCTCCATCTCTTCTATTCGCACATTTGAATTTGCAGTAAGATAAGATGATGATTCCAACTGAAAACAATCCTTAACCCCTCTTGATATTGTGGCACTAGAACCAGGGAGACAAATGTGACTATCATTTCTGAGAACATTACTATTGTTTTCAATCTCTTTCATGCTCGAAATCGTACACATCTCCCCTTCACCTTCAAGTTTACCTATGTTTGATCCATAAGTTAACAGTCCAACATCAAACTGAAATTGTGAGGGAAGTTTAACAGTCATTTCATCTGATTTATCGTCGCTAGATGAATTTCCAGCATTCATGAACACGCTCCTTAGCATATCATCATCGTCAACATGAATGTAGACCTGATATTAATACAAATAAGCTAAAATCATTCTACTGACTACGTCAACTAGTTTAGATTAAAGATATAAAGGAGAGTCTGAGTGAGACCAGACCTAAAAAAAATTGTGCGGGCGTGACTAGAGCATGAACTAGGTTCCAAAACAAATATCTTAACAGATACACCAGCTGACAGAATTCCTAAGTTCCACATCACAGTCCTTACCATATCATCATCAACATGATTATACATATGTTATCAATACAAGAAACGAAAGCGTTCAATATTGACTAAGTCAACTACTTCCAATAGAAAACCAGTTAGAGTCAGGTACAATCAGTGACATAACAAGTTGGCACCCTGACCTAGAATGTGCTCGGAAGTGTCAAACTTACTGGAGCATGAACTAGGATCTAAAAACAAATATATTAACAAATTCGCGCAACTAATTTTATTTAAAACTTCAGATATGAAGGAATCGTAACTGTCATTTCATCTGATACACTAACTACCAGATTTCCTGAGTTCAACATCATGTCCTTACCATATCATCATCAACATGAACATAAACCTATTATCAATACATAAAACTAAAATCGTTTTATATTGACTAAGTCAGCTACTTTCAATAGAAAAGCAGTTAGAGTCAGGTACAATCAGTGACGTAACAAGTTGGCAACCTGGCCTATAATTTGCTCGGAAGTATAAAAATTACTAAAACATGCCCTAGAATCTATAAAATATATCTAACGAGTTCACTATTCAATACTAACTAACTTAACTACTGCACAATCCATAAAACGGCAACCTCTCAGATAATCGATTAAATTGATCAAAAAAAGAGTTAGACCTAAATAAGTGCACCGTAAAAACTACTGGAGCATACACTATAATCTAAAGCAGAAATCTTAAGAGCTACACATATGCTATCACTCAAATACTAACTGATAAGCTATAGTATGCCAAATATGTGCCACGTCAGCCTCGCTTACATATCATGTTATACCAATAACAACTCATCACGATAAATAGATGCATATATTCGCAGTAGATCTAGCATATAAGTAGTTCTAAACTAAACCATACGAATTCGAATACTAAGAAATAGCATGCCACACATGTGCCACATCAGCATCGCTCAAATCATTTTTTATTGCTAACGTGTTACACAAAATATTACCAACTCTATTCTAAAACATATCATGATAAATAGACACATAAATTCACAGTAAATCTCGCATATATTATAGCATCGTTTCCAAATCAGTTCTAAACTACAGTGCCACATCAGCATCTCTCAAATCGTATAAATAACGAGCAAACGCATTTATAATTTATAATTTATAAAATATACATAACGTAAAGTACCTTTGAGTAATTCGGAATCACGAACCGCATCGTCAGATCCATCGGACCTACACTATCTGTTAATCACAATTCACATTTCAAAACACATTAAATACATCAACAAACAGCAAAATTCCACATTAATCTCAAATAAATCACAATTAACTCACCGAAAACATTACGCGACAATCGCCTTCGTTTCCGATACAACATCATTTCCTCATCACATCTTCTCTTACACCTCAATTCACTCATCTCACTATTCACCAAAACCTTCACATTCCGCCTCGAATTATTCAAAAACCTCTTCAAAGCAACAAACACGTCACTCGAAACCGTAACTAATCCATCTCTCGTCATCTCAATCGGCGAATTCGCTACGGAGCACATAAACTCGATAAACTGCGGCGACGCATCGCGCGAAAAGGCGGAGAGGTCGAGAGGCGTGACTGGATGGCCGATTGATAAGAGGAGAGCGAATAAGTGGAAGGATTTGATGTGTAGATCTGTTTGTTTGGTGGATGAGTTTGTGAGGATTAACTCATCCATTGGATGGATTGATTTGGGACTGTGTGTGTTTGTGTGTGTGTGTGTGTGAAAATTTGGGGGAAGTGTGAAATGGAATGAAATGTGTGGCGGGAAAATGTGGGTGGGGTTAGGGTTTTGATATTTTTGGTTTCCCGCTTATTGGTTTTGGATCTCATTTTGGAGTTTATATATTGGTGATTGGTTCCTTTCGACTTTTTTAGTCCGTAATTCCATTTCGGATCGGATAATAGTCATAATACATTTAAATTTTAAATATTTGTGCATACAGATTTTAATTTTATATTATCTCATTCTATTTTGATATAATAAAGTCTGTGTTTGTTAAATAAGATTTTTCTATAACAGCGTGAAAAGAAATTATATAGTTATAAACTTATAATATCCGTGTACGCGCAGCTTTTACATAATTTTTTTCATTATGTATTAATATCAATTAATATTTTATAAAATTTTTTGTTTGATGAATGATTTGACTAAGTTTAATTGACTTGATGTTAAGGTTGATATTGTTAAATTTGAATATTGATATCATGTTTTACATATTATATGAGTTTAATAGCACGGAATAACCTTTAGAAACTTTAAAGAATAATTACATGCATGAATACTATATGTATATCGTGTACATGTTTCCATCTCACGTAACATGTAACATCGTGCATTTATTTTAATATTTATATATTTACTAAAGCTTATAAAAATAAAGAGGAATAACATTTAACCGGGATGATAAACCTCACCGATCCAACATAAACTTTTATGTTTATTTGAGTATGAGTACACACGCTTATCTTAGTCGAAATTTGAATGCGCAACAATTGCTTTTGAAGCATTATTCGTCAAACTAATCAAGATGAATTCACATCGAGCATTGCTAAATCCTCCTACTAATCCTCCTACACACAAAACAATATTTTATATTTTCTTTCCACTAATTCTCTCTCTGCATCTAAACCGTCAATTCTGACACTTGTCAGGATCCTGTGAGTAGAAGGATTTGTAGCCACATCAAGTAGGAGGATTTATCATTTCCCATTCACATCTCATAATCAAACTAAGCACACATCACTCGCATTACTGTATCCTCACTCAATAAACTTGTGTGATATCTTCACATCCACTATATCATCACCTCCACTATTAAAAATCGTTATTTACTCCACAGCAAAAAATAAATTCAAAAAATAAAAACATCTACAAAAACTTGCGAGAAATGCAAATTACTCATCACCACCAAAATTGTCCTGTAAATTTTGCTAGGCGAATGTAACCAAGAAAATAACACTTAAAAAGTTAGGCTTCACTGTAGTTAATATATTGGATATGATTTTTGGCCCTAAAGGATGTTAGGCGCTTCACTATGGTAGGATCTCAAATGTTTTTTTTTTTTTTTTTTTTTTTTTTAAAAAAAAAAAAAAAAACTACGGCCCAATTACATTTTTGTCTTTTACTATTTTTAGAATTATTGATACAATCACTTCAAGCCTGGCGGAACTAGGATGAGAATGTCGGCGAACAATTTTTTCAAAGAGATTGCTATATACTCAATAGTTGGTCTTGAGCTAGAGTCTTTACGTGCAAATTAGCTTATCAGCACTTAGTAAATTTGCACGACTCCAGGTTCCGAACTTCACTGGTTCTTTATGTCACTGAATCACTAAGTGTTGGTAAAGTTATGTTGATCACCATAACTTCACGATCAGTTATTTTGGTAGTTGGTGAGGTGGTCATTAATAATGAGAGATAAGGTCATCAGGGATAAAGAGACATTTTTCAGATCTCAGTGTCCCTGATGGTACTCAAGTACCTTAATAACTAGACTGCAACAGTGACTAAAGCGCATCTTCAGTTGGTTTTATTACCAACTCTCGAAGAATGCCATTGAGGTTCTCCCCTGAGGCAGGGGGAAGACATGCTCACTGATCACCAGTGTGTTAGAATTATCACTGATATTTGTGAGTGAGTGTCTGGTGCTATTTTTATGTTCAAATCTTTGTCCGAGACAATTAGATCAGTTGTTGGACCTAACACTAGGTGATCTGTACATCTCTGCATATCTAACTTGTTTCCTAACTGGTTTTTCAACTCTTATTTTAGCCACATAAGGAACAACAATTTTCTTTTCTACTTTAACTTCTGATACATTTTCCTCAACCAATGAGGTATCACTAGCACTCTCAAAAGATTCCTTAACCTCTTCATGCTTATCTATACTAGAACTCTCACTTGCCTTATGTCCATATTCAAACTTAGGCTTTTGAAATTCCTCTATACCAGTATGTGCCAAATCAATACCTGGGGGAGAATGTGCCCTTTTATAAGGAGGTGCAACAAACTTGTATCCTAGACCAGACTTAGCTTTGTTAACAATCTAACACTCTATAATCTTGTTAACCCCTTTAGATGCATATTCAAGAGTGTCTACACTTAGTTGTCTGTTTTCCTTTTGTTGCTTAATCTTGTCTAGTTCATTTTTGTGGAAAACTAGAAGGGGGGTTGAATAGTTTTCCCCTCTTTTTGATTTTATAAAAACTTGGTTTCAAAATGTTGTTTCAAATTTATTCAATTGTTTGTTTGAAAAACCTTCAATTAGAGTTTGGTATGAAAACAACATATAATCAATATGATCAATTATATACGTGAGCTTTGGGATTAGTTTTCTAAACTTAGTTTTATGAATGAAGCTTTGGTCGATCTTTATGTGAATACGTTTTCCTTTTAAAATCTTAAAACGTTTTGTATCAAATTATCTATCAAGTTAAACTTAATATGAGAAGTGTGAATAATAATCTATTTGACCATATCATATAATTATACACACAATCACAATATTAACATCTATGTACAACACAATCAATCATCACAACTATATAAGCAACAACTAAGACATATAGGCAAGCATAGATGTAAAGCGATAAATGCAAGAATAAATGAAAAGAGATAAGAGAAAGGAAATGCAAACCGGACACGAAGATTTATAGTGGTTCGGCTACAAGGACACCTTCCTTGCCCTACTCCACTCCCCGAGTCACCTACTCGAGAGTTTTCTTCACTACTCAACAAGCTCCCTTTTGGCGGAGAAAACCGTACACAACTTTTGCTTATACAAATTTACGACACTAAGCTAAATGTCGAGTTCTAATAGTAGCTAGAACCAATCTCACGACACGACTTCGATCACTACACAACTTCTACACGACTTCTTCACGACTTCACGACTTCTTCTATACTCCACTACTTATTCACACACCTACATCTTCACAACTACATGACTTCTCCACACTACTACTTCTTCCCACTACTTCTTACTCAATCATTGACTCACTACTAAGTAAGATCATCTTGATCTACTTATTACATATACATACATAACTCACAACTTCACATCAACACTAACTAGATTTTAATACATCTTTGGCTTTAGGGAGGATTTTTCTCTTGCACTTTGAATGATGAAAGATTGGATCACTTGAAACAAAGATTAATAATCTTATGATCAAAGGGTTTTTAGAAGGATGTTTAGAGAGAATTGGATCTGAAAATTTTTGTGCAAAAGGTGGTAAAAATACCAGGTTTGAGGTGGTATTTATAGGGAAAAATTTCTGACAAAATCTGACATGGGAGCGTGGCCGGCCCCTTTAATTGTGTGTCGGCCCCCTTAAAATTAAGGGGGCTGCCCCTTATAATTAAGGGGGCCGCCCAGACGAAAACGACAGTTTTCTTGTCTTTTTATGAGGAAAGTTTATTTGGTGAAAAACTAACTGATTTTGGTTAAAAATTTGAATTCATATATTTATTATGAATTAAACATTTTCCTTTATATACCAAAAGTGTTTTTCAAAATATATAAAATATTATATCATTTTATATAATTTGTAGTGTTTAAATAAAACTCCCTTTGATCATAAAATGTATTAGACATTTGTTTATACATACCTTAAGTGATTGTTGAAGCATACTCGAGACGTTGAGATGTCGAGGCTTGTTGACGTATGAATGCATAGATGAATTGTGATCACAAGTAACTTGAGCATTTTACGTTATATGTTGTAACTTACATCTTTGTCATCATCAAAACATGAAGAGGATGTTTAGATTAAATATCGTAATATTCATGCCAACAATTTTTAAGCACACTAATCTCAGCATCTTTGTGTGAGATGTCTCTTTTAAGCACAGCAGTGTCCTCAGTAAAGACAGTCTCATTTTTCTTGTAAAACACTAGTTGTTATTCTACAACAGCTAAACCTCTCTTATGATTTGCTAAATTATAATTAGATTGGTTAAGCTCTATTCTTAAGTCATCATACTGCTTTTTAAGAGTTCTGTAGTTTTTTTAAAGCTAAACAAGATTTTGAACAACTTTTGACTGTATGTACCTGATTGATGACAAACCACCTAACTTATATTGACCAAGAAATGGTCAACAAAGTCACATAGCCTAGATCAATGCTCCGCGGAAGTATAAGGTTTCCCCGGGTCGTTATGTCCCGACGAGGTGTGAATTGTAATCAAACGGTTTTATGATCGGGTGAATTTGGATGAAGAGGGTTTGAAAGTGATTAAACTACTGATTTGTACAAGGAAATAACTTAAATAAGTTATATGAATAGAACTGGACGTTAGGAAAAACCAGAAACGTTTAAAACTTAAAAACGCGTACGTTACGTTTAAATAAAACGTAAACGTACGAAATAAAAAGTAAAAACGAAAATCTGAAAACACCCAGGGGGTGAAAATGAACTTTTTACAAATCTAAAGTTAAAAGAAAATTTTTAGAAAATTAAAATAAATTTTAACACTAATTAATTATCTAATATTAATTAATTACTATTTATTACTAATTATTAATATTTAAAACACTTTAATACAATATAATATTAATTAAATACTAAAAAGGTGAAAATAAAATTCCTAAAATTATAAAATAACTAAAAATAAGTTTTAAAATTAAAAATAATTGTTTTTGTCTTTTTGTGGATTTTCTATTAATTAATAACTAATTACTTACTAATTAACTAATTAAACTATTTTAAATTAAGAAAAATAGAAAATGAACAGTAAAAATTCTAAAATTATTTTATAACATATAAAAGCTATAAAAAAATATAAAAACTAGGTTTTACTTAATAAAAACTAATTATGCTATTTTAAACTAATTATTAATTAATAATTAATAAAACTAAAATTAATTCTAATAAATACTAAATGAAAAGATAAAAATCTGAAAAAATTATTATAACTACTTTAATATATGAGGAATTTAATAAAAATATAAAAAGGCTAAGTACTTAATTAAAATTTAAAAATGAAAATTAAAATTAAATTACATTAAATAGAAACTATCACTTAAAATTTAAATTGGATTTTTGGAAATTTTCTTTTACCAAATATTTAATACCTTAAAACTACAAACTTTTGTAAAAACAATTAATTTGGAACTTAAAAATAAGCTGAGAAAAGGCCAAGAGTTGAGACAGTTGACTTTAGTTGACCATGGAAGAGAATAAGCTCAAATCAGGAAATGTGGGACCCACAAAGGTTAAAACAAATCTAAATAAGTTCAATGAACATTTCTAAACAAGAAAAAGCTCAAGGAGTCCACATAATAAGCAAATAAGCTGAATTAAGCACATTGCAAACCTTGTATGCACTCAGAACTGGGACAGAGTTTGGGAGCCAATCCAGGTGGGGTCCACAGGGCCTAGGGTCAAAACAATGGTCAAAATCTATTCCTTGGTAGGAGGGGGTTGGGAAAACCTAATTTGGAGGCTAGGGGATCACTGTAGAGGTCAAGAACCACCACCAAAGTGGGGGTCTTGGGACTGAGTCTGCTGCACAGGGGAACACAGTCTCCCTGCAGCCCTCTTTGGGCAAGTGTGGGGACCCACACAAAATTCACAAAAATCAAAGGGTGATGGGACAATGGAGTTGAGGTGGTAGGCTATCCATGGAAACAAATTTCAAGCTCTGGAAGTAACTACAAAAATCAAAACAATTACTGCAATTTTTGGAAAAATATGATGTTGTGCATTTTGACTTTTCATGAAACATAAGAACTTTGACCAAAGTTGATTTCTACTGATCATTACTGACTTATCATGAAGTTACAAGCCATAATAGACCTAGATTAAGCTGTAAGGTGAACTTATGCAACAATGTGATGAGGTTTGGGACCAATTATACTAACAGTTAACAGATTATGAAGAGTTGAGATCAAAATTGACTTTTAAACTGAATCTACCCAACTTTATGACTTTAGTAAATGACTTACATCTAATATGACCTTTTCAAACAGAAAACAACACCAAACAAGCCATGGAACTTAGGGTAACAAGCTGATCCAAACACCCCTTAATTGATTGGATTTGGTGATTTTGTGAAGCAAACCTACAATCTAAACTAGGAAACCTGACTCTTGACTCATACTATCATTAAATAAACATTACTGAACTGATATAAGTAGAAAATGAGGTATGTGAACAATAAATACAAAAGTAAGAGAAATTGCTTACAATGACACCCAACTGAGATATGGAACCAGGGATCAAAGAACCTTCCTAATAGTCTTCCACAAGACTACTAACCCAGAATCAATCCAAATCACACCTGTACCAGGCCTTCTTCAACCTTCATCTGATTTTTTTCTTTTTATTTTTCATGAAATTTTTATTGACCTAGGGTATCTTGCAAAGAAACTAATCCTAATACTCAGATACCTATTAAAACTTTGTAAATAAGCTACAATGGCTCAAAGAAATAGGAACAAGCAATTTTCACTAAGGGTTTGAATAACAAGGAATTGACTAAAAACTTTTAAGATTTCATTAAAACTGAAACTGGTACAATACTGGAACTTAAGATTGAAGAATTATATTAACTTCAAGACAATAGATTACAAGCTACAATTAAGAAATTTAAAGTTACATTAATTCAACATTTTTAAATAAAATTAAACTACCTACTACTAAAACTAGTCTCCCTTCTTCTCCCCTTCCTTCTGCTTTTATGGATGACTTCCAGAGGTCAGTGGGACCTACTGAGCATTCCCACTTCTCTTTGTGGCCATTGGATGAGAGGGTTTCAAATCATGGCCGTTTAATAACTTTGGCGCCCAAAAATGATTTTAACTTTTTTCTTGGAGATAATTGAAGCCAGAGGTATAGGCTTAGATTGTAGCATTTGTTTGGAGTGATAAGGGTGAGGGGTGAGTTTGAGTGTAGCAGAGGGTGAAGTTGGGTGTGATGATTGAAGGTTTGGTTTGTAGCTGTAAGTGGAGGCTGAGGTGGGAGATGGAGTGTTTGACCGGGTCAATGTGGGAGTGGGAGTATTATTTGAAACGGTTAGGAGGGTTTGGGTTATGGTGGTGGGCTGTGGGATCATGGGCTTGGGGAAATAAGGTATGGGTTGGATCGGTTGTGTTGATGGGTTAAGGTTTTGAATAACAAAAGTAAAAGGGGTCCGTTTGGTATGTTTGAAATTAGCACAAGGACCAATTTGTAATTATTCGAAACATGAGGGGCTGAATTTGCCATCTTTCCCAAAGTTATCATAAGGGATAATTCCTGCCAAACATAAATAATCCAAGGGCCACATGTGAAATTTTCCATTTTTTAAAATTCCCGGGGAGCAAATGTGACAAGTTACCAAACTTCGGGGACCAAACATGTAAATTTGGATTTTTAGGGACCAAACTTGTAATTTTCTCAAACTTTTTACCCAAGGATCGTTTTTTGATAATATTTTACTTTTGAAAGCCTTGGGTTGACTTTTCTTTCATAAAAACGCTCAGGGACTAATTTTGTAAATTTTTGAAACTTGAGGGACTGAAACTGCCAATTGTGCAAACTTTGTTCGTTTTTCATTTGTTTTTAAACTTTTTGCATCTAAAACATATAAAACACACTTTTGGAATAATTTCTGTATTTTGATGCGTTTTTGAGTGTTTTTGTATGTTTTGGCAGTTCAGATACGATAAAAATGATGAGTATTTACACACTCATCAACCCCCCACACTAAACTATTGCTAGTCCCTAGCAATCTTTTGAGAAAAATTTAATGGATTTGAAAAACTCTTTACCAAAAGCCATCACTTCTGGAGTAGCCAGGTGTAAGAACTGTGGCACACCTGATAACCGTGTGATTTTGAGCAAACCACCAGCTGTCAACGGATTTGATTAGTCTTTACCAAAAGCCGTTTGCTTCTGGACTAGCCAACTCTTGATGGAATAGTCAACATCTTGGTGAGCTGATTACCAATTATGGATTTTCCACGGCCTTTACCACAAGCCATAATCTTGTGGGCTAGCCAACTCATTTGTTTTTGGGGAGTTGATGAACCATACAATTTTGGGCAAATTGCAAGCCGTAAACGGATTTGAGATGTCTTTACCAAGAGCCGTTTGCTCCTGGACTAGCCAATCCCTTTTGTCGCTTAGACAAGGCGGACTGATTACCACAAAAATTTTGAAGCACCAGTGAAAATTTTTTTAAAATTTTTGAAATTTTGGCAAAAACGGGGGTATTATATAGTAAAATGTGATAAAATTCGCTAGAATAGCGAATACCCCCCCCCCCCCCCCCCACACTAAGCATGAATATTGTCCTCAATATTCAAAATCCCGGCTATTATGCCGACATTTTGAACGTAAAAGGGCAACATTACAAGCTGAGCGTGGAAAACACCATTTTGTTTTTCACTTCTGTAATCATAGCATGGGGGACTCCCCCACACTTAGGGTGAAAACCCTATAAGCATGCTCTGTTTTTGTTTACCGAGTCGCTAGCGTGACTCGACCCCGAATTCATTTGTCCTTGGGGAAGCATGATGTGGAAGAAACAATCTCACTCGGACTTTCATTCAAAATGTTTGGACAAACATATGAAGCACGTGAAAGTTCCACACCGATGAGATTTGTATCCGGCTCAAGATAATGATACATGAGAATGCCGGGATCAAATATGGTGTCCTCACTCCCGATGGAGTGAAGAAGAGAAGAAGTCACCTGGTAGGTGAAGAAAAGAAGAGAGATCTGAATAGCAATTAAGATAAGAACTTCCTCCTCAAGAAATGTATATTCAAGTGGAGGAGGCAAGTCCTTGAGCTTGATCTCAGGAAATTTATCAGTTTTCTCAACTGATTCGATTTCCTCATTATGAAGTTGTTTGGGTGGGAGAGGGGGGAATGAATCCTCATTTAACAAACTCTCTAGAAAAAGAATGTCCCCCTCAGGATCAAGATAATTATCATCAACTTCATATGAAATTGAACTATCTTCAGTAAGAAAAGCCTCGAATTCGTCCAGATCATTAGCACTTTCCGGAGTAAGTGGATTGATCTGAGTAAGTTCAATCGAAGGATCACGAGTAAGTAAGAATTCTAACTCTCTCAAATCCGCATCAAAGTCAAAGACTTCATTTTCATCCCTTGGTGGGATGGGATCCATATGAGAGAGTTCATCAGCGAACTCTTCAAGAAGAAAGTCAACATCGGAGTGTAGAAGTGATGCATCAATAAATTCAATGTCTCCATAAGATAAACAATCATCACTGGAATCAGAGACAGTCTCAATTTGATCATTTGGATTATTAGGGGTGGAAGGAATATCACACATAAGATCAAAAGTCCCCTGTGACTCTCTCGGGATTGGGACAAGGATCTCAACACTAGACTTTATTAATTCGTCCGATTCCTTATTAGGAACAGTGCTAAGATGCTCATCCCCCATGTTTAGAGAGTGAGTGTGAACTTCGGGTGTGATAACAACAGACTGAGGGAGATGAGAGGAGCTAACATTCATGGAATTTTCAAGTTCCATTTGTTCAACGGCTAGTAATTTCTCCGTCTCATTATTTTCTCCCCGATTTCCAATGGAAGGAATCACAAGTGATGAATCTGACGAACCCTTATAAAATTGAAGGATATCAAGGGTGTCTTCAATATCACTATCATCATCACAGTCTAGAAGAGCAGCTTGACGAAATTTGGCACGTGTTATAGCTGCTTGTTCTAAGACAAGTAATTCTTCCCTACTCAATTCGTTTTTAGCCTCTCGTTCTTCAGCAAGTAATTCTGCCATAGATTTCTCACGAGAGTCTCGAAATGGTGTAGTAACCAACTCCTCCTTAAGTTCTTTTAATAAATCAAGAGCCTTTAGTAAAAGGTCTTGTTCGGTATCATGAAGAGTTGCGTGAATCATATCGTACTGTGGAGGTGGGTCTGAAAACGAAGAGTCGTAATTGTTACAAGGAAATAGATTCCTTGTTTGACAATCTGAGCTAGAGTGTGGACCTCCACAGTAATCACAACAGTAAAACTGATGTGGTTGTGGGTGGTGTGTGATAGAGTTATAATTGTTACCAAGAAACTGCTCATAGACAAGCGTGTTTCTTGATTGACAATCGGAACTGTAATGTGAACCACCACAGTACTCACAACAGTAAAACTGTTGCGTCTCATGGTGTGGTAACTGATGGAATGAATCAGGTGTGTCATGGTAGGAATAGGGATTCTGGTTATAGACAGACCCGTTTCCCGACTCTACCATGCCACAGCTGGGGCAATTGCCACCATTATGAGGATTACCACACCACTGGCAAACCAGAAAGTGTGGATGAGACATAGAAAGAATC
Organism: Artemisia argyi; assembly: GCA_030686995.1. NCBI lineage: Eukaryota > Viridiplantae > Streptophyta > Magnoliopsida > Asterales > Asteraceae > Artemisia > Artemisia argyi. The sequence continues at coordinate 154,529,892 of CM060685.1, forward strand.
AAAAGTCTAGGGAGGGGTAGGGATGAAGAATCAAAGATGTGAAAGGGTAAAGGAGAATGTTTTTGGATTTTTGAAAATACATTTTGTACAAATGATAATAAAAATGTTTTTGTGTTTTTGTGTTCGTTGAAAACTTGATTAAAAAAGTTTTCGTGAACGGTTTTGTTTTGAAAATAGGAAAATATGAACAAGGGATGGATAAATGTACAATGGAACGAATTCCAAAGACACTAATCAGAAAAACCGTTTAGATAAACGCGCACAACCTCCCTGGCAGCGGCGCCAAAAGTTGATTGATGACAAACCACCTAACTTATATTGACCAAGGAATGGTCAACAAAGTCACATAGCCTAGATCAATGCTCCGCGGAAGTATAAGGTTTCCCCGGGTCGTTATGTCCCGACGAGGTGTGAATTGTAATCAAACGGTTTTGTGATCGGGTGAATTTGGATGAAGAGGGTTTGAAAGTGATTAAACTACTGATTTGTACAAGGAAATAACTTAAATAAGTTATATGAATAGAACTGGACGTTAGGAAAAACCAGAAACGTTTAAAACTTAAAAACGCGTACGTTACGTTTAAATAAAACGTAAACGTATGAAATAAAAAGTAAAAACGAAAATCTGAAAACACCCAGGGGGTGAAAATGAACTTTTTACAAATCTAAAGTTAAAAGAAAATTTTTAGAAAATTAAAATAAATTTTAACACTAATTAATTATCTAATATTAATTAATTACTATTTATTACTAATTATTAATATTTAAAACACTTTAATACAATATAATATTAATTAAATACTAAAAAGGTGAAAATAAAATTCCTAAAATTATAAAATAACTAAAAATAAGTTTTAAAATTAAAAATAATTGTTTTTGTCTTTTTGTGGATTTTCTATTAATTAATAACTAATTACTTACTAATTAACTAATTAAACTATTTTAAATTAAGAAAAATATAAAATGAACAGTAAAAATTCTAAAATTATTTTATAACATATAAAAGCTATAAAAAATATAAAAACTAGGTTTTACTTAATAAAAACTAATTATGCTATTTTAAACTAATTATTAATTAATAATTAATAAAACTAAAATTAATTCTAATAAATACTAAATGAAAAGATAAAAATCTGAAAAAATTATTATAACTACTTTAATATATGAGGAATTTAATAAAAATATAAAAAGGCTAAGTACTTAATTAAAATTTAAAAATGAAAATTAAAATTAAATTACATTAAATAGAAACTATCACTTAAAATTTAAATTGGATTTTTGGAAATTTTCTTTTACCAAACTATTTAATACCTTAAAACTACAAACTTTTGTAAAAACAATTAATTTGGAACTTAAAAATAAGCTGAGAAAAGGCCAAGAGTTGAGACAGTTGACTTTAGTTGACCATGGAAGAGAATAAGCTCAAATCAGGAAATGTGGGACCCACAAAGGTTAAAACAAATCTAAATAAGTTCAATGAACATTTCTAAACAAGAAAAAGCTCAAGGAGTCCACATAATAAGCAAATAAGCTGAATTAAGCACATTGCAAACCTTGTATGCACTCAGAACTGGGACAGAGTTTGGGAGCCAATCCAGGTGGGGTCCACAGGGCCTAGGGTCAAAACAATGGTCAAAATCTATTCCTTGGTAGGAGGGGGGTTGGGAAAACCTAATTTGGAGGCTAGGGGATCACTGTAGAGGTCAAGAACCACCACCAAAGTGGGGGTCTTGGGACTGAGTCTGCTGCACAGGGGAACACAGTCTCCCTGCAGCCCTCTTTGGGCAAGTGTGGGGACCCACACAAAATTCACAAAAATCAAAGGGTGATGGGACAATGGAGTTGAGGTGGTAGGCTATCCATGGAAACAAATTTCAAGCTCTGGAAGTAACTACAAAAATCAAAACAATTACTGCAATTTTTGGAAAAATATGATGTTGTGCATTTTGACTTTTCATGAAACATAAGAACTTTGACCAAAGTTGATTTCTACTGATCATTACTGACTTATCATGAAGTTACAAGCCATAATAGACCTAGATTAAGCTGTAAGGTGAACTTATGCAACAATGTGATGAGGTTTGGGACCAATTATACTAACAGTTAACAGATTATGAAGAGTTGAGATCAAAATTGACTTTTAAACTGAATCTACCCAACTTTATGACTTTAGTAAATGACTTACATCTAATATGACCTTTTCAAACAGAAAACAACACCAAACAAGCCATGGAACTTAGGGTAACAAGCTGATCCAAACACCCCTTAATTGATTGGATTTGGTGATTTTGTGAAGCAAACCTACAATCTAAACTAGGAAACCTGACTCTTGACTCATACTATCATTAAATAAACATTACTGAACTGATATAAGTAGAAAATGAGGTATGTGAACAATAAATACAAAAGTAAGAGAAATTGCTTACAATGACACCCAACTGAGATATGGAACCAGGGATCAAAGAACCTTCCTAATAGTCTTCCACAAGACTACTAACCCAGAATCAATCCAAATCACACCTGTACCAGGCCTTCTTCAACCTTCATCTGATTTTTTTCTTTTTATTTTTCATGAAATTTTTATTGACCTAGGGTATCTTGCAAAGAAACTAATCCTAATACTCAGATACCTATTAAAACTTTGTAAATAAGCTACAATGGCTCAAAGAAATAGGAACAAGCAATTTTCACTAAGGGTTTGAATAACAAGGAATTGACTAAAAACTTTTAAGATTTCATTAAAACTGAAACTGGTACAATACTGGAACTTAAGATTGAAGAATTATATTAACTTCAAGACAATAGATTACAAGCTACAATTAAGAAATTTAAAGTTACATTAATTCAACATTTTTAAATAAAATTAAACTACCTACTACTAAAACTAGTCTCCCTTCTTCTCCCCTTCCTTCTGCTTTTATGGATGACTTCCAGAGGTCAGTGGGACCTACTGAGCATTCCCACTTCTCTTTGTGGCCATTGGATGAGAGGGTTTCAAATCATGGCCGTTTAATAACTTTGGCGCCCAAAAATGATTTTAACTTTTTTCTTGGAGATAATTGAAGCCAGAGGTATAGGCTTAGATTGTAGCATTTGTTTGGAGTGATAAGGGTGAGGGGTGAGTTTGAGTGTAGCAGAGGGTGAAGTTGGGTGTGATGATTGAAGGTTTGGTTTGTAGCTGTAAGTGGAGGCTGAGGTAGGAGATGGAGTGTTTGACCGGGTCAATGTGGGAGTGGGAGTATTATTTGAAACGGTTAGGAGGGTTTGGGTTATGGTGGTGGGCTGTGGGATCATGGGCTTGGGGAAATAAGGTATGGGTTGGATCGGTTGTGTTGATGGGTTAAGGTTTTGAATAACAAAAGTAAAAGGGGTCCGTTTGGTATGTTTGAAATTAGCACAAGGACCAATTTGTAATTATTCGAAACATGAGGGGCTGAATTTGCCATCTTTCCCAAAGTTATCATAAGGGATAATTCCTGCCAAACATAAATAATCCAAGGGCCACATGTGAAATTTTCCATTTTTTAAAATTCCCGGGGAGCAAATGTGACAAGTTACCAAACTTCGGGGACCAAACATGTAAATTTGGATTTTTAGGGACCAAACTTGTAATTTTCTCAAACTTTTTACCCAAGGATCGTTTTTTGATAATATTTTACTTTTGAAAGCCTTGGGTTGACTTTTCTTTCATAAAAACGCTCAGGGACTAATTTTGTAAATTTTTGAAACTTGAGGGACTGAAACTGCCAATTGTGCAAACTTTGTTCGTTTTTCATTTGTTTTTAAACTTTTTGCATCTAAAACATATAAAACACACTTTTGGAATAATTTCTGTATTTTGATGCGTTTTTGAGTGTTTTTGTATGTTTTGGCAGTTCAGATACGATAAAAATGATGAGTATTTACACACTCATCAGTACCTCAGAGTCAGAGAAAGCCATCAGTGCCATGTTGGTGGGAGCATCCTCTTTAGCCATAAAACTCCAATCAAATCCAAGTCCATCAATGGCTACCATTGCTTTGGAAGAAGTCTCTTCCTCTCTCTTCATGGTGCTTTCTTGATTCCTGGAACCTCTGCTATCTTGATTCCTACCCGTGCTGTCCTGGTTCTCCTCTGCATTCCCTAGCAAAGTGTCCCAACTTATGACAATTGTAACACTCCACTTTTGACTTGTCATACCCAGCAACATCACCTCCACTGATAGTGATCTTCTTTCATATCTTCTGATAAAACCTCTTGGCCTTCGTGCTTAGCAAAGCTAATTGCCACTTCAAATCCATCTCATCCAAATCATCTTCATGGATCTGTATAAGGTCTTCATGAACAAGTTAAGACCCATTAGCTTGACTGGACAAAAATGCATAGATAGTCTCATCACTTAAACTAACAATACTAGTTTATGAACTAGCAGTACTAACTTTAGGGTTAGCAGTACTAACTTCAAAAGAAGTATTAACCTCCTCTGGACTGCTATTGATGGGGAATGACACAAATGAAAAGTTCCCAGAACTAGAACTTGAGTTTCTAGTCTTTCTAACCTCCTGTTTAACAATCTTAAAATTGTTGTACAGATCATCAAATGAGTGTTCTATTCAGCAGGCAGATGATAATAATTTATTTGATACCTTTTTAAGGGGTCATTTAAGCCTAAAATCGTGTTTATATGATCAAATATTGCCTCAAATCGTTTCTTTTCATATTTTAGGTACTTGGGACGTGATTTTTGGAATTTGGAGCATTTTGGACGTTTTGGGCTAAAAAGTGAAGAAAACAGCAAAGTCACGGAATACCTGTCAGGAAATACACTTGACGGCGTCACGCCTTAATAGGTGACGTCGTCACTTGAATAATCTGGAGCTTGGGAATTAACACATGTCGCCTCAGTGAACTTTTGAAGACTTTACACCTTGGGGTCAGGTGTAATTAGAAGAAGGATGTCTAGTGTTAAAGTTATAAGAGACGGCTCAGAAGGCTTAAAGCATGATGATGTCAGAACTCCACCTGATTGTGTCAGTAGACAAAGGATGACGGTGTCAGAAGGTCGACTTGCACAAGAAGAAACCCTAATCACGGCGGTCTGACGGCATCAGGATCTATAACCTGACGCCATTAGCTTTGTAAATCTATATATACTTTTCAATTTTTCATTCATTAGTGAGACACTTTGGAAACTCAAACCTTAGGATGAATTTCACAGCTTTTGTAAGGCTTTCATAGCCTCTTTTATTCAATGTTCAATTGAATGTCTATGTGTTGTTTGATTATCTGTTTATATTTTCTTTCTTTTAAAATGCTAGCTTAAGTTAAATAGTGTTTGCTTAGATCTAATGAAACATAGTTATTGATTATTGTTGCGTTGTCTATTGTTTAGTTGATTGCGTTGTCTATAGTGTTTGCTTAGATCTAATGAAACATACTGGCTGATCTCCCTTGTGTAACTAGCTTGAACGTCTTAGAAAGCGTAACCTTATGTGCAATTAGGTTTTTCTCATTGTATTTAATGCATGAGTTGAGGTTTATGATCTTATGATTGCGTGATTGACTTACGGTTGTAGGTAAAATTGATTTACATAGAGTTGGAGAATGTAGCACACCCCCACGACTGGTATTAAGGAATACAACGCTTCAACTAAAACAACTGCACTGTGACATACAACAATTCAATAAAAGATAACTAGGGAGTAATTAAGTTTAAGTAAACACGTTTGTCTCACTATAAGAAGTTCACCACATTTACTTTTTTTGTTATTTTAATTTTTGTTTATTATGAGTAACTTTTAGGTTAGTTGACTAGCAACTAATTCCACCCACTAATCTAAAAACCGAGATTTTACCTGCTTTCATAAAACATAAAAAAATACAAAAAGAATCATCCCCTCACCTTTAAGCTTAAATTGTCATACACTTCAACCTAACGACATTATTCCCCTAGAGAATGATCAATCCCTCGGACATACCTATAATACACTACAACGACCAGGTACACTGCCCGGAGGATTGCAAGCTTCTCAAGATTCTTTGAGAAGTAAAACCTTTTGCGTGGCCTCAATCCTCTCATCAAGTTTTTGGCGCCGCTGCTGGAGAATAGTTATTGTTTATGTTGATTTCTATCTCATTTAAGTCTACTCGCTAGATTATAATACAGGTTTAAAACATGGGTTATCCTAATGCCTCTTATCATATAGCAAATTCTAACCACACGAATGTAGTCTCAATAGCGGTCTCGGGATGCATCACAAACGCAAGTTTTATAATCTATATACTACCAGTACACTCATAAGCATCAAAAGTAAATGCTTTTTCCTAATAATCTAAAGGCGAACCTCACATTTTTTGGGTGGAAATTTTTGAGTGGTACGGTTTTTGTGTTAGTCATATAATTCCTATCCATGAGACGCTTATTAAGACTAAAGTTTCACTCCTATATGTTGTAAAAAAATTTAAATTTGGTGTCAAAATTACCCTAACAAGTATTTCTCTTAGTTTTATTACACATTTACTGTTAAACAAAACAAACATCGAGCGGAGTTGTAGTTTATAAGGTTTCCCATTTTCACTCCATACACTTAAACTGAACATTGTCCCCAATGTTCCTAAAAAGGTATAAAACTAAGATAAAGGAAAGAAAGAAACTAGTACTCCCCTGATTTGCTCAGTATGGACGATGCAAAACTTGGTTAAATCTTCCTCCAAAAAAATAAACTGCAATCACGCTCTTCCAACTTCCTTTTTTTATCTTCTTGTCCAATATAACCTGTGATTAACTAAGAAAACAAAACACGAAACCTCGCATAAAATAGGTGGTAAAATCTATATAAAATTAAATTCTAGAAAGCAGAGTAAGATATAACGTTTGCAGAATAAATGTTTACATGTTCCTAAAAATTAAATTTTTTTTTTTCAAATTATAAGATTTCCAGCAGAAAAATAAAACCTGGAAAAATTGTGCATATATAATGCCTGACGCCGTCAGGTTGCGAGGCCTGACGCCGTCAGATATAATCTGACAGAATTTTTATATTTTGTTTCCAAAACTTTTTCTACAAAAATTCAAATTTTAAAACCTGGAAAAACTGTAAAACATTCATTGTGACTCGTAATCTTATAACACGTATTGGTTTTGTATAATATCGATCAAAGATGGAAGAATTAGTAGAGAGAAGTTAGAGAGAGAAAGTAGAAGGGAACCTTGAGAGAAAATGGTGAATATTAGATTAAGGTTGTGAAAGGTCCAACCCTCTCCCTTGGGTGGGAGAGGGTATTTATACTACAATACTTGGTGCTCTATGAAACGAGCTGTAGAGTGAGCTGAGAGAGGGTAAAGACCCGACCCACTCTACGAATACTATTTATATATTTTAACTACTAATAAACTAAGTGCTAACTATAATAAGGATAATTCTACGAGCTACGTAATGCTTAGCAATACTTGAGGTGACCGAGTCTTTAACTGAATAATCGTATTCCTAACAATCTCCCCCTAAGGGAGGTCACCCCAGAAGATAAGTACTGAATTCTTGCATCCTTGAAATCTTGTAGCTCGTAGACTTTGATTCTTCAAAGTCGTGATCTTTGTGCATTCAGCAGCAGACTCTAGAAGACTTGTTCAATGAGTTGGATGATCTTTGGCATTACTTCGAGTTCATCATCCAAATGGGTATCTGTAAGTCATCTTTGAGTAGTAATGTCTCCATGTGATTTGAACATCTTTGTATTGGCATGCTCACACTTGTCAGGATCATGATCTACTGCATCAGAGTTGTGGAAGCATAAATGAGGCCCAATCAATGATCATGATTTCTTAGATCGTGATGTCAAAGTGTGAGCATGTGTTGATAGATCAGCATCTTTTCAGCAATCAACAGCAACCGTCAGAAATTCCTGCAAGTAGACAGTTAGCAACAAATCATCCGGTACTTATAGGTTTGGAAGTAGAGATTGTCAACAGCATAGTGTGAAGACTCCTTCTAATCCTTACCAAGACCGTTCCCAATCGACAAACCCCCGAGAGGATTTACACGATCTACCTAAGTAAATCAACGACTAGGTGAGTCGCTGGAGTTCACTCCACGACTGTAGATCATTGGTAACCGCCGCGACCACTGAGCGTAATTCACAAGGAATTACCTAAGTGACCTGCTTTCAGAGCTGCTTGATGTTGACCCTAACAGGAATTTCCATTCAGTCACTCGGAGTTACTATAGCAACAACCCTCATAAATGTTATGGCAGATTGCTAACATCTGCGTAGGACTCATGAGTTTACCACTGGTGTCCTTAATGTTGAACAGCCAAGGTAGAAGTAGCACGTGTTCCTATGAGATCTTTTTATGCATCTCGAGGCTCTAGACTCAATAAGTGCATTTGGTTTTCCTATGCGGAGATTAGGGAGAGGTCTCCTGCTTCAATATCAACCATCTCTAAGAGATATGTCGATAGATTACACCGGTTCCCCGTGAGAATGAAACAAGTTCTTTTAAGAGAACTTGAGTGGCTAGAAGATTCGGTGCAGTGCGTCACTGGGTCCATGACGTCTTGTCTTCAATACCAATGTTGCCGTAGCAACCATCAGTAGATTATGAATTGAATCCGGTTTCTGCCCTAAGGTTGAATAATTGGAGGGCAATTTCTTTTCACCCTTTCTCATTTCGTTTCTTTTTAATTCTTCAACCCCTTCTTTCTCCATTCTCACATTTCTCCTTTTTTTCATAATCATACCTACGGACTTACTAATACTATCTATTTGGTATTGTCCATGGGTAGATCCCTCCGGCTCTGGCGGATCATAGGACAGTTTTCCTAACCTTAGCCACCTTATAACTTCATGACTATCCTATGTTGCCATACACCAAATCATTGAAAATTCTCTCAACGTGTTTATGATTGAGAAACACATTTTGTTAACACATTGAGAGTTTTGTCATTTTCAAATGCTCCCCCTTAACATGTGCTCATATGTATTGATTTGAAAATTTGCACATGTCGGGAAGAGTTGCACTTTTGAACTGATCTACCTTAAGTGAACATGACCGGGCATTCGAGACACGCTTACATCACTAGTTAAACTAGCTTGAAGTTATTACCCGCCCCGATCAAATCCACACAAGGTTTCTCGAAATGGTACATTCTACTCAGACAAGTCCTTTTCGAGACACGCTTACATCACTGGTTAGACCAGCTTGAAGTTATTACCCGTCCAGGACTAGTCCTTTCGATTCATGAAAATTATTGTTTCATCAATTCATTGGTGAAGTCTGAGTCTTGCTTACATGAGATGCTAAAGATCCTTTTTCACAAACCATTGCTCCCCCTCAATATGTGCATTGATATACAAAAGAGTTTAGCACATAGAGGGGAGCGTTTGTTAAAGTCCAAAACAATCACATTTTATATCAGATTTCATATTTAAATCACATTTTCTCCCCCGATCAAAAATTTCAAACCATTTGAGATTTGTGATCCCAAGTGATTTAAATAAGTTAGAAAAGTTTGGGAGCAAGATGTGGTCTGATTAAAGATATTCTGATATTGAGACAATTCATTACTCCCCCTCAATCAATGAGGGAGAATGTTAGTGTCAGTTATGATGAGTTTATAAATGATTTAAAGTTTAATGAGAAACTCATGAAATAAATAAATAAAATCATGTACTGACACATAACATTTGATACCACACTACTTATGACGCACAAGATAACTGGTGGTGGTGGTGAAAGAGTTGTTGTCGTTGTTGCTACCGATGTTGTTGTGGTGAAATCAAAGCCAGTCAATGAAGTTTGAACATCTGATCAAATGGTTAGAGCAGGAGCAGGCACATTCACATCAGCCATGGAATCTGCATAAGAGTATCAACAAAGATATGCATACATACAAATACACTCTTAATTAATTGCTACCACGTAGCAGCTAGCCTACTCATAATACCATATTCATATCATGATCAAAGAACATTCAAGCAACTCATCAAAATGCTATCTAGTATGAAGAGAAACTGGCAATCATGAACATTCATTGCAAGTTTCTATCAGACATAAACAACAATCACTAACATGGCAATTCACGCATATTTTCAACATTCAAATCAGGAGCTTAGGAATAAGATTCTACCCCGGTAACTACATACCTAAGCAAATCCTGAGAACACGAACACAGAATCAACAACAATCACACAATTATCAGCAAACAGCAAACGAAACACAATCAATCAGATTATACGAATGCCAAAGGAAAGAACAAGAGCATCAAACACAATAGTTTTCTAACATCATTAAGATTTTGGATTAAAACATATTTAGGGGATTAAGCGAGGATACCAACGTGAGACAAATGGACCTTTTAGTTACATAAAGCTAGGAAACTATACGCAAATAGCACATAATGCCCTAATCTTTCTAACAACTAACACATTTGGCCATTTAAGATAACCCTTAGTAAGTTCCTCTTCAACTAATACCCCATTAACTACAAAACCTTTTCTAACCATTATGAGACAACCAAGAAATCCGTTTGATGATATAAATTTGGAGATCACTCTCCCTCTCAATTGATGACCCATTGTCATTAATTGAGTGACAAATTTTATGAAGTATCTAAGACTGATTGATTTACAAGCAACACGTTACCACCATGTATCATTCAAATAATTTTTCGAAGAATCATAAAAGAAAATTATTTGTTTTGATAAAAAGAAGACTTCTCTTCTTAAACAAGAAATAATGCACTGAAACGTACATTAGATCGGAAAGGCACAAATATAAAGTAATTCACACCTTTGTTAGGAACAGTTGTCTTTATGGCGACGGACTTTCCCCAATATAAAGACCGGGTTGCTATCTGAAGTAATAGCAAACCATCTTGAAAGAATATTTTTAGAAACGACATGTTTTAGAAAAACATTATTAAAAAGAAAAAAAAAAAAAAACTCTTGCTCAAGCATATGTATGTTTCCGTGTCATTATTGAATGACATTTCTAGAAATGTACATAATATTGATTACACAAGAGACATGTCGTAAGAAGAATATTTTTGGATTTTAAGATTTTTCAGTTTTTTTATGGTTTTTATAGGTTATATATTTTTCTATTTTCCTTTTTGTATTCAATTATGTACAAAGGATATGTGAAGTAAATCCTTTTACTCTGCATTCTCTTCCTAAAGGCTTATGAGAGATTCTGGCGTAAGGCTCTTCATTCCAAGTCGCGGAAGAAAGAATAGCAATCTTTCTCGTGGAAGAGCCTTTGTAAAGAAGTCAGCCAGTTAAAATTCTGTCCTCATGAAGTAAAGTTCCACTACCCCATTCTCATCTTATTCCACTACACCTTAGGAGGATCCGTTTCCCAGGAGAAACTTTGACAGTGTATCAAACGATGCCCTAGGCGTCTGTTTTAGGCCAAAGAGAGCCCTTTTCAGACGATAGACATGGTTAGGACGATCAAAATATACAAATCTTTCCGGTTGACTGAAGTAAAGAACTTTATTCAGCTCGCCATTTAGAAATGCAATTTTCATATCCATTTGATAGACCGTTGTTGGATCGATATACTCTGATCAAACTACTTTGTAGCTTGTAAGGTTTTAACAATATTGAGTAAAGTCAACACTATTAATATTGAAACACTGTTTTACCTTGTAAAGTATGCGGAATCTACTAACACAAAGCTTAAGAAGAACTTTTATATTAACCAAACTTTGAACCTGCTTTGTTACACAGATTCACTAACAATCCCTAACTATTAACTTTGATCGACTTCTAAACGTATCTAAGACTTGTAAAACTTATATCAACTAATACCTCTTAAGGCTCTTTATATAGATAACCTTAAGTCGGTTTACAACATGTAATCCTTGAACGACAAGTCATTATCCCTAACTAATTCTAGAATATTCGTTTAATATTACACATTAATCCTTATCTAATATTGCACATCAGTCCTTGTTTCCTTCGAAGTACTTTAAGCATTCTTCAATAATAGCAGTACTTTGACTTTATTCTTCATACAACAGTACTTTGACATCCAGAAGTACTTTGATATTTTATATCCCAACAACCGTCATGTTCTGACTTGCAGCATTGGCGAGAAAAATTCTGATAGCTTCAATACGAACAACCAGAGCGAAAGATTTCACTAAATTAATGCCTTCCTGTAGACGATATCCCTTAGCAGCAAGCCTTGCCTTGTTTTCAGAACGTCATAATGCTCATCAAGTTTCACTTTGAAGATCCACTTAGAGCTATAATCATTGCACAGTCTGGAGGTAGTACCAATTCCCATACTTCAAGTCGATCGAAAATGCGAGCTTCATCTTGCATCGCATTAACCCAACAGTCTTTAGAGATAGCAGTCTTGAAATCTTTGGGTTCGAATTTGGATAGTATGGAATTATAACAGCACCACAAGGCATGGGTGGTAAGTTTCCTTCGTGTGAACACCGGTTGAGACGGATATCCAATAATGTTGTCAATCGGATGATCCTATATTCCTTTTCTGAGATGTTCATGTGGATGTAGGTAGGAACATGAAGAAGCCTTGTTAGTATTCCTAAAAGAGGATGTCTCAGAAGAAGGTTCATGAGCAAACAAGTTTTAGTACGGAGCATCTCCAAGAGGAGCAAATGAATTCACTTCAAAAGAATTGTCAACTGCAGTGCCTTGATGTACTGAAGGAGATTGAAGGTTTGACGATGATGGTGAGTAACTTGAAGATTGAGCATCTTGATCAATTCAAGTAGACACTGATGGACCATTTGAGTTGTACAGAATTGGAGCAACGGCAGCTGGTGGTGTCAGTGTATCATCAGTAGGTGTCTCAAAGTATTCATCAATCATTTGGTCAAACTAGATCTTCAAATGCTCATTTGTAGGTGGTACATAAGGTACATGCAGGAGTGAGATTCTGTACAAGACATGAACTGATTGATTCAGGAGACAAAAGTTTAGACGCGGGTCCTGCACTGATGTGTACAGGAGCCATTTGCTCAGTCAGCTCAAAGAGTGTGACGTGAATGGTTACCAAGATTTATCGGGTTCGATTGTTGTAGATTCTGTATCCTTTACTATCTGGAGCATAACCAACGAAGAATCCAATATCAGCTTTAGCTTTTAACTTTCCCAGATCTTGACTGTCATTCGTAGGGTAGCATAAAGCACCAAACTCAAATAGAAAAGAGAGATCCGGTTTCTTGCCATGAATCGGCTCATTTGGAGTTTTGTTGTGAAGAGTATGTATCAAGTATCGGTTTTGGGTGTAATAAGCTGTAGCAATTGCTTCCACCCATAGAAACATCGGTGCGTTGGAGAATATTAGCATGGTTCGTGCAGCTTCTACAAGAGAATAGTTTCATCTTTCAACAATTCCATTCTACTGAGGAGTGCATGGGATACTTTACTGATGGGAGATGCCAATACTTTCGTAAAATTGAACAAGTTGTTTGATGATTGATTGTACAATATTTTGCACTACCAGGCCTTCGATGGTGATCAAAGGAAAATGAGGGGTGTTGTGATTGCGCCAAGCTTGGATATAACCTGAAATAAGAAATACTAAAACACTACGTTTAAGTGATTGCGCAGGGGTTGGACCCTGCGAACCACCTCCGGCGTGTGAATAAGTGTTTGGTATGGGAGTTTAAGTATATGCGTAGTAAAGTAAGGTGAGATAGATTGCATACCAGATTTGTCATCGTCCAGGACTATTTATAGGTGAAGAAAACGGTCCTGGAGAGTGGTCACACATTTGATGGAGATCATGGGGGCGTCCCATGATTTGTGGTAACCGCTAGGGGTTAGTGCCCCACTCCTCCGGGTTTAGCGGGGGTGCTAAGGAGGATGAGGCGACGTGGGTAAGACTTGGTCTCCCAATATTGGACATGGCATTGTTCCGTCCATAAAACTTATCGAGAGATACCCTGAAGGGCTTAATCCTTCGATTGGCAAATTCCCACTTGGTAACTAGATCATTGATGATTAGTTTTACGCCAAGGAAAGTTTTAGGAGGCTAGCCAGAGCCTTCAATTATGTAGGTTGCGATTATAGTCGAAGGGGTGTCCTTCGAGTTAATCGGAGGGTACATCATCAAGCCCCCAAGTTGAAAGTTAGATATGCACAAGAATATGTGGCTTACAACTCTATCGTCAATTGAACTAACCGTATTAGCTCGTAGGGCCTTGCAAAAGAGATTAACTTCACAAAATACACATTAAATGCGCTTAAATATTACCTAACAACTCACATTGAGCCTACAGTAGCAATATCCTCGGTAAACAAAAACGTCCCTTCAAATTTTGAAAACCCATTGGAATCCGGATAAGTACACAAGACACGTGTATGGTTATGATCAAAAAAGAGAGGCGGTATAAATGTTTATCACCCTAACCCTAAATCATTTTTACATTGCGCCCAAAATTGTGTTTCATCACTGTGTGCGTATCTTGGTCAAAATCTACACACATCATCACGTTTTATTAATCCACGCAAGAAAAAAGGTAAATTTGCTCTTTGTTAAACTATTTTATTGTAGAGGTAGCTGTCTTCGTCAAACAATATGGCTAAAAATAACAAATTCGTGATTAGAGAACAAAAATGCACTTTATCAAAAAATGAGTTACGCACTTTTCTTGAGGATTATCCTATTCCGAAAGAATTTAAGATCATGCTCCCTAGTAAGAATCAAACAATATTTGATGCTCCTACAGGATATGTGGGTCTGTACACCCATGCCTTTAAATTGGCAAACTTTAGAATACCTATCCACCCTTTGATTTTAGAGTTTATGCAATACTATCAAGTTCACATCTCTAGGTTCAACCCATTTGACCTAGCTAAGTTAACAACATTCATAGTGATGTGTAAAGCTTATGGATATGAGCCTACACTTACAGTGCTTAGAGGTTTTACGAACCTGTACCCGGGTGGGGATTGGTTAACTTTGGCAAAAAGAGGTGACCCTGATGTCCCAACTATATTGTTAAAGCCTTTTACAAATATAACGGACTGGAAAGGGAGTTTCTTTTACATACAAGATACAATTATACCTTCAGAGTACCCTGCTTTGGTGAACGAAGCATACAGGTTTGATAAAAAAACATTTCAAAGATGAGTTGCCTTACACTGTTCGAAGGAATCCATTGTACCAGCGTCTTTTTCGCCATCCAGTGAATGTTCAATCTTTCCCCGAGCCCATCTTGTACATGGCTGGTATTGTTGACCACTGGGAGGGTTCCCCTATGAAGCCTGAAATTGTTTGTGATGGAAAAAGTATGTATACTCTTTATTTAAATACATTTGAACAACTTATCTGATGATATTTATCAGCGTTCTTTCGTGTTGCAGGAATGTCTTTCTGAAATTTTGTTGTTGCTGATGGTGCTAAAGAGGCTAGCTTCCTTCCAAAGAATCCTGAGGAGGTTAGTTATGGTGTTGGTTCACCTTCCGTGTCTGTGAACAATCAAGAAGAGGATGCCCACATGGTGGAGCCCATAGCTTCCCTGCAGCCTTCCAAACCAGAGAAAAAATCGAAGCCTATGGTGACAGAGGAGACTTCTCAATTGGTGGAGAATGTTGCTGAGTCCGATGACCCTCTCTCCGAGGATGATCAGGTGACTATTATTGGCTCCTCTTCTGGCATAGCTGACAGGGTTCGAAACAGGAAAGGTACGAGTGCCAAGTCTGTGAAGCCTACTCCCAAGAGAAAATTGATATTGGCAACACCTCCCTCCAGGAACACCAGGCAGAAGGGTCAGATTATTACCAAGAAAGCTGCTGAAGCATTGGATGAAGATATCCATGGTAAGTACATGTGTTATTGATTTGACAGGGATATGTGTATATGTCTTCTAATTGATTGTATATTCCTTAGGTCTTCCGAATACCAAAGAGCTTCCTGATGCCTCTGCTTGCCATCGCCTTGCGTTGCATATTACCCCTCCGAGCTGGAAGTCTGTGCTAACCAACATGCCCATTGAGGAGTTGTGTGATCTACACGACAAAAGCTATACGAGGCAGGCTATTCTGGACAATCATCTCAATTCTCAAACAAGGGAAGTGGTACAAACCCTTGCTTCTGCTAGGGAGAAGATGGATGTGATTCTGGCAAGAGAGAAAAAGAAAGATCCGGAGTTTGCAGAGGTTCAAGCTAAGTGTGAAGAATCCTTGAGAGATATTGAGCAGAATCCCCTAGTTCAAGACCTTCGTTCTGATATAGTAGGGTTGGAGAAGGAATTGAACAAAATGAAGGTGGAGTGTAAGAGGCTTCGAAAGGAGGAGGCAAAGGTTGTAGGTTACAAGGAAGAAATTGCTGAGCTAGAGATCAAGTGTGGGGACCTCGAAGAAGAGAGGACGAAGCTGGGTGAGCTGGAGATCAAGCTTCGTGAAGATCTCGATGGCCTTAGGCGCAAATACAATGCGCTTAAAAAAGATAGGGCTGCTGTTGTCTCGAAAGTCATCCCCTATATAGCCATGGAGTTATATCACAGCGATGAGGTTGGGAAGATGATAGGTGATGTTGTAAATGCTGCCATCTATCATGGGAAATGCACTACTTTGGAGGAAATTGCTGCGACTGGAAAGCCGGTGGACTTATCTGAGATATCCTACTACCGTGCCACTCATAAAGCAAAGTATGATAATGCAAGCAACCTCCTCGCAACTGCAGAGTACCCCTTCCTTGTTGAAGCTACCAAAGATCCCATGGCTTCGGTTGAGACGCTTCTTTCGAGGAAACCGCGCAGGGTGAAGCCTATGGCTGTGAGCAAAAAGAGCACTCCTGCGAAGCCTGCATCTGTGAAAGCAGCCCCTGAGGAGCCATCGTCCCCAAATTTGGCCGTCAAGAAGTCTCAATCTCTAGGTAAAGGTTCAGCTGTGCAGCCGTCCTCTCCGAAGATTGATTCAAAAGAAGCTTCTCCCAACAAGGTCAGTTCTGAAATCCCCCAAGTTCAGCGTGAAAAACTCTCATCTCCTGGTAAGTGAAGGTTGCAGTGTTTGTAGTTATCTGGCCCCAAGGCTGGTATGTACCCTTTAAAACAATGTCTGTTTATGTTCTATGGTTTCTGAACAATTTATGTTTCTGTTGCATGTGAACAATTATCATCTTTTGAGCAGCATCGATGTTGCGTACTAAATATTAATGGGTGTATTTCCCATCTTTGTTTATGTATGCTTTTCTCTTCTTCGTTTATCTAAATAAACATTATTATACATCCTAAAGCTTAGAATAACTAAGCCTTATTGTGTGTATTTTGAACCAAGGTTTTATAGCAATCGTATAATTTAATTGCTGACAGAGGGTTGCGACCCGCTCCGTCTTCATCCTTTAAGTGCGAAGGGCTTTGCGTACCCTAAGACTATGTAGGAAAGTTAATGTGAATTTTGGATGTTTTAGTTGCTTACAAGACATAAGTATCTTGAGCCATCCTTCGAACATTGAACTTGTAATTACTTGGCTGAGTAAATCTTTGTTTGCTAGATGTAACAAAAAGATTCAAGGGAAATATGCGATGTCATTAAGTGGGTAGGGGAGGATTACATCATTTGTACAAATGAATACTAAGACGCCTACCATTAATGCTTCTTTCCCAACAAGAGAAAACTTGAATACATAATAGAAAAATTTGCAAGTCTTGACTTACATAAGATGTGGCAAGCCCTTCGTATGCTGACGGAGGTTTGCTGATGATGAAACTGTCACTACTTTTGAATAAAAATCGTCCCACGCATGCTTCTGTGTAGCCTGCGATTCTATGTGTAGTGGGTTTGTTATTTTGTCGAAGCCTGTTGCTCCGTTCCGGCTTCGAGATGCTCTTGATTGCGTGAAAGCAAATGTATCTTTGAATCATTTATGTGGTGTTTCTTTTGTTTGGCTCGAGAAACTCTTTTGTTGGAGGACATACTTGATTCGCATGTTTCAGCTGGTTCGTTACTTTGTCCTTCGAAGGGATCGTTTTCCCCGTATTCTATGTTATATTCCTCCAGCTCTTTAGCCCATTTGACCATTCTCGTTGTTCTGTCAGGGTTTAGGAGCAACCTTTCGAATGGCTTATCTGTAAGTACTCTGATGGTATGATCCTTGAAATATTTTCGGAGACGTCTTGTGGCATTGATTAAAGCTAAGATTAGCTTTTCTGATGCCGCATAGCCTCATTCCACATACGGTAAGGCTCTACTCACAAAATATATCGGTATTTGCAGATGTCTTCTTTCTGCGAAAAGCATGGCACCAACATCGTCAGGGTACATTGCTATATGTAGGAACAACACCTCTCCTCTGGTTGAGGGTGAAACTGTTGGTATGATTTCCATGCAATTCTTCCATCTTTGGAAGGATGTTTCGGCTTCCTTATTCCATTGATATGATAAGTCATTGATGACTTCATTGCGAACCTTGTAGGTAGATGAAGATCTGTTAACACCCTTCGATAGAAATGCTTTTAACGTTTCTAAGTTACTTCTTAGATCTTGAGTTCCCCTTCGCGTTTGCAATTCTGATGAGGTCTCTTCATTGGTTGGCTTGGTTTTAATCGTTTGTTTTGCGAACGGGTGTTCGTTTGATTCTTCTTTTTCAATGCCAAATGAACACATTACTGGGTTCAACTTTAGGTTGATCTTTCTCAGTTGTATGAGGGTCTCTTCTACATCATGAAGGATATCTTCTTCTGTCCTGCTCTGTGTGATTAAGTATTCGCCATGAATTTTCAGGTTTCTCCCTATCTGTTTTTTGAAGACCCTTCGGATCAACCTATTGTAAGTGGCTTCGATATTTCGTAAACCGAAGGGCATACGGGTGAAGCAGTAGGTGCTTCCTTCTACATGAAAGGACGTTTTTTCTTCGTCCTCTTTTGCCATCTTTATCTGGTGGCATCCCATGTTTGTATTAAGGAAGCATTCCCAACGAACTCTAGGTATCGGTTGCTTTTCTCCTTCTGGCAAATAGCTTTCTTTTCGGAAAGCTTTGTTGATGTCTCTAAAGTCAACCTCTAGTAACTTTTTTCCATTTCTTCGCAGGGCTACCGTTGGGTTAGTAACCCATGTTGGGTTTTCTACCCTTCGAAGTATTCCTGCAGCTGTGAGTTTGTTGACCTCGTATTTAATTGCTGCCCTGTGTTTCGGTGTCACTTGGTGGGGCCTCCGCTCAACCGGTTTGACGTGTTTGAACTCGTTTAGCTTGTGCTCCGTGCTAAAGGGTTTGCCGTTGATTGTGAGCAACCTTGGAACTCCTATTGTCTTTGAATATTTTTCTACAAACACGTCTTCATACGCTTCGAGTAATTTTTTCAATGTTTCTTTGAAAGTTGTAGGGAGCCGTTTCCCTATTTCCACCTTTCGCACTAGATGGGACTCGTCTAGTGACGCATGCCTTTTGGGATTAGAGTATTCTATGGCATTCCTCGTAAGCCGCTAGTTATCTTCTTCCTTGCCTTTGTAGGCTTCTTGGTATTTTTCTTCGTGATAGCTAGAGAATATGGTACCAATACCATTAGCTGTTTGGAATTTCACTGTTGCATGCACCGTAGAGAACACGATTCCCATTTTTTGCATGGCAGTTCGTCCGAATATCATGTTGTAGGGTGACTTCGATCTTACGATGACAAAATTAAAATTTTTTGTTCTTGCGAGCCTTCCACTTCCGAGTGTTACTTCTAGAGGTGTTTCTCCTAAGGGCCATGATCGTTCCCCTGAGAAACCTATCAAGGGCATTTTTGATTCTACCCGTTTAGATTTGATCGTAGGGCTGAGCTCTTTGAAGCAATGTTCGTAGATTACCTCGCAGGCACTTCCGCAGTCCTTATAAATTTTGTTCACTTCCATATTCGTGACTATGGCCTTAATGACCACTGGATCCTTCGAAGGAAAGCCTCCTGTTTCGGACGGGAACGTTATTTCTCTAGCATCGTGAGCTTCTCTCTCAGGGATGTTTCTTTTCAATCGGGAGTAATCCCATCGAACCATTAGGATGGGAGCTTCCTGAGGAGTATTATCTTTTCCCAGTTGCGTATCGGTGGTTTTCTCTTTGTTCTTTCTTATCCCTTTCATTAAATGTGTTAATTGCCCGGATTTTACTGCCTCTTCTATCTGCTTTTTCAGTTCTTGACAGCTATTTGTTTCGTGACCAATGTCTTCATGGAAGTGGCAATATTTAGTGGTATCTCTGTTCCTGCTTTCCCCAATATGCGAGGGGGTGGTTCGAAGGCTTTGGCAGCCTTCTCTGTGGCTAAAATCTCCCTTGGAGACTTCGTGAGATTTCCTAATAGGCCATGGTTCGGACCCTTGTTGTAAGGGGTAAACCTATTATGGTTTTTGTGTTTGTTCTTCGGCCCTTCCCATGAAGACGATTTTATTCCTTTATTGCCCTCCACTGGAGCTCCATTGGTAGATACCTCTTTGGCTTCTATCCATGTATATGTTTTTTCCATCAGGCCCTTATATGTTGCTGGAAGATATGTGGATAATAATTCCACAAGAGTCCGATTGCGTAGGCCATGGATGAAACCAGAAATACGTTGCTCTTCATGTAAGCCTAGAATCTGCAGGGTTTCGTCAGTGTATCTAGTGACAAAGTTTCTTGTGCTTTCGTTCTCCTTCTGCTTGATGTTGTGCACTGTTAGGTGCGTTCTTGTGAATTTCTTCTGTTGGCTGAAGTGAGATCGAAACTTAGCCTTCAAATCGTCAAGGTTGATAATGCTTCCTAACTTCTGTCCATTCCACCAAATGCGTGCTGAATCTCGGAGGGTATATGTGAACATGTGACAGGCTACTGGCATGGCCCATTTCTGCATTCTTATAGCTCCTTCAAATAAATATAGGAAATTATCGGGATCCCCCTTCCCATCGTAAGTGCCTATATGCGAAGGCATCTTTAAACCATCCGGCAAGGGATAATCTTCGATCCATCTCATGAAGGGTGTAGTGGGGCCTACGGGCTCAGTATATGGATGGGCATACGGTGGTATGTTCATCGGAACAGTATGGTATGGATTAATAGTAGGGGGTACTCCCGAAGAAGGCTGACTAACATAGAAAGGATGAGGCATACTCGTGTTTGGAGTGTAACCAGTATACATGGTATACGGGGGGTATACCGTGGAAGGATTGTAGGGCACAACGGTTTGTGAAGGATATTGATTGCCAGGCTGCCCATTGATTTGGGGATAAAGAATCGGAGGGTAACTCTGGACCGGGAATTGAGGATGCAGGTAAATGGGGGGAAGACTCCCTCCTGTGTTGACTGGGCCTAGGTTACCCTCCACACCCGACGCGTGGGAGGGCTGCAGAGGAATTCCTCCTTCGGTCCTTCCTAAGTGGGCTGCTAATAATGGGGGCAGGTTTACCTCCGTGTTCTCCCTCTGCCGACTCCTTCCGTTATAGCCTTCGGCGACAGTTCCTTCTCTCCTCGTGGGTGTTCTCTCGGGAACTCCTTCGAATCCTATGCTTCTTCCTTCGACCCTTCTACTTGCAGGTGACCCAATGCGGAGGATAGGGTGGTGAGCCCTATGGATTGAAGGTCTCGGTTCCATTTCGATCTCCTCATCATATTCATCGCTGGAATATTCTAACTCCCTACGCATCTCCGTATTTCTGATTTGTCTCCTTCGAGCCCTTAGCAAGGACTCTAACTCTTCACAATTAGCGTTGACAAAAGCGGGGCTAATGATGAGTTCTGGATTGTCCGAAGTGGATGCATGGTGATTGGGCGTTATTTCAGGATGAGATCGTATAGTAAAGGTGGAGACCGTGATTGGCGGCAGGTTGTTGGTGTCTGTTACGGGTAAAGGGGTTAAGGACGAGAAACCCGGTGGGGGTGTAACTTCTCGTTCTGAATTCATGCCGGAATAATAGCGAGTGTATTTGACTTGGTTATTTTGCTTGGAAATAACGGGACTAATTGTAGCGGGTCCCACGGATGGCGCCACTGATTGTACAATATTTTGCACTACTAGGCCTTCGATGGTGATCAAAGGAAAATGAGGGGTGTTGTGATTGCGCCAAGCTTGGATATAACCTGAAATAAGAAATACTAAAATACTACGTTAAGTGATTGCACAGGGGTTGGACCCTGCGAACCACCTCCGGCGAGTGAATAAGTGTTTGGTATGGGAGTTTAAGTATATGCGTAGTAAAGTAAGGTGAGATAGATTGCATACCAGATTTGTCATTGTCCAGGACTATTTATAGGTGAAGAAAACGGTCCTGGAGAGTGGTCACACGTTTGATGGAGATCATGGGGGCGTCCCATTATTTGTGGTAACCGCTAGGGGTTAGTGCCCTACTCCTCCAGGTTTAGCGGGGGTGCTAAGGAGGAAAAGGCGACGTGGGTAAGACTTGGTCTCCCAATATTGGACTTGGCATTGTTCCGTCCATAAAACTTATCGAGAGATACCCCGAAGGGCTTAATCCTTCGATTGGCGAATTCCCACTTGGTAACTAGATCATTGATGATTAGTTTTACGCCAAGGAAAGTTTTAGGAGGCTAGCCAGAGCCTTCAATTATGTAGGTTGCGATTATAGTCGAAGGGTGTCCTTCGAGTTAATCGGAGGGTACATCATCAATGATAAACTCCGTTCCATCGTTTGACCGGATGATTCCGTCGGTTTTGTTGAGTCTTGCTAGTAGCTGTTTGATGAGTTTTATGATAACCTCTGGAGTCACGTCCTTGGTTCTCAAAAACCTTACCCATGTAACCCGAGAATAGTCGACGACTATCACTAGAACATACATCTTCCCACTTATACTTTGCATTTTCATTGGTTCACATAGATCCATGTGAAGGGTGTGAAGAACCTCCATGATGGTATTGATAGTTTTGGATTTGTGAGTATGCTTCTTTCTTTTGCCCAGTTGACAAGCCAAACAAAAATGTTCTTTTTTGAACTTTAAACTAGGCAGACCTCATACAAGATCAGTGTGAGCAAGATCATTGATGGTACCAAAGTTCAAGTGATTAAAACTTTGTTTCCATAGCCATAATTTGTTCTTTGAGGCCTTTGTGAGAAGGCAAATAGGAGAGGACCGCTTCATGTCTTCGATGGAAAAAGGTGTATAGATTTGTGCCATGACTGTCTTTAAGAATATCAATACCATCCAATTCTCAGACGAAGCATGTGTAATTTCTGAAGGCAATCTTCAAGATCGGAATCAAGGTATTGACCAACAGAGAACAGATTATGCCCAAGTCCTTCCACGTAGTATACCCAGGAAATTAGCTGTCACCAGAAACATAATCTCCATCACTTATAATTACCCCAAAATGATAGTTCCCGAATCTAACTGTCCCGATAAACTTATTCACGAAATTCTAGAGCCCTGAGCGATCCCCAATCATAGGTTTAGAGCAGCCTGAGTCCAAATATCAAAGGACGAAATGTACGACCTGCATTTGGAAACAGACGAGAGCAGAAAATTTGGAGTGTCGGATCCCCAATTTGAGTTGGGTTCCAGTTGGTTAGTGCAAACAAGTTCTGGAGCCACTAAGACCTTAGGTGCATTCGTTTCAATGGTGGAAATTTCACTAGTAGATGCCATGGGCCTAGTTAAAGGACATTGGGTCTCCAAAGGGAAAGTTCTACCAGTTGGCTTCCATTCCTTAATAGGCACTACTTTAGAGTTGGTTATCCTAGTTAAAGGGCACTGTTCTCCTAAAGTGAATTTCCTTCCTGTGGGCTTCCATTGATAACCAACATTGGCAAACAGTTTACCTGTTGCTTTCCAAATTTGCTTACTTTGTTAAGCTCTCCAAACTTTCTTAACTGGGGTTTTGTTAAACGACTTCAGAAATTTCTCAACATATTTATCATGATTACTCGAAATTATGCATTCATTACATGTTTTGCAACGTGAATTAGGTTTTAAATTATGACTCATGTTGCTCAAGTTGGGCTTAGTGTTCCTCATGTGGTCGTCTACTTTCTTTTTAGAGACACTTTTAGCATGTGAAGTCCTATAATTCCTTCTATTTCTCCTTGGTTTAGACTCTCTAGCTTTAGTGTTACTATTTACTCCTGTAGACGGACTAATGGGAATTTTAGTCTTTTTCACTTCCGGTTGCTGAACATGTTTTGATGTTTTGGGATCTGAAGTTTCCAAGGGTACCTCAAAGGTAACATGCTTGTTCTTAGTCATAGATGATGATTCAGTAGACCTATCTCGCTTGCTATCAATTTTAGGACATGTACCAATAACATTTCTAAGAGTTCCTGAGATCTATTAGTGAGAAAGCAGGCACCTACAATAGCATCATCAAGTGGTTTTGCTATCCTATCCTCTTCAATGGTTTCATGAAGCAAGTCAAGGCACTCCTTAAGATGTTTAAGATAGTCTCTATGAACTAACTTATTATTCCTAAGGGGAAGAGGAATATTCACAACATCAATTGCGTACTTCTTACAAGCAGAAACCTTTTGAACAACTGATGCGTGGGAATTGCACCAGGCTTTACCTATCAAGGGATCTTGAGAAGCTTACAACCCCCACCAGGCAGTGTACCTGATCGTTGTAGTATAGTATAGTGACAAGTACCGGGGGATTGATCGTTCAGCTAGGAATAGTGTCGCTAGGATTAGAAAACCTAAATACTAGTTCTAAAGATGATGGATGATTATTTTTGTATTTTTATATTTTTTTAGAAAGCAAGTAAATATCTCGGGTTTGAAGGATTTGGGCGGAATTAGTTGCTAGTCAACTAACCCAATACTAAAGATGCAATCAAAATAAAATACTAGAAATGAAAATAAAACTAAATTAAACTAAGGTTGTGAGCAATAAATGGAGAAATGTGTTTACTTAGATTTCACTACTCCCTAGATATCTTTTACACGTTAATTACTTGTTATAGTTGCATGGATGACAGATTGTATTCCTTAATACCATTCATGGGGTGGCGCACTTAACTCCCCAATCCTATGAGTGCCTACTTCACTCCTATGTCGAGCCGGCTAAGAAGCTCCTAACATGGGATCATTAGAATTTACTCATGCATTAAATACAACCAATAAAACCTAGTGCAAATCAGTTCATGTTTCCTAAGACGTTCAAGCATGTTACCATTTGGAGATCTGCCAGTTTTCTTAAGCCTAACATTGAAATCATTTATCCAATACAACCATAAACAAGTAATCAACACATAATCAACATCTAGGTTTCATTAGATCTAAGCAAACACAAGATAAATCTAGCCTAGCATGGTGGAATCAAGACAAGCACAAGATATAGACAACCAACACATAGACATATTGATTGAATTAGAAGAACACTTATCTCAATTACACATGTAAGGGTTCAAGGGCTGAAAACCCTTGAAAAACCTGTAAAAATCATATATGGTTCGGCCTTAGGGTTTCTCCAAAACTTCTCCTCTTAATGAATGAAAATTAGAAAACTATATATAGGAAATTGAGGCTGACGGCGTCAAGACCAAATAGGTGACGCCGTCATCTCGCCGCCAAAAGAATCCTCGGACTGCCTTGATCTACATCTGACGCCGTCATGTATTAGCTTTTTCCAGGCCGTCACGTATTTTACTCTTGACGCTCTTCCTTGTGATGCCTTCATTTCTGTACTGGGCCGTCATGAAAATTACTCTTGACGCCGTCAAATTGTTACTCTTGATGCCGTCACCTACTGTTCCCAGCTTGGAAAATTAAGTCTTTGGCGTTTTCTTCACTTTTATGCTCCAAAAACGTCCGAATTGCTTTCTTTTCCAGATTTCACTCCCAAAGTACCTAAAATCACAAAAGGAACGCTTTAGGGCAATATTTGATCAAATAAATTCAATTCCGGGCTTAAATGACCCCCTAAAAGTGGTGCATTTTTCGCCTCATCAACAACATTATCACAAGTGATGATTGGCATTTTCCCTTTCACCTGAGTCTTTAAATTCTCAATCTCTTTAAGCAAAGAAGTTATCTTTTCATTGTTTATATCACGTGTGATCTTAATTGAATCATATAACTCTTTGTAATGTTTTTTAACTTTTGAATTTTCAGTATGAAACCAATCATTTTCATGTTGCAATTTATTAATGGTATCATGAAATTGAAAATTCTAAGAATCTATAGACTGTGGTTTTTGGGTGCTAATCACATCACTCTTGTTTGACTTCAATTGGGCAATTTGTACCCTCAGGTTCCGAATTGTGTTAGTGTGAACTTGAATCTTTTCATCACGTTTGGCTAATTCAAAATATGCATCAAATTCAGGAGCATCAGAAGATGTCTTGGCATTTGAGATTTTAGTTTTTTCTTCTAAATGTTGACACTTTAATTGCAAATTAAGATTATCAACCTCTAGTTTCGACAAATGCCTGACCATGTTATCATGGTCATCGTTTTGAATTTTCTCACGCAATTTTAAATTCTCCCCCTCAAGCTCAACAACACGATTCTGGAAAACGTGCTATGCAATAGACATCTCATGAAATTGGCAGGCAGATAATGTAGAATCAGTAGCAGTATAAAATGCATCCTGTGCAATACATTTAGCAATCAAATTCTCATTCATGATGAGAATATTTTTCCTCACAATTTCACTGCATTTAAGATCAATTGCCAATTGTTTACCCTCATTTTTCACAGCTTTGAAATTTTTTTTCATTTCAGTTACATCTTTGTTTACGGTTTTTTGAAGACCCTCAAAATGTTCGTGGAGAAGTTCAAAAAATGGCATGACCTCTGTTAAATAGCATTGTTTTGTTTGTTCAAAACCTCTTTCCCCTTCAGTAATACCCGTTGGTGTTATTCTCTTTTTACATGTTTTATCAAAATCAGCGAATAATTGACCAAGGACATATAAGGCAATTAGTGTATTATCTTGCGTGGGGAGGGTGAAAGGAACAAGATGCCGTGGTATGTTAATGGGATATATCATTGGGCCAGCTATCCTAAAAACTGTACGTGTTTTTCCCACTATTCTTTCTGCTTTCATCTTTTCCATGTCAATGTTCCAGAAGACTTGCTCTGGAGTAAATTTCTTTTGTGGGACAAAGATAGCTAATTGATTATCTTCAGAGTAATCAAAATTGTACAAGATTTTATTAGCTATGCACTGGGGATCCCTTAATTTCTCAGCAAGTTTTTCTCTGGTTCTATCTTCTATCTCATTGCCCTCATCATTGGATGTAGCATCAGGAGGGGCATGATTAGGCTCAAGCATAATGTTTGCATCATATAATGCCGGTTGTGCACCTATACCGCTTCTAAGGAAATTGGTTTTTGGCTTAGTAGAATCCTTCTCACTAAGATCATCACTCAACTTCCTATGTTTATGCATCATTTGAGCAGTTTGAATGGTTTGGCCTTGTATGTATAACATATCCTCAAGTTTATTTTTTCGCATTTTAAGACTAGAGAAATCATTTAGGAGTTTTGTTTCCTTCTCTTTGAAATCATGTTGGAGTGTGTTTAAGCCTTTCTGAATCTCTTGTTTTTGTTTAACAGTTTGATCCAGTTGTTTTTGCAACGATTGTAACTCCTTTTTCAATGTTTCTCGCTTAAGATTATTTTCAGATATGTATGCACGCATTTGCCATTCCATGTTCTGCTCACGTCCAGTGAGTTCAAATCTAGCATGTTGTTCGTACATTGCCACCTGATCCTTAAGGATATTAAATCTAGTGGTCAAGGAGTCATCAGGGTTATAGGCAATGTTCTCATGCAACACACAATCATCTAAAATAGAAGATGCACAACATTGTACAACAGACACTTCATTGTGTTTCATATGTTGTTCACATGGGTCAACATTGCTATTTCCCATGTCAACAACATCTGAATCGACATCGTTTGTCGGTTGTACTTTGTTAGGAATCTTTTGTTCATCAACCATGTTACACAGTTCGAGTACCTTAGCACATGACACATGTTCTTTTACCGGTCTGATATATGCATCCACATCACGTGTAGGAGTCATTGAACTATTCGTTGTGTCAAGCTTATCGGTCTCTGATCCTCTGCCTTCGGTGACAACTGACCCAGCATCCGATGCTTTACCTGAATCCACAATATTATCACTTGATTGCTCCCGACATGCCTTCACCTTGTCTTCATGCTTGAGTTTGTGTTGTGCTCTTTCCATAATGTACTCCTTCACATTACCCATGAGTTGAAGTAGTGTGACTCTGAAAACGTCAACTTCAATTCCCGTATGAGTAGCAAAGCTCTTTTTCGTCATTTGACACTCATGATCATACTCCTCAGTGAATCGTGAATCAATGAACGCTTGGAGTTGGTTGTTGATCACACAGAATGCAGCCATAGATCTACCTTCAGAAAATTCACCCTTTTCAAGTTGTTGTTGAAGTTGATCTAAGTGTAGAGTCATTTTGACTGTGAAGGTCTCAACATTTTGACCAAAGAGTGTTGCGAATGCACGATTGAAACCTCCCAAGTATCCAGGTTTTGCAAAGAGAACCTTGAGATGTGAATGGAGTGATCGAAAACATTCAATGCGACAATCCTTTGCATTATCGGGCAATTTAATTGGCTGATGAAGCACATTATCATTAGAATTTGAGCACGAAGATTCCATAGCAGTGATTGTATGTTAAGAGTGGTGATTGTTTGTTATGACAAGGTTATATGTTGTTTAGTCGTAATTTGGTTAGGTTGATGCAAGTTGTTACAGTGAAATTTTTTGGTCTGAAAACTTAAAACCTCAATAACTTCACTCCAGAGGTGATTTGGGCCTTGAAAAATTCGTTTCACGACTTCGTGGTGAATCCTCACAATATTCAGCATGTTCCGGACGTTTTGACAGCTAATTCGCTGAAAACGAAGTTACGGTTCAAAAGTTATGGCCGTTTGAAGTTTTGACGTAAACAATCACCTTTGGTCAAACTGCAAGTAATCAACTCGCTAGAATCACACTTGAACAACTCGCTAGAATTCCAAGTAGCTAAATAACAAGTCGCTAGCCACCAACTCGCTAATTTTGAAAACTCGCTAACATGGACAACTCGCTAGAATTCCAAGTAGCTAAATAACAAGTCGCTAGCCACCAACTCGCTAATTTTGAAAACTCGCTAACATGGACAACTCGCTACAAAACCAAATCGTTAGATGTACAACTCGCTGGAATCACCAACTTGTAACTGGACCAACTCACTGGAAATATTAACAATGCAACCCACTAGATCTGGCAACTCGCTAAACTGGTCAACACTTTGAACCAACTCGCTGGTACACAACAATCCAAATCTGACAACTCGCTAGACTGCCAACTCGCTAGACTGCAAACTCGCTACCAAAACTGATCAACTCACTGGAGTATATCAACTCGCTGGAATAATAGGACATAAACGTCACTGTCTAGAGGTTTGGCTTTATATCCAGAAATAGCAAAACGCCAAATCTCTGCCTCAACTCTCTAACCAAACCTGTCAACCCTCTACTAAGAATTATCAACTCGCTAGTATGAAATATCACACGAATTACCTCCAAACTCCACGAAAGTGATGATGTTACTTAACCAAGAGTTACACACGATGCCTACAACACTACTAGATATGAAAGTACAAGTAAACAATCAAGAACAACACCTAACGAGATCACACTAGTGTGAAAACCACCAAATCAATTCGAACCATCTAAAGACACAAAACCAAGCTATAAATTTGAGCATACCACAAATCCTAGGATAGAACCATGGCTCTTGATACCAATTGTAGTATACTCATAATCTTATAACACGTATTGGTTTTGTATAATATGGATCAAAGATGGAAGAATTAGTAGAGAGAAGTTAGAGAGAGAAAGTAGAAGGGAACCTTGAGAGAAAATAGTGAATATTAGATTAAGGTTGTGAAAGGTCCAACCCTCTCCCTTAGGTGGGAGAGGGTATTTATACTACAATACTTGGTGCTCCATGAAACGAGCTGTAGAGTGAGCTGACAGAGGGTAAAGACCCGACCCACGCTACAAATACTATTTACATATTTTAACTACTAATAAACTACGTACTAACTATAATAAGGATAATTCTACGAGCTACATAATGCTTAGCAATACTTGGGGTGACCGAGTCTTTAACTGAATAATCGTATTCCTAACAAAAACAAATATGATCTTCCATACACTTATCTTTTTGCAAAATACCTTTATATGTAATTAAGACGCGGTTAAAGACAAAATAAAGCATTTTTACAATTTATTTGAGACATGAGCAATGAACAAAAAGAGATGGAGCATATATATGAAATCAAATCAAATAAACAAACAAGCAAACAAACAAACAAACAAATAAAAGCTTGAGTTGCCTTCCAAGAAGCGTTTTTCTTTATTAACGAGTCTTGTAGCTAGACTCAAAGTCGTGCCCTAATACGTGACTCCATCCTCCGTCACGTTCTCAAGGTCAACTTCTATATTGGTTTTATATTATGGACCTAGTTGTAAACATTCCTTGTAAAACACAAATATCTTTTTCATAGCATAGTCAACTCCTCTACTCTTATCCTCTTCATTCCTATAGTAGACCAACTGCTTAAGTTCCTTTTCTAGGTTTGGCACGAGCCAAAATTGTTCTATCTTATATGGCATTTGGTAGGCAATTTCATTGGTCTCATCCTTGAACTTAACTATCCCTAATGACGGGTCGTACGTCATTTTGGAAACTTCTACGAATGGCCTTCCTAACACCAAATGGGAGAAACAAGGGTCGATGGCGGAACTAACGTCTTCCACTACTATGAAATCCGTGATATAGGTGAAATTTCCTACAAACACATGCATCCCCCTAACTCTTCTAACGAAATTACCATTCTTATTAGGGTCTTCGGGATCTTGCCTAGGTAAGAGTTGCTTTTTCATTATCCAATTATAGTGTGCCCTAGTCATTATTTTGATAGGAGAGTAAAGGTCAATATAGGCCTTCCATACGTGAAGGTGTCCTATGTTGCATGGTATGTTGATGTTTCGAGGGTTAACATGTGCTATGATAGGAACTATTCTTATGAAGAATGGGCGAGGATCATGCAACAAGTATTTGTGATAGGTTAATTCGTCATCTATTGGGAACTTGTCAAAGTAATTTTCACCTACTTCTTTTACTTCCTTCTTACCCTCATTCTCAATCTCTTCCTTAGGACCACTATTGTCCTCAACTACATTCTCATTATCCTCATCATCACTACTCCTAATTGGTGGCTTAATGGTGATGACGTTGACAAAGTGGACGTGTTTGGATGATGAAGGGTCTTTAACCTCATTTCCCCCACTAGAGTTTCTAACTACTTTATTTGACAGGGTCATTCCTTGGTTGTTAAGAGCCTTTATCAAATTGTCAAATTTATTGGTCATCTCGTTTTGTTGTTGGTTGAAATCGGCTTCAAACTTGGTCAAACGAGCTTCTTGAGATGCCATAAAATTGGACATTAATCCTTCAAAGTTGTTGGAACTATTGTAATTGTTGGAAGGATTATTGTTGAAAGTACGGTTCAAGGATGAACCATTTGATTGGAAATGATTAGGCGGATTGGAAGATTGTTTTGAGATAAGTATGGTTTTGTTTTCACCTAAAGTTAGGGTGATTTTTCCAATAGGGGTTGTATGAATCACCATATGTGTTTGGCTTAGGATTGAAAGTGAACCACTTTTCTCCCGCTCTGTCGGTACCGCAAAAGCTTGTTCGGGGAGTTCCATACAATCACGAGTATCATGGGGACCACTACAATATTCACATGAAGAAGTGAATTTGTTCACTTGGCTTGAAGGTGTGGGCGCTTCGTAAGATTTCATGAGAAACTTGACTTGATCTTCAAGTTCCATGATCCTACAGTTAGGAATGCTTGAGTTATTCGAAGGCAAGGATATTGCCTTGACCGTTTTGTTCAAATCGCGGGGGTCATTCCAACATTCATTGTCATAGAGAGTAAGATCTTCTATGATTCCTCACGATTCTTCCGCATTCTTGTCACGAAGCTTACCATCGGCCGCTTGGTCAATGGTTGGCCTTCTGGATTGATTTACATGATCATAGAAAATTTGGACTTGGAGCCAAAGATCGGTGTCGTGATGAGGGACTTTTTGGAGTAAGTCTGTAACGCCCCAACCCAACAAGGGTAGAAGTATCACATTATGGTGACATATCAAAGCATACATAAACAAACGCAAGCAAAAGTCTTGTCATAAATAACCAAATGAAAGTAAGTCAATATGACTTAAACATACACAAGTTCAAAGGAAAATCCAAATGAAGGAAGCATAAATAATCTAAGTCTCAACAATAATCATAACATAATTTCAAGCTAAGATGACTAAGGTTAAGTCTGCACTCGGCTCTACGCCTCTACTCTCAATCCCAAAAGCTATCCCCAGCTCCTAGCTTAATAACCTGCCGCGGAGAAAAGAAATGCAGCTGAGCTTAAAAAGCCCAGTGAACAGATATATAACAAAGCAAATGAAATAGAATGAAGATACAGGATATGGTGCAATGGGATAAGCATAAGGTATAAACAAAGGTATAACATAGTGTAAGGAAATCAGAAATCCACCACGAGCCCAAATATATCATGTCACTACGCCGTAGCTATATATATTTTTGTCTTTTTCGGCCTTTTCTTGTATCTTTTTCGTTCCAATGACTCAATTAACCTGAAATACAAATATGAACAAATATGAACAAATTAAGTATCGTATTAATATAAATGAGGCAATAAACACGGGAATTTGATATATAAAATATCGGATAAATTTGATGTTATTAAATATCCCCCACTTGAACTCTACTTGCCCTCAAGTAGACCTTTTAAATCATTTCTAAAAAGACATCTCCCAAGATGTTTTGGAAGATATGAGTTTAAAAATTACATAAGCTAGAATTTTCCAAACCAAGCACCTCACAAAAAGGGAATTGAAGTCATACTTTCTCTCTCACTAATCTATGTTTTTATTTTGGGGTGATCACTCAACTGCTCATTCATGGCGAGTATTCTATCATAGGCTTGGCAAACATACTAATCTCCACCACTAGAGTCTATAGATGCAGATATTCCAAAAGGCAAATGGGTTGACACAACATAAAGGCTTACGGGGTTATTACAAGACCTAGGCTAGATACAACACTTCTCGGACTTACACTTTTGTCCGGATATACCTTAACACATCTATTCACGACTCACACACAATTCGGATATATAATCTTACAATATGTACAATAGAAAGAGTTAGAGGAAGAAGAGAATTGTAACACTTGTTACGTTTGTGTATGGACTCAATGACACATCGATTCTTGATGACTTCAAGTGTTCTTCTCTTGCACTCTGGTGTAGAGGATGAGAGAATCACTTATAAACACTAACCGACATATTATAGTGATCAAAGAAGAGAGGAAGGGAGAACAAAAAGTTTTTGTGCCAAAGGGTTGTTTTT
Organism: Artemisia argyi; assembly: GCA_030686995.1. Lineage (NCBI taxonomy): Eukaryota > Viridiplantae > Streptophyta > Magnoliopsida > Asterales > Asteraceae > Artemisia > Artemisia argyi. The sequence goes on from CM060685.1 coordinate 154,563,235, forward strand.
CTGAATGAAATAGTGCAATATTTATAACCACCAGGAGGAGCGGGGGGACGGTCCTTTAAAGACGGACGGTCCTTTATCACTAAGGGACCGTCGTCCCATTTGAAGGACCGTCCCGACAGGCGCTCCTATTTTTATCCTGACGTGGTGAAAGTTTATCTGGTGAAAAACTTAACTGGTTTAGGCGGGAAATATGGCTGTTGGAATATTTGAAATTCAAATTTATTTTCTTTAATAAAATATTTCTTTTAATTACAAAAATACTTCTGTAAAAATGTTTTTCACATAAAAATGTGAAGAAAACAAAAACTTTGATCACTTTACTAGTGTCGGTATCGTATTTGTTCATACATGAAGTGACATTGAAGAAGATACGTCAAGTAAACGAGTTTTCTAGATTAAAAACTTATTAACCGTAACTTTACGTATCTTGTTTTTGTATTTTGTGATTATCAAAACATGTAGAGATTGAATAATGCAAATAACATTTTTGACATTATTTGTATTAACACCCTCCATAAACTTAGGGCAGAAACTGGGTCAATTCATATGCTATCTTTAATCAAAAAGATGATTAAGATATTGAAGACAAGACATCATGGACCCAGTGATGAAATGCATAGCCCATTCCTAGCCACTTAAGTTTCTCTTAAAACATACTTGTTTCATTTCTCACAGAGATAAATGCATAGTCTATCGGCCTCTCACTCCGAGAAGTGTTGATATTGAAAGGCACTCTGCTCCATCCTCTACTCACTATATCAAAACGCACAAATTGAATCTAGAGCCAAATGAGATTCTCATAATAAAATCTCTTAGGACACATGCCAAACATACATTTGTTATTTAACAATTAGAACACAAACTTTAAGCTTTAGAGTCCTTCGCAGATCTTAGTAATCTTGCCAAAACATTCATGAGTGGAACTACATCTGTGATCTACAGTGATCGAATGGAAATTCCTGCCAGTGTCAACATCAAGTAGCACTGACAGCAGGTCACTTTGTTATTTCTTTGTGAATTAAGCTTAGTGTTTCCATGGTAACTTATGCATCAAATGGTCTACAGTTGTGAAATGATATCTCAATATACTTTAGCAACTCATCAGAATTATTGTAAGCACTCCTGTGGCATCTAATTCTGTAACAGCCTTTGTAAGGATTCGAATAGTAGTTACACAATATGCTGTAAATACACTCGAAATCTAAACTCGTAAGCGCTAGAAATCCAGCTAAGGAGATTCATATTACAAATCGAATCCTGAAGACATAGGTCTTTACTTGGATCTAATCCAATGTATTGATAACTATCTCTAACGAGATTAGGACGGCTGATCGCCCGACCAAAGTGAATGGGATCAGGACATTCATCAGTAAAACAATTGAAGTGAATGAACTCTCTAAGAGTAAATTCACAACAATCAATTGGAGTTATACGATTATTATCTAACCTTAGTATGCAGGTACAAAAGATGAAACCACTTGGCGTGATCTACCACATACATCGATATCTTCACAATCATAAACTCATACATACGAAACAATCAACATCACCATCAAAGCTCAAATCAGGAATGTTCATGACAAATAACTCAAGATAATGACAATGTTTCTTCAAATTCAAAGATCTAATCAAAGAAAGTCAAAGAACAAAGTTCAAACGAATGAAAAAAGATTAATTATGAAGATCAAAGCTATAAAAGACGTATGAGTATGATGGAAAGAACGTGACTAAGTTAAAGATGAAGATATATGATCAAGGCAAGAAAAGACATCAAAATCATATCACATGATCACATAGCTTGGAAAAGAACAAAGAATAAAGACTCATTTTCTACAACATTAAAGGTTCAAAGATCAAGAGTAAAGAAGACCAATTCACAAAACTCATCTAAGACAACTATGGAAGGACAACAAAATGACATCTCTTAGGGTTAGATTGTTAGCATTACTTTTAGTAGAAAGTAAAATAAGTGTTTGTCATTCTACGTTTAGGAACTATGTAATGTTAAGTGATAATATGTAAGAGTCTAATAACGGGCTATAAGATACAAGCTAATATGCTAATAGTTGTAGTCTAATAGTTATGTAATATAGTCCAAGCCCACGAGAACTAAAGCCCAATCCAAGCCCATCACATAGGCATTGGAAGGTATATGTAAGCACACAAGTCTTGCTTGTGTGTGTGCTTGTGTGTGTTTTAGTGTATGATAGTAAACTTCTCTCTTCCTTTCCTCTCTTTATATATTCGTGCACTACAACCAACACCATCAAGTCACCACCACCATATTGTGTTTAAGGTTGATAAGAACGGGAACTTACAACCCGAGTAACCCGAATTCTAAATAAGGTCAAGTATTGGGTTGAAAATGCTTGAATCACAACATTGAAAACTAGATAAAATGCAACAACAAACCGTTTTAGCTTATCTATTGCTAATGAGAATAAAATCTTAATCAATGCATCACGTCATACTCCCGCTTTAGTTAATCTTTGTAGAAATAAAAGAAGTAGAGGCAAAAAAGATGCTGCAACAACCTTGTTTAATCATTATGTCTTAGGAAATAAAGCCAGAGATGTGTGAATCATTGTAGCTTTTCTTAATATGTTGATTGATTTAAAATGGGTTGATATAACCATACATTTTCTATACGTTATTGGAATTATGGTTAACCCAACAACGTGACCCCACTCCCACCCAAACCCGATGACCCGATTCCTTATAGTATTGTAATATAGATTGATATTTCTTCTAGGCATAATATTAGGCACATATGTTAGCTATGTCAACCTTGTTAATATATTGTAATAAATTCAGCAATAAATGCAACCATAAATATAGGTATATCAAGATTAATTTCATTTCTCATATAAATATGCTCATCACACACCTACTTATCATTCATAAACAAAAAGAATACCAATATGACAAGATCTTTGATTTACACCACATTTCTCTTGTTTCTTGTTGTTGTAGGTAATATTTGTGTCCTTACTCCTCATTCATTATTTTGTAAATTTTAATTTCACAGAAATCAATGTCTTTCTTAAATTTTTGTATACAATGTCCAAGTAATGAATTAAAGTCTATTAATACTAGCTAACTTATGTGTGTACTTTAATTTTTCAGGCACGGAATTGGTCGCATCCCAACCAGGAATATGCACTGACACTGAATTTTTATTGCTATGTCTCAGCGACTACTGTTTAAGTCGATGCCTTTCGATACATGGATATAGAGCTTGGGGAGAATGCAAAAATTTATTTACTTGCCGTTGCCATTTTGAATGCCCAACAAAGGATGGAAACATCTTTATTCCTCAAGTTTCCCCCCTCACATCTAAGCCTAATTTCCCATACCCTCCACATAGAAAGAACCCAAAACCCTAAAGTTTAATATTTACAATTGAATGTTGCTCGTGCAATGAATGGTTTATCTTAATATAGTATTATATTAAATGAGATTATTGAAAATACTCATCGAAACAATGTTTTATATTATGTTTCGTTTAATAATTACTAGTGACCTGGCATCGTGTGATGAACAAGTCATTTAAATATAATATTAAATTCAATGAGATATTAAAAATACTCATTGAAATAATGTTTTATATTGTGTTTGGTTACTAATTAGTAATTACTAGTAACGTATCATCGTGCAATGAAAGGGTCTATTTAATATAATACTAAATTCAATAAGATTATAAAATACTCATTGAAACAATATTTTATATTGTATTTGGTTATTGAATACATAACATTAGTCTCAAAAACCACATGTTAATATGTTTGGTGCAATTTTGTATTTACAGAGTAGGGTTTTCACGCGTTGCAGTGGTGAGTGCCCTATAATTAAAACTTTTGGCCAGTAATGTTTTCTAATTATATGTTTTCTGCGATGAATGACGATAATATTATTCAGTTAAGAGGTACTCGCCTATTATTTATTATGATGATAAATGTAACAAGGGATGTTTGATGAAAAAAATGAAAATGAGAAAGATGGCATATACGACGATAAAAATAAAAGTCAAAATAAGCCGAAGTTTGTAAGTAAATAGAGTAATACATAAAATATTAAGGTAGTTAAAGTAAATGATTGTAAAATTATAAAACATATGGTTGGTTTGTATCATGTCAAATAAAATACAGCTTTCATCATTTATACCGTGTGCTATATCAATTGTATGAAACTTTTTCTATTTAATTAATTTATACAATAGGTATACTAAACTGTACTTTTTATTTAGGGAGTGTTTTTTTTACATGAAATGAAAGAGTTGAAAAGTGGATGACAGAATATTTTGTTGTTTTAGATGATTGTACATATTATTCAGTTAGTAGTAATTGTTTCGATTCTATATATAGAGATCTTAAAAGATTTTAAGAGAGAAGGTGTAAGATGTTATGTGAGATTTTCTGTTGTAACATCCCCAAATCAGAATAGCAGAAGCAGACAAATCGTGGGGTGCTACTCAATTGTTACCGAAACACAAGGTACAAAGAACGGTTTTACCTCAACCATTTTTTAAGAAGTTTCATAATTTTAAAAACATTCAGTTTACATCGTTCAAAAATAGTGCGAAAAATACAGGCTCATAAAAGGATTTAAGTTGTCCCAAATAGTTTCCAGAGTCATCTATGACCATGCCAAGCCATTCGCCAAGCTCCTCCAAAATTAAGTCATGCAACAATAAAGATTAAACGCATGAGATAAAACGTGCAAAAAAGTCAACACAAAGGTTGAGTGAATTCTTAGGTTTAGTAGTAAAACAGTTTATCACAAGATTTCAAGTTTAAGAAATAGTGAGCCACGTTGTTACACCCGTATATCTAGTAGTTAATATTGCACAAATATCATGACACAAAAAACGTTAACCGACATCAATAACATTGATGTAAATCATAATAATAATCTGAAATTTTCCCTCAAGTAGGCAGTTTGCCAAATACCTAGGTAACTCGAATATAGCACATGCGTGTTTCCTATCTGGTCAACAAGGTGGGTTGCGTCAGTCCTATAGGCCTATATACAATATTCGCGCTCACTCGCACGTGATTAATGGTTCATGATAAAGAGACTTGTTTGTGGCAATAGCGGTACTTAGTGTCAATACAGTTTTAATTTAGAATACAAGTTTCAAGCAATTGTGAGCATAGTAAAAGCAGTAGCATGTATCTCACCCCAAGTAATTCATAAAATAATTAAAATAAATAAGGGTGGGGCTATGAACTCACCTCGGTAAAGCAACGCAAAATATCACAACTAGCATCAAGTAGTAAAACACAACGGCATCCAGGAAGTATAAGCACAACAGTACTGGATCGGTACAACCTAATAAGTATATGGTTATCTCAGAGTACGTTTTGTAAAGTAAAGGAGTTTCAAAAGATAAGGTGTCTTAGTTGTCGTGGAATACTCGTATCAAAGTTTGTAAAAACTTTAGTTTCAATGTCGATGAAAAGAAGTAATCATTTGTATCTCGTGTGATTTTTTGGAAAATAAGGTTTTAAGATTAAATCACGTTAAGACGATAAAAGTCGACGAAACACATTCAAACAAATAGAAAAGAATTAGGAAAAGAAGAAAATAACAAGTAAGGAAGAAAGAATAACTTAAGAAATGAGAAAGAAAGACATCAATAAGTTGTTTCGGTGTTTTACCCCATAACCCGAATAGTTGGTACAACATTATAGTTTATGAAAGAAAGTGTATAATTCCAAAAGGTGTATGACATTTAGAAGTTATAATTATTTTTATAAAAATTTGGACATAACGCGTCCGTTTATATAACGTTTCCAAATCGTCTATATTTCACAAGTTTTATACATATTATTTACTGTTATCATTCGTGTGTATATTAATATTGGTTTATTGACCATTTTGTATCCGTTCGGATCCTAATATATTAAACTCTTTCAAGTCAAACATACTATTCTATCTCAAGTACAAAATTGTCCATAAGTCCATCGGATAATACCGTAAATCCAATAACGATCAATCTAATAATCCAAGCATAGATATTGTTACAATGTCCATATCCAAATCCATATCAAATCCCATGTTAACCTGAATAGTATCCGAAACACCATTGACAAAACAAAAAAAATAATAAGTTAGTAAGAGTAAAAGAAATAAAATGTTAAAACAATAAAGGAAAATAAATGAAAAGCCCAAGTGCATTGGGCTTTGACGCAATGCTAACTTACACAACTCCATGGACTTACCTTGGGCTTACAGCCCAAAGTTACCAACACTAACCACTCTTAGGCTTATTAGCCCAAACGGCTAAAACCAAACTACCCAAGTCCAACTAAACGCAAAACACGTAAGTCGAGGTTTTCTAACCTCATTAACTATCCAAACGACAACCAAATTCAACCCGTCTTGACTCAACCATACGACTCAAATAATAAAAAACTCGAGACCGTGCTCCCTTGAGCCACGACTCGTACCAAAAAAACACCGAAAACATACCATGTCTCGTATAACAAAAAAAAATCTACAGGGACGTGACTCCCACGAGTCACGGCTTGACTCACTTGACACCAATATCACATCCATGGTTTGGTTAACCCAAAAAATTCAAGCTGTGACTCCATTGAGTCATGACTCACCCATAACGACACCAATATTATCCCACAACTCGAGTAACCAAATAAATATCTAGGCCGTGCTCCCTTGAGTCACGACTCAACTTTATTCGAGACCTAGCCCATTCGACTAACACAAAAACGTAACTAAACATAAAAACTAACTACACAAGGACGATTTAAAGCTCAAAATAACATAAAATAAATAAAATACAATCCGAGTCAACTCAATTCGTGAGTTGACTCGGACGAGTCAAGCGATTCGGCTGGTGAGTCCAAACGAGTTACGATTTTAAAGTATAGATCCACACGGTTTGAGTTATAAAACATTAGGTTTAATTAGTTTTAGCTCGAAATCGGTTGGTTTTAGTTATAACCATTTAGGGTTTGAAACAAGATGAAAATAATAAAGAAATAGGGTTCGTGATCTTACCAAAAGAGAGCGAAGTGGTGTGGAAGATGGTGACGAGTGGTGGCGGCGTGGTGGTGATGGCGGTGTCGTGGCGGTGTAGCTCCAACCACAAACAAATGCACGTCTCGTGGCCTTAAAAGCAGTAGAAACCCTCTTTGGGTCTTGATCTATGATGCGGGTACCAAGAAATTAGGTGGCCGAAAGTTGGCCAAAAAAAGGGTGCGGTGTCGGAGTTCTATGGTTCCGGTGAGATGGAGTTATCAATGAAGAGGAAACCCTAAAGCGGATCTTATATACCCCCTTGAGGAGCCAAACACGTACAAATGAAACATGAGGGGGCGACAGCAAAACTTAGGCGCGGAGGGGTTGTTTTGAAACTTTGGCAAATATTTTATAAATAATAATGTGGGCCCCATTTGAGTTAGTAAATATTCGATTCGACTCAAAAAAGTTACACCATTGCGTGCGAATTAATTTTTCCAATAAAATTGATTATTCATATGACTAACTTCTCGAAATTAAAATATTAATCAAACCAATTTGTTTATCGGGTTTATGGTTGTGCCAGTATGCGTTAAGTGTCGGTTTTCACGTTTCATGAGATAACCTCTAATTTTCGATTCAAATAAGCTCGGAGGTGTTCAAAAGTGAAACTTATGAAGTAATAAATACAATATATTATTAAAAATTTGTCTGGAAATTTCTGGGCTATTACATCTATACAGAACTGATACGTAAGAATCGCACCAGGCTTTACCTCTCGAGGGATCTCGAGAAGCTTACAACCCCCACCAGGCAGTGTACCTGATCGTTGTAGTATAGTATAGTGACAAGTACCGGGGGATTGATCGTTCAACTCAGGAATAGTGTCGCTAGGATTAGAAAGCCTAAAAACTAGGTCTAGAGGTGAGGTATGATTCTTTTTTGTATTTTTAGACTTTATGAAAAGCAAGTAAAAATCTCGGGTTTTGGAAGAATGGGCGGAATTAGTTGCTATCCAACTAACCCAAATAACTAAAGATGCAATCAAAATAAAATAACAGAAATGAAAATAAATCTAATTACTAATGTGGTGTAAACAATGATGGGGAAAGTTGTGTTCCCTAGGTTTCATTACTCCCTAGATATCTTTTACAGGTTGATAGCTTGTTACAATTGCATGGATGACGGGTCGTATTCCTTAATACTAGTCGTAGGGCCGTGTACAATATTCCCTAACTCTATAGGATCTTACTTCACTCCTATGTCGAGCCGTTAGAAGCTCCTAACATGGGATCATTAGAATTCTCCTACGAATTAAATACAACCAAAAATCATAGTACACCTCTGATCATGTTTCTTAAGACGTTTAAGCATGTTACCAATGGAAGTCTGCCAGTTTTCTTAAGCCTAACATCGAATACAATCATCCGTAACAATTATAACAAACAATCAACCCATAATTAACATCTAGGTTTCACTACACCTAAGCAAACACAAAAGAAATCTAGACTAGCATGTTAAATTGAAGACAAGCGTAAGATATATTCAAACAATACATAGACATATTGATTGAATTGAAAGAATACTTATCTCAAGTTGAACATGAAAGTTTCAAAGGGTTAAAACCCTTGAAAAAGCTGTAAAAATCGGCCTAGGGTATTGTCCCTCAAAGTTGCACACTAATGAATGAAATTTGGAAAACTATATATAGATTTTACAGGGTGACGGCGTCAAGAAGGAATTTTTGACGCCGTCAGCTCGCCGACAAAATAGAAATCGTATTGCCTAGATCCAATTTCCGTCATGTGTAAATTTCTTCTGGGCCGTCACTAATACTTGGACCATGACGGCCTTGGGTGACGCCGTCATCTCCAATGCACAAAACATTCTGGACCGCCACGTGTATCATCCACTTCAACCTCTTTTGTTACTCGTGACGCCATCACTTGGAAACTCTTGACGCCGTCAGGTACTGTTCCCAGCAAGGAAAATTGAGACTTTGCCGTTTTCTTCACTTTTATGCACCAAAAACGTCCAAAATACTTCCTTTTCCAGATTTCTCTCCAAAAGTACCTAAAATGACAAAAGGAATGATTTAGGGCAGTATTTGATCAAATAATCTCGAATCCGGGCTTAAATGACCCCTTAAAAACGGTTCATTTTTCGCCTCATCAAATACCCTTACACTTAAGATTTGCTTGTCCTCAAGCAAATGCGCTTTTATTCTAATCAAAATACAAGTTAGGGGTCATTTAACACTAATATAAAAGTAATTACAACAAATAATTGTTCCACTAAAGACCAAAGACAAGCACGGAGGTCATACACTAGCACCTCACAAATAGTGTTTAGATACTCACATCTCTCGGGTGTAATAAAGTATATATCACAATAGGGAAAGGATCAAACCTCCACCACTTGGCGTAAGCACCTAGGATAAACTATCAAAGAGGTCTTTTTAAAAAGGGTCGTAACGTTAGGTGTAGGGATATGGAATACACGGTTTTGTTGGATAAAGACAATATTTACTGGTGGCGAGTTAATCATCTTGGTTAATTACATGTACAACATGGCGTTGCTAAGCCAAGACTAGACTCGACTTAAGCTAATAAATAAAAAATAACAAAAACATAAAACAAACATAAAATGAAACGGGATGGTAGTCCGTTTTTTTTTTTTTTTTTTTTTTTTTTTTTTTTTTTTGCATACACTCTTACCCTACCATCTAAAATAATACATCATAGGGAATGTACATTCCCCTTACACTTGAATTTTTACATACTTTACAGTAAACTATTCTAATGACTCGAATCAAGATAATCAAAACACTTGGAGTACTTTTAAGATTAACGCACATATGGGGGTAATATATGATGTTCTTCCCCATTACTCCATAATACAAGTACTTTACCCATGAGTCCCAATCATCCCAAAATAATATGTACAAGATATGACTCTACTTAGCAACCATGTAATCAATTAGATAATTAACTAAGGGTTTAAACAAATAACAATAATGCACTAGAGATGAGTGCATACACGGAAGGCTAAGGTGATTTGGTTGCACATTTGGGTTGGTTGTAACAAATTCTTCCTTTAAGTAAGATGCTTAAAGTTAGAAACGAAAAGATAGGCTCGGAGGGTGTATTAGGGGTTTCGTGTACTAAACATAGTACAACGCTAAGGTGTGGGAAAAATTAATTGACTTTACTAGCCAAGTAATATGACTTAAATGGTCAAGTATTTATGATACGGGTTTAAACACAAAGGTGATCCTAATGCCTCTTATCATGTAGTAAATCCTACCACATGAATGTAGTCTCACTAGCGGTCTCGGGATGCATCACTAACGCAAGTTCTAGAATCTAAATGCTACCGGTACACTCATAAGCACTAATAATAAATGCTTTTCCTATCAAATTTAAGGGCGAACCTCACATATTTGGGTGGAAAATTTTTCTGAATAGTACGGTTTTGTGCTAGTCATACAACTCCTATCCATGAGACGCTTGCTAAGGCTAAAGTTTCACTCCTAAATGTTGTAAAAAAAATTTAAATTTGGCGTTAAAATTAAACTAACAAGTATTTCTCTTAGTTTTATTACACACCTACCATCAAACAAACAAACTCAAGTGCAATAGTATCCTATAAGGTATCATCATTTACCCTCCCCTTACACTTAGGATGAACAGTGTCCCCAATGTTCAATTAAAGAATGTAAAAGTGAAATAGGTAAAAGAATGAAAGCAAATAATCCCCTGATTCATTCGGTGTGGATAGTGTGGTAACAAGGTTAGATCTTCCTCCAAGAAAATGAACATTAAAAGCTTCCCTTCCAGAAAAATAAATCATCTTCTTGTCATACATAACCTGTTAAACCTGAGAAAACAAACAAGGCAACCTCGCATAAAATTGGAAGCAATCTATATATACTAACAAGTCCTAGAAAACAAATTAAGATATAATGCTTGTGGAATGAATGTTTGCAGATTTCATGGAGTTTATAAAACTAAAGAATTAACAAAAACTTGAAGACTCCGTTAGAAAAACAAAACTCGCAAAATTTCCAGAATTTTACACATGACGCCGTCAGGAATTAATTCATGACGCCGTCAGAAGTGACCTGCAAAAATATTTACGTTAAGTTTCCGGAAAATTTCTGGAAAAACTTATGTCCTACTTCCTGGAAAATCCTGCAAAACATCATTATGACTCGATACAAGCATTTGAATATAACAAATACTAATACACATTTTCATTTAATATTGTGGAGAATCATGATCAATTTTATTCTTAAAAATAAATTTGGGGTTTCCCCTTACACTTAGCTTTTGCTAAATACCTTTATATGAAGTTAAGACGAAGTTAAACAACAAAATAAAGCATTTTCACAATTTTAATTTGAAACATGATCTACTAACAATAAAAATAGAGCATGCATACGGAAGCAAATAACAATCAAACAAATAAAGTCATGGGGAATTACGCTTTTCTTGTACATATTATTTTGGGATGATTGGGACTAATTGATTACATGGTTGCAAATAACAATCAAACAAATAAAGTCACAATTTTAATTTTAAACCCTTAGTTAATTATCTAATTGATTACATGGTTGCTAAGTAGAGTCATATCTTGTACATATTATTTTGGGATGATTGGGACTCATGGGTAAAGTACTTGTATTATGGAGCAATTTACACCTAGCACCACTAAGATAGAAAATTTCAATCCTCTAGGTTTGCATTCTATACTATCTAACTATGTGGAACCATGATGAGGCGAAAAATGAACCACTTTTAGGGGGTCATTTAAGCCCGGAATTGAATTTATTTGATCAAATATTGCCCTAAATCATTCCTTTTGTGATTTTAGGTACTTTGGGAGAGAAATCTAGAAAAGGAAGCAATTCGGACGTTTTTGGAGAATAAAAGTGAAGAAAACGCCAAAGACTTAATTTTCCATGCTGGAAACAGTGTATGACGGCGTCAAGAGGAAATATTTGACGGCGTCAAGAGTAAAATCCATGACGACCCAGAAGAAACCTGAAGGCGTCACAACAAGAGCGTCAAGAGTTAAAATCATGACGGCCTGCATAAGGAGTACACATGACGGTGTCAGATCCAGATCTAGGCAGTCCGAGGAACTATTTGGCGGCGAGATGACGGCGTCAGAAATTTGTTCTTGACGCCGTTACCTTCTAAAATCTATATATAGTTTTTTATTTTTCATTCATTAGAGAGGAACTTGTGTGGAGAAACCCTAGGGCCGAACCTTGTACGTATTTTACAGCTTTTTCAAGGGTTTTCAGCCCTTGAATCCTTACATGTGCTATTGAGATAAGTCTTCTCTTAATTCAATCAATATGTCTATGTGATGGTTGTCTATATCTTGTGCTTGTCTTGATTTCAGCATGCTAGGCAAGATCTATCTTGTGTTTGCTTAGATCTAATGAAACCTAGATGTTAATTATGTGTTGATTACTTGTTTATGGTTGTATTGGATGAATGATTTCAATGTTAGGCTTAAGAAAACTGGCAGATCTCCATTTGGTAACATGCTTGAACGTCTTAGGAAACATGAACCGATGTGTACTAGGTTTTATTGGTTGTATTTAATGCATGAGTAAATTCTAATGATCCCATGTTAGGAGATTCTTAGCCGGCTCGACATAGGAGTGAAGTAGGCACTCATAGGATTGGGGAAGTAAGTACGCCACCCCATGAATGGTATTAAGGAATACAATCTGTCATCCACGCAACTATAACAAGTAATTAACGTGTAAAAGATATCTAGGGAGTAGTGAAATCTAAGTAAACACATTTCTCCCACATATTGCTCACAAATCTAGTTTAATTTCATTTTAGTATTTTATTTTGATTGCATCTTAGTATTGGGTTAGTTGACTAGCAACTAATTCCGCCCAAATCCTTCAAACCCGAGATTTTTACTTGCTTTTCATAAAATATAAAAATACAAAAAGAATCATCCCTCATCTCTAGACTTAATCTTTAGGTTTTCTAATCCTAGCGGCACTATTCCTAGCTGAACGATCAATCCCCCAGTACTTGTCATTATACTATACTACATCGATCAGGTACACTGCTTGGTGGGGATTGTAAGCTTCTCGAGATCCCTCGAGAGGTAAAGCCTGGTGCAATCCCTACGCATCAAGTTTTTGGCGCCGCAGCCCAGGGAATAGTTATTGTCTAGGTTAGAATCTCTTTTTATTAGATCTACTTGCTAGTCCTTTCTAGTAAGATTTTATTTTTATTTTTAGGTTCTCTTTAGTCTATCTTAATTCTTCGTGTTTTCGTTTATACTAGTTTGGTCTTCATGGATTTAGAGAGTCGCCGTTTAGAAGTTAGCAAGAGGCTTATAGTGCATAAAGGAAGAAAGAGAGAAATTAACACATTTAAGGAAGTCGTTAAGCCTCTCCAAATGAAAATTGAGTTTACAGACTTCGCTCCAACCCCGGATAAATTGAGTTACCATAGGTTCCTTTTACAACACCCTTGACCCTCAAAATATAAAAAGACACCATGGATTAGGAGGCATAACTTCAAGAACATAAAAATTCCTTGCATGATTGGGTACATGTCTAGAGAGCATACATACATTGACTTATAAGCACCCATGAATATCATGTCTAGGCTCTAGTACAATTGGATAATGAACGAAAGGTTAAGCCCTAGAAAAGACCCTTACAATTCTAATAGGCTGTGTAATTTCGTCAGGAGAGTTAAAGGGGTACACATCTTTATAGGAAATTTTACTTATCAATGCGACTTTGTGATCCTAGAAGATGTTAGAGGCATTATAGATCCACACTTAGGAGAAATAGTTTTAGGACGACCTTTTGTTGAGAAGACTAAGATGTATTATGACCATGAGAAGGGGATAGCTCAGTTTACTGATGGGATAGAAAAGGTCACTTTTATGATGCCTCACATGAAGGAAGAATTAAAGAGCATCAAGAATCTACAAATTGATGAGATTCGACCCTTTGAGGTTAAGGAAGATGGAATTACTGATGACGCCTATTATGAGAGGAGGCGAACATACTATTCGGGTTGCATGAATCTAGGCCTGGAATACAAGCGTGATGAGAATTGGGCTAGATGTTTTGAGTTGGCACAAAAGTGGGAAAGGAAAACGTAACCCATGACCTTGAGTCTAGCTACAAGACTCGTAAATAAAGAAGAGCGCTTCTTGGGAGGCAACCCATGATTTTGTGTGATTTTTATTTTTGTTTGTTTGTTATTTGCTTCCATATGCATGCTTTATTTTTATTGTTGGTAGATCATGTTTCTAAACTAAATAGTGGAAATACTTTATTTTGTTGTTTGGCCTAGTCTTAACTTCACCTAAAGGTATTTTTGCAAAAGATAAGTGTAAGGGGAAACCCAAAATATGTTTTTAAGAAACAAACCGATCATGATTCTCCACAATATTAAGTGAACATGTATACTCGTACTTGTTAGAGTCAAATGCTTGTATCGAGTCATAATGAAGTTTTGCAGGATTTTCAAGGAAGTAGAACCAAGTTTTTCCAGAAATTTTCCGAAAACTTAACATAAGAATTTCTGCAGGTCACTTCTGACGGCGTCACGTGTAAAAATCTGGAAATTTTACCAGTTTTGTTTTTCTAACGGAGTCTTAAAGTTTTTGTTGAATTATTAGTTTTATAATCTCCAGGAAAAATGCAAACTTCATTCCACAAGCATTATATCTTATTTTGTTTTCTAGGATTTATTAATATATGTAGATTGCCGCCGATTTTATGCGGGGTTGCCTTGTCTGTTTTCTCAGGATTTACAGGTTGTGTATGACAAGAAGATGATTATTTTTCTGGAAGGGAAGCTTTGATTGTTCATTTTCTTGGAGGAAGATTTAACCTGGCCACCTTATTATCCATACCAAGCGAATCAGGGGAGTATTTGATTTCATTCTTTTTACTTATTTCACTTTTACATTCTTTACTTGAACATTGGGGACAATGTTCATCTTAAGTTTAAGGGGAGGGTAAAATGATGATACCTTACAGATACACTTTCGCTTGAGTTTGTTTGTTTGATAGTAGATGTGTAATAAAACTATGAGAAATACTTGTTAGTGCAATTTTAGCGCCAAATTTAAATTTTTTTACAACATTTAGAAGTGAAACTTTAGCCATAGCAAGCGTCTCATGGATAGGAGATTGTATGACTAGCACAAAACCGTACTATTCAGAAAAATTTTCCACCCAAATATGTGAGGTTCGCCTTTAGATTTGATAGGAAAAGCATTTACTATTAGTGCTTATGAGTGTACCGGTAGCATTTAGATTCTAGAACTTGTGTTAGTGATGCATCCCGAGACCGCTAGTGAGACTACATTCATGTAGTAGGATTTACTACATGATAAGAGGCATTAGGATCACCCTTGTGTTAAATCCGTATCATAATTACTTGACCATTTAAGTCATATTACTTGGCTAGTTAAGTCAACTAATTTTTCCCACACCTTAGCGTTGTAATCATTTTTAGTACATGAAACCCCTAGTACACCCCTCCGAGCCTATCTTTTCGTTTCTAACTTTAAGAATTTTACTTAAAGGAAGAATTTGTTACACCCCACTTAAATGTACACCCAAATCGCTTTAGCCTTCCGTGTATGCACTCATATTTAGTGCATTATTGTTATTTGTTAAACCCTAAGTTAATTATCTAATTGATTACATGGTTGCTAAGTCGAGTCATATCCTTGTACATATTGTTTTGGGACGATTGAGACTAATGGGTAAAATACTTATTTATGGAGTAATGGGAAAGAACATCATATATTACCCCCATATGTGCGTTAATCTTAAAAGTACTCCAAGTGTTTTGATTTTCTTAATTCGAGTCATTAGATTAGTTTATTGTAAAGTATGTAAAAATTCAAGTGTAAGGGGAATTTTCATTCCCTACGATGTATTATTTTGGATGGTAGGGTAAGAGTGTATGCAAAAAAAAAAAAAAAAAAAAAAAAAAAAAAATCGAAAAATCAAGAAAAAGAAAAGAAAAAAATAGAAAAAGAAAAAGAGAAAAAACATACGGACTACCATCCCTTTTTATTCTATGTTCATTTTATGTTTTTGTTATTTTTCATTCATTAGCTTAAGTCGAGTCTAGTCTTGGCTTAGCAACGCCATATTGTACATGTAATTAACCAAGATTGTTAACTCGCCACCAGTAAAGACTGCCTATATCCAACAAAACCGTGTATTTCATATCCCTACACCTAACGTTACAACCCTTTAAAAGACCTCTTTGATAGTTTATCCTAGGTGCTTACGCCATGTGGTGGAGGTTTGATCCTTTCCCAAGCCTATGGTAATCTATTTTGCTATGACAGGTAGTGAGAGATATCTTCCGTTTCCATATTGTAATTTATACTTTATTACACCCGAGAGATGTGAGTATCTAAACACTATTTGTGAGGTGCTAGTATATGACCTCCGTACTTGTCTTTGGTCTTTAGTGGAACGATTATTTGTTGTAATTACTTTTATATTAGTGTTAAATGACCCCTAACTTGTATTTTGATTAGAATAAAAGCGCATTTGCTTGAGGACAAGCAAATCTCAAGTGTAAGGGTATATGATGAGGCGAAAAATGAACCAATTTTAGGGGGTCATTTAAGCCCGGAATTGAATTTATTTGATCAAATATTGCCCTAAATCGTTCCTTTTGTGATTTTAGATACTTTGGGAGAGAAATCTGGAAAAGGAAGCAATTCGGACGTTTTTGGAGCATAAAAGTGAAGAAAACGCTAAAGACTTAATTTTCCATGCTGGAAACAGTGTATGACGGCGTCAAGAGGAAATATTTGACGGCGTCAAGAGTAAAATCCATGACGACCCAGAAGAAACCTGAAGGCGTCACAACAAGAGCGTCAAGAGTTAAAATCATGACGGCCTGCATAAGGAGTACACATGATGGCGTCAGATCCAGATCTAGGCAGTCCGAGGAACTATTTGGCGGTGAGATGACGGCGTCAGAAATTTGTTCTTGACGCCGTCACCTTCTAAAATCTATATATAGTTTTTTATTTTTCATTCATTAGAGAGGAACTTGTGTGGAGAAACCCTAGGGCCGAACCTTGTACGTATTTTACAGCTTTTTCAAGGGTTTCAGCCCTTGAATCCTTACATGTGCTATTGAGATAAGTCTTCTCTTAATTCAATCAATATGTCTATGTGATGGTTGTCTATATCTTGTGCTTGTCTTGATTTCAACATGCTAGGCTAGATTTATCTTGTGTTTACTTAGATCTAATGAAACCTAGATGTTAATTATGTGTTGATTACTTGTTTATGGTTGTATTGGATGAATGATTTCAATGTTAGGCTTAAGAAAACTGGCAGATCTCCATTTGGTAACATGCTTGAACGTCTTAGGAAACATGAACCGATGTGTACTAGGTTTTATTGGTTGTATTTAATGCATGAGTAAATTCTAATGATCCCATGTTAGGAGCTTCTTAGCCGGCTCGACATAGGAGTGAAGTAGGCACTCATAGGATTGGGGAAGTAAGTACGCCACCCCATGAATGGTATTAAGGAATACAATCCGTCATCCACGCAACTATAACAAGTAATTAACGTGTAAAAGATATCTAGGGAGTAGTGAAATCTAAGTAAACACATTTCTCCCACATATTGCTCATAACTCTAGTTTAATATAGTTTAATTTCATTTTAGTATTTTATTTTGATTGCATCTTAGTATTGGGTTAGTTGACTAGCAACTAATTCCGCCTAAATCCTTCAAACTAGAGATTTTTACTTGCTTTTCATAAAATATAAAAATACAAAAAGAATCATCCCTCATCTCTAGACTTAATCTTTAGGTTTTCTAATCCTAGCGACACTATTCCTAGCTGAACGATCAATCCCCCGGTACTTGTCATTATACTATACTACATCGATCAGGTACACTGCCTGGTGGGGGTTGTAAGCTTCTCGAGATCCCTCGAGAGGTAAAGCCTGGTGCAATCCCTATGCATCAAACCACTTTATCAGCGGGTTCCCAATTTTTTGTTTCTTGCTTTGTTGTGCGGCTTGTCCAAGTGTGCCTATGGTACCTTGACTCGGGGTGCACCCAACACATGACCGGGAACAAGGCACTGCTCAAAAACTTCAATTCATGGCCAAATTCATGGGTATAGTGCATTTTAGGAATGATTACATTGCTAAAATCACCGGCTATGAGGATCTCATTCATGATAAGGTCACAATTCAAAGAGTCTACTTTGTCAAAGGATTGGGTCACAACTTGTTTAATATTGGTCAATTATGTGATAGCGATTTAGAGGTGGCTTTCAGAAAACATTCGCGTATTGTTCACACTATTTAAGGCGTTGATATTCTCAAAGGCTCCAGGGATTCGAATCTATACCAAATTGCACTTAAAGAAATAACATCACCAAAACTGATTTGTTTGCTTGCAAAAGCAACATCATCACAAGCCTGGCTATGGCATCGTCGATTCTCTCATTTGAACTTCAGAACAATAAACGACCTTGCTCAAAACAATTTAGTCAGAGGATTACCAAAACTATCTTTCAAGAAAGATCATCTTTGTCCAGCTTAAGAATTAGGGAAGACGACACATGCAACACTCAAATCCAAATTTGAACCTAGTTTTGTTGCTCCTTCATTGAGTAGCTTTCTATTGTTTCACTATGCCCTAATTTGTTGTAACCCTAATCCACCTTTGTAAATTTCCATCCCCCATCTCAAACTATCCTCTCATTTGACTTTCAATACATAACACATCTCATATCATTCTCATCCTAATCAAGACGAAGCATATACCATCCTTATAAATCCAAGTAAAAAACGCCTCTCCTACAAAACAAAATGAAGCTACAACCTTATCACTCCTTTCAAAAGAAAACAACCACTAATTTCGAACCCAAGCCTACGAAAAACATACAACCCCTTTCCGTTTTAACCCCATGAATGAAGAACATAAAGTAACCCCCGCTTAATATTTCAGCTATAGCTTCAAGATCTTATTAAAGGTCTCGGGTAAGGTTATTTGTTTTGATTTTTGTTTTTTGTGTCAAGATCATTGATGGGTATGTATTTAAACTAAAATAATTCTTTAAATGATTTGTAACAAAGTTGAACCGATATGAGATCTTTAGTTATTTTCATGTGTAGATCGAGGCTATTGTTATGATGAGAGTTGGGGAGTGACGTTAGGGTATTGTGGTTGTGTCGTTTTTGTTGTTGGTTAACGTGAGGAGATTGTTGGGACATAAGTTATAGTTATTTTCAGTCATGCAGGTCTTTAACATCAGTTGGGAGGTGTGGCGAGTTTAAGAAATGTGTGTGTTATTTATAGGCTCCCTTAAGATGAATATGAAGTGTTGCAACAACTAAATGTAACCATCAAGATGAATATGAAGTGTTGCATGCAGAGAAGGCCAACAGGCTATAAAACCAAAAGCTTACAATGAATTTTCATAGAGAACTTCAAACTTTAAGACTCCACATTAACTAAAAGGACTGAATTTTTTAGTAGATATCGAAATAAATTATATGAAACCTAATTATACTCACTACCAAAATTCCAAATGCTTATAGTCCCAAACAAAAAGAAAATACAACAAAACACTCTTTGACGACAAGGCAGAAAATTAACTTGGGATATTGTTATCTCCGAACCCTATCTCCAAATCCTTTTCTTCTGGGGGATGCCAATTATATAGTTTTGATCGTGGCTTGATGGATAGTTTTGATGGCTTGATGGATGGTATTGAACGCTTTTTATATTTTTCAAAAGTATGTCTTCCACGTATGATTTACGAAGGCTAAAACTACGAGATGCTACAAATTTTCCCTTTTCTAGAATAGAGGTTTACGTATTGTGATTGTGTTACGATTCCACATCGACCAATTATGGGATTGGTTGATGGTTTATAAGTTAAGGCTAAAACCATCAAGATATATATATATATATATATATATATATATATATATATATATATATATATATATATATATATATATATATACGGAAGAGATCGAGTAAGAAGAAAAACTAAAATAGGAAGAATAAGAAGAATTTCTACCCACACATTTCAAATAAGAGGTAGAATTTTAAGAGGAGATGCATCTATTTTTGTAAGTGCATCTGAAATGAGTGGTTGTGGTTTCTTCTTATCATTCTATTTTATTTTTTCTTCTTATTTGACCAAGTATAGGATTGGTTGATGGTTTATAAGTTAAGGTGTCCCCTTCTCTGACAAGCTAATGGCTTTCACTCGGGACCATATTTGGTGAAGGTATAAAGTTTCTCCTATAGCAACAAAAATAGGAACTGCTGAACAAAAGACGATGAATGTGTAGACGTTTGCATGACAGAAGTAGTCATATTGTTTGTAGTACCTGACGTTTAAATGCCTAAAGTTGTACAACAAGTCAACAACATGATCAGAGCCAAATCGACAACAAGATAACTAATTAAAGATAAACTTATATCTTATATTTTGGCACTCATTATTGATATGCGTACCTTTTGTAGATATAATAAGCGTATATTTCATTATTTAACATATGAAATTTTAGTATAGGCATGTCACCTGTTTTTTTTAATGATTTGTTACATCTGTTCATTAACCTTTTTGCTTATCGATCTAATAAGTCTATATACTACTTGCTAATTTCTAATTTGATTATATATATATATATATATATATATATATATATATATATATATATATATATATATATATATATATATATATATATATATATATTGTAAGGAATTAGTGAAGTCAGTATTTGGATACTGCTGAAGATTTCTGCTGACAGGTTTCTGCGGAAGCATATACTGGTTTCCGCTGAAGACTAGTTTCTGCTGAAGAATAGTGTTACAGCGGATATAGTTAATCCGTAGATAGAAGTTAGTTATTTATAGATAAGATATGTAGAATATCTTCTAGAGTATTATGTTTATACGTTTCTTGTAGAAGAATTTAGGGTTACCACTAGTATATAAGGAACCCAAGGATATTGTATTATGTACGAGTTTCAAAAACGATTATTAGTGAATAATATCGATCCATAGAGGATCAAAGTTTAGCATACAAGTTTATATTTATATTCCGCAATAAGTATAAGCTAACAGAGATTGTCTATTTAGTTTGCTATTGATTACATTAGTAGACTAACGATCTATTGGCTCGAGATCTATCAAGAGTAGATCCTACAAGTGGTATCAGAGCCACAAGATAATCTCTGTAATCTAACTCACACTCAAATACCTTTTTCACTCAGTAACAATGGTTGATTGAGATGCTACTGATGTCACTCTTACAAACACCCACGCCCTCACTCAACAACTCCAACAGGTTGCCTTCTCCAATAGCAACGCCAAGTTTCCCTATCTCAGGAAGGATGAGTATGAGATTTGAGCCATGAAGATGCAGAACTGGATTGCCAGTGTCGATTTCAACCTATGGAATGTTTTAACTAGGTGCAGTCCTAGGATGCAAGGAAAAGATTCATAGGGTAGTATAACTACTTTGCCTCCAACATCTGCTGAAGAGATCCTTGTTGTACAAAGAGAGAACAAAGCAAGAACTATTCTGCTTCAAGCAATTCCTGATGATCACATGGGAGATTTTCATCACCTGACTGATCCCAAAGAACTTTGGATGGCAATCAAAACTAGATTCGGGGGCAATGAAGAATCTAAAATGATGAGAAAGTCTATGTTGAAGCAAGAATTTCAGGAATTCATAATTACTGAAGAGGAGGGCATTCACAAAGGCTATGATCGGTTTCAGAAGATTCTAAGTCATTTGAATCAGCTTCTAGCCAGACGTGACAATGAGGAGGTTAACTCCAGGTTTTTAAGAGCCTTACCTCCCTCATGGTCTCAGGTCAGCATATCTTTGAAACCAAAGGTGGCCTGGACTATCTCTCGTTTGTTGACTTGTACAACAAGCTCAAAGCTTTGGAACTTGACATCAAGGGTCACTCCACTTATGCAGCACCTCCTTCACACTCTGCATTCATCAGCACTAATTCAAACTATATGCCACACTCTCCTAGTCCAAGTCCTTGTACTACAACATTGTCTTTCACAAATGCTAGTCCAAAGAATCATCCAAAGGTTAGCAATGTGATAGAAGATGTACTTCACTCATTTGTTGCTGAAGTTGATCAACAGCAACAAATAGCTTATGAGGACTTTGAGCAAATTGATGAATTTGCATTGGAAGAGTTGGACTTAAAGTGGCAAATGGCAATGCTGTCTCTTAAAGTCAGAAGATTTGAGCAAAAGGTTGGCAGAAAGCTCCAAGTTAATGGAAGAGATGCAACTCATTTTGACAGAAGAAAAGTGAAGTGCTATGCATGTGGAGAGATTGGCCATTTTGCAAGAGAATGCAAGACCAAGAAGAGTGAAGATAGTACCAGATATTCTGCTTACAAGAAAAAGGAAGTGAAGGCTGGAGAATCAAAGGCTTTGGTCACTGATGTAGATGCTTGCGTTGACTGGAATGAGCATGAATCTGAAGATGCAACAAGCAGCTCTTCTCAACAAATCTCCTGTGTGGCTAGCTGTAATGCTGACTTTGCCTTCATGGGATTATCTCCACAGGTATCTGATTGTATTTTTGGGTGTGATATTAAATATAAAACTCTTAAAGAAGCCTATGATGAAATGGAACCAAAATATAATGCTAGCTTTATTGAAGCTCAAGCTTATAAAGAAGCTATGAAAACTTTAGAAAAACAGAAAGTGTTGTTTCAACAAAACCAGTTAGCTTATGAGGAAAAGATAAGAGTTTTAAAAAGAGATTTAGAGGTAACTACCAATGAGTTAAAATTTACTGATAAAGAAAAAGCTAGAATTGAGTCTGAGAAAGATGTTTTGCAAGATAAGTTGAATAAGGAAGTTACTAGGCATAAAGAAAGGCTAATTTCAGGTGATAAGTTAGCTAATATTCTATATAGAAGTCAGTCTGTAACATTTGAACTTGGTTTAGGTTTTCAGAAGTATGTAGGTGTAGAGGTAAACCATCATTTAGATAAGAAAAGTAAAAATAACTTTGCACCTGTAAAATTCTTAAAGGAAGGTGAGATGCATGCTGTACCAGGACCAATTAGAGGTGAATTCATGCCTACCTCCAAAACCTCTGACTTTGATGGTTTACACCATCTGTATGGCAAAAAGTCTAATGACTTGCCAAACTTTACTTGTAAAACTAATAACTCTGACTCTCCCACTACCATAGGAACTCCTAAGCCTACATCCCATAATTTGGACTTACCTGAATCACAGACTCCAATTGGCATTAGGATCAATGACTCCCCTGACTCTAGAAGTACCTCTAGTGATGATTCTAATGAATGTGTCTCTTGTTCTTTCAGGGACAAAACCTTAGAGACCTCTAGTTATGCCAACTGTGAATCAAAGACCAAGTCAGACTCACCCAAGTCCTCAATAAAGCCATCTGTCAAGTCATCTTACAAGCCTGTGGAATCTGAAGTTGCTGCTGAAGAGATTTCAAAGACAGCCTCTTCTGAAGACTTGTTATTTACTTCTTTTAAAAACAATTCCTTTCAGTCATTACAAAACAATTCTATTTCTGGTGGTTGTTTGAATAATTTTGTGTTTAATAAGACATCTTCTGGTTTTAATAAATCTTCTAGAAAGAAGAAGTGTTTTGTTTGTGGTAGTAAATGGCATTTGATTAAGGATTGTGATTTTCATGACAAGAGGATGGGTGTTTCTGCTGTTCATAATAGACCTAGACTAATGTGGACCAATGTTCCACATGCACCTTACACCACTAGCAGAACCAACTCAGTTTCTGCTGAACGGTTTGTTTATGCTGGTGGATCTGTTTCTGCTGATAGATATGCTGATAGGAATAGATATGTGTCTAGACCATTTTCTGGATTTAATCATACTTATTTTCAAAATGGTTATTGGCCTGGTTATTATGACCCAATGTTTTTGGGAAAGGCAAATTGGAATTCTGCTGAAAGGTCCTCAGCAGATTGTTCTTGGAAATTTGATAGACCATATGTATACAGGGGTACCAGGAACAATGGTGGATCTAACTCATCTACATGGCTTCATTATAAAGATCCACAAGGCAGGCTCAAGTCTTTCAAGACTTGAGTCTATCAATGTACTTATGTTGTTGTATAATTTTCTTGTTGTTGCAGGGACATCCTCTTTTGAATAAAGACTTAGGTATTGTAGATAGTGGTTGTTCAGGAAGCATGTCTAGGAATCAGGAGAAGCTACATAATTTTGTGCCTTTTAATGGAGGCATAGTGAGATTTGGAAGTGGAGTAGGAAGAATCACTGGAAAAGGAACCATTAGAACTCTAAAGGTTGATTTTGAGAATGTCTACTATGTGAAGGAACTACAAGGTTTCAATTTGTTCTCAGTTTCACAAATTTGTGACAAAAAGATCCCTGTGCTTTTCACTGATGAGGACTGTCTCATTCTTTCACCTGACTTCAAAATGCCTGATGAAAGTCATGTATTACTAAAGGTTCCAAGAAATAATAATCTTTACACATTCAATTTGAATGATGTCAAGCCAGAAGGTGATCTAGCATGCTTGGTGGCTAAAGCATCCTTGGATGAATCTACAAAATGGCACAGAAGGATGGCACATGTTAACTTCAAAGTAATCAACAAGCTTGCTAAAGATGGACTTGTTCATGGACTTCCTTCCAAGCTATTCACCAATGAACACAACTGTGTTGCATGTAACAAAGGAAAGCAACACAAAGCTTCTTATATGGCTATTACTGCTGTGAGTACAATCTCAGAACCTTTGCAGCTGCTTCATATGGATCTTTTTGGTCCAACTTCTATCAGGAGTATTGACCATAAAAACTTCTGTTTGGTGATCACTGATGCTTTTAGTAGGTTTAGTTGGACATTCTTTTTGGTGACTAAAGACCAAACCTTTCAGACACTTAAAGAATTTATGGCCCTCATTGAGAACCAACTTAACAGGAAGATCAAAGGTATAAGGTGTGACAATGGGACAGAGTTCAAAAATGTCAATCTTATTGAACTCTGTGGGTTATAGGGTATAAAGAGGGACTACAGCAATCCTAGGACTCCACAACATAATGGAGTTGCATAAAGGAAGAATAGGACCCTGATAGAAGCTGCAAGATCTGTGCTTGCTGACTCTAAACTTCCCACTATGTTTTGGACTGAAGCAGTTGGCCCTGCTTGTTATGTGCTTAATAGGGTGTTGATTACTAAACCTCACAATAAGACACCTTATGAGCTTTTGACAGGGAAGAAACCTACCATTGGATACTTGAAACCTTTTGGATGTCAAGTGACTATTCTGAATACAAGTGATCACTTAGGCAAATTTGAAGAAAAAGCTGCTAAAGAGTACATTGTAGGTTACTCAGCTCATAGCAAGGCTTACAGGGTATATAATTTGGCTGCAAAGAAAGTTGAAGAGACTCTTAACCTGAAATTTCTGGAGGGCAATGAAAATACTCAGGGTAAAGGTCATGAATGGTATTTTGACCTTGATTACTTGACATATCATTTGGGGTATACAAGATTTAAAACTAACCCTTCTGCATGTACACAAGTGACTCCTACTAACAATGCAGGTACCCTGGAAGATGACTCAGACAGTGATTCAGAATGTGATGAACTCACTATTGTTGTATCTTCTCTCCCTATCCATGTTGCAGGTCCCACTCCTAACACAGAAGCCTCTGATGCAAAAACTGCTGATGATGTGGAAAACTCAACCTATGCAGAAGATCTTGCTAGACTCAAAAAGCAAGAGCATGTAGCTGCTGAAGAAGCTAAAAGGCTTGGTCTTGAATTTACTCAAGACACTGAAGCACTCTTGAAACAAGCGGCTATTGATGTCAGCAGAAAATCTATTTCTGCAGATGAATCTGCTGATGTAGCTGCTGCCAATTCTCCTGAAGGCATTTCTGCACCAACACCTGTTTCCACTGCTACATCAACTAGCTTAGAAGAACTATTTGGCAGGTTCCCCAGCCCCTCAGATCTTGGCAACCATGAACAAAGCATTTTTCAATCAGCTTCTTATGATGAAGACTTTGCTCCAACTTTGACTAATCTTAAAACCTCTGTTGATGTCAATCCTGTTCCCACTAAGAGGATCAATACCATTCATCCTCAAGAGAATATCCTTGGTGATCCAAATGCTATGGTTCTAACCAGAAGTGCTTTAAAGCAGACACAATTTGGTCAATGTGCCTTTTTCACATATGTGTCTAATCAGAAGAGAGACAATCACATAGATCAGAAGCATTGTCTGTTTGTTTGTTTTCTATCACAAGTAGAGCCAACAAGCATTAAACAAGCTTTAAGTGAACCTAATTGGGTTGAAGCTATGCAGGAAGAGTTACAACAATTCAAGAATCAAGATGTTTGGGTCCTTGTTGATCTACCTACTGGTAAAATTGCTATTGGAACCAAGTGGATATTAAAGTGCAAAAGGGATGCTAGAGGTATAGTGGTCAGAAATAAAGCAAGATTGGTGGCTCAATGTTTCAGACAAGAAGAAGGGATTGATTATACTGAAGTTTTTGCACCTGTTGCTAAAGTGGAGGCAATTAGGTTATTTTTGGCTTTTGCCTCCTACATGGGATTTGTGGTATATCAGATGGATGTAAAAAGTGCCTTCCTCTATGGCAAGATTGAGGAGGAAGTCTATGTCACACAACCACAAGGCTTTGAAGACCCACAACATCCTAAGAAGGTATATAAGGTTGTCAAGGCACTCTATAGCCTTCATCAAGCCCCAAGAGCCTGGTATGCTAGGCTATCTACCTTTCTTTTGGAACATGGTTACAGAAGAGGAGCTATTGGCATGACTCTCTTCATCAAGAAAAACTCCAGGGATATCATTCTAGTACAAGTATATGTGGATGATATTATTTTTGGCTCCACAAAGGAAGCATGGTGCAGGGAATTTGAAGATTTGATGAAAAGTGAATTTCAGATGAGTGCTATGGGGGAACTAACATTTTTCTTGGGGCTACAAGTCAAACAACAATCTGATGGGATTTTTATCCATCAGGAGAAATATGTGAAAGATATCTTGGTAACTAAAAATCACACAGTGAATAACTATAAGAGATTGAAGGTCAATTTGACTTTTGATCAAGTGACTACTAAATTTTATGGGTTAACTGGGATATTAGGTCATGTAGTGTCATACATCAAACAAGGAAAATAACACAAACACAATTCTAACACAGTCAACACAATAAATCCAAACACCCCTTTAAAACTTACTCACAAGTGAATTCAAAGCACATCACAGATAAAGTCTACAAATTTGATTCATAAACACTTATTATGATGACCTAAGCTGAAGAAAACAGATAAACAACATCAATAACATCAAACACTAAAAATTCCACATGATGCTATAATGGCAGTCAAGATGAAATTTGAGCATCTAGTAAAACTGATTAACAAGTATGCTATTTAAAGTTATAATATCACTAACAAACTTCAAATAAGCACAATTTAACAAAGATAAGCAATAACAAGATTGTATAACAGTAAAGAGCAAAATTAAATATTTTAGCTTAAAAATGAAATTGACTGTAAAGCTAGTAACCAAGGACAAGAACACCCCCAATAGCTTGTCACTACACCAATGGAGTTATTTCAGTCCAAATGAGTACCTTGCTCAGCCTTCTTCTTCCTCACCATTGATTTTTTTATTTTCTTTCTATTTTTCTTTGATTTTTAGTATTTTTTTTATTTTCTAAGTACAACTGGTTTTTATGATTCTAAAAGCTTATCTAAGCTTTGTCAGAGCTTAAGTGAGCTTAATAAGTCCATAGAAACAACTGGAAACAACAATCAAGCTATTTGATATTTTTGAAATACAAGGAAATTGCATAAACTGAATTTGTAAAAGCAAAGTGGAATTGAGACTTGAAATATATCTTAGATTACTTGAATTTACTTGAGATACACTTAAAAAGCTTGGAATTACACTAGAAATGTTGAAATTAAGTTACACCACACTAATTTACACTACCTAATCTAATAATCCTTCTCTCTGACTTCTTTCTTCTTTTAAAGAGACTTTTGAAGTTCCATGTGGGGTCCTGAGCAAATCCCATCAACTTTCATGGCCATTGGATGTCTGAAATTGATCTTGGCCTTTAAAAATGCTTTTGGCGCCAAAAGTCCTAGGGGACAGTTGCAGTGGCGTGTGAGGGTTTAAAGGGCAATTAAGGGTTCTTGGGAGGTTGTGGAGGTGGAGGGATAAGGTAGACAGGTGGGGGTTGAGGTGGAAGCAAGTGGTGGTGAAACCACTGAGGTGGTGGGTGGTTTTGGTGTCTGTGTGGAGGAGGTGGTATAGAAGAGGGAAAAAGGGTGGGTTTGACTAGGGAGTTGACCCCGGTTTTATTTATTTAGGGTGTGGGCTGAGTATGTGATTGGGCCAGGAAATAATGGGTGGGCTTGGGTAATTAAATAAAGGGTGTGTTGGTTGTTTTAATTTAAGGGTCCGTTTGTATATATAAGTGTAAATACCACAAGGACTAAAAGTGTAATTGACTGTAGTTGAGGGGCCTGTTGTGGCATTTTTACAAAGTTAATCAAGGGACCAAATCTGCCATATCTCAATAACCCAAGGACCATAAATGTAATTATTTTCCATTTTAATATCTCCAAGGACCTTTTCTGTAATTTATGAAACTTCAGGGACCAATCATGTAATTTCTCCAAACTTTTCACCCAAGGACCATTCCTGTCATAGAAGATTAGTAAAAGGACCAAAATTGATTTTCTCAAAGTTTTTACATCCCAGGGACCATTTATGTCAATTTTGCAAAGTACAGGGACTAAACTTGTAATTTTGTGAAACTTTGCACCAAAGGACTAAATATGTAATTTGTGATTCAAAAAGAACCTTTGGTGACTTTTTCATGTTTTTAGAATAACCAGGGACTAGTTTTGACAGGTTTTGAAAGTTGAGGGATTGAAACTGCCAATTATGCAAACTTTGTTCGTTTTTTATCTGTTTTTGATTATTTTGCATCTGAAACATATAAAACACACTTCTAAGATATTTTAAGTATTTTGATGCATATTTGAGTGTTTTTGGATGTTTTGGCAGATCAGATTGGTATAAAATGATGAGTATTTAGATACTCATCAATCCCCCACACTAAAATATTGCTAGTCCCTAGCAATCTTTTGAGAAAAACTTAATGGATTTTAAACTCTTTACCAAAAGCCATCACTTCTGGAGTAGCTAGATGTATCGATTCAAATAAGAACTATGGTCCACCTGATAACCATGTGATTTTGAGCAAACCACCAGCTGTCAACGGATTTGTTTTGTCTTTACCAAAAGCCGTTTGCTTCTGGACTAGCCAACTCTTGATGGAATAGTCAACATCTTGGTCAGCTGATTACCAATTATGGTTTTTCCACGACCTTTACCACAAGCCATAATCTTGAGGGCTAGCCAACTCATTTGCTTTTTAGGATATGGCGAGTTGAGGTACCATACAATTTTGGGCAAATTGCAAGCCATCAACGGTTTTGAGATATCTTTACCAAGAGCCGTTTGCTCCTAGATTAGCCAATCCTTATGTGGGTTAGACATGGTGGACTGATAACCATTTATTGCGTTCTAAGTGAGAAAAAATTTTAAAATTTGGGCTAAAATGGGGGTTCTTGGTGGAACATGTGTTTAAATTCGTTAGAATAACGAATTCCCCCCCCCCCCCCCCCCCCCCACACTTAGAACTGAATATTGTCCTCAATATTCAAAATACCAGGTGTTAAACCAACACTTAGAACGTAAAAAGGAAAATACTCATAACCTTTATTTTAGTTTATGTACACATTTTTTTAGAGAATATATACATATATACAATCATGTGGGTTAGTATCTCCCCCACACTTAGGGTGAAAACCCTAATGCATGCTACTGTTTTTGTTTACCGAGTCGCTAGCTTGACTCGACTCCGAATTCATTTGTCCTTGGGGAAGCATCATGTGGAAAAGATAATCTCCATCGGACTTTCATTCAAGATGTTTGGATAAACATTTGAAGCACGTGAAAGTTCCACACCGATGAGATATACAGACCCTGGCTCAAAAATGATAAATGAGAATGCCGGGGTCAAAGATAATGTCCTCACTCCCGAAAGAGTGAAGAACAGGAGAAGCCACGGGATAAATGAAAAAGAGAAAGAAAGTTATGATGAAAATCATGACTAACTCATCATTATCAGGAGGAGGAGATTCAGAATGAGAATTAATAATTTCAATATCATGAATCTCCTCATTTAAGCTCATTTGGTCTAGACATATCCCTGGTGTGTCTAGATCAAAATAGAAATTATCATACTCCGGTGGAGATATGATATGAGTGAGTTCACAGGAGAACTCCTCAAAGGTGAATGATTCGTATTCGGGATTGATTTGAGTGAGTTCACTGGGGAATTCCTCAAAAGTAAATGAATCATATACGGGGAGAGAATTATGTGTAACACCCCCAAAATACCGCAGCGGAAGACTGTGTCACAGGGGTGCTACTTCATAATACAAAGTACAAGTTATAGAAAACGAACTCTAAATGAGACGTTTTGAAAAGTTACCATTCGATTAATGAATTCAAAGTTACAAACATGAGATTCCAAAGTATGATACATAAATGTATACAAAATGTTTTGAATGGTAAATGATAAAAGCGTAAGTCTTCAGAATATGCAGCTTGACTCTAAGTTCCACGCACTAGCTATCGTCTTATAGACCTGAGATAACATGCTAAAGTGTCAACACAATGGTTGGTGAGTTCATAGAGTTTGTCTTAAAACAGTTGAAAAGCCTTAAAAGAATATTCGCACAGCAAAGGCATCGTGAATCCACTCAGTTACAAGTCCCGCCATAAGAAACTTGTAACCTGTGTGTTCACAACCCACTGCTAACATATAGTATAATAAAGACATGTATAAGTTCATCAAGACAATTAAGCAATTAGTAGTGAGTCTCTACTTCATCTCCGAAGACCTCACTTTTATGATGTATCCAACATTCGCAAATGTTAGGATGTATCAAAGACAACTGGGAGCCACTTCCCAAAGAAAACTGGGAGCCACTTCCCAAAGATATAAGTTTGCTGGGAGCCACTTCCCAAAGATAAAAGACAGTCATGTATGTATGAAATCAAGTATAATGCCATCAAGTATAAGACAATCAAGTATAAAACAATCAATTATAAATGTTTAAGAGTATTTGTACAAGTAAGCAAGTAGTTGAGCATGTATCCCCCCCAAGAGTTAAAACAAGTACGAAAAGAGTAGGGGCTATGACTCACCTTAAGCTTATGTAATGAGACATGAAAGTGGTAGTCGAATCGCGAAAGTCTCTAAGAGCAGCCTATAATTGAACGTTGCGACTTAGGTTTGGAGTAACGTCTAAGAGTACGACGAATTGCCAATATATGTCTTGCATAATGTTCATGATGTAGTACTTTAGTATATAGTGTAAGTCTTTGAATATAAATGGTCTATGAAACATGTATAGGTTGTAAATCTCTTACTACCGTTCAGGCCGACATAATTCAGAAGTCATGGAGTAAACGTTCGAGGAGCCAGGACACTTTAACTTGTAAATCCACAACTCATCTCGACGGCTTACTCAATGAACTCCTCACATGAGGCTCCCTACTATTGTAGTATTTGATAACATATATATAAGCTTTTTGATCTTTAATAGTTATATGGTCTTTAGCCGTGGCTTTGCCGTGACCTTGGTCATTGTTACCATGGTCTTAAGACTCAACCTTGGCTTTAGCCATGGTTGTGGTCTTGGCTTTAGGTCATTAGACCTCTTGGTCTTAGTAAAACATAACTATTATATAGTAACTTTGGTCTAAAATGGGCTGTTAAGAATTTGAAGAAAATTATCACTCAGAAAGCGTTTTCAGGGCTCGAGCTTCTTTGGTCCTGAACGAAAACGTCGTTCCGGACAACTTTCGTGTTTTAACTTTTTGATGAATCGGACCAGAAGTGGGACTTTCAAAATCATAATTTGATCAGAATGCTATTTAGGCAGTTTTGCCGTTTTAGTTTCGCTAACTTCAAATGGTCATAACTTTTGACTCGTGTACTCGTTTTGGGTGATTCAAATTGCTATGTTTTCCTTGTTAAGTCCTCTTTAACAGTAAGTAAGTGTCAAATATCAAAGTTATACTATTGTGGTCGTGGTTTTCCATAAAAATCACTAGTTTGCTTGTTTACTTGTCATAAGTTAACATATGTATACCAATACTTGTTTTATCCATTTTTAAACATCATGAACACAATACAAAGACCATATATAGCATGAAAGAAACATAATAAGCATGAAATGATATTGAGCAAGAAAGTGTATAAGGGTTTGCTTACAACTTTTGGCTTTCTAAAGAAAGGAAGTCAAGTATGAACTAGGACACTAAACCTATGCTTGTAAACCCTTTACCATAACTCTTGTAACCCTTGCTAGCCTTGATCTAACCCTTGTGAAAACCATTTAACTTCAGCCCTAGTAACTTTGTGTAGCTCTTAATTCAACTATGGAATCACCAAACAAACTTAAGAACTAGGTAGAGAATACTAAGACATTGAACTTTGTAGTGTAACTTGTATATTGAAGATCAAAGGATCATGGTGCTAGGTACATATGTTGTGGCGTTTTTGGTGATGAAGAAAGGAAGCAAATGAGCTTATATTTATACTATGAATGAGGAGGTTAGGAAGCTTGCTAGGAAAGTGCTATAACTTGGTGACAAAGTTGTAATTAAGTAAGATCTAATGGCTAAAGTCAAGATTTAACCACACATGGTGACTCCCCCCCCCTCCTAAGTCGTTTTTCCAAGGATAAGGGTGACTAGATGAGTAGTCATGGTCTTTGGATGATAATATCCTAAGTATGTAGCTAGTTTTGACTCCGTAAATCGCTAACCGTAAGTTTTTAAGTCACGAAACGTAAAACCGGGTATCCTAAAAATATGAAACTTGAAAGTATGGTCAAACATGTCAATATACTCCATAATAAAATATAAAATGAGCGGTAGGTTCTATCGGGTGCTAAAACCCTGCTAAAAACTGGAAACACGGGTCTAAAACGCGTAATTCGCGTAAAACGCTGAACTGAAAAACGTAAAATTCCGAAACTTTTGGAATTGTCCTAAAATGAGAGAAAATCATATTTCTATTGTTTATAATGTTTTATGGATATATCGGGATGCTGGAAGGACGTTTAAACCTAAAAGTAAATCTCGGACACGGCTTTGTGATTTTTGCAGAAATGATCCGACGAGCGTCAAACTCTCGGATTATCGTTAAAATAGTTTAACTTACGAGAATATGAAATAAAAATTTCTGAGATGAATAGTGAAAAGTGAATAGTAAAAAGTGAATAGTGAAATTTTCGGGAATAAAAGTTAACCTAAAATTGCGAATTGTTACAGTCTCTACCCCTTAAGGAGAACTTCGTCCCGAAGTTCAGTTGATGTTAACTACTTACGGTGTGTCTAAGAGAATTCGGGATTTCTAATATAGTGGTGTTCACTCTGATTCGTCTAAGGTTCTGGTTAAGGAGTTGTATCGGCTACAATTAAGCCCACTTATTTATAACACATTACTTACATAAAGAAGCGTCCAAATTTATGTAAGTAAGGTCTCATAAACTTATGGTTCGGTGATTTACAATTTCTTTATTTAAATAAAGAGGCGTCCCAATCCATTTAAATAAGGAGATTCTAAATCATCCTACTTAAGAATTTCCGACACAAAATCCGCCTTCTGAGGCCGATAGTAAGATAATCAAGTCATTAAATCCCTAAAGCTAAGCAATAATATTATTTAACTCAAATCTTGTGTCTCATCAAACAAGAACTGTCACAAGATCAAGTTAAATAATTAGTTATTACTGAGCTCCATGTTTTTAATGACTCGGCTAATCTCTGGGGCTCCTTATAATACTAAAGTCACATTATCTAACAGCGTGGAACAAACATCTAACAAAAACATATGCGTATGTAGTGTGTGTAAGGCAAATAAAGAGGAAGGTCTCAACGTATATAGCAGTTATAGTCTAGGCACTAAATGCAACCTAGTTCTCTATAACCAAGGCTCTGGTACCAATCTGTAACACCCCCAAAATACCGCAGCGGAAGACTGTGTCACAGGGGTGCTACTTCATAATACAAAGTACAAGTTATAGAAAACGAACTCTAAATGAGACGTTTTGAAAAGTTACCATTCGATTAATGAATTCAAAGTTACAAACATGAGATTCCAAAGTATGATACATAAATGTATAAAAAATGTTTTGAATGGTAAATGATAAAAGCGTAAGTCTTCAGAATATGCAACTTGACTCTAAGTTCCACGCACTAGCTATCGTCTTATAGACCTGAGATAACATGCTAAAGTGTCAACACAATGGTTGGTGAGTTCATAGAGTTTGTCTTAAAACAGTTGAAAAGCCTTAAAAGAATATTCGCACAGCAAAGGCATCGTGAATCCACTCAGTTACAAGTCCCGCCATAAGAAACTTGTAACCTGTGTGTTCACAACCCACTGCTAACATATAGTATAATAAAGACATGTATAAGTTCATCAAGACAATTAAGCAATTAGTAGTGAGTCTCTACTTCATCTCCGAAGACCTCACTTTTATGATGTATCCAACATTCGCAAATGTTAGGATGTATCAAAGACAACTGGGAGCCACTTCCTAAAGAAAACTGGGAGCCACTTCCCAAAGATATAAGTTTGCTGGGAGCCACTTCCCAAAGATAAAAGACAGTCATGTATGTATGAAATCAAGTATAATGCCATCATGTATAAGACAATCAAGTATAAAACAATCAAGTATAAATGTTTAAGAGTATTTGTACAAGTAAGCAAGTAGTTGAGCATGTATCCCCCCCAAGAGTTAAAACAAGTACGAAAAGAGTAGGGGCTATGACTCATCTTAAGCTTATGTAATGAGACATGAAAGTGGTAGTCGAATCGCGAAAGTCTCTAAGAGCAGCCTATAATTGAACGTTGCGACTTAGGTTTGGAGTAACGTCTAAGAGTACGACGAATTGCCAATATATGTCTTGCATAATGTTCATGATGTAGTACTTTAGTATATAGTGTAAGTCTTTGAATATAAATGGTCTATGAAACATGTATAGGTTGTAAATCTCTTACTACCGTTCGGGCCGACATAATTCAGAAGTCATGGAGTAAACGTTCGAGGAGCCAGGACACTTTAACTTGTAAATCCACAACTCATCTCGACGGCTTACTCAATGAACTCCTCACATGAGGCTCCCTACTATTGTAGTATTTGATAACATATATATAAGCTTTTTGATCTTTAATAGTTATATGGTCTTTAGCCGTGGCTTTGCCGTGACCTTGGTCATTGTTACCATGGTCTTAAGACTCAACCTTGGCTTTAGCCATGGTTGTGGTCTTGGCTTTAGGTCATTAGACCTCTTGGTCTTAGTAAAACATAACTATTATATAGTAACTTTGGTCTAAAATGGGCTGTTAAGAATTTGAAGAAAATTATCACTCAGAAAGCGTTTTCAGGGCTCGAGCTTCTTTGTTCCTGAACGAAAACGTCGTTCCGGACAACTTTCGTGTTTTAACTTTTTGATGAATCGGACCAGAAGTGGGACTTTCAAAATCATAATTTGATCAGAATGCTATTTAGGCAGTTTTGCCGTTTTAGTTTCGCTAACTTCAAATGGTCATAACTTTTGACTCGTGTACTCGTTTTGGGTGATTCAAATTGCTATGTTTTCCTTGTTAAGTCCTCTTTAACAGTAAGTAAGTGTCAAATATCAAAGTTATACTATTGTGGTCGTGGTTTTCCATAAAAATCACTAGTTTGCTTGTTTACTTGTCATAAGTTAACATATGTATACCAATACTTGTTTTATCCATTTTTAAACATCATGAACACAATACAAAGACCATATATAGCATGAAAGAAACATAATAAGCATGAAATGATATTGAGCAAGAAAGTGTATAAGGGTTTGCTTACAACTTTTGGCTTTCTAAAGAAAGGAAGTCAAGTATGAACTAGGACACTAAACCTATGCTTGTAAACCCTTTACCATAACTCTTGTAACCCTTGCTAGCCTTGATCTAACCCTTGTGAAAACCATTTAACTTCAGCCCTAGTAACCTTGTGTAGCTCTTAATTCAACCATGGAATCACCAAACAAACTTAAGAACTAGGTAGAGAATACTAAGACATTGAACTTTGTAGTGTAACTTGTATATTGAAGATCAAAGGATCATGGTGCTAGGTACATATGTTGTGGCGTTTTTGGTGATGAAGAAAGGAAGCAAATGAGCTTGTATTTATACTATGAATGAGGAGGTTAGGAAGCTTGCTAGGAAAGTGCTATAACTTGGTGACAAAGTTGTAATTAAGTAAGATCTAATGGCTAAAGTCAAGATTTAACCACACATGGTGACTCCCCCCCCTCCTAAGTCGTTTTTCCAAGGATAAGGGTGACTAGATGAGTAGTCATGGTCTTTGGATGATAATATCCTAAGTATGTAGCTAGTTTTGACTCCGTAAATCGCTAACCGTAAGTTTTTAAGTCACGAAACGTAAAACCGGGTATCCTAAAAATATGAAACTTGAAAGTATGGTCAAACATGTCAATATACTCCATAATAAAATATAAAATGAGCGGTAGGTTCTATCGGGTGCTAAAACCCTGCTAAAAACTGGAAACACGGGTCTAAAACGCGTAATTCGCGTAAAACGCTGAACTGAAAAACGTAAAATTCCGAAACTTTTGGAATTGTCCTAAAATGAGAGAAAATCATATTTCTATTGTTTATAATGTTTTATGGATATATCGGGATGCTGGAAGGACGTTTAAACCTAAAAGTAAATCTCGGACACGGCTTTGTGATTTTTGCAGAAATGATCCGACGAGCGTCAAACTCTCGGATTATCGTTAAAATAGTTTAACTTACGAGAATATGAAATAAAAATTTCTGAGATGAATAGTGAAAAGTGAATAGTAAAAAGTGAATAGTGAAATTTTCGGGAATAAAAGTTAACCTAAAATTGCGAATTGTTACAGTCTCTACCCCTTAAGGAGAACTTCGTCCCGAAGTTCAGTTGATGTTAACTACTTACGGTGTGTCTAAGAGAATTCGGGATTTCTAATATAGTGGTGTTCACTCTGATTCGTCTAAGGTTCTGGTTAAGGAGTTGTATCGGCTACAATTAAGCCCACTTATTTATAACACATTACTTACATAAAGAAGCGTCCAAATTTATGTAAGTAAGGTCTCATAAACTTATGGTTCGGTGATTTACAATTTCTTTATTTAAATAAAGAGGCGTCCCAATCCATTTAAATAAGGAGATTCTAAATCATCCTACTTAAGAATTTCCGACACAAAATCCGCCTTCTGAGGCCGATAGTAAGATAATCAAGTCATTAAATCCCTAAAGCTAAGCAATAATATTATTTAACTCAAATCTTGTGTCTCATCAAACAAGAACTGTCACAAGATCAAGTTAAATAATTAGTTATTACTGAGCTCCATGTTTTTAATGACTCGGCTAATCTCTGGGGCTCCTTATAATACTAAAGTCACATTATCTAACAGCGTGGAACAAACATCTAACAAAAACATATGCGTATGTAGTGTGTGTAAGGCAAATAAAGAGGAAGGTCTCAACGTATATAGCAGTTATAGTCTAGGCACTAAATGCAACCTAGTTCTCTATAACCAAGGCTCTGGTACCAATCTGTAACACCCCCAAAATACCGCAGCGGAAGACTGTGTCACAGGGGTGCTACTTCATAATACAAAGTACAAGTTATAGAAAACGAACTCTAAATGAGACGTTTTGAAAAGTTACCATTCGATTAATGAATTCAAAGTTACAAACATGAGATTCCAAAGTATGATACATAAATGTATAAAAAATGTTTTGAATGGTAAATGATAAAAGCGTAAGTCTTCAGAATATGCAACTTGACTCTAAGTTCCACGCACTAGCTATCGTCTTATAGACCTGAGATAACATGCTAAAGTGTCAACACAATGGTTGGTGAGTTCATAGAGTTTGTCTTAAAACAGTTGAAAAGCCTTAAAAGAATATTCGCACAGCAAAGGCATCGTGAATCCACTCAGTTACAAGTCCCGCCATAAGAAACTTGTAACCTGTGTGTTCACAACCCACTGCTAACATATAGTATAATAAAGACATGTATAAGTTCATCAAGACAATTAAGCAATTAGTAGTGAGTCTCTACTTCATCTCCGAAGACCTCACTTTTATGATGTATCCAACATTCGCAAATGTTAGGATGTATCAAAGACAACTGGGAGCCACTTCCTAAAGAAAACTGGGAGCCACTTCCCAAAGATATAAGTTTGCTGGGAGCCACTTCCCAAAGATAAAAGACAGTCATGTATGTATGAAATCAAGTATAATGCCATCATGTATAAGACAATCAAGTATAAAACAATCAAGTATAAATGTTTAAGAGTATTTGTACAAGTAAGCAAGTAGTTGAGCATGTATCCCCCCCAAGAGTTAAAACAAGTACGAAAAGAGTAGGGGCTATGACTCATCTTAAGCTTATGTAATGAGACATGAAAGTGGTAGTCGAATCGCGAAAGTCTCTAAGAGCAGCCTATAATTGAACGTTGCGACTTAGGTTTGGAGTAACGTCTAAGAGTACGACGAATTGCCAATATATGTCTTGCATAATGTTCATGATGTAGTACTTTAGTATATAGTGTAAGTCTTTGAATATAAATGGTCTATGAAACATGTATAGGTTGTAAATCTCTTACTACCGTTCGGGCCGACATAATTCAGAAGTCATGGAGTAAACGTTCGAGGAGCCAGGACACTTTAACTTGTAAATCCACAACTCATCTCGACGGCTTACTCAATGAACTCCTCACATGAGGCTCCCTACTATTGTAGTATTTGATAACATATATATAAGCTTTTTGATCTTTAATAGTTATATGGTCTTTAGCCGTGGCTTTGCCGTGACCTTGGTCATTGTTACCATGGTCTTAAGACTCAACCTTGGCTTTAGCCATGGTTGTGGTCTTGGCTTTAGGTCATTAGACCTCTTGGTCTTAGTAAAACATAACTATTATATAGTAACTTTGGTCTAAAATGGGCTGTTAAGAATTTGAAGAAAATTATCACTCAGAAAGCGTTTTCAGGGCTCGAGCTTCTTTGTTCCTGAACGAAAACGTCGTTCCGGACAACTTTCGTGTTTTAACTTTTTGATGAATCGGACCAGAAGTGGGACTTTCAAAATCATAATTTGATCAGAATGCTATTTAGGCAGTTTTGCCGTTTTAGTTTCGCTAACTTCAAATGGTCATAACTTTTGACTCGTGTACTCGTTTTGGGTGATTCAAATTGCTATGTTTTCCTTGTTAAGTCCTCTTTAACAGTAAGTAAGTGTCAAATATCAAAGTTATACTATTGTGGTCGTGGTTTTCCATAAAAATCACTAGTTTGCTTGTTTACTTGTCATAAGTTAACATATGTATACCAATACTTGTTTTATCCATTTTTAAACATCATGAACACAATACAAAGACCATATATAGCATGAAAGAAACATAATAAGCATGAAATGATATTGAGCAAGAAAGTGTATAAGGGTTTGCTTACAACTTTTGGCTTTCTAAAGAAAGGAAGTCAAGTATGAACTAGGACACTAAACCTATGCTTGTAAACCCTTTACCATAACTCTTGTAACCCTTGCTAGCCTTGATCTAACCCTTGTGAAAACCATTTAACTTCAGCCCTAGTAACCTTGTGTAGCTCTTAATTCAACCATGGAATCACCAAACAAACTTAAGAACTAGGTAGAGAATACTAAGACATTGAACTTTGTAGTGTAACTTGTATATTGAAGATCAAAGGATCATGGTGCTAGGTACATATGTTGTGGCGTTTTTGGTGATGAAGAAAGGAAGCAAATGAGCTTGTATTTATACTATGAATGAGGAGGTTAGGAAGCTTGCTAGGAAAGTGCTATAACTTGGTGACAAAGTTGTAATTAAGTAAGATCTAATGGCTAAAGTCAAGATTTAACCACACATGGTGACTCCCCCCCCTCCTAAGTCGTTTTTCCAAGGATAAGGGTGACTAGATGAGTAGTCATGGTCTTTGGATGATAATATCCTAAGTATGTAGCTAGTTTTGACTCCGTAAATCGCTAACCGTAAGTTTTTAAGTCACGAAACGTAAAACCGGGTATCCTAAAAATATGAAACTTGAAAGTATGGTCAAACATGTCAATATACTCCATAATAAAATATAAAATGAGCGGTAGGTTCTATCGGGTGCTAAAACCCTGCTAAAAACTGGAAACACGGGTCTAAAACGCGTAATTCGCGTAAAACGCTGAACTGAAAAACGTAAAATTTCGAAACTTTTGGAATTGTCCTAAAATGAGAGAAAATCATATTTCTATTGTTTATAATGTTTTATGGATATATCGGGATGCTGGAAGGACGTTTAAACCTAAAAGTAAATCTCGGACACGGCTTTGTGATTTTTGCAGAAATGATCCGACGAGCGTCAAACTCTCGGATTATCGTTAAAATAGTTTAACTTACGAGAATATGAAATAAAAATTTCTGAGATGAATAGTGAAAAGTGAATAGTAAAAAGTGAATAGTGAAATTTTCGGGAATAAAAGTTAACCTAAAATTGCGATTTGTTACAGTCTCTACCCCTTAAGGAGAACTTCGTCCCGAAGTTCAGTTGATGTTAACTACTTACGGTGTGTCTAAGAGAATTCGGGATTTCTAATATAGTGGTGTTCACTCTGATTCGTCTAAGGTTCTGGTTAAGGAGTTGTATCGGCTACAATTAAGCCCACTTATTTATAACACATTACTTACATAAAGAAGCGTCCAAATTTATGTAAGTAAGGTCTCATAAACTTATGGTTCGGTGATTTACAATTTCTTTATTTAAATAAAGAGGCGTCCCAATCCATTTAAATAAGGAGATTCTAAATCATCCTACTTAAGAATTTCCGACACAAAATCCGCCTTCTGAGGCCGATAGTAAGATAATCAAGTCATTAAATCCCTAAAGCTAAGCAATAATATTATTTAACTCAAATCTTGTGTCTCATCAAACAAGAACTGTCACAAGATCAAGTTAAATAATTAGTTATTACTGAGCTCCATGTTTTTAATGACTCGGCTAATCTCTGGGGCTCCTTATAATACTAAAGTCACATTATCTAACAGCGTGGAACAAACATCTAACAAAAACATATGCGTATGTAGTGTGTGTAAGGCAAATAAAGAGGAAGGTCTCAACGTATATAGCAGTTATAGTCTAGGCACTAAATGCAACCTAGTTCTCTATAACCAAGGCTCTGGTACCAATCTGTAACACCCCCAAAATACCGCAGCGGAAGACTGTGTCACAGGGGTGCTACTTCATAATACAAAGTACAAGTTATAGAAAACGAACTCTAAATGAGACGTTTTGAAAAGTTACCATTCGATTAATGAATTCAAAGTTACAAACATGAGATTCCAAAGTATGATACATAAATGTATAAAAAATGTTTTGAATGGTAAATGATAAAAGCGTAAGTCTTCAGAATATGCAGCTTGACTCTAAGTTCCACGCACTATCTATCGTCTTATAGACCTGAGATAACATGCTAAAGTGTCAACACAATGGTTGGTGAGTTCATAGAGTTTGTCTTAAAACAGTTGAAAAGCCTTAAAAGAATATTCGCACAGCAAAGGCATCGTGAATCCACTCAGTTACAAGTCCCGCCATAAGAAACTTGTAACCTGTGTGTTCACAACCCACTGCTAACATATAGTATAATAAAGACATGTATAAGTTCATCAAGACAATTAAGCAATTAGTAGTGAGTCTCTACTTCATCTCCGAAGACCTCACTTTTATGATGTATCCAACATTCGCAAATGTTAGGATGTATCAAAGACAACTGGGAGCCACTTCCTAAAGAAAACTGGGAGCCACTTCCCAAAGATATAAGTTTGCTGGGAGCCACTTCCCAAAGATAAAAGACAGTCATGTATGTATGAAATCAAGTATAATGCCATCAAGTATAAGACAATCAAGTATAAAACAATCAAGTATAAATGTTTAAGAGTATTTGTACAAGTAAGCAAGTAGTTGAGCATGTATCCCCCCCAAGAGTTAAAACAAGTACGAAAAGAGTAGGGGCTATGACTCATCTTAAGCTTATGTAATGAGACATGAAAGTGGTAGTCGAATCGCGAAAGTCTCTAAGAGCAGCCTATAATTGAACGTTGCGACTTAGGTTTGGAGTAACGTCTAAGAGTACGACGAATTGCCAATATATGTCTTGCATAATGTTCATGATGTAGTACTTTAGTATATAGTGTAAGTCTTTGAATATAAATGGTCTATGAAACATGTATTGGTTGTAAATCTCTTACTACCGTTCGGGCCGACATAATTCAGAAGTCATGGAGTAAACGTTCGAGGAGCCAGGACACTTTAACTTGTAAATCCACAACTCATCTCGACGGCTTACTCAATGAACTCCTCACATGAGGCTCCCTACTATTGTAGTATTTGATAACATATATATAAGCTTTTTGATCTTTAATAGTTATATGGTCTTTAGCCGTGGCTTTGCCGTGACCTTGGTCATTGTTACCATGGTCTTAAGACTCAACCTTGGCTTTAGCCATGGTTGTGGTCTTGGCTTTAGGTCATTAGACCTCTTGGTCTTAGTAAAACATAACTATTATATAGTAACTTTGGTCTAAAATGGGCTGTTAAGAATTTGAAGAAAATTATCACTCAGAAAGCGTTTTCAGGGCTCGAGCTTCTTTGTTCCTGAACGAAAACGTCGTTCCGGACAACTTTCGTGTTTTAACTTTTTGATGAATCGGACCAGAAGTGGGACTTTCAAAATCATAATTTGATCAGAATGCTATTTAGGCAGTTTTGCCGTTTTAGTTTCGCTAACTTCAAATGGTCATAACTTTTGACTCGTGTACTCGTTTAGGGTGATTCAAATTGCTATGTTTTCCTTGTTAAGTCCTCTTTAACAGTAAGTAAGTGTCAAATATCAAAGTTATACTATTGTGGTCGTGGTTTTCCATAAAAATCACTAGTTTGCTTGTTTACTTGTCATAAGTTAACATATGTATACCAATACTTGTTTTATCCATTTTTAAACATCATGAACACAATACAAAGACCATATATAGCATGAAAGAAACATAATAAGCATGAAATGATATTGAGCAAGAAAGTGTATAAGGGTTTGCTTACAACTTTTGGCTTTCTAAAGAAAGGAAGTCAAGTATGAACTAGGACACTAAACCTATGCTTGTAAACCCTTTACCATAACTCTTGTAACCCTTGCTAGCCTTGATCTAACCCTTGTGAAAACCATTTAACTTCAGCCCTAGTAACCTTGTGTAGCTCTTAATTCAACCATGGAATCACCAAACAAACTTAAGAACTAGGTAGAGAATACTAAGACATTGAACTTTGTAGTGTAACTTGTATATTGAAGATCAAAGGATCATGGTGTTAGGTACATATGTTGTGGCCTTTTTGGTGATGAAGAAAGGAAGCAAATGAGCTTGTATTTATACTATGAATGAGGAGGTTAGGAAGCTTGCTAGGAAAGTGCTATAACTTGGTGACAAAGTTGTAATTAAGTAAGATCTAATGGCTAAAGTCAAGATTTAACCACACATGGTGACTCCCCCCCCCTCCTAAGTCGTTTTTCCAAGGATAAGGGTGACTAGATGAGTAGTCATGGTCTTTGGATGATAATATCCTAAGTATGTAGCTAGTTTTGACTCCGTAAATCGCTAACCGTAAGTTTTTAAGTCACGAAACGTAAAACCGGGTATCCTAAAAATATGAAACTTGAAAGTATGGTCAAACATGTCAATATACTCCATAATAAAATATAAAATGAGCGGTAGGTTCTATCGGGTGCTAAAACCCTGCTAAAAACTGGAAACACGGGTCTAAAACGCGTAATTCGCGTAAAACGCTGAACTGAAAAACGTAAAATTCTGAAACTTTTGGAATTGTCCTAAAATGAGAGAAAATCATATTTCTATTGTTTATAATATTTTATGGATATATCGGGATGCTGGAAGGACGTTTAAACCTAAAAGTAAATCTCGGACACGGCTTTGTGATTTTTGCAGAAATGATCCGACGAGCGTCAAACTCTCGGATTATCGTTAAAATAGTTTAACTTACGAGAATATGAAATAAAAATTTCTGAGATGAATAGTGAAAAGTGAATAGTAAAAAGTGAATAGTGAAATTTTCGGGAATAAAAGTTAACCTGAAATTGCGAATTGTTACAGTCTCTACCCCTTAAGGAGAACTTCGTCCCGAAGTTCAGTTGATGTTAACTACTTACGGTGTGTCTAAGAGAATTCGGGATTTCTAATATAGTGG
This sequence comes from Artemisia argyi, assembly GCA_030686995.1. NCBI lineage: Eukaryota > Viridiplantae > Streptophyta > Magnoliopsida > Asterales > Asteraceae > Artemisia > Artemisia argyi. Next base: position 154,607,769 of record CM060685.1, read on the forward strand.
TGTTCACTCTGATTCGTCTAAGGTTCTGGTTAAGGAGTTGTATCGGCTACAATTAAGCCCACTTATTTATAACACATTACTTACATAAAGAAGCGTCCAAATTTATGTAAGTAAGGTCTCATAAACTTATAGTTCGGTGATTTACAATTTCTTTATTTAAATAAAGAGGCGTCCCAATCCATTTAAATAAGGAGATTCTAAATCATCCTACTTAAGAATTTCCGACACAAAATCCGCCTTCTGAGGCCGATAGCAAGATAATCAAGTCATTAAATCCCTAAAGCTAAGCAATAATATTATTTAACTCAAATCTTGTGTCTCATCAAACAAGAACTGTCACAAGATCAAGTTAAATAATTAGTTATTACTGAGCTCCATGTTTTTAATGACTCGGCTAATCTCTGGGGCTCCTTATAATACTAAAGTCACATTATCTAACAGCGTGGAACAAACATCTAACAAAAACATATGCGTATGTAGTGTGTGTAAGGCAAATAAAGAGGAAGGTCTCAACGTATATAGCAGTTATAGTCTAGGCACTAAATGCAACCTAGTTCTCTATAACCAAGGCTCTGGTACCAATCTGTAACACCCCCAAAATACCGCAGCGGAAGACTGTGTCATAGGGGTGCTACTTCATAATACAAAGTACAAGTTATAGAAAACGAACTCTAAATGAGACGTTTTGAAAAGTTACCATTCGATTAATGAATTCAAAGTTACAAACATGAGATTCCAAAGTATGATACATAAATGTATACAAAATGTTTTGAATGGTAAATGATAAAAGTGTAAGTCTTCAGAATATGCAGCTTGACTCTAAGTTCCACGCACTAGCTATCGTCTTATAGACCTGAGATAACATGCTAAAGTGTCAACACAATGGTTGGTGAGTTCATAGAGTTTGTCTTAAAACAGTTGAAAAGCCTTAAAAGAATATTCGCACAGCAAAGGCATCGTGAATCCACTCAGTTACAAGTCCCGCCATAAGAAACTTGTAACCTGTGTGTTCACAACCCACTGCTAACATATAGTATAATAAAGACATGTATAAGTTCATCAAGACAATTAAGCAATTAGTAGTGAGTCTCTACTTCATCTCCGAAGACCTCACTTTTATGATGTATCCAACATTCGCAAATGTTAGGATGTATCAAAGACAACTGGGAGCCACTTCCCAAAGAAAACTGGGAGCCACTTCCCAAAGATATAAGTTTGCTGGGAGCCACTTCCCAAAGATAAAAGACAGTCATGTATGTATGAAATCAAGTATAATGCCATCAAGTATAAGACAATCAAGTATAAAACAATCAAGTATAAATGTTTAAGAGTATTTGTACAAGTAAGCAAGTAGTTGAGCATGTATCCCCCCCAAGAGTTAAAACAAGTACGAAAAGAGTAGGGGCTATGACTCACCTTAAGCTTATGTAATGAGACATGAAAGTGGTAGTCGAATCGCGAAAGTCTCTAAGAGCAGCCTATAATTGAACGTTGCGACTTAGGTTTGGAGTAACATCTAAGAGTACGACGAATTGCCAATATATGTCTTGCATAATGTTCATGATGTAGTACTTTAGTATATAGTGTAAGTCTTTGAATATAAATGGTCTATGAAACATGTATAGGTTGTAAATCTCTTACTACCGTTCGGGCCGACATAATTCAGAAGTCATGGAGTAAACGTTCGAGGAGCCAGGACACTTTAACTTGTAAATCCACAACTCATCTCGACGGCTTACTCAATGAACTCCTCACATGAGGCTCCCTACTATTGTAGTATTTGATAACATATATATAAGCTTTTTGATCTTTAATAGTTATATGGTCTTTAGCCGTGGCTTTGCCGTGACCTTGGTCATTGTTACCATGGTCTTAAGACTCAACCTTGGCTTTAGCCATGGTTGTGGTCTTGGCTTTAGGTCATTAGACCTCTTGGTCTTAGTAAAACATAACTATTATATAGTAACTTTGGTCTAAAATGGGCTGTTAAGAATTTGAAGAAAATTATCACTCAGAAAGCGTTTTCAGGGCTCGAGCTTCTTTGGTCCTGAACGAAAACGTCGTTCCGGACAACTTTCGTGTTTTAACTTTTTGATGAATCGGACCAGAAGTGGGACTTTCAAAATCATAATTTGATCAGAATGCTATTTAGGCAGTTTTGCCGTTTTAGTTTCGCTAACTTCAAATGGTCATAACTTTTGACTCGTGTACTCGTTTTGGGTGATTCAAATTGCTATGTTTTCCTTGTTAAGTCCTATTTAACAGTAAGTAAGTGTCAAATATCAAAGTTATACTATTGTGGTCGTGGTTTTCCATAAAAATCACTAGTTTGCTTGTTTACTTGTCATAAGTTAACATATGTATACCAATACTTGTTTTATCCATTTTTAAACATCATGAACACAATACAAAGACCATATATAGCATGAAAGAAACATAATAAGCATGAAATGATATTGAGCAAGAAAGTGTATAAGGGTTTGCTTACAACTTTTGGCTTTCTAAAGAAAGGAAGTCAAGTATGAACTAGGACACTAAACCTATGCATGTAAACCCTTTACCATAACTCTTGTAACCCTTGCTAGCCTTGATCTAACCCTTGTGAAAACCATTTAACTTCAGCCCTAGTAACCTTGTGTAGCTCTTAATTCAACCATGGAATCACCAAACAAACTTAAGAACTAGGTAGAGAATACTAAGACATTGAACTTTGTAGTGTAACTTGTATATTGAATATCAAAGGATCATGGTGCTAGGTACATATGTTGTGGAGTTTTTGGTGATGAAGAAAGGAAGCAAATGAGCTTGTATTTATACTATGAATGAGGAGGTTAGGAAGCTTGCTAGGAAAGTGCTATAACTTGGTGACAAAGTTGTAATTAAGTAAGATCTAATGGCTAAAGTCAAGATTTAACCACACATGGTGACTCCCCCCCTCCTATGTCGTTTTTCCAAGGATAAGGGTGACTAGATGAGTAGTCATGGTCTTTGGATGATAATATCCTAAGTATGTAGCTAGTTTTGACTCCGTAAATCGCTAACCGTAAGTTTTTAAGTCACGAAACGTAAAACCGGGTATCCTAAAAATATGAAACTTGAAAGTATGGTCAAACATGTCAATATACTCCATAATAAAATATAAAATGAGCGGTAGGTTCTATCGGGTGCTAAAACCCTGCTAAAAACTGGAAACACGGGTCTAAAACGCGTAATTCGCGTAAAACGCTGAACTGAAAAACGTAAAATTCCGAAACTTTTGGAATTGTCCTAAAATGAGAGAAAATCATATTTCTATTGTTTATAATATTTTATGGATATATCGGGATGCTGGAAGGACGTTTAAACCTAAAAGTAAATCTCGGACACGGCTTTGTGATTTTTGCAGAAATGATCCGACGAGCGTCAAACTCTCGGATTATCGTTAAAATAGTTTAACTTACGAGAATATGAAATAAAAATTTCTGAGATGAATAGTGAAAAGTGAATAGTAAAAAGTGAATAGTGAAATTTTCGGGAATAAAAGTTAACCTGAAATTGCGAATTGTTACATTATGAGAATGAGAAGTGGTAATACCACTAATCTTCTCTCCCGTATGATCAAAATGGAACGTTTGCAATTCCGGAATAGAATCATTAATCAAAAGCTCACTATCCTCAACGGGGATAGGAGATGAAATAGGCTTTTCATTAAAAGCCTCGATTCTAGAAATGAGAAGATTAGCATTTAATAATGTAAGCCGAAGAGTTTCGTCTTGGATTATTTCTTCATCATTCTCTTCTTCTGAGTTGACAAGCTCAGAAGGTAATTCCCCCACATAACTTATGTCTCCACAAGATAAAGAATAGTCCTCATCAGAATCAGAGAACATCTCAATATGGTCAATTGGGAAGACAAGAGGAGGAGGGATATCACACATATGATCAAGAATTCCCTGTGACTCACTTGGGATTGAGACAAGGTTCTCAACACTAGACTTTATGAATTCGTCTGATTCCTTTTGAGGAACAGTGTCAAGATGCTCGTCCCCCATGCTCAGAGAGTGAGTGGGAACCTCGGGTGTGATAACATCAAACTAAGGGAGTTGAGAAGGACTAGCATACATGGATTTTATGTTAGAGTTTAACAATTAAATAGCACGTATTGCGGAAGCTAGGATCAAGTATAACACATAAATATTAACTAAAACATAAATAGTAAACGTACCCGATGCACTTCAAATTAACCTTGATTCTTGTACAAATAGATCAATGATAAACCCCTTACCGTTTTGTTTATCGATCTCTTGATAATTACTAAAGTAAGTAATTACCTCGTTCTTGTACACACAAACTACCAACGAATAAAGGTTTGATGCAAGTAAACAAAACACTTAGTTTGCTTTGGAAAAAATCGACCAAGATCCCTAGGAGGGGGGTTGGACGATCGGCCAAGAAAAGAAAGAAGGAAACAAAGATTTTAGGGTTTAGTGTGTGTGCACAAAAGATGTGAAACCCTAACCCTTGGCCTTGTATATATACTAGAGTAAACTTGGAGCACAAGACAAGCATGGGTTGGGCTTCCCCTCCCTATGATCGACCGGCCTAGGCACCCCCAAGGGGTGTTCTAGATCCTTCTTGACTTCTTGTTACACTTTAGTCCTTATCTTTCATTACTAACGATAGTTAGTCCATACGGTTAATAACTAACGACCATTTAGTCCATTAAGTGTTTATAAATATACATATACGATACATTTAACACACACACACACACATATATATATATATATATATATATATATATATATATATATATTTACATTATTCTTGTTTGTAAAGTGTGCAATCCCAAGGTCTCGGGTTCGATACTAGACATTTACATATTAATGTTTATACGTAACATTTAACAGCTCCCACTCATATATCCATTAATAGTAAAATGACATTGGTTAGCGTCTTGCAACACTCCAATGCCCCTAGTTCAATCCGAGCTAGGTTTCCTGGAAAAACCTTTAATGATTCATCATTATAATTATCCTTTCATTACTAATACCACATTAATAAAGATGTGAGGTTCTTTATTAAATTTATGTTTCTCGTTTCTTAATGATTGAACAAAATTACCAAAACATCTGAACGTATTCCAGATAGACTTTGGGCATGGCCATGCAAACATTTTGTCAACCCTACGAGGGGCCCAGCAGTACTAAACTTCTAAACAAATCAGAAGGAATAAATTCTTTCTTGACTACAAGAATAACCCATGAACTTTGCAACACTTCTGAAAACAACCCTTATAACTCCCTGTTATGGTGAGCGGTAGATTGCTTCACAAACATGCACTACATTCATGACACTTATCTGGTATCTCAAGTCTGAGGATAACTTTTAAATATGATTCTCACATTAAATATTAAATCATATTATTGGGATAAGTCCAATATTCAATTCATTGAATATCATGTGAAATTGGTATGACTACGCATCAATATACTTTCAAGTATATCCTAAACCAATACTCAAATTTGTCTTAGTTCAATGATATTCCCATATCATTAATCGACAATAGACAATTTAGAATAATAATTTATTCATGGATCTTAAACATGCAAATATAGGATATATTATTAAGACAATGAATAAATAAACATAAAACATATTTTATTTCATTAAAATAATAATTGTACGTTACATCCTTTATCCAAACACTAATCACAAATGGGCATGAAACTTTCAGCTAATCTAAGTCCTATACCTTCAGCATGCTTGTAAAGCTTGGTGCCAGGTAGAGGCTTTGTTAATTGATCTGCCAAGTTATCATCTGTGTGAACTTTGAGCATTTCGATTTCGCCTATTTCGACTTGTTCTCGAACATAGTGATGCTTAATCGGGAAATGTCTGGTGCCTTTCATGATTCCAGGCTCATTGGCAAATGTAATTGCAGCTGAGTTGTCACAATACATTTTAATAGGTCTTTGAATCGAAGGCATAACTCCTAGCCCTGAAACAAACTTCCTAATCCAAACAGCTTCCATTGCAGCTTCTGAAGCAGCTATATACTCACTTTCTGTAGCAGACATCGCTAGTACACTCTGCTTTCTGCTCCTCCAATCCACAGCTCCTCCATTACTGACAAAGATATAACCCGTCTGAGACTTCGTATCATCCTTATCACCTTTCCAAGAAGCATCGCAGTAACCTGTAACATCAAGTTCTGCTGATGGATTACCCCCATAAACCAAGAACATATCTTTAGTAGCCCTAATGTACTTAAGAATATTCTTAACAGCAGTCCAGTGAGCTTCACCTGGATTCTGCTGATATCGACTGGTTAAATTCTGAGCAAACGCCACATCAGGTCTTGTACTTTTCACTGCATACATTATAGATCCCACAGCCGAAGCATAAGGGACTCTCTTCATGCGTTGCACCTCTGCATGTGTTGAAGCACAAACCTTGTTGCTCAAGCCATGTTGTTCTTGCATTGGCAAATATCCTTTCTTGGAATTTTGCATATTGAATCTCTTCAATATTTTATCAATGTAAGCACTTTGGCTTAATCCAATTAATCGCTGAGATCTATCTATATATATCTTGATTCCCAGAATAAATGCAGCTTCCCCTAAATCTTTCATAGAAAAACACTTTCCAAGATATGCCTTAACCTTTTGCAAACTTGGAATGTCGTTTCCTATGATCAATATGTCATCAACATATAATATAAGGAAAATTACATTACTCCCACTAACTTTGTGATATACACATGGCTCATCAAGATTTTGAGTGAATCCATACTTTTTAATCTCACTATCAAATCTCTTATTCCATTGTCGTGATGCTTGCTTCAATCCATAAATGGATCTTTTAAGCTTGCATACACGATTTGGGAATTCTGGATTTACATACCCCTCAGGCTGCGCCATATAGATGTCTTCATCTAGGCGACCATTTAAGAAGGCGGTTTTTACATCCATTTGCCAAATCTCATAGTCATAGTAAGCGGCTATGGCTATAAGAATCCTAATTGCCCTTATGTCAGCTACAGGAGAAAAGGTCTCCTCATAGTCAACACCAAAAGTTTGAGTATAGCCTTTAGCTACACAACGGGCCTTATAGGTGTGTACAACGCCATCCATGTCAGTCTTTTTCTTGAAGAGCCATTTACTCCCAACTAGTTTGGCACCCGGAGGTAGGTCTACTTCTTCCCAGACATCATTGTCTTCCATGGATTGCATTTCCCCATCCATAGCATCTTTCCATTTGGCCTTTTCAGGACCATTCATGGCTGCTTTATAACTTGTAGGCTCATCAAGATCACCCAGTAAATTCTCATCACTCTCTACATTAAGACATAGACGAGTAGGAGCTTTTACTGGTCTTGTTGACCTATGAATGGGAATCACTTCAACTTCAGGTGGAGGACCTAAACTTTCAGGTTCTACCAGAAGTTGGTTAGTGTTTTCAGAAGGTGCTACATCTTCTTGACCGTCTTCCAGATCATATATTCTCCCACTGAATTCTTGAGATATGAGCTCCTTTTCAAGGAAGTCTCCATACCTTGCAACAAATACTTTGTTTTCAGGTGGGTAATAAAAGTAGTATCCCATAGTTTCCTTAGGGTATCCTACGAAGATGCACTTCACAGATCTTTGTTGGAGTTTGTCTGCTGAGTCACGTTTAACATACGCCTCACAACCCCAGACCTTAAGATAAGACAAGTTAGGAGCTTTTCCAGTCCATAACTCATATGGTGTCTTATCAACCTTCTTTGTTGGAACCATATTAAGAATGCGAACTGCAGATTCTAAGGCATAATCCCAAAACGAGAAAGGAAGAGTTGTTAGATTATACATAGATCGTATCATGTCTTGCAATGTACGATTCCTTCTTTCAGATACACCATTTTGTTGTGGAGTATATGGAGAAGTAAGGTGCTGGACAATTCCCTCCTTTGCTAGATAATCTATGAACTCCTGACTCAGGTATTCACCACCTCTATCGGATCGAAGAGCTTTAATCTTCTTTCCAAGTTGCAACTCTACTTCTGCTTTAAACACTTTGAATGTTTCAAATACCTCATGTTTATGTTTAAGTAAATAAACATAACCATAACGGCTGTAATCATCCGTGAATGTTAAGAAGTAGCTAGCATCTCTCCTTGACACATGTCTAAGTGGTCCACACACATCTGTGTGAATAAGACCAAGTAGATCATTAGCCCTTTCAATACTGTTTTTAAAGGGTTTCTTTGTCATCTTCCCAGCAATGCAAGATTCGCATGTATCAAATGATTCATCATTGATCTTATCTAAAAGCCCATCATATTGCAGCTTTTTCATGCGATCTTTGCCAATGTGAGCAAGTCGACAATGCCAAAGATAAGACGAATCCAGACCTTTCTTGATTCTCTTATTGTTGATGCTATACATTGAATTATTTGTAACAAAAGCATTATCATTATCATTCATATCAATTTCAAATACACCATTCACAGCAATAGCATTAAAATAAAAAACATCATTTAAAGAAACTAAAATTCCATTGCTAGAAATAGTATGATGAAAACCAAGGTTTAACAAACATGAAAATAAAATTACACCTCTAACAATTGACGGTGCATAATGACAATTATTTAAAGATAGTACTAAGCCCGAAGGCAATACTAAATTAAAAACTCCTATAGCTTCAACTCCTGCATGCGCTCCGTTACCAACGTGCAAGAATTGTTGTCCATAGGCCAGCTTTCTCTCAACTCTAAACCCCTGCAAGGTATTGCAAATATGAATGCCACATCCCGTATCATATACCCATGAATTCAATTTAGGAGTAAGAGTGAATAATTCAATCATAAAGAACGCACCTGAAGTACTGGGTTTACCAGCTTCATTACCCTGCTTCTTCTGTCGCAAGTCATGAATGTAGAGAGGACAATTGCGCTTCCAATGGCCCTTTTCATGACAGTGGTGACAAGCCTGATCCTTCTTGTTTGGAGGATTTGTCTTGTTCTGCTTAGGCTGATGCTGTTTCATCTTGGGTTGTGGTTGATAGGCCATGACCTGCTTGCCTTTATCACCTTTACCTTTGCCTTTGTTCACATGCGATTTCTTCTGGATTCTCCCCCCATGAATTGCCAACACTTATGGGGTAGGAGCCTTGACCTTGGCTGGTAGACTTTTCTCATAATCAACAAGCAATGCGAGTAATTCTGAGACTGTCTTCCCCGAGCAGTGCATGTTGTAATTCTGCACAAAACCAGCAAAATCCCTGTTAAGGGACCTGTTGATCAAGTGCACTTGCACATTGTCGGGGTAACCAAAACCAATTCTGTGAAGTTGATCAAACGAATCTTTCATCTCATCCACATAATCAGCTACTGGTTTACCATCACCATACTTTCAGTTGTGTAGCTTGTCGAGTTCATCATACAATTCAACTGCAGGTGGCTTCTCATAAGACTGCCTGAGGTTGTCAAGCATAGTTTTAGGAGAAGAGTACTCATACTTCTTTTGTAATTGAGCACTCATGCTAGTGAGCATTAAACAAGAAACCTCATTATACTTAGCATTAGTCACCTTCCAAGCTGCCTTTGCTTCTGGTGTTGCAGTAGCAGCAGGTTCAGCAGGGCATTCCTCGGTCACATAGTCTAGCTTACCAGACGCCCTCAAGACAATTCTGAGCGAACGGTGCCAGTCATTGAAATTCTTTCCTGTCAGTTTGTCTCTCTCAAGATGACTCTTGAAAGCAGAAATCACAGTTTGGTTATCGGGTTGAGCCATATCTACAGATAAAGTTCAAATATTAGTATTTTCGATAATCAATATTTTCAAGAAAAATAAAATACCCAAGGCTATATTCATATAACCAACTAATTTTCTTGAAAATCTAGGATCCAACTTTACATAGATTCCACCACATCAGTTGATCTATTAGTGGTGAAAGTATAAAAGTTGGTAATCTGTCGAACAATAATTGGCAAACAAGATTTCCAATTCCTAGATCATTATGGGATTTACATCAAATTGATTCATCAATTTGCCTTGTAAGCATATTTCATCCCATCTCATGCCTTAAGTTCTAGGTCTCACGCATAACTTAATTAAGTCGTCTACCTTAGAAACTGTAAAATTACAATTATGGTCTCACGCGTTAAAAGAATTTTACCTTGTTATAGTAATTTAGCCTAGGTCTCACGTTTACTAAATTAAAATTCCAAGTGTTCCTTATAGATAGATGGCACGTAACTTAAATTATTTAAGGGTATTATTTTTGATATGTAAATCAAAATATGTACAAAGATGCATGCACTCATCTTTATAGCATAAGTTTTCATAAAAACTTTTTATATCCAATTCGTGAAATTAATACACAAAGTTTTACTTGAGGTTTATACCAAAACCCTAAGATGACTTTCTACAATATATGATTTTAAAAGTAATTCGTTTAAGACATATTCAAGACTGTGATAACCAAGGCAGACTCTAAGGCTCTTTTCTAAGCCTTCAAATCACGGTTATGAATATCATCTTAAAGGACTTAATTTTAAAAGCATATTTGTACAAAACATCAATCAAGCAAAAGTTTATGGATTCAATCTCAAAATTGTAATAAAGTATGAATTTTGCTAGTCTCGCCTGGGAGCTGATTACCATGCGAATTGGACCACTATCGGCACCTAAGACCTTGCAAGATTCTTACTTTACCACTTAGGGTTTCACCATTATTAGTCCGTATTATTTTCTTTATAAAAATAACCCTTTTATTGCTTACAACAAGTCAAACTAAAACAATAAAACAAGTATCAAAGAAAATCAAAACAACCAATAATAAATAAGTGAAACAATTAGCCACATGCAATCCGTATTAGAAAAGATCCTAATAAAATCAATTCTAGGTATAATAATGCATGTAATCAACTAAGGCCTTCTCTTCTTAATGGAAGAGAGTCACATACATTGACGAATCAATTGCCTAGGCCAAAGCTAATAAACACACCACATAGCATATAAAATCGATTTTTAATATGTATTGGAGTCTTCCCCAATTTAAGATCTATCTTAAACATGTGAAAAATACAAGATCCATGACTAACATGCATGTAAGTCACGGATTAAAACCTAACAATTAGCACATAGGTCACAAGATACGTTCAATTAACCGGTTAAAGACCTAGGGTTTCTAGTGATTACAAATAATCCAAGAAAACCACAAAACCCTAATTAGGGTTTCATGGAAAAATCGACCCCCCCCCCCCAAAATTAGGGTTAGGGTTTCGAATTTAATTAAAAAAAATAGGAAAAACCCTAGATCAAAAACATGTATCTAAAACAATTAAAGATCCGATTTTTATTACGTTTTAGTAATCAATTACATGTTATACATGGCTCGTGATGCCACTGTTAGAGTTTAACAATTAAATAGCACGTATTGCGGAAGCTAGGATCAAGTATAACACATAAATATTAACTAAAACATAAATAGTAAACGTACCCGATGCACTTCAAATTAACCTTGATTCTTGTACAAATAGATCAATGATAAACCCCTTACCGTTTTGTTTATCGATCTCTTGATAGTTACTAAAGTAAGTAATTACCTCGTTCTTGTACACACAAACTACCAATGAATAAAGGTTTGATGCAAGTAAACAAAACACTTAGTTTTCTTTGGAAAAAATCGACCAAGATCCCTAGGAGGGGGTTGGACGATCGGCCAAGAAAAGAAAGAAGGAAACAAAGATTTTAGGGTTTAGTGTGTGTGCACAAAAGATGTGAAACCCTAACCCTTGGCCTTGTATATATACTAGAGTAAACTTGGAGCACAAGACAAGCATGGGTTGGGCTTCCCCTCCCTATGATCGACCGGCCTAGGCACCCCCAAGGGGTGTTCTAGATCCTTCTTGACTCATTGTTACACTTTAGTCCTTATCTTTCGTTACTAACGATAGTTAGTCCATACGGTTAATAACTAACGACCATTTAGTCCATTAAGTGTTCATAAATATACAAATACGATACATTTAACATATATATATTTATTTTACATTATTCTTGTTTGTAAAGTATGCAATCCCGAGGTCTCAGGTTCGATACTAGACATTCACATATTAATGTTTATACGTAACATTTAACATTTTATAATTTTCATTTGTTCTGCTGCTAGTAATTCTTCCATACTCTTTTCTCCCTGTATTACCATGGAAGGAGTCTCAAATGATGAACTTGATGAGGTATCATGATGCGTGGGAATCGCAACAGGCTTTACCTCTCGAGGGATCTCGAGAAGCTTACAACCCCCACCAGGCAGTGTACCTGATCGTTGTAGTATAGTATAGTGACAAGTACCGGGGGATTGATCGTTCAGCTTCGGAATAGTGTCGCTAGGATTAGAAAGCCTAATTTACTAGTTCTAAAGGTGAGGGATGATTATTTTTGTATTTTTATGTTTTTTAGAAAGCAAGTAAAATCTCGGGTTTTGAAGGAGTGGGCGGAATTAGTTGCTATTCAACTAACCCAAAGCTAAGATGCAATCAAAATAAAATAATAAAAATGAAAATAAACTAATTTATACTAAGGTTGTGAGCAGTAATTGGAGAAAATGTGTTTACTTAGACTTCATTACTCCCTAGATATCTTTTACATGTTAATTACTTGTTATAATTGCATGGATGACGGATCGTATTCCTTAATACCATTCACGGGGTGGCATACATAACTCCCCAATTCTATGAGCTCTTATCTCCTCCTACACCATGACCCAGCACAACTATAGGGATTGTAAACAGTGGCTCATGCATTAAATACAACCAATAAAGACCTAGTACGCCTCGGTTCATGTTTCTTAAGACGTTCAAGCATGTTACCATTTGGAGATCTGCCAGTTTTCTTAAGCCTAACATATAAAATCATTCATCCAAGAACAAGAATAAACAAGTAATCAACACATAATCAATATCTAGGTTTCATTAGATCTAAGCAAACACAAAGGAGATCTAGCCTAGCATAATTGAATTGAGACAAGAACAAGATATAGACAACCAACACATAGACATATTGATTGAATTAGAAGAACACTTATCTCAATTACAATGCAAGGTATCAAGGGTTTGGAACCCTTGAAAAACCTGTAAAAGTTGCACCAAATTCGTCTTTAGGGTTTCTCCAAAACTTTTCTTCTTTTAATGAAAAAACTAGAAAACTATATATAGGAAAACTGGGCTGACGGCGTCACCTCGCTGCCAAATACTTCCTCGGACGGCCTTGATCTCCTTATGACGGCCTGTGTGACGCCGTCACCACCTACGGTATTTTATTCTTGGGACTTTGACGCCGTCAAGATGACTTTTGACGCCGTCACCACCTACGGTATTTTATTCTTGATATCTGACGCTGTCAGGTGTAACTCTTGATGCCGTCACCTAGTGCTTCCAGCATGGAAAATTGGTACTTTGCCGTTTTCTTCACTTTTATGCTCCAAAAACGTCCAAAATGGCTTCTTTTCCAGAATTCACTCTCCAAGTACCTAAAATCACAAAAGGAACGATTTAGGGCAATATTTGATCAAATAAAGTCGGATTCGGGCTTAAATGACCCCCTAAAAACGGATCATTTTTCGCCTCATCATATCATCACTTTCATCATCTTCATCAAGAAGAGCAGCATTGTGAAATTTGGAACGTGTTATAGCTGCTCATTCTAAGACTAGTAATTCTTCCATGCTTCTTTCGTCTCTAGCTGCATGTTCTTCTGCAAGTAGTTCTTCCATGGATTTCCCACGGGACTGTTGGATGAGTGTAATTTGTGGGGGTGTGGATGTGTCAAACCCGGATGGTTGACATTGATCATCATTATGAGGACCCCCACAATATACACAAGAAGAACTTGGAGCCTGGCGAAGAGAAATATTAGCCAACTCCTCCTTAAGGTCTTTAAGTTTCTCAAGAACCTCTAGACAAAGGTCTTGCGGGTATTGAGGAGTTGCTTGGATCATTTGGTACTGTGGAGGTGGGTCTTGAAACGAATAGTCGTAATTGTTGCAAGGAAATGGATTCCCTTTTTGACAATCCGAGCTAAAGTGAGGACCTCCACAGTACTCACAACAGTTGAACTGATGTGGCTGTGAGTCATATGTGCTTAAGTCATAATTGTTATCAGGAACCTGCTCATAGACAAGCGTGCTTCCTGATTGACAATCAGAACTGTAGTGTGAACCACCACAATACTCACAACAGTTAAACTGATGAGTATCATTGTGTGGAAGCTGATGGTATGAATCAGTCATGTCAGGGTAGGAATAGGGATTCTGGTTATACACAGACCCGTTTCCTGACTCTACCATGCCACAACTGGGGCAATTACCACCATTATAAGGACTACCACACCATTGACAAACAAGAGGGTGAGAATAAGACATAGAAAGAATCAAAGGGTTTAGGAGGGTGAGAAATGAAGAATCAAATAGGTAGGAGGGTAAAGGTGAATATTTTTGGTATTTTTGGAAAAAAATTTGTAATAATATGAAGGAAAATATCTTTGGGTTTTTTGTGTTCGTTGAAAACTAATTTTAAAATGTTTTCGGGAACTATTTTTTGTTTTTATATGATAATAATATGAACAAGGATGGATAAATATAAAATGAGCGTGTATTCATATTCACTAATACGCAAAAACCGTTTAAAATACGCGCACAACTTCCCCGGCAGCGGCGCCAAATTTTGATTGGCTGTAAACAGTCAGAAAATATCAACCAAGTAATGGTCAACAAGTCAAACATCTTAAACCAATGTTTCCGTGGAATACAGTGTTTCCCCGGGTCGTTAAATCCCAACAAGGTGTGCGAAGGTATTAAAAACGAATCTGTGATCGAGTGATTATGAACAGGAAAGGGTATAAGTGTGAGTGAGTGATTACACTAAGGATTTATAAAACAAAATAGCTTAAATAAGCTATAAGAGTGATTACGTAAAAGCAGGATATCTAAAAACGTTTAAAATCTAAAAAACGCGTGCGTCTAGTTTAATTCTTAGTAAACGTACGAAACAAAAACGATTTTAACTAAAGTAGGAATTTGCATGCCTTAGGGGCTTAAATGCAAATTAAATAAACTTAAAATATTTATTTTATAATTACTAACTATTTAATTAATTATTATTATTTAATAACTATTATTAATTATTTAATAATTCACTAATAAATAAGAAAATGTAAAATAAGTCTAGAAAAATAAAATAAAAATTTATAAAAGCCTAAAATATTATAAAACTTATTTTAAAACTAAAATTATATTTTTCACACTATTTATCTAATTATTATTATTTAATTATTATTTAACTAATTATATTGATTTAAATTATTAAAAATACTAAAAAGACTTAGATAATTAAGAAGATTTTTATAAATCTAATTAACCATCACAGGAATCCTAAAAAATTATAAAAAGTTTATTTTACATATTTTTAAACTAATTTACTAATTATTATTCTAATTATTAATTAATTACCAATTAAACTAATTATATTATAAATACTAAAAGATGAACAG
This sequence comes from Artemisia argyi, assembly GCA_030686995.1. Lineage (NCBI taxonomy): Eukaryota > Viridiplantae > Streptophyta > Magnoliopsida > Asterales > Asteraceae > Artemisia > Artemisia argyi. The sequence continues at coordinate 154,623,284 of CM060685.1, forward strand.
TAAAAATTATGGAAAAATTCCTAAAAATTATTTTATATCATATAAAAGCTATGAAAAATATAAAAACTAGGTATTGCTTTATAAAAACTAATTATGCTATTTAATACTTAATTATTAATTAATTATTAATAAAACTAATATTAAATTTAATAATTACTAAATGACAAAATAAAAATCTGATAAAATTACTAAAAATACTTTAACATAAAAGGAAATTAATAAAAATATAAAAATACCAAGTACTTAACAAAAATCTAAAAATGAAAATTAAAATTTAAATTACATTAAATAGAAACTATCACTTATTATTAAATTGGTTTTTCTTGATTTTTCTTTTACATTAAATAGAAACTATCACTAATTATTAAATTGGTTTTTCTTGATTTTTCTTTTAAGATGTGAAAAGATCAAAGTCCTGGGTGCCCTGGTGCAGGGGAGGTCTTTACCCTGCAGCCCACTTTGAGGGCTTATATAAGCTACATAAAAATTCACAAAAATAATCCAACTATGAGATTTGAAAGTTAAGCTGGTAGATTTTAAGATGTGAAAAGATCAAAGTCTAATTTGCAATCCAAAAATCAGGAAAATTCCTACACATTTTGAGTTTATGACAAGAGGTGCAAAATTGACTTTTTGAAATTATATCTTACTTTGACTTATGTGAACTTTGATTTGATTCTATGAACTAAGTATGCTGTAATAAGTTATATTGATACTGAATTAAGCAATAACAACAGTATTTAAAGCTAACTTGATGATTATGGTAACTAAAAATCACACAGTGAATAACTATAAGAGATTGAAGGTCAATTTGACTTTTGATCAAGTGACTACTAAATTTTATGGATTAACTGGGATATTAGGTCATGTAGTGTCATACATCAAACAAGGAAAATAACACAAACACAATTCTAACACAGTCAACACAATAAATCCAAACACCCCTTTAAAACTTACTCACAAGTGAATTCAAAGCACATCACAGATAAAGTCCACAAATTTGATTCATAAACACTTATTATGATGACCTAAGCTGAAGAAAACAGATAAACAACATAAATAACATCAAACACTAAAAATTCCACATGATGCTATAATGGCAGTCAAGATGAAATTTGAGCATCTAGTAAAACTGATTAACAAGTATGCTATTTAAAGTTATAATATCACTAACAAACTTCAAATAAGCACAATTTAACAAAGATAAGCAATAACAAGATTGTATAACAGTAAAGAGCAAAATTAAATATTTTAGCTTACAAATGAAATTGACTGTAAAGCTAGTAACCAAGTACAAGAACACCCCCAATAGCTTGTCACTACACCAATGGAGTTATTTCAGTCCAAATGAGTACCTTGCTCAACCTTCTTCTTCCTCACCATTGATTTTTTTATTTTCTTTCTATTTTTCTTTGATTTTTAGTATTTTTTTTATTTTCTAGGTACAACTGGTTTTTATGATTCTAAAAGCTTATCTAAGCTTTGTCAGAGCTTAAGTGAGCTTAATAAGTCCATAGAAACAACTGGAAACAACAATCAAGCTATTTGATATTTTTGAAATACAAGGAAATTGCATAAACTGAATTTGTAAAAGCAAAGTGGAATTGAAACTTGAAATATATCTTAGATTACTTGAATTTACTTGAGATACACTTAAAAAGCTTGGAATTACATTGGAAATGTTGAAATTAAGTTACACGACACTAATTTACACTACCTAATCTAATAATCCTTCTCTCTGACTTCTTTCTTCTTTTAAAGAGACTTTTGAAGTTCCATGTGGGGTCCTGAGCAAATCCCATTAACTTTCATGGCCATTGGATGTCTAAAATTGATCTTGGCCTTTAAAAATGCTTTTGGCGCCAAAAGTCCTAGGGGACAGTTGCAGTGGCGTGTGAGGGTTTAAAGGGCAATTAAGGGTTCTTGGGAGGTTGTGGAGGTGGAGGGATAAGGTAGACAGGTGGGGTTTGAGGTGGAAGCAAGTGGTGGTGAAACCACTGAGGTGGTGGGTGGTTTTGGTGTCTGTGTGGAGGAGGTGGTATAGAAGAGGGAAAAAGGGTGGGTTTGACTGGGGAGTTGACCCCGGTTTTATTTATTTAGGGTGTGGGCTGGGTATGTGATTGGGCCAGGAAATAATGGTTGGGCTTGGGTAATTAAATAAAGGGTGTGTTGGTTGTTTTAATTTAAGGGTCCATTTGTATATATAAGTGTAAATACCACAAGGACTAAAAGTGTAATTGACTGAAAGTTGAGGGGCCTGTTGTGGCATTTTTCCAAAGTTAATCAAGGGACCAAATCTGCCATATCTCAATAACCCAAGGACCATAAATGTAATTATTTTCCATTTTAATATCTCCAGGGACCTTTTTGTAATTTATGAAACTTCAGGGACCAATCATGTAATTTCTCCAAACTTTTCACCCAAGGACCATTCCTGTCATAGAAGATTAGTAAAAGGACCAAAATTGATTTTCTCAAAGTTTTTACATCCCAGGGACCATTTATGTCAATTTTGCAAAGTACAGGGACTAAACTTGTAATTTTGTGAAACTTTGCACCAAAGGACTAAATATGTAATTTGTTATTCAAAAAGGACCTTTGGTGACTTTTTCATGTTTTTAGAATAACCAGGGACTAGTTTTGACAGGTTTTAATAGTTGAGGGATTGAAACTGCCAATTATGCAAACTTTGTTTGTTTTTTATCTGTTTTTGATTATTTTGCATCTGAAACATATAAAACACACTTCTAAGATATTTTAAGTATTTTGATGCATATTTGAGTGTTTTTGGATGTTTTGGCAGATCAGATTGGTATAAAATGATAAGTATTTAGATACTCATCATATCTTGAAAAAGTTTGACTTTGAACTTTTGAGGACTGCAACCACTCCCTATGAACCTCCCAAGCTGAAAAATCCAAATGAACAAGATGAAGCTGTTAATGTGCATCTATATAGATCCATGATTGGATCACTCATGTATCTCACAGGCTCAAGACCTGACATCACCTTTGCTGTCAGTGCTTGCTCAAGACATCAAGTCACTCCCTTGTCCTCCCACCTAAATGCTGTGAAAAAGATTTTCAAGTATATCAAAGGCCAATCCAAGTTAGGTCTTTGGTATCCAAGGGATTCACCATTTGTGCTGGAAGCATATAGTGATAGTGACTATGCTGGGGCTAATTTGGACAGGAAATCCACAACAGGAGGTTGTCAATTTCTTGGTAGAAGACTCATTTCTTGGCAGTGCAAGAAACAAACCATTGTGGCTACCTCTTCAATTCTACTGAAGCAGAATATGTTGCTGCTGCTAACTGTTGTGGTTAGGTACTCTGGATTCAGAATCAAATGTTGGATTATGGGTTCACCTTTATGAACACTAAAATCTATATTGATAATCAAAGTACCATTTTCATTGTTAAAAATCCAGTTTTTCATCAAAGAACTAAACATATTTAAATTAGGCACCATTTTATTAGAGATGCAAATGAAAAACATTTAATACATGTGCTTAAAATTCATACTGATGATAATGTGGCTGATTTATTAACAAAAGCTTTTGATGGACCCAGGTTTAACCACTTAGTTGTCCACATTGGGATGGTTAACCCTTGAATGCTATGTTTGAGGGGAGGCATATGCCTTTAGGGAGGATTGTTATTGATGTTGTATATTTTGTATATTATTGATTATTGCTAACACTAATCTACTAATTTCTCTGTGAGTTTTGTTTGTCTTGTTTGTTTCTCTGTGTCTAATTTACAGAATGTCCTTATGTGAAGTTGCTGATCTTTATGTGTTTTTCACCAAGAGCTGTTTTTCTAAAAGGAATGTAATCGTGTTTGCTGAGCATTGTTTCTACTGAAGAGTCAATCACACTGAAATACATTGCTTCTGCTGAAGTAATACACAAGAATTGACAAATAAGGAAAGATATTCATTCATTCAAGAAACAATTTACAGCTTACATTCAACTTCAAAGTGGAATACAAAGATCATTCCTAGGCTAAGTCTAACAAACCAATACTAAGCTTCTATCATCTATTACAAAAGGACTGGTGGATATGCATGACCAGTACGATGAAGAAGCTGAAGGTAAAATGGAAAGGAGAAAATGATGATGATGACGACGAAGATGCTCAAGAACCGAGTTTTATATCTTTAGTTCAAGGCAAGAAGATGCTTAAGAACCTAGTTTTACATCTTTGGTCCTTGGCAACATCCCATCATCAATTACTCCATTTTCCCTTTCCCCTTACCCACCTCCTCTGCCTTCTTGCCCTTTCCCCTGTGTCCATGGTATGAAGCACCAGATTCTGGAGCAGGAAGACCCAACACCACACCCCGTGATGTTGGAAGAGATGGATTTATCTTCCTTGGCCTTGGTTGGGATCTCTCTGGTGTGGAAGGAGGAAGGAATGATGGATATTCGTCTTCATCCTCTGAAGAGTCTTCATCAGAAGTAAAGATGAAGGGGGAGACATATTGTCTCTCAGCAGTAATGGGGGCATTGCTTGGTTCACCCCTCTCTCCAGTGCATTCCATCGCCTCTCCATCTCTCTAGCATAATCCGAATCATCTAATTCAGAGGGATAGGGTGGAAGATCCTCTGATGATGAAGAAGAGGAAGAGGAGGAAGTTAGGTATATGATTTCTGGTTTGGAAGACATTATTTGGTGAAGAATTGGGGTTAATTGTGAAATAAGGGTTTTGATATGATTTGGGGGTAATTGATATCTGAAAAGTGTGATTTGGGGGTTATTAAATAGGCGAAGTCAAGGCTTTATGATAATTAATGCGAATTGGGTGACACAGTAAAAATCAAGATATTCACTGAAGATATTTTTACTCTTGATTGGTTTCTGCTGATTGACCATCCATCAGTAGATAGACTTTCGTTTCTGCTGAAGGGTAATTTTGAATTTGGATGGATCCACTTTACACGTCAGATATGGTCAATGATTTCTTCCGATAATTTTTGACCACGATTGGGGAACTTCCTTTTATAACCTACTTTGCATATCTTCACCAAAACTAATTTATTCTCCCATTCCTCAATTTAAACCCATTATTCATTTGCATAATTCATAACCGTCTCTCACAAATTCATCAAATGGCAAGCCTTCAACTCAAGAAAGATCATAAACAAGTTTGCTGTTCTGCAAAAGGCTAAAGGTCATGAACTTTATGATTCAATGGTGGAGTTTCTACAGCGTTCAAAGATTCATTATGCTCTAACACATTCGCCAAATGTGATATATGAATCTATGGTGAAGCAATTTTGGGCATCTGCTAGGAAAAGATCTGACACAGAGATCGTGGCTGATATTGATGGAAATGAGTATGTGGTGACTGAAGGTTTGATAAGGACAAAGCTTCACTTGGATGATGAGAATGGTGTCTTCCACTCCAACACTGAAGAGATACTTGCTGGGTTGAGGGAAGCTGGTTATCAAAGCACTGACACTACTAAGTGGCTTAAGAATCAGTTCTGTCCCAAGTGGAGGTATTTGGTGCATTTGCTGCTCCAATGTATTAGCAACAAGTCTGGTGGCTGGGATCAGTTCTCTACCCAATTGGGTTGTGGTATTGTCTGTCTTTCTAAAGGGTTAACTTATAATTTCTCAAAGTTTATTTTTAATAATATGCTAGAAAATGTTGAGAAACAAACACATAAGTTTTTAATGTACCCTAGGTTTCTAAAAATAATTTTAGACATAACCACTGAAGACAGGATTCATGTGCCTATTAAGAGTCTTGGTTCAAAGTTATTTGCCTCTATGCAAACTAACTATGATGGGGTACATCGCCCTCTGTTAGCTGCTATGTTGCCACATGGCAATGATGATGCAGTTGAGGGTGATGCTACTGGTCATATGCCCTCTCCAAATGCTGCTGATGATGGTAATCCATCATCTTCTGGTGTTGCTGCTGATGGTAATCCTTCAGTGGTATATGAGGGAGAGCTATCTAAAACTGCTGAACCATTGCCTGTTTCTTCTGACCAGCCTCCAACTTCCCCTTTACCTCTGTCACCAAGTCCTGTTCCATCACCATCTCAGGTTGCTCCTGATGAGCATACTCCTGAGGTAGAAGAGACAATTCAGTCTCTTGGTACACAAGTACCTACACCTCTTGAGCCTGAGATTACTAGATTACCTACACCTAGTCCTGTGAGAGAGCCATATGATGAAGGCTCTCCCAATGTTGTACATATGTCTATTTCTCCTGCTAGGTTTAATGAAGCTCCCATGACCAATGAACAATCTGTTGGTGGAGCAGAGGACCCTGTTACTCTCACTTTTGTACATGATTTGCTTTGCAGGTATATTAAAAAGACTGATGATCTACAAAAGGAGCTTGCAGATACCAAATCTACTCTTGGTGGTGAGATTGAAATACTGAAAAGCAGGGTTCAGGATTTAGAGGCACAACTTGATCAGCAGAAGAAAAGAAAGGTTGTGACAGATGTTGCTGAAGTGCATAAGGAGGGTAATTTGGATTCCCTTGCGATTTTGGCTGAAGTTGCTAGACAAACTCATGCTTCTTCTCCCAAAGTTGCTGAAGTTTCACAACCCAAGCAGACAATTCATTTCAGCAGAAGAAGTAGAAGACAATATTTGGCAAAGAAAGTTGCTGAATCTTCTGATGTGTCTAATGGTGATCAGATTCTTATGACAGATGCTGATGCTAATCTTCAAGGGAATGCACCAACTAGTGATGTTCCTGCTGAAAAGACTACTGCTGATACTTCTCAATCAGCAGATATGTTCTTTGTTGCTGGAAAGGAATATGTGGTATCATCTGACAAGACAACATCAGCTGATCCAATGCCAATGGAAGTTCCTGCTGATGAATCAGCAGATTTCCATGTTGATTATCCTGATGGTTCTCCAGCACAAGATACTACTGATTAGCATTCTGTTCCTTCTGAAGCTACTTCCACTCAGAAAGATAAAGGAAAGTCTGCTATGGTTGATCAAGCCATTCCCTCTAGAGAGAAAACTAAGCAGGAAATAGCTAATGAGAAGCTTAGTGAATTGCTTGCAGCACAATTACAAGCTAAAGAGGAGACTGCAAAGACTAAGAGGGATTTGGATATGCAGGCCTCTGAGCAACTTGCTAGAAAGATACAGGCTGATTTGGATAGAATGGGTACTCCAATTACTCATACACTACCTGCTGAAAGACAGAAGGAGTTAGATGAAATTGCTAAGAGGTTATCAGCTGAGCAATGGGAAACTTTAGCCAATCAAGTATCTGCTAAACCTGATTTGGCAAAGTCTGTTCTTGGAACTGATTATCATGAGACTGATTTTGCTAAAAGGATGGTTGAACGTGGTAAGTTGCAGAAGCAAGCTGAGGAAGAGCGTAAAGATAAAGAGTTAAGGGACAGACCATGGACAAAAGGAGAGATTAAAAAGTATATAAGGAATTTTGTCAAGAACCAAGGGTGTTCTATGTTTGGCTCAGGATGGACTCAAAAGAAAGTTTGGGGATTTTCTAACACTCAGCTAACTTTCTACTATGACAAGATCATCTCTAATCTTAATTCCTCAGGTATTAATGTTCCAGATGTCTTAGAAAAGCATGGCAGGCTTATTGGTCAACCTGTTGCTAAGAGGATCAGGCTTGATGGTTCTGCTGATCAGTCCAAAGAATCCACTGAGTCTTCATTTGGTGTTCAGGAGCATATTCATTCTCCTTCAGTGTTAACTCAGGTTGATGACTTTCATGATGTTGTTCTTTCACCATCTGCTGATGTTGCTACTGATGCAGCTGTGGAGCCTTCTGAACCTTCAGCTGTTGGTGGATCTTCTTCTCCTACTATTGATGCCTCATCAGCTGTTTCTGCAGTTCCAGAATCTGTTTCCACTGAAGCTCCTACCACTGAATCTATTCCTACTGACGATCAGAAGGATGATTCTCCTGATGCTTCAGCAGATGTTCCTAAAGATTCAGAATTTATTTCTCCTGAAGATCCAAAGAGTGTATCTCCTGATGCTTCAGAACCAGTTTCCACTTATGAGCCCTGTGATGCTCCTCCACTTGTTACTCCTTCTACCCCTGGTACTAGGAAGAAGACTGTTGCTAAGAAGAGAAAGGCTTCTAAGGGTGATTCACCCAAGGATAGTACTTTCATTGACTTTGATTCTGATGATGACAATCCTGTTGTTTGGGAGAGAGTAGTTAAATGGGAACTTATTGACTCTCCAACTGGTCAAGGACAAGTCAATGTACTTCACAGACAAGATGGTTCCACCAAAGAGTTTACTTTTCTGAGGCAAATTTTACATATGGTGGATAGGCAATACATTCTTTCTCTATATGGATGGGTTGTAACTTATTATAAATCTCATCAACCTGAAGGGATTGGTATGTTTTTGCTGGGAGATTTACAAATCCTCTGTGATTCTCATCTTTTTACTAGTATTGGATTTCATGTGTGGAAAGGTCAGAAGAATTCGGTGGTTGATACTTGGAAATATTTTCCATTGCCTGATGTTCATATGATCCTTACTGCCACTGGCAAAACCTTGTATTGTTGGGCAGATGTGGTATATCCAATCACTATAGGTGTTATGAACCAACTGCTGGAAGTGAAACTCACTGTTCCTCTGGATATGATTGGGAATGATATGCATATGGCTGAACAATTGATTAGGGCTATCAAGAGGAGTATTTTGGTTAAGATGGAACTGGAAACTCAGCATGGTGTTCGTATTGAAACATATCTGGAATGATTGGGTATTGGTATGGTATCTTGTTGTATATTTCTTTATTTTCTTTCTTCTTTTCTTTATTAAAAAAAAAAAAAAAAAAAAAAAAAAAAAAAAAAAAAACCTAACAGATTTGTATAGTTTTGTGTATGTTGTTTACAGGATTTGGTGTTGGTTATTTCCACACCTTCTCTGGTTATCAACTTCCCTGATATTGACTATTCCATCAAAAAGTTGGCTAGTCCAAAGGGTACAGCTTTGGTAAAGACAAGTCAAATATGTTGATAGTTGTAATAGTTTGCTAAAAACTATTGGGGTACTCAACTCACCCATGCTTAACAGCTGAGAGTTGGATGGTTGTCAATTGACCATGGATTTTTCCTTTATGGATTCCCAATAATTGGCTAGCCCACAAGAGTATGGCTTGTGGTAAAGGCTGTGGCAAACCATATTTGGTTTTCAATTGCCAAGATGACTTTTCATCCAATAATTGACTAGTCCTGAGCAAACGGCAACAGGTAAAGACATTTCAAATCCGTTTACAGCTGATGATTTGCTAAACATCATATGGTCATCAGTGTACCATAGTTTGTGAACTGAAACATTTGGCTCCTCCAGTAGTAATGGCTATTGGTAAAGAGACATCAAATCCATTATTTTCAATGATTCACCTCTCACAGGCTTTACCACACCTGGATGTGATGAGAATAGTATGAAACTAATATGTTTTGATGTACATTTGGTCATTTGTTGTTGCAAAGAATGGTGCTTTTCAACTTGTTGCTGATCATAGAGATTTTGCTGATAGAGATTCTTTGTTGCTGAAGTTCATTCTCAATCCTCTTCTTCTTGCCTTTGAAGATCTATCAAGAATCTTGGAGTTATCCATGTCAACTTCAAGATTAGGGGAGGATTGTAAGGAATTAGTGAAGTCAGTATTTGGATACTGCTGACAGGTTTCTGCGGAAGCATATACTGGTTTCTGCTGAAGACTAGTTTCTGCTGAAGAATAGTGTTACTGCGGATATAGTTAATGCGTAGATAGAAGTTAGTTATTTATAGATAAGATATGTAGAATATCTTCTAGAGTATTATGTTTATACATTTCTTGTAGAATAATTTATGGTTTCCACTAGTATATAAGGAACCCAAGGGTAATTTTGAGGAGGATAGACGTAGAGGAGTAGAATATGTAAAGAATAGGATGCTTGGTTTCTATAAAAAATGCCTACAACTAGGTCCGGAATACAAAACTGGTTTAGAAGACGACCTAGAGAATGAAACCAATGATGAAGTCACGTAGTAACCCATGACTTTGAGTCTAGCTACAAGACTCGTAAATAAAGAAAAGCGCTTCTTGGGAGGTAACCCATGTTTTGTGTGATTTTGTTTGTTTGAATGTTATTTGCTTCCGTATGCATGCTTAATTTTTATTGTTGGTAGATCATGTTTCTAAACTAAAATGTGGAAATACTTTACTTTGTTGTTTTGGCCTAGTCTTAACTCCACCTAAAGGTATTTTTGCAAAAGAGAAGTGTAAGGGGAAACCCCAAATATGTTTTTAAGAAACAAACCGATCATGATTCTCCACAATATTAAATGAACATGTATATTCGTACTTGTTAGAGTCAAATGCTTGTATTGAGTCATGATGAAGTTTTGCAGGATTTTCCAGGAAGTAGAACCAAGTTTTTCCAGAAATTTTCCGGAAACTTAACATAAGAATTTCTGCAGGTCAATTCTGACGGCGTCAGGAGTTTACTCTTGACGGCGTCAGGAGTAAAAATCTGGAAATTTTACCGGTTTTGTTTTTCTAACGGAGTCTTATGGTTTTTGTGAATTATTAAGTTTTATAATCTCCAGGAGATCTGCAAACTTCATTCCACAAGCATTATATCTTATCTTGTTTTCTAGGATTTAGTAACTTATATAGGATGCCGCCGATTTTACGCGAGGTTGTCTTGTCTATTTTGTCAGGTTTTACAGGTTATGTATGACAAGAAGATTATTTATATTCTGGAAGGGAAGCTTTGATTGTTCATTTTCTTGGAGGAAGATTTAACCTGACCATCTTATTATCCATACCGAGCGAATCAGGGGAGTATTTGATTTCACTCTTTTTACTTATTTCACTTTTACATTCTTTACTTGAACATTGGGGACAATGTTCATCTTAAGTGTAAGGGGAGGGTAAAAAGATGATACCTTACATATGCACTTTCGCTTGAGTTTGTTTTGTTTAATGGTAGATGTGTAATAAAACTACGAGAAATACTCGTTAGTGCAATTTTAGCGCCAAATTTAAAATTTTTTACAACATTTAGGAGTGAAACTTTAGCCATAGCAAGCGTCTCATGGATAGGAGATTGTATGACTAGCACATAACCGTATATTCAGAAAAATTTTCCACCCAAATATGTGAGGTTCGCCTTTAGATTTGATAGGAAAAGCATTTATTATTAGTGCTTATGAGTGTACCGGTAGCATTTAAATTCTAGAACTTGCGTTAGTGATGCATCCCGAGACCGCTAGTGAGACTACATTCGTGTGGTAGGATTTACTACATGATAAGAGGCATTAGGATCACCCTTGTGTTAAACCCGTATTATAATTACTTGACCATTTAAGTCATATTACTTGGCTAGTTAAGTCAACTAATTTTTCCCGCACCCTTAGCGTTGTACTCATTTTTAGTACACGAAACCCCTAGTACACCCCTCCGAGCCTATCTTTTCGTTTCTAACTTTAAGCATTTTACTTAAAGGAAGAATTTGTTACACCCCACTAAAATGTACAACCAAATCGCCTTAGCCTTCCGTGTATGCGCTCATTTTTAGTGCATTATTGTTATTTGTTAAACCCTAAGTTAACTTTCTAATTGATTACATGGTTGCTAAGTCGAGTCATGTCCTTGTACATATTGTTTTGGGACGATTGGGACTCATGGGTAAGTACTTATTTTATGGAGTAATGGGGAAGAACATCACTTATTACCCCCATATGTACGATAATCTTAAAAGTGCTCCAAGTGTTTTAATTTTCTTAATTCGAGTCATTAGATTAGTTTATTGTAAAGTATGTAAAAATTCAAGTGTAAGGGAAATGTTCATTCCCTATGATGTATTATTTTGGATGGTAGGGTAAGAGTGTATGCAAAAAAAAAAAAAAAAAAAAAAAAAAAAAAAAAAAAAAAAAAAAATCAGAAAATCAAGAAAAAGAAAAAAAAAATAGAAAAAAAAAAAAAAAAAAAAAAAAAAAAAAAGGAAAAAGAGAAAAAACATACGGACTACCATCCCGTTTCATTCTATATTCATTTTATGTTTTTGTTATTTTACATTTATTAGCTTAAGTCGAGTCTAGTCTTGGCTTAGCAACGCCACATTGTATATGTAATTAACCAAGATTGTTAACTCGCCACCAGTAAAACTTCCTTTATCCAACAAAACCGTGTATTTCATATCCCTACACCTAACGTTACAACCCTTTAAAAGACCTCTTTGATAGTTTATCCTAGGTGCTTACGCCATGTGGTGGAGGTTTGATCCTTTCCCAAGCCTATGGTAATCTATTTTGCTATGACAGGTAGTGAGAGATATCTTCCGTTTCCATATTGTAATTTACACTTTATTACACCCGAGAGATGTGAGTATCTAAACACTATTTGTGAGGTGCTTGTGTATGACCTCCGTGCTTGTCTATTGGTCTTTAGTGGAACGATTATTTGTTGTAATTACTTTTATATTAGTATTAAATGACCCCTAACTTATATTTTGACTAGAATAAAAGCGCATTTGCTTGAGGACAAGCAAATCTCAAGTGTAAGGGTATATGATGAGGCGAAAAATGATCCGTTTTTAGGGGGTCATTTAAGCCCGAATTCAAATTTATTTGATCAAATATTGCCCTAAATCGTTCCTTTTGTGATTTTAGGTACTTTGGGAGTGAAATCTGGAAAAGGAAGCAATTCGGACGTTTTTGGAGCATAAAAGTGAAGAAAACGCCAAAGTCTTAATTTTCCATGCTGGGAACAGTGCATGACGGCGTCAAGAGTAGTTCCCTGACGGCGTCAAGAGTAAAATTCCATGACGACCCAGAAGAGTTTTGACGGCGTCATGAAGGTAGGGCGTCAAGAGTAAAAGTCATGACGGCCTGGAAATGAATTGTTCTTGACGGCGTCAAATGTAGATCTAGGCAGTCCGAGGATTGTTTTGGCGGCGAGGTGACGGCGTCACCTAATTGGTCTTGACGCCGTCAGACCCCTTTTTCTATATATAGTTTTCTAATTTTTCACATTTAAAGAGAGAAGTTTTGGGAGAAACCCTAAGTACGATTTTGGTGTAACTTTACAAGTTTTTCAAGGGTTCCAACCCCTTGATACCTTGCATGATTAATCAAGATAAGTGTTCTTCTAATTCAATCAATATGTCTATGTGTTGGTTGTCTATATCTTGTTCTTGTCTTAATTCCATCATGCTAGGCTAGATCTATCTTGTGTTTGCTTAGATCTAATGAAACCTAGATATTGATTATGTGTTGATTACTTGTTTATTCTTGTCTTGGATGAATGATTTATATGTTAGGCTTAAGAAAACTGGGAGATCTCCAATTGGTAACATGCTTGAACGTCTTAAGAAACATGAACCAACGCGCACTAGGTCTTTATTGGTTGTATTTAATGCATGAGCCACTGTTTACAATCCCTATAGTTGTGCTGGGCATGGTGTAGGAGGAGATAAGAGCTCATAGAATTGGGGAGTTATGTGTGCCACCCCATGAATGGTATTAAGGAATACGATCCGTCATCCATGCAATTATAACAAGTAATTAACATGTAAAAGATATCTAGGGAGTAGTGAAATCTAAGTAAACACATTTTCTCCAATTACTGCTCACAACCTTAGTATAAATTAGTTTATTTTCATTTCTAGTATTTTATTTTGATTGCATCTTAGTATTGGGTTAGTTGATTAGCAACTAATTCCGCCCAAATCTTTCAAACCAGAGATTTTAATTTGCTTTCCATAAAATATAAAAACACAAAAATAATCATCCCTCACCTTTAGAACTAGTATTTAGGTTTTCTAATCCTAGCGACACTATTCCTAAGCTGAACGATCAATCCCCCGGTACTAGTCACTATACTATACTACAACGATCAGGTACACTGCCTGGTGGGGGTTGTAAGCTTCTCGAGATCCGTCGAGAGGTAAAGCCTGTTGCGATTCCCACGCATCAGTTTTGTGCCTAGGTTAGTGTCATAAGGGTATCTAATGACTATTCCTAAGTTCTAAAAGTCTTATACTAAGTGGTAGTGACCTATGAGGAAGTTTTGGGAGGGTTTAGACCTAATTCTAGTTATCTATGACCTAGTTATGGTTTAGGACTTAGGGGGTTTGTATCTAAGTTCTAAGGGTTATTCTATAGCCTAATAGTCCTAATATATCCTAATATTCCTAAGGAAACTCTTACTTAATACTTGAACACATTCATACTAGTTTAACTAAGCATATAGGTTCAGATAAGCACATAATCCTACTTAAGTTTTAGTTTAGGGTTTATTAGGGTTTTGTGTTATGTTTAGTGTTTTAGATTGGTTAATTACTTATTATGGTGTTGTTATGAGTTTATGCTTGACATACATGGGGTTTATAGGATGTGAGTGTTGAGTTATTTGGCTTGTGTAGATACGTGAGCAGGTCTAGTGAGTCATGCAAGTAATAATGTTTATAAAAAGCAAAAGTTTACCTGTGAAATACCTACTATAGGTATTTGCAATGGGAATGATAGTAATGGGTATTTGTGGGTTGTTATAGTCTTACCCCCTTTGAGAAAATCTCGTCCTGAGATTTTGACGATTATAGGAGTAGGGGAGAGAATAAGTCGAGAAAGTAGAGAAAGAAGAGGATTGTTGAGGAAAATGATGTGAAAAGGAAGAAGATTTTGCACAAGCGGAGTAGGAATTGCTTGTACAGATACCAGATACTTAGGTTTTTATATCTCATTGTTTGCAATTAAAGGCGTCCCAATATTTGAAAACAAGAGCGTATAAATTCTTAACCTATTTGACTTATAACTTTCTCATTAAAATGTAGGAACATCCTAATTCATTTTAAGAGGATAGTAATCATAAATCATCCTTAAGTAGTATCGGTGGAAAATGAAGAGAGTTTTACCATATTTAAGGATATATGGTAAGGAAATTTTTAGAGACAAGTTTCAACTGATATGACACCTAGTTTTCATCTCAGTGAAGACAAGTTCTAGATACGCTAGAGGAATATTCTAGTCAAGTAGAAACAAGTTCTAGTCATGATAGAGACAAGTTCTAGTCATGATAGAGACAAGTTATAAAGTTCTCCGGTTTAGCAACTTGTCACATGGTAGATTCCCATGTTAAGACTAGAATGACGGACGTAGAAGATCTAATTTTTACAATTTCTTGCAAAGCAAGATTTAATATCATAGTCGAAAATAATAAGGATTAAAGTTCGATGTAGATATTCTTACAAGTTCTAACTAATAGAAACTTCCGTTATGACGAGAAATGCAAGTTCTAGCTAATAAAGCATTGCAGGATGAGGTAGGGAGAGAATATAGAGAGAAGAAAATAGAGTGTAAAATGACGAAGAATAAAAAAATGAAGGAAAATGGAGTGAAGGATTTATGGGAGTGGAGTGGAGTGAGAAAGGAAAAAGGATGAAAGGGTAAAGTAGGGGAAATGGAAAAGGAAAAGGAGTTTGGAGTGGGTGGAGTGGGGAAAAGTATAGGAGTGGGGAAAAAGGTGGGAAAATGGGATTTTAAATGGAGGAGTAGGAGGAAGTGGGAGGAAAAGATTTAAACGGTAGAAAGAGAGAAATGAAAAGATGAGATTAAACGGAAGAGTAAGAGTAGAGGATACCTGAAGGAGAATATCCTATCTGAGTTTTAGATTTACTAGATTTCTTCTCAGAGTTTTGTTTTCCCCCTAAGGTTCTTCTAACTAATCCTAATTTCTAAGGGTGAGGTGTTTGGTTCCATTGAGGTAGAGGGTTCTAAAGAGGGATTAGGTTTAAGTGTTTTCTTTCCTAAAGGTTGACTGGGTATATCCTTATTTTTAGGTGTTGTTTCAGGTTTTCTCCTTTGTTTTAGGTTGTCTATTATTACCATTATTACTATTATTATAAGTATTACTATTCCTAGGGATTTGAAACCAGCTAGGGTACTATTCATAGTATCTCCTAAGTGAAATTTCCTATTGGGTATTCTAAAAATTGTCAAATCCTAAGGTATAATCTAAAATCCTCAAGTGTATAAGTATGGTTATCCTAAGGGCTAGGTATGGGTAATCTATAACCTAAATCTACTTATTCCTATGGGGTAAGTGTGTCTATCCTAAACTAGGGGTCTAAAGGCTTAGGGTGAGGGTTATCTAATCCTAAGTTTTTCTTAATCTATATTCTAATCCTAATGTTTTCCTATTAAGTCTTATCCTATGTCTATTAGGGTAGGGGTTTTGGTTTCTAATCCTAATGGTCTAAGGTTTTTAATCCTAATTTTATGTTTTCTAGGGTTATCCTAATGTTATTTCTAACCTAAAGTATGGAAATCCTAACTAAGGTTTTGGGGTTTACTAAAGGGGATTGGGGAAAACTAGCTCGGGTATCATAGTAATCTAGGGGAGTAAAGAGTAGGAATATTCTTATATATGAGGATCATATATTTGCATATGGAATAGTTAGAGGTAGATCTCTAACTAGAACGAAGATAGCTTAAGAAAGCTATGGAAAGAAGTGAAGGTTTAGAGATCAGAGGAGAAACAATTCAGATCTCTATGGTGAAGAATGAGGATTCTCACCATCGGTAAAGGGGAAAAAGAGTTGACAAAGGGTTAGAGTAAGAGAAATTTAAAACAGTTTAGAGATTCTATGTACCTAAGACATCGGGGTGGGTTTCCTAAGATCCTAAGGGTAAGGGTTAAGGGTAGGTTATAGGTTTTCCTAAGGGTTTTCTAAGGTGAAGGATAGTCCTAAGTCTAGTTATCTAATCTATCCTAATTGAGGGGTACCAGGTAGTTTCTAAATCCCAACTTATTTTATTTATTTTCTATTCTACTTATCCTAAAGGCTCTAACTATTCTAAGGCATGTCTCCTAGGGTTATTTATCTACTTAAGGTTTTCTAAAGTTTCCTAATTTCCTAATTCCATGAGTTAGTGTTTTCTAAGTTTCCTCATCATTATCTATTATCTTTTCTAAAGTGCAAATCCTAAATCGGGCAAAAGCTATTTTATGGTGATGTTTCATTTGGTTTTTCTGTATTTTAGCTATTTTAAAATGGTTTTCTTGTAAATTTTTTCTTAAACTACTATAGTCAGGTTGATTATCTAAGTTATTATTATTATGACCTTTTTCTATCTTCTCAAGGAGATAAAGAAAATTTTCATCTAAGTTATTTAAAATATCCTCTAATTGGTTTTCCTCATCTTCTAGAGTCAACCTAGAGGGTTTTTCTCCAATTTCAAATTTCCAAGATGGAATGGGAGGGTTTATTAAGTAAGGGGTAGGGTTTAAGGTATAGGGTTGCCTAAGGTCAAATCTAGGGGTATAGGTGGGGATAGGGTGTTTAGGTATATATGGTTCTCTCGGGAGAAAGAAACCATAGGGTTCTGTTTTATGGGTAGGAAAAAGTGGATGTATAATAGGGTTTAGGGGAGGTAGGGGTGATGTCTTAGAATAGGAATCTCTTATGTGTTTTAAATGAGGGTTATCTAAACTATTCCTAGAGTCTTCTAAGTTATAAGGTTTAGGGGAATAATCATGTACATTCGGAGAGGAAAGATCAATCTCCGGATGTGGACTAGATGAGATAGGGGTAGAGTATAGGGGAGTAGACATAACTATATAATAAAGAAAATACTGTAAATCATTTAGCAGTTAAGCAGGCAATAATTATTTACCTTAGCACATATGGTTATGGAGGATGGCAGAGGTACTGAGAACTTCCTCGGGTTTAAGAAAAATAGTTGTAGTTTAGGTTTTGACCTTGTTCTCTACAACTGAAGCTCTAATGCCAATCTGTAACACCCCCATTTTTCACTGATCACAACGGATAAAGTGTTTGGGGTATTACTTCATAGAATCACATATACAGTAATAGAAAACGACTGACGTTTTGGAAATTTAGTTATCATTAATAATTATCAGAGTTTTAATTATAAAATATATACTTTTATTTTGACGAGGTCCCAAAAATCTAAGAGTTAGGTTGGTTGTGTTTGAATGATAACCATGAAAAGTCCTCTGAGTTCAGTACCTCCTTCTGCCATGGGTCTATAGAAGTAATATACCTAGAATACATGCTTAAAAAGTCAACACTAGGTGTTGAGTGAGAATCATAGGTTTAGGGGTTAGTGAATACAAGTTCCCTGGGTTCAGTTGATACACCCATCTGGGAAAATACAAGTTTTGTGATAATTGTGATGCATGCACAATTATCAGGAGTTTAGTAGGTTGCACTAAGCTCATGAATCACACCTTAATGATCCGTCTCATGTGGGCTGCAGACCCAACATGAGGGGATAGAAGGATAACTTGCCAAAGTTATACCTTGAGAGGATTCAAATATAGTACTTATTGGTACCACCTAGTGGGGTGTTAATACCAACGGGAGTTGTCAAACTCCAATAGATCTATCAACTATATTCGCGTTCGTTTGGATAAAAAGTCCCAAACGATTAGATTCATGAATTTTGGTTATGTAGTGGTGGCAGTTAGTTTACTCTTGCAAACAACCAAAGAAAAAGACTTGTATTCGGTTTTAAGTAAAGCATTTAGCATGTATCCCCCTTACAGGGTTTATAAAAGTATTTACAGTGAAAGTTTAAAAACATGTAAGGCTATGAAAACTCACCTGGGTGTAGAATAATCTAAGTGATGCAAATAGTGACTCGGGAACTAGACCGCCTTACTCACGCATCCTAGTGTGTTGTTGGTTTTGTATGTATGTCAAGCTTTAGTTATCATGTTTATGTTTCTCAAGTTATTGTTTTTAGGTTTGTTAATGTTTTAGATATAACATAACACCGTTCAGGCCATTGTAATTCAGAAGTATATGACTCCTCACATGAAGCTCCCTACTATTGTATTATGTTATCAACATAATACCGTTCGGGCCATCATAATTCAGAAGTTAATACTCCTCACACAAAACTCCCTATTATTGAGTTATGTTGTTATTAGAGTTTAGTTATAATCATATCACCGTTCGGGCCATCATATCTCAGAAGTATATGCAATAATCGTTCGAGGAGTCAGGGCACTTTAATTCGTAAACCCAACAAACTCGTCAAAAATGAAATATCCACATAATACTCCTCGCATGAAGCTCCCTAGTATTGTGTTATACTTCTAACTTTATTTAGGTTTTATACTTATATGGTATTTTCACTTTTTACCCTTATAGTTTATATATTTACCTTTTCTACCCTAAGTTTATATTACTTATATTACTTATACTAATAACTATCTATACTTGACATAACTAGTCCCTAGACTTCTATTTTTTATGTAATTAACCTAAGACTCCTAAGTTTTCTATATTTACCATTTTAGACCTTTAACTTTATACTATTTACGTTTTTAGTCCTTTTTAGTTTATACTTATGTTATTATCTATCCTAGGGTTTTAATATTATGCAAAACTAGTCCTTACTACTTATAACTTCTAGGAAATGTCAAAAATAGTCCCTAGACTTTATAATTTCAGGAATTTACAATATATACCCTTATGCATGTAAAGTTCTGCAAAACTAGTCCTAATATGCATGTAACTTATATTTTATCTAGTAATTAATTTTTCTAGCCTATGTTTTACTTATTTTAACATATCTAAGTTATGTTTAACTATTGTATGACCTAAATTAATGACTTATAGCATGCATGCAAGTATATGACTCGATCTAGGGTTTTAAAACTTAAACTAGCAAGTAGAATGGTTCAAGGCTCATGCAAAGGTATCTAAGCTATCTAAGGCATCCTAAATCTATTCTAAGACTATATTAAAGCTAAATTAACTAAATGTAAGACTTACTTGGATAGGGGGGTTTACGTGGTTAGAACTAGGGTTAGGGTTTTCTATGGTTTCCTCGACTCAAAATAGACTCGACAAGCATGCAAGGATATACCACTAGACTTCTAAGCTTACTAGGGCTCTTGTACTACTACCAAGACTAGAATATTTGAGGTGAAGAAGTGTGTGAAGGTGTGGTTTGGAAATGGAGGGGTACGAGGCTTTATATAGGCTCGTAAGCCATGGGGACCAAGAAAATGGGTGCATGAGGTGTCGAGAGGGGGGGGGATGACTAGGACGAGCTACTACATGACTAATGATGGCTACATGATGATTTATGGTAGCTAGGATGGAGCGTAGGGTGAGGTGGTGTGGTTTTGGCCGTATGGCGGTTTAGGGGTGACAAGGAGGTGACAAGGAGGGTGTGTGGTTGTTTGGTGGCCACAAGGTGGTGGAGAGCTGCTTGTAAGCTGCTTAGGTGGTTTAGTGGTGGTTTAGGGTGATTAGGGGTGATTAGTGGTGGATTAGTTTAGTAGGTGATGGAGGTGTGTGGTAGGGTGCTTGGTAGTAATAAGGTGGTGAGTAAACTGCTTGAAGAGTGGTGGTGGAGTGCTTGCTTGCTTATGTTTAGGTTTTACTAAGTTTTAGTTAAGTTTAGACCTAGTTTCTACTTATTAAGTGTTTAAGGTTTTACTTAAGGTTTAATGCCTAAATTAAGTTCCTAAGTGTGTCTAGTGACTAATCCTAAGACCTAAAGGGTTTATTCTAAGTGCGGGTAACCTATGGGAAAGTTTTGGGAAGGTTTGACCTAGTTTTGTAACCTAAATAACCTAAGTGGGTTTAGTGAAAGACTAGGGTTTATCCTATGGTTTTGTGCCTAGGTTAGTGTCCTAAGGGTATCTAATGACAATTCGTAAGTTCTAAAAGGCTTATACTAAGTGGTAGTGACCTATGGGGAAGTTTTGGGAGGGTTAGACCTAATTCTAGTTATCTATGACCTAGTTATGGTTTAGGGCTTAGGGGGTTTGTATCTAAGTTCTAAGGGTTATTCTATAGCCTAATAGTCCTAATATATCCTAATATTCCTAAGGAAACTCTTACTTAAGCCTTGAACACATTCATACTAGTTTAACTAAGCATATAGGTTCAGATAAGCACATAATCCTACTTAAGTTTTAGTTTAGGGTTTATTAGGGTTTTGTGTTATGTTTAGTGTTTTAGATTGGTGAATTACTTATTATGGTGTTGTTATGAGTTTATGCTTGACATACCTGTGGTTTATAGGATGTGAGTGTTGAGTTATTTGGCTTGTGTAGATACGTGAGCAGGTCTAGTGAGTCATGCAAGTAATAATGTATATAAAAAGCAAAAATTTACCTGTGAAATACCTACTATAGGTATTTGCAATGGGAATGATAGTAATGGGTATTTGTGGGTTGTTATACCTAACTAACTCTCATCGTCCAACAAACTATCTAACAAACTCCGGTGATCATAACCACCTCTCAACAACCAAAATCCATTGCAATTCCGCCTCAATTTTAATCAAACAATCATAATCCGTAATCAAAATCAATCCCACAATCAAGAATCATCAATATCATCATCACACAGTCAAATTCCGATCACCTAATAACTTTTCCCAGCAAAAATAACAAACTTTGATTAAGATTCAACACTTTTCCGATCAATTAACCACCATGACTACCACTAATCAAAACACAACACCACCACCTCCATTAACTGATAATGACATCACCTCACCATATCACCCACTATACTTGCATCCATAAGATCATCCTGGATTGATTCTAATATCAAAGAAGCTAACAAGCTCAGACAATTATGGATCTTGGAAAAGATCCATGATGATAGCTCTAAATGCCAAAAACAAGATGCAAATTGTCAATGGTGAGTTTGAAGAACCCAGTGTCAATTCAACCATTAGACCTCTGTGGGAAAGGACAAATGATATGATCATTTCCTGGATACTCAACACAATTTCTAAACAGATAAGTAATTCACTGAGTTTTGTTCATACTGCTTTTGATTTGTGGCATGAGGCTCATACAACAACTACACTAGGTCTGGGAGAAACTACTCACAAGGAGAATCATCAATGAGAAACACAAATGGCAGTGAGCTTGCAACTAGAAGGAGTACTTTTAAGAAAGGAGTGTTTTGTGGCAACTGTGGTATGGAAGGTCACACAAAAGAGGAATGCTATCAATTGGTAGGATATCTACTTGGTCACCCTCTTTATGGAAAATACCAACCACCAACCAACCCTCAAAGGCAGAGCAATCAAGGTCACAGAACAATTAATCTCACAATGGTACAAGGAGCAACTGCAGGTTCAACAAGTGGAGCAACTCAACAAGCTGATACAACAATGTGTGCAAGGATGGATCAATTGCAAAATCAACTCAATCAGATGATGCTCATGATGCAAAACAACAAAGATCTCTCTCCTGACTTCTCTCACAATGCAGAAGGTACACCTAAACTTGTGGCTAGTTTCACTAATAGAACATATAAGCTTGTTGCCTCACTTATAACTGCTAGAAGATACAAATTCATTGCTTCTGTCCTAATTGATCATAAGACTCTTTGGGTAGTTGATAGTGGTGTTACTGACCATTTATGCATTTCCCTTACACTCATGCACAATATTCAAATATGCACACAACCCATATTTGTCACTTTACCTAATGGACACCACACACAAGTAACACAAATGGGATCAATGCACATAAACCCTGCAATAACCTTACATGATGTACTTTACATAACCTCCTTTTCATATAATCTATTGTCAGTGAGCAAGTTAGGCACTCACATACCCCTTTCTATACTTTTCACTCCGTTCTCATGTTACTTCCAGGACCATCACAAGAGGATTGCACATGGCAGCCTCTGGTCTCTACATAATCAAGCAGGAATCTCAATCCCCCTCACCAACCATTCTCCCCATCAACAACAATAACATTGCTCTGTGGCACTCAAGGCTTGGTCATCCTTCATCATCTGTACTTCAGCAAATTCAAAATATCTCAATTTCAAAACAATGTACCACTCACATTTGTGATGTCCTCTGGCAAAACAACATGTCTTGTCGTTTTCAAATAGTACTTTCCATGATGCTTCTATGTTTGAATTAGTTCATGTAGACCTATGGGGTCCTTACAAATGTGCAATTGTGAATAAATGCAAATACTTTTTAACCATAGTTGATGATTATTCTAGAGCAACATGGACATATCTTTTACCATCCAAAGACCACACCACATCCAACATCAAGATGTTTCATGCATTTGTGCAAAATCATTTTAAAACATCAATAAAAACAATAAGGAGTGACAATGGCTCAGAATTCCTCAACCACAACTTAACAACTTTCTTTCAAACCCATAGCACCATTCATCAGACCTCATGTCCTTATACACCACAACAAAACTCTAGGGTTGAAAGAAAGTACAAACACCTATTAGAAATGGCCAGGGCACTGAGATTTCAAGCTAATCTACCTATCCACCTTTGGGGCTATTGTCTAATCACAACAACATACCTCATTAACAGATTACCTTGCAAACCACTAAACCATAAGTCCTTATGAGCTATTGTACCAAACACCCCCACCACTTGACCATTTGAGAGTTTTTGGATGCCAAGCACTTGCTCATCAACACCCACAAGACAAATTCGAACCAAGAGCCAAATCATGTGTTTTCATAGGATATCCAACAACTCAAAAAGGTTACTTGCTCTATGACATCACAACTCAGAAAACATTTGTTAGCAGGCATGTTAGATTCAATGAAACAATTTTTCCATTTATCAACAAACCATCCACAACTTCACCATCAACATCACCAACAGCTACACCATCTGCACCATTCATCTCCAACATCTGAACCATCCAACACACCACCAACATTTGAACCCTCACCAACATCCAGTTCTACTCACAACACAACACCATCATTTGAACCCTCACCACCTACACCACCACCCCTGTGCACTGATCCTACTACCAACACTGATAACATTAACTCTCACACTTCTGCTCCACCTTCATCTTCTTCTTCTCCTATTTCTCAACACATTTATTCACCATCACCCCCTCCCCCACCCCCTCCACCACCTATCAGGAAATCCACAAGAACATCTCATCTTCTAACCAAACTTAATGATTATCACCTACACTTACCCAAAACCAGACACACAACTCAATCATTCATTAAATTTCATCATTCCAAATACATTAATTATCACAACATCAAAGCAAAAACACACGGACACTTAATTCACATCATCAATAGCACAATATAACCAAAATCATTTACCCAGGCTTCTAAAGATCCAAGATGGAGAGAGGCAATGAACAAGGAACTTCATGCTCTGAACCAAAACAAGACATGGGTTGTCACCAATCTTTCTGAAGGCAAAAGAGCAATAGGATGCAAGTGGGTCTTCAGAATCAAGCTTCATTCTTTTCAAAGCTAGATTGGTGGCAAAGGGTTTTACACAACAAGAGGGAACAGACTATATAGAAACTTTTGCACCATTTGCAAAAATGGTGACAATCAGAACTCTATTGGTGGCTGCTGTTCATCACAATTGGCACATTGCACAATTGGATGTTAACAATGACTTCTTACATGGAGATCTCCATGAAGAAGTGTATATGGTCTTTCCACAAGGTTACAAACCTAATACCACACTCCCAAACCCAGTCTGTAAGCTTCAAAAGTCTCTTTATGGCTTGAAACAGGCCAACAGACAATGGTTCTACAAACTGACCTCATTTCTCTTAAACCATGGCTTTATTCAGAGTTATGCTGACACATCCTTACTTACCTACAACAAAGGCAGTGATTTTCTTGCTTTAGTGATTTATATGGATGACATTCTTTTGACTGGCAATAACCTCTCTCTCATCAATCACTTCAAGCAACAACTGGACATCACATTTAGCATCAAGGATTTGGGACATCTCAATTATTACCTAGGAATTGAGTTTTTAAGAAATAAACAGGGTCTTACAATGTCACAGAGGAAATATGCTCTGGAATTGCTTCACAGTGCTTAAGTTCTTGACCTCAAACCATCTCAGGAATACATTCCTGTTGATCCTATTATCAAGCTAAATGACTCAGATGGAGAACCCTTAGCTGATCCTTCTTTATACAAAGCCATTGTGGCAAACTTCTTTATCTAACAATAACAAGACCAGACCTCTCATATGCTGCACATGCTCTTAGCCAGTTCAGTCACAATCCAAGAACTCCACATTGGAAGGCCCTCATCAAGGTTCTGAGGTACATCAAGCTCTGTCCAGGACAAGGTCTCTTCATTTCTAATGTTCTAAATCTTCAACTTAAAGCCTATTGTGATAGTGATTGGGCCAACTGTTCTACTACTAGAAGATCTGTTACTGGTTTTTGCATCTTCCTTGGATCCAATCTCATTTCTTGGTAGTCTAAAAAGCAATCAGTGGTGTCAAGATCATCCATTGAAGCTGAATATAGAGCTATGGCAGATTGTACTTGTGAGATCACATGGCTTCTCAGTCTTTTCAAAGATTTAAAGATTCACACAACAAGTCCAGCTCCCATTTATTGTGATAATCAGTCCTCTATTGCATTGGCTTCAAATCCTATTCAGGATGCAAGAACAAAACATATAGAGATAGATTGCCACTTTGTGAGAGAGAAGATCAAGAATGGTACAATCCTTCCCACATTTGTTTCATCTCATCATCAAGCAGCTGATGCACTCATCAAAGGTCTCAGCAGATCTCCCTTTCACCATTGTATTTCCAAGTATGGCATGTGTGATCCATACACACTGCCAACTTGAAAAGGGGGTGGGGGGGGGGGGGGGGGGGTAATGGAGCTAAAGATCAAGCTAACAAACCTAGTGTGATCAATACAGTTCTCTCAACAAACTATCTCTATTGTTGTAAATGCTTAATAGATTGTAGCAGCTTGTAATATTGTGTAGTTTAGTATAGTTGACTTTTATAAGTCAAAGTTAACTTACCAGTCAAACTTGTAGTATAAATACACTTGTACCAGTTTCATTTCATTTCAATGAAATAATAACAATTTTTCCTTGTAGTATAAATACACTTGTACCAGTTTCATTTCATTTCAATGAAATAATAACAATTTTTCCCTCCTTTCACTTTCTCAAAACAAATGATTAATACAAGGACAAAATATAAGCAGTCAATTATTCAAGGATCAAAAGTCAAACAAAATTGGTTAGCCAGAAAGTTACTAAAATTTGTGAACATATATTTCATATGCTAATGGTCAAAACTACATATGACATCAAATTCAAATATTCGCAGCTATTTTTCTTCTTCTTTTTGTTAGCAAATAAATGTTCTATTTACAATGAATTAAAGAAGATTTACTCGAATTCATGTCTGGTTGCAAACATAATTTGTTTGACTTTGGCCAATTTTCTGATAATTGGAGAATAATTGACCACGATGATCATCCAAAGTCCAAATGAGCCAAAGGCTTAGAAGGGTCACTAAATCAAGAAGGAACATTGCTGAATCCGAAATAGATGGTCTTTTGTTGAAAGGCATTGAGAGCACAGTCGACCTGAAAGTGACCCATTGGGGACTTGACCCGGATTCCATATCCAACGCCAACTCCAGCTCCTGGTTTACCATGCCTTAAGCCCGGGTTCCCTACATATAATCATTGTCTTTGCATTATTAATATTGGTGCAAAAGATTTCATAGTTTCGGTGCCAATTTTGACCCATTTTCTTTTAGACTGGACAACTTAGTGTAAATTAAATCTCTAATGGGTCAAAAGGGTAAATTAGCTGAAAAGGAAAACGGGTTGGAAGTCTTTAAAGGTGCATTATATATTTATATTGAAGAAAATCTCCTAAATCATTAAATTCGATCAATTAAACTATTATTAACCTAATTGAACCATGTCATTAGAATCGACACTAATCTTTTACACAAACTCATACATTTTCTTGGACCATTCCACACTAATCTTTTACACAAACTCATACATTTTCTTGGACCATTCCGTACAAAAAAAAAAAAAAAAAAAAAAAAAAAAAAAAAAAAAAAAAAAAAAAAAACAAACAAACAAACAAACAAACAAACAAAACAAACAAAACAAAAAACAAAACAGTTTTGGCCAGTAATCATCACTTTTGTCACCTCAATTTAAACTTGATAAGTACATTGCAGTTATGAATGAAAACTATGTCAGATACTCAGATATTTGGTTATTAGTCAACTGTAGAATCAACTATTGAAATTTTTATAAGATGGCACTTTTACAATGGTCATGCAGATAAATATAGCCTGTGTAGATAAACCATTTTAAAAACTAGTTCCTTTGTCCCCAAAAGTTGCAACATTTGACTTGTCACTATTTTGACCATCACTAAAATGTCTATAATTGACTTTATAAAGTACACAGTAAAGGGAACTTACTGTGCAAAATCTAAGTTACTGATCTCAACTAATGGTACCAATCAGAAAAAAGAAGTACACTGATACAGATAAAAGAAATGGGAAACTAACCAGGAACATAGCGACCGGAACCCAAATCAGTTCCACAATCACAGAAGAGAGCACCATCAAGCATCAGAGTCTGGAAACACCAAACAACAATAAGTTTTCTTTCCTTACATAGAGTTCAACAAAATGTAATGATGATTGATCAAATGTCTAAAATTCCCTGTAATATAGACGATATAAAGAAAACGTTTGGACCATAATCAAAGATATTCTAGACAAGTAATGTTACTAAATGGCAAACGTACCACTGGAAATGTCAGCTCAGTGTTAGCAACTAGGCATGACCTACCACATCCAACTGCACCCTCGCCATACCCTCGCACACTACCAAGTCCCCCGATGGCAAACGCTTGGTAAGGTGCTATATCACCTACAATAGAACCACCTGTAAGGCTGCCACATATATATAGTGTGAGAATATAAATAATCGAGTTATATCACTTTTATAAAGATGCAGTTTTTGTAATTCAAAAGTTAATAATACCCATGTAATTATTATCATAGCTGATAAAAAAATGAATTATCATATAGAAAGTTAAGTACTTTAACAATATATAAATATACATTATTACGTTTAGGTCAATTTATCTATTAGTTTCTTTATTAATCATAATTTCCAAACAGCTGATTAAGTCAGTTTCATCATTACAACTTTAGACAACAGAAGCACATCCAAAGACTATCTCATAAGACAGGTTTTGTTGCAGCTAGATATCCGATTCTGATTTATTATCAAATAATTAGTTTCAGAAAACAAAACCAAACACCCCTTAATTCTAGTATCATGTTTGCATTGTTGTGAGTTTGCTTCACACTCGAGAAACGTTTCCTTACCTTGTCAAGAGAAATCCAGGGCCTACTTTAACTCCCTTAGATGCAGCAAACTTGAACCGGTTAAATATTAGCCACTTTGACATGAGAGGAATCCCTTGCTCTATTTGTAGACTAAACTGCATATATTAAGACGTTTCATAAAGATTAGTAAAGGCATACTCTATCTTTGATAAAGACATGCATTAATTTCACATCACATAAATCTAATATTCATTTAACTAGGAAAGAGAAACAACCCGAGTGAAACTGTGATCATTGACCTTCGCAAATCTGGATTCCTGTTTCAGTACTACCATGCTATCGTGAGAATTTCCACTGCATCAAAAAACATTATGAGAAATCAGTCAGTGTGCAAAAACTCTCAAGGAAATTCAGAGAAGCTGCTGATACCTGGAAGTCACTGGAAATCCGTGAAGATCTCTACACATAGAGCGGCCATCATCATTGACCGGACGGACATTCTACATGCCAACATGATTAACTTGTATAAATTCCGTGTTTATACAATTCAAAGAATTTATTCAAATACGAAGTTGAGATCTATCATAACTCATAAGTAATATAACAGTTTGCCTTGTTGCATTTACTATCAACATTAGTTATCAATTCAAAGTTGGTTTATTAAGGGGGAGTTTGGATTTGCGTTTTGAAACTGATTATCTGATTATTGAGGCTTGAGGTTGAAATAAACGAGTTTCTACTGATTGGATAAACAAATTATGCTTCTGAGTATTTACGGTGAAATAACCAAATTCATATTGACTGCAAAAAAACCAAATGTAAATGAAATTATCTATTTACCCATTAGCTTTACTCAATTTGTGAGTTTAACTACTGGTTTTTCTATATGGCTAACCTTATCACAAGAAAGTCTGTATTGATCATTTATCTATTAATTCCTTACACAATTAGAAATTTCCAAACACTCGTACATATGATTACATCTCACTATTACAACTTCAAACAGCATAAGCAAATCCAAACAATATCTCCTGGCCTCCTGCAGTGTATTTGGCTATTTTTATTACAAATGATCTCTGGTGCTTAATATTTCATATCAAGTAACCAGTTTCAAGACGCACATCAAACACCCCCTTAATTTGTTTCACCTTCAAGGTTTAGAATACTCGACATAATGATGTTAATTAATAAATAAAATATAGACAAAGGACATGGCATACTCAATATGCTCCTGTTACCTCAAACTTTACGCTAGTTTTGCTGCTCCAATTGGAACTTCCAGGCTCATCAAGTTCCACGCCTGCAGAGAAGCGACAAAGATTCACACCTCCACTCCCCGTTCTGGAAAAGTTGTCAACAGGGACACCATGTATCCCAACTTCAGGTGAGACCGAGTGCTGGTCAACAACAAAAGAAAACTCATATAATGCCATAAGATATTATATCTATATCCCAATAAATATTTCAAAGTATCATATGTTTAAAAAAACAAATATTAAAAATTTCCCACTAATATAATATATATAAGCAATTGAACTTTCAACTTTCTGCTTGTAATCGCTATATGCTGAAAACGACAAGGAGCTTTTGAAAACTTTTTAATTTTTGTTTTCTATATAATTGTGAAAAAAGGACAGGTTTAAAAGCGAGATAAAAATCTAAAGCATATTATACAAACAATCAGCAGTCCTCATGAATTGTCAGTAAATCTTAATGATTGACAAAAGAGAAACAAACCTGAATAACTAAAGAATGTTGAGCAAGCCATTCGGGCCTAGGCTTCCGATAAGCAATCAATATATTGGAATCCGAAAGCCCTTTATCCCACAATACATCAAGCTTCTCACTCTTTCCAAATAAGTTGGGGTGCTTTATGCAAAGACTGCAAATATAAACAGTAAGTAAAATAAGCCAATTTAAACATTATGCATGAAAAAAAGTGTTAACTGTGGAACCATTGCAACAGTTTAAAAGCATTGCAAAGATCACAAAACTGGAAATGATGCGATTGTAGGACATTACAGTAAGTAAGCAACTTTTTAGACGACTGATTAGAAATTCTTGTGTTATCGCTTATTTAGTAATTGTGAAGTGGTTTGCAAGTGAAATGATATTCATACCTCCCAACAATAAGCGAAAGTGGACTGCCAGAGGCTGAATTTCTGTTTCATAACAAGGAAAACAAACAAGAACAGTAGGGTGAATAATCATTTAAAAACAAACAAGTCAGTCTCAAATGAACTTGATTTAATGTAAGCAAATCCCTTTAGGGTAGGGATGTGCAAACGAAAACTCATGGGAGAATATCATGGAGTGTTTGTTTTTGCTAACTTACCAAAAATAAGCCCATTTGAGTGTTTAGAGAAGCTTATTTAAGGGGTGTTTGCTTAAGCTCATTTTTGGGCTTATGAGCTCTATTTTGTTCGGCTTATTTTCATAAGCCTGTCTTTTTCGGCTAATTAGCTTATTTCTCATATTTTCGGCTTAAAAGCTCCTAAGTTAGTAAATTAGCTGAAAAAATGGGCTTGTTACTATCATCCCCCACTGCGGGGTGGCAAAGGGATTGTGACTATCATCATCAAATTGGTGCAAGCCTTCACCCGATTTTGATACACTTACAAAATACTAATCCAAAGGGATAACCATTTGAAAATGTATCGAACTTGACACATTATTTAGTATCGAACTTTTTTCTTTCCTATTAAAAGCTTAAACTTATAATTTATCCTATTCTGTGTATCATTACGGGTAAAGTTCGATACATTTTCAAATGATTATCCGTAATGATACACAAAATTATGCAATTTTGAAGTAATAGAAAGAAACAAACCTGAAAGAATGAAGCATCATAGCAGAATAGAGTCTATGAGTGAAATCAACATTCAAGTCTATCCTAGCTGTAATCAATCAATCATAATAAAAAAAAAAAAAAAAAAAAAAAAAAAAAAAAAAAAAAAAAAAATTAATAATAATCAAACAACATATAGAAATAGAATCAATGTTGTTGATTTCAAAATGAATTAAGAGAGTACCTTTGCCAGCATGGACGCTCTGTTGAGCACCCATCCTACAGTAAATGATAATTATAATCAGAGTATCAGTTTATTATAATCCACCATTTGATTTCAAATTCCCCATTACCCTTTATTTTAAAACGAACAAACACAGTGGGGAGAGGGACCGAGACAAGTTATCCCTTTCTATTTTGATTGGTTTTGGTATTTTTGCACACTTTTCTTCTCTGATTTTTTTTTTTTTTTCCTTTTAAGAGAACATGAATAAATAAATACTAAAATAAATAGTGATTCACTTTTCGCAACTTGTAGTCGACATTTTCTTTTTGTCATGATCTAAATTAATTATACACTGTTAAAACTTGGGTAAAAGTAAATTGAAGATTTTGATATAATAAGCGTTTTTATAATTTATGTTAAGCACAGTGGTGACCTATATATCATTTTTCCGACTGCCAACGCAGCTTTCTCTCTCCTCAATCTATATTCATCTCTCTCCTTACAGTAGTGACCCATATTTTTTTTTTCTTTTCTTTTCTTTAAAAGTGGAAGAAAGGTTGGTATTTAATCGGTCGACAAAGCAACCGATTGGCTAAATGGTTGCTCAAACAACCAATGTTGCTCCTCAACCCACAGCGGTGACGACCGACTTCCAAATCGGTTGGCATGGTGCCTCAACCGATATTTTCAGGCCCGTTGTGGGCAGCCTTATGCCCAGAGGCACATGTTAAAGAGGGTCTCACAGCATGAGTGTCACCCTCTAAACGGCCACTAATTAATCTTCATTATCTCATTATCCTTCAGCATCATGTCCACTACCACTTATCACCGTTCAGAAGGTGACACTCAGGCTATGTGACATTCTCACAAGTTAGAAAACTACTTACCATAAATATTCTCATTTAAGTTTATTGTTACAACTTTAAATAAATAATAAATTAATTGATTAAAAATAAAACTATTATTCTGCAAAAAAAAGTAAAAGAAATCAGTAATGAATTTTTTATTTTTATTTATTTATTTATTTATTTTTATTTTTTTTCTGTGTAAATTATGTGAATGGACAAATATTTTGAGACGAAAGTAGTATATAACCATAAGAGTAAATTACACCTTTTGTGTGGACCGAAGAGGTTTGACAAAAGAATGCATTGTCTTGTCCCTAACCGACGAACACTATCTGTTGTTCGAGTATCATTAGTGTTGGTTTTAATTTTTTGCGCACACGTTTGACATTATGATTGAGTACTAGAAAAGGCGATGAATGGAATAATAGATAAAGTTAACTACACAGTAGCAACTTTGGATTAATAAATTTGTGTTACTAGATTTTTGGATATTATTTGGAGTATTAGTGTGATCGGAGAGAATATGACATTTTCTCTTTGTCTTGAAACTGTACCAAAAAAGTTGGCAACCAATTATTCACATTCCCCTTGTAAAAAATCAAATCATTTGACCGATCCAACAATGTGTTCGGAGAATAAGATAAGGATAATTATCTAAAAATGTATTAGACCTAACCAATCATCTTTTGGTGTGTATCAAACTATTTTTATTCATATTAAATGTACAATTTATATCTAAGATAGCGTATTTATCATTACAGGTAAAGTTTGAGATATTTCAAATAGTTTAACCATTCATATAGACATAAGTCAATCAATTAAAAACATACATTCAATAGTAATACAAATGTAGCTTTGTTCAAAATTCAATTAGACGTTGATTACAGTATCAACAAACAATGATGCAATTTGCAATAATCCATGTACAAAGAGAAGAAAAAAAGACAAACAACACGTAACACTATCAGCTTTGGACAAAGTAGTTTAAGAATGAACGAAGGAATCATTATCATCCAAGAACCAGTGATGAATTTATACGACTGGACCTGCTGCTGTTGGTGGTGGTGCAAGTGTTGGTGGTGGTGCAGAAGGTGAAGACAAAACCAGCTTTAAAATAAGACCAACCATTATCCCAATCAATCCTGCTGCTATCGCAAGTCTTATTGAGAATCCGGGACCCTTCTTTTGGCTCTTTCTCTTCAGTGAATCCTAAGTATATTTCAGAGATAATCAAGTAGCGAGAATTTAGGCAAACATGATAATAGAGTATATTCATAATGTGTAATGTTGAGTTAATTTGATACCAGGTTGTATCACATGACAAAATAAGAATGTAATGTTACAAATTGATCGAGAGCACGTCATAAAGTAAAGAAGACACCAATAATATTCTGTGGGCTAATCTTAGTAAAACCAGACCAGCCCAGACCAAAAGTTTATACACACTAAACCTAAAAACATGATCGACATAAACCGTCCGGTCCCAAACCAGACCATAAACCAAACACAGAACTTAAGATTAAGGTTTGGTAATATAAATCTAAAACGATGTCCACTTTAAGTTTCAAATTTATTAGTTCAGAAAAAACAATATCAGTTCACTTTGGCTTCTGGACTGGATCGAACCAAGAATCTTTTTTTCAAATTATCTTGAACCAAGAACGGGATTAAATAGACTCTATTCAGATGTGATTGGTCCCATTTTGGTTCTTCGGTTATGTATTGCAATACCAGGTACTCAATTTGGGACCTATAGTTACATAATCAGTTCTTGTCACAGCGAATGATGATATGATTGTTGATTGCCTTTTTAGTTCTAGATTCAGAAATAAATATATAATTCTTGGTCAGTTAATTAACTAATGTTTTCCAAATCGGTGTGATTAGGTTATCATTTCAGAATGTTTTATTACTGTTGTATATTCTTAAAGTTTAATGTCATAATCAAATCTCAGTCTTAAGCCAAAGTAATTTGTTATAATACAGATACTAAAACAGTTTAAGGATAGTGGGAATAACATGCATTTGGCTAAATAACCAACTATAGAGTTAAGGTAAAGAAGTAAATGTACCACTTCCTGTTGCAGCTGGGTTACTTCTTTCACAGCTGAATCCCTAGCAGCTTTTGCAGTCTGAACTGCCGGATTCTGCATTTAAAGGATGACCGTTATTATGTATTTAAGTATCGCCCATCTCCATTTGCCATTGTTGTAAAGAACACTAAAGTGGGAGAATAATAGTCATTGAACTCACAGAGCTTGGATCAGAGGTTTGTTTGACACTATCATCTGATTTATCCTGGTCATTACGAGCAATATAGACGACCCTAAGTTTGCATTCCTCTAATTGCTTACCAGCTTCCTTGGTAAACTGAATACAACAAGGTTATTAATCATTCCAATCAAGTGTTAATTTAACAGAACATAGTATTAGCAAAGTTATTATTCTTACAGTATTTTGTGGAAGCTCTTCAGAATTACTGTCTGCAGGCACAGGGGTACTTTGAAGAAGAAATTTATCTTTGCATTGCATATCTGGAGGGTACTCCAGTTGGGCTTGAAGGGTAACTAAATGGATATCAACGACTTGAAGTTAGAAGGTGTGGTTAATTATCAAAACATAAAGGGATATTCAACTTTTGATATATGAACACTTTAAACAATTACTTTCAGAGATTGATTGGTATATTCTACTGTATAGAAAGATACTGTTGGCATACCCTTTCATGGTTTATGACTTTATGGTGAGTGAACAACAAATTTACCATCTCAATTGTAGTTTTATTTCTAATTGACTGATCTAAGGTATACAGTGATGTCAATTAGCTCCACTTTTTCCTCGCAAGTTAATATACTGTAAAGTCTAAATGATAGCAGCATACTATAGTACCTCTTATGATACATGTATCAAAAGGCTGAATCACACCAGTATTTGGCCGTACAAAGTATTTCTTGGGAGAAGTAGTTTTGACCTAGCAAAAGATAACAACAATCAGACTCTATTGTATATAGTATACGCGAGTATGAAGAAAGAAAAAGAACAATATAAACAAAGGAATAAAAAAGTAACAGGGCTTTATAATTAATTAAGTTAGGTCGGGATACCTTAAAGGCAACATTCTTGTCAGTAGTGTTAGAAACCTTTAAATCACAATGGCTTGGTTTCTCCAGTTCAACTGTTGAATTAACACATAAGGCATCATAATCAACATCAGGATAGATAAGTTAAACCCATGGATATAAAGCACAGTAAGATGAAGAAATTATTTATGTTTGTAGTATGAACAT
This sequence comes from Artemisia argyi, assembly GCA_030686995.1. NCBI lineage: Eukaryota > Viridiplantae > Streptophyta > Magnoliopsida > Asterales > Asteraceae > Artemisia > Artemisia argyi. Next base: position 154,658,563 of record CM060685.1, read on the forward strand.
AAACATTGCTTCAACCTAAACTATCAGCTAATCAGGTCTGTATGCATGTAAACTAGAATCACGTCATGATAGAAATAGAATTGCAGATACATAGCTACAAACAATGAACTTAACAACTAGACTGTCTCACTGTACTACAAGCCAGAATATGACCAGTTAAACTTTGTGTCAACCTCAACCATTCATAACTTGGTCGTTGTATTATACATGCACCCACCTTTACAAGAGTTATTATATCACAAATAACCACACATAACCATAGTAACCACTTTGTCATTTTAGATCAATTTTTAGCCCTTCATTTTGACTTAACATCGCACTTTTGAGAACCTAACTTCCTTTGGAATTTGGATACAAACCAGTCAACATATGTTGTCATTAGCTTTTGATTCCTTGTTTCATGAAGCATGAGATGCATGTGATATGGGACCTAAAACGTGGTAATCTCACTAAAAACAGTTGCAAGGCTTTTATAGAGTACCCGCACCCGCCCAACTTGAAAGGGTTAAGCACATCTTATCGTTGTGCCTATCATATCCTATACGCAGGATGAAATGGCATTTTCACTTCAGTGGTGTTTCTACAAATATACACAATCAAATTCTTATTCATAATCCTATAAAACTTCCACGCCACCTTGACGGTTTGACTTCCCCTTATACTTAGCAAATGCCAAGCACATATACATGTTACTTGAGTGGATGGTCCGCTAACAGAGTGGTTTATGTTCATCCCACTACATGTCACGACATCTATACATATCCTCTAAATTTGGGGAAGATGTTCCTATTTGCCAATCTTCCCATCCATATTCCTCTCCACACATTCCACTAGAAATTGTCCATAAGATGTAGGATCCTACCAGGTCTGCAACTCAGCTGAGGACCATATTCGACAGAATTCCCAAATGTAATGTTCATAGTTCATACACATGGAAAAACTACAATATCCTAACATTGTCAGCTTGTTGAATCGCCTTCTATCTTACACGTGCAACGGGGCTAAATATGAATGCCCACCAAAAGCTCACCTCATATACGTCAAGGACATCATTAACATTTATACAGGGCCGTTTCAAGGCCTCGAAAGGCCTACTGCGAGATCTCAATTATCTATATTACGCTATTAGCCTGCCAACTTTAGCTCATCGACAAAAGATTACTAACACGACTAAATAAGAAATTATCGCACAAAATCTCGCCACCATTGCAGATACTCTACCTGGATCATCATTCATCAACAAAAGGCGGTTCTCATCGCATTTTCCCCTCATCCTATCCTACATTACACAAATCTCCTCAAAATACCATCGCATTTCCCCTCATTCTCTCCAACATCACGCTGATTAGCAAAATTGCGCATCTACAACAATTCTACCAACGCAATCTGAACCAAATCGTTATATCTCTAAACTACGTAACAAACGCATAAGATATTATTCGCACATCTACAATTATTTTCAAATTAAAATCTTCCAGCGTCGCAATCCGAAACAAATTGTTATCATCTCTAAACTAATTAACCAACACAAAACACATAATAATAATAATATTAAAATAAAAATTGAACAAACAAATAAATAAATAATTAAAAGATGCTTACATTGAAACCTAAGCTCTTCAGGATCAACGGAAACTAATTTGTTACCAGCAGCAGCCATTAGTATTAAACAAAAAAATTCAAGATCCTCAACGAATTATTAATTATTATTTTTATAAAAGATTAATGACGTCACAACGTGTCATAGATTGACGGTCGCATGGAAAAACTGAGCCCTAGATCCGTGAAAAGAAAACGAATTGAATTGAAACGAATTGAAATGAAAATTTTCAAGTCTTGTTGAATTTGATGTTTGATTGAGCGTGAAATCAGGAATGATTTTGGTTCGGACACGTGGCGTGTTGGTTGAGAGTGATCGTCGGAACCGGAGGATGATTGTGTGTTTTGGAGTCTGACAAATGTCTGTTGTACTGTCAGGGGATCAGAAAAAGAAGCTACCAAAATTTACACGAAAGGGAATTTATTTACATGAATGGTCCTTGATGTGTGGAGTTGGTGTCCATATGCTCTTAAACTTCCCAAATTATAAAACTGATAAAATTATCTGCGACACGTTAGCAAAAGTATGATTATGTGGCCACCTCTTTTTTATCATATCAAATCTCCCTTTCCTTTTTCCTTGGATATCGTGCCGCCTTAAGTGTATTATTTGATGTCAGTCAGAGACTGAATCAGGATGTGGAGTGACCAAGTGCACTTAAGTGTGATGTCATTGAGATGGAAATATAACACATCTGGTATAGCTTTTAATTTGGAGGGGTTATGGGTGCTTAGTGAAGCCATACTCTTTTCCTGCCTTAGCCATTGTGGATGTGGGTTGAATGATTTTGATGGGAAGGAGATATGAAAATGCAGATAGATAGTATGGTGCATTAAATGGTGAATCACAAAAGCTTCTGGATAGAGCTTGAATGGAGAAGAGTTGGATTATGCGGTGATGTTCTATTCTACTCAATATATTTGTTTCTTTTCAATTCTCAGATATCAGTTCTATCTGATATCGGATGTGTATTGTTTGTTGAATGTTCTGTTTTGGGACTTGTCTAAAACAGAGGTATGTTATTGTACAAAAATGTTTGGAGTATTAATATAAAATAAACTAGACAATACTACAAATACAATTTTCAGAGACTAGACGCATTTAAAAAAAATCGATGTTCTTTTTTTTTAACAAACTAATACTATGAGACAAAAAAGTGAAAAACCATTAGTGTCCAAGGGCCTTCCGGAACCCACCCTGATTCCGTCACTAATATCAGTCATCTATTAGTTGCTTTGTGAATGATGGTTGTTGGTATAATACCGTAAAAGTGTGAGTAGCGTATTATCAAAACATGTTTGTTCTGTGAAGAAAAAAAAAAGAAAAAAAAAAAAAAAAAAAAAAACTATGTGTATTTGAGTATAAGATGGCTAATTTATCATGCCCTATGAATAATAAAAAGTATAAAGTTAAGCATTGCACTTTTATACGCAAAACTTCATGCATATCAACAATATTCTTCCAATGCTCAAGCTTTTGATTGACGGCCTAGCATCAACGCAAAATATACCGTAACTCTAAATTTATATTGGTTCTATGTTTATTTAAAGATGAGAGTTTATGCATATGGACAAACTCGACAACAGATCATCAAGATAAATTGAAAACATTTATAGCATGATTTTGATTATGTTTATTTGCTTTAGTTTCAACATGTCATTGGCTATATTAGCAACCCTTGGCTCGTTAATATCATCGTTTTTCTTTTGAATGGGAAGTTTTTACAGCCTACAATATATATCTCATGAATATACTCACTTATGTCTTCAGTGAGATATAAACCTTCAATCTTTTAGTTGACAGAGCACTCATATACCGCCTGACAAAAAAAACTTTGATGTTGATATTATCATTTCTTGCTAGTAACCGAATACTTGTTGGTTCAGTTAGAAATAGATAATTCGTGACAGGTTTACACTAAGTTGGAGCACAAAAGACTAACAAAAAGTTGTGTAACCGAAAGAGATGGTAAGCACATAGTATAGGGACTAAATATAGATATTATAGAAAGCTACTTTCAGGTGCAGGCAGGTAACGTGGCACCATGCGTCGCTTTAAAGGCATGACAAATGGGTTCGAATTTAATCATTCATATCTCACATCCAGTCACCCATCTATTGTTGTGATTCTCTATTAATAATTCCTGTATATTATAAGGTAAATGGAATTTCCCCAAAGTATTGAATACCGATAATTTTAATTGACTATTGTTCAAACTCGGTAATAAAAATGGAAAAGGTAATAATAATGCTAAGGAAATGGAAAAAGAAAAGAATTCATTCCCCCTAATTTATTGGATAAAGGCTCATTACTGATAATAGAGTGAGTAATGGGTAATTGCATTATAGTCAACCAAACAACTTTTTTTCATTACCTTATTCATTCCTCATCCTCCAAAACTTTTTACCAAGCACGCCGTTAGCCCGTTAGTATATAACTAAATTATAATTACTTTATAACAAAAGAGTGACCATTAGTTTTGGTGATACTAACGACTAGTAGTAACCGTGAGTAGTTGTTGTAACTTGTAAGTTGTTAGTAATAATTGTTTGTCTTACAAAAGTGTTTAGCAATGTATATGTAATTGTGATTTAATATATAAAATGGTGTCTAAGAAATCTATAAACGCCAAATGTTTGTTGACAAACAAGATTTTTATCTTAAATTTTAAACGTTAAACGCTCTAAAATGCTACAAAACTGTATACGCCAAACTAACTTTTATGATTATGACAAGGTATCCTACACGTTTAACATAGAGTACGACTTCTCAATTCTCATGTGAGGTGGCATATGCTTCACAAGTCCACGCATATACATGGACCAATGTTATAATATTTGTCTACCTATTGCATCTTTATTTACAAGTAGAGGTGAACAAAAAAACCGGTTAACTGAAGGCACTGACAGCGAACCGAAAAACCAATCCAGTCAAAACCGGTTTTGACCCAAACCGGTCCGGTTTTTCTCCAAACCAGTGGTTTAGAACCGGTTTGCTATTTTGAAAAAATAGTCGGTTTGAAGTCCGGTTTTTGGGAACCGGTTTGGTTAACCGTTTTGTACGGACCATGCGGGATTTTTTGATATTTTTGAATTTGAATGGGAAGGAGCGTGGGGGACCGGCTTTTAATTATTTAGGCTCAAAATTTACCATTTTGTCATTTCTTGTTTAGTATAAATAGAAGTGTTATGTATTTGTTTATTCACAAGTTTCACACAAGCAAAAAACACTCTAAAAAATCAAAACCGAAATAATTTTCACTAATGGATACTTTTACTTCAAACACCACCGCAACTGGTTCATCAAGTGCACCTACGATTGTCAAAATTTTACCATGCGACCGTGTCAAAGATTCTTGGGAAAACTTCAACTACGTCCTAATGTCGGACGACAAGAAAAAGGCTCAATGTAAGCATTGCTTGAGTATAATGTCGGCGGGTTCCAACTCGACGTTGAAGGCTCATATCAAACAGAAGTATTGCAAGGCACTCAAAAATGTTCCGGAAGCGGGTCAATCTTCTATGGCTCGGGACAGGAGTATTTTTGTATACGATCATGAAACAGTCCGTCAACAATTTTCCGGTTTGGTGATTAAAAGAGGTTTGTCGTTCAACCATTGGGACGACTGACTCCTCCCTTACAGTCAGTCCAAATCAACCAAGGATGGTCAACAGGTCAAACCTGAGGGAAAGGAGTGCAAGATATAAAATCCGTGAAAGTACAGGGAAATCCCCGGGTCGTTAAGTCCCAACGAGATTGAAATTGTGTTTGGAAAACGTTTACGGGAATCAGTGATTATGGAATAGTAACAGATAATGATTTGGATTTTATTACACTACTGATTGATTGGGATTAAGATAATGAAACAGTATTAACAATTACAAGATTACATATATGAACAAACGTAAGTAAAATAAAAATCAGATACGATTACAGACAGATAAAAATGTGAGCTTTGAACAAAATTAAACTAGAGGGGGTGAAAATGAAATTTTTATAAACTTAATATTAAAAGAAAATTAAGTCTTGAAGACCCCTTAGAAATCGAAGGAAGGGTCTACGAGATAGAGGTGCAAGAGAGTACAATCGATTTGCTTTCTGATGAAGAAATAAGAGAAGATGAAGCTGCTAACGCGGCTAGATCCGTCGATGAAGAATCCGATGAAGAGATTTACGAGTAGCTTTTCCTTTATTATGTTTATGTATTATGTGTGATGTATTTCCTTTCAGGATGTATTTCCTTTCAGTTGTATTATGTGTGTTGTATTTCGATGTATTATGTTTTAAGTTTATGTATTATGTGTGATGTATTTCCTTTCGATGTATTAAATAAAAGTGTTTGTGAAATATATGTGATGTATTTCCTTTCGATGTATTAAATAGAAGTTGAATTTTATTAATTTTACTTTGTGTAAACGACGAAAAAAAAGAGTTAAATTTTAGGATACTCTATTATAATTAGGGCATTATGATTGTATCCCGATTTCTTGAATCAATGGCGCACATAAGGAATGCCGTAATGGAAGAGCATTGTGCAAGTATGCAGATTTACAAAAAAAAAAATAAAAAAAAAAATCCATAAAGAGACGGTGAGATCTAAATTAAGGATGACGATTGTTCATCAAAGTCTTGAGATGGTTATATATGACATCAAACAAATACTTGCGTAGAGACGAGAACAAATGGGTATTAGAGCTTACCGAGTGGAAGCGGATCAGAGGCGTAAAGAACTGAATCAAAACATTGAAGAACTGAAGAATCAAATTCAGTCTTTCATTCGGAATCCCATATCTCCTGTTAAAATGCTTCAACCAGTCACGAAAGCACCCTGTTACGATGATTTTGGACTTATGTACTCTGTCGAATCGAGTGTTACTTAGGGGGGGGGGGAATAGGTTGTAGAGGAAACTACTTTCTATGAGGCGAACAAGTTGGATTTTGGATTCGGTTCAGGAGCATATGGTGAAGATGGTAATTATCATAAGTTTATGGATGATTCTGTTGTGGAAGAAACATATTTTATAGTCCGATCATGGCAGTGGCATAAGACTTAGGGCAAAAAAATTATCCATGACTCTGATGAGACTTTTATGGTGTTGGGATCACAGAGGAAATCAAATGAGATAAGGTGCTTAAATGTACCAGTTGTTCATGGGTTTGATTTGAGGTTTGGCCACTTTTCTAAAACATCAGCCAATGCCAAGTATTAATTTGAGGTCAAATTTATATTTTGTAGATTCAACTAGAAAAGTTCATTAGTTAAGTGACAACAAGCATGCTAACTACTACATGGAGCATAAAAAGGGAACACGGCGAAGAGTTTGGGATCCCATAATTACTCGAGGCCACATTTTAAAGCAACACTTTGAAGATAAGGTGTTTTGGGAGGCGGGAGTATTGATATAACCCATTACCATTATTAAATATGATTTCTTTATTACGGAGTATTAATTAAGTTAGTTTTCTTTTATTATATTCCTTGATGAGAAAGCTATGGTATTAGGATATTCTCTATTACAAATATGACATTAGTATTGTAATTCTTGTTATGTGAAATGATATATAGTATTGATTGACTAATTAATTGAGGGTCGGTTTATCTCAATATTTTCTAGGTTGGTGTTGACCACACCCTCCCCTATTTTTTAGACAAACCCTCCATAAATGGGAGGGTGTACTTTTTTGTACCTTTTTTTTTTTTTTTTTTTTACTTTTGTCTTGTAGTTGTTGTTTTCGTTTTTGTTTTGTTTTTTTTTTTTTAAGTTTGTAATGTTTTTGTTTTGTATTGTAATGTTTTTGTTTTGTATATTTTTTTGTAATGTTAGTAATGTTTGTAATGTTTTTGTGTTGTGTATACTTAATTAATAATTGCCTATATGACGTTATAAAAAAAGATGACGTTGACTCATTTGCATTTATAAACTAATGTTTTTGTGTTGTGTATACTTAATTAATAATTGCCTATATGACGTTATAAAAAAATATGACGTTATAAAAAAAGATGACGTTGACTCATTTGCATTTATAAACTACTACAAGATCAGTGTTTACACCTAAACTTATATTATTTAAAAACAACAACTATTATTATAAAATTAAACGTCAACGTTAACATATTATTTAAAAACAACAATATCTACGACATATGAAGATTATTCATTTCGGTTAAAAGATTATGGAGCCTTGCACCCGACTGACAAGCGTGATCCTCAGGATTCCTTGCCAATTCTAACTCCATCTCCAACGTCTTTATTCTTGCCTTCAACAACTTGTTCTCATTATCTTTAGCAACGCAGTTTGAGCATTGCGTTGAAGAAGAGGCTGTTGAAGAAGAGGCTTGATTAAAGTACTCTTCTTCAAATTCATCTTTCCACTTGAAGTATCGACACCCATAGTCTTTTGTACCTGGCTGTTACATGTTAAGAAAATAATAAGAAATGTATTTTTAACAAACAAATTATTTACATAACGAAGCAAACGTATGATTATTTACCACTGAAAGAGGACATGCATAAAACTGTCACCCACGACTACCTTCTTGCCAGGATGTCCGTTCTATAATAAATCCTCTATCACATCGACACCAGAAAGGATTTCTTCGGCCCACCTGACAAAAGAATTTGCTTAATAAATCAATAATGTTATTTACTAATTTAAATAAATATTTAATCATTTACTATATAATACAAACAGTTATTTACAAGTTACAACATAAATCAATAATTATTTACAATGTTTTGTCGGTATAATTATTTACAACATAAATCAATAATTATTTACAATGTTTCGTCGGTATAATTATTTACAACATAAATCAATAATTATTTACAATGTTTTGTCGGTATAATTATTTACAACATAAATCAATAATCATTTACAATGTTTTGTCTGTATAATATTTACTCCATTAGTTGATCTTGATATAAAGTTATCCATTCGGCTGCAACTAGCTCTCGGAAAAACCTCCATTGTGGGTGGTTACGCGGAAGTGGAAAATTTGGGTCTAGCGTCGGTAAAATGTAGTGAGCACATGCTCTCTCCCCCACATGGGAAATCACAAGGGGGTCGATTCCTTGTGATGAGTTTGGCCCGGAAAAAAGCGGAAAACATGTGTTATAACCAGCCCCGTCATTGGCATCACCATCCAGCGACCGTCAGGTGCACCTCCATTGAACCAGTCTATTGTAAGCCAAAGAAAGTGATACGTGGGAATTGCGCTCTCGCAACAGGTTTTACCTCTCAAGGGATCTCGAGAAGCTTGCAACCCCCACCAGGCAGTGTACCTGTTCGTTGTAGTATAGTATAGTGACAAGTACCGGGGGATTGATCGTTCAACTCAGGAATAATGTCGCCAGGATTAGAAAACCTACTAAACTAGGTCTAGAGGTGAGGGATGATTCTTTTTGTATTTTATATTTTATAGAAAGCCATTAAAATCTCGGGTTTTGAAGGAGTGGGCGGAATTAGTTGCTAGCCAACTAACCCAATTAACTACAAATGCAATCAAAATAAAATGTGTGAAAAACTAGAAGGGGGGTTGAATAGTTTACCGTTTAAAAACTTTAAACTTGTTGTATCAAATGTCCATTTTTAGCTTGTTCTAATATAAAAGATGTTACTTGTAGTTTATGACTAATATAACTTAAAACATGTTATCACACAAGTACAATCAACAAGTCACAACACAAACAATCACACAATGCAAACATTAAAGTAAGACAATAAGTAAAAGGAAAGTGCAAACCGAACACGAGGATTTATAGTGGTTCGGTCACGGATCTCCTCTCCGCCCTACTCCACTCCTCGAGTACCCAACTCGAGAGTTACTTCACTAGATCAACAACCTCCTTTTTCGGCGGAGAAAACCTTACAATCGTCGCTTACACTTTTACCGACACTAAGCTAGATGTCGAGTTCTTTTACAAGGGTACAACCACTCCCGTTCGTCGCTTACACTTTTACCAACACTAAGCTAGATGTCGAGTTCTTTTACATGGGTACAACCACTCCCGTTCGTCGCTTACACTTTTACCGACACTAAGCTAGATGTCGAGTTCTTTACCAAGGGTACAACCACTCCCGCTATATTTTGTGGCCCAACATAAAAACCTTGTGTTTTATGGCACAAACACATAAACCATCTAATCTATATTGTTATGATACAAAGATGATCCAAGACATAAAAGTCTAATGGATATGCATGCCTAATCTACATGAACTTCTTGAATAAGAAGTCTTCAACCATTGAGGATGTCAAGTGCCCTTGAATCTTCATATGTTGGAATTCTTTAATGAATGATGACTTCAAGATCTTGTAACCTTCTTGGTGGATCATGAAGTATGATATGCTTACAACAAAGATGAATGTTAGAAGCATTATGATCATTATGGAAAGGGTGATCTACATGGTTTCCTACTTATCTATGTGTGTGTGTTTATTTCATCTTTTCATCACACTTCTAAGTAAAACATAAACTTCTATTTATAGGCAAAACAAAATAAAAAGTTTTCCAAAACCATGTTCTATATACCATGTTCCAAAACCATGGATTACTATTTACAATAACTTTCCATATATAACAATGTCACATCAAGTTACTTCTAGTCAAATACACAATAGATAAATCCAAAATGTGTAAGAGTTCTTATGGAAAGTCAAACACTCAACCTTTCCATAAATGCACATGATGTGATGTATATATATTTCTATTTAAAGATTAAGATATATATGAAAGTAAACTTGTATATATTACCTAAGTAATGTTGTTATAGTAAGTTAATGAGTTACTAAAAATATTTGATTCCTAATGTCATCACATTTTTATCATTTGTAAAACTTACTAATATTACTTAAACACCTAAAGTGGCACTTATTCTATTTGACACCTAAAGTGCACTTTGACACCTAAAATACTTAAAGACCCTAAAAGTATTTTAGTCATTCTAAATGGTTGGTCAAGGGGTTTGATCATAATGCTACATAACAAACATGTACGAACCTGTGTTGTAGCATACGATGACTCGAGACGTTGAGAGGTGTTGAATGTTTGTTGAGACAAAGTATGATTACAAGTAACTTGTACATTTTACGTTATGTATCAAGTTATATGTTTGTCATCAATCAAGACAAACAAGACTGTATAGATTAAATATCGTAATATTTGCACTAACAATCTCCCCTTTTTTGATGATGACAAAATATGTAAATGTGATGGAACGCAAAATGTAAAAAGTTACTTGTGTCCGTATAACTTACTTGTATCCGCAAGTATCCGCAACACCTTCTACATTTCCTTCTCCGTTTACACTCTTCTCCCCCTTTTGTCGAAACAAAAAGGGGTGTGTCCTTGGAGTTAATTTAGGTTCTCCCCGAAATGGCGAGATTGCATCATCCCTAGTGAAGTTAATTCTTCAACTCCAATTTCCTAAGCTTGTTGTGTCCCTTAGGTTGTTAGCGGATCCATGGATCAAATAAAGTTCCTTGACCTACATCAAGGTTAGTGTTGTGCAACATAAAAATTATACGAAAAATGCATGATGAACAAAAAGCATTTTGGACTATGTTCACTTATCTCCTTCTTTTTGTCGAAACACAAAAGTGCGTCGAAGAATGAGAATAAAGAAAAATGCGTGCATGCATCCCCTAGATTGTAGCTCCCCCTTGATCAATACTCCCCTTTGCTAGGATCCCAACGTATATGACACAAGAAATAAGAAAGCTACAAAAACAAAGGTTAGTGCATGATTAGCTCCCCCTTGATCAATACTCCCCTTTGCTAGGGTCCCAACGTATATGATACAAGGATAAGAAAGCTACAAAAGACACAAAGGTTAGTGTATGATTGACTCCCCCTTGATCAATACTCCCCGTTGCTAGGGTACCAACGTATATGATACAAGGATAAGAAAGCTACAAAAGACACAAAGGTTAGTGTATGATTGACTCCCCCTTGATCAATACTCCCCGTTGCTAGGGTACCAACGTATGTGATGCAAGGATGAAGAACCCTACAAAATAAAGGTTAGTATAAGACAATAATTTTCCTATGCTTGACGGAAGCTCCCCTTGTTAAAGGGCGTCAATATGAACCTACAAAAAAAAGTTAGTATAGTGAAAGTTTTGTCTTTAGACAAGCATGTCCTCTACAACAACGTGTATAGACGATGCAATATGAGTGCTTGATGGATATTCCTCCTACGTCAAGAAGCACCTAAAATGAAAGAAGGAAAATATTCGATGCAAACATCATCCTTAGATGATAATGCTATATACGATCTAGCGTATATAATGGTGAACCTACAATGAAAGAGTTAGTGCAATATATTTCATCTAAAAGAAAAGTAAGATGTAAATATATAAATGATATAAGCGACTCAAAGTAGAGAACCATGAAACCAAAAAATCTCATGAGGTGTATGCTTCTAAAAAGAAATGCAATCATAAGAAAAACGTGAATATAATATGATAGGAACCTACCAAGCAAAGCCTAGAAGGAAGACATGAGGTTGAAATGCTTAAAGAGGATGGTGCTAATGGTGATAGAGAGAATGCGAATTTGAGAAAAATAAAGAAATTTCTGCAGGTCTGGCGGCACCAAACGAATACACGGGCGGAACCCTGGTTTTGGTTCCGCCTGGTCCGCTGGGCCAAAACTGGGAATACCCAGAAATTACACGGGCGGAACCCAAAATTTGGTTCCGCCATATCCGCCAGACTGCAAAATCTTAACAGATCAGGTTTTCGACGGTCGATACGATTTTCTAATTTCAAAATTTTTCCTAAAACAGAAGCACACTATTAAATTTGATTGAGAAATGACAAAGAGGCAAGTAAAAACACGCGTATCGATAGAGTTTGAACAATGGCTAACGATTTTCATTATACTTTAGTAAAAGTATAGAAAATTTGACAACATCACAAGATCAATAGGAATAGGTTTTACACTAATCCATGGTGGTGATGATTAGTGAAAGAGTTGATGAAGGTGGTGGTTATAATGCATGAATTTAGAAACTCGTATGTATAGCAAATGCTATGACGAATGAGCATATGGACTTATGCAATCTAAGATTCACAACTTAAAGGGATAAAGGAAAAAGTGAATGGGCATTGATATTCAATGACGGCTATGGGTTATGATTTGATCGATTAGGATTGACGCTAATGAAAACGAAATACGTTTAGAAGTAGTGACCTAAATCAAACGATAATGGATGAAAGAGTACTAACATGGTTTAGTCCTACATGACCTTTAATGACATTATCATCTACCAAAGATGATGTATCATGCCACAATGTATGCTTGAATGGGTTAAAAAAATGAAGACAATAGGCACCTAGGAACAATAATACCATATGAAAAGAGAGAAAAAATGCTAAATACCTATATGAGGATGAGAATGACATCATATGATGCGAGAGTGTTGGTTAGACCAACGTGTTGAGAAAGTGTTGGGAATGATGGCTTTGATTAATATCTCGTTTGCGCTGACAATGACGTGCATGATATGTGTCGAGGAAGAAGAGGATGAGATCCTAAGATGGTGTTCTTGAAAATGAGGTTTTGAAGTCCTAGTTTTGAGAGAAGAATCCTAGACTCCATTTGGTTTAGTTTTTTATTGTGGAAGTGAAGAACTTTGTCAAACACATGATGTGTTTTTCACTTGATGAGATATCGGGGGTGAAAGTGGCTTGAACTATTAAAAAGAGAAAAGGTCAAAGGCTTGAAGCACTTGTGGTTTTGTGAACCGACTTTAACTAAATGGAGTGTACCTATGTGTTGGTATTTTAGGGTGTAAGATACATGAGTAGATGTTCTTTAAATACAATTTGACACAATACAAATATGTGAATGAATTTCTCTCCTCCTCAATAGGTGGACATTCAACATATTGTCTAGTGCATTGTATAAAGAATGATGATGAAGTGTTTAGGAGGTTGTAGGTTAATGAAAACGATGAGCTTGGTAATGTTTTTGTGGATGTTGGTTAGCATACAAAGAACTTTATCCTTAAAGTCATGTAGCTCTTCTCTATCAATGCGAGATGATCGTATGACGAGGCATGTGGTTTTCTCAAAGGAGGTGGAAAGGATTAGAATATTGGTATGGAGGTGACGATGAGTGATTTTGAAGATTGAGGTTAGGAGACTCTTTGTGAATGTGGGTAATCATTAATGGATGATTGGGAATCATGGAATTTTGAGGTGTTTTGTTGGTTGACGACTGAAGGTGAATGTGTGAAATGAGGTGATGATGACTTGACAACACTTGAAGCTTGGATATCTTCTTTGTGTTCTTCACTTGCTAGAAAGTGGAAAAGACGCATTTCATAATGAAATTCACTTGACTTTCGACTACATAGACAACTATGACAATGAGTGTATGGATATAACAGTTGCCCTTTGTTTCAAAGAGCGACACAAGGGTGAATATAAGTTTATGTATCATGAAATATGGTTTACCCTTAATGGGTTAGGTTGTAGTGGGGATGACACACTTGTTTGGTTACATAGTGGAATCTTCTTGTGAAGATGACTAGGTGTATGATATTTACTCTTGGTTTCTTTAAGGGGATGAAAATGGTGGACGACTCGATATTGGTAGAACAAAGGATAACTCGGTTTTTCAGGTCACATTGGTGGTTTAAGGTTTGAGTGATGAAAGGTTATGAGAGTGATTTGATCATCAAAGACCAAGAGATGTGTTAGCGTGTGAAAATGGAATATGTTAAGAACGTTCTTAAGAAAGCTCTTTGGAACAAGAATCTAGGTGAAATTACCAACTTCAATAGATCTTATGTATATTCCTTAAGAGTCATTGTTGCTCAGGGTGTATGAGGTTGGCTTTGAGATTGCTTTTTAACATATGTTGTTAAAATGTTGATTTGAAGTTTAATGAAACATGTGCAGAAGTTAAAAGTATTACCAGTACTTTGATAACTTGTGAAGGCGGAACTACTTAAACCTAGTGTAATTAAATGTGCGCTTCATGCTCATTTGATGGTGAAGGTTCTAATCCTATAGGTGGTAAGGTATGGTTGAGTTTGTTAAACGAGTGTTTAGACACAGGGCTTTTTGAGCAATGCACTCAATGGATTCAAATGAAGGTAAGGATGATGGATTGGTTTATCTAGGTGGTAGCTCTTCTAGTGTGTCCAAAGAAGGATGTGGTGATGTGGAGGTTTGTTGTGCTAAGGAAGTACTTAAGTTTCATAGATGTAGAAAGTGAAGAAGGATGAATCCTAATTTGTTCTGATCTATTGGTTGGTACAACTGGCGGGTGAGGTGCTTGAAGTTTTGCTCATGTTTGTGAAGCTTATGGGCTGAGATATATCACAAGGTGAATGTGATGAGATGATGGTGAAAGAACAATTGAACTTAAGTGCTAAATGTTTAAGGATGAAAACCTAATGACACTTGTTTTTGTTCCTATTGATTTGGAGAGTACTATGATGAGTGTTCAAGTTGTGATGAGTGTTTTAACAAACATTGTTAAAATACTTGGGTGTTGATTTTCGGATATGACATTTAATGACTACGGTAGTAAGTCAAGTTTACTTGAATATTTCGAACGAAATACTTAAGTTGTCAATCCTACTTAGTTGAGATTGGATAGCATAAAAAGATAGCAAGACTCGATAATACATCTATAACTTAAGAGTAAGTTATGACTCGATGTAAATCCTTATCGTCTTGAAGGATGACACATTATTTTCATGTTAACCAAGTGAGGTAACATATGTAGATACAAGACAATATCTATAGTCATAAGTTGGACTTGTGATTTCGATATAGTATGTAATCTTTGCTAATAACGAGTCCGGATTGGTTAGGAAGTTGTCAATTTACAAATTAAGCTAATGAATGAGTAAAGGACAAAAGAATGCAGTGAGTGTGTGTAGTGATCACAAATACTCAATGGTTCGAGGATTGCAAGGACCAAGTTTCCGGATTCCTTCCTCTAAGGAGAAAGGTATCTTGGATTATTCTTGTGAAGTTTGAAAGTATTATTATGGATGAATATCTTATAGGTGCAGGTGAGATGTCCTAATTCTAATATGAGTGAACATTAGTGAGAAGAATCCTAGTGATGAAAGTGAGTGATCTTGAGTGAGGGATTTAAATGAAAATTTAAAAAGAAATCTGCAGGACTGGCGGAACCCTAAGAATACACGGGCGGAACCCTTTTGAGGGTTTCGTGTGTTCCGTTGGTCTATTTCTGGGTTTCCCAGAAAATGCACTGGTGGAACCCATTTGAAGGTGTAGGACCGAAAGTATTGATGATTTATGTGGTTCGGGAGGTCTTGGTTGATGATTATTGATGAACTCCATATTTAGTTTTAGAGAGAGAAAGTAGAGAGAGGGTGGAGAAAAAGGATAACTTTATTAATGAAACAATGAATGAACAAAACCCTAATGATTTCCCACACCCCTCATGGAGAGTCATGAGGGGTATTTATAGGCTCTACACATCACAAGTTTGCCTAGTTAACATAAGTAGTCCCTAATGGCACAACTTGTTACATATCTAGTCCATTTCACGTATGTGACGTTATCTTTATAAAAGAGCGAGGCTAACAATCTCTCTCCAAGATATCGTCACACGTGAATGGTTACAATGAGACCTATAAATACATAAAAATGTAAATAACAACAATAGTAAACTATGTTGACGTTGTTGAAGCGCAGAATCTCTGTAGTCTAGATACTGAGGCAGACTTGAAGTTCTCTCTTCCGACGAACTCGGCGTATTTGATCTTTGGCACTGACGGCACAGATCTTTGTAGCTCTGAACTTCAACTGTAATGGTCTAGTTAGGTTATTACTCCCTCCTAACTAGTGAGCCTTTATTCTTTTTCCTACTCCCTCCTGAACCGACAACTCTCTTTTCATCACGCAGCGGATAAAGTAGATTCATAAGTGTAGGCACATGGTTGTCGTTCAGGGAGCATCATGACAATATAACTCACATAACATTGCATAGAAGGTTGGTAATACGCTCCGATGTACACATCATTAGTACTTCTTCGATCAACCAACGTACTAGAGATGAAACACTACTTCTTTTGGCATGTTCTTCTCCCTCCTGATGGTTGCGATGTATCGAAATCATCATACTATTGTGTGTACATGCCAAAATTACCCTTACTTTACACTTCTGATGCAATATAGATAGACCGTGTAAGCACAATTTGTGAGTATATGTCGCAAAAATATACTCTCAATACATTTCTCTCAAATCAACCGTTAAACGAACCTCCTTTGTATTCACCGGCTACTAGTAATGACCACATATGGAGACTGCCCGATATGACCAGCTTGAAAAAGAAGGAATCATCTCATCTTGTGACTTAATGCTTGTACGATAGATGTGACTTAATACCAATACTGAGCACTACAATGTAACTCCTTTAAGTATGAGGTTGCACGAAATATTCGCCGCTTGAACAATCCACTACTTCGTGTGACACTGAGTACTACAACGTAACTCCTTTAAGTGATAGTTATACTGTGAGCACTACAACGTAACTCCTTACATCAGTAATAACTAGATTGTCAAGACTGATTTTTTTTTAATTTGCTCAGACAAGTTATCTTCAAAAGTCGTGCATCCAACCACCCCTAGACTTTGAGATAAATAAGTACACTTTATGAAACACCACTTCAAAATCAAATCGATAATACCGTGCAAAAACCCCGTAGTCATTTTTGTTGAACGAAACAATTCTAGCCGTGAATAATGTATCCCCGTGAAAATTTGTTGAACCAAAATACCACTCTTAAACCAATATATTATCAAAAATGTTATATCTAAAAAATTTAGATGAACACTTTGATAGTCCATGTGTGTCTATGTCAATTCGTTTCATCATGTTTCCAGTTCAAAGCAAGAAAAGTACAGCCCAAGTGGAATAGATACCAAGAAGCCCAATATTCAATCCAGTACATGGTATTACTTTTCAGTTTGACCTAAACCAAAAAATATACTATCTCTATTATATCCGCCACTTCCTAACATTACTCTCATACGCTCCAGTCACCAAACTTAGATCTCGTCTCACTTTTCATTCACAAACTGATCACATCTTCTTCCATCATACTTCATCAATACACGAACCAAAAAACATACGTGACCCGTTTTATGTTTAAGACAGAATCGGCTTCAAGATCTCATATGAGGTCTCGGGTAGGTATGCTTGTTGTTTATGATCGATATTACTTGGACCGATGATGGATTGTGTACTGAACTGAGAGTTTGTATTTGGTATATTGGTTTGTGGTCGATGGTCTTTTTATCTCATAGTCTTCATTTCTTTTGCATATGATTTCGAAAATTTCTTGCAAAAAGATTTCGATAATTTTTCAAAAAGATCTCGATAAATTTTGTAACTTATCGAAAAATTTTTAACTTATCGAGAAGATGATTTATCGAAAACATGACTTGTCGAGATCCTTAGTTTCGAGATCTTCGGTTATCGAGAACTTGATTTCGATAACGAGAAGATGGTGTTCTCGAAAACGACTCATGTTCTCGAAAAAAGGTACACATCGAGATTTCTTATACAAGAAATCCGATTAGATTCCGGCGACCCTTATTTCCAGTTTCCGATGAATATTCCGATGAGACTCGACCACATTTCACGGTTGGTACAAAAATAGTCATAAAAATGACATCTTTAATATAAAACTGTTATGTAATAAAAGGAATTACACAATAACAGCTTTTGTAAAGCAGATGATAAAGCACAGGGGACTGCTTTTTTTTTTTTGACCAAAAAGATACATGAATACTTGTGTAGAAAACTGTTATAACTAAAGATAAGGAAAAAAAATTTCCGAATCTATAAAAGTGCATAAAAACAGCTTCAAGCACAATTCGAACCACAAAAAAATCGACAAACAAAACACCATGAGCTCCGATACCAATTGTAGGACCGAAAGTATTGTGATTTATGTGGTTCGGGAGGTCTTGGTTGATCAAAGTATATGAATTCCATGTTTGGTTTTAGAGAGAGAAAGTAGAGAGAGGGTGAAGAAAATGGATGATATTAAGATGAATGAATGAATACACAATTTCTCACACCCCTCATGGAGAGTCATGAGGGGTATTTATAGGCTCTACACATCACAAGTTTGCCTAGTTAACATAAGTAGTCCCTAATGGCACAACTTGTTACATATCTAGTCCATTTCACGTATGTGACGTTATCTTTATAAAAGAGCGAGGCTAACAGAAGGTTATGCCTGATCCGCCAGACACCAAAAATGAGGCAGTCCACTATTTCGAGCCTCGAGACGAATTTCAAATTTTTCGAAAACTCCTAAAAACAAAACTTAAATATAGTACTGATTAGGAAATGCAAAAGTTGGATATAGAAAAACTCTAACCGTTAGACTTTGACCGGGGGCTAGCGAATTTCACTATACTTAGTGAAATATCCATAAACTTGAAAATTTGACAACCTCACAAATGTTGACTACATGCATATCCGTTAGTACAAGACAATGTCCAAAGATAACAAAAGATCCTAGAAGAACATATATCCATGAAACACATTGTTTGACTACCAAATTGTTCAAATTTCAAGTTGTGCCAAACATTCCTTAACAAAGGACATTTATCGACTCCCGAAACCCGTTCAAATATCCTAATAATACTTGAAACATATGCACCCAATTAGATGTGATAGATTAAAACTAAAAACACATATTCTAACACATGTTAGCATATAGTTCAAGCCAAGGATTATGAGCTTCCTATAAATGGAAACTAAGCTAAGCATTGAAAATTTATAACAACACAGTGTTATCGTCCAAACATGGTATGATTAGTTTATATGATCAATCAAAGATGAGTTTCTATCTTATAGCACGACACATTCATTAAACATCATTGTAGAAACAATTATACCAAACACCATTTTACAAGAATACTACATGTTTAAAAATGTAGTGACTTATTTAGACGCTTGACCATATTCCAAGTTATTTAATTAGTATTACTTAATTCTCATTCCTAAGTGAATTATGCAAAATAATAACATAACATGTGCAAGGAAGAGTAACTAAAACAATAAACAATACAAACACAAATTTTCAACTTAGTACACACAATCTAGCAAATATCCTATTGTGTATAAACATGAAATCGACAAACAAGCAAATGAATATCATGACAAGATTGACACTCATGAATCACAAATAAACAATATGCAATCACAACTTTCAATAAGCAAATATCATATATGCATACAACTAAAACAAGTAGTCATTTAGCATAACATAAAAAGAGATATACTTTTCGTCACTTTGCGTTTAAATATGACGATGTATGCCAAGCTTGATTAGTTTCCTTTGTCTATATGAATATCACAAAATTCTTTAGTTTCAAAGAAAATAATGTCAATGTTCAAAGGATACTAACTTATATTGCCTAACTCAAAAGTTTGAGTTTCTACGTCAAAACGAAACTTGATATTTTGGACACATTGAAGTATTTGGTTTGTTCTACTTACTTCAGATTAGATTTAGGTCATGAGGGTATTTTTAAATGAAAGTAGACTCAATTCCCTTTAAAATGATAGGTGGCGCGACTCCTACGGACTTACGGTTAATTAGTTATGAATTTTTGAAGTTGGACAAAAACTGTGTACTGAACTGACGGATTTCAAGGAACCTTTTTGAGGGTTCCGCCCATTGAGGATGAGGGTTCCGCAGGGTCTGATGACAGATTCACTAAAACTCATATTTTGACATAAAGAAAACATGTAGGACTTACTTGATTTGATAGTAAACATATAAAACATGTATTTAACAACATTTCTACTTATGTGACTTATCTAAACATTTACGGAGGTGATTTTTCAACTAAATTTGTAGTTAACCCAAACACTCTTTTTAAAACCGTATTTTACGTACATTAGTTCTAACCACATAATTTGACACTTACAACTTTTTAAGAAATGTTTTCTTTTATTTT
This sequence comes from Artemisia argyi, assembly GCA_030686995.1. Lineage (NCBI taxonomy): Eukaryota > Viridiplantae > Streptophyta > Magnoliopsida > Asterales > Asteraceae > Artemisia > Artemisia argyi. Next base: position 154,679,143 of record CM060685.1, read on the forward strand.
TCAAGGACACCTTCAAGCTTGTATACAAAGTAATATTTAACCACAAAATTTCAAAGTATACTTAACGAAACATTTTTCATATTATATTTCGCTTCAATGGTAATTTGATACATGGATCGTGCTCCATTTTAAAAACCATTTGTTTTGAAAATAAGAGCTACGAAGCTCTGATGCCAATTGTGGAAAACTAGAAGGGGGGTTGAATAGTTTACCGTTTAAAAACTTTAAACTTGTTGTATTAAATGTCCATTTTTAGCTTGTTCTAATATAAAAGATGTTACTTGTAGTTTATGACTAATATAACTTAAAACATGTTATCACACAAGTACAATCAACAAGTCACAACACAAACAATCACACAATGCAAACATTAAAGTAAGACAATAAGCAAAAGGAAAGTGCAAACCGAACACGAGGATTTATAGTGGTTCGGTCACGGATCTCCTCTCCGCCCTACTCCACTCCTCGAGTACCCAACTCGAGAGTTACTTCACTAGATCAACAACCTCCCTTTTCGGCGGAGAAAACCTTACAATCGTCGCTTACACTTTTACCGACACTAAGCTAGATGTCGAGTTCTTTTACAAGGGTACAACCACTCCCGTTCGTCGCTTACACTTTTACCGTCACTAAGCTAGATGTCGAGTTCTTTTACATGGGTACAACCACTCCCGTTCGTCGCTTACACTTTTACCGACACTAAGCTAGATGTCAAGTTCTTTACCAAGGGTACAACCACTCCCTCTATGTTTTGTGGCCCAACATAAAAACCTTGTGTTTTATGGCACAAACACATAAACCATCTAATCTATATTGTTATGATACAAAGATGATCCAAGACATAAAAGTCTAATGGATATGCATGCCTAATCTACATGAGCTTCTTGAATAAGAAGTCTTCAACCATTGAGGATGTCAAGTGCCCTTGAATCTTCATTTGTTGGAATTCTTTAATGAATGACGACTTCAAGATCTTGTAACCTTCTTGGTGGATCATGAAGTATGATATGCTTACAACAAAGATGAATGTTAGAAGCATTATGATCATTATGGAAAGGGTGATCTACATGGTTTCCTACTTATCTATGTGTGTGTGTTTATTTCATCTTTTCATCACACTTCTAAGTAAAACATAAACTTCTATTTATAGGCAAAACAAAATAAGAAGTTTTCCAAAACCATGTTCCAAAACCATGGATTACTATTTACAATAACTTTCCATATCTAACAATGTCACATTAAGTTACTTCTAATCAAATACACAATAGATAAATCCAAAATGTGTAAGAGTTCTTATGGAAAGTCAAACACTCAACCTTTCTATAAATGCACATGATGTGATGTATATATATTTCTATTTAAAAATTAAGATATATATGAAAGTAAACTTGTATATATTACCTAAGTAATGTTGTTATAGTAAGTTAATGAGTTACTAAAAATATTTGATTCCTAATGTCATCACATTTTTATCATTTGTAAAACTTACTAATATTACTTAAACACCTAAAGTGGCACTTATTCTATTTGACACCTAAAGCGCACTTTGACACCTAAAATACTTAAAGACCCTAAAAGTATTTTAGTCATTCTAAATGGTTGGTCAAGGGGTTTGATCATAATGCTACATAACAAACATGTACGAACCTGTGTTGTAGCATACGATGACTCGAGACGTTGAGAGGTGTTGAATGTTTGTTGAGACAAAGTATGATTACAAGTAACTTGTACATTTTACGTTATGTATCAAGTTATATGTTTGTCATCAATCAAAACAAACAAAACTGTATAGATTAAATATCGTAATATTTGCACTAACAAAATGAAAATAAAACTATTATACTAATGTGGTGGAAACAATAATGAGGAAAGTTGTGTTTACTTAGATTTCATTACTCCCTAGATATCTTTTACAGGTTGATTAGCTTGTTACAATTGCATGGATGACGGGTCATATTCCTTAATACTAGTCGTAGGGTCGTGTACAATATTCCCTAACTCTATAAGATCCTACTTCACTCATATGTCGAGCCCTTAGAAGCTCCTAACATGGGATCATTAGAATTCTCTTATGCATTAAATACAACCAAAAATCGTAGTACACCTCCGATCATGTTTCTTAAGACGTTCAAGCAAGTTACCAATGGAAGTCTGCCAGTTTTCTTAAGCCTAACATCGAATACAATCATCCGTAACAATTATAAAAAAACAATCAACCCATAATCAACATCTAGGTTTCACTACATCTAAGCAAACACAATGAAAATCTAGCCTAGCATGTTAAAGAGAAGACAAGCGTAAAATATAATCACACAATACATAGACATATTGAATGATTTGAATAAGTACTTATCTTCAATTGAACATGGTAACGTTTTTTTTTAAACTAAATTTTTTGTATAACAAAATATTTTTTTTTATCACAATTTTTTTACAACTAACTTTTTTGTATAACAAAATATTTTTTTATAACAAAATATTTTTTTTAACAAAATACTTTTTTTATTCACATTTTTTTTACAACTAACTTTTTTGTATAACAAAATATTTTTTTTAACAAAATACATTTTTTTATTCACATTTTTTTACAACAAATTTTATAAAATTAATAAAATACTTTTTTTATAACAAATTTTATAAAATTAACAAAATACTTTTTTTTAACAAATTTTACAACTAAATTTTTTATAATAAAAAAAAGAAAAGAAAAAAGTAATAAAAACGCGGGGTGGACAGCTGTCTCACACCCACACTAGTACTATTATCACCACAGCTGTCTCACACACACCACACACTCACAAACTCTCTCTCTCTCTCTCTAAGTTATCTGCTCTCTTTTTCTCTCTCTATTTTTAGATCTAAAAACGTTTTTAGATCTAAAAACACTAATATTGTGATGTTGTTGGTGATTTGTGAGAGAGTTTGTGAGTGTGTGGCGATGTTGTTGGTGATCTGTGTTGGGGGTTTCTCAAAAATTGGGGGTTATTCAAAAATTAGGGTTTCGTAAAAGTAATTTGGGGGTTTTTCTGTGGTGGTGGTTCTGTGGTGCTTAATTGTGTGTTCTTATGTGATTTTCTCATTCTGTGATAGATCTTAATTTTTATTCAAAAATTAGGGTTTCAAAAATATTTGGGGGTTTTTCAATATGTTTTTGGTTTACTTCATATAAAGTGTGTTAATTGAAAGATGTATATGTTAATTTATCAGATCTAGATTTTTTTTAAGAAATCATAATTTTTTGAAATTTAGGGTTTCGTGGTGGTTGGTTCTGTGGTGCTTAATTGTGTGTTCTTATCTAGATTGGTGGTTCTTAATGGTGGTTCTGTGATAGATCTTAATTTATCTAGATTGGTGGTGCTTAATTGTGTGTTCTTATCTAGATTGGTGGTTCTTAATGGTGGTTCTTAGTGGTGGTTCTGTGATAGATTGGTGGTGCTTAATTGTGTGTTCTTATCTAGATTGGTGGTTCTTAATGGTGGTTCTTAGTGGTGGTTCTGTGGTGCTTAATTGTGTGTTCTTATCTAGATTGGTGCTTAATTGGTGGTTCTGTGGTGCTTAATGGTGGCTGTGATAGATCTTAATTTATCATATCTAGATTTTTTTAAGAAACCATAATAGTGCTGGTTCTTATGTGATTTGTGTGTGAGACAGCTGTGGTGATAATAGTGTTGGTTATGTGGTGCTGGTTCTTATGTGATTATGTGGTGCTGATTCTTATGGTTCTGTGGCTGTGGGTAGGTTAACACCTTGATCTGCCACCTTTGAGTGGTATGAATACCTGCTCTGGCCTACCCCAGCCCACAGGCTCTAGTTATAAGCATAATTCTGTGATGAAACTGCTTAAGCAGTTTGTGATGAAACTTGATAAGCAGTTTGTTGTTTTAAAAGCATATTTGAAACTTGGTTTTTTTATAAAAAATACCGAGATACGGCAATGATGATTTAAAAAAAATGATTTTTGCGTGGCATTTCCAAATGGACGGCAATAAAAACTTTGCAACATTTGATGTTGCAGCCATATATCATAAGACTTTCTTATGTCAAACTGCTTATAATCTGAGCTAATTGTTATCTTGATGTAATATTGAAAAAGCGTAAAGCTTATTAGTACCTCTTGTGTGTAAAATCGTGAACTAGACATTTCGGCAGCCTTGTTACAATGTTGTTGCCTTTTTTGTGCTACTCTGCCCCAACCCTTGTTACAATATTGTTGCCTTTTATGATGCTCTGCTTCTTTGTGAGACTTTGGTTGCTCAGAATTGGTTACCTTGTTGTGATACTCTGCTTCTTTGTGAGACTTTGGTTGCTCAGAATTGGTTACCTTCTTGTGATACTCTGCTTCTTTGTGAGACTTGTGTAGCTCAGAATTGGTTACCTTGTGATGATTCTCTGTTTCTTTGGTTGGTGGTTATGTGGTATAGTGTTTCTTGATATGGTTGGTTGTAGTGTTTGTTGCAATGCTTGTAGTGTTTGCTGTAATGGTTGTGTTTGTTGTGATACTGCTTTGTTGATTGAGCTTTGTTTATAATCTACCAAAGCTGCAATTTGTGGAATCTTACTGTTGAGCTTTGCAGTTTGTGGAATCCTTACTGTTTGGGCTTGTGACATGCCTGTTTTGACAGCCTTGTTGTGGGTTGGTGTTGACCACACCCTCCCATGCTTTCTAGTGATACTTGAGTGTGGAATCTGCTGTTGAGCTGTTGAGCTTTGCAGTTTGTGGAATCCTTACTGTTGAGCTTGTGACATTCCTGTTTTGACAGCCCTTGTTGTGTTGTGATATTGCTTTCTAGTGATATTGTGGAATCTGCTGTTGAGCTGTTAAAAAAATGGTTTTTAAAACCAAGGCGATGACAAATGGTTTTTAAAACTGAATGGATGGCGGAGTGATATTTTTATCACTTTCGCAACCTTCAAATCCGAGCCTTCTAAAAATCTGAGCCTATAAGGCGATGACGAATTTAACATTTCATCCGAGCCTGCAGTTGTGTTTTGTGTTGTCTTTGTGTGAACCTGCAGTTGTTGTGTTGTCTTTGTGTGAACCTGCAGTTGTGTAATGTTTGCACTTTGGACTTGATCACTTTGTTGTGGTTTCTTGTTTGCACTTTGGACAAAAAAAAAAAAAAAAAAACTGCACTTGTGCTTTGACAAAAAAAATAGGACTTGGCGATGACGAATTTAACAATGATCCGAGCCTGCAGTTGTGTTTGTGTTTTGTTTGCACTTTGGACTTGATCATTTTGGACAAAAAAATGCACTTTTGTGCTTTGACAAAAAAAATACTCCGTAGAACTTAATGCACTTTTGTGCTTTGACAAAGACTTGAAAAAAAAAGGACAAAAGCTGTAACAGGTGGGCCCCACTAGAGATTTGCAGCCTAGTGGGAGTAGACCCCGTGGGGTTAACAACACCCATTTTCTATTATAGTGACCAAATACCTTTTAACGTAGCCAGATACATCAATGTGAAGGGGAATCTGACCATATTTATATTTTACATTCAACTTCCATAATTTCAGTATAGTGACCAAATACCACATTTATATCTGTGTTATGTTAATATCTATAGGCTAATAAATGGGGTTGTACAACCTCTACAATACAAGTAAGAATTACGGAGTGAAATTTCAACCATGTGGTTTAAAACGATCACTGAGTAGACTTTTATGCTACATGGTTCTTGTTTAACGACAATTGTTCAAAAGAGAAATGTATAAAGATACAATACATTACGTAAAAATTGTAAAGAACCACGAAAGTATTATACATTTACAGGAACTAGATATATGGGTCTACTAGGACGGGTGATCGAGTTTTAACCATGGCTTATTCAAGTAGATCTAGCATTGAAAGGCATACCACAATGGCACAATGTTTTTCCAGAAAAGGAAGCCTTTTAATCGACAATTTCGTGACTTTAAGAACTCCTAAACGCATTGAAAAAGTCACACTTGTGTATGACATTAAATAATGTAACTAACGTAGAACGTTAATTCAACATTCTGGGCTTTTTTATACTTTCATGATACGTAAACTTTAGTTCATTTTCATGAAAAAACTATCATTGATTAAGCATCAAAATAATGTTTCTTTTCAAGTAACTTTTTATCACCAAACTTTATAAGTGATAAGTAGTCGTCCACTAAGATCCCACTAAACCACTACTAATATTTTAAAGATTCTGTGAATTGAGTAGTTATGTTCCTTCTCTAACTTTTTTAGTAATTGACAAAGTTGCTTAAACACTTGACTTACGATAATTTCTCCAACTATCATCCCTTGGAACCAGTGACGAAGCCAGAATTATTTAGTCGGGTAGGCCAAATCGAAAACTTGCAGACAAATACCGACAAAAAAAATGATTAAATTTAAAGGGTCGTTCAATTTAGTATCCTACTCAAGTACTAAACAGTTAACCACTAAAATGTAAAATCCTAACTAAATATACCCATTTAGGACATGTAAAACACTATAATTAATGAAGGAAGGTCAAATAGAGTTACCTATCTGTTTATTTGAAATCAAATACTAAATATTATGGAAGTAAAGTCTTGAATGGTTAGATGTTGAATTGTGGTTCAATATTCATTATTGGATAAGAAATCATAAAATGTAACTCATAAGTGGTTTTATCAATGAAGAAATTGACGATCTAACTTCTCCGAATCGGTTTTCAAAAATTCAATAAGGCGACACAATTTTCTAATCTATTTTGGGTGGCCTGTTGAAAATTTGTGTGCAAAATACATTGCAACAAATGCATACTACTATTATTCTTAAGTAAAAGTGAGGTTGGCCTTGGCCCATCCAAGTGCCAATGTGGCTCAGTCCCTGCTTGGAACTTATTTTGGTTATGCCACAAAATCAAACAAATTTAATTTTCTCTTTGTTGTCGGGTTTTATTATCTATCATCCGTGATGATGGTGGTCGAAAACATTTTATTATGTATGATTTATCATGGCTTGGGTTTGGCTTGGTGCCACGTTAAATAGCTTGGGTATTCAAGCCATGATACCCAACACTCTAAGTGCAAACAATAAAAAAGGTTCTCAAGATTCTCGATTGCTAAGTTTTTAATGGGCATGAACAACTCCAGAAGGGAGCAACACCAAGCTGAGCCACTAGTATAATAACTAAATCAAAATTCTAATTTTACAGAATTAAAATGGTAAACCATGAGTCAAACTAGAATGAAACGTTAAGTTGTCAACGAAAATGCTATGCCAACACGTCGACCACAAAACAAATTATAGTGAGACTCCAATTCCAAGGCCCGAAGGTCTAATCCCGTTCAACTCAACCAGAGAATTCGAAAGCAATTAATCGCTAGCGCCCCATCACTTTCATACATGATTTTAACAGATGACATAATCCCTTTTCCGATATATCTCCTTGATAACTTTACAGATAACAACTTAGCAAAAAAAAAAAAAAAAAAAAAGTTTCTACTTAATATGTTAGGTTTATTTCTGACTTCTTACGTTGGGTGTAATGGGCATAAAAGACACGTCTTCCACTCTCCCATCACATGTCCAAGCTAAACACACCCCTCCCTAAATGACACGTCTTGGACAGATTCTAATCACAACTCGGTCGTCTGCAAGATCAACTTGTGGAGAAAGTTGTGCGTGTGTGTGTGATGGTTTTTTGCGAGATATATTTGTGTACAAGATAACGTTGGTTAATTATGAAATAAAATTATGATATGACGTTAAGTTGACGGTGATGATGTCGGCTACATCACACCTGACCTAAAAAAGAAACAAAAAGATAACTACATTTAGGTACAAAACATTTACTAGTAATAATTATAATTAAATTCGAAATAAACGTGTCAACATAATTTCCAATTAATTACGTCACCCACATCTCCACGCCTACAAATCCCTCCATATAAAAACACCTCCGTAAACAATAAAATCAAAATCGTTTACTTTTCATAATAACAACTCATATATCTCCGGCGAATATTCCGGCGATCAGTCAACTCACCGGAATCTCACCTCAACTTACAATCATGAACCCTGAATAGTAAGTCAAACCCTAGATATTGCAGTTGACTCATTGTGATCTCAATTTTGGTGTTTTTTGGTTTGATTGTGTTAGATCTGTGTTTGGTTGAGTTTTTATGATGCTTAATTTGTGTTTTATTGGGTTTTTAGTTGTTAAGTTGTTGATTTAGGGTTAAAAAAATTTAGTTTTTGTTGATTTGTTTTTTTAAGTTGTTGTGATGCTAAATTATGGTTTGATTGGGTGATTTGCTTTTTGGATTTCGTGTTGAATTGGGGTTATTAGGTTTTAAGTCAATTTTGCTAAAAGATAGGATCTGTTGAATTATTGTGTTTGTTTTGTGTGATTATGTATATTAAGGGAGGTTGATTTGATTTGTTGTGAATTTTGATGGTATTTTATCGATAAAGTAGGATTTTTCTTTGGGCAAATCGCACATAAAGGCACTAAACTTTAGGTCAATTTTAATTAATTAAAGGTATTTAACTTCTTTTTTCCTTTTTTCCTTTTTAGTTTAAGGTATCGAACTTAATTTTTTGTTCAGTTTAAGGTTTTTTCGAGTTTTCAAGAGATGTTTCGGCTCTTTCGAAAAGTCAAAACACCTTACATTGTACAAAAAATTAATACTATAAATTGAGAAAAATTATGTAATTACCTTTTTTTCTTTTGAGTTTATTGTAGGAGGTTTGATTTCGTTGGTGTTTAGCTAAGTTTATGAATTTTGATGTTTATGTTGAACTACAAATTTTGTTGCATGAAGTCGAATGTTTTGGGATCAAATTGACCTTGATTGAACTTGAAACTGAATAGGTAGTGTATGCCTGACTGGTTGGTTATAAAACGTAGATTTGGTTTTAACTATTTATGATTTTCTAGGGTTGGATTGGATTTTAGGGTTCTTATGTGAACGTATAGGTTTTTCAATCTAACGCATACTTGAGGATGGTTCTAGTTACATTTGATCTATTTTAGTAATTTAGGAAGTCTGGGTAGGTTTGTGGGTCTCTTGTAATGAACTTTTAGTGCATAGTAGGAAAAAATCAATGTCCTGAAGTGTTTTTCATGCTTAGAAGCATTATTGGGATGTTTTTAACCACATACGCCGGTAATTTACATGATATGAATGAAATCAATAGTACGTTCATGATAATTTACATGTTAGTGGGATACAATTGTCCTGTCATGTAACTTCTAAAATGATGACTAAAAACAATTGGATACAATTGTCCTGTCATGTAAGGAGAGGGTTGTAGACTTGTAGCAATTTTTGCGAAATTTATGAGAAGAGGAAGGCTATTATGTGCCTGTATCGGTTATATTAGGGATAATGTTTGTGGCAGTCACAAATGTAGTCAATATTTTTCCTTTATGGACATCCAAGTATTCATGCTATTTTAGGGGTCACCCAAGTATGTATCTCGTTTCGTTTTCACCAATTCGAGTCAAAAAGAGTAGCAGATAGCCAGGCGGCTCTTAAATTGTTTGAATCTATAAGAATTTCAACGTATAAAATACTGTAAACTCATGAAATATATCTATGTATTTTTTAAAATGTATGGCATTTTGGTCATCTGACATGTTTTCTGGCTGGATTTGGTACAATGAGGCTTGATACATGACCTTGGGGTGGCCCATAAAGTAGTACTCAGGATTGGGTCGCCTTAATGAAAAAAACTGAATGCTTGGGTGGAATCTACATACATTAGCCTATTGTTTAGTTATAACTTGAATAATATGGAGTAATATCTATGATGTTTTTAAATTTTGTATTCATTGTAGTAGTTTTGGTTTGCTAAAATTAATAGCTTGCTTTTTCATGTAGCGACTATTTGTTCAAGCTATTACTCATAGGAGATTCAGGAGTTGGAAAATCATGCCTGCTATTGCGTTTTGCTGTAAGTTTTTTGCACTTTTTTCCTTTGATGTTGAATCAGCCGTCTTGTATTTGTATATCATTTACTGATAAATGAGCAATGTTGCTTATATTTCATGTAAAAAAAAGTGAAGTCAATAACCCCAATGGGTTTTCCTGGTATCCAAAGAAAATGTGCAGTCTCATTATACAGAGACTAACATATTAGGCAATAGTTGACTTAATAAACAAATTGAAGATCACCGACTGGAAACCATTAACGCGGCTCTATTTGCAAAAAACAAATGCTATGACAACCTGTTTTTTGTAATAAAAAACTGTAATCGATTGATATAAAAGGGTGCTAATCTAACCATTTAAATACACAAACACAAATCTTAGTCTCGTCATAGTAAGGGTCTACTGATATGGGAACCCTCGGGGTGTTGAGGCATTCGCCTCAACTTATGTATGCTTTTGTTTTCTTCTAGTTGGCCACAATTGTCTTTGCGGATAAACCATATGGTTATAGTTCTCCAAAATCGCCTTACGTTTACAAATCTCCACCTCATGTGCACAAATCTTCTCCTCATTCGTATATCTACAAGTCTCCACCGCTAGGTTGATACCGCCTTAAGGTTGACATTTTACATTAAAAATACAATAGGTCTCTGGATTTGTGTTTTAGCCGAGTCAGATATGTATGCTTAGCATGCCGTTGGTGTATGCGTTTGATATTGTTTAGCACTTTGGCACTCATCTCTTTTACTTTTGTAATGCAGGATGATTCATACTTGGAAAGTTACATTAGCACCATCGGCGTGGACTTCGTAAGCAAATCTTGATTGGCTTTTAGTTTTTCATGAGTGCTGTATAGAGAGGCATCTTTTTTACTCAATTGTGATCTCTTTTGTAGAAAATCCGCACCGTGGAACAGGATGGAAAAACAATTAAGCTTCAAATTGTAAGCTTCTGAGTCTCTTGCTTAGATAGAATTTATTAATTTTCTTCTAGTGCGTCTGGATATTGCGTTACTTATGAGATATTCTTGTGCTTACAGTGGGATACTGCTGGGCAAGAACGTTTCAGGACAATCACCAGCAGCTACTACCGTGGAGCTCATGGCATTATTGTAAATAATTCTTCATCTCATGTTCTGCTGAACATTTTTGGTGAGGCCTTAAAGGATAGAAGCTATAATACTTTTTTGCTGTACAGGTTGTTTATGATGTGACAGATCAAGAGAGTTTCAACAATGTGAAGCAATGGTTGAGTGAAATTGATCGCTATGCCAGTGAGAATGTAAACAAGCTTCTTGTTGGAAACAAGTGTGATTTGACAGCTCAGAAAGTTGTGTCCTATGAAACAGGAAAGGTAATAATTGAAAGACGTTAAACTTAAGATTATTTTAGAGAACGCATCTTGTATTTTACATGGGACAGTTACAAATGAAAGTTTTCAAGGACTTGGTATTTAATATTTTGTTTTGGTGTCCAGGCTTTTGCTGACGAAATCGGGATTCCGTTCCTAGAAACAAGTGCCAAAAGTTCCACCAATGTGGAAGAGGCTTTCATGGCTATGACTGCTGAAATTAAGAACAGGTTTGCTCTTAACTTCCTCACCTTTAATAAGCCCAACCGTGGAATTTAGAAGTATATTTCATAGAGTGCCATGATTTAGAAACTAATGTTTTGGGTTATTTTAGGATGGCAAGCCAGCCGGCAATGAACAATGCTAGACCTCCAACTGTTCAAATCCGAGGACAACCAGTGAACCAGAGTTCAGGTTGCTGCTCTTCTTGAAGAGGGTAGTCATTGCGGTGGTCAATGTCACCGCGATATGCATGTATGTTCACATATATGTAAAGGCTCGGTGATTTGTTGATGTGAAGAAAGAAATTGTTGATGATCACCAATTGTGTCTTATCTGGTTTCCTTTGTTGAAAACTTCCATTCTTTTCGGTGTAAACTGAATTCAGGGAACTTGTACAAAGTAGGATAAGATTGTTGAATGGCTATGTTATATACTGTTTTGCAATTTGCATCCTGTTGCAAGTTGTTATTTGGTAAAGGTTTAAGCTACTTTTTACATTATATTTTAACAACTGTGTGTGTACAAGTTAATCTGATTTATGTTTGGCTGTTGCTACATATAATTCAACATAATTTTTTATACAAGTCCTTTTCTTTTTTGAAATTTTGGGTCCGCTTTTGTATGCTCGCAACATCAGGGTTTCGATGTTTGCTTCCTGGGCTCTGGTTGCGGCTTTACCACGAAGAATAGTGGTGTTAATAGTCAATTGCCATCTTAATATCTTATAATGCAATTGTGGTTCGTTCTTAAGCCAAGGAGAGTTTGATGGTTACTTACACGAACCATAATTTGACAAGAGTTCTTACAACAGCTCATTTACGGGGCCAGTGGTTGAAAATAAGTCTGTTGATGAAATGTTACAGTTTTGGCGTAAGAATTACTATTAGCTATTTAAGCAGTCATTTCTGATTAAAACCATCAAAGGTTCTGTTTTTTCGTTTTTTATTTTGATAACAAGATCACTACAATTTCCGTAAGTGTATAACATGTTAAGCGATCTTTTGTATAGGATTGGCATGCCATTTTTCCGTGTTTTGAGGCGAGTATTTGATCTTTACCTGTTGAGGAAGTTCGGACACTAATTTACCATTAGTTGAGTTTTCCTATAACAATGTCTATCAAACTAGCATTAAACGCGCCCCATATGAAGCCTAGTATGGGCGTGAGTGTCGTTCACCACTTTCTTTGTTAGAAGTAGGAAATAGATAATTGACGTGACTCGACATAATCTTGGAAAGATCTCTACAACCAGGAAAACACTTAAACCTGCCAGAGATCGTCTGAAAAGTTATGCGGATAATTGTAGGAAGCCATTAGAATTTAGAGTTGGTAATAAAGTATTGCTAAAAGTATCATGTTGGAAAGGGTCAGCACACTTCGGGAAGAAGGGTAAATTTAGTCCTCCTAAGTTAATTGGACCTTACGAGATTATTAAAAAGGGTCGGACCAGTATGGTACAAACTCAAGTTACCTTAGGGACTAAGCAATATTCACAATACGTTCCATGTGTCTAATCTTAAAACATGCCTAACCGATGATTCCCTAATTATTCCTTAACAGGATGTTCAGACTAATAATGACTACGTTTTTGCGGATGAACCAATCGAAAACCTCGTTAGGGAAGTTAAGCAAATTAGGCTAAGATTTCGATTGTAAAAGTCATGATTTACTAGGCGTTTGAATCTCAATAGATGTTTAGATTCGCATATTGTCTTTTAAACCCATTTTATACATCGACATGGCGTCCTCATATCGCAAAAAACCATTGTATAGTTAGTCATTTGATTAGCTACAGAAGGTGTACAATATCAATGATAGCTAAGTTGGTACTTGTATTTGAAAGTGTTAATCCTAGAGAAAAAGTCAAAGATGTGTCATATAGAAGATGGTGAAGAAACTCGTCAAAATCTTCGTTCATAGATGACCAGTAACTTCTGGACCTATGTCGGATACGATCAAGTTAACCCCTTTTTATGTTTAAAGAAGTTGAGATACAAGTAAGTGAGCCGCAGTACCTCTTAAAATGTGCAAAGCACATTGGCTGGTTATGCCTAAAAGAGTTGTGTATTCAAAAAATTGTTCTCATTGTATCTTAAACTTTTGATACATTGCACTCCGACATATGAACAGATCATAGTACATACCGCCATTGACAATCGGCATAGTGCAAAAATATCGCCACCCGAGATCTAAGGTACAAAACCACATCACATAAAGAAAAACTAACTTCACGCAAGAATTTAAAATCAAAATAAAGCTAATGGCTAAGCAAAATGGTATCAAATATGGAGAAAAAAGAGTCATAATTATAAGAAAGCCAAGGGCATGTAGCCGTAAACGGTTCATCTTAAAAATTAACGCTCTTACAAAACCACCACCGATAAAATTATAAATAGTAATACCAACGATTTCTCAAAGTCGATTCAAGATCACTAATCAAAACCCCTAAAAAGACTGATGTAGGAAACCAGATAAAAAACCTCACTTGACACTCAAGGATGGGAACTGGCCAACATCCTCGATAGACGGTGCAACCACATTGAAATTGTTCATTCTGTTACCTCCGGTGTATCCAGCTCTGGATCCACGGCCATGGCCCCTACCACGTCCACCTGAGTTGTACCTTCCTCCCCCAGCTGGCTTCAAAAACTCTTCAATGCTCACAGACTGCAAAACCATACACAAAATTGTAAAATAATTGATCATGAACCAAAAATAGGTTTCTTATATGTTTCACAAGACTGAACAGACTAGCGTTGCATTGCTACAGATCCTTTTCTGATTTTCTTTTAAGACCAAATCAGTTAAAATTTTGAAAAAGAGCGAATATGTTGCAACATCTGTACAAAAACTAATTTATATTGAACAAGTACAGCAACTACTATCTTCAACTTAAATCTTTTTGTTTAAAGTTTAAACTATCTGATACTCTATTACCTCAACTTCAATCATTTTGTTTAACCTAAGCAAGTTGCAACCGTGAATGTGTACTTATGTAGCATACTTTCAATCTTTCTTTGAATTGTTCAACTACCATGAGACTTAAGTATCAAACAGCCCGCATTATTACAAGGAAAGCAGTGTCAACCCACCCATCAAGTAAAGGTTTATATTTAACTTCCAAGGCGTCAAATTTGTAAAGAGCAGAAAACTTGAGCAAAAAAGAAAATGGACCAAATTTAAGTGCTATCAATGTTCTAAATTGCATTTTTATGATTAAAATCATATTCATATTTTAATATTCTAATCATAGTAGAAAATTCTGGAGGAACAAATAAAATCAGTGTGTCAATACTACATTAAATACTCACCTTCTTTGCCTTTTCTTCCTTGTCAGCAGCCTCTTTCTTTTTGTCCTTATCAGTACCCTGTTTGTAAAAAAATCCGGCTTACATACACTAAACATATCTTCAATTGTTGTATATGTGCTTAGTTCTTAGTTTAACAAAATATACCAGTTTAACAAAGATTTCTTCCTCGTTCTTTTTGCTTGAGAGCAGCTGCATTTTTGCTAAATCCTTGTCCAACGCAACCTTTCGTTCCTCACTCTTAAGAGACACCAACGCTTTTCTCTTCTCTTCTCGCACTTTCTCATACTCTTCCAGAGTCATTTCCTGCAGTGCAGACATGAAAAAAAAAGCTCAAGAGTCTCTTTCTAAAATAATATGACATCTAAAGATAGCATAATCACAAGCAGGTTAGACACGTAATTTCACGCACCTCCTTTTCAGGCTCTTTCACCTCAGCCACTTCAGCAGTGTTCTCTTTGTTGGTGTCAGCTGCCTCTTCTTGTTTCTCCGAGTCAATAATCTTTTCGGTATCAGCAACTTCTTCGGTCTCTCTACAAACAATAAACAAATAAGTTACTTTACGACAATACGACTTCAAGTTCACTGTGGATATAAACATTGCCAAAATAACTACTTACGGGATGGCATCATCAACAGCTGATCCCCAGTTTCCACGACCTGCACCTTCACGCTTAACCTCATTTCTGCACAAATAATGAAAAAGAAAAAATACTAAGTTTAGTTGAGGGCCTACTTTGGAGTTACTGCTGTCAAAAAGTTAACTTAATGAGATAGAGAAGTACTAACCCTCGGCCGGTTCCACTGTGGCGCTCAAACAACCTCCTTGAGCGCTCACCACCTTCTGCGGCATCTGCATTGAAATAGTCACCTCGCTTGGGACGGTATCCACCACGTCTTTCAGGTTTATCAGAGTCACCATTCTCCAAGGGTTGTCTGTACCCTCCAGTAAAACCATTGTTGTTTCCATTGGTATTCTGGTTATCATAAGAATCACGGTTGAAAGCACGTCCACCATTACCAGATCTCCCTGTTCCACGTCCACCAGAGCGCCCTCCTCCACGCTGCGCATTAGCCTCTCGCACTGCAAGTGGAAAAACATACCACAATATATTATAATAATAATTAAAAAAATAATAATAAAGAGTCCAAATCCAGGTATATTTTGTAGTGATTAGTAAATAACACCAACGTGAGTGTTTCTTTAATGTAATTCAAGATTTATAAAGGGATGCCTAAAGAAGAGTTTATCACGTCAGCTAAGCTTTCATTCACTCTCAGCAGTTTTTAAAAAAATGCAAAAAATAGAAAATCCCTGGTTGTACCAAACAAAAACAAAGTCTCTTGATATACCTTCCTATTATTCAATTTCTAGTGTTTCGGTAGTCGGTAAACTACTTCTGCATATGATTATCTTGTTACTATAGAAGTCAAATTATCAGTTTAATATTAGCTGAAACAATAGTTATAATCAAAGAGTAGAGTAATATCCTTATATACCCTTGTTTATCAGGTATCTTACGAGACTTTTAAACACATATCCAAACACCACCTTAGCAATATTCTAAATTTCTAATACACCTATACATATTCAAGAGTGTATCTACATACAACATTATTTCAAAACATATAACCAACTCTCAACACTATCAAAATCTTCTCATTTATCACACGTTCATTTCAAAGGCGATACACTCACCTTAATGTAACAAATCCCAAACACCACTTAATCTTGTCAAAAACTTATCTTCTATACATAAATTAAACCACCAAAATCTTTCGTCTGATAACCAGTTTAATCCACACTTATGTTCCATTTCAACACCAATTAAACCCAAACAAAGCACCAAAAACTCACATTGGGGGTGTTTGTTTAAGCTTATTTGTGGGCCTGTGAGCTTATTTAATTTCAGAAAGCCCAAATTTTCGGCTTATTTTAAGGGGATGTATGTTTAAGCTTATATCTGTGCTTATGAGCTTATTTGATTTCGGCTTATATTACATAAGCCTCAATTTTCTGGCTTAGTTCAACACTTATGGGCTTATATAAGTTTATTATGATATAATAAGCTTATATAAGCCCAAAAGCCACAAAATAAGCCAAAAAATTGGGACTTACGTAATATAAGCCGAAATCAGATAAGCTCATAAGCCCACATATAAGCTTAAACAAACACCCCATATATAAACCCATAAGTCTCAAATCTCAACATAAGCCAAAAAAAAAAAAAAAAAAAAAGAGCTTATCAAAATCAAATAAACACCTATGTCCAAAAATAAGCTTAAACAAACACCCCTTAAAAAATAAATACAAACCAATCATCAATACATACATATACAAATAATATATATATATATATATATATATATATATATATATATATATATATATATATATATATATATATATATATATATATATATATATATATATATATATATATATATATATATATATATATTCACTAAATAAATAAATAAAACACCATTTCAACAATACAAATATAATCATAACAATAATAAAATAAAAAAAATATAAAAAAATGAAAAAAAAATAAAAAAAAAAATAAAAATTATACCAGCTTGAGTAGGAGGAAGTGGCTTAGTGGGAAGCTTAGCAGGAGCCGTGGGCTTGGCGGCTGGAGTAGGGACAGGAAGCTTAGCAATAAGCTGAGTCATGTCATCATTGTCATCATCAATCAAAAGACCAAATGCATTCTTTGATTCCATTTTTTTGCAATTTAATCAAATGGGTTTTTGATTTTTTTTAAGGATTTTGTTTTACTGACTGCTGTTTGTTTGTGTCATTAATCGAGAGAAGAAGATGATAGTGTGTGTGGCAGTGTGGGAAAAACCCTAATGGAAAATGAAGTGGTGTTTGGTGTTGGGTTATAAACCTAAATGTTCGGCTGGAAAGCCCATTTTTTCTTATTGGGTTGGGTTTGGCTTATTATGTTTTGAAATTGAAATTGCATAAAGTTTTATAAAGTTTTAGTAATATTCACTAACTAAAATTTTCAACAATAATAAAATATTATTTTCGCTCATTAAAGTTTTGTGGTCGGCTGAAATACGAAGTGGACATTTATTGACATTAGTATGGAACAAAACGAGTATTAAAATGTTGTAAAACGAATGAGTTTTTTATTTAAAGAGTTTTTTATCCAGATGTACGTGGCTTAATCAAGGTGTCCTTTAAATTGTTTTTGACTATTTGCTGGTGGTTATAAAATCTCCAAAGATGTTTAGTCTAACAAGTGATGAGTAAAGACAAATATTGTAATTTTGGATTAAGTTGTTGAGGATTTTCGTAAATTACTCTTGAGATGAATTTGTTATGGCCCAAAACCAAACCAAATCTAAAAATCTAGGTTCTTATGACATGAAAACAAGTTAGTTTTGGTTACAACCAACTTGGTATATCGGGTTTGGTTTAAACTATTGATGGCGGTACATGTATCTAGAATTACTAGAAGGGTACCTGCGCAATGCAGCGGCGGATACCTGGTCACTATTTTTGTGGCGAGTAAATGTTTTTCAGAGGTCCGGTTATGGAGGGGTCTTGTGGTGGCGGCAATGACGGTGGTGGCGAAAGTAAGTGAGCCGAGAGACTCAGAGAAACTGTCAGTGGGTTGTGTGTGTTTGGTGTGTGATAGGCTTATGTGCAGTATGTATACTTAAGGTTGGGGTAAGGCTCGATTTTAATGGGCTGTTACAAGTTTTTAATGGGATGTTACAAGTCTTCATATGGTTTAAATGTAATGCATTAATATTGAAGGATGTTACAAGTATGAGAATTTAAGACATTAATTATGTGTATGCTAAATTTTTATGCTTAGCAAAGTAATTTTATTTTTATAGAAATATTTTTGGTATTAAAAATTTTAAGACTACTATATTTAAAATGTCCTAAACCCTTTATAAAGGAGTATGGATACCTTAGGTTTTTGTTTCATAACCTTTCTACATGTACTCGCGATTGAATTTTTAAGGCAAGATTTCAAAAAATAATGTATGGAAGAAGCCAATAGAGGGACTCGAAGACTCATATGTCTCCTATGTACATCTAGAGGTGCATATAACGTGGCCTAATTGGGTTTTGGACAGACCTAAAAAAGCCCATGTCATACAGGCTAAAAGGAAAACCTCGTTCAACTTGCTTGCATTTTGTGCATCCCTACCCTACACATGATTGCCATTTGTTATAAACTTTTGATCGTTTCAGTTGAGTTTAGTTAATGCCGTTTACTTTTGCACATCGTTTACCTGCAAAAATAGTAAGTGGTTGAAATATGAAGTGGACACATATTTTGAAATAAACACAAATAGAAATGTACATATTTATTTTGAGAAGAATGAAATACAATACTTTATATTCATGTCAACATTGGATATGGTATAACAATGCAACTTAAAGCATCCACAATAGTCAGTGACGGAGCTTGAAGAAGTTTATACAATGGTCAGTGACAGAGCTTGAAGAAGTTTGTAAGAGGGGCAAAATTGAAGTCGTGTAATTTTGGAAGAGCCAAACTATACAATTGTTCTTATATAATTACTATATATATTAAAAGCCATTTAATACGACGCCGTTCCATGAATAGTAACCCAGTGTGGGCTTCCCACATTTTTCCCGGCCTGATCCAATCGGCCCACTGTGAAGCTCCAGGTTTTGTCCAGTCTACTGATTATATGATGAGAAAATAACCTAGAACACCATAGCGTCATCTTACCCCTACACCATAGCTTCACCTTGCTCCCGGGTTTTCAAATCAACCAATAACTTCAGCTATTTGATGTATGTAACCATAAAATCTTGGACATCAGCTCGTACCAAGAAGGTTGCAACAATGAATCCGAAATCTTAATTGTTGGGGAAGGTTTTAAACTTTTAATTTATCCATGTTTGCAAAGATTTAATTTTTATGAGATCTTTGTTTAACAGTTAGGGTTTCTATTTTTGGGGCTTCTTTTGCTTTCAGTTTTTTGACGGAAGATTACTGGGAAAATCAACAAGGTATGTATGCTTATTAATTAATTATTTAGTTGGGTTTCTTTAGTTTGAGTGTTTAGAGTATTTAAAATAAGAAATCCAATCATAGAAAATAAAAAGATTTTCAAGGGGATGTTTGTTTCAGCTGATTTTTTCATATGCTTAGTTCGCTTAACTTATTGTTAACGACACGCGTTGCAGGGCAAAACATCACAGACACATCTTGGTTTGGGTTAGGATCATTTGCTGTTGCCTTTTGGTTTGGGTGCTAAAAGTTGGTGACTTACTATTAGGATCATAGTTTTAATGGCATGTTTGTAAGGCTTATATAGTCAACTTATGGCTTATTTGGTCTTGGTCTTATGTTTCATAACCTCACTGTTTGTGGTTTATTTTGAAACTTTATATAAGCTTATTAGGACATATTAAACTTCGCTTAACTTATTATTAACGACACGCGTTGCAGCGCAAAACATCACAGACACATCTTGGTTTGGGTTAGGATCATTTGCTGTCGCCTTTTGGTTTGGGTGCTAAAAGTTCGTGACTTACTATTAGGATCATAGTTTTAATGGCATGTTTGTAAGGCTTATACAGTCAACTTATGGCTTATTTGGTCTTGGTCTTATGTTTCATAACCTCACTGTTTGTGGGTTATTTTGAAACTTTATATAAGCTTATATAAGGCGAATAGTTTTAAAATAAGCCATAAAATGATAAGCCCAAAACGAAATAAGTTATAAGCCGGCAATAGAAGCTGAAACAAACTAGCTTTGGTGGCTGAAGCCGGCAGCATCACCTATGATGGTCTATCTAAGGTCACCAGGTTTCGTTGACAACATTAAACAGATCATTCAAGCCCAAGCTTGGCATAATATAAACGATTAACATCCACAAAATGGAAAAGAAAAAAAGGGAAAAAACCGAACCGTGTTCTTTTGATGTGAGCCGTGAACTCCTTACCTACATAGATAATTGAGCCAACGAAAGCGATTCATGGTGTGAAAGTAGGCATGGCTCTTTCCCTGGTGTCCATTTTCTATTACATGAAACCACTCTATGATGGTGTTGACGGTAATGCCATGTGGGCGGTCATGACTGTCATCGTGGCATTTGAATACTCAGTCGGTACGTAGATGTTTATTCTTCATTGTCGTCACACCAGTCTTTATTTTGCATTGGTTGTCATGACACAACAACCAAAGAATAGTGTTTTAACATGTCATATCAGAAGTTTAATTCCAATCATTTGATTAATGTAGGTGCAACAATAGCTAAATCCTTTAATCGAGTAAGTGCCACTTTTCTAGCGGGGTCCTTAGGGATTGGTGTGCATTGGATTGTGAACCAATGCGCAGAACTTAAACCTGTGATTCTTGATGATGCTTTGGATGTTGCCAACAAGATTGGAATAATCTAAAAATATCATTTCAGTATGGATGCGAGATTGGAATAAACTGAAAAAGGGTCAAGGTATTATGAGTATATTCAGCTATCGCTGCTTACCCTTTTTTCGTGTCAAAGTTCAGTATCAGTGGGTCAAGGTTGAATTTACCTTGATCCACTGATACTGAAAAACAATACAATGGTTCTAAATGCTCATGTTTTGAAGAACTATGGATAAATAAAAGGATGTTTCAAGTTGCATTGTAATAGATAGTTTCTCACTAATTTTTTATTTGCATATTTTTTCAGCCATGTATAGACTTCAATGGTACTTAGCTGTTTGTTTTTGTAAGTTATAACTTTTGTTAGCAATGGTTAGAGATACAAATATAACGCTTTATGTTGTTTGTAAGCTTTTTTGTAACATCTCCCTTGATACATGGAAGATTATGCTCTCGGTAGATGTTGTCTAGCCCAATCCAAAAAATCATCAAATTTTGGTCAAAGAAAAAAAATATAGGATAAGACGATTAAATAGAAGATCCAAGCTTTGGGGAATTCATGCTTCCTATGTTTTAATTGAACAAAAAAGCATCAAATTTTGTTGGTTTAGCCGTTTATTTGACGAATTTCTTGATTTTCTTAGTGAGCCAACGATAGTGAATAGTTTACTAAGTTTGGCCGGTCTTTTGTTTGTTATTGCAGATGAGGAGAGAAGGTGTTTTGCTTTCACGAGGTCTAGACTCTAAGCTATCTATGGATCTTTGTTGGGAATTATACTAACAATTACCACGGCTAAGAGAAGATATTACAACTGCAGAAGATTGTACTTGCAGTGGAAACTCATTACCACTGCAAGAACAATATATTACCACTGCTTATTAGATAACTGTTAGGAAATGTGTCTAGATAAATATAGAATAGATCTTGTGTATATCTTATTCTATTAGCTTTATACTTATCTTGTAGAAGAGGATTCCTTGTGCTATAAAAGGAGATCCTAGGTTAAAGGTTTAAAATACGTTTCTAGAGCTTCAAGGTGTAACCCTAGTGATATCAAGATCACTCGTATTATTATCATTAATAATATTGGAGCTAATAATTTGTTTACATACATTGTTCATATATAACTGTCTTACTCACAATCAAACTTCTAAGTGTTACTAAGTAGATTCCGCATACTTAGTGATATAACTCAAAGTATCAATCTAACACAAGTTCAAGGTGTTTAGATCCATCAAGTGGTATCAGAGCCAGGCTTTGATACTTTGATTTAAAAGACTCAAGTTCACTCAGAAGAATCAATGGAGACAGAAACTAGTAACTCAAACATTGCTGCTAAGCTTCCAAAGCTTAAGTTGAATGACTTTGAGATGTGGAGGCTAATGATAGAACAATTCTTTATGGTCCAAGACTACACACTCTGGGAGATCATTATGGTTGGAAATTCTTTCAAACCAAGTTCTACTTCAGAGATGATTGGTGGCAAGGAAGTAATTAAGGTCAACACTGGACCTGTTACTAATGATGAAAGACTTCAACTGAAGAATGATTTGAAGGCCATAGGTCTGTTGCTGATGACACTTCCCAGAGACCAAGTTGTAGCATTCAGCAAGTTCAAGACTGCAAAGACTCTCTTTGATGAGATCTGTGAAGTTTTTGGTGGTAATGATTCCACCAAGAAGACTCAAAAGACCCTGCTGAAGCAAACTTATGAAAACTTTGGTTCAACAAGTAATTAATCTCTTGATAGCATCTTCACAAGGCTACAAAAGATTGTTTCTCAACTCACTGTTTTTGGAATTGAGGTGGAAAGGGAAGACCTCAATCTAAAGTTCTTAAGAAGCCTACCCTCTGAGTTTGGAACCAATGTTGCTGTGTGGGAAGATAAGCCAGAGATGGAGACCATGAAACTTAATGACTTGTACAATAACTTCAAGGTTATTGAACAAAGATTGAAGAAAGCTGGCAAGATAAGTTCAAGTTCAGGAAGTGTTGCACTCATATCATCATCTCTTGATGATAGTTCAGATGAAGAAAGTGATAGTGATAATGATTGTGCTAACATTGTTGTTTCCACTGGTAGCTCAAAGAAACAAATTGTAGGGCTTAGTGATACTACCTTTTATGCTTTTATATCAAGTCAAGTGGGTGGTTCAATCCTCAATCATGAGGATTTGGATCAAATTGATGAAGATGATATGGAGGAGATGGCCATTAAATGGCAAGTGGCATTACTAAGCTTGAGGACAAAGAAGTTTTGGAAGAAAACTGGAAGAAAGATCAACATCAGTGGCAATGAAACAGTAGGTTTTGACAAAAAGAAGGTGGAGTGCTACAATTGTCATAAGAAGGGGCACTTTGCCAGAGAGTGTAGGAAGCCAAGGAAGTCTGACAACAGGTCAACTTGGTACAAGCAGGACAAGAAGAAGGAACCTACTACTGATGAGCCAAAGGGGCTATTGGCCATTGATGGAGTGAGCTTTGATTGGAGCTTTATGACTAAGGAAGAGGAAGATGATTCAGAGTCTGCAATGGTTGCACTAATGGCTTTTTCTGACTCTGAGGTACAAATTGATAATGCTTGTTCTAAATATTGTAAGGCCTTAAAAGAGTATGAGAAACTTAAAGCACAATTTAATGAGCAACACATAGAGTTAACTCATACTAATTATAACTTATCAAATCATAAAAGAGGCCTAAGTGTTTTAGAAACTCAATTAGAGCATTATAGGGCAAATGAATCTAAGTTCAATGATGATATTGCAGTATTAAGAAGAGAGTTAGATTATCAGGTTGCTGTTAATAAGGTTCTTAGAGAAGAACTAGAAAAGGTTAAAGTGGCTAGTGAGAATATAATGATAATTAAGCAAACACTGGATCATCAATCCAAGTGTATTGATAAAATTTGGGAAGCCCAAATTGTGAGCAAAGCTAAATCAGGTCTTGGATACAAAACTGTTCCACCACCTCTAAGAGGTGTTCCATCACCTCCTGGCATTGACTTAGCTCACACAGGTTTAGAAGAATTCCAGGAACCACCTATGACCTATGGACCAAAATTTGTTAAACCAGTTGAAATTGAAAAGGTTCAGGTTGAGGTTGATGTATTTGATAGTGCTAGTGACTCATCTCTTAAAGATGATAATTTGAATGTTGAGTCTAAACCTAGTACTCCTGAGAATGTTAAAGTGGAGGTTAAAAGAAGTATTCCTGATGTTGACAAAGAGAAGCCTAGGTCACAACCTAATTTCACTAGGCCCACTACTAGATATGCAGAGATGTACAGAAGTAGGTCACCAACTCCTAGGGGCAATATGAGAAGTTGGAATCATGTCAAATATAGGCAATTTGGTAGTGACTTTGTGTTCAATAACAAACCCTGTCATATATGTGGTAGCTTTGACCATTTGGCTTATAGCTATATCTACCACTTGGGAAGAAGGGAAGTGTTTGGGAATACTAGGGTGAATGGACAAAATGCTAATAACTTAACTCACTCAAGTCCACTTAGCAAGATGATTCCCAGGTCTGTTTTGCTTCATTCTGGCATTAGACCAATTTCCACTGCTAGACCAGCAGTTGCCACTGCCAGAAATAAAACAGAGTTTACCCTAAGCCCCTTGTTACTACCTTTGTTAAATCAACTCAAACAGGGAAAAAGACCAATTTTGAAAAGAAAGTTAACAATAATCAGAAGTGGGTACCTAAAATTTCTAAGCCAGCAGTTTCCACTGCTAAGGCAGCAGTTACCACTGCAAGGCCAAAGGTTACCACTGGTAGGTCTGTTAACAAGAAAAGGGTAAATATGGGAAATGCTGTTAAGGCCTCAGCACGTTGGGAATGGAAACCAAAAGGAACCATCACCTCAAACAATCCCAATGGTGTATTAATGGCCTTTGATAGATATAATTATATTGATACACGAGGCAGATCCAAGTCATTTGTGGCTTGGGTCACCAAAAGGAACTAATTCCTTTATTTTGTGTGCAGGGACATTCAAAGACTAATAATGATCAAGGATACTCAGACAGTGGATGTTCC
This sequence comes from Artemisia argyi, assembly GCA_030686995.1. NCBI lineage: Eukaryota > Viridiplantae > Streptophyta > Magnoliopsida > Asterales > Asteraceae > Artemisia > Artemisia argyi. The sequence goes on from CM060685.1 coordinate 154,704,326, forward strand.
AGGCACATGACTGGCAATAAGTCCTATCTTTCAGACTTTCAACCTTATGATGGACAATTTGTCAGCTTTGGAGGAGGAATTGGTGGCAAAGTTTCTGGCAAAGGAACAATCAAGGCTGGAAACATTGATTTTGAAGATGTGCAGTATGTGAAAGAACTCAAGTACAACCTCTTCAGTGTGTCACAAATGTGTGACAAAAAGCATAGAGTTCTATTCACAGAAGATGAATGCTATATCTTATCTAAGGATTATAAGCTTCCAGATGAATGTGACATTTTGCTTAAAATCCCTAGAAAAGGAAATTTGTATAGCATCGACATGCAGAACATAGTGGCTAATAATGATGTTACTTGCTTGCTTGCTAAAGCCACTTTGGATGAATCAATGCTTTGGCATAGAAGACTTGGTCATGTTAACTTCAAGACCATCAACAAGATTGTGAAAGATGGACTTGTCAGAGGTCTGCCAGAGAAAAAGATTTGAAAATGACCAAACTTGTGTTGCATGTCTCAAAGGAAAGCAACAGAGCTTCATGCAAGACCAAGGCATTAAATTCAATCAATCATCCACTTTTTATGCTGCATATGGACTTGTTTGGTCCTACCTCTGTGAGCAGCATCAATTTGAAGAAGTATTGTCTAGTTGTAACTGATGATTTCAGTAGATTCACATGGGTTTTCTTTTTAAGTACTAAGGATGAAACAACAGGCATTCTTAAGACATTCATCACTCAAGTTGAAAATCAATTTGAAAAGAAAATCAAGATCATCAGGTGTGACAATGGGACAGAGTTCAAGAATAAAGTTATGGATGATTTCTGCAGAGATAAAGGTATTAAAAGAGAATTTTGTGTTGCAAGAACTCCTCAACAAAATGGAGTTGCAGAAAGAAGAAACAGAACACTAATTGAGGCTGCTAGAACCATGTTAGCTGATTCCAAGCTTCCAGTGACTTTTTGGGCTGAAGCAGTTAACACTGCTTGTTACATTCAGAATAGGGTTTTAGTGGTCAAAACAAATAACAAGGCACCTTATGAGTTGTTCATAGGAAGACCTCCTACTTTGGAGTTTATGAGACCATTTGGGTGTCATGTTACTATTCTCAATACCATTGATCATCTGGGCAAATTTGAAGAAAAGTTAGATGAAGGCTTCTTTGTTGGATACTCTATGGTTAGCAAGGCTTTTAGAGTTTATAACTTAAGAACAAAGAAGATTGAAGAGAACTTGCATGTTCAGTTTCTTGAAAATAAAGCAAACATGGCAGGTTCAGGACCAGATTGGCTATTTGATCTTGAAACATTATCAAATACAATGAATTATGTTCCTCTAACTTCAAATACTGGAGACAAAGATCTTGAAGATTCAGAAGAATTCATTGATGAAGATGAAGCTTGCAAAGATGATGAAGATCAAATTGTTATGCCACTTTGGCACTTTGGTGATAATTCTGAAAAACCAAGTGATACAGATGGTGTGAATAAAGAAATTCCTACTAGCAGTGGTAACTCAATTCCCACTGCTACACCAGAAGTTTCCACTGTAAGCCCAAATGTGGAACATACTTCTCAGGAATCACCAAGTGATGATGTAGAGATCTCAAACATGCCTACAACATATGATATTCCTAGCACATCACAGTCTACCATTCACAAAGTGCATCCACTTGATAATGTTATTGGTGAACTTCAATCAGGTGTGAAGACTAGAAGACAGACAAAGAAAGATGATATTCATGGGTTCATAAGTGAAGTATATGAGTCCAAGAAACATAGTAAGAAGAATGAGTGTTTGTTTTTCTGCTTTCTCTCACAGGTGGAGCCTAAGAATGTGTATATGGCTCTAGGAGAATCTAGCTGGGTTGAAGCTATGCAAGAAGAGTTGTTGCAGTTTAAACTTCAAAAGGTTTAGGTTCTTTGTGACTTGCTTGATGGTATGAAGGTCATTGGTACTAAATGGGTTTTCAGAAACAAGAAAGATGAAAGAGGCATTGTAATCAGGAACAAAGCTAGATTGGTTGCTCAAGGATACACTCAAGAGGAGGGTATTGATTATGAAGAAGTGTTTGCTCCTGTTGCAAGGATTGAGGCTATTAGATTGTTCTTAGCCTACGCATCATTTATGGGCTTTACAGTCTATCAAATGGATGTTAAGAGTGCCTTTCTGTATGGAACTATTGATGAGGAGGTTTATGTCTCTCAACCTCCAGGCTTTGAAGATCCTCAACACCCAAATAAAGTTTACAAAGTGGTTAAGGCTCTTTATGGCTTACATCAGGCTCCAAGGAAGTGGTATGAAACCTTAGCTAATTATTTGTTGAATAATGGGTTTCATAGAGGTAAAATTGATCAAACTTTGTTCATCAAGAAAGACAAGGGTGATATCCTACTTGTGCAAGTATATGTTGATGATATCCTACTAAACAAGAGATGTGCAAAGAGTTTGAGAAGCTGATGAAAGATGAATTTCAAATGAGTTCTATGGGAGAACTTACATTCTTTTTGGGGCTGCAAGTACAACAGAGTAAGGAAGGCATATTTATCAGCCAAGACAAGTATGTGGCTGAGATTATTAAGAAGTTCAAGTTTACTGATGCAAAATCTTCCAATACCCCTGCTGACAAAACCACTTACTTATTGTTGAAGAATGCTAGTGGTGCTGATGTTGATGTTCACACTTACAGATCTATGATTGGCTCTTTGATGTATATTACTTCATCAAGGCCAGACATTATGTTTCCTGTATGTGCTTGTGCAAGATTTCAAGTGACTCTAAAGACATCACACATGACAGCAGTGGAAAAGATATTTAGGTACTTGAAGACATATCCTAATCTTGGATTATGGTATCCAAGAGACTCTCCAATGGAATTGATCACATACTCAGATAGTGACTATGCCGGTGCAAGTTTGGATAGAAGATCAACTACTGGAGGATGTCAATTTCTTGGATGTAGATTGGTGTCATGGCAGTGCAAGAAGCAAACTATGGTGGCTACTTCAACCACTGAAGTAGAATATGTTGCAGCTGCTAGTTGTTGTGCTCAGATCCTTTGGCTTCAGAATCAATTATTGGATTATGGGTACAATTTCATGAACACCATTATCTATATAGACAATAGTAGTACCATATGCATTATTAAAAATCCTGTGCAACACACTAAAACTAAACATATTGAAATTAGACATCACTTTATTAGAGATTGTTTTGAGAAAAAGCTTATTAATGTTGTCAAGATTCATACTGATGACAATTATGCTGATTTATTAACAAAAGGGCTTGATGTGGGTAGGTTTCAATACTTGGTAACAGGTATTGGAATGCTCAATCCATAAACTTTTGATGTCTAAATACTTTTCAGTGTTGCAGGATACTTTTTAGGTACTCATATTGTTTGTATTGTATATATGGTTTTCTACTAACTTGTATGCAGAGTTATCAAGAGCACAGTGGTAATTAACATACAACAGTGGAAAGATTGGTGATAATAGCAAGCAGAAAAGAGTACTTTTATTGATTATTTAGAAGAAGTACATCACATTCATCAGCAAAAGATTGTCACCAAACAAGAAAACCATTACATCTGACATGAACCTACAACCTAACACCTACTCCATAGGTTTCTTTCCTTTTCCCTCATACTGATGCTTGCCTTTGGAAATTTTCTTTCTCTTGTCATCAAAAGAGAGTTGTTTCCTTGGACAAGCAAGTCCAAGAACTTGCTTGGGAGGCCTTGGTGCTTGAGTAGGCTTGTCTACAGCTGGCCACTTCATGTTGTTTATTGCAATTGTCAATGCTGTGGTGAGAGCCTTTGGGAGTTCCTTGGAAAGATCAAAGGTTGGATCATTGTCATCATCTGATGAAAAGCTAGAATAAAATTCAAGAGATGGAGCAGGATCAGCTGATATCTTCTTATTGGGCTTCATGTTTGAAGATGTAGCAGTTGCAGCACTTGGTGGAAAATATCCATTCCATCCAGCAGAGAGTTCTTCAGAGTCTGAGCAGTAACTGATTTCCTCATCAGAGGAGATGTAGATTTTCGGAAACCAACTCATGATGATGTATAGGGTTTGTGTTTATTGAAGAAGATTGTTGATGATAGATAAAAAGATGTTGAGCCCCCTTTTATATTCAAAGTCAAGGTCAAAATCTATTTAATGAAGGATATTTACTCCTACTTGTTCTGGTAGGTTGGAGGAGTAAATTTGGTTATTATCGGGTTGACTTTTGGAAGATATTTTTGTGAATAGTAACTTGGTTAAAAAGTTACTTTGGGTTACTTATTATGGGTTAAGTTGGAAGTTCCTTTGGTTTGCATCAAACAACCCATATTATTGGAGTCATTGGAGTAATAAGGTTTGTATTATTAACACACAACAAATGGTTATTGATTCACCATGTCTAATCCACATAAGAATCAACTAGTCCAGAGCAAACGGCTACTGGTAAAGACATATCAAATCCGTTTATGGTTGATAGTTTACCAAAAACTAGGTTATCAACTCACCATACATCCATGTGATCAAGAGTTGGCTAGTCCATAGCAAACGGCTAATGGTAAAGACATATCAAATCCGTTGATAGCTGGTAGTTTGCTAAAAACTATGATAAGAGCAGCAAATTTTCATGTTTTATTAACCACTGCTCTTTGATCTGTTGTGAAAATTTTCCACTGCTAGTTCATTAGTTACCACTGCAAGAGTAATTTTTCCACTGATGAACTAGCCGTTACAACTGTTGTGTCAGTAATCTATTTTTTACTAGCCGTTGTAAAAATAACCGTCATTCCTTATTAATAGGGTAAAATCTTTTGTGCATTATCTACTTGCTTATTATAAATTATTCTTTTTCCAAAGATAATTCTTTCTAAAGATAATTCACATTGCGCATCTCCTCAAACCCTATTAGTATAAATTGATCATCATACGGCTTGCTTTTTATCTTGATTACTAACACTTTCATTCTCTTTTTCACAAATATCATGGCGATTCTAAAATTTGTCGAGGAGCACAACCAAGTGGCCTACTTACAAAAGTCAAACGAGAAGAGTGGCCCTGTTTTTCATCAGATTGTGGATTTTCTAAACAAAACTCATATAAGGTATGCCTTAACTATTCCCACAATCTTTGTCTCTCATATCAAACAGTTCTGGAACACTGTGGAGTCCATAACTCTTGAACAGGGAGACACACAAGAATCTGTGGATGCTCTAAGAGCCACAGTTGATGGGGTAACTATTGATGTTACTGAGTCATCTTTGAGGAGAATTCTCCAACTGGATGATCTCAATGGTATCATCACATTACCTAATTCAGAAATTTTCACTAATATTGCTTTAATGGGGTATGATACATCAGAACAAAAAGTCACTTTTAGAAAAGGATGTTTTTGTCCCAATTGGAGATTTTTCATTCATACTCTTTTACATTGCCTAAGTCCTAAGAAAACATCTTATGAACAATTTGCATCAACCATGGCTTATCCTTTGGTTTGTTTGGCAACAGATGGGACTTTCAATTTTTCAAAGTTTATTTTCAATAATATGAAAGGTAATGTAAAGAGTCCATATAAATTTTTGATGTATCCAAGGTTTGTGCAAGCAGTGTTAAATGAGTTTCAACTGCACCCTCACAAAAGAATTTATGAACCTTCCACTCTTACGCCAAAAGTTTTTCAAAATATGTCTAAGGCTTCAGAACTTTGGAATGGGGAGGTTAACCCACTTTTCCCTCAAATGCTTGCTAAAATTTCTCAAGTACAGGGTGAGGATGCACCAATCCCAGCTGCATCTCAAAACACACCCACTATTGTTGTTCCACCAATTCAACATACCCCTGCAATCACTCACACTTATGAGAGAAGGTCTAAACAGCCAACTTCTCTCATCTCAACATTGCATGTTGCTGAGCCTTTTGGTTTAGGAACAAGCAGTGGTAGTTCAAGGCTTCCTCCTAGTCCAACTAGGGATGAGCCTGAATCAATGCCTCATGATTCACCTCTCCCAGCAGGTTACACAGTTGGAAGTGATGAAGGCAGTGTGCAACAAAATGAATTGATGGACATTTGTACCAAGTTAGTCAAGCAGGTTCAAGCTCTGGAGAAAGACCTGGCACAGACCAAAGAACAACATGCCACAGAGCTGAAGACATTGAAGGATGAGATTCACAAATTGCAGAATGAAGTTGAGAATCTCAAGAAGCAAAGATCTCAAGTTGTATCCTCATCTTCTTCACCTTCAGATGAGTTTTCTGCAAGTTCTACTAAACTTTTGGGAGATTCTTCCAAACAGGGGAGGAAAATAGATGCAGAGCTTAAGGGGAGGAGTAAAATTTTTGATAAAAATTTTGCTGAGCTGAATGATTCTGATAATGCTCATGCAAAAGATGATGTAGCTAAGACTGAGGGGAGGAAATTGGATTTTGAAGATATGGATGCTGATGCAGGTTTTAACTTTGATGATTTAGTTGGAACTGCTCAACCAATTTCCACTGAAGCAGAACAAGTTCCCACTGATCAATCTTTTCCCACTGCAAGAGAAAAGGTTACCACTGCTACTCAAGAAGTTACCACTGCAGAGGAAGAAGCTGCCAGAATAAGATCAGTTAAAGGAAAGGCTATTGTAGATGCTTCAGATCAAGAGACAAGAAAGATTTCTAAGCATGAACAAGCTCAGATTGATTTTGATGCAAGATTAGCAGAGCAACAACAAGCTGAAGAGTATGAAAGAAAGAAAAAGCTTAAAGAAGATGAAGTTGCTAGCTTTATGGAAGCAACTAGGTTAGATAAACTTGAAGCAGTAATGGCACAACCACTTTCAGTTGTTTCACCTATGATCATGCATGAGAAACCTCCATTGTTCACTTATGTGCCTACAGAAGAGGAGATTGACTACTTGGTTAATAATGATCAGATAATCAGGAAGAAGGCTATTGAGTTAATTGCTAATACAACCTTGAATGAAGAACAAAGGTCTGCTCAACTTAAAGATTTCATTCAGATGAAGAATCAGCAGGCTCTTGATGAAATCATTGGGGATGTTAGAAAAGGTCAAAAGAAGTCAAGAAAACCTACAAAGGCACAGATTATTACTGAGATGAAGACTTTTTGTTGCCATGTTGGTAATATGAAGATGGCTCAATTCAAAGGAATGTCACATGATCAGATTGAAGGAATTTATTACAGAATCAAAAGACAAGATAGTAAATTCATTCCAATAGATCAAGAACCAATAGTTATGAAGACAAAAAGGACTGGAGAGAGTCTTGAATCAAAAGATGGAAAGAAGTTGAAGACTCAGAAATCATCTCAAGCAACAGAGGGTCCTAGCAAGTTGACAGAAGAGCAAGTTACAAACATGTTATTCATTGAGACTGATGTTCTTAATATTGAACCTCTACAAGCAAGATATCCAGTAGTTGGTTGGGAAATCTTTTCTGATAGTTTTGGTGTTGCCTGGAAGATCATCAGAACTGGAAGTGTCACAGACATTTGCAGAGACTTTGAAGATATTGTTAGATGTTGTGATAGAGAAGATTTGGATACCTTGTGGAAAATTGTTCAAGATCAGTTTAAGAAGGATGAACTTGTTGATGTCAAAGCTAAGGAGTTATGGGTTCACTTCAGAAGACTATATGAACCTGACCCAAGTGATAGGTATTGGAGATTTGAAGCTCATGGTACAAGAACTTTGTGGAAATTCTATGATTCAAGTTCTGTATATCATGTTTCTACTCAAGATGGAGTTGATGTCTTTATGCTGGCTGAGAAAGAATATCCATTGAGAGCTGGAGTATTAACAGTGATGTTGTCAGAGAAGCTTAGGTGCTGGGAAAGAACTGAAGTCATAGATAATTTGCTACAAAGGATTTATGATCAAAGTGTGAGAGCTGATAGAGAGTTAAGAAAAAAAAAAGTGTTTGGAAGAATTCCCATATCCTCATGTTTACTGAATACTTGAAGAAACTTATTGATTTACGTATTAGTCATAAGTTAGGGGAGGATTGTTGGGAATTATACTAATTGTTACCACGGCTAAGAGAAGATGTTACAACTGCAGAAGATTGTACTTGCAGTGGAAACTCATTACCACTGCAAGAACAATATATTACCACTGCTTATTAGATAACTGTTAGGAAATGCGTCTAGATAAATATAGAATAGATCTTGTGTATATCTTATTCTATTAGCTTTATACTTATCTTGTAGAAGAGGATTCCTTGTGCTATAAAAGGAGATCCTAGGTTAAAGGTTTAAAATACGTTTTTAGAGCTTCAAGGTGTCACCCTAGTGATATCAAGATCACTCGTATTATTATCATTAATAATATTGGAGCTAATAGTTTGTTTACATACATTGTTCATATATAACTGTCTTACTCACAATCAAACTTCTAAGTGTTACTAAGTAGATTCCGCATACTTAGTGATATAACTCAAAGTATCAATCTAACACAAGTTCAAGGTGTTTAGATCCATCAATCTTCCTTCTGATCTTCAAAAGCTTCAATGCAAGATAAAATGAGTTCATGTGTTGCTGCTGACAAAGATCACCTCATGAAGGTTAATTATCTTAGTTAATAAATTTAGAACTTTTGCAGGTTGCATTTCACGCTTTGAGGTTTGCCCCACTGATCTTTGAACTGGGGAACAAGCTTACCGAGAAGATGTAACACCCCCAATTTTAAAATATTTGCAGCGGAATAAAGGTTGGGTGTTACTTCATAGCTCACAGTTTTTCAGTAGAAAATGATTATCAATTTAGTCATTTTAAAACATTTATCATTCGAATTTTATAAATATCAGAGTTTTCAAAATGAGGTCCCACTGGTTTTAAAGTTTGTTAAATAAGTTTTCGAATGATAGAAAAATTTATAGCCTTTGTAAGAATCCGCGCTCCTTCGTACCATCCTTGCTCATTATGGACTTGAGATAAACACATGCTAAAAGTGTCAACACAAAGGTTGGTGAGTTCATAGAGTTTATAAGTAGAGTAGTTGATTTCTAAAAATCAAAAGAGTTTGTGAGTTTATACTATTCGTAATAAACGATTTATTATCAAAATCAAAGTGTGAGTAAAATTCATAGTGTTTATAGTCAAAAGCAGTTGATTTATCAAAATCAAAGGTAACACAAAATAGTTTGTTGGTTTTCCCTAATTGGGTCAACACCAAAAATAGTTTGTTTTTGTCAAGAAATAATGATTTTCTGCTATATAGTGAACACAAATTAGTAATTTGATAAAAACAATGAGCTACGTTATTATACGCCCACAGCACTACAACCTGATTTCCCTAAGTCTCATGACACTCATCCGATTAACAGATCTCATCAAAAATGATGGATAATAGTAACAAGGCCCTCGGGACAGGTTCTTGCGAGTAACCTATTAGATTTCAAATAAAGTGCGTTTGGTAGCTTTCTCGAGCGACCAAACGGGGATTGTCAATCCCTAATAGATCTATCCATAATTATTTACGTTTACCCTACGGGTGACTAAGGTTCATGATATGAGGGACTTTTTGGCAATAGCAAACTTAGACAATAGAAATCAGATATAGCATACAGTTGAAAAGTTACTTGTAAACATGTTTATAGCAGTTATCTCTCCATGAGATATAAAATGTATAAAATGGTGGGCTATGGTCCCACAGTAATTTGTAAATAGTTTGAAATATTTATGAAAGTAAAATAGTAGTTGAGCATGTATCTCCTCCAAAACATTCATAAAACATTTATAAAAAAACGGGGCTAAGAACTCACCTTAGGTGATACTAGGAATGATGAAAGTAAGTGCGAGTGAGAGTATGAGAATGATTTTGGAAGCGTCCTTAATGCGGAACCTGATAAATAAATTTATCTAAGAATCTAACCAAATACTATTTGGTAAATTAATAACGATTAATGAATAACGATTAATCGTTATGATGAAAAGATGATGAAATGGTTTTGGGGCAGAGGTGGCTTGTGTGGCAAAACGCTTAAAGTTCAAAAACAAAGTTACATACTATATAACTTGTCTTCATATATTAGGGTCGTTAATTATTTATATTTCCTTGTTATGAACTAATGACATGTATATAATTTATCAAAAGTTTAGTTGACGATGAATTGTAGTAATGGTGAAGTATTCTAATTGTAATTCATTTTAGAAATCCTATTTATATATCTGAAATGGCTTCTTTATTAGTCGATGTATGTATAGTTATTGTCTATTAATTATAAAAGTTTGCAAAACGTTTATTTTATACGTTTTAGGTTTTAGTATAATGTGTTATATAAGTACATCACTTATATATATAAATTGATTTTTGAAAATACATGTATATACATATTTAGAAATCGTAAAATCGTAAATGTAAGTATTTATAAATTTGACGCAAGTTTTCGAAGGTATAAGTTTTTGACAATATTATAAAGCTTACAATTCTCACCCTTAACTTATATAAAAGTTACACTTTTAACCCTAGGTTCAAAATATTCACAATTTTAGTCCAAAACATCCAATTTAAACATACTTCTCAATCTTTTCCAAAAAGTGACAGTTTGTACCCTCTTTATTTTCCATGCAATCCTTCTTATTTTTCTGTTTTAAAACCCATAGTTTCCAGTTGACAGTTTTAGTCCCTCTTTTGCAAAGGTTTTGCATCTTTAGTCCAAAAACTTTATAAGTTGTAAAGATCTGTTTTTCTCTTTTAAAATCATGTTTCGAGTAGTTTTAATACTAAGTACTCATTAAGTTGTAACGCGTCATAGATTATGTTTCAAAACATCTTATACGTTTATGTTATCATCATTTCGTCATGTCACTTTATACATAGCCACAACAAGGGTTTAGAATGCCATATTATTACGGAGAGTGATTAACGTGAGAATGAAAAACGAAAGGAAAAGCTAACCAAGTTACATGCGGTACTCAAAGGATTCGAAATATGAAAACAAAATAGTATGTATCGAGAGGACTTACTACACCAACTGTGGTGGTGGGAAAACGAGGTGGAAATGTGAACGAGGGATGAGGAACGAACCCAAGACTCTAAAAGTCTCCAAGCTTATAACCACGTTACGTCTATAGAACCGGATAGGATTTAGAACTTGAAGACGCATCATGTTCCTTTTTGTTTCCCTTCGTGGAATAGTAACAAAGGGAAGGATATGAATCGAGTTTTTGAACAAAGGAACTCACTGTGGTTACAAGGAAAGTGTGTGGGTGTGTCGTGAGTTATCCAAGACCCAACAAGGAATCACGAGCAAGTGCATGATTTGAATACCTTGCTTCTTTGGACAAACCCACGTTCACAGTTAAGAAGATGTAGTATTGAGAATGTGAGTTGTGCATGTGAGATTACATGCACGTATAGTGATATTCATGGAAGCTAGTATTCATTTGTTTTGTGGTTTGAGTTGTTGTCGTGGATCAAGAGAGAAGAAGAAGGAGAGATTGTGCATTGCTTTTCGAATTTTTATGGCAGCAGAGGGTGGTTTGCAAGGGTTTTATTAGGGATTTAAAAGACCATGTGTTAACTAGGGGTCAACTAGAGTTGGAAGTTTGGCAGCGAAAATTTAGGGAGACAAGGAGTAGAAGACAAATGGTTTTTATGATAGCTTGGAGTGTGGGAGGAAGCTTGAGTGTGTAAGTGATTTTGTAAGTGAGTAACATGGTTTTTGTCCTTGTTGCTTGTCGACTACATGCCATCAAGGGGAGCTTGAGTATTTCATTTTTGTAGTAATGAAGAAAAGAAATGGCATGTTTTCATAAAAGGGAAATAAAATATGAAATATGTGATATTGGAAAATTCTAGTTGAGTGTTAGAGTGGTAGAAATAATCAAAGTTAAATAGTGTATTGTCCTTGTGTAGTTTGACCAAAAAGAAAGAAGACTAGTCATGAAATAATAGTTGTTAAATTTGGCAGTGGGAATATGGGAAGACAAAGGAGTAGAACAAGAGAAATGGACAAAGTGTTTGTGTGTGAGTAAGTTGTCAATATGCATGGCTCCGTATAGGACAAGCTTGGAGTGTTTAGATGAGCATAATTTATGTGATAGGATGGTAGAATGTATTTGAGGTTAGTAAGAAGTAACATGCTCCTTGTTTTGGTTTTGTTTCTAGCTTGTCGACATGCTTCAAGGCCTAAAGGAAAACGTGTGATTGCATTTTATATATTAGGATTGTACATATGTCTTCATTTTAAAATGTAACTAGTACTTGGCCTAGGGATTTTATAATACTCTTGTGAGAGCATGAAACGAGGGAGTACTATCTTGTGTTTTTAAATCAACATGTCGACATAATTCCCATGTCCAAAGAAAACATGTGATGTATATATTTTAAGTTAGAATCGTACGTCTTATTTCCTTTTAAAATTCAACATGTACCTTGCCTAGTAAATATTATATGGAGTTGTGAGTGCATGAAATAGGGGTGTACTTCCATTTGTTTAATCATATGTCGACTACCAATTTTTATTAGATACATGATTTGGAAACCGTATAGTACTTAGTGTTAGTTGATCAAATTTAACATTTAAACATGAATTTATGCTAGGATTATTATTAGGAGTTTAAAGAAACAAGCGGGGTTTAAAATGGTTTAGTTTTGGATTATGTATAAATCGGATGGTTTGTTTTTGGACCAATCACTTGGCCTCGTAAAAATATAGTAAGATTCGATATGTGAAATTGAAAATTGACGTACTTGGAGTTGGCTAGGTGAGAAATGAGGTAATGTAAAAATACGTATGTGTCGTGTGTAAGATTTAGGAGTACGACGTGCGTTTCTTACTTGGTTTAGTCGCATTTTACAAAATAATTATAAGAGGTTTGGGCTCAATTTCGTGTGGGCTGTGAATAGTAACAGGCCGAAAATAATATTGGGCTTAGGATATAATTAAGGGTCCGTTTGAAGATAATTAGGATTAGTAAGGTATTAATTATGATTATAGAAGTTTGTTTAAGATTTAATGAAACGTTTACGTGAGTCTGAGAGTGAATAGTTATTTGTGAATAGTGTTTCGTGAATAGTAAAATTTTGGAAAAACATCTCAATATTACTAACCGACTCTAAAAATGATGAATAGTAAAATGATGAATAGTGTTTGGTGAATAGTAACCGGTGAATAGTAATTTGAAAAATATTCTGAAAATACAGGTTTGTAACGACCAATATAATAAAGAAAATTTTAAATTTTCCTGTAAAAATGGTGATTAGAAGTAATGACGGAGATTAATTTATAATTAAACGTTTTTAATTATGAGGAAAATCACGGGATGTGATAGAAGATGAAAAGCAAAAGACCTTATCTTGCTCTTCACCTTAGAATGGAGAAAGATGTCTGGGTGAGAACAGGATGTCTTCTCGGGTTGAGCTCCAAATATGATCAGATAATTTATAATGCAAGAAAGTCTCGACTTAAGCTTTTGACTTCAAGATCCAACATGACTTTCCATTTAAAACTGTGTAGGTGCTGTTAAGCCTTTCACCTCCTTCTTCTGATCATTCTAAGAGCAGATGTTGCCTGCTAAAATCTGACAAAGTTACGACCTTGCAGGTTTTTCAGACAATTGCTATTGTGCATATGCATTCACCAGATGGCTTCTGCATTATTTCGTTTCATGGCCGCATTAGGACGGAATATCATTGTTGCCAACACATTTGCCTCACTTGCACTTCTCGGCATTACGGTACTTGGTGGATTTGTCTTATCCCGAGGTAAAGTATATGACTTGATATCTTAATAACCATCCTGTATTTGTTAGTTACCTCAAGATGATTCCTTTTCTCATATTTTCAATATACTGGGATACTTCTTTTTTCAAAACCCAAGCTTTTCACCGAACCGATCACGCTACCACATCTGGTTAACTGACTGTCTTTTTTTAGTTTATATCAGAAAACTAGCATGTAACGATTGGTAATACTTTTTTTTTTCTTTTTATGTTTATAGCTGCAGCGAAGCTTCTAACTCTGTTTGTCATGCCACAAGTGTGCGGTCAAGGGCCTATCAATGTGAGTTGAGCGGCATGCACATATTCTCAAGTTCTTTTAATTCAAACAATACTACTGTGATATGATATGCAAGATTTTTTGACTTCTCGCTTATACTTATGTTGCTAAACACGATGACTAGATAACCACATTTAAACACAATGACATTCGGGTTACTGCGTGGTTGCTAAAGAATCAGTCGGCAAGCAAATATCTTTTGCATTTCTAGAACGCGTAAAGTCAGATTTCATCTCAGGTTTTTACAAGCTTTTTGGTATTTGGGATTGCATACTTTTCATTATAACTTTTTTTGGGTCCAGCCCTACTACTTTAAATCATTTTGCAGTACTGTGATGTTCCAGGTTAACGCTGACTACTTTTAATCATGTTTCTTTCATGTTCCAGGTTCAGTTGGGGACAGCGGCGTATTCAACAATTTTGGGAGAAGAAATCATTTGCAAAGATCTGATCGTACTACAATATTTCTAGATTTCCCGCAAAAATAGCAAGAAAATTACGATAAAAAACCCGTGAGGCCGCAACGTGACCGACCGTCGCCCGACTCGTTATATTTATAGGTAACGTATCTAGAAAAATACATATGGAAGCTACATATTTAAAGAGCCACCACCCCTTCTAAACCCGAGTTTGTACAATTGTTATCGACAAAGCATCATTGAGGCTAGAATATAAAAATAGCAAATATAAAATGATTCCAACTTAACTTATAAACATATTTACAATAACTTTAACTTAATCATCACTTTATGTTGAAATAAATAACTCAACCTGGAAATTTAAGTTGAGGGACTAATTTGTACATTGTTGTATTTTTAGTTATAGCTATTTTGGTTCTTTGGAAGTGAGTTGACTAAAGCTAAGAAGTACAAGGGCTGAAGTTGACAAGTCTTGAAAGATGCTGAGAGGAGCTATATATACTCTCTTCCCTGCTAGGGTTTCTACACTTCAACACATCAAATTTACGCAGTCTTATTCTTTGTTATTCAATCAAAGTTAGTAGAGATCTATTGTTAGTATTCATTGTAAGATTGAGTGTATTGTAACAAACTATTGGCAAGATAGTCAATAGACTTGCACCTGAGTAGCAGTGGCAAGTTGTGTGATTCATTCTGGTTGTTGTACTGATTGAGATCAGTTGCTTTCTGATCTTGTGATTGTTTTGGTTGAATAATAAGTTTGACTTGAATTGAGATTCAAGTCTTGTTTTCTGGATTCATTATAAAATTTTACATGGTATCAGAGCAAGGCTCTTCATCTTGCTCTCTTTAAAAAAATCGTTTTCGGAAAAATTAGGGTTTCTAAAATTTGGGGGTTTTTCAAAATTGCTTTGATTAAACCTAATTAACCGTGGTTAATTAGTGTTCTTGGTTCTAATTGATCAATTCAAAAAGGTTTTTTCAAAACGCCTAATTTTTGAGAAAATTAGGGTTTGGATAAGTTTGGGGGTTTTGATCTCAGGTTTCGATTGATAGTTGGTTTCTGGGTTCTTGACCTGGTTTGTTGGATCTTGGTGAATCTTGTTGATTCTGGGTTGATTTAGATCGTGTGGGTTATAATTCTTGACTAAGTGAATCAAGAATTATAATCTAGGTTGATTGTTCCGCTGCTGGTTGTGTTCTTGCGTGCACTGTAACACCTCTCACACTCTCTTCTTTAATTCTGTTCTTTACTTTCTTGTTTAGTGACGGGGAGTAGGATTTGGGTTGCTGAAGTTGAGATTATTGTGTTTTGTGTTTCTGTGCTTACTTGGTACCTGTTTTCTTTATTGTCATTAGATTCTCTGTGGTTGTGTGTTTTAGCCCTTGACCTACCACTTTGAGTGGCAAGGAAGCCTGGGAACTACCTTCTTGACCTTTTTGTGTGTTGATTTCTTTGCATTATGTCTGTGCATGGTGATACCCCACCTCAGTCTGAGAATGAGACTGATGATGATGAGGTTCAAGTTACCCTAATTAGTAAAATTGACCTCAGTCATCCTTTACATTTACACCCTAATGATTCTGCCACCCTTACTGTTGTGTCTATAAAGCTAAAAGGGACTGAGAACTATAATGTGTGGTCTTGTGCTATGTTATTGGCCTTAGAAGGAAAAAATAAGACTGGGTTTATAAATGGGTCTTGTAGAAGATCTAATACTGATGAAGTCCTAGGTAGACAATGGGACAGGGTTAATGCTTTTGTTTTGGGATGGATCTTAAATTCCATATCAGAAGAATTGTTTCTTGGGCAAATTTTTTCAAAAAAGGCTTCTGATGTGTGGACTGAATTAAAGGAAACTTTTGATAGGGTTGATGGATCTGTTACTTTTAATCTGCATCATAAAATCAATTCTTTGTCTCAAAATGGTTGTTCTATTGCTGAGTATTTTAATAAGTTGAGTACTTTGTGGAAACAATTTGATGCTTTAATACAATTGCCTAAATGCACTTGTCATGCGGCTGAGGAGTTTAAAAAACATAATCAATTAATGAAGCTTATGCAATTTTTAATGGGATTAGATGACTCATATATGCAAATTAGAAGCAATATCTTGTCTAGAGACCCTCTCCCTGATGTGAAAGGGGCATTTTCCATCATCTCTAGTGAGGAATCCCACAGATATGTGGTTACTGGTTCAGGTGATGGGACTTCCCAAAAGTCCCAATCATCTGTGTTAAACTCCAGTGTGCCTAATAAGGGGAATTTCCAAAGGTCTCCCACCTCTGGTAACTCTTTTAGACCCAACAATGGATCTAGGAATAATGATAATAGAAGGACCTCTGGTGGTCCTCTCTTGGTTTGTGAACATTGTGGGTTTAATGGACATACTGTGGATAGATGTTTTAAAATCATTGGATATCCTGCTGATTTTGGGAAAAATAAAAGAAATGGTAATAATGGTAACAATCAGGGTACTCAAAACTTTAATAAAAGATTTGTTAACAATAACAACTCTGTTGGATCTAGTTCCACTTCTACTTTTTCTGATGAACAGATTTCAAAACTTCTTTCTTTGATTAAAGAAACCTCTGTTAAAACAGATGGAATTGGGAAAAATGTTCATGCCAATATGGCAGGTATTATTCTTAACACTAGTAAATTCTTTAATCAAAATTTCAAAAGATTCTTCTGTCATAATAGTAAAATGAGAACTGCTCTTGTGGCAGCTGGAATCATTGTTGATTCTGGTGCAAATCAGCACTTAACATATACTAACAAATTTGGTAAATGTTCTTGATATTTCCAAACTTGGTATCAAGGTTTCACATCCTAATGGTACTGAAGCCTTGATTACCAAAGTTGGAAATATGGTTCTCACCAAACATTTGACTCTATATGATGTGTTAGTTGTTCCAGAATACTGTGTTAGTTTAACGTCTGTTCATAAAGTGGCTAGAGATAGTAAATTTGTTATTGCTTTTGATGAAACAAAGTGTTATGTTTTACCTCAAGATTTGAGGGGAATGAGTGTTCTAGGGATTGGTAGACAAATGGATGGTTTATATTACTTTGATGGAAATCAAGGTATTGACCTAGATTTTAAGAATTTTAAATCTGTGTGTCAGTTACCTAAGAAAACTTGGCATTGTAGACTTGGTCATCCCTCTGATCAAGTCTTATCTGAGCTAAAAGGTGAAATCAATTTTTTAAATAGTAATGAATCTGAGCCTTGTGACATTTGTCAAAAGGCTAAACAGACAAGGGAACCTTTTCCCTTGAGTGATCATAAAACTACTTTTCTTGGTGAACTTGTTCACTTGGATCTTTGGGGTCCTTATCGAGTTAAAAGTAAAGAAGGATATAGATATTTTTTAACTATTGTTGATGATTTCACCAGGGCTGTTTGGGTTTACTTACTTAAGAGTAAGCATGAGGTGTTTGAATGTATTCAAGTTTTTTATAATCTGATTAATACACAGTTTGAGAAAAGTGTTAAAATTTTTAGAAGTGATAATGGAACTGAGTTTGTTAATAATCAATTTGATAAGTTCTGTAAAGACAAAGGAATTATACATAAGACCTCTTGTGCTTATACACCTCAACAGAATGGGGTGGTTGAGAGGAAACATAGGCATCTTTTAAATGTTGCTAGATCCCTTATGTTTCAGGGGGGATTACCTTTATTTTTGTGGTCTGAATGTGTGCTTACTGCTACTTATCTTATTAACAGATTGCCATCTTCAGTGCTGAGTGGAGACTCTCCTTACAATCTTGTGTTTAAAAGTAAACATGATTTAAGTCATTTAAGAAATTTTGGATGTCTTTGTTTTGCTACTATACTTACCAGTAATGATAAGTTTAGTAGTAGAGCAGAAAAATGAGTTCTTGTTGGCTATTCTAATTCTCAAAAAGGTTATAAATTGTATAGTCTTGAGAGGAAACAGTTTATCTTTTCTAGAGATGTTAGATTTTTTGAAAATGTGTTCCCTTTCAAGATAAATCACTCTTCTGCTACTCCTGACCCTCTTAGTCAGAGTCTGAATCATGTTAATTTCTTTAATGAAGTGACATGTGACAGCTCTGACACACCCAATGATGATAACAATAGTCAAGATGATCATCATGAGGGTGAGGGTGGCAACTCCTTGCATCTAGGTAGCCCAACTATTGACCATGAGCAGGGTGATTTGGGGCACTCTGCTGGTTCCAATGGGGTTTCCAGTACAAGTGAGATGGCTGCTACACGTCTAGATGTGAGCACTTCTGAGGGTCTCAGTAGTCCCTTACTTGAACAAGAAGAAGAGGTAGTTTTTGATAATAATGATCAGTCTTCTATAAGAAAATCTGATAGAACTTCGGTTTTTCCAAATAAATATAAAGAGTTTGTGGTTGAGTCTAAAGTTAAGTATGGGCTTGAAAAATTTGTTAACTACTCAAAACTAAGTTCTGAAAACTTTTGTTTTGTTGTTGAGCTGAATAAAGCTGTTGAACCAAAAACTTTTAGAGAAGCTTATAAACAACAGCACTGGAGAGATGCAATGGATAAAGAAATGTATGCTCTTTATAGTAATGACACTTTTGAGGTTTGTGAGTTACCTGTTGGTAGAAAGGCCATAGGAAATAAGTGGGTTTATAAGATTAAGTATAAGTCCACAGGAGAGGTTGAAAGATATAAGGGTAGATTAGTTGTTAAAGGTTATAGCCAAAAAGAAGGTGTTGACTTTGATGAAACTTTTTCTCCTGTGGTTAAGATTGTCACTATTAGATGTGTTGTGAATCTTGCTGTTCAAATGTGCTGGCCTATTTTCCAACTTGATGTTAATAATGCTTTTCTTTATGGTGATCTTAATGAAACTGTATATATGACTTTACCTGAGGGTTACTTTGATGTTAATGATAAAAGAGTTTGTAGACTCAAGAAATCTTTGTATGGATTGAAACAAGCACATAGACAATGGAATGCTAAACTGACTAGTGCTCTTATTGAGAATGGTTTCAAACAGAGTAAAAGCGATTATTCTTTGTTTACTAAGAATGACTCAGGTAACTTCATTGCTCTTCTTGTTTATGTGGATGATATAATAATCACTGGGAATAATTTGAATGAAATTGAAAGTTTTAAAGTTTTTCTGAATTCTAAATTTCAAATTAAAGATTTAGGAAAACTTAAATACTTTCTTGGCATTGAAGTGCTTGAAACTGAACAAGGTGTTTGTTTAACTCAAAGAAAATATTGCTTGGACTTGTTAACTGAGTTTGGATTGCTTGCTTGTAAACCATCTGCTTTTCCTCTTGAGCAGAATTTGTTTTTGACTAGTGAACCTACAATAAGTGATCCTGTGATAGATAATTTGACTGAATATCAAAAATTGATTGGAAAATTGATTTACTTAACTCATACAAGGCCTGATATTGCATACTCTGTTCATTGCTTGAGTCAGTTTATGCATAAGTCTCTTAGGTCTCATTTGAAAATTGCATTTAAAGTTTTAAGATATCTAAAAGGTTCTCCTGGAAAAGGTGTTCATATTATTAGATGTCCAAATGTTTCTCTTGAGGTTTTTGTTGATGCATATTGGGCAAAATGTGTTATCACTAGAAAATCTGTCACAGGTTACTGTTTGTTCTTAAATGGTTCATTAGTTTCCTGGAAAAGCAAAAAAACAAAATACCATTTCTAAGTCATCAGCAGAGGCTGAGTACAGAGCTATGGCCTCTGCTACTTCTGAAGTTGTTTGGGTTTTAAAAATCTTAAATGACTTGAACTGGGAACATTTCTTACCTGTTAAATTTTTTTGTGATAGTCAAGCTGCTATTAAAATAGCAGTCAATCCTGTTTTTCATGAAAGGACTAAGTACTTAGAAATTGACTTACATTTTGTAAGGGAAAAAATTTTGGCAGGAGTTATTAAAACTGAAAAGATTAATACTGCAGATCAAACTGCTGACATTTTGACTAAAGGATTAGGCAAGCTTCAACATGATAAGCTTGTTGGTAAACTGGGTATGATTGATGTGTTCCAGGTTGGAGTTAAGGAGGGATGTTGAAATAAATAACTCAATCTGGAAATTTAAGTTGAGGGACTAATTTGTACATTGTTGTATTTTCAGTTATAGCTATTTTGGTTCTTTGGAAGTGAGTTGACTAAAGCTAAGAAGTACAAGGGCTGAAGTTGACAAGTCTTGAAAGATGCTGAGAGGAGCTATATATACTCTCTTCCCTGCTAGGGTTTCTACACTTCAACACATCAAATTTACGCAGTCTTATTCTTTGTTATTCAATCAAAGTTAGTAGAGATCTATTGTTAGTATTCATTGTGAGATTGAGTGTATTGTAACAAACTATTGGCAAGATAGTCAATAGACTTGCACCTGAGTAGCAGTGGCAAGTTGTGTGATTCATTCTGGTTGTTGTACTGATTGAGATCAGTTACTTTCTGATCTTGTGATTGTTTTGGCTGAATAATAAGTTTGACTTGAATTGAGATTCAAGTCTTGTTTTCTGGATTCATTATAAAATTTTACACTTTATAAACCTATTTTCATTATCCGTAAAGCTTTTACAAGTATATAAAATGATTCATGATAACAAATACCTTAAATTATAAAAAGATATACGAATATGAACTTATTGATATCTTCATGAGTTAATATAAAATGAGAAAAAAAAAAAAAAAAATTAAAATAAGAACAAACCACAATGTTACATTTCAAATGCATTTACAAAAATAAATGCATCTAGAGACGGACTTATGTAGGTTGTGCGGGGGGCCACGCCCCCCATGGCTAGCCGAAAAAGTAGAGATTTTAGTGTAATTTTTTTTTTAAATTTTGACTTTTTTTCGAAAATGCCCCAACAAAAACTCAAATCCCCCCCCCCCCCCCCCCCCCTTTTTTTCACTAAAATCCAATATTCAACACTCTAAAGCCTTGTAAATCCTTCATATCTAAGTAAAAATACTTGATTTATCATAGCGATCCTAGGCTTTTCTTCCGCATTTTGTTGCTATTGTAAAAATAAGATAAAATTAAAAAAAAAAAAAATTGCCCCTCACATCTTATTTTTCTGGGTGCGCATCATCATTTGAAAATAACGCTCTTATTTAAAATATGTGGCTATAAATTATTGTTACTTCTCTCACTTTAGTTATTTTCTTCGAATCCCTTCTCGTCACATGGATACAAAACATTTGGTTAAAATAAAACTTAAAGCTTTTAATAAGTTTTAAACCTTTTCACGAAACTGATATTTCATATTTCTTTCATGTGTTAGGTGAGTTGGTGAGTAACACGTAGGCAGTAGAAAATTGTAATTTTAGTTGGACGTCAGGTATGTTTGGCGAAATAGGTTGGAGCTGAGGCTGGAACTTTTATTATAAGCCAAAGTTGAAATTTGTATTTTTGTAAATTTATTTGGCAAATGGGCTTAAGCTTAGGCTTATTATTGCAAAATTACTAAAAAAGACATAATTAAATGAGTTTTTGTATAAGTTAAATATTTTTGTGGATAAATAAGTAATTTATTGTTTAAAAGCCCGGAGTTAAGTTTTTAGCCTTTTTATGGGCTAAAGTTTTTAGCCCCTTTTAGAGGCTTATGATCTTATAAGCCTGCATGACAAACGAGACTTATTTTATAAGCCGACTTATTTTAAAAGCCTAAGCCCGTATAAGCCCCTCTCCCAAACATACCATATGTAACCAGCCTCCACAGTTGACTAAATGGTTCAGATATGTAAAAGGAGATCATCAATAATATTTGTGGCCTATAATGTTACAGTTATAATTTATTGCATTTATATCATATTATACTTTTTATACGAAGTATAACCACTAATAACATGTGAAGTAGTGAGGTTTTATAATACCCCAGAACTGATCCAAAGAGTTGTGTGTATAAGGAGACAAGGGTGGATCAATTGATCTTTAAGCAAACAACCTCGCCTTCGCGGGATTGGGTATGTTGTTGTTGTTGTTGTAGTTGTGTTAGTAATGTTCACCATAACCATAAATTACAGTCACCAATATTAAAAACCAATGTCTTCTGCGGGGTTACACCTTGAAGATTTTCGAATTCCGCTAGAGGAGATCATCTTGGCCACCAAAAACTTCAGTCGAGAAACTCTGATTGGAGCGGGTGGATTTAGTAGAATTTACAAAGGAAATTTCTCAGAACGCTTACAAAACCGCACAGCTGCAATCAAACGTCATAAACACGATGGTTACCAAGGAAAGAATGAGTTCCTTAACCAGCTTAAGTTGTTAATAACGTTCCAGCATGAAAACATCACCCCTTTCATTGGTTACTGTGATGAAGGAGATGAGATGATTACAGTTATCGAGTATGCTATCAATGGTAGCCTTGATTATCATCTCAAAAACACTATTAAGAGACGTCAGTTAACATGGGTGCAACGCCTAAAGATCTGTATAGGTGTTGCACGAGGACTCAACTATCTTCACTCCGGTCTTGGGGACAAGGTAGTAATACACAGAATGATCAACAGTGGATGCATATTGTTAGACGAAAATATGGAAGCCAAAATTACTGGTTTTTCATTGTTACTATCAGTTCCCAGAGACCAGCCAAAAATCTATGAACCGTTTGCTGCGGGTATCTTGTATTATTTGGATCCCATTTACCACGAAAGTGGCATCCTAAAGGCAGATGCAGATGTCTACTCATTTGGAATCGTACTCTTTGAAATATTGACTGGGATGTCGGCTCATGATACAAAAGAAATTGGTGATGCTAAACCACAACATATGATAAATTTGGTCCGGCGTTACTATGATGTTGGACTTGACAAGTTAATTGATCCCTTTATAAGAGATCAAATTGTTCGTCGTTCGTTACTTACTTTAGAAGAAATGGCTTATAAATGCATCAGCTTCAACACAAAGGATCGACCTACAATGGATAAGATCATCAAGACGACAGAGGAAGCATTAAATATTCAAGTAAGTCTTTTCATTTAATTATTTCAGAGCATATCTAGTACATAAACGAAGGAAAAACGTACATCATCTATAAAAGAACATACAGTAATAGATAGGGTCATCACATGGAGTTCGTTGGCTTGTGCCATAGTTACTAAGTAGGCTCTGTAATATGAAAGATATAAGGGTGTGCTTGGTTCAAACTCGGGAAAGGGAAAGGGAAATGCAATGATAATGGTGGGGAAAGGGAAAGGGAAAGAAAAGCATTCCCCCCGTTTATTGGGTAATGGCCCATTACCCACTATTGGGTAATGGGTCTACTAAGCATCTTTTTTCATTGCCACAAAATGAGTTGGCATTGTTTGATTGGCTTAAGAAAAAGAAGATAGAGAAACTATAACCAAATACACCAATCAAACAATGCCAACTCATTTTGTGGATGTGTTTTGTCGAAGATTTTTTGTGGGTCTAGCACTACTCTTTTTCATTATCTTTCATTCTTTCCCATTTCTCACCCCCCATAACCTCCTACCAAGCATGCCCTAAATGTATAGATGTAAAAATAATTCATATTATTGTGAAAGTTATAGAGGTATAAAAATTTATTATACTTGAATTGAATTCAACTCTAAGAAATTAAAAGACACAGAATTTGTTTTTTGCTAAATACTCGTTTGTTCTCTGAATTCCGAGAGTACTATGCTAAATGGAATTATATGACTTCAGTTTCATACTAGAAATCTACGCTAGTATTAAGTAAACCTATCTATGAAATAAGTCACATAACTAAACAGTCAAGAATTAGCAAATTTAAAAGCACACAACCAATCTATTCAATAAGTCATATAGTTCTGATATAAGTCAAGTAAATTATTCGACAACGGAAAAAAATAATATGAAAAACACTTGGATGGTGCCAATTGGTAGTAGCTGGCATGATGTTGGGCTGATTGATTGTGGCCCTATAGAAATGGGGGCTCTGCGCAACTGCACAGGCTGAACATCGCGCTTGATCACAGATAGCTCTAAATTTTCCATGATGCATTTAATTTTCTTGTGCCACCAAAAGAAACATGAAGATGAAACCAGAGTAACTCGGGTCATTTTGGATAGGCAAAGTCATACACATAAAGAAACACACATTTATATATGTCGGCATGTCGCCAACTATGTTCAAGCCTATAACAATTTGGTTCAAATGACTTGGAAGATATTGTTGTCATGAGATTGCGAATTCTACGAATTCGTAACTATAAGGGTATCTGACAAGTAGATATTAAAAAAAAAAAAAAAAAAAAAAAAAAAAACCGTACAACACACCGCATTTAGTGAAACACATCTCCAAAAAAATCTACAAGTACCTAAGTATTAGTACTAAAAAAATTAGTAGACTCACGAATCAATTTATGTCTGGCTTGCTAAAACAAAGTGAGCATGATATAGTAACAAGTGAAATTAAATTTACTTAAGGACTTTGTTTTAGTCATTGATAAAATATACGATAAGCCATGGGTAGAACCTATAGGCGCCTCTAAGTTAAGTCATGTTTATTTCTACAGAACCGCATAACTGCTTCTGCCATTACCATACGACCCCACCAATATCAAAACCTTCAGAAATTTATCTTTCCACTTGAGAAGATCAAGTCAGCCACCTATAACTTCAGTCCAGAATTCCTGATTAAAGATGGTTTTACTAAGGTCTACAGAGGAGAAATCTTTGTCGGCTTCCAACTCCATGCAGTTGCCTTCAAACGCTATGATCCGAATGGTGGTCGAGAAAATGAAGAGTTCCGTAACGAGCTTGAGGTGATTTCCCGTTCCCAGCATGAAAACATCATCCCTTTCATTGGTTTCTGTGACGAAGGTGGTGAGATGATAATAATTTACGAGTATGCCGTCAATGGTAGCCTTAAACGTCATCTCCAAGACCCCGATAGAAGACGTTGCATAACATGGGCCCAGCGCCTTAAGATTTGCATAGGGGCAGCAACAGGACTCGGCCACCTACATTCAGGTCTTAGGTATGAGCGTGACAAAGTAATACACAGAAACTTCAAGAGTGGAAATATATTGTTAGGCCACAATCTGGAAGCTAAAATTAGTGGTTTTGGTATGTCAATATTAGTCCCTAAAGATCAGAGACAAGTCTATGAACCTGTCAAGGGTACCCAGTTTTACATTGATCCAATTTACCAAGAAGGTGGCATCCTTCAGACAGAATCAGACACGTACTCATTTGGAATGGTGCTCTTTGAAATATTGAGTGGGATGTTGGCTTATCATAGAAGGAGCATTGGTGTTGAACAGCCCCAGAATTTGAGAAATTTGGTCCGGCGCTACTATGATGATGGGCCAGAAAATTTAATTGATCCACTTATACGAGATCAAATTGACGATCGTTCTTTCCGTTTGTTTACAGAAATTGCATATAAATGCATGAGTTTCAATATGGAGGATCGCCCTTCCATGAAAAGGGTCATTAAGCGGATTAAGGAAGCACTGGATATTCAAGTAAGTTTTTTTATTTGATCATTCATTTAGTTACACACACAACACTGAAGATACCACCAAGGATCGCAAGTCTTTGTGCATAAGACTCCAACGGATGCGATCCATAGGGGTGGACAAGGTAACACGCTCCAAAACTCTTTCTTTTGTTCCTAAGACTTGATCCATATAGTTGACCCTAATTTGTTTATTTTGAATTTTCTCCATCACCACGTTCTAACAAAAATCTTGTTTATGTCTTTGGTAAAAAGATTATAAACAAGAAATGTAACAAGCAAAGCAGTTGGATTTAAGTCTCTAGGGACTCTGTTCTTGTCAATTGTAAAAATAAGGGCAAACATATATAGCATAACTAAGCAAACTCCGTTCATTGTATATTCACAGAACCAGAGAGATGCTTCTACTTCTAACATACGAAGCATACAACCTCAAAAGCAAGAAGACTTTCGAATTCCACTAGAGGAGATCAAGATGGCCATCCGGAAATTTGGTGAATGTATTGGAAGCGGTGGATTTGGTACTGTTTATAAAGGACAACTCTCTGAACGCTGGAATAACCGCATAGCTGCCATCAAATGCCATGATTTGAACAGCAAGCAAGGAAAGAACGAGTTCTATAACGAGCTTAATTTGATTTCCAGGTTCCACCATGAAAATATCATCACTTTCATTGGTTATTGTGATGAAGACGAGGAGATGATTTTTGTATACGAGTATGCTATCAATGGAAGCCTAGAGAGTCATCTTGAACACCCCAAGAAAGACCGTCCCATAACATGGGCAGAGAGACTAAAGATTTGCATAGGGGCAGCGAGAGGAATCAAATACCTTCACTTGGGTGGTGAAGATAACAACACAGTAATACACAGAGACGTCAAGAGTGGTAACATATTGTTGGATGAAAATTTTGAAGCCAAAATATGTGATTTTGGGTTGTCAAAATCAGGCCCGGATGATCAGCCACATAGCAAATTCTATACAAAGGCTGCGGGTACCAGATATTACATTGATCCCAGTTACCAAGAAAGTGGCATCCTACGGAAAGAGTCGAATGTGTACTCATTTGGCGTGGTAATGTTTGAGCTGTTGACTGGGATACCAGCTTGGCACAAAAGAAGATTTGGAGATGGTAAACCACAAATTCTAATAAATATGGTCAGACGCTACTATGATAATGGACTGGACGAGTTAATCGATCCCCGCCTAAAATATCAAATTGATAACCGTTCTTCTCATAAGTTTATAGAAATTGCATATGAGTGCATTAATTTGACTATAGAGAAACGTCCTACTATGGACAGGATCATCGACAGGATTGAGGATGCACTGGAGCTTCAAGTAAGTCTTTTTAATAAATTAATTTTGCTCGAGTTTTGGTGTCATACGCAACATGATAACGTTGCTCTATTTTTGGTAGCATGTACTTTTTGCTTGTGAGGCAGATAAACAAACCACAACCCGACATCAACATAAAACTGGCTATTTTCACCCAATAAGTTTTACAACCACTTAATTACACTTTATAATCTTAATATTGGCCTGTAAGTTATGTTAGAAAAACCTTGTAAAGTTTCAAAACCAAACATATATTGTTTACACTTTCATATATATATATATATATATATATATATATATATATATATATATATTTTAACAAAGTTCGTATGATATTATCTGAAGTTATGTGTAATAACGGTATGAATAGAAACATATAGAGCAATAATAGAAATTTGGATACATAATTGGCATCTGGGTCAGAACTAAGTCAGTTAGGATTATGTCAATGTGCAGAGTCTTAAACTCATCATATTCTCACAATAATTTACACACTTAACTAATTTTTTTGCTGTTAATTCAGGAAAATTATCTAGTGGAGGCAATAGTAAGGGCTATCAGTAGCAGCAATTAACGTAAGGAGAAATAAGGATATAGAAACACAAGTGTAGCGGTGCAGCCGTGCAGATTTAATCACCTAATAGCACATGAGCTTCCACCATGTAAATCACATTAGTAGGCAATAAACATGTACCTGTTATTCAGTTCTCTTCGTTCTATTTGCAGTGTGTTCTCATTATATACATCAGCACTTAGAATCAGTTATCCTCATTCTTAGTATGCAGTCTCCTCTATCGCTCTACACGCAGTGCAGTTAAATTAAATACAGGAACTCCTGACACATCAGCATACAATTTAATCAGTTGAGTACTTGGATCACAAACACCGTATTACATGATTTATACATAGTTACATTGTTATACATTCGATCTCATCTTATTATTATTTTTTTCTCTCCATCAATCGACAATTAAGAACCAATCAAATCAACAAAATATAAATGAACACTAATTTCCGCAAAGAGAAAAGTTTTGGTAGAGCTCAAGTATCACCTTTGGTTGCACCCTCGAATTCTTGACAAATTTTTCAAAAAAGGTCATGCATTGAGACGAACGGGGGTGGGTCCTGCCAACCCGAGACACCCATGGATTTTTGCAGCGTAGTGCTAATATTTGTAAAAAGTTTCGAGTGTTTTTAAATACACCTAGTATAAAAAACTGTGTCTAGTCTTATTTTGTTTAGTTATTCTAGTTCATGTTGTATTTCCCTTCTATATCGGTTAAAACTTTTTTTTCACATCTGGTCACTTTTAATCTTAGTTCCGTCCCTTGACGGCTTGACTCATGCATGTAGCACAATTGTCGCTGACACGGGGTAGAATACCATATTGCACAAGTGCTTTGAACTTAGAACAAACTAAAACACTGATAGATTGAACAACATGCTACTATACAAATTGATACGTAGTATAACTTAGCATGTCATTTTGACAAACAGGTTGTGTGCATTTCGCGTGATTCCAAAAGTATGAAGTTATATAATGCATGAATTCCACATAAGTGAAGACAATTACTTGTAAAGGACCAATCAATAAATAGAGGGAAATGGAAATGTGAAAGAAGGAGATTGAGATGTTTACCTGTTTACTAATAGAAATTTGGATACATAAGTAGCATTTGGGTCAGTTAGGATAATGACAACGGGGATTTCTTTAAACGCGTCATAATAATATATTATTCAGGCTCGTGCCGTGGATTTTGGATACCTGTACAACAATTGAAAGCTGGCAAAAAAACCAATACTTGATGGGGACCTGATCCCAAAACCCAATTTGACCGGGAAGTCCTCAAGTTGACTGAGGATGAGGACGGGAATGTCCGAATTATGAAACCGGGGATGAGGAGGGGATAGGGATACCATAAATCCCCGACCTCTAACTTTTTAGTTGTGGACTCTTGTTAGTTGCTACTTCTCATAGTGTTGCAAGGTGTTTTGTTGTAAATCATTTCGTACAATCGTTTCTTGTTTCAATATTAGTGCGTGTATCGTCTTAGAAAAAGTATCCAATATGTTATTGCATTGTATTACCTTATGAGATTTTTACTCTTACCATATTGTCTACCCATTATATGTCTGATATATGTTGTTGTAATTTTTGATATAATGTTGTAATTTGCTCTCTATCATTCACGTCCTAGAATAATAAACCAAACAAACATAATTTGTTATGATGACTTTCAAACCCATAAGAAACCAAACAAAACATTTGAAATGATCAAATCTAATCCTAAACCCCTATCTGGCCATCTACTAATCTTATCCCCACAGCAAATCCTGCAATCAAACCAAACGGGCCTAAGCTTTTCAACTTTCATATTTGATTCCACAACCCTCATTCTTTATTTTCATTAATTCATCATGAAATTAACCAGAAATTGTGTATATGCATGTTAACTTAACAAATTTCATGTGTATTTAGATAGCTAGCAAATAGTTATTTTCGATAGTATCGTATACATGTACCTGTGTAACTGATTTTTTGAAAGTTATAAATTTATAGTTTTATTGTCTCTCAAGGAACATCTAATAAGATGAAACGAATCCGAAATGATTCTGCTACATCAATATGGAATGCACATCGTTAATGACTATTACAATTATAGATATGTCCTTTTATGTCCATTTACATCTTATAATTACAGTTAACAACCATTTGACCAAAAAAATTTTTTGAAAAAAAGATACAACTTGTACCTCATGTTTACATCTTTGCAGTTTAGAGCTTATAGCTTACATCATACAACTTATAGCTAGGTTTGTCAAACATACTGTTGGTGTTAAAAGTGAGAATGTTGAAGTAACGCCAAATTAACAACATTTTTTTGACGTTAACGGTGTTATAACACCTAAAGCTCTTAATAAGTTTTAAAACTTTTTGTAAAACCACCCGTAACTAATTAATAATACTTAACAAGTTTTAAAACTTTTCGTGAACCACCCGTAACCAATAAATAATACTAACTGGCAATACAATATCCAATGTGTTAGGTGAGTAACGTAGCCATTAAAAAGTGGAGTATAATTTAATTTGGACTACATGCAACCAACCTCCACAGTTGACTAAATGGTTCAGATTTTTATTTATTAAAAGAGGTTCATAAATTATAAGTTTGAAACTTTGAATCTAAGACGACCTACTTATTTTACAACCCATCAGATGATACCACGTGTTTTTCCGTCCACTATTAGTTCCACAATTAGGTCTATAATTAAGTCCATGTATCATTTCTCATATAAAAATTGCAAATGATTTTAGTGGGTATAATAATGTCACGGTTATTGTATTTATATCATCGTATACCGTTTTTTACGAACTTTAACAGCTAATCCAAAGAGTTTATTTATAAGCAGATAAGGGTGGATCAAGTCATCTTTAACCACACTCAGTTCTGTTAATATTCACCATAACCATAAATTACAGTCACCAATATTAAAAACCAATGTCCTCTTCAGGCTTACACCTTGAAGAATTTCGAATTCCACTAGAGGAGATCATCTTGGCCACCAAAAACTTCAGTCGAGAAACTCTGATTGGAGCAGGTCGATTTAGCAGTATTTACAAAGGAAAATTCTCAGAACGCTTACAAAACCGCACAGCTGCAATCAAATGTCATAAACACGATGGTTACCCTGGAAAGAACGAGTTCCTTAACCAGCTTAAGTTGTTAATAACGTTCCAGCATGAAAACATCATCCCTTTTATTGGTTACTGTGATGAAGGCGATGAGATGATTACAGTTATCGAGTATGCTATCAATGGTAGCCTTGATTACCATCTCAAAAACACTATTAGGAGACGTGAGTTAACATGGGTGCAACGCCTAAAGATTTGCATAGGGGTTGCAAGAGGACTCAACCATCTTCACTCTGGTCTTGGGGACAAGGTAGTAATACACAGAATGATCAACAGTGGATGCATATTGTTAGACGAAAACTGGGAAGCCAAAATTACTGGTTTTTCGTTGTTAATATCAGTTCCCAGAGACCAGCCAAAAATCTATGAACCGTCTGCTGAGGGTATCTGGTATTATTTGGATCCCATTTACCACGAAAGTGGCATCCTAACGGCAGAAGCCGATGTGTACTCATTTGGAATCGTACTCTTTGAAATATTGACAGGGATGTTGGCTCATTATACAAAAGAAATTGGTGATGCTAAACGACAACATATGATAAATTTGGTCCGGCGTTACTATGATGATGGACTTGACAAGTTAATTGATCCCCTTATAAAAGATCAAATTGTTCGTCGTTCGCTACTTACGTTTGAAGAAATGGCTTATAAATGCATCAGCTTCAACACAAAGGATCGACCTACAATGGATAAGATCATCAAGACGACAGAGGAAGCATTAAATATTCAAGTAAGTATTTTTATTTAATAATTTCAAAGCATATCTAGTACACAAGCGAAGGAAAAACGTACATCACCTATACAAGAACATAATAGACAGGGTCATCACATGAAGTTCGTTGGCTTGTGCCACAATTACTAAGTAGGCAATGAAAGATATAAATGCATATATGTAAAATTAATTCATAATATTGTGAAAGATATAGAGGTATAAAAATTTATTATACTTGAATCCAACTCTAAGAAATTGAAGGACACACAGAATTTGTTTTTGCTAAATACTTGTTCGTTCTCTGAATTCCGAGAGTACTATGCTAAATGGAATCATATGACTTCAGTTTCATACTAGAAATCTACTCTAGCATTAAGTGAACCTATCTATGAAATAAGTCACGTAACTAAACAGTCAAGAATTACCAAATTTAAAAGCACACAACAAATCGATTCAATAAGTCATATAGTTCTGATATAAGTCAAGTAAATTATTAGAAAACGAAAAAAAATATGAAAGACACTTGGATTGTGCCAATTGGGAGTAGCAAGCATGATGTTGGGTTGACTGATTGTGGCCCTATAGAAATGGGGGCTCTGCGCAACTGCACAGGTTGAACAGCGCGCTTGATCACATATAGCTCTAAATTTTCCATGATGCATTTAATTTTCTTGTGCCACCAAAAGAAACATGAATATGAAACCAGAGTAACTTGGGTCGTTTTTGATAGGCAAAGTCTTACACATAAAGAACACACATTTATATATGTCGCCAACTATGTTCAAGCCTATAACAATTTGGTTCATGACTCGGAACTTGGAAGATATTGTTGTCATAAGATTGTGAATTCGTAACTATAAGGGTATCTGACAAGTAGATATAAAAAGAAAAAAAAGGATAATTACCAAAATAGACCGGGCAACCATGATCAATTCGGTTCCTGCCCCAGATCCAAAAATGTCTTTTTTAGACCGGGCAACTGGGCAACTCGACCCATATGATGACAAGTGTCCCCAGTTGCCCAAACAATGACGGCTAAAACCTGACAGACGCCCCGGTCTAAAAAATACATTTTTGGATCTGGGGCAGGAACCGAATTGACTATGGTTGCCCGGTTTATTTTGGTAATTATCTAATAAAAAATGTACAACACACCGCATTTAGCAAAACACATCTCTAAAAAAAATTACAAGTAGTATTAGTCTAACTAATAAATATAAGTGGACTCACGAATCAATTTATGTATGACTTGATAAAACAAAGTGAGCATGATATAGTAACAAGTGAAGTACATTAAATTCTTTAAGGACTTTTTTTTAGTCATTGATAAAATATTGGGCAGAACCGATAGGCGCCTCTAAGTTAAGTCCTGTTTATTTCTACAGAACCGTGGAACTGCTTCTGCCATTACCATACGAACCCACCAATATCAAAACCTTCAGAAATTTATTTTTCCACTTGAGATCATCAAGTCAGCCACCTATAACTTCAGCCCAGAATTCCTGATTAAAGATGGTTTTACTAAGGTCTACAGAGGAGAAATCTTTGTAGGCTTCCAACTCCATGTAGTTGCCTTCAAACGCTATGAGCCGAACGGTGACAGAGAAAATGAAGAGTTCCGTAACGAGCTTGAGGTGATTTCTCGTTCCCAGCATGAAAACATCATCCCTTTCATTGGTTTCTGTGACGAAGGTGGTGAGATGATAATAATTTACGAGTATGCTGTCAATGGTAGCCTTAATCGTCAACTCCAAGACCCCGATAGAAGACGTTGCATAACATGGGCACAGCGCCTTAAGATTTGCATAGGGGCAGCAACAGGACTCAGCTACCTTCATTCAGGTCATGGGTATGAGCGTGACAAAGTAATACACAGAAACTTCAAGAGCGGAAATATATTGTTAGGCCACAATCTGGAAGCTAAAATTAGTGGTTTTGGTATGTCAATATTGGTCCCTAAAGATCAGAGACAAGTCTATGAACCTGTCAGGGGTGCCCAGTTTTACATTGATCCAATTTACCAAGAATGCGGCATCCTTCAGACAGAATCAGACACGTACTCATTTGGAATGGTGCTCTTTGAAATATTGAGTGGGATGTTGGCTTATCATAAAAGGAGCATTGGTGTTGAACAGCCCCAGAATTTGAGAAATTTGGTCCGGCGCTACTATGATGATGGGCCAGAAAATTTAATTGATCCACTTATACGAGATCAAATTGATGATCGTTCTTTCCGTTTGTATACAGAAATTGCATATAAATGCATGAGTTTCAATATAGAGGATCGCCCTTCCATGAAAAGGGTCATTAAGCGTATTAAGGAAGCACTGGATATTCAAGTAAGTTTTTTTTATTTGATTATTCATTTAATTACACACACAACACTGGAGATACCGCGAAGGATCGCAAGTCTTTGTGCATAAGACTCCAATGGATGCGATCCATAGGGGTAGACAATGTAACACGCTCCAAAACTTTCTTTTGTTCCTAAGACTTGATCCATATAGTTGATCCTAATTTGTTTATTATGAATTTTCTCCATCACCACTTTCCAACAAAAATCTTGTTTATGTCTTTGGTAAAAACATTATAAACAAGAATTGTAAAATGCGAAGCAGTTGGATTTAAGTCTCTAAGGACACTGTTCTTGTCAACTGTAAAGATAAGGGCAAACACACATGGCATCACTAAGCAAACTCCGTTCGTTGTATATTCACAGAACCAGAGAGATGCTTCTACATTTAACATACGAAACATACAACCTCAAAAGCAAGAAGACTTTCGAATTCCACTAGAGGAGATCAAGAAGGCCATCCAGAAATTCGGTGAACGTATTGGAAGCGGTGGATTTGGTACAGTTTACAAAGGACAACTCTCTGAACGCTGGAATAACCGCACAGCTGCCATCAAATGCCTTGATTTGAACAACAAACAAGGAAAGAAAGAGTTCTATAACGAGCTTAATTTGATTTCCAGGTTCCACCATGAAAATATCGTCACTTTCATTGGTTATTGTGATGAAGGCGAGGAGATGATTTTTGTATACGAGTATGCTATCAATGGAAGCTTAGACAGTCATCTCGAACACCCCAAGAAAGACCGTCCCATAACATGGGCAGAGAGACTAAAAATTTGCATAGGGGCAGCGAGAGGACTCAAATACCTTCACTTGGGTGGTGAAGATAACAACACAGTAATACACAGAGACGTCAAGAGTGGTAACATATTGTTGGATGAAAATTTTGAAGCCAAAATATGTGATTTTGGGTTGTCAAAATCAGGCCTGGATGATCAGCCACATAGCAAATTCTATACAAAGGCTGCGGGTACCAGATATTACATTGATCCCAGTTACCAAGAAAGTGGCATCCTACGGAAAGAGTCGGATGTGTACTCATTTGGCGTGGTAATGTTTGAGCTGTTGACTGGGATACCAGCTTGGCACAAAAGAAGATTTGGAGATGGTAAACCACAAATTCTAATAAATCTGGTCAGACGCTACTATGATAATGGACTGGACGAGTTAATCGATCCCCGTCTAAAATATCAAATTGATAACCGTTCTTCTCATAAGTTTATAGAAATTGCATATGAGTGCATTAATTTGACTATAGAGAAACGTCCTACTATGGACAGGATCATCGACAGGATTGAGGATGCACTGGAGCTTCAAGTAAGTCTTTTTAATTAATTATTTTTGCACGAGTTTTGGTGTCATACGCAACATGATAACATTTCTCTATTTTTAGTAGCATGTATTTTTTGCTTGCGAACACACCACAACCCGACATCAACATAAAGCTAACTATTTTCACCCAATAAGTTTTACAACCACTTAATTACCACTTTATAATCTTAATATTGGCCTGTAAGTTATGTTAGTAAAACCTTGTAAACTTTCAAAACCAAACATATATAGTTTACACTTTCAATATATATTTTTTAACAAAGTTCGTATGATATTATCTTAAGTTATGTGTAATAACGGTATAAATAGAAACATATAGAGCAATTATAGAAATTTGGATACATAAGTGGCATTTGGGTCAGTACTAAGTCAGTTAGGATTACGTCAATGTGCAGTCTTAAACTCATCATATGATCACAATAATCTACATGTTTAACTCTTTTTTTTTTTTTTTTTTTTTTTTTTTTTTTTTTTTTTTTTTTGTTAATCCAGGAAAATTATCTAGCAGACGCAGCAGTAAGGGTATCGGTAGCAGCATTTAACGTAAGGAAAAATAAGGATATAGAAACACAAGTGTAGCGGTGCAGATTTAATCACCTAATAGGCTAATAGCACATGAGCTTCCACCATGTAAATCACATTATTAGGCAATAAACATGTACCTATTAATATTCAGTTCTCTTTGTTATCTATTCAGTTATCCTCATTCTCAGTATGCAGTCTCCTCTACCGCTCTACATGCAGTGCAGTTACAGTAAACACAGCAACTCCTGACACATGAGCATACAATTTAATCAGTTAGAGACTGTTACATCTGCTATACTCATAGTACTTGGATCATAAACACCGTATTACATGATAGTTTATACATAGTTACATTGTTATATATTCAATCTCATCTATTTTTTTCTTTCCATCAATCAACAATTCAGAACCAATCAAAGCAACAAAATATAAATGAACACTAATTTCCGCAAGAGAAAATTTTTGGTAGAGCTCAAATATCACCTTTGGTTGCACCCTCGAAACAGTTCTTGACAAAATTTTCAAAAAAGGTCAAGCATTGAGACGAACAGGGGTGGGTCCCGCCGTCCCGAGACACCCATGGATTTTGTGGCGTAATGCTAATATTTGTAAAAAGTCTCCAAATACACCTGGTAAAAAAAAACTGTGAGGTCTAGTCTTGTTTTGTTTAGTTATTCTAGTTAATGTTTTATTTCCCTTCTACAACGGTTCAAACTTTTTTGCACATCTGGTCACTTTTAGTCTTAGTTCCGTCTCTTGACTCGTGCAGGTAGCACAATTGTCGCTGACACGGGTAGAATACCATATTGCACAAGTGCTTTGAACTTAGAACAAACTAAAACACTGATAGATTGAACAACATGCTACTATACAAATTGATATAACTTAGTATGTCATTTTGACAAACAGGTTGTGTGCACAACTAATGATGGGATAACTATTTCTTTTCGCGTGATTCAAAATGTATGAAGTTACATAAAGCATGAATTCCACATAAGTGAAGACAATACTTGTAAAGGATCAATCAATAAATAGAGGGAAATGGAAATGTGAAAGAAGGAGATTGAGATGTTTACCTGTTTAGAAATTGGGATACATAAAGAGGGGAAGGTAAACTCTCCAAAATTCTTTATTTGGGTCTCACGGGTGCCCCTTCTCAACAACGATTAATTTACTTACTTGGGCTACCATTTACGACTTCATTTTTTATATTTAAATTTTCAAATAAACTAGGGTCCGCTTGGTTCAAAGTAAGGAAAGAGAAAGGAAAAAGGTAAGGGTAAGACAATGCAAAGAAATGAGTGAGGTGAGTAATCAATACCTTACCCCCAATTTACTCTATAATGGTTGATTACTCAATACGGGGTAATCAATCCCTTGCTTCTAACTAACCAAGCACAAGTATTTGAGGGAGGTGGACCAAAATCAATACTTTACACATTCCTCACCCCCTCTTAACCCCCACCAAGCACCCCCTAAATTCATTTTATTAAAAATAAAAATACATTAGATTCAAATAATATTTTTTATTAAATAATAATAATAATAATACAAAAACTAAACCAAATGTCTAAGTGGGTCTTACTATATCCTAAATCACTTAGCCCATTCTATCAAAAAAATTACAAAAGTACACTTATCTTCTTCTTCTTCTTTTTGTACGCACACCACACACACATTCCTGTTGAAAAAAAAAAAAATCATCTTCTCTACCCCCCCCCCCCCCCCCCCCCCCCCAAAACACACAGAGAGAGGTAATATATCCATTTTCTTTTGCAGCCCAACGTACACTTTCCACCTTTTTGTCAGACAATTTACTTCGTCGTACAGACGAAGAGCTCCCAAACGGCGAGCTCCAACGAGGGGGGGGGGGGGGGGCGGCGAAGAGGCTCAGCGAGGGTCTTTTTTGTCCACGTATGAATGGCGAGCTCCAAACGAAGAGCTACACCTTCCCCTCTAAGTGGCATTTGGGTCAATTAGGATAATGACAACGGGGAATTTCTTTAAACTCATCATAACATTATTATTCAGGCTCGTGCCGTGGATTTTGGAGACCTGTACAACAATTGAAAGCTGGCAAACTTGATGATCCCAAAACCCAATTTGACCGGTGAGTCCTCAAGTTGACTCAGAATGGGGACGGGAATCCCCGAATTATGAAACCGAGGATGAGGAGGGGATAGGGATTTTAAAAATCTCCGACCTCGAACTTTTTAATATATATATATATATATATATATATATATATATATATATATATATATATATATATATATATATATATATATATATAGGATCCGGTTCCATTGAGAAGGTTTTTATTTTGAGAAATCTTCGTTTGAACAAACTGATTCATGTTTTTGATTTGATTCACAAGTAAACATCATTTTATGGTGAATCGAATCTATAACTCACAAATTTGATTCACAATCATTGTTAAAATTGAGTTATGATGATAATTCATTAAATTTGTACAGATGATTCAGTTTTCTACATATATCGCAAAATCGAGAGATTTTTAACATTGATTCAAATTTTTTTTACACATTTTGAATTTTAATCACATTAAAATGAGTTTTATACTTGAAAAAACATGAATCAAAGTTAAAAATCTATCATTTTTGAAAACCTTCTCAATCTTCTCAAAATAAAAACCTTCTCAATCGATCCAGATTATATATATATATATATATATATATATATATATATATATATATATATATATATATATATATATATATATATATATATATATATATATATATATATATGTGTGTGTGTGTGTGTGTGTGTGTGTGTGTGTGTGTGTGTGTGTGTGTGTGCGTGTGTGTGTGTGCGCGCTACATGTACTTGTATATGTATATGTTATTATTAAGGTGAGTTTTCGTGCCCCATTTTACTTATATTTTTTTCTTGGAGGAAAATGATACTAAAAGTTATTTCAAGTTTTATGTCGTGCTTAAATGTTTGCTTTAGAACTTTTGGACAATGCTCTCAGTATATAATTGCGTTAGGTGTACTAGTGGTTTTGCTGTGTAGAACATTATGTGTTGGGCTTTTTTGTGTAGAACAATCTGTGTAGAATAATAATAATAATAATAATAATAATAATAATAATAATAATAATAATAATAATAATAATAATCATGTTTTAGCTCCAGCTGGTATGCATACATGAAGAACATCATATTACGGAGATGAATAGTTTTGTTGTTGGTGGTTATTTTGATAGAACAATTTATGTTTGCTTGCCCTACGCTTTATTATATCATTTACACACTTGTCCTACTTATATATCAGGCACGGTAAACGGTTTTGTTTAACTTAAACCCACGAACTCACCAACGTTATGTTGATATTTTCGAGTATTCATTTTTAGGTGATGACAATAAGACAACTTATGGATGTTTGCTTACTTGCATGGCTTAGCGAGAGACCTTAGGCTTTATCTTCATGGACTTCTATAATTCAAGTTGGAGACAACTATATTTGTTATGAATTTTCTGTTGCATTGTTTGGATTTCATGCCCGGTTTGGGTGAATGTTGGTTTATTATATGACTATGTGGTTCGGCTAACCATGATAAAAGTCTCCTACTTGTGTCTGGCGTCGTCATGACATTTGGTATTATTTCCATATAGTGTATTCTCTATTTATTTAACCATATGTTATAACGATTCCTTCTGTTATGCCTCACGTTTCTGCCTTGGCGGGGTGTTACATTTGATTTCACATACGTTTTGAATCTTGTTTTCCAATAGTAATCAGTTTCAAAAAGTGATGGTCTTTGCATAGATTTCCCTTCTTTATATTTGTCGAAATCCATTGATCGATTTAAGTTTTAAAATATAATTTATTTTAAAAATCTTGTTTGGCGTGACTCTTGTACCAATTGTGGAAAACTAGAAGGGGGGGGGGGGGGAGGTTGAATAGTTTTACCAATTTTAATTCGTTATAATTACTATTTTAGAAAAACTTTGATTCGAGTTTCCGTAAAATCAATCAATTGCAATATTAACACAATTATAACAATAATAAAATAAACAAACTATAACTACTATGACATATGAAAAGTGAGAGTTGGAAAGATCAAATCAAGACACCAAGATTTATAGTGATTCGGTAACGAAGCTCCTCTTCGCCCTACTCCTCACCCCGAATACCCAACTCGAGAGTTCAATGCACTATGTCAACAAACCCCCTTTAAGCGGAGAAACTATGCGATGTCGCTTATCACAATTTCCGACACCAAGCTAAATTTCGAGTACTAATCTAGCTAGTACCAATTTCACTACGATCTACTCGATCTTCTCATAAATTACACAAGCTAAAGATCTACCCAATATTCACACGATCTACCCGATCTACACTCGATCTACCTGATCTACACATTATCAACACAAGCTACACAAGATCTACCCCATCTCTACACGATCAAAATGATTCACACGATCTAACTTGATATGATGACTAGTAATTTTATGTATAACAATATACAACAAGTACTTAATAAGTGTTGCGAGTACAATAAACTAATACTAAAACACTTTATATCTTCTCGATACGGTGTGTTCTTCTCTTGCACTAGTAGAGGAATGAAGGCGATCACTTGGTTGGATGATTGGATCACTCTTAAACAAAAATAAATTGTTAGGAATTGCAGATTTGAAGATTACAAAACAAACAACTAGAAGTGAAGAAAGAAGAAACAAGAGGGGCCTAATATGTAATAGTTACTTAGCTTGATTAGTAAGCTAGGGTTTAGGGTTTCTTGTAACCTCCCTCTATTATATAAAGAGGGTGGCGTCTAGGTTATGAGCAACTCATCCATTCATAGCTAGTCTCTCCAATGAGAGTCTAGAAAACGCATAGAGCGTGTAGTAGTTTAGTAGTAGTAGTAGTAGTTTATTTTATTTATAATAAAGAAAATCTTATTAGTAATGTTGATTATGTTCTTGTTATATTCCGTTGTGCAATCAATGTTACTAATCCTAGATAGGGCTTAAACGATCTTTAACAATTGGTATCAGAGCACAGGGGGATTGATATCTAGGGTTTACAAGGTTTTCATTGTCAATAAAGAGTGGTTTTGAAGAAGGAGCAGATCGGTTCTATATTTGTTTGGTGGCTGATAAAGGGTTTCGTAGTATTACTGCTGCTGCAATTTTAATTGGCCAAACTAAGACAGGAGATATGGATAAGTTTGTTGCAACAAAGCTATGTGTTGTTTATGCTGCTGCGTGTCTGTTCTTTATTTAATCAAACTCGTGCTACAACTATTTGTGGTCAATGATTGCTATTAATTGTGTCTCACATGGGTCGATCCAACTGATTATTAATTCTTTCATAAAGAAAAGTGGGGCTGGTTTGTCGTAAGGTACACATGGTATCTACTTATTCATCTGATTAATTATTGATAACCTAGTACTATTTTGGAGTTTTGCTGTTGTTCAAAGCTGATATTGGTATTGGTTTAAAGATTGTGAGTCAGCAATGGATGGCTCGTGATATATTGGTTTAAAACCAATGGATATTAAATTGGTTTTACCTGCTGTCATTATTGAAAGATTTATGCTGCTTGATCTGTCGTTTTCATGAGAAAGGTTGTCGGCTAAATGATGTGTGAGACAGCGAATATCTTATTCAGTGAATGATAATTTATCGTATTGGTCAGTGATCAACAGTTATTTTTTTGTTGATTACTGAAAGGGTTGATTTCATGAGATCGCATTAATTGGTGTCGGTGGAGTTTGATTGGTGGATAAGTTTGTATATTATTTGGAGATTCATAATTATTGATCTCATTAATTGGTATTTATTATGGAATGAGGCAACTGGGTTTGGTTCCTACTGATGGTATTTTCTCTGCTCACATGATATTGATGTCTTCATTTTTTTAATTCTGCTGCTATTGGAAGTTTGGCTTGTTACTACTGCTGGTCATATATGTTCATGCGGGTTGTGTTTCTCAGTTCCTCCTGGTTGCTTTTGGGTTTTTGCTGATACATACGATTCTTGTAGACTTCTTTATGGTTCCTGCTGGCTTGTTGTATACTTTTTCTTTTGGTCGGTTTTGATTCCTACAAGTCATGTGAGATTATTGTTCGTCTCTTTTAGTGACAGTTCTGATGTCATTAATGGTTAGGGAGGACGGGATTATCAACCATCATCATTTTATTGAGAAGATTATTTGTTGAAGACATTTAATTATCGCTTGTTTGATGTTGTAGTTGATTTTCCCAGGTTTTGTGTTCTTATCATATCTTAAAGGGAGAAGGACTTTTTAAGATAACTTGCTTGTTTTGTATGGTGATGAAGACTTGACGAATCTAGCGAAGGGGTACGATCCATCTTATTGTGCTTAATGCGTACATTTGCTATCACTTTAAGGAGTTACGTTATTGTGCTCAGTGTCTCATTTAGTTGAGGATTTGTAAAGAGGTCGCGATCTACTTATACTTTTTATGGGAGTATGAGTTTGGAGTCACGTGGATAGTGCAAGACATAAGACGCAAGTTTGAGAGATTTAACTTCTTCATCAAATCAGTTATATTTGATTTTCTTCATCAGTGATCACACCATGGAGCTTACTGGATTCAGGAGATGGCAAGTATACTTTTAAGGGGAAACTTATTGTTAATATACTTGACCATCTTCATATGCTTATTTGTTTTTGCTGTTCAATACTGCTGATCGGTTCCCGCTGCTCGTTCCTGCTGATGCTAGTAACTGCTGATACTCGTTACTGCTGCTCGTTATTAGTTAAAAATAATAATAATAATAATAATAATAATAATAATAATAATAATAATAATAATAATAATAATAATAATAATAATAATAATAATAATAATAATAATAAAATAATTAAAAAAAATTGTTATTTTATTTCTGCTGGTTGATGTTTGATTCTAGGTTCGAACATCTACATGCACCACTTGAGAGGAAGCGTATACGAGATTCACAAGACCCCTATTGGATGATTACAAAAAGGGGAAGAAGAGTTATGATGTGCAACTTATTATTTGTGATGACATGTTTTAGCATTGTTTCTTCATTAATTGTTTTATAATATCAAATAGGGGAAGATTGTTGGGAATTGCAGATTTGAAGATTACAAAACAAACAACTAGAAGTGAAGAAAGAAGAAACAAGAGGGGTCCTAGTTACTTAGCTTGATTAGTAAGCTAGGGTTTCTTGTAACCTCCCTCTATTATATAAAGAGGGTGGCGTCTAGGTTATGAGCAACTCATCCATTCATAGCTAGTCTCTCCAATAAGAGTCTAGAAAACGCATAGAGCGTGTAGTAG
The DNA here is from genome assembly GCA_030686995.1 of Artemisia argyi. Taxonomy (NCBI): domain Eukaryota; kingdom Viridiplantae; phylum Streptophyta; class Magnoliopsida; order Asterales; family Asteraceae; genus Artemisia; species Artemisia argyi. Next base: position 154,747,458 of record CM060685.1, read on the forward strand.
TTTAGTAGTAGTAGTAGTAGTAGTACTAGTAGTAGTAGTAGTAGTAGTAGTTTATTTTATTTATAATAAAGAAAATCTTATTAGTAATGTTGATTATGTTCTTGTTATATTCCGCTGTGCAATCAATGTTACTAATCCTAGATAGGGCTTAAACGATCTTTAACAATTGGTATCAGAGCACAGGGGGATTGATATCTAGGGTTTACAAGGTTTTCATTGTCAATAAAGAGTGGTTTTGAAGAAGGAGCAGATCAGTTCTATATTTTTTTGGTGGCTGATAAAGGGTTTCGTAGTATTACTGCTGCTGCAATTTTAATTGGCCAAACTAAGACAGGAGATATGGATAAGTTTGTTGCAACAAAGCTATGTGTTGTTTATGCTGCTGCGTGTCTGTTCTTTATTTAATCAACCTCGTGCTACAACTATTTGTGGTCAATGATTGGTATTAATTGTATCTCACATGGGTCGATGCAACTGATTATTAATTCTTTCATAAAGAAAAGTGGGGCTGGTTTGTCGTGAGGTACACATGGTATCCACTTATTCATCTGATTAATTGCTGATAACCTAGTACTACTTTGGAGTTTTGCTGTTGTTTAAAGCTGATATTGGTATTGGTTTAAAGATTGTGAGTCAACAATGGATGGCTCGTGATGTATTGGTTTAAAACCAATGGATATTAAATTGGTTTTACCTGCTGTCATTATTGAAAGATTTATGTTGCTTGATCTGTCGTTTTCATAAGGTTGTCGGCTAAATGCTGTGTGAGACAACGAATATCTTATTCAGTGAATGATAATTTATCGTATTGGTCAGTGATCAACAATTATTTTTTTTGTCGATTACTGAAAGGGTTGATTTCATGAGATCACATTAATTGGTGTTGGTGGAGTTTGATTGGTGGATAAGTTTGTATATTATTTGGAGATTCATAATTATTGATCTCATTATTTGGTATTTATTATGGAACGAGGCAACTGGGTTTGGTTCCTACTGATGGTATTTTCTCTGCTCACATGATACTGATGTCTTCATTTTTTTAATTCTGCTGCTATTGGAAGTTTGGCTCGTTACTACTGCTGGTCATATATGTTCATGCGGGTTGTGTTTCTCAGTTCCTCCTTGTTGCTTTGGGTTTTTGCTGATACATACGATTCTTGTAGACTTCTTTATGGTTCCTGCTGGCTTGTTGTATACTTTTTTTTGGTCGGTTTTGATTCCTACAAGTCATGTGAGATTAATGTTCGTCTCTTTTAGTGACAGTTCTGATGTCATTAATGGTTAAGGAGGACGGAATTATCAACCATCATCATTTTGTTGAGAAGATTATTTGTTGAAGACATTTAATTATCGCTTGTTTGATGTTGTAGTTGATTTTCCCAGGTTTTGTGTTCTTATTGTAGGACTTTTTAAGATAACTTGCTTGGTTTGTATGGTGACGAAGACTTGACGAATCTAGCGAAGGGGTACGATCCATCTTATTGTGCTTAATGCGTACATTTGCTATCACTTTAAGGAGTTACGTTATTGTGCTCGGTGTCTCATTTAGTTGAGGATTTGTAAAGAGGTCGCGATCTACTTATACTTTTTATGGGAGTATGAGTTTGGAGTCACGTGGATAGTGCAAGACATAAGATGCAAGTTTGGGAGATTTAACTTCTTCATCAAATCAGTTATATTTGATTTTCTTATCAGTGATCACACCATGGAGCCTACTGGATTCAGGAGATGGCAAGTATACTTTTAAGGGGAAGCTTATTGTTAATATACTTGACCATCTTCTTATGCTTATTTGTTTCTGCTGTTCGATACTGCTGATCGGTTCCCGCTGCTCGTTCCTGCTGATGCTAGTAACTGCTGATACTCGTTACTGCTGCTCATTATTAGTTAATAATAATAATAATAATAATAATAATAATAATAATAATAATAATAATAAATAAAAAAAAATTGTTATTTTGTTTCTGCTGGTTGATGTTTGATTCTAGGTTCGAACATCTACATGCATCACTTGAGAGGAAGCGTATACGAGATTCACGAGACCCCTATTGGATGATTACAAAAAGGGGAAGAAGAGTTATGATGTGCAACTTATTATTTGTGATGACATGTTTTAGCATTGTTTCTTTATTAATTGTTTTGTAATATCAAATAGGGGAAGATTGTTGGGAATTGCAGATTTGAAGATTACAAAACAAACAACTAGAAGTGAAGAAAGAAGAAACAAGAGGGGCCCTAGTTACTTAGCTTGATTTGTAAGCTAGGATTTAGGGTTTCTTGTAACCTCCCTCTATTATATAAAGAGGGTGGCGTCTAGGTTATGAGCAACTCATCCATTCATAGCTAGTCTCTCCAATGAGAGTCTAGAAAACGCATAGAGCGTGTAGTAGTTTAGTAGTAGTAGTAGTTTATTTTATTTATAATAAAGAAAATCTTATTAGTAATGTTGATTATGTTCTTGTTATATTCCACTGTGCAATCGATGTTACTAATCCTAGACAGGGCTTAAACAATCTTTAACATAAACTAAGTAAATGATCAATGAATCTTAGACTAGATAGGGCGGAACTCAGAAATTCTGTGTGAAAATTGGTGGTTTTGGAGTGTAAAGTGATCCACTATTTATAGAGAAAGAAAAACTAGCCGTTACTGTAGATGGTACTGATTGTGTCAAAATCAATTATATATAATAGTAGTATAGTATCGAGGAGATCCGCAAGAAATACGTATCACCCGAGTCGTATCCGTACGAAGGTGTGAATGGAATCAAAGAATATTGATTCGTGAAAACCGTGTAGTGAAAAGTGATAAATGTGAAATTTTGAGATCAAGTAATACAAATAATGACAAACAATCACGAATTATGCAAATTGTACAAACTATATATGCACTATTGATAAAAATCTAAAAACGGAAAATCAATCGCAAAATTTAAAACGTAATGTACGAATTAAAACGTAACTTTTAACGAAAAATGATCCTACAAAGGTGAAACAATTTTCTAAAAATCTTAAACTAATAAAAAGAATTTCTAGAAAAAGAAAAATATTTTTTTGACTTTTTATTTATTTTCTATGAATTTATTTATATTTTTGTATTTTTAAATGAATTAAAAATAAAGGAAAATAGAAAAATAAAAGTGAAAAATGTAAAATAATTTCTGAAAAGTCTAAAATATTATAAAAGAATTTCCTAAAATATTTTTGAATTTTTATGGATTTTTCTGAATTTTTATTGATTTTTATTTATTAAAAAGTATATAAAAATGATTAAAATCAAAGAAAAATTAAGAAAAATATCAAATCAACTCAGAAAAATCTGAGAAATTAACAGAAAATCAAAAATAATAAAAGAAGCTTGGAGAAAATTTTTGAAATAAATATAAGCTGAAAAAGTGCTTATTCAAAGCAAAACTGCTTATCACAAGTGCTTATTTATAAGCACTTGTGACAAAATTGTATCTAACTGAAAACTCGGCTAAGTTATGCTCAAATATGCTCAATTACACTCAAAAATGCACAATAGATTCACAGTATGCAACAATATTGCACAATAAGCAGTTAAGAATAAGCAATTGATCAGACACAACCAAGACAGAATAAGCTAGTGATCAAGTAACACTGAAATCAACAACTAGACACTTAATGAGGCTCAGTTACATCAATGAAACTGAAGTTCAAGCTTAATCAAGCATTAGCAGGCCTAAAAATCAAACAACTTATCCGTTTCTAATGTGCAAACAAGCAGATGCAATAAGCTCACTAAATAAGCTCAGAAACACAAGATTATTGGGGCAAACACTAAACAGCTATATTGAGATACCAAATTTATAAAAAATCTAATGACAAACAAGCAATCACTACTCTAATTGATTCTAAGTTCAGCAGGAATTTAGGACTCAAAAGCTGATGACATTTGACTTTTATGATGCTACTATAAGTTTGACCTTATTCAATTTTATCAGCTAATTCCCACTTCTAATTTGTAATGTTTAGCTACAATTTTTCTAGATTACACTAACTTTAACTAATATGTACCTATATTCTTAATATCACTAACTGTCTACAAGTATACCAAAAGTTAATGAAACTATAAACTAGTTTTGACTTTTTATCCAACTATTCTACTATTTTTATGCAGTATTTAGACTTTTACTGATCTAGGTGAGCTAATGATTCAATTAAATCTATCCTACAAACTCTAAATAGCAATAGAACAATCCAATCCAAACACTCCTTTATGTGACAGTAACAACTAAGAATCCATGAATATCTCCACAAATCACTAACTCACAGAATCAAACAGCTTTCAAATCACTATATTAAGCTAATTACACCACCAAATACAACTTGTTCCAACATATATGCAATATAACAGATCCAAGTATGACAGATGACTAAATGAGATATGTAACTCAGATCAAGCTTAAAACAGATGATAAAATGATCACAGAAGCTCAACTATAGCAATTAATACTACTACAACAACAATAACAATCAATGAAACAGTACTATCAATTCCAAACCAAACTACAACAGATTAAGCTAGAAACTAGAAGTTTAAACAACACTTACAAAGTATTTCCACCTCAGCAAGAATAGAGGTGGATTCACTATGCTTGCCTATATTTAAGATAGGCAGAGACCTTCCAAATCTGTCTCAACTTATCCAATTAACACAGATTCCAATGAATTCAACAGGCCTTTGACTTTTGATGACTGTAAATGATCACTTGTGATATTTGAATGAAAACAAATCCTCTAAAGACTACAGAGCTTATATTGATTGTATAGAAGCTAAATAAGCTTATTTGAAAGCTTATCTAAACCAAATGAAAATATATTTTTTACTTTTATAATTTTCTGATTTTTATGTATTTTCTGCAAATGATATAAACTGAATTGAAAATGATATTTGTAAAAGCTAGATTAAAATTGAGATATAAGCTAAGAATTTAAATGATAAAAGTTAATCTAATAGAATTAAAACAGATACTTAATAGAAGAAGAAGATGAACAACTGAATTTTATTAAAAATTTTAAACAAACAATACAATCTCTAAACTAAATACAAGTAAGAGTAAATTTCTGCAGAGCTTCGCTATAATCTAACTACTACACAAATGACCTAACACAAGCACCTATTTATAGCTGAGGAGGAGTTGAGAGTCACGGATTGCCAAGCTGGCAATCCGTGTGCTCTGTGTTTCTTTGGAGCCTCTAAGAGTCGTTTGATCACTATCCAATCCATTCCAATTGATAACATCCCTTGATTCAATCCTAATGACGCGTCCCCTCCAATAATAGCATGCCATGTAGCCATTCGTGTGCTTGTTTAGTGCTGACACCTTCTGACACCCTTTGATACTTCTAGAAACACTCTAATTTGACTAATTTGTCCTTACTCACTGTAATTAGGACTTACGGTCATTCTAGGGTTCTTACGATCTGGGTTAAATGGGGAAAAGGGGGCGGGTAACAATTTATTATTATTGTTTGACTGATGTTTGACCATTGACCCGTGTGATGGGTGTTGACCAAGGGGTGGTTTGGGCAGGGTATTAGTGAGTGGATTTTGGGCTTTGGGATAGTTTATGATTGGATTTGGACTTGGTGTTGGACTTAATAATTGGACAAGGCTTTGATCTTATTTTTCAGAATTTGTAATAATAGAAATCAAGGACCAAACTTGTAATTATTGAATCTTCAAGGACTAATTCTGTCATTGTTCCAAAATAACTTCTAAGGATTTAGTTTGCCAACTTCTGAATTATGAAGGATGGAGTTGACTTTTCTTCAAGTAAATCTATGAGGGACTGAATATGTCATAACCGAAACTTCAGGGACCAATCATGACAATTCTTCAAACTTTCTCTCAAGGGTTATTCTTGTAAACTATGAAATCCTGAGGGTCTCTTTAGACAATTTGAGCTCAATTAGATTGCCAGCTTTGACTTTCTGACTCGTTCCACTCTCGTGCTCGTTTTTGCCGGATTTCTGTTTGTTTTTCGTCTTTTCGCGAGATATCTGTTCCTGCACATTCACAATCACAAAAACATGTTTTCTTTGGCGTTTTAGGTTAGTTTTTGGATTATTAAGTCCTATTTAGGCTCAAAAAAGGTGAGTGAATAAGCACTCACCAAAATCCCCCGGACTAAAATATTGTCGTGTCCTCACGCAATGTGATCAATTCATGCTTTTGGGATAAATAATTTCATAACTCTTCCTACTGACTTTGTAAAGTAGCAAGGAGGTTCAAAAGAAGTAATAAAATCATTTATTCCCGCAAACGCCCCGTTTTCCAAAATTATTCTTTATTCTACTTTCATTTCTATTTTGGACTTTCCATACTTCATACTTGTGACGGTTTGTCGAACTTTCATTATTTTGCAATAATATTTAGGGTCAACGAGTAGAAACACTTCTCATAGAAAAGTGACCATACGGATAAAAATCGTCATCCTTGATTTTTCACAAGCCCCCAAACTAAGCGTACAAACGAGATCACAGCTTATCTACAAGTTAGATGCTAACACTACTCATAAAAGTTACTTGTGGAAACCTCTTACTCCCATGTCCTAAGTTTTTTGTATCTCAATATTTTATTTTTGTTGGGAAATGAATTGCTTCATATTTTCTCATTTTAATACTTTTTAGTCCGATAGTGATACCAAGTTTAAACAATAAGTAGTTTTTCATTTTCTCTCAAGAACCACTGCAATAGAAATTTGGTCCACATAAAGGAATTTGGGTACATACAATATCATAGATAAGTTGCGGAGTACTACACATGCACCTCATGTGTCCAATTCAGAATCATCCACATGCACCTCACGCGCTAACAACTTATTTACATTCAAACTCTTATTCATCATAACTTTCAAATTTCATTTTTTTCATTTCTCACTTTTTTCACTTTTCTCATATTTTTCATACTTTTTTCTTTCTTTACTTTTCCTCATAACATCAATGGAAGCTTATCGAGTAGCTCCAAAACCACATACATAATCAACTTTTGACTTTTGATTTTTTATTTTTGCGCTTATTTTTTATGTTCCTTGATATGTACCCAACTTCTAAAGCAAAGTGATGAGGCGAAAAATGAACCACTTTTAGGGGGTCATTTAAGCCAGGAATTGAATTTATTTGATCAAATATTACCCTAAATCGTTCCTTTTGTGATTTTAGGTACTTTAGGAGAGAAATCTAGAAAAGGAAGCAATTCGGACGTTTTTGGAACATAAAAGTGAAGAAAACGCCAAAGACTTAATTTTCCATGCTGGGAACAGTGTTTGACGGCGTCAAGAGGAAAGAGATGACGGCGTCAAGAGTAAATACCATGACGACCCAGTAGAAACGTGAAGGCGTCACAAGTAGAGAGTCAAGAGTTAAATACGTGACGGCCTGCAAAAAGGGACTACATGACGGCGTCAGATGTAGATCTAGGCAGTCCGAGGAACTATTTGGAGGCGAGATGACGGCGTCACACCATTGTTCTTGACGCCGTCACCCTCAAAAATCTATATATAGTTTTCTAATTGTCATTCATAAAAGGAGAGGAGTTTGGAGAAACCATAAGGCCGAACCATATACGAATTTTATAGCTTTTTCAAGGGTTTTCAGCCCTTGAACCCTTACATGTGTAATTAAGATAAGTCTTCTCTTAATTTAATCAATATGTCTATGTGTTGGTTGTCTATATCTTGTGCTTGTCTTGATTCCACCATGTTAGGCTAGATCTATCTTGTGTTTGCTTGGATCTAATGAAACCTAGATGTTAATTATGTGTTGATTACTTGTTTATGGTTGTATTGGATGAATGATTTCAATGTTAGGCTTAAGAAAATTGGCAGATCTCCAATTGGTAACATGCTTGAACGTCTTAGGAAACATGAACTGATGTGTACTAGGTTTTATTGGTTGTATTTAATGCATGAGTAAATTCTAATGATCCTATGTTAGGAGCTTCTTAGCCGGCTCGACATAGGAGTGAAGTAGGCACTCATAGGATTAGGGAGTTAAGTACGCCACCCCATGAATGGTATTAAGGAATACAATCCGTCATCCACGCAACTATAACAAGTAATTAACGTGTAAAAGATATCTAGGGAGTAGTGAAATCTAAGTAAACACATTTCTCCCACTTATTGCTCACAACCTTAGTTTAATATAGTTTTATTTTCATTTCTAGTATTTTATTTTTATTGCATCTTAGTATTGGGTTAGTTGACTAGCAACTAATTCCGCCCAAATCCTTCAAACCCGAGATATTTACTTGCTTTCTTAAAAATATAAAAACATAAAAAGAATCATCCCTCATCTCTAGATCTAGTATTTAGGTTTTCTAATCCTAGCGACACTATTCCTAGCTGGACGATCAATCCCCCGGTACTTGTCACTATACTATACTACATCGATCAGGTACACTGCCTGGTGGGGGTTGTAAGCTTCTCAAGATCCCTTGAGAGGTAAAGCTTGGTGCGATCCCCACGCATATCAAATTTTTGGCGCCGCAGCCCGGGGAATAGTTATTGTCTAGGTTAGAATCTCTTTTTATTAGGTCTACTTGCTAGATTCCTTTCTAGTAAGATTTTATTTTTATTTTTAGGTTCTCTTTAGTCTATCTTATTTCTTTGTGTTTTTGTTCGTAACTCTTCACCACCCGACATCATGGACGATGGGAACATCTTTGAACCCGTCATCCCACCACAACAAAACCCACCACTAGAACCTCTTAGGCCCCGAACCTTAGGAGAGTATTCCCGACCTAGCCACCAAGGCTACCGAAACACCATTGAGCTCACCGGAGCCAATGTGACCCCCTTGCGATCCGACACCATCCGGTTGGTGCAAAGCGGATGTGCATTCCATGGACTTCGTTCCGAAGATCCAAATCAACATCTCAAGGACTTCTTTAAAATCGTAGATTCCATAGACCTAGATGTTGCAACTAGAGAGACAACCCGATTACGCCTATTCCAATTCTCTCTACGTGATCAAGCTAGTTAATGGCTTGAGCGTTTACCCGCGGGATCCATCACCACATGGGATGATCTCACCACTCGTTTCCTTGCTCAATTTTTCCCACCGGGGAGAACTACTAAGCTTAGAAATGACATCTTGATGTTCCAACAACGTCAAAATGAAACTCTTTATGAAGCATGGACTTGTTTCAAGGACTTACTCCAAAAAGTCCCTCATCATGGCATAGATCTTTGGCTCCAAGTCCAAATCTTTTATGACCATATCGATCTCTCCACGAAGCGAGCCATTGACCAATTGGCCGGTGGTTAGCTACGTGATCTAAGTGCGAAACAATCATGGGAACTCATAGAAGATCTTGCTCTCTATGACAACGAAAGTTGGAATAATCCCCGTGATTTGAACAAAACGTTCAAGGCAATATCTTTGCCTTCGAACAACTCTAGCACTCCCGACCGTAGGATCATGGAACTTGAGGACCAAGTCAAGTTTCTCATGAAATCTTACGAAGCTCCTAAGCCTTCAAGCCAAGTGAACAAAATCACTTCTTCATGCGAATTATGTAGTGGTCCCCATGACACTCGTGATTGTGTGGAACTCCCTGGAACAGCTTTTGCGGACTACGCATCCTCGCGTACCGACGAAGCGGGAGATAAGTCGTACACTTTCAAACCCAAGCCAAACCCTTACGGTGATTCATACAACCCTTCTTGGAAAAATCACCCAAACCTTAGGTGGAAACAAAATCAAGCCAATTCTTCCAATCCGCCTAATCGTTACCAACCAAACGGTCCACCCTCCAACCGTACTTTCAACAACAATCCTTCTAACAACTAGGGTAGTACCAAGAATCTTGAAGGATTGATGTCTAAGTTCATGGCATCTCAAGAAGCTCGCATAGCTAGGTTTGAAACCGAATTCAACCAACAACAAACGGAGATGACCAACAAGATAGACATCTTGTTGAAGGCCCTCAACAACCAAGCGTTAGCCATACCTAGGAAGGACACTAGAGACACCAACAACGGAATCAAAATTAAGGACCCCTCATCATCCAAACATGTCCACTTTGTCAATGTTGTCACAATTAAGCCAATAGATAAGGATATAGAAGAAAGTGACAAGGATGAAGTTGGAGTAGAAACCGAGACTAGGGATGAAAGTAGGGAAGTTGAGGTTAATAGGGGAGAGAAGTTAGAGGAAGTAGAGACTATAGAAGAGTACTTTGATAAGTTGCCCACCAAGGAAGAACGAGAATACCATAAGGATTTATTTGATAGTCCCGAGAGACCACATATCCTTGGCACACCCATTATCAAAATGGGAGACCCCTCTAACATCAACATACCATGCAACATCGGGCACATGCATATATGGAAAGCTTATATCGATCCTAGATCTCCTGTTAACATCATGACCAGGACTTATTACAATTGGGTGATGAAGAAGCAACTTGATTATAGGATAATGCCCAATAGGAATTTGATAAGTAACTTTGTAGTAAGAGTGAAGGGATTACATGTGATTATAGGTAATTTCACTTATGAGATCGATTTTATGATAGTAGAAGACACTCGTCTGGTGATAGATGATTTCCTAAGCCAAGTAATATTCGGAAAACCATTTGTTGAGACCACTAGGATGAGTTATGATCCGACTTTAGGGATAGTTAGGTTCAAGGAAGAGAATGATGAGATTGCCTACCAAATGCCCTACAAAATTGAGCAATACCGCCTTCTCTCCAATATAGAAAAGGAACACAAGCAAGCGGCTTATTATAGGAATGATGAGGATAGACGTCGAGGAGTAGAGTATGTGAAGAATAGGATGCTTGGTTTCTACAAAGAATGCTTGCAACTAGGTCCGGAATACAAAATTGGCTTAGAAGACGACCTAGAGAGTGAAACCAACGATGAGATCACGTAGTAACCCATGACCTTGAGTCTAGCTACAAGACTCATAAATAAAGAAAAACGCTTCTTGGGAGGCAACCCATGTTTTGTGTGATTTTTAATTTTGTTTGTTTGTTATTTGCTTCCGTATGCATGCTTTATTTTTATTGTTGGTAGATCAAGTTTCTAAACTAAATAGTGGAAATACTTTACTTTGTTGTTTAACCTAGTCTTAACTTCACCTAAAAGTATTTTTGCAAAAGATAAGTGTAAGGGGAAACCCCAAATATGTTTTTAAGAAACAAACCGATCATGATTCTCCACAATATTATATGAACATGTATATTCGTATTTGTTAGAGTCAAATGCTTGTATCGAGTTATAATGAAGTTTTGCAGGATTTTCCAGGAAGTAGGACCAAGTTTTTCCAGAAATTTTCCAGAAACTTAACATAAGAATTTCTGCAGGTCACTTCTGACGGCGTCATGAGCTTGCTCTTGACGATGTCACGTGTAAAAATCTGGAAATTTTACCGGTTTTGTTTTTCTAACGGAGTCTTAAAGTTTTTGTTGAATTATTAAGTTTTATAATCTCTAGGAAATCTGTAAACTTCATTCCACAAGCATTATATCTTATTTTGTTTTCTAGGATTTAGTAACTTATGTAGATTGCCACCGATTTTATGCGAGGTTGCCTTGTCTGTTTTCTCAGGATTTACAGGTTATGTATGACAAGAAGATGATTTATTTTTCTGATATGGAAGCTTTGATTGTTCATTTTCTTGGAGGAAGATTTAACATGGCCACCTTATTATCCATACCGAGCGAATCAGGGGAGTTTTTGATTTCATTCTTTTTACTTATTTCACTTTTACATTCTTTACTTGAACATTGGGGACAATGTTCATCTTAAGTGTAAGGGAGGGTAAAATGACGATACCTTACAGATACACTTTCGCTTGAGTTTGTTTGATTGATAGTAGATGTGTAATAAAACTATGAGAAATACTTGTTAGTGTAATTTTAGCACCAAATTTAAGATTTTTTACAACATTTAGGAGTGAAACTTTAGCCATAGCAAGCATCTCATGGATAGGAGATTGTATGACTAGCACAAAACCGTATCATTCAGAAAAATTTTCCACCTAAATATGTGAGGTTCGCCTTTAGATTTGATAGGAAAAGCATTTACTATTAGTGCTTATGAGTGTACTGGTAGCATTTAGATTCTAGAACTTGCGTTAGTGATGCATCCCGAGTCCGCTAGTGAGACTATATTTGTGTAGTAGGATTTACTACATGATAAGAGGCATTAGGATCACCCTTGTGTTAAACCCATATTATAATTACTTGACCATTTAAGTCATATTACTTGGCTAGTTAAGTCAACTAATTTTTCCCACACCTTAGCGTTGTACTCATTTTTAGTACACGAAACCCCTAGTACACCCCTCCTAGCCTATCTTTTCATATCTAACTTTAAGCATCTTACTTAAAGGAAGAATTTGTTACACCCCACTTAAATGTACAACCAAATCGCCTTAGCCTTCCGGGTATGCGCTCATCTTTAGTGCATTATTGTTATTTGTTAAACCCTAAGTTAACTATCTAATTGATTACATGGTTGCTAAGTCGAGTCATATCCTTGTACATATTGTTTTGGGATGATTGGGACTCATGGGTAAAGTACTTATTTTATGGAGTAATGAGGAAGAACATCATATATTACCCCCGTATGTGCGTTAATCTTAAAAGTACTCCAAGTGTTTTGATTTTCTTAATTCGAGTCATTAGATTAGTTTATTGTAAAGTATGTAAAAATTCAAGTGTAAGGGGAATTTACATTCCCTATGATGTATTGTTTTGGATGGTAGGGTAAGAGTGTATGAGAAAAAAAAAATCGAAAAAATCAAGAAAAAGAAAAAAAAATAGAAAAAGAAAAAGAGAAAAACATACGGACTACCATCCCGTTTCATTCTATGTTTATTTTATGTTTTTGGTATTTTTCATTTATTAGCTTAAGTCGAGTCTAGTCTTGGCTTAGCAACGCCATTTTGTACATGTAATTAACCAAGATTGTTAACTCGCCGCCAGTAAAGACTGCCTATATCCAACAAAACCGTGTATTTCATGTCCCTACACCTAACGTTACAACCCTTTAAAAGACCTCTTTGATAGTTTATCCTAGGTGCTTACGCCATGTGGTGGAGGTTTGATCCTTTCCCAAGCCTATGGTAATCTATTTGGCTATGACAGGTAGTGAGAGATATCTTCCGTTTCCATATTGTAATTTATACTTTATTACACCCGAGAGATGTGAGTATCTAAACACTATTTGTGAGGTGCTTGTGTATGACCTCCCTGCTTGTCTTTGGTCTTTAGTGGAACGATTATTTGTTGTAATTACTTTTATATTAGTGTTAAATGACCCCTAACTTGTATTTTGACTAGAATAAAAGCGCATTTGCTTGAAGACAAGCAAATCTCAAGTGTAAGGGTATATGATGAGGCGAAAAATGAACCACTTTTAGGGGGTCATTTAAGCCCGGAATTGAATTTATTTGATCAAATATTACCCTAAATCGTTCCTTTTGTGATTTTAGATACTTTGGGAGAGAAATCTGGAAAAGGAAGCAATTCGGACGTTTTTGGAGCATAAAAGTGAAGAAAATGCCAAAGACTTAATTTTCCATGCTGGGAACAGTGCTTGACGGCGTCAAAAGGAAAGAGATGATGGCGTCAAGAGTACATACCATGACGACCCAATAAAAACGTGAAGGCGTCACAAGTAGAGAGTCAAGAGTTAAATACGTGACGGCCTGCAAAAGGGGACTACATGACGGCGTCAGATGTAGATCTAGGCAGTCCGAGGAACTATTTGGCGGCGAGATGACGGCGTCACACCATTGTTCTTGACGCCGTCACCCTCAAAAATCTATATATAGTTTTCTAATTTTCATTAATAAAAGGAGAGAAGTTTGGAGAAACCCTAAGGCCGAACCATATACGAATTTTACAGCTTTTTCAAGGGTTTTCAGCCCTTGAACCCTTACATGTGTAATTAAGATAAGTCTTCTCTTAATTCAATCAATATGTTTATGTGTTGGTTGTCTATATCTTGTGCTTGTCTTTATTCCACTATGTTAGGCTAGATCTATCTTGTATTTGCTTGGATCTAATGAAACCTAGATGTTAATTATGTGTTGATTACTTGTTTATGGTTGTATTGGATGAATGATTTCAATGTTAGGCTTAAGAAAACTGGCAGATCTCCAATTGGTAACATGCTTGAACGTCTTAGGAAACATGAACCGATGTGTACTAGGTTTTATTGGTTGTATTTAATGCATGAGTAAATTCTAATGATCCCATGTTAGGAGCTTCTTAGCCGGCTCGACATAGGAGTGAAGTAGTGTTGGGTCACTGAATTCCCCAATCCTCCTCTTACAAGGATTTGAACGTAAAATAACCTAAGTATTAACAAGTCACTGAGTGAACAGTAACTCAGTGAGTCACCTTCAGGATGCTAAGACCGAACCTAAGAAGAAAGGTTCTCCATTCAGTGAGGCGGAACTCAGTGAAGTGTGATCTAAGCCAAGAAGAAGGTGATGGGTTCAGTGAGGATGACAATAACTCACTGAACCCCATGACTCCTCAACAACTTTATAGTACTGAAGACTGATGACAAGAAGACTGAAGTTTTGGCGGGACTGGGCGGGAAAGTTTGAGCTGCATTATTAAAGTGCTTTATCACTTTAATGTCAAACTTTCCCAAAATGGTTAAAACCAGTCTGTCATCAGAAAGTGCCTTTTGGACTTAACTCAATGAAGGTTCCTTGCCAGAAGAATAATATCTTTCAAGATATTGTTAGGGAAACTTTATGTCCAATGTATAACTAGTTGTTCTATACTTGTGTATAAATAGGAAGGATATGTGAGGAGTAAAAGTTGACAAGTTTGTGCAATTAATGCAAAGCATTCACAAACCATTTTACTCCTCCAAAGAACAACACAAGCCCCTGAGATAGCTCAGTGGGTAATTTAAGTTGTCACTCATCATAGATTGAGTTTAGTGAGGAGTCCATACAATACTTGTCGTTTTCAATCCCAAGTGTTATTCCGCAAACACTTGGGTACGATTCTTTGTGATTAACTTCTAATAAAGAATTAAACGTTGAAAAATATTGTCTCTTACTTTACGTTACTTTATTGTTAATCATTTTCATACATCTGTGTTCAAGTCATATAACTTGGTTATTTTAGCTTTTTAGTTACTGATAACCAAGTAAAAGGGACCAACAAGTGGTATCAGAGCCTCTGATTTGTAAAACTTAAACCTGTTTTTTCAAAACTTAAGAGTGCTCAAGTTTTTAAAATCAAGATCCCACTATGACTGACATAGATGTTCCCCAGCTTGTTGATAAAAAGGGTGGAAGTTATTCAGCAACTGCCCCTCGACTTGAAGCTGGCAAATTTAATAAGTGGAAAAAGCGAATGCTTTGCTACTTAACTGGGATGGAACCTTATTACATCAAATTGATTAATGAGGGTCCATATGTCCCAATAACTGCCCAAGGTTTAATCAAACCTGAAGCTCAGTGGACCCCAGATGAAAGGAGGGTGGTCAATCAAGACCAGCGCCTGAAAAGCATCATTATATCATGCCTTCCTGATGATATAATGGAATCAGTGATCAACTGTCCCACTGCCCAGCAGACATGGACTGACCTGGTTCATAGCTATGAAGGGCCTTCTGATACCAAAGAGAATAGAATCATGGACCTGAAGCTTGAATTCAATACCTTCAGGGCCAAGGATTCTGAAAGTCTCTCTGAGACTTATAGTCGGTATAAGACCCTCCTGAATGAGCTGACCAATGATGGTGTTATACTGTCAAAACATGAAATCAATGTTGGTTTTGTCAACAGTCTCCCTGAGAAGTGGTTAAACTTCTCTCAGGGATTGAGAAATGCAAACCACATTCAGAACCTTGAGCTCCCTGCCATCTATGAGAAGTTTGTCTATGAAGACAATCTTATCACCAGGAGATACCCTGGTAAAGCTCAGGAGACCAAAAAGGCCTTGACAATTACACCCATATCAACTACTTTCTATTCAAAAGGTGTTGTGCAGGATTTTCAGGATGGATCTGATGATGAGGTTGACCAAAGAACCAGTGAGGAGTATCTTAATGATCTTCAAATTGAATTTCATGAAAGAGCACTCCTTGCTAATTCTAAAAGGTTTTTTAAGAAAAACAAATTTCCTTCTAAAGCAAATGACAACACTGAATGCTTTAAATGTGGCAAAACGGGACATTTTGCTAAAGATTGTTTTTTCAAAAACAACCTCAGAACCATCTTTCAAGTTTTCAGGAAATAACTCTTTTTCTGGCCCCAGCAAATTTCAACCAAAAATGCTTCAGTCTAGTCAAAGATTTGAAAAAGTCCCTCAAGTTGACTTTGAAGCCAAGTACAGAAAGGCAAAAGCTAAACTTGCCCTTCTTGAATCATCCTCAACAGTCTCTCAGCCTCCTCAAGCTCCAAAGCCTACTCAAGCCAAGAACAAAGGGCTTGTTGCTGAAACTTATGACTGGGATGAGGTTGAAGTGTCCTCTGATGATGATGAAGTTCACATCAGTGCCCTGATGGCTCTATCAGATGACAACAAGCTTGCTGTGGGGAAGAGTCATGCAAGAAATGGTGAATGGGTCAACATCACTATGAGAAAGGTAAATCTTTTACTTTCTATGGATGATAATGATGATTGGAAATCTTACTTAGATTATATTAATGTTGATCTTAAGTATGTTGAAGAGCAAAGACTTAATTTGTTTTCAAAATTTAACAAACTGAGTTTTGAATTAAATCATTGTAGAGATGAATTACTTGCCTTAAAACAAGCCAAGCTTGAAAGTGTTACACTTCAAATTCAAAACTCTGAACTTGTAAAACAAAATCAAGCTCTTCAGGAAGAACTTAAGAAAGAAAAGGAAATTATTTGGAAATGGACTCAGAAAAACCCCAAACTTTATGAAACACTGAGTCTCTCACCCAACCCCAAAAAGGCTGGTCTGGGTGATGATCAACTCACTGAAGTTTTTGGGGAGAGTAGCCATTCCACAACTTTTCTATTAACCAACATACTCTCTAGCAAAGAACTAGCTCCCAAACCCAGTGATTGGATTGAAAGAAACAATCCTGATAGTAAATTGCCAAATTTTAACACTGGAAGAATCCTGGAGCCTGAAAGTCAGGCTATCAAGGAGCTGCTAGGAGTCACTGATGAACTTAGTCCTACTGAGTCCATCACTGAGTCTAAGTCTGATCCACCACTCCCTCCACTGAAACAACTTCAGGGAGCAGAACCCAATTCTGACCTTGCACCATTAGTCTTTCAACCACATTCTCCTAAAGAGAAATCAGGATTAGGAAGGACTATTCTGAAAAGACCTACTCCTGCACCCACTGAACACCAAAAACCTTCAGTAAGAACTGAAGTGAAGCCTGAAAGCACTTATTCGAAGGTTGATCAGCTTGCTGAACTTGTCAGGATGCTGAGTGAGAAAATTGAGTCTACTGAGAAAAACTCTGACTCAAAATCAACAAAGCCCTCAGTATCCTCAGGTTCTTCCAAACCAAAAACCACACCCAGACCCTCAGGGAGATGTGAACTGTGCAATTATCCAAATCACAGCACTGATAAATGCTACAGAGTCCTGTTTTATATGATATGCAAACAAGAGGACCACAGAACTTGTGATCACATCCCCCACACTGCTTCTTTAAAAGCAAGGGGTCTATACAAAACCCAAGGCTATCAGTATGCCACACCTTCCAAACAAAGATTGAAGGCTAAGCCTTTCTCGCCATGTCCTCACTGTGGTTTCAGTGATCATCTTCCTGATGATTGTATGATGAAAGAATGCTGTGACATCTGTGGAGACCCCTCCCATGAAACCAGGGGGCATGACAAAGTGATTCAGTCCAGAAGGAAAAACCAAACCAACACTTCTCAGTCACCTGAGGCATCAACCTCCACAAAATGTAAAACATGTGGAAGCTCAGGTCACACAACTTCAGACCATGACTCACTAACTGAGTTCAAAAAGTCCCTGAGGACTAAGCCCACTAGAAAGTGGGTCAACAAGAAAAACTAACCCAGTTTACTGTTTGTGCAGAAACACATCAAGGATCCTACTTGGCATCTAGACAGTGGATGCTCCAGAAGTATGACTGGTGTGAAAAGTTTTCTGCACAAATATGTGGAAGAACCAGGACCCAAAGTGGTATTTGGTGATAACTCATCAGCTCCCACTGAAGGTTATGGCTCAGTAAACTGCAATGGTATAGTTTTTACAAGAATAGCTTATGTTATTGGTCTGAAGTACAACCTGATAAGTGTTTCCCAACTATGTGATGCCAAATACATAGTTCAGTTTGATGACAAGAGAGGGACAATCTTTAATGCCAATAAGGAAGTTGTGTTGATTGCCCCTAGAAGGGATGATGTATATGTCCTTGATATGTCATCCCTGACTCAAAATGGGACTTGTCTATTCTCTAAGACAAGTGAGACAATCAACTGGCTATGGCATAGGAGACTCTCTCATCTTAACTTCAAAAACATCAACAACCTGGCCAAACAGAACAAAGTTCTGGGCCTTCCATCCCTGGTGTATACCAAAGACAAGCCTTGTTCTGCTTGTGAAAAAGGAAAACACCACAGGGCATCATTCAAAACCAAACAAACCTTTTCCATCAAAAGCTGCCTACATCTTCTTCATATGGACCTTTTTGGACCTGTCAGTCTAATGTCCATTCACCATGAGAAGTATACTCTGGTCATAGTGGATGAATACTCAAGATATACTTGGGTTTACTTCCTGACCAAAAAGAGTCAGGCAGCTGAAACCATCATGTCATTTGTCAGAAACATTGAAAATCAAAATGATGTCAAAGCTAAACAGATCAGGACTGACAATGGCACTGAATTGAAAAACCAAGACCTTGAGTGTTTTAGTGATGAGAAAGGAATTTCTCAAAATTTCACTTCTCCCTATACTCCTGAACAAAATGGAGTAGCTGAAAGGAGAAATAGAACACTCATTGAGGCAGCAAGAACAATGTTAAATGGCTCAGTCCTCTCTAAACACTTTTGGACTGAGGCAGTTAAAACAGCCTGCTACACTCAAAATAGGTCAATCATTGTGAAAAGGCATAACAAGACTCCTTATGAGATATTCAAAGGAAGGATTCCTGACATCAGCTACTTTCATGTATTTGGGAGTCCTGTGTTTATACATAACCACAAGGATCACTTAGGTAAATTTGATGCCAAAGATGATGATGGATACTTCCTGGGATATTCCCTGGTTTCTAAAGCCTTCAGGGTGTTCAACACAAGGAGACAACAAACTGAGGAAACTTATCACATTACTGTTGATGAGAGCACTGAATCCATCAGGTTCTCAAATTCCTCAGTAGAAGAAATTGGTATTGATGACTCATCAAGATATCCTCCTGATGAGTATCATCCTAAGAACAATCCCTCAACCCAATACCAAGCTGATGCTGATGTCTCCTATTACATCATCCCTCACAACCTACCCCAACCACCTATCAGTGAGTTCATAGAAACTCAGCCTGTCTCAAATGAGACTGACACCACTGAACAAAATGTTCAGGAACCCTCAGAACAAATTGTTCCTACAGTAGTCACTGAAGCACATATTGATGAGTTACCTCATGTTCCTGAGTCTGAACCTAATCAGGCTCCTTCAAGCTCAAATCCTTATCCCAAACCTCAGGATAGCTGGACTAGATCCAAAATCATTGAGCTTGTGAACATCATTGGTGAACCCACTGAAGGCATGCTCACAAGAAGCAAGGCTGCTAAACTAAAGGCTGCCACTGCCAATATATGTCTTTATGCTGACTATCTCTCAGAGATTGAGCCTAAAAATGTTAAAGAAGCCCTTACTTATGAAAGCTGGGTTCAGGCCATGAGAGATGAATTGGAACAATTTGACAGAAATGATGTCATGACCCTTGTTGAATGCCCCCAGGGTGTTTTAATCATTGGTATGAAATGGGTCTTTAAGAACAAGACTGATGAGAATGGCACAATCATTAAAAACAAAGCAAGACTGGTTGCCAAAGGATATAATCAACAGGAAGGTATAGACTATGAGGAAACCTTTGCACCTGTTGCTAGAATGGAAGCCATCAGGATCTTCCTTGCCTATGCAACTTACATGAACTTTAAAGTTTACCAAATGGATGTTAAAAGTGCATTCCTGAATGGTAACATCAAAGAAGATGTTTATGTGCAACAGCCTCCTGGTTTCGAAAGTAGTGAATACCCTAACCATGTCTACAAGCTTAACAAAGCCCTCTATGGACTGAAACAAGCACCCAGGGCATGGTATGAAACTCTTTCAGCCTTCCTGATCCAAAACAAGTTTGTCAGAGGAAGAATTGACAACACACTGTTCATCTACAGAACAAAGTATGATGTCATTCTTGTCCAAGTATATGTTGATGACATCATCTTTGGCTCAACAAGTTACAAACTTTGCAAACAATTTGAAAAACTTATGACCACAAAGTTTGAAATGAGCATGATGGGTGAACTCACATACTTTCTTGGACTACAAATTAAACAAACTGAAAAAGGAATATCCATTTGCCAAGAGAAATACCTCAGGAACCTACTGAAGAAGTATGAGCTCACTGACTGCTCTTCAGTAAAAACTCCTATGGTTCCTCCAAACAACCTTGGTCCTGATCTCACTGGGAAGTCAGTGAATCAAACCCAATACAGAGGAATGATTGGCTCCCTGATGTACTTACTTGCCTCAAGGCCTGATATCCAATTCTCAGTCTGCCTGTGTGCAAGATACCAGGCTGACCCTAAAGAATCACATCTCACTGCTGTCAAGAGAATCATCAGGTACCTGAAGGGTACTCCAAACCTTGGTTTGTATTACCCAAAATGTTCAGGATTTGATCTCAAAGGGTACACTGACTCTGACTATGCAGGATGTAACATGGATAGGAAAAGTACTTCAGGATCCTGGCAATTTCTTGGTGGTAAACTTGTGTGTTGGAGTACAAAGAAACAACAGTCAGTGGCCATGTCCTCAGCTGAAGCTGAATATATGGCTGCTGCAGGATGTTGTGCAAATGTACTATGGATGAAAAGCCAACTGAGTGACTATGGCATTCAGTATAAGATGGTACCTATCTTTTGTGATAATACAAGTGCCATAGCCATCTCAAACAATCCAGTACTTCATCAAAGAACCAAACACATTGACATCAGATACCACTTCATCAGGGACCATATATCAAATGGAGAAATTGAACTACATTTCATCCCCACTGAATATCAGCTAGCTGATATCTTCACAAAACCTTTGGATGAACCCACTTTCACAAGATTGAAAGCTGAATTGGGCATGTTGGACATAGAATCAGGAAACTGATCAAAAGTGTTCCAACCTGATGTAAATTCTCTAGGTCCCTGATCACACCCTTCCTGAAATTTTTTTTTGAATGACAATCCATTCAGGGGGCTCAGGATGAAAAATGGCATTGAATACCCTAACTAAATGCTCTAAGTATTTAGTTAGTTAATGTCCCAGGTAGGTAACTGAATCCTATTAAATATAGGAATATATGTCACTTACACAACTGGCATCCACTCCTTGGGCCCCCACATCCCTCTCACCAAACACCACTGAGCATTAAATGCTCCCTCACACACAAAAGTTGTGATAATTTCTCTCTGCAAAAGTGCATTATTTGCAGAGCCGCACAACTGTTCATCAACGATGTGAGAGAAAATAGGGTAATGGGAATCGTGATATTTGATGCGGATATCAAACCAAAATTATTATGCCGTTTCGGTTAAATAAATTTAACCTTTGGTATCCGCAATATCACCACCCTAATTCTCACCCTATAAATACCCCCACAAAAAGGGAAACACACACACGCTTTTAAAATCTTAACAAAACTCTTGCAAATTATTTTCAAAACTGCGTGTGTTTCCCTCACTCATACCCATTTTCAAACAAAAACCAGGCTTTTTATCTATACCAAATGGCTTCTTCTAAGGTCATAAAATACGCACCCAATGTGGATTTCCAAATGGAAAGCGTAGACCTTACCAAGAACAATGTGGTGGGGAACTTTGCCTACCCTGCTGGGTACCCTGAATACAGGGATGTGGTGAAGTTCCTTCAGAACTGCTTCCTGACCACCTCATTCACAAAGACCCCCTCAGTCATCTATCATGACTATTTGAGGGAATTTTGGCGCACAACGGTGGTTGAAAACCCTGATGCGCCAAAAGAGGCCAAAATAAAGTTTACAGTCAAGAATGGAACCAAGTCCCTAACTCTTGACTATAAAACTTTTGTCAAAGCCACTGGCCTTGACTACACCACGACCTTCACTGCCCAACCCTCTGAGAAAGAGGTAAAGGAGGTCTTACTGGAATTGAGACCCTATGACAAAAATCACCCTGAGGTGACACCAGGGTCCCTATTATCCAAAGCCCTAATAATTAAGACCTGGTTCCCAGCTCCCTGGAGGATTCTAATGACTTTTGTCATTCAAGTTCTCTGGGGAAATAAATCCTCTACTGAGCAATTGAACACTACTCAGGCAATGATAGTGTTCTGTCTCATTGAGGGTAAAATGATAGACCTTGGAGAAATCATCTTCAGGGACCTCATAGCAAAGTTAGGGGGGAAGTCTAGGCAAAAACACATGTCATATCCTAGATTTGTTTCTTGTGCCCTACAAGACTTACTTGGGTCTGAGTATGATAAGCCTGACGCAACAGGTTTTGAGCCTGATGTCCTACACAAGGCAAATTACTCACGTGACCCTCTTGAGGTTACACCTGTCACCCTGACATTGTACATGCGTACTGCTATCCAGGGTGACAATAAAGTTTCACCAGTTCCCTCTCCCACCAAAAAGGTGAAGAGGAAGAAGGGACAGGGGTCCAGGAAGGTGGCTCAACCCAAGTCACTCGACACTGAGACCTCTGATCCCAAGCCTACAATGAGGCAACCACAACAGCCCTTGACTGCTGACACCATGAGAATAATAACCCAGTCACTAGGCCTGCAACAAAAGCCAATGGAGGGCACTGAGACATCACACTCAGTGTCCTCGGGCATACCCGTTCCCAAAGATTCTACTGTCACATACAAGACAGTGGAGCCGGAACAAACCAAACCTTCACATCCTGCTAAAGGCTCTGGCAAATCACAACTAGAGTCTCAGGGAGTAAGGGATCCTAAATCCTCGGTGGGGCAGCACTACTCCACTGAGAAGGGGGTCCACAAACAATCACATCCTGCTAAAGGCTCGGGTAAATCAAAACCCAAGCATCAGGGAGTTCAAGTTCCTAAATCTTCGACATGCCAGAACAAGCCTGTTGGAAAGGGGGACTCAACCACTCAACTGCCTGATGAGGACATTCGCCAATCAAAGTTTTTGTCTGAGGGCACAACTACTCATCCCAAAGACTCAGAGGGAAATATACAACCCGCTGATAGGGACACAACAATCACGGCTCCTAGTGATGGTACTGAGAAACACCCATTAGTGTCTGAAGGGGTCACGGGGGACAAAGATTCAGAGGGATATACACCACCCGCTGATATGGAACCCATAACCACTCCCGGAGGTGCGCATTACTTGGGAACTGGCCTTAAAGACCAGGTAGGTAAAACCCAACCTACCGGATTTGAGCGGTCAGGACCTGGCCAAAACGAAGGCGAATCTTCTTATGAAGAGGAGCCGGATAACCTCCACATGTTGCAGATTACCTCCTTGGCAGAAGCTCAGGCTCTCTTATTTTCTGATAATGAATTTAACAGTGATGAGGAAGTCTTCACAGCTGGAGATGATATAGAGGTTGAGGAGACTGTCCCTGAACCTGTGACTCAGTCTCCTCAAACCTCCAACCATGCTGAAGAAGAAACACATTCTGAGCCGGAAACCTCAGAAGACGCTCAAACTCCTCTCACTGAAAGAGCCTTCAAAAGATTCATCAAGAAAATGACCAATGTTTTATACAGGGGGGTCACTGAAGAGGTGTTTGACATGCATGCTGAGCAAGCAGTCCACTATCACCTCCTCAACGATGCTGTTGAAGACTACAATGATGATGTCAGGGAGCAAAATTCCACTGTCTCCCACTCCCTGACACAAATGGCTTCTCACATCAATCAATTTTTGGAATCCCTAAAAGAGCTGGCTACAGGGGTTAAGTCAGTTCAAGAATCAGTCAAGGATGATCCTGAGCTCAACAAGAAAATTCTTCAGGCATCTGAGACGTACCAGGTTAACTCGCCGGCTCTTACTGAGTTACTTGGTTTGATAAGGGATTCAAATGTTCAGAATCTCAGCTCCACGGTGGAGGCTCTCAAGTCCTCCTTCACTCAGTTGGAAGCATCAGTGACATCTCAATCCATGAAGTCCACTTCTCTGGCATGGACAATGGGATCCAGAATGACTGCCCTTGAAAACTCTCAGGCTGCACTTGACTCCAAGGTATCTATCATCCATCAGGATACTGCGGAGATTAAGTCAATGGTGACGGAAATGTTTCAAGTCTTCAAGGGTAACTATACTTCGTCTTCAGTCACTCCAACACTTGCCATCACTGCAGCTCCGGCAATTGTTGAGGGGGAGAATGTTCCTGAAACCCCTATTACTAATGAACAAGAAGAAGCTGGACAGCCCTCTCACACTGAGTGGGAGCATGTCACTGAAGCCACACCAATCACCGAAGTTCCACCTCAAGAGGAACCAGTCTCCTCCACTCTCATTCAGGACAGAGGAAAAAGTATTGCCACTACCTCAGAACCTGAAATTATACTCCACCATGCCTCCACAATCGTCAGAGTTGATCCTGATGAACCAATCAGGGTCCCATATGAAATCAATGGAAAAGTATATCAACTCACCAATGACCAAATACAAGCCCATATAGAAAGAGTTGAGTACTTGGCAAAGGTAGCTGAAGAAGAGAGATTGAGCAAGCCTGAACTGATACAGGTTGTTCATGAGGAAGCTGAAAAGATTGGTCTGGATGCTGAGGCACTAGCTATTGAGCAAGCTGGTGCAGCCTTTAAAAAGGCTCAGGAAGAAGAGATGAATGCTCTTAGAAGGGAAAGGGAAGCAAAGCTGAAAAGGGATGCTCAAATCAGGAAGACCAGGGTTGAAAGATATCATTGGGTGATGAAGGAAAGGTTGAAGCCTGAAACCATCACTGACGTTAAAATTCACAGGAACACCAAACCCGCAATGGTCACTGTCTTCAGGGGGCTGATAAAAGAGTCATTGACACTCATAACCCATTCAGATTTGCTGACTTTGGGATTACTGAACTTGATGAACTCCGTCCTATCATTGCCAAGAAAAACAATGTTGTTGTACCCGACCTTCTCAAGTCACCGAATGAAAGGTATAACAGACTGAGAGCAATGCCTGAAGCCCTCAACATTCCCTCCCTTCTTCCTGCTCCAACAACAGGAACTGCTTCATCAACAGCCACCAGGAGAAAAAGGAAGCACATTGAATCCGAGCCTGAGATCAAGGTCCCAGGATTGGATTGTGATAGGTCCGTTCCTGAAGGAATTACCTTCGTGAACAACGCTGTGCTTGAACACCCTGAAAGAGGTCTATGCTTTACGGATGAATATGGAGACCTTGCTTTCCAAAGATGGTCTGATATAGACAAGGCAGGGGTCAAGGCAATGTTAACGTACCTAATGTTAGCTTCTCCTGTATTAAGTGGTGAAAACCAAAGGTTCTGTAAGGACCTTAGGGCCAAGATTGAGAAGCATCCTGAGAAACACCTGCTGAGATCAAAGAAAGCTAAGATTGAGGGACTTGGCTATCATCTGAACATCTGATCTGCAACAACTATCTTTATTTTGCTTGTAATTTGTAGGAAAATGTAATAGTTATGAATAAACTGATGTTTTTGTTTAAATGCTATGTCCTACTTACAATTACAACAAACATTCAGCAAGAGAAGAAGTACCCTGACAACTCATGCTGAGTCAACAAACACTTAGGCTATTTGTATGTTCAAATAGGGGGAGATTGTTGGGTCACTGAATTCCCCAATCCTCCTCTTACAAGGATTTGAACGTAAAATAACCTAAGTGTTAACAAGTCACTGAGTGAACAGTAACTCAGTGAGTCACCTTCAGGATGCTAAGACCGAACCTAAGAAGAAAGGTTCTCCATTCAGTGAGGCGGAACTCAGTGAAGTGTGATCTAAGCCAAGAAGAAGGTGATGGGTTCAGTGAGGATGACAATAACTCACTGAACCCCATGACTCCTCAACAACTTTATAGTACTGGAGACTGATGACAAGAAGACTGAAGTTTTGGCGGGACTGGGCGGGAAAGTTTGAGCTGCATTATTAAAGTGCTTTATCACTTTAATGTCAAACTTTCCCAAAATGGTTAAAACCAGTCTGTCATCAGAAAGTGCCTTTTGGACTTAACTCAATGAAGGTTCCTTGCCAGAAGAATAATATCTTTCAAGATATTGTTAGGGAAACTTTATGTCTAATGTATAACTAGTTGTTCTATACTTGTGTATAAATAGGAAGGATATGTGAGGAGTAAAAGTTGACAAGTTTGTGCAATTAATGCAAAGCATTCACAAACCATTTTACTCCTCCAAAGAACAACACAAGCCCCTGAGATAGCTCAGTGGGTAATTTAAGTTGTCACTCATCATAGATTGAGTTTAGTGAGGAGTCCATACAATACTTGTCGTTTTCAATCCCAAGTGTTATTCCGCAAACACTTGGGTACGATTCTTTGTGATTAACTTCTAATAAAGAATTAAACGTTGGAAAATATTGTCTTACTTTATTGTTAATCATTTTCATACATCTGTGTTCAAGTCATATAACTTGGTTATTTTAGCTTTTTAGTTACTGATAACCAAGTAAAAGGGACCAACAAGTGGTATCAGAGCCTCTGATTTGTAAAACTTAAACCTGTGTTTTCAAAACTTAAGAGTGCTCAAGTTTTTAAAATCAAGATCCCACTATGACTGACATAGATGTTCCCCAGCTTGTTGATAAAAAGGGTGGAAGTTATTCAGCAACTGCCCCTCGACTTGAAGCTGGCAAATTTAATAAGTGGAAAAAGTGAATGCTTTGCTACTTAACTGGGATGGAACCTTATTACATCAAATTGATTAATGGGGGTCCATATGTCCCAACAACTTCCCAAGGTTTAATCAAACCTGAAGCTCAGTGGACCCCAGATGAAAGGAGGGTGGTCAATCATGACCAGCGCCTGAAAAGCATCATTATATCATGTCTTCCTGATGATATAATGGAATCAGTGATCAACTGTCAAACTGCCCAGCAGACATGGACTGACCTGGTTCATAGCTATGAAGGGCCTTCTGATACCAAAGAGAATAGAATCATGGGCCTGAAGCTTGAATTCAATACCTTCAGGGCCAAGGATTCTGAAAGTCTCTCTGAGACTTATACTCGGTAAAAGACCCTCCTGAATGAGCTGACCAATGATGGTGTTATACTGTCAAAACATGAAATCAATGTTGGTTTTGTCAACAGTCTCCCTGAGAAGTGGTTAAACTTCTCTCAGGGATTGAGAAATGCAAACCACATTCAGAACCTTGAGCTCCCTGCCATCTATGGGAAGTTTGTCTATGAAGACAATCTTATCACCAGGAGATACCCTGGTAAAGCTCAGGAGACCAAAAAGGCCTTGACAATTACACCCATATCAACTGCTTTCTATCCAAAAGATGTTGTGCAGGATTTTCAGGATGGATCTGATGATGAGGTTGACCAAAGAACCAGAGAGGAGTATCTTAATGATCTTCAAATTGAATTTCATGAAAGAGCACTCCTTGCTAATTTTAAAAGGTTTTGTAAGAAAAACAAAATTTCCTTCTAAAGCAAATGACAACACTGAATGCTTTAAATGTGGCAAAACGGGACATTTTGCTAAAGATTGTTTTTCAAAAACAACCTCAGAACCATCTTTCAAGTTTTCAGGAAATAACTCTTTTTCTGGCCCCAGCAAATTTCAACCAAAAATGCTTCAGTCTAGTCAAAGATTTGAAAAAGTCCCTCAAGTTGACTTTGAAGCCAAGTACAGAAAGGCAAAAGCTAAACTTGCCCTTCTTGAATCATCCTCAACAGTCTCTCAGCCTCCTCAGGCTCCAAAGCCTACTCAAGCCAAGAACAAAGGGCTTGTTGCTGAAACTTATGACTGGGATGAGGTTGAAGTGTCCTCTGATGATGATGAAGTTCACATCAGTGCCCTGATGGCTCTATCAGATGACAACAAGCTTGCTGTGGGGAAGAGTCATGCAAGAAATGGTGAATGGGTCAACATCACTATGAGAAAGGTAAATCTTTTACTTTCTATGGATGATAATGATGATTGGAAATCTTACTTAGATTATATTAATGTTGATCTTAAGTATGTTGAAGAGCAAAGACTTAATTTGTTTTCAAGAAAGAATTCGCATGTATAAAGTCAAGTATGGGAACTTGCAGATTCTTAAGAAAGAATTCGCATTTTATAGCTCCTGGTGTACAAGACTAGCACAAGCTTATATGATTATCATTGGTTAAGGGAACAAGTTAGGGCTCAACACGCCGGGTCATGTCAAAATATTTATTCCTACTCTCGCCTGCTGGAAAGTCAACAAGGTGTCAAAACACTTATTCAAACTTTATTATATTTTTGCATAACTTTTCCAACTTTTTCTCATTTTTTATACTTTTTTATGACTTTTTCATTGATTTTTCTTCAAAATTTTTGAAATTTTTCAAAATTTTCAAATTTTTTTATTTATGGTGGAAAAACGAAGTTGCAAGAGTACACGACATGGTGAAAAATGCAATGTCAAATCGAATCGAATATTCACCCTCCCCCGGACTAGAATTGAACATTGTCCTCAATGTTTTATGGGTAAAGGCAATCCTAACAAAATTCTAGGGCCGTTTATTAATTGTGCCAAAGAAAACGTTAGTTGATAAGATTCACAGATATAGGATTTCCAAAAGCATCGATGAATGAAACTCGAGTGGAGGAAGAACATCACGACGAGCATGAGAGTCATCATAAATCGCGGACAATCATAAACAAACATTCACAAACAACCATGGAACACAAGAGTAGAAGAGGCACCCCCTCCTCACGTTATTTGTTAGAAATAAGAAAAATAAGAAGATGAAATGGATAAGCATGGGTTGCCTCCCACGAAGCGCTTTGTTTTTGATTTCCTAGTCACGTAGCTTGACTCGATCCCCAAATTTAATCGTCCTTGGGGAAAGTTTGGAGATCTGGGACTACCATGGTTGGTACATCCCCTCCGAAGTAATATTTCAAACGGTGACCATTCACCTTAAAGTTGGGACCATCGGATTGAGCTAACTCAATGGTACCATAAGGGAATACTTGTGTTATGGTGAATGGTCCAGACCAACGGGTTTTAAGCTTACCCGAG
The DNA here is from genome assembly GCA_030686995.1 of Artemisia argyi. NCBI lineage: Eukaryota > Viridiplantae > Streptophyta > Magnoliopsida > Asterales > Asteraceae > Artemisia > Artemisia argyi. The sequence continues at coordinate 154,776,884 of CM060685.1, forward strand.
AAAATCTTCAATCGAAAGTTAAAAAGAAGCACTTGATCACCAACGTTGAAAACACGGTCTTTAATCTTGGCATCATGAAGTCTTTTAGTTTCCTCTTTATAAATCAAAGAATTCTCGTAAGCTTGATCACGAAGTTCGACTAATTCATTCAATTGAACTTTTCGGTGATCACCCGTGGTTTTGAGATCAAAATTGGAAGGCCCAGTAGGCCTTGTGCTCAAGTTCTAGGGGCAAATGACAAGCCTTCCCGTAAACCAGCTTATAAGGAGTACACCCAATTGGTGTTTTATAAGCGGTCCGGAAAGCCCATAAAGCATCGTCTAATTTATCGGCCCATGAGGCACGGTGCTCTCCTACGGTCCTTTCTAATATCCTTTTCAAACCACGATTGAACACCTCCACCTGACCACTAGTTTTTGGATGATAAGCCGTGGAAAGGCGATGTGTGACACCATATTTAAGCATAACTTTAGCAAATTGATCATTGCAAAAATGGGTCCCACGATCACTTATGATGGCTTGAGGTGCACCAAATCGGGCAAAGAGACTTTTCAGGAATTTGACAACTACTCGGGCGTCATTGGTGGGGAGCGCCTTCGCTTCAACCCATTTGGACAAATAATCGACGGCCACGAGAATATACTTATTTCCTCTTGATGACGGGAATGGTCTGATAACGCTCAAAATTAACATGTTTTTAGTCGCGTTATTGTTTGATTTATGAGTGGAAATTGGTCATATGTGTATATATTTGTTACTTAATCGTGGAAAAGTGTTTATACATGCAAATATAGCCAAAAGCAGGTAAAAATGATTAAAAGATGAAGAAATGAAGTGGACATGCATTTTTGGAGAGTTTCTAGAGGATCAAGGAAGAAAGAAACGTTGCATGGACAAAGGATTTGATAAAGACAAGTTTACTACACGAAATTATCAAGGAAATATCAAATTCTAATGGACAAAGTCATGCCACGAAGAAAAATATTGCATGCAACGTAAAACGACGAAGAAAAGACATAGAAACTTGTTCAGACAAAATCCAACCGATCGGTTGCAACCCACAACCGGATCGGCTGGAAACGTGCCAAGATTGACCATCCGATCGGATGGCGAGAAACCGATCGGATGAGGTTAACTGAAGTTATAAGTTTTGCATTTATTGGCGAATTTACTCCCCATAATCATGTGTGGCTGATCATTTCTGCTTATTAACTGAGGATGGACATTTTTACTTGAAGGATAAGTGTCATTATGCTATATAATGAGCACTTAGGGCCTAGAGTTACTTGTACCACCATTATCTAACTTAGCATTACACCAAATCTTGTTAGTTTATCTTATATTGCCTGAAAGTTTACTAAGTGTTGTAAAAACATCCAGAACGTGTTGAGTTAGAGTCTCAAGCATTGGTTCGAGTGTGGAGTTGTTTACTTACGTTAGTGAGCAATTGGAGGAGTGTGGTTGCTATAGTTCCACAAGTTTATTCATTGTAATTCTTAAGACTAGGTACACCTTGATACTTATAATGAACAATTGTTACTTTAAGTTCTATGAAAGTTTTCTTATTTACTTGTGTTTTAATATGATTGCTATGGAGTAATTTGTGATATACTTGTGTATATGATGTGATTGGTTAATGGAGTATTATTTTATGAAAAAGGTGATGCATGGAAACATATCTATTTAATGAGTTTGTTGATATAACATATTTTCTTGCTTAATTTGTCGGTAAAAACAATTTCTTGAAAAATAGGTCCGAAAAGATTTTCAACTTGTTTTTATTCCAAAATATTAATGCACCAAATTAGTATGGAATAGGATGCTTGACAACCATCTTATTTACTTATTAAAATAGATTTGAGACGATTTCATCACGAAAAAGGACCGAAAGGATTCGTAGGAATTCATAAAAAAAGAATTGATTTTCTAAACAACCATGTGTTTATAGGATTGTCATACTAATTTGATATGTCCGAAAGGAGTCATTTAGGTGATAGAATTCTTAGTAGTAGTGAAAACATGACATACATCATAGATTGTATAACTACTCATTTTTACTTGCGCATCATAACAAGTTTTGTTGGAGTATGCTCGTGTCATAATAAATAATTATATGGCTAGACATATGTGAGCCTATGGGGTCACACACTTATACACAGAGACACCATTTTATAGATTGTATTTATCGTATTTACAATATATAAATGACTACGTAACTTGGGATCAATAACGGGCCACTAATCACTAAGCTTGTACTTAGTGTATTGGATTGGACATAACAAATGGGTAAGCCCATTTGTAAGCCCTTATGGAAAGCCTAGGTGAGAAAGGAACAAGGGAAATAGTTCAAGGGGTTAAGTGTAACATGTGATCTTATAACCTCCTCTTGATTTGGTCATTATGAAGGATTAAATGAGAAAATAATTACCAACTTTCTCTCCCCCTTCCTCTAACCAAAAGCCACGAATTAAACACACCAAAATTAGGGTTTGTGATTTTTGATCCCATCTAACCTTATTCTAGTGTAGTTCAAGGCTAGATCGATTGTTACGAGGTCAAGACTAGCATCGGGTGGTGATCGATGATGTGTAGTGTGGATCAAGCATAGAGGTGATCTCCTTTGATCACTTGGGTTTCATTGGTGAATTCATGTGCTTTGGTTATAGTCTCCATTCGATTCAACCGATCACGCTACAAAGGTATAATTGTTATTATTATTGATTGATTGATCATATGGCAATATGGATCCGTTGTTGGTGATGTTGTTCCGCTGCGTTTATTTGATTCTTATATATTTTATATTCATACATCACCTATAGTGGTATCACGAGCCATCATATGTGCCATATGATTATCGGGTATGCATAAAAATGGCTAAAACGGGTGTTTTTTTGATGATTTTTGAAGTCATGGTTAAAACAGCCCTAGGGCTCCAATTTTTTCCTCATAGGACGACCCTTTAGGGGTCTTATGATCTGCACTTTTGGTCTCATGGCCATTTGTTATGCATACGCTAATTTGTCTTGTCGGGAACGTAAAAAATGGCCTAAAACGCGTATTTTTGATCGGTTTTTGAAACGGTTTTAATTCAGCCCCTAAGGCCATATTTTCTGTGGTTAAATGGTATTTGGAATGTCCTAATATCAGTGGGTTTTTACCCTTAATTCATAGGAAACACGTACCTAACGGGGTTTTAATTCTTGTCAATTAATTTCTTCGTTTTCGTTGGCTAACAATTTAATTCTTGTTATTATTTTGTTTTCCATGGCAAATACATGCATGTTTGTCCATGGAGTTAGCCAACACCATGTTTCATTCATAATATTAATGGTATTATTATGTTTATATGCAAAGCCGATGAAAGCCTAGACCACTTGTGCATTGGATGGTTATGAATGTTGTTTAATTTCGTGTTTTGGGGTTTTGCCATTGTTTCGGCATTTATGTAATTATATTCTTTTGGTTGTAGCCATTGTTTGGGCACTTTTACAGTAGATTAAAAGTAGATTAATTGTATTTTACTTTCAATATAATGTAATCGTGGCTTGGTGGTGAATGGCGAAAGAGTTAAAGACGTTTTTGCCGAAAATGACTGCTGGAACACCAGTTGGTAAAACGGAGTTTCCCGGTGATTGGTAAGGTCTTTTTGGCTGAAAATTTTTTTTCAGGTACCCAAGACATGGGCCTACAACTTTCTAGTTTTGAGCTAAGCCCGGGGAAGCCTCCTTCATGGACTTTTGGGCCCTCTAACACAGAAATTCTGGAAGGACAGAAACTACTTTTCATGTGCATCATGGGCTTCCAACTTGCTCTTGATTGTCTTGGAGCAAGTGGGAGTCCTCCGTGTGGTTGTGTGGTTGTCCCTAGTTGACTCTTGGTTCTCGTGATGGCTCACGAGACCAAGCATAGGTTTTTTCATCGGTTGAGGCTTTGCATATTGTGGTTGTGTGTTTGTTTTCCTTTTTATATATCTTGTTTCATATGTAAAATTGCAAAAAGTTTTCTATAAAACTTAAAACGAAACACAAACCATTTTCAAAACTAAGTCTTATGATTTAGTTTTACTAAGTTTTTGAAACTTAAAATCATTGTTTCTTAAAATAACACCTAAACTTGTTATGTATGTTATTTTATTCATGTATTGTCCAAACTTTATTATCCACGTAGGATTTATATTAGTCATGAAAATGGACTACTTGACACACATAAATTAAAACAATGATTAGAATTAAGTTAAGAAATGTTTTTAACTTGTGCTACGAAGGATGAATGCATGCTCTTTTCGTACACCTTTTGATTCACATCAAAACTTTTACCCGTCAAAATTTAAGTCACGCCGTCCAATTTTGAGAACACTTGCAATTACTTTTTGCCTATGCGTGGGACCTAGGTTGAATTGTAACCCAAGGTGACTATTCTCTATGCGTGGGACCTAGATATATTCTCGCACGTTCTCAAATTGGATGACTTAATCGAGTTAAGCGGTAAGACCTTGACCCGAGGCAAAGATGGGACTAAACATGTCTACATGACACTAGTTGCTTGTTCACTAGTGCCATGGGTCCCATAAAGATCTAGGAGTTGCACTCATAATGCAATTGGTGATCGTCGCCTACCAATTGAATCTACTATTGCTAGCAGATCAACTGATGTGATAGTAGAAGCACAATGTGGATCTTAGCCTTTTACGTAAATTAATTGTTTTAAATTGTAAACATGGGGTAATTAATACATAAAAGCATACTTATCGAAAATACTAAATATGAACTTTGAGAATTCAATTAATGAATTAATGCAACACAAATCGTAAACAAAAGTTTGTTCTTTTCTTGTTAAAAGGATCAAACTAAGTCTTCCTTTCCTTGTAAGAAAGAGACTTATTCCTATCCTTTTCCTTATGAGGAAAAGCCATAATAGGAATATTTGAATTATCCTAATTCTAATCAAACTCAAAGCACACATACTCTAGAAATCGTGATATCTTGTAAAGTCAAAACGGTTAAGTATGTTTGCACATCTTATTCTTTCAAGTTCGTTTTATAACCCTAGTTCCGGTTTTGAAACCTTCAAGAAATATAAGATATTTGGATAACTATAGAACATGTTTTCTATAGCTACCAAACTAATATGAGTTAAAATAATTAGAAAATGGAAATATCAATAAATCGAAAAGTGGTAAAGGCAATTACTAGCATGATTACCTAGCAATGTGTCTTAACCCAATAAACATGGAGGAACTGCATGCCTATTTTCAAGTTTAATATGATGGCTAGCCCATTATCTATATGTTAGAACTTGATGCACTTCCTTGAATACCTAAGTACATGTTACTAGTCATAGTGACTCACATTAGCAATAATGTGTAGATATTCAAAGAAAACAGGAAAGTATCCAATCATTACTCACACTCCACTGGTGATGTAACACTTTTAATGTTGTCTAATCCAGTGGGAGCTACGTGATTGTATTACTGGTGATGAAACACATGTAATGTTCTCTAATCCAGTGGGAGTTGTAAGCTCTATTAACTTACAAGTTTCCATCTTATTTCTAGATTGTCTTGAAATAATACATTACTTTCCACATATGAAGCATCATAGTTTTTATGAGAACCATTGCATGAATTTATTAGATAACTTGTCGCGTTCCTGATGTTGCTTCCTGAAATGTTATCAATAAAATTGCTATGCATGATTCTTTATAAAAGCGATAAAGTTCTACACATCTATATTTTGATTTTGACTAAAATCAAAAGTTATCTGTTACATTGTCATATTTGCTTGCATAATGTTGTGCCGTGCACAAGTGGGAGAAATCTTAATTGTGTGCAAGGTACAACATATAACAATATGACTAATGGTTTTTCTTGACTGCAAGGTAAGAAAAATAAGGTTCTATTAGGACTTATACACATAAAATGTATATTCCCTAATTAGAAAAAAAAATGTCAAGATAACATGAAAAGCTACTTCAACATATTTGCTGAATTGTTTAGTAAATATGATTATGTCTTTTTGTAAATTCATAATCATGAAGTATGTAATTAACTTGAAATGACTATTGAGGCCAATTGTCGGCACTCATAATTACTTTAGTTGAATATGTTTAGGTCTCTTGTAAAGACATAAACATCAATTCCGTTAATTGTTGAAATACTTACAACGTAAAGTAAAGACGTTAATTTGTTATGTCTTCTTGTTAAAGACATGTACACATACGACGTATAGTAAAATATTTAATGTTTATGTTTCTAGTTAAAACATACGCATGAAGTCATTGACTTGTTCAAAGACTTTAAATATAAAGTATGCAATAGGCTAAAAATACTATTGATGCCATCTGGTATGACTTGGTTGGCAGATACGTAAGCCAAAGAGTATAAGTTCATCTAATGAGTTGTGTGATAGTCTCACAACATCTATCCACGTGGAATACCACAACTTTATGGTATGTCCATCATGGATATTGTTTGATCTTTGATGGCTTAAACTCTTTTACCTCAAAAGCAATCAAGGTTAGAAAATTGGATGTGCCATGCGTACACCCAATATGGTTCCAACCCAGAAGGAATTTAAGACACCATTGTATTATGGAATGGGATGAATCCCATTATGTCTTGATTGAAGTTCTGAATTTGTTAAATACCTAAGAGTAAGTAATTAACAAACTAGAATCAAGAACTAACGATGTATTTTGGATGTCCCACTTGAAAACAATTTATTGTTATCAAGATGCTGAGTACTTGGAGATTAGTCTCCACTTACAAAAGCAAGTAGGAGCACCTTTAGATCTTGAAGTCATTCAAGAGCTAAATACACAACCTTCTGAGTACACTCGCTAATGTCATTCTAAGGTTGAATATACATATGTTAAACCATATATTGATATCTCTCATTCATAAATCCGCAAGGATACCCCTAACACCTGAATGATATATTTTATATCAATGTTAAGGGACATAAGTTGGAGGATCATAATGAACCTTCTAACTAAAGAGATGCATTATCAGATCTTGAATCTGATGAATAGCTCAAAATTATGAATGATAAGATGTAGTCCTTGAAAGACAATCACTCATGGAGCTTGATTGATCTCTTACCAAGTCAGTTAGACTGTGAGGTTTAAAATGAGTTTCTTGATGAGAATACTCAAAAGGACGAACTTGTACACACATTTAATACATGCGTAGCAGAAGGAGTTTACTCGTACTCAATAAATTGATTATGATTAAATCTTCATACCTACAAACATTAAATGTATAAAGATGATTAATTGTCATACCTGTTTTCATGTAAATGAAATATGACAATGGGATTTCAAAACACTTTTTGATTACTTTTGCGAGGATGATGAGTAATCAAAAGGGTTTATGAATCTGTATAATCTTTATTATGTATACAAGACATAAGAATCCAGGTGTGGATTAGATCATGCATCTAGGAGCAGAGATCTTAATTTAATCATTAATTTGATTTTGATTAAATAAGATTACTCCTGAGAACTCAGAGTGCAAGTAGGATAAATGAATTTATTTTCTTAAATCTCATATGTTGTTAACATATAAGAAACAATATTCCATCTAAGCTAGACTTTAATCCTTAGCCTGTAATGAAGTTTCAATTAAGGAATTTAGGAAAGAAAACATAAAACCTTGTTGCATGTGTTTATTAGAATAAACATAAGCGGTTAATAATCTAAACACAGTATGACATGTCATTGAGGGGAGTCTCAATGATCAATCTTACAAGATGAGATTGAATGCATGAATGGAAATCTTAAGTTTGACTAAAGGATTCATTATGTAAGTCATATTATGTATTGGATTATTTATATCATTTGCATGAATGCAAGATGAGTTGATAACAACAAATATCTAAGTGAAAGTCGTTAGATAATTGTTAAATGAACAACCTAATGGACCTGCAAAGGACCAAAGATTTGTTCAAAATGTTTACGGATATTCAAGGAGCTTTGTTATACTTTCATTCATTGATGCTTATATAACTGAATGATGCTCAACCCTAGTCGTAGTAGGATGACATCATGAATGATGACACCTCTAACTAGAAGTGCTCAATTGAGAGCATTAATGCATTATACATTAAAAGAATAAGAATACTTTACAGTTTGGGAAACTATTATAATGACTGTCTAAAGTAGGTGTTTTGCTAGCTTCAAAAACACTATGGAATGTATTGTTGCAATACTCGTATTGTACTTGATTGCACACATACAAAAGGACAATCATCATTCAAAAAATTTTTGAATTTTGAAACAAGTATTCTCAAAGTTTACTCAGATGACTACTTGTTGTCTTGTACAACAAAAATGGATCATGGTGGAAACATCGGATTCCGATCTGTATGTAGTCTTGTGCATATCTGTTTTTAGTATTTGGATAATGGAACTGTAAGCAGTCGTATTATATAATGAATTGATATACCGGGTATTATCGTCTTCATTTATACTACTGTGTTCTATATTTGCATGTTTAATCCATGAATAGTTTATTTATTCTAAAATTGTCCATTGCCAGTTGACGATACGGGAGTATCATCGAATTAAGGCAAATGTGAGCGTGTTGGTGATTTATTTGCCAAACTCATATGTTGTTCATTGTGATGAACATTGGACTGACCCAACCTTCAAGAATTCACTGCATGGATCGGCGTCAATAGTGAATCTCGTAAATGGTTATGTCTCTTATCCTTAGACTTGAGATGCAAGTAGGTCTTGCATGTGCGGAATTTTATTCTTTGATATGGTTAAACGCTGTCCTGAATAAGGTAGTTATAAAAACCATTTTCAGGAGTGATTTGAAACACATGAATTACACGTGCAGTCAAAATAGGATTTGTTCCTCCACATGTCATGGAGTTAGATACTATTGGTCCCCATGATGAATTGAACAGATGTTTGTATGGCCGTACCCAAATGAGATTAAGATGAATCTTAATTCACTTGGTAATCTTGTTCAATATCTAGATCGAGAAACATAATAGTTGAACACATGGAATGACTTTGATCCATGTCTAGTGTTCAACATAGTATCTGTAACAAAAGGAAGGATGACATATAAACCATTTAAATGAGACGTTTAAGAAACTTCCCTCACATATTTCTAGGGGCATTGGCGTGTTGCTAGACGCTAACCTTTGCTTGTATAATTACTTGATTATTATGACGTCCCAAGTGGGAGCTGTTGGAGTATGCTCGTGTCATAATAAATAATTATATGGCTAGACATATGTGAGCCTATGGGGTCACACATGTAACAATTCGCAATTTCAGGTTAATTACTATTCCCGGAAAATTTCACTATTCACTTTTCACTATTCACTTTTTACTATTCACATCCAAAATTTTTATTTCATATTCTCGTAAGTTAAACTATTTTAATGATAATCCGAGAATTTCACACTCGTCGGATCATTTCTACAAAAATCACGAAGCCGTGTCCGAGATTTACTTTTAGGTTTAAACGTCATTCCAGCATCCCGATATGTCTATAAAACATTATAAACAATAGAAATATGATTTTCTCTCATTTTAGGACAATTCCAAAACTTTTGGAATTTTACGTTTTCCAGTTCAGCGTTTTACGCGAATTACACGTTTTAGACCCGCGTTTCCAGTTTTAGCAGCGTTTAAGCAACCCGATAGAACTTATCACTCATTAAATATGCTAAGATATGTTATATTAATAAGTTCTAACATATTTATTAGTTTCATATTTTTAGGATACCCGATTTTAAGTTTCATGACTTAACGACTTACCGTTAGCGATTACCGGGACCAAAACTCACTCCGTAAGCTAGATAATACCAAGTTTATGCATCTAGTCACCCTATCCACCATATGTCCGACTTAGGGGGGGGGGGGAGTCATCCCTTGTGTGTCATGATCTCATGCCTTAGGCCTTAGGATCCATACATGTGTAAAACTTGCTAAGAAAGCTTCCTAAATATCCTAAAAACTAACCTCCTCAATGAACCTTCCTAGGCACCTTCCTTGCACCTCCTCTTCATGCTATAAATACAAGGCTCATCTCTTCCTTTCTTCATAATAAAAACGTCACACCATCAATCCCTAGCACCATGATCCTTTGATCTTCAAACTACAAGTTACACTACAAAGTTCAAGGTCTTAGTATTCTCTACCTAGTTCTTAAGTTTGTTTGGTGATTCCATGGTTGAATTAGGAGATACACAAGGTGATTAGGGGCTGAAGTTAATTGGTTTTCAAAAGGGTTAGATCAATGGTTAGCAAGTGTTGTGGTGATTGGTTGAAAGCTTAGGTTTAGTGTCCTAGTTCCATACTTGATTTCGTTTCTTAAGTGAAAGCCAAAAGTTGTAAGCAAACCCTATTACACTTTCTTGCTCCATATCATTTTCATACTTATTATGTTTCTTTCATGCTATATATGGTCTTTGTATTATGCTCATAATGTATAAAAACTAGTAAAACAAGTTATGGTATGTATATGTTAACTTATGTTGTTTAAACAAGTAAACTAGTGACTTTTATGGAAGAACCACGACCAAAATAGTATAACTATGATGTTTGACACTTACTTACTGTTATAAAGGACTTCAAAAGGAAAACATAGCAATTTGAATCACCCAAAACGAGTACACGAGTCAAAAGATACGGCCATAAGAAGTTAGCGAAACCAAAACGCCGAAACTGCCAATACCCTACTGTTTGCATTCTGCCATTTTGAAAGTCACCCTTCTGGTCCGATTCATCAAAAAGTTAAAGCACGAAAGTTGTCCGGAACGACGTTTTCATTCAGGAACAAAGAAGCTCGAGCCCTGAAAACGCTTTCTGAGTGATAATTTTCTTCAAATTCTTAACAGCCCATTTTTAGACCAAAGTAACTATATAATGGTTATAATTAGATGAGACCAAGAGGTCTAATGACCTAAAGCCAAGACCACAACCATGGCTAAAGCCAAGGTTGAGTCTCAAGACCATGGCAACAATGACCAAGGTCACGACAAAGCCACGGCTAAAGACCATGTAACTTTTAAAGATCAAAACTTATATATATGTTATCAAATACTACAATAGTAGGGAGCCTCATGTGAGGAGTTCATTAAGTAAGCCGTCGAGATGAGTTGTGGATTTACGAATTAAAGTGTCCTGGCTCCTCGAACGTTTACTGCATGACTTCTGAATTATGTCGGCCCGAACGGTAGTAAGAGATATACAACCTATACATGTTTCATAAACCATTTATATTCAAAGACTTACACTATATACTAAGTACTACTTCATGAACATTATGCAAGACATATATAGGCAAGTCTTCGTATTCTTAGACGTTACTCCAAACCTAAGTCGCGACGTTCTATTATAGGTTACTCTTAGAGACTGTTGCGATTCGACTATCATACTCACTACATAACTTAAGGTGAGTCATAGCCCCTACTCTTTTTATACTTGTTTTTAACTCTTTGGGGGAGATACATGCTCAACTACTTGCTTACTTGTACAAATACTCTTAAACATTTATACTTGATTGTGTTATACTTGATTGGCATTATACTTAATTGCTTTATTCTATTTAGTGGCTCCCAGTAGTCTTTGGGAAGTGGCTCCCAGTAGGTCTTTGGGAAGAGGCTCCCAGCATGTGCATTTTAGTGACTAGCAGTAATCTTTGGGAAGAGGCTCCCAGTATGTGCATTTTTAGTCTAAAAGTCTCCCAACATAAATGGAGCAACACTAAGTGCAATTATGTGAACTATTAAGACTATTTGTGTGTTTGACTATAATATGTACCATCTTTTAGCAGTGGGTTGTGAACACACAGGTTGCAAGTGTTGTTATGGGCGGGACTTGCAACTGAGTGGATTCACAATGCCTTTGCTGTGTGAACATTCTTTAAAGACTTTTTAACTGTTTTAAGACAAACTCTATGAACTCACCAACCATTGTGTTGACACTTTAGCATGTTTATCTCAGGTTAGTAAGGCGATAGCTAGTGCGTTGAACTTAGAGTCAAGCTGCATATTCTGAAGACTTACGCTTTTTATCATTTACCATTCAAAACATTTTGTATACATTTATGTATCATACTTTGGAATCTCATGTTTGTAACTTTGAATTCATTAATCGAATGGTAACTTTTCAAAACGTCTCATTTAGAGTTCGTTTTCTATAACTTGTACTTTGTATTATGAAGTAGCACCCCAGTGACACAGTCTTCCGCTGCGGTATTTTGGGGTTGTTACAAATTGGTACCAGAGCCTTGGTTATAGAGAACTAGGTTGCATTTAGTGCCTAGACTATAACTACTATATACGTTAAGACTCTCCTCTTTATTTGCCTTACACACACTACATACGCATACGCTTCGAGTCATTAAAAACATGGAGCTCAGTAATAACTAATTATTTAACTTGATCTTGTGATAGTTCTTGTTTGATGAGACACAAGATTTGAGTTAAATAATATTATTGCTTAGCTTTAGGGATTTGATGACTTGATTATCTTACTATCGGCCTCAGAAGGCGGATTTTGTGTCGGAAATTCTTAAGTAGGATGATTTAGAATCTCCTTATTTAAATGGATTGGGACGCCTCTTCATTTAAATAAAGAAATTGTAAATCACCGAACCATAAGTTTATGAGACCTTACTTACATAAATTTGGACGCTTCTTTATGTAAGTAATGTGTTATAAATAAGTGGGCTTAATTGTAGCCGATACAACTCCTTAACCACAACCTTAGACGAATCAGAGTAAACACCACTATATTAGAGATCCCGAATTCTTTTAGACACACCGTAAGTAGTTAACATCAACTGAACTTCGGGACGAAGTTCTCCTTAAGGGGTAGAGACTGTAACAATTCGCAATTTCAGGTTAATTACTATTCCCGGAAAATTTCACTATTCACTTTTTACTATTCACATCCAAAATTCTTATTTCATATTCTCGTAAGTTAAACTATTTTAATGATAATCCGAGAATTTCACACTCGTCGGATCATTTCTGCAAAAATCACGAAGCCGTGTCCGAGATTTACTTTTAGGTTTAAACGTCATTCCAGCATTCCGATATGTCCATAAAACATTATAAACAATAGAAATATGATTTTCTCTCATTTTAGGACAATTCCAAAACTTTTGGAATTTTACGTTTTCCAGTTCAGCGTTTTACGCGAATTACGCGTTTTAGACCCGCGTTTCCAGTTTTAGCAGCATTTAAGCAACCCGATAGAACTTATCACTCATTAAATATGCTAAGATATGTTATATTAATAAGTTCTAACATATTTATTAGTTTCATATTTTTAGGATACCCGATTTTAAGTTTCATGACTTAACGACTTACCGTTAGCGATTACCGGGACCAAAACTCACTCCGTAAGCTAGATAATACCAAGTTTATGCATCTAGTCACCCTATCCACCATATGGCCGACTTAGGGGGGGGGGAGTCATCCCTTGTGTGTCATGATCTCATGCCTTAGGCCTTAGGATCCATACATGTGTAAAACTTGCTAAGAAAGCTTCCTAAATATCCTAAAAACTAACCTCCTCAATGAACCTTCCTAGACACCTTCCTTGCACCTCCTCTTCATGCTATAAATACAAGGCTCATCTCTTCCTTTCTTCATAATAAAAACGTCACACCATCAATCCCTAGCACCATGATCCTTTGATCTTCAAACTACAAGTTACACTACAAAGTTCAAGGTCTTAGTATTCTCTACCTAGTTCTTAAGTTTGTTTGGTGATTCCATGGTTGAATTAGGAGCTACACAAGGTGATTAGGGGCTGAAGTTAATTGGTTTTCAAAAGGGTTAGATCAATGGTTAGCAAGTGTTGTGGTGATTGGTTGAAAGCTTAGGTTTAGTGTCCTAGTTCCATACTTGATTTCGTTTCTTAAGTGAAAGCCAAAAGTTGTAAGCAAACCCTATTACACTTTCTTGCTCCATATCATTTTCATACTTATTATGTTTCTTTCATGCTATATATGGTCTTTGTATTATGCTCATGATGTATAAAAACTAGTAAAACAAGTTATGGTATGTATATGTTAACTTATGTTGTTTAAACAAGTAAACTAGTGACTTTTATGGAAGAACCACGACCAAAATAGTACAACTATGATGTTTGACACTTAATTACTGTTATAAAGGACTTCAAAAGGAAAACATAGAAATTTGAATCACCCAAAACGAGTACACGAGTCAAAAGATACGGCCATAAGAAGTTAGCGAAACCAAAACGCCGAAACTGCCAATACCCTACTGTTTGCATTCTGCCATTTTGAAAGTCACCCTTCTGTTCTGATTCATCAAAAAGTTAAAACACGAAAGTTGTCCGGAACGACGTTTTCATTCAGGAACAAAGAAGCTCGAGCCCTGAAAATGCCTTCTGAGTGATAATTTTCTTCAAATTCTTAACAGCCCATTTTTAGACCAAAGTAACTATATAATGATTATAATTAGATGAGACCAAGAGGTCTAATGACCTAAAGCCAAGACCACAACCATGGCTAAAGCCAAGGTTGAGTCTCAAGACCATGGCAACAATGACCAAGGTCACGGCAAAGCCACGGCTAAAGACCATGTAACTTTTAAAGATCAAAACTTATATAAATATATATGTTATCAAATACTACAATAGTAGGGAGCCTCATGTGAGGAGTTCATTAAGTAAGCCGTCGAGATGAGTTGTGAATTTACGAATTAAAGTGTCCTGGCTCCTCGAACGTTTACTTCATGACTTCTGAATTATGTCGGCCCGAACGGTAGTAAGAGATATACAACCTATACATGTTTCATAAACCATTTATATTCAAAGACTTACACTATATACTAAGTACTACATCATGAACATTATGCAAGACATATATAGGCAAGTCTTCGTATTCTTAGACGTTACTCCAAACCTAAGTCGCGACGTTCTATTATAGGTTACTCTTAGAGACTGTTGCGATTCGACTATCATACTCACTACATAACTTAAGGTGAGTCATAGCCCCTACTCTTTTTATACTTGTTTTTAACTCTTTGGGGGAGATACATGCTCAACTACTTGCTTACTTGTACAAATACTCTTAAACATTTATACTTGATTGTGTTATACTTGATTGGCATTATACTTAATTGCGTTATTCTATTTAGTGGCTCCCAGTAGTCTTTGGGAAGTGGCTCCCAGTAGGTCTTTGGGAAGAGGCTCCCAGCATGTGCATTTTAGTGACTAGCAGTAATCTTTGGGAAGAGGCTCCCAGTATGTGCATTTTTAGTCTAAAAGTCTCCCAACATAAATGGAGCAACACTAAGTGCAATTATGTGAACTATTAAGACTATTTGTGTGTTTGACTATAATATGTACCATCTTTTAGCAGTGGGTTGTGAACACACAGGTTGCAAGTGTTGTTATGGGCGGGACTTGCAACTGAGTGGATTCACAATGCCTTTGCTGTGTGAACATTCTTTAAAGACTTTTTAACTGTTTTAAGACAAACTCTATGAACTCACCAACCATTGTGTTGACACTTTAGCATGTTTATCTCAGGTTAGTAAGGCGATAGCTAGTGCGTGGAACTTAGAGTCAAGCTGCATATTCTGAAGACTTACGCTTTTTATCATTTACCATTCAAAACATTTTGTATACATTTATGTATCATACTTTGGAATCTCATGTTTGTAACTTTGAATTCATTAATCGAATGGTAACTTTTCAAAACGTCTCATTTAGAGTTCGTTTTCTATAACTTGTATTTTGTATTATGAAGTAGCACCTCAGTGACACAGTCTTCCGCTGCGGTATTTTGGGGTTGTTACAACACACTTATACACAGAGACACCATTCGATTCAACCGATCACGCTACAAAGGTATAATTGTTATTATTATTGATTGAATGATCATATGGCAATATGGATCCGTTGTTGGTGATGTTGTTCCGCTGCGTTTATTTGATTCTTATATATTTTATATTCATACATCACCTATAAGTTTTACACCAAACTTCGTACTCAAATTGTTACGATACTCCTAATTACCAATCAAGGAATTATACACAAGTATATGTTTAGTTTTTATTGAGTTTCTTTAAAATTAAGATTTTACATAAATTTGGATTGACAACCCTTATTTAACAAACGTTTTTCTTATTACTAAAACCACCAAATCCCTTGGGACGATCTCGACTTACCCACCTTTATTACACCGGACGAGTATAGTTGCTCGTATGTGCTAGATAATAATCGGATAATTCGTGTTTATAAATTTTAAAACTTGTACTAACAAACAGCACATCAAGTTCTTGGTGCCGCTGCCGGGGATTTGATTAATTTTCTTAAATTTAATAATAAAATTGTTTGTAATTTGTGAAATTTTAAAGTTTTAAGAGTAAAAAAAGTAAAAAAAAAAAAAAAAAAAAAAAAAAAAAAAAATTAAAAAAAATTGGTTTTTGACCAACCGAATCGGATGGATACCCATCCGATCGGTTGGTGGTCTCGGTAAATTTTATAGGATTTTTAGTAATTAATTTTCATTTTTCTGTTTTTAATTAATTAGTTTTAATAATTATATAATTAATGTTAGTTTTTAATAGTTTTAAGTTGCACTTATTAGACATTTTAATGTTTTAGTAATTTTAATTTTAATTAATGATTTAGTAATTTTTAAAGACACCTTAGTTAATGCTTTCATTGTTTTTAATTTCATAATTAAATTTATTAAATATTAGTTTTATAAAAAAAAAAATTAATTTAGTGTAAAAAAAAAACTCTAACCGATCCGGTTGCAGGTTCCAACCGATCGGTTGGAGGTGGTCATTTGTGCCAACCGATTCGGATGGGTTTCAAACCGATCGGTTGGGCGTCTCGGTAAAATTTTAGACATTTTTTATTTTTAGTTTATTTTCTATTCTTAGTGTTTTATTTAGTTAATTTACTTGTTCTTATTTCATATTAAGAGTTATTTGATTATAACTAACCCTCATGCTAATGATTTGGATTTTTTTTTTATGGTTATGTTATAGTTAGTAAGTGCTTAAGTTGAAATGGAGAGTTTGAGTCAGATTTCTGCATATTTGAAAGACTTGGAAGATATGTTTAACGATTCCGGTGATTCCTTGGAAAAGTTGGAGAGTATGTTGGAAAAAGCTAAGATGGATTTAGAAGGAGAAGAGGTTGTTGGTGACAATGTTTCTTATTTGCCACATGAAATGTGTTACATAAAGAAGGAAAAGGAGAGAAAATTGTTGTTTTCACTAGAGCACCACCTAAGAAATATGATGCTCCACACATGAGGTATTCTACACCTTGTGCGGTGGAAGGAGTTAAAGCGTGGGATGCGGAATTGAATATGGAATATGGAGACAATTACATTTCGGAAGAAATGCTTGACAAACTTGGTTTTGTTAGGCTTGATTATGGAAGTTATGGTAAGAAGGAAGTGAAAGGAGTTAGAGTGAATATTCATGGTCACATCTTTAAAGTTGATCTTGTTGTTTTGGAGTATACTAATGAAGATGAACCGGAAGTAATTTTTCGTAGAGATTTTTTAGTGAATACCAAGTGTACTTTGGATTTTGCACTTAGGGAGTTGAGAATTAACATAAGTGGTTTGGAAGAAGGGAAGAGTGTGAATGATATGCTTGTTGATGTTTGTGAAGGAATGGAAATGATGAAGGAAGGAAGGGATGAAGTTTGTAAGATGGGGAAAGCTAACCGAAACAAAACACCATTGAACAAATTAACCCAACCCTCCACCCAAAAAGAAAACAAATCATCATCATCATCATCATCCAAAACACCACCTAGTTCACCAAAAAGTACCAAACCTTTAACCAAAGAGCAAAAACAAGCTATCTTGGAAAATCTTGAAGCAAAAATTAGTGAATTGATGGAAAACAAACCGGTCATTGAGGTGTTGAGGAATTATATGGAGTATAGGAAGAAGTTAGATGGAGTTATGTTGGCAAAGTCTAAGTTGGAGGATAATAGTTTTGATGAAGTATAGAAGAGAAGGATAATTGAGAATGGGCTCCCAAAGAAAATGAATGATCCCGGAAATTTTGTTTTACCGGTTAAAATTAATGGGACAACTCCTTTATATGCATTAGCCGATACGGGTTCTAGTGTGAGTATTATGCCTTATCCATTGTATCATAAGTTAGGATTAAGAGACCCTACACCTAACAATTCTAAACTCACTATGGCGGATAATTCTAAGGCAAAAGCAATGGGAGAAGTAAGAAATGTGAGAGTTCAAATTGGTTATCAAGCATTCTTGGCGGATTTTCTTGTGTTGGATGTTGCGGTTGATAAGGAACTACTTTTGTTGTTAGGTAGACCATTATTAAGAACTTGTGGAGCTATAATAGATATGGGAAGAGGTACCATGACAATTGATGATGGAGTTCTTAAGAATACTTACTATCCAAAGCCTAGAGGGGGTAGTAATGGAGATGATAATGATGATGACCAAGAGGAGGATTACCTTGGTTGCTTTGAAGTAGGAAGGGATGAAGATGGTAGACCTAAGTTTGGTCCATGCACACCTAGTTTCTTTGATATTGAAGATGAAATGGAAAGAGCTCTAGCAATGGAGGCTTTCTTTAATCTATTTAAAAATATTTTTGTGTTTAACAAGTTGACAGATTTTCTTGGATCTTTACCGGTCCAATTGAAGAACTTGGAATGGGGTTTCGAAGGTCATAGCATTTACAAAAGAGAAGAAGGAGATGGTGATTGGCATTGCAAATCTGATATCACATGTCCTAGCGGAAGGAACTTTGCACGAACTTTTAAAACTCAAAAGACTATTAGGAAGTTGGCAAACAAGTATCGTGGAGAAGACATTCTTAAGAATGAATATTTCTATAGATGAAGAAGAATGATCACAAGAATAAAGCACATCTTGTGCTAGTTTGTTTGTTTCGTATTTTATTTTTCATGCATTTTATTTTATGTTTTTAGGTTTTATGCATTTCATGTTTGAATGAGACTATTTATTTAGCTATCTATCTATTTATTTATCTATTTATCTTTTTATTTAGTTTTAGTTTTTAGTTTTTAGAGGTTAAGTTATGTTTTTAATTTTTAGTTTAGAAGTAGAAGTAGATGACCAAAATTTTTTGGTAGACAAAGTGTGTTTGGAATACATACAAGATTATAAGTTTGAGAAAAGAAAAAGCTACTAGCACTTGTGTCAAGTTTAGTAGTGGAGAAAAAAACTTTGAAAAATCAATTTCATACCAAACCGAACGGATGGATTCACAACTGATCGGATGGAGTTGAATATATAAACCAAAATTTTCAAAAACTTAAGAAAAACACATACACACAATCCACTAAAAATTGGGGTTAAAAATTCGACCATAAGAAGTTGTTAGAAGGTTGCAGGAGTGATAATTAATCATCAATGGCATCAAGTCAAGTAAGTTATATCATTAATTTTATTCAATTAAGTTTTAATTCGGATGATTGAAATTAGGTCACGAATTGGGTATTTTTGAATTAGTTCGAATTGAGATGTAACATTTTGGGGATAAGTGATTAGATGATAGGAGAAGGTATTGCAAAAAGAATTAGATCAATTGGTTAAGTTTTGAGTAAGAATTCATTGATTGAATTTTCGGATTGAATTGGGTATAATCTTTAGAGCTAGTTTATTTGCAATTGATGAATCCCAGAAGTTATATGATTGATAATTAGTGATGTTAGGTTATTGCATTGTTGATTAGAGCACTGATTGGAAGATTTTAGTAGATGATGTTCTTGGTTTTTATAGAATCATTAGGTTGATGATTAGAAATGTTAAGAATCATTGTTAGGAGAGTTTGAATGTTAGAAGTACTCAAGAATGGGAGATTACAAGTTAGAAAGAAGTTCGGATTAATTGGGAAACATTTAGGATGAATTGAGGATGAATGTAGTATGCAGAAAACTCCAACCGAATCGGTTGCGAGTTGCAGCCGATCGGTTGGGAGTGTGCCAAAGTTGCATCCGATTCGGTTGGACCTCAAACCGATCGGATGAACGCCTCGGAAAATTTTTTGACAATTTTTGAAAATGTGTTTTCTAGTTTCTAAATTGATTGGTATTAGTTCTTATACTTATATACTAACATAATTTGAGATTTCTTTCAGGGAAATGTTGCAAGATTGGGACGAAATCCGATTGTTAACAAGTATTTGAAAAGGAACGAGAGGAAGAGGATTACTTTCAGTTTGAAACCGGAGTCTAATGAAAATGTCAAGTTTTCTCATGTGCAAAACAAAGATGAGAAGAATGCATATAGGGAACGTCTTTCAAAACTTCAAGAGAGGAAGATTGCTAAGCCTAGGTTGATTGATTGGGAATTGCTTGAAGAGTATGAATGTGGGGATCAATTGAGGAGCATGATGACTATGATTTATGTGTATCCTGGTGATGGAGATAGGTTTGAAGATTATTCTTGGGAAAGAGCTTTTAGTATTCGTGAGAATGTTTACAAGGAATGGTGTTTGGAGTTCTTTTCTACGTTCTACTTTGATAGAAAGGTAAATGATGTTCTTGGGGATGTTTGTGTTTGGTTTTGATTGTGTGATCGCGAACATGCTTTATCTTTGCCAAAATTTGCAGTTGCACTTGGTTTGTATAAGGAGAGTGAGATTCAACATAGGTTGTTTGGACCACATTTTGTGAGTTTAGCTAGAGGTAATGATCAATACACGGGTATTGATGAATATTGGAATAGAATTGGCGATCCAACTTGTCTTAGGAGAAATTCTTCTAGGATTAGGAATCCATTGTTGAAGGTTTTGCAAAAGTTGATTTCTTGGGGATTGATACATAGGAGCGGTGGTCAAGACAAATGTAGTCAACCGGACCTATGGGTGATGAAGTTGTTGGAGGAAGACAAGAATAGGAATGTGGCATGGATTATTGCCGAGTATCTTTCTAAGAGAGCACCGGGGATTAAGAAACAAAGTGATGTTTGTGGAGGTCATTATGTGACCACGTTGGCTAAAAATCTTGGGTATTTTAATGATGATGAGTTGAGGAAGTGTAGAGTGAGTTGGAGAGTGAGATATGGGATGCTTTTAGTTTTGGAAAAGCATTGGATAGGATTAACAAGACTTTGGGACCTTGGATCGAACCAAGTGTGGGGGCACAATCCGGAGCTTATGCGGGAGCGCCATCACAACCTCAAATGGGGAGTTTTCCGGGTAATACCCAAAGTGGTTTTGATTCGGGATGGGGTGATTGGAACCGTGAATTAAATGCTATTGAGTGTAGGGAAGTTTGGAGAGATTCAATGCAAACGAGGAATAATTACAACTATGATTATTCCATGCCTATGATCCAACATTTGGCACAAGATGCCAATTATGAGGTACCTCCCTACAACCCACCAAATGTTCCACCATACCCTTTACCATATTCTCCATATCCTGGACCATACCCATACCCTTATCCTGGTTATTCACCATTTCCCGAGCCATATCCTCCATATGGTAGACTTCCCGAGTATGGTAGTTCAGGTGTTAATGTGGGTGGACCAAGTTTTAATCCTGGAGGATCAAGTTATGATGTTGGAGGTTCGTCGTTAAGAGCTGGAAAGAAGAAGAGACGAGTGGTGGACGAGGACGATGAAGAAGATGATGATGATGAGGATGAAGAGGAAAGCGAGGATGAGTTCATTCGTTCCGATGTGAGTTATTGATGGTGACGTTTGATCACATGGATTATGGTTGGTTTTAAAAACAATTATGTGTTGAACAATTTCTATTTCTATTATCTTTAACTATTTCTCGTAGGATTTATAACGTAACTTAATTTTCTATTTATTTGGTTTAGATATGTTTTTGTTTGTGTTTGTTTGGTTGTTTCGTATATTTTGCAGTTTTCTTGCAGGAGTTTTATTACGGAAGCATATAGTTGATCAACATTTGGAGTCGGTAAACTCATTTGCTTATTATGATTAAATATGCATGTTGCGTATTTAACTCCGGTATTTTCTAAATTTTTCCATTTTCTTTACTTTGAAGTTATTTTTTTATTACATTGAGGACAATGCAAAACTTAAGTGCGGGGGAAGGAAGAAAATAGAAAAATTGCATAATTTTTAATTTGTTTTAATTTTTAAATTTTCGTTTTAAAATTTTCGTTTTAGAGTCGTGAACTTTAGTAACTAGTAGTAGTTCGCCCTTCATATTTTAGTTAAAATAAGGTTGATTTCATAGTAAATAATAATGATATTTTTGGAGAATAAATTCAAGTTTTAAAGAGCAATTCGTCTCGGAATTGATAACATTTGCTAGCACAATTTTATACCCTTATTACTTTAAATTGTAAGGATTAGTTTGTTTTTTTTTATGAGAATAGTATTTCTTATACTATTTACATATTTCATGATGAGTGTGCCGGTGGTTGTGTTAATGCTAGAACTTGTACTTGTTATGCATTACGGTTAAAATCATTTTCGAATGATAAGGATATATTCATATGATAAGAGGCAAACTTAGGAATAAAACCAAATGGCCATCCGTTTACAAAAAAATTTTTGCTAACCACATTGGTTAGTCACCCTCGTATTTGGAACCCATTTGTTAGCATTTATCTTTAGCACTAGATACCCCTAGTTTCACCCTTTGAGTCATCCTTTTCATTTTGTTAAATCCAGAAAAATACAAAAAGATTTTACACTTTAAACCTTAGCCTAACCCTTGTCAAAGTCTAAATGGTGGATTGCTAGTTGCTTGGTTGATTTTTAATGATTATTAGTTAGCCACACTTCACAATTCATGTGTGTGCCATTCCAACAAAGATGAAGGTGCGTAACTTCGTGTTTTGTATTTTTTGTGGTGTATGCTTATGCGAAGTGTGGGGGAGGTGATATATATATATATATAAAAGAGAAAATAAGTCATCGCAACTATAAGGTGACAAATATAGCCAATGTGTTATATTATTATGAATAAAGAAAGTCATGAGATATGTTGTTAGCCGATGTGCTAAGTTTGAAGAATATTTTTATGGTGAGTCGATGTATCAACATGTGAAAGTTCGAAGAGGAGAAAGATTGTAACTATTATCATTTTTGGTTTGTGGATTACTTGAGATTAGCAACTATGGAACTTAGACTTTGATTTTATTTTTCTTTTAAAACCAATTTCATAAATATTCCCATGCCTTATCCTTACCTTTTTGACTTAGTGTAATTATTTTGCACGAAAGTTTATAAAATCCTTAGCCTAAACATTACAACCCGAATAAAAGACCTCTTTGATGAATTATTCTATTGTTTTGATACTTGTACAAGCCTATGGTAAGAAACATAAATCATGACTGTGCAATGACTGATCTATTAATCGTTACACATATTGAGTGATGAGTGAATTCCAAATTATCTTCGTGAGGTGCTTAGAATTGTTATCAATCTCTTTATTTACTTGATTGAGTTCAAATAAGATATTTGCACTATTTCCATTGAATTCAATTTTCTTTTGATTAAGACTTGCTCGAGGGCAAGCAAAGCTCAAGTGTGGGGGATTTGATAACGCTCAAAATTAATATGTTTTTAGTCGCGTTATTGTTTGATTTATGAGTGAAAATTGGTCATATTTGTATATATTTGTTACTTAATCGTGGAAAAGTGTTTATACATGCAAATATAGCCAAAAGCAGGTAAAAATGATTAAAAGATGAAGAAATGAAGTGGACATGCATTTTTGGAGAGTTTCAAGAGGATCAAGGAAGAAAGAAACGTTGCATGGACAAAGGATTTGATAAAGACAAGTTTACTACACGAAATTATCAAGGAAATATCAAGTTCTAATGGACAAAGTCATGCCACGAAGAAAAATATTGCATGCAACGTAAAACGACGAAGAAAAGACATAGAAACTTGTTCAGACAAAATCCAACCGATCGGTTGCAACCCACAACCGGATCGGCTGGAAACGTGCCAAGATTGACCATCCGATCGGATGGCGAGAAACCGATCAGATAGGGTTAACTGAAGTTACAAGTTTTGCATTTATTGGCGAATTTACTCCCCATAATCAGGTGTGGCTGATCATTTCTGCTTATTAACTGAGGATGGACGTTTTTACTTGAAGGATAAGTGTCATTATGCTATAAAATGAGCACTTAGGGCATAGAGTTACTTGTACCACCATTATCTAACTTAGTATTACACCAAATCTTTTTAGTTTATCTTATATTGCCTGAAAGTTTACTAAGTGTTGTAAAAACGTCCAGAACGTGTTGAGTTAGAGTCTCAAGCATTGGTTCGAGTGTGGAGTTGTTTACTTACGTTAGTGAGCAATTGGAGGAGTGTAGTTGCTATAGTTCCACAAGTTTATTCATTGTAATTCTCAAGACTAGGTACACCTTGATACTTATAATGAACAATTGTTACTTTAAGTTTTATGGAAGTTTTCTTATTTACTTGTGTTTTAATATGATTGCTATGGAGTAATTTGTGATATACTTGTGTATATGATGTGATTGGTTAATGGAGTATTATTTTATGAAAAAGGTGATGCATGAAAACATATCTATTTTATGAGTTTGTTGATATAACATCTTTTCTTTCTTAATTTGTCGGTAAAAACAATTTCTTGAAAAATAGGTCCGAAAAGATTTTCAACTTGTTTTTATTCCAAAATATTAATGCACCAAATTAGTATGGAATAGGATGCTTGACAACCATCTTATTTACTTGTTAAAATAGATTTGAGACGATTTCATCACGATAAAGGACCGAAAGGATTCGTAGGAATTCATAAAAAAAGAATTGATTTTCTAAACAACCATGTGTTTATAGGATTGTCATACTAATTTGATATGTCCGAAAGGAGTCATTTAGGTGATAGAATTCTTAGTAGTAGTGAAAACATGACATACATCATAGATTGTATAACTACTCATTTTTAGTTGCGCATCATAACAAGTTTTACACCAAACTTCGTACTCAAATTGTTACGATACTCCTAATTACCAATCAAGGAATTATACACAAGTATATGTTTAGTTTTTATTGAGTTTCTTTTAAATTAAGATTTTACATAAATTTGGATTGACAACCCTTATTTAACAAACGTTTTTCTTATTATTAAAACCACCAAATCCCTTGGGACGATCTCGACTTACCCACCTATATTACACCGGATGAGTATACTTGCTCGTATGTGCTAGATAATAATCGGATAATTCGTGTTTATAAATTTTAAAACTTGTACTAATAAAACGCACATCATGGTCCCATGAAATCGATACCCCAAACGTCAAAAATTTCGCAAACTTGAATAGCATTTTGTGGCATTTCATCTTTTTGAGAAATTTTTCCTTGACGTTGGCAAGAATCAAATGATTTCACCAATTCATGGGCATCCCGATAAATTGTCGGCCAGTAGAAGCCGGAATCAAACACTTTCTTTGCGGTGAAGTTGGCACCATGATGTCCCCCCGTGGGTCCACTATGGCATACCATAAGAATTTCAACGGCTTCCATACCGTGAACACACCGCCGGATCACTTGATCCGCACAAACCTTGAACAAATAGGGGTCGTCCCAAAAGTAATGAACACCTTTGAAAAAAAAATTCTTTTGTTGGGACGACATCCCTTTCCTTATGAAATTACCCGCATGGTAATTCGCAAAATCGGCGAACCATGGGGTACTTTGATCAATTTTAGACACACTCCCAAGTGTCTCGAGAGTAAATGTTTTGGAAATTTCCTAATTCTCGAGAGCACTTTGATGGGGATTCTCAAGTCGTGAAAGGTGATCAGCAGCAAGGTTTTCAGCTCCTTTTTTGTCTCGAATTTCAACATCAAATTCTTGGAGGAGGAGAACCCACCGCATCAAGCGTGGATTAGCATCTTGCTTTGCCATTAGGTATTTTAAAGCCGAGTGGTCCGTATACACTATGCTTTTCTTAAAGAGCAAATAAGGTCTAAACTTTTCAAAAGCATAAATGACGGCTAACATTTCTTTTTCGGTAGTTGTGTAGTGATGTTGAGCCTCGGTCATAGTCTTACTTGCATAGTGTATCGGTTGAAAGTACTTATTCTTTCATTGCCCCAGAACTGCACCAATGGCATAATCACTTGCATCGCACATTAGCTCAAATGGTAAGCTCCAATCGAGGGAAACTAAGATTGGCGCCTCCGTTAACTTCTTCTTCAAGAAATTAAATGCATCGATGCATTCATTTGTGAAGTTAAACGGAGCATCTTTTTCTAAGAGGTGGGTCAGAGGCCGGGCTATCTTGGAAAAATCTTGTATAAAACGTCGGTAAAAGCCAGCATGACCAAGGAAACTTCGGATTCCTTTGATGGTAGTAGGATGAGGTAGCTTAGCAATAACATCAACTTTGGCACGATCTACCTCAATCCCAGATTTTGAGATCTTATGGTCGAGGACTATGCCCTCTTTAACCATGAAGTAGCACTTCTCCCAGTTTAGAACTAAGTTAGTGTTTTCACACCGTATCAGCATATTTTCTAAATGGGAGAGGCAAGAGTCGAAAGAATTTCCATAGACGGAGAAGTCGTCCATGAACACTTCCATGGTTTTTTCAATCATGTCGGAGAAAATGGCCATCATGCACCTCTGAAACGTACCTGGAGCATTACATAAGCCAAAGGGCATTCTACGATAGGCAAACGTTCCATACGGGCAAGTGAAAGTGGTCTTTTCTTGATCCTGGGGATCAATGGAAATTTGAAAGTACCCAGAAAAGCCATCAAAAAAACAATAAAACTCATTTCCCGCTAAACGTTCAAGCATTTGGTCCATAAAAGGGAGCGGGAAATGGTCTTTACGGGTCGCGTCATTCAACTTGCGGTAGTCGATGCAAACTCTCCATCCGGTCACAAGTCTAGTCGGTATAAGCTCATTATCTTCATTTTTCATAACAGTGATTCCGCCCTTCTTTGGAACACAATGAACCGGGCTAACCCATGAACTATCCGAGATCGGATAAATCATTCCAGCGTCAAGGAGTTTTATAACTTCCTTTTTGATTACTTCATGGATTTGTGGATTAGCCCGTCGTTGTTGTTGGACGGAAGCTTTATGATTATCTTCAAGTAGAATCTTATGCGTGCAAAATCGAGGGTCGATTCCCTTAATGTCAGAGATTTGCCAGGCAATAGCACTTTTATGCTTCTTAAGCACATCTAAGAGTCGGGTCTTCTCGTCATCTTTAAGTCCTTTTGATATGATAACGGGCAATTTATTATTCATTTCCATGTATGCGTATTCGAGATGAGGAGGTAAATCCTTGAGCTCGAGCTCCGGAGGATTCTCAATAGACGGCTTTACTTCTTTTACGTCTGCCATTTTTAGGTCCATCGGAGGGGAAGAAAGAATCGGGTTTTCATTTAAAAGTTTTTCAATCAATAAAATGTCCCCCTCCGGATCAAAGTCAGAATTATCAATTTCCGGTGAAATCGAATCCTTTGAAAGACAAGCTTTGATTTCTTCCCAAGCGAGATCACTTCCCTCAAAAGGAGTGAGGGAAGGGGAAGAATCGGAGACGATTGGTTCAAAAGAAGGAGTGGGATTGCCACTCGAAGCATTATTTGTAAAACCAAAAAGATCTTGAGAATACTCCTCTTTAGCCTCTTCAATAATATCGAAACGGTTGACGGAAACATGATCATAATTGGAGGAATATCTCGCGGTTTGATCGAGATTGAACGTAACAGCTTCATTTCAAACATGTAAGGTAATCTCCTTGATTGGTGATAAACAGTCAACTTATATTGACCAGGTAAATGGTCAACAAAGTCAAACAGCTTAGAATCAATACTCCGTGGATAGTATAGTGTGTCCTCGGGTCGTTAAAGTCCCAGCGAGATTGAAATGGTGTTATTTGAAATTGTTTATGAGTGAGTAGCACTGAGGACAGTAGCCCAGATGATATGGAATTCATTTTGCTACTGTTATTTTGGTATTTGTACACAGATATAATATTCACAAAAATCAGATACACAGATATATGCACAAATTTACAATTTGGATCATGTAACAGACGGGAAAAGTGGGATTTGGTGAATTACAAACTACAGGGGGTGCTTTTGAAACTTTTGAAACTTAAAATTTAAAAGAAAAGTGAAAATGAAAATGAAATTATAAAAATGATTATTTTACTATTTAAATATTATTTAATTAATTAAACTAATTTAAATCTAATTTTAAATTAACTTAAAAATGACAAATGTTACAAATTAAACTAAAAATTAGCTAAAATATTTTATAAACCTTAAAAAGAACTTGAAAAAAGTATAAAAAATAAAAATAAATATTTTTGTCTTTTTATGAGCTTTTTATTAATTAAAAACTATTTAACTTAATTAAACTAATTAAACTAATTTAAATTACAATTAATACTAAATTAACTTAGAAAATTATAAGAAAATTTATAAAATTACTTAACCATCACAGGAATCCTACAAAATTATAAAAACTTCTAAAAATTATGTTTAAGGCTAATCCACTAATTAATTACCTTTTAATTAACTTAAATCTATTTTAAATAATTAAAATAAGAAAAATGAAAAATGAACAGTAGAAACTAAAAATTTATTTTCTAAAAGTCTTAACTAATTTATAAAACTTAGAAAAATTATAAAAACCTACTGTTGTTACTAAAAATTTAAGAAAACTAATTAATAATTAATATTACCTATTTAATTAATTAAACTAGTTTTAAATCTAATAAATAGTAAACAGATTAGAAAAAATCCAAGAAAATTATTTTGACTACTTAAAGGTACAAGAAAATTTAGAAAATTATAAAAATGGACAAGTGCTCATAAATAAGCAGTAAAAAAAATTGAAAAAGGTAGATTCTATTAAATAGAAACTATCACTTATTTTATTTTTGGATTTTTTTTGAGTTTTTCTTTTTGACAGCTAATTATATGATGAAATTAAGTAACTTTTGTGAAACAACTTTTTTTCTTAGCTTAAAAATAAGCAGTATGCACCCCCTTTTACTTAAGCAGTTGACTTTTGTTGACTGAGTAAGCAAATAAGTACAAATGACTATGGGTGGGTCCACAATGATGAAACTTGATACAAATAAGCTAAACAAACTCAAATAAGCCAGAAACAACAAGCAATGATCACAAATAAGCTGATAAGATCAAAATAAGCACTTTGCAACTTGAAACTGAACACAGAATTGGGACAATCTTTGGGGTGGATTCCAGGTGAGGTCCACTTGTTTCTAGGTCAAACCAAGGGTCAAACCCCGGTCTCTGGTAGGAGGGGGTTGAGGAAACCAAAAATGAACCACTGGGGCCCACTGAGTTGGCCACAGTCAGCCACCAAAGTGGTGGTGGTGAGATGGTTAACTGATGCACAGGGCAATGGTTTGCCCTGCAACTCAGTTCAAGGGGCAATTTAGTCCACTAAAAAAATCACAAAAATCTAACAACCATGGAAATCACAAGTTCAGCTGGTAAACTAAATACCCAAGTAATTTCAAACCATAGATCCAAACACAAAAATCAACTTAATTCTTGTAACTTTTGCAAAAATCTGAAAGGTGTAATTTTGACTTTTTGATAAACACTTGAACTTTGACTTAAATCAATTTGTGGTGATCTAAACTAACCTAATATGTTATAATAAGCTGTTATGAGACCAAATTAAGTTATCTTAAACACTTGAAAAGAGATTTGGATGGTTGATGATCTTGAAAACCCAACAGATAAGCAGTTAAAGATTATAAAGTGGAGATTTGACTTTCTGTGCTAGAAACCTGAATTTATTGGTTGACACATACTAAAATGAACTAATGTAATCCACAAATGCAGAAACAACACCAAGACAACAACCAAAGAATAGTTGGATAGGCAGACCCAAACACCCCTTATAAAAGCTTTTACACCATGTTTTGATGATTTAGGGCTTAATTATCCAAACTAGTGATCCAACTCAGCAACTTAACTAATTTAAAGACTAAATGAGCAACAAGGTACCACCATTAACAACAAAAACACATGAGAGCAACTTTGGCTATATTAAGACAGTTAACTCTAAGATTTTAAGTAACTAATTATTCTAACAAACAAGTTATGAGTTTTAAGCTAAAAATCACTTAAACAATAACCAAATAGCACAAGCAAACTCAGAATGGCAATAAACAAGCAAATAATCAGAAGCTAAGAGTTTTAGGGGAAACTCAAATTGAGCAAATGCTTACTAATCACTCCTAGCATGAACAAGGAGTTTTCCACAGATGCCTATCTTTAGATAGGCCAAATCCGATCCCAAGCTTGCCCTTCAACACTTCTCAAAACTTGAAAACACTTCAAAAACAAACACAGTTGACCAATGTTGACTTTTTTATATTTTGGATGTTTTCTATCAATGCTGAGTTTTAGGGTCTCTAAGAGCTTCAATAAGCTTTATGGAACTTAAGTGATCCTAATTCAGTCCATGTTCATTGATATAAGTAACAATTAAGCTTAATTAGAAATTCAGAAATTAAGTGAACTACAACAACACAAAACAGAATGCAAACTTTGGATTTTATAACTTGAAAAGATTAAGATTACAATAAGGGAACTACTACAATACTTAAATTGAAAAGATTACACTGAATTAAAAGCTTGATTTAAAATCGACACTAAATTTTAACTAAAAACACTACACTCTATTTTCCTTGCATTCTTGAGCCTTTTATAGATGTCCATTAGGGTTTTCCCACTTCTCTGAGCAAATCCCATCATCATTTGAAGCCATTGGATCACTGCAACTCTCTAATTTGATGCCACGTGTTTTTGGCGGGAAGAATTGGTATGTGGGTTTTGGACTGTTTCAGGCAAGGTGGTGGTGCATTTAATGCTGAGGTGATATAAGGTGAAGGTGGGTTGGGCGGTGGTGAATTGACAAGCAAGTGGTGATGGTGGGGGTGAAACCAGGTGGTTTTGTTGGTGGTTTTGGTTGAGAGGGAAAAGGGAAAGGGGGTGGAGTTTTGACCGGTTTGACCAAGGGGGTCAAACTTTGACCTCGTTTTATTACTTTGGGTGTGGGCTGTTTGAGCTTTGGGCCTAGAAAAAAAAGGGAAGTAGGCTTGTGGTTGGAAATTGGATTGGGTTTTGGTTTTATTATTTTGGGTAATAGCTTTGGTCCGGTTTGGTTTTGATATTTCACAAGGACCATTTTTGTAATTTAACGAAAGTTGGAGGGTGTGAAATGGCAGTTTTCCAAAGTGTTCCCAAGGGTGTATTTTGCCAAACTTTGAATAGTATAAGGTCCTGGCATGATTTTTCCATTTTTATTTCATCAGGGACTAAAACTGCCAAACTTCCAAACTTCAGGGACCATTTGTGTAATTTCACCAAACTTTTCCACCAAGGACCAATCCTGCCATAAAAGGTTAGTGCAAGGAAAAAATTTGTTTTTCTCAAAGTTTTTAATATCCTAGGGACCATTTTTGACAATTTTCAAAGTTCAGGGACTAAACTTGACATTTTGTGAAAGTTTGCATCAAAGGACTATTTGTGTAACTTTTTGATTTATAAGGACCTTTGGTGACTTTTTCAAGTTTTTAGAATAACCAGAGACTAGATTTGACAACTTTTGAAAGTTGAGGGACTGAAACTGCCAATTTTGCAAACTTTGTGCGTTTTTCATCTGTTTTTGATATTTTTGCATTTGAAACATGTAAAACACTTTCCTGGGATATTTTCACTATTTTGATTCAATATTGAGTGTTTTTAGATGTTTTGGCAGCTCAGAAAAGGTAAAAATGATGAGTATTTGCACACTCATCACTCCTCGTCGTATACATCAATTAAGGCACGGCCGGTCCGTAGGAATCCTCTCCCGAGAATGTGAGGAACCCATGGATCAGCATCAAAATCATCAACCACAAAATCGGTAGGGAAATTGAATTTCCCAACATTGACAAAAATATCCTCGGCTATACCAATTGGTCGAGACGTAGATCGGTCGGCAAGCTCGAGGGTCATAAGAGTCGGTGTCAAGTTGGGAAGAGACAACTTTTGCCAAATCGACAATGGCATTAGGTTAACGCTAGCACCAAGATCGGCCAAGGCGAAGCATTGAACCATACTCGGAAAATTGCATGGAATAAGAAACTTGCCAGGTTCTTCAAGCTTTTCGGGTAGCTTTTTAAGAAGGGCCGCTGAGCAATTCTCATTCATTTGGGTCTTAGACATTTCAAACAACTTTTTCTTATTATTCAAAAGACCTTTTAACATCGAAGCAAATTTAGGCATCAAAAGTATAGCATCCGCGAGACTTATATCAAAGTGCAATTCTTGAAAAATCTGGTAAAACTTTTCCATTTGGTTTTTATCTTTCTCGCGGTGCTTTTGTTCGTTTAAGCATGATGGATAAGGCAATTTCGTTTTAACAGGAATTTCTTTCTCAGTTTCATTAACGACTTTTTCTTTTCCTTTTGATGGTGGGACCACCGGAGGTTGGATGTCTTCGGTCCTTCCATTATTAATAGGAATTTCCGTATCCGTTGTCACCTCGGGTTCACGGGCGACTACCTTAGGAGGAAGAGAAGAAGAGGCAGTCGGAGCCGTTGGTCCATCATAAGAAACACCACTCCTTGTCGTGATCGCTTTTGGATCGCCCCTCGGGTTAGCGATCGTGTTGCTTGGAAGAGTTCCCGAGCCTGAGGGTCGATCATTTAAACACTTGTTAAGTCCAAGAATTTCCTTAGCCATTAACTCTTGGTTTTTCATAATCTGCTTAAGAATCTCATCCGAGGGCGACGGATTGTGAACCACATTCTGATTTTGATTTTGAAAGTTTTGCCCTCGGTTGTTTTGATTAAAACCTTGATTTTGATTTCCTTGATTCGTATTTTGAAAATTATTCCCTTGAGGCGGGCCTTGGTTGTAATTTCCCCGATTTTGATTCTGCTGAAAACTTTGATTTTGACCTTGAAAACCATTATTTCCCCAGTTTTGATTCTGATTGTGATTAAATTGATTATTCCGGTTTTGCACATTATTATTATGATTCACTTGATTTGGTTGATTAAAACCGGGTGGTCCAAGATAATTGCCAGAACGGTAGCTAAGAAGATTACGATCTCCTTGAGGTTGTGGGTAACCGTTGCCACCCATGTTTGCAGCATACACGTTCTCTTGAGTGAAGACACCGGAGGCTGGACACTCAAGATATGAATGAGGACCACCACAAGTCTCACAACTGGTATTAACCATATTGACTTGCGGGTTCTTAACTTGATTCAGAATCATTTGATACATTCTCAACATAGCCGTAGACATATCATCAAGTTTTTTAGTTATGGCGGCTAACTCAGAATTGTAAGAGGGAGAAGAGTTTTGAGTCACAGTTGATCTTATTGGCTCATTCCTCTCGGCTGAGGAATCCCAATAATTGTGATGGGCCGTCATATTCTCGATTAGCTTGTAACAATCCTCAAGACGACGTTTCATAAAAGTACCACCAGCTGCAGCATTGATCATGTCCCGATGTCGAAGAGTTAAACCATTGTAAAACGTATCAATGATCGTAACGAGAAGCATATTATGGTTTGGACACCGATCAATGGCAAGCTTATAACGTTCCCAAGCCTCGAATAAAGACTCATCGGGAAGTTTCCGAAAATTGTTAATGTCGTTCCTTAACTTCGTCACCATCGATGGTGGAAAATACTTCGCCAAGAACTTCGATACCATTTCATTGAAAGTATGAATCGAGTTCTTGGGAAGACGATCAAACCAAGCGGTGGCATGATGCGTTAGAGAATAGGGGAAGAGAGAAAGATGGAGGGCGTCATCGGAGACCCCGTTTTGTTTCATATTTTGGGTGACGGTTAAAAATTTGTCGAGATGCTTATTGGCATCGTCACCCAGTAATCCATGAAATTGGCATGAATTTTGGACTTGTTGTATCATATGATGTTTTAGTCCAAAATCCGTAGCCTCAATATTGAGAGGCGCAATCGGGCCACCTCTACCATGCATTGTAGGTTGGCACAGCTCCTCCATCGTTCGGAGATCGGGAGCTGGCACGTGTTGGTGATCATCACCACCCACCGGAGGGTGTTGATTATTCGGATCCATTTCCACAACGGTGGGGAAATGGACACGACGTGTG
The DNA here is from genome assembly GCA_030686995.1 of Artemisia argyi. Taxonomy (NCBI): domain Eukaryota; kingdom Viridiplantae; phylum Streptophyta; class Magnoliopsida; order Asterales; family Asteraceae; genus Artemisia; species Artemisia argyi. The sequence continues at coordinate 154,810,977 of CM060685.1, forward strand.
TGTCGAATGACCCTTTCGGGATTTGACAAAGGAGATATAAGACTTTCAGAAGAAGAACGGGTGTTCATACATCAAAAATAAAATCAAAAAGAAAAAGAGGAAGAAAAGTAAAAGAAAAAGGAAAATCTTTTTGTATTTTTTTATTATTTAAACAAATCTCAAAAACTTTTTATTCTTTTGTTTTTCTTTTTATAAAACGTTACGTTAATCGTAACGGTTTCCTTCAAATCTACTCGCGACGGGACGGAAAAGAAGAGTGTTTCTCTCTTCAGCTAGCAATTTAATGTCTTATCTTTCGTATTTCCCGCTTAATCGGCTGTAGAATTGAAGTAATCAGATAAACAACTAATTTCACATTTTTCTTATGTTGTAAGGCTTATTTGGTTTACAACGCCCTCCCTTTCACGGGAGAGTCAAGGCTGTAACTTTATTTTTATATTTTTGTAAACACTTTAGGAAAGGTGTTTTTGATTTTTCAATTTTTATATTTTTATAGAAAATATATACAAGATAGAGGATGGCTTATCAAAACACGATTTTTCAAAACGAATATTCAAAAACACACTTCAACCTTCCCCGGCAGCGGCGCCAAAAATGGATTGTGTCAAAATCAATTATATATAATAGTAGTATAGTATCGAGGAGATCCGCAAGAAATACGAATCACCCGAGTCGTATCCGTACGAAGGTGTGAATGGAATCAAAGAATATTGATTCGTGAAAACCACGTAGTCAAAAGTGGTAAATGTGAAATTTTGAGATCAAGTAATACAAATAATGACAAACAATCACAAATTATGCAAATTGTACAAACTATATATGCACTATTGATAAAAATCTAAAAAAGAAAAATCAATCGCGAAATTTAAAACTTAACGTACGAATTAAAACGTAACTTTTAACGAAAAATGATCCTACAAAGGTGAAACAATTTTATAAAAATCTTAAACTAATAAAAAAAATTTCCAGAAAAAGAAAAATATTTTTTTGACTTTTTATTTATTTTCTATGAATTTATTTATATTTTTGTATTTTTAAATGAATTAAAAATAAAGGAAAATAGAAATATAAAAGTGAAAAATATAAAATAATTTCTGAAAAATCTAAAATATTATAAAAGAATTTCCTAAAATATTTTTGGATTTTTTATGGCTTTTTCTGAATTTTATTGATTTTTATTTATTAAAAAATATATAATGTTGGTATGAATATTACGATATTTAATCTAAACATCTTCTTCATGTTTTGATGATGACAAAGATGTAAGTTACAACATATAACGTAAAGTGCTTAAGTTACTTGTGATCACAATTCTTCTATGCATTCTTACGTCAACAAGCCTCGACATCTCAACGTCTCAAGTATGCTTCAACAATCACTTAAGGTATGGATAAACAAGTGTTTAATACATCTCATGATCAAAGGGGTATTTAATTAACTAATACAAAGTTTATTTAATTATATAAACATATTATATATTTTAAAAAAACACTTTTGGTAATAAAGAAAAAAAATTTAATCATACTAAATATATGTTTTCAAACTTTTAACCAAAATTATTTAGTTTTTCACCAAATAAACTTTCCCCACTAAAAGACAGAAAATCTGGCCGTTTCAGTAGGGCGGCCCCCTTAATTATAAAGGGCGGCCCCCTTAATTTTAAGGGGACCGGCACACAATTAAGGGGACCGGCCACGCTCCCCTGTCAGATTTAGTCAGAAATTTTTCCTTATAAATACCACCTCAAACCTGGAATTTTTCTCACCTTTTGCACAAAAATTTTCAGATCCAACTCTCTCTAAACATCCTTCTAAAACCCTTTGATCATAAGATTATTAATCTTTGTTTCAAGTGATCCAATTTCTCATCACTTAAAGTGCAAGAGAAGAATCCTCCCTATCATAAAGCCAAAGATGTATTAGGATCTAGTTAGTGCTTATGTGAAGTTGTGAGTTATGTATATGTAATAAGTAGATCAAGATGATCTTACTTAGTAGTGATTTAATGAGTGAGTAAGAAGTAGTGGAAGGAAGTAGTAGTGTGGAGAAGACATGTAGTTGTGAAGATGTAGGTGTGTGATTAAGTAGTGGAGTTTAGAAGAAGTTGTGATGAAGTTGTGAAGTCGTGAAGACGTGAAGAAGTTGTGAAGCCGTGAAGAAGTTTAGAAGAAGTTGTGATGAAGTCGTGAAGTCGTGAAGTTTTGTAGAAGTTGTGTAGTGATCGAAGTTGTGTTGTGAGATTGGTTCTAGCTACTATTAGAACTCGACATTTAGCTTAGTGTCGTTAAATGGTGTAAGCAAAAGTTGTGTACGGTTTTCTCCGCCAAAAGGGAGCTTGTTGAGTAGTGAAGAAAACTCTCGAGTAGGTGACTCGGGGAGTGGAGTAGGAACAAGGAAGGTGTCCTTGTAGCCGAACCACTATAAATCATCGTGTCCGGTTTGCATTTCCTTTCTCTTATCTCTTATCATTTGTTCTTGCATTTATCGCTTTACTTCTATGCTTGCCTACATATCTTAGTTGTTGCTTATATAGTTGTGATGATTGATTGTGTTGAACATAGTAGTTAATATTGTGATTGTGTGTATAATTGCATGATATGGTCAAATAGATTATTATTCACACTTCTCATATTAAGTTTAACTTGATAGATAATTTGATACAAAATGTTTTAAGATTTTAAAAGGAAAACGTATTCACATAAAGATCGACCAAAGCTTTATTCATAAAACTAAGCTTTTCCAAAAGCTTACATATATAATTGATCATATTGATTATATGTTGTTTTCATACTAAACTCTGATTGAAGTTTTCCAAACAAACAATTGAATAAATTTGAATCAACATTTTAAAACAAAGTTTTTATAAAATGCAAAAGAAGGGAAAACTATTCAACCCCCCTTTTAGTTTTTCACAATTGGTACCAGAGCCACGTCGCTCAAATTTTCAAAACAAATGGTTTTAAAAATTGAGTACGATTCATGTATCAAATTATCCATTAAAGAGGATTAAATATGAAAGTATTTTGTTGATTAACTTGTATTAGTTTTGATGATATATACACTAATTATACTAGCTCGAAATAATATTATGCTTAAAATAAGTGTTATATGTTCGGTATCAAAATCAGAAAGTCACACACCTTTCCGAAAAGTCAGAAAACAATTTTTTACAAAAAAAATGAAATTTTGAGTACCAGATGGGCGCCCCCCTTAATTGTCTGGGTGGCCCCCTTAAATACTGGGCGGTCCCCTTAATTATTTAAGGGGTCCGCCTGTCTGTTCGACAGTTTTTCGAAAACTTTGAAAAATCATATAAAATTAACCGTAACTCCGTAGAAATCGTGCCACCCGGCCTTTTAAAGGTAATTGAGTCTACTTTCATTTAAAAATACTTACAAGTAACCATTACAAACTTAAATAAGTAAGAAAGTCAAAATAATATACGGTGGTCAAAAAGTTGTGTTTCGTTTTAACGTAAAACTTTTGTTTTACCTTTTCCTTCAAGTCGGGTATTCCTAGTTGATATACTTTTGAAAAATTAAGTATTTATGTTTTTAAAATATTGATCTTAATTAAATTATAGAATGGGAGGAAACTATTTTATTTTCAAATAAATTCGAGCTAAGTAAACGTTGGTGTATATAATACACAAAACGACGACAAGTGTTTTATGTGTTATGTGAACTTCTCTGTGATTTTATTTTCTTAATTGAATATATTAAATGATTGTTGCTATTTGAAGTTTAGCTATGTATATATCTATGCATATGTGCCCTATTAGTGTATAGCTAGTTTGCCGGTTTATACTTAACTAGATCTTATGCTAGATTTCTTGCGTTAGGATTGTTATAATATGCTTGCATTGTATATAGGTATAGATGGCTTAATGTTACTCAAACATCTTGTAAATGAGTTCAATCTAGTCACCTAAACATTTCAAACAATTTAATCCACTATTCACAACACACTTAAATATTTTCTACAAATTAGCTTGTTTTACCTTAAGATGTTTAATAAGAGAAATTGAATCATTGTAAAACATTAATAGTTATATAAAAGAAAAAGTATTTTCAAAATCTAAGTGTGTTCATAATAAGTAAAAATGAAGAGTCTTTCACAAAAACAAAGCATATAACAATCATGAAATAATAAGTCAACTTTCAATCATTCACTAATAAATAATCTTAGGATTAATGGAACACACTATCAAAATATTTATTTATTTCAAATGAGTGTCTGTGAGGGTCAAGAAAGATCTTGATATTATATCAATTCATTATTCAAATTATGGTTGATATATTCATCAAATCTAATTGACGTGTTTTTGAGTGTGGACAAGAAATTGGATTGCTACTTGTTTAGCTTCAATATTATATCAAATTACAACAAAAGATATAATATTGAATCTACATACTCAATCACACTAGATTGATATGAAAATAGTTACATCCTTTGTAGATGAAAAGAGTGTGCATTGGATCATAACTCACACTTGTGTTGATAATGTCATATTGAATCTACTTGTCCAATAATTGTGTTCCAAATATTAGAATAACATTTTAAACACATTTATAAAATATACAATGAAGTAGGATTGACGACTTGGATGTTTCGTCCAAAATATTCAAGCAATTTACATTGCAATGCAATGGATAAATGTGTCATATCCGAAAAACCAAACATGAGCAAACTAACAACATATGTAAACTTTGCTCACACTACTTAAAATCGTCACTTCAAGATAAAATACATTTTTAAGAATAATACACACTATATATTCTATGTATTTCATTTTCTTTGTAGCATGAATGGTTGTGTTACAAGATAATGCACTACACTTTCCTTTTTGAAATTATATAAGTTATTAGAAGTGAAAAATAACTTATCACAATCCATAAACAAATAATCTTTTTTTCAAATACTTGTTAAAGTATGATATATAACATTGGCAAAAATCATAGAAAATAATATTTGTTTAAAAATATATTAATGTCTAGTTTTGATATCATTTGAGAATCACAAACTCATTTAAGATAAATAATCTTAATGAGATTCATTTCACAAGAGATGCTAAGGTGCACTCTTAAGTTTAGCACAGTTATTAAATCAAGTAATATGTCATCAAAACCATACAACTAGTAAATCATGAAGAAAAGATTAAAACTTTTTGTTTACTCTTATCTAAACATTCAACACGTCTCTATTAGGATCGTGAATAAAATATATCATCTAGATTTACCTTCATTAAAACATGATGTTTGAGTCACATTAAGCCAAGTATTAGTGAATCAAGCAAACTTCATGTTTGGTAATCTTCGATAGGTAAATTTAGGAACTCAATTTCTTCTAAAAAGAGAATGACTACCGGAGAATCTATTGACTAGAAATTCAATTTAACCTAACGGTTGAATTGCTTCTATGTGAGAAGTTGGGTGTGTGTAACCCGTAAAAATGGTCGTGTTTAGCCTGAATTAAGCACCACTAGTAATAGTCTCATACTCATTCTCCAACTTGATTAAATTGCTCTTCCTATATATACCTAACGCTAGTTTACTTTTATGAACTTCGCTTCTCATTAGATTCTTTCATTCCTAGATTTATGGCATATCGCATATATGTTGTTTCTAGATGTTTATTTGCTCCTATGTGATTTGATTGTATGCCTTTACATGCTTAACTCTATGTCCGGATGAGCACGAATTTAATGGGAAGGGAAAACACACTCACTCACATATATCCCTCTACCTTACACTCAAACCTCATAACCCTTCTTTAGTACATCCTCAAACCACCCATGTGAAATGAAAAACCGAATCATCCTTTATACTACCAATCTCGAGTCATCCACCATTTCCATGCCCTCAAAATTTACCTTCCTAAACCACATCCTTCCTACACTATAAATACCCTCTTCCCATCATTAATGCCATCACACCCAAACATGTCATCTCCCAACAACCAGAAACCTAAGATTTCAAGAACCGCAAGGATCTCCGTCAAACCCGTTTGGAGGAGGAAACTTGATTCTTGTCATAACTCAAGTGATGTTGTTCCAAGTCAACCAACTACTAAACCTCAAACCCACAATAACGACTCATCTCACAACCTATCACCCACTCATTCCCTCATTCATGCTTCTTCTTATGATGAGCATGCTCAATCCCAAAACAACAACCCCAATTTCTCAATCAATACTTCACATGTTGCTCATTCAACAAAAACAACACTCACTCTTGGAGAACCTCTTCCACCCATTTCATGTTTTCATGACTACCCAAGCTCAACCATGTCTCCACCACCACATCCTACAACCTCACATGTCATTCCTATGTTGCATGTTCAAACCTTCACCCAAGACAACCATCATGTTCCACCATCATCACCTTCCTCTGAACACTTGAAGTTCGTTGAGGAGCTAAAAGAGGCTCATGAGCTTAGTGCTCTTTTAACATTACATCTTGCGCAACGCAATTTGGATCCAACCCAATCAAGCTCACCATCATTACCACACAACATCAACCAAGTTGAGAAGCATGTCAACAATTGCCCTTGTTGCATCTTCCTTCAACAACAAACCATTGCCTTGAATGAGCACCTCACTTGGATTGAGTATCTTCTTACAAGATCTCAACAAACATCATCACTTGAACAACATCCAAACTCTCAATCAACCTCTTTCGCTCCTAAATCTACACCCCTAAAAGTCAAGCGAATTTCTTTATGAAATGCATCTTTTCCACTTCCTAGCAAGTGAAGAACACAAAGAAGATATCCATGCTTCAAGTGTTGTCAAGCCATCACCACCTCATTCACATATCCATTTTCGGTCGTCAACCAACAAAACACCTAAAAATCCCTTGATTCCAAATCATCCACCCTTGTCAAATGTTATATTAATCTAAACCATATTTGTCAACCTTTTGTCATTACCTTCCCTTTTCATTCACGCTCATCCTTCTTTATTTTTCTACTTCTTTAAAAGAAGGCATCATTATCATTTTTTTTCTCCTTTAGAATATATATTTTGGTATCTTTTGCCAAAATATGTCGGTAGAATCTTTGCATTAGGTTCCAATCATTATCATCTCTTAAGCTTTGGTCAAGGTAATTTTTTTTTGGGAAGTTAGGTTGTTGTTTTTAAAACAATAATTGCATGTGTCATACTTTTAGTGCATATACCTAATATGTTCATATATTGTTCCCCTATTAGTTTCATGCATATATCTATTATCATCATTATATATATGTGCACTTGTCTACTAACTTTGTTTTGAAGGATTACTTCACCGCTCGATTCTTTGGTAGCCAAAACAAGTTTTGAGCATACACCAAGGGGGAGCATTGAGGTTGCTAGGATCAAGGCTTCACTTACGATGATGCAAGCTCGCCTTTTAGATTCTATCTCAAGAGTTCAAGCGTAGTAGAAGTCTCGTCTTAGAGTCCACCTTTTTGCTTCGACAAAAGGGGGAGAAGAAGTTTGTCATCATAGTTTGTAAACAAGTAACTTATACATTTTACTATAAGTTATAGTTTACATAGTTTGTCATCATCAAAAAGGGGGAGATTGTTGACATGAATATTACGATATTTAATCTAAACATCCTCTTCATGTTTTGATGATGACAAAGATGTAAGTTACAACATATAACGTAAAGTGCTTAAGTTACTTGTGATCACAATTCTTCTATGCATTCTTACGTCAACAAGCCTCGACATCTCAACGTCTCAAGTATGCTTCAACAATCACTTAAGGTATGGATAAACAAGTGTTTAATACATCTCATGATCAAAGGGGTATTTAATTAACTAATACAAAGTTTATTTAATTATATAAACATATTATATATTTTTGAAAAACACTTTTGGTAATAAAGAAAATTTTTTTAATCATACTAAATATATGTTTTCAAACTTTTAACCAAAATTAGTTAGTTTTTCACCAAATAAACTTTCCCCACTAAAAGACAGAAAATCTGGCCGTTTCAGTAGGGCGGCCCCCTTAATTATAAAGGGCGGCCCCCTTAATTTTAAGGGGACCGGCACACAATTAAGGGGACCGGCCACGCTCCCCTGTCAGATTTAGTCAGAAATTTTTCCCTATAAATACCACCTCAAACCTGGAATTTTTCTCACCTTTTGCACAAAAATTTTCAGATCCAACTCTCTCTAAACATCCTTCTAAAACCCTTTGATCATAAGATTATTAATCTTTGTTTCAAGTGATCCAATTTCTCATCACTCAAAGTGCAAGAGAAGAATCCTCCCTATCATAAAGCCAAAGATGTATTAGGATCTAGTTAGTGCTTATGTGAAGTTGTGAGTTATGTATATGTAATAAGTAGATCAAGATGAGCTTACTTAGTAGTGATTTAATGAGTGAGTAAGAAGTAGTGGAAGGAAGTAGTAGTGTGGAGAAGACATATAGTTGTGAAGATGTAGGTGTGTGATTAAGTAGTGGAGTTTAGAAGAAGTTGTGATGAAGTTGTGAAGTCGTGAAGACGTGAAGAAGTTGTGAAGCCGTGAAGAAGTTTAGAAGAAGTTGTGATGAAGTCGTGAAGTCGTGAAGTTTTGTAGAAGTTGTGTAGTGATCGAAGTTGTGTTGTGAGATTGGTTCTAGCTACTATTAGAACTCGACATTTAGCTTAGTGTCATTAAATGGTGTAAGCAAAAGTTGTGTACGGTTTTCTCCACCAAAAGGGAGCTTGTTGAGTAGTGAAGAAAACTCTCGAGTAGGTGACTCGGGGAGTGGAGTAGGAACAAGGAAGGTGTCCTTGTAGCCGAACCACTATAAATCATCGTGTCCGGTTTGCATTTCCTTTCTCTTATCTCTTATCATTTGTTCTTGCATTTATCGCTTTACTTCTATGCTTGCCTACATGTCTTAGTTGTTGCTTATATAGTTGTGATGATTGATTGTGTTGAACATAGTAGTTAATATTGTGATTGTGTGTATAATTGCATGATATGGTCAAATAGATTATTATTCACACTTCTCATATTAAGTTTAACTTGATAGATAATTTGATACAAAACGTTTTAAGATTTTAAAAGGAAAACGTATTCACATAAAGATCGACCAAAGCTTTATTCATAAAACTAAGCTTTTCCAAAAGCTTACATATATAATTGATCATATTGATTATATGTTGTTTTCATACTAAACTCTGATTGAAGTTTTCCAAACAAACAATTGAATAAATTTGAATCAACATTTTGAAACAAAGTTTTTATAAAATGCAAAAGAAGGGAAAACTATTCAACCCCCCTTATAGTTTTCCACATATAAAGATGATTAAAATCAAAGAAAAATATCAAATCAACTCAGAAAAATCTGAAAAATTAACAGAAAATCAAAAATAATAAAAGAAGCTTGGAGAAAATTTTTGAAATAAAAATAAGCTGAAAAAGTGCTTATTCAAAGCAAAACTGCTTATCACAAGTGCTTATTTATAAGCACTTGTGACAAAATTGTATCTAACTGAAAACTCAGCTAAGTTATGCTCAAATATGCTCAATTACACTCAAAAATGCTCAATAGATTCACAGTATGCAACAATATTGCACAATAAATAGTTAAGAATAAGCAATTGATCAGGCACAACCAAGACAGAATAAGCTAGTGATCAAGTAACACTAAAATCAGCAACTAGACACTTAATGAGGCTCAGTTACATCAATGAAACTCAAGTTCAAGCTTAATCAAGCATTAGCAGGCCTAAAAATCAAACAACTTATCTGTTTCTAATGTGCAAACAAGCAGATGCAATAAGCTCACTAAATAAGCTCAGAAACACAAGATTATGGGGGCAAACATTAAATAGCTATACTGAGATACCAAATTTATAAAAAATCTAATGACAAACAAGCAATCACTACTCTAATTGATTCGAAGTTCAGCAGGAATTTAGGACTCAAAAACTGATGACATTTGACTTTTATGATGCTACTATAAGTTTGACCTTATTCAATTTTATCAGCTAATTCCCACTTCTAATTTGTAATGTTTAGCTACAATTATTCTAGATTACACTAACTTTAACTAATATGCACCTATATTCTTAATATCACTAACTGTCTACAAGTATACCAAAAGTTAATGAAACTATAAACTAGTTTTGACTTTTTATCCAACTATTCTACTATTTTTATGCAGTATTTAGACTTTTACTTATCTAGGTGAGCTAATGATTCAATTAAATCTATCCTACAAACTCTAAATAGCAACAGAACAATCCAATCCAAACACTCCTTTATGTGACAGTAACAACTAAGAATCCATGAATATCTCCACAAATCCCTAACTCACAGAATCAAACAGCTTTCAAATCACTATATTAAGCTAATTACACCACCAAATACAACTTGTTCCAACAGATATGCAATATAATAGATCCAAAGTATGACAGATGACTAAATGAGATATGTAACTCAGATCAAGCTTAAAACAGATGATAAAATGATCACACAAGCTCAACTATAGCAATTATTACTACTACAACAACAATAACAATCAATGAAATAATACTATTTAACCAAACTACAACAGACTAAGCTAGAAACTAGAAGTTTAAACAACACTTACAAAGCATTTCCACCTCGGCAAGAACAGAGGTTGATTCACTATGCTTGCCTATCTTTAAGATAGGCAGAGACCTTCCAAATTTGTCTCAACTTATCCAATTAACACAGATTCCAATGAATTCAACAGGCCTTTAACTTTTGATGACTGTCAATGATCACTTGTGATATTTGAATGAAAACAGATCCTCTAAAGACTACAGAGCTTATATTGATTGTATAGAAGCTAAATAAGCTTATTTGAAAGCTTATCTAAACCAAATGAAAACATATATTTTATTTTTATAATTTTCTGATTTTTATGTATTTTCTGCAAATGATATAAACTGAATTGAAAATGATATTTGTAAAAGCTAGATTAAAATTGAGATATAAGCTAAGAATTTAAATGATAAAAGCTAATCTAATAGAATTAAAACAGATACTTAATAGAAGAAGAGGAAGATGAACAATTGAATTTTATTAAAAATTTTAAACAAACAATACAATCTCTAAACTAAATACAAGTAAGAGTAAATTTCTTCAGAGCTTCGCTATAATCTAACTACTACACAAATGAGCTAACACAAGCACCTATTTATAGCTGAGGAGGAGTTGAGAGTCACGGATTGCCAAGCTGGCAATCCGTGTGCTCTGTGTTTCTTTGGAGCCTCTAAGAGTCGTTTGTCACTATCCAATCTGTTCCAATTGATAACAACCCTTGATTCAATCCCAATGACGAGTCCACTCCAATAATAGCCTGCCACGTAGCCATTCGTATGCTTGTTTAGTGCTGACACCTTCTGACACCTTTTGATACTTCTAGAAACACTCTAATTTGACTAATTTGTCCTTACTCACTGTAATTGGGACGTACGGTCATTCTAGGGTTCTTACGATCTGGGTTAAATGAGGAAAAGGGGGCGGGTAACAATTTATTATTATTGTTTGACTGATGTTTGACCATTGACCCGTGTGATGGGTGTTGACCAAGGGGTGGTTTGGGCCGGGTATTAGTGAGTGGATTTTGGGCTTTGGGATAGTTTATGACTGGATTTGGACTTGGTGTTGGACTTAATAATTGGACAAGGCTTTGATCTTATTTTTTAGAATTTGTAATAATAGAAATCAAGGACCAAACTTGTAATTGTTGAATCTTCAAGGACTGATTCTGTCATTGTTCCAAAATAACTTCTAAGTACCTAGTTTGCCAATTTCTGAATTATGAAGGATTGAGTTGACCTTTCTTCAAATAAATCTCTGAGGGATTGAATATGTCATAACTGAAACTTCAGGGACCAATCATGACAATTCTTCAAACTTTCTCTCAAGGGTTATTCTTGTAAACTATGAAATCTTGAGGGTCTCTTTTGACAATTTGAGCTTAATTAGATTGCCAGCTTTGACTTTCTGACTCGTTCCACTCTCGTGCTCGTTTTTGCCGGATTTCTATTTGTTTTTTTCTTTTTGCGAGATATCCGTTCCTGCACATTCACAATCACAAAAACATGTTTTCTTTGGCGTTTTAGGTTAGTTTTTAGATTATTAAGTCCTATTTAGGCTCAGAAAAGGTGAGTGAATAAGCATTCACCAGTACCATTAAATTTAACCGTACCATCTGGTTTAGTGGTACCATCCCAGATAAAAACGCTCTCATTTTTGTTTTTGTGGTGAAGATTTATTTGGGGATATTTGGAGTTAATTTTGAGGGGAAATATAATTGTTACATATTTGAATATATTTTTCCAAATAAAATATTTCTTTATAATTCAAAAAAAAAATTGTAAAATCTCTTTTTGAAAAAATGTTTTGTCACATTTATAAAAGTGTGAAGTCTTTGAACAAAAAATTTGTTTCTTTGATCATTTGTCAAATTATAAATTTGTTTGTTATTATCTCGCGTGATTTACGCCAAAATGAAATATTGCGACTAAAAACTTGCTTACGTTAATTTTGATGTAATGTGTTTTTACATTTTGTTACTATCAAAACATAGAGATGTCAAAAAAATATAAATGGCGTTTTTAGACATTATTTGTATTAACGATATAGAAAAGTCCCAAATTTGTCTTACTTAAAGGTCCGGGGTTGTGAGACATTTGTGAAATGTGACATGTCTGACAAACTTCACAAAGATCTGTTAAGTGTATCTTTATAATATACCTAAAGGAAACAATGGGTTACTACTTATACTACTACCCACCTGAAAATAAACTTTTTGTTTCAAGGTATGTTGAGTTCTTTGAAAAGAATCTCATCACTCAGGAAGTCAGTGGGATGGCAATAGAACTTGAAGAAATTCAAGAAGATCCATCACCTTCTAAAAACACTAGCATACATGAATTGGAGCCAGAAAGTCTCACACCTCTACTTGAAGTAACTCTCGTTCCTAGTCCCAAAAGGACAAATCGAGCTCCAAATACTTATGTCTAAATGCAGAAGTTGAGGAGTATAGTTTAGGGTCTTAATGAACCTGCTAACTATAAAGCTGCCATGTCATATCCCAAACGTGATAAATGGCAAGTAGCTATGAATGCGGAGATGAAATCCGTGCATGATAATGAAGTTTGGGAAGAAATCGACCTTCCTCTTAATGCTAAAGCCGTGTTCAAGAAAAAGACTGACATGGATGGCCAGGTACACACATATAAGGCTCGTCTTATAGCAAAGGGTTATACTCAAATTTACGGGGTTGACTATGAAGAAACCTTTTCTCTTGTAGCAGAAAGGATCCATTAGGATTCTCATAGCCATAGATGCGTACTATGACTATGAGATTTGGCAAATGGATGTCAAAACTGCCTTCCTGAACGATCGCCAAGAAGAGGATATCTTTATGGCGCAACCTGAGGGGTTTGTCAATCCAAAATTTCCAAAGTGTGTATGCCAGCTTAAACGATCCATTTATGGATTAAAGCAAGCATCAAGGCAATAGAATAAAAGATCTGATAAGGAAATCAAGAAAGTTGGTTTCACTCAAAATCTTGATGAGCCATGTGTATATCAAATGGCTAGTGGAAGTAATGTTACTTTCTTTATCCTATATGTTGATAACATATTGATTATGGGAAATCACATTCCTAGTTTACAAGATGCAAAATCCTACCTTAGAAAGTGGTTTGCTATGAAGAATATGGGAGAGGCAATATATATTTTTGGAATCAAGATCTACAGAGATAGATATAGGCGTTTAATTAGACTAAGTTAAAGTGCTTACATTGATAAAATCTTGAAAAGATTTAGAATGGAGAATTCCAAGAAAGGATTTCTCCTGATGCAAGAAAGACTTGACTTGAATAGTACACAATGTGCTTCTACACCTGCTGAGGTAGAGCGTATGCAAAGAGTTCCTTATGCATTGGTTGTAGGATCTATCATGTATGCCGTTAGATGCACTAGACCTGATGTGGTGTTTGCCCAAAACCTTACAAGCCGGTTTCAACAGAATCCAGGTGAAATTCGTTGGACTGATGTGAAAAATATTCTCAAGTATCTAAAAGCTAACAGATATATTTTTCTTGTTTACGGTGGGAATCTGAAGCGGAGCTTAAAGTTAACTAACATAGATATTTTTCTTGTTTACGGTGGGAATCTGAAGCGGAGCTTAAAGTAAAAGGTTACTGCAATGCTGGATACTAGGCCGATAAAGAGGATAAAAAGTCATAGACGAGATATGTCTTCGTTATCAATGGAGGCACAATGGATTGGAAGAGTACTGATATGTATTTCATTGTAGGTATTTTTAGTTCAAGTTTTAAATTTATATTTAGCCGGTCTTATACCTAAATGACACACTTTCACGGGCAGTATCAGATGTATCCAGTGGGGTAAGTACGAGGCCGATCTCAGGAATGGTATACTTATACTTAACCTAGTGAGTTTTACAGATTTAAAGGGGGTTTTGATTGATTGATTTATACTTAAATACTAAAACAGAAAAGTAAACTAAACTAATTAACTACGTTTGTTGTGATCAATAAGAAAAAGTAGTGTTAGCCATATTACTCCTATTACATTTAGTTATCTGTTTATTAGTGTAATGATTTAATTGTAGAGTACTGGTGACTTCAGGATGTATGGAGAGTATCGCCTTGGTCCAGACAATACCCCCATACTCCTATCTAACCTAGACTAGACTACTTGGTCCATGCATCTAGCCTCTACACATGTAATCTCTTAGACTATTTGGTCCATGCACCTATTTAACTACATGCATGCATTAAGTCATGTCAACTAATCTATGTGATTTATCTATGGTACCCACTTGGTCCATGCGATACCTACTCTTCTTACGCGCCACTATATTGAAGAGCACTATGTCAACTTAAGTGTTCTTGTATTATACATCTATTACCTACTTAGTCCATGCGATAGCTAGACTTAAAATACTAAAATATATAAACAAGCACATATTGAATAATAAACACATAAATTAAACAATACTAAACATTAAATCTTAATAAACGAAAATATTAATCATGTAATATTCATAACATGGTTGTTAATACCCAAGGGTGTTAGCCCATAATGTATGTAAAAGCACAAGAAGATAATTCAAACGAGAATAAATAGAAATCATGAAATTGATATGCAAATCGAATGACTAAATCCATAGGGGTATCGGGGGTTCCTGCAGGTGCCCGAAAACCCTATGGATTTTTTCGATATAGTGTTAATTTTTGAAAAAAAAAACATCAATTTTTCCTAAATGCATCTTAAATGCACCCGATCCATCAAAATATGTTTCTATATTACTGTTCCAAAAAATTTGTGTACCCGATTATATTTGCTCCTGGTTCCATCCCTTGACTGATAAGTATAGTACTAATTAGGACTTATCAAGTACTAAGCAGACCACTACTGCCATGTTTGCAACAGAAGCTGAGTACTTCGTTTCAGGTCTTGGGGTTGTTCCTTAAAACGAACAACCCATGGAGATGTATTGCAAAAATTCTGGAGCAATCATTATCACCAATGAACCAGGAGTTGTGAAAGGTGACAGACACTATCCTAGAAGATATCACTATGTTCGAGAACAAATTGAAATTGGTGAAATCAATCTACTCAAAGTTCACGCAGATGACAATCTAGCTGATCCTTTTACGACGGCTTTGTCTAAGGGAAATCTTATTCAACATGCTGAGAGCATTGGAATTTGTTTAGCTGACTGTCTCTTGTAAATTTGCGTTTAGTGTTTGGATAAGGGATGTAAACAATTATTATTTATAATGAATTAAAGTACTTGGTGTGTTTATTTTCATTCAAGAATAAGTTGTAACCTATATTTGCATATTTAAATCTGTGAATGATTTTTATTGTTCTAAATTGTCCATTGTCAATCAACTATTTGTGTTTAGTATTTGGATAAGGGATGTAAACAATTATTATTTTATAATAAATTAAAGTACTTGGTATGTTTATTTTCATTCAAGAATAAGTTGTAAGTTGTAACATATATTTGCATGTTTAAATCTGTGAATGATTTTTATTGCGGTTGAATTAAGACAAATCTGAGAGATTGGTTATATACTTTGTATATTTAAGGATGAGTCCCGCCGAACTTACATGATATTCAAAAGTTGCATATCCGACTATCCCAACTAACAAGATTTTACTTTATAGATCTTTGTCATTGAGTAAATCTTGTAAATGATTTCATTGTTTATCTTTAGACTTGAGACGCAAGCTGGAATGGCGCATATGGATCCCATTTCTTAAATATAGTTTAACGCTATTTGTAATTGATAGTTATAAAGGCTATTTTCAGAAGTGTTGTAAAGCACACAGATGATGCTTGTAGTCAAGATAAAATATGTTCATTCAAATTATTTTTTGAAGAACGATGCCACTGGGCTCCTCGTGGGGTCGATCAGATATATGTGTGGCCACATCTAAAGGAGATTTGGATATGTCCCGATGAATTCGGTAATCTTGATCAATAGATGAAACGAGAAACACAATCGTTAAATTATGGAATGACTTAGGTCCATATCCATATTTATCAGGGTATTAGAAACAAAGGGATAGTAGAATAATAAATAATTTAACACTGACTTTATAAAACTACAGTCAAATATTTTTGAGAGCATTGGTGTGTTGCTAGACGCTTACCAATGTTGTTGCATTTAATTGAAACATGTCCAAGTGGGAACTGTTGGAATATGCACATATTTCATTAAGGGAGGTGATTTGTACACCACTAAAATTGGTGTGTACACCACTAAGTATGAAGTATATAGTTGTACTATATGCATTATCAACACAATTTAGTGGTGTGCACACCAATTTTAGTGGTGTACAAATCACTTCCCTTTCATTAAACGTATGTCTAGAAATTACGTGAGCCTATGGGATCACACAAGTTACATTTAAGATTCAATTTATGTAATTAATATGTTAGCGTAATATGTTAATTACTAGGTTCAAGACCCGCCCGATGGGCGGGCTAGGTTTATTAGTTTATTTTAATTAATAGTATATTAATAAAATAAAACATCAATACCGTACGAATATGAATTATATTAAAAAATATAATGTAAGGAATATATGTACCATTATTGGTGTCTATTGAATCATCATCATTTTCTTTAACATATCAACAAAAAATTGATTCTAATGTACTAATAATGGACTCAACAAAAGAATACAAATGAATGTTAAAGCATCGAGATTAAAGTTTGTGGTGACAAAGGGTGGCCTATTCCTCCTTCCAACGACACCGATCATGCAAACGAACGGGCTTCACATAAAGATCAATGGAATGCATCGTAAGTACTCCTAAAACTATGATAGATTAGAGAATGTGACCTATAGAAAACATGTGTATCAAATTATAAATCTCAAGTAATAAGAGTTATGCAGTGATAGTTTAATATCTTTTATATAGAAGGCGCAACCTGGTTCATAACAATAATACGAATATTTTTCAAATAAATGAATGTGATAAATGAAAAATATAAGGTTAATAACTTCTACCATATATATTATCATGTATCAAGAAGTGTGATAACCTACAGTCTCAACTATCATGTATCAGTAACTAAAATAACGTACGGATCAAGTTTTGCGAGGAAAAGAAAAGAAGTTAGCAAATATGTATACAAACTAAATTTTAGAGAAATGAGTCTACATATGTTTGGGTTGAAATGGGTAATTTTACTAAAGGGTCTGTTCGAATTGGACAACCAACAAACACTACTAACCATCTTTTTTACTAATGGGTTGGTTTAGATCATAATGAAATACATGAGAACATAAACTTGGTGCCATCGTGTAAAATGCCAGTTATTTACCCATGAAACCTATGCTTATAAACACATTAATAACTAAAAAAAGTGAACCTTATAAAAAAATAAAATAAATTATTATAATATACTGTATATACATTGTTCATGTAATATAATTACGTGATGAATTAATATAAACTATTATTAAAATAGCATTATGCAAACCATAGTAAAACAACCCAGAAAATGTCTTCCATAATACATTAAGATTACCTAGAAGGCAATTGAACTTGATCATGAGACCCGTACAACCACTTATCAACTTCAGAAGATTAAGAAAGCTTAATAAACTACCCATAATACATCAAGACGATTAAAACCCATCAACAAATTTGAAAATGGAATTTGTTATCACCTCTTAAGACTTCGGTTTGTCAGCCACAATCGTTCTTTTTAAAATGTGATGTACGTTATTGTGAATACTTGGCACACTTAAACTTTTATTTAAACATCCATTTGACGCCTTCTAGTTTAGGTAACTTTATTTTTAATACTAAAATGGATCCATTAGAGACAACATTTTACCCAAATTATGATTTAGATGACACATTAAAATACCTTTCCTAAGCTGAAAGCCAGAAATGTAGCTCCCTTCTTAATATTCCCTTTGCTCATTGTTGCACTATAACCACTTACGGCCACCTTTTTACCCCTTCTCATCCCAGTCTTGGTTAGTTTATTTCCTTGATGAATCATAATAATCTTTCAAGGCATTCTCAAAGTCTTCTTAGGCGCCCCCTTTGGCTCTAACAATACTAAAAGCAAATATAAAATTAGTACATCATTGTGAAGATATCACTGAAAAGAAAATAAGCAAATTTAAACTTTAAACATATCAAAAGAGCCGTAAAAATATGACTTCACCAACAGTATAATATGTATGTCATAATATAACCTTCAAATATTATAAAGTAGGATTAATCCTCACCTACACAAGTAGGATTCTTTGCATTTAAGAGTTTCTGTTAACCTGTTTGAGACCGATGACTGTGTAATTTGTCCATAAGCTTATAGCTGGGGAAGAAAACTAAGCATCCACCTGGAACAACTTTGCATATTTCTTCCAAAGATGCGCCAAGTGCATCCTGTGAATAAAAATAATGACATCATACTTATAACTAACGAGAACTATTCCCATCTTTGTTTTGGTTATGAACCTACCTGGAAATCAAAGCCTTATGATATTTTGTAACTTGAGTTCAGTGGAAAATAATTTGGCCCACTGTGAATCACACCAACCCATAAGTGTAATGCAAAACTTAATAGTGACATCAAAGAAGATAGAAAACCAGTTTTGCCAATAAAAAATTTAAAAAGACTTTTCGATTACCAGTGGATCCACATTAATAACATGTGGAGCCTCTAGAGAGGTTCCAAATTGAACCCAAGTTCAAATTGGAAGGAACTCAATGGTGACAGGTCCTGTCATCACATTAAAAAGAAATTATAGGAAGGACACAATCTTGACCGCTAAAAAGCGTACAACATAACCCATAGTCACACATATCCAAAATGTTCGTGATGACAGTAGTTTAAAAAACTATATATCTCATACGCCATATATGATGTCGCTAACTCAGCAAAATATTGTTGGAAGTTCAGCCAGAGAAAATATGGATAAAGAGTAAATAGTATGATTGACAAAGAGAATGTGTTACCAAATAAATAGATGCAATATGTATGCATACACTTACCCGGATGTTAAAATCAATCACTCAAAAAGAAGTATCCGCCACATTATTGAACATAAGAGCTGGATTTAAGCACCACTGATTGAAAGCACAGGGGAACTCCTCAACAGCAAGTCCTGCTTATGACAATGCTTATTAAGGTATTTAACTATTGAAGACCAGAAATGACATTGAAACACGATCAATAAACTCTATTTAGGCGTTTACCATCCAATTAGACAAATATTTGACTCATAACATGATTAATAGAAGAGCTAAAGAATAAAAGGTTGTGATTACCTTATTCAAAGAATAAACAACCTCCACCATTTCCACTGAACATTTTTGGCATACTGCAGCCACCGAGATATGCATGGAGCATATCATAACCAAGTGATAATCTGCAATTTGGTAGGCAGATAGGCCCTTGTTATGCTTTCATCTCTTTAATGGCTAAAATGTATGATGTACCTGGATGTGATGTAAAATGGTTCTATTGGAAGTCCTTGCTTGTCGTAACTAACCTTGAAAAGCAAAATATCAGATAATTAGAGCATAATTTGTTTATCCAAGCACTAAAAACTAATTATGGCCACTTTAAGTTCAGAATAATCAAATAAATAGTTCCAAAACACAAATCAAAACACCCCCTATGTCAACAATATTTGTTAAAGGCAAAGTTAGCAAATGCAAGTTAATATTAAATACTGTTATAGTTGTTGGGGACTTGGGGTGACTGGATTTGCATAATTTCAAGGCATAAGCAATCCTTACAGAGTTACAGGGACAGAAATGGTTGGGAATCCAAGAACATCAACACCATCGAGCTAATTTTTAAAGTTTAGGTGTTGCATATAAAATTAATATCCACCCATTTCGCCATTTTTAAGTACAATAGAAGGAAATACTTGTTTCATTGAATTGGTATGTGGATCCACAACAAAGTTTATATTATGTATCAAATGTCCAATCATGCTTATAGTATATTGGCGCTGAGTTTCAGGATTGATAGTATTCTGCATGACAATAGCGGCAATGTCCTTAAACTGATTCGATAATTGTGATTCTCTTTCATTCCCTGCAACGTGCAGTTCTCCTTTTTAAAAAATTTATTACCATAATAAGTCTTAATGTAAACAGAAAAGCATTGCTTGATTGTAATTTGTAAAAACCGAATAAGAACCTAAAAACTTGAATGCAACTTAAAAGTAATCTGGAATAACCTCTAGAGAGATTTTGGTCTGATCATCGGAACCAAAAGCTGCTTTTAAAACTGATGACTTCGCAAGAACTCCTTTAGAAACATTTGAGTAAACAACTTGTGGTTGAAACACTTTGTATAGATCTTTCTCAATGATGCAGAATTGAAGTATACATTTGCACCAATAACTCGAAAACCTGATTATCATATTTAGAAAATAGAGAAAGAAAAATAAAAAATAAAATTGACCGCAAAATAGATATCTATAACAGGAAATACAGTGGAAATTTTTGAAATTTATTTATTATCCAAATCGCGCTCTTATTGTCTTGCTGTTGATCTAAAACTTTAACATAAATAACATGAAATAGAAAAACTGGTACTAAACTTTGTATCCTTATGTAAAAGTCAGCTCAACACTATTTTGAAGGATAAAACTAACATAGATAACAAATTGTAATAAGATAGCTCCAAAAAATGCCTAACTATATATATTATGGGTGCATATCCAATTGCCAAGAAATTCAAATTTTAGTTCTATGAGTATATAACCAAAGGCCATAAGGTATCAAACGGTTACAGTTGTACATACTAAACTAACCCATAGAGCAATAAGTAGATAATTTTATTGAGACAGATTACTTACAATAGATAACGAATCAAAATATCACTTAAATTTGCATCTTAGATGGATTAAATTAAATGATAAAACTAAATTCAGCATACCTAATTAAAGATTCAATGATGTCATATGAATCCTAACAATTTCAAACAAAATCTTGCGTTCGGTGTATCATCGGTAAGTTGAATTATTAACCTTGGCATCATAAGTTTTCAATATTAGATCCATAGCTTTAGCATAGAACTCCTCATATCAATCCGGTCCTGGAGAGTTAATCGTGTTCATCTCAACCTTCATAAAACATCAAATCATATTTTTTATCCAATATAGTAAACATCAAAAAGCTTATCAATTTCACAACCACACAATAAATTATAACTAATTCATAAAAAAATGAAATATCAAAATACCATAATATCAAAATTAAACTACTACCTTTAATCAAAATCAAAGACAACCATTAATAGATCCACTATTATGAATCGATTAATGGTGAGTGCTTATTCACTCACCTTTTCTAAGCCAAAAATTGGACCAAATAAACCAAAAACTAACCAATAATGCCAAAGAATGTGTGTTTTTGTGTTTGTGAATGTGCAGAAACGGATATTTAAGAAAAGACGAAAAATCACGGGAAAATCACAAAACGGGCACGAGATTTGGAAAAGTGAATAAAGCCGGAGCCGGGGAAGCTAGTGGTCAAAGTGAAGTTCATATGGTCAATTGGAATCCTCAAAGTTTCAAGAATCACAAGAATGACCCTTGGTCATAAGTTTGAAGAAAGTACATTAATGGTCCCTCAACTTTCAGAAGTTGTCACTTTTGGTCCTTGTGAAGATATTTTGGAAGAATGACAACTCTGCCCCTCATCATTCATGAAATGCCACATAAGACCCTTGGAAAAATATTTATGAAGTTTGGCAGATTGGGTCCTTGAAGTTTCAGAATTTCACATTTGGTCCCTTGGTTTGCTACACTACTACAACCGGATCCTATAATCCCTTAATCCAAAATATATAACAAACACAACCCATCACCACTGCTGGCCCAAGAGCACTCAAGCCCAACACCCAACCCGATCCAAACCCAACCCTGCTACACAACCCGGTCAAACCCCCAAATAAAGTCAAAATTGAAATAAAAATATTACGCGCGTTTTCACTGTTTATCCTCTTCACCATTTTACCCTGCACCTCAGTAAATTAAACCTCGTAACTATCCATAAATCCACCTCGTACTAGGAATCTATCTAGAAGCTGACAACGTGTCAGAAATGTTGTCATAAACCCTCCAACGTGGCTTCATAATACCTCCTGATTGGCTTATTATACGTAGATTGAAGATAAGGATGGTCATATGGCTAATTGAGAAGTGGGATGACGACATTTTGGATTGAATTAAGGATTTGTGGCTGAGATTGAGCTTCTAGGCTCTTCTAAACCCTAGCACCCCTCACCTTGGGCTCCCCTATAAAACCCCCCTCATTTCATACGTTTAGAGAGGAGTTTTTTTATTGTAATGTTACTCTGTTAGTTTTGTAACTCAGTTTTTAATTAATGAAAGTTTTAATTTTATTGTCTTATTTCGTTTTCAGTTTAGCTAATTAGCTTATTTACTTTTTAGCTTATAGCTTAGTATTGTCTTTTTCAAGCTTATTTCTGTTTCAAGTACTGCTTTTCTTTTGTTATTTCACTTAGTTTCAATCTAATGCTTAAATAGACCTTGTTTTTGTTGTTGTTTATTATTCAAAGAAAAACCAAAAAAATCTAAAAATCTTATAAAAAAAATATATATATATATATATATATATATATATATATATATATATATATATATGTTCTGTTTTATCTTCCAATTCATTTTCAGCTGTTGTTTTATTGTTTACACAAGCTTATTTAAGCTTCTATAGCTTATAGTAAGACCTTGTTGTTTTAATTTCTCAAAAAATTCAAAAATTACAAAAAGTCAACGAAAGTCAACTGCTCAGCTTATTCAATAAGCTGAGCTTATTGGAGGTTAAAAGACAGCCATAAAGGTGGCCAGTGGCCTGTCTAAAGACAGGCAAGCATAGTGACACCCCTCTGTTCAAGCTGAGGGGTTTGGACTTGTGAGTTTCATTTTCATTTTCTCATCTCTATAGCTTATTGATCATATAGTAGCATAGATCTGATCTAGTAGATTATTTGTATTGAATATTGCTTAAACTTGTTCATTAGTGCTATCTTGATTGCTGTTTCACCTTATTTGAATACTTTGGTGTGATTTGCACTTTTAGTGTCTCATCTAAGTATAATCTGTGGATCATTGATTTGTTGGTATTGGATGTTTATGATCTTTGTTTCTGGTTTATATCATGCTAATCAATCTTATTGAGTATATTGGTAATGGATTTGAAGTGATTTGTAGGGACTGTGTTGGTTTCTGAGGTTGAGACAGACCCAATAGGGGTGTTTGGTTTGTTGTAGTTTGCTGATATAGGGCCTGATTCAGAGGGTATAATTGTTTTAAACAGGTCACTAGGGTAATATTAAAGCTTAGTATAACATAAAATCTAGTAGGTTATTAGTTAAAAGTCAAAATCATCTTGCATCATTCATACAGTTAGTATTAAGTATATTTAGGCTGCAAATCTCATTAAGTAGTTGTATTAGTGGTAGATATAGCTTATTTCAATCATATTACAGTTAATTAATACATCAGTCATCAAATTAGTGAAATCAAAAACCAATTTAGTCAACCTTCTGTTTTAAATAAAGTCAAAATATGTTTCATACTCAGATTTTGGTCAAGAATTTGTGAGCTTGTGTAGCCTTTAATACTTATTGAAAATCATTGTAGTATGATGTTTTGGGAAGCTCAGTAACTAAATTTTATATTTCAACAAGAAAATCTGGTTTTGAAATTAATTTGCTTATCTGAAAAAGTCTTTGAAGTTGGCTTATTGAGACAAAAGGTGCCCTGCACCTCAGTTCTTAACCCCACTTTGTGGGCAAGTTGAGGTTAGTAAATTGAATCTAGGACCTGATTTCTTGGTTGTTTTGAGTTCTCATAGTGGTAGTGATATAATTGCCCTCATTTGCTTTTACTTCTGAGCTTATTTGCATAGCTTATTTGATCAATCTTTTTGAGTGTTTCTTTTTATATTTGTTTTCAAAAGTGGGCTGCAATTGCTTATTTGGGATCTTGGGTTGCAAATTTTGAGTGTTCTGAGCTTAACTTAGTCCATTGCACCTATTTCAAGTGATAATTGGCTTTGGCTTATTCTGCTTAGCTTATTTGCCTTACTTAGTGCTTATTGAGCCATATTTCATCATTGTTTGTACTTCTGTGGATCATAAGGCCTTATTCTTGTTCTGATAAGCTCACTTAAGTCTAAAAAGCATTTGATAAAAGTTTGGTCAACATTTGGTCAACTGTGCTTATAAATAAGCACTTAAATAAGCTGTTTTTAAGCTAATAAGCACTTACAATGCTTATTTTTCACTTTTTCTATTTTTCCTAGATTCAAAATAAAATTTTAGATTTTCCCTGAAATTTTCATAATTTTCTGAGTTTATTTGCTACTTTTCTTAATTAATTTTCATTTTTTAATCATTATTTAATACTTTTTAATTATCAAAGAATCCAAAAAAATCAGAAAAACCCCAGAAAAATCCAAAAATATTTTAGAAAATAGTTTTCATTTATTTTAGAATTTTAAAAATTAAATTTGCATTTTTCTCACTTTATTTACATTTTCTTTTAATTATTAAATAGTTTAATTAGTTTTTAATTCATAAAAAATTATTAAAAAGTCTAAAAAATATTTTTATTTTTCTTAAAATTTTCTTTTATCATTTTTAACTTTTTAAAATTATTTTGAAGTCCGTAGGATTAGGGTAGCTTAAAACTCGCGTTTTATTTCGCGCGTTACGTTAATAATCACGCGTGCATTCCCGTTTTTGCGTTTTAGACTTTGATGCATTACTAGCTTGTACTCTTTGCATGTTTAATAATTGTTAGTTGATAATTGAATTATTTGATCACTATTTGCCTTTTTCACCACTTTTCAAATCACGATTACACGAATCAATATTCTTGATTCCATTCACACCTTCACTTGGAAACGAATCGGGTGATTCGTATTTCTTGCGAATCATTTCGATATTATACTACTATTATACTATATAATTGATTTGCATCAATTTTTGGCGCCGCTGCCGGGGAAGGCTTGAAGTGAATTTTTGAATATTGTTTTGAAAAATCGTGTTTTGTTAAGCCTTCTTCTATTTTTGTATATATATATAAATATTGAAAAATCAGAAATACTTTTCCTAAAGTATTTCCAAAAATACCAAAAAATAATAAAAGTTACAGCCTCGACTCGATCGAAAGAAAGGGCGTTGTAAACCAAATAAGTCTCCCAATATAACGAAAACGTAATTTAGTTGTTTATCGGACTATTTCAATTACTACAACCGAATAAGCGGGAAATACGGATAGCTTTGACATTAAATTGCAAGCTGAAGAGAGATCCATTCTTCTCTCCCGTCCCGTCGCGTGTGGTTTTGAAAGAAACAGTTTTCGATTAACGTTACGTTTTAAGAAAAGAAAAACAAAAAAATAAAAAGTTTTTGAGAAAAAATAAAAAAAATTGAAAAAAAAATAAATAAATAAATAAAAACAAAAAGATTTTCTTTTCTATTTTCTTTTTCTTTTTAATTTTGATTTTGGTGTATACACACCCGTTCTACTTCTGAGAATCTTACTTCTCCGCTCTCAAATCCCGAAAGGGTAATACGACACACACACCGTGTCCATTTCCTTAACGTTGAGGAGATGGATATGAATGATCAACACCCTCCGGTGGGTGGTGATGAAAACCAACACATGCCGGCTCCCGATCTCCGAACGATGGAGGAGCTGTGCCAACCCACAATGCATGGTAGAGGTGGCCCGATTGCCCCTCTAAATATTGAGGCTACAGATTTTGGACTTAAGCACCACATGATACAACAAGTCCAAAATTCGTGCCAATTTCACGGATTACCGGGTGACGATGCAAATAAGCATCTCGATAAGTTTTTAACCGTCACCCAAAATATGAAACAAAACGGGGTCTCCGATAACGCCCTCCGTCTCTCTCTCTTCCCCTATTCTCTAACGCATCATGCCACCGCGTGGTTTGATCGCCTTCCCAGGAACTCGATTCATACTTTCAATGAAATGGTTTCCAAGTTCCTGGCGAAGTATTTTCCACCATCGATGGTGACGAAATTGAGGAATGATATTAGCAATTTTCGACAACTCCCCGATGAGTCTTTGTTTGAGGCTTGGGAGCGTTACAAGCTTGCCATTGATCGTTGTCCGAATCATAATATGCTTCTCGTCACAATAATTGATACGTTTTATAATGGATTGACTTTACGACATAGGGACACGATCAATGCTGCAGCTGGTGGTACTTTTATGAAACGTCGTCCCGAGGATTGTTACGAGCTAATCGAGAATATGACGGCCCATTACAACTATTGGGATTCCTCAGCCGAGAGGAATGAGCCAATAAGATCGACTGCGACTCTTAGCTCTTCTTCTAACCCCGAGCTAGCCGTCTTGAATAAGAAAATTGACGATTTGTCGACGGCTATGCTAAGAATGTACCAAATGATGCCGAATCAAACCAAAGACACACAAGTTAATGTGGTCAATGTTGTTTGTGAAACTTGTGGTGGTTCACACCCGTATTATGAATGTCCGACGACCGGCTCTTTTGCTCAAGAGAACGTGTGTGCCGCGAATATGGGTGGCAACGGTTACCCACCTCTTCAAGGAGACCGTAATCTCCTCAGCTACCGTTCGAGCAATTTTCTAGGACCACCCGGGTTTAATCAACCTAATCAAGTGAATCAGAATAACAATGTGCAAAACCGTAATCATCAATTCAATAACAATCAAAATCACAACCGCGGAAATAATGGTTTTCAAGGTCAAAATCAGAATTTTCAACAAAATCAAAACCGGGGAAATTACCACCAAGGCCCGCCTCAAGGGAATAAGTTTCAAAACAATGGGAATTTTCAGAATAACAATCATGGAAATGTTAATCATGGAAATCTGAATAATGGAAATTTTCAAAACCGTGGGCAAAGTTTTAATAATCAAAATCAAGCTGCTATTCCAAATCCGTCGCCCACGGAAGAGTTGATTAAACAATTGATTCAAGGACAACAAGTTTTAATTGCTAAACAAGATGAAACAACGAAAATGTTTGCAACTCAAATCAATGATATCAACAAGCGTTTAAATGATCGACCCTCGGGCTCTGGAACGTTGCCGAGCAACACGATCGCTAACCCGAGGGGCAATGCTAAAGCGATCACGACAAGGAGTGGTGTTTCTTATGATGGACCAACGGCTCCGACTACCTCTTCTTCTCTACCTCCCAAGGTAGTCGCCCATGAACCCGAGGCGACAACGGATACGGAAATTCCTATTAATAATGGAAGGACCGAAGACATCCAACCTCCGGTGGTCCCGACGTCCAAAGGAAAGGAAAAAGTTGTTTATGAAAAAGATATGCCCGTTAAAACAAAGTTTCCTTATCCGTCACGTTTAAACGAACAAAAGCACCGCGAGAAAGATAAAAACCAAATGGAGAAATTCTATCAAATTTTTCAAGAATTGCATTTTGATATAAGTCTCGCGGATGCTATACTTTTGATGCCTAAATTTGCTTCAATGCTAAAAGATCTTTTAAATAACAAGGAAAAGCTTTTCGAAATGTTAAAAACCCAAATGAACGAGAATTGCTCAGCGGTTCTTCTTAAAAAGCTACCTGAAAAGCTTGAAGACCCTGGCCAGTTTCTTATACCGTGCAATTTTCCGGGTATGGTTCAATGCTTCGCCTTGGCCGATCTTGGTGCTAGCATTAACCTTATGCCATTGTCGATATGGAAAAAGTTGTCCCTTCCTAACTTGACACCGACGCTTATGACCCTCGAGCTTGCCGACCGATCTACGTCTCGTCCAATTGGCATAGCCGAGGATATTTTTGTCAATGTTGGGAAATTTCATTTCCCTGCCGATTTTGTGGTTGTTGATTTCGATGCCAATCCACGGGTTCCTCTCATTCTCGGGAGAGGTTTCCTAAGGACCGGTCGTGCTTTAATTGATGTTTACGACGAGGAGATTACTTTACGTGTCGGAAATGAAGCCGTCACTTTTAACCTTGATCAAACCGCGAGATACTCCTCCGACTACGATGTTGCTTCCGTCAACCGAATCGATGTTATTGACGAAGCTACGGAGGAGTATTCTCAAGAACTTCTTGGTTTTACCGATAATGCTTCGAGTGGCAATCCCACTCCTTCTTTTGAACCGATCGTCTCCGATTCTTCCCCTTCCCTCACTCCGTTTGAGGGAAGTGATCTCGCTTGGGAAGAAATTAATGCTTGTCTTTCAAACAAATCATTTTCACCGGAAATTGATAAAAATAACTTTGACCCGAAGGGGGACATTTCATTAATTGAAAAACTTTTAAATGAAAACCCGATTGTTTCTCCCCCTCCGATGGACTTAAAAATGGCAGACGTAAAAGAAGTAAAGCCGTCTATTGAGAATCCTCCGGAGCTCGAGCTCAAGGATTTACCTCCTCATCTCGAATACGCATACTTGGAAAAAAATGAAAAATTACCGGTTATAATATCAAAAGGTTTAAAAGATGAGGAGAAGACACGACTCTTAGATGTGCTTCGGAAGCATAAAAGTGCGATTGCTTGGAAAATATCCGACATTAAGGGAATCGAACCTCGATTTTGCACTCATAAGATTTTGCTTGACGGTAATCACAAAGCTTTCGTCCAACAACAACGACGGGTTAACCCACAAATCCACAAAGTGATCAAAAAGGAAGTTATTAAACTTCTCGACGCTGGAATGATTTATACGATCTCGGATAGTTCTTGGGTTAGCCCGATTCATTGTGTTCCAAAGAAGGGCGGAATCACTGTTGTGAAAAATGACGATACTGAGCTTATACCAACTCGACTTGTGACCGGATGGAGAGTTTGTATCGACTACCACAAGTTGAATGATGCGACACGTAAAGACCATTTCCCGCTTCCTTTTATGGACCAAATGCTTGAACGGTTAGCGGGGAATGAGTTCTATTGTTTCTTGGATGGCTTTTCTGGGTACTTTCAAATTCCCATTGATCCCCCGGATCAAGAAAAGACCACTTTTACTTGCCCGTATGGAACGTTTGCCTATCGGAGAATGCCCTTTGGCTTATGTAACGCTCCGGGCACGTTTCAACGGTGTATGATGGCTATTTTCTCGGATATGATCGAAAAAACCATGGAAGTGTTCATGGACGACTTCTCCGTCTACGGAAATTCTTTCAACTCGTGCCTCTCCCATTTAGAGAATATGCTAATTCGGTGTAAAAACACCAATTTGGTTCTAAATTGGGAGAAGAGCCACTTCATGGTTAAAGAGGGAATAGTCCTCGGCCATAAGATATCCAAATCTGGGATTGAGGTAGATCGTGCAAAAGTCGATGTCATTGCTAAGCTACCTCATCCTACGACCGTCAAAGGAATCCGAAGTTTCCTTGGTCATGCCGGCTTTTATCGACGTTTTATACAAGACTTCTCGAAAATTGCCCGGCCTCTGACCCACCTTTTAGAAAAGGATGCTCCGTTTAACTTCACAAATGAATGCGTCGATGCATTTAATGTTTTGAAGAGGAAGTTAACGGAGGCACCAATCTTAGTTGCCCCCGATTGGGACTTACCATTTGAGCTAATGTGTGATGCAAGTGATTATGCCATTGGTGCAGTTCTGGGGCAACGTAAGAACAAATACTTTCAACCGATACACTATGCAAGTAAAACCATGAATGACGCCCAACATCACTACACAACTACCAAAAAAGAGATGTTAGCGGTCGTCTATGCTTTTGAAAAATTTAGACCATACTTGCTTTTAAAGAAATGCATAGTGTATACGGATCATTCGGCCTTAAAGTACTTAATGGCAAAGCAAGATGCTAAGCCGCGTTTAATGCGGTGGGTTCTCTTACTCCAAGAATTTGATGTCGAAATTAAAGACAAAAAAGGAGCGGAGAACCTTGCTGCTGATCACCTTTCACGACTTGAGAACCCCCATCAAAGTGTTCTCGAGAATAAGGAAATTACGGAAACATTTCCTCTCGAGACACTTGGGAGTGTGTCTAATATTGACCAAAGTACCTCATGGTTCGCCGATTTTGCGAATTACCATGCGGGGAATTTTATTAGGAAAGGGTTGTCGTCCCAACAAAAGAAGAAATTCTTTAAAGATGTCCAACATTATTTTTGGGACGACCCCTATTTGTTCAAAGTCTGTGCGGATCAAGTGATCCGGCGGTGTGTTCACGGTACGGAAGCCGTTGAAATTCTTAAGGCATGCCATAGTGGACCCACGGGGGGACATCATGGTGCCAACTTCACTGCAAAGAAAGTGTTCGATTCCGGCTTCTATTGGCCGACAATTTATCGGGATGCCCATGAATTGGTGAAATCATGTGATTCTTGCCAACGTCAAGGGAAAATCTCTCAAAAAGATGAAATGTCGCAAAATGCGATTCAAGTTTGTGAGATTTTTTACGTTTGGGGCATCGATTTCATGGGTCCATTCCCGTCATCAAGAGGAAATAAATATATTCTCGTGGCCGTCGATTATTTGTCCAAATGGGTTGAAGCGAAGGCGCTCCCCACTAATGACGCCCGAGTTGTTGTTAAATTTTTGAAAAATCTCTTTGCCCGATTTGGTGCGCCTCGAGCCATCATAAGTGATCGTGGGACCCATTTTTGCAATGACCAATTCGCTAAAGTTATGCTTAAATATGGTGTCACACATCGTCTTTCCACGGCTTATCATCCACAAACGAGTGGTCAAGTGGAGGTGTCCAATCGTGGCCTCAAAAGGATATTAGAAAGGACCGTAGGTGAACACCATGCCTCATGGGCCGATAAGCTAGACGATGCTTTATGGGCTTTCCGGACCGCTTACAAAACCCCAATCGGGTGTACTCCATATAAGTTGGTTTACGGGAAAGCTTGTCATTTGCCCATCGAACTTGAGCACAAGGCCTACTGGGCCTTGAAACATGCAAATTTTGACTTAAAAACCGCGGGTGATCACCGAAAAGTTCAATTAAACGAATTAGTCGAACTCCGTGATCAAGCTTACGAGAATTCTTTAATTTATAAAGGGAAAACAAAAAGACTTCATGATGCCAAGATCAAAGACCGCGTTTTTAACGTTGGTGATCAAGTGCTTCTTTTTAACTCTCGGTTAAAGATTTTCTCGGGTAAGCTTAAAACCCGTTGGTCTGGACCATTCACCATAACACAAGTATTCCCTTATGGAACTATTGAGTTGGCTCAACTTGATGGGCCCAACTTTAAGGTGAATGGTCACCGTTTGAAACACTATTTCGGAGGGGACGTACCAACCATGGTAGCCCCGGATCTCCAAACTTTCCCCAAGGACGAATGAATTCGGGGATCGAGTCAAGCTACGTGACTCGGTAATAAAAAACAAAGCGCTTCGTGGGAGGCAACCCATGCTTATCCAAATCATCTTCTTATATTTCTGTTTTCTAATAAATAACGTGAAGAGGGGGTACCTCTTCCAATCTCGTGTTTCGTGGTTATTTGTGATGATTGTCCAGGATTGTCCCCAATTTATGATGACTCTCGTGCTCGTGGTTTTGTCTTTCTCTCCACTCGAGTCTCATTCATCGATGCTTTTGGAAATCCTATATCCGAAAATCTTATCGACTAACGTTTTCTTTGGCATACTTAATAAACGGCCCTAGATATTTGTTAGGATTACCTTTGCCCGTAAAACATTGAGGACAATGTTTCATTCTAGTCCGGGGGGGTGAATCTTCGATTCGATTTTGACCTTGCAGTTTTCACCATGTCATGTACTCGCGTAACTCCGTTTTTCCGCCAAAAATGAAAAAAAAAGTGAAAAAATCGAAAAAATTTTCAAAAATTTTGAAGAAAAATGAATGAAAAAGTCATGAAAAAGCACAAAAAAATGAGAAAAAGTTGAAAACGTTGTGCAAAAATATAAGTATGAATAAGCAATTTGACACCTTGTTGACTTTCTTGCTGGCGAGAGTAGGAATAAATATTTTGACTTGACCGGGCGTGTTGAGCCCTAGCTTGTTCCCTTAACCATTAATAATCATAAAAGTTTGTTCTAGTCTTGTACACTAGGAGCTACTCTTTTGTCGGCTCCCGTACTTGGCTTTATACATGCACGACTTGAAAAAGCTTCCGCTAGTCTCTTACAATAGGAGCTACAAAACGCGAATTCTTTCCAAGAGTTTGCAAAGCTCCCGTATTTGACTTTATATATGCGTGGCTGATTATTGGCTAAGCATCTGCTAATCTCATTATTTGAGGTCTTAAATTTACAGAGAACGAGAAATGATAGAGTTTATTTACAAGTATAATGCTAAACGTGGAGTAGTGGTTCTCTTTAGAGCTCATAAGAGGTACTCGTGGCTTTTTACTCCCATCAGATACGTCACCAATATATATAATAGATGTTCTAGGTTAATTAGTGGTATTTAGGTTTGAATCATACTTAGTTATTTGTTTTCTTAAGAGAATTTTTGCTTTAGAAATTGGGTACATATCAAGGAACATCAAAAATAAGAGCAAAAAGTGAAAAAATCAAAAGTCAAAAGTTGATTATGCATGTGGTTTTGGAGCTACCCGATAAGCTTCCATTTGATGTATGAAAAAGAAAAAAAGTCAAGAAAAGAAAAGAAAAAAAAAAAAGTGAAAAATATGAGAAAAGTGAAAAAAGTGAGAAATGAAAAATATGAAAGTTGTAGTATTGTTGAATAAGAGTTATGTATGTATCAATAAGTTGTTGGCACGTGAGGTGCATGTGATACGTGATTAGTAATCAGTCACATGAGGTGCACGTGATCGTACTCCGCAACTTATATTCTTGATATTGTATGTACCCCAAATTCCTTGAAATGGGAAATTTCTATTGCAGTGGTTCTTAAGAGAAAATGAATAACTATTTATCGTTTTAACTTAGGTGTCACTATCGGACTAAAAATTATTGAAACGAGAAAATATGAAGCGATTCATTTCTCAACAAAAATAAAATAATGAGATACAAAAACTTAGGACATGGGAGTAAGAAGTTTCCACGAGTAACTTTTATGAGTAGTGTTAGCATTAAATTTGTAGATAAGCTGTGATCTCGTTTTTACGCTTAGTTTGGGAGCTCGTGAAAAATCAAGGATGACGATTTTTATCCGAATGGTCACTTCTTAAATAGAAGTGTTTCTACTCGTCGACCCTAATAATTATTGCAAAAATAATGAAAGCTCAACAAACCGTCACAAGTATGAAGTGAGAAAAGTCCAAAAATAGAATAAAGTAGAATAAAGAAATTAAATTTTGGAAAACGGAGCGTTTACGGGATTAAATGATTTTGTAATCTCTTTTGAACCTCTTTGCTACTTTACAAAGTTAGTAGAAAGAGTTATGAAATTATTTATCTCGTGAGCGTGAATTGATCACATTGCGTGAGGACACGGCAATACTTTAGTCCGGGGGATTTTGGTGAGTGCTTATTCACTCACCTTTTCTAAGCCAAAAATTGGACCAAATAAACCAAAAACTAACCAATAATGCCAAAGAATGTGTGTTTTTGTGTTTGTGAATGTGCAGGAACGGATATTTAAGAAAAGACGAAAAATCACGGGAAAATGACAAAACGGGCACGAGATTTGGAAAAGTGAATAAAGCCGGAGCCGGGGAAGCTAGTGGTCAAAGTGAAGTTCATATGGTCAATTGGAATCCTCAAAGTTTCAAGAATCACAAGAATGACCCTTGGTCATAAGTTTGAAGAAAGTACATTAATGGTCCCTCAACTTTCAGAAGTTGTCACTTTTGGTCCTTGTGAAGATATTTTGGAAGAATGACAACTCTGCCCCTCATCATTCATGAAATGCTACATAAGACCCTTGGAAAAATATTTATGAAGTTTGGCAGAATGGGTCCTTGAAGTTTCAGAATTTCACATTTGGTCCCTTGGTTTGCTACACTACTACAACCGGATCCTATAATCCCTTAATCCAAAATGTTGGAACCTAAGTTTTTACTATTTTGTCAAGTCTCGGTCATTTGTAATAAATGCTAGGTTGCTTGTTTATTAGTTACATACATTTAAGTAATGTTTTATGTTTGTAAGGCTTATGAAAAGCCCAAAGGGCCTAAAGCCCACACGTTTTCTAGAAGAAGGAAGCTAGGTGTGTTGCCCTAGCTCTCCTCCTATAAATAGGACCTCATGTATTCATTTAAACTTGGTTGGTTATTTGAAAACATTAAGGAAACTCTTGCATTTCATTTTCTCATATTTCTCATAATCATCCCACTCTCATTCTCATCTCATTTCTCTCATCTTTATACTTGTGTTTACATAAAGTGTGACCTAACAAGTGGTATCATTCGCTAAAAGAAGGTGTAGTTATTGTTTTCATTGATTTTTGATCTTAAACTTGTTTTAAAAATCGAATTTTTTTGTGAAATTTTTGTACTTTCTTGTTTGTTTCTTGGTTTTTATCACATCTTTGCTTACAAACTTGTGTTAAAAATAAAAACAAACCAAAAAGTTCCAAACTTTTATCAAAAAATTCGATTTGGAGATTTGTACTATTTTTCTAAATCTTTTTCATTTTTGAAAAAGTTAATAAAGTTTTCAACTTTCTTAAAGATCTCATCATTTTATACTTAAAAGTACAAGAATCTTGAAATAAAAACGAGTTTTTGGTTAACTTTCTTTGAAAACAAATTCTGCCAAGTTTTCGAAATCTTACATTTGAACCTATTTCGAGATCTACTCTACGTGCATTACCTCGACTTCGTTTTTTGTGGACTCAGTATTTTCTTTCTTGTATAAGAAAGATAAGTACTTCGACTCTTGGTAAAGTTTTCGAAATTGTACAATTTCGAAAACTGGGATAGTTGCCTTTGTGTTTTCGAAAACATCATTTTTTTCGAAATCACACTTATTTCGCAAACTTGTATAAGTTTCGAAATCACAACCATCACTCTGTTTCTCGAAAATTTCTTCAGTTTCGAAATCTTAGTTTTTTTCGAAAATCTGAAAGTTTCGAAAACCTTATTTTTTTCGAAAACCTGAAAAGTTTCGAAATTCTATTTTTCGAAAACCTGAAAATTTTCGCAATCCTAGTATTTTTTTCGAAAACCTGAAAATTTTCGCAATCCCAGCATTTTCGAAAACCTGAAAATTTTCGCAATCCCAGCATTTTCGAAAACCTGAAAATTTTCGCAATCCCAATTATCGCAATCATTGGTATTCAAAAGTTTCGCAATCCCTTATTCTACAAAGTTTCGCAATCCCTGTTGACCAAGGTTTCGCAATCCGAAGTTGAGCAAAGTTTTTTGATACTTGGCTAATACTATACCTTCTACAAGATCCATAATTACACAAGTTTCTTTCTAAAAAATTTCTTTCTAAATCTCTCCTTACTATCTTCTTAAATTCAAAAAAAAAAAAAAAAAAAAAATTAATTTAATTTTTTTTTTGAGTAAAATTTAATTTTTACAGGAGATTAAACGTTCAATTTTTACGCGAAATTTCAATTTTGGTTTAACGTTGAAAATTTTGGCCCAAAATTCAAATTTTTAGGCCTAAATTCAATTTTTTTTCGGTGAAATTTGGCGGCAAAATTTTTGAAACTCAAAATTTTCTTGCAACCTTATAATTGCATTTCATAGTGATTTTCAAATTTTGGGAAAGAAAATTTTTTCAAATAATTTTTGGAGGGAAAATCAGAATTCACTATTTCGACCTTGTGTGTGACATTTTGCTTGATTTTTTCGATTACATCGCAACAATCAAGGGGGAGAGCAATGTCATCTACAACGTCTCAAGGACCTTCTTCCAACTACCTTCTTCACCAATATTCTCATCAGCAACAGTATCATCAACAACATAGTAACAGCTCCCTCATTCGCCATGTTCTGCTCTTTGGCAATGAATCAAGGCCTCCGATGTTGCTACCAGGAACGTATACTGTTTGGAAACGGAGATTTTTACAATGGCTCACAGATCGTCCTGCTGCAGATCTCATGCTTAAATCTATTCAAGATGGTCCATACAAAATGATATTTCTTGTTGACTCAACAGGGATTATCAGAATACAAACTGATGAAGATTTGAATGCAACTGAACTTGCTCAGTACGATGCTGACCAACAGGCTGTATGGTTCATAACAGTGGCACTTCCCAACTCAATTTACATGTATATGGACTTTCAAGCTAGTTCGTATGAAATGTGGAAATATCTTGAAGCTATGCATCGTACAGAAGAACTTCATCACTTCAGAATGAAGCAAATTCTTGAATCTTGCTTAAGCATGAATCCACTGAAGACCATTCTCCCTGCTCCACCAACTCCAGCTGTTGACCATGGATCCTTAATTCACACTCCAAATGGTCTCTTCTTCAATCCTCCGAATGCACCTGAGCCTTTCTTCATTCCACAGTACCATCCTGCTACACTACATAATAATGTGCAATCTTTTCTGCAAAATCTAGTGAAGCTTAGTCAAGTATCTTCTAAGAAAGGCAATGGCGCTATGACTTCAACTTCTGAATGCTTAAACACAATGAAAGATACTGATGATGAAGAAGATCTTATCGGACCAAGCATGGCATTTTTGGCATATACAAAAAATATTGGAGATGTGGAAGATCAAGATTATGATTCAACTCCACTCTTTGACGATAATGTTGAATACAATGCCACACTTAGTCAAATGGAAGTTGAAGGGGGTAATCTCAATGCTGTTTTGCAAAGGGTCATGGGAGATATTCCATCTGATGATGAATATGCAGATTTGGAATCCAATACAGCAGATTTGGAAACCGATACAACAGATGTGATGTTAATGGCAAACATGCAGGAATCTCACATGAATAATACATGCCCAGAGCATGATTCTGATGATTCTGAAGATCCAATTGTAAGATTAAACGGAGAGAAAATGTATCAATCAAGGTCGCTGATGCATGAGTTAGAGACATATTTAGTGAAGAGATGCATGGAACAGTGTAGATCACTTAAGTCACACCTTAAGGTCCTCTCAAACAAAGACTTAGCAGGAACTCGTTCCGAGTATGGATTCAAACGGGCATTTCCATCACTCCTTGGAGAAGACTTTGACATTTTCACGAGCATGATGTTCGAAAACGTGAATCAACTTGAAAAGCAGCTTGCATCAGAAGAAGTTCACGAGAATGAATCCAACGCCACCTTCAGAGTGATCAAGGAACATTTTCAGCAGTTCATCAAATCCCGAATCGAGGATGAAACTTTCAAAGACATATTGATACGAGATTTGGATTCGATTGAGAAGGCGATTCTTCACAGAAGAAATTATGTCCAAAGAATGAATGAACAGAAGTTACAGATTCAAGTAGAGCAATCTAATATGGTTGATGCATTGGAAGCTAATTTGGGTGTCATGGAAAGCGATGGGACAGAATCAGAAGAGCAGGATGACAACAGCAGATTGGGGAATGATACAGATGCAGACTGTGCAGAGATCAGACCCTTCTATGACTCAGAGCCCAACTTTGACAAAGGACAAATGGATGAGGAAGATGTCATACCCATCTATGACACAGAACCTAACTTTGACAAAGAGCTAATAGCCGAGGTATAATCTACTGTTGATCATATTATGCCTGCAAATGAGAAACAACAATCTGAGCAACCTAACTTCAGTAATGAAGGAGAGGTTGACCAGGATGTTGTACAATGTCTTGACAAACGTTCTGAGTCTGAGTCTTTACATGATAATCTAATGACTGAAACATCAAATCAAACTCTTGAGTCTGAAAACCTTCTTCTCAAAAAGACCATTGCCCAGTGTCATAAAAAATTTTCAAAACTAGAGGCACATTGCATCTCACTTGAACTCCAAATGCAAAACGAATCTCAAAATTCGGGCAACAATGGTCAAGTTTCAAATGAACTTAGTAAACGTGTGGATACATTAGTTAAAGAAAATGAGCTTTTAAAAGGTCAAATTCAAGAAAAGGTGTTTGCACATGCTGCATTGCAAAACAAATTAAGAAGACTGACTGGCAATAGTGTGGATACTAAGTTTGCAAAACCATCAATCTTGGGGAAACCGCCTTCTCAAACAAACAGAAAACAATCAGTGGTTAGACAACCAACTGCATTTAAATCTGAACGACCTAAATTTTCAAAACCTCGGTTTGCCTCCCAAGTTGTTGAGAAAAACAATTTGACAAAACCAGTCACTCCACATTCTTGGCCTAAGGGAAAAGCATATGCGTCTGCTAAATCTCAACACGTGATTATGCCTGGCTCATCTAGGATTAGTTCGAAAACAGTGTCTAAAACGAGCATTAAAAGTAAAGAGTTTTATGGCAAATATGACATGTACAAGAACTATGATCTAGAAAAGGCTAGGAAAAAGGCGCTACTTCAAAAGGATAGAATTCTAGGTTCAAAACCTCATGTGATGCCTTCCACTGTAGTGCAAAACACTGCCAGTAGTAGCACACCAAAACCTAGGAGTTCTCAACAAACTAATTGGAATTGGCTTGCATCTAAGAGTAGTTGCGTAAATAATCATGTTGTTTGTGCTTTAAAATATCTTCAAAAAGGAAATTCACTTGAAAAGGCTCAATCGACTAAGACAAACAAACCCGTTGAACCAAAAGTCATAAGTCAGAAACCTAAGAAGTGGATCAACATAGGACGTAGGTTTTCTCTAAGAAGTGATGCTCCCACATTTCATTCAACTGCATCTAAAAGGAAAACATCTCCTAGATCTAACACTAGGTGGGTACCCACGGGTAGAATTTTCAAATCAATTGGTCTTAGGTGGATTCCTACAGGAAAGATTTTAGACATTTGCACCAAAACTAATGTGATCTCCACAACTTCTACCTCCGAGACTAGAATGAAAACCATCGGTATTGTGTGTTTGAGTGTCAAGAAGATAATTGACACTACATCTTTATGCTTCTAACATCTGGAACCCAGTTACTCTTGGGGATCCTTGTTCCCTGTTTTCTTGTCTCTTCTTTCTTTCTGTGCAGATTCAACAGCAATGGCTTCGGAACAAATCAGTTTCGGACCCGAGCTTAATGGAATGGCTTCTGAGCACAACAGCTTAGGACCCGCAGCCAACCGTTTAAAAGCACTTCAGCAATGGCTTCTGAGCACAACAGCTTAGGACCCGCAGCCAACCGTTTTAAAAGCACTTCAGCAATGGCTTCTGAGCACAACAGCTTAGGACCCACATCCAACCGTCTAAACTTTCCGAAATCTTTGGCTGAACCATTGTCTCTCTCCCGTAGAGAAGTGGAAACCTCGTTTGCTCCATTGATTGATGATATGATTGAAAACCGTCCTTCTGAGGCCTCACCAATTTCCGCTGCACATCTTGATCACCATCAAGTACCTGACACACCTCAACAAACAACAACAACTGTTGATAAAGACGGTCCTCCAATTGCATCTCCAACAACAGTAGGACAAACCGCTTCCAACTCCAGACAATCAGCTGAAGATCCATTACAACAATCAGTACCACAACCTGCAGATTATGATGGAAATGCTTTCTCCAATCCATTTGCAACGACTCCAACCGTTCCTGATATAATAGAGTCGTCTTCTCGCAATTTGGATCCGTCTAATATGCATACGTTCTATCAACATCACCCTTCGACACATCATTGGAATTAAATGGATTTGGAAAAACAAGCTAGACGCAGAAGGCACAGTGATTCGCAACAAATCTTGTTTAGTTACAAAGGGATACAGTCAATGAAGCAGGATTGTACATCACTGTCATCAACAAAAGCTTAGTATGTAGCAATGTCTGCTTTCTGTGCTCAAATCATTTGCATGAGAACTTAGCTCACGGACTACGGCTATGTATTTGACTAGATCTCAATGTACTGCGACTCAATGTGTGCTATTGCTATCTCATGCAACACCTTTCATCATTCCAAGGCCATACAAATTTCTCTCCGCTACCATTTCATAAAGGAGCATGTTGAGAAGGGTACAATTGAATTAGAGTTTGTGGTAACTGAATACCAATTGGCGGACTTGTTTACAAAGGCATTACCTCCATCAAGGTTTGTTGATTTAGTTCACCATATTGGTATGAGGTGTTTGACTCCATATGATTTGCAAAACTTTCTTAAAAACTAAGAGAGTCAAACAACAAACTCTTTTTGTAAATATTCTATCATAAAGAAAATACAAAAAAAACTGCAAAAAGAATCTTCTTTCTCTGTGTACAAACTTCTAATCTTCAAAACTATGTTCCTACATTAAAACATATTTTGCTTTACATTGTCAAAATGGAACATGTTTTGAGGGGGAGAAAATTTTTCACAAAATCATGAAGTTTGCACACCTAATCATTATTCTTCAAGGATTAACTGTTTCTTCATCATTCGGATTAAAAACTCATTTTCAAAAGGTTCTATGATCTCTCGAATTCAAATGTGCAAAAATGTTTCACAAACTAAATGCTAATTCGAGGGGGAGAAAAGAAATTTTTCGGCAAGGATTCCAATTTAACCATGTTTAGACTTCAAATGGAAAAGTAGTTAACCATTAATGAGTAAAGTTCACAAAAGTCTTAAACTTAGGTAAAAGGACATTGCATGAAAAAAAAAAAAAAAAAAAAAAACAGGCTCGCATCAATGTTTTCACAAATGTTCTCAAAAGTTTCACACATAATCAGACTAACAACTTTTTATCCTCGATTTCTTTTCGATTGTGAGTTTCTAATTTCTTCATTGTTGTTATCTAATCATTCCCTAAATGTTTCAAATGTTTTCAACAGTAAAAAGGCATAATCAGAAACTAGGGTTCAAGTAATTATCGATCGGGGCATTTTCTTTTATGTGTTTAGTCTAATTAATCATTCCATATAGCTTTAGAGAACACTAAAGAATGCTCGATTGGTGTGGTTGTTTGATTAGGAACAACATAGGATTAGAATCATGTGATTTAGGGTTTAAGATGTCGATGTCTTTGCTGCTATTACTAGGACGTTTGTTTGTTTAATATTCAGGCATTATGATGCTAACAAGTGTGCATAGACTCAAATCATAACCCCAAACCATGACAATAATTGGTAAATCTCGAGTGAAAGAATGAATTAATCTGTGATTTTGTCTGTTAATCTGAGAGTTCTGAGCACTTTGGTAGATTTAGAATGAGTTTCTTGATTAATCTGTATACTTGTTTGTGCCTTATGCATTTTCTCTGTGTGCAAGTACATGTCATCCCATTGAAAGTCAAAATTTCAACATTCGACAAAATGTTTCTTATGGAACATATTTTGAGGTCAAAGGGCAAAATGTGTTTATAGGCTAAACTGGTAAATGGATTCAAAATGGTGAGAAACAAATTTTTCCAAACTCTACACTCTTGTTTTACACCAGTAAAAGTAAGTGTGAAGACCAAAGCAAAGTTGTTCAAAACCTTTCAAATTCTCTAAATCAGGAATGCTTTGGCTACAATTAAAGAATGTCTCTGATTTAGGCATCCCAAATACCGGAAGTTTTTTCATTCATCACAAAAACAAATTTTCAAAAAGAACCCAAGAGGTTCAATTTTAGATGGAAATCTTCTTCTTCAGATTTTAAAACTCAAAAGAGAGACTCCGGGTCTCAAACAACTTTTTAAAGTAAAAGAGTTTTAAATTTCCATTGATTCGACGAGTGTTTTATCATAATTAAACTAAGATTTTTCAATCCTCGTTGGAATTCAACATCTTTTAATCAGATTGACACAACCTACAAATGGATTTCAAATTTTGGTAAACAAAGATTTTCAGTCTCGAGGTTGTTGTCTAATCTGATTTTCATGCATTCTTTGTTGTACAATACTTGATTGTGTTTTCTAAAACCTTGAGCAGAATCATCTCACGAATTTTCAAAAAGTATTTCTTAAATACGATTCTAAATTCTGCTCAAGAAGACTATCTCTCGAATAATGTTCATTATTTGAGGGAGAGTATTTTGTTTAAAGAAAACTAATTTTGTATTAAAACAACGACTTGTGCACTCATTTCAGTGTACAATTTGGTTTTCAAAGAAAGGAAAGTGCCTTGCTAAACCATTTCTTAAAAACAAAACGTGCACTTTTCCTTGAAAACAAGAAGTTCACATGCAAAGCTTATCTTTAACTCTCTTAATCTTGAGCAAAATTTATTCAAAATTTTTTCAAAAGGTTTTTCAAAATTTTTCAAAATTTTGCTCAAGATTTTTTCAAATCTTTACTCCCCAATTCGATCCACAGTTTAAAAAAAAAATGTCAAAACACATGCTCGTTTGGTGGGGGAGTATTTTGAAATCAAAATGCTTTGTCAAAATCATGTTTTTTATGGCTTGTGCACACATTACAGTGCACAACCCGAACTTGTAAAGAAAGGACCCTGAGGTACGTTTCAGTGCCTCAATCCTAAAATAAGGAGCGAAGGCTTCTTACTTTTGAGTAGAATTAATCAAACATTTATGATTTTTCATAATTCTGCTCAAAAGGACAAGTATTTCACCTCAATAAGACCTAATCACTTGTTGAGGGGGAGCACTTGTCAAAACAAAACGCTTTGCTCTAAATCAAAAGTTCTTTGTGAATCTCCCCGTAAGACTCAAAAGGCATATTTTAATCAAATGTTTGTCAAAAACACCATTTTATATGCTATTTTTGAGGGGGAGAAAATGAAAAAGTGATTAAAATATACGAAGTCAAAGCTTAAAAGTTGTATCATGTGCGAGCTAGACTCAGTATTGACCCAGGAATTGACGAGATAATACAAGTTAATAACATCGAAAGGACTTATCCTGACAATGCATCTCTTTAACTAACCACGTAAGCGTGTCTCGAAAAGGATATGTCTTAGTAGAAATGTACCGTCTCGAGAAACTTTCTGTGGACTTGACCAGGCCGGGTAATAATTTCAAGCTAGTTTATCTAGTGATGTAAGCGTGTCTCGAATCGGTCTAGTTCACGGAAAGTGGATCACTTCAAAAGTGCTTGCTCCTCCCGCATGTGCAAATTTATTAAACACTTATGAGCACATGTGCAGGGGGAGCCCTTCAAAAGTGTACACAAAACTCTCAAAGTGTTAACCAAAACATTTGATTATTATAAACACTTTGAGAGATTTTTAATCAAAGGTTTCTTGGCTACTGTCGGAGTTATAAGGTGATTAAGATAGGAATATCTGTCCTATGATCCGCCAGAGCCGGAGGGATCTACCCAAGGACATCTTCCATAGTTAGAATTAGAAAGTCCTTAGGTATGATACG
This sequence comes from Artemisia argyi, assembly GCA_030686995.1. Lineage (NCBI taxonomy): Eukaryota > Viridiplantae > Streptophyta > Magnoliopsida > Asterales > Asteraceae > Artemisia > Artemisia argyi. The sequence goes on from CM060685.1 coordinate 154,854,725, forward strand.
AAAAAAAAAAGGAGAAATGAATGAAAGGGAAAGAAGGAGTTGAAGAATTAAAAAGAAAAGTAAAGTAAAGGGTGAAAAGAAATAGCCCTCCATATGTTCAACCTTAGGGCAGACACCGGGTTCAATACGTATGCTACTGGTTGTTGCAACAGACAACACCGGTATTGAAGACAAAGTCGTCATGGACCCAGTGACGCAATGCACTAAACCTTCTTAACCACTCAAGTTCTCTTAAAAGGATTTGTTTCATTCTCACGGGGAACCCGCGTAACCTATCGACCCATCTCTTAGAGACGGTTGATATTGAAGCAGGAGACTCATCCCCAGTCTCCGCATAGGAAACCTAGGTGTGCACTTATAGAGTCTAGAGCCATGAGATACATCAAAGATCTCTTAGGAACACTTAGCATTTCTACAACTGGTGTTCTACATCAATGGACACTAGTTGAAAACTATCGAGTCCTTCGCAGATCTTAGCAATCTGCCTAGAACGTTTATGAGAGGATTACTTAGGCATTTCTCAATGATTGAACGGAAATCCTGCCAGGGTCAACATCAAACAGCCCTGACAGCAGGTCACTTCGGTAACCCCACAAGGGTTACGCTTAGTGTTTACGGTGGTTCCATTACGGTCTACAGTCGTGGAGTGATCCCCAGCGACTCACCCAGTCATTGAGCTACATAGTAGGTCTAGTAAGCTCCCTCGGGAGTATCTGATATGGGAACGGCCTGGATAAGGATTAGAAGGAGTCTTCACACTATGCTGTTGACGAGCTTTAATTCCTTATCCGTAAGTACCGGTTGTTTTATTGCTAACTGTTTACTCGCAGGTACCTCACTTCCATGATGGTAGATTCCAACATGCTCATACATACATCTTGAAGTCAAAGAAAGCTTCCCCAAAGATCTTAGCAACACAAAGTTCAAAGAATGATTCTACAACAATTAAGAAGAATCTACAAAGTTTAAAGACTAAAGATCTCAATGTATGATAAGGAACTTCTTATACGTGAAAGCCTAAGTCCAAAGATGTATGAGTATGTTGGAATGGCGGACAACCACCACAGACGCAGGAGTGACGAATGGCAGATTACTTCATAACTTAATCACTACAACATCATCAAAGAACAAAGGCAAAGAGCAAAGCATATCCATCATTATTCTAGTCATTTTCGAAGACGTCTGAAGCTATGAAAGTCAAAGATTACAACAAAGACGTCAAGCAACCATGATGACCGATCCTTAGGGGGAGATTGTTGGAACCTAAGTTTTTACTATTTTGTCAAGTCTCGGTCATTTGTAATAAATGCTAGGTTGCTTGTTTATTAGTTACATACATTTAAGTAATGTTTTATGTTTGTAAGGCTTATGAAAAGCCCAAAGGGCCTAAAGCCCACACGTTTTCTAGAAGAAGGAAGCTAGGTGTGTTGCCCTAGCTCTCCTCCTATAAATAGGACCTCATGTATTCATTTAAACTTGGTTGGTTATTTGAAAACATTAAGGAAACTCTTGCATTTCATTTTCTCATATTTCTCATAATCATCCCACTCTCATTCTCATCTCATTTCTCTCATCTTTATACTTGTGTTTACATAAAGTGTGACCTAACACAAAATATATAACAAACACAACCCATCACCACTGCTGGCCCAAGAGCACTCAAGCCCAACACCCAACCCGATCCAAACCCAACCCTGCTACACAACCCGGTCAAACCCCCAAATAAAGTCAAAATTGAAATAAAAATATTACGCGCGTTTTCACTGTTTATCCTCTTCACCATTTTACCCTGCACCTCAGTAAATTAAACCTCGTACATATCCATAAATCCACCTCGTACTAGGAATCTATCTAGAAGCTGACAACGTGTCAGAAATGTTGTCATAAACCCTCCAACGTGGCTTCATAATACCTCCTGATTGGCTTATTATACGTGGATTGAAGATAAGGATGGTCATATGGCTAATTGAGAAGTGGGATGACGACATTTTGGATTGAATTAAGGATTTGTGGCTGAGATTGAGCTTCTAGGCTCTTCTAAACCCTAGCACCCCTCACCTTGGGCTCCCCTATAAAACCCCCCTCATTTCATACGTTTAGAGAGGAGTTTTTTATTGTAATGTTACTCTGTTAGTTTTGTAACTCAGTTTTTAATTAATGAAAGTTTTAATTTTATTGTCTTATTTCGTTTTCAGTTTAGCTAATTAGCTTTTTTACTTTTTAGCTTATAGCTTAGTATTGTCTTTTTCAAGCTTATTTCTGTTTCAAGTACTGTTTTTCTTTTGTTATTTCACTTAGTTTCAATCTAATGCTTAAATAGACCTTGTTTTTGTTGTTGTTTATTATTCAAAGAAAAACCAAAAAAATCTAAAAATCTTATAAAAATATATATATATATATATATATATATATATATATATATATATATATATATATATATATATATATATATATATATATATATATATGTTCTGTTTTATCTTCCAATTCATTTTCAGCTGTTGTTTTATTGTTTACACAAGCTTATTTAAGCTCCTATAGCTTATAGTAAGACCTTGTTGTTTTAATTTCTCAAAAAATTCAAAAATTACAAAAAGTCAACGAAAGTCAACTGCTCAGCTTATTCAATAAGCTGAGCTTATTGGAGGTTAAAAGACAGCCATAAAGGTGGCCAGTGGCCTGTCTAAAGACAGGCAAACATAGTGACACCCCTCTGTTCAAGCTGAGGGGTTTGGACTTGTGAGTTTCATTTTCATTTTCTCATCTCTATAGCTTATTGATCATATAGTAGCATAGATCTGATCTAGTAGATTATTTGTATTGAATATTGCTTAAACTTGTTCATTAGTGCTATCTTGATTGCTGTTTCACCTTATTTGAATACTTTGGTGTGATTTGCACTTTTACTGTCTCATCTAAGTATAATCTGTGGATCATTGATTTGTTGGTATTGGATGTTTATGATCTTTGTTTCTGGTTTATATCATGCTAATCAATCTTATTGAGTATATTGGTAATGGATTTGAAGTGATTTGTAGGGACTGTGTTGGTTTCTGAGGTTGAGACAAACCCAATAGGGGTGTTTGGTTTGTTGTAGTTTGCTGATATAGGGCCTGATTCAGAGGGTATAATTGTTTTAAACAGGTCACTAGGGTAATATTATAGCTTAGTATAACATAAAATCTAGTAGGTTATTAGTTAAATGTCAAAATCATCTTGCATCATTCATACAGTTAGTATTAAGTATATTTAGGCTGCAAATCTCATTAAGTAGTTGTATTAGTGGTAGATATAGCTTATTTCAATCATATTACAGTTAATTAATACATCAGTCATCAAATTAGTGAAATCAAAAACCAATTTAGTCAACCTTCTATTTTAAATAAAGTCAAAATATGTTTCATACTTAGATTTTGGTCAAGAATTTGTGAGCTTGTGTAGCCTTTAATACTTATTGAAAATCATTGTAGTCTGATGTTTTGGGAAGCTCAGTAACTAAATTTTATATTTCAACAAGAAAATCTGGTTTTGAAATTAATTTGCTTATCTGAAAAAGTCTTTGAAGTTGGCTTATTGAGACAAAAGGTGCCCTGCACCTCAGTTCTTAACCCCACTTTGTGAGCAAGTTGAGGTTAGTAAATTGAATCTAGGACCTGATTTCTTGGTTGTTTTGAGTTCTCATAGTGGTAGTGATATAATTGCCCTCATTTGCTTTTACTTCTGAGCTTATTTGCATAGCTTATTTGATCAATCTTTTTGAGTGTTTCTTTTTATATCTGTTTTCAAAAGTGGGCTGCAATTGCTTATTTGGGATCTTGGGTTGCAAATTTTGAGTGTTCTGAGCTTAACTTAGTCCATTGCACCTATTTCAAGTGATAATTGGCTTTGGCTTATTCTGCTTAGCTTATTTGCCTTACTTAGTGCTTATTGAGCCATATTTCATCATTGTTTGTACTTCTGTGGATCATAAGGCCTTATTCTTGTTCTGATAAGCTCACTTAAGTCTAAAAAGCATTTGATAAAAGTTTGGTCAACATTTGGTCAACTGTGCTTATAAATAAGCACTTAAATAAGCTGTTTTTAAGCTAATAAGCACTTACAATGCTTATTTTTCACTTTTTCTATTTTTCCTAGATTCAAAATAAAATTTTAGATTTTCCCTGAAATTTTCATAATTTTCTGAGTTTATTTGCTACTTTTCTTAATTAATTTTCATTTTTTAATCATTATTTAATACTTTTTAATTATCAAAGAATCCAAAAAAATCAGAAAAACCCCAGAAAAATCCAAAAATATTTTAGAAAATAGTTTTCATTTATTTTAGAATTTTAAAAATTAAATTTGCATTTTTCTCACTTTATTTACATTTTCTTTTAATTATTAAATAGTTTAATTAGTTTTTAATTCATAAAAAATTATTAAAAAGTCTAAAAAATATTTTTATTTTTCTTAAAATTTTCTTTTATCATTTTTAACTTTTTAAAATTATTTTGAAGTCCGTAGGATTAGGGTAGCTTAAAACTCGCGTTTTATTTCGCGCGTTACGTTAATAATCGCGCGTGCATTCCCGTTTTTGCGTTTTAGACTTTGATGCATTACTAGCTTGTACTCTTTGCATGTTTAATAATTGTTAGTTGATAATTGAATTATTTGATCACTATTTGCCTTTTTCACCACTTTTCAAATCACGATTACACGAATCAATATTCTTGATTCCATTCACACCTTCACTTGGAAACGAATCGGGTGATTCGTATTTCTTGCGAATCATTTCGATACTATACTACTATTATACTATATAATTGATTTGCATCAATTAACACAAAGATCGATTCCTTGTTTTAACCGAATCCAAATTGAAAAAACGTGGTTGAGTATTATATATTCAATCTTATCATAAAAACCCTAATTTAAATCACCAATCATGTTGTGGTGATGTCTTCAGCTTGAAAAGTGGAACGAATACCATGCATAAACCGATTCTGGCATTGAATGATGAAGAAAAAAGAAGTTTGAATTGGTGCGACTTTTTTGGTGTTGATAATTTTTTTGGAAGATTTGTAAAAGGTTTTGGAAGATCTGTAAAAGGTTTATGGCAAAGCTTTATGAAATAAAAAATTACGTAAATATCTTTGCCTCCCTATTTTATCTCCTGGTTTTTCTCCTGAATTTGATTTAATTTTTTTTTTGAAAACTTGCTATTTCAAGAGAAAGTGGCAGGTGTAATTTTTTTTAGAGTTTTGAGGATTTTTTTGATGATTTATTGTTTCTAAATATAGGAATCACACTTGTGCTTTATATAGGTTGTGATTATTTCACGAAAAAAACCACTTAACGGTCGTTAAACGCTTAATGATATTTACTAACGGTTGTTAGACGATTAAAATGGATTTAAGTGTAATTAGTATAGAGGAAGGATCTAGAATCCCCCTATACCAATATTTAGCCGATTAGAGTCCAAGAAGAGGTGGGAATGCCTTCCTTGCTCTCCAAGTTTTGATTAGTATATATAATGAACCTTAGGCTTCATTATTTTGCTAATCTTGAGATCAAAAGCAAACCTCTCTTCTTCTTCTTCTCTTTCTCTTGTAAGCCAATCAGCATACCCCCTCCTCATAGGCAAGCTTGTCGATTTTGGATTGCAACACAAGTGATTGGTTTGTTTCGTGATCAAGAACTAGCATTCTAATTGAATCACTAATAAATGTGTGTGAAATCATAAAGGAATCAACACTTTCGATTCTTGTTTTTTTGTGTTGGCCGATTATTACATAAGGGAAATTAGTACCCCGAATCTTGGTTTTGCTCTAAACCGTTAGATAAAAGACTCTCCACCCTATGGCGAAATCTGGTGACTTTTCGAATCCCTAAATCCTTAAATCATTTTTTATTCTTTTTACTCATTCAGTTCTTGATTCAACAATTTTGTTATTTGTCTACTTCATTAGTGGATATCGTTTTGTCTTGCTTTGATTTGTGATAAATTTTATTTGACGATCTTAGGGTTTTTTTGGGTTATTTTCATTTCAATTTTGTTGTTTCATTAATTGCTGGTTCATTAATTCCCAATCATTGACATCATAAATTATTATGGCTTAGGATTTATGTTTATTTGCTCTAAACCCTAACTTTTGTTAGGGTTTCTCGTTTATTGAAGTAAAGACACTACTTGCTGCTTCTTGTGTTCTTGGTTTTTTGCCATAGTTTATTAGGGTTTATTTATTATGGTTAGTATAACAAACCGGAATTTTCCAAACTAATTTTAAATAATAAATGTCAATTTATTATTACCTAACTATTTATTTTAGCATTCATGAGCTTGCATAATTATTTAGGGAAGCAAACCCGCACACTGTAGCTTACAGTAACTCACTACATTGTTTATTTTATCAGAAAAATGTGAATATTTCATTTAAAAAGAGAAATATCTCGCACACAACACGACACACGTACCAACACCATCCTAGTAATGGCATAAACTCAATATTGGTTATCCGGAATTAATAAGCTTTGTTTTTATTATAAAAACGCCCTTGTTAAAAATATTATAGCACTCCCGTCAACCTGAGAAACCCAATTACACCGGAATTCAACAAAATACGAAGTACACCTAAACCCACTAACCGGATACTCACTTTTATTTAAATTAACCCTTACTTTTATTTACACCCACCTTTTATTATTTACACACACTTTAATTTAAAACTTAATAAAACAAAATAAAAATAATATATATATATATATATATATATATATATATATATATATATATATATATATATATATATATATATATATATATATATATATATATATATATATATATATATAAACGCTTTATTCTCTCTTGCACTTATCCTCACACACGTCTTCTTCCTCCCCCTCTCTTCTGCAACACCTCTCCCCCACTTCCATCTGAATCGCGACCAGACCTAATCACAAAACAACAACATTGGTCCTGTCTGACCCATCTTGTCCTTACCACGAGGTCAGCACAATGAGATGAAACCATGGGGGGACGACTACCTTAATTGGTTCCAGGATAACTGACAACAAGAGGAGAGGAATCAAATCCCTCTTATTATGCCTATTAAAAACCAACTGATTTCACACAAAGCTCCACACACTCAATCAAATCATCAAAGCAAAAAGTATTGTCATTCGATTCTAAGTGGAGACGAATTCAGGGTTGTGTGAAATCGCTTGTTGAATCGGGTTCGGAGCTTTTGTTTTCGTGTCTTTCTTGCTTCTCGCCATCGACACTACTTGTTTTCGCGTGTTGGTGCCACACTCTATTTGACTCACTTGGTTTACTGCATAATCCATTGAGGTGAGTTCATGGCCCCTACTTTTACTTGCTTTATAAATATTTTGGGGGACAATACATGCTCGTTTTTAACTAAACTCAATGCTTGTTTTATTTGAATGCGCGATTGTTTACTCAAACATTACTGTTTTGCTGAAATACTTGATTGATTATTCAAATGCATATTGGTTGCATACTCGATTATTTTCTCATGGACACATGTGTTTGAATCATATATGTGAGTTTAAAGCCCCACTCTTTTACTTTACATTGCTTTGCAAAACTTGGGGTGAGAAACATGGAAAACACTTTTACGGACCACACTGAAACTCATGCTTTACTTAAACTATTACGTAAATTAGCCTAAGACACTGAATCCCACATGCCCAAACTCATGAACCGTTAATTCCTGCGGGGAAGCGCGAATGCTATAAATAGATCTATTGGGGTTGACACCCCCGTTCGGTTTGGCAGGATAGGCAAACGCGAGCGTATAACATGTCGAAACACAAGTGTCACAGGATAGACACTTGCAAGGGCTTTATTTAACGTGCTTCTAGAGCATGCACACTGTCAAGCTTCGGTTGCATGAACTTAGTGCTAGCGTAATAGACTATTTACTATGTGACATTATATTCGTTGTAATGATCACACACTCTACTCATGGTCCATAATTCTGATTTCACTGTAAGGTAAACACTATTTTCATGACATTGTGAGCGACGCAATGGTCACAAAACTCTTTATTGAACTCACAATACTACTATTTTATTATAAATCTATGAACTCACCAACCTCGTGTTGACACTTTTTAGCATGTATTTTCAGGTTAAGGCGATAGCTAACTATTGAAGGCTTTGGCATGGCATGGTCATAGACAACACTGACATATATTTGGGACCGCTTAAACTCTTATATGGGCCTGTATTTCCGCACTATTTTTGAGCGATGTAAATTTGAGTATTTTTTATAATGAAAGTTATTCTAAACGGTTGAGATAAAAACCGTTCTTTGTACTTGTGTTATGATACCGATTGAGTAGCACCCCAGTAACATGTATGCTTCCGCTGGACCCGAATTTTGGGGGTTGTTACAGTTAGTACGGGAGAAGTTTAATGAGGATTTATTATATAATGTTGCTGCAAGATTGATGAGTCTTGGAGGCAATACGGAGAAAGACGGGGTTCCCTCTAAACCCCGACGTGATAGCAAGTTTGAAAGTGGTGCTACGATAGCTAGTGATCCAAAGTATACTGGTTCATCGACTGCAAATATTCCAAACGCACCTGCTACTATGACTGACAACACGAACCTTTGTTCGACTAGTGTTTCAATCTGTGAGAAAACAATGGAAAAATGTGTTTTTAACACTAGGTTTGGAAGCAATGAAAACCTATGTACTGCTCCATCGAATTCGGCTACTGTTTCTTCGAAGGTAACTGATCCAAATAGTTCTGGGGCTGGTAAGGAGAAGTTTAGTTTGGGCACTGATAAGACAAGTGAGGTGACAAATGTTGAGACATAGGTTGAATCACAAACGAAGCCTTATGGTGTACACAGCCCTGTTGTTGATGATGGTAACAAGAATAATAGCCCTAGTTCGAGTACTTTAAAAAATAACATACGATCGTGTTTCGCTAGTGGAGAAGATGGATTTTGTTCTTGAAACAAGACCATCCAATTATGATTTACCCAAGGTTGTGTTATTCGAGGATCTAAAGGCTCTCAAAGAGGGGAAAGAGCCGGTTCTTAATGACTCAACTTCGCTTGCAAATAATGTTGGTGCTAATGTTACTACTCGAATGGAACCTGTTAAAGAACATATGAACATTGATTATGCATGCGGTTCTAGTTTGGATTATGGTGTTAACTTCTTCTAAGATCCGTAACCTAGAAAAGCAATTGCTTGATGTAAAGCAGTTTTATTAGGTGAAGATGGAAAACCACTAAAACCTACTATTGTTAATAGGTGTGCTATGGATGATGAGGCTACACGTACTATTACTATGGTTGTGTGTAAGAGTTTTAAGGAGGCAGTGAGTCATCTTGCTTGTGCTTATATGTCTTCTGATGATAAGGTAGACAACACACCAGTGACAAAAAATAATGTAAAAGCCCCCTCATCTTACGCTTCTAAAATCAGCCCTGCATCTTCTACTAAAACTAACTTTCGGTTTATTGAAGAAACGTCACATAAGGATGCTGATTATGATGTGGGATTACCTATAGATTCGGTACAAGAGGTGAATAAACGGATGAAAAATTCGCTTTATGGGTATTTTATTGGTAAAAGACTTGCATTTCCTATGGTTGAATGGTTCGTGCATAACAATTGGGGAAAATACATGATTTAGAAGTTACGATGAACGCGGATGGTTTTTTCTTTTTCAAGTTCTCGTTTATAAAGGATGTTGAGTCTATTCTCTGGGATGGACCTTGGATGATTCGTGGAATCCCGATCTTTCTTAACAAGTGGTCTCCATCGATAAGTCTTCTTAAGGAAGACTTGTCTTGTGTTCCGGTATGGGTGAAGTTTCACAATCTCCCTTTGGTTGCTTATACTCCGGATGGTTTGAGTTTGATTAGTTCTAAAATCGGTACTCCTATGATGCTAGATTCTTATACTAATACTATGTGTTTGGAGTTATGGGTGCGTAGTAGTTATGCAAGAGCTTTAATTGAAATCAATGCATCCAATGAATTTCGTGACAATTTAGTGTTGCTTGTTCCTAAACTCATAAGGGAAGGGTATGCAAAGGAAACTATTCGCATTGAATACGAGTGGGAACCACCTTGGTGTAGTACTTGTTTGCTCTATGGTCATTTGAATGATGATTGTTCTAAACCCGCTCCTAAACGTTTGGTGAATGGGATAGGTACAAGCAAAGATATTCATTCGGGTGTATCTAAGAAGCTGTCTAATGATGGATTTACTATTGTGAAGCAGAAATGTGGCAATACAAAGAAATTCAATGTTATTCGAATGAACAAACTTGAGTATCGATCGGTTGCTCCTAAGGATTTCCAAGAAGTGACCTACTAAAGATAACACAAAAGAGGCGTCTACATCTAGAGAACCAAAGAAGGCTGCAAAAGTGGTGAACAATTCAACCAACGTAGTGTCTACTTCTAAACAACCTACAAAAGATCGTAATGTGGTTAGTACTTCTAATGCATTTGCTGCTCTTGATAAGATAGATGATTCTACTATGAAAAATGTTTAACTAAGTGGTAATTCCAATACGCCTATTATTGATTTGGATGACGGTGCTACTGTTAATGTAGAATCTAGTGGTAATGTTGCTACTAATGCTGATGGAGGACACGTGGAAAACAATGAAAACATCTCTAGTTCATCCAATGTTGCTCCTTCTTCCAAGAGCACACCTGACATGGTTAAAGATGGAAAGAAGGTTGGTAATCCATTTTCTAAGGTTGGAAATTTGGTTATTTCGGATAGTGATAGTGATAATAATGAAGTTCTTGAGGACTACAATGAAACTACAAGTTTTATAGCATTTGATTGTTCTACAAGTGGTAGTTAGTGGAGTGGGCATGAAAAGCTTATTGAAGCATTGAAAAGAAGACATCTATGACCAAAACCCCATGATGATGAGTTTGATGATTGTGGTCTGACTGATACGCAATTGAAGTTTGCTAATGCTTATGACATTAGTATTAGTAATCAGCTTATATAGGTTGTTCTTTTTATTTTGCATAATTATGACATGTCATTTCTTATGCTAGTTTAGATTTTAAGTAGTGTAAGCGCTTTTAGTTTGCCTTTTTGGGCTGAGGTGTGGGACTCATCTACATCTGATATACTTAATTATTTTTTTGGAGTAATAATATTTTACCAAAGGTTAACCCTTTTACCCCAAAAAGGTAATTAGATTAGGTTATTTACTTGCACTATTTGATCTTATCTTATGTTGTTTTCTTGTGATTTATATGTTTATATTAAAGTGTGAATATGCTTAAACTCCGACAAAGTATTCACAACTTATCGCCAGGATATCGATTTATGTCGCTAAATTTCTAGACAAATTCTGTTTTGCCTTGGTTTTAACCAAAACCATGTCGAATTGGTCTCAAATTAGAGAGGAAAGTATTATGGATTGGACGGTATTAGTTTTAGATCATAAAGCTTAACAAAATTAGAGATTTTAAGGTTTTAATCGGCTAATGGGGTGTAAAAAGTAATAAAGCGAGTAAAAAAAAACGTTGATGAGGCTTTTCCGTGAAGCTTTTTCATAAAACCTGGGAAAGTTAAAGAGCACGTTTTTGTAACATTTGAATCAAAGAGTGTACATAGTTGAACACCAATCATTTCCCTTTACAAAGTACACAAAATACATCGCTTTGTTAATTGGCTTACGATGTAAATAGTGATCCCGGACATGACTTTTAGGCTGGAAATCATTTTCTTTCTAATGCCATTTGAATATGTGAGGTTCCGCATGTTGATATGATTCATAAAAGTATGAAACAACACTATCACTTTTCACAATATATACTTTATAATTTGCATGCATATAAAGTAGATCATAATATAATCATCACATGTTCATATATTAACCTAATATACCACTTGAGAACAAATTCTTTTAAGGTCATTGATGCTCAACTAATCCATTATATTGACAGCAGCAATTCTTGATTAAAAGTGTTTGGGTTTCCACGTTCAGTTGATATAATTAATCTTTGTGTTTTCTAATCACGATACATTTAGTTCAAAATTAGTGTTCCCGTGTCATGTGAGCGACAATATGTCACAATTTGATCTAACGGTCTTTAAATATTGATGAGATCATAAACATTACTTTAAAGAAGTTGATAAGAAACACCACCAACTACAATAAAGTAGTGAACATAGAACGATCTTCAGAAAATCATAAAGGGTCGTTGGTGTGACCTTGATATCACACAAAAACACGTCTTGAGATAGCTAGGAGGAAAAACATATTATTAGACTTACGGATACGACAAAGGAAATATTATTAGATAATTATAACTATCAGTATTTACACCACAAATTTATATCACATGTCTTAAGCAAGAATTAAACCCACAATCATTGGGAGCTTTTTCAAAAAACATGAGGTACTATTATGACACAAGCTCTTTGATTTTATCTCGTTCTTTTATCAGAAGACATCACCGAAACAAATAAAGCGATATTTTACTTGAAGACAATATGTCTACAAGTACAACAAATCAAACAACAGTTAGCAACAAATTTTGAAAATATTATATTTAGTTTCACTAAAAACTAGTTTAGTTGCACATGCATGAAGCAACAAATAAAGCGTTATGAGAATGAAATGTGTCTTCGATCTAACACTAGTACCATATATCATATAAAGTTAATGCGAGGTCAAAAGCAAGATTAGAATTAAAGTGAATCATATTACACCATTTAATCATTTATACATCAATAATCATGCATGGCTAAAACCCAACAACATGTTATATATCAGTTATGTCATCATATGTTTATTTTACAGAGATGATGAGCTTAAGAGAGATTCTAGTGTTAATACTTGTAAAGGAATCCAATGAAATGTACACACAAACAAGAAGGCTTCATTATGCTTCTTGAAAAAACAAAACAACTCATCTGGATACATTGTACAAGCTCTTTTCTAAGGGTTCTATTGAGAAGGACTTGGCAAACAATTTGGAAATTGCACCTCTTTACGTTTGAAACTTAACTTCAGCTCGGATACCTTGCTTGTATATAACTTCTTCATATTCGAGTTTTGTTCATCAGCCAGTTTCCTTAAGCTTCTCTTAGCGTTTGCCCTAAAAGGACAATTGGATGCCAGAAAACCATCCACCAAGTGCAAATATGCTTCCAAGTCGTGACAACATGCCACATCAGCGTCCGGTTTTAGGTATGGAGAGCTTTTGGTGTCGACTACAAGTTCTGTCCCAACATGTGCATATGCCCATGGCATGTTGTTATCAAGCATGTTTAGCACTTTATTAGCAATGGTTGTCTCTCGTAGCTTTTTATCTAGTTTTTCACTTACAAACATCCCTGGCATCTTAGTGATTAGATCTTGAGAGTTCACAATTCGTAGCACTTTCACATTTTGAGAACTTAAACGTTTAGCGAAACCACGGTTTCCAACACGAGGGCCACCAAAGGTGTAGACAGCAATTGGTGGCATGTCTTTCGCGCAAGTGCTTAAATCATCTGCCACCAATAGAGCTAACGCCGCACCAAGGCTATGCCCTGTAACCGTAATACTTAGGGTTTCACCTTTATAAAGCTCCTTCAATCGTTTGATTTCTTCAACCACGGACTCAGCCAAGCTCGGGACATGAGCTCCACCCGTTTTATATAAGCTCAAAAACCCGCACTCTACTTTTGGTTGCCCATAGTTGGGATTCTTTTCTCCAGGGATTTCGACCAGCAAATCCCTCATATTTTCAGCCCATTCAAGACATGTGGCGGTCCCACGGAGGGATATTACAATATCCCTCCGTCCCATACGTGAAATCTCTTTCAGATCATCACAAACCGCCACATATCCAATACAACTAGTCCTTTGACTCATCCAGTCAAGCCCCGGTGCAAGTTTATCAACCCATTTCGGCAACCCCACCGACGATGTCGCATAAAGATTCTTCGTCACCTTATAGGACTTATCCGGCAAAGCAACTTGTCGCGGCAAAGGAGCTTCATCCGGTGACGTAGCAGGATCCGAATGAAAACAATGGTAAGCCGCTTGAATAAACTCGCCATACCTAATCATCTCTCGCCTTAGATTCTCATCTAAAGGATCAAGTAACCCTGACCAATTATTACTCCCATGATACTCCCTCCACCTATGAGCTAAACAATTCCTTGGAGAATACTCAATACCATTTTTAGACAATAACCGCCTTAAGTGGTTAAGTTGTCGCGGAGACATCTCCTCCGCGGCCTTGTTCTCGGGCCAGACCCGAGACAAGTTCAACCCTTCTAACAAACCTCTCCCTCCATTTTCAACCAACCCATCATCTGCCTTTCCATCCTCTTTCACTTCTGGCTCATTTAGAATCAAATGAGGTTGTGTTCCAATCAGTTTTTCAAGATTCATTAGATGTTGCTTGGTTGACACGTTGGTAGTTTTCATCATCATGCTCTTTGAGAAACAATTACTTCTTTCTAAATGTTTCTTAGGTGACCCATAACTACGCAAATTTCCAGTATTTTTAACCTGAAATGTATTAAGATTGATTGGTGGAAGTGTTGATCCGATTTGCATCATGGTTTTTTTTTTTGTGAGAAAAATGAAATGGTGGTTGTTGTTTTAGTTAGAGAATGTAGAGAGAGAAAAAGTGAATGGTTAGATGTAGAAAGTAGGGTACCATGATCGAACATTGACGAGGTTATATAAAGAATAGTCCAGGGGGTGATATTGTAAATTGAGCTTTTTATAAAAAGTTTGGATCTAGCCCTTAAACTAATAGGAATACTCAAAGTAAGTTTCTTGATATGATTAAAGAAAACTTTATCTTATCGTTATCTACAATACCAACTTTTGAAAATGTGTAACTAAAAAAAAAGTCATTTCGGTTTTGCATCACACGTTTTTATCATTTTGGTCTGGATTTCTTTTATGTTTTAGATCTAGATTTAGATTATAAGACATAAGTAAAGACAATACGGATATGTTTATCTGTGAAACGATCAATTTGCGTGTAAATTATATGTAAATGGGTGAATAAAAAAAAAAACTTAGTTAAATTCTAAGTACAATAACAATGATAATATAATCATAGATCGAGCTGTCATCTTTTTGGCATGTTAACATGAGATTTTTCTTATCATGGATTCATGTTGATTGTAAACCAAATAGAAATCATAATTTCGTACTTTATGAAAAGTGTAATGATCCAACACTTCTCTTTAAACATATGGAAATGTGATTTGCTTACGATGCATCTTGATTTACATATTATACTGTACAAGCAGATAAAGCAGAATACAACATTGTATATCTATTTAATGCATAAATGAAGAGATTGATCAACAGATATGTATGCAAATCAATTGACATATGAAAAATATTGTAATTGCATATGCTATGATGAAACTTTGTATTTTTATATAATAAAACAAAATCTATATTAATGTGTAATTTAAATATTCATGATAGATAATTATTTGAATTTCTTCGTATTAACAAACTAATAGTATTGTTTTTTCTTAAACCAATATGATGTAAATAATAATGGTAGCATCTCGTTCGATGATCAGGTATGGCTTGTTTCCGCATTTTTCATGTGTTGTAAATAATATTTGTTGTTTTATTCTATAGCAAAATCTAAAAAGTTACTGTTATCAACATAATAAAACTTACATAAAAAAAAGTTTATATATATTCATTATAAGTTAGGGTATCTAAAATCTTGGATTGTTAAAAATAAATAGAAAATTGAAAGCATATGCGTATGTATAAACCAATCGATTTGCCTATATACGCCGATTAAACATCGCGTAATGTAACTTTTTTTGTGTATTAATGTTAGGGCATGTTTGTTTAATTTTTTTATTAAGTTATGTTAATTAACAGAGGACTTAATGCAGACAACCTCAATATTTTCAGTCATCTTTCTCTATTAAGTCACAAACAAACAGTTTTTATATACTTTAATTAATTCAGTTTGTTTCATATTAAATCAATTAAGTCGAAATCAAACACCCCTTAGTGTTAATTATTTCAAGGTAGTAAACAAAAACACTTTTTGAATAGCTTTATTATTTTCTGAATAAATAGCCACTCGTACATTATTGATATTGTTTTTTAATTATTATACACGTAAAAATGCATAAAATTATAAACACAAAAAGTAACACACACTAAGAGCACTAGGTATCCTTGTGCCATCCCGTTCGTGCCGTGGTGAAAAGTGCGGCCACATCATCACCTTTTTCTATAACACCAAAATTCACTACAACACCAAAAAACCCCTCCCTCCAATAACACTAGTTTTTGGTGCCGTCGTGCATCATTGGACCCCACAATTTTTTTTTCTTTTTTCATTTTTTTAGATAAACAACACAATTAATTAAAATTAAAATCTTATTAATAAAAAAATATGTATAAGAAAATAAAAATAAAAGATATGTTAAAAATAACAATACTTACAAAAAAAAAAAAAAAAAAAAAAAAAAAAAAAAAAAAAAAAATATACAATTTAATGATATTAACAGTAAAGTAACTGTGTAGTTTTAGTTTCATTTTCTAAAATATTACATTGCAAAACTTGTTAATGATAAAAAAATAAAATTGTAAATTGAAAAGAAAACAAAGTTATACAAATAGTATGGAAAGTATATGTGGGACTGTAGGCACCTCTAGTTACTACATCTCTCTCATCCAATACGGTTTCACTTTCCCATCTTTCTTTAATTACTAATCCTATGTCTCTCTCATCCAAATTCAAGAAACACATCCACTTTAACCTCCAGATTTGATTGAGTTCGACTAAAAACCCAGCCCACCATCATTAGTAACTCGATTTACAAACTGAAAAAACGGGATAACGCCAAAAAAAACAAAAGGAAAACGCGAGGTTCGGTACAGTGCTTGCGTCGTCCCGTCGCGTTTTCCGGGACCATTTGGGCTGGTCGTGACGGCTCAGGACGTGAAAACGCGAGCCACAGTGTGGAGCTTGCGCCGTCCGGTCGCGTTTTGCCGGAAAACACCAGCCTTGGCGCTGGGTACCGAGGCCTCTAAGCTTTCTTCATAGAAAATGAAAAAGGGGCAGACATGTAAGAACACATATGAAAGGGGGTATTTTAGAAAGAATACGAAAGTTAGGAGAAATTTCGAACGAAGTGAAAGTTAAATGATACTACATCATGGGAGCTCAAAGACGACTAAAGTTTTAAATAAGTCAAAACTCAGAACTCGTATGAACTTGACCAAATATGTGTATATTGTTTGACATTTTGAAAGAGTAGATAGTTAGTTACAAATGTTTACTATTTTCAAATTTATTGTACTTTTCTTTTGTTGTTGCACTATTTTGGTTTTATGTTCCAAATAAACTCGGATTAGATAACTGATTTAATTTCCTTTAAACTATAAAAAGAAAACATCAACTTTGATTTTTCTTAAAACTTAAAATACTTAAACATGAGTAATTTGTTATAATTCAACTAACATTTTAAATTTCAACTTTTTTCATTTTCCAAAAAAAAAAAAAGTTTGACTAATTTCTAGAAAAGTTGTCTTATAACTATCATTAAAAATTTTAACAATCACATTTAATACATACCATATCTACTTATCATTTCAACTATATATATATATAACACATCATTTGAAGAAAAAAATAATTGTAAAAGAAGATGAATGCTTTAACTAATTGTTGTTTATATGTTTCATTTTTCATTTTCACTAAATATTTTTATATGTTATGTGATATGTTTTAAAAATTGTTTTTTAAGTTAAATTATCGTTTGTTACAACTTTTTTCAACTATATTTTTAATAATTTACATTATATGCATACATGTTACACGAAACGATAAACCAAAATATCCAACTATAATTATTTGCAATTATAAAATCCTGTCGCCATGCACGGATGCTCGTCTAGTATTTAAAATGAGAAATTTGATGAAATGTACTATATTATACACACTCTCTCACCCAACTACTCAAGTGCTTCAAAAGTGCGCTCTTTTTTTAGTTTCCATTCTCTAAAATAAAAAAAAATACAAGACCACTTTTTCTCTCTCCATATCATGCATTGAGAACTCAAAACTAAAAAAATCTTCCTAAAAAAACTATCTTTATTGTCTCAACGATGTCACATAATATGAAAACGAAATAATTGGAACATAATCGATATCAGTCGACGCATTACGATACGTACGGCAACATCTTGCAATTGTATCAATTAATGCTATTTAATTCAAACGTCACAGTTTTTGAGAAACCTGGAATATCGATACCATTTGCGATAGCAAATTTCCCTATAAATACACCCACTTCATGCTGGGATTTTATTCTCTTCCATACAAACATTCTCTAAATACACTGGACAAATAATACATCTTAACACTTATGTCAATCTATATACAAATTCATATAAACATTCCTTTAGATCTTCATTAAAAAAATGTTTGGATCTATTATGATCTTAAAATAGGCCTTCATCACTTTATGTCATGTTAGATTTGTATCCAACTTGATAACTCGATGTCTTCATCACTTTACACCATAAGGCCTTAGGCTGTTTACCCTAATAACTTTTCACAAGGTGGAGTGAACACGACCATTGTTTATTTCGGCCCTAGACATCGCCTCATATTCCGTGAAGAAAATTGGGGTTTATTAGTCGTGACAAGGATCCTTATGCGCACCCACGTTTTTTATTTGATTTGGATGCATTAGGGTTTTGTTCCATATCTACATTCCTGGAAATGTAAGGGCCTATGACTAAGAAGTTTTGATAATTAATCCACCCTCAAACGTTTGCTTAACGTGGAAGGATTCTATACTCGAACTTATGCTTAACGTTGTTTAGGAAGTTTTACTCAACCGTCTTCCCATATAAGTTACTTGCATAATATTTATATCAAAATATGTTGATCCAATGATTTTCAAGTCCATTTTTGATTTAATGACTATCCAATTGGTGTAGTTTCTATCAACTTGGTCCTATCTACTTTAAGTCATATTTGGATTCCATGTATGGCCACAAATTTGATGTGGTTCATGTTGATTTGATGTATTTTTGTTTTACGAATGTATTTTTATTGTTTTATGCTTATATGTGTAATACAAAATTCACTAATAAAATCATAATCTCAACATAATTAGTTTGTGTTTTGTTTTGTGTACCTACATGTTTTATTGTTTATTGTGTGCAATAATTAATGACGTTTCGATATCCACAGAACCTTTTGGCGTTTCATTATAGTCACGACGTTTACATAACTCCATTCCACCATATGAGTAACAACCGCCATTCTTACTTTTAAAAAGTATCATCATCATCATCCATATCTTCAAAGTTCAAGCATGGCGTCCTCCTCTTTTTTCAATAATAGTTCCAACAAAAACAAACGTCCATGCCATCCCCACCACCATGGCCATCAATTTTGTCCGCAACATCAATACCAAACATACTTCTATATTCAAGTGTCTCTAATGAAGTTTTGGAGAAGCACATGAAAAAATGTTTTGGATTCAACAATATAACTTTTTAGTCAAGCAGTCTTACATAGAAAACAGAAAAGATGACGATGCTATTCACAAGTTGCTCAAATGGGTAAACATTCTGAACGAGGGAATTGTAATGTGGGAGGAGAAAATAAGGAACATAAAAAGAGGATTTACAATCCTTAATCTTAGAAGGCCTATAATCTTATGTAATCTTGTTGGAATTGATACTTCATTAGTGTTTTAAACTAGGGGTGAGCATGGTTCGGTTTGGCTTGGTCTTTAGCTAAAACCGAAACTGAACTGAAACTATTATGTTTTTTTCTATTTAGAAACCATTCGGTTCAGTTTGGTTTATTTTCAGTTTGGTTTTTAATTTTTTTCGGTTTTATTCCATTTATTGTGGCTTGTTCATTGGTCGATTTCTAGTGAACATAGAATAACGTTTTCAGGTTCAAGAACAAAGAAACACAAAATAATGACAAAAGAAAATTACATATCATAATATATATATATATATATATATATATATATATATATATATATATATATATATATATATATATATATATAAGAATTTTTTAAGCGTAATAAAGTAACACAATAAACGACAATAGAAAACTAACGTAAAAAATAAAATAAAATAAATAAATAAAAATCTTAGATGGTAATTGTTTATGCTCTATAAATGTTACATTTAAGAAGTAACTGAAACATGACTTTTTAAGATTATATGCATTTTTTCGGTTTGGTGTTTTTGCTAAAACCAATCGAACTATAAACTTCGGAATATATAAATTACACTCAGGGTAATCAAAATGTAAAATCTATTGTGTCAGTGATACACACGATAGCCAGCGATACTTAGTCTCGCAATGAAATAATTATCGGGGTAAGTAAACCATTATATACATACTATCAAAAAGATATCTACGATACCATGCAACATATTTTTTTCCCAATAATATCATCAGCCTAACTGACATCACAGTAGACCATATTGTAGACTAACAAATCTACTATAACCAACGAGATACATCGATATAGTATTTAGAAGTGTTGAACTTTGATTTATTTTATTGAGATTATTGTGTTAAAATAGATAGGGTTAAAAATTGACTCGGTTTAGGAGGATGATCTTCATCATAAAATATAATATGGACATGACATAAGATAATCTTATATATAATCACAAATTTTTTTTGGTTAAAGGGTTTATACCCGATAAATATATAAAAAATGATAATGTTGTTAGGTACATGGGAAGATGGTAATGAGCCACCTTAAGAAAAACCTAACAAGACACTCTATATGCTTTGCACATACACAAAACATAACAACCAAAACCGAACCACGACCTAGAGGACCTACGCAAGATAAGCAATACACATAAGGACCTCTAGATACTAACTAATCAACCACCATCTGATATAATACTCGAAATCTTCCATGTCCTATCACAAAATTACAAAGGGAAACAACTTAAAATCTCGATATAATATTATAGAAGCTAGTCCAACAACTCTTCCACACTCTTCATCTTATACTTTTTTTAAGTATGAGAAATATGTGCATAAAATCTTCTTCTTATGCGGCTCAACTTTCCAAACCAATACTAATGAGGATTGAAGAAGTTTTGACACATGGTCCACATCACCAAGAAGTGGGGCTCAAGTTCTCTGAAGCATATGCATACAAGCCTGAGGTTAAACCCTAAATCATGATGATAAAGAGGATGAAATCTAAATAAGGGGTAGATTTGTAACACCCCAAAACCCGTTTTTAAGTATTAAATTACGAGTGTGACATTGTGTAAGTTTGCCTACGAATTTTATAAGTTGAAAGCTTTACTTGATTAGTTAGTCAAACCCAATAATCGAACTATAAGTGAATATATTATGTAAATGGTTTTAGAAAGTATTGTTTGTCACAACTATAAGAGGAAAGGACTAAAGGGACCATAGTTTCCAACTAAGAAAACTTATATAACCAATTTATCCTAATATATCCTAAATAAGTCCCATGACCTTCTAAACTTTTTCTAGTGAAATATGGTTTTTGTTGGTGTCGACAAGTGCAAAGAAAAAGATATGAAAACTTGTGGCTTGATGATCTAGTAATAAAGATTGAAGTTCTAATTCAAAGGTTAAGTATATACAACAATTTCTTACAAGTAGCTTTTCTTTAGTTGAATTTGATGATTTATGAGTTAGGGTTCATGTACTCAAATGGGGAGCTTTGGGTAATTGTTGTTATAAATTAAGTATTGTGGTATTTATGAATATGGATTATGGATATTTGATGAATTAAGAGAAAATTGATAATTTAAGGTTATGATCATGATATGATCATATAATGAAATAAAGATGGGTTGTATTTATGGTTATGGGTGGGTTAGACACCCTTAATTATTATGGGGGTAATTATTAGTTGCCCCAAAAGTGCACATTTGATCAAATGTTGCCCAACTTTATTTTGCATATGCATTTGCTCCTTTGCGACATATGCGACTTATGCAACTTCATCGAATAGTTGACAAGTGTCTAACTTGAAAGTACATATGTGTAAGTGAAAAGTACATGTGTGTAAGTATCCTCTTATGCGACCGACGATGTACTTTTTTATGCGACTTGTACTTTTTTTATGTGACTTGTACTTTTCATGCGACTTTATACTCTTACACACTTGTACCTGTACTCTTACACAAGTACTTCCACTTACACACAAGCACTTGATTTTGGGGCAAAAAGTACGAGTTGCATAAGTCGCAAAGAGCGCATAAGTCGCATAGGGGCAAATGCAAAAACCCGAAGTAGCATGGGGCAAAGGTTGGATCAATGGTGCACTTTTGGGGCAACTAATGAATTACCCAATTATTGTATAAGTTGGATGTGTTAAATATATGTTGATGATTTTTGGTTAGGATGCAAGCAAAGAATATGATGATGGTTTATTGGTTATATAACTTGTATTTATGGTAAGTAACCTACTTATAATATATGGATGATCATGTGTTTATGTATATTGGTTGTTAATTGTTTAAGTGTTTCGTTATAAAAGGCTTAGAAGAGGTGCGGAAACTAGGCTACTTAAGCTCTAAATAATGAGTGTTCTTGGTTTGGTCATGGAACTAATTGAGGTAAGTTTTTTTTTTTTTTTTTTTTTTTTTTTTTTTTTTTAATTATTACTATAAAATATGATGTGATGATATGTTTGTTTTGTTATGAAGCAATTGTATGCAAGTGTTTGGAAGATTAGTGTGGAAAGTAAATTAATGAGTATGTTGATTGTTAAGTTGGATGTCCATGACATGCATGTATATATTTGATTATGTCGTGTTTGATAATATATTATTGAGGGTTACTTACTAAGTATTTTCGCTTATTATTTAGTTTTTAACTTTTTTGTTGGTACTTATGTGAAGAAAGTAAAGGCTTAGGATTGGGCACGATTGGAAGTATTGGAATATGCATATGACGTTAGTATATGTAATACCCCAGTCAAATCCCACATTGGCTGTGACTTGGAGTGATGCTGGGACATATATGTTAACATTCGCCTTATATGACACAACGCGTTTTGTGGTGGAACGGTTAATCGGCCATACGGTTAAGCGTGCTCATGTGAGAGTAGTACTGGCTTGGGTGATCTGTCGGGAAGTCTTCACATGAGGGCCACAAGAACAAAGCCGTGAGCCTTCGGGCAAAGCGGACAATATTGTGGTCTATAAGGCGGGGTGTTACAGATGGTATCAGAGCCACTCCAAGCCGTTCGGGATGTGGGGCAAACTTCATCGGGGACGATGAGTCCCTACGGGGGGTGAATGTAATACCCCAGTCAAATCCCACATTGGCTGTGACTTGGAGTGATGCTGGGACATATATGTTAACATTCGCCTTATATGACACAACGCGTTTTGTGGTGGAACGGTTAATCGGCCATACGGTTAAGCGTGCTCATGTGAGAGTAGTACTGGCTTGGGTGACCTGCCGGGAAGTCTTCACATGAGGGCCACAAGAACAAAGCCGTGAGCCTTCGGGCAAAGCAGACAATATTGTGGTCTATAAGGCAGGGTGTTACAGTATAGATGCCGAGCTCAATCATGTTGAACCCCCATGTTAAAGTTTAAATATCATAACATGGTTTGTAAATGATGTTATCGACTGTCAAAGTCCAGATTTGACATGTATAAATGAGCTATGCTCAAAGGGTGTTTGAAAATGCGTCAAAGCGGATGTTTGGTAAACCCCGTGAAGTATGTGTTTATTGGTCATCTAGACCACGAATGTTTATGAAAATGAAATTACATATTGTTTTAATGGAATCTGGAAAGTTTGATAAAGTATCGAGTTCGGGAAGTTAGTTTTCCAGAAAAGGTATGAAAATGTAAGTTCATGTTATCAGAATTGCTGCAGTCGGGCGGCTGGGGAACTTTACAGGTGGCTGGAGCAAGTCTGACAGATTTTCGTCTGTCTTTGAAGAATCATATAAAATAAACCATAAGTCCGTTGCCAACTATAATTTCAAAGATAATTAAATCTACTTTCAATTAAAAATACTTACAAGGTCTGGTTCTTAAGAGAGAGAGAGAGAGAGAGAGAGAGAGAGAGAGAGAGAGAGAGAGAGGAAAGTCCTTGATATGTAACAAAAGGTCCGTCATGGTTAATCCGTTTACGCAAAATTTTAGTCAAATTTGAAAGGGACGTTGCAAAAAACATTGTGTATCGTTGAAAGGCCCGATATCATGTATGTATGAAAAAAAAATACAAATGCTATTCATAGATGGAGTGTTAAGGGAATAAGATTAATGTTGAATATATAAACAGAAGGAAATTTAATGCCATGTAATACTCACGTGACAACATCAAATTTTGAATATTTATTGCCAGCATCACAGTATATCGCATGCGTGATCAGATTGATATTACTGACGCGATAGTTTACTCAGACACCATAACAAGTGGATGAGAAAACTGTCAAATATTATCATATCGCAACCATCGTTGAAAGTCACCAAGGTTTCGCAGAAGTTCGCGGATTATCGATTTTAGTTTAAGTTTTCAAAATACAACTCGAAACCATGTCGAAATCCATATCAGCTTAAAGAGAAAAATATTGTTGATTTAAAGATATGATTATTAGAACGTAAGACATAATAGGATTAGAGATGTCGATGCTTTAATCGGCTATGTGGTGTAAAAGGCAATGTTGCAAAAAAAGGTCTACAAGGCCGATTAATCACCGCCTAGGTACTACAAGGCCACGAACCTTGCCGATTTATGTAACTGGGTCAAACAAATAGGTCAACCATGGTCAAAGGCGATTAACGGCGGTCAATGGTGGTCAAACTTGCCGAAAATCTGCAAATCTTGCTGGAAGTACCCAAAACTTACCGTAAACTTATTTTGATCACTTATAGTAACTGTTTAAATCTATTACTTGTTGTTTTTTAGAATAAAACTTGCCGAAAATACCTAAATCTCACTGAAAATACACAAAACTTGTCGGAAATATACAAAACTTGCCGAAAATACCCAAAATTTGCTAGAAATACTAATCCGATTAATCACCGATTAATCCCGCCTAGACCGATTACAAGCTACAAGGTGGTCGACCGTCTCACTACCGATTCACGATTTTTGCAACCTTGGTAAAAGGTAAGAACGAGAGAAAAAAAAGTATATCAAGAGGGCTTTTTTGGAAGTTTTTTTTTTTTTTTTTTTTTTTTTTTTTTTTTTTTTTTAAGCATGAAAAGTCAAAGAGTGCATTTTTGAGTCACTTATGTGAGAGTGAGTGTATAATGGAGCATTTTTCATTAAAATTTATTTTAAATTTGTAGGTATATGTCGTATTATATTATATTCTTTTTCCTTTGTGATAGATTACAAATTCTCGTAAAAATCAGATTAACAAATTCTAGCTATTGATTTTTTCCATCAAACTAAAAAAAACCCATTCTCATATTTCTTTTTAAAAATTAATTATCTCACAAACAATTAATCGTTATGTGAAACGAATTACTATAACGAGAATTAAATCATCTTTTTATAAATAAACACTTCTAAATACTTTCGACTAACTATTTTTCAAGTTTCTTTATAAATTTTGAAATTTACGCCCTGAAAAATCATATGTGATTTATAAAATCAGAGTTAATTTGTTATTTTAAAAGTCACATGTGATTTATGAAAAGTCACTGTCTACTGAAAGATAAAAAAAAAATTCTCGTCGCGATGTTATACTTTTTGTCACTTAACAATTTACAATATATTTTATTTTTAAGAAAATGTTGAAAATGTTTATTTATTTATTTATTTTTTGAAGAAAAAATGAATACTTAGATTTTGATCATTGCATCTTTAGAGAATTTATAATTGATGTTGATCTCATCGCATGTTTTTCTATGTCATAAGCTAGCTGTATTCAACATTTGAATATTAGGTCCTGCTTTTTTGAATTTTAATTAATTGCATATAAGGTCGTTATGTAATGGACACCCAATCCAACAATGATGAACCACCTTGACGTGCGTCCCTTGTTACAACTCTATCATCACGCGTGGTGGTAGGTTGTGCAGAACTAGAGACCATTTAAGTGGCGCAAACTATTTTTTATATTTTTTATGCTTGTGTGAGTATGTTTGTAGTAAAGTGATATATTATTTACGTGTTTAATTTGGTTGTGGAGAACTAGAGAGCACTTAAGTGGTGCAAACTATTTTTTGTGTTTGTGTAAGTGTGTTTGTATTAAAGTGATATATTATTTACGTGTTTAATTTGGTTATTACCATTACAATTGTTTGATGATCGGTTTGACAAAGAAAACGAATATTAAAATAGCGATGGTTGGTTTAATAAGCATTACATCATGAAATGACGGTGGTGGATTTGATAATATTACGTCCGGTGTGTATGCTTTCCGATCTACATTAATTTTCGCTAATTTTCTTATTTCAATATTTTATTCTCTGATATTGACCATAATACATTGAAAGTCATATAAAAATCACGCATTTCCATCATGAACTCGTACCGTGTGTGGCAAAATTATTAAACTCGGTGTATTTGCTTTCCAATCGACAATAATTTTCGCTAATTTCTTGTTTTAATATTTATTCTCTTATATTGACCATAATACACTGAAAGTCATGCATTAAAATCACACATTCCCATCATGAACTCATACCGTGTGTCCGTGTGTGGCAAAATTATTAAACAATCATTCAAAAAAATGATGGCTCAACATAACACGTTACGTTACACTAATTAATTATTTAAGAGTGACTTTGTGACAAATGGAAGGGACAAAATAACCACTCCCTGAACCACTCCTTTTATTTATACTGTTTTAGATTTTGAAAGTGATCAAGTTAGTAAAATATGTAAATAACTTGGTTATTTTATTGGAGTTATGTGAGTTCAGGTTTTTTTTTTTTTTTTTTTTTTTTTTTTTTTTTTTTTTTAGTATTTTTTTTTTTTTTTTACAAAGTTCAAGTTTTTATAAAAAGAGCAAATTGTTAAAAAAAAAATACAGATGAATATATTGATTTAGCTAGTTATGATATTTTCTCATTATTTAGATTATCTATGAAATAGTGTGAATGTATACAACTTCAATGAATGAAATTGTTTGTTATGTTTTTTTTTTTTTTTTTTTTTTTTTTTTGAACGGTTCTTTCGGAGAAATCCTTGACCAGTTTGAAACCTGATGGGGGGAAAACCTTCAACTTAAGCCGCCCGAAGGCACGACACTTAATTTGAAGTAAATCCCGCCTTCTCCAGATTCGAACCCTAGTGGGTTGAAACCTTCATTGAAGGACTTTGAAAGCCTAGCATCAACAGACCCTGTGATCAAAGAGGACTTCCCGGATGGTCACCCATCCGGTACTACTCTCTTAGTGGCACACTTAACAAGTTAAGTGTTTACCACTAGACCACATGGTTGTTGATAAATTGTTTGTTATGTGATATTCACATTCATACACAAATTATAATATCATTTTTACCAAAATCTAACAAATCATTGTCTTTGTGACAATTGTTGGGCCAACTCAATGCTAAACAGTCCTTAACTATATTTAAATATAAATTAGTTTAAGTCTAAGAAAACTCATGGGTAAACACCATAAAATAATAACGTACTTTTTACGATTCACCGAGATGAAACACCTATCTTTTTATTAACATTTAAGCCAACGAAACTATCAAGTAATGTTCCGATATCAACAAAAAATTATATTATATTATAAATAATAATTGAAATGACTATATTACCCTTATCTTCTTAAACATAAATCCCTGTAAAAAACAAAACAAAAGAAAAATCTTAGCACACAACCATAAAATCCAAATGCAACCATAACTTTTTAAAACCAACAATAAATCAAACCCTGGTATATAAAAGTAACAACAAGCTCAAAAATAAATTATCACGACTCGACACAACTCGAAATGCAACCAGCAAGCTTCGGCCATTAACATTTATGCTCACGGCATCACCTCGACTCGACAACAAAACCCAACTAATGATGATACCAAGATTTTTATAAGTTTAAATTCGTATAACCTGTTATATCACGCTAACCCAAACGTTATTAAAACAAAACACTCGTTAAAACGAGTTTTGCACTCACCACCGTGTCATATGAGGGTGTACACACGGTGGTCTTACCTTATCTTCCTTGGATCTAGCCGGATCTACTCGATTTAGTGGTGGTGGTGGTGGCGCGTACATGGTGATGGAAGGGTGTTTCGGGCGCGTGTGGTGGTAAAACAAACAAACGAAGTCACAAGGTGAGTGTTGGTGGTGGCGGTGTGGTGTTACGGTGGGCGGTGGTGGTGTTCGTAGGTGGCCGGAGGTGGGTGAGAGGGTGGCGACGGCTAAGAGGAAGGAGGAGACAACAATGAACCATAGAATTCTATAAAGAGATTTATGTTTAAGAAGACAAGGGTAATATAATCATTTCAATTATTATTTATAATATAATACAACTTTTTGTTGATATCGGAACAATACTTGATAGTTTCGTTGGCTTAAATGTTAATAAAAAAGTAGGTGTTTCATCTCGATAAATTGAAGAAAGTACGTTGTTATTTTATAGTGTTTACCAAAAACTCATTGATAAAGAAGTTAATGAGCAACTTCAGCAAGAGTCACGTCAGAGACATGTCAAAGAATCAAAGATAACTCGGAGATAAACTCTAGCTGACGCGGAGTTAGCTAGTGTAGGAAACGGTGTATACTTTTATTAATAAAATCATATCACAATAGTAAAAATTGACATTAAATAAATACCCCATAACATAAAATTAAAAACAGACAGAAAGGGGTAGAAGCAGAAGACAGACTCTAAGAACGATTAAATCAAAGAAAGCATTAAAGGTCGGTCGAGGCTCGTATTTAACACGATTTTCTTAAAACAGATTCGTCGTCTATTTCCCAAGATAAACGACATGTACAGCCGGACATGACAAACTTGCCTAAAATATCACGAAAGCGACTTGTATGTTTCTGAAGATGTTGGAAACTACTTGGTATGGAGCTTTATTATTATTATTGTAAAACCCTAAATCTCGAATACCTAAATTTCGTATAATTTAAAATTTTCTAAATACGCTACGAAATAATTAAACGCGAATATAATTTAAACAAGTAACCATAAATCAATAAAATTATAATGAAACATCATTTTGGGAATCTTTGAATATTTTAGAACTCCAAAATATTAGTACGACATAAATAAAATACGAGGAAAATTAATCTCGCTTTGTGGACATTTATTTTGGGCCGTTTCTTTTTGCTACACAACCTTAACATAATTCAATCCAACTTAACCCAACCTTTGGCCATTCCACTTGATCCATGTATTCCTTAGGCCTTGTGGCCCATTTTCGATCCACACAACAAAATAGGGAGGGCCGGTTTTTAATTCACACACAAAACACAAACACGCCACACCAAGAAACCCTAGAAGAGAAAGTGTTGGTGGCTTCTTGCTCCTGGCTCCATTCGACAGAAAATAGACAAGGGATTCAAGTTGTCTTGCTCATTTGATCCTCGTGTACGTGTGAAGGTTGTGGTGAATTGCTCGGTTCTTTTCTTCTTTTCCTTTTTGGTTCGGTCCCTTCTCAATATCGACTAGGGTATTTTTCTTTCACTCCTTATCATTTTCGTTGCATCTTATATGATGTAGACACTTATATAACTTGTTTACATGAACATTTGGATTGATATATATATGTATAAGAAAAGAGTCCACATGAAATCATAAGAATAACATACTAAAATTGTGTAATCGACCCATGATTTTCTGTTTTGTTCGACCTAAATATGCAACCCTAAATCTGAGATGAAAACCCTAATAAGCTCACTAATAAGACATTAATTATGGTTACATAAAATCTGGAAAACCCTAGGAATTAATGATGGGTTGAATGGGTTAAAAAGGATTAACGTTGTGTCGTTTCTGTCTCAACTGCATGCTGTCCAGAAAATGGGACGTGTTGCAAGGGTCATAAGTTAATGATAAAAAGGTGTTTTTGGACGATTTTTGAGTCTAAACATGAGTACTTTCTGTCTACTTTCTGGAAATATAAGTTTCATGGTGATTGGAAGTCGGGAGGTAAGCTTTTTGAATTTTATGAGATCATGTGTCAGACCTGAGTTTTGGAAACGTAAAATCAGTTGGGGTAGGGGATTTTTAACCTTCAAACGATAAAGAGTTATGGGCTCTCCTTCTACAGGAGTGATATTTGGTATATATGTGACCTTCTGGAATTTTTGTAAATTTTTCTAAAGTGTTTAAATGGGTAAACGAAGAGCCAACTTTCGGGGTGTTTCTGCAGTTCATTTTCTGGGTAGGTCTGGGTAAACGATTTTTCTTTGGGTATTTATACTTAGAAATAAATTCTGGGAAAATTCGTGTGTGTTCTAATTACATTAAAGTACATGTGTGAATTTTGGTGAATTTTTATTTTGAGTTCTGGTGTGGTTTAAAAATTCGGAAAGTGGTGACCTGTTTATGAATAAAAGCTGGAAATACAACTAAAAGACTAATTAAGGTTATAACTTGGTCGTGGAAGGTGAAATTGATCATAAGCTATGATTTTCCAATTAATTTAACGTTAAGGAAGGCTTTGAACATAATGAAACTTAAAGGGGTAATGTGTGAAATAAGTAAACTCGTACTTAAGCCCTAAAAACTTGAGAGACTTATTTAAAATGGAAAGTTACAAAAACTGGAAAGCCGGCTAAGATGAGAAATCTGAATTGAATAAGTTATTAATAATAAGCCGATCATTAATTCGTGTAGATTCGCTGAAGAAGGAGTTTATTCCGATCCTTATGTTTCTAGTGTGTGTTTCCCTGGCGGTTTAAGGTACAGATATTCTGCTCTTCTTGTAAGGAGCCTTCGTTTCTTTTGATTTCTGATTTTGACTTGTTTAGGATTTCCCAAGCCATTGCTATGACCCCTTGTTCTGTGAACCTTGCTTTTGTTCCCGTGTATTGTGAACCTTTGATAAGATTCCCTTGACTTGAACCTTTACTTGAAACCTTGTCTCGAACCCTGTTACGTTTCCTTAATACTTGACATGACCTGTGCATAACCCGGTAACCTGAACATTTAGGACCCTGAAAATACTCAAAGGTGCATAGGATTTTAAAACCTTTTCATATATAACTTTTGAACATTTTCTTAAGAGACTTTTATTATGAAACTGTTCTAACGACCATTTTATTAAAACCATGTAAAAAGGATTTCTTATAATAAACCATTTTGAACCTTCGAGTATTTGACCATTTTGATGTGGACCTCCTGATAATGAACCCCGGCATTTATCTCCTGTCTTGAACCCTGATATGATAACTGATACATGATACCCAAGACTTGATACTTGACCTTGACCCACAGTTTGAGACTACGAGCCATCCACTAGGCATGAGGGTTTCATGTCCATGTCTGTGATGCACCACCGGCATGACTAGTGTGTAGCCCTAGTGATTTGGTTACACCGTCCCCGACCTGATTTGATTGTTATGTAGAGAAGACCCTGTGGCCTGCGGGGGCGCATGGATGCATCCTAGACCTGTCCTGATTTATTATATTTCCTGTTATATCCTGGTGACTGACGAGTGTGTGCGATACACGTCTTTCACAACCCTGGGAGCTCATGACTCCAACCCTGGAGGTATCCCCTCACCCTGTACCTGGTATGCTGAGGTCACCCCTCCATACACCCTGATATATGATTTGATTTGATTTGATATGTTTGGGCTCGTAGAGGATTTCTGTTCTCCTGAAACCTTGTGACCTTATGACCTGATACTTGACTTGATATTTGACCTGACTTGATTTGACTTGGGATTGTTGTGGGTTCTGGTTTCATTTACGTTTACCTTTGTAACTATTCTTAACCCTTGGTATGTATGCGTAACTCTTTTATATTCTTTCCTGACTCTTGTTATACCTGGTATTATTCTTTTACTTTACTATTCCGTTACCACTGCTTTGTTTCCATTATATCTGTTCACTGAGCTCTCGTAGCTCAGCCGCATTTCCTTTTCCTGCGGCAGGTTTTAGTAGGAAGCTGGGTTATGGGAAGAGAGTGTGCCTGGACTTAGAAGACTATGCTTTGATATAGTTACGCTGGACTAGAGACGATTAGAAGAAGTTTCACTCTATGAGACTTAGTATTTATTTTGTAACCTTGTAGTTTCAGATGTATCATTTGTAAACCCTGAATTTCTTTGTAATTATAAATCATATGTCTGTGGTTGTTCTGATATGTCACTGTAATGTAATACTTCTACCCTTATCGGGTTGGGGTGTTACAATAATTATTATTATTATTATTATTATTATTATTGTTATTGTTGTTATTTAATTATTTATTATTATTTTTTTTGTGTTCAAAACCAAATGAGGTTGTGTTAATTTATAAGAAATACCTCTTACCAAGACATAATATCTTGTAAAAATTAAATAGATTCACAAATCTGTTATAGAAATAACACGATTTGGAAATCATACCCGAATTTGAATTATTTGAATTAAGGTGAATTTTTAGAGCTGCATTTATGTATGCAGGTCGCACGGACTCGCATGAGTTTGTAAGCTTGGAACCCATTTTGGCTTAGAAAATCTGAAATCTGAACCCTTTGCACGTGTGTACGTGGGTGTTGGAATAAAACTAACAAATCAATTTAAAGGTTAATACCAAGGTTTTCAAGATCGGTATCCTACCCAGGATCGTTTTCGTCTTTGCAAGATCGTGATCGTAAGATCGGATCAGGATCGTTAGATCCTACTATAATGTCATTTTCTTAATAGTTTTGTATTATTATACAAATTTACAAATTATTATATATCATAAACACAAAATTATATGAATATTCCATCGAATAGTTGTCCTAAATTATGATTATGAAATGTTTAATAAGATTAACATGTTGTTTTTTAAATTCTACAAAAAAATAATTTAGAAATTTGCAGTTTTTTAGTTTGTTATCCGAGAAAAGTGGGATCGGATCGGATTAGATCTTAAGATCTTATGGTCAAGATCGAGATCCTATAAGATCTTAGGCTTTCAAAGATCCTATGTAAGATCCGGATCGTTTTTGCTTTGCAGTATCGTAAAATCGTAAGATCCTAAGATCATGATCGGGATCCTGACAACCATGGTTTATACCATGATTTCTATATAAACAAGCTTTAGCTTCATGTTTTAGGGCGATGCGGGATATTCCCTCGTTATTCATTTTTTGTGTTTCAAGTGCCTCATTTTGAGACACAATATCTTATTCATATCAATTCTCTTTTTTAACATTTTAGCTCATTGCGAAGCTCTCGACAATATATATATATATATATATATATATATATATATATATATATATATATATATATATATATATATATATATATATATATATATATATATATAGCAGGGTACCCCGCGCGTTGCAGCGGCATGTGTACCCTGAAATAAAAATTTTCGATGAATAATGTATTTTAGCTTATTATGTTCTTTTTGACAATATATTTACGGATATCAAGAATTTCGTATAGCCCGTGCCCGTTCGGGCTCGAACCCGTTGGCCCGTGCCTGTTCGGGCTCGAGCCCGTTTGGTCCGCGCTCGTTTGGGCTCAAGCCCATTTGGCCCGTTGCTCATTCGGGCTTGAATATTTGTATAATGTGCTTTATTATTTGTAGTAGTGAAATTTAATGCACGAATTGTGTTTAATTTGGTTGTACAATATGCTTGATATTTTGTATTTCTTATGTAAGGGGTATTTTAATAATTGTATTAATTATATTTATTTATCAGTTAAATAATGGGAGATGATTTGTACACTATTTTTTTGCCATCCACCACTAAATTACACCAGTGATGCACACAGTACAACACTGCTATGCATGATTTAGTGGTGGATGGATAAAAAAAATGGTGTACAAATCACCTCCCTTAAATAATTGACTACATTAAATAGCATTAATGTGGTGTTTTGTTGTATACTATGCTTCTTGTCTTGTACGTCTGAAAGTTATGTCCATTAAAGTGTTGTACACTATATTTATTTTCTTGTAAGTAGCAGTCATTATAGTCATTAATAACATTGACCATTTTAATAGTATTAATGTTGTATGTCTGAAAATTATATAATGCTTGTTTTGTTGTATACTATGCTTATTTTATTGTAAATTTGAAAATTGGTTGCAGCTATTGTACTTTGTGCTTAAATGGTTGTACTTTTTGTTGAAGGGGTGTTTTTAATAGCATTAATGTTGCTTGATAGAATTTTGGTCTTAAAATGATACCATGCTTTATTTTGTTGTATAATATGCTTACTTTGTTGTGATTCTGAAAATTGGGTGCATTAAAGTATTGTAAACCATGCTTAATTTCTTGTAAGTCTTAAAATTTTGAAGAGAGAGTCATTCATGCTTTATATGTAGTATAGATAATAGTGTTCAAAATTTGCAAAAATTCATTTTCCAAAAACTATTTTTCCAACAATCCCTCACATGAATGGAGATCGGTAAAAAAATTACGAAAGTCTCGGTGAAATTTTTGCGGTTAAGTTCTGCATAAGATAGGTAGGTGTGACTCTTTGAACCTTCCCTTGTGAGATGGACTTAGTCTCATGGAGTCATAGATCTGAGTAGACGCGATGTCTTTGAACTCAGCCTTTAAAAAGACATATGTGGTCAATACATGATAATTAAATGATGTATAAGTAGCTCTGATATCACTGATGACGAACAATAACAAATAACAACTTAAAACAATATATTTAACCCTTAAGAAGACAATTTGTAATATTTTTAATTCGTTCAAATAAAAATTAAACGTTGAAAAGTTTATCCTTGTGTCTTCGTTCTAAATACCCTTTTTTTTCCATTAACCTACTTAATGGTTTTAACCTATAGCAAGTCTAATTGTCATTTCGCAAAGGTATGACAAGCATAGGAGTTTAAAATATAATTTACTATTGTTAGAAATAAAAGGTTGAACGAAAATAAAGTTTTCTTATACTTTTAGATCGATGACGCATTGCGTAGAACAATTTTCATGGAATTTGGAAGGAGACAAGAAATAACATACGTTAAATGATCTCTTTTATATCAAAGAAACAAAATTAGAAAATAGCCACTTCGTGACGTGCTCGTGTAAGAAAATGAGTTATCTTGTATTTTAACATTTGACTGTTGAAACCTTCATTAAATTTTATAAACTTCAACTTTTAGACTGGAAAAAGTCGTCTATTGAGTACATAAAGTTTTGTAGACTTGAAAAAGGTCTATCGAGTACATAAACTTTATTCGCGGCCATGCATCAATAGTCCAATACAAACGTTGATATTTTATTTCCACTCTGTTATAATTGTTACCTTATTATATAAAAAAAGTATATAAATAAAGAAATACAGAGATAATATATTTCTAGTGTCATCTTTTATAATTTATTTAGTTAAACAAATTTGCAGAAACATTATCTGTCAATCAAAGAATCTCAGCTCCCTCAAATTTATGCAGTTTGTCTCATGTGAATTACAGCAGTTTTTTATGTTTGATACTTTAAATTATACGTATAGCTTATCTTTTACTAGTACTAATTAAGTTTTGAGCTAAGCGAATATTTGTTCTTTATGATAATAACAAATTTTGATGAACAGCATCTAATTCTGTATTTTAAGAATTGAAGTTAATTTAATTTATAAAAAATTTTGTCTAATGGGTGTCCAGACAGACAACATTGGTCGAGGCTAGTATATAAGAGAACATTTTGTCTAATACCGTATTCCGTATTTGGTTAATTTAATTTATAAGTTTAATCAATGCATACTAAATAAATTGTTTAATTTAAAAAGAAAGTAAATGCCCATTAACCATAGACTTGACCGTACCAGTTAGACAAACGGTTTTAGTTTTAACTAGTTATAATACCCGTGTACGTACTGAGTTTTTTATAAATTTTTTAATAATGTATTTTTATTTTTAAAAAAATAAATAGTTTAATTTTTTGTTATTTGGTTTAATTTGGTTTATAATTAACTTTGACGGACGTAGTAAGTGTATATATATATATATATATATATATATATATATATATATATATATATATATATATATATATATATTAAAAGTTCTATCACAAACTTTATAAACCAAGTTTAGTTACGATATGTTCTGTTTTTGCATTGATAATTTATTACCCATAGCTTAATTTTATGTTTGGATATTGATGGCTCGATTACCGTGTCACTCTTATGAGTAGTATAATATTTATATGTTTTTGTAAATAATAAAGAAATACACTACTAATATATACCAGGCTGCAACTTCTTAATTTAG
The DNA here is from genome assembly GCA_030686995.1 of Artemisia argyi. Lineage (NCBI taxonomy): Eukaryota > Viridiplantae > Streptophyta > Magnoliopsida > Asterales > Asteraceae > Artemisia > Artemisia argyi. The sequence continues at coordinate 154,891,062 of CM060685.1, forward strand.
TAACCAACAAATTCCCTCAAGAAGATTAACATAGCTATACTAATTCTCCAAAGAAGATTAACATAGCTATACTAATTAAAAATCATGCTTGATGGATACGACTATGCATGTATCAAATAATATTACCACTCACTTCTTTAACAAAGTAATGGCTTCCAACTACGCCACAAGTAGAATATTGCGATTTTGACTTACTTAGGAGTCTATAATGCCAACCATGGCATATCCAAAGTCCATACACAAACTTTTAGGCCACAATTTTACCCTCAAATGTAGGCCTATTTTTTTTACCATCTCTTCTTCACCATCCGCACAAAAATACAAACAGACTATCGTGTCCTAAATGATTTAACTCGTTGGATTAACATAACTTCTAAGAATTGTACCAAAAGTATATTTGGAATCAGTTGTTGTTTGTACTTTTAAAATACAAACGGATTATTGTGTCCTAAATGTTTTTCTCGCTAGATTAAAAATAAGAATTCTTATGCATACATGTTTTGGTTTTTTTCTTTAATTTTTTTTAAGGTAATGATCTTAGAGCATACTCCGCCAAATGAGACCTCGGATGATTTCGAGCGACCTTATAAACAGTCCTTAACATATACATAACCTCAGGTTTTTCACAAGAGTTATGATCCAAAATAACATCCTCAATAGTAACATAAACCACACCATTTGTTGCAATTGTCTTATGTAAGAAAATTGTACCCTATCTTAGTGCTTTGACGACGTTACTTAACTCTGGTCCCTTTATTCGACCAAGTTGGTTACAGTCCATGTCATCATTGTCGTTGTCAAATGAACTTGATGTCGTCACCAACGTCATAGTATATATAGTAAAATACACGCGGCATATTATTAAAATTATTGAACCTACAAACAGTGGAACTTCAACTAATTCTATATAATGACCTTCACATTTTTTACACATATAAATAAATATAAACTTGCCCTTCTCACTTATAACTTGTAAATACACAAATTGTGAACTAAAAAAATTATTGAATCTAAATAACACGTATGTAAATCTCACAAATAGAAAGTGTAAAAGGAAATCTCCAACATCAGGTCTAAGAAAAACTCCCAAGTACGCTCACTTTTAACTTACCATCTGCAATATTTTGACTTAAGGTTCTCCCCGATTCCATTATATCATGACTACTCATATAGTCATATCTACAATACTCCCTGAGATGTTATGAACCCGTGATTCGCAAGATTTATCAATAACAATCATCTTCTCATCGTGATTCCCTTTAATAGTATTACTCACTGTGGTGATAAGCATGGACGAGAGGTTTAAAGTGATAGCATAAATCGAATGAACATCTAATCGCCAATCATGTTCCATCCTCAAGTGTATACATAATACCCCTGGTAAAGATGACAATCGTTAACAAAAGGACTAAGTTTGTAGATACACAACAAACTTTCTCAAAAGTACCGAAATACGTAACCTACTAAAAATAATCCATATATCGCTAACAAACTTTCAAATTTTGTACAATATACGCAATGTTGACCGATTTTTTATCTGTTTGACCGGTTTACAGGTTAAAACTTAATAAAATAAACATTATTGGCCCCTGTGGTTTGCGTCTGTTTTCATCGGTCATCCTTTAACATTTTTTCAATTATGAAAGTTATAATAATGGTCCTTGTGGTTTGGTTGACTTTCACCTTTGGTCCATTTTTACAAAAACTTTTTTTTTTTTTCAATTTTTTTCAAAAAATTATTTTTTTTTCAAAATTGAATAAAACAATTTTCCGAATAAAATTTTTTTTAGAAAAATATTTTTTCGAAAAAAATTTTGAAATTTTTTTTTTAGAAATATTTTTTATTTTTTTTTTAAATTCGAATAAAAAATCTTTTAGAAAAATATTTGAATAAAAAAATTTTAGAAAAGATTTTTTTTTTAAAATTTTTAGAAATATATTTAATTTCCTAGAAAAATTTTTTATTCGATTTTTTAAAAAAAAAATAAAAAATATTTCTTAAAAATTTTATTAAAAAAAAATTTCTAAATTTAAAAAAAAAAAAAAATTTCAAAATTTTTTTTTCTAAAAAATATTTTTATTCAAATATTTTTCTAAAAAATTTTTTATTCGAATTTTTTTTTAAATTTAAATTTTTTTATAAAAAAATTTAGAAAAATTTAAAAAAGATAAAAAAAATTAATTTAAAAAAAATCGAATAAAAAACTTTTTAGAATTTTTTTTTTTTTTTTTTTAATTTTCTGAAAAAAATTAAAAAAAATTTTTTTTGTTTTTTTAAAAAAATTTTAGAAAAAAATTTAAAAAAAAAATTTAAGAAATATTTTTTTATTTATTTTTTTTAAAAATTTAATAAAAATTTTTTCTAAAAAATTAAATATATTTCTGAAAATTAAAAAAAAAAAAAAAAAAAAAAAAAATCTAAAATTTTTTTTATTCAATTATTTTTCTAAAAGATTTTTTATTCGAATTTAAAAAAAAAAATAAAAAATATTTCTAAAAAAAATTTCAAAATTTTTTTCGAAAAAATATTTTTCTAAAAAAAATTTTATTCGAATTTTTTTTTAAAAAAAAATGGACCACAAGGACCAAAGGTAAAAATGCACCAAAGGTGAAAGTCAACCAAACCACAAGGACCATTATTGTAACTTTCATAATTGAAAAAACGTTAAAGGATGACCGGTGAAAACAGATGCAAACCACAGGGGCCAATAATGTATATTTTATTAAGTTTTAACCTGTAAACCGGTCAAACAGGTAAAAAATCGGTCAACATTGCGTATATTGGACAAAATTTGAAAGTTTGTTAGCGATATATGAATTATTTTTAGTAGGTTACGTATTTCGGTACTTTTGAGAAAGTTTGTTGCGTATCTTCAAACTTAGTCCTTAACAAAACAAATAATGGCTACTTGCATGCAAAGATATGTGATATCTTTAAGAAAATATTATGCATATTGTTCGTTAACCGATAATCCATGGTTATAGATGAAAATTTCCTAAAGGAAACTCAATAAAGTAAATATACAAACTTAGAGTAATATACTTACGAAATGGGAATGAAGTGGCATGCCAACCTCCAACATTTATATGGTATCCATCAGCTCCAGCAACTATAAATGGGAATGAGACAAACAATATACCCTGAACAACACCTTCTTGGCACATCCTATAAATCGCTTGAGCCATAAGGATGTGCGTGATTCTTTTAAATCAACAACATTATTATGCATTCATTTTTGACATCTTGAAAATCTATTAACTGCCAAAGAAAGTACTTTAGAGACCAAGATGGAATGAAGTGCACGCGCAGATAAAACACAACAGAGCTAAAACACCTGAATGTAAAATATTAGCACGTGTAAGCATCAACGTTGCAGAGCAGCAATATTATCCCATTAATAAAGAGCAAGCACAAGGCCATAGGCAATGGAAGGAACATGCCAGAAAGTACTTACTATATGTTCAATGGCTTTTCGTAATATTAGTTTATGCGTATTAATTTTACGATCCTTGTTTCTACGTTAAAAATCAAGAGCTTGGTTAAATCGCTCGTAAGTTAATTGGGTTTTATAAACTTAACACCTTACCTCATTTCCACTCCACCTCACATTCTAATTTTTCAAAGGTTAATTCCTTTGTTTTTGTAAACCAGTCCTCTTTTCTAATTTGAAAACACGCTAAGTCAGATAAATGGGTAAATAATGCATAGGTTAAATCTTTTATAACTCATTTCTTGCACCAAACGTCTTCACGATTTTCCGTGTTCACTTGACATTAAAACAAAAAATATCAATCATGTAATTCATAATAGCATGTACCAGTTTTAATTTAATTTATTTTTTATTATTTTTTTGGGCTTATAATATAATAAGTTATTATTTTAGTATTTTGTCACTTCAAGTAGCTTCAAAACCATTGAACCCATTTCATTTTTAGTTTAAAAAGTTATTTCACCCGTTTGAGATACACACAACCCAAATTAAAGGACCCGTTCATAAGGATGTGAGTCAAAATTTTCATCTCTATGGAGTAGTGCTCATAGTTTACCATGCCAACATTTAAATCTCATGGGAACTCTTACCCATTAGCTTTTTAAGAACCTCGTGAGTTTGTTGCTTCTTTAGTGAGCCTATTCCTGATAATCCGATAGCATGTAGATGCTGGAAGACTAAAAAAAGGTTAACAAATGTGATAAAACTTAACACATATTCATAATGGCGAAAGTAATGTACAAAATAATGTTGTTATGTGTGAAGTAAACTATAACGATATTAACGCATTCAAACTCATGCTTAATAGGTACCAAAATAAGGGTCTGATTCAATGGTGACACCATAAAAGAAAGGTACTTCAGTATATTAAAATAAATAAATAATTAAATAAAAAACTTTTCAAATAGGAAGAACTGGTCAAATCGTTCTAAGGCCACAAAAAAATATGTGTTTTTACTATAAAAATCCCTTTTATTATAGAATTCTTATAAGCTAACTTTGTTGATATAATATAGCTTTTTGTAATCATAAATGACTTTTCATTGAACGTTTGAACAAAATAATTTTTACCCGTAACATATAGGCCCATCATTGTGCGTACTAAGTACTTCCCGTGGCCAGCCGATCAATGAACATTTGATGCACACACTCCAACTCAAAAATAATCTGGGAGCAAAATTGTCCTGCAGATTGTTTATTCAAGTAAAAAAAAAAAATCACAACTTTTCAAAGTAAATGGTTCTAACTTCTAAGGTTTACCTGCAATGATCCGATTAATATAATAGGTATCGTATAACCCAAAGTACATCCCTCTGTAAAGAGTAATTCCCACAATTGAAACCCCAAATCCACGATACAAACCTCTAATGCCATAACTTGCAAGGGTCTCGCGGTATACATCGAATAACCCGTTAAATTGTCGTTTTTTATTGGCTGAAGTACATGCAGAATCAGTTGCCAAACAAGAACGTACATAGTCCAAATGATATATAAACAATGAAGTGGTAGCTCCGGCAGCACTTCCTGAAGCAACATTTCCTACAAACCACTTGACATACCCGTCTTTTTATTTTGACCATCCAAATACACTTTTGTAGTAACCTTTGAATGCAAAATTGAATGCCTAAGGATATTTTTCAAATCTAAAACATTTACCAATCAGATCTTGATTGATGAACTGGAACTAGACATTTATAACACAGGAATCGTTTAAAGATATACCTGAGTTGGGAAATATCGAATGACATTGACTTGATTGCCCCTCCAGAATGAGAAAAAACCTTCTTCTTTGAAGATCCTTTTGAAGCAATTACCAAAACCCGTATATAGTCTTTTGAGTTGACCCCTTTTTAACAGCTCTCCTTGATTTTAGAGTAAAAGCTTGACTCTGTCTAATAGTGCTGCTTGCATGCTTGGATATTATAACTGCTACACCTCCCAACAAAAAATATGAATAAAATCTCTCGGATTAGTATCTAACTGGCCCATTGTTCAGCAGACAAATGGGTTACATCCCCATCCCCGTTTCTCACTCCTCATCCCCATCCCCGCCTCCATCCCCATCTGGGAATCGTTTTACATCCCCATCCCCAATGGGGATCGGGGATCCCCACGGGGATTCGGGGATTTTTCGGCCTTAAAAATTGAGCGTAAAAGTTACATACGTAATCGAAAATATAAACTGACCTATAAATTTCTTAAAAAGCATACATCGTACATATTTGGATTAAGTAAAATGTCATTCAGCTTTAAAGTATCGTAAATACTGAAACATCACATATAATATAAAAATAAACTGCATTAAATGTGTGTATTCAGACAAAATATTAATATGTAGTTAGTGCTTAAAATTTTAAAAGTATTTGATTCACTAAATATCACATATATATACATATATACTTCAAGTATAATACTTGTCACTACTCATTAACATATACATATACAAGTACATGTAGTATTAATATACATATAACTTATACAGTGTATACTTATACATTAAAAGTTCGGGTTCAGGGTCGGAGATTTTTGTTATCCCCTTCCCGCCCCATCCCTAGTTTTATAATTCGGGGATTCCCCGTCTTCATCCCCATCCCTGGTCAACTCGGGATTCCCCAGTCAAATCGGATTTGGGGATGGGGTCCCCGTCGGGTACGGATTTTTTTACCATCTCTGTGCTAGACCCAAGTTTTTACCTGGCCAATCCTTGTACCCATTAGCATCAACACCTTCCTGTTTGATCTAAAATGTTGAAGGTAGTGTAATTAGACCAAAACATGATTTAAATGATAGGTGGAATTGTTCGAGTAATTTCATTATTTGACCTTATGTACTGAATTCAATTGGACATTACTAAGTGGCAATATGGGTTGGTTGGGTAATGGGGAAAATAGGTTTGGGTCAGAACAGGTTTGTGTGCTGATCAAAAATAGTCGAGTCGAGCTTAGTATGTTTACAAAAACTACAACCTCTTAAAGTTTGACTTTACGGGTAAGACTTTCAACCTAGTTGAAAACCAATATGCATATCATAGACAAATCATATCTACATCAAAAAGTTGTTATTAATAAAGAGGATCATTTAGTGTCAACTATTAGTAGATGATTTGCCTTGCCTGGTCAATATGAAATAATCAAAATCTTACGATTCACATATGTAAGCATGTAGCTCACCATATGTATTTTAAGAATTGATGTTATTGAATAATATTTATAAAAAGAATTGTCTAATGGGTGTCAGATAACATTGGTCAAGGCTAGTATATAAGAAATCATTGAGTCTATTTATACACACCATATTCCGTATTTGGTTAATTTAATTTATAAGTTTAATTAATGTATACTAAATTAATTGTTTAATTTAAAAAGAAAGTAAATGCCCATTAACCATAGACTTGACCGTACCCGTTAGACAAACAGTTTTAGTTTTAATTTTGACTTTAGTTGTTTTTCTAACCTTATTTATTTTACGATTAATATAAGGATTTTTCTAATTTTTGTCATGGTGGCACAAGTTTTGAAGTATTAAATAAAATGATAATATCATACTTATACGTTACTTGATATCAATATTTTCTTAAATTTGTGATGTTTACAAAAATTTATCATTGCTTTATATGGGAAATAAAGTTATTTTAAAAAATAAATGTGTTCATTTAATACTTGAAAACTTGTGCCACCATGGCAAAAAAACTAAGATCAATGACATTAGAAACAGGCTTTGATTTTGTTTATATTCAGTTAATCTTTTATGAATATATTTCTGGAATGGCCGTATGGCGTCATGTCGACAATAATGCTTGCATCATTAGAGCATGCTGTGCTCAAACGACTAACCCGGCAAAGAGGTAAAAAAGAGGTGTGTTTGATCCAAATGTATAAGGCTGGAGAGATGATTATTTACAAGATGATTGTGTTTATAAACTCTAAATAGTTGAAGTAATTCGCCTTACATGATCATGATCGGTAACAAAATGCTTTTTTGTTGTGTAAACAAAATATCATTAAGCACATAGTTTCAAACTACTTTCAATAAGTCACAATCAAAATTGCTAAAATTAATAAACTAATATGTCTTGGTTTACATATAGAAGGATTAAGTCTCTCTTCTATAATAAAAAATCGACTCAATATCTTCCAATTGTGCTGCAGTAATCCTGAGGTGTTTCGTCATTTAGATCTATTATTTCTGCAAGGAGAAAACAATTTGTATACATGAATCAATATTTATCTAATCTGGATGCAAATAAACCGTCATTAGTAGTGAAATAAGAGTAACATTTCATGTAATAGAACTATTTGGTGTATTGGAATGTCTATAACAAAGTAGTGATAACATAAGCGTGCTAAAGAGATCGATCGAAGAATTTGGGATAACCTGTTACTGTCTTTTGCATACGTATGCAATCATGGAACATAAGCGTATTCAGTTTCATAATTTGTTTCTTTGTCCGCTCGCTAAGAAGTTGAAAACCATATTTCTCATTCCAAACTCTAATTGTCTCTGAGGAGGAAGGGATGACCATAGTACTAACTCCAAAATCTCGAAGATCCTGCAGATATATTTTGTACAAACCAAACCATCACATTTTAGTATTGTGCAAACATTGAAAAAGCACAAAAGGGTACTGCACTCTTAACAGAAAAACTCACATGTTCAATTCCATTCAGTAGTTTGCCACACATTCCTTTATTTCTATGTCGTTCAACCGTTGCTATAAATGGTATCTCAGCTAGATTAGTCCCATGAATTCTAAACACAAAACAAAGCATCTCAAGACAATGAGCAAACATCTGCACATGAATCTTAACCAAGTAATTTATCTGGAATAACCCAAACGGTACCAAATGGCATCATCAATTGAAACTTATGGGACCTTAAACTATACCTGATTGTCGCCACTGCAATAATTTCATCACCCTTTTCAAGTATGCCAGTGAAAAAGCTACTGAAATTTATCCGCTGGTAATGTGACCTACATAGAGTTTTATCATGATTATGATCAAGTCCTAAAACTTGCTTAGAAATTTAAGTTATGGATCATCCACTCACCCACAATTGTACACCACATTTCGAATAATGTTGATCCTCGTGTGTCGATCTTTTATAGGCTCAAAACAAGCCGTCAATAATCTAAATGCAACTGCTAGCTTGCTATAGCACTCAAGGCGTTTGGACGCCATGACCTCATAAGAGCCATATTCTTTATCAAACCTGTGTAGCAATGTCCATGATAAACCGTCTTGAAGCTCCCTTTTCATTCCAATCTTGCTTTCTAGTTTTTCATGAACCTTTCGACAACTTTTATCACAGAAGGCTCTTGGGAAGCGATTAACGTCGATTATTAATGACTCGTTTGAGCACTTTATGTGGTCTGCATTCATGAAAAAAAAAAAAAAAAAAAAAAAAAAAAAATCATTCGGTAAATAAAGATACTACACTATAAATTTCTAATCAGTAAAGATATTAATTTGCATACATTGTTTTTGACATAAAGAGCAACTGAGGGAAGAAGAATCTCTTTTGATGACAGGCATGCTACATATCTTACAAGCACAATAGGCACAATAATATGGTTCATCAGGTACCACCTGCACATTAGAGTATTGAAAAAGTTTAGTTTGTTGAAATTAGCTATGTGTGAAGAACAAAATTGTGGGGTGTTTGGTATTGCTTATTATTTTTAAGTGCTTAATTGCTAAAAAAATAAGCATGTATAAGCAGGCAGTTTTATCCAAGCATCCAATTACTGTTTAAAAATTAGTAGACAACCATACTAAAATAAGCTATCACAAACGTCTTCATGAAGCAATTTATTCACCTTCATGCCTAAGCATTTCGAATGAAGTGTAGAACTACATTGTTCGCAACAAATTAAATTCCCTCCATCAGCACATAAGATACACACATCATCATAATCATCATCATCATCGAATCCTTTTGTGGTGTTATGTTTAATCCCATGGTGTTCCGGTTCATTTCGATTTCTTAAAGCTGTTTCCATAAACTGTGAAAGAGGAGTATTGCTACCATCCCCTTGAATTCTATCAATTCCAATGGCTTCATAGGGATCGTCACAAACTTTGCCTCCCGCGTGCACATGGAAATCCCTTATGGTAAAAATGCAATGACAGCAAGTACATATAATCCCATTTCGCTCTAGTGTCCCTTTTTTGAAACCATCTTGAGTGGTAGCACCAGTATGGTAGATGGTTGCCCTTTCTAGGACAATTTGGGAGTCAATGAGCCACGATAGAATGGTGGCACTATTTTGCGTTTCCTTGGTGTTGCGGTTCTCGTGCCTCTTGCTTCTACGAGTGCTACTACTTCTTTGACCATCAAGTCTCCGTTTTCTTTTTGTTGATCCTCCCTCCATAGATCCTTTCTTGCTTGGATTTTGTTTCACAGGCTTTAAAGCCCTCCCTTTGTAACACTTTTCCATGAAGAAAGTTGAACTGTTACTAGCTACTACGAGTATTAATTTACCTTTCTGATTGTTCTACGTGACAACGAAAACACAGATACTACAATTTTACTTAGGCTATGATTATTTGTTTGATCAAAATAGAGACGAAGATGGTTTATAGCTCTACTTAAACAAATGCTTGATAAGGTATGCAAAATAATATACTCAAAGTGAAAATAGAAATAATTGATTATTGGTTACCATGTTTCCAATTAGAGAGTATATGCCCTTCAAAACTGACAATTTCTGTCTTTGAGGAATGTATCTTTCCCATTAAAATCACTATAAAGAAAATTAAGTACTCTTTAAATGTTTCCTTAAAAATGATCTACTGTGATTGTCTCTTATAACATAAGTTGCTGAGTTTGATTATATATGGATACTATCGGTTTTTCATTAAAACCTTGTCATTTCATCTAAATGTATAAACATCTGTCAAATAATTATACAAGTAATTAACCTTAGAAAAAATGATACAAAAGCGATCACAAACATGTTCTGATGCTGTCGCCTAAAAGAGTACAAATGGCCAATATTTGCTTCTCGTACTACGTTTTCCCGGTTAACGAGTCAACACGGGAAACCCCAACATCTCAGCTCCCATGCATCTGATGCACCTGTCAATACATGCATACTGAATCACCTTATTTTTACTCGATGATAATTTCTTTTCTTCCTATTCATGGAGTGTTTCTTGACCATCAAAGTTTACATGTTAATATTATGATCACAAAACCTTAAAACAGGTGTTTGGATTTTCAGCTTATTGAATTCTTTTGCTTTTTCCAACAAGTCTTTTACACATTTGGACTGTTTTGTTGACATATCAACGACTTAGTTTAGAACTAGATAAAGATTCCTCATCAGGCATGCTAGCACATATAACATATATTTATTTCAATAACAATCCCAAACACCATCATATTTTATGAAGTGTTTAAATGACTTGAGTTTCTTCAGCACATCACCTTGTAGCGGTAATAGAGAGAATGTTGTTCGGGTAATTAAGCTTTACTGGTATAAAAATGTAGTGATTGTGAAATGACCACGAATTGTTCATGCATAAAAGTGATTCGGACATAGCGTACCATAAACTTATTCATACATCAAAATAAACAGCTTAATCTATCTATTCACTAAATCAAGAAAATTAAGGAGTACGTGTCACAGTTTTAGGCATAACACGTACACAAAATCTGACGTATCGCATTTTCCGTGAATTTCTCCCCTATTAGTTTTCAAGCCCTAATTCAGCCATTATCCTAAAACTGAAATTGGCAGTTTTAAACAATTCAAAACCGTTTTTAATCACACTTCATACATCAGTTCATCGTTTTTGACATATATTGGAGGCACGCCAAATTGGTAATAAATATACACCCCTTTTTATTAATCATTTCTTATTCGATTGAGATTAATTGAATATAAAATCCATTCATGCCTATTAATCTCATTCAACCCCTATCAAATGCCAAACACAAATCAATTTCGTAAGTTAATAGCCTAGGGACAAAACTTACGACTCACAAAACTACAAGCTACAATAAGAGGAAAAATATAGGCATGAATGGATTTTGTTTTGTAACATGGACAAACCTTATTGTGTTTCAAATACAAATGAATTTCATCCCTTGATCTTCAGTTTAAATTATGTTTTATGTCGGTTGATTTTTGTTTTGTTGGCAACATGCGACTCTTCTTGACAACCATATTTGCCAAAAAAAGGTAATTTACATATTTACAATTAATTGGTTATGTTATCGGTTTTGTTTTTCAATGAATTGGTAAATGTAATTATACCATAAGAAGATGTGCGTAAAGTGTTTGTTTAAATGACATACTGACTTGTAGCTTTTATCAAGTCCAAAAGAATTACATACATGTTTGTGAATTTTCTTTAGTCATTTTGCTAAACAAGTTAGTTGTCATGACCGTTAACATCAGTAAAGATTAGCATTTTCATAGATTTTTCTCATGTAATATCTATTAAATTATGAGAAAAAAAGTTGGAAGGACAGACAAGTGGATGAATAGAATGAGTAAGTTGCATTATACTGTGAAAGAAATCTGAACTTAAGTGATGTTTTCTCATGATCTATATTATGGTAGTATTGCTGGAAGAATACTGTTTTATGATTAGCAAATGGAAGTATTGATCTCTAATTGGATTAACATTGACATGTTTTGAGCAAGATTATTGTTTCTTTATCTGATTTTAACAACTGGAATTTATTTATGTATAAAGTGTTGTATGTTTACTAAGGAAGCGCATATGTTTTGAGCGTTTGCCTCAGTAGTTGATGACTCAATAAGTGAAATACGTTATAAAACAAATTAATAGTTTTGAGTGTTTGCCTAAAATTGCTTATCTTAACGAAAATAGGTACTTAAAGTGAAATAGGTTGAAACCTGCTTATAATTTAGTAGACAAGCAGTTTAAATAAGCAAGCCCAAACACCCCTTAAAGTGCTTATTTAGTCAGAAATGAAGAGAAAACATTTTTTTTTTCCAATTTCCAAACACTATAAAGTACTAATTTTCATTAAAAAGGAGCAATTGCTATGTATATATTTTCATGAGTTCAGACTCAGACTCCGACTTCATTTCATTTTGCTAATAAAGGTTTTGGGACAATCAGAATATAGAATATATCGCTTAGATAAATGTGGTAAGCACTCATTAAATATAGTTGTAAGTAACTCAATGATGATACTAACTAATAATAATGAGTTAGATGGTGTCTCATACACGTTAACTAACATATCTTTTTAGTTTTAGCGAAAGTGAGCAGTTATAGTGTTTGGCTAAAAACTGATTATATTAGTATGAAGTGTAAACAAGCTCTAAAAAATTAGCAGGTAGCATTTAAAGGTTGCTACATACTAATTTTTTTAAGCAGGCAAGTAGTTAAAATAAAGCAATTCATGGTGCTTATTGACTCTAAATAAGGAGATAAGCCACTTGATCCAGAAACTATGAAGTGTCACTTTGCTTAAAATGTAACTGTTGTACACATTTTCATGATTTAAAAGTATGGCATGATTTCTTTTTGTTATTAAAGTTTTTGGGCGAATCAAATGCTAGAATATGATACTGGTTTTCTATTATGAGCTAAAAGTGTGTTTAAAATTGCTTGTCTAACTTATGTACTTAGTTTTGAGTGTTTGGCTAAAATTTCTTACATGCTCACACTTAGATGCTTTCTTTTTGCTGACAAGGGTTTTTGGCCAATTAGAAGGCTAAAAAGTAATCTTCTTGATCAATGTGGTAACTACTAAAAAATATATTTTTAGTCAACTCTGATATTGTGTTGAATGTTTAAGGTTATGGATCTTTTATTAAACATAACTTAAAAAAAACTAATTGAATAGAACTGGTCCTTTGGCTAAAAAAGCTTATATTATTAGATAAGCGCTCTATCCAAACAAGTTGGCACATGGTTATTTCTTTAAACCAACAAGCTATTGAGTGGTTATTTACTCTTAAAAGGTGGGATATGGAATTTGCTACTTACTTTGTACGCATTTTTGTGGGTTATATAACTATTGACATGAATTTTGTTGCTAAGATTTTGGGCTAATCAGAAGGCCATAATGTATTGTTCTAATCAATGTGGTAAGTACTATCAAATTTATTTTTGCTCATTTTATGATGATACCTATTATTAAGTATGAGTTAAAGGGTGACTCACTGACAGGGATTGTGTATTTAAGCATCTGGGGTATATGTGATTTATGTATCAGCGTTTGTTCAATTTGATTGATCGGTCTTTTTTTTTTTTTTTTTTTTTTTTTTTTTTTTTTTTTTTTGTATTGAAATGTTTCAGTATTAAATACGGGTAGTTCTTTATTATCTTCTCTCAAATCATGCAGAGGATGAAAGAATTGCAAGATCATGAGTCCAAGGAGATAATAGTTCGATTAAACAATGATGACAGGTTTGCTAATCATACAAAAGATTAATGTATTACTTCTTTATTCAACTACAATCTTATAAGTGTGTGTTTGAACTTGTATAGGGTTTTTGAGCGGTGTGGCATGGTATAGTCTCTTCGTAAATGGTGCAACAAGTTGATCATTGAATTGGTGGATTCAAAATCGGCTGGATTGGAGGAATCCGGAGCCACAAGGATCTTTAACGGGTTTTCAACTTAAGAAAAGTAAATATTAACTTCATAAGGATTTTGTACAAATGCTGTTAACATAAAATATACGGTGATAAACTAAAAAAAACAAATTACCTATTGCAGGCTAAGTAAATCAACGGGCAGTCTTGGTCCTATTGCAAGTGCTGTTGAATGTAAAAAAATAATTACCTTGAATTTGGCCTAAAAAGTCGAAAAGTGAGCCCTTTTTCTTTAGGAATGATGGGAGTTAGAGGTTGAAATTCCGACCCCTTTATGAATGGCTGCACTTGCAACGGGCAGTCTTACTTAGCCTGCATTTGAATAATTAGGTCGTTCAATTCAATGTTATTTAAGAAAAAGTTCGAACACAGATGCAGGCTAAGTAAATCAACGGGCAGTCTTGGTCCTATTGCAAGTGCTGTTGAAAGTAAAAGAATAATTACCTTGAATTTGGCCTAAAAAGTCTAAAAGTGAGCCCTTTTTCTTTAGGAATGATGGGAGTTAGAGGTTGAAATTTCGACCCCTTTATAAATGGCTGTTTCGGTTGTGTTTGATCTCAAATGTGAAGGAAAAAAAAAAAAAAAAAAAAAAAAAAACAAACAAACAAGCCACCTAAAGGGGGAATGGGTAGGTCGCCCAAAAGCCTAGCATACAACATCCAATAACACAGATTTAGGTTTTTGTTGTTATAACATTGTTTTTGCAACCAAAAATAACACATCGTTATATTATATTTTCTTTGAGAAAATGGACATAAAAGTGTCTTATTGTCTGCCAGAGAATTGAAGCTGAAGGTGTCTTGGATCCTTTGATAAGATCACTAAAAGATTCGGATGTCAACGGAAATTCAACTCATATGGTACAGACACACTTGTAATTTATATGTATATGCATTCTTATTGGTGGTGTTGGGATGATACTGTGAGACGTGTTTTGAGCTAATGCAGATTCTGGATATTCTTTCTCGGATTTTAGATCCTAACAAAGAAATGAAATCAAAGGTTAGCATCTTTTGGTCAATAACAATGGACCAGTTAATGGATCTATAAAAGGATGGAATGAAGCAACAGCGTCTGCCTCGAAATTAACTTTCAGGTTTGTTTGTTTGTTTGTTTGACCACATAAGTCAATGTATCTTTTTTTAGAAGGTATGAGCATCTTATTTGAAGAAAATTCATTTTCAAGTCCTGGGTCTGTCAAGGTGATAATATTGGCCCATTATCTCTAAGAGGTCAAATAGGTAAAGGGGAAAAAAGATATTTAAAAAAGAAAACAACGATAATTATTCTTGTGATCACTGATTGTTTGTTAGAAAATAAAAACATTTGGACAAAGTATTTCGTGTTTATGCAACCTTTTTTTTTACCTGTACCATAAGAATACCTGTTTTGACCCGCTATCTCACCTGAATCACTCATTTTGATACCTCTAGGTTTATGTTTTGATGGATATTGGTATTGATTATGCAGCTCGGAAACCATTCGAGAGAAGGACCTTTTAGAAACTGATAATGTGTGTGAGTAGAGATCAATTTTGAGATTTAATGGTAAAGTTGGTCAAATTTGTTTAAACAGGAGAAGTGAGACGAAACTGTGATGCGTTGTATACTGTAAAAAGAGTGGCTACGTCTCTTCCAAGACAATGAAGGTGCTAATAAATAATGAACCAAAACTTAAAAAGTTCAACCCAAATAACTTATGACGTATAATACTCTTTGTAATTTATATTGTTTTGCTATTACAGTTATGATTCGAATACCTATTTCATGCTTTTGCAACTTAAATCTTTGATACAAACTTAATTGTTGTTAAAATCTAAGGGTGGTGGCAGTGGTGAGGAGTTAACCTCCCAACCAACCAATAATATCACTCCACCTTACTTACACCTTTTTCAAACCTCCCAACTATTTTTAGTGGCAATCATACATTTTTAAACCTCCCAAACTACCAACTTTTTTTTATTTTATTTTTTATTTTCATAATTAAATAATTTAATAAAAACACAACATTTCTTTAATAATTAAAACAAAAATACATAATACATGAAAAAAACATAATTAAATGAAAAATACATAATACGTAAAATAAAAGAAAAGAAATAACTAGTCATCAAGGTATGCTAAGTTTTGAACATCTACGTGCTCCGTAAGATCATATTGGAGACGATAATGAATTTGTTCGTCGAGTAACTCCGGTAGTACACTATCGTCATATACTGGCGCAACCGGCGGATCCATTATATGAACCGGTGATATTGCCTCCTCGTCGTCTTTTAAAATCATATTGCACAATATGATACACGTATTAACGACATGTCGAATCTTTTCCACCGACATAGCACGGAGAGGACGACTGAGAATCATCCATTTTGACTTTAGACGACCAAAAGCTCGCTCGACATCTTTTCTTGCAGACTCTTGTAACTTCTTGAACCTTTTTTCCTTCGGGTCATTGGGATGCTTATATGCTTTAACAAACGTAGAATACGTAGGATAGATTCCATCGGTAAGATAATATCCACGTTTGTAAAGACGTCCATTTACAGAAAATGAACTGTTTGGCGCCGTTCCATTTCGCTCCGTAGTATACAATGGAGACTGGTTCAAAACATTGATATCGTTGTTTGCACCGGGAGGACCAAAAAATGAATGCCATATCCGCAAATCGTATGAAGCGACGGATTCAAGCATAATAGTAGGGTATTGGTGATCACCTCGCTTGTATTGACCTTTCAAATGTTTGGGACAATTTCGCCAAACGAAATGTGTACAATCAATGCTACCAAGCATTCCAGGAATGTGATGTTGTTCTTCATGAAACTCGAATAAGCGTGCAATATCATGGGATGTCGGCCTACGTAAGAATTCTCGACCATATAATTCAATAACCGCATGGCAAAAATTATCAAGGCATTCTCCTATCAAAATAATTATAACGAAAACAATAAAAAAAATATTCTAACGATAACATTATAAATAATTATTACGAAAACATTAATAACAAAAAAATACGAATATTAACCTGATGTTCTTCGTGCCATGTTTAAATAGTCGTCAAATCTATCCGGAGGTTCACCCGTTGCGAGTTGCCGAATGGCGGATGTGCATTTATGTAATGCCGTGAAACTTTTTGCGCCCCTCGCATCATATCCCTCTTGAAACCATTCGAATCTCGCTTCAATATCACTAACAATTCTTAAAAACAAACTTTTATTCATACGAAACCTATCACGGAAAATATGGTGAGCAAACTTTGGTCGTTCGACGAAATAGTCATTCTTTAGAGTTTGTAAAGCTTTTTCTCGAAAACGTGTGACATATGCTCGTGTTTCGGTAGAGGTTGCCGTGTCATCAATCGAATCATACATGGCTAAAAAGGTTGATAGCGTACTACCCGTTGAAAGAATCGATTCGGAAGACTCGGGGGGATAATATAAATCGTCGGACGAAGAAGAAGATAATGAATACATTGTGTTGTTTGTATTGGATGTGGAATTTGAGTTGGAAGTGTGTTTTTTGAATTGGAAAAGTGTGGGTTTTATAGATTTTTTTTTTTTTTTTTTTTTGGGTCCAACGGGTATATATTTTTTTTTTTTTTTAATATACACGCTCCACTTCCAAATTTCAATGCTCCAACGTATATATTCAACGGCTATATATTCCTAAACCGCCCCGGTGAAGTTTGCCTGCGAAAGTCCCCTCCGAGCCAAACCGGCGAGGTGGCAATGGTGTTCACCGCCGGTTTGGTGAAACCGCTGGTGAAACCGGCACCACTGCCACCACCCTAAGAGCATTCATTCAGGGTGGTGATACTTACACCATTTTTATTTATGCACACACCACAATTATGCGTATAGCATGTTAACATGTGCATTAATAATGTAACATTGTGGTGTGTGCATCCTCATTTATAAATTACCATAAAAGCAAATGGCATTATAATAGTCATAACAAATTTGACACGGGGCCTTTTGACTACCGTACAACATTCTGGATAAAAATATTACATGGTGTTATAAATTCAACTCCCTTCAAATTTGGCCGTTTTTTCAGTTTTGCTGGAAGTAATAAAGGTTAATTCCCTGAAAAATTAAATGGACAAACTATGGTCAATTCATTTTCTTTTAAAACTAAAAAACCTCATTTTCATTCTTTTTTAAAAAATCTAAACTGATAAACGTTAATTATTACACTTTTATATATTTCTGGCAAACTTTTTTTTAGAGTTAAAATTTACTTTATAAAAAGTCACTCTGATTTGGAATCAGAGATGATTTTATGTGATTTATACATGTGATTTATGAAATCGCACGTGTTCGACGAACTTTCTTTTGTGAGTTAAAATTTACTCCATGAATAATCACATATAATTTGTAAAATTATAGTTGATTTTATGTGATTTATGAAATACGTATGATTTGTAAAATCACATGTGATATTTAAAATAACAAATCATATAGATTTTTAAGGCCGTAAATTTTAACACTTAAAAAAACTCGAAAAAAAGTTCGTCAAAAGTGCCCGTCTACTTAATAATAATAATAATAATAATAATAATAATAATAATAATAATAATAATAATAATAATAATAATAATAAAGACCTTTTCACCGTGATTCTTTTTTAATTTTTTTTAACAATTTACCGTTTGCAACTTAAAAAAACTCGAAAAAAAGTTCGTCAAAAGTGCCCGTCAACTTAATAATAATAATAATAATAATAATAATAATAATAATAATAATAATAATAATAAAGACCTTTTCACCGTGATTCTTTTTTAATTTTTTAACAATTTACCGTTTGCAAGATATATTACTTTATTTAAAAATTGTAAAAGTAGGCTTTTTGGTTTCGATAAAAATGAATAGACAAGATTTGCTCATTTAATCTTTAATTTTTTTTTTGTCTACGTTGATCTCACCTCTTAGTGGGAGTCAATGCAAGTGCATTATGTTTATAGTTGCATAAACTTTTGTTGATATTTTGACAGAAATAGACGGTTCACTTAAATTTTTAAAAGTGCGAAGGGACGGTCGACTAAGTATTCATGTGGGAGTCAATGCAAGTGCATTATGTTTATAGTTGCATAAAATTTTGTTGATATTTTGACAGAAATAGACGGTTCACTTAAATTTGGTTCACTTAAAATTTTAAAAGTACGAAGGGATGGTCGATTAAGTATCAAATTCAAGAATGCAGTTTTCGAAACAACTTATTTAATAAATGGAAGTGCCCCGATTTTTATTATGAAAAGATATAACAACTATATATAATATACTAGAATTCAAACCCGTGTGAAAAAGATGAGGATGAGAATCATGATATAAACGATCATTTAACTCTTATCACTTGTGAAGATTTTCAAACATGTAACCGCAACATCACCTTATTCTTTTATAACTCTTTTAATATTATCCGTCGCAAAGTGTGTGCACTCTGCTATAATTAGAGTATATTGAAACTTTTCACAGAGTGTGTGCATTCTACTATAATTAGAGTATATTGAAACTTACACATAACTTTAAGATTATAATCAGCTATTAAGAAAACCGTCCATCGGACGGGTAGAGACCTAGTTATACAATATAACACATTTTATACCATGTTAGTAGCGCAAAAATTAGTTTTTGGTAATGCACGTACATGTCACCTCTTCAACGAAAAAGATTGAAAGATGGGATAAACTTTTAAATTGTAACAAGTATTGCAAAATAAGCTAAAAGCATATTTCAACCTACTTTTTCAGATTGACTTTTGTGTTTAGAAATTGCAAATAATCACTTAGCTTGTTTTTCGATTATTTGAACAAGTATCCAAAAACATATTAAACAAATCGAATAAAGTACATGCAAGAATATCTTGACTACGATCACAAATGAGCTCGGGCCGACTAACCTATTATCTAATAGAATCATGTCTCATGCCTTAGATTATCAGGTATTATGGCGCCACGCTCTTGTGTTGCCATGCCCATGCTACGACACTGTTGATGCGCCATTGGTATTGCGCTACAGCCCAAGCCAATTGCTTGGCATGCGATATAATTTTATTTTATTTTATTTTCAAAAATGATATATTATAGGTCCAAATGAATGATTAGAAGATTTAAAAAAAATGAATTGTTTGGCTTGTGTTATAAGAAAGGTGTGACACTTCTTCACTACCTAAGACTACTCGTGATGGGAGATCGAATGGTCAGTCCACCCTAGGTGGACCCGCATCTCCCACCCCTCCTTTATTTATTTATTTTTTGTTTGGTTTGGTCACTTAGCGGATCGAATGTGTCCATGTGGTTTTGTGTGTGTTTTTATAGTTACTTTTTGTGAGGTATTTTTTTATTGTGATTGGGATGTCTTACTATGGGCTTAAAATCATGTGTTTTGTTTTAAAAAAAGAAGCTAACGTGGCATGAGTGACCCTAAAAAGGTCGGGTCACATCTAAGAACCACTCATTCATTAAACCAATATACATACTTGATCAAATGGTTCTGTCTCGATGGCACTGGTGAACTCGTCAATCAAATAACTGTAAGTTCAAGTTCTCGTATACATACATTCAGCGTTTAAAAACGTTTGAGATAGGTGTGTTTGTTTCATTTAGATGTTTTAGGTCTGAATCTGACTACCACATCTTACTAGTAAGAGGTGGGTAGAACGTCTAAATCTGAACGAAATAATGTTGTGTGTTTTTGTATAATTGTCCGAATGATTTTAAGTGCTCGTTTCTGCAATTTATTTAAGTAACTTGTGTAAATATGAAATAACACTTTTTATCATAAATATAACATAGTTAATAAACCATCAAATATATTATATTAACACGAGTCTTCAATCTCAATTATTGAGTAAGAGGCAGTAAGACAAGTCCCCCACCTCTTACTGAGTAAGATGTTATATGTCTAACTGGGTCTGACTCAAAAGAAAAAAACAAACAACCAAAACGTCTGCCCACCTTTAACTGGTAAGATTAAGAGGAAGTAAGAGGGCTAGTAAGATTTTTTTTTTTTAAAAAACAAACACACCCTAAATCCACATGATGACGGTGAATCAGAGTGTAACACCTATCCGTGTTAAAATTAAAAAGAAAAAAGATAATCCAATCCCCATTATTTGACTTTAATTGACCCGTAACTACACTACTTTTCCACTACTTCACCCTTGGAATCCGTACAATCCCTTCCTTCTTACAAATCTCTCCTGCATGTAAAAACTTCAAATCCCTAATTAATTAAAAATGGTTCTGTTTTCGAGCATCAGCAAAAGATTATACAATAAAATTCTAATCGATTCAAAACATTTGCAATTCCGTACACTTTTAATTCAATCTGAATCCGTTCAACTTCATCGACATTCGGATCAAGATTCCGGTAACGAATATATTTTCATCTTAAGTTATGCATTTAAATTATTTTTTTAGGGCTATAAATGTTATTTAGGGGGTGTTTGGATTAGCTTATTTTATGGGCTTATTAGCTTATTGAAATCTGGAAAAGCCGATAAGCTTATTTTTTTGAGCTTATGAGCAGAGAAATATAAGCTCATGGCTTAAGCCATGGGCTTAACCTATCATAAGCCCATAAAAGTGAGCTTATCACCTTTTCCAAATTTCAATAAGCTGTTAAGCCCATAAAATAAGCTGATCCAAACACCCCCTTAGTTTAGGCTTGTTTAAGGGGGTGTTTGTTTAAGCTTATCTATGGGCTTCTTAGCTTATTTGTTTTCGGCTTATATTTCATAAGCCATCAATCTTTTTTAGCTTATTTTGAATATATGATATATAAGTTTGTTATAACAAACTTAGATAAGCTATAACTGCCAAAATAAGCTGAAAAGATTGATCGCTTATGAAATATAAGCCCAAAACAAATAAGTTAATAAGCCCATAAATAAGCTTAAACAAACACCCCCCTTAAATTTCTATAAGGTTACTCACGAGAGCGACTAGGGAGATAGTCATTCAGGGGTGGCATAGTGGTAAAAAGCTTGTGACTATCATTACTAAAATGTGAGAGGTCTCACGTTTGAATACTAGCAACACTGAAGTGGCCACGCCAACCTCCTGAAAAGGGACGGTTTTTCCTGGTTTGTGTGGCGACAGGCCCCATGGATTAGTCGGCTAAAAGGTTGGAAACCATGGTAAAAAAATAATAAAAATCAAGCTTTTTGATACAGACTTTGATTAAATATTGATAATTGGGTGGAGCTCGAGAGTGCGGATTACACGCCTAGGGATTGTGCAAGACGAACAAAAATGTGTTTTCTTGCAAACAACTTGCTGACAGCCCACACACCCCGCCCTAAGGACATTATGTTGCAGGTAATGCTAAGCTTGTGCGTCTGACCTTAGTAGCCCGCTTGGGAGAGTTTCCGGCTATATTTGGAAACATGACCGTATTTTGCCAGGCCATTCCCGCCTGAACTGAGTTACATGTCTTTGTAACTATTTGTTACATTTCTATCTAATTGTTAATCATATGGAGAAGCTATAATGCCTGAAATTTTGAACTGTGGTGGTTCGTTGAAAAGACCTTTTAGATAAGGAATATGAAACCTTATTCTTTTGTGTAATGTGTATGTTGATTTAGTATTTTAGCTATGTTATGTTGTGAAAACGGATTAGTTAAAGAGATGTTAATTCGAATTTTGCCATGGTCTTATTGATAGGTATTGTTGAAATTAAAATGGATAGGCCCGAAGCAAAGAATGCGCTTGGGAAGGATATGTTGAGAGGATTACTAAATAGCTTTGAAGCTATAAGTACAGATTCGAAAGCAAATGTGTTGATGATATGTAGCTCAGTCCCTAGAGTGTTCTGTGCAGGTGCTGATTTGAAGGTAGATTCTCAAATTGCTATGAAAAGGTTAATGATTTCCTAGGGATAAGTATGGCAGGTTAGTGATAGAAATAGTTAGATTATTAGTATGGCAGACAGACATACGGTGCTAGATGATAGTCTTGGTTGACCTGTATCTAACCTAACTAGTAACAGCCTTCTGATGGTGCAAATTACATGCATTTAAAGTTCATATTTATTTGCTGATGTTGATGCTTATATCCACACTTACACATTTACATTGGCATGTATGGTACAGTCAGTTATTTTGTGCACTTATTGTAGTCAACATTCTTCCCTGCAAATTGTAAAATGTCTCATCCTTGCCTCATGTAACTTGAGTGTTTGATTGACCTCTTTGGACATCTTGTCACATAGAAGGATTTTATTTATAAAAGCTCCCCTAATCACTCTCTTTACATCGTTTGATATACTCAATTGGTCGCCAAAAACAAAGCCATGAGCCGGTGGGGGGGGGGGGGGGGGGGGGGGGGGAATGTACATTATTCTGGTCTTTGTAACTTCTTAATGCATTATGAAGAAAGATTAGTTCTCTTGTCATTCCGTGTATCATGCTATATTACATATTTTTGGCTTGGTAAATTAGTATTGGGATGGCCAAACCTAAAATTACACGGAATAAGAAACAATGGGATCATCACAATATATCTGTCTTGTAGCCATAAGATATTGATTTTAAACTGGTGCTGTTTCTGATGACTGTGAGACCATGCCTCTGCAACAGATTTTTCATGTCCTTAATAGTGCCTTTTCTGTAATTTGGATTGGTAGGAAAGAAAGGCCATGAACGTATCTGAGGTTCGAGCTGCTGTTAACTCACTAAGGTCAACATTTTCTTACTTAGAGGTGTGTCACGTCATTCTTCAAAATTATAATTATCCATGTAACATTTAGGTATTTAGTTGTTCAATGAACGTTTCATGTTCAGGCACTTCAAATTCCAACTATTGCAGTTATTGAAGGTGCGGCATTGGGGGGTGGACTGGAAATGGCTTTATCTTGCGATCTTCGGATATGTGGTAATGCTATGTACATATTTAATTACGTAAACTACAGTACCTCAACTTCCTCTACATAGTGTAATTTTTTATATTTTTGCTGTCTTTTAGGAGAAGATGCCAAGTTGGCGTTGCCAGAAACCGGCCTTGCTATAATACCAGGGTATGCCTCTCACTTGGTGCAAAAGCTAAAGAAAATTGTAATACTAATACCAACTAATGGATTTCCGTGACTTATCATGGGCAGTTTCTCACTTGACTTCCTACTGACTACACTGTAAATAGCCGCTCCCTAATTGAGGTCAAGGTGGACCCATTAACCTATGAATGGATTGCTTTGGCTTGTGTTCACCCATTTTTACAACCCGTCTGACACGCTTTGTCACCTCCACTTTTTATGCATAGAATATAGATACCCAGAAATGGCATTCGGATCATCTTACTTCGCTTGAAGTTAATATATGTTAGTTTTATCACTGGAATATACAACTGCGATTAACAAAGCATGATTTGTTAACTTGCATTTATATTTTAAGACGATTATTTTGCATCATATTAGTTGTCATATTGACCCTTGCTATCTACAGAGCTGGAGGGACACAACGGCTTCCTAGGTTGGTTGGAAAATCAATAGCCAAAGAACTTATATTCACCGGCAGAAAAATCAGCGCCAAAGATGCCTTGTCAATAGGTAATTTGATTAAACCACCTTGTCCTTTGTCTTAGTTAGTATTGAAAACCACAAGAACATTCATGCAGGTCTCATCAACTATTGTGTTCCTGCTGGTGAGGCTTATTCAAAGGCACTTGAAGTTGCTCGTGAAATAAATCAAAAGGTACATTAATTTTATTTACTTGCACCATGAGAGACTCATTTAATATAGGTGACAAATTTGGAGTTCAGGCTGGTTGGGTAATAGGTTCAAATTTGGCGTCCGGTTGGCTTTTGTGTAATATGAGAGACTCATTTAATATAGGTGACAAATTTGGAGTTCAGGCTGGTTGGGTAATAGGTTCATATTTGGGTAAAGTGATTTAGGAGGTAGCATTATTTATACATCAGATGAAAACTTTGCCGACTTTTAACCCATTTCGTTTTAGCAAGTTTTGTGTGTGTGCTCATTTGACCCATTGCTCATCCACTAGCTCTTCTTTGTTACTTGGACGGAGCATATTCAAAACTGAATATATAGACCCATTTATAAGTTGATGAATCATAAGTCCCACCTCCTGTCATTTACTGATGGAACTTGCCCATTTGACCGGTTAGCAAAAGGATTTTATTACGGACTAGAAAGAGAGAGATTTTAACATATGTCAATCTAACTTGACTCGTAAAAGTGCCATATCTTTCTACCACTTCTATGTAGGAGCTTGAGACCAAAATATTTTTTTCATAACAAAAAGTTATGAAGTCTGTTTTATTAGCAAACTTGTAATCTTTATATTTTTTTGAAAAAGGGGACTGATGCATCTGCTATTTGTGTTATTTGGCTTCGATATCCTGTTGCCAGGGTCCGGTAGCTATAAGGATGGCGAAACGAGCCATTAACGAGGGTCTGGAAGTAAACATGGCCTCTGCATTGGGTGTGGAGGAAGACTGCTATGAACAGACCTTACACACAAATGATCGGCTAGAAGGCTTGTCGGCATTTGCTGAGAAGCGAAAACCCGTGTACAAAGGGGAATAATAATAACAGAATTTGACGTCAACTGTATTCTAAGTGTTGAATATGACCCTTGGTTTTAAACCTTTAACAGCTAAGTTTACATCTATGGAGATTGGACATATGAAGTACTAATTGCTTGTTATGTTCGCGTTAGTTTTCTTTTTTCAAAATTTTAGGGAGCTAAACTAATAATCAAATGTCTTAAAAGTATCTCATGACAAATACCAGCAGTCCTTCAAGTCTTCCTTATAACGTAGCAAGTCAGCGTGACTTGATCCAAAGCAACGACTGTGGACACATTAGTACGTTACTCACTATCCGATTTTACCAGTTACCATCTAGAGGTTACTGGTTAGCAGGTACCAACTACCAAGTAGTAAATGCTAATGATATAGGGAATAACTACGAATCTTTGATAAAGGTTCAATTATTGAAATGAAATTATTCTTGACCCCTAAAAACTATAACTCTTAGAGAAACGCAAGCATAAATATTACTCCTATGTTTCAAGAAATTTTGTTTGGTCCCAAGATCAAATTTATGAATGGACAAAACCACATTTGGAAACTACTAGGGGTCCATGAAATGAGGTTTCTAACTGACCATAGTTTTTAAAAACCTATATTTAACAAAATATGAATTGTTAAAACTATTTAATAAAATATTTAACTATTTTTTCTTTCTTCTTACAAGCCATAAAAAACTCATAAAACATACCTAGTTTTTAGCAGCCAATCCACCATCGTCCCATGATCGTCAAGACGTCAACATGTTATCCGATCTAATCTTAAAAAGGAATTGATTTGCACACTTTCTCGACACTCTATTTGTGTATTAAATAATTGTACAATATTGATATTGTGCTTCAATTGTAATTGTTTGTACATATGAGTGTCCCAATAATATTTTAGAGTGTACAAATCACTTCCCAATCTTAAACGAAAAATTAGTGAAATAAAAATAAAATCAGCCATTGTCATCATCTACCACGTCCTAGTCATTGCCGACCCAATATTTTACATGATGATGAGGATGCACAACACGATTCCGACATCACTACTCGGAGGAACCTATAACGAGGAAAAAAAACATAATATTACGATTTGGTAAATATAGTCGTTAAATACCGGTTTGGTTGACTCCTTTCAGGGTGGATTCGATGAATTTGAGCGAATCAATAAGGACGTAGGATACTTGCATATGAACTTTGTGATTATTATGTGTTTCAAGTTGTACTTCTTTAGTCTATGATCGTGTTTGTTGTGATGATAGCAGCTAGGGGTGCTCACGGTCCAAAAACCGGACCGGACCAAGACCGAATCCGTTAAAAAACCTAGACCGAGACCGGACCGAATGTGGTCGGTCCGGTTCGGTCCGGTCAGGTCTCGTTCCAAATAGGCTAAATATCCGGTTTTTAAGCCGGATCGGACAGGACCGGACGGATCCGGATCGAGACCGAAATTATGAAAATCCCTAGACCGAGACTGGACGAAATGTGGTCGGTCCGGTCTCGGTCCGGTCGGTTTTGTCGGTTGGTCCGGTCCATCCGGTCCGTTTGCTCACCCTTAATAGCAACCATGCTGTCATTTGTTTGTTTAAGTCAATCTTGGCCAGGCGTCGAAATTGTAAGACAATGATAAACCCCATAGAGTGTGCAAATCATGCTGTCATTTGTTTGTTTAATCATCACTATTTATAGATTACAAGACATAAAGAAACCTTAATGGACCCAACCCACAAGTCGGGTTTGGGCCAACTTCTTCTCTAACTCTCTCGCAGTTCGAGCGGTGAAATCACGAAAGTTTGATAAAACTCCCCTGAATTCGACATAAAACAAAAACAAACAATAAATCTTTTTATTTATTTTTTTTTTCAAGCAACTAACATAATAAGAATTAGATTCAACTTGATAGCAATAAAAGTTCAAACTCGAGTATCATTTTTTTTTTCTTCCTTGCTGTGCGTCAAACAAGAGCAGTACTGCCTTTAAAACAAAGGGGAATTAATACCTTTTTGTTATTATAATGCTAATCTTCTCCTGGTCCCTCCATTTCTTCTGCTTATCGAACCAAAATAATTAGATATTACTGGATGTGTGTTTTTGTGATTAGGATTTGACGGGGCGGCCGCGGCTCAACGTAGCAACCTAAGTCTGAGGATCAGACCCGCTCCGATATCATGTAAGACAATGATAAACCCCGTAGGTAATCCTTTATTATTTATCACGTACTATAGATTACAAGACATAAAGAAACCCTAATGGACCCAACCTACAAGTCGGGTTTGGGGCAACTTATGGGTTGGGTCCATTATAGTTTCTTTATTTCTTGTAATATATAAATAGTGATAATAATAAAGAATTAACTACGTGTTTATCATTGTCTTACAGAAATCGGGTTTAACGTACTAGAAATCATAAAGAACACATACAAATATAGAGCGATGTGATGATGACGGAATCATGCCGATACCATCACCGTTCGACAATGACAATAACTAAGATGAAGGAGATGCGTACCGCGGACGTAATGGAGATAGTATAGGACGATGGGTAGTGCAAAACTCATCTTCCATGAATTCTTTATGATCGTTAGAAAATAAAAAGGAAAACAATTAAATATTATTCTAAAGTACCATGGTCATTAAATAAAAACTCTTATTGTCTTCGTCTCCTATTATTCTTGGCAACCAAGTTATTTTTTCAAAGAACCCAATTTTGACTATCTCCCCCCTTTTATACTAGAGTAGTAGTTAAAATAATAAATTTTGACTATATTTTAAATAGTTTATTTATTTATTTTAAATAAACAGTGTCAAAAATAATAGATGGTGTTTGAACTTGCTATTATTTCGAAATAATACAGTACAAAAGAAGATTCCAATGACCTTCTCAAACAACCACTATATATGCATAACTCATAAACCTCATTCAACACTCGTGCTTCATTAACTAAACATAGATAAGTGAAGTGGTGACATCAAGAACATCATAAAAAAAACATAATCTCCCAACACTTATTTCATTTGATCAAATAAAAAATATAATGATGTTGAGAAACATCCTTAATGTTCCAAACTTTGGTATGTTCCAAAATTCTACAATAAACCCTTTGCAAAATCCAGTTTTCTTACATGGGTGTGTTTCTTTGATCCAGTTCTTGTTTTTGATCTTTATATCAGTCTCATGGGTTGTTAAAAGATTAAGGATTGATCGAACCATTGTTCCGAAACAAAGTTGTAAATGTTTGTATTACAAACAAGCTTTGTTTTGTTGCGTGTCTCTTTCACTTTTTAATATGGTTTTGTGTTTTTTGAATAGTTTTTATTGGTATACAAATGGTTGGAATGATGAGAAGATTGTGACACTCTTGCATGGTGGTTTAGGAACACTTGTTTGGTTATTTGTTTGTGTTTATTTGCATACAATTGTTTTGAATTCGTCGACGGTATCTAGGAAGTATCCATTTGTTTTAAGGTTTTGGTGGGTGTGTTTCTTTTCGGTTTCTTGTTATGCACTTGTGGTAGACTATGTTTACTATAAAAAAGAACCTATTTCGATTTCGATGTTCTTTGTGTCTGATTCTGTGTCAAGTTTCATGGGTTTGTTTCTTTGTTTCGTGGGGTTGTCGTCTAAAAGTGAGGAAGAAGGTCGAGGTGGTAATCTCCAAGAGCCACTACTGAATTCGGGTGAAATTAGTAATGGGGGTGAAATTTCATCAACTTATGAAAAAGCAAGTTATTATAGCTTGTTAACATTTTCCTGGATGAATTCAGTTATTGCAAAAGGTTATAAAAACCCGTTAGATCTTGAGGACATCCCTCAGCTCGCAGATATTGATAGTGTGAGAAAAGTGTTTCCTGTTTTATTAAATAAAATAGAGTCATTAAGCAATGGGAGTACTCAAATCACAACATTTGGTCTCACAAAAGCGCTATTCTATATCGTGTGGAAGGAAGTTGCGATCACGGGTTTGTTAGGTTTAGTATCGTCGTTGGCTAGTTTTGTCGGTCCTTACCTCATAGACTCATTTGTTCAATACTTGAATGGTAACCGAGCTTATGAATACCAAGGTTTTGCTTTAGTGGCTGCATTTTTCGTGTCAAAGATTATAGGGTGTTTCACGCAACGACATTGGTACTTTAAGCTTCAACAAGCTGGATATAGAGCCCGTTCTGCTATTGTTGCCATGATTTACCTAAAGGGTTTGACTATTTCTGGTCAGTCAAAGCAAGGGAACTCGAGTGGTGAAATCATTAACTTCATGGCTGTTGATACAGAAAGAATAAGTGCCTACGCTTGGTATATGCACAATTTTTGGTTAGTGTTTGTGCAAGTAGGTATTGCGTTACTACTTTTATATAAAACCTTAGGACTAGTTGTCATATCTTCATTTATCGCTACAGTTCTCGTATTGTTGGCTAATTATCCACTAGGAAACATACAAGAAAAACTTCAAGATGATTTGATGAAATCGAAAGATAAACGGATGAAATCAACATCCGAAATATTAAAAAACATGAGGATTCTTAAACTTCAAGGTTGGGAAATGAAGTTTTTGTCAAAAATCATCAAACTTCGTGACGAAGAAGAAGGGGCACTAAAGAAATATATGTACACTTTGTCTATGACTTCATTTATTTTCTGGGTTGCACCAATCACTGTAGCAGTTGTCACTTTCGCTACATGTTTGTTTGCTGGCATCCCGCTCGAATCTGGGAAAGTTCTTTCTGCACTTGCAACTTTTAAAATACTTCAAGAGCCGATTTACAATCTTCCAGACTCAATTTCAGGGTTTTTCCAAACAAAAGTCTCACTTGATCGCATTGCCACATTCCTTCGCCTGGACGACATAGATTCTAATGCTATTAATAAGGTTCCACAAGGTAGTTCTGAAATGGCTATTGAAATTATAAATGGGAATTTCGCGTGGGATAGTAGTGTGTCTTCTAACCTGACACTAAAAGATATCAACATTAGAGTGAATCATGGTATGCGTGTAGCTGTTTGTGGGACAGTTGGGTCAGGGAAGTCAAGCTTACTGTCTTGTATATTAGGTGAGGTGTCTAAGGTATCGGGAAGTGTGAAAGTAGAAGGTACAAAGGCGTATGTAGCTCAATCGCCATGGATACAAAGTGGGAAGATTGAAGATAATATCTTGTTTGGTCGGGAGATGGATCGAGAGAGGTATGAGAAGGTTTTAGAAGCGTGTTCGTTGAAGAAAGATCTTGAAATTCTTTCTTTTGGTGATCAAACGGTTATTGGTGAGCGTGGGATCAATTTGAGTGGAGGTCAGAAGCAGAGGATACAGATTGCTCGGGCTCTTTATCAAGATGCTGATATTTATCTTTTTGATGATCCATTTAGTGCTGTTGATGCTCATACAGGAAGTCATCTTTTCAAAGTAAGCGTTTTTTTAATTATCAGCTTAGTGTATTTAAGGATTATCTGAATGTTCATTTGGTTTTTTCTCAATGACAGGAATGTATGTTGCAATTTTTGGACTCGAAGACTGTGATTTACATCACACATCAAGTCGAGTTCTTACCTGCTGCAGATCTTATTCTGGTGAGTCTTGGTTTTCATTTAGTTTGTACATATCAGCACAGAAAGGTATTAACTGATAATGTCCTATAACCCAATCCTAAATTAAAAGAAAATGTCTGAAGGACTGAAATTTCTAATTTCATTGTTTCATATATGTATAGGCAAATTACGTTATTTATTCCAGAATACATATCCATTTATCTTGTACATATGAGCACATATCTCACTGTTGTAACAACTTTATAATCAGGTTTTGAGAGATGGAAGAATCACACAAGCAGGAAAATACAATGACATTCTAGATTCAGGAAGCGACTTTATGGAACTTGTAGGTGCACACAAAGAAGCATTATCATCCATTGATTCCATAGGAACAACCGTTGATCAAGCACAATCAGATACTTCCGTAAAGAACACAGCCAACACTCAGAATGATAAAACAGATAATATCTCGGTTTCAAAAGCACAACTTGTTCAAGAGGAAGAAAGAGAAAAAGGAAGAGTAGGTTTCTCAGTCTACTGGAGATACATAACAACCGCTTACGGAGGGGCACTTGCACCGCTCATAGTATTGGCACAAGTCGTCTTCCAAGTACTTCAAATTGGAAGCAATTATTGGATGGCTTGGGCTTCTCCAGTATCAACTAGTGATCCAGCACCTGTTGAAGGCTCAACACTAATCATTGTTTATGTAGCTTTAGCAGCTGGAAGTGCAGTGTGCATACTTGCAAGAGGCTTGCTTCTTGCAACTGTTGCATATAAAGCGGCTACTATTCTATTCCACAAGATGCACTTGTCTATTTTCCGGTCACCCATGTCTTTCTTTGACTCTACTCCAAGTGGACGAATACTAAATAGAGTAAGGAAACACCTTCTATCCTTATTCATACTTATTTTTTTAGAATCTAGATGTAGCAATGAGCACGTCAAACACATTGGGTAATGGGTCAAAAGTCAAAACAGGTCATTTTTATTCAGGTTGAGATGGTCGAAACACTTTTTGTCCCAAGCTTATATTTTCTATAAATAATGCATGCTCAAATGTGATAAATGGGCTAATTGCATAATAACATAACCAACTTTGATTTAATTTCTAATTCAAGCAACCACCTTACTATATAGGTGAGTAGAGAACTAAAATTTAAAAATGTCGGTTAAGGTAATCATAAGATTTGACCATGTTGATTTGTTTTAAGCTGTCGTTTTTGACTTAGCATCTTTTAATTTATAGGCATCTACAGATCAAAGTGCAGTCGACATGCGAATTCCCAACCAAGTCGGATCATTCGTATTTGCCATCATTCAGCTTCTTGGCATCATTACGGTTATGTCACAATGTGCTTGGCAAGTGATCATAGTGTTCATTCCTGTTGCGGGAATGTGCATTTGGTTACAGCTATATTACTTGCCATCAGCAAGAGAAATGGCACGTTTAGGTGGAGTATGTAAAGGTCCCGTGATACAGAATTTTTCTGAAACAATATCAGGATCAACCACCATTAGAAGCTTTGATCAACAAAGCAGATTCCAAGACACGAATATGAAACTAATTGACGATTATGCTAGACCAAAGTTTCATGTTGCTGCTGCTATGGAATGGTTAGGCATACGGCTGGATATGTTGTCGACTTTTACTTTTGCTGCGTTTTTAATTTTCTTGATATCTATCCCGGAGGGAACTATTGATCCAAGTATTGCGGGCTTGGCTGTTACATATGGACTTACTTTAAACAATTTACAAGGATGGGTTTTGTGGACTTCAACCGATCTTGAAAACAAAATTATTTCGGTGGAACGAATATTTCAGTATTCTTCTATTCCGAGTGAACCTCCACTAGTTATAGAATCAAATAGGCCCGATGATCAGTGGCCGTCACAGGGTGAGGTCGATATACGTCATCTTCAGGTACTTAAATCATAGTACTATTTTCTTCAATAATGATACTGTACTAGTCAAATAAATACCCCTAGACACTATTATTGAATCTGGTGATTTCTTTTGAAAAGGTTCGGTACGCACCACATTTGCCACTTGTATTACGAGGCCTTACGTGCACTTTCAGTGGAGGAAAGAAAACCGGGATTGTAGGAAGAACCGGTAGTGGGAAGTCAACTCTAATACAGACACTCTTCCGCCTTGTGGAGCCTGTAGCTGGACAGATTCTGATAGATGGAGTTAATATATCCACAATTGGACTTCATGATCTTCGTTCAAGATTGAGCATAATTCCTCAAGATCCAACCATGTTTGAAGGAACAATCCGTAGCAACTTAGATCCCCTTGAAGAGTATACAGACGATAAGATTTGGGAGGTAGCTAATAAATTACATAATAACGATTTCTATGCTTTCAAATATCATATGGTGCTATATGGGGTGTTTGGGGTTGCTTAGTTGCTTACTATAATTGCTTGTTTGGTTAATGCTTTTTAAAATAAGGAAATTCAAACTGTTTTTCTTTAACTTTTAAACAATCAAAATCCCAAACCCGTTCAAATTAAGCTTCTTATCTTCTATGTTAAAAACGCGTTAAGCAGATATGTCGCTCCCATAATCTAACAGTATTTGTTGTTACTTTAGGCACTCGATAAGTGTCAACTTGGAGATGAAGTGAGGAGCAAGGAAGGGAAACTCGACTCACCAGGTCGATCTTGTTCATAGTCTTTACATTAAGCATTTTCAACTTTTATTACAGTGTCTTATTAGTTTTCATTTTACACAAATAGTTACCGAGAATGGAGAGAACTGGAGTGTAGGTCAAAGGCAGCTTGTGTGCCTAGGGCGTGTGCTACTCAAAAAAAGCAAAGTCTTGGTACTTGACGAAGCTACTGCATCAGTCGATACTGCAACTGATGGAATGATTCAACAAACACTCAACCGACACTTTAATGACTCTACTGTTATAATTATTGCTCATCGTATTACATCTGTGCTTGATAGTGACATGGTTTTGGTTCTAGAACAAGGTTCGTTAAGCAACTTTGTCAGCTCTTGTGTATGTTTCCATTCAAGTCTTGATCTAAGAAAATTTTGTTCTGTATAGGTTTGATTGAGGAATATGATTCTCCAACTAAGTTGCTGGAAGATAAATCGTCTTCGTTTGCAAAGCTTGTTGCTGAGTATAGTATGAGATCAAGTTCCAGTTTTGAAAGCTTAGCAGCGACATATTAATTTGAGTGCAAAAATTGGTGCACGTAGAGATCAGAAGCTAAATGAGTTTGAGTGCTGGCTAGCTTATGTTGGAACGAGGAGCTTGGGGCACTTAATGATCTGATCGTGTTTCCTCGAACATGCATGTTTCCACTGTTTTCTAGATTTTTGTTTTGGGCAAGATTAATTAACTAGTTTCTTCTTTTAACCTTGTTTAAAATTTACCGATGTAATTAAAAATTAAAGATAATTTTCAATCGAGTTTTAACGCTTATAACTAACGGATCCTTCTTTCAGTATCATATATATATCATTTCCTTTTAGGTGAAACAATGAAAACTACAATCAAGACATCAGAAAAATCACTATAAGTAGCTGTTTTGATGTACAAGAACAATGCCGAAAATATTTATGAAAAAAAAAACTTGATTGCGATATTACATTACTTGTAAAAACCTTCCTAGATTTAGCTATGACATTCGCCAATATGTTTGTCAATTAAATCCCACCATATTCATTAACCAAAGTTTGACTTACTGAAAAGTCAACTGTGTAAACTGGACTCCAGATTCTGTATGATTTAAAGTAGTGCCATTCAAATAAAAGAAAAAACAATCTTACTTTCAACAACTTCTTATGGTGGCAGTGGCGATGGTAATGGAGATAATGATCAAAGAGGATTGGGTTAGGACTTAGGTTGATTGCTGTATTTTTTAGCCAATAAGGAATGTATTCCAGGACTTATCAGAACCCGAACAATGCGAAGTTATACTCGTACTAAACTTGGGTGGCTGAGGCGGTTTGAATTTTTAGTTTAAAAACTCTACATACATAATTAAAAACTACTATGCTTCCGGGTAAATATATAAGTAAACACGTTTATAGCAATTTGATCAATCATGTGACTCATCTAACTGGTCACCTTACTGTATCCACTGTGATATGTTTATAAAACTAAACGATTTCTAAAATAAGAGTTAAGACCACATCGTGAGTTGATGTCGATAAGGACATGACATAAAATAGGTTCAAAATTATTCTTCTTATTACAACCAAATGTTTGTAACTTATTTGATACTAAGTACCCCTTTACATGCATTAATAAAACTCTATAGTGTTGAATTCATGAAATTTTATAAAATGAAAAGCTATATATATGGCTTAATTTGTAACATGGTATGACATGTCTAATTCATGAAAATTCAAAGGAATTTATACCAATTTTAAGATCTTAGAATTCATGAAGAATTAAAATCATCGATTGATCAGTTTGTCAACAGTTGTTCAGTATAAATTAGATGTCGATTAAACCGCGAAAAGCTAGATTCATTTAAATTATTTTATTTCAAACCATAGTTTATGTACTAAAGGAACTTATCTTTAGTATGGCAAAACATTTTTCACATGTTCTCCATCAATCACAATCACAATCTACCACTTCACCTTGAGTTTCATGCATATAAACATTTTTCACATGTTCATTACCACCAGCATATATCACATGCATGCCATCAGCACCATCTCAACGACACTCCTTTACCTTTCACTATAAACACGCTACTAAAGTCTAAAAACCACATACCGGCCAGATCTTTGCATCAGAACACTTAAATGGCTCAAAATGGTTCAGAAGTGCAGCCCGTCTCTAACAATCAGCAACTATACCAAAAAGTAGCTAAAACATTAAAAGTTGTGACTATCTTTTGGTCCATAATCGTCTTCAACCCGGTGCTGATCATCTTTAGCCCATTGTGGGTCCCAGCCTTCTTCGTGTACTGGATGTATAGTTATGTCACTGGAAAACATCCTATTGGGGCAGACCAGGTGGACCTGGCACGTGATGCAATTCTTGACGCAGTGGACGAGGTGAAGAACAAGGTGGAACAATTGGGAAAAGATATAACGAAAGATATAGCGAAAATCAGTAGTGGTTCTGATGGCGACGAAGAAGGTGAAAAGAGCTACGTTAAGTGTGATAATGTTATATACTCCTAATCTATCTGTTTTATTAACTAATGAAGATATAAAACTATTTGGAAGGTTGGATGCCTGGATTATGTTACTTGTAATATATGGATCATATATTAGTTGCATTCGATGAAGTTCTTATAGATCGTCATTCTAAATGTCACAAATCAACTTTGCACTGACAGATATAAAGTAAAACCGTAAAAGTACTCAAAGAAAAATTTGCTTGCGTGTTTCGGCTAGTTGTTGTTTTTACACAACTGAAACAGTGAAACTTAGACTAAAATTTGACCTTGGTGAAAATACATAAACCAACTTTGTATAAGACACTAAAAAAAAGCACTTTAAGAAATGTAATACAATTAAAAGGTAAAAAATGGTTTATGAAGACACAAACAGGCTCAAACTTGCCTATAAGTGTGGTTTAACCAGATTCCAGCATGAATAAGACTTTTGCTATAAACTATATTGTGTTTAGCTAGAGTAAATTACATGGATGGTCTATGTGGTTTATCAAAAGTAACAACCTTCGTCCTTCAAAGTATGAAGTTGCACTGGTAGTCCCTAAGTCGGTAAACAAATAACACCACCGGTCCTTTAGTTTAATTGGGGTTAAGTGAGTTCCGCTATAATTTACACGTTAGCCCATTTGGTTAAATATCGTTGCATAGTTTATCCTAAATAATAACGGTTGTTTATAATTTAAAGTTTTCATATGTTTTTATTCGTTTTTACACGTTTTCGTCCGTTTTTATACCTTTTATTTTTTATTGTTTTTGTATATTTTCGTCCATTTTTCTTACGTTTTTATATGTTTTCATCGGTTTTTATACGTTTTCACCCGTTTTCTTACATTTTTATATATTCTTTCCGTTTTTCTTACGTTTTTATCCATTTTCATCTATTTTTATATATTTTCGTCCATTTTCATCCGTTTTATACGTGTTCGCCATTTTTCTTAAGTTGTCATACGTTTTTATCTATTTAATATGTTTTCGTACGTATTTCTTAAGTTGTCAAACGTTTTTATCCGTTTTCGTCCATTTTTATACGCTTTTTTACCGTTTTTATACGGTTTCTTCCTTTTTTTCTTAAGTTGCCATCCGTTATTATCCGTTATTATACGTTTTCTTACATTTTTATCCTTTTTCATCCATTTTTTTAACCGTTTTTATCCGTTTTTCTTACGTTTTTATCCATTTTTATACATCTTCATACGTTTCCAAACGTTTTTATATGTTTTCGCCCGTTTACATTTTTCCGCATTTTTGTACGTTTTTATCCGGGATGAAAATGTCTAAAAACGGATAAAACCGTAAAAAGACATATGAAAATGGAATAAAACGTATAAAAATGTATGGAAACGTATAAGAACGGATGAAGACTTATAAAAACGGATAAAATTGTAAGAAAAATGGACGAAAACGTATAAAAATTGATGAAAATGTAAACAGACGAAAACATATAAAAACGTATGGGAACGTATAAAAACGGATAAAAATGTATAAAAACGGATGATAGCGTATAAAAACGGACGAAAATATAAGAAAACGGATAAAAACTGATGAAAATGTATAAAACGATGAAAACGTATAAAAACGAACGAAAATGTATAAAAGGTGATAAAAAAATATGACAACTTAAAGGAAAATGTATAAAAACGGATAAAACATATGACAACTTAATAAAAACGGATGAAAACGGACGAAAACATATAAAAACGGATAAAAAAACGTATAAAAGCATATAAAAATGGACAATAACGGATATAAACGTATGAAAATGTAAGAAAACGAGTGAAAACATATAAAAACGTATAAAATGGATGAAAACGTAAGAAAAATGGACGAAAATGTATAAAAACGGTTAGAAACGTATAAAAACAGAAGAAAACTGATAAAAACGCAAGAAAACATATAAAATGGATAAAAACGTTTGACAACGTAAAAAAACGGACAAAGCATATAAAAACAGACGAAAACGGATAAAACTGTAAGTAAAACGGACGAAAACGAATAAAACGTATAAAAATGTAAGAAAAACGGACGAAAACGTATAAAAACGGTAAAATGTATAAAAACGGACGAAAACGGATAAAACGTAAGAAACGTACAAAAACGGACGAAAACGTGTATAAACGGATAAAAACGTATGGAAACTTTAAATTATAAACAGTCGTTATTATTAAGGATAAACGATGCAACGATATTTAACCAAAAGGGTTAACATGTAAATTATAACGGAACTACTTAACACAAGTTAAACTAAATGACTGGTGGTGTTATTTGTTTACCAACTTAGAGACTACTAATGCAACTTCAAACTTCGAGGGACGAAAGTTGTTACTTTTGACAAACCAAAGAACCATCCATGTAGTTTACTTTTGATAAACCAGGGAGTATCTAGTAGTGTAATTGACCGTGATTAATTGGGCTGGTAAGGATTAAGCATATTAAATAGACCATTATTTTCATGGGGGCGCCTGAGATATGGTTGAGCCGAGACCCATATTTGTGCTTCTCAAATTTGGATTTTGTCTTAAATTTGGTCATTAAATAGCTGTGAACTTTTTCAAATATATCAATTTGTTACATGAATTTTTTGAAAAAGTTATTTAAATGTAACGAACATTCATAAAGTGTTCTAATATTCACATTTTGATTACATGTCATACCTGATAGTCTGACACATGACACTAGTTATAATGTGACACGTCATCAAAATGTGCGATTGTAACACGTTATAAAAGTTCATTATATTTACATAACTTTTTCAGAATTCACGTACAAAAACTAGACTAATAAAGAAAGTCCGTTGTTATTCTATGACCAAAGCCTTAAAATATAATAAAGTTTTTAGCAAATCACACCGTTTGTCCCGTGGCTATGCTACCCGAATACTTCGTCTCTATATATATGGTAGAAGGGCCCATTCAATCCTTACGTATCTATTAGTTTTAACTTCTCTTCGGTGCGGGGTAGAGCAGTTTGGTAGCTCACAAGGCTCATAATCTTGAGGTCCATCGTTGTCTAGCCAAGCCAACCCATTACAAAATATTAGACCGGCTGATACAATCGAATTGATTGAGGAAAAGGAAAGCCCAGCGACCAAGCACTCCCGCCCCCAAAAGCGAAGACCGAAGAACTGTCAGGTTGTCATGCACACATCTGAAGAGGAGGCCAACGGCCTCTTAGTTTACCACCCTACCCAAGACGTTTTATTGTCATCACAAATCATTATTTTGAAACTTGGTAACCTCAGAAGTCCTAGCAATCGTTAGAATGGCTTGTTAAATCCTCGATCTCTTGTGCCTCGTACTCCCTCTACTCTTTCTCCACCTCTCTATTATTTCCGGCCAATACCAACATGCTCTTTTTATAAGGACTGACAATGTTACCAAGTTTCAAAATAATGAAGTGTCATGCGAAAAAGTATTAACTAAGTATAACCACATGGACGAACTATGTAATTTATTCTAAATTGTTTAAGTTGTCGATTTCATCTCATCTCTTAGGGCCTGTTTGGTTAAGGGGGGTTTCTTGGGTTTATGGTTAAAAAGTTAAATTCAATTGTCTGGTTGCAGTTTTAAGATTCGGGTTTAGATACTAATTTCAAATATAAATGTGTGTGCTAAAGTTATGGGGGTTTGATGAGTTTTATTAAAACGATGGGACCACATGTTATTACCTTCTCATCTTTTTTTTTTATCCCCTAACTATTTATGTAAATAATTTTTAATTTATATTTTAATATATATATATATATATATATATATATATATATATATATATATATATATATATATATATATATATATATTACATCTCTCTTCTATTTTAAATCCAAATTCAAACCCTAAACCAATTTAAATCGAAATCCTAATCATAAACCCGTCTACAAACCAAATGGGCCCTTATATGATAAGACATTTTTAAAAAGTAAAAAATTAATGTCAGAGTAATTGACATTAGATTAATAGGAGTGTTTAATTTTGTCATGTATAAAAAATTGAGTCATCAAATTAGCTAATGGAAAGTTAAAATTGAAATAATTTAATCAAAACTATCTAAATTTCATTTAACAAAAAAATATGTATAAAATTAAATGTGTCGATTTTGTAAAAAAAATAAAAATAAAAAGGTAATTAATAAGACTTTATTTATTAAATTTTAAGTAAATTAAATGGACTTAAGTAAACTTATCTGTTCTATGTTTTTAATAGACACCGCCTACACTTTATACCGTCTAGATTTTATATTATTTTTTCAAAGACAACATATATGTTGTTATTATTTATAAATATTATTATCATTATATATTAAGTTAATGTATACAAACGAGATTATAAATATCAAAATGAAAGCATGAGTTACTGTTATATGTAAATAAATACACAAGATTGTACTTATACGAACAACTTATGTTATTCCTCTTTTTGACATTTAGTAATAATGTCTAGAATTCTTTTAGTTTTTTTACTATTTATCTTACTATCTTATAATGCAGGAAGGCCTACTTAAATTAAAAACTCTTAAAATTCAGTGCTAACAAATGACAAGCTCGCTGAGGTGTTGACACAATTGAAGGAGCAGCCTCCTACTCCCCGATCCACTTAAACATTTGTTGATTAAGGTACACTCGGTGTTTCATACACATTTTGTTTTGAAGTAGGAGGTGGATTTGGTAAACCTGGTGGATTATACTCATTATGTTAAGAAGTGATGCATTCGGTAGGATTTGGTTTTTACACTTCGTGTATAATACACTCTTTTGGTTTAGAAGTGGTACGTTTGGTACGATTTGATACACTATGTAATATGATATTTGCATATTCGTTTAATTATTAATTTGGGTTTTAATTGCGCGTTCGGAATTATTTAGTTGTAGATATTTGTATATTACGGAAAAGATAGCCAAATGCTGTTTTTTAAATGTAGTTTTTTGTAATGGAATTGTAACAGAATCATTTTAGTGACGCTCTGTTGAAAACTCGTTACAAATCTATTGCAAACTTATACCGTTGCAATTTTGTAGCAAATGTATTCCGTTGCAATCTCGTAGCAAATGTATTTCGTTGCAATCCCGTACAATATATTATCCGTTGCAATTTTCTTTCAGCATCTACTGTAACAAAATCGTAGACAAACTGTTGGAATATGATTCATTGCAAACACGGTTGCTAATTTAGAACGGATTTTTCTTGGTTGGAAAATCGTTGCAATTTTTTTAGCCCCGTTAGAAATCCGTTGCAATTTAAATTCCATAGAGCATTAACGCTACGGTAGGTATTTGTTGCAAATCCGTTGCAAATGGCCATTTACGGATTTTTAACTGATTCCTACCGTAGCATTAGCCCACTTGTGTTGTAGTGAGCAATCCAAGTTATAAAACTAAAAATACAAGTACCTAAAACACATTTTCTAACATTAAATACAATTACAAGTTCTTAAGCTCAAAATACAACTAATTCATCATTGTTTATTATAGTAAGAAATACAATTAAAACACAATCAAACTACAATTAATTTGGTCAAGATATTTAATGTAGTCAATTAATTAACTATTCAATAAATACAATTAATGCAGTTATTAAAACACTTTTTACCTAAAAAACATAACTTATCAAACATATTATACAACCAACTCAAACACAATTATTAAATGTCAATAATACAAATAATAAAGTATATTATACAAATATTCAAGTCCGAACAGGTAACGGGCCAAAAAGGCTCGAGACCGATTGGGCACCGGCCAAACGGGCACTAGATAAACGAAATTCTTGAAATCCTTAAATTCAAATTGTCAAAAAAAAAAAATATAATAAACTAAAATGTATGATTTATCGAAAAATTTTATTTTAGAATAACCGCTACTGTAACACGCGGGTACCCTGCTATATTAAATAATGACTCGTGTCCTTTTATATGTTTAAGCCACAAACCTCTGGTTTTATCTCATTTTTACCCGGACTCAACACACATACAATTATAACAACCATAAATCAAAAACCGTTTTCCACCATTGAAAAATATAAAGCCATCAAGACTGTTTATGAATTACACGTCATTTTACCCCGATAGGACGTAAGTACGTACAAAAGGACCAACACTTAATGAGCTCATGACCAACTTGTCACTCTTCTATAAAATTTGTTTACAGAAACAAACAAATATGAAGAAGTTACGAGGAAGTTAATCAGATGTTGAAAATGAAAGGGCATATTGGTTGACCAGCTGAGCGACTGAGCGAGTCTAAGCCTTGGACATTTTTGGTTCAAAGTTCAAACCTTGATTCACGATTCATATTTTTCTCGTATTGTTTTCTTTTTTTAATGTAATGATATGTTAATAAGGGCCCATTTAGTTCAAAAGGAAAAAGAAAAAATCAATGATAAAAAGAATACAATGCAATATAATGAACATTCTTTTCAATTTGTTGATGAATAGAGTATTACTAATACTACATAATGGAGTATTATATTCCCTTTAACCAAATTTCATCAATCATTATAACCAACACGCGTTTATACCTTTTGCATTTGATACTTTTGGTTTTCTTGCATCGGAGGCTGTGGAGCTGCTCAAAAGAGTCCAACGGGTTATGCATGGCAATGTTACGACCCCAGGGTCTTTGAATGTAGTTTTTAAAAGATTAAGTTTCGCTATTCAAAAAGGGCTAGCGGCGCAGCTTGTTGACCGCTTGCCTGTCGCTTCAGTGTAAAACTTTTCTTAGTAATATATAATTGTGTAATAAGGTTATAACAAAATATTCATACGATGAAATATTCGGAAAATGAATGAGCTCTAGTCGACATTGTTAGCACAATATTATTACAAGTACTTTGTAAATGTTCGAATAGTTGTTCAATAATTTTGTTCCATTTTCAAGGCTGTCATTATCGTGTAGAGGGAGAGTTAAAGGACATATGAAGCAATAATTGATTTTAGAAATTCGTCTCTTTATATTTTTCCTATCTATTATATATAGATAGCCGTTGTTAACGGTTACATATAGTAGACATTCGTATTAGTACTTTTTTTTCGAGCTTGTATTTCATGCATAGTGGCACGTTTCATAGTGTTAAACGAGAATGACTGTTTCTTTAAATGAATTCATTTCTAAATGAGGAATGTTACATCCGTAAAATTTACAAAATAATGTGACATGCATTCATATATATATATATATATAGACCCGTCAAATTGACGGGCTTTTAAAAGAATGAATGCATCAAGAAATTAAGTATGTGTGTGTGTAAAGTAAGAAAAACAATGAATGTAAAGATTTTGTATTGATGTTTAATGAAATAATATGTAATAAGTGAATAATACAATAAAGAAACATGGATGTAACTATTAATCTAATAAACGTTTATGCACGCAGGCTACAATCTTTTTGATTGCACATTTGTGTTTTTGTTGATTTCCATTTCATCTGTAAATTGTCTCTAATAGCTTCCTGAACCATTTTCAATTTTTTTACTTGCAGCGTTCTCATTCATATCTTTTGTGGCCATTCCTACATTTAACGCATTTTCAAACTTGTTATACTTGCTACAAATATGTAAAACATTTAGTTGTGGCATTATTGAAAATATGACTTACCATAGCCGGTAGCATAAATTGGCGAATGATCTTGTGGTGCAGCAGAGGTGCTTGTGGCAGCATATGAATAACTAAATTTGTCATTAGTACTAAGGGTTTTTGGTAAACCTGCATTAAACCAACTATTTTTAGATAAATAATGTTGTGTATGGTTCATAATAGTTACTTTTAGACTTTTATGTATATAAATATAAGGTCTGAATTACGTAGAATCAATTGTCTTACCTTGATTCGACGTATCTTTGTTTGTGCCCCTAGCAAAGTTTGTAGAGTCTGTTCGGTTATGCAACAACAGTACTTCAAAATAACTTGCAATAGCACTTTGAGAAGCAGGTTTAACTTGTAAATTTGACAGATTATTGCATAAAGGGTGGCTGGATTCATTTGGCGTTTGATGATTAAATAGGGTTATATATGGATGAAAACTGAAGCGCAAATTTCCTGGTGCATTGAATGGTAACTGTGGTCTAAAACATGTTGCATGATTACCTTGGGAAACTGGACCCACTACAAATTTTCCCTAATGTAATTCTGTTCGCCGCAAGCGTTTATTGTTTCTTGGAAACCTGCATTTAAGTAATTATGTATAAGTGAAACAAATGTAGTGTAAATAATAGGATAAGAATGTTGTAATTTACCATGACATTTTTAGTTACCGTTAGCAATAACTTCATGAATTTGATTTAGTTTTGGGCCCATTCAAATATCATTACACCCTTTGCTTAGCTCTTCATATTTTCTTATACCATTATGTCTATTGAGTTGAGGTGACACAGATGAACATAGATGTTTGGGTAAATAATATGCTTCTTCTCATAGTGGGTTGTTCTAGTATTGATTATCGCATAGTGGGTAAATAATAAGTGTGTCTTAGATTCATTATTTGATTATCGCACTCTACACGGGTCACTTATGGTTG
This sequence comes from Artemisia argyi, assembly GCA_030686995.1. Classification (NCBI taxonomy): domain Eukaryota; kingdom Viridiplantae; phylum Streptophyta; class Magnoliopsida; order Asterales; family Asteraceae; genus Artemisia; species Artemisia argyi. The sequence goes on from CM060685.1 coordinate 154,935,851, forward strand.
CTACAAATAACTATGTTGTAATATATAACTTTAAAGACTAAGTTTTACCTTAAATCCTTTTTTCATTACATCAAGGGGATGTCTAACTATCTTGGTGCAAAATAAAGCTGCAAGGCCACAATAGAGAACTTAAAAAAATCAGTTGTGTATTTGAAGGAGGGCACAAGATAGGAATAGTTAGTCGAGCAGGCAATGAAAAAATGACTTTGACTTGGCCAAACCATGTTTCTTAACTAAAAACTATACCTATAATACAATGCACAAGTGATTAGCACAACCACATTTTGCTATCTTGTTTTTTCTTTTCTTTTTTTTTTCTTTTTTTCAAATACCATTAAATCAACATAAACGCCAAATCATAGTAGCTACATATGTGAAATAGTTATTTAAAAAAAATGGCCACATATAATAGCCGTAAGAGTTAAGAAATTAAAAAAAAAAAAAAAAAAAAAAAAAAAAAAAAAAAAAAGGTGGCCATCAGGGGGTGTTTAGATGGATGTTCTAAGGGAGTGTTTGGTTGTGATCAGGCGTTGTTTGGACAGCTGTTGACCTGTTGTAATGGGGGTGTTCTACTCTTGCCAGGAGTGTTTGGATGGCTGTTGTAAGGGGGTGTTTCGATGGCTAATGTATGGTATTTGGTTGTTGCTATAAGGGTGTTTGGATGCAGCACCAGTCCCATACCTATGTAAACATACTTAAGGGATACCTTTGAAAGTTATGCAGTTTAGTCATTGTTGGTGTATCGATCATAGATTGTAATCACTAAACGAAGCACTTAAATGGATAACGATTACCTTGATGATAAGGTTCATTGGAATTAAGCAACCATATCATTTGCCGCAGCATCTGAAAACCTTTTAGGATGATGTAGCCACCCTGGTGGCTAATTCAAGAATTTTATTAGGCGACTTTCCATTGTCAAAGCTGCCTCTTGATCTGGAAGATTACCTCTTTATCAAATTATATTTGTTACGGTGTGTTTGGTTCGTGGTTATTGGAATGAGGGAATGGAGTGATTGTGAAGAAAAGCTGTTTGGTGTGTGTCAATGGGTATCTATTGTACATCTGCATTCCAAGTTATTGGATTTATGAAGAAAGTGGGGAGGGATATCTATATTCCCAAGATGAGCAAGAAATTAGCATTTTCTTAATGAATATTTGAGTGTACCACGTACCAAAGCGAACGGAGAATATGATAGAGATAAAAAAATTGCCGAATCAGATATATAAAACTTAATAGGAAAATCAGTTTTTACGCAGATACTTAAACCCAAAAGTGAAACGAAAGATGATATAATGTTCCAAGAGAAAGAAGTCTAATATTTAACAACCACCAAGTTAAGACGTATTAGTTATAGATGTACACTTACAGGGTGAAATCGAATACATAGCTGAGAGGTAACTCCATATATTACTCGAATGCAAAGACCATTTGGAATATCCCATACTTTCACAGTTTTATCCAATGAAGATGATGTAATGTATTGGTTGTTCAATGAAAAGTCGAAATCTGAAAATGAAAAGAAAAAGATTAAAAATATAGAAGACCAAGAGGTATCTATGAATAATAAAGTTGAATAAATAGATTGATCACAAATATGTAAAAATCAACTACGGTTTTACAATACTAAAACGTATCGTCTGATGGTTGGTCAACTTAGATGGTGTTCTCTACTCTTAGCACAACATAGTCGGATTTTCTTGAGCAACGAATGTTTGTAAATTGCATATCAACATTTCTCCATTGATACTTGCTTGACCTTGTTGGAGCTCATGTGATGTCTTACTCTTAAACTCTATATTTAACTTCATAACTCATAATGATGTAAAATACCAACATATATATAGGTAACCACAACATTTAAGTTGTGTGAGAAACAAAAAATAAAGAAATCATCTAGGGCAAATTTCCTTTGCTATTCAAGTAGAATAATGTTAGACGTATAAAAAAATTAGAAAGACATATTTATTTCATACTAACCACTCATAGCGCCTAATAGTACTTCTTATAATTGTCAATTACGGTGGTCGGTGGGTTGAGCGAATATGTTCAACATCAGATTTAAGATAAGGGGGAATTCATGAAAGCTTTGCAGTCGCTCTACGACCTATTTAAGTTCGACATTCAAATATGAACCGTATACTTACCTGCTATAAAAACATAATCACACAAGCTTTCTGATGAGGCAAAAAATGAACCACTTTTAGGGGGTCATTTAAGCCCGGAATTGAATTTATTTGATCAAATATTATCCTAAATCGTTCATTTTGTGATTTTAGGTACTTTGGGAGTGAAATCTGGAAAATGAAGCAATTCGGACGTTTTTGGAGCATAAAAGTGAAGAAAACGCCAAAGACTTAATTTTCCATGCTGGAAACAGTGTATGACGGCGTCAAGAAGGAAATCCTGATGACGTCAAGAGTAAAAACCATGACGACCCAGAAGAAACATGAAGGCGTCACAAGTAGAGCGTCAAGAGTTAATTGTGTGACGGCCTGCAAAAGGGGACTACATGACGGCGTCAGATCCAGATCTAGGCAGTCCGAGGAATTATTTGGCGGCGAGATGACGGCGTCAGACATTTGTTCTTGACGCCGTCACCCTCTAAAATCTATATATAGTTTTCTAATTTTCATTCAAAAAGGAACTTGTGTGGAGAAACCCTAGGGCCGAACCTTGTACGTATTTTACAGCTTTTTTAAGGGTTTTCAGCCCTTGAATCCTTTCATGTGCTATTGAGATAAGTCTTCTCTTAATTCAATCAATATGTCTATGTGTTGGTTGTCTATATCTTGTGCTTGTCTTGATTTCAACATGTTAGGCTAGATCTATCTTGTGTTTGCTTAGATCTAATGAAACCTAGATGTTAATTATGTGTTGATTACTTGTTTATGGTTGTATTGGATGAATGATTTCAATGTTAGGCTTAAGAAAACTGGCAGATCTCCATTGTGTAACATGCTTGAACGTCTTAGGAAACATGAACCGATGTGTACTAGGTTTTATTGGTTGTATTTAATGCATGCGTAAATTCTAATGATCCCATGTTAGGAGCTTCTTAGCCGACTCGACATAGGAGTGAAGTAGGCACTCATAGGATTGGGGAAGTAAGTACGCCACCCCATGAATGGTATTAAGGAATACAATCCGTCATCCACGCAACTATAACAAGTAATTAACGTGTAAAAGATATCTAGGGAGTAGTGAAATCTAAGTAAACACATTTCTCCCATATATTGCTCACAACCTTAGTTTAATTTAGTTTTATTTTCATTTTAGTATTTTATTTTGATTGCATCTTAGTATTGGGTTAGTTGACTAGCAACTAATTCCGCCCAAATCCTTCAAACCCCGAGATTTTAATTTGCTTTCTAAAAAATATAAAAATACAAAAAGAATCATCCCTCATCTCTAGATCTAGTATTTAGGTTTTCTAATCCTAGCGACACTATTCCTAGCTGAACGATCAATCCCCCGGTACTTGTCATTATACTATACTACATCGATCAGGTACACTGCCTGGTGGGGGTTGTAAGCTTCTCAAGATCCCTTGAGAGGTAAAGCCTGGTGCAAACCCCACGCATCAAGTTTTTGGCGCCGCAGCCCGGGGAATAGTTATTTTCTAAGTTAGAATCTCTTTTTATTAGGTCTACTTGCTAGATTCCTTTCTAGTAAGATTTTATTTTTATTTTTAGGTTCTCTTTAGTCTATCTTATTTCTTCGTGTTTTTGTTCGTAACTCTTCACCACCCGACATCATGGACAATGGGAACATCTTTGAACCCGTCATCCCACCACAACAAAACCCACCACTAGAACCTCTTAGGCCCCGAATCCTAGGAGAGTACTCCCGACCTAGCCACCAAGGCTATTGAAACACTATTGAGCTCACCGGAGCCAATGTGTCTCCCTTGCGATCCGAAACCATCTGGTTGGTGCAAAGCGGATGTGCATTATTCCATGGACTTCGTTCCGAAGATCCAAATCAACATCTCAAGGACTTCCTTAAAATCGTAGATTCCATAGACCTAGATGTTGCAACTAGAGAGACAACCCGATTACGCCTATTCCAATTCTCTCTACGTGATCAAGCTAGTCAATGGCTTGAACGTTTACCCGCGGGATCCATCATCACATGGGATGATCTCACCACTCGTTTCCTTGCTCAATATTTCCCACCGGGAAGAACTACTAAGCTTAGAAATGACATCTTGATGTTCCAAGAACGTCAAAATGAAACTCTCTATGAAGCATGGACTCGTTTCAAGGACTTACTCCAAAAAGTCCCTCATCATGGCATAGATCTTTGGCTCCAAGTCCAAATCTTTTATGACCATATCGATCTCCCCACGAGGCGAGCCATTGACCGATCGGCCGGTGGTAAGCTACGTGATCTAAGTGCGGAACAATCATGGGAACTCATAGAAGATCTTGCTCTCTATGACAATGAAAGTTGGAATGATCCCCGTGATTTGAACAAAACGGTCAAGGCAATATCTTTGCCTTCGAACAACTCTAGCACACCCGACCGTAGGATCATGGAACTTGAGGACCAAGTCAAGTTTCTCATGAAATCTTACGAAGCTCCTAAGCCTTCAAGCCAAGTGAACAAAATCACTTCTTCATGCGAATTATGTAGTGGTCCCCATGACACTCGTGATTGTGTGGAACTCCCCGGAACAGCTTTTGCGGACTACGCATCCTTGCGTACCGACGAAGCGGGAGATAAGTGGTACACTTTCAAACCCGAGCCAAACCCTTACGGTGATTCATACAGCCCCTCTTGGAAAAATCACCCAAACCTTAGGTGGAAACAAAATCAAGCCAATTCTTCCAATCCGCCTAATCGTTACTAACCAAACGGTCCACCCTCCAACCGTACTTTCAACAACAATCCTTCTAACAACTATGGTAGTACCAACAATCTTGAAGGATTGATGTCTAAGTTCATGGCATCTCAAGAAGCTCACATATCTAAGTTTGAAGCCGATTTCAAACAAAAGAAAGGCGAGATGACCACCAAAATTGACGCATTGTTGAAAGTTCTCAATGACCGATAAATGGGAGCACTCCCAAGCGACACGGTCAAGAATCCGAAACTAAACGTTAATTCCATATCATCAGTTTCGTCACCCACTTCTTGTCCGCAATACTACTCGGTTAAATCAACGAGCACATGTTTCAAACAAAACCAAATTCTTCAAAAGGACCAATCAAGTAAAACACCCGATATAAAACCGGTCAAAAGCATAGTTGAAACACCTCCTACACAAGACCTTGATGATGAATTCAAGGAACTTCACCTTGAACGCCCCGTCATTGATTTCTTAGCCCGTGCTCCCTACTATAGTGCCCTCCTAGAAAAGTGTGAGAAGTTTAAGCTAGGTAAAAATGGGACCGCCTTCGTTCAAAACAAATTGCCTAAAAAGCTTGATGATCCGGGTATATTTGTTTTGCCTTGTAAGATAGGAAGATCCGAAGCTTTCGACACATTAGCCGATTTAGGGTCAAGCCTCAACTTGATTCCCTTATCCCTATTCACCACTCTTAAGCTAGGAAAGTTAGAGGAGACGGAGGTATTGATAGGTCTAGCAGATGGAAGTATTGCCCACCCGGTTGGAATGATTAAGGATGTAGTTGTTCACGTAGGGAAGTTAACTATCTTAGCGCATTTTCACGTCCTAGACATGGTTAGTGACACTACATGCCCATTGTTGGTAGGAAGAGGATTTTAAGCAACCGCTAGTGCCATGATAGATTGTAAGGAGTCTAAGATAGCTGTAGGTGAAGGCGACACTTGGTCGGTATGCGATGTTAAGAAACATAGTTACGATTGTGATGATGAACCGACACCACATTGGGTAGAGATTAATAGGAGACCATCTAGATATGGACCTTGGATAGAAAGGAACTTTATAGGACCTCAACGCCCATTCTATCTAGAAAAAGATTTCATTGAAAAGATACATTCGATGGAACAACTCATAGCTAGAGATGAAGAGCTAGATCCTTTTGAGGACCCCTTAGTTTTTAGGAAGATGATTGAGTTCTTAAGCGTAATGCCTATTAATATAGAGATGAATAAGTGGAAAAGAGAGGGAAATAAGTGTAAATGGAGGTGGGACAAGCCACCCAAAGAAGGTGACGGATCATGGCATATGATGATGACTTTGTATGATCCGGATGGAGAAAAGTTTGAAAGGTCATACCGTACTAAGAAAACTGATACGAAGCTAAAACCTAAGTTTGATCCCAAGGATGTCCTCAATGAGGAACTCACCCGTATCACGTAGTAACCCACGACCTTGAGTCTAGCTACAAGACTTGTAAATAAAGAAAAGCGCTTCTTGGGAGGCAACCCATGTTTTGTGTGATTTTATTTTGTGTGTTTGTTATTTGCTTCCGTATGCATGCATTATTTTTATTGTTGGTAGATCATGTTTCTAAACTAAATAGTGAAAATACTTTACTTTGTTGTTTGGCCTAGTCTTAACTTCATCCAAAGGTATTTTTGCAAAAGATAAGTGTAAGGGGAAACCCCAAATATGTTTTTAAGAAACAAACCGATCATGATTCTCCAAAATAATTAAATGAACATGTATATTCGTATTTGTTAGAGTCAAATGCTTGTTTCGAGTCATAATGATGTCTTGCAGGATTTTCCAGGAAGTAGGACCAAGTTTTTCTAGAAATTTTCCGGAAACTTAACATAAGAATTTCTGCAGGTCACTTCTGACGGCGTCATGAGTTTAATCTTGACGGCGTCACGTGTAAAAATCTGGAAATTTTACCGGTTTTGTTTTTCTAACGGAGTCTTAAAGTTTTTGCTGAATTATTAGTTTTATAATCTCCAGGAAATCTGCAAACATCATTCCACAAGCATTATATCTTACTTTGTTTTCTAGAATTTAGTAACTTATGTAGATTGCCGCCGATTTTATGCGAGGTTGTCTTGTCTGTTTTCTCAGGATTTACAGGTTACGTATGACAAGAAGATGATTAATATTCTGGAAGGGAAGCTTTGATTGTTCATTTTCTTGGAGGAAGATCTAACCTGGCCACCTTATTATCCATACCGAGCGAATCAGGGGAGTATTTGATTTCATTCTTTTTACTTATTTCACTTTTACATTCTTTACTTGAACATTGGGGACAATGTTCATCTTAAGTGTAAGGAGAGGGTAAAATGATGATACATTACAGATACACTTTCGCTTGAGTTTGTTTGTTCAATAGTAGATGTGTAATAAAACTATGAGAAATACTTGTTAGTGCAATTTTAGCGTCAAATTTAAATTTTTTTACAACATTTAGGAGTGAAACTTTAGCCATAACAAGCGTCTCATGGATAGGAGATTGTATGACTAGCACATAACCGTAATATTCAGAAAAATTTTCCACCCAAATATATGAGGTTCGCCTTTAGATTTGATAGGAAAAGCATTTACTATTAGTGCTTATGAGTGTACCGGTAGCATTTAGATTCTAGAACTTGCGTTAGTTATGCATCCCGAGACCGCTAGTGAGACTACATTCGTGTAGTAGGATTTACTACATGATAAGAGGCATTAGGATCACCCTTGTGTTAAACCCGTATCATAATTATTTGACCATTTAAGTCATATTATTTGGCTAGTTAAGTCAACTAATTTTTCCCACACCCTTAGCGTTGTACTCATTTTTAGTACACGAAACCCCTAGTACACCCCTCCGAGCCTATCTTTTCGTTTCTAACTTTAAGCATTTTACTTAAAGGAAGAATTTGTTACACCCCACTTAAATGTACACCCAAATCGCCATAGCCTTCTGTGTATGGGCTCATTTTTAGTGCATTATTGTTATTTGTTAAACCCTAAGTTAACTATCTAATTGATTACATGGTTGCTAAGTCGAGTCATATCCTTGTACATATTGTTTTGGGACGATTGGGACTCATGGGTAAAGTACTTATTTTATGAAGTAATGGGGAAGAACATCATATTATTACCCTCATATGTACGTTAATCTTAAAAGTATTCCAAGTGTTTTGATTTTCTTAATTCGAGTCATTAGATTAGTTTATTGTAAAGTATGTAAAAATTCAAGTGTAAGGGAAATGTTCATTCCCTATGATGTATTATTTTGGATGGTAGGGTAAGAGTGTATGCAAAAAAAAAAAAAAAAAAAAAAAAAAAAAAAAAAAAAAAAATCGAAAAAACAAGAAAAAGAAAGAAAAAAATAGAAAAAGAAAAGAGAAAAAACATACGGACTGCCATCCCTTTTTATTCTATGTTCATTTTATGTTTTTATTATTTTTCATTTATTAGCTTAAGTCGAGTCTAGTCTTGGCTTAGCAACGCCATATTGTACATGTAATTAACCAAGATTGTTAACTCGCCACCAGTAAAGACTGCCTATATCCAACAAAACCGTGTATTTCATATCCCTACACCTAACGTTACAACCCTTTAAAAGACCTCTTTGATAGTTTATCCTAGGTGCTTACGCCATGTGGTGGAGGTTTGATCCTTTCCCAAGCCTATGGTAATCTGTTTTGCTATGACAGGTAGTGAGAGATATCTTCCGTTTCCATATTGTAATTTATACTTTATTACACCCGAGAGATGTGAGTATCTAAACACTATTTGTGAGGTGCTAGTATATGACCTCCGTGCTTGTCTTTGGTCTTTAGTGGAACGATTATTTGTTGTAATTACTTTTATATTAGTGTTAAATGACCCCTAACTTGTATTTTGATTAGAATAAAGGCGCATTTGCTTGAGGACAAGCAAATCTCAAGTGTAAGGGTATATGATGAGGCGAAAAATGAACCACTTTTAGGGGGTCATTTAAGCCCGGAATTGAATTTATTTGATCAAATATTACACTAAATCGTTCCTTTTGTGATTTTAGGTACTTTGGGAGTGAAATCTGGAAAAGGAAGCAATTCGGACGTTTTTGGAGCATAAAAGTGAAGAAAACGCCAAAAACTTAATTTTTCATGCTTGAAACAGTGTATGACGGCGTCAAGAAGGAAATCCTGACGGTGTCAAGAGTAAAAACCATGACGACCCAGAAGAAACATGAAGGCGTCACAAGTAGAGTGTCAAGAGTTAATTGTGTGACGGCCTACAAAAGCGGACTACATGACGGCGTTAGATCCAGATCCAGGCAGTCCGAGGAATTATTTGGCGGCGAGATGACGGCGTCAGACATTTGTTCTTGACGCCGTCACCCTCTAAAATCTATATATAGTTTTCTAATTTTCATTCAAAAAGGAACTTGTGTGGAGAAACCCTAGGGTCGAACCTTGTACGTATTTTACAGCTTTTTCAAGGGTTTTCAGCCCTTGAATCCTTTCATGTGCTATTGAGATAAGTCTTCTCTTAATTCAATCAATATGTCTATGTGTTGGTTGTCTATATCTTGTGCTTGTCTTGATTTCAACATGTTAGGCTAGATCTATCTTGTGTTTGCTTAGATCTAATGAAACCTAGATGTTAATTATGTGTTGATTACTTGTTTATGGTTTTATTGGATGAATGATTTCAATGTTAGGCTTAAGAAAACTGGCAGATCTCCATTGTGTAACATGCTTGAACGTCTTAGGAAACATGAACCGATGTGTACTAGGTTTTATTGGTTGTATTTAATGCATGAGTAAATTCTAATGATCCCATGTTAGGAGCTTCTTAGCCGGCTCGACATAGGAGTGAAGTAGGCACTCATAGGATTGGGGAAGTAAGTACGCCACCCCATGAATGGTATTAAGGAATACAATCCGTCATCCACGCAACTATAACAAGTAATTAACGTGTAAAAGATATCTAGGGAGTAGTGAAATCTAAGTAAACACATTTCTCCCATATATTGCTCACAACCTTAGTTTAATTTAGTTTTATTTTCATTTTAGTATTTTATTTTGATTGCATCTTAGTATTGGGTTAGTTGACTAGCAACTAATTCCGCCCAAATCCTTCAAACCCCGAGATTTTAATTTGCTTTCTAAAAAATATAAAAATACAAAAAGAATCATCCCTCATCTCTAGATCTAGTATTTATGTTTTCTAATCCTAGCGACACTATTCCTAGCTGAACGATCAATCCCCCGGTACTTGTCATTATACTATACTACATCGATCAGGTACACTGCCTGGTGGGGGTTGTAAGCTTCTCAAGATCCCTTGAGAGGTAAAGCCTGGTGCAAACCCCACACATCACTTTCCAAGCACAAAGATCTCGACACTCGTTCGCTAAACTTATAACTCCAGCATCACCAACATCCACACACCAATCATAGTTTCCTTACACTCGCTATAGTTATAGTACGCATCCACACAGGTTGAATGTTTATCTCAAGATATAAAGTACACAAATGTAAACGCGTACCACATCAGGTTTTTTAATAGGACGGTATGTATTTTACACCAATATGCGAGTCGTCGACTTTTGAACCATTACTTGACTTTTTTGTCACCAACTGACCATTGTCCTTTGTGGAATTAACCCATATAAATGTTTACATATGCAAGTAATATGAGATTTTTGGAGAAGTTGTAGTAAAACAACTGGAAATATCCTTTAATTTGTAAATGTCAACTAATAGTTTGTTTAATGATAGTGTTTGCATGCCATTTGCATAAGATGTTTGTTATTATATTGTATAAATCTTGAAGTTTAACTATCTAAGAAGGGTTATAAGAAAGATGAATAAGCAACATGATTTCAATAAGACGAAATAAAGTGGAATGACCTGTTGTAAATGCTTTCTGGAGCTTGTTAATTAAACCCGTTTTTAAAAGAACAGATCCAAACGCCAAAAGAACCACAAATATAGAATCCTTGCTACCCCAGACCTTGTTTTAATTCTTGTAACTTCTAAAGCTTGAGAGCGAAGTAGGTGACGGGGCTAAAGTGAGATCGATCACTCGTATCATATGGGGCTCACGGTCACCTCAAATATCCTACAAACACCACAAGTATTAAGATTAATGAGTGACCCAAATCAGAAATATGAGTGAAACAGTTTAGGATTTAATGTCCCAAAATTAACCTGATCTACACATTAACCATCAAAACCACAACATTTTGGCATTACCCAAAATTAAGACTCATCAACTTTGCATAACCATAAAATCAATAAATGTTTTTAGTTATTGGCAATGGCTGATAAGGTTAGGATTTATCGTAATCATCATCTTTTCTATGCTAATTGCCTTATACTAACCACTCATAACTTCTTAAAGCTTATATCACATATTTATCTTGAAAACAATTTAATACCAAAGTTATTAAAAAGCTTTGGATTATAATTAGAGAAACAATAATTAAAAAAAAAATCGTAACAATAAGGAGAGATAGAAAGGATTGCTCTGCGAATGATTCAAACTGTGGATAAATGGAGAAGCATACCTCATTCTTGGCCGGGCATATTAAGGTTGTGAAATTCTCTCATTTTGGCTGCAATAAGTACAAATATCTCAAAATCGTGAAGATCACCAGCTGATAATGTCTAGTATCAATAAAAGGAATTAGAAATTTATGTTTCCTGATGTCATATAAACATATTAATCATGGTTAAGACTATTCATTTCTTTTGGGGTTTTTAGCATACAGTTTGAAAGAGCTTATCTTATTATTCAGTTTCCAAGTGAAAATAAAAGAAACTAATAATTAGATAGTAACAATAATCTTTGTAATTTTGGGCAACTGGAGAAAGCCAAATATAGATTTATGTGTCAAATAACAAATATAGTATGCACTTTCTAGATTGTAGCATATACACTTATCCTCCCAAGCATAAAAGACAAACTCAACATGCTCTTCTATCTAACACTTAAAAATTGTTATTTCCAGTAACACAAAACCATCAAACTTTATATCTACTGTAATACTTAAAAATAGGGTCAAAACTCAAACATGTAAATTATTTAATATGCTTTTTTATGTCAGATTTGTTGTAGCCTATTATTGGTTATGTCAAAGGGCAGTGGGGAAATAATGAGATAAATAACCACAAATACCATGTGTTAACAATGAAATAGCATGCTTATAGTAGAAATATAAGCTTGGAGTCCAAATATAAATGTAAACAAAGAGCTGTAAATACATGAGTCATGTTCCACAATACCTTGTTAAAACCATGACATTCCTCAATTACAAAAGTCGAGTAGAGAGAAAGTGTCAAGTCTATCACCTTCACAAAGTATATCGAAATAAAATGTTAATCCAGAGGGTTACAATATAAACAGATTTGGAGTATTCAATAATGAGGTAAAGGGAGTGTATGGGATTGTTACATTAAAGCTCTAATCTGCTTAAAAATATCTAGTACAAATCTAATCAGTTTCAACTACTTAATTTAAAGTGAAATTTCATCCTTTGTACTTTTTCAATTTAATCCGCCATTGGTCTTCTCTTAACGTCTTTCTTTATTTCCAAACAAAATCACAAATATTCAAAAACATTCCCCAAATATTTTTATTTGTAAGCATATCAACAGTTTAAAGTGTTTAGATAAGCTGAAACCACTTGTGCTGAAACTTGAAACCTGCCTCATATTAGATAACGTGCATACCTCCACAATGGCATCATCAACATGTACATGACATATAAGAAACAACCTCCCAAATATTTCACATGAGGAAATGATCTCATTACCTACAGATAGCCGAGAGTGTCAAGCTTTAGTCTGATGAGTTTTGATCTAGTTTGAAAATTTTGAGTGATATTATTGAGAAATGGAGAGAGTGGAAGGAAATGGATTTGGGTGGGGAGTAATTATTATATTGTGAATGTCACATATTATGTTTTTTTTTCTATTCTACGGCAATGCATAAACCACCATGTTAGCACACTTGGAAAAAGATTACACAGACCATAACTCCAATACACATCAGGGCAATCTAATTGTCTAGTGAGCAATAAATACCTGGCATTGAAACAAAAGCTCTTGCAAGTTCGACAACATACTTAACCTACAAAAATGAAGGACAACAACAGGTCATTTTGCATCATACAGAAATGAATGAAAGCTTAGACCGGAATTGTTAAACCATACTTGATCACATGTAGCCAAGCTCCATATTTTCACCACGTATTAACCCATGTCGGCTGCAAAATATTGTCCATGAGATACAGATACTTTATTCAAACAGATTAACAAATTGCTACAAATATAACATCCAAAAATTCGCTACAAAAGAAGATCCGGAAAAAAATAGAATCATACAATTAGATGACCCCCAATTCATAAAAGCAGTTTTCCCTATTTTGCAATATGAAGAAATTGATCATAACCTCCGTCAATCATAATTAGAGCATAACCAACCATATCATCAGACGGTGTTCATACCTACAAATGAATTACAATAAAAAAATCCGAACCCTGCAGATCTATCTACTCACCATATCCTAGCAGCCTCAAACTTTGATTTCCAATTGCTTTTGTAACCTTCTTGGAATATGTTCTTGAACCTTTATCAAAAGTTAAAACCAAAAATAAATAAATAGATAAAAATATTTTAAAAAAAAAAAAAGGAAAAAAAAAACATGTTTGATCACAGACCCAAATTCGCAACTACGTGGTACCACTAATTCATGGATGCGATTTCCCCCATTTTTTTCTAGGGCTTCACAGTTAAAGATAAAATTAACTTAATCAAAGAAAAACAAAGTATAAATTGAATCGAAACAAAATTCACCTAGGTGATTTAAATCTAAACACTAAAAATAAAACTTACTTGGTGTAGACAACAAAACATCAACCGGCATAGATCGACTTTAAAGAGATGTTGAAAAAGAAAACCTATTATAACTGAATCGAAACAAAATAATTGTAATATGGACCTACTGAATCGAAAACCTAAATATATTATAATTGATTCGGTACTTACCAATTCTTCAATGTTGACGGCATCGAAATCACCAGCACTTGATATAACCAAAATGTTTTGTTGAGTGATTTTGAATCGGTATGCCATACAACAAAGTTATTTTTGGATGATTGTTTGAAAATGATTTACTTTTGATTTTGATTTTGAAACACCCATTTTTGGGTAACATTGAATATTGATTTAGAGTGGGAGCGTATATAATCATTGCACCGTATTTTATTTTTGGATGTTGAATTAATTGTATTGTATAGATGTAACTGATGAACAATGGCTTTTGAAAGAAGCTTTTAGTTATGTGTTTTATTGAGTGTGTGCAATGTAGTGTTGTACGCAATAAATGTACAGCCACATCACCGTATTTATTGCATTGCATGCATTAGGGGCTTGTAAATTATTCTGGTTTATTAGTATATATATATATATATATATATATATATATATATATATATATATATATATATATATATATATATATATATATATATATATAGAGAGAGAGAGAGAGAGAGAGAGAGAGAGAGAGGTGGGTTCTTGAAAAAAACCCACTTTGGTAGAAAAGTAAGAAAAATGTACAAATCACCCTCTTCCCTTCCCCCTCCTTTTTTTCACAAACTAAAGGGACCCGATTGTAACTTTTTAAGTTCTCCAAGGTTTATTTTGTAATATTTCCAGGGATAATATATAATGCCTTAATTTTTTCATTTTTTTCTTTTTCTCTGGTTCAATCCTCTCAGGTCATTTATATATATATATATATATATATATATATATATATATATATATATATATATATATATATATATATATATATATATATATATATATATATATATATATATAGAGAGAGAGAGAGAGAGAGAGAGAGAGAGAGAGAGGTGGGTTCTTGAAAAAAACCCACTTTGGTAGAAAAGTAAGAAAAATGTACAAATCACCCTCTTCCCTTCCCCCTCCTTTTTTTCACAAACTAAAGGGACCCAATTGTAACTTTTTAAGTTCTCCAAGGTTTATTTTGTAATATTTCCAGGGATAATATATAATGCCTTAATTTTTTCATTTTTTTCTTTTTCTCTGGTTCAATCCTCTCAGGTCATTCTAACTTTTTTCCACAATAAACAAGCTTTAATTTCTTCCAAGTGATTGCTGCTTATAATCTCCATACAATCAAAACAACAAACACGATATGTTATTAGATTCAATAATCATCTTGTTCTAATATCTCAAATCACCGATTAAAGTAAGTTTTTAGACCTTTTTTTATTGTAATTTTGTTACTCCTTTTATCAAAGATCGAATATAAAGCTAAGGGTGTTGGTTACAGTTGTATTTGCACCCATTAGTGTTTGTTATGATATAGTTTATTTTGTTTTATGAAATTTGCTTCGGTAATCATCATCTTTGCATATAATTGTACCAATTTTAAGAATTTATTGACATGATTTATTGTATATAACAGTTGTTTGAAACGAAATTGAGAAATAAAGATATGGAAAACATGTTTACAAAGACTGCACACCAAGTGTTTGATAAAATGTCTGAATGAGATTTTATAACTGCGATGCACTAATTTTACATTGTGATACCCTAATTTTTGTGAATAGATTTTAGTTATACTATGATGCCTTAATTGATTTTGGCAAGAGGATTTTAGATTTGGATGAACATACTCAGTAAGAAAATTGTATCGACTTCACATTTGGTGCTACTGTATGTATCACCATGTCAAATTAACATGTGCTATTACACGTATTTGTTTGTTTATTATGAAGACTAGCTCTGAAAATGATAGTTTGTTACATGGTTGCATTTGGTATTTTCTTGCAGCAGTTCTATCAAGAGCTATTGAAAGTTCTACGTGTAGAAAATAAGATCACAGCCTTCTCTTATATGTTACGGTTTAAATCGATGGTTAGAAGATATTGCTACATGCATCTTATCCGCTGTTTATAGTTCTATATTGTAATATGATGCTTAAGTAGTTTTAATTTATGTTTCGAGCTTCAATAGTGCCTAAAAAATTTTCAATTTGCTGCAAATCAGGCAAGTTAACATCAATTAGTCACTATAAAAATTATTCATTGAAACTTTATATCTCATGGGTATTGGCGATTCAATCAGATCAGGTGTTCGGCTAAATTGAAGAGAGTCATGCAAACACTATTTTTTGTTTAGAAAATGCATTGAACCAAGGGACTGCAAGGGGTAATTTTATTATTATACGATTAGTTTGGTTGTTAATCTTAAAAGTTTTCGAGTTTGTTTGTTTTTTTTTTTTTTTTTTTTTTTTTTTTTTTTTTTTTTGTTCGCCCTAGATAAAAATAATTTGGTTGTGTTTTAGGTGGTGCCGCTGAATTCAGGTTGGAGACCATTCTAAAACTCACAGATACTCGTGCAAGGAATAGTAGAATGACTCTTATGCATTATCTTTGTAAGGTACTCATTTCTTTTGATTTGATCTATATTATTGTCCTAGGTCATCAACGTAACACTTTGATATATGGAGTAACATATGATTTCTTACTTTCGCTTTTTTTACATGATAGTCGTTGCTTGATGCCAATAGGTTCTTGCTAACAAATTACCTGAAGTCGTTGATTATAAGACCCAAACTATAAGCGGATGCACTAAAGTACCTCAAATGGATGCACTAAAGTACCTCAAACGGATGCACTAAAGTATAAACGAATGTACTAAAAAAGTACCTCAAAATTTTCCAATGATCTTTTTGGAACTTGCGTCAAAGGTAATATATTTGGAGCTTTAAAAAGTTCTTATACGAGAGCTATGCTGGATTTTCATTAAGTTTGATTATATTGATTATTTTTTGTCAGATGCAACTGAAACTATTGGCAGAGAAAATGCAAGTGATTACTAAAGGATTGTCTATAGTGATTTGGGAAAAACTAGTTGCTAAAAAAGAGGGACGTGTATCAAAAAAATTCCAGAAATGAATACTGTCAGTTAACCACATAGGCTTACTTATCTAGTTACTGATCATATATCATGAGTACTCAAGAGGTGCAAAAAATCTTGTGATTACAACAGTTGTTAAATACTTATATCATTATTGAAAGGTAAGTTTTTGAGATGTGAATCTAGTCATTTGATCATGAATACAGGGATGGTATGGATTAAAGGCTACTATGAATAATTGAAGATTTTGTAAGGTCTATGATGCATTAGTTGTTAACCAACTGATGCCCTGAATTAGTTAGTGTGATGCATTACTTTATACACTATGATGCATTACTTTGCTGCACTTTGGACTTTGATTTTTCAACTATCTGAGTTTTTCTACTTTCGGCTTTGGTTTTTTTACTATTTATTCAATCAATAAAAAACTACAAATAGAACAAAGAATGCTTGACTACTAATCATATACAATCTCATTCTAACTATATGAATTTGGAACAGTAATAACTTAATAATAAGAACATTACTAAATAATTGATGCAATAAAGCACCTCAAACAGATGCCTTACTATGATATAAACCGATGAACTGAATTACATCAAACAGATGCACTAAAATACAAACGGATGCACTAGAATGTGTTTACGGTTCAAATGTGTTTCATACTGAATATTAAAATACACACTTTAATTTTGCAGATAATTGAGGTTCCTATACCACTGTGTAGATAAACATTTTTCTTCTCAATAAGCACTGCAAGTGGAAGATGGTTAAATAACTGATTGAACCGCGTCCATGCCAGATCCCATCATTCTCACCCTATATAGCACAAATTAATCAATTGTCGGTAAAGGTTCAAAAGTCAAAAATGAGTCAATTTGGTATGCTTATTACAGGATTAACTAAAATTAGTTCAAAAATGGTTACAAGACTACCACATTTCCTAAACACACACAACGAAAAACTGATGTTTTGCTACATACCATTCTTTCAATGAATTCAATATGGAAACCAAAGAGTGCATTTATATTAGCAGCATCATGATTCCCACTTATCAAGTGAACATTCTCGGGATATTGAATCTGAAAAACAAGAATGGGAAACGAGTGAGGCTTCAATATGACACTAAATCAACATGTCACTAGTTGAAATAAAATCTTACATTTAGAGCAAGGAGCACTAAAGTATGTTAAACATATGCACTAATGTATGTCAAACAGATGTACTAAAGTACGTCAAACAGATGCTCTAAATTATTCCATATAGATTCCTTATTAATTCAATAGATAATTAACTAGCCAACGATAATAGAGAATTAACTAACGATACTAGAGGAATAATCAACATTGCAAACTACAAACAGAAACAATAAGCAAGACTATTTATGTAGTCATAAACAATCACTCACTGTGTACCACGTATAGCAACTTAGTTTATTCACCTTTAACAAAATTTATAGCTCACATATGCTTTTCGGAAAATAAAAAAGTTATAGGTACAACCCATAAATACTAATATAATACCTACGTGCATGTCAAACGTGCAAAATAAATTGAAACAACTGCATTACCGATGAATAAGTTCTTAAATGCACATACTTTGCCCATTTCTATCTTCAAACGGGCCACTAAAAATAACAATAAGAGAGATTATCAGTGATTCCAAAAATGTGAAGATACTAAATACCAACGCATCTACTCAATAGAATACTTATTTTTATTAAAAGGGTTGAACCAATAAAATTGTACCTCGATAAGTAACTGATGCACTTATTATATAAGAACTGATGCACTTTTAGTTGTCAATGTAAACAAGTAAAAAAATAATAATAAAGAGATAAAGGGTACATGTCAGGACACCTGCTTTAATATCATTACCTCTATATATGACACGCCCGGCTAGTCTTTCACAACTTCATCAGTTAATGAAGGGATATCCTACAACTACAAGTGCTCATTATGCTAACTACTTTAGTTTTCAAGTCTTGCAGATGACGAAAAATATGATTACAGAAACTGTATTGACTATACCTGATGTCGTGTCAGTCCAGGGAAGAGGAATAAAGGCCTTACAATGGAAATTAGTTACCATGGAACTGAGCATCTATGTGAATCTTTTGGGCTTCTACAATATAATACTTATTTATTAATAGGGTTGAACCAATAGAATTATATACATTAATCAGTTGCAATTTGATCATAGTATTAAAAAATAATATAACACGTGAATACCATCTCCATGTGACGTACTACACATTTTTCTAACTAGACACAGTGACAAGCTGCTACTATTAGGAACTTGGTCAATGTATCAGGAAGTGGCTCAACTGGTTTCCCTCCTTACAAATGTTTCTGCAACGAGTAATGAGAAGGCGATTGTTGCATCACAGCGCACCTGGATTGATACAATTAACATGAATACTTATCATTACAACCATTTTAACCAAAAAAATACATTTAAGGATTTTAGGCATTCATATCAAGGGTGATTTCACCACAATGTGCACAAGTAAAAAAGAGCAGGCTACCATGTTTTAGACTCGAATTGACTACGAATATCGATCAAGTTTAATAGCACCCATATTTCACAAACCCACCATCAGCCTAACTAACAAGGATGTCGAAATTCAAATTATCCAACGAATATCAGCATCTCCACCAATATAATTTGTACACACCATTCCATATCTTCAAATAAATTATCGGATATTATAAAAGCAGTCACTGCACCAGCTAAGAATCTATATCAGTTTTTGAAAATGGTTCACTTTAAAGCTTAATGTTATTAATAGACCAACTAGAGCTAAGGACATCAAATCCTGAGAAATATCACATAATTTATACATAAACAATGAAAATAAGACACTTGGGAAATCCCAATGACACAATCACTTCAAGTGTACAAGAGTACATGACACTGAAAATCCTGAAAAATTTATTGAAAACAGAAGTTGTATAAATTACAACAGGTATATCATTTGTAGAAACATGTTTACTACAGAAATATTACGATGATTTGTAAAGCAAAAAAGCTAACTTTGAAAATAAGTTATTTTATTTGTATGACGAAGTCACATTTATTATATGCATGATATTCGTGTACATGAAAACGGTTACAGACAGGAATCTGGTTAACTCACTAGAGCTCAGTCTCATCAGTCAAAGGTCTAACAAGAGTGAAGCAGTCTCTATCCGGGAAAAGAGATCGGATGGATTCTCGAATCTAAAAATAATACACTGGTTTAAAAATATAGTAAATCATGTAAAACAAGATAGCCTATATTATGTGTATAAGTTAGGGTGATGAGTGTCTAAATACTCATCATTTTATACCAATATGAACTGCCAAAACATACAAAAAACACTCAAATATGCATCAAAATACTTAAAATATCTTAGAAGTGTGTTTTATATGTTTCAAATGCAAAATAAGCAAAAACAGAAGAAAAACGTACAAAGTTTGCATAATTGGCAGTTTCAGTCCCTCAAGTTTCAAAAGTTGTCAAATATAGTCCCTGGTAAATCAAAACATGAAAAATATCATCAAAGGTCCTTAGGGATTCATAAGTTGTCAATTTTAGTCCTTTAAAGATAAAAATTACAAAATGACAACTTTAGTCCCTCAAGTTTCAAAAATGTCAAAATTAGTCCTTAAGGTTTTAAAAATGGGAAATTAATAAAATAAACCTTGAACTATTCTTAAATGACAAAATTGGTCCTTATGATAACATTTTGAGAAATTACATCTTCAGTCCCTTAAAAATCCAAATATACATAAATGGTCCCTGGAGTTTGAGGAATTTGCAGAAAAGGTCTCTGGGATTTGAAATATAGAAAAAAATACATCTTTCACCCTTGTGTTATGGTTTTATGGCAGGTTTAGTCCTTGAAAGAAGTTTGGGAAAGTGGCAAACTCAGCCCCTTAATTTTGTCAAAATTACAAAATTGGTCCTTGTGTAGTTAAATACCAACCGGACCCTTATTTGTTATTAACCCAAAAACAAATCCAAATACAAACACAACCAATACCCAGCCCACCCCCTTTTCTTTTTCCTTGGCCCAAAACTCAGCCCAGTCCACTCCCCTTTATAATACAAACGGGCGTTGACCCGTTTGACCACCCCAATACCGCCAAACCACTCACCACTATTCACCCTCCTCCTACCTCCCTGCTTCACCCAAAACCATGGTGGTTTTCCACCACCTGTCCACCCCAGCTCACTACCTACTCTCCCCTCACCTCCTTTCCACCTCACATACCTATCCCACACCTCATTTAATGCCATTCCCACCATTTTTCCCTCCAAACCACTCCTTGCCCTCTGTTTTCATCATAAAACCTTAACTTGGCCTCCAAACCTTCCCAATTGTCCCCTGACACCTCCACATACTACCAATTTTCTTTAATTGATCAGCTTTGTCCCCAAGTTAACTTGGAAGACTTTTGGCGCCAAAAGCATATTTGAAGGTCAGGATTAAATCAGAACAAATCAATGGTCAAGATCAAGTGGGATGTGTTCAGAGTGCTCCAAGGAACCCTAATGTGGGCTTATAAAAGGAAGTGAAATGCTGAAGACCAATATATAGTTTAATTTTAGCTCAATCAAAATCGTATAAGTTGT
Source organism: Artemisia argyi (assembly GCA_030686995.1). Taxonomy (NCBI): domain Eukaryota; kingdom Viridiplantae; phylum Streptophyta; class Magnoliopsida; order Asterales; family Asteraceae; genus Artemisia; species Artemisia argyi. The sequence continues at coordinate 154,957,256 of CM060685.1, forward strand.
AACTTGTTATTTTAGTTAGTTCTCAAGCTTTTAAGCTTTGTGTTAGTCAATTAAGGTGTAATCTCAGCTTTTGTGATAATTAAATTCAAGTTTTAAGTCATATCTCAGATTGTGCAATTTTCAAGTTTATTTCAAATTTCTAAAAAAGCTATACTGTTGTTATTGTTAGATTATAGGGATTCATAAGCTCATATAAGCTCCTCATAAAGTTTATGAAAGCTTTTAGAAACCTTTAAAGCATTTATAATAGAGAAACTCATAAATCATAAAAAAAAATAAAGAAAAATTCAAAAATCATGGTTATGGTGTTCATCAAGTAGGAGCAGGGTGTATTTTGGAAGGCCTTGGGTTAGTGAATCTGTGGAGATTCTTTAAGATTGTTCTTGGTTCATGTTTCAAGCAGGAAAGCATTTTGTAAGTCCTAAAAATCTCATATCTGTCTTTTTACTGTAGCTTTGCTTATTGTTTGCTTTTTCAGTTGCTTAATGCTTATTCAGTCCTAAATAGTGATTATATAACATAAAATTGGTATCTTGTTTGTTGGAATTTCTAGTTGCTAAAAAAATCAAAGTTTCACAATCAACATAGCTTATTTAGTATTCTTGTGTATCTGTGGTTATTTCCTGTTTCTAAGTGCTTAATTATACTTAACATAACATAATAAGTCATTGTGATTCAGTTTCCTAAGCTATATAAGCATTTTACTTCTTAAATCATAAAACAGTCATCCTTAGGTAGTGTTTGGATCAGTGTGATCCTAGGAGTTCTAGTGCATAATTGTTGTTGTTCTTTGTTGTTACAAGTGACTTAGGATCAATATAGCTCAGAACAATCACCATAACTAGGTATTATTAGTAAGAAAGTCAAAATCACACTCAATTCATCACCACAGTTAACTGTGGTGGAATTTGAGTCCAAGTCTCATCATATCATCTCATAAGTTAGTCACCTAGCCTAATTTAACTTAATATTAGCTTATAACAACTTAATTAATAAGTAGGATCAATCAGAAGCTCATATAAGTCAATTGTTCATCAAAATCAAAAAGTCAAAAATACCAAGTCTGTCAAATTGGCAAGTTTTTCTTTATGATCTGTAGGACTCATTAGTGATTGGAAATCCAAACCAGTTGTTGAATTGTGTTATTTGGTAGCTTAACTTCATCTGTCAAAAAGAAAATCCAAGTTTGAAACTCATTTGCTTATTGAAAAGCTCAATCAAAGTTGCCTAGTTGAACAAAAATCTCCCCTGTGTCTCAGCCTTAGTACCATTTTCACAAGCTTGCATAGTGCTTATTAGTGGACCCCACTCCTTAAGTTTAGGCTTTTTAGAGAGTTTATAAGCTTAGCTGTTTAGTTTCAGGCTTAATTTGAGGCTTAGCTTATTGGATTATAGCTTTTAGGACCTTAGATTCTAGCTTATTCCCAAAAGCTACACTGAGCACTCAGCTTTTACACCTAATTTCAAAGGCTCACACAGAGCTTATTAGTGAGCCAAAAGCTTAGCTTCTTGGTTTAATTTGTAGCTTAACACCCCATCTTTGGACCCCTAGGTTTAGTTTGAACCTCCTTTTACTCTTGTGGACCCCACAAGCCTTGGAACACACCTGCAGGGAAGAAGATCTCCCCTGCACCAGTAAACCACCACCACACCACCAACTTTGTTGGTGGCTGCAGCCCGCATCAGTGGACCCCATTGGTTCCATTCTGGTTTAGACAACCCCCCTCCTACCAGGGATCATAGATTGACCCTTGGTTTGACCTAGTGATCAGTGGACCCCACCTAAATCAACATCAAAACTTTGTCCCAGTTCTGTCTCAGAAATCTAGTGTTGATTTGCTTATTGTCGTCTTGTAGCTTATTCTTACTGCTTATTTGGCTGAAACCTGCTCAAACAAGTTCAAATAACTTGTGTGTATCTGATTTAACCAGTGTGGACCCCACATAACCTCAACTTAGCTTATTTCTTTGTGTGGTCAACTCTAGTCAACTGTATAAGCAAATAAGCACTTACAGTGCTTATTCTGAGTTTCCAAAGTAGTTGTCTTTATAAAAGTTTCTTATTTTAAGTATTTTAGTAGTTTTATAAAAGAAAAACCAGAAAAGCAAACTTTAATTATAGTGATAGCTTCTATTTAATCGAAATTATCTATTTAATTTTCATTACTTATTAATAAGCACTTTTCCAATTTTATAATTTTATTAATTTCCTAGTACCTTTTAGTAGTTAAAATAATTTTCTTAGATTTTTCCTAAGCAGTTTGCTATTTATTAGATTTAAAAGTTGTTTAAATAATTAAATAGGTAATATTAGTAATTAAATAGTTTTCTTTAATTTTAATTAACTACAGTAGAATTTTATATTTTTCCTAAGTTTTATAAAATAGTTAAGACTTTTAGAAAATAGTTTCATAATTTCCACTGTCCATTTTCCAATTTTCTTATTTAATTTAATTAAATTAGATTTAAAATAATTAATAGGTAATTAATTAGTCAATTAGCCTAAATATAATTTTTAGCAACTTTTTATAATTTTTTAGGATTCCTGTAATGGTTAACTAGTTTTATAAATTTTTACATAATTTTATAAGTCATTTAAGTATAAATAGTAATTTAAAATAATTTAATTAGTTTAATTAAGTTAAATAGTTTTTAATTAATAAGAAAACTCATAAAAAGACAAAAATATTTATTTTAATTTTTTATACTTTCTTCAAGTTCTAATTAAGGTTTAGAAAATATTTTTGCTAATTTTTAGGTTAATTTATAATATTTGTCATTTTTAGTTAGTTTAAATTAGATTTAAATTAGATTTTTAAATAGTTTTATTAATTAAATAATATTTAAATATTATAATAATCACTTTTATAATTTCATTTTCATTTTCAATTTCTTTTTAATTTTTAGTTTTAAAAAGTTTCACTTTTACCCCCTGTAGTTGTAACTTGTTAAATACCACTTGTCTCTGTCTGTTATCTGATTTTCTTATTTGTGCTTTTACTTGTATCTCTGTTATTGTTTATATATTTTCATATTATCTAAATACCACACCTTTCAAAAAAAAAAAAACAAAAAAAAAATCTAAATACCAAGCAATCAGTAGTGTAATCATCCCTCAAATCATTTTTGTTACTGTCCTCAGTACCACTCATTCTCCTAATCGTTCCAAAATACAATTTCAATCTCGTTGGGACTTAACGACCCGGGGATTTCCCTATATTTCCACGGTCAATAATAACTTGCACTTTCTCCCAGGTGGGCCTATCAGCTGCACACGGTTGACTGGTTGGTTTGGGAGGAGTCAAAATTTGGCGCCGCTGCCGGGGAGGTTGTTGCGTATTTCAAAACGGTTTAAGTTTAGTGGTTTTCAACACCCTTCCTGTACAAATATCACCACTTTGTAAATTTTTAAGAAAATCAAAATCATATCTGAAAAAGTTCATTAACATTTCTCCTGAAGTGTTAACAACACCAAACGAATCATAAATAACAAAACAAACTGCGAAGTTAAATTACTTCGTTGTCTTTAAGATTATAACCTGAAACAGCTGGTATAAGGTAAGTTCTGACATTAAATTGCGAACTGAAGAGGGATCCATTTATTTCCTCCCGCTAGCCTGTGAGTAATCTTAAAGGAACGATTTCGGTTAACGAATCAGTTCCAAAAATATTGTCCAAGTTTTTTCACCCATACACGAAAAGCCAAAAACATTTTACTATGAATATAATTACATAAAAGTTTACCACCGCAAACCAAGGCAGAACACCTACCAACTGGGGGTGTGAACATAATAAGTTCCCAAACCTAAGATTAAAAACTTACCATTGTATCCTTGTGAATAGTGTACCTTTTTTAAAGGAGCTGTTCATTTGTGATTATTGGGTTTAAGTTCACTGTAGTTTTGCCTCTATCTTGGGTTGAAAACTAATTTTTGTGCATGCGCACTCGTTCACAAACAAAGAATAAAAAGAAGAAAAACGTACCCGAGTTACGTACTGTTGAAGAAGAACACACAATAAAAATGAACGACGAGCCCCCATTCCTTCCCAAGGATGAACCAGTTCCTGACACCCGAACTATGGAGGAACTGTGTCAACCTACCATGCAAGGGAGGGGTGGACCAATTGCACCACTCACTATTGGAGCCACGGATTTTGGATTAAAACACCACATGATACAACAAATCCAGAATACGTGCCAGTTCCACGGATTGCAGGGTGAAGATGCTAACAAACATCTCGACAAATTTTTAATTGTCACCCAAAGCATGAAACAAAATGGCGTCACCGACGACGGCCTACGTTTGTACCTTTTTCCCTATTCACTCACTCATCATGCGACTTCATGGTTCGATCGACTTCCAAAGAATTCGATCCACACTTTTGATGAGATGATCACTAAATTTCTGGCCAAATACTTTCCACCATCTATGGTCACAAAGCTGAGGAATGATATCAGCAATTTCAGACAGCTTCCCGAAGAGTCCTTATTTGAGGCATGGGAACGCTACAAACTTGCTATTGATCGATGTCCTAATCACAATATGCTTCTTGTCACCATTATTGACACCTTTTTTAATGGTTTGACACTCCGTCATCGTGACACCATCAATGCTGCTGCTGGGGGTACCTTTATGAAAAGGACTCCTGAAGAGTGCTATGACTTAATCGAAAACATGACTGCCCATCATAATTTTTGGGACTCCTCTGCTAAGAGGAACGACTCATTTAAGTCAGACACTCCGGCAAGCAATGAAATATCAATCCTAGCTAAAAAGCTGGATGATTTGTCTACAGCAGTTTTGCGTATCCATCAGACAAATCCTAATCAGGTCAAAACTGTTAACCCAAGTTGTGAAACTTGCGGTGGTCCACATACGTACACAGATTGCCCAGCCTCCTGTGGCTTTGCTCGTGAAAACGTGTCCGCAGCTCAAGGTTCCTATAATACGGGAGGTAATTCTTACCAACCGCAAGGAGACCGAAACCTTTTCAGCTACCGTTCTAATAACTATCTTGGACCACCAGGGTTTAATCAGCCTCAAAACAGGAACCAGAACTTTAACCAGAATCAGAACCAGAACCGAATGAACCAAGGTTATAACAACCAAGGGAATTTCAACTCTGGTCAAAACCAGGTTCGACAAAATCAGAACCAAGGGAATTATAACCGAAATCAAGGTCAGAACAATTACCCACAGGGTAATTTTCAACAACAAAACCACTTTCAGGGTAATAACAACCAACAACAAGGGAATTTCCAAAACAATCGGGCTCAAAATTTTCCAAACCAAAATCAAGCCATTGTTCCAACTGGACCATTACATGATGAGTTATTAAAACAGTTTATAAAATCCCAAGAAGAACTGAACAAAATGCTGGTTAGTCAAATATCTAATTTGCAGAAGTCTTTAAATGATCGACCCTCGGGCTCAGGTACTACTTTACCTAGCAACACGATCGCTAATCCGAGGGGCGATGTAAAGGCAATCACCACAAGAAGTGGAGTTTCTTACCAAGGACCTACAGCTCCTTCTACCTCTTCTCCTATCCCTGTAGAGGAATGTGAAACTGAGGATACCACGGATACGGTACTTCCTAATAATAACGGAGGTACCAATGACATCCCTCCTCCAGTTATCCCGGTCCCGACTACCCGTAAAAGAGTTGTGTTTGAAACTACCGAAGGTCCTGTTGAAATTCCAAAAGCCAACCCAAAACCAACAATTCCATATCCCTCACGATTGCAAGACCAGAAGCTCCGTGACAAAGCTAATCATCAGATGGAAAAATTCTTTCAGATTTTTCAAGAACTACATTTCAATATTAGTTTCGCGGATGCTCTTCTTTTAATGCCCAAATTCGCATCGACAATCAAAAATCTGTTGAGCAATAAAGAAAAACTGTTTGAGCTGGCACGAACTCCACTCAATGAGAACTGCTCTGCAGTTCTGTTGAAACAGCTTCCCGAAAAGCTAGGAGACCCCGGGAGATTTCTAATACCATGTATTTTCCCGGGTATGGTTGAATGCTTTGCCTTGGCCGATCTTGGTGCAAGCATCAACTTAATGCCTCACTCAGTTTGGAAAAAGCTCTCTCTTCAGGCACTTAGTCCCACATGCATGACTCTCGAGCTTGCAGACCGTTCAATTTCACGTCCCCTTGGTATTGCCGAGGACGTATTTGTGAGAGTGGGAAAGTTCCATTTTCCGGCAGACTTTGTCGTTGTTGATTTCGATGCAGATCCAAGAGTTCCTCTCATTCTTGGGAGGGGATTCTTAAGAACGGGACGTGCATTAATCGATGTTTTCGATGAGGAAATCACGTTACGAGTTGGCAATGAAGCGATAACGTTCAACCTTGATCAAACCTCGAGATACTCCTCGAATTATGATGCTGAATTGGTCAACCGAATTGATGTCATTGACATTGCATCCGAGGAGTATGCTCAGGAATTCCTTGGATTCGCTGATAATTCTACGAGTGGCAATCCCACTACTTCTTCTGATCCCATAATCGCTAATTCTTCTCCTTCCCTCACTCCGTTTGAGGGAAGTGATTTTCTCCTTGAGGAATTAGAGGCCTTTCTCAAAAGTGATTCAGTTCCTGAAGGAATTGATAACCAAGAGATTGACCCGGAGAGGGATATACTTCTCCTTGAGAAGTTATTGAACAAAGATCCTTCTCCCATTCCTGTTCTACCTCCACAACTTCATAAGGCGGAAGTCAAATATGTTGAGAAAAATGATGATTTCCCCGAGGTCGAACTTAAGGACCTACCTCCTCATCTAGAATATGCATTCTTGGAAGGTAACGATAAGTTACCGGTCATTATTGCAAAAGACTTAAAGGATGAGGAGAAAACCGCGCTGCTTAAGGTTTTAAAGTCCCACAAGCAAGCAATTGCTTGGAAGCTCTCAAACATAAAGTGTATTAACCCGGATTTTTGTACACACAAAATCCTAATGGAAGAGGACTTTAAACCTGCCGTGCAGCATCAAAGAAGGGTAAATCCAAAAATCCACGAAGTTATAAAAGCAGAAGTTATCAAACTTCTTGATGCGGGATTGATTTACCCTATATCAGATAGTCCTTGGGTTAGCCCAATTCATTGTGTTCCAAAGAAGGGTGGCATTACGGTTATCACAAATGAGGATAACGACTTGATACCAACTCGTTTGGTTACAGGGTGGCGAGTATGTATTGATTACAGAAAGCTTAACGAAGCCACCCGCAAAGACCATTTTCCTCTGCCCTTTATGGATCAAATGCTCGAAAGACTAGCGGGGAATGAGTATTATTGCTTCCTCGACGGCTTCTCGGGTTACTTCCAGATTCCCATTGATCCACAAGATCAAGATAAAACTACCTTCACATGCCCTTACGGGACATTTGCCTATCGCCGCATGCCTTTTGGGTTATGCAATGCTCCGGGCACTTTCCAGAGGTGCATGATGGCTATTTTCCATGACATGATCGGAAAAACCATGGAGGTATTCATGGATGACTTCTCAGTCATCGGGAATTCGTTCGACTCATGCCTCTCCCATTTAGAAAAAATGCTTCAATGTTGTGAAAACACTAATCTTTGTCTAAACTAGGAGAAGAGCCATTTTATGGTTAAGGAGGGCATTGTCCTCGGCCATAAAATTTCAAAAAGTGGGATTGAGGTCGATAAGGCCAAAATTGATGTTATTGCTAAACTGCCTCATCCCACCACTGTTAAAGGAATAAGGAGATTTCTCGGACATGCCGGGTTCTATCGGAGATTCATACAGGATTTTTCCAAAATAGCCCTGCCCATGACTCATCTTCTTGAAAAGGATGCTCCTTTTATCTTTTCCCCCGAGTGCATCGAAGCTTTTTCTATTTTAAAGAAAAGGCTTACCGAGGCACCAATCCTTGTTGCCCCAGACTGGGACTTACCCTTTGAACTTATGTGCGATGCTAGCGATTACGCTATTGGTGCAGTTCTGGGGCAACGCAAAACCAAACATTTCCAGCCAATACACTACGCAAGTAAGACCATGAATGAGGCTCAAACACACTATACCACCACAGAAAAAGAACTATTAGCTGTGGTATATGCCTTTGAAAAATTTCGGTCTTACTTAATCTTAAACAAAAGCGTGGTGTATACGGATCATTCGGCTTTGAAATACCTGTTCACTAAACAAGATGCAAAGCCAAGACTGCTACGTTGGGTCCTGCTCCTTCAAGAATTCGATATTCTCATAAGAGATAAAAAAAGGAGCAGAGAACCTTGCGGCTGATCACTTGTCCCGGTTAGAAAATCCTCATCAGGATATTCTCGAGAGAAAAGAAATTAATGAAACTTTTCCTCTGGAGACTCTAAATCTAATCTCTACCCGGGATAATGCCAACACCCCATGGTTTGCCGACTTTGCAAATTACCGTGCGGAAAATTTCGTTGTGAAAGGGATGTCGTCCCAACAGAAAAGAAAATTCTTTAAAGATGTAAAACATTACTTCTGGGACTACCCCTACTTGTTCAAAATATGTGCGGATCAAGTCATCCGACGGTGTGTCCATGGTCAAGAAGCCATGGAAATTCTTAAAGCTCGTCATGATGGACCCACGGGGGGACATCATAACCCAAATTACACCGCCAAAAAGGTGTTTGATTCAGGATTCTTTTGGCCCACGATATATAAAGACGCCCATGAACTTATCAAAACCTGTGAGGCTTGCCAGCGTCACGGGAATATCTCCAAAAAGAATGAGATGCCGCAAAACGCCATCCAAGTCTGTGAAATATTTGATATGTGGGGCATTGATTTTATGGGGCCATTCCCGTCTTCACGAGGGAATAAATACATACTCATGGCTGTCGACTATCTGTCAAAATGGGTTGAGGCAAAAGCTTTACCCACCAATGATGCCCGAGTAGTTGTTAAATTTTTAAAATCTCTCTTTGCCAGATTCGGGACTCCTCGTGCCATTATCAGTGATCGTGGCACTCACTTCTGCAATGAACAATTTGCAAGAGTGATGCTGAAATATGGTGTAACTCATCATCTTTCTACAGCATACCACCCCCAAACAAGTGGGCAGGTGGAGGTCTCAAATCGGGGTATTAAGAGAATTCTGGAGAGGACGGTTGGTGAAAACCGTGCCTCTTGGTCGGATAAGCTGGACGATGCATTATGGGCTTTCCGCACTGCTTACAAAACACCCATCGGGTGTACTCCATATAAGCTAGTGTACGGGAAAGCATGTCATCTTCTGATCGAATTAGAACATAAGGCCTATTGGGCCTTAAAACATGCAAATTTCGACCTTCAGACAGCGGGTGATCACCATAAAGTTCCACTAAACGAACTAAATGAATTACGTGATCAAGCTTACGAAAATTCTTTAATCTATAAAGAAAAGACTAAGAAGACACATGACTCTAAAATTAAGAACCGCGTTTTCAACGTTGGTGACAGAGTTCTTCTTTTCAATTCAAGATTAAAAATTTTCTCGGGAAAACTAAAAACCCGTTGGTCTGGACCATTTACTATAACAAAAGTATACCCATATGGAACTGTTGAGTTATTGCAACCTGACGGTCCCAATTTCAAAGTAAATGGTCATCGGTTAAAACACTATTTTGGAGGGGACATACAACCAATGGTTGTCCCGGATCTCCAAACTTACCCCATGGACCAATAAATTTGGGGTCGAGTCAAGCTAGCGACTTGGTAATCAAAAACAGTAGCTACCTCATGGACAATTCAATTCGAGGTCGAGTCAAGCTAGCGACTCGGTAATCAAAAACAGTAGCAATATGGGTTTTCACCCATATTTCTTTCTTCTCATCCCTTTCTACCACCCTAGTGTGGGGGAGATGAACCACATGTTGTACATATGTAAATATTTTTTCAAAAAAAAAAAAAAGTGAGTTTGTATGTAAATAGACTAAAATAAAAGGTTAATAGTATTACCTTCTTACGTTCTAAGTCTTGGTGGAACACCAAGTACTTTGAATATTGAGGGCAATATCCATTAATTTTTTTCTCAAATAGATTGCTAGGGACTAGCAATAGTTTAGTGTGGGGGATTGATGAGTGTCTAAATACTCATCATTTTATACCAATCTGAACTGCCAAAACATACAAAAAACACTCAAATATGCATCAAAATACTTAAAATATCTTAGAAGTGTGTTTTATATGTTTCAAATGCAAAATAAGCAAAAACAGATGAAAAACGTACAAAGTTTGCATAATTGGCAGTTTCAGTCCCTCAAGTTTCAAAAGTTGTCAAATATAGTCCCTGGTAAATCAAAACATGAAAAATATCATCAAAGGTCCTTAGGGATTCATAAGTTGTCAAGTTTAGTCCTTTAAAGATAAAAATTACAAAATGACAACTTTAGTCCCTCAAGTTTCAAAAATGTCAAAATTAGTCCTTAAGGTTTTAAAAATGGGAAATTAATAAAATAAACCTTGAACTATTCTTAAATGAAAAAATTGGTCCTTATGATAACATTTTGAGAAATTACATCTTCAGTCCCTTAAAAATCCAAATTTACATAAATGGTCCCTGGAGTTTGAGGAATTTGCAGAAAAGGTCCCTGGGATTTGAAATATAGAAAAAATACATATTTTACCCTTGTGTTATGGTTTTATGGCAGGTTTAGTCCTTGAAAGAAGTTTGGGAAAGTGGCAAACTCAGCCCCTTAATTTTGTCAAAATTACAAAATTGGTCCTTGTGTAGTTAAATACCAACCGGACCCTTATTTGTTATTAACCCAAAAACAAATCCAAATCCAAACACAACCAATACCCAGCCCACCCCCTTTTCTTTTTCCTTGGCCCAAAACTCAGCCCAGTCCACTCCCCTTTATAATACAAACGGGCGTTGACCCGTTTGACCACCCCAATACCGCCAAACCACTCACCACTATTCACCCTCCTCCTACCTCCCTGCTTCACCCAAAACCATGGTGGTTTTCCACCACCTGTCCACCCCAGCTCACTACCTACTCTCCCCTCACCTCCTTTCCACCTCACACACCTATCCCACACCTCATTTAATGCCATTCCCACCATTTTTCCCTCCAAACCACTCCTGGCCCTCTGTTTTCATCATAAAACCTCAACTTGGCCTCCAAACCTTCCCAATTGTCCCCTGACACCTCCACATACTCCCAATTTTCTTTAATTGATCAGCTTTGTCCCCAAGTTAACTTGGAAGACTTTTGGCGCCAAAAGCATATTTGAAGGTCAGGATTAAATCAGAACAAATCAATGGTCAAGATCAAGTGGGATGTGTTCAGAGTGCTCCAAGGAACCCTAATGTGGGCTTATAAAAGGAAGTGAAGTGCTGAAGACCAATATATAGTTTAATTTTAGCTTAATCAAAATCGTATAAGTTGTAACTTGTTATTTCAGTTAGTTCTCAAGCTTTTAAGCTTTGTGTTAGTCAATTAAGGTGTAATCTCAGCTTTTGTGATAATTAAATTCAAGTTTTAAGTCATATCTCAGATTGTGCAATTTTCAAGTTTATTTCAAATTTCTAAAAAAGCTATATTGTTGTTATTGTTAGATTATAGGGATTCATAAGCTCATATAAGCTCCTCATAAAGTTTATGAAAGCTTTTAGAAACCTTTAAAGCATTTATAATAGAGAAACTCATAAATCATAAAAAAAAAATAAATAAATAAAGAAAAATTCAAAAATCATGGTTATGGTGTTCATCAAGTAGGAGCAGGGTGTATTTTGGAAGGCCTTGGGTTAGTGAATCTGTGGAGATTCTTTAAGATTGTTCTTGGTTCATGTTTCAAGCAGGAAAGCATTTTGTAAGTCCTAAAAATCTCATATCTGTCTTTTTTCTGTAGGTTTGCTTATTGTTTGCTTTTTCAGTTGCTTAATGCTTATTCAGTCCTAAATAGTGATTATATAACATAAAATTGGTATCTTGTTTGTTGGAATTTCTAGTTGCTAAAAAAATCAAAGTTTCACAGTCAACATAGCTTATTTAGTATTCTTGTGTATCTGTGGTTATTTCCTGTTTCTAAGTGCTTAATTATACTTAACATAACATAATAAGTCATTGTGGTTCAGTTTCCTAAGCTATATAAGCATTTTACTACTTAAATCATAAAACAGTCATCCTTAGGTAGTGTTTGGATCAGTGTGATCCTAGGAGTTCTAGTGCATAATTGTTGTTGTTACAAGTGACTTAGGATCAATATAGCTCAGAACAATCACCATAACTAGGTATTATTAGTAAGAAAGTCAAAATCACACTAAATTCATCACCACAGTTAACTGTGGTGGAATTTGAGTCCAAGTCTCATCATATCATCTCATAAGTTAGTCACCTAGCCTAATTTAACTTAATCTTAGCTTATAACAACTTAATTAATAAGTAGGATCAATTAGAAGCTCATATAAGTCAATTGTTCATCAAAATCAAAAATTCAAAAATACCAAGTCTATCAAATTGGCAAGTTTTTCTTTATGATCTATAGGACTCATTAGTGATTGGAAATCCAAACCAGTTGTTGAATTGTGTTATTTGGTAGCTTAACTTCATCTGTCAAAAAGAAAATCCAAGTTTGAAACTCATTTGCTTATTGAAAAGCTCAATCAAAGTTGCCTAGTTGAACAAAAACCTCCCCTGTGTCTCAGACTTAGTACCATTTTCACAAGCTTGCATAGTGCTTATTAGTGGACACCACTCCTTAAGTTTAGGCTTTTTAGAGAGTTTATAAGCTTAGCTGTTTAGTTTCAGGCTTAATTTGAGGCTTAGCTTATTGGATTATAGCTTTTAGGACCTTAGATTCTAGCCTATTCCCAAAAGCTACACTGAGCACTCAGCTTTTACACCTAATTTCAAAGGCTCACACAGAGCTTATTAGTGAGCCAAAAGCTTAGCTTCTTGGTTTAATTTGTAGCTTAACACCCCATCTTTGGACCCCTAGGTTTAGTTTGAACCTCCTTTTACTCTTGTGGACCCCACAAGCCTTGGAACACACCTGCAGGGAAGAAGATCTCCCCTACACCAGTAAACCACCACCACACCACCAACTTTGTTGGTGGCTGCAACCCACATCAGTGGACCCCATTGGTTCCATTCTGGTTTAGACAACCCCCTCCTACCAGGGATCATAGATTGACCCTTGGTTTGACCTAGTGATCAGTGGACCCCACCTAAATCAACATCAAAACTTTGTCCCATTTCTGTCTCAGAAATCTAGTGTTGATTTGCTTATTGTGGTCTTGTAGCTTATTCTTACTGCTTATTTGGCTGAAAACTGCTCAAACAAGTTCAAATAACTTGTGTGTATCTGATTTAACCAGTGTGGACCCCACATAACCTCAACTTAGCTTATTTCTTTGTGTGATCAACTCTAGTCAACTATATAAGTAAATAAGCACTTACAGTGCTTATTCTGAGTTTCCAAAGTAGTTGTCTTTATAAAAGTTTATTATTTTAAGTATTTTAGTAGTTTTATAAAAGAAAAACCAGAAAAGCAAACTTTAATTATAGTGATAGCTTCTATTTAATAGAAATTATCTATTTAATTTTCATTTCAACTTATTAATAAGCACTTTTCCAATTTTATAATTTTATTAATTTCCTAGTACCTTTTAGTAGTTAAAATAATTTTCTTAGATTTTTCCTAAGCAGTTTGCTATTTATTAGATTTAAAAGTTGTTTAAATAATTAAATAGGTAATATTAGTAATTAAATAGTTTTCTTTAATTTTAATTAACAACAGTAGAATTTTATATTTTTCCTAAGTTTTATAAAATAGTTAAGACTTTTAGAAAATAGTTTCATAATTTCCACTGTCCAGTTTCCAATTTTCTTATTTAATTTAATTAAATTAGATTTAAAATAATTAATAGGTAATTAATTAGTCAATTAGCCTAAATATAATTTTTAGCAACTTTTTATAATTTTTTAGGATTCCTGTAATGGTTAACTAGTTTTATAAATTTTTACATAATTTTATAAGTCATTTAAGTATTAATAGTAATTTAAAATAGTTTAATTAGTTTAATTAAGTTAAATAGTTTTTAATTAATAAGAAAACTCATAAAAAGACAAAAATATTTATTTTAATTTTTTATACTTTCTTCAAGTTCTAATTAAGGTTTAGAAAATATTTTTGCTAATTTTTAGGTTAATTTATAATATTTGTCATTTTTAGTTAGTTTAAATTAGATTTAAATTAGATTTTTAAATAGTTTTATTAATTAAATAATATTTAAATATTATAATAATCACTTTTATAATTTCATTTTCATTTTCAATTTCTTTTTAGTTTTTAGTTTTAAAAAGTTTCACTTTTACCCCCTGTAGTTGTAACTTGTTAAATACTACTTGTCTCTGTCTGTTATCTGATTTTCTTATTTGTGCTTTTACTTGTATCTCTGTTATTGTTTATATATTTTCATATTATCTAAATACCAAGCAATCAGTAGTGTAATCATCCCTCAAATCATTTTTGTTACTGTCCTCAGTACCACTCATTCTCCTAATCGTTCCAAAATACAATTTCAATCTCGTTGGGACTTAACGACCCGGGGATTTCCCTATATTTCCACGGTCAATAATAACTTGCACTTTCTCCCAGGTGGGCCTATCAGCTGCACACGGTTGACTGGTTGGTTTGGGAGGAGTCATAGGGCCAGTGTTACATAGTTCCCATTGTGATATGCATATCTTGCCCTACACAGATGCACTAATCCAACAAACAGATGCATTAACGCTTATTTTTTTATGTACTAATCAAGTATAGAAAGATCAAAATCATGTTGCAAGAAACAATACTGGGTTCTACCATCTAGGAATGGATAAAGTGATAAATTCATAAAGCGAAGCTATCAATAGGTGAAAACCTTCTTAATCTATCTAGCAGCTTTAATAAGAACATTTAGTGGGTGTACTGGCATTGATAAAGACATTTAGGGAGTGTTGTTTGGATGTGAGTTAAAACACTGATTATCTTATTACTATAGCTTAAGCCATTAAATTAGTATCTAGTTTTTGGATTAAGTTATTCTAATCACTAGTTAGGGGTCAAATAACCAGTTCTGAACAACAATTTCATCCTTGCCACAACAAAACAGATTATTGAAACGTCAAACAGCAGAAGTCTGAATCACATCTAAATACTACTTACAACAATATGTTCTATAACAGTTAATCATCAATATATTTGCTACAACAACCTGTCTTACTAAACATAATCATCTAAAAATGGTTATTCGATATTATATGAGAAATAGAAGGGTCATATACCTTTTTGTTGTATCTTCTTAAAAGAACGAAATGTTTTCAGCCCAGTAAGATCAAAGGCATTAGAACTTGAGAAATATTGGTTTTTCCAATGTTGCTCTATCAATGTGAAAGAGTTCCCTCCTACCATTACCAGCAGTCCCAATTAACCCTCGCCTCATGTCGGTAATCTTCAGGCATGATAGTAGCTTCAATCTGAGAAAACAAGAAAAAAATGCTTATAGGAATGAACGATGATCAAGAAATCAAGGTTCAAAAACTTTTGATGCCCTAATTTTGTAACACAAATGCTATAACACAGATGCCCTAATTTGTAACACAGATATATTATACTAACTGAATAGATGCTATAACACATTTTTAACACAGATGCACTAAAATTAAACCTCATTCTAATAAATTCTATAATTTCACATATTCTTCCAATATATTAACACTGATGCTTCAACAAAAATGGATGCTCTACTACTTATCAATTTGAAAGTCACCAAAATTGTATTTTAAATATTTACAGCCTCTTATATAGTTCAATCAAAATAACATACCTATTGTTGTGATAGCTTTGTAAATATAATTAACGGATCAAGTATTTATAAAAAACAAGGCAAATAAATGTGTAAGGTTCAATCTGATCTGTCCCATTTCAACCCAGACCTATCAGTGACCAATTACCCAGCCCACCCATTTTGCCACCGCTAAATCTTAAAGTCAATTCTCTCTTTCAGATTGCCTTTCTAAAGCGATAACAAAACTCCCTTGGAGTTGTGTTAAAATCTTGAGACTTTTCTTATTTTTAAGATTCATAATACTACTACTAAAAATAAAATGTTAAAACCTGACGATTAAAGTGCCGGCGTAATGTCCTTTCAATTAAATTAGCGATCTAAACCTATGACCTTCCCATTCCTAATGAAATAACTAGCTAGACTCATGCTAAGAATGAAGCAACCGAGAAGCAAGGGAATCTTTACATAATTCACAGAACTTTTAAGGCTCCCAAGTCCCATCTCATAAACATAGAAAGAGTATAAATGCATAAATGACCAGCAAAGTAGACCCATACAAACAAAATGAGATGTAAAGAGGAATGCACATCTGAGGACTGAAGTAATATCTGATGTCTGTTACTTGACATGGTCAACACAATAAAATTCCAATTCCCGGTCATAACAATGATGCACCAGTTCCAACATAAATGATATATAATAAAGAAACTTACCACGGGTTCATTTTAAATGGCATTCTGGCATAGGACAGTGACCACTTTGGCATAATCACCGGGATCTGATTTTATGAGTTCCTTTATTGTCCCGACATAGGATTAAAGTGTATCTTTACAATTACTCAAGACATTCTCTGCTAACTTCCATTAAAAAGCCAAAATATCCTGAAAGAACACAATTCTTTCAGAAACATAGGATGTATAAATAAAAAAGGGAAATGCTTAACAGAAGTAAAAGAAAAAGAACTTGTTTTTCTTTTCTGACATGAGAAATGAGAAGGGACAAAAGTTCAGGAGCAATCTAATCACTTTCTTTAATGACCAAAGTCATGATAGTTGACATGGCTGAGAATACAACATGTGGATGACTTGTCCTGAATTTCAACAAGAAGGAAATTTCAATTACCAAATGCTCATAATTTCACATGATCATGAAGCGAAACAAGTTATCATATATATTTAAATAGATCCATTGATCAGATGTATAGTTTGTGTGTTGCTCATAGTGCCATCCTTTGGCCATAAAACGAGACCACACACCATCCTGGAAGACATCACTTCTGCGTGGAACCAAATTGAACGACCATTGTTCATGGTGTCACTACATGAGTTGTGTACCTACTTCAAGGTAGATGATGAGTGTGTAAATACTCATCATTTTTACCATTTCTGAGCTGCCAAAACATCCAAAAACACTCAATAATGAATCAAAATAGTGAAAATATCCCAGGAAAGTGTTTTACATGTTTTAAATGCAAAATAATCAAAAACAGATGAAAAACGCACAAAGTTTGCATAATTGGCAGTTTCAGTCCCTCATCTTTCAAAAGTTATCAAATCTAGTCCCTGGATGTTCCAAAAACTCGGAAAAGTCACCAAAGGTCCTTTTAAATCAAAAAGTTACATAATTAGTCTCTTGGTGCAAAGTTTCACAAAATTTCAAGTTTAGTCCCTGAAGTTCTAAAACGAAAGAAAAGTCAACCCAAGGCATTTAAAAGTGAAATATGATCAAAAACGATCCTTGGGTAAAAAGTTTGAGAAAATTACACATTTGGTCCCTCAAAATCCAAAATTGGCATAAAAGGTCCTTGGAGTTTTGGAAATTTACAGAAATAGTCCCCGGGTGTTTAAAAAAATGAAAAATATCCAAAATACCCCTTGTATTATTTACACATGACAAATATGGTCCATTTTAAGTACTTTGGTGAAATTACAAGAATGGTCCCTGGAGTTTGGGAATTGACAGAAAAGGTCCTCGGGATATTAAAATGGAAAATTTCATTTTAAGGTTCTTTGGTTTATCACATGTGGCAAGTTCAGTCCTTGTAGTATCTTTGGGAAAATGCCACATCATACCCTAAACTTTCACCAATTTACAAATATAGTCCTTGTAATTTCTAAAAAATCAAACCGGACCAAAAATAAATACAAACACAACCTGCCCACCTTTTTTGATCTGGTCCAACAAACACCCCAAAGCCCACTTTACCCAAGCCCAGTCCATCCCCTGGTTTGACTTCGGTCAAACCCACCAAACCACCCCTTACCTCCAAAACCACCACCCCTGCTACTCCACCAAAACCACCATACCAGGTGGTATTCCCTCCCCCTTGCACCATCTCCACTTGCCCCACAACCTTATCCCTTCCACTTCCCAACACCAATCACATCACCCCCCCCCCCTATGGCTAATCCTCAGTCCCAATTGCTTAAATAAGTCTTTCCCTCCAAAATTATGTAAGGAGCAAAAGTGATCCAAGTGGTGTTTTTATTGATGGGGTTTGACTGTTGGGGCCCACACAACACAAGGGGATGCTATAAAGAGAAAGTGATGCAGAATTGGAAGATTATTAGTTTAGTTTTAGAATAGCTTAATCGTAGGTAGTGTAATCTTTAATTCTAGTTGTAATTTCAATTAAAACAAGTTTGTACCAGTTAATTTAATGTATTTCTATCTTTAAATCAAATTAATTTTAAGTTTCAGCTCAGTTCTCAGTTAATGAATTTCTTAAAATTTCAAATCTCTCAAGCTTGTATGTTGTTAAGTTGTTGTTGTTGTATGATCTTTTGAGCTCAATTAAGCCCTGACAAAGCTTATTTAAGCTTTTAGAAGCATTTAATTTCAGTTTAAGTTAAAAAAAGCAAAAACAAGAAAAATAAAAGAAAAATAGAAATAAAATAAGAATTCTGAGTGAATGATGAATCAAGATTGAGCAAGGAGTGTTTTGGATTATTTCTGGTTTAGAAGTCTTGTGGAAGACTGTTAAGAAAGTTCTTGGTTGTGGTTCTTTGTTTTCTCAGTTTGGAAATCTTGTAAGTTAATCTATTTTTTTTTATGCAATATATTTATTTCAGTTTACCATGTGCTTTCCTATGTTTTATATTATTAATTAGTTCTAATATAAGCTATTATAAATCTGTGGTTTAGTTTGTGAGCTTAAACTCAGTACTTTCTTCATTAGAAAATAAGTTAGTTTACATAAGGGAGTGTTTGGTTTAAGCCAAGTCAGTACACTCTTGTGTTTTGTTTGGTGAACTCTCCTCATAAATAGATTCCTCTAGGTTCATTTAGGCTACTTAGGTCATTAGATTAGTCACCTTTATACCCAAAAGTCAAAATTACATCTTAAGTCCCTTCACAGTTAACTGTGAAGGACTTGTGATCCACAAATCTTCAATTTAGCTTATAAGTTGTATTTTTATCTTAATTTAGGTTAATAATAACTTAATATAACATATAAAGTTAGTAGTGAGTGTTAGAAATTCAAATTAGTCAACCTAGGTTAGTTTTATTAAAAGTCAAATTTCAATCTCTCAGATTTTTCCCAATCTTCAAAGATTTATTTAGAATTCAGGATTTGGATTGGGACCCTGAAACTTGTTTCCATAGATTCTCTACCACCTCAGCTTTAAGGTCTCAGTTCCATTTTATTTTTGCTATTTTTCTTGTGGGCCCCACAAAGCCACAAAGTGACTTGCAGGGCTGAGGTCTGCTCTGTCTCAGCACCACCACCACCACCACCACCACTTGGTGGTGGTTTTCTGATCAATCTAGTGGGCCCCAGACCCCATAATTAGGTTCTCCCAACCCCCCCCTCCTACCATAGATCAGGGATTGACCCTTTGTTTGACCTGGTACCCAGTGGACCCCACAATAAGTTGCCACAAAAGTTTGTCCCATGTCTGAGTTGTTTTAGAACTGCATAAGTGCTTATTTGGATTGTAACAGCTTAATTGTGCTTAATTCTTGTTAATCTTGGCTTATTCAAGTTTGTTAATCTTATTTGCACCTGATTTAACCATTGTGGACCCCACCCAAAGCCATTTGACCCAGATTGACCAAACAGTCAACCAAAGTCAACTGTTTAAGACAAGGGGGTGTGTACAGCTTATTAATAAGCTAATTTTAAAAGTGTTTTCATAAAAGTTTGTCATTTTAGGGTATAAAGTAGTTCTGTAAAAGAAAAATCCAAAAAAATCAAAGTTAAAGTAAGTGATAGTTTCTATTTAATTCAAGTTAATTTTAATTTTCATTTTTATATTTTTAATTAAGTCACTAGTGTTTTTATATTTTTATTAAATACCTTATATAGTAAAGTAATTTTGATAAATTTTTCAGATTTTTATTTTGTCATTTAGTGTTAATTAGATTTAATCTTAATTTTCTTTATTATTAATTAATATCAAGTATTAAATAGCTTAATTAGTTTTTATAAGGTTAAATCTAGTTTTTATAATTTTCCTAGTTCTAATATAGTATAATAAGTTTTTAGAAAATATATTTTGAAATTCTACTGTTCAATTTCTATTTTTCTTATTTTATTTGTTTAAAATAGACTTAAGTTAATTAAAAGGTAAATAATTAGTAGTTTAATCTTAAAAAATAATTTTTAGAGTTTTTATAATTTTTTAGGATTCCTGTAATGGTTAAGTAATTTTATAATTTTTCTTGTAATTTTCTAAGTTAGTTTAGTATTAATATAAATTAAAAGTAGTTTAATTAGTTTAGTTAAGTTAAATAGTTTTTAATTAATAACAAAACCACAAAAAGACAAAAATATTTATTTTTATTTTTTATACTTTCTTCAAGTTCTAAGTTAGGTTTAGAAAATATTTTTGTTAATTTTTAGTTTAATTTAAATCATTTGTCATTTTTAGTTTAATTAAATTAGATTTTAATTTAGATTTTAAATAGTTTAATTAATTAAATAATATTTAAATAGTATTTTAATCATTTTCATAATTTCATTTTTCATTTTTAATTTTAAGTTTCAAAAAGTGTCAAAAGCACCCCCTGTAGTTTGATAAATACCAAAACCCACTTTTCCAGTCCGTTACGTGATCTTAATTGTGAATACGTGTATATATCTGGTATCTGATTTTTGTGAATATTATATCTGTGTACAAATACCAAAATAACAGTAGCAATACCAATCCCACATCATCTGGCTACTGTCCTTAATACCACTTTCTCATAAACGATTCCAAAAGCACCATTTCAATCTCGCTGGGACTTTAACGACCCGGGAAAACACTATACTATCACCGGAGTATTGATTCTAGGCTGTCTTTGACTTGTTGACCTTGGTCAATAATAATCTGACGGTTCGGGCTCAATCAGTAGAGTTGTCATAGGGATCTTGTGTCCTACATAGTGAGTCATTTTACATTGTTTTTCTTCTATATATTATCAAAAATTGAAATTCGATAACCATACACGTAATGCCTTAAAATGTGCAACAATGTAAATGGATGCACTAAACATAAACGTTGATGCCTTAATATGTCCAACGATGCACTAATCATACATTTATGCCCTAATATGTTTAGCGATGTACTAAACATACAAAAACGATGCCCTAAACATACAAACCGATACACTAAACATACACATTGATGCCTTAATATTTCTGACAATGCACTACACTAGTCAAACTCACTCATGCCCTAATGTGTTCATCGATGCACTAAACATACAAATAGATGCCCAGGTTTTCCAACGATGCACTAAACTTACAAATGGATGCCCTACTATAACTAATTGAACACTAAACATACAAACTTATACACTAAACATAAACACTGATGCACTACACTAGTCATACTCACTCATGCCCTAATGTGTTCATCAATGCACTAAACATACAAACAGATGCTCAAGTAGTTCCAATGGTGCACTAAACATAAAAAATGGATACCTTACTATGATCAATGATACACTAAACATAAAATTTAATATACTAAAAATGCACACCGATGCCTTAATATGTCTTATGATGCATTAATCCTAATTACTAATGCTCTAATATGTTGAGCGCTACACTCAACATACAAACATATGCCAAAATTATGTCCAACGATGCACTTACAAACGAATGCACTAAACATATACACTCGTGCATTAATATGTCTAACAATGAACTAATCATACAAGAAGATGCTCTAATATGTTCAACGATGCACTAAATATTTAACCTGATGCAACAATCACAAACAGATGCACTAATACAATCTGGTGCCCTAACTTGTAATCTGGTGCTTTATATATAAATTAGTGCATCGCAGTTACAAATATTTTTCAGACATTTTAACAAACACCTGGTGTGCAACTTTAATAAACACACTTTTCATGCATTTTTTTGTCAAATTTCTTCCATATCTGGTAGAAAACATGATGATATGATGATAAACTTTAAAAAAACACTTAAAAAATCATTACATCATTGATTTAAATTTGATCAATTAACAAAATTAGTGCACTTACAGGTTAAATCTTATTTTTTTCTTCATTTTCTGTAACACTCCCAAAATTTGATACAGCGGAAGACTCACAAGCTTTCGGGGTGCTACGGGGATTGGTATCCATTCAAAGTCATGAAAGAACGAGATAAAGTAAACATAAGAAAAACACAACCAAAACGGGTTTTAGAGTTTACATTTATCCCAAGAATTATCCAAAGTAAGGCCCAAAATAAATAAACATAGGTCCACAATAGTTATCAGAGTTTTAGAAAAATAGATCCATAACCGGTGCCATTGCCAAGCCTCCAATCCCAAGCATCCATAGAGCATCACTTAATTACCTGAGAAAAACGTGCTAAAAGTCAGCTTTCGCTGGTGAGATCATAGGTTTGAATTCATAATTCGATATAGTGGACATATACGCAAAACGCTTGCTAGCTAGACTAGGCCTCAATCATCCAACCAAAATATCCAACCAAGATAATCCAACCAAATCAAATCAACCAAATCAACCAAATCAAATCAACCCTATAGGTGCACGCTATAGCTCAAATCAATCCAATCAATAGCTTACCTAGCTCAAGTCTAGGCCTCGCTCTATAACCAATCTAATAGCTTACCTAGTTCGGGACTAGGCCTCGCACAACCACTAAATCAATAGCTTGCCTAGTTCGGGACTAGGCCTCGCTTAATCATACCTAGTTCTATAAGCATAGCAAATTTTAAAAATAAATAAAGCGATAATAGTCCACATAAAACATTTGCACGTTTCTCACCCCAAGTATTGAAAACAATGTTCAAGAGTAAAAAGTGGGGCTATGACTCACCTCAAGTCCAGCAAATCCTCAAAAGAAATCGATAGAGAAAGACGTAAGGAAACTCAAGCAACTCACGTAACGGCAACTACAGACTCGACACTTCCTAACAATATCAAGCTCGTTCAGAAATCATTTCCTCAAAAATCAAATATTCCCATTCCCGAACGTATTCCATTTTTACTTTCCAAAAATATTCATTTCTCGAATTAACTTCATATTAATTTGAAATTCGACGTTTGGTATCCATATGGGTGGAGGGTCGACACAACTCAAACCAAGAAGCCACAACGAAAGAAATAACGAATCATCTATAGGTCTAATATTAGACCAATATATTATTTAAATAAATCATCGAAGTTTATCAAATCCATCGATTTGGTAATCCCCCATATTTATTTACGTAATATATCGTCCCAAGATTATACCCATCCTAAAGCACATAGCACAAAGAATTCTATTTGGTATATATCGTAGTCCAATAAATTCCCTATATATATCGTCGAATCGGCCAAATTCCACGAGATACATAGTAATTTGTTACCCTAAAACATATACCACAACCTATGGGCGTCGTGGGATACGATGCCCATTAATATACTCATTTTATATAAACAAATAACTCGATCTAATCCGTCGATTGAATAAGTCACTTGCTATAGAAAATGTTTATATTAAACGTCATATCCGTGACAACACAAAAGTCACAATATAAAGTCCACTTGGACTTTAAATAACCACAACTCGTATAACTCGATAAGTTTCTAAATTTATAAAAATCACGTTTTTAATTATTATTTACCCGACTTATTATTTCGCCGTTATTTGTAGTTATTATTTATAACAATAGTCCGATATTTATTACACTATTCGTATAGTATAATAATTATCGTTATATTATTATAACGTTTACTCGTGATCGTTTTATTATTAATATACGCATATATATATATATATATGTATGTGTATATATATATATATATATATATATATATATATATATATATATATATATATATATATATATATATATATATATATATATATACGTTTATCACGTCTATATACGTATATAAACGATTATATTCTCAATAATAGTATTACGA
Organism: Artemisia argyi; assembly: GCA_030686995.1. Classification (NCBI taxonomy): domain Eukaryota; kingdom Viridiplantae; phylum Streptophyta; class Magnoliopsida; order Asterales; family Asteraceae; genus Artemisia; species Artemisia argyi. Next base: position 154,981,406 of record CM060685.1, read on the forward strand.
GTATTATTTTTAATATTGACTTTTAAATATTTATCGAGTCATAGAATTTGGTCACATGTCCGAGTCATGACTCTCGGCTCATAGTCCAAGTCCAAAAATAGAAATAACCAAGTCATAATAAATAATCCAACTCCGTCCAAATCAATCCCAAATCCACGTGCTACAACATTAGGGTCCGACTACGGCACCCGACTAACCTATCTCCGTCATCTAATTGACCGTCTCACAATCGGTCCCCAAATCCATACTCGTCAACACAACTCCACAATATCAAAGTTAATCCATTTGTCGAAACCATGAGGTTACAGACTCAACTCCACATTCGGCCAACAACAATAATAATAACAACAAAATGCCCAAGTCTCAACATCACATAACAACACCATGAATCACAACAATAAACATCAAATTATAACATTACCGGGTTGGTTTACCAAGTTAAAACCCGAGCCAAATGACCCACTTGGGTCTCGACTAGAACCGTGAGTCACAAAGACTCGAACCCAAGACCTATTTGGTCTTGGCTTAGGCTCACCCGAGCCGCTCCAAAACTGCCGAAAGGACCCATCCGGGTCGTGGCACAACCAAAACCACAACAAGCTTCAAATAGACTCCCTACTCGAGTCAACAATCAAACCAACGGACCAAGGGGGTCACGTTGAGCTCCCAAACGAGCCACATAACAAAAACCATCGGACCAAGAGTCACGTACAAGCTCTAGATCGAGCCAAAATGAAACCACACCGAGACCCTAGGGTCTCGGTTGAGCTCTAACGAGCCAAACACAAACCAAACGCATCAAAAAATCCAATCCGAGCACCAAATCAAACAAAAGTCGACCTCCATGGATACCAAACACATCTTTTTATTAAAACCCATCATCATTTCAAATTTTAACACCCAAAATATAAAGATTAAACTCGGGTTCAACTCAAAATAGTCAAACCCGACGCAAAAACTCGCGATTTCTCACCTTCTATTCGGATAACAATCAAGAAAAATTGATGGTGTGGTGGTGTGGGATGTGTGGGTGCGACGGTATTAATAAAAACGGGTGGGGGGTTTGTTTTGAGCGCGTGTATTATACCAAAAGAAAGATGAGATGGTGGGAAATCTTTTTATGGTGGCGGTGTGGTAAGGTGGCCGGCGGTGGTGATGGTGTTGGGGTTGTAGGCGGCGGTGACAAGGGAGAGAAGAAAGCGAGGTGTGTGGTGATGATAATATGTGAGGGTTAGGGTTAAGGAAGGGTTATTATACCTGAAATTTACACTACTAGTCCCTCTAGTTCTCTCATTGCCATTTAAGCCACGAATACTTTTAAGTTTAGGTGAATATTAATAACCGGTTCTCCCGTAACACGATCACTTACTTTCATAAACATTAAACATCGTCGAAATATATTTTATAACCCACCATTAACTCCCAAAACATTTCTTGATTCACATAAAAGATAAAACGTTCATTTGATCGATATAACGCAACCACTATCCAAAAGATTTAAACTCGTTAGGTTTTTCTAGTGCCGGAGTCAATGTAGTACCAAATAATTATCTCAAAAATAAATCACCGAGAATAAACCAAACCAAGCCAATAATAATAAAAAAATTCAAATTCCATAATTAACGTACGGTTTAAAATCACATACCAACGTTTACAAATCTCATCACGGATAAACTTTTCGAATATTCCAAAAATTATAAATTTTAAAGTAATGCGGGTTTTCAAAAGGGCTCCCTAATTTGCCAGTTGTCACATCCTCCCAGCCTCAGAAGAAACCCGTCCCGGGTTTCTCTCGGAACAAACCATCTACGAAGTAAAAAGCTTCGGATATCTCTTTCGAAACTCATCCTCACGTTCCCACATGAATTCCGGTCCATGCCGCGAATTCCAACGAACTTTGATGAGCGGAATACGACTTCTTTTAAGTCGTTTAATCTCTCTATCCAGTATCTCAATCGGTTCTTCCACAAAATTTAAACTATCATCCACACGAATATCCTTGATTGGTATAATTGGCGTTTCCTCCGAAAGACATTTCTTCAGATTGCTAACATGAAACACATCATGAACTTTATTCAATTCCATTGGCAATTCCAATCGATAAGCTACGGGCCCAATTCTTTCCAAAATAAGAAATGGTCCAATGTAGCGGGGATTTAGTTTCCCACGTTTCCCAAAACGTATCACACCCTTCCAAGGCGAGACTTTCAGCATCACTTTGTCTCCAACCTGGAATTCTAGGGGTTTACGTCTCTGATCGGCGTAGCTTTTCTGCCTATCCCTAGCTGCTTGCAATCGATCTCGAATTTGCGTTACCTCCTCAGTAGTTTCCAAAATAAGCTCAGGGCCTGTGAGTTGGCTATCTCCAACTTCTGCCCAACCAATAGGTGAACGACATTTACGACCATACAAAGCTTCAAATGGTGCAGCCTTAAGACTTGTGTGGTAGCTATTGTTGTAGGAGAACTCCGCAAGGGGTAGATATTTCTCCCAGCCTTTTCCAAAGTCTATGATGCATGCACGAAGCATATCCTCCAAAGTCTGAATAGTTCTCTCACTTTGACCATCGGTTTGGGGGTGATATGCAGTACTCATATCAAGTCTCATCCCCAAAGCGGTTTGAAGTGATCGCCACAATGCTGACGTGAAGCGGCTGTCGCGATCAGAAATAATCGATATCGGAACTCCATGACGAGAAACAATCTACTTTACATACAACCTCGCAAGTTTATCAACACTATCATCTTCACTAATCGCCAGGAAATGAGCAGACTTAGTCAAACGATCCACAATTACCCATATAGCGTCGCAACCGCTAACTGTCTTTGGTAATTTGGTAATAAAGTCCATCGTGATAAGCTCCCACTTCCAAACTGGGAGTTCTGGCTGCGTCAATAATCCTGACGGTTTTTGATGTTCTGCCTTAACTTTAGAACATGTCAAACACTTACTAACATACAATGCTATATCTGCCTTCATATTTGGCCACCAATATAACTTTTTCAAATCCTGGTACATCTTGTCAGACCCAGGATGAATAGAGTATCTTGACTTATGCGACTCATGCATAATCAACTCTCGAATTCCTCCATACAATGGTACCCAACTTCGCTCTCCAAAACATAATACTCTATCAGAACGCTTAACAAATCCCTTCTCATTTTCTGCCATCCCAAATATGTTCTCAGCAGGTCGATTTTCTGCTTTCAACGCTTCCGTTTGAGCTTCTAATATTTGAGACAGTAATGGAAATACGATAGTCATTCCTAATGACCTAACTCGTAACGGTGGAATTCTCTCCTTTCGACTAAGAGCATCAGCAACAACGTTTGCTTTACCAGGATGGTAGCGAATTTCACAATCATAGTCGCTTAGCAACTCAATCCAACGTCGCTGTCTCATGTTGAGCTCTTTTTGGTTCAAGATGTGTTGCAGACTTTTGTGGTCAGTAAACACTACACACTTGGTTCCATACAAGTAATGTCTCCATATCCTCAAGGCAAAAACCACATCACCTAACTCCAAATCATGGGTGGTGTAGTTCTTCTCGTGCTTCTTGAGCTGTCGGGAAGCATAAGCTATCACTTTCTCTCGTTGCATTAACACAGCTCCCAAACCTTTGTGAGAAGCGTCACAATAGACGACAAAGTCCTCGTTACCTTCAGGTAATGCTAAGATAGGAGCACTACACAACATTTCCTTAAGTAACTGAAATGCTTCCTCTTCCTTATCTCCCCATTCTTACTTAACACTCTTTTGAGTCAATTTGGTCAACGGTTTTGCTATCTTCGAAAATCCCTCAATGAATCTTCGGTAATAACCGGCTAAACCCAAAAATTGACGAAATTCTGTTGGGGTCGTAGGTGCAGCCCAATCTTTAATCGCTTCAATCTTAGCAGGATCTACATGAACTCCTTGTCTATCAATCACATGACCCAGAAATTGTACCGTCGGAATCCAAAATTCACATTTAGAAAACTTGGCATACAGTTTCTCCTTCGTGAGCAATTCTAAGATAAGTCTTAGATGCTCCTCAAGCTCCTTCTCGCTCTTCGAATAAATTAGAATGTCATCGATGAACACAATCAAAAACTTATCTAAGTAAGGCTTACACACCCGATTCATGAGATCCATGAATACCACCGGTGCGTTGGTCAACCCAAACGGCATCACCTGAAACTCGTAATGCCCGTAACGGGTTCTGAAAGCCGTTTTCGGAATATCTTCCTCGAGAACTCGAAGCTGATGATATCCCGATCTCAAATCGATCTTCGAATACACACTCGATCCTTGGAGCTGATCGAACAAATCGTCGATCCTCGGTAACGGGTATCTTTTCTTCACCGTTAACTTGTTCAACTCTCGGTAATCAATACACATACGAAACGATCCATCCTTCTTCTTCACAAATAAGACCGGGGCTCCCCAAGGTGAAGAACTTGGTCTTATAAACCCTTTTTTGGCTAACTCCGCTAGTTGCTTCGACAACTCTTCCAGTTCAGTAGGTGCAAGACGATATGGCGCTCGTGCTACAGGTGCAGCACCAGGTATCAACTCAATCTGGAACTCCACTTGTCTAGTAGGCGGGATTCCTGGCAAATCATCGGGAAACACATCCGAAAAATCACGAACTATAGGTACATCTCCAATGCACCTTTCCTTCTTCTCCTTTTCTCCTTTCTCAGAAATTTGAGCTAAGAAAAGGTAACATCCTTTTTCCATTAGCTTCGGCAACTTAGTGCAAGATATGACCGCTAATCTAGATGGGCCTCTCAAATCCTTTCTATCTCCTGGTATGTTCAGAATCTCTTTACCGTATGGCACACGCACGATCTTCTCATCGCAAATTATATGAGCACGATACTTCGACAACCTATCCATACCAATAATGACATCAAAACTTCCTAACGTGACGGGTAGAAGATCTATGTTGAAGGGGCAATTCAGAAAGTTTAACATGCAACCGCGAATGATAGTCCTAATCCTCTCTATGTTCCCATTAGCTAACTCTACATCATAACCAATTCCTAAGGCCATCGGGGGTTTCTCTAGTAAGGGTGCAAACTTAGTGGACACAAAACTCTTATCGGCACCAGTATCAAATAGTATGGAAGCATAACGATTATTGAGAAGGAACGTACCAGTAACGACGTTCGGATCTTCTCCTCTCTCGTTCCCAAGTGCATACACTCTCCCATGAGCAGCTCCAGCTTCCACACGTTGGTCCCCATTATCTTGTCGTCCACGGTTTCCATTATTGTACCCATTACCACCCGATCCTTGATTTCCTCGGTTCCACGATTCCCTACACTCATTCCTATAATGTCCCTTCTTTCCACATCCATAGCAAGTAACATTAGCCTTGCTCATAGTTTCAGGAGTAGCTTGAACCATAGCAAGTGGTCGAGCTCTACAATCCTTAGCTATGTGTCCCATCTTAGAGCAATTCTTGCACATCACAGTACATCGACCAGAATGATGCTTATAACATCGATTACTCTTGGGTGCATCTCCATTGTAGCTCTTCTTGTCTCCATCTCCCATAGCATAAGCTCTAGTAGTTGTTTGTCGCTTGTTTCGACGATCATTACCCTTAGAGTGATCATCCCTCTTCCTCTTTCCATTCTTGTCTTTCTCAGCTTCTTCCAATGCCAACGAGTCCATCAATTGTTGAGCGATAGTGATAGCCTCATGAATGTTTGCAGGCTTAGCAGAAATCACATCGTTCCTTGTAGCTACCGGCAACCCATCGGTATACCTCTCAATCCTTTGAGTCTCAGTCCTAACCATATCGGGACAAAGTAAGGCTAACTCTCGATAACGGCGATTGTAAGTTGCCATATCGGTACCTTTCACCTTATGGTTCCAGAACTCAATCTCCAGCTTCTTAATCTCATTCCTTGGGCAGTAAGTCTGAATCAGCAAAGACTTAAATTGCTCCCAAGTCATAGCATAAGCCACATCACTCCCAACCGAGTTACGGTAATTGTTCCACCAAGTCAAAGCTTCATCCTTGAAAGTAAAAGAAGCAAACTTTACCTTCGTATTCTCCGCACAACCACTGACATTAAATACTGACTCAGTCTTCTCTATCCACCTGACCAAGTAGACCACTCCTTCAGTTCCACCAAACTCAACGGGTCCACAGATCTTAAACTCCTTGTAGTTACATCCATTAGCACGAACAGGTGGAAATGTTCCAGCAGAATTGTTGGAATGATTTGACTCAGCTAGTAGCTCAGCAACTCGTTGCTCCACAAGTTGATTGATCATTGCTTGATCCACAGTAGGTGCATTAAGTGGAACATGATCATTGTCTCCCTGAACATCAACATTTTGATTCCTGTTGTTGTGGTTAGTAGTGTCCAGGTTTTCAGGAGTAGGGGTCTCAACATTTCGAGTAGGACGGCGTCCTCAATGACCAGGGGTAGTCGTTGCAGGACCAGTTCTGGTAGCTCTAACAGGGTTTCGTCGTGGGGCCATTGATCTGAAACATCATACAAGTTCGTGAGTCTCCGATAGAACTTATCATATGCTCAACAAGAATTAAATCAACGAAGCCAAGTCATGGAAAGAATATCAACAGTACACCACAAGACATCAATAAGGCGAATAGGAACTCAATTTCCATAATATCCAAAAACTACATAATACCATATAATAATAACCATCAACCATACAATAAAGATCCAACATTGTTCCAACTACCGATAACACAAAACGGGTAATCAACTGAAAATACATCAAAATAGGATAACTAGCTTTTCCAACCGAACACTCCTCGGTTAGGAAAGCAACAAGATGACATAGCTCAAACATCTAGCCACGCTGCTGGCAGAGGCTCCTCAACTCCTGCCTCAAGCCATCAAGATCTCTCCATAATGATCCTAACTCCACACTATGTGTGTCGTTGTCTCTCTTGAGGTCAGTCACCTCCTTCTCCAGCTCGGCATTCCTTTGCCATAACTTGCGGTCGGCCTCTCGAGCTGTAATAAAACCTCGCTGTAAACTCTCAATCTTCTTGTGTACCTCCATCAAAACTCTCCTCATCTCAGTAACTCTCCTCTCAACCGTAACCATGTCAATCCTCAACTCCCCAATGAACTCAACGGTCACCCTATCAATCCGCTCAGACATACGTGTAATTCTCTCACCAAGATCAGAAATCTGAGCCCACATCCTACCAGTCTCACCTAACTCTGCATGCTCAGCAGAAACCTCAGAAGGTGCATCCGACTCCACGAGACTACCAGGTGGTGAATCAAACAGAAATGGATGATAAGGTGAAACAGGCTCAATCGGATGTATAGGTGAATCAGGCTCCTCAGCCTGAGCTGGCGGCACTAACAGATCATCATCATCAGGCATCTCCTCCTCCTGAGGGTCATCCTCTTCCTCAGGGTCATCATCATCACCCTGCTCAGCCTTCTGAGGGTCATCAGCCTCATCCTCACCCTCGTACTCCTCCTCCTCCTCCTCATCGGAAGAGTACGTCATCAATCGTCGTCTCCTAACAGGTGAACCATGTGGTGAAGGGGTAGGTGATCTAGGACGACGACGCGATGATGCAGGTGGAGCCTCTGACAGAAGAGAGTGAGCATCTATCTGTAAAGGTGGTGAAGTAGGGCGTACCGACATACGTGCCGTAGCTCGGTGGGCAAAACGTGGAGCCACACGAGCCAAAGCCTGATGAAGTGTAAGCTGCCTCGATGTACCAGGGAGCCCTAGAGAAGATGAGGGTCCCTGCGTAGATGCAGCAGGTGGTGCTGAAGTAGGACCTGTTGGTGTCACAGTAGCTGAATGCATGGAAACCCTGTAAGGATCGTCAGGAGCCATGGTGATCTGTGTTGGGTGTACAGGTGCAGTAAGAATATCCTCAACAACGTCAAACATACGGGAGGCCATAGTCTGTGACAACGGCGTAGGGTAGGTGTAAGTGTTTCAAAACAACTAAACCGCGAACTCAAAATACCATATCAAAATCATCATATAATTCCAAGTCATATATAACCAAGAAAGATTTAAAATACCACATTACTAAAATCATTCGTAAAACAATTAAGCCATATAATTCCTCAAACTCATATAATTCCTCAAAACACCATCATATCACTAAATCAATAAACCTCAAAACCTCAAATCATCTCAAGAATCCCATATCTATCAATCATCTCAATAATCTCATAATACCTCAATAATAACAATGATGCTTCGGCTTGGCGGGCTGGCAGGCAATGGTCGAGGATCGTTTTCTATAAAAATCGGTTATAGTTTAGGTGTCTATTTACCTAGTTCTCTATAACCTTGGCTCTGATACCAATCTGTAACACCCCCAAAATTTGATACAGCGGAAGACTCACAAGCTTTCGGGGTGCTACGGGGATTGGTATCCATTCAAAGTCATGAAAGAACGAGATAAAGTAAACATAAGAAAAACACAACCAAAACGGGTTTTAGAGTTTACATTTATACCAAGAATTATCCAAAGTAAGGCCCAAAAGAAATAAACATAGGTCCACAATAGTTATCAGAGTTTTAGAAAAATAGATCTATAACCGGTGCCATTGCCAAGCCTCTAATCCCAAGCATCCATAGAGCATCACTTAATTACCTGAGAAAAACGTGCTAAAAGTCAGCTTTCGCTGGTGAGATCATAGGTTTGAATTCATAATTCGATATAGTGGACATATACGCAAAACGCTTGCTAGCTAGACTAGGCCTCAATCATCCAACCAAAATATCTAACCAAGATAATCCAACCAAATCGAATCAACCAAATCAAATCAACCCTATAGGTGCACGCTATAGCTCAAATCAATCCAATCAATAGCTTACCTAGCTCAAGTCTAGGCCTCGCTCTATAACCAATCTAATAGCTTACCTAGTTCGGGACTAGGCCTCGCACAACCACTAAATCAATAGCTTACTTAGTTCGGGACTAGGCCTCACTTAATCCTACCTAGTTCTATAAGCATAGCAAGTTTTAAAAATAAATAAAGCGATAATAGTCCACATAAAACATTTGCACGTTTCTCACCCCAAGTATTGAAAACAATGTTCAAGAGTAAAAAGTGGGGCTATGACTCACCTCAAGTCCAGCAAATCCTCAAAAGAAATCGATAGAGAAAGACGTAAGCAAACTCAAGCAACTCACGTAACGGCAACTACAGACTCGGCACCTCCTAACAATATCAAGCTCGTTCAGAAATCATTTCCTCAAAAATCAAATATTCCCATTCCCAAACGTATTCCATTTTTACTTTCCAAAAATATCCATTTCTCGAATTAACTTCATATTAATTTGAAATTTGACGTTTGGTATCCGTATGGGTGGAGGGTCGACACAACTCAAACCAAGAAGCCACAACGAAAGAAATAACGAATCATCTATAGGTCTAATATTAGACCAATATATTATTTAAATAAATCATCGAAGTTTATCAAATCCGTCGATTTGGTAATCCCCCATATTTATTTACGTAATATATCGTTCCAAGATTATACCCATCCTAAAGCACATAGCACAAAGAATTCTATTTGGTATATATCGTAGTCCAATAAATTCCCTATATATATCGTCGAATCGGCCAAATTCCACGAGATACATAGTAATTTATTACCCTAAAACATATACCACAACCTATGGCCGTCGTGGGATACGATGCCCATTAATATACTCATTTTATATAAACAAATAACTCGATCTAATCTGTCGATTAAATAAGTCACTTGCTATAGAAAATGTTTATATTAAACGTCATATATCCGTGACAACACAAAAGTCACAATATAAAGTCCACTTGGACTTTAAATAACCACAACTCGTATAACTCGATAAGTTTCTAAATTTATAAAAATCACGTTTTTAATTATTATTTACCTGACTTATTATTTCGCCGTTATTTGTAGTTATTATTTATAACAATAGTCCGACATTTATTACACTATTCGCATAGTATAATAATTATCGTTATATTATTATAACGTTTACTCGTGATCGTTTTATTATTAATATACGCATTTATATATATAATAAGATTGATGCGGTGGTTGTATGACGGAAGACGGTGGCGTCGGTGGTGGTGGAGACCGGGAGACGGTGAGTCGTCTCATCTACAGAAGATATGAAAGTGACATGAAAATGATAACAAAGTGACGATGAGTTTGATATTCCATCTTTTGTTTATTTTTCTAATATCTACCCCTAAGTTTGAAATTTTTACATAATCTACCCTATAACTTTTTTTCTCACTTATAATACACTTTTCTCTAGAACCCTACCCTATATCTATATAACCCTGTTAAGTGCGGGAACTGCGAGAACTCCAATTTTGCATTACAAAACATGCATGTTCATATAAAATATGTATGTTTTCTTACATACATCTTAATACACATACATGTTCATATAAAACCCTGTTAAGTGTAACATATCAATGCAAAATGGTTTTATATGAACATGTATGTTACGCAGGTATTTGTATTAAGGTTTATGTAAGAAAACATACATGTTTTATATGAACATGCATGTTTTATAATGCAAAATTGGAGTTCTCGCAGTTCCCGCACTTAACAGGTTCTGAAAATAAATCTTCCATATATATATATATATATATATATATATATATATATATATATATATATATATATATATATATATAACTTAATTAAGATAATTTTTATTAGTAACAAGTAATCTTGTGAAATATTTTCTTTGAACATTCTGTGAATGTAGCAAAAAAAAAAACTTAGCACACTTGATTTATTTATCGATATCGTATGGTGTTTAATTGATTCTAAATCATGTGTATTATGTATTCGTACGATAAAGCTTCTAACATGTAGAAGAAAAAAAATACATCGTTTCAGAGATGTTTGATCGTTTTGTTATAAAGGAAAAGTTGAAACAAATTTATTTATGTGTGAACTCGAAAGAGTCAAAGTCAATATAATAAAAGTCTTGGTTATTAACGAGACCGTATCTTTGTCGCCACATCGATCGATTCGTGTGCATTGCATATTTGTTGCAAGTTGCCGGTTCTTGGTCCTAATTTTATCTCTTCTCTTTGGAATAAATAATATAGAACACCATTCGAATCTTTCTTTTTCAAATTATGTTGTAACTACTTACTTTTACCCTTTTTTTTTTTTTTTTTTTTGAAACGGCGCCATATTAAGAAAAAACAAACAAGATGCTAGCATTACAAAGGCGATTTAAGCCAATAAGTCTAATTAATACAATTTTTTCCTCTAAACTTTAATCAAGAAAAAGAAAAACAACGGATATTATAAAAATGTCACATTTTCTCATAACCTAAATATTGAAAATGTGATTATTCCTAAAATGCCAAAGCATCCAACATGTGGAAGCCAAAATAACTACTTGCTATAACTATATTTTCATCTTCTAGAAACCCTACGTATGTTTCTTAAACTTGACGGAACACCAAGTTGAATAATACATAATTAATGATTTGGGTTTTTGCCTTCGACAAAGATAGATTATTATAAATCTAGATATCGACAAGGTTTTTTATACAATCTGGCTCTTTTGGCCTTTTGGATCTTGCATGTCGAACAACGTAATGGTGACTTTAAGCTAAAAGACAACAACTTAACCCGTTTGATGATGAATATTTAAGAAATTGATTATGAAAGGGAAGCTCGCTTTAACCGTTTGAGTTCATATTTTATCCACAAAACTAAGTCGAGATAACTAGCTTGAGTTATCGTTATTGAGCTAACCTCAGAAGCACAATAAGCACCGTGTAACATAGTGTATATTATTACATTAATTTTTAATTTGATTAGATAAATTAAGATTACGTATAACAAGCTACACAACATGTGCCAGTAGTCAATGGACACATCATCAGAACGTATATTTGTACTCGATCGTAACTATAGTCCATAATTAAATGACTCAAACTAAACGAAAAATGTAGGTTTAGAAACAACAAAATGATATTTGCGCAATACTAGGAATCAGTTCTTGTATCATCAGAACATTTTATAACAACAATTTAACTCTTACTTTTCAAGGTATATCGTTTCTTGCGATAGTATTGTCTATAAGTTTGTAAGATTACGATTTCATACAAATTACTTGCAATATATAGCGACGAGATGACTCGATAGAAACGATGTACAGCCAACAAAACACAAATTAGTGAAACTAGCATGTCTTATCCAAGAGGAATATTAAAGTCATCAACTAATGCAACTTGCAACATATATATATTACGGAGTATTTTTATTTGAACAACTTGCAACAGTTTATCACATGTCTAAAATCCCACTATCATTAATTATAATACTAGATTCACTCATAGTTTACAAAATTTCTCCCACACGCTGATGTGGCAGAGAGATGATTGGTTGGTTTTCTGTGGGCACGCTGATGTGGCAGAGAGATGATTGGTTGGTTTTCTGTGGCCCACAGAAAACCAACCAATCATCTCTCTGCCACATCAGCGTGTGGGAGAAATTTTGTAAACTATGAGTGGGTGTAGCACTCCTCTTATTTTTAATCACCTTCCATGAAGCATCCATTTTCCTCATGTCAAACAAAGTTACAAACAACTATTAAAATTTGAATATTTTTCTAAAGAATTATCCAAAGTAAGTGCATGCACCTTTCCTAATCGTCACACCTATATATATCTTTCGTATCATTTCATTAACCGAAAACCGTCTCACATTCTCCTCATATCTCACAAAATTTATAAAAACCAAGTGTCCGTTACGATATAGTGATATACTAAAAACTTTTTTTTTCTGCTAATCTGTGTTTTAGTACACAAGCCAAAAAACCGTCTAGCTCGTTTTTCTTACCGAATATATATATATTTTAAAAAATGATGAGAAATAATGGGTTCGACTCCGATTTTGCTCTTCTCGAGTCAATAAGTCGTCATTTACTAGACGACACTGCTCCGACAATGTCATGTCGGAGCAGCAACTTTTTGTTTCCACATTTATCAGAAACATGGGTCGAATTACCCTTACAACAAAACGACTCCGAAGACATGCTGATAGCAACATTCCTCAGCGAAGCACTAGACTTCCAACTTCCACCTTCGCCGGAGATGACGTCATCGCCAGAAAATACCATTGTTGTCAAATCTGAGCCTGAAACTTCTAGCTTTCAGCCAGAATCACTTGGAGCGCAAAAGGGTAAGCATTACCGTGGAGTAAGACGGCGGCCGTGGGGTAAATTCGCGGCGGAGATACGTGACCCGGCGAAGAATGGAGCTAGGGTTTGGTTAGGAACATATGAGACCGCGGAAGATGCGGCAGTTGCTTATGATATGGCGGCGTATCGCATGCGTGGGTCACGTGCTTTATTGAACTTTCCGTTGAGGATTAATTCTGGTGAACCTGAGCCGGTGAGGATTACATCTAAACGGAAAATGACGTCACCATCGGAGGGTCTGTTGGTGAAGAAGGTGAAAGTGGAGTCGGAAATGAGTACACGTGGCAAATTCCCATTGGTTTATGGATCCTAACTACTCTATGATTTTGGTCCACTATTGTTTAATTTTTTTTGTTATTGGGTGGAAAGAGTGATGGATCTTTTTGTGCATAAATGACAAATTTTTTATTTCTATTGAAGAATATAAAGTATTTCTCTATACTTTGTTAAAAGTTCACATCGTTGCACTTCACTTTTCTTTCTCTTTTTAATTACTTTCTCGCACAACCTTTCATCATTTAACCCTAATAAGGTTATACTACATCAACTCTAATTAAAATAATCATTTTATACAATATACATCACTAAATTCCTCACACACAATCACAAATAAATATACTAATAATAATAAAACACAAACTTTTACACAAATGCATAGAGGGAGCTGACTCACGACTATAGGTAGGGATGAGCACGATATCAGAATAGTACCTAACCCGTACCGAATTGGTGGTACCGATTTTTTCCCGAGCATGAAAATGGGTATCAGTACTGTACCAGACGGGATTCGGGTACTGAAACTGGTACCGGTACTCTGTACCGAAAAATCGATACCTATATGATTCTTCCCGTTTTTTGTTAAACCAAAAGGATTCCAAGAAAGTGCAACAGAAAATAGGGAAAAACATGCATTTCTAAATGATAACAAACCACGATTTGGCACAAAACGCAACCAACACTAAAATAAATACAACACCAAGATATTCGTAACATAAAAACGTTCCAAAACTTTTAAAATAGCTTTGGGTTTAATTTTTTGGAGGGTTTATGAAGGATCTATAGTTGCCACAATAAGTTTTTCGAAACTTTAGTTGCTTTCTATATGTTTTACATGACTATTGTTTGACATAGAACATGTTAAATAGTTGTTTGGATAAGTTATTTTATTCAAAAACATGACTACTCAAATTCGGGATTTTTTCGGTAGTTTCCGCTTTGGTACCGGTACAATATGAGTGGTACCGATTTTTTTTTGGCTCGATTCATGGTACCGGTATCGTACCGTGTATTAGGAGTCGGTACTGTTTCAGGATAGTACCGGTACGATTCCGCTTCAGTATCAAGATTCGGGTCCAAATGCTCATCCCTAACTATAGGGCTGGTTTGAGGGAGATAAGCGTGACCTTGTTTGTAAGTAATGGAGAAGTGATGTGATGGTGAGCTCCTCACACCCATTACCTTTAGCTTAAACAATGACATAGCTATGGTATATAACAGAAATTACCATTTGTAAACCTAATTTACAATAAAAGTATTACGCGCGTGTGTGTGTATATATATATATATATATATATATATATATATATATATATATATATATATATATATATATATATAAGGATCAAATGAGAATAATTTTTAAAATAAGAAGAATGAGAAATAACTATAACTACATATTAGAGATGCAAAAATTTGAATTAGATGCATTTCTAATCTTTTAGATGCATCATGATATTTTGCTAGCTATAAATTAGATTCATATACATATATTATATGCGTTTTATCAAGTTAGACTAATCCTATGTATTTTTCGTCCTCTGCGGGTCAAATTTATTGCTAGTACTACTTTGCATCGTTTTCACTTCAAAATTACTTTCGAAACTAATTGTGATGCATCTAAATGAATAGAGATGCATCTAATTCAAGTCAATGCATCTCAAATATGCGGTTATAGTTATTTCTCATTCTTCTCATTTTAAGATTTCTTCTCACTGGATCCTTACCCTATATATATATATATATATATATATATATATATATATATATATATATATATATATATATATATATATATATATATATATTGACCCTCTTCTTGTTTGCAAGCCCGAAAACCCTACAAAGTTTCAAGATATTCCTTTTGTGTTTGTTGTGAAAACATAGTGTTCAACTCCTGAAGCATGTCATATGCACCAAAATGCTTCAGATTCTTTTGAAGATCCGGAGTCATGCTAACGAGCATAAGAAAAGCGATTTCCTTGCATGCTCTAACCTACCGGGTGTGAGCAACAAGAACATCAGCAGTATTCTACTATCCAGTCGGGGAAATTTGCAATACCAGTCGGGGAAATTTGGGCCAGAAAGTTTTTCTTTTTCAAGAAAAGACCTGAAAATCGAATTGTTGACGGATTGACCAGTTGTCGTCATCTTCAATTTAAAAAAGTTCAAATGTTTAGTATCTTTGATAATTAATTATATAAAAAACTTAACTACACATGTTTTTAATAAAAACCATTAATTAACTAAAATATTAAGATCCTACTTGAAACACCACTCATCACAGTAGTCTGACTCCAAATAAGTCTTGTAGGTGCAAGAAGTAAGCGACGTGTGATAATTACAATAGTACGTGACACGCACTCATCGGAAGATCATAATTTAAAAAGAAGAGAGAAAATTGATTAAATTATTTTTTATTACTTACAAATTATTTTATGAAATATTTTATGTGAAATTCTTTGAATGTAGCCAAAAAAAAATGTTAGCACACTTGTTTTATTTATCGATTTAGTACGGTGTTTGATTCTAAATCATGTGTATTATTGTATTCGTATGATAAAGCTTCTAACATATGGAAGAGAAAAATAAATGGCTAATTGTCTAAAAATGCATCAAAAGTTAAAACTTTTTCTTTTTGTAAGCATCCATTTTTCGTATTGAATGCAAATTCTTTTTTAATTTTTCTATTGTATGCATTTGACTTTCTTAATTTTTCTATTGTATGCATATATCTGACGTGACATGATTTAATCAATAGTTAATTACAAAAATTTACATAAATCGTCCTTGTGGCCCTAAAAATATTACACCAGTCGTCCTTGAGTTGATTACATAAATCATCCTTGTGATTCTAAAAATTTACACCAATCGTCCTTAACGGATGAACAACGATCAAAAAATGTACGATGAAAATTCGAACATATTCAGATATCTAACGATGAAAACAGAGCACAGACGGATAGAATAAATCCTAAAGTCTCACTTATCGCGGATAAATCAACTACCAGAAATCTAATACTCCTCAATCACTTCCCAAGATATCATATGCTCACAATGAGAGTACGTTATATGATGGAAATATTATTACGTTGGCCAGGCGTCATAATATTTGCATTATATAAATATATCTTAATGGCGACCATACTTTATCTCAAGTTGTGAATAAGACATCCTATTGGCAACCTAACAATTCTCCTCTTCTTCCCAGGATTTATCAGAAAATAGCCTAAATCTAATAGATCTATCTTAATAGTGCACCAATACCTCCAAATTCACCAAAATGCTCATAATCATAAACTTAGCGAACATACCCAGAATTGTCATAAAACGAAACCTCCAAATTAGAACTTAATAGTCAAAAGATTCGGTCACACCATTGTCAGTCTTCCTTATTATCATGTGATATCCTAATCATTATTAATGGAAAGAGTCTAGATAAATCAACACCTA
Source organism: Artemisia argyi (assembly GCA_030686995.1). Lineage (NCBI taxonomy): Eukaryota > Viridiplantae > Streptophyta > Magnoliopsida > Asterales > Asteraceae > Artemisia > Artemisia argyi. Next base: position 154,998,330 of record CM060685.1, read on the forward strand.
CCCAGTTTATTGTCAAAATTGTAACCTTCCAAAGGAAACCTTAGTAAACATAGTTTTATTATTAGAATGGAGTGGACAATTTCCTATACTCATGACTAACAACCACCAAATTTCTCATAGAAGTAGAAAAGGGTAATGGAAAATCAAATAGTGTCAAAAGACAACTTAATATACCCATCATGAGCAGAAGATTTCTCAGAATATGTCAAACACTTAGGGTTGTAATAATCTTCCGAATGATCAGGAAACATCAAACTAATTATCAACAAGTCAGAAATGGAAATCAAAATCAGAAAGCAAAACTTAAATGATTTAGTTCTCAAGGCATTTCTAAACTTATTAGATTACTGAACTTTAGGTCATGCTTAACTTTCTAACCTCGAAAAGAATGATCTTATCAGCTTAACTAAAGACAGAAACACGAATCAGAGTGATGCGGAAACAATGCTACTTAAATCAATATCCTAATCTACCCAATCCTCACCGGTAATAACTTAAGGTTCATATAGGGAAATCCTAAATAAATCCTCAAAGATTGTTTCATAATTCCTATGGTGCAAAGCCTAATACTCACAGGTCATAGCCTAAGCTCTACGGTTTATGAATCCGTCGATCCAACCTGGCTCTGATACCATAATTGTAACACCCCAACCCGACAAGGGTAAAAATGTCACAAATTATTTTGTTACATCAGAACAAACAGATAGATCAAAAGTAGAAAACTTACATAAATAACTTACTTCAAATAACTATGGTCAAATTCTTCACTCAGTTCTACACTCAAGCCCAGAAAGCTATCCCAAAAGCTATCTTGAATACCTGCCGCGGAGAAAAGAAATGCGGCTGAGCTACGAAAGCTCAGTGAACGGATATAACAAAAGTAAACTGAAATAAATGCTGAAGAACATATATATAATTTGGGAAAACATATTTAGGTATAACAGATAGTACGGAAAAGTGATATATAGGTTAAGTAAGGAATCTATACAGTCACCTGTATAAACAGAATCATAATATACCATAATAATACCATGAGCTCAGAACAGAACATATCATAATCATATCATAATCACATAAGTTGTACAAGGAGTAGCTAGCTCTATTGTACCGGAAGTGAAAGGAGTACATTTCACATACAACCAGTCACTAAGCATAATCATATCATATCATAACAGAAAACAGATCTAGGATGCATCCATACGCCCCTGAAAATTAGTGCACATTCATATATAACGGAAGGGACGTGGCAGAACATCACTCTACTGCCCTAGAGTCATGCCATAGGTGCATCTATGACACGAACATGGAACCCCCATGCCTAGTGAAGCTCAGGTAACAAAAGGGTCAAACAATTGGTTCAGATAACAAAGGTTCATGTCAAAGGTTCATAGCAAAGGTTTATCATAGTAAGGTTCAAACAGAAAGTTCATATCAAAGGTTCATATCACAAAGGAAACCTTAAGGATAAGGTCAGAATATCCGCACCTCAAAAGCAAAGCTGACAGAAGTAGAAAGATCAAATAACAGAATAGTACTCTTCTTCAGAAATCTACACACGATATATTACTCATTAATATCTTATATGATCATTTACTTTTTCATATTCTATATTAGTTCTAGGGTTTACATAAATATTTAGGTTAAATATTTAATGACTTGTTAATATGGTTTTAGGGTTTAAAATGTACTTATATTACAGTATAGGGTTTAATTATAAATATCAGAAGTTTTATATATTATCCAAGTTAGTCCCTTAACTTTTATATTTTACAAATTATTCCTTATATTTTAGTAATTTACACTTTACACCCTTTAAGTTACAAAATTACAATTTGAACTCCTTAATTATATAACTTACCAAATAAACCTTTTAAATATCAAAATTACATTTTATACCCCTATAAATATTTTATACGAGTTACCCTTTATAATTTATAGTTTATAAAATTAACCCACAAGTTTCAATATTTACAAAACATTCCCATAACTTTTCTACAAACCATTCGGACCCTTAATTACACCACAAAACCCTAACCCTAACCCCAATCGAACCAAACCATAACCCTTTTCTTTTCTTTTTATTTTCTTATCAACCGATTACCAAAAAAATGCCAAAACAATTTCTAACCTTCGACTATCATGGAACTGATTTTATTAGAGTTTCATAACATGTATAGGACCTGTATAAAATATATTCTAAGTGCACAAAAATCTTTATAGCCTATTTGAGTTTTAATCGATTTTTAGGGTTTTCCGGATTCTATAAATTCGTACGAGCTACAAAACATGCATGATTCGATTCTAATATTTTCTACAGATCATATATGATATATAGAGTGATATAAAAATACCAAAAGGATTTTAGAACGTGTGGACAAGCAGATTGGATTTTTACCTCTCGGTCTACTTAAATCGACCCAAACAATCTCCCAAGCTCAAACGATCACACCTCAGATGAGAAACATAAGAGAAACATAATTAAATACATATATTTAATATATATAACATGACTTTGGATCAAATGAGAAACATAATTAAGATAAGAAGAATGAGAAGAAACTACAACCACAAATATTAGATGCACCCATAAAAAATAGATGCATCTCCTATTATTTCTCTTTACATATTTGAAATATGTGGCTATAATTTTTTCTCACTCTTCTCATTTTATTAATTCTTCTCACTAGATCCATACTCTATATAACATATAATAAATCGAATTTATTTATTTATATGATAAAAATTATTTAACTTTTACAAAAATGTACAAATTTTATTTATACATAATTTATTGTGATTATATGTTGTAAAATTTCCAAATTTCTAGGGTTTTCTTTATATCATTTAAAGTATTATTACAAATTATTAAAATTAAGGGCATTTTGGTCATTTTGCATTACTTAGGAATTTGAGGTATTACAATTCTGCTTCCTCTTGTTGTTTTTGTTGAAGACGTTTCTGCCAAACATGCTACATAATGTCTCGTTGGAGTTGAGTATGCATTCCAGAATCGCGCATTTCCCTTGTCTTGCCACGCTGCGTATCACATCTGTCGATCCTCCTTTCTTGCCTCAAATGTTGTGCCAGATCCACCCACATATTGCCATACTCACGGAGTGTAAATTTTTTATCTTTAAGAATCATGTTATGCAAAATAATGCAGGTATACATGATTCGTTGTATTTTGGCAATTTCCAATGCACGTGCCGGTTGTTGTAGTATACCCCAACGTCCTTGTAGCACACCAAAAGCACGTTCGACATCCTTTCATGCACTTTCTTGCTTCCTTTTAAAATAGCTATGTTTCTTGTTAGTCGTTGCCGAGAAGGATTTGACGAAAGTTTCCCACTGTGGGTAAATTCCGTCAGCTAAGTAATACCCCTGTTCATACCTTCTTCCATTTACCATATAGGGTGCCCTTGGGGATTCGTTAGCAAGAATGTCGTCGAACATGTTAAAGTTATCTAAACCATTAATATCATTATTTGCCCATGTCATACCAAAAAATGCATGCCAAATCTACAAATCTTGTGAAGCAACAGCTTCAAGCATTATTGTTAGATATTTTTTTATCACCCCTACCAAATTCCCCCTGCCAAGCTACCAGACAATTGGCGTATGGCAGATGTACACTTCATTAGAGCACTAATACTCGTTCAACCCGTACAATCGGGTCCTACATTAAAGTATTTAAAATGATCTGGAAAAGGATCGGATTCATATGATTCAATACCTTTGACTATTTGTAGAAATACTCTCCGGCTCATACGAAACCTTCTACGGAATTTACCGTGCGTATACTTACAACCTTGAACGAAATAGTCTTTTTGAAAACGTTCTTCAACAAGCTCACGTTCATGATATGTGTGGGTTCGAGCCACCTGAGGATGAGCTGCTTCTTGTTCTAAGCGTTGCTGATACTCGTACGCGGCAACCATAAACTGTATATCTTCTTCGTCATCAATGTCTGACCAACTCCGAGCTAATTCGTTATTTTGATTTGGATCAATTGTGAATGAAGAAAGTTTTTTTTCTTATAGAGGAAGAGTTGAGAATTAGTAGTGGATGTGTGAAAAAAAAAATTATGTGTTTAGTTGGTATTTATAGTGGTGGTTAAATTATTTTGATTTTTTTTTTAAATTGCAAATATGGCTGTTGTACATGAATTTCAGGGGCTGAATTTGATTTTTTTAATTTTTTTGTTTTTTTTTGTTTTTTTTTAAATAATGGCTATAAATGTAAACGTTGGAGGGGGTAAACGATTTTTTTCTTCTTCATTTTTTTTTTACACAAAACATCTTAACGTGGCATTAGCCACTTAACTCGCCACGTTAACGTGGCCTTAACGCAAACCCGTGCAATGGTTAACATGATCTTAACGCGCATTAGTGGGTGTTTAACGCAAAATTTGCGTTAGTGATGCGTATGCTCAAAGTAAAGCTGATACAAATTTATCTGTGTGGGAACTCGACGGAGTCAAAGTCAATATAATAAAAGTCTTGGTTATTAACAAGACCGTACCCTTGTCGCCACATCGATCCATTCGTGTGCATTGCATTTACTGCTTGCAAGTTGCAGGTGTTTGGTCCTAATTTTATCTCTTCACTTTAGAATAAACGAGGTGGGAAACCCGCGCGTTGCCGCGGGGTGCTTTGCTAAAGGGGTAGTTCCTGTTGTGTTGAGCAATTGCTGGAAATTGGAAAAGGCGGTAACAATATTTATAAGTTGGTTTACATAACTGTACATACCGATACTATTTGTGGTTTACTACTTGGGTTTTAGATTGTGGCATTTTTGTTGTTGCATGATATCATTCTCTGCTGCGAGTCTTTCTTTCTTTGCATTTGGGTCTGATGTTTCTGGTCCGTTTGTCATTTCTGCTGCTACATTTTCTTGTTTAGTGGAACTTGTTGCTGCGGTAGTTGGTGACTTGGTGATGTTCTTGCTGAAAGAATGATTAGTATGTGAACATTTCTGTTGAGGACAAAATGAAATGTGAAAGATAATAGCAAATTTACCTTCCACATAACTTCTTTCGGCGGCTGATGATTCGCCGAGCTTATTTGAAATCTCGGGCCTTGCTTTTGAGCTAGAAGAAACTGTGGGTCCTATTCAAAGACAAATACAATGGAGTTAAAAACAAAGCTGGTGTTTGGATATGTCAAAGTCACAGTTCTATAAGAAGAAGAAACAAACAGTTAGTTGCCTGCTTAACCTTATTAGCAATCTTTATTTAATTGAGTTTTCTGAAATGGTGGTCTTACGTGTTAGCTTCATGTTTACCTTCCCACATGAGCTGCTGTTTAGCTCAGTTTTTAAAGTGATAGCTATATAAGAAGAAGAAAGAAACAGTTAGTGGCCTCCATAACATAACTAATAATCTTCATTTAATATAGTTTTCTGAAACGGGGTCTTACGTGTTAGCCTCCATGATCCAAACCATTGGCCTCGGATAAGCTTCCGCTTCCTCTAAGATGAACACGTAAAATTAATGCAGGAAATATTAATAAGACAGTCGGACTTTATATGTGAAATTCTAAAGAACTTGTTGTGTCTTGTTAAAGTGAAATCTTGACCCGTTTATATATGCTAGGCCGATTTTGGGTCGCGTTATAACTTTTAACTAAAACGGGTCATATTAAAAAATATATGGCTAAAATGTGGAATGGGTCGAATGGGTTTTTTTTTTTTTTTTTTTTTTTTTTTTTTTAGGTGAATTATATTACTTACCAAAAATTTATACCATGAGAATAATTATAAAACTGAATAGGTCAAATGGGTTGGAAGTCATAAAATCTATTTCTAATGCATTCAACTTACTAAATGGATTTATTCCAACTCCACCTTAAACCAACATTAAACTCAGAAAAGTATGCAACATCACATACCTCCATCGGAAAGGTTGCAATTCAACGAAAGCCAAAAAATCAGCATCTATTACTGTCTTCGTAAGCATTTTGTAGCAACTTGAACTCTTCCAGAAACTGCAATGTAAACTCAGGATCAGTTTGAGTCGATAATTTTTTCTTGGTAAGAAAACTACTCAATGCCAAAAGGCCAAATGAGTTAACTTGTAAGGGCATGATAGTGTTATTTTCCATTGCAAAAGGTGACTGAATAATGCTTGTGTCTGTGTAGCAAATAAAGTATGCCAACATAATATTTTGAAAGATTTGGTGGAACATGTAACCGCAATTTTAGGAAGCAACAGTTAAGAAAACAAATATGAGTGATGTTTCAGTGCAAGTACTACTGCAACTGATTGAAGAGTTTATGTTTCTATGTGTTGTGATGGATCTCTGATCATGCATTTTATTGAAAGAAATGTTGCTTAGATCTGAAACATACGTGTGATTACTTAAATTAACAGTGTTCGGATTGGGTTATTTTAACATCGTGTCTCTTTTAACTATCCCGTTCTGTTAGTTGTATGATGGGTGGGGTGACCGATTGGGTGCGGGCCAAAATGGGTAATTTATCATATTTGTCAAAATGAGTTGACTCATTCTTAATTCTTAAAATTTGTTGTCAACATGAGTACGAAAAAGCTATTTCAATGACAATAATATTCTGAGGTCATGGGCACAAACAGGGGTTTGGGTGCGCATCGAAGAACGGTTGGATTGACCTCACCTGGAAGGTTGGGAACTAATGTATGTATATATTCTCTAAATAACTACTGTCTTGATTATTTTTAGTAAGAATGAACGGATGATTGCACATATCTGCATGCTTACACAGCTAATAATATTCTTATCTTTTGATTGGACATTTTTGGGGTTACCTTGCGAGCTCAGCTGGAGGGACCTTATCTCCATTGCTAAGCCACCCATCTTGCAGCTTCTTGTATGCTTTATTAATTTTAGCTAGCTTTTCACGTAAGATGTGCCTTGCTGAAACCAAAATGAAATTACAAACTTAATAAGTCACATAAAATAGAGGCCATATTCTTTCTAGATGAAAAACGGACAATTAAAGAAGAAACCTTTTACATATGTACAGGTGCTAAGGCTATACCATGAACAGCCCGTTCCACTTTTCCCTTTGCCTTTTGCACCACCTTCCTCACAAAAGTCGGTGGAAAGGCAAAGGAAGGAGAGTATACGAAGGTTTCTTTTAATCCTGACCCTTTAGCGTATGTTGACCCGTTAACCAATAAAAACCATCTTTCGGTACACTCAACTGCATTCCCACCCTGCTCACTTTTTACCATGGCTTCAAACCCGTTCAACATCTTAAGCATCTCATTACCATGAGTCATCCGCTTCGATAAAAAATACTCCTGAAATCAGAATAACATCAGATTAATACCAACATGAATAATATAAATGTCGGTATTATGTTTTTTTCAGCCTCATATGTCAATCTGGGATCTCTTAATTTCATTCATTTAAGATGTAGTAAAACATGTCCCAAAATGGTTAAGTATGTTAGATTGTACCTTAAATACATATATTTTATATACTAAACAAAGTTATAGTGAGATAAGGATACATCAGATCAAAATAAGAAAATAAGCATTTTTTTTTATCAAGAATAAATACCATTTTTTCTTTAGCAAAAAGACCAGCGACTTCATGAAGCTAGCATCACCCGCACTGCACTCCCGTCATCAAACGATATTAGCTTCACTACCACCTTATAGACAACATTTTAATTTATCTTTAACTTCAAGTTCTCATTTTTTATTTTAAAATTTTCTAGAATGTCAATGGTAAACAAAATTCAAAGAAACTGTAGTGATATGATTCTTTCTTAAGTATTTAGATCCATTACCTTTGCAAATGTCTTCATCTTCATACCTCTGTTCTAAACTTTAACCTGACAGATAGACGCGGCCATCAAGAAATAAGAAGACATCACGGGTGTTTGGCTCTTTTACTGCAGATGTTACGGTTAACAGCTTGAAATCTGAAGATTACACGCATTAATCATACCACTCGTATGATAAATCTGCAAAAAGCTTTAAAATAAAATAATATAACCATTTTTATAGTAACCAAGACTTGATGAATATCATTAAATTACCTGGCCAATGTTTTGCTCGTCGTAGCTAGCGCTTAGCAAGTTAGTTGTCACTCTCTCATAATGTCCTGCAAAACAACACAAAAGCTTAACGGTTAGCCAAAATCCTACTCTTATCTTTAAAGGCCACCATCACATTAACATAAATGTAGACCATCCTCCTGATAATAGCAGCCTGATATGTGAGATATGTAGATGAAAGTAGACATAATTGTGTACGTATCACGTTTTTTAAAAAACTTCGCATATATTTTGTTTTTATTGATACAGGTCATACCTAGAACTCAGCTTTAGCTTCTGCTAAGGATTCATTTTAGTTGGCCAGTTGGTCGATACCACTATGAAAACCAATTCAATTCCTGAACAATAAGAATTGCACTGCATATGCAAGATATAATCAATACTATTGTTTTACTTGTACCATAACTCTTCATGAATGCAACAACAAAACCGAACGAAATTATGGTGCTTAATACATTACATGAGTCTAATTATAGGTACCTGAACCGGGTAGCAATCCTTCCTTTCCCCATCTTTAGATCATTCCTTACGACTAACAACTGCACGGAGGAATTAAAATCCATCAATGGGTGTAAAATGAGTAATAGCAGCAACAATATTAGAAAAAAAATAGTTTTTCCATGCATTCTGTTATGTCTATTATCCAAACGTTTGTGCATCTAAAATCTATAAAATCCAACACCAAACAAACTTTTTATAAGATGAAAAGAATTTTATATATAAAAACTGACCAGCGAACGAAATCATGTTTGAGAGTGGGTTTCCCATTCAGCAGGCGTACAATACTCATGGCTAACCGGTGCTCCATCTCTTATATCCATCTCCCTCAATTCCTTTTCTGTAAAACGATGAAATAATTGAATATTAATCAGCACATAATGAAACCAAAATCTATTATAAAAACCCCTAAATCTGCCCGTAAAAACACAAAATCAGCAAAACCCCAATTGAATTAGGCCATAATCAATCCACCCTAGACCTCATTGAATTAGGCCATAATCAGCAAAACCACAATTCACCCTAGACCTCATTGAATTAGGCCATAATCAATTTGGGTTCTAAATAATCTACTCCTAAAAATGAGCACCCATATCAACAATTTCGACAAAAGTATACCAAATAAAATCTAAACAGTTCATAATCAGTTTTACTAAGCTATTCTAAACGCCATCCGATCCTTTAACAAATCTGTTTAACCGTCTCATCTTATACATTATACAAACCTTGATCAGCAATCTCATAGCAAAACTAATTCTTCATACCCCCTTGATCAACAATCTCATAGTAAAATAACAACATGAATAGCAAAAGCAATCAACATGATTATTGCAACACCGCATATCCAAATTGTTACCTGATTTTCAACAACAACTTCCTCCTTATCTGAAATAAAAAAATCCAGCATTTTCAGCCACGTTTCAGCAGCTAAACACCCCGGTTCAAAATACACATATTAAAAACTTGACGCATTCAAACTATTTAAAGCAAAGATTTAAACTTGAGGCACCCATTTGATATGCCACTGACTTAAAACTATCCATTTGACAGAAGAGTTAGTTGTTCAGCAGAGGCATGTATCCGTTGCTTGCTGTTACAAATGGGCCTTTGAGCGGGCTGGCAAACTACTTCCTGAGTCTGCTGTCCTGCTGTTTCCTTACCTCTAAAATATGGCTTATTCTAAAAAGTTCTTGGCTATACATAGACTGATCCAATTGTATCATTTCTTGGTTTAACATAGCGATCGCATCTTCCATGGCCTGAGTTGAACCACTTGATATGGCATTTTTTTGGCTCTTTTATCTTTCGCTCTACCTTCTCTTTCACTTGATTTGGTACCTTTTTATAGATAACATAGAATCATTAAAAGTAGAAAAAAAAAAAAAAAAAACAAATCACATTTGAGGGTAAAAATCTGTAAAAGATAGTCTTAACCTTTTTGCATGAACTGCATCTTCTGAACCACGACCTTTGAGACGCAACCTCTCAACAACATGGGCCATTTAGAAAGCAGCTTATTTCTATACGTCAAGCCTTTTTTTATGCAGCTTATTTCTATATCCCTCACTCTGTTAGTTGCTTATTTTGGCTCAGATATTCGAGTGCGGAGCAGGTAGAAGGTCATTTGACCCGCCATGGCTGCAAACACCATTTTCAAGGTGGTGCCCTGCCAAGATACGGGTCCGTTTCACTTGGCACACATGCACTACATCATAAGTATCTTCATCGCCTATAATAAATCTCAAGTAATCTTGTAAGTAGATACTATCAAATAAGCAAACACCCGTTTTTGTTATCTGTAAGTGACCACCCCAAAGAAGTTTGGGGTAAGCAATTTACTATTGCTTTGAATGTGTTCTCCCACACAAACTATTGCAGTTGTGAGCAAAAAATTTGATGATAGCAAACTTAGGTACCAACGTCAGTGAATGCTAGTTTTATATAAGTGCGGAAATAATCAAAAGGCTACAAAGCCGATGAACCTGATGTGAACCTGAATACACAACTATTACTCTAACAGATAAGCAAAGAACAATTAAATGAAAAGAAAATGGGCATCCAGTGAATGCGGCTAAAAATGGAACAAATGAGGCTCAGAGCTGCGAATGGTGAATCAGTGGGCAATACTCGCAACGGCTGCAACGACCATCTGAGTGTGGATGCCTTGCCAGGGTATGGGTCTCAGTACAGTACCCCCAACCAAGATATTGGCCACGGCTGCAACCCCATATACTAATAGGTGGGCTAAAATAGCCCATTTTCTTTTCCAAACTCTTTTTGAAACCGACCCATCCACAAAATGGGTTACAACCAAGATATTGGCCATGGCTTCAACCATAATTTAACTCAGGTTGCCCTGCCAAGCTGCCGGCCTCTGTAAATTAGGGTAAAAAAAATGCAGCTAATCATCATCATTGCCTCGATAAATAAACATCTAAGTAGTGTGTTTCGTTTTTCGTTTATACGGCCTTATGCAGTACACGTCAGACACACATACATATACTAAAATCAGGTTACTATAAACCAATGTTCCAGGTCTGCAAATATAGCAGCAAAGGCAAATGCCATCTATGGCTGCAACCGCATGTTTACCATGCCAAGATACGTTTTTTGGCAAACAACGCTTGACCAAACAACATAAACCAAAATTATTATTTGCAACCAAGACACCACCAAACCCATACCTGGCAAAAAGACCTCTTTAAATTATTGCAATGCTCACAATAATAATAATCACAATTAAAAGACCTCCTCATGATAGACATAAATACATAGCATTTTTCAACCCAAACCATGTCATTAAATTAGCACCTAGATATTGACCACATTGATTATAGCCTAACCACACAGCATATCTATGCACACATATGGTATCATTTACCTAATTTACAAATTCGAAAAGAAAGAAACTAAATATATACAACAACACTGAAAATAATTCGATTAACATACTTCAAGTTAAAAGTGAATCCAAGATCCTAAATAAATAAAAATACCTCAAAAAAATGAAGAAACCACTCACGGGTCAAAGAGGTGTTCGTATCTGCACTTCCTTTTTGTAATTCATGAACCCCTCTCAAAATACTTCGAACCTGCAATGAAACAAACACCCATGAATAAAAAATTAAAGCTTTTCTATTGAAAAAAAATAATAAAACAACCTGGAACCTTCGTTTGTGTAGCAAAACCCTCTTTAATCCCGGCCCTGAATGGCCGATGTAAGATATAGCGGGTCGCGAGATCTGGGTGTGTTTGATGAATCAGGGCAGATCGACGTTTTTTTTGTGCGTGTTTTGTGTGTGAGCTGTGTGGTTTTTGGAGAGGGAGAAGAATCGAGAGATAAGAGAGAATAAAATAATATTATTACTGTTTATAACACTGTTCACTCTCTCACAGAACACTGTAGCTGGGAAAAAATACTATAAAAAAAATTTGGAGGTACAGCCCAAGGGATAGTATAGTTTGGTCGCGAGATCTGGGTGTGTTTGATGAATCAGGGCAGATCGACGTTTTTTTTGTGCGTGTTTTGTGTGTGAGCTGTGTGGTTTTTGGAGAGGGAGAAGAATCGAGAGATAAGAGAGAATAAAATAATATTATTACTGTTTATAACACTGTTCACTCTCTCACAGAACACTGTAGCTGGGAAAAAATACTATAAAAAAAATTTGGAGGTACAGCCCAAGGGATAGTATAGTTTTATAATAATTGAGAACACCATTCGAATCTTAATTTCTTTTTCATATTATGTTGTAACTACTTACTATAACTATATTTTCATCTTCTAGAAACCCTACGTATGTTTCTTAAACTTGACGGAATACTGAGTTGAATAATACCTAATTATTGATTGAGTTTTTGCCTTCGACAAAGACAGCTTGTTATAAATCTAGATATCGTCAAGGTTTTTTATACAATCTGGCTCTTTTGGCCTTTTGGGTCTTGCATGTCGAACAACGTAATGGTGACTTTAAGCTAAAAGACAACAACTTAACCCGTTTCATGAATATTTAAGAAATTGATTACGAAACGGAAGCTCGCTTTAACCGTTTGAATTCATATTTTATCCACAAAACTAAGTCGACGTAATTAGCTCGAGTTATCGTTGTTGAGCTAACCTCAAAAGCACAATAAGCACCATGTAACATAGTGTAATTACATTCATTTTCAATTTGATTAGATAAATTAAGATTATGTTAACTACAAAACATGTACCAGTAGTCAATGGACACATATCATCAGAACGAATATTTGTACTCGTAACTATTGTCCATACTTAAATGACTCAAACTTAACGAAAAAAGGTAGGTTTTGAAACAACAAAATGTGATTTAATTTGCACAACATTAGGAATTAGTTCTTGTATCATCAGAACATTTTATAACTACAATTTCACTCTTACTTTTTAAGATATATCTTTTCTTGCGATAGTATTGTATATAAGCTTGTAAGATTATGATATCATACAAATTATTTGCAAAATATAGTGTTCGTGTATATAACCGTCCGGTCACGCGTCCGGACAGATCCGTTGTCCGGTGTAACACCCCGCCTTACGCAGACCACAATATTGTCCGCTTTGCCCGCAGGCTCACGGCTTTGTTTTTGTTGCCTCATTTGAAGACTTCCCGGCAGGTCACCCAAGCCAGTACTGCTCTCACATGAGCACGCTTAACTGCCAGTTCCTAAGAACCCCACTCGCAGTAGACCACAAAACGCGTTGTGTCACTGTAAGGCGAATGTTATCTTATGAGCCCAGCATCTCTCCAGGCCACAGCCGATGTGGGATTTGCCTAGGGTGTTACAATTGTCACACCCCAACCCGATAAGGGAAGAAGTATTACGTTATGGTGACATATCAAAGCAAAACACAAGCATACAACATAAGTAATACAAAAGAATTCCAAAGATTACAAAGGAATAATCTGAAATACAAGGTTACAAATGAGAACAACACTGAAATACTAAGTCTGAAATGTAAATCTCCTCTAATCTCTAATCTAGAATATAGCTATCATGTGTAGTCTTCTAAGTCCAAAAGTATTCTTTACTTATAACCCGGCTTCCCACTAAAACCTGCCGCAGGAAAAGAAATGCGGCTGAAAGCTCAGTGAACAGATATAACAACGAAGTAATAATGAAACAGGAATGAATACTGAATAAGGTATAATGGAAATAACATAATATAATCAAAGGCAAGTATGAAATAGTAATAAGAGATAAGGTAAGGGTTAGTCATCAACCACGAGCCCAGAAACAGATATAAAGCCTTCATAATAATGCCTTCAAAATAATCATAGTCATAGTCATAATCACACATAAGGCAGCATATGTAGGGGAGACCTACCAGAGTTGTGAAGGACGTGCATGCACGCAGCATCAATCACCAGATACATATAACAGATAACAGATAACAGATAACAGAAACAGATCTAGGATGCATCCATACGCCCCCAAAGGAAATCAGATTGGCCATAATAAATCATATCATAAAGCGCGCATATCATATAACAGAAAGGGACGTGGCAGAACATCACTCTACTGCCCTAGAGTCATGTCAGAGGTGCATCACTGACACGGACATGGAACCCCCATGCCTAGTGAAACAAATTTGGCTCGGGTGTCAAACTAGAATAGGTCAAACAGAATGTCATAAATGACACAGATCATAGGTCATCAAAATAATCAGATCAGAAATACATATCAGAGGTCCATATCATAAAGTCCAAATCAGAAGGTCAAATCGAAAAGTCCAAATCAGAAGGTTCAGATAACAAAGGTTCATCACAGAAAAGGTTCAGAAAATAAAATGGGGTTTCATAGCAATGACATCGGGAACCCTAAAAAGAACGTCAGATCAAAAGAAAAAGAGAGAGTCATGAGAAACCTTTACTGAAAAGGTCAGAATATATGTACCTTAACCGGAAACAAACCAAATAGAAGTTCACACGAGTGAATACGAAACGAATAACTCCCACTTCACGAAACCTATACGAATCAATTACCAAGTATTACTTTAAGTCCATTAGGTTACTCAAGTTTCCTAAATTATAATATTAGTCCTTCATGATTATAATTAACATTTGGGAAAGTTAAGTGTTCAAAGTAACAAATATGTAAGATTAGGGTTTACTATGATAGTTTAATATGTTTTAGGGTTGATTATGTAAATATAACAAGTTTAGGGTTTATAGTGCAATTATTATAGGATTAGGATATAAAATGCAAGTATTATAAAGTTTACATGGTTTCACAAGTTAAGCCCTTTAGTTATACACACTTAACCTTTATTTAGCCTTTTAAACTTTTTATCAGCTTTTAACACAATCAGGTAACAACTTTACGAATTTTTTTTATCCATATTAGAACTCAAAAGTAAAATTAACAAAAATTCACAGAGGCGCTTAAATGTCTTTAGAACCTACACCAATTTTCCCAAAATTTATTAGCAAGTGCAAATACCCTTTGAAAAATCGTTTCTCAAAACCATTCCAGAAAATGAACTGCAGAAACACCCGGAAAGTTTGCACTTAAGAGACATATCTAGACCCATAAGAAAAATCCATAAAAATTGCAGGAAGTCACATATAACCCAAGTATTACACCTGTAGAAGGAGAGCTCCTAACTCCTTACGGTTTGAAAATGAAAAATCAAAAACTTCTACTGATTTCAGACCCGATTTACTCAGCTTTGACACTTTATCTAATAAAAATCAAAAAGCTTACCTCCCGACCTCCAATCACCATGAAACTTATATTTCCAGAAAGTAGACAAGTATTACTTATGTTTAGACTCAAGAAACTCATAAAAACACGTTGGTATCATTATTTTGTACGCCATGCAACCAGATCAAAATTCTGCATTGCAGAAACATCATAAAATCACAACAATCTTACTCTTTAAACCCTAATCCAACCCCTAATAAATTCCTAGGGTTTTCTAATCTTTTAACACCTCAATAAATGAGTATTTAGATGTTTAATTAGGCTCACATATCAGATTGATGTTATACATATGTAGGTTAACCCAAAACAGAAAACCATGGTCGATTAGTACAAGCTTAGGCACGTTATTATCATGATTTCATGTGGCGTAAAACTAAGCCCCATCAAACATATCACAACTGATTTTGAAACAGAAATACAAGCTGATTATATTAGTCTTAAAATCGTTATTCCATGTGTCATTTTATTATTTTATGAGGACTCTTGTTCGATTAAACATGCTAGCCGATTAAGAAACATAAAACATGTTCAATTCAGAATTAATCAAGGAAAAAAAATTGAACCAGGTTAGGAAGGATTACCCCCGAAACGTCCAGGAGAAAGAAAAGAACAATGAGAAGATCAATATTCAACGCCCAAGTCGACACCAGCAGTTCCAAAACCCTCGAATACAAAATAAACCCACGACCATAACTCCCTAGTCGAACCAGCAATCAAACACGACCAAAGCCTCAATAGAAGACCACGATCAATCCTTCCTAGCTCTTTCTTGGTGTCAAACAGAAAAGAAGAGGAGCCACTAGAAAATTATATGCCGCCACTAATTTTTTTTGTAGGGTTAGGGTTCTGGAATTTTTTTTGGAGCGTATATGCTGTGTAAAAAAATATACCGGATCTTTATTTTATTGTTGGTTGTGGATCGTGGTTGGGCCAAAGGCCAAGGAAAAATCATGGGCTTAATTACTTGGATTCTTGTTGTTATTGTTTGTGTACAAAAAGAAACGGCCCAACTATGAAATTCGTACCGCGTAAATATTTTCTCGTATTTTATTTTAGGTTTCTATGTATTATCGGATTCAGGATATGTTCAGAAGTTCACTTGTGATGTTTCGTTATAATTTTATGGGTTCATGGTCAATTCGTTTAATTATATTCATGTTTTTAAATAATCGTACCCGTAACTTAGAAAATTTTAAAATTATACGTAGTTTAGGTATTTGAGATTTTAAGGTTTTACAACTCTTCCCCTCTAAAAAGAAAATTTCGTCCGCGAAATTGAAATGTAACGAAATGAAAACATATCAAATTATGCAAAACATGAAAACTTGGTTTCTCATGACCCTATCTTGTCGATCTAAAATGGTTTCCGTTGCGCACAAAAGGAACATATCAGGTAGCGTCAAATCAAACGAATAGGATGTCGCATGCTGAGAATGATAGGGATATCCCCTCGGAATAGATACATGGAAGACGTTATGAACATGCGACAGCTGAGGAGGTAGAGTTAGACCATAGGAAACCTCCCCCAAAACGTACAAGAATCTCAAACGGTCCAACAATAGAGTACTAACTCACAAAACGTTATTCTTCCAAATTCTCAAACAATCATGCTTCCACTATACCCTTCCCAAGCATTCTCAATGACAGTACAAATTCGGTTCCACATGATTCATATCTATATTCCACAAAATCATAAGGTAAGGGTCCCACAGACGTGAAACGTACAAGTAGCAAAATATATGTGTACCCCTGCATATGAACACAACATACATGCAAATAGAAGACAATTCAATCGATAACATTGGACGGTAGAAAGCTCTACAACGAACCATAAGATCGTTATCAAAATACAGAGATCAACAAACATATCTCGAGGATCCAAACATATCAAATCATACGGCGATAAGGTAGATCAAACGTATAGCTCAAAAGAACCTAAAGTCTTACTAATCGCAGATAGTCGCCAACGGATAACAGAAATCTAAGGCTTCACTAAGGCACTCCTCAAGATATCCTATGAACACAATGAGTGCACTTTATATGACGTTAGTATTATCATGTTGGCCAGGCGTCATAATACTAGCATCACATAACATGCCCTCATGGTGGTCATCCTCAATCTCAAGTCGTGAGTCAAAATTTTACAAACCACCTACCAGTCCAACTACATCCTAGGGTTGACCCTAGTCAAAGATCAATAATGGAACGATGTCAGAGAAACGAAACTTATAATAAACGTAACGAAACCTAAATATCATCAAAATGAAACATGTTGTCAAAAGCATCAGGTCTACCACAATTCGTCAAAACTCTCATAACAAATAATCATCCAACCTACGCAGAATAAACACCGAACAGAATTCTAATAAATGACATAAGTCGTTCAGAGAGTCTACTATAAGGTAACAGAAACTTAAGTAGGTTAAGCAGAAGTGAATTCCGTCATTAATAACTTCATCTTTCACAGAAAGACTCAACAGAACTGAATATTTGCTTCAAAATCCGTTCATTCAAATACATGATTTAAAATTTTCTTCCAAGTCCGAGCAGTCTGTCTACATTTGTCCATCTGATCATAGGGTGAAGAGGAATTATAAACTTGAGTCTGATCCCTCAAGCCTTTGGCACCTCTTCTTGGAATTGTGGTGTAGTAACGCGAATCCCTTACATGATCACTGGGCATTCCTCCATCCGCAAGTCTGCTTCTGCTCTTAATTCATCTTAGTACAACTAAAATGACTAGAGAAGCAAGACTACGTGTCTTCAACAGGTCTTATAGCACAACTCCAGGTTTTAAAGGAAACACCGCCGTTGTCGACTCCAGGTTGAATAGTTCGACTCCTCCGATTGGTTGTCTGTTACAACCTCTGAATGCCGATCAAATCTACTTCTCCATAACAAGGGTCATTCTAACTTGATACGAACATGGTCTTCATGTTTCTCTTTCATCTCTGAACATAACATTATGTCATACTATGACAATTTGTCCAAATATTCGCGAAACATAAATTCCATCATATGCATAAGGATAGTTGACATATTAGCCAATACAATTGGCATCATCCAAGCTCATAATGATTATAACGAGTACAAAGTAGCTTCAGAAATCAGTTAGGGAAAACATTCACATCCACTTCACATCACCTTCCTTCTTCTTCACGATTAAAACTAAAATAGTTCACGGAGGTTACTCTCAATTAGTTAACCCCTTCTTAGAAGTTCTTTCGGTTGCTTCTTTAGTCCTTCAAATCTAAAATGATGCAATCAGATACGGAGTTTCAAAGGTAGACCAAATCGATCATTGATACGCGGAAATGAGTAATGATTACAGATAGTGGTATGGTTAAATTTACAATAGTTTATACACCGTCACATACTTCTCTCTTTCTTCTTCATAAATCAACAGAAGTATCCCAAGAAAACACTAGGGTGAATTATATTCATTAGTTCCTCCAATCCTTCAACTTCTACGGTGCCATGTTTTCGTCAACTGAGATCAGTTCAATGCAAAACTTTACTTCCCAAGCCGGAGGGTATAACAAGAGGTTCATCAAAGAACATCGGAAAATTTTTGTACCACAAAATACTTCCAATGTTGGAGCTTTCCAAGGGTGGATACTAATAGGTGTCAGGAGGAAACTTGTAGATCAAATAAAATCGGGGTCTTGTACTTTCATAGCAGAATTAATCTCAACATATTCAAGTGGAAGAGAGCCATCATAACAAAAGTAGGATGAAACGGATTGTTAAAGGTCACAAATCAAATACGGTAGTCTATGGCAGCTTATGAGGAGTCAGCCAATGCATAATCAAAAGACCTCAAAATCAGATATATAAAAAATAAACGGGTTCGTAGAACATATACGATCGTCAAACATACACATAGTTCATATATCAGAGTCAAGTACATGATTCAGCAAAAGCATTGAGATAGATACGCAAACAGTTCAAGGTGTAGGAATCTTGTTTAACTCTTCTGCACAAGTGATAGTTAGAGTGTGTATCATCGGTAATACAAACATCGTATGGTTGTCAAAAGTGAGATGTATGGGATATCAGTCGTCAACATCATCATGCTCAGTTAACAAATCCATACTGAGATATTATAACAACATATCCTTACAAAGGAATTGATTGGAAGGTAAGGTTCATCATTCGTGGGGAGGGAATCAAATCTTCCTATATATGTGGTTAACAATCAACAGAGTTCTCAGAAGAGTATTAATGAATGATGCAGATTCAAATAGTATCAGATGATACATTTTATATCCAGCATAGTAATGAATTCACAGAATGTGTCAAACATATTATGGTTGAATGACCTTCAGAATGGTCGGAAAGGTATAAAACTGTTTGTCAAGCAAAACGGAAAGTGAGGTTCAGAATCAAAGTGAAACTTGAATGGTGTACGGTATCAATGTAGTCCCTGAGGTACTGCTAAACTTACTGGGTTTACAAAGCTTAGGTTGAGCATAACTTTCTAACCTCTGAAACAAATGTTCTTGTAAGGCTTAACTAAGAGCAAAAGCACGAACCAGAGTGATGCGGAAGCAATGCTACTTACATAGATGTCCTAGTCTACCCATTCCTCACTGGTAATAATTTAGGTTCCTATAGGGAGATCTTAAAGCAAATACTCAAAGTTTGTCTTATGAGCGCCTACAGTAGAAACTTAAGGGTCCAAACTTCACAGGTCAAGGTTTAATGTACTACAAGTCGCAGCCTGGGCTCTGATACCATAATTGTAACACCCCAACCCGATAAGGGTAGAAGTATTACGTTATGGTGACATATCAAAGCAAAACACAAGCATACAACATAAGTAATACAAAAGAATTCCAAAGATTACAAAGGAATAATCTGAAATACAAGGTTACAAATGAGAACAACACTGAAATACTAAGTCTGAAATGTAAATCTCCTCTAATCTCTAATCTAGAATATAGCTATCATGTGTAGTCTTCTAAGTCCAAAAGTATTCTTTACTCATAACCCGGCTTCCCACTAAAACCTGCCGCAGGAAAAGAAATGCGGCTGAAAGCTCAGTGAACAGATATAACAACGAAGTAATAATGAAACAGGAATGAATACTGAATAAGGTATAACGGAAATAACAGAATATAATCAAAGGCAAGTATGAAATAGTAATAAGAGATAAGGTAAGGGTTAGTCATCAACTACGAGCCCAGAAACAGATATAAAGCCTTCATAATAATGCCTTCAAAATAATCATAGTCATAGTCATAATCACACAAAAGGCAGCATATTTAGGGCAGACCTACCAGAGTTGTGAAGGACGTGCATGCACGCAACATCAATCACCAGATACATATAACAGATAACAGATAACAGAAACAGATCTAGGATGCATCCATACGCCCCCACAGAAATCAGATTGGCCATAATAAATCATATAATAAAGCGTGCATATCATATAACAGAAAGGGACGTGGCAGAACATCACTCTACTGCCCTAGAGTCATGTCAGAGGTGCATCACTGACACGGACATGGAACCCCCATGCCTAGTGAAACAAATTTGGCTCGGGTGTCAAACTAGAATAGGTCAAACAGAATGTCATAAATGACACAGATCATAGGTCATCAAAATAATCAGATCAGAAATACATATCAGAGGTCCATATCATGAAGTCCAAATCAGAAGGTCAAATCGGAAAGTCCAAATCATAAGGTTCAGATAACAAAGGTTCATCACAGAAAAGGTTCAGAAAATAAAATGGGGTTTCATAGCAATGGCATCGGGAACCCTAAACAGAACGTCAGATCAAAAGAAAAAGAGAGAGTCATGAGAAACCTTTATTGAAAAGGTCAGAATATCTGTACCTTAACCGGAAACAAACCAAATAGAAGTTCACACGAGTGAATACGAAACGAATAACTCCCATTTCACGAAACCTATACGAATCAATTACCAAGTATTACTTTAAGTCCATTAGGTTACTCAAGTTTCCTAAATTATAAATATTAGTCCTTCATGATTATAATTAACATTTGGGAAAGTTAAGTGTTCAAAGTAACAAATATGTAAGATTAGGGTTTACTATGATAGTTTAATATGTTTTAGGGTTGATTATGTAAATATAACAAGTTTAGGGTTTATAGTGCAATTATTATAGGATTAGGATATAAAATGCAAGTATTATAAAGTTTACATGGTTTCACAAGTTAAGCCCTTTAGTTATACACACTTAACCCTTATTTAGCCTTTTAAACGTTTTATCAGCTTTTAACACAATCAGGTAACAACTTTACGATTTTTTTTTATCCATATTAGAACTCAAAAGTAAAATTAACAAAAATTCACAGAGGCGCTTAAATGTCTTTAGAACCTACACCAATTTTCCCAGAATTTATTAGCAAGTGCAAATACCCTTTGAAAAATCGTTTCTCAAAACCATTCCAGAAAATGAACTGCAGAAACACCCGGAAAGTTTGCACTTAAGAGACATATCTAGACCCATCAGAAAAATCCATAAAAATTGCAGGAAGTCACATATAACCCAAGTATTACACCTGTAGAAGGAGAGCTCCTAACTCCTTACGGTTTGAAAATGAAAAATCAAAAACTGCTACTGATTTCAGACCCGATTTACTCAGCTTTGACACTTTATCTAATAAAAATCAAAAAGCTTACCTCCCAACCTCCAATCACCATGAAACTTATATTTCCAGAAAGTAGACAAGTATTACTTATGTTTAGACTCAAGAAACTCATAAAAACACGTTGGTATCATTATTTTGTACGCCATGCAACCAGATTAAAATTCTGCACTGCAGAAACATCATAAAATCACAACAATCTTACTCTTTAAACCCTAATCCAACCCCTAATAAATTCCTAGGGTTTTCTAATCTTTTAACACCTCAATAAATGAGTATTTAGATGTTTAATTAGGCTCACATATCAGATTGATGTTATACATATGTAGGTTAACCCAAAACAGAAAACCATGGTCGATTAGTACAAGCTTAGGCACGTTATTATCATGATTTCATGTGGCGTAAAACTAAGCCCCATCAAACATATCACAACTGATTTTGAAACAGAAATATAAGCTGATTATATTAGTCTTAAAATCGTTATTCCATGTGTCGTTTTATTATTTTATGAGGACTCTTGTTCGATTAAACATGCTAGCCGATTAAGAAACATAAAACATGTTCAATTCAGAATTAATCAAGGAAAAAAAATTGAACCAGGTTAGGAAGGATTACCCCCGAAACGTCCAGGAGAAAGAAAAGAACAATGAGAAGATCAATATTCAGCGCCCAAGTCGACACCAGCAGTTCCAAAACCCTCGAATACAAAATAAACCCACGACCATAACTCCCTAGTCGAACCAGCAATCAAACACGACCAAAGCCTCAATAGAAGACCACGATCAATCCTTCCTAGCTCTTTCTTGGTGTCAAATAGAAAAGAAGAGGAGCCACTAGAAAATTATATGCCGCCACTAATTTTTTTTGTAGGGTCAGGGTTCTGGAATTTTTGTTGGAGCGTATATGCTGTGTAAAAAAATATACCGGATCTTTATTTTATTGTTGGTTGTGGATCGTGGTTGGGCCAAAGGCCAAGGAAAAATCATGGGCTTAATTACTTGGATTCTTGTTGTTATTGTTTGTGTACAAAAAGAAACGGCCCAACTATGAAATTCGTATCGCGTAAATATTTTCTCGTATTTTATTTTAGGTTTCTATGTATTATCGGATTCAGGATATGTTCAGAAGTTCACTTGTGATGTTTCGTTATAATTTTATGGGTTCATGGTCAATTCGTTTAATTATATTCATGTTTTTAAATAATCGTACCCGTAACTTAGAAAATTTTAAAATTATACGTAGTTTAGGTATTTGAGATTTTAGGGTTTTACAACTCTTCCCCTCTAAAAAGAAAATTTCGTCCGCGAAATTGAAATGTAACGAAATGAAAACATATCAAATTATGCAAACATGAAAACTTGGTTTCTCATGACCCTATCTTGTCGATCTAAAATGGTTTCCGTTGCGCACAAAAGGAACATATCAGGTAGCGTCAAATCAAACGAATAGGATGTCGCATGCTGAGAATGATAGGGATATCCCCTCGGAATAGATACATGGAAGACGTTATGAACATGCGACAGCTGAGGAGGTAGAGTTAGACCATAGGAAACCTCCCCCAAAACGTACAAGAATCTCAAACGGTCCAACAATAGAGTACTAACTCACAAAACGTTATTCTTCCAAATTCTCAAACAATCATGCTTCCACTATACCCTTCCCAAGCATTCTCAATGACAGTACAAATTCGGTTCCACATGATTCATATCTATATTCCAAAAAATCATAAGGTAAGGGTCCCACAGACGTGAAACGTACAAGTAGCAAAATATATGTGTACCCCTGCATATGAACACAACATACATGCAAATAGAAGACAATTCAATCGATAACATTGGACGGTAGAAAGCTCTACAACGAACCATAAGATCGTTATCAAAAGACAGAGATCAACAAACATATCTCGAGGATCCAAACATATCAAATCATACGGCGATAAGGTAGATCAAACGTATAGCTCAAAAGAACCTAAAGTCTTACTAATCGCAGATAGTCGCCAACGGATAACAGAAATCTAAGGCTTCACTAAGGCACTCCTCAAGATATCCTATGAACACAATGAGTGCACTTTATATGACGTTAGTATTATCATGTTGGCCAGGCGTCATAATACTAGCATCACATAACATGCCCTCATGGTGGTCATCCTCAATCTCAAGTCGTGAGTCAAAATTTTACAAACCACCTACCAGTCCAACTACATCCTAGGGTTGACCCTAGTCAAAGATCAATAATGGAACGATGTCAGAGAAACGAAACTTATAATAAACGTAACGAAACCTAAATATCATCAAAATGAAACATGTTGTCAAAAGCATCAGGTCTACCACAATTCGTCAAAACTCTCATAACAAATAATCATCCAACCTACGCAGAATAAACACCGAACAGAATTCTAATAAATGACATAAGTCGTTCAGAGAGTCTACTATAAGGTAACAGAAACTTAAGTAGGTTAAGCAGAAGTGAATTCCGTCATTAATAACTTCATCTTTCACAGAAAGACTCAACAGAACTGAATATTTGCTTCAAAATCCGTTCATTCAAATACATGATTTAAAATTTTCTTCCAAGTCCGAGCAGTCTGTCTACATTTGTCCATCTGATCATAGGGTGAAGAGGAATTATAAACTTGAGTCTGATCCCTCAAGCCTTCGGCACCTCTTCTTGGAATTGTGGTGTAGTAACGCGAATCCCTTACATGATCACTGGGCATTCCTCCATCCGCAAGTCTGCTTCTGCTCTTAATTCATCTTAGTACAACTAAAATGACTAGAGAAGCAAGACTACGTGTCTTCAACAGGTCTTATAGCACAGCTCCAGGTTTTAAAGGAAACACCGCCGTTGTCGACTCCAGGTTGAATAGTTCGACTCCTCCGATTGGTTGTCTGTTACAACCTCTGAATGCCGATCAAATCTACTTCTCCATAACAAGGGTCATTCTAACTTGATACGAACATGGTCTTCATGTTTCTCTTTCGTCTCTGAACATAACATTATGTCATACTATGACAATTTGTCCAAATATTCGCGAAACATAAATTCCATCATATGCATAAGGATAGTTGACATATTAGCCAATACAATTGGCATCATCCAAGCTCATAATGATTATAACGAGTACAAAGTAGCTTCAGAAATCAGTTAGGGAAAACATTCACATCCACTTCACATCACCTTCCTTCTTCTTCACGATTAAAACTAAAATAGTTCACGGAGGTTACTCTCAATTAGTTAACCCCTTCTTAGAAGTTCTTTCGGTTGCTTCTTTAGTCCTTCAAATCTAAAATGATGCAATCAGATACGGAGTTTCAAAGGTAGACCAAATCGATCATTGATACGCGGAAATGAGTAATGATTACAGATAGTGGTATGGTTAAATTTACAATAGTTTATACACCGTCACATACTTCTCTCTTTCTTCTTCATAAATCAACAGAAGTATCCCAAGAAAACACTAGGGTGAATTATATTCATTAGTTCCTCCAATCCTTCAACTTCTACGGTGCCATGTTTTCGTCAACTGAGATCAGTTCAATGCAAAACTTTACTTCCCAAGCCGGAGGGTATAACAAGAGGTTCATCAAAGAACATCGGAAAATTTTTGTACCACAAAATACTTCCAATGTTGGAGCTTTCCAAGGGTGGATACTAATAGGTGTCAGGAGGAAACTTGTAGATCAAATAAGATCGGGGTCTTGTACTTTCATAGCAGAATTAATCTCAACATATTCAAGTGAAAGAGAGCCATCATAACAAAAGTAGGATTAAACGGATTGTTAAAGGTCACAAATCAAATACGGTAGTCCATGGCAGCTTATGAGGAGTCAGCCAATGCATAATCAAAAGACCTCAAAATTAGATATATAAAAAATAAACGGGTTCGTAGAACATATACGATCGTCAAACATACACATAGTTCATATATCAGAGTCAAGTACATGATTCAGCAAAAGCATTGAGATAGATACGCAAACAGTTCAAGGTGTAGGAATCTTGTTTAACTCTTCTGCACAAGTGATAGTTAGAGTGTGTATCATCGGTAATACAAACATCGTATGGTTGTCAAAAGTGAGATGTATGGGATATCAGTCGTCAGCATCATCATGCTCAGTTAACAAATCCATACTGAGATATTATAACAACATATCTTGTAGGACCTTAGATACTACAACTTTATCACAAATATAGAAGATTAGAAGAAGAAAGATGGTGACTTGGTGACTTATATGTATTTCGTGTATATGTAGAGAGAGATGGAAATATGAGAGCTTTTATTATGAAACACACACAAATACACACACAAGCACACACCTCAAATGAGCCTTTGAGGTGTTTAAATAGTAAGATACATGAGATGCCCTATGGGCTTGGGCTTGGACTTGGTTACATGTTTAGATAACAAGGCTTATGAAACATAGCACATAACATATTAGCTTGCCAAGTCCAAGGCCCAATGACTAAACTATTACTAATCTTAACAAACGACACAAAGTTACAATATGAGAATGACCATCACTTCATAATACATATTTTTTAATGCTAACAATCTCCCCCTAAGGGTTGGTCATTCGAATGATGCTCCACGTGAGTGGGTCTTCCGTGTTCTTTGTCTTCAACTTTGTGTGTCGTTGTAGAATAGTCTTTAGTCTTTGTTCCTTCATGCTTTGTGATCTTTGATAACTGAATTTCCATCGTTCTTTGTTCCTTTGTGATGTGGAGTTATCTGCCTTTCGTCACTTCTGCGTCTGTGGTGGTTGTTTGCCATTCCAACATGCTCATACATCTTTGGACTTTGATATTCATATGCACGTAGTTCCTTTCTTTCACTTTGATCTTTAGTCTTTATACTTTGTAGATTCTTCTTTTTGGCGTAGAATCTTTCTTTGAACTTTGTGTTGTATAGATCTTTGAGGGAGCTTTCTTTAACTTCCAGATGTATGTATGAGCACGTGGAATCTGTCGCCATGGAGATGAAGTGTCCCTGCATATAAACAGTTAGCAATAAAACATCCGGTACTTACAGATAAGAATTAGAGATTGTCAACAGCATAGTGTGAAGACTCCTTCTAACCCTTACCAAGGCCGTTCCCATGTCAGATACTCTCGAGAGAGCTTACAAGACCTACTAAGTAGCTCAATGACTGGGTGAGTCGCTGGGGATCACTCCACGACTGTAGACCGTTTGAAACCACCGTGAACACTAAGCGTAACCCATAAAGAATTACCGAAGTGACCTGCTGTCAGGGCTGTTTCATGTTGACCCTGGCAGGAATTTCCATTCAATCATTGAGAATCACAAAAGTGAATCCTCTCATAAATGTTCTGGCAGATTGCTAAGATCTGCGTAGGACTCTGGAGTTTACATCTGGCATCCTTATTGTTGGACCACCAGTGTAGAAGTATCATGTGTTCCTATGAGATCTTTTGATGAATCTCGGGGCTCTAGACTCGATAAGTGCACATTTGGTTTCCTATGCGGAGATTAGGGAGAGGTCTCCTGCTTCAATATCAACCATCTCTAAGAGACAGGTCGATAGATTGTATCGGTTCCCCGTGAGAATGAAACAAGCTCTTTTAAGAGAACTTGAGTGGTTAAGAAGGTTTAGTGCAGTGCGTCACTGGGTCCATGACGTCTTTGTCTTCAATACCGGTGTCACCTTAGTAACAACCAGTAGCATATGAGTTGAACCCGGTGTCTGCCCTAAGGTTGAACATATGGAGGGCTATTTCTTTTCACCCTTTTTCATAACTTTTCTTTTTAATTCTTCAACCCCTTCTTTCTCCTTTCTCATTTTCTCCTTTTTTCAATCATACCTAAGGACTTCTAATTCTAATCTATTGGATTTGTCCTTGGGTAGATCCCTCCGGCTCTGGCGGATCATAGGACGGTTTTTCCTAACCTTAGTCACCTTATAACTCCATGACTATCCTATTGTTGCCATGAAACCATTTATTGAAAATCTCTCAAAGTGTTTATGATAATAAAACACATTGTTGACACTTCGAGAGTTTTGCATTTCTTTTGAAGGACTCCCCCTTCACATGTGCTCATGAATATTTTAGAAATTTGCACATGCGTGAGGAGTTTGCACTTTTTGAATTGATCCACTTTCAGTGAACATGACCGATTCGAGACACGCTTACATCACTAGTTAGACTAGCTTGAAATTATTACCCGTCCTGGTCAAGTCCAAAGAAAGTCTCTCGATATGGTACATTCTACTTAGACAAGTCCTATTCGAGACACGCTTACATCACTAGTTAGACTAGCTTGAAATTATTACCCGTCCAGGACAAGTCTTTTCGATTACTGACATTTTAAGCTTCGTCAATTCATTGGTACTTACTGAGTCGAGCTCTTTTGAGATTCTGCCACAATCTTTAAACATCTTTGATCACATTTAATCATGTCTTCTCCCCCTCAAAAATAGCATAGCGTGATATTTTTGATATCAACTGATTAATAAAAGGCTTTTTGGAGAGAAAGACAGATTCAGCATGAATTTGGAACCTTTTTTCTTTTTATACTCCCCCTTAATGATAGCATATTTAAAATCAATTTTAAGGGTTTAGAGGGAGTTTTCTTTGAGCACTATTTTGAGAAATCTTTTGAACAATCTTGAAAAAATGCTCAAGAATTTTGTTTGAAAACGAGTTTATGCTTGAAATCTTTTTCGTTTGTTTAGACTCGAACTTTTTTGAAAAAGAGTTCGTCATTGAACGTACGAGTCCTTGATTTGAAAATAATCAGAAGTCATCGTTGAACGTACGGGTTTCGTACAGATGTATACGAAAGCCATTGTTAAGAAACTTTTGAGAAACGACATGTTTTAGAAAAACATTTGAAAGAACTCCCGCTCAAGCATCTGTACATGACCGTATCATTGTTGAATGACATTTCTAGAAACGTACAGAATATTGATTTATACGAGAGACATGTCGTGAGAAGAATATTTTTGGATTTTTTGATTTTATATTGTTTTTGTATTTTTGAAAATTTTATATTTTTGTATTTTGTTTTTGTTGGTTTTTCAAATTTTGTATTTTGTTTTTCAAAAAAATATTTACAGCGAAGCGATTTTGAAATCATTTTTCAAGAAGATTCGAGAAGACGTTCTAGCTCCTCAGGAGTTAGGCTTCGCATGCCAATTCGTCGAACTAAATAGTCAAACCTTTCTTTTGGAAGGGCTTTAGTAAATAGATCGGCGAGTTGATAATCAGTCTTAACGAAAAATAATTCAACAGTACCCTCTTCCACGTGTTCTTTGATGAAATGGTAGCGGACTTTGATATGCTTCGTCTTAGAGTGATGTACGGGATTGCACGAGATGGCTATGGCACTTTTTGAGTCACAATACATAGGTATTCGGTCAAAAGTAAAGCCATAATCTGTGAGCTGTGTCCTCATCCAAAGAACTTGGGCACAACACGCAGATAGAGACACATACTCGGCTTCGGCGGTTGAAAGTGCAGTACAATCCTGTTTCTTTGAAGACCAGCTTACAAGCTTTTCACCCAAAAATTGTGCTCCACCTGATGTACTCTTTGCTGTAACTTGATCACCAGCATGGTCTGCATCTGAGAATGCTGTTAGATTAAACTCCGAATCCTTCGGATACCAAAGTCCCATGTTGATGGTGCTTCGTAGGTACCGAAAGATCCGTTTAACCTCTTTGAGGTGAAGTTCGGTAGGCTTTGCCTGAAACCGTGCTAATAAACATACAGCAAATTGAATATCTGGTCGACTAGCAGTCAGGTACATGAGAGAACCGATCATGCTCCGATATTTCTTCGGATCGATAGGTTTCCCAAACAAATCAGCACCTATTTTTGGTGAAGTGACCATTGGTGTACCAACAGAATCACAATTTTCCATTCCATGTTTTTTCAAAATCTCTATTGTATATTTAGCTTGATTGATAAAAATACCACGAGGGGATTGATGTATTTGTAAACCAAGAAAGAATTTTAGTTCCCCCATCATGGACATTTCAAATTTGCTTTTCATGAGATTTTCAAAATGTTTTGAATGGTTAGGATTGGTTGATCCAAAAATAATGTCGTCCACGTAAATTTGAACGATCAAAATGTCATCTTTGAACTTTTTGATAAACAAGGTGTCATCAACCGTTCCTTTTGAGAAATTGTTTTTAAGCAAGAAAGATGATAGTTCATCATACCACGCTCTTGGAGCTTGTTTTAAACCATAAATTGCTTTCTTAAGCTTGTAGACGTAGTCTGGATGATCTTTGTCGATGAATCCCTCTGGCTGACTCACATACACTTCTTCTTTCAGAGTTCCATTCAAGAAAGCTGTCTTAATGTCCATCTGATAGACTGTGATGTTTTTGTGAGCTGCATAGGCTAAGAAAATCCGGACTGCTTCTAGTCTAGCTACAGGCGCGAATGATTCTTCGAAATCTATCCCTTCTTCTTGTGGATAACCTTTAGCCACGAGACGAGCTTTGTTGCGAATAACAGTCATTTCCTCATCCAGTTTGTTCTTCCACAACCACTTGAGATCAAGAACACGTTTATCAAGTGGTCGTTCAACAAGTTCCCAACTGTCATGTAACAGGTATTGAAGAAATTCCTCCTGCATCGCTTCAATCCATGGGTTTTCTGCCATTGCTTCCTGAATGTTCTTAGGTACTTTGGTGCTTATTGAGCAAATGTAAATGCACAATTCGAGATCGGTGGCAAGTTGTCTCCTCGTCTGAACTGGCATTGAAGGATCACCAATAACATGTACTAACGGATGGTCTTTTGTCCATTGAAACGTAGAAGGGTACCTTGGGTGTAACGAATGTGTGTTAGATGGTTCTTGAAACCTTGAAGAAGATTCAGCAGAGTCTGTTGCAAATGGGTTTTCAAATACTTCTTCTTCTTCTTCTAACGTAACATCGTTTGAATTATTTGTTGGTTCTTCTTGAAAATTTGTGTTTTGGTTTTGCTCATCAACTCTTGGTAGATCAGTTTCAAGTACTGGAGTTGCTTGAGTAGATGTAGATGATGTTGATGTAGTTGGTGCTTCAGCTTCGATTGTGGTAGATGCATCTTGTGATGGTGGTGGTGGTTGATGGTTTTGAGCGGGTGCAGCGGAATGTTGTTGAGATGCATTTGTCGAAGTTCCACCATAATATTCATCAAACATTAACTCGAAGAAATTTTCCAGTTCTTGTTCTGAAGGTTTATCCGTGTTTGTTGACTGAGCTCCTTGAGGCACGAGTCCTGAACTGATGT
Source organism: Artemisia argyi (assembly GCA_030686995.1). Lineage (NCBI taxonomy): Eukaryota > Viridiplantae > Streptophyta > Magnoliopsida > Asterales > Asteraceae > Artemisia > Artemisia argyi. Next base: position 155,029,463 of record CM060685.1, read on the forward strand.
GTCCAGAAGTCTGCTGGTTTGGTGCGGGTCCTAATCTGTTTTGATTAGAAGCCATCGGATTAAGCGCGGGTTCTAGAGCGTATCTCTCAGAAGCCATTTGTGAAATCTCATCAAACTTCACATTCATCGTCTCCATTATCTTTTTCGTTCTTCTATTATACACCCTGAATGCCCTCGAGTTTTTTGAATATCCAATGAAGATTCCAATATCACCCTTAGCTTTTAACTTTCCTAGATCTTCTCTATCATTCGTCGGATAGCACAAAGCGCCAAACACGTGAAGGTAAGAGATGTCAGGTTTACGGTTGTTCACTAGCTCATATGGGGTTTTATCGAATCTCGGATGGACTAGGGATCGGTTTTGAGTAAAACAAGCAGTGGCTACAGCATCAGCCCATAAGAATAGAGGTGCACTAGAAAAAATGAGCATTGTGCGAGCAGCTTCCACAAGAGTTCTATTTCTTCTTTCAACTACCCCATTCTGCTGTGGAGTTCTAACAACTGATGTTTGGTGTGTGATTCCAACATCTTCAAGGTAAGTTCTTAACTACTGGTTTGTAAATTCTGTGCCATTGTCTGTTCTTATAATCCTTACTGGAGCTTGAAGTAGAACTTGAATACGCTTCAGAAAGGTGATGATGATGCCTGGTGCTTCGTCTTTTGATCTCAAAAACTTTACCCAAGTATATCTTGAATAATCATCAACAATAACGAGAATATACTTCTTCCCATTAATGCTTTCAACTCTCATTGGGCCACATAAGTCCATGTGCAACATATGTAACCTTGCTTCCGAACTAGGTACGGTTTTGGGTTTATATGATGCTCTTTTACTTTTTCCTTGTTCGCATGATGGACATAGGTGTTCCTTGGTGTATTTGAACTTAGGAAGTCCGGTGACGATGTTGTCTTTGGCTAACTTGTTGATGGTGTCGAAATTGAGATGGGATAAACGTCTATGCCACAGCCAGGACTTAGTTTCGGTTGCCCTTGTCATAAGACAAATTGGTGATGTAGAAGCCATTTGGTTGATGTCGATAGCATACAAGTTTGTACCACGATTACCAGTTAAGAGATCATCACCAACCAAATTTCTAATAAAAACCGTGTTTCTCCTGAATGCAACTTCTAAATCTGCATCACAAAACTGCCCAACTGAAAACAAGTTGTGTCCCAACCCTTCGACGTAGTAAACTCGAGTGATCAAAAAATTCCCAAACTGAAGATCTCCATAACCCTGAATAGCTGCTACATGATCATTTCCAAAGCGTACAGTTCCCATAAATTTCCAGATGAAATTGATCAGCAGCTTTAAGTTCCCGGTCATGTGCTTGGAGCAACCCGAGTCGACGATCCAAAGACATATTTCGATAACCTGCCAAGAACAGAAGAGTTTGTATTTGGAAACCGTGTTGAATTTGGTTCCATGGGGTTAGGAGTAAAAGCAGAATCACACTCATAGACAGTTGCTACTTGTTTAGCTTGAGTTATTTCTAATTTGCCGTCCTTAAGAGTGAACTCTCTACCCGTCGGAATCCACATACAAAACTTAAGATAGTTCCTAGGCATTCGACTAATAGTGGTAGTCCTAAATCGTGCAACTAATCGTTCTAAAGATTTGGATCTAGCACTAGGTCTTTTTGGAACATCCTTCTGTTCAGGCGTGACATTCACATTCTTAGAAACACATTCATCATGAGCATAATTAATTAAACATTTCTTGCATATTAAACAAACAGAGTCATTACATGCATTAGAACGAATACTTTCGACATTACATTCAGATGAATCATGTTTCTTATTAAAAAGCGATAAATTCCTAGGGTGTTCTTCTACTTCTTCAGCTTTATTCTTGCTACTACTCTTAGATGCAGGCGAGACTCTATTGTTCCTTGTATTGCTCCTAGGCTTTAGTCTGCTGCTCCTAGAGGTGCTTTCTAATCCTGTAGAAGGTAAGGCACACACATTAGGATTTATTGTGTTGTCCTTTTTAGCATCACTAGACTTTTTAGAAGTATCCTTTTTGCACTCATTTGTCTTAGAAGTGGAGGCAGACGCATTAGTGGGACTAATCCTAAAAAGGCCAGGTGCTATCACTTTTGGTGTTTCGACAACCGCTTTTCCTTTATCAACAATCTGAACATTTTCACTTTTCTTAGGCAAGGGTGTTGGAGTGACTGGTTTTGTCAAATCCTTTTTCTCATCGACTTTTGGAGCAAACTGTGAAATTGACATTTTTGGTTTTTGAACCGTGTTTGAAACATTTGGTTTCTCCGTAGTCGACGGTTTTGCAAACTTAGTTTCCTCACCCTTTCCTTTTTGACTTTCAAGCTGAGCCCTCAAAAGATCATTTTGCTCTTTCATGTTCTTTAAGGCACGCTCATACGACAATTTGTCATACTTGCATTCTTCCTTTTTTCGATCAAGTTGTTTAAAATATGACACATTTTCTTTTTCAAGCTTTATAAGAGCATTTTCATATTTTGAAACAATTTCAGAGGTCTCAGCTCTCAGTCTTTCATCGTCTTGAACAGAGTACGTTTGTAAAATGATGGACATAATGTCAGTGGTCATAACAGCTTCGAAGAGAGAATCATTTAGGTTTTCGAAAACATTTATGTTTTCACGAGAATCATTAGCTTCTTTTACCAGGGATTTGTGGTCCTTGACAAAGTCGGCCGTTTCTTTTAAGAAAGCTTGTTCAAAATGGATTACCCTCGCACTGATGTTATTCAGTGGGATAGTAATTTCGTTTTCAAAAACTTTTTTCTGCTCAATATGAAAACTGGAATGCCAGTTGTTAATATTGATTGTAGTTTTAGAAGCAACGATGTTTTGAAGTTCTTGAATTCTCTTTTTAACGTCATCCAAAATTTCTCTAGCCTCACTTGTATTAAAAGTGTTGTTAGAAGAAATTTGTTCCATTTTTGAAAGAGATTTGGAAACAATTACTTTCTTAGAAAACATTTTTGCGAATGGTCGTTTTATGGAAAACACAGATGGTTCTTTTTGTGGAACAAAAGTAATTCCCGAAAGTTTGTTCAATTTGTTGTAATCAATGGGTTTCAAATCCTTTTGTTTCATTTTAGTAATGCTCTTTTCGACATGTTCTATCGTTTGCACAGAATCTCGAACGACGGGAGGATCATGTTTAGTGTAAATCACATTACCATTATACAAAACATTCTGTTCTTGCTGAGCTTTCTTGAGATTACTGGGGGTGTTGTTACCGAGAGCCACTTTATGTTTCGTATGGTAAACCGGATTAGTTTGATTTGAAATCATTTTCATTGTTTGACTTGACTGACCCGACTTAACCACCAATTCTTCTAAGTGAGCAATCATGTGTTCTGACTCTACGATTTCTGCCAAAAGTTTGTCTTCTTTCTTTGCAAAGTCCTTTTTCAACTCATCCCTTTCTTTTTCAAGATTGGTATAAGCTGTTTTTTGTTTAGAAAGTTGGTTTTGTAAATCAGAAATTTCCGCGTTTAAAGCTTTTATCTTTTTGAAAGAATTAACATCAAGTGTATCAAACTTGAGTTGCAATTGTTTTTCCCTTGAAACGGAGTTTTGATAACCAGTTTCTAATTCAGACAATCTTTTGTTATGAAATTCAAAAGCTTTAACGTTTTCTTTGTAACTCTCAAGCTCAGCGGTCAATTTAACATTCGCGGCCTTAACATCGCGATTGACCTTTTTCACATTCTCAATTTCAGTACGGCAATTATTCAATAATGATTCAAACAAAGCACGTGTTTCCTCATCATTCTCAGCATGCTGTGAAACGAAGCCTCCATTATGATTCACATCTGGAGTTGCTGAAGGAGTATTGCTACTACTTGGCGTATCCAGGAATGTATCATAAGTGGGTACTTGCTTCTCAAAATGCTGTTCCTCATGAGGAGACAAATCAAATATATCATTATTGTGACATGTGTTGAAATTTGATACCTCAGAGACTGCATTGATGTCATAGACCGGAGGTGTGTCAGAATCTGTGTCATACTTTGCCTCCTGAAGATTTGCCATAAAAATGCAGTTCGCATCGATATCCTCTATGTCTTCCATGTCATCCATAAGAGCCATAAAGTCATTCTCCTCTGCGTTCAACTGAAATCCTGCCTCTTTCTTTTGTGCCAACATCACTGCTTTCTGCAAGTACGCTGAGTCTCTTTTGTTCGGCTTAGTAGGACAGTTCCTTGCCATATGACCTACACCCTGGCAGTTGAAACACTTTACCGGATTACCCTGATTCATATTTCCCAAATTCCCAACTACTGGAGCTGCAACATTTCTATTCTGATTACCCATTGCCTGATTACCAACATTCTGACCCCTCTGATTTCCAACAAACTGACCCAACTGATTCCCTGCATTCTGACCTGCATTCTGCATATTATGATTACCCATATTAATCCCAGTAGCATATCCCTGTTGGTTCCCATAAACTCCAACCATTTGGCCTCCATTGCCCATATTGAAACTCGGCTGAGCAATCTGCTTGTTGCGAGTGTTCGATGAAATCCTTTGGTTGTTGTTAGTTGGTGTGGAATAACGTCCTTGGAATGCCTTTGTCAGAAAAGCAAACGCTTGAGTCAAGGCTGCAGTGGCTTCATCATTTTCAGTGAATTCTGGTTCTTGGAACTGTGGGTATTGTTGTTGTGGAATAACATGTTGTTGTTGCTGTGGGTAGAACTGTTGTTGGTAGACCGGTGTTGGTTGTTGAATGTATGATGGTTGCATGTAGTTGTGAGTGGAAGATGATGATGGTTGTTGTGTGTTCACTGGTAGCGGTGTTGGTGTAGTAGCAATTAATGCGAGAGGATCATGATTCTTTGCCAATCTTTCTTTCCTTACTTCATTAGCCTCAGCTTGATTTTGCTTCAGAAAATCATAGAGTTGATCATAATTCACCTTATGTAAATCCTTTGTTTGATTGACAATTGTAACATAACGACCCCATTCTTCTGGAAGGTTATTGATGAATTTGATGTTTGTTGCAATTGTTCGAGGTGTCAACTTGTTTCTGATTAACTCATTCATCAAAGTGCAAAACCTTGTGTAGTATGATTCAATCTGTTCACCTTTAGTGGATGTGAAGTTCTCCCATTCAGTAAGAAGTTTGTTCTCAACGTCTTGTTGTCCAATTTCTGTTCCATGACATATCCTTCTAACACGTTCCCACATAGCATAAGCAGTTTCACAACTGTCGACCGCAGCAAAGATCTCCCTTGGTAATCCAAGTTGGATTAAATGCATTGCCATATCATCTGCGGCGATCTGCTTCTTGTCTTCCTCTGTGTAATCTGCTTCTGTTTGTTCACGCACGAATGGTTGAGTAGGAGGTGTTGTATTTGGATTGCCTTCAATTTGAACTTGTCTTGGCTGAAATGGACCATTCTTAATGGAGTTGAGCATGAGGTTACCATCAGGCTTAGTTTTGATGTAACGAAGCATGCGGCTTGTCCATGGGAGATATCCACCTTTTTCAAGCATAGGAGGTCGGTTTTCTGCACCTGCTGCATGAATATCTTGCTGAGACGCCATTGATGAAGTGTAGATGGATAAAGTTGATTCTTGGATCGTTCCAACGAAATAGGAGTAGAGTTTAGAGTGAGTTGATGCAAGTTTTTATGGTGAAAATTTTGACTGAAAACCTTAAAACCTCAATAACTTCTTCTCGGAGCGTTTTTAGGCCTCGAAACTTCGCCTAAATCGATAAATCATTTAGCGTGTCGTTCTCCTCTGTCTGACGGTCGTTTTGACAGCTGATTCGTCGAAAACGGAGTTACGGTTCAAAAGTTATGGCCGTTTGAAGTTCAGTCGTCAAAAATCAACCAAAAGTTCTCGAAAATGTTGTATTCTCGATAATTCACCCAGGTTCTTGATAATTTTTCAAGATTTCGATAAAATCACCCAAGTTCTCGATAATTTTTCAAGATCTCGATAAAATCACCCAAGTTCTCGATAAGTTACCAAGATCTCGATAAAATCCAAGTTTTGCGAAAATTTTCAAGGTTCTCGATAATTTTCAGTTTCTCGATAATTGTTTCTCGATAATTTTCAGTTTCTCGATAATTGTTTGGACCAAGTTCTCGATAAGTTTCAGGTTTTCGAAAAAGTATCCAGGTTCTCGAAAATTTTCAGTTTCTCGAAACTTTTTCAAGTTCTCAAAATTTTCCAGTTTTCGAAAACCTTGTGATGTTCTCGAAAATGTTATTTTTTCGAAAACCCAATCACACAAATTTCGAAATTATACAATTTCGAAATTTAGCCACAAGTCGAAGTAATTTCTTTCTTATACAAGAGAGAAAATACCGAGTATCCAACTATGATCACGAACGGAGTCGATTTCTTGTGTTCTCGAAAATTGGTCAAACTGGGATTTCGAAAAGTGGTGGTTATTTCGATATTATGACAGTTTTTGGTATAATCTTAAAGCACACCGAAATCAAGTTTTTAATCCAAGATTCTTGTACTTCTATGCATAAAATCACCAAAACTTGAAGAAAGTTCCAAACTTGATGATTTTTATCAAACTTTTTAAGATCTCGAAAACAAGTACAAAACCAAAGTCGAATTTTTTAAGCTAGAAATTGTCAAAAAGATTAAAACTTTCTTGTTAGATAAGGTTTATAACACTAGTTTGTAATCAAAAAGGTGTTAAAAACCAAGAAAAAACAAGAAAAGTAGGAATTTTTCTAGAAAAAAAACGTGAAATATGCTTAAAAAACACGAACCACACAAACTCTCAACCCTCCTAAATCATTGTTAGGCGATTGATACCACTTGTAGGACCTTAGATACTACAACTTTATCACAAATATAGAAGATTAGAAGAAGAAAGATGGTGACTTGGTGACTTATATGTATTTCGTGTATATGTAGAGAGAGATGGAAATATGAGAGCTTTTATTATGAAACACACACAAATACACACACAAGCACACACCTCAAATGAGCCTTTGAGGTGTTTAAATAGTAAGATACATGAGATGCCCTATGGGCTTTCTATGGGCTTGGGCTTGGACTTGGTTACATGTTTAGATAACAAGGCTTATGAAACATAGCACATAACATATTAGCTTGCCAAGTCCAAGGCCCAATGACTAAACTATTACTAATCTTAACAAACGACACAAAGTTACAATATGAGAATGACCATCACTTCATAATACATATTTTTTAATGCTAACATATCTTTACAAAGGAATTGATTGGAAGGTAAGGTTCATCATTCGTAGGGAGGGAATCAAATCTTCCTATATATGTGGTTAACAATCAACAGAGTTCTCAGAAGAGTATTAATGAATGATGCAGATTCTAATAGTATCAGATGATACATTTTATATCCAGCATAGTAATGAATTCACAGAATGTGTCAAACATATTATGGTTGAATGACCTTCAGAATGGTCGGAAAGGTATAAAACTGTTTGTCAAGCAAAACGGAAAGTGAGGATCAGAATCAAAGTGAAACTTGAATGGTGTACGGTATCAATGTAGTCCCTGAGGTACTGCTAAACTTACTGGGTTTACAAAGCTTAGGTTGAGCATAACTTTCTAACCTCTGAAACAAATGTTCTTGTAAGGCTTAACTAAGAGCAAAAGCACGAACCAGAGTGATGCGGAAGCAATGCTACTTACATAGATGTCCTAGTCTACCCATTCCTCACTGGTAATAATTTAGGTTCCTATAGGGAGATCTTAAAGCAAATACTCAAAGTTTGTCTTATGAGCGCCTACAGTGGAAACTTAAGGGTCCAAACTTCACAGGTCAAGGTTTAATGTACTACAAGTGACCACATGGGCTCTGATACCATAATTGTAACACCCCAACCCGATAAGGGTAGAAGTATTACGTTATGGTGACATATCAAAGCAAAACACAAGCATACAACATAAGTAATACAAAAGAATTCCAAAGATTACAAAGGAATAATCTGAAATACAAGGTTACAAATGAGAACAACACTGAAATACTAAGTCTGAAATGTAAATCTCCTCTAATCTCTAATCTAGAATATAGCTATCATGTGTAGTCTTCTAAGTCCAAAAGTATTCTTTACTCATAACCCGGCTTCCCACTAAAACCTGCCGCAGGAAAAGAAATGCGGATGAAAGCTCAGTGAACAGATATAACAACGAAGTAATAATAAAACAGGAATGAATACTGAATAAGGTATAACGGAAATAACAGAATATAATCAAAGGCAAGTATGAAATAGTAATAAGAGATAAGGTAAGGGTTAGTCATCAACGACGAGCCCAGACACAGATATAAAGCCTTCATAATAATGCCTTCAAAATAATCATAGTCATAGTCATAATCACACATAAGGCAGCATATGTAGGGGAGACCTACCAGAGTTGTGAAGGACGTGCATGCACGCAGCATCAATCACCAGATACATATAACAGATAACAGATAACAGAAACAGATCTAGGATGCATCCATACGCCCCCACAGAAATCAGATTGGCCATAATAAATCATATAATAAAGCGGGCATATCATATAACAGAAAGGGACGTGGCAGAACATCACTCTACTGCCCTAGAGTCATGTCAGAGGTGCATCAATGACACGGACATGGAACCCCCATGCCTAGTGAAACAAATTTGGCTCGGGTGTCAAACTAGAATAGGTCAAACAGAATGTCATAAATGACACAGATCATAGGTCATCAAAATAATCAGATCAGAAATACATATCAGAGGTCCATATCATAAAGTCCAAATCAGAAGGTCAAATCGGAAAGTCCAAATCAGAAGGTTCAGATAACAAAGGTTCATCACAGAAAAGGTTCAGAAAATAAAATGGGGTTTCATAGCAATGGCATCGGGAACCCTAAACAGAACGTCAGATCAAAAGAAAAAGAGAGAGTCATGAGAAACCTTTATTGAAAAGGTCAGAATATCTGTACCTTAACCGGAAACAAACCAAATAGAAGTTCACACGAGTGAATACGAAACGAATAACTCCCACTTCACGAAACCTATACGAATCAATTACCAAGTATTACTTTAAGTCCATTAGGTTACTCAAGTTTCCTAAATTATAAATATTAGTCCTTCATGATTATAATTAACATTTGGGAAAGTTAAGTGTTCAAAGTAACAAATATGTAAGATTAGGGTTTACTATGATAGTTTAATATGTTTTAGGGTTGATTATGTAAATATAACAAGTTTAGGGTTTATAGTGCAATTATTATAGGATTAGGATATAAAATGCAAGTATTATAAAGTTTACATGGTTTCACAAGTTAAGCCCTTTAGTTATACACACTTAACCCTTATTTAGCCTTTTAAACGTTTTATCAGCTTTTAACACAATCAGGTAACAACTTTACGAATTTTTTTTATCCATATTAGAACTCAAAAGTAAAATTAACAAAAATTCACAGAGGCGCTTAAATGTCTTTAGAACCTACACCAATTTTCCCAGAATTTATTAGCAAGTGCAAATACCCTTTGAAAAATCGTTTCTCAAAACCATTCCAGAAAATGAACTGCAGAAACACCCGGAAAGTTTGCACTTAATAGACATATCTAGACCCATCAGAAAAATCCATAAAAATTGCAGGAAGTCACATATAACCCAATTATTACACCTGTAGAAGGAGAGCTCCTAACTCCTTACGGTTTGAAAATGAAAAATCAAAAACTGCTACTGATTTCAGACCCGACTTACTCAGCTTTGACACTTTATCTAATAAAAATCAAAAAGCTTACCTCCCGACCTCCAATCACCATGAAACTTATATTTCCAGAAAGTAGACAAGTATTACTTATGTTTAGACTCAAGAAACTCATAAAAACACGTTGGTATCATTATTTTGTACGCCATGCAACCAGATCAAAATTCTGCACTGCAGAAACATCATAAAATCACAACAATCTTACTCTTTAAACCCTAATCCAACCCCTAATAAATTCCTAGGGTTTTCTAATCTTTTAACACCTCAATAAATGAGTATTTAGATGTTTAATTAGGCTCACATATCAGATTGATGTTATACATATGTAGGTTAACCCAAAACAGAAAACCATGGTCGATTAGTACAAGCTTAGGCACGTTATTATCATGATTTCATGTGGCGTAAAACTAAGCCCCATCAAACATATCACAACTGATTTTGAAACAGAAATACAAGCTGATTATATTAGTCTTAAAATCGTTATTCCATGTGTCGTTTTATTATTTTATGAGGACTCTTGTTCGATTAAACATGCTAGCCGATTAAGAAACATAAAACATGTTCAATTCAGAATTAATCAAGGAAAAAAAATTGAACCAGGTTAGGAAGGATTACCCCCGAAACGTCCAGGAGAAAGAAAAGAACAATGAGAAGATCAATATTCAGCGCCCAAGTCGACACCAGCAGTTCCAAAACCCTCGAATACAAAATAAACCCACGACCATAACTCCCTAGTCGAACCAGCAATCAAACACGACCAAAGCCTCAATAGAAGACCACGATCAATCCTTCCTAGCTCTTTCTTGGTGTCAAACAGAAAAGAAGAGGAGCCACTAGAAAATTATATGCCGCCACTAATTTTTTTTGTAGGGTTAGGGTTCTGGAATTTTTGTTGGAGCGTATATGCTGTGTAAAATTATATGCCGCCACGTAATTTAGGTATTTGAGATTTTAGGGTTTTACATCCGGGGCATCACCGGACACACTAGACAGCCTCGTCCGTCAATCCCTTAAATCTTGGGATTATGTCGACCACGTGGGATAATCCATCTGACACCCTAACATTAGAGTGGCTTGTCAGAACATACCCTAGATGTCAGGAATAGTAACCTACTTGTCCCGCGCACAGTGTCGCAACAGTAAAAAGGTACAGTTTTGGAGTAGTATAAATAGAACTCATTTATTCACATGTATTTAAGACTTTTTCAGTTAAAAAACACACACATTCATAACTGAACCCTATACTTACTCTCACGCCGGAGCTTGGTCCTGGGATAACACCCGGGGCGAGGCTAACGTGTTTTTGGTGTCATTGCAGATACCGAAGACTTAGGACGCTACAAGAAGGGACCTTTAGTAGCATCCGTACCTTTCACAGGAAATTACATAAACAAATTGGCGCCATCCGTGGGACCCGCATTCAATCTACCCAGGTTACAGAATGTCGAGTTCCGGTCCCGGAGGACCAACCCTTGGGCCTGGTGGCTCCGGAGAGGAAAGGACCAATACCCCTCCCGTAACCAGGGAAAAAATCGACCTTTATGTGTCCACCCTGAAATCTATGATCGTAGAACACAACCGGCGAGAAAACGTCACACCCATACAACTAGATTTTGAGAACGATGAACCAGATAATCGGGTCGTTAAGAAAAACGGAGGGATAGTCACCGGGGTAAAGGTAGCTAATGAAGACTTGGCAAAGCCATTTAAAGAAATATCCCGGTCCCCACTGTCGCGGAGAATCTTGGAGTTTTCCGCTCCGGAACACAAGATGCCTGCTCATATCAAACTCTATGACGGATCTACAGATCCGGAAGATCATCTCACTCGTTTCACCGGAGCGGCCATGCATGAGGAATGGCCTATGCCGGTATGGTGCAGGATGTTCCAACAAACGTTGGACGGAAGAGCAAGAGGATGGTTCGATAAATTAACACCGGGAAGCATCGACGAATGGGCGGATCTTCGAGAACAGTTCGTGACCCGTTTCGCCTTGCACAAGGCCTGTTTTAAAGATCATACGGAGATTACGAAGATCGTCCGGAAGGCAAATGAATCCCTCCCGGAATTCAAGGAAAGATGGACTACAGAGACTGGTTTCATTCTTGGAGTCCCAGAAGTCATGAAAATTTCCTCATTCATGAACACATGCCGTTGGCCGGAACTGGCAAAGCGATACGCTGACAAGGTCCCCAAAACAGTAACGGAGATGATGTCACGTCTCGACGACTTTGTCCAATCGGAGAAGGCTTTTGCCGATACGGAATTACCCAAAGGGGAAAGGTCCGAACCTTTCAAAAAGCATACAGACTATAACTTTCGCCGGGATGAGAAGCCACAGAGAGGGGCATACAGAAATGACAGAAAGTTTAATGAGGGACGTCCAAACTACCAAGGGCGTGATGGGTACACACCCTACCATTCTCGGGACAGGCCCGTAATAATACCTGGAAGAAATGATCATCATCATCACCCGGCATATCCCCCTCCACGACTTACCTTAGACTCCCTCACCAAACACCCCAAGGAGATTCTAGCCACCGAACCTCAATTACGGTTACCGCCACCGAAGCCATTGAATCACCCACCCAGAAAAGAGAATCAAGACAAGTTCTGTGATTACCACATGGAGAAGGGGCACCACACAAATGACTGTCACCAACTTCGGAGGCAACTAGAGGCAGCGTTGGAATCAGGAAAACTCAATCACCGTCCACTATACATTCAATGTTGAAGTTCCCCACGCCAAGGGGAGTAGCAACGCTGGTAACCCGCTCGGCCGTTGTCTCTGAATGTCGAAGGTTGGAAAAGGAACAAGCACTGTTAGAACAAGAAGATACGGAGAAGAGAACAGAACCGGAAGCAAATGCATCTGAAACAATAATGGTCAATCCCGCCTATCCGGATCAGCTCGTCACCATTGGCAAAAACCTCACCCATGAAACCCGAAAGCTTTTAAAAACAGTTCTCGTCCAGAACATGGATGTGTTCGCATGGGAGCCGGCCGATATGACAGGAGTCCCCAGAAGGATAATCGAACACCGCCTGAATGTGAACCCTTCGATAGAGCCGGTAAGCCAAAAAAGGCGAGTGTTTGCCTCGGACAGAAGCCGCGCAGTGTTGATGGAGGTCGATGAATGGGTGCGGGCGGGCATAGTACGACCGGTTAAATATCCGACATGGATCTCGAACCCGGTCCTGGTAAAAAAGTGTGATGGGAGCTGGAGGATGTGTGTAGACTTCAAAAATGTGAATTCTGCTTGCCCGAAGGACTACTACCCTCTACCGGATATTGACTGGAAAATCGAGTCTGTCATGGGATATAAGTATAAGTGTTTTTTAGACGCATATAAGGGCTACCATCAGGTGCAGATGGCCATCGAAGACGAGGCAAAAACAGCCTTCTACACCGATCAGGGAACATACTGCTACACCAAGATGCCGTTTGGTTTAAAAAACGCAGGGGCCACCTACCAGCGACTGGTCGACTCGGCGTTTCAAAATCAGTTGGGAAGGAATTTGGAGGCCTACGTCGATGACATGGTGATCAAAAGTAGGGAAGAGAGGACCATGATAGAAGATATCGCTGAAACATTTTCCAATTTAAGGAAAATTAACATGAAGTTGAATCCACAAAAATGTTCATTTGGGATGGAAGAGGGAAAATTCTTAGGATACCTCGTGACGTCGGAAGGGATCCGGGCAAACCCCAAAAAGACGAAGGCCATTTTAGATATGCAATCGCCACGCACTCTCCGAGAAATGCAAAGCCTCAGCGGAAAGTTAGCGGCACTGAATAGGTTCCTCTCTCGGTCGGCCGAACGAGCCTTACCTTTCTTCGATACCCTTAAGAACATTACTAAGGAAAACAAAGAGAAATACAAGTGGACGGAGGAAGCAGAAAAAGCCTTCCAAGACATGAAGAAACTCATCGTAGACCTTCCATCACTCACAACCCCGGTACGTAAAGAAAACTTGTATGTATATCTCGCAGCGGCGGATGAATCAGTAAGTGCGGTGCTCCTGACCGAGAGGAAAGGGAGAAAAAAACCGGTGCATTATGTTAGCCGGACCTTAAATGAGGCGGAGAGGAATTATGCCCCTATGGAAAAGCTTGCGCTATCCTTGCTACACATGTCAAGAAGGTTAAGACGGTATTTTGAGGCTCACCCAATCAAAGTCATCACGGATCAACCCATCAAGCAGATCCTTAACAAGGCTCAGGCATCCGGAAAGCTCGCCAAATATTTCGTTGAGTTAGGTGCTTACAACATAGAATATATGCCCCGGAACGCAATTAAAGGACAGGTACTGGCGGACTTCCTATCAGAAGCTCCGATCGGAAATCATTCCCCTTCCTACTTCCAGCAACCCCCCCGGAAGGAAAGCAAAGATGAGAATGGACAATGGACCTTATATACCGATGGGGCATCTAATACAAAAGGATCCGGGGCAGGTCTTGTTCTCATTAGTCCCACCAAGACCGAATACACATATGCCCTCCGTTTAGACTTCACCAGCACTAACAATGAGGCCGAATATGAGGCATTGTTAGCCGGCCTACGAATCGCATCGGGTATGGGGGTCCGAAATATAAAGGCTTGTGTAGATTCCAAATTGGTGGCCAATCAACTGAACGGAGACTATACGGCCACGAACTCAAGTATGGTCAAGTACCTCGCTAAAGCCAAAGAATACTCATCAGCCTTCAAAGAATTCACGATTTGTAATATTCCGCGATCGCAAAATCAAAAGGCGGATGTCCTAAGCAAGTTAGCTACTGTTGCTTTCAATCACTTAACGAAGGAGATACTTGTGGAAGTATTGTCGAAGCGATCGGTTGATAAAGAGGAGGTGAACTCAGTCGTGGAGGAAGAAGGTGAGAACTGGATGACCTCTATCGTCCGTTGTTTGGAAGAAGGAGTATGGCCGGAAGATAAAGACGAAGCTCGAACGTTGAGAATGAAAATCAACCAATATGTGATGGAATACGGGGTGCTATTCAAGAAATCTTATCTCTCACCAATGCTCAGATGTGTTGGACCTTTACAGGCCAATTATGTTATCCGGGAGATTCACATGGGTGCTTGCGGCATGCATTCTGAACCACGAACGGTGGTTGCTAAAGCCATGCGACAGGGGTACTATTGGCCCACCATGCATAAGGATGCCAGGGACGAAATCAGGAAGTGTGACTCGTGTCAAATTCATGCTTCCGTTCCCAGGTTACCAAAGACCCACTTAACGTCCATCATGGCACCCTGGCCATTTTATCAATGGGGAATGGACATTTTGGGTCCCCTGACGCAGTCTACCGGTAAAGCCAAGTTTGTTATAGTCGCGATTGATTATTTCACCAAATGGGTAGAAGCAAAACCGCTCACACGGATAACAGGCAAAGAAGTCATAAAATTCACGTGGGATAACATCGTTTGTAGATTTGGAATACCCGGAATCATCGTCACGGGCAACGGGACCCAGTTCGTCAATGATCCATTTAAAGGATGATGTGGCCGATTGAACGTTCGACAAATAAACACGGCGGTAGCCCATGCACAGGCCAACGGATTAGTTGAAGCAGCCAATAAAAGCCTAATGAAGGGAATTAAGAGGAGGCTAGGAAGAGAGAAAGCCGGATGGGTGGATGAGCTTCCTAATGTCCTCTGGGCTCACAGAACTACCATTAAAACAAGCAACGGTGAAACCCCCTTCAGCCTCACGTATGGAAGCGAGGCAGTCATACCAACAGAAATAGGTATGCCCACATACCGGACAATGATGATACAGAAGGGAATGAATGAAGAAGAAATGCGTCTAAACCTAGATCTACTACAAGAAAGGAGGGAAGAAGCAGCGATAAGAGAAGCAAGATACATAGCGAAGATAGAGAAGTATTACAATAGGAAAGTCCAGCCGGTATCATTCAAACCAGGTGAGTTCGTTTACCGAAGGAATGAAGCTAGCAGGCAAGAAGATCAGGGAAAGCTAGGTCCCAATTGGGAAGGACCATATCAGGTGACGGAAGCTTATCAGAATGGATCTTATAAGTTGAAGACGATGGACGATCAAGAAGTTCCCCAGAAGTGGCATGCTGTCAACCTCCGGAAATGTTACTTATAATATGTATTCTGCTTAGAATTCCAAGTGTAAGGCTGTTATGCCATATTGTGGCACTTTTGTTAATGCAGATACCAAGTTTCCCTCCGATTGATCAAGGGAACAACTTTCAGCAATGGTTTATTGATAGTGATATGGAAATCCGGACGGAGATTAGCTACCTTTGTCCGGATACCACACGTATATATGTATAAAGATATAAGAAGTCCCAAAAGCGTAAAAACGCTAGAGGATACTTCCTCCCCCAAAAGCGCTGTGGCGCTAGAGGTGAGGAAGGTCAAATAAAAAACAAGTCCCAAAAGCGCTCCGGCGCTAGAGGCAAGAAGAGAAAGTAAAACTCACGCCCCCGAAGCGTTAAAAACGCTAGAGACGGAGGAGATCAAGAGAAAACGCAAAAACGCTACAGCGTCTAAGGTTGATCGCTAATGACAACAACTTTCAAGTATATATATATATATAAAGAAAAGGGGGAAACAACTCATAATCAACACATATAAAGAGGAAAGGGAGCGACGGATCGCTACCCCACAAAAATATATATACATGACCGATTAATAATTGTTATTACATTGCCAAATAAAATGTTTCAAAAATTTAACATAAGAGCATCCAGCTAAGCTACGGATTCGGAGCATCTTCAACGGAGGTATCATTACCGGATGCACGGGCACCCGGAGTAATCTCTTCCCCAGCAGGCAGGATGTTCATGAGATCCGCAAGAGGTAACCGGAATGATGAAGCAATCTTCTCAACATAAGGAAATTGGCGATCAAACATGCCGTCATAAATATCTTTAAAGTTTAAGGCAGGTTCCAGCTCAAAATTCTCATCATTGGCAATGATAGCATCCACTTCTTCTTGATTTCGGCCGTATCTTATACCCTTCAGCCATCCGGCATCCAGGGAGGCATTGAAGGCTTCGGCCCAAGCCATCTGATATTCCTCACTGCCTCGGAGTCTCTTGACAACAGTGGGAACAAGCTGACGGACGTAGTTAAACCTCAGAATCTCCGCCTGACTAGTCTCAACGGTCAGTTGCTCCACCCTCTTTGCAAGATCAACACCTTTCCTCTTAGACTCATCCAAGGCGGACTCTTTCAATGACAAGGCAGCCTCCAACTGTTGAATCCGGACAAGTTGTTCTTTGTTCTTTCCCAGGAGGTCATCCCTTTCCTTTTCCACAGCACTCAGCTTGACGGATGATTCAGTCGCCCGGTCGATCAAACCTTGATTTTCTTGCTGAAGTTCTCTGTTAGATTTAGTCAGACCCTCAACAGTTTGATCTTGGGTTTCGAGGCGAGCCTCAAGCTCCTTCACCCGGTCAGCCTGGCTCCCACAGCCCTCATGGTCCTTGTACAACTGCGCATAATGATAACTTAAATTCTCAAAACGTTGTAGAACGTCCGCTTGAGCAAGATGGCTGCGGCAGAGCTCGAACCAGGCCCGTTGAGTCGCTTGATAGTCAGTCAAGTCTGACTGCTCTGCCCGAGCCGAAGGGGGAGCCAGATGAATCATCAACTCTCTGCAGACTTCAGCATCATTTAAACTCACCCCCGTCGTCAACTTCCAGGCCGGGATAAAAGGCTCAGCAGACATGTCACCTCTTCGGAAGAAGTTACCTAAGAAAATGAACAGTCAAAAAAAAACAAAAAAAAAAAAAAAAAAAAAAAAAAAACAAAAAACAATACAAGCACAACTAAAAATAGGAAGGAATCTACTTACCCCCGGAGCCCATTCCTCTAGAGAATTGAGCATTTGGTCCACCAGAGGTTGAAGCATGAAGACCTTCGGGAAAAGTACGGTCTGCATTGGAAATCTCCTCGGTTGGGCCCACCGGACCACTCCCACCGCCCTCACCAGTTGCATCATTCTCATTCTCAACTCCTGTTTCTACCACCGTTTCAACATTCAAAGTATCCTGCTGCTCATGGGTCACAGAAGTTTCTTCCGGACGATGAACATTGATGGGCGAGGGAGAATGGGTCTGAGTCTCATCCTCATCAGATGTCAAGTCAACATCCTCAACAACAGCCAAATTAATTCTCTTCTTGGATGGACGGGTAGATTCACCAGCCGGACGCTTTTTTGTGGGTTGACGAGAAGGGGCATTCTGTTTCTTCCTTTCCTTAGCCAAGCGGGTATCCAACACCCGCTGGTCAGCCTTCTCAGCAACTTTCATCAAACCGGTCTTGTTCGGGACAGGTTTCCCGGCTGCAAGGGGGGGGAGTGGTGTGCTGAGGGATAGCCTCGCCTTCTGCTATAGGCGCACCCCTGCCAATCCTAGAGCCCTCCACCAAGGAAAATTTGAGATACCGAGACATAGTGACAACTGCAAAGGAACAAATTAAACTTCAAATGTAAAAGGGGAGAAAAAGACGATGGCAAATATAAAATAAAAAAAAAGTATATATATATATATATATATATATATATATATATATATATATATATATATATATATATATATATATATATATATATATATATATATATATATATATATACAAAACAAGTACATGGACGGTGTGTTACCATTCCCCTCATAATCCTTAAAACTAGGATGCAGCCCCGGGTGTGCCCAGATCTTTGTCAAACCCGACTCAAACAACAAAGCCGAATGAATGGGTCGGATATCAATGATGGTCTCTGTCAATAAGGCCACGTGCTCTTCGTTATATCCTCCAAACGGAGGGGTATCGGCGACGCTAGAATCCTGATGCCTCCAAGCCATGGCATCGGGAATGGTCCTACGGTCAATAAGAAAAAATCTGTCCTTCCAGTGTTTCAAACTTGAACAAGTTTCGTTGAAAATCCTCTTATGAGCGGCTCTGCCAGTCCTACGGGCAAAGGAGAACCAATGACCTTGCTTCTGAAGAGTGTAAAATAACCGGAACAAAGTCAAAGAGGGGGGGACTCCCAGGCTTCGACAATATATTTCAAACAAAATAGCCTTGGTCAAGCCGATCGGAACCAACTGAGAAAGATGCACCCAGAAGTACTTGATAATCTGAAGGAGCAAAGTAGAAAAAGGAACACGGACCCCAGAAAACTCCAAATATTGCTCATATATACCAATAGCGTCAGCCGGAAGCTTATTCATGGTCATGCCCACCGGAGGAATTCTTGGATGAAGATCCTCCGGAATCCCATACAGCCTTGCTACGTCTCTTACGTCCTCCTCCGTCATGGTGGAGGTATACGTGTGCATATCGAATTTAGGAACAACCTCCTCCGTCATAGAACCGGAGGGTCCTTCTTGGGCCGACCCGGACGCACCCTCATTTAGTGACTCGGAAGCCATATAGGAATGAGAGGAATGGATAACTTAACCGAAGAGAGAAATAGGCAAGAAATGAAGAACGCACCTGAATGGGAAACGGGGAAGCAGACGGCAAATTTACACGCACAAAGCCAAAGCGAAAACGGTAAAAAATGAAATCAAGTGAACCTTTTATATAGGGTCTTGAAGCAAAAAGACGAAACGTCTCGTCAGTCAATCTTACACGCGGATCGATCTCAGCCACACACGTAAGGCTCTCTCCACACGTGTCCACATCTCCCGCATCACGGTAAAACATGTTTCACCCACTAACCCTTGATGGGCTTTGATACAATGGGCTGGGCCCAAAGCCTCTATGAATAGTTGGCCCTGGAGAAGGACGAAAGGTAAACGGACGGGAGGACGCAAACGCGTCCGGCCGAAAAGCAAAAACAAAATGTCATCCCACACTCTGTCAAAGTTATGGCATGACACTGGGGGGGGGGGGGGGACATGTTCGTGTATATAACCGTCCGGTCACGCGTCCGGACGGATCCGTTGTCCGGGGCATCACCGGACACACTAGACAGCCTCGTCCGTCAATCCCTTAAATCTTGGGATTATGTCGACCACGTGGGATAATCCATCTGACACCCTAACATTAGGGTGGCTTGTCAGAACATACCCTAGATGTCAGGAATAGTAACCTACTTGTCCCGCGCACAGTGTCGCAACAGTAAAAAGGTACAGTTTTAGAGTAGTATAAATAGAACTCATTTATTCACATGTATTTAAAACTTTTTCAGTTAAAAAACACACACATTCATAACTGAACCCTATACTTACTCTCACGCCGGAGCTTGGTCCTGGGATAACACCCGGGGCGAGGCTAACGCGTTTTTGGTGTCATTGCAGATACCGAAGACTTAGGACGCTACAAGAAGGGACCTTTAGTAGCATCCGTACCTTTCACAACATTAGGAATTAGTTCTTGTATCATCAGAACATTTTATAACTACAATTTCACTCTTACTTTTTAAGATATATCTTTTCTTGCGATAGTATTGTATATAAGCTTGTAAGATTATGATATCATACAAATTATTTGCAAAATATAGCAACGAGATGACTCGGTAAAAACAATGTATAGCTAGCCAACGAAACACAATAACAATGGGCATGTCTTATCCAAGAGGAATATTAAAGTCAATAACTAATGCAACTTGCAAATATATTTCTTTTTGAACAACTTGCAACATTTAATCACATGTCTAAATCCGAAAATCATTAATCACCTTCCATGAAACATCCATTTTTCCTCGTGTCAAAGAAAGTTACAAACAACTATTATTTTTAATATTTTTCTAAGGAATTATCCAAAGTAAGTGCATGCACCTTTCCTAATTGTAACACCTATATATATCTTTCGTATCATTTCATTAATCGAAAACCGGCTAACATTCTCCTCATATCCGAAAGGGAGGTGATTTGCACACTCCCATATTTGATTGGGACACTCCAAACAGTGCATTAAACAGTTGTACTGTAAATATAAACTGCTTTAACTGTTTGTACATTGAGTGTCCCAATCAATTTTTTGAGTGTGCCAATCAATTCCCTATCCGAAATCTCACAAATATTATAAAAACCAAGTGTCTTTTACAAACTGTTTTCTGCTTATTTGCTTTTTTAGTACACAAGCCAAAAAACCGTCTAGCTCGTTTTCCTTACCGAATATATTTTAAAAAATGATGAGAAATAATGGTTTTGACTCCGATTTTGCTCTTCTCGAGTCAATAAGTCGTCATTTACTAGACGACACTGCTCCGACGATGTCCTGTCGGAGCAACAACTTTTTGTTTCCACATTTATCAGAAACATGGGGCGAATTACCTTTACAACAAAACGACTCCGAAGACATGCTGATTGCAACATTCCTCAGCGAAGCACTAGACTTCCAACTTCTACCTTCGCCGGAGATGACGTCATCGCCAGAAAACACCAGTGTTGTCAAATCTGAGCCTGAAACTTCTAGCTTTCAGCCAGAATCACTTGGAGCGCAAAAGGGCAAGCATTACCGTGGAGTAAGACGGCGGCCGTGGGGTAAATTCGCGGCGGAGATACGTGACCCGGCGAAGAATGGAGCTAGGGTTTGGTTAGGGACATATGAGACCGCGGAAGATGCGGCAGTTGCTTATGATATGGCGGCGTATCGTATGCGTGGGTCACGTGCTTTGTTGAACTTTCCATTGAGAATTAATTCTGGTGAACCTGAGCCGGTAAGGATTACATCGAAACGGAAAATGACGTCACCATCGGAGAGTTTGTTGCTGAAGAAGGTGAAAGTAGAGTCGGAAATGGTTTATGGATGCTAACTATGATTTTGGTCGATTATTGTTTATTTTTTTTGTTAATGGGTGGAAAGTGTAATGGATCTTTTTGTACATAAATGACAAATTTCTTATTTCTTTTGAAAAATATATAAAATATTCCGGGTACTTTGTTGCAAATGTGAAATGTAAAGATTGTAAACTAGTAAACGAGACATAGCTAGGGTATACAACAGAATCGACTCTTCGTAAACTTAAATTACAATAAAAATATTACTATGCTGCCAATAAATTCCGAAAACAAATTAGGGAAGTATTATAACCATACTTAGGACTTTAATTTATTTATTTCTTGTTATGTATTTTTATTTTACACAAATTTATATCCTAAATGTTATTTATACCCAACTGTATTGTTATATTCGTTGTTAGCTTTCGAGCATCCGGATATGAAGATGACCAAGTAAGAACATTAAATGTATGAATAAGGTAGTGACCATTCGAGTATTAGCTTAATTAGCTAACGCGCCAGCGATCTGGTGTGTGAATTGGTGACCATCCAAGTTTAAGATTGATTAAATGATGCGCCAGCGATCTAGTGTGCAACTTGGTGACCATCCGTTATGAAAATAATGCGCCAGCGATCCAAGGAACACATTAGTGACCATCCATCATTTGAAAGATCAAGGACTCGCGCCAGCGATCCATGAAGCATACTAGTGACCATCCGTTAGTTAAAGCGTCGAGGATTGGCGCCAGCGATCTACTAAGTTTATGCAGGAAATGTTCATACAAAGCTAGGTTTAACCCATGAACCAAAAAAACCCATTTTACCGCTTTAAACTTTTTACTCCTTAGCTTTAGTGGGGGAGATGTGTATACTTGTCAAGCATATGATAGAATATTCGTCACGTCCGGACAGTTAAACGATTATATTTGCTTTTATTAATAATATACTTTGTTTCTAATTGGTTAAGTGTTTGGCCATGCAATTGTGATAAAACGAATAAGTGCTTAAATATAAAAATATCCTATCAGGGATACATTTTCATTATGTTTATTCTAAAGGTTTACTTGAGGACAAGTAAAGTTCAAGTGGGGGATATTTGATGAGATCAAATAAGTGCATTTTATTAGCATCATTTATCCTATGTAATTGACTTGTTTTATACTATTTTGTATGAAAGAATTGGTGCCTTAATATTTACTTTAGTGATTCTCAGGTAAAAACAGGCATTTAGGTGAAAGTTAATGATATTGGACGAATTATGAAGATAAATGATCAAGATTTAAAAATGTTAATAAAAATATCGCCTGAAAACTTTATTTATATTTTACGATCTTTGCTCAGTTTTGTTAATAACAAAATATGAACTTTAGTTTAAAGTAATAACATCACTTTAATTTTAAATCTTGTATAAATAGGTTTACATTTCTTTTTAAGGAAAACATTGTTTTTATTTCTTTATTTAGAATGTGTCATGTCACATCACATTTATTGTAAGTTTGTCAATATATACATTTAAGGAAATATTATGTGTTTGACTAACCATAAGTCTTCTTGCACAAGTTTGTGTTTGACTAGTTTTTATTTGATGTGACTTTGATTGGTTTGAATAATTTATTGCAAAACCAACTGCAAGCCTGGCGGAACCCATATGAGGGTTCCGCCGTATCCGCCAGACCTGCTGTTTGTTTTGCTATAAATACCAAGCCACTTGTAAATTTTCATCCATCACTTTAGGACATATATTTCACATATTCTTTCAACTAATTCAGTAACATTTGACTTGTGTGATCCTCTTATGTAGCAAGGGAGTTCACAAGTTCATCCAAGAAGTTACAAGTTTCAACTCAAAAGTTGCTAGACTTGTTAGCTTTGTTACGTATAAGCTTTGGTAGTTTATACTTCATTTGTATTGTGTGTAGAAGTGATCGGTTAGTATTTTAGGCCTCAAAATACAAAGTGTGACGGGAGTTGTTGTACCCTTGTAAAAGAACTAACAGGAGTGGTTGTACCCTTGTAAAAGAACTCGACATCTAGCTTAGTGTCGGTAAAAGTGTAAGCGACGACGGGAGTGGTTGTACCCTTGTAAAAGAACTCGACATCTAGCTTAGTGTCGGTAAAAGTGTAAGCGACGTTGTGAAGGTTTCTCCCCCGGGAAAGGAGCTTGTTGATTAGTGCTTATAACTCTCGAGTTAGAAACTCGGGGCGTGGATGTAGGGCAAGGAAAAAGAGTACTTTTGGCCGAACCACGATAAACAAGCGTGTTGTGGTTTGATCGTTTCTTTCTTTGTCTTTGCTTATTACATATTGTCTTTAGTTAGAATTGTTAACTACACGCAAAGCTTTTCAAAGAATCAAACAAATAATTTGAGTTTATATCTTTAACAAACGTAAAGTATTAAAAGATAATCAAGTGAAAAAGTGGTAAACTATTCAACCCCTATTCTAGTTTTCCACAATTGGCATCAGGAGCTACGTTACTCAAGATCTTTAAAATATATTGTATTTTAAAACTTGGATCGATCCATGGATTTTGAAAATCTCAAAGAAGGGCAACCTATTCAATACCCACCGCTATTTGAAAAAGAAAACTTCCTTAAATGGAAAAGTAAATTTGAAAAATATGTGAAATCAATTGATCATGATCTTTGGCATATTATTTCTATGGGTTATTGTACAAAAAAGTTACTAAAGTTTGCGAAAAAGTTCACCTAAGTTACTATTGTTTTTTTGGTTACAAATAGGTTACTAAAGTAAACGGGTTTGGTATTTGGGTTACTCAAAGTTTAAGAATGTTACAAAAATGTTACTGGGTGGGTGGGCAACCGGCTGATAGCCGGTTTCATTGCCATGTCAACCCATATTACCGTTTGGAGTAGTATTATTGTGATTATTTAATGGTAAAATACCCCACCCACCCCACATTAACACTTTTCCCCTTTATTTCTTCTTCTCCACCATAATTAGGGTTTCAAAACCCCATCTCCACCCAAATCCAATTAACCACACTTCACTAACAAAAATGTCGATTCTTTGTGGCTGTGGTGAACTAGCAAGGTGTCGTACATCTTGGACACAAAACAACCCTGCAAGAAGGTTTCTTGGCTGTGCTAACTTCATGGATCCATCAAGAAATTGCAACTACTTTAGGTGGGTTGATGGCCCCTTACCAAATCGTTGGCATCAAGCTGTTATGTTTTAACAACATGCTAATTTGGTCAATGCCCAAGCTCAAATTGCACAAAGCTCTAGAACATCTTTCTACAACAGGCTTTTGATTGTTGTCATTGTTGTGATGTTTATTGTTAGGTTTATTTAGGTGATGATGTATGGTTAGATTGTTGGGTTGTGTTATTTTGGTAAGGTTGTCTGTTAGTAAAATGTAGTATGGCTAGGGGAAGCTGTCTTTTGTAATAGATGTAATCAAATGAAATGGCAAGAATGTAACTGCTTTAACTATGTAATGAAATGGTGTTTTAACTATGTAATGAAAATAATTAGTTTACATATGATTTGCAAAATTTGAATACATGAGGTAATATGCATAAAATGCATTCTGCAAATGAGGCATTCTGGAATACATGTGGTAATATGCATAAAATGCATTCTGCAAATGAGGTAAATTGGAATACATGAGGTAAGTTCTAATATGCATACTGCATATAGATAACTTGCATTAAAATTTGACCAAAGTTTACATATGGCAAATTTACAAAACAGCCTCACAAGTGGCTTGCCATACAAAATTAGTGGCAGTTATAAGGTCAAGTTCTAATGCATATCAGTAAGTTACCAATTATCCTAAATTGTTTACATACATATCAAGTCATATGGCAGATGTACAAAATAGCCTCACAAATGGCTTGCCATATTTAGTCAAAGTTTTTTTTCAGTCTACCCCAATGAAATAGCATCATCTGGAGTTAACCCTGGTCCAGGTGATGGTGGCTTGTGGAACTTAAGTTGCTTGATCCTCTCTGATTCTCTCCTTATCATCACTGGTGTTGCTTGAACTTCTTCCACTGGCACTTGAACTGGATCTTCCACTGCAACTTGAACTTCTGCTACCACTGGATCTTGAACTATTTCTATTGTTGCACTGCTTGATGCTTGACCTGCTGTTGCCTCTTTCCTTTCTCTAGCTTGCTGCAATTTGTATTGTGCAAGTCTTCTCACAAGTGGTTCCTGCATAGGCTCTTGTTCAACAATTGGTTCATTTTCTGGTGCATGAGCATGGATTCTACAATCTTCAGGTGTGATTCCAATGGGCCAAGCTGGAACAGGTAATCCCTGAGTGTTCTGCACATGCTAAAGACACCAATTTAACTTATATAATAATCTGAAATTTATAAAATTCAAACACAGTTAAATAAAACAAACAACAAAAGAGTAACTTACCCCTAACATGGCTTCTCCATCAACTGGATCCCAAGAAACTCCATATCCTATAGGCTTAATTCCACCAGGATACCTGAATGATCTTGAACCATCTCCTTTTCCTCTGCACCTAACAATCTTTCCATTGATTGTCCTTAGCCTAGTGCTACTACTACTCTCAACTTGATCAGTTGCACTTCCACAAGTAACTTGCACAGATCCACCCCTCATTCTTACACCACCACATCTGGTTCTCAAACTACCCCTCATTCTCACACCAGTCACTCTCAATGGACTTTTTATCATCTCTGGTGGTGTCATCTCAAAACCCACTGGAGGTGTTGAAATTTCAACTGGAGCAGACCCAATTATTGGTATCTCATCTGCATCACCTTCTACAAGTGTAGAAGGTGTTTGTGCAGACCCTTCACAAGAATCTGTTTGTGCAGTCTCATTTGTAGATGGTGTTTGTGACCCTTTCTTCTTTCCACCCTTTGGAACCTTAACATTCTGTGTAGACCTATTAAGGTTTTTGTGACATCTTCTTTGATTGTGGCCAGTTTCTTTACAAAGCTTACAATGATTTGTTTGCCCTTTTCTACTAACCCTTACCCTATTTCTACCATCTTTTGTCTCAAAAGCATCCCTTTTTCTCTTATATCCTGGTCTTCCAGGCATTCTTCTCTGAATTGGTGGTAATGGCTTCTGATAATCAGTTTCAAGTCATTGATCCATACCATTCATACTTTCAATGTAGGGAGTATAAGCAACCACATACTTCTCCTTACTATACCAATGAGATACATAGTCTTCTGGATCTTTATGAAGAAAATAAATAGCTGCAAAACCATGTTCACATGGTATCCCATTCAGTTGACAACTCCTACAACTACAAGTCCTCAACCTTTCATCCACCTTGTAAGCCTCATAACCATTTCTAACCTCAAACCTACTCTCACCACTTGGAACCACTTTCCAATTCCTACAGTTAAATTTAAAACATTCTTTAACACATATGATATAATTAAAATTAGAAAGAATAAATGAAATATGTAATGAATATACCTGTGTTTATCCTTTAGAATCTCAAACTTTTTCCTAATGTTTGGACAGATCCTATCAGTCCACTTCACATGTTTGTCCCTCATCTTTTGCATCCTTTCCATCATACCCACTCTGATGTCCTCTAACATATTGATAATTGGTTTTCTTCTAGCCTCAACAATAAGTGAATTGAAGCACTCACTTATCCCATTCTCCACTGCATCACAACACCTATCTGTCTTAAAAGAGGCTCTACTCCAGCTTTCAGGGTTTCTGTCCATCAGATGTTTATGTGCTTCTTTGCTGTTCTGTTTGATACAGTTCATCACTTGATGAAACTTAGCAGGATATGGTGCCTTGGCTGCTTTCCAAAACAGGTTCCTAAATAGAACACCTGAGAACTTTTTCCTAAAGTTAGCATATATGTGCCTTGCACATTGCCTATGCTCAGCTAAAGGCATCACATCTTTGGCACCTTCAATAATTCCCTGAAAAACAAATAGTTAAATATACATGAAAGAATATAAAATACAAAGCATGAAATATAAAATGAATTTACCTTGTGTTGATCTGATATGATTGTCAACCCTTCACCAGCTTCCATTCCTAAGTCATCCACAAGACACTTCATAAACCAACTCCAATTCTCCTTGTTTTCTATACTGACCACAGCCCAGGCAATTAGATATACCTGATTATTTCCATCTCTACCTACAGCTGATAACAACTGACCTTTGCATATTGTTTTTAGAAAACAGCCATCAAGCCCAATTATTCTCCTACAGCCTGCTAACCATCCTTCTTTGAGAGCTTTAAAAGATACATAGAAACAATTAAAATAGTTCTTCCCATCAGGCATTGTGGTGACACCAAGCTTACAAGTAGACCCCTCATTTGAACTAAGCACCTCAGCTGCATAAGACCATAACATTCCATAGTGATCTTCTAAACAGGTCTCATATTGCTTTAAAGCTTTGATTTTTCCCCTTCTAGCTTGACTAATACTAACCTTGCATTTATATTTTTGAAGTACTAAAGCAACAATGTCCCTAACTTTTATAGCAGAATTAATCAAAATCTTTTTTGCATAATTTCTTGCAATCCAGTTACTTGTTATCAATGTACCATACTCAAATGTCCTAGAACACACATGTTGATCATTCAGTGTTTTGATTTGAAATGATTTTTCTTTTTGCATCCAAGATGCCCACAACCTGAAAGGACATTTCTTTTCTTTAACATCTCTTGAACATTTAGCCAAGACTCTCTTAGGATTGTTAACTTCATAATATAACTTATAACCATTTGCCAATGCATAGAAAGCAAGAGCTCTTTTTAGTTGTTCAGGACCCTCAAATCTTTCACCTAACTGTGCTCTCATGGACTTCCATTTGATATCAGGATCATGAACAGGCCAGTGATCACCTAACTTATCCTCATAATCTTGAGGGTCAACATGTACAAAATCTTTTTCAACAAAATCATCCCTAGGCAACCCATTGAAAACACTTGTCAAAAAATTCTCATCAAACATCTTAGAGGCTTTTTTCCTAGGTGCAGGGGCTGTTTTCTTAGTCCTGGAAGCTAACACTTCTTCCTCACCATCAGACAAATGGTCAATAGATGCAGTATCACTTTCAGTCTCACTATAATAATCATACACATTATAATCATCATCCTCTAAATCACTATCACTATCAGTCAAAGGTTCACCATTTCCTCCTACATTTTGGTCACTAGTTGTGGCATTCAATTCAAACTTATCATGTGAGGCATATATGTGCAACACATGGTCATTCTTAACACCACATTGGACACATTCATCAAAGTCACTATCAGATTTTATGGCTTTCAATCCTAAGTGAAACTCTAAGCCAGGCACCAAATAAAGCAGAGACTTCACAGAACTAGTAAATTCACTTTGCAAAAGTTTTATAAAACGAGGTAAACCTAATGAAACAAGATCAAGATTAGGTATTTCAGAAAGCATTTCATATTCATATGAAAGAGGATTTCTTACAAACACCCCACCCCGATGATTATTTATCAAAAAAGATGAAGCTGGAGATTCCGATTCCATCTGAAACAATATCAAATAATAAGGATTGTTAATTTCATAAAAACCCTAAATTTACTAAACCCTAATTATTTTATAAGATTAAACAATGACTGGATAACTTAAAAAAAAGAATAATTAATCATCAAAACTAACCTTTTTTGGGGGAGATGCAAACCCTAATCACACTTGCTTAAATTAATCTGGATTGTTGTTTTTGAGATATTATGTAATCGAAAAAGGGGAGGGGGATGGTTTTTGTTGGGTTGAAATGAAATGGGAATAGATTTAGGGGAGCGTTTTATATTAGTCAACCCTAATTGAATATTATTAATAAAAAAAGGATTAAAAAATGCCACGTGGGTAAGGTTACCGGTATCAAAGGGTGAAAACATTTTCAGTGACTTAAGTAACCGGTTACAAAACTTTAGTAACCTATTTGTAACCAAAAAAATAATAGTAACTTAGGTGAACTTTTTCGCAAACTTTAGTAACTTTTTTGTACAATAACCCTTATTTCTATCGGTGATTTCAAACCAACGAAAACAAGTTTTGAAAACCAAAATAACTATCATAAACTTGATAAAAACACTAAAGCTAAGATAATTATTTATAAAGTGTTGGGTCACTGAATTCCCCAAATCTTCTAACAAGGATTTGAACGTAAAATCCCCCAAGTGTAAACAAGTCACTGAGTGAACAGTAACTCAGTGAGTCACCTTCAGGATGCTAAGACCGAGCCTAAGAAGAAAGGTTCTCCATTCAGTAAGGCGGAACTCAGTGAAGTGTGATCTAAGCCAAGAAGAAGGTGATGGGTTCAGTGAGGATGACAATAACTCACTGAACCCCAATGACTCCTCAACAACTTAATCGTACTGAAGACTGATGACATGAAGACTGAAGTTTTGGCGGGACTGGGTGGGAAAGTCTGAGCTGCTTTATTAAAGTGCTTTATCACTTTAATGTCAAACTTTCCCCAAATGGTTAAAACCAGTCTGTCATCAGAATGTGCCTTTTGGATCTAACTCAATGAAGGTTCCTTGCCAGAAGAATAATATCTTTCAAGATATTGTTAAGGAAACTTTAGGTCCAATGTATATTTAGTTGTTCTATACTTGTGTATAAATAGGAAGCAAATGTGAGGAGTAAAAGTTGACAAGTTTGTGCAATTAATGCAAAGCATTCACAAACCACTTTACTCCTCCAAAGAACAACATAAGCCCCTGAGATAGCTCAGTGGGTAATTTAAGTTGTCACTCACTTAGTTGAGTTTAGTGAGGAGTCCATACAATACTTGTCAATTCAACCCTAAGTGTTATTCCGCAAACACTTGGGTACGATTCTTTGTGATTAACTTCTAATAAAGAATTAAACGTTGGAAAATATTGTCTCTTATTTTACGTTACTTTATTATTAATCATTTTTACATCTTTGTTTAAAGTCATATAACTTGGTTACTTTAGCTTCTTAGTTACTGATAACCAAGTAAAAAAGGGACCAACAAGTGGTATCAGAGCCTCTGATTTGTAAAACTTAAACCTGTTTTCAAAACTTAAGAGTGCTCAAGTTTTTTAAAATCAAGATCCCACTATGACTGACATAGATGTTCCCCAGCTTGTTGATAAAAAGGGTGGAAGTTATTCATCAACTGCCCCTCGACTTGAAGCTGGAAAATTTAACAAGTGGAAAAAGAGAATGCTTTGCTACTTAACTGGGATGGAACCTTATTACATCAAACTGATTAATGAGGGTCCATATGTCCCAACAACTGCCCAAGGTTTAATCAAACCTGAAGCTCATTGGACCCCAGATGAAAGGAGGGTGGTCAATCAAGACCAGCGCCTGAAAAGCATCATTATATCATGCCTTCCTGATGATATAATGGAATCAGTGATTAACTGTCCCACTGCCCAGCAGACATGGACTGACCTGGTTCATAGCTATGAAGGGCCTTCTGATACCAAAGAGAATAGAATCATGGACCTGAAGCTTGAATTCAATACCTTCAGGGCCAAGGATTCTGAAAGTCTCTCTGAGACTTATACTCGGTATAAGACCCTCCTGAATGAGCTGACCAATGAAGGTGTTATACTGTCAAAACATGAAATCAATGTTGGTTTTGTCAATAGTCTCCCTGAGAAGTGGTTAAACTTCTCTCAGGGATTGAGAAATGCAAACCACATTCAGAACCTTGAGCTCCCTGCCATCTATGGGAAGTTTGTCTATGAAGACAATCTTCTCACCAGGAGATACCCTGGTAAAGCTCAGGAGACCAAAAAGTCCTTGAAAATTACACCCATATCAACTGCTTTCTATTCAAAAGGTGTTGTGTAGGATTTTCAGGATGAATCTGATGATGAGGTTGACCAAAGAACCAGTGAGGAGTATCTTAATGATCTTCAAATTGAATTTCATGAAAGAGCACTCCTTGCCAATTCAAAAAGGTTTTTTAAGAAAAACAAATTTCCTTCTAAAGCAAATGACAACACTGAATGCTTTAAATGTGGCAAAATGGGGCATTTTGCTAAAGATTGTTTTTCAAAAACAACCTCAGAACCATCTTTCAAATTTTCAGGAAATAACTCTTTTTCAGGCCCCAGCAAATTTCAACCAAAAATGCTTCAGTCTAGTCAAAGATTTGAAAAAGTCCCTCAAATTGACTTTGAAGCAAAGTATAGAAAGGCAAAAGCTAAGCTTGCCCTTCTTGAATCATCCTCAACAGTGTCTCAGCCTCCTCAGGCTCCAAAGCCTACTCAAGCCAAGAACAAAGGGCTTGTTGCTGAAACATATTACTGGGATGAGGTTGAAGTGTCCTCTGATGATGATGAAGTTCACATCAGCGCCCTGATGGCTCTGTTAGAAGACAAAAAACTTGCTGTGGGGAAGAGTCACTGATGCGTGGGAATCGCAACAGGCTTTACCTCTCGAGGGATCTCGAGAAGCTTACAACCCCCACCAGGAAGTGTACCTGATCGTTGTAGTATAGTATAGTGACAAGTACCGGGGGATTGATCGTTCAGCTTAGGAATAGTGTCGCTAGGATTAGAAAGCCTAAATTACTAGTTCTAAAGGTGAGGGATGATTATTTTTGTATTTTTATGTTTTTATGAAAGCAAGTAAAATCTCGGGTTTTGAAAGAGTGGGCGGAATTAGTTGCTATTCAACTAACCCAAAACTAAGATGCAATCAAAATAAAATAATAAAAATGAAAATAAACTAATTTATACTAAGGTTGTGAGCAGTAATTGGAGAAAATGTGTTTACTTAGACTTCATTACTCCCTAGATATCTTTTACACGTTAATTACTTGTTATAATTGCATGGATGACGGATCGTATTCCTTAATACCATTCATGGGGTGGCATACATAACTCCCCAATTCTATGAGCTCTTATCTCCTCCTACACCATGCCCAGCACAACTATAAGGATTGTAAACAGTGGCTCATGCATTAAATACAACCAATAAAGACCTAGTACGCCTCGGTTCATGTTTCTTAAGACGTTCAAGCATGTTACCATTTGGAGATCTGCCAGTTTTCTTAAGCCTAACATATAAATCATTCATCCAAGAAAAAGAATAAACAAGTAATCAACACATAATGAATATCTAGGTTTCATTAGATCTAAGCAAACACAAAAGAGATCTAGCCTAGCATAATGGAATTGAGACAAGAACAAGATATAGACAACCAACACATAGACATATTGATTGAATTAGAAGAACACTTATCTCAATTACAATGCAAGGTATCAAGGGTTTGGAACCCTTGAAAAACCTGTAAAAGTTGCACCAAATTCGTCTTTAGGGTTTCTCCAAAACTTCTCTCTTTTTAATGTGAAAAACTAGAAAACTATATATAGGAAAATATGGCTGACGGCGTCAAGACAACAATGTGACGCCGTTACCTCGCCGCCAAATACTTCCTCGGACGGCCTTGATCTTCTTATGACGGCCTATGTGACGCCGTCATCAACCACGGTATTTTATTCTTGGGACTTTGACGCCGTCAAGAACAACTCTTGACGCCTTCATGACTCTCGGATTTTTATTCTTGATGTTTGACGCCGTCAGGGTGGTACTCTTGACGCCGTCACCTACTGTTTCCAGCATGGAAAATTGAGACTTTGCCGTTTTCTTCACTTTTATGCTCCAAAAACGTCCAAAATGGCTTCTTTTCCAGAATTCACTCTCCAAGTACCTAAAATCACAAAAGGAACGATTTAGGGCAATATTTGATCAAATAAAGTCGGATTCGGGCTTAAATGACCCCTTAAAAATGGATCATTTTTCGCCTCATCAGTCATGCAAGAAATGGTGAATGGGTAAACATCACTATGAGAAAGGTAAATCTTTTACTTTCTATGGATGATGATGATGATTGAAAATCTTACTTAGATTATATTAATGTTGATCTTAAGTATGTTGAAGAGCAAAGACTAAATTTGTATTCAAAATTTAACAAACTGAGTTTTGAATTAAATCATAGTAGAGATGAATTACTTGCCTTAAAACAAGCCAAGCTTGAAAGTGTTACACTTCAAATTCAAAACTCTGAACTTGTAAAACAAAATCAAGCTCTTCAGGAAGAACTTAAGAAAGAAAAGGAAACTATTTGGAAATGGACTCAGAAAAACCCCAAACTTTTTCAAACACTGAGTCTCTCAGCCAGCCCCAAAAAGGCTGGTCTGGGGGATGACCAACTCACTGAAGCTTCTGGGGAGAGTAGCCATTCTACAACTTTTCTATTAACCAACATTCTCTCTAGCAAAGAACTAGCTCCAAAACCCAGTGATTGGATTGAAAGAAACAATCCTGATAGTAAATTGCTAAATTTTAACACCGGAAGAATCCTGGAGCCTGAAAGTCAGGCTATAAAGGAGTTGCTAGGAGTCACTGATGAACTTAGTACTACTGAGTCCATCACTGAGTCTAAGTCTGATTCACCACTCCCTCCACTGAAACAACTTCAGGGAGCAGAACCCAATTCTGACCTTGCACCATTAGTCTTTCAACCACATTCTCCTAAAGAGAAATCAGGGTTAGGAAGGACTATACTGAAAAGACCTACTCCTGCACCCACTGAACACCAAAAACCTTCAGTAACTACTGAAGTGAAGCCTGAAAGCACTGATTCAAAGGTTGATCAGCTTGCTGAACTTGTCAGGATGCTGAGTGAGAAAATTGAGTCTACTGAGAAAAACTCTGACTCTAAATCTACAAAGCCCTCAGTATCCTCAGGTTCTTCCAAACCAAAAACCACACCCAGACCCTCAGGGAGATGTGAACTGTGCAATTATCCAAATCACAGCACTGATAAATGCTACAGAGTCCTGTTTTGTATGATATGCAAACAAGAGGACCACAGAACTTGTGATCACATCCCCCACACTGCCTCTTTAAAGGCAAGGGGTCAATACAAAACCCAAGGCTATCAGTATGCCATACCTTCCAAACAAAGACTGAATGCTAAGCCTTTCTCACCATGTCCTCACTGTGGTTTCAATGATCATCTTCCTGATGATTGTATGATGAAAGAATGCTGTGACATCTGTGGAGATCCCTCCCATGAAACCAGGGGGCATGACAAAGTGATTCAGTCCAGAAGGAAAAACCAAACCAACACTTCTCAGTCACCTGAGGCATCAACCTCCACAAAATGTAAAACATGTGGAAGCTCAGGTCACACAACTTCAGACCATGATTCACTAACTGAGTTCAAAAAGTCCCTGAGGACTAAGCCCATTAGAAGGTGGGTCAACAAGCAAAACTAACCCAGTTTACTGTTTGTACAGAAACACATCAAGGATCCTACCTGGCATCTAGACAGTGGATGCTCCAGAAGTATGACTGGTGTGAAAAGTTTTCTGCACAAATATGTGGAAGAACCAGGACCCAAAGTAGTATTTGTTGATAACTCATCAGCTCCCACTGAAGGTTATGGTTCAGTAAACTGCAATGGTATAGTTTTCACAAGAATAGCTTATGTTAATGGTCTCAAGTACAACCTGATAAGTGTTTCCCAACTATGTGATGCCAAATACATAGTTCAGTTTGATGACAAGAGAGGGACAATCTTTAATGCCAATAAGGAAGTTGTGTTGATTTCCCCCAGGAGGGATGATGTATATGTCCTTGACATGTCATCCCTGACTCAAAATGGGACTTGCCTATTCTCAAAGGCAAGTGAGACAATCAACTGGCTATGGCATAGGAGACTCTCTCATCTCAATTTCAAGAGCATCAATAACCTGGCCAAACAGAACAAAGTTCTGGGCCTTCCATCCCTGGTGTATACCAAAGACAAGCCTTGTTCTGCTTGTGAAAAAGGAAAACACCACAGGGCATCATTCAGAACCAAACAAACCTTTTCCATCAAAAGCTGCCTACATCTTCTTCATATGGACCTTTTTGGACCTGTCAGTCCAATGTCCATTCACCATGAGAAGTATACTCTGGTCATAGTGGATGAATACTCAAGATATACTTGGGTTTACTTCCTGACCAAAAAGAGTCAGGCAGCTGAAACAATCATGTCATTTGTCAGGAACATTGAAAATCAAAATGATGTCAAAGTTAAACAGATCAGGACTGACAATGGCACTGAATTCAAAAACCAAGACCTTGAGTGTTTTTGTGATGAGAGAGGAATTTCTCAAAATTTCACTTCTCCCTATACTCCTGAACAAAATGGAGTAGCTGAAAGGAGAAATAGAACACTCATTGAGGCAGCAAGAACAATGCTGAATGGCTCAGTCCTCTCAAAACATTTTTGGACTGAGGCAGTTAAAACAGCCTGCTACACTCAAAACAGGTCAATCATTGTGAAAAGGCATAACAAGACTCCTTATGAGATATTCAAAGGAAGGATTCCTGACATCAGCTACTTTCATGTATTTGGTTGTCCTGTGTTTATACATAACCACAAGGATCACTTAGGTAAATTTGATGCCAAAGCTGATGATGGATACTTCCTGGGATATTCCCTGGTCTCTAAAGCCTTCAGGGTGTTCAACACAAGGAGACAACAAACTGAGGAAACTTATCACATTACTGTTGATGAGAGCACTGAATCCATCAGGTTCTCAAATTCCTCAGTAGAAGAGATTGGTATTGATGACTCATCAAGATATCCTCCTGATGAGTATCATCCTGAGAACAATCCCTCAACTCAATACCAAGCTGATGCTGATGTCTCCTATTACATCATCCCTCACAACCTACCCCAACCACCTATCAGTGAGTTCATTGAAACTCAGCCAGTCTCCAATGAGACTGACACCACTGAACAAAATGTTCAGGAACCCACTGAACAAATTGTTCCTACAGTTGTCACTGAAGTACATACTGATGAGTTACCTAATGTTCCTGAGTCTGAACCTAATCAGGCTCCTACAAGCTCAAATTCCTATCCCAAACCCCAGGATAGCTGGACTAGATCCAAAATCATTGAGCTTGTGAACATCATTGGTGAACCCACTGAAGGCATGCTCACAAGAAGCAAGGCTGCCAAACTCAAGGCTGCCACTGCCAATATATGTCTTTATGCTGACTATCTCTCAGAAGTAGAGCCTAAAAATGTTAAAGAAGCCCTGACTTATGAAAGTTGGGTTCAGGCCATGAGAGATGAATTGGAACAATTTGACAGAAATGATGTCATGACCCTTGTTGAATGCCCCCAGGGTGTTTTAATCATTGGTATGAAATGGGTCTTTAAGAACAAGACTGATGTGAATGGCACAGTCATCAAAAACAAAGCAAGACTGGTTGCCAAAGGATATAATCAACAAGAAGGTATAGACTATGAGGAAACCTTTGCACCTGTTGCAAGAATGGAAGCCATCAGGATCTTCCTTGCCTATGCAACTTACATGAACTTTAAAGTTTACCAAATGGATGTTAAAAGTGCATTCCTGAATGGTAACATCAAAGAAGATGTTTATGTGCAGCAGCCTCCTGGTTTCGAAAGTAGTGAATACCCCAACCATGTCTACAAGCTTAACAAAGCCCTTTATGGACTGAAACAAGCACCCAGGGCATGGTATGAAACTCTTTCAGCCTTCCTAATCCAAAACAAGTTTGTCAGAGGAAGAATTGACAACACACTATTCATCTACAGAACAAAGGATGATGTCATTCTTGTCCAAGTATATGTTGATGACATCATCTTTGGCTCAACAAGTTACAAACTTTGCAAACAATTTGAAAAACTTATGACCACAAAGTTTGAAATGAGCATGATGGGTGAACTCACATACTTTCTTGGACTCCAAATCAAACAAACTGATAAAGGAATATCCATTTGCCAAGAAAAATACCTCAGGAACCTACTAAAGAAGTATGAGCTCACTGACTGCTCTTCAGTGAAAACCCCTATGGTTCCTCCAAACAACCTTGGCCCTGATCTCACTGGAAAATCAGTGAATCAAACCCTATACAGAGGAATGATTGGCTTCCTGATGTACTTACTTGCCTCAAGGCCTGATATCCAATTCTCAGTCTGCCTGTGTGCCAGATACCAGGCTGACCCTAAAGAATCACATTTCACTGCTGTCAAGAGAATCATCAGGTACCTGAAGGGTACTCCAAACCTTGGTTTGTATTACCCAAAATGTTCAGGATTTGATCTCAAAGGGTACACTGACTCTGACTATGCAGGATGTAACATGGATAGGAAAAGTACTTCAGGATCCTGCCAATTTCTTGGTGGTAAACTTGTGTGTTGGAGTACAAAGAAACAACAGTCAGTGGCCATGTCCTCAGCTGAAGCTGAATATATGGCTGCTGCAGGATGTTGTGCAAATGTACTATAGATGAAGAGCCAACTGAGTGACTATGGCATTCAGTATAAGATGGTACCTATCTTTTGTGATAATACAAGTGCCATAGCCATCTCAAACAATCCAGTACTTCATCAAAGAACCAAACACATTGACATCAGATACCACTTCATCAGGGACCATATCTCTAATGGAGAAATTGAACTACATTTCATCCCCACTGAGTATCAGCTAGCTGATATCTTCACTAAACCTTTGGATGAACCCACTTTCACAAGATTGAAAGCTGAACTGGGCATGTTGGACATAGAATCAGGGAACTGATCAAAAGTGTTCCAACATGATGTATATTCTCTAGGTCCCTGATCACATCCCTTCCTGAAAAAAATTTTTGAATGATAATTCATTCAGGGGGCTGTGGATGAAAAATGGCATTCAATACCCTAACTAAATGTTCCGAATACTTAGTTAGTAAATGTCCCAGGTAGGTAACTGATTCCTATTAAATATAGGAATATATGTCACTTACACAACTGGCATCCACATCTTGGGCCCCCACATATCTTTCACCTAACACCACTGAGCATTAAATGCTCTCTCACACACAAAAAGTGTGATGATTTTTTCCTCTGCAAAAGTGCATTATTTGCAGAGGCACCCCAAAGGGTGAGAGAAAAGGGGGGTAGTGGGAATCGTGATATTTAATGCGGATCTCAAACCTATATTATTATGTCGTTTCGATTGAATATTATAAGTTTTTGATATCCGCAACATCACTACCCTAATTCTCACTATAAATACCCCCACAAAAAGGGAAAAACACACACGCTTTTTAAAATCATAACTAAACTCTTGCAAATTTGTTTTCAAAACTGCGTGTGTTTCCCTCACCAATACCTTTTTTTTCAAACCAAAACCAGGCTTTTTATCAAAGCAAATGGCTTCTTCAAAGGTCGTAAAATACGCACCCAATGTGGATTTCCAAATGGAAAGCGTAGACCTCACCAAGAACAATGTGGTGGGGAACTTTGCCTACCCTGAAGGGTTCCCTGAATACGGGGAAGTGGTGAAGTTCCTTCAGAAATGCTTTCTGACCACCGCATTCACAATAACCCCCTCAGTCATCTACCCTGAATACTTGAGGGAATTTTGGTGCACAGCAGTGGTTGAAAGCCCTGATGTGCCCAAAGAGGCCAAAATTAAGTTTACAGTCAAGAATGGAACTAAGTCCCTAACCCTTGACTATAAAACTTTTGCCAAAGCCACTGGGCTTGATTACACATAGACCTTCGTCGTCCCACCATCTGATAAAGATGTGAAGGAGGTCTTACTGACGCTAGGGCCTTATGACAAACTTCACCCTGAAGTGGCACCTGGGGCCCTACTATCCAAAGCCCCAATCATCAAGACCTGGTTCCCAGCTCCCTGGAGGATAATAATGACCTTTGTCACTCAGGTCCTCGGGGGAAATAAATCCTCTACTGAGTAATTGA
The DNA here is from genome assembly GCA_030686995.1 of Artemisia argyi. NCBI lineage: Eukaryota > Viridiplantae > Streptophyta > Magnoliopsida > Asterales > Asteraceae > Artemisia > Artemisia argyi. The sequence goes on from CM060685.1 coordinate 155,068,629, forward strand.
ACAATACTCAAGCAATGATATTGTTCAGTCTCATTGAGGGTAGATTCATTGACCTTGGAGAATTGATCTTCAAGGACCTCATAGCAAAGTTAGGGGGGAAGTCTAGGCAAAAACTTATGTCATACCCTAGATTCATTTCCTGTGCCCTACAAGACTTGCTTGGGTCTGAGTATGCAAAGCCTGATTTAGTAGGTTTTGAGCCTGAAGTGTTACACAAGGCTAATTACTCTCGTGACCCTCTTGAGGTTACACCTGTCACCCTGACATTGTACATGCGTACTGCTATCCAGGGTGACAATAAAGTTTCACCAGTCCCCTCTCCCACCAAAAAGGTGAAGAGGAAGAAGGGACAGGGGTCCAGGAAGGTGGCTCAACCCAAGTCACTCGACACTGAGACCTCTGATCCCAAGCCTACAATGAGGCAACCACAACAGCCCTTGACTGCTGACACCATGAGAATTATAATCCAGTCACTAGGCCTGCAACAAAAGCCAACGGAGGGCACTGAGACATCACACTCAGTGTCCTCGGGCATACCCGTTTCCAAAGACTCTTCTGTCATAAACAAGACAGTTGAGCCGAAACAAACCAAACCTTCACATCCTGCTAAAGGCTCTGGCAAATCACAACCAGAGTCTCAGGGAGTAAGGGATCCTAAATCCTCGGTGGGGCAGCACTACTCCACTGTGAAGGGGGTCTACAAACAATCACATCCTGCTAAAGGCTCGGGTAAATCACAACCCAAGCATCAGGGAGTTCATGTTCCTAAACCTTCGACAGGCCAGAACAAGCCTGTTGGAAAGGGGGACTCAACCACTCATTTGCCTGATGAGGACATTCGCAAATCAAAACTTTTATCTGAGGGCACCCCTACTCATCCCCAAGACTCAGTGGGAAACAGACAACCCGCTGATAGGGACACAACAATCACGGCTCCTCGTGATGGCACTGAGAAACACCCATCAGTGTCTGAAGGGGTCACGGGGGACAAAGATTCAAAGGGATATAAACCACCCGCTGATATGGAACCCAAACCACTCCCGGAGGTGCGCAAAACTTGGGAACTGGCCTTAAAGACCAGGTAGGTAAAACCCAACCTACCGGATTTGAGGGGTTAGGACCTGGCCAAAACGAAGGCAAATCTTCTTATGAAAAGGAGCCGGATAACCTCCATTTGTTGCAGATAACCTCCCTGGCGGATGCTCAGGCATTCTTATTTTCTGATGATGAATTCAACAGTGACGAGGAAGTCTTCACGCCCGGAGATGATATGGAGGATGAGGAGACAGTCCCTGAACCTGTTACTCAGTCTCCTCAAACCTCTAACCATGACGAAGATGAACAACATTCCGAGCCGGAAACCTCAGAAGACGCTTCAACTCCTCTCACTGAAAGAGCCTTCAAAAAGTTCATCAAGAAAATGACTAATGTTTTGTACAGGGGGGTCACTGAAGAGGTGTTTGACCTGCATACTGAGCAAGCAGTCCACTATCACCTCCTCAAAGATGCTGTTGAAGAATACACTGATGATGTCAGGGATCAAAATTCCACTGTCTCTTACTCCCTGACACAAATGGCTTCGCACATCAATCAGTTTTTGGAATCCCTAAAGGAGCTGGCTACAGGGGTCAAGTCAGTTCAAGAATCAGTCAAGGATGATCCTGAGCTCAACAAGAGAATTCTTCAGGCATCTGAGACGTACCAGGTCAACTCGGCGGCTCTTACTGAGTTACATGGTTTGATAAGGGATTCAAATGTTCAGAATCTCAGCTCCACGGTGGAGTCCCTCAAGTCTTCCTTCACTCAGTTGGAAGCATCAGTGACAGCTCAATCCCGAAAGTCCACATCTCTGGCATGGACAATGGGTTCCAGGATGACTGCCCTTGAAAGTTCTCAGGCTTCACTTGACTCCAAGGTATCTCTCATTCATCAGGATACTGCGGAGATCAAGTCCATGATGACGGAAATGTTTCAAGCCTTCAAGGGTACTTCTACTTCATCTTCAGTAACTCCAACACTTGCCATCACTGCAGCTCCGACAATTGTTGAGGGGGAGAATGTTCCTGAAACCCCTGTTACTGATGAACAAGAAGCTGGACAGCCCTCTCACACTGAGGGGGAGCATGTCACAGAAGCCACACCAATCACTCAAGTTCCACCACAAGAGGAACCAGTCTCCTCCACTCTCTTTCAGGACAGAGGAAAAAGCATAGCCACCACCTCAGAACTTGAAGTAAGACTCCAGCCTGCCTCCAAAATTGTCAGAGTTGACCCTGATGAACCTATCAGGGTCCCGTATGAAATTAATGGAAAAATCTATCAACTCACTCATGACCAAATACAAGACTACATGGAAAGAGTTGAGAAAGCGGCAAAGGCAGCTAAAGAAGAGAAACTGAGCAAGCCTGAACTGATACAGGTTGTTCATGAGGAGGCTGAAAAGATTGGTCTGGATACTGAGGCACTAGCTAATGAGCAAGCTGGTGCAGCCTTTAAAAAGGCTTAGGAAGAACAGATGAATGCTCTGAAAAGGGAAAGGGAAGAAAAGCTGAAAAGGCAAGCTCAAATCAGAAAGACCAGGGTTGAAAGATATCATTGGGTGATGAAGGAAAGATTGAAGCCTGAAACCATCACTGACATCAAAATCCACAGGAATACCAAACCCGCAATGGTCACTGTCTTCAGGGGGGCTGATAAAAGAATCATGGACACTCATAACCCATTCAAATTCGCTGACTTTGGGATCACTGAACTTGATGAACTCCGTCCCATCATCGCCAAGAAAAATGGTGCCGTTGTTGATCAACTTCTCAAGTCACTGAGTGAAAGGTATGACAGACTGAGAGCAATGCCTGAAGCCCTCAACATTCCCTCCCTTCTTCCTGCTCCAACAACAGGAACTGCTTCATCAACAGCCACCAAAAGAAAAGGGAAGCACATTGAATCCGAGCCTGAGGTCAAGGTCCCAGGATTGGATTGTGATAGGTCCGTTCCTGAAAGAATCACCTTCGTGAACAATACTGTGCTTGAAACCCCTGAACGAGGTCTATGCTTTACGGATGAATATGGAGACCTTGCCTTCCAAAGGTGGTCTGATATAGACAAGGCAGGGGTCACGGCAATGGTATCGTACCTGATGTTAGCTTCTCATATACAAAGTGGTACAAACCAAAGGTTCTGTAAGGACCTTAGGACCAAGATTGAGAAGCATCCTGAGAAACACCTGCTGAGATCAAAGAAAGCTAAGATTGAGGGACTTGGCTATCATCTGAACATCTGATCTGCAACAACTATCTTTATTTTGTTTGTAATTTGTAGGAAAATGTAATAGCTATGAATAAACTGATGTTTTGTTTAAATAGTTATGTCCTACTTACAATTACAACAAACATTCAGCAAGAGAAGATGTACCCTGACAACTCATGCTGAATCAAGTATCACTTAGGCTATTTGTATGTTCAAATAGGGGGAGATTGTTGGGTCACTGAATTCCCCAAATCTTCTAACAAGGATTTGAACGTAAAATCCCCCAAGTGTAAACAAGTCACTGAGTGAACAGTAACTCAGTGAGTCACCTTCAGGATGCTAAGACCGAGCCTAAGAAGAAAGGTTCTCCATTCAGTGAGGCGGAACTCAGTGAAGTGTGATCTAAGCCAAGAAGAAGGTGATGGGTTCAGTGAGGATGACAATAACTCACTGAACCCCAATGACTCCTCAACAACTTAATCGTACTGAAGACTGATGACATGAAGACTGAAGTTTTGGCGGGACTGGGCGGGAAAGTCTGAGCTGCTTTATTAAAGTGCTTTATCACTTTAATGTCAAACTTTCCCCAAATGGTTAAAACCAGTCTGTCATCAGAAAGTGCCTTTTGGATCTAACTCAATGAAGGTTCCTTGCCAGAAGAATAATATCTTTCAAGATATTGTTAAGGAAGCTTTAGGTCCAATGTATATTTAGTTGTTCTATACTTGTGTATAAATAGGAAGCAAATGTGAGGAGTAAAAGTTGACAAGTTTGTGCAATTAATGCAAAGCATTCACAAACCACTTTACTCCTCCAAAGAACAACATAAGCCCCTGAGTGTATTTTTGTCAAACGGCTAATGATATTTGGAAAAATATGTTAAACTTTCATCAAGAAATATGTCAAGTCAAAGATGATCAATTTGATCTCACATATGAATTAGAAGTCTTAGAAAAATTAATAGATAGACATTTAGTTGAGATAAATACATGTGCTACTAGTTTAAATGTTTTAAATGAAGGTGTAAGTGAAGATGATTACTTACGTCGAGCTCTAAGTGGACTTGCTTACGCTTCATGGAATGACACGGATGAAGATGGAGCCTACTCTCCGGTTTGTGATTATCAACTAGATAAAACATCAAGCAAGGTACAATTTTAAACCAAACACTTTTGCTTTGACACATTTATCCTAGAGTTTTCTAAACTAGAAAATGAGTCTAAACTTTTATGCAACATGGACCTAAAAACTATCTTTAACAATGAACCTTCAAAATCTCTTGTGAATAATTTTGAAAATGAAATCATGTTAGAAGATAAAATGTCTAGACTTGAGAGTCATGTTGAAATTAATATAGAATGCAAATTATGTCTAGATTACAAACATGAAATTGAAAGACAAAATGAAAAAGGAAAAATCCTTGCTAAATTTTAAGAAAGTTCAAAAGCTCTTGAAAGCTTTTTGAAAAGTTAAAAGTCATTTAGTGATAAAACCGGATTAGGATTTAACAAAAATGCACCATCAACAAGTAAAACAAAACAAATTGTGTTTGTGAAACCTAGAAGAGAATTGTAGGAGTAATTCTATCTCTAGTAGGAGCTCTTGATAAAAGGATAAAGATACCATGTTCAATACTTTTATGTGTTTGTCTAACCTCCTTGGATTCATAAGTATTTGAGTTTAGCTCTTCTACGAGTCAAGATAATTTGCTTAATGATTATCTTCTTGGTGGCTAATCTATGGAGCTTAAAAGGTACACGTCTCTTCAACTTACCTTTCAGTGTTTCATGTTGATTAGCATTAAGATCTGTCATGGGTGATATTAGTAGTTTTTACTCTAAGGTGGTTATGTTGTGTAAGTAACAATAAGGATTAGATCCTTCGTGATTAAAGGATTTAGACACTAATTCTAGTAGGAGATATAAGGTGTTTTACCTCTTTAAACTTTCGGGAAAAGATACGAGTAACTCTTGAGTGAGTCTCACTTAATACGTCTACAAGTGAGCTAACTAAGAATCTCTTAAGTGATAAGACAATCAACACTTTTGTGATGCTTGCAAATCTAGCAAAACCATAACATTTCATAGATATTTGTAGTACAACTTCTTTTGACATTATACCTTACATTTTCAATTGTGTCTTAAATTCAACCATTCTTTTGTTAAAGTTTCATATAAGACACACAAAGAAAAATAAATCATTTGAATTCATTAGGATGATTGAGAGAAAATGATTTATAAACATCTAGGATTTGCACATCAAATTTGACCCATAGTCTTATGATGTTGCATCTCTTGGACATTTACACTCATGGTGTTTTAAGTAAATAAACCCAAAGAGTCGAGGAGTCATTGAATTTAACATTCGATGAAAGACCACCTCCTTCTAAGATATCATCTTTGGTAGATGATGACTTAATCGAAAGTCCAACATTGATAAGACAAGTAAGTCAAGATCAATAACAAGGAAGATGAACTATTAAAATTGAAAAACAACATCTTTTCGTCTTGTGTCAAACATTAAGTCAAGCAATATTGACAAGGTCATAAAAACTTGAATCATGGGTCATAGTTGTGATTAAAACAAATTTGATAAAAATTGTTTTTGGACATTAGAGTAAAGTAACAATTAAAACAAAATAGATCTTTCAAAATAGAAAATAATGAAAATCTATGAAAGACTTTTTAACAACCTAAGCAAGCTCAAAAAGCAATGAATAATCACTTAAAGACATTCCTAGTTATTCACAAGTTCACAATGATTAAGTTCTTTATGACTTATCAAGAATGAGATTAGTGAATCCGTAGGTAAAACTAAACATAGAGAAATGTTTGGAAGTTTACTTGTTCTCACAACAAATAGATCCAACATTATGTTTAATGTCTGTCTATGTGCTCGTTTTAGAGAAGATCCTAAAACAACTCTTTAGAAACAGCTTGTTTGGATACATCAAAAGGTACTACACAACTAGGAGTATGGTATCCCAAAAGAACGGGAATAGAAACCATAGTGTATGCCAAATGGAATTATATAGGTAATAAGTTGATAAGAAAAGCACAAGTGGTACTTGCACCTTTATACTTACTTACCCAATGATTCTCCAAAACGCTTAAGGTTCTCAAATTAGTATTGGATGGAGAAGCACGTCAACAAGCTCCACTAAAACAAGCAAACTCGCGTCAACAACGGAATTCCTCTTATCAACATTTTTATCCCTTCAACAAAAGAAGCATCAACTTCAGCGACAATCTAATCCATTATGTTCTTAATTGACATATTGTGATTCATCATCATCGCCTTGGTAAAAATTTTCATTGAGGAACATCTCAACCAAGAAAGCCTTATACGTTTACCATATTGTCGACGTTTTCACGAAACCTCTTGAATGTGAATCATTCATCCTCCTGAGACTTAGTTAATGACTCATGAGACCTAAAACCTTAGTTTTGAACATTAGGATAAAACCACAAAAATCAAGACAAATCATTTTTATTTTTTCCTCTGTTGTACCCGCGGAACCTTGAGACCAAACGGGCGGAACCCTCCCTTTGGTTCCGCCTGGTCCGCCGAATCTGCAACATGCTTTATCCTAAATTCAAAACCAAACACCTCTTAACTCACTACTTCAACTTACAAACAGCTATCACTCACTCACAAACACCTTACCACACGAAAATTAGGGGCCTTACTCACATCTCGTACCAATCCAATCAACTTTGTAAGTGTTCTTATCATAAGTGCATTTTCAATCAAAGTCTAACATGTTCATACATTAACTAGAATCTTAGGGTTTATGCATAAACTTGGTGATTCATGAAAAGCCTTGGTCGTAAACTAATCACAATTTCCATTAGTTAGGAATTGTATCCTTTTTGTTATTTGTATGATTTACCAAACACACCAAGTTCATTGTCGTTCAAAAAATCACTGGAACACCACCTTTCACAACATTGTTAATACAAATGAAAAACGTCATTGGAACATCACTTGCATAATGTCTCTTGAATGCTAAAGGGAATACATAACCAATATGTATTTTCGGGTACATTCAAACGAAGCTACATTAAACTAGGAACATTTGGGTTATCTTTTATTTTATAACAAAACTTGCATTATAAAACGTTTTTGAGCATCAAAATGAGTCAAGATAACCGCACTTCCACATTGTTTTCATATAGGCACATACTAGAACATCCACATTACAATAGTCGTTTACTTAGACTAAAATGTGAAATTTTATTTTTCTAGGAATCATCATGCCTCCTCTAACCCACTACGACCACAAGGACACCATTAAGTACCTACCCAAACACCACAAAACGAAAGGTCTTACTCAAACTCAAATTGATGTTTTCAAAGCCTTAGAAAAACGATATGTCCATGAGGGTAGAACCATTGATCCATCCTTCTTAGATGGTACAAACCTCTACACGGAAGTTGCCATAATCAACTTTGAGTGTCTCTTAGAGATAAAGGAGCCTATTTTTCCTAGTTTTATTTTAGAATTCTATGCATCCGTCACTCTCTCCACGGATGAGTATGGTCGCATGTCTATTAACTTCATGGCTAGTAGTCATCAATACTCTTTCTCTCTAGAGGAATTTGCTCAAATCCTAGGTGTCCCAAACCGTGGTACGTGCATCTACTCCGACGAGCATTCCCTCTCAACTCTTGACACACTCATTGACCGAATCCATCCCTATGATAACCCTCTTGTGTCCAAGGATGAACTTCTTGACCACCTCTTCATTAGGACCACCAACACTAGGAGAACCCGAACCGGAAATGAGGTCAACAAGGACCCATATGGAATGGAACTCAATGAACTCAAGCCCCATTTCAAGAAATGGGAATAACTCCTTAGAGCCAATGTCATTAGCACCATAGGGAACCGAGATCATATAAATGTTTGCCTTTGCTGCATGCTCTACTCCTTGTCCGTTAGGCAACCCTTCAACCTTGCCTACTACATGGCCAAGAGAATGGCTGACATTCCCAGGCAAGGCACAACGGCTATGCCGTATGGAATGCTCCTGACCCGTCTCTTTAGGTTCATTTCCCCCATTCCGGAAACTCCTAGAGGTCTTCGCCTAGACTACTCTCTCATTCCACACACTTTTGTCCCACTAAGTGATAGGAGAATCTACAAAGCCCAAGGAAAACGTCCTCATCCTCCTACCTCTTCTTCATCTTCCTCAATGAGTGAAGATGAGACTTGCCCAACTCTAGGCTCCCGCCTCTAGAATACCTTTCCCAACTTCCGGATATTCCAAATGAGTCGGCTGAGTTCAAGCAAACAAAAAATCTCAGGAGATTCCTTGGAAAGCTCAAGAAGAAGATTGACCGTCAATGAGAGCAGGTGTGTAGGAGTGTTTGGCACAAGGTGCTATTTCAAACAATTTGGTCGTTTAAACTAAGTATAGTGAAATTCGCTAGCCCCTGGTCAAAGTCCAATAGTATGCGTGTTTACATGTCCAATTTTTGCATTTCCTAACCAGATATGAATTATATTTTTGTTTTTAGGAGTTTTCGAAAAATTTGAAAATCGTCTCGCCGGTCAAAAAAGTGGACTGCCTTGTTTTTCAGGTCTGGCGGATCTGGCGGCACCCTCAAATGGGTTCCGCCAGTGTAAATTCTGGGTAACCCAGTTTTGGCCCAACGGACCAGACGGAACCCAAAACAGGGTTCCGCCTGTGTTTCGTGAGAGTTCCGCCAGTCACCTGCAGAAAATTTTTGTCACTTTTCTTAATTTCAAAATTTGTAATGTGTCAAATCATTATCTTTAGTGAGAAACATCTTCCCTTACTTCCAATAAACAGATTAGGATCACTCTCACTCACTAGAACAATTAGGAAGTTATTTCCCGCCAAAAATTCAAATTCAAACATAACTAACCCAAGGAACCCTTGCAAAGGATCCTTCAAAACCTTTAGAACATTTTCAACCAAATCACTTTCCATGATCACTTAGCATTGAGTGCATAAGTTAGTCTTTCACTCCACCCATTTCCATTGGATTGACATCCAATGATTTGACATGTTCTTGGAAATTTTCTAAATCATTAGAAACCTCAACATTTGTATGGTAAAACATCAAATCCAAACACCCCTTCCAACATCTCTTCCACAATATAAATTTGACAATTTTGCAACACTTCAAATCACACCATTACCATCAAAATCCCTTCTCTTAAAGCTCCAAAACCTCACTTTTGAAATGACTAAATCCAACACCTCATCCAAATCATCAAAATCCCTTGCAAAAACCACTAGGATTAGTGTAAAACTGTGTTGCTTCAACAAAACCATCAAATCAAGCTCATCATCATCAAGTGATGCATCACTTGACATTTCTTCACCTATCCAAGATTTCCTTAACCTTACTACCTCAACACCATCCTCAACACCTTGCAATACCAATGTGATCACTATTCAAAATTTGCTTAATCTTGATACTCCAACACCCTCTCCAACACATTGCAACACCAACATAGCCACTATTCCTTCACCAACTAGACCTTCAAGTGATTCAACATCACCTTCTCAACAAACTCAACCATCAAAAACTCCATCACCTCAATCACCAACACTTACACCAATGGAACTTTTCCATACACCACCAACATTGCCACTACCCTATTTGGAAACTTTAGAAGACCTATCACCTAAATCATCAAGCCCTCCGTCATTGTCACTCTTTGACACCATTGCTCAAATGGAAACCCAACAACAACCAAGTTTTCAACTAAATGAGTCATTAGATGATGCACCTCATCAACCATATTTGGTTGAACGTTTAGCTTACCGTTATGCTAGACCATCAATTTTTCCACAAGATCAAGGTCATACACACCTACAATCTTTTGTGTTTCACCCAATTTACAAAGACCTTCATGGTAATCCTTCCGGAGAACCAAGCTTCCGCCATTTTGTTCAAAACCAAGAACCATAACAACAACAACAACCACCACCACAAGAGCATTCCCAACACTTTAAATCTCTATTTCCTTCGTATAAGAAAATAGAAGCATCCATTTGGGAAAAATCTCCAAACCTTAAAGATGAGATTGACACTCATTTAAACCACCTTCATGCCTTCAAACGTATGGTTGACTCTCAAATCAACCGTATTATGGTTTTACAAACAATGCTACACTCATCTAGTGAAGGAACCAAAAACACCTCTCAACCATCCACATTTGCTCCTTCAAGTTCAAACCATCCACCACCAACTAATCAAACCTCTCTTCCACCAACATTTCCCCGCCATGATTGCGGACATTGCGAAAGAACCGCTCACATTAGTGAAAGGTGTCGAACGGAAATTCGCGAGTTATCCGAAGAAATGAGGTTTATCCTAAATCACATTTTGGAGCGTCTACAATCCTTGTCTCACCCACCTCAAGTTTAGAGTCTCCAAAATGAAATAAACCCGTTTTTTTTGGAAAATATTTTCCATTAAAACCAACAAACCAAGTTTAGAGCACCAACACCAAAACCAACAAACCAAAACCGTTTCACCTACACAACCTTCAAAATAAAGCCCGCTTCACCCTTCAACACACATTTTCATCCCTAAACAACATTAGCCTTGTTTTTGGAAAATGTTTCTTATTAAGTGTAATGATGCTTTTCTTTTATAAATGTAGGATTTTATGTTCTTAGTTTCTTTTTGTTTTTCTTTTTAGAGGTAGGATGTTTTCTTCCTAATTTCTTGTCTTTGACTTTCTAAAAGTCAAATTTTACATGAAATGAATTTCATTCTACTACATGGCATGCATTGTTTGTTGACCATTTAGGTATTATGAATAAACTATATCTCGCTATGGTAGCATACATATATCTTGTGTTTTAGAAACTAACCTTTCTTTTTGTAGGATCATTTTCCATGTTTCCTTTTCTTGATACTCCATTTAGGGGAGTAATATTCAAGGGGGAGCATGAGTATTGCATTATTCCGCTTCGCAACTCTTAGTTGTGTTTTTGACATGAAGTGCTTTCATGACTTGTTCTACACTCGTCTTGTGCGACTACTAACATTTTTTCTTGTAGGTTCAAAATCCATGTCTCCTCTCTTGGCACTCCATTTAGGGGGAGTATCAACCAAGGGGGAGCACGTGCATAGCTCTGCTTCGCTACTCTTCTTTTTGTTTCGACAAAAAGGGGGAGAATTTATATTATACTTGTTCTCATTTGTTTTCTTTCTAACTCTTGCATATCACATCTTCTTAGCAAAAACAAGTTTTAATACAAACTTTATAAGACTTAATACTAAATCTTGTGGCTTACTTACAAATAAAGTTTATGTTTTGTCATCAACAAAAAGGGGGAGATTGTTAATACAAATATCGCCTAAAAATGTTATTTATATTTTACGATCTTTGCTAAATTTTGTTAATGACAAAATATGAACTTTAGTTTATAGTAATAACATCACTTTAGTTTTAAGTCTTGTATAACTAGGTTTACATTTCTTTTTAAGCAAAACATTGTTTTTATTTCTTTATTTAGAATGTGTCATGTCACATCATATTTATGGTAAGTTTATCAATATACATTTAAGGAAAGATTGTGTGTTTGACTAACCATAAGTTTTCTTGCACAAGTTTGTGTTTGACTAGTTTTTATTTGATGTGACTTTGGTTGGTTTGAATAATTTATTGCAAAACCAACTGCAAGCCTGGCGGAACCCTGGGGGTACACGGGCGGAACCCATCTGAGGGTTTCGCCGTATCCACCAGACCTGCTGTTTGTTTTGCTATAAATACCAAGCCACTTGTAAATTTTCATCCATCACTTTAGGACATATATTTCACATATTCTTTCAACTAACTCAGTAACATTTGACTTGTGTGATCCTCTTATGTAGCAAGGGAGTTCACAACTTCATCCAAGAAGTTACAAGTTTCAACTCAAAAGTTGCTAGACTTGTTAGCTTTGTTATGTATAAGCTTTGGTAGTTTATACTTCATTGTAGTGTATGTAGAAGTGATCGGTTAGTATTTTAGGCCTCAAAATACAAAGTGTGACGGGAGTTGTTGTACCCTTGTAAAAGAACTAACGGGAGTGGTTGTACCCTTGTAAAAGAACTCGACATCTAGCTTAGTGTCGGTAAAAGTGTAAGCGACGACGGGAGTGGTTGTACCCTTGTAAAAGAACTTGACATCTAGCTTAGTGTCGGTAAAAGTGTAAGCGATGTTGTAAAGGTTTCTCCCCCGGGAAAGGAACTTGTTGATTAGTGCTTATAACTCTCGAGTTGGAAACTCGGGGCGTGGATGTAGGGCAAGGAAAAAGGGTCCTTGTAGCCGAACCACGATAAACAATCGTGTTGTGGTTTGATCGTTTCTTTCTTTGTCTTTGCTTATTACATATTGTCTTTAGTTAGAATTGTTAACTACACGCAAAGCTTTTCAAAGAATCAAACAAGTAATTTGAGTTTATATCTTTAACAAACGTAAAGTATTAAAAGATAATCAAGTGAAAAAGCGGTAAACTATTCAACCCCCTTCTAGTTTTCCACAAAAAAGTCTACTGAAATTCAAGAGATGCGTCGTATCACTCTCAACAGATACGCCGCAACATCATACTTAGATGAATTCGATGACCATTGCATGACTTTGAAGAATGTGTCGCATCCATTTACAACATGTGCCGCACATGAAACTTTGGTCAGCGAAGAATAATCAACTTGTTCTACTCCAAAATACACCGCATCTCATTTACAACATGCGGCGTATCAGCTAAAGACTTCACCAAATTCTATCAAAGACGTTAAAGAACATGCGCTGCATAAATAAAGAAGTTACGCCGCATCTAAAGGCGGTGTACGAATATTACAGAATATAATAATCTTGGACCCCACATGAAGTTAAGTAGATACGCTGCATCTGTCATCAACATGCACCGCATCGATCCCTCAGTCAGAAACTATAAATTCCCCAAGACAGATACGAGTTTTGTGTACAGAAAACCCTAAGGAGACGAATTCAGTCGAAGAAGCATCACAATACACGCCCCAAACGAAGATCTTTGAGCCGTAAGAAGGTCCTTCATGTGTATAATTCATTAAGTAGTTTTGTTTATTGTATTAGTAAGCTTTAATCCATCAGGATTGATGGGCTTGTGGCCACCATACTGCTCCCCTTAAAATTGATTTCCCATCGGTTAAAGTTTATATGATTGATGTTTTTGGTGACTTTATTTGTGCGTTGATAACCTCTGTGTTTAGTTGAGTCTTCTGGGCTACCATACATGTTCCTCGCTTGATTATCTAGTGTCTAGAAAGTAGGATAAACATAAGTAATCATTAAGATTTTACTCGCCGATATTAGGATCCAACGAGACAAATTAGATTACGATACTCATCATATAAAACTAGCAATAAAACAAGTGACAAGCTACTTAACCATAAGGACAAGTCTTCTTACGTGTTTCTATTATCTATCTGTGTACGTGATTGCTATTCACTGATTTTTTCTCATTAGTTTTACTTTTGTTATTTATTAAATCTGTGTTAGTCTCTCAAGCTAAACCCCCGTTTTATTAGATTAGATTGTAAAACTAACTTAGATATTAAAATACTAATTAAATCAACTAGATATTACGTTCCATTCTTAGTGTTCGACACTCTACTTACCACTATATACATATTGATCGGGTACACTGCTCGTTAAGTGTGTGTGTTAGTAATAAGTTGGCTAAATATAAATTTAAAACTTGAAAATGCTTAAACACCCTATGCTACATTGACATATCGCACGTATCAAGGGGTTAAATCTGTTCAACAATCAGTCAAGGATGACCCTGAATTCACCAGGAAGCATCTTTTGGCTTTTGAGACTTATCAACAAAACTCTAGGAACCTCACTAAGCTACTCAATTTGATGAAGTCCTCAAATCTTCAGTCTCTCAGTACTTCAGTGGACTCTGTTAAGTCCTCTCTCACTGCCTTGGAACAGACTATGGCAGATCAGTCTAAAGCTTCAACTTCTATGACCTGGAATCTTGGTTCTCGAATGACAGCAATTGAAGGTGCTCAGGCTTCTCTTGAAGCCAAGGTATCTATCATTCAGTAGGACACGTCTGACATCAAGTCCATGATGTCTGAGATTTATCAAGCCTTCAAGGGTACCACTCCCTCGGCATCAGTGAGACCTCCAACTCTTGCCCTCACTATGACTCTGGCAACAGTTGAGGGGAAGAAAGTAACTAAAGCTCCTTCCACTAAGGCATCAGAATCGTCCACAAGTCAACCAAAGGCTATTGATGTTGCTTCAAGAGGACAACCTCCATCTCACACTGAGGGGGAGCATGTCACTCATGCCACTCCCATCTGCTCATATCAGCCTCTTGAAATAACTGTTCCCTTAATAAACCAACAGGATAAAGGCAAAGGCATTCTTACAACAACTGAGTCTGAAACTATGTTTGTTCCTGCTTCCTCCCATGTCAGGCGTGACCCTGATGAACCCATCAAGGTTCCATATGAAATCAATGGAGTTGTATATCACCTCACTGAAGCAGAAATACAGGCTCATATGGAAAGGGATGAGCAGTTAAGGAAAGTGGCTGAGGACGAAAGGATGAACAAGCCTACTCTTATTAAGGTTGTGAACGAAGAAGCTGAGAAAATTGGGTTGGATCCTAAGGCACAGTCTAGTAGGCAAGCTGGTGAAGCTTTTAAGAAAGCTCAGGAATAGGAGTAGTGTGCTCTTCAGAAGGAAAGGGAAGAAAAGCTCAGGAAGGATGCTCAGCTCAAAATAGATAAGATTGGGAGATCTACCTAGATGATGAAAGAAAGACTGAAACCAGAACCTATCACTGATATTCAGATTCATCCCAACACCAATCCTGCTGTCATCACTGTCTTCAGGGGGCCTTACAAAAGAATTATTGATGTTCATAAACCATTCAAGTTTTCTGAATTTGGCATCACTGAACTTGATGAGCTTCGACCTATCATTGCCGAGAAGCAAATGCAGTGGTCCCTGAACTTTTGAAAGCACTGAAGCTGAGATACGAAAGGCTGAAGAAAATGCCTGAAGTACTGATGAGGCGAAAAATGATCCGTTTTTAGGGGATCATTTAAGCCCGGAATTGAATTTATTTGATCAAATATTGCTCCAAATCGTTCCTTTTGTGATTTTAGGTACTTTGGGAGTGAAATCTGGAAAAGGAAGCAATTCGGACGTTTCTGGAGCATAAAAGTGAAGAAAACGCCAAAGACTTAATTTTCCATGCTGGGAACAGTGTGTGACGGCGTCAATAGGGAGCATTTGACGGCTTCACGAGTAAATACCATGATGACCCAGTACAAACATGAAGGCGTCATAAGTAGAGAGTCAAGAGTTAAATGCGTGACGGCCTGCAAAAGTGGACTACATGACGGCGTCAGATGTAGATCAAGGCAGTCTGAGGATTATTTTGGCGGCGAGATGACGGCGTCACACCTTTGTTCTTGACGCCGTCAGCCTCTAATATCTATATATAGTTTTCTAATTTTCATTCATTGGGAGGAACAAGTTTGGAGAAACCCTAAAGCCGAACCTTATACGAATTTTACAGCTTTTCAAGGGTTTTCAACCCTTGAAACCTTACATGTGCTATTGAGATAAGTATTTTCTTAATTCAATCAATATGTCTATGTGTTGGTTGTCTATATCTTGTGCTTGTCTTGATTTCAACATGCTAGGCTAGATTTATCTTGTGTTTGCTTAGATCTAATGAAACCTAGATGTTGATTATGTGTTGATTACTTGTTTATGGTTGTATTGGATGAATGATTTCAATGTTAGGCTTAAGAAAACTGGCAGATCTCCAAATGGTAACATGCTTGAACGTCTTAGGAAACATGAACCGATGTGTACTAGGTTTTATTGGTTGTATTTAATGCATGAGTAAATTCTAATGATCCCGTGTTAGGAGCTTCTTGCAGGCTCGACATAGGAGTGAAGTAGGCACTCATAGGATTGGGGAAGTAAGTACGCCACCCCATGAATGGTATTAAGGAATACAATCCGTCATCCACGCAACTATAACAAGTAATTAACGTGTAAAAGATGTTTAGGGAGTAGTGAAATCTAAGTAAACACATTTCTCCCACTTATTGCTCACAACCTTAGTTTAATTTAGTTTTATTTTCAATTTTAGTATTTTATTTTGATTGCATCTTTAGTATTGGGTTAGTTGACTAGCAACTAATTCCGCCCAAATCCTTCAAACCCGAGATTTTAATTTGCTTTCTAAAAAATATAAAAAATACAAAAAGAATCATCCCTCATCTCTAGAACTAGTATTTAGGTTTTCTAATCCTAGCAACACTATTCCTAGCTGAACGATCAATCTCCCGGTACTTGTCACTATACTATACTACAACGATCAAGTACACTGCCTGGTGGGGGTTGTAAGTTTCTCAAGATCCCTTGAGAGGTAAAGCCTGGTGCGATCCCCACGCATCAAGTTTTTGGCGCAGCAGCCCGGGGAATAGTTATTGTCTAGGTTAGAATCTCTTTTTATTAGGTCTACTTCCTAAACTCCTTTCTAGTAAGATTTTATTTTTATTTTTAGGTCTTCTTTAGTCTATCTTATTTCTTTGTGTTTTTGTTCGTAACTCTTCACCACCCGACATCATGGACGATGGGAACAT
Organism: Artemisia argyi; assembly: GCA_030686995.1. NCBI lineage: Eukaryota > Viridiplantae > Streptophyta > Magnoliopsida > Asterales > Asteraceae > Artemisia > Artemisia argyi. The sequence goes on from CM060685.1 coordinate 155,085,519, forward strand.
CTTTGAACCCGCCATCCCACCACAACAAAACCCACCACTAGAACCTCTTAGGCCCCGAACCTTAGGAGAGTATTCCCGACCTAGCCACCAAGGCTTTCGAAACACCATTGAGATTACCGGAGCCAATGTGACCCCCTTGCGATCCGACACCATCCGGTTGGTGCAAAGCGGATGTGCATTCCATGGACTTCTTTCCGAAGATCCAAATCAACATCTCTACGTGATCAAGCTAGTTAATGGCTTGAGCGTTTACCCGCGGGATCCATTACCACATGGGATGATCTCACCACTCGTTTCCTTGCTCAATTTTTCCCACCGGGGAGAACTACCAAGCTTAGAAAAGACATCTTGATGTTCCAACAACGTCAAAATGAATCTCTTTATGAAGCATGGACTCGTTTCAAGGACTTACTCCAAAAAGTCCCTCATCATGGCATAGATCTTTGGCTCCAAGTCCAAATCTTTTATGACCATATCGATCTCTCTACGGGGCGAGCCATTGACCAATCGGCCGGTGGTAAGCTACGTGATCTAAGTGCGGAACAATCATGGGAACTCATAGAAGATCTTGCTCTCTATGACAACGAAAGTTGGAATGATCCCCGTGATTTGAACAAAACGGTCAAGGCAATATCTTTGCCTTCGAATAACTCTAGCACTCCCGACCGTAGGATCATGGAACTTGAGGACCAAGTCAAGTTTCTCATGAAATCTTACGAAGCTCCTAAGCCTTCAAGCCAAGTGAACAAAATCACTTCTTCATGCGAATTATGTAGTGGTCCCCATGACACTCGTGATTGTGTGGAACTCCCCGGAACAGCTTTTGTGGACTACGCATCCTCACGTACCGACGAAGCGGGAGATAAGTGGTACACTTTCAAACCCGAGCCAAACCCTTACGGTGATTCCTACAACCCCTCTTGGAAAAATCACCCAAACCTTAGGTGGAAACAAAATCAAGCCAATTCTTCCAATCCGCCTAATCGTTACCAACCAAACGGTCCACCTTCCAACCGTACTTTCAACAACAATCCTTCTAACACCTATGGTAGTACCAAGAATCTTAAAGGATTGATGTCTAAGTTCATGGCATCTCAAGAAGCTCGCATATCTAAGTTTGAAGCTGATTTCAAACAAAAGTAAAGCGAGATGACCACCTAAATTGACGCATTGTTGAAAGTTTTCAATGACCGAGAAATGGGAGCACTCCCAAGCGACACGGTTAAGAATCCGAAACTAAACATTAATTCCATATCATCAGTTTCGTCACCCACTTCATGTCTACAATACTACTCGGTTAAATCAACGAGCACCTGTTTCAAACAAAACAAAATTCTTCAAAAAGACCAATCAAATAAAACACCCGATATAAAACCGGTCAAAAGTATAGTTGAAACACCTCCTACGCAAGGCCTTGACGATGAATTCAAGGAACTTCACCTTGAACGCCCCGTTATTGATGTCTTAGCCCGTGCTCCCTACTATAGTGCCCTCCTAGAAAAGTATGAGAAGTTTAAACTAGGTAAAAATGGGACCGCCTTCGTTCAAAACAAGTTGCCTAAAAAGCTTGATGATCCGAGTATATTTGTTTTGCCTTGTAAGATAGGAAGATCCGAAGCTTTTGACACACTAGCCGATTTAGGGTCAAGCCTCAATTTGATTCCCTTATCCCTATTCATCACTCTTAAGCTAGGAAAGTTAGAGGAGATGGAGGTATTGATAGGTCTAGCAGATGGGAATATTGCCCACCCGGTTGGAATGATTAAGGATGTAGTTGTTCACGTAGGAAAGTTAACTATCTTAGCGGATTTTCACGTTCTAGACATAGTTAGTGACACTACATGCCCATTGTTGGTAGGAAGAGGATTTTTAGCAACCGCTAGCGCCATGATAGATTGTAAGGAGTCTAAGATAGCAGTAGGTGAAGGTGATACTTGGTCGGTATATGATGTGAAGAAGCATAGCTATGATTGTGAGGATGAACCGACACCACATTGGGTAGAGATGAATAGGAGACCATCTAGATATGGACCTTGGATAGAAAGGAACTTTATAGGACCTCAACGCCCATTCTATCTAGAAAAGGATTTCATTGAAAAGACACATTCGGTGGAACAACTCATAGCTAGAGATGAAGAGCTAGATCCTTTTGAGGACCCCTTAGTCTTTTGGAAGATGATTGAGTTCTTGAGCGTAATGCCTATTAACATAGAGATGAATAAGTGGAAAAGAGATGGAGATAAGTGTAAATGGAGGTGGGACAAGCCACCTAAAGAAGGTGACGGATCATGGCATATGAAGATGACTTTGTATGATCCGGATGGAGAAAAGTTTGAAAGGTCATACCGTACTAAGAAAACCGATAGGAAGTTGAAACCTAAGTTTGATCCCAAAGATGTCCTCAATGAGGAACTCACCCGTATCACGTAGTAACCCATGGCCTTGAGTCTAGCTACAAGACTCGTAAATAAAGAAAAGCGCTTCTTGGGAGGCAACTCATGCTTTGTGTGATTTTATTTTGTTTGTTTGTTATTTGCTTCCGTATGCATGCTTTATTTTTATTGTTGGTAAATCAAGTTTCTAAACTAAAAAGTGGAAATACTTTGATTTGTTGTTTGGCCTAGTCTTAACTTCACCCAAAAGGTATTTTTACAAAAGATAAGTGTAAGGGGAAACCCCAAATATGTTTTTAAGAAACAAACCGATCATGATTCTCCACAGTATTAAGCGAGCATGTATATTCGTATTTGTTAGAGTCAAATGCTTGTATTGAGTCATAATGAAGTTTTGCAGGATTTTCCAGGAAGTAGAACCAAGTTTTTCCAGAAATTTTCCGGAAACTTAACACAAGAATTTCTGCAGGTCACTTCTGACGGCGTCATGAGCTTGCTCTTGACGGCGTCACGTGTAAAAATCTGGAAATTTTACCAGTTTTGTTTTTCTAACGGAGTTTTAAAGTTTTTGTTGAATTATTAAGTTTTATAATCTCCAGGAAATCTGCAAACTTCATTCCACAAGCATTATATCTTATTTTGTTTTCTAGGATTTAGTAACTTATGTAGATTGCCGCCGATTTTATGCGAGGTTGCCTTTTCTGTTTTCTCAGGATTTACAGGTTATGTATGACAAGAAAATGATTTATTTTTCTGGAAGGGAAGCTTTGATTGTTCATTTTCTTGGAGGAAGATCTAACCTGGCCACCTTATTATCCATACCGAGCGAATCAGGGGAGTATTTGATTTCATTCTTTTTACTTATTTCGATTTTACATTCTTTACTTGAACATTGGGGACAATGTTCATCTTAAGTGTAAGGGGAGGGTAAAATGATGATATCTTACAGATACACTTTCGCTTGAGTTTGTTTGTTTGATGGTAGATGTGTAATAAAACTATGAGAAATACTTGTTAGTGCAATTTTAGCGCCAAATTTAAAATTTTTTACAACATTTAGGAGTGAAACTTTAGCCATAGCATGCGTCTCATGGATAGGAGATTGTATGACTAGCACAAAACTGTACTATTCAGAAAAATTTTCCACCCAAATATGTGAGGTTCGCCTTTAGATTTGATAGGAAAAGCATTTACTATTAGTGCTTATGAGTGTACCGGTAGCATTTAGATTCTAGAACTTGCGTTAGTGATGCATCCCGAGACCGCTAGTGAGACTACATTCGTGTGGTAGGATTTACTACATGATAAGAGGCATTACGATCACCCTTGTGTTAAACCCGTATCATAATTACTTGACCATTTAAGTCATATTAATTGGCTAGTAAAGTCAACTAATTTTTCCCACACCTTAGCGTTGTACTCATTTTTAGTACACGAAACCCCTAGTACACCCCTCCGAGCCTATTTTTTCGTTTCTAACTTTAAGCATTTTACTTAAAGGAAGAATTTGTTACACCCCACTTAAATGTACACCCAAATCGCCTTAGCCTTCCGTGTATGCACTCATCTTTAGTGCATTATTGTTATTTGTTAAACCCTAAGTTAATTATCTAATTGATTACATGGTTGCTAAGTCAAGTCATATCCTTGTACATATTGTTTTGGGACGATTGGGACTCATGGGTAAAGTACTAATGTTATGGAGTAATGAGGAAGAACATCATATATTACCCCCGTATGTGCGTTAATCTTAAAAGTACTCCAAGTGTTTTGATTATCTTAATTCGAGTCATTAGATTAGTTTATTGTAAAGTATGTAAAAATTCAAGTGTAAGGGGAATTTCCATTCCCTATGATGTATTATTTTGGATGGTAGGGTAAGAGTGTATGAAAAAAAAAATCAAAAAATCAAAAAAAAATAGAAAAAAGAAAAGAGAAAAAACATACGGACTACCATCCTGTTTCATTCTATGTTCATTTTATGTTTTTGTTATTTTTCATTTATTAGCTTAAGTCGAGTCTAGTCTTGGCTTAGCAACGCCATATTGTACATGTAATTAACCAAGATTGTTAACTCGCCACCAGTAAAGACTGCCTATATCCAACAAAACCGTGTATTTCATATCCCTACACCTAACGTTACAACCCTTTAAAAGACCTCTTTGATAGTTTATCCTAGGTGCTTATGCCATGTGGTGGAGGTTTGATCCTTTCCCAAGCCTATGGTAATCTATTTTGCTATGACAGGTAGTGAGAGATATCTTCCGTTTCCATATTGTAATTTATACTTTATTACACCCGAGAGATGTGAGTATCTAAACACTATTTGTGAGGTGCTAGCGTATGACCTCCGTGCTTGTGTTTGGTCTTTAGTGGAACGATTATTTGTTGTAATTACTTTTATATTAGTGTTAAATGACCCCTAACTTGTATTTTGATTAGAATAAAAGCGCATTTGCTTGAGGACAAGCAAATCTCAAGTGTAAGGGTATATGATGAGGCGAAAAATGATCCATTTTTAGGGGGTCATTTAAGCCCGAAATTGAATTTATTTGATCAAATATTGCCCTAAATCGTTCATTTTGTGATTTTAGGTACTTTGGGAGTGAAATCTGGAAAAGGAAGAAATTCGGACATTTTTGGAGCATAAAAGTGAAGAAAACGCCAAAGACTTAATTTTACATGCTGGGAACAGTGTGTGACGGCGTCAAGAGGGAGCATTTGACGGCGTCACGAGTAAATACCATGACGACCCAGTACAAACATGAACGCGTCACAAGTAGAGAGTCAAGAGTTAAATGCGTGACGGCCTGCAAAAGTGGACTACATGACGGCGTCAGATGTAGATTAAGGCAGTCCGACGATTATTTTGGCGGCGAGATGACGGCGTCACACCTTTGTTCTTGACGCCGTCAGCCTCTAATATCTATATATAGTTTTCTTATTTTCATTCATTGGGAGGAACAAGTTTGGAGAAACCCTAAAGCCGAACCTTATACGAATTTTACAGCTTTTCAAGGGTTTTCAACCCTTGAAACCTTACATGTGCTATTGAGATAAGTATTTTCTTAATTCAATCAATATGTCTATGTGTTGGTTGTCTATATCTTGTGCTTGTCTTGATTTCAACATGCTAGGCTAGATTTATCTTGTGTTTGCTTAGATCTAATGAAACCTAGATGTTGATTATGTGTTGATTACTTGTTTATGGTTGTATTGGATGAATGATTTCAATGTTAGGCTTAAGAAAACTGGCAGATCTCCAAATGGTAACATGCTTGAACGTCTTAGGAAACACGAACCGATGTGTACTAGGTTTTATTGGTTGTATTTAATGCATGAGTAAATTCTAATGATCCCGTGTTAGGAGCTTCTTGCAGGCTCGACATAGGAGTGAAGTAGGCACTCATAGGATTGGGGAAGTAAGTACGCCACCCCATGAATGGTATTAAGGAATACAATCCGTCATCCACGCAACAATAACAAGTAATTAACGTGTAAAAGATGTTTAGGGAGTAGTGAAATCTAAGTAAACACATTTCTCCCACTTATTGCTCACAACCTTAGTTTAATTTAGTTTTATTTTCTGTTGATACAAAAGTTGGGCGTTTCTGATTATGGGCTCTTGCTCTCGTACCAATTCGCTTCTTAGTACTTGTAACCTGCGCACTAAGAAAATAAACAACACCGTTAGGCTTATCGTGGGATTGTCTCCCACGATTAGACTCCGGCGTGAGAGTAAGTAATCGGTTTTAGGGTTCTCGTTAAGAGTTAGGGTTTGTGAATCGTACCTTTGAATGAAGATATATCATTCCTTATATAGGGGCTGAAACCGTGTAGGTTTCTTGCTTTTTACTCTTCGCACGCGTAGTGCTTATCCGGGGTAAGGATATCTATTCCATGAATAAAAGATCCTTATCGCATGCCCGGTTAGTTTGGTTGGGCTTTGGGCTTCGTGAGCCCAAGCCGTTATTATTATGGCTCAAGTCATTCGTTTTGATAGCCCACTCGTGGTGGGTTTGGGCCAAGTAATGTTTATCATTTGGGCTCGTGGCCCATATATAGACTATACGTCATCATGTCCCCCCAGTCTAGTGTGTGTGGCTCGTAGCCGCGGACGCTAGACTAATATTATCAGCGGTAAGCGTGCCAGGAGATTATTGAAATGTTGCCACCCATTTTGAAAGTGCAATGTACCCAGTTGATAATATCTCAAAAAAGGGTACCTCGAAAAATGGGGGTGGTGTCCACGTAGCCCTCGTGAATCGGGAAAAAGTGCATGTACCGGTTCGTTTCTAGCCATACGTTTTTGTGAGTGGGATCCACGTGGGGATAATCTAGGGTTTTCTTATTCCCTATATAATATTTACCGCCCCACTTTTGCAATTACACACAGTAAAACACACACTCACCATTTTCACTTTCTCAAAAGCTATTTTCGCAAATAAGCATTTCTGTAGGTGTGTTTTACTAGTAAATAAATGAAAATGGTTGCTCAATTAGGGGACTTTTGCTCTGCGATGACGGTTGATGATGTCACTGAGTTTTCATCCGACTATTTTATTCCTTTGGACGTGCGTCCAGAGGCTCCAGACGTAGACGCGTGTATAGCTGATTTCCCCGAAGGGAAAATAGGTTTATACACGAAATTTTTTTAGTACGCGAATTATCGCGTGCCAATTTCTATTTTTCTGAGCGATTTGCTCAACCACTATCGCCTCCACATCTCACGGCTGCACTGTTTAGGTGCAGCTAAGGTGTCGAATTTTGAAGTAAACTGCCGTTTACTTGCGATAGAACCAACCATATCCCTATTCCGCTTCTTTTACCACACGACGTGGTCAAATGGGTGGGTGTCTTTTGCGAAGTGCCCGGGGGCGCTTCAGTGTTATACTGAGAAAGTAGACTCCCTCAGACATTGGAGGGAGCATTTTTTCTTGGTTGATGACGTAGTCTTTCCATCGCCCTACGAGTTTTATACTCAGGATACGTTGCCAAGGGATGGGCGCCCCGCACCCGGTTCCTATAGGCTGGCTGATGCACAGACCCTTGATGCCAACCGCCTAGCCATTAACCCTTATCCAGAGGAGTTTTTGGTGCATATGGGGTTGAGTCGCAATTATTTCGGCGCTGCTGATGAGGTGCCCACTTTCATAAGTGAGGATGGTCGGGGTGGGTGTTCGTCCCTTCTTCTTCTTCAAGTTTCGTAAGTTTTTTCATATGCGCACCTTTAATAACTAACCCTTTTCCCTATTTTGTTTTTGTTTATGTGCGCAGAGATGGATCTGTTCGCCGTTGTGAAGCTGGATAAGCCAAAGCAGGTGACGATAGGGGTGCGCCCTTTGAGGGAGGGTGAGCAGCCCCTACTGGAGGCAACTGAGGGTCGCGTGACTGTGCTTCCCGAGGTTGTCCCTGAGAACATGCCGCCGCTCCAAGTGGCACCCGTTCAGAGTGTGGCTCCAGATGTGGAGGTGGCGCAAGAGGAGGCGCATGCTGAGTCATCTGACATCATCGAGATCCTGAAGCCCGAGGAGATGCTGAAGGAGGAGGTGGCGAGCAATATTAAGCGCAAGGGAGAGGCTGGAACCAGTGGCCCCAAGAAGAGACGTCACTACCTCATTGGGGATGCGGAGTCGTCTGCAGAGGAGGCATCCGCTTCTGGCGCGGATAAGAAGGTTGCTGAGGCTTCTCCCTTTCTGTAAGTGTCTGCGTCCATATCAAATTTCTTGTATATTACTTGTCGCAATACTAACTGCATTCTTTTATGTCTTGTAGGGATGATGCCGCAAAGAATGATGGGGCCTGTGTGGATGTGGTTTCCTCTCCACAGAATGAAAACAAGGAGGGGAAAGCCAAGGTTGATGAGGGTAGGGGAGCGCAGCAGTTGATGGATGAGTTGGCTGCGACTGCTGCGCGCCAGGCTGAGCTGGTGTCTCAGTTGAAGGAGAAGGATGTTGGGGAGAGCAGTACTCTCGCCCAGAAGGATGAGGAGCTAGCGAGGCTCCGTGCGCAGTTGGCTGATGCGCAGGTGGAGTTGGAGGCCTCGAGGGTGTATACTGAAAAGATCACCCATGAGAAGCTATCTGCGTTGGCTGAGGTGAAGGATGCTCAGCGCTTCTTAGATGAGAAGAAGGTGGAGCATTTTGCTAATATTACCAAGTTTAAGGAGGATATGATGAAGATCATCCAAGCGCAGGAGGACAAGCTGCGTGGCCTGAGCATCGAATATGATGAGGAACTATATCCTGATTTGATGTCAACCATTGCCGAACGCAGGTATCTCTTTTATACTATTCTCCTTTGTAATATTCCTTGTTGCTATGCTTGTCATTAACACAAATTGTCTTTGTGAATGTAGGTGGTTGATTAGCCATGGGCTGCGCCTGGCAGCTATGGGCACGTTGGAGTCCCAAGAGGTGTTGGATGCCTTTGGGAAGGTGGTGCACTGCGCGATGGCGCGGGGTAAGTCGCAGGCTATGGAGGATCTCTACGAGGCCAACTTGCTAACCAAGGACTTAGCAGAGGTCCCTGGTTATAATGCAGCTGCCTACGACGAGCTGATGCAGGCTATGGCAGGATTAAAGGTCCTTGAGCTGCCGCACATTGGGAGGTTGGAGCGCGACCAAGACAACCCCATAGATGTACTTATGGCGGGTTGACGTTGGAGCGCCACCTTGGGGATAATGCGGAGGGGCAATCAGATTATTTTCTGAAGCCCGATGTGTCGCAGCTGCAGATTCCGGTGTTTGCGCAGCCTCGTGACATCCTTAACCCCTTCGCTCTTGAAAAGGAGACTTCCTTAAAAGAGGTTTTGGAGCATCACGAACAGAGGGCTGCTCTGAAAAAGGGGATCAAGGGCAAGGCAGTGTTGTGTGGCGTGGGCGCTGCACACATCCCCAGGTCTGATGGTGTGCTCGTAAGTGTCCCTACCGTATCTCTTAAGGACGCTTTGACTCTGAGGAAGCTCCAGGAGGGGGGGAGTTCTGCTGCTCCGGAGGAGAGCCCTGAGCATCGCCATAGCATATAGGTTGCTTGTATATTTATCATGTAAATACTATCTTTCCTTGTAATAAGATACTTTTTTGTTATATAAGTGTGTCACTTGAGAAATGTACTTGCACTGTTTGCGAAGTTTTTATTATTTATGACCAATTATATTGGCTGCGGCATTATACTTGCATTATTTGCTAAGTTCTTTTTTATTTGACCAAATGTATTGGCTCCATTAAGTGCGTGACTTTAAGGAATATACTTGCAATGTTTGCTAAGTTTTATTATTTGACCAAGTGTCTTGGCTCGTTATTTGCTAAGCTTGTACAGTGTACTTAATAGTTGCGCAACCGTCGTGAGATGCGCGTGTGAAACTTACTTCGACGTCTCAAAAGTAAGGCGCTTAGCAAGGATGCGTGATCCAATGTTGATGGGTTTGCAACCCTCTTACTCAACGAGTGAATTAGTAGGTTAACTCATCCTTTATGCCTTTGTGGGTCTTTAATTAGTGCATGCACGCCATGTAGACAAAAATATAAGATAACAATATTGACATATATAAGTATGTATGTAATAAAGTGAAATACGCTATGGAGTTAACTAGAAACCATAACATTTTATTGATACTTGCAAGTTTTTGAAAAAAAAAAAGAAAAATACAATTCCTAGGAAAGTAAAGAAAAGCAAACACTTATTGGGCATCTCGTAGGATGCAAAGGTGTTTGTGTAGTGGTCGTAGCCTAAAAGTAACATCGTTTGAGGTTGCAGATGTTCCAAGTGCGCGCTAGGTCGTGACCTTCCATGTCGCGCAGTTTGTATGCGCCATTGCCAAGCGCATCTGTGACCTCGTAAGGTCCTTCCCATTTTGGTCCGAGCTTGCCCGTGTCTTCTGCATGGCTCGCATCATTAGCGCGGTAAACAAAGTCTCCTAGCCTGAATGAAGTGTGTTTGACCTTTGCATCATAATACTTCTTCATTTTGCCTTAGCCTTTGCTTTGCGTATAGTTGCGCGTTCATGCCTTTCTTCCAGTAAGTCTAAGTCCATGCGCCGTTCCTCGCGTAAGAGTGAATTGAACAAGGTTTATACATGGTACCTTTGATGAATCGAATAGAGGAGAAAACAAGGAACTAGGAGACCAAAACGAAATCCGAAACAAAGTAATTCAAACCCTCTTCAAACCAAGTCGATACACGATCAAAACCAATCTCCTTGGTACCCTAAACACCTTAGATTCGAATGAAAAGAGAGGAGGAAACTTACCAGCCATCAAGTTATCTTTTTAGGGTTTAGTATGTGTTTGATTTTTTTAAGAGAAAGCCGTGTGTTTTGTGACACTAAAGAGGGAATGGAGCGTGGGTTTTAGATGGAAAGAAATCACAATATCCGTGATTTATGGGATTGAAAATGACTAAGTCGTTATCTTGATTTCCTGGATATTCATGTGGGCTTGTGTTTGGTTATCCTTCATGTATTGTAGCCCAAGATATAAGTTAATGTTGTGACAATTAAATTCGGCCCAAAGAATACAAATTAAACGTGTGATTAGTTTTATGTAGCTTTTGTATCTTTTAAAAGTTAAGTATAATATTACTTAGGTTATAGATTAATATCATGTTCTTACAAGCTCAATATTAGAGGGGTAATATGGGGATTTCAAATGTTTTAATTCTTAGGGTTTTACAACTCTTCCCCTCTAAAAAGAAAATTTCGTCCGCGAAATTGAAATCAGCAAAGTTATACGGATTCGTAGCTATTCACAAAATTCGTCACAAATATCCTCACGCTCGGGTAGGTTCTTCGAACAGAATCTTCACAAACAGAAATTTTTCTCATGTCTCGATCCCGACAACAAGGATAACCCCAGGCTCTCCACATAACACAAATCATAACAAATCTGAATCCATTGAATATGAAACAAAGGCGTAGCAGATGACAGATGACAGATGATTGATGACAGATGATAGTTGAAATCTCACAAAGAGATACATGAAACACGTATACCTACAAGGCAAACACGGAGGTAGTGCTAACTGTTAAAACTTCATCAATTTCTACTAAATTCTAAATTAATGAAGAACCCCCACCAGGCAGTGTACCTGATCGTTGTAGTATAGTATAGTGACAAGTACCGGGGGATTGATCGTTCAGCTTAGGAATAGTGTCGCTAGGATTAGAAAGCCTAAATTACTAGTTCTAAAGGTGAGGGATGATTATTTTTTGTATTTTTATATTTTTATGAAAGCAAGTAAAATCTCGGGTTTTGAAAGAGTGGGCGGAATTAGTTGCTATTCAACTAACCCAAAACTAAGATGCAATCAAAATAAAATAATAAAAATGAAAATAAACTAATTATACTAAGGTTGTGAGCAGTAATTGGAGAAAATGTGTTTACTTAGATTTCACTACTCCCTAGATATCTTTTACACGTTAAATACTTGTTATAATTGCATGGATGACGGATCGTATTCCTTAATACCATTCATGGGGTGGCATACATAACTCCCCAATTCTATGAGCTCTTATCTCCTCCTACACCATGCCCAGCACAACTATAGGGATTGTAAACAGTGGCTCATGCATTAAATACAACCAATAAAGACCTAGTACGCCTCGGTTCATGTTTCTTAAGACGTTCAAGCATGTTACCATTTGGAGATCTGCCAGTTTTCTTAAGCCTAACATATAAATCATTCATCCAAAACAAGAATAAACACGCAATCAACACATAATCAACATCTAGGTTTCATTAGATCTAAGCAAACACAAAGGAGATCTAGCCTAGCATAATGGAATTGAGACAAGAACAAGATATAGACAACCAACACATAGACATATTGATTGAATTAGAAGAACACTTATCTCAATTACAATGCAAGGTATCAAGGGTTTGGAACCCTTGAAAAACCTATAAAAGTTGCACCAAATTCGTCTTTAGGGTTTCTCCAAAACTTCTCTCCTTTAATGTGAAAAACTAGAAAACTATATATAGGAAAATATGGCTGACGGCGTCAAGACAACAATGTGACGCCGTCACCTCGCCGCCAAATACTTCCTCGGACGGCCTTGATCTTCTTATGACGGCCTATGTGACGCCGTCATCAACCACGGTATTTTATTCTTGGGACTTTGACGCCGTCAAGAACAACTCTTGACGCCTTCAGGTACTGTTCCCAGCATAGAAATTTGAGACTTTGCCGTTTTCTTCACTTTTATGCTCCAAAAACGTCCGAAATGGCTTCTTTTCCAGAATTCACTCTCCAAGTACCTAAAATCACAAAAGGAACGATTTAGGGCAATATTTGATCAAATAAAGTCAGATTCGGGCTTAAATGACCCCCTAAAAACGGATCATTTTTCGCCTCATCATATACCCTTACACTTGAGATTTGCTTGTCCTCAAGCAAATGCGTTTTTATTCTACTCAAAAGACAAGTTAGGGGTCATTTAACACTAATATAAAAGTAATTACAACAAATAATCGTTCCACTAAAGACCAATAGACAAGCACGGAGGTCATACACAAGCACCTCACAAATAGTGTTTAGATACTCACATCTCTCGGGTGTAATAAAGTAATATAACATTATGGAAATGGAAGATATCTCTCACTACCTGTCATAGCAAAATAGATTAACATAGGCTTGGGAAAGGATCAAACCTCCACCACATGGCGTAAGCACTTAGGATAAACTATCAAAGAGGTCTTTTAAAGGGTTGTAACGTTAGGTATAGGGATATGAATTACACGGTTTTGTTGGATAAAGGAAGTTTTACTGGTGGCGAGTTAACAATCTTGGTTAATTACATGTACAATATGGCGTTGCTAAGCCAAGACTAGACTCGACTTAAGCTAATAAATGAAAAATAACTAAAAACATAGAATGAACATAGAATGAAACGGGATGGTAGTCCGTATGTTTTTTCTCTTTTTCCTTTTTCTATTTTTTTTTTCTTTTTCTTGATTTTTCGATTTTTTTTTTTTTTTTTTTTTTTTTTTTTTTTGCATACACTCTTACCCTACCATCCAAATTAATACATCATAGGGAATGAGAGTTTCCCTTACACTTGAATCTTTACATACTTTACAATCAACTAATCTAATGACTCGAATTAAGAAAATCAAAACACTTGGAGCACTTTTAAGATTAACGTACATATGGGGGTAATAAATGATGTTCTTCCCCATGAGTCCCAATCGTCCCAAAACAATATGTACAAGATATGACTCGACTTAGCAACCATGTAATCAATTAGAAAGTTAACTTAGGGTTTAACAAATAACAATAATGCACTAAAAATGAGCGCATACACGGAAGGCTAAGGCGATTTGGTTGTACATTTAAGTGGGGTGTAACAAATTCTTCCTTTAAGTAAGATGCTTAAAGTTAGAAACGAAAAGATAGGCTCGGAGGGGTGTACTAGGGGTTTCGTGTACTAAAAATGAGTACAACGCTAAGGGTGTGGGAAAAATTAGTTGACTTAACTAGCCAAGTGATATGACTTAAAAGGTCAAGTAATTATAATACGGGTTTAACACAAGGGTGATCCTAATGCCTCTTATCATGTAGTAAATCCTACTACGCGAATGTAGTCTCACTAGCGGTCTCGGGATGCATCACTAACGCAAGTTCTAGAATCTAAATGTTACCGGTACACTCATAAGCACTAATAATGAATGCTTTTCCTATCAAATCTAAAGGCGAACCTCACATATTTGGGTGGAAAATTTTTCTGAATATACGGTTATGTGCTAGTCATACAATCTCCTATCCATGAAACGCTTGCTATGGCTAAAGTTTCACTCCTAAATGTTGTAAAAAAATTTAAATTTGGCGCTAAAATTACACTAACAAGTATTTCTCATAGTTTTATTACACATCTACCATCAAACAAAACAAACTCAAGCGAAAGTGCATATGTAAGGTATCATCTTTTTACCCTTCCCTTACACTTAAGATGAACATTGTCCCTAATGTTCAAGTGAAGAATGTAAAAGTAAAAAAATAAAGAGAATGAAATCAAATACTCCCCTGATTCGCTCGGTATGGATTATAGGTTGGCCAGGTTAAATCTTCTTCCAAGAAAACGAACAATCAAAGCTTCCCTTCCAGAATATAAATCATCTCCTTGTCGAACATAACCTGTAAATCCTGACAAAATAGACAAGACAACCTCGCGTAAAATCGGCGGCATCCTATATAAGTTACTAAATCCCAGAAAACAAAGTAAGATTTAATGCTTGTGGAATGAAGTTTGCAGATTTCCTGGAGATTATAAAACTTAATAATTCACAAAAACCATAAGACTCCGTTAGAAAAACAAAACCGGTAAAATTTCCAGATTTTAACTCCTGACGCCGTCAAGAGTGATCCTCTGACGCCGTCAGAATGGACCTGCAGAAATTCTTATGTTAAGTTTCCGGAAAATTTCTGGAAAAACTTGGTCCTACTTCCTGGAAAATCCTGCAAAACTTCATTATGACTCAATACAAGCATTTGACTCTAACAAATACGAATATACATGCTCATTTAATATTGTGGAGAATCACGATCGGTTTGTTTCTTAAAAACATATTTGGGGTTTCCCCTTACACTTATCTTTTGCAAAAATACTTTTAGGTTGGAGTTAAGACTAGGCCAAACAACATAGTAAAGTATTTCCACATTTTAATTGAGAAACATGATCAACCAACAATAAAAACAAAGCATGCATACGGAAGCAAATAACAATCAAACAAATAAAATCACACAAAACATGGGTTGCCTCCCAAGAAGCGCTTTTCTTTATTTACGAGTCTTGTAGCTAGACTCAAAGTCATGGGTTACTACGTGATCTCATCATTGGTTCCACTCTCTAGTTCGTCTTCTAAACTAGTATCGCTTTCGTAGTGCAAGTACTTCGGATCTTCGAATTCGAAAACATCTTGTCGATACTTAGAACCAAGCTTACTAACATTCCTAAAGAATCCACATGATAAATCAGAAATATTTCTACACCCTCTCCTAACATCTTCATCACACAAGATAAGTTGGGAGCTCATCATATCAAGCCCGTCACAATCTATTCCCTTAAGGTCTTTTCTCTTGTATGGCGTTTGGTATGAAATCCTCCTAATCCCATCAGTGAAGGTCATGATTCCGTTCAAGTCATCCACTATCAAATTAGTGATTTCACAAAAGGGTGCCCCAAAGACGACTTGTGATAACCTAGGGTCGACATAGTCCTCTATGTTATCCACAATCGTGAATTCCATAGGGAATGCCATATTTCCTACGAACACCTGGATTTCATGATCCTTACCAACCACTTTCTTTCCCTTGTAAATCATCCCCCATCTACAGATATTGTTGTAATGGAATAGGGACATAACATTCTTAGGCATGAATACATTTATGTAAATGTTATCGAAATACTTATGACCGATCATGCAGGGGATTTTGAGATTACTTGGATCATGCCGTCTTATCTTCCTCAACTCTCCATCCTTTAACCCATATAGATTCCCCTCAAGGGAGGGACGATACTCGTATACCTCCTCACTATCCTTACGAAAAATTACCTTCCTAACACCATCGGTGAGTAATACACTACCATCTTTCTCATCAAGGATTGCTCCCGATTCATTGATAAATGGCATCCCAAGGACAAGGTTGGTTAACGTTTGATTGGTGAGAGGGTCCACATCATCAACCATGGTGAGGTCAGTATTGTAAACAAGCTCTCCAATCCTAATTGATAATTTTTCTATTACTCCCTCGCAAGCAATGTGTTCTGGGAAGGTTTTGTGGTATAGGGAAAGGGGGATTATGTTGACTGGGAAGCTAGGATCTATATGACTATCGGTTAAGAGCTTTTCTTTAATGGTACAGGGGATCTTGAAAACTTTAGGGTTACTTTCCTTAGTCTGATTGCTACCCACACTGATAACATCCTCCATTTTTCTCTCGGGTTCTTCTATAATAGATTTACCCAAAATGGTTGGATCTTTCTCATGCTCTTCCGATTTCTCTTTCCTTTCATCAGGTTTGTCGGGTTCTTGTGCGGTGTATTGCTCGGGTGGGTCGGTAGGTTTTCTTGCCGAAGCATGGTCGACCCTTGAGGTCTCATCTTTCGCTGTCATACTGAATCTGTTAGTTTGTTGTTGGGTTGGGTTGGGTGTTGAGGCAGATATTGTGGTGATGGTGTTTACGAAGTGGATTGGTCCAGGGGGTTTGACAGGTTCTTCTCCGTTAGGAGATAGATGTTTGAATAACTTGCTAGGGCTTTTTATTTTTACAGGGGAGGCTGGTGGACTCATGACGGTAGCAGATTTAACTTCATTAACGGGAATGGGCTTATTATCAATATGCTCTTTGATAGCAGTCAACAGATTACAAATCTTGTTGTTCACCTCATCCTGATGTTGTTTAAATTTGGCCTCGAGCGTAGCGAGCTGTAGTTCTTGAGAGAGAATGAATTTTTTTAGAGTATCTTCACAGCTTTGCCTAGGAATGCCTTGTGATGGAAAATGCTCGGACCAAGTGAGTGGTGAGGAGTCATTGAAGGATACGCTTCTCGTTTGGTACCCTCTAAAATCAGGTTTATCCTTCCATGCCTCATAGGCTTCGGCAGAAGTTCGAGGACCCTGACCTACGTGCGATGATGTGAATTCGTTATAAGCATGCTTTGGAAGTTCCATGCAGTTATGAGTCTCATGAGGGCCATTGCATAGTTTGCATGTAGAAGCGATTCTGCTTACTTGGCTTGAAGGTTTTTGAGCTTCGTAAGATTTCATAAGAGACTTGACTCGACCTTCAAGTTCCATGATCCTACGGTCGGGAGCTAGAATTGTTTGAAGGCAAAGATATTGCCTTGACCGTTTTGTTCAAATCACGGGGATCATTCCAACTTTCGTTGTCATAGAGAGCAAGATCTTCTATGAGTTCCCATGATTGTTCCGCACTAAGATCACGTAGCTTACCACCGGCCGATTGGTCAATGGTTCGCCTCGTGGGGATGTCGATATGGTCATAAAAGATTTGGACTTGGAGCCAAATATCTAAGCCATGATGAGGGACTTTTTGGGGTAAGTCCTTGAAACGAGTCCATGCTTCATAAAGAGATTCATTTTGATGTTGTTGGAACATCAAGATGTCATTCCTAAGCTTAGTAGTTCTCCCCGGTGGGAAAAATTGAGCAAGGAAACGAGTGGTGAGATCATCCCATGTGGTGATGGATCCCGCGGGTAAACGCTCAAGCCATTGACTAGCTTGATCCCGTAGAGAGAATTGGAATAGGCGTAAACGGGTAGTCTCTCTAGTTTCAACACCTAGGTCTATGGAATCTACGATTTTGAGAAAGTCCTTAAGATGTTGGTTTGGGTCTTCGGAACGAAGTCCATGGAATGCACATCCGCTTTGCACCAACCGGATGGTGTCGGATCGCAAGGGGGTCACATTGGCTCCGATGAGCTCAATGGTGTTTCGGTAGCCTTGATGGCTAGGTCGGGAGTACTCTCCTAAGGTTCGGGGCCTAAGGGGTTCTAGTGGTGGGTTTTGTTGTGGTGGGATGACGGGTTCAAAGATGTTACCACCTTCCATGATGTCGGATGGTAAAGAGCTACGAACAAAGGCACGAAGAAATAAGATAGACTAAAGAAGACCTAAAAATAAAAATAAAATCTTACTAGAAAGGAATCTAGCAAGTAGACCTAACAAAAAGAAATTCTAACCTAGACAATAACTATTCCCCGGGCTGCGGCGCCAAAAACTTGATGCGTGGGAATCGCAACAGGCTTTACCTCTCGAGGGATCTCGAGAAGCTTACAACCCCCACCAGGCAGTGTACCTGATCGTTGTAGTATAGTATAGTGACAAGTACCGGGGGATTGATCGTTCAGCTTAGGAATAGTGTCGCTAGGATTAGAAAGCCTAAATTACTAGTTCTAAAGGTGAGGGATGATTATTTTTTGTATTTTTATATTTTTATGAAAGCAAGTAAAATCTCGGGTTTTGAAAGAGTGGGCGGAATTAGTTGCTATTCAACTAACCCAAAACTAAGATGCAATCAAAATAAAATAATAAAAATGAAAATAAACTAATTATACTAAGGTTGTGAGCAGTAATTGGAGAAAATGTGTTTACTTAGATTTCACTACTCCCTAGATATCTTTTACACGTTAATTACTTGTTATAATTGCATGGATGACGGATCGTATTCCTTAATACCATTCATGGGGTGGCATACATAACTCCCCAATTCTATGAGCTCTTATCTCCTCCTACACCATGCCCAGCACAACTATAAGGATTGTAAACAGTGGCTCATGCATTAAATACAACCAATAAAGACATAGTACGCCTCGGTTCATGTTTCTTAAGACGTTCAAGCATGTTACCATTTGGAGATCTGCCAGTTTTCTTAAGCCTAACATATAAATCATTCATCCAAAACAAGAATAAACAAGCAATCAACACATAATCAACATCTAGGTTTCATTAGATCTAAGCAAACACAAAGGAGATCTAGCCTAGCATAATGGAATTGAGACAAGAACAAGATATAGACAACCAACACATAGACATATTGATTGAATTAGAAGAACACTTATCTCAATTACAATGCAAGGTATCAAGGGTTTGGAACCCTTGAAAAACCTGTAAAAGTTGCACCAAATTCGTCTTTAGGGTTTCTCCAAAACTTCTCTCCTTTAATGTGAAAAACTAGAAAACTATATATAGGAAAATATGGCTGACGACGTCAAGACAACAATGTGACGCCGTCACCTCGCCGCCAAATACTTCCTCGGACGGCCTTGATCTTCTTATGACGGCCTATGTGACGCCGTCATCAACCAAGGTATTTTATTCTTGGGACTTTGACGCCGTCAAGAACAACTCTTGATGCCTTCAGGTACTGTTCCCAGCATAGAAATTTGAGACTTTGCCGTTTTCTTCACTTTTATGCTCCAAAAACGTCCGAAATGGCTTCTTTTCCAGAATTCACTCTCCAAGTACCTAAAATCACAAAAGGAACGATTTAGGGCAATATTTGATCAAATAAAGTCGGATTCGGGCTTAAATGACCCCCTAAAAACGGATCATTTTTCGCCTCATCAAGTGTTCACTTCAAACTGCTCCCTTCCATCGTCGAAATTCAACACCGAAAACTTAGATGAGTCTCGTGTTTCTCTTTCATCTCTGAACACACCAATATGTCATACAATGACAATTTGTCCAAGTATTCATGAAAGACACGATTGATCAAATCCATAGGAATAGTCGGAGTAGTAACCAATATAATTGGCATGACAACGCTAATAGAGATCATAACGAATATAGAAAACAATTCTAGGAATATCTCGCTCCTTCACACAAAACATGATACGATTTAGCTTCCAGAAATCAATCTACAACTTCATGCTATCATCGTTCTTCTTCCCGAATAAAACAGAAGCACGTCAAAGATACACATCGAACGTTCCAAACAAATCGAATAACTATCGAGGAGAGTTTCATCAGAGAAGTATCTTCACAGCAGTCGGGAAATTAACGCACGAGTTTTAGAACAATGTGGTCATAAATGATTATGTGGTTAAGAATCACGAACTTCACAAAACGTCAAAGGTGATAAACATAAATGACAGTCGTCATCATCATAATACTCCGGCAATAAATCCAAATCCAAAATAACATCGAATCAAGCATCTCTAACGTAAACAGATTAGCACAACAAAATCTTCTCCAAATATCTCCAGAACGCATCGGACAAAGTGAATATACACGATGAAAAATCACAAAACGTTCATAGGGCTGGAATGGGTAAGGTAAAAAAATTAGCAATGAAGAAAGAATCAAAAGCAGGGAGAAGTCATAGAATGTGTCGAACACGTAGGATTCATACATACGCAATCTCCGAACGAACAAAAGGCATCTAAACGAATGTCAAACGAATCAAGAATTGAGGTTCAAAAGGGTAACTCCAGAGAAAGAAACCTATCAGGCACACTACTAAGTCTAAAGGCATCTTAAACGCATGTCGCGAATCCTGATAAGTCTTCTAAGTCTCCGAAACGAATGATCTAGTAAGAGCTTAATGAAAAGCAAAGGCATAAATCAGAGTAAAGCGGAAGCAAGAATACCAATGTCTGATCATATATCTACCCAATCCTCACCGGTCATACTAAAGCTCTTAAGGGGAGAAACTTAAGGCAAAACCTTCCATAGTTATTCCTAAAGCTTCTAAGGTGCAAACCTAAGGGTCCAAATCTTCACAGGCCATAACTTATGTACTACAAGTCGCAGCCTGATCTCTGATACCATAATTGTAACACCCCAACCCGACATGGGTCCGGAGCGCTACAGTATGGTGACATATCAAAGCATACAAAGCATACAACGCAAGCGGAAGACTTAAAACAAAAGGTTACAAGGGAAAAATCTAAGAGTACAAAAGAAATACTAAAACTATAAAAGAAAGGAAAATACAAACTGAACAAAGTCTAATCTAATCCAAGTCCAAACTAGTCCAGATGTAATGGGCTCTAGTCCATGGGGTAGTCCACTAAAGCTTTTATGCTCTCTCTTCACCCAACCCCAGCTTCCAACCTATAACCTGCCGCAGGAAAGGAAATGCGGCTGAGCTTAAAAAGCCCAGTGAACAGATATATAACAAAGCAAATGAATGAATGAAATGTATATAAGTATAAGAAATAGGAAATCATAAGTTTTTGTTGGACGGAATATCATCTGTCAAATGCGTAAGAGATTAATGAACAACTGAACGAATATCATAAGTCAAATGAAATGAAGCATCATAGATATATCAAGCATAAACAAATCATAAGAGAATCAAGAGCACGTATCAACAAAGGCGCGTCTAACGAGATACTCGAATAGACACAAGAAACATAGGAAAGCCACGAGCCGACCTAACGAGATACTCGAATAGGTCTCAAATCACATAATCACATATCCGTCAATTCATAAGTTGTACAAAGAGCTACAGACTCCATTGTACCAGAAGTGAAAGGGGTACAAGGCACGTACAGCCAGTCACTGTCTTCACAAATCAAAACAGAACCTAGGATGCATCCATACACTCCCAGAATCAAACAAAATACACATGCCAGCTCATGACTGGACACATATATAACTAATTGGCCATAGTGCACATATATCAAACAGAAGGGAATGCCAGGGATCAATCACACCTCCCCAGAAAGTGTCATGCCAGTGGTGCCATCACTGACACGCCCATGGTACCTCCATGAGTAGAATAAAAACTCGGGCATAAGAACGAAACGAATCATATCAAACAAAGCATATCCATAACAAACGAATCATATCATAATCAAACAGAATCTCAACCAGGAGATAGTAATCAGGTAATCAACAAAATGGATAGCAACGAATCATATAAAGGGGATCATAGCAAAGGCTTATATCAATGAATCATATCATAGCAAACAAATCAAAGTCAAGGATTAAAAAGTCATGAGATCGGAACCCTTACTGAGAAAGGGTAGAATATCTGTACCTTAAACCGCCAACGAAATCATATCATAACGTAAGAATAGGAAGTCACTCCTTCTTCAGCGAATCTACACGAATTAATGATCGGCTTATTATTAATAGCTTGTTTTAAATCAGATTGCTCATTTTAGTTGGCTTTCTATTTTTAGTAACTTTCCATTTATAGCAGCTTTCCAAAAATAGTAACTTTTCAAAAATAGTAAGTTTCCTCTTTAATAGTTTAACCATTTTAAGTAACTTTCCAAATTTAATAAGTTTCCAATTTTAAAAGGTTTCCCGATTTAGTAAGTTCCCACATTTAGTATCTTAGGGTTACTTCATCACAATTAGGGTTTATAAATGATTATAACTTAGTTACTTACTAATCATGTCATATATCAATTTAGGTTATGAAAATAATTTAAGTATCTTAATTACATCTTTAAATGTCACAAGAATGATTTAATATAGTTAGGTTAAAGGATATAGAGGACAACTAGGTTTATAACACATATTTCACTCCTTTAGTCAATTTCAGCTTTTAACACATAAACAGGTTGCACATTCCCGAATTTTCTTATCATACTTAAGTATCTTCTGGAGCTTCCACAAAATTTTCCCAGGTTCCTATATGTCTTAAGTACCTTTTGTAATTTTTACAGAATTTATTTCAAAGTGCATCTTCGGAAGAAAATTTCATTTGTTCAACTAGTTCAGATTTCGGGTCAGATTATACATACGAAACGTTTGTATTTTGTTACCCCATCTACACACTTCAGAAAAATCTACAAAAATTACAGGAAGTCACACATATCCTATATTTAACCCCTGTAAAAGGAGAGCCCTTAACTCTTTATGGTTTGAAAATGAAAAATCCCATACTCCAACTGATTTTACGTTCCCAAAACTCAGGTTTGACACACGATCCCATAAAATTCCAAAAAGCTTACCTCCCAACCTCCAATCACCATGAAACTTATATTTCCAGAAACTAGGCAAATAGTACTTGGTTTTAGACTCAATAAACTCAGAAAAACACGTTGGTATCATTATTTTATCCACCTTACAACACAACCCAAAATTCTGCACAGCAGTAACTTCATAAAATCACAGATTTGTACCACTTATTAAACTGAGCTATAAACCATATTAACATGACATATTTTACAGATTATAAGACCTTTACAAAACTTAAATAAAGCACCAAAACATTAGCCATGCCCCTCGTTTAATAAGCCATAAAACTGATTACATAACTACGTAAAATAACACTTGCGATAAGTCTTATAAGCCGTATATATCAATTAAGGTTTTAGCACTTGTTCTCATCTTTTATTCCTTGAATTTGTTACAGGTTTTTAGTCACATATTAATGAGCTTATTAGGGTTAAAAGACCAGGTCCAAAGCATATAACAACTGATTTCATAAAGCCAAGGACAGAAATAAAAGTTGACCCATATGTAACATACGTTCATGATTTCATGTGATAAAAGCTCGTATCCTTTTTGTATCTCTTTAAACCGATTGAAAGCAAAACAAAACCATGTAATATCCATATACTTAAGGAGTAAAAGAGTGAATTGAACAAGGTTTATACCTGGTACCTTTGATGAATCGAATGGAGGAGAAAACAAGGAACTAGGAGACCAAAACGAAATCCGAAACAAAGTAATTCAAACCCTCTTCAAACCAAGTCTATACACGATCAAAACCAATCTCCTTGGTACCCTTAACACCTTAGATTCGAATGAAAAGAGAGGAGGAAACTTACCAGCCATCAAGTTATCTTTTTAGGGTTTAGTATGCGTTTGATTTTTTTGAGAGAAAGCCGTGTGTTTTGTGACACTAAAGAGGGAATGGAGCGTGGGTTTTAGATGGAAAGAAATCACAATATCCGTGATTTATGGGATTGAAAATGACTAAGTCGTTATCTTGATTTCCTGGATATTCATGTGGGCTTGTGTTTGGTTATCTTTCATGTATTGTAGCCCAAGATATAAGTTAATGTTGTGACAATTAAATTCGGCCCAAAGGATACATATTAAACGTCTGATTAGTTTTATGTAGCTTTTGTATCTTTTAAAAGTTAAGTATAATATTACTTAGGTTATAGATTAATATCATGTTCTTACAAGCTCAATATTAAAGGGGTAATATGGGGATTTCAAATGTTTTAATTTTTAGGGTTTTACAGTCTCTGTCTTCTTCAGGGCTTTGCTTACAAAGTATATGGGTGTCTGGACAGAGTTCCTATCTGTCAATAGTACTGCGCTAACTGATCCATGGGTTGCCGATAAGTACATGATTAGCTCTTCCCCTGGTCGCGGTGCGACAAGTTTGGGAAGAGATGCCAGATGGTGCTTTAGTTGTTGGAAAGCTTCCTCTGCTTCTTCGGTCCAGCGAAAATCTCCCTTTTTAGTGCACTTCGTGAGTGTTTTAAAGAGAGGAAGGGATTTGTCTGTTGACTTGGATAAGAAACGATTTAGCCCCGCTAACTTTCCATTCAATGACTGGACTTCTTTGAGTGTGCGCGGTGAGGGGAGATCAATAACGGCCTTTGTTTTTTCAGGACAAGGCTTGATTCCATCGGGTTCTATTAAGTATCCAAGAAACATACCTTCGGTTGCGCCAAAGGTGCACTTCTTGGGATTTAACTTCATATTTATGCGTCCCAATGTTCTGAACGTTTCCTCTATGTCGCACACCAATTCATCCTCTGTGTGGCTTTTGATGACAAGGTCGTCAACGTAGACTTCCAAGTTGCGGCCTACTTGTTTCTCGAAGGCTGTGTCCACCAATCGTTGGTATGTCGCGCCTTCATTTTTTAAGCCAAAAGGCATTTTTGTGTAGCAGTACACTCCTTGACTGGTGTGGAAAGCTGTTTTTTCTTCATCTTCAACTGCCATTTGAATTTGATGGTACCCTTTGTATGCATCTAGGAAGCATTTGAAAGGGTATCCGCACAGAGATTCTACCTTCCAGTCTATTTCTGGCAGTGGGTAGCAGTCCTGTGGACATGCTTTGTTGAGGTCCGTGAAGTCCACGCACATTCTCCAACTGCCGTCACTCTTCTTGACCATAACTGGGTTAGAGAGCCAGTCGTGGTAGTACACTTCGCGCATGATGCCTGCGTCTACAAGCTTGTGTACTTCTTCCAGAATAGCCTTTGCACGATCTGGGGCCTGGTCGCGCTTCTTTTGTCGTATTGGGGAGTATCCTTGTCGGATTTGTAGCCTATGCTCTGTGATAGAGCGTGGCACTCCTGTCATGTGCTTTGGTTCCCACGCGAAGATGTCCAGGTTCTTTTGCAAGAGTGCGCATACGGCTGCTTTGCCTTTATCAGATAAAGATCCACCAATTGAAACTTGTTGTTCCGGATAATCGGGATAAATAGCGAATTTCAGGTTTGTTGTCTTTTCAGCGCGCTGTTCTGGAATAGTTTCTACTTCGGTTGTTACCACATTGCATTCTCTGGGTGGTATTGTTGTGTTATAGAGGGTGACAACTCCTCCTTTTACTGGAAACTTAAGCATTCCATGCGCTGTGGATGGTACAGCGCGCATGGATGATATTCCAGGTCTCCCAATGATACCATTGTATGGTGAGGGAGACTTTATTACCATGAAGTTTATCCATGTTGCGGTTGAGTGTTGTTTATCTCCTACGACCACCAACAAGCGTAGTTGCCCCATGGGCCAGATTTTTTCTCCTGTGAATCCAGTCAATGACGTTGTTGCTGGTATCAATGGATTTTGGTTTTCAGGTCGCAATCTCTTGAAACAATGGTCATACAAGATGTCTGCGGATGCTCCTCCGTCAATGTACATGCGGTGAATATCATGTCCTCCCGTATGTATTTCAATAGTCAGAGGTTCCATCACTGCGTTGTCCGCAACAAGGGTAGGGAAAGATATCTCTTTCTCGGGGGAAAATTTCTGGCTGACGTTCTGCTTTATCTTGCGCTGCCATGATTGTATCATGTATATGGTATCAGCTTTTTCTTTGGGGGGCTCTTTCTTACCTCCGCCCCTTTGTTTGTCGTTCCATTCTTTGATGTTTTTTACAAGGTGGTCCATTCTGCCTTCTCTTACTAACTTTTCAATTAGTTGTTTTAGCTGGACGGACTCATTAGTTGTATGGCCTTTTTAACCATGGTACTCGGAATATCCGTTTCCTATGCGCTTTTCCTCTGCAGTGTGCATTGGTGGCGGTTTTGGGAATTTTGCGCCCTCTATTACAAATATCTCCCTTGGGGGTTTTGTAAGAGGGGTATATTTGTCATTGTCCCTTCCATTGCGGTAATTCCTGCTGCGGTTGTTATTCTGATCATTGGATTGTCTCCGAGGCTGCTCTTGCTGTCTATAGTTCGAATAACCCTTTTTGCTGTCCGCAGCGGCTGCCTCTCCTTGTATAAAGAATCTTGTAACAACCCGTGAATTTCCCTAAATATTTAAATTATTGTGAGCCTGAAGTATAAAAATTTTCAAACGTTATGACGACTATTTGTAATTCGTATCAGAAATATATCTTCTTACATACATTTCATTTCTAGAGCAACGAATATTATCCTTGATCAATCATTATGGCATATTCATATTTAAAGTCATTGGAACCATGCGCGTACCGACATTTTCCCATTTACTAATTTCCTATTAGACCGAAAAATTTCTTCATAATTGTGACATTCAGTAATTTCAATATATCATTGCATCTAAGTTCTTACTTTCATTTTAGTGTGAAACAACAATACGAATATTGTCGACCAAATAATGTGGTGACTCATATTTTGCTTCGCTAAAAACCCACGCGTATCGACACCGCGATAATATGGCATAAAAATTTATAAACAATTACCAGGATTCAACAAAACCGAGGCTCGTCTAATTACCCTCGAGTATTACAAAAGTCAAAATATATCCCGCACCTCACCTTACTTTAAACATTCACTTTTATTTTTCCTACACTTAAATTTCTACACAACTAATTAAAACAAATAACAACCAACCGAAAAATATAAGTATACATATATGTATGGAAATAAATAAATAAACACAAGCTAGTATCTATCCCTCCTTATCTCTAAGCCTAGCCTCTACTCCCTTGTTTTCTCTGCCTCCCCCTTGTCGATGAAACCAAGGCACCCAAAGGAGATAACCCATCTTCTTCTTTCCAGTGCACATATCACAACATCACCCAAATCCATACTTCATCCTTTTCTACTCACCTCCAAGCCGCTCCTAAGAGACCAAACGTCACTCTCATCTCCTAGGCCTCGCGTGGATTAACTGCTGGGATCGATTCACAGTCCCCATCACTCACAAGATGCCTCCTTGTCCAGACCTCAGAGTCAAACCCTCGTCCCAATATATGACTAGATCGTGAGTAACCTTTTCCTCTTTAGCTACAAGGGCGAAATCCCATGAAGAAAGTTAGAGTCAAACCCCCTTTGTGTTGATCTATTTGTACCCCTTGATTCCCATGGGTTTTTCCACACATTCAAACGCTCAGGATATTCATTGGTATTTGGAGATAAGCGGCTAAAGAACTTCGAAGGGTGTATGGAATTGCTTGTGGAAATCGGGTTCCAGTCCTCTGTTTCATCTCCTGATCGGCCTCACTCGTAGTAAGGATTGTTTGTTGTTTTTATTCGTATTCGATGAAACTTGTAAATGCTTCTTTATACCCATTTAGTTTTGTGATGGTTTTGACTCATTGGTAGTACCTATTGTTGTCAATTTGGATTCTATGTTAAACTTTGATGCTTGTTTGTGGTGTGGCTCAACCTAAGACTAACTAAACACCGGATATTGTATCGACTAAATTCTCGACGTGTATATTGTGGTCTACTTTCAAGCCTTGTTCGTTGTGGTTAAGTTAGAGTCGATCCCTTAATTACTCATTCATAACGACCCCGACTCAGTCACACTTAGCTGGGTACGTTCCACTATATGTTGCCTTATGTCGAGTTTCTTGCTTGTCATTCAACAAAACACCAACAGGTTACACCTAGGCCTTGTGCCATCCATAGCGAGACGCCCCGAGTATGATGTACCATATAGTCTAACGATAATCGGAAGAGAGCTTAGGATTTACTTGTGTTGCCTGCTCGAAAAAGGTCTTAAAACCTTGCATCTTGAGTTACCCCTTTGGCGTCTAAAACTACTCCAACCCCCTATATTTCTCAACTTATTGCAATTTGTAATATGTTGAGCCTTTTGCCCAAACCTGCTGCTCAAATAAAATGATAAGCCCAGCCGGTAAGGCCCAAAAATCGGATGGAATTCCCTATGGGCCGCAGCCCACCCTTGTAACCAAAATAACCCAACACAAGTTGTGTTTGCAATATTATTCGTACACGACTCATCTTTACCGTATCAGACCTAGCTCTACCTCGTCTATTCGCGACCTTTCCCGGCATGTTCTCCATACACAATATTGTTGTGCTCGTATTAGGAAAGGACATATGTTGATACAACTTATAATCAAACACCACTACACATTATAACTTATAAATAACTTGGACAAAAATAAAACGTTACGAATACTTATACCATTTATGTAACTTAACATACTTATTAACAACTCACGTAAGTTTTACGAAATATACCACAAGAAGTTCAACTACCAACATTTTGCTTAAAACTTCTATTAAAATACATTTATTTACACACTTTTTATAGTAAACTTGTACTTACACGTAAATACAAATTTTCTAATAAAACTTATACTTAAGTCACGCCCGATTCTTCTAACATTTTTATACATATGATTTATAACACAAATATTTTCTAGTAAGGCTATTATATCAAAAGTTATACATATACTTGTTTCTTTACAAAATACACGAGTACACCTTTAAACATTGTCCCAAAACCCAACCTCGCGTATCGTCTTTTCTTTCGTACATCTTGTCTTTCGAACACTATTAAGCATAATATGTATATATCCTCGCCATTCGTTCTTCGTCTATTTATGTTCGTATACACTCCAAGAGCCGACATTTACAAAACGAACTTCCAACCTTAATCCACGCCACACAAGCAAATATAACATAACTAGAACTGTGAACTAAACTATGCCATACTTATCTAGGTTACACGTTGGAGCTATCACCTACTATTTAACTGTGTTGCTTTTCGGATTACTGCTACTTACTGAGGTGAGTTCATAGTCCCACATTTTACTATGTTTCTAAATCCCGTGGGGAGATACATGCTATAAAACTGAACACAAGTATTTTTCTGTATGCTATCCTGATTGATATTGCCTAAGTTACGATGTTGCTACAAGTCCCTCATCCCATGAACCATTAATCACTTGCGAGTGAACGCGAATATAGTGAATAGATCTATTGGCAGTTGACGCCCCATTTGATGTTAGCCTGAAATGGTAACCGAATGCACTATATTTGAGTAACAAAGGAACCTGGCAACCTCCTAGTATCCGAGGGCACTATTTACCTGCATCATATTATTATGTGTAGGCTTATTTCCCATAAGAGTTTATGTAGCTCTTATGGTAGCAGTACAATGTTAAGGTTTGCGTGTCATGAGGCTTAGTGCAATATCCTATGTTACATTATTACCATTTGACTTGTGTTCAAACTAATATTACTTAAACACTGTGGATTCACTCAACCTTTGTGTTGACTCTTTTAGCATGTTTTATCTCAGGTAATTAACTTGCATCTATGGCACGGAGTGGGAAACAGGGCACTCATCTGGATTTCCCTCAAAAATGTTATCATTCAAAGTTTATTTAAGACATTTCTATTATGTATTTCTAAACTCCTTAAACCCCTTGTGGCTACTCTGATTTAACAATTTAAAGAATGATAACGAATTTTCTTAAAACGACTCTTTATTGTCGTTTTCTATGATCGTGGCAATGTATCTATGAAGTAATACCCCGTTAGTCTTCCGCTGTTTCAGTTCCATTTTTCGGGGTGTTACAGAATGGTATCAGAGCCATGGTTATAGAGAACCAAGTGTATTTTCAAAACACTGGGCTATAACCACGTTTCAAAATGAACTATTTTACACCTTACTTCCTTGTGCCCTCCGTGCCTGCACTTTACGAGTATCATGCATAGAGATTTGCTTAGCAGATGATGCATAACTTATAAATATCATGGCTAGTAGACATTTAACATTACTTATACTAAGAAGGCTCGTTTTACTTATTTTTACTTTGGCTTATTTTACCTTGTATCATTCTGGGATGTTACAGTACTATGTCGCCTCCGATTATTATCTTGTCTGACAGTGACGACGCACCTCTGGCATCACCCCCTACCATCATACTGTCTAATGTCACCCCACCTGTTTCCCCTGCTATCCCCTCTGATGTCCCTTCCGGGAATGCTTCCGGAGAGACAGAGCCCTTTGAGGAGGGTGAAGTCGCTCCAACACCCCATGATTCGTTTGCTGATGGACCACTTTACCGTCCCCTCATCAGACCTATGACCTATGATCAGTACCTCCAGGACCAGTACCTCTAGTCTCAGCAGTTCTTGGCAGCTGATGATTGCCCCACCCCACTCCCTAGTCATCACTCTGGGTCTGACGCTGACGGGGAGTCATCTGACTCAGATACTGTTGATACTACTACACCCACTCCACCCCCACCACCGCCTGCCCTGGCTCGCCGGCGCAAGCGTGTGCGTGTCCTTGAGCCTTATGAGCCTGAGCCTTTTGGAAAGAGGTTCAAGTACCATTCAGGTGGACCTACTCTTCGCTTTACCGCTCGTAAGCGAGCACGTGCCCCACCTGCTGCTATATCACTACCCCTACCTCTTTCTCCATCACCACCATCCTCACCATCACCACTAGCTTCACCGACATCTCCTTTACCCCCGCCTCCCCCCTACATGCTACCTACATTCACCACTGAGACTTTTCCACCTATGCCGCCACCTACTGTGTTTTACTCTCAGACTACTACTGTACCTGTACCACCTACCACTTCATCTCCTATCCCCACACCCCCAGCAGTTGCCACTGAGACTGTGCCCTCACCCGACACCCATGATGGGGATGATGCCCAGAGTTGGTCATATCTGCCAGAGGCTATTCGTCGTTGGAGATTCATAGAGGGACCCCCGAGAGTGTCTGAGCTTGGAGAGAGTTCTACACCCGTACTACCAGTCACCGGAGAGCAGGTGCACCACACTGTTCCACTACTAGCAGCTAGACTGGTTAGGCATGAGGATAGGATCGATGATATTGTAGGTGTTGTGGAGGAGATTTCTCTTGAGCGGGTGGAGAACATGGAGGAGGAGGTGACTAACCTCGTGGTTCATAGGGTGGCGATAGAGCAGGTATTTCAGATGATGGGCACTGAGTTGGAGGAGACCATGGATACTGTTACTGAGATGGGTCACAGGCTGGACATTCAGAGTCATGAGATGCAGGATCAGCGAGAGATTTCAGTGATTACGCAGCAGATGCTGGAGCATCAGACACAGGAGCTAACTGCTACCACTGCTACAGTCCATGCACTCAGAGTATCCCTTGAGGAGGTGCGAGCCCGAGAGCGAGCGAGAGATGCAGAGATGTTAGGGATGATTCGGATCATTCGAGACTTGGAGAGGAGGTTGGGAGGCGCACCTGGAGCCCCATAGATCTATGACATATCACTGCATGCAGAGACATCTAGCTTGCCCTATGTGGCATTAATAATGTTGTATCTTGTTATTTGAACAATGTATCAGATTATTAAAACCTCGTGTTGGTTATGATTGTATTGTATGGATATTGATTTATGTTGTTCTAGTATTTGATCTTATGTTATGATTACTCTCATGTACCGCCATGTTGTGACTCATTATGAATGTCATGTGTGTTGTGAAATTATATTTCTTTTCAAGCATGTCGTGATACTTATTATGATTGATATGGTTGTGTTGGTGATGATGTACTCATTGTATGGTTGAATAGCATTATAACCTCGACTGTTATGGGATTGATTGTAATATTTCTTTATATTGTGTTAATCTTGGTACCAAATTCTCAAGTGTGTATTGTGATTTTTTTTGAAGAATGGCTCCTCGTAAGAAGGCAACAACAGCAACAACCCCTGCAACCCCCACAACTCCTATGACTCCCGCTGCAGTTCAAAAGTTGATTGCTGACGGTATTGCAGTTGCATTAGGAGAACAGGCTGCGGCCATGGCACGTTCCAGCAGTACGAACAGGCCAAATGGAGAGGGCGAAACTTCTGGGACACGCAAGTGTACCTACAAGGATTTTATGGCTTGCAAGCCTACATACTTCAAAGGGACTGAAGGAGTATCTGAACTTGCTCGTTGGTTCGAGCGCTCTGAAACAGTGTTCTCAAGGAGCGGGTGCTCTAATGAAAACAGGGTCTCATTTGCTACTGGTACACTACTAGAGGATGCTTTGTCCTGGTGGAACACTACTGCACAAAACATGGGCATAGAGGAAGCTCACCAAATCACTTGGGCCGAATTCAAGCAAAGGATGTTAAGGAAGTACTGCACTCGCACAGAGATCAGAAAACTGGAGGATGAGTTTGACCGTTTGGTGGTAAAAGGGGTTGATATCAAAACCTATGATCGAAGGTTTCAGGAATTAGCAGTGTTGTGCCCCACCAAAGTGCCAAACCTTGAGAAATTACTGGAAAGGTATGTGGAGGGTCTGCCTAGGAGCATAGAAGGGAATGTCACTGCTTCCAAACCTCAAACACTGGAAGAGGCTATGGAACTCGCTCAGAGACTGTTAGAAAGAGAGATTAAGCATAACCAAACCCTCAACAACAACAGTCATAAGCGGAAGTTTGATGACCGAAGGAACAACCACAACTCCAACAACAACAACCCTCATCCCAATAACAACAACAATAACAACTACATCCGCCACAATCACCAGAACTACCAACAGAACCGCAACCATCACCACAACCAGCAGAATCGTCGACAGGAAGCCGCCAGGGCTTATGTTGCCACACCCACAGGGACTAAAGGCTATGCTGGGTTAGCTCCTATGTGTACCAGATGCAAACTGCACCACAATGGACCCTGTTATGTCAAGTGTAGAAAGTGTCAAAGAACCGAGCACCAGACTCGAGACTGTAAGGTCACCGGCGCTAATTTGCAACCAGTGGCCGTAGTGTGCCATGAATGTGGCGAGAAAGGGCATTACAGGAACCAGTGCCCAAAACTGACTGCCAACCAGAACAACAATGCTCGTGGACGGGCTTATGCGATGGGAGAAGGAAATGACCAGCAAGGTCCAGATATAGTCACGGGTATGTTTCCACTCAATAACCACCTTGCTAAAGTTTTATTTGATTCGGGAGCCGATAGAAGTTTCGTTTCCATAGCATTTGCATCTTTACTTAACCGCGCCTCAACCCAGTTAGACACTACTTACGAAATCGAATTAGCCAACGGAGAACTTGAAAGCACTAATACCATAGTACGAGGTTGTACCTTACTCTTACTTGACCAGCCCTTCAAAATCGATCTTATGCCTGTTAAACTAGGTAGTTTCGATGTAGTCATAGGAATGGATTGGTTATCCCAGAACCATGCTAGGATCATTTGTGACGAGAAGGCCGTCCACATTCCGTTTCAAGGTAGCACTTTAATCGTTCACGGTGAGCATAGTAAAACGCGCCTCAACATCATATCGTTCGTCAAGACAGTGAAGTATATCGATAGGGGATGTTATGCCTTTTTGGCACAAGTAACGGAGAAAAAGTCGGAAGAAAAACGCCCGGAAGACGTGCCGGTAGTAAAGGATTTCCTTGAGGTATTTCCTGAGGAGTTGCCTGGTCTTCCCCTAGTTCGTCAGGTAGAATTCCAGATTGACTTAATACCAGGAGCAGCGCCAGTGGCTAGAGCCCCATACCGGTTGGCGCCATCGGAGATGAAAGAATTGTCTGAACAATTGCAAGAGTTGTCGGAGAAGGGGTTCATTTGGCCAAGTTCTTCACCCTGGGGAGCCCCAGTGTTATTCGTCAAGAAGAAAGATGGCTCTTTCCGGATGTGTATTGACTATCGTGAGTTGAATAAACTTACTGTAAAGAATCGATATCCATTACCCAGGATTGACGACTTGTTCGACCAGCTGCAAGGATCGAGCGTTTACTCAAAGATTGACCTAAGGTCTGGGTATCATCAACTGAGGGTTAGGGAAGAAGACATCCCCAAGACAGCTTTCAGGACACGATATGATCACTACGAATTCCAAGTAATGCCCTTCGGTTTAACTAACGCACCAGCAGTGTTTATGGACCTAATGAACCGAGTGTGCAAACCTTACTTGGACAAGTTTGTAATCGTATTCATTGATGATATCCTCATTTACTCCCGAAGTAAAGAAGAGCACGCGAAACATTTGAAGATCCTTCTAGAATTGCTCAAAGAGGAGAAATTGTATGCGAAATTCTCCAAGTGTGAGTTTTGGATTGAGAAAGTACAATTCTTGGGACACGTAATCGACAGTAAAGGAATTCATGTAGACCCCGCAAAGGTTGAAGCTGTTAGGAATTGGGCGTCTCCTACAAGTCCTACGGAGATCCGTCAATTCTTAGGTCTTGCTGGGTACTACCGGAGATTTATCGAAGGTTTCTCAAAGATTTCCAAACCTTTGACAGAGCTAACTCAAAAGAAGAAGAAGTTTGACTGGGGAGAGAAGCAAGAGTCGTCATTCCAACTCTTGAAACAAAAGCTTTGTGAAGCTCCAATCTTAGCACTACCGGAAGGAAGTGAAGACTTCGTGGTGTATTGCGATGCATCGTACCAAGGCTTAGGCGCCGTATTGATGCAAAGAAGTAAAGTGATTGCCTACGCTTCCAGACAACTCAAGACTCACGAGAAGAACTACACCACTCGTGACCTGGAACTAGGAGCAGTAGTATTTGCTCTTAAAATGTGGAGACATTACTTATATGGCACTAAGTGTACGGTATACACAGATCACAAGAGTCTCCAACATATTCTAGATCAGAAGGAATTGAACATGAGACAACGCCGATGGTTGGAGTTACTCAGTGACTACGATTGTGAGATTCGCTATCACCCTGGGAAGGCAAATGTCGTGGCCGATGCCTTAAGTCGAAAGGAGCGGATCAGACCCCTTAGAGTCCGCTCTTTGGGAATGACAATCAGGTCACCGTTACCATCAAAAATCATAGAAGCTCAGACTGAAGCCCTCAAAGAAGAAAATAGACCCAAGGAGAAGATCTATGGTATGCCTGAGAGTGAGAATGGTTTCATAAAGAAATCAGACGGGAGGTTATGCTTCAAGGACCGAAGCTGGATTCCACTCTATGGAGGAATTCGTGACCTTATCATGCACGAGTCTCATAAGTCCAAATACTCCATTCACCCGGGTTCCGACAAGATGTACCAGGATCTCAGGAAGCTTTATTGGTGGCCTAACATGAAGGCTGACATCGCCGAATATGTCGGGAAATGCCTAACATGCTCACGAGTAAAAACTGAGCACCAAAAACCGTCCGGCCTATTGATACAACCCGAAATTCCAATGTGGAAATGGGAGAGGATCACAATGGATTTCATCACAAAACTACCTAAGACATCGGGAGGATACGACACCATATGGGTTATTGTGGACCGTCTTACTAAGTCCGCACACTTCTTACCAATTAAAGAGACTGACGACATGGAGATTTTGGCACGATTATATGTGAAGGAAATAGTCTCGCGACATGGCGTGCCAATTTTCATTATCTCAGATCGAGATAGTCGTTTCACATCACACTTTTGGCAGTCCTTGCAAAAGGCCTTGGGTACTCAATTGGATATGAGCACCACGTATCATCCGCAGACTGATGGGCAGAGTGAGAGAACCATCCAGACCTTGGAAGACATGCTACGGGCATGTGTGATCGATTTTGGGAAAGGATGGGATAAGCACTTGCCATTGGCAGAGTTCTCTTACAACAACAGTTACCACGCCAGCATCAAGGCTGCGCCATTTGAAGCACTTTATGGACGAAAGTGCAGATCACCAGTGTGTTGGGCAGAAGTTGGAGATGTTCAACTCTCAGGGCCCGAACTTATCCATGAAACCACCGAGAAGATTGTGCAGATTAGACAGCGCTTGCAGGCTGCCCGTGACCGGCAAAAGAGCTATGCTGATGTAAGGCGAAAACCTATGGAATTTCAAGTTGGGGATAGGGTTCTGTTAAAGGTATCCCCTTGGAAAGGAATGATCAGATTCGGGAAACGTGGAAAGCTAAATCCTAGATACGTGGGGCCATTCAAGATACTGGAAAGAGTTGGTCCAGTAGCGTACAAACTTGAACTCCCTGAGGAGCTCAGTAGGGTGCACAATACATTTCATGTGTCAAATTTCAGGAAATGTCTATCGGATGAAACTCTTGTCATCTCATTCAAAGAACTTCGACTCGATGAGAAACTCAATTTTATAGAGGAACCAATAGAAATCATGGACCGGGATGTGAAACAACTAAAACAGAGCCACATTCCCATCGTTAAGGTCCGTTGGAACTCGAACAGGGGACCAGAGTACACATGGGAGCGTGAAGACCAGATTCGTGCTAAATACCCACACCTTTTCACCGAGACGACCCCGACCACTACCACGGACTAAGAATTCCGGGACGGAATTCAGAATTAGGGGTAGGTACTGTAACAACCCGTGAATTTCCCTAAATATTTAAATTATTGTGAGCCTGAAGTATAAAATTTTTCAAACGTTATGACGACTATTTGTAATTCGTATCAGAAATATATCTTCTTACATACATTTCATTTCTAGAGCAACGAATATTATCCTTGATCAATCATTATGGCATATTCATATTTAAAGTCATTGGAACCATACGCGTACCGACATTTTCCCATTTACTAATTTCCTATTAGACCGAAAAATTTCTTCATAATTGTGACATTCAGTAATTTCAATATATCATTGCATCTAAGTTCTTACTTTCATTTTAGTGTGAAACAACAATACGAATATTGTCGACCAAATAATGTGGTGACTCATATTTTGCTTCGCTAAAAACCCACGCGTATCGACACCGCGATAATATGGCATAAAAATTTATAAACAATTACCAGGATTCAACAAAACCGAGGCTCGTCTAATTACCCTCGAGTATTACAAAAGTCAAAATATATCCCGCACCTCACCTTACTTTAAACATTCACTTTTATTTTTCCTACACTTAAATTTCTACACAACTAATTAAAACAAATAACAACCAACCGAAAAATATAAGTATACATATATGTATGGAAATAAATAAATAAACACAAGCTAGTATCTATCCCTCCTTATCTCTAAGCCTAGCCTCTACTCCCTTGTTTTCTCTGCCTCCCCCTTGTCGATGAAACCAAGGCACCCAAAGGAGATAACCCATCTTCTTCTTTCCAGTGCACATATCACAACATCACCCAAATCCATACTTCATCCTTTTCTACTCACCTCCAAGCCGCTCCTAAGAGACCAAACGTCACTCTCATCTCCTAGGCCTCGCGTGGATTAACTGCTGGGATCGATTCACAGTCCCCATCACTCACAAGATGCCTCCTTGTCCAGACCTCAGAGTCAAACCCTCGTCCCAATGTATGACTAGATCGTGAGTAACCTTTTCCTCTTTAGCTACAAGGGCGAAATCCCATGAAGAAAGTTAGAGTCAAACCCCCTTTGTGTTGATCTATTTGTACCCCTTGATTCCCATGGGTTTTTCCACACATTCAAATGCTCAGGATATTCATTGGTATTTGGAGATAAGCGGCTAAAGAACTTCGAAGGGTGTGTGGAATTGCTTGTGGAAATCGGGTTCCAGTCCTCTGTTTCATCTCCTGATCGGCCTCACTCGTAGTAAGGATTGTTTGTTGTTTTTATTCGTATTCGATGAAACTTGTAAATGCTTCTTTATACCCATTTAGTTTTGTGATGGTTTTGACTCATTGGTAGTACCTATTGTTGTCAATTTGGATTCTATGTTAAACTTTGATGCTTGTTTGTGGTGTGGCTAAACCTAAGACTAACTAAACACCGGATATTGTATCGACTAAATTCGCGACGTGTATATTGTGGTCTACTTTCAAGCCTTGTTCATTGTGGTTAAGTTAGAGTCGATCCCTTATTTACTCATTCATACCGACCCCGACTTAGTCACACTTAGCTGGGTACGTTCCACTATATGTTGCCTTATGTCGAGTTTCTTGCTTGTCATTCAACAAAACACCAACAGGTTACACCTAGGCCTTGTGCCATCCATAGCGAGACGCCCCGAGTATGATGTACCATATAGTCTAACGATAATCGGAAGAGAGCTTAGGATTTACTTGTGTTGCCTGCTCGAAAAAGGTCTTAAAACCTTGCATCTTGAGTTACCCCTTTGGCGTCTAAAACTACTCCAACCCCCTATATTTCTCAACTTATTGCAATTTGTAATATGTTGAGCCTTTTTCCCAAACCTGCTGCTCAAATAAAATGATAAGCCCAGCTGGTAAGGCCCAAAAATCGGATGGAATTCCCTATGGGCCGCAGCCCACCCTTGTAACCAAAATAACCCAACACAAGTTGTGTTTGCAATATTATTCGTACACGACTCATCTTTACCGTATCATACCTAGCTCTACCTCGTCTATTCGCGACCTTTCCCGGCATGTTCTCCATACACAATATTGTTGTGCTCGTATTAGGAAAGGACATATGTTGATACAACTTATAATCAAACACCACTACACATTATAACTTATAAATAACTTGGACAAAAATAAAACGTTACGAATACTTATACCATTTATGTAACTTAACATACTTATTAACAACTCACGTAAGTTTTACGAAATATACCACAAGAAGTTCAACTACCAACATTTTGCTTAAAACTTCTATTAAAATACATTTATTTACACACTTTTTATAGTAAACTTGTACTTACACGTAAATACAAATTTTCTAATAAAACTTATACTTAAGTCACGCCCGATTCTTCTAACATTTTTATACATATGATTTATAACACAAATATTTTCTAGTAAGGCTATTATATCAAAAGTTATACATATACTTGTTTCTTTACAAAATACACGAGTACACCTTTAAACATTGTCCCAAAACCCAACCTCGCGTATCGTCTTTTCTTTCGTACATCTTGTCTTTCGAACACTATTAAGCATAATATGTATATATCCTCGCCATTCGTTCTTCGTCTATTTATGTTCGTATACACTCCAAGAGCCGACATTTACAAAACGAACTTCCAACCTTAATCCACGCCACACAAGCAAATATAACATAACTAGAACTGTGAACTAAACTATGCCATACTTATCTAGGTTACGCGTTGGAGCTATCACCTACTATTTGACTGTGTTGCTTTTCGGATTACTGCTACTTACTGAGGTGAGTTCATAGTCCCACATTTTACTATGTTTCTAAATCCCGTGGGGAGATACATGCTATAAAACTGAACACAAGTATTTTTCTGTATGCTATCCTGATTGATATTGCCTAAGTTACGCTGTTGCTACAAGTCCCTCATCTCATGAACCATTAATCACTTGCGAGTGAACGCGAATATAGTGAATAGATCTATTGGCAGTTGACGCCCCATTTGATGTTAGCCTGAAATGGTAACCGAATGCACTATATTTGAGTAACAAAGAAACCTGGCAACCTCCTAGTATCCGAGGGCACTATTTACCTGCATCATATTATTATGTGTAGGCTTATTTCCCATAAGAGTTTATGTAGCTCTTATGGTAGCAGTACAATGTTAAGGTTTGCGTGTCATGAGGCTTAGTGCAATATCCTATGTTACATTATTACCATTTGACTTGTGTTCAAACTAATATTACTTAAACACTGTGGATTCACTCAACCTTTGTGTTGACTCTTTTAGCATGTTTTATCTCAGGTAATTAACTTGCATCTATGGCACGGAGTGGGAAACAAGGCACTCATCTGGATTTCCCTCAAAAATGTTATCATTCAAAGTTTATTTAAGACATTTCTATTATGTATTTCTAAACTCCTTAAACCCCTTGTGGCTACTCTGATTTAACAATTTAAAGAATGATAACGAATTTTCTTAAAACGACTCTTTATTATCGTTTTCTATGATCGTGGCAATGTATCTATGAAGTAATACCCCGTTAGTCTTCCGCTGTTTCAGTTCCATTTTTCGGGGTGTTACAAATCTAGTGCGCTTTGTTAGCTCATCAAAAGTTTGTGGAACTTTGTCGTTTAGCTTTCGGATGAGTTCTGGGTTATTAATCCCATTCATGAACCCTGAAATTTTTAGGATTTCAGGACATGCTTTAACTTGTATACACTCATCCTTGAAGCGTTCCATAAAAGCGCTGGTTGATTCTCCTTTGCGCTGTTTCACTCTTGCTAGCTCAACAGGGTTTTTAGCGCACTTTTTTCGCTGGGTGAAGTTGAGGCGGAATGCTTTCCGTAATTCCTCGAACCCACCGATGCTCCTACGTGGGAGTTTGCTAAACCATGTGCGCGCGTTCCCTACTAACGTAGAATTGAACATGTGGCACCACACTGGCTGTGGCCAGTTTTCGATAGTGGTGGCTGATTCGAAAACTTTTAGGTGATCATCCGGATCAACTGTTCCATCATATGTTTTCACGTTAGTGGGCATGCGCCTGTGTTTGCGGTCTGAGTAATCGCTGATACGCCGTGTAAACACGTCAACTTTCTGGCGTCGCCATGGAAGAGACATATCTTCGTTCTCTTCGTCGCAACGCCTCCCTCTTGACTTCCAGTGTCCTGTCTCTCTCTCCTCGCTATCTGAGGAGTCACTGGAGGAAGGGTAGTCTCTTCTTCGGCGCTTGCGCCGACTTCTTTCAGAAGAAGAGCTTGAGGGATCTCTACTTGGGGATCTTCTTCTCCCCAATCTGTCTTGGATCCTCTTACTTCCAGGTTTGGAGGATCCTTGGCTTGGCGAATGTTGAGGTCCTAATCGGTCTTGTACCCCCCGACTGCCAAGTCTGGAGTGAACATTAGTGCGCCTCTCGCTATCATGGATAGTGGTACGTTCTACGCGTCTTCCTCGTGGGTGGCGCAGTGGTGATGGTTCGCATTCAGGACCAAAATTCAATCGAGCTTGTAGGCTTGTACTTGCCCTTCTCCTTGCTTCTTCCTGCATGAGGGCGGTCAAGGTTTCATAGTTTTGGGATACAAAGTTTCCCAAAGTGAGATTGGGCGAGTCCTCGGTTGTTGCAAGAGTGCTTGTCTCAGTATTAGGCACCCTATCTCGGTTAGGCGCATCTGGTGGCACAGTGTTGTTCACTGCGGGTATGGTTTGGTGAGGAGTGGTGAAAAGAGTGCGCTGAAGTTCCTCAGCGCTTGGGACCACTGGGATGATTTGGGTAGTCCTTACTGGTAGTTCTACCTCTGGAAGAGGTTGGGTTGTTCCCGCCTCTTGGTGACCGGGTGCGCTGGTTGTCCCAGCAACCTGTCTAGAGGTCGGATCTTGTTGATTCCTCCTCTGATGGTCACGTTTTTCCGATTGCGGAGTCCGCTGGCTTGAATTCTTATTCTTTGTCATCCTAGTCTTTAGTTCTTAGTAGGGTCCCACGGATGGCGCCACTTGTTGATACAAAAGTTGGGCGTTCCTGATTATGGGCTCTTGCTCTCGTACCAATTCGCTTCTTAGTACTTGTAACCTGCGCACTAAGAAAATAAACAACACCGTTAGGCTTATCGTGGGATTGTCTCCCACGATTAGACTCCGGCGTGAGAGTAAGTAATCGGTTTTAGGGTTCTCGTTAAGAGTTAGGGTTTGTGAATCGTACCTTTGAATGAGGATATATCATTCCTTATATAGGGGATGAAACCGTGTAGGTTTCTTGCTCCTTACTCTTCGCACGCGTAGTGCTTATCCGGGGTAAGGATATCTATTCCATAAATAGAAGATCCTTATCGCATGCCCGGTTAGTTTGGTTGGGCTTTGGGCTTCGTGATCCCA
The DNA here is from genome assembly GCA_030686995.1 of Artemisia argyi. Lineage (NCBI taxonomy): Eukaryota > Viridiplantae > Streptophyta > Magnoliopsida > Asterales > Asteraceae > Artemisia > Artemisia argyi. The sequence goes on from CM060685.1 coordinate 155,127,357, forward strand.
AGCCGTTATTATTATGACCCAAGTCATTCGTTATGATAGCCCACTCATGGTGGGTTTGGGCCAAGTAATGTTTATCATTTGGGCTCGTGGCCCATATATAGACTATACGTCATCATTTTCAATTTTAGTATTTTATTTTGATTGCATCTTTAGTATTGGTTTTGTTGACTAGCAACTAATTCCGCCCAAATGCTTCAAACCCGAGATTTTAATTTGCTTTCTAAAAAATATAAAAAATACAAAAAGAATCATCCCTCATCTCTAGAACTAGTATTTAGGTTTTCTAATCCTAGCGACACTATTCCTAGCTGAACGATCAATCCCCCGGTACTTGTCACTATACTATACCACAACGATCAGGTACACTGCCTGGTGGGGGTTGTAAGCTTCTCAAGATCCCTTGAGAGGTAAATCCTAGTGCGATCCCCACGCATCAAGTACTTAATGTCCATTCTCTCCTTCCAGCTCCACCAACTCAGGTGGCTCCCTCAAAGATCTCCAAAAGAAAAGGGAAGCCAATAGAATTGGAGCCTAAGATCAAGGTCCCTGGGTTAGACTGTAACAGATCACTCCATGAAGGAATCAAATTCATGAATAACGTAGTCCTTAAGGAACCTGAAAGACGCATGTGCTTCACTGATGAATATGTGAACCCTGCCTTCCAGAGATGGTCTGATATTGATATGGTTGGGATCAAGGCAATGCTTGGGTATCTCATGATGGTTTCTCCCATTAAGAGTGCTGAAAATGTGAGGTTCTGCCTGGACCTGAAAGCTAAGATTGAAGAGCATCCTGACAAGCATCTACTGAGATCAAAGAGAGCTAAGCTTGAAGCCCTTCGTTACAAGCTAGACATATGAATCTGCAACACCATCTATCCTTTTGTATTTTGTAATTTATCTTAGGAACTGTAATAGGTATTAATGAACATTGAAGTTTTTTTTGTTATCAGTGTCCTATTCAAATTACATTAACACTCAGTGTGAGAAGAAGACCTCTGCTCACTCACACTGAACCATGAAACACTTAGGCTATTTGTATATCCAAATAGGGGGAGACTGTTGGGTCACTGAATTCCCCAAACATCCTCTAACTAAGATTTGAACATAAAATAACCTAAGTGTTTAATATCCGTAAACATTATCAAGTCACTTAATGAACAGTTACTCAGAGAGTCACCTTCAGGATGCTTAGGACGAGCCTAAAAAGAAAGGTGCTCTATTCAGTGAGGCGGACTCTCAGTAGGTGGCACATAAGCCAAAGAAGAAGGTGATGGGTTTAGTGAGGATCACAATAACTCATTGAACCCCCAGGACTCCTCAACAACTAACGAAGCATTAAAGACTGAAGACCTGAAGACTGAAGAATGGGCGGGACAAAGCGGGAAACGTTTGAAAGTATGAGTGTGTGTCCCTATCAACCTGAAGTCAAACTTTCCCTGAAAGGCATAAAGTCAGGATGGTGTCATTACTGTACATCAGAAAGGCTTATTGTCTTGTACCCAAAAGAGCCTATTGTAACAGAGAAAAAATACGTAAGAATTTTGTCTCCACTAGCGTAGGTCATCACTTTGTCTTTATAAGTAATGTTGAAATTTACTTGTGTATAAATAGGAAGCATAAGTGAGGAATGATTGGCTCCAAACGGTCAACTAAATTGACCAAGTAGATGGTCAACAAAGTCAAACTGCTTAGAGTCAATCTCCGTGGAAGTATAGGGGTTTCCCCGTGTCGTTATGTCCCGATGAGGTGTGATGGTAATCAAAACGGGTTTGTGATCGGGTGAATTTGGACAGGAAAGGGTTGTGAATGATTATACTACTGAAATATAAAAGAAATAGCTTAAATAAGCTATATTAACAAGACTGTAAAATTAGAAAACCCAGAAACGTTTAAAACCTAAAAACGCGTACATCTGATTTAAATTTACGTAGACGTACGAAATAAAACGCGAGTTTTATAGAAATAAAATACCTACGGTTATGAAAATTACATTTTTACAATCCTAATGATAAAATAAAATTCTTAGAAAAATAAAATTAATTTTTACACTATTTAATTATTTATTATTAATTAATTACTAATTATTAATTACTTTTAATTATTTAAAATACCCTAAAATACAAATAATTAGGAAATTAACCTAGAAAAATAAAATTTAAATTTGGAAAAATCTAAAATAATATAAAACTAATTTTAAAACAGAAAATATATTTTTAAGACTTTTTAAATAATTATTATTAATTAATTACTACTTATTAATTACTTAAAACTAATTTAAATTATAATAAATACTAAATAAACAAAGAAAAATCTGAAACTTTTTCTAAAAATCTATTGTAAGTACAGAAATATAAGAAAAATATAAAATGGAAAAGTGCTTAAGGAAAAAGCTGAAAAATAAGCTAATAAGCTCAAGCTTCTTAAATAGAAGCTATCACTTGATTTAAAATTGGTTTTTTCTGGATTTTCTTTCTGAAAACTAATTTATAACTAAATGTAAGAAACTTTAACAAAGGTGCTAAGGTTGAATCACAAAAATAAGCACATTGAGTGCTTATTTAGTTTGCCAGATGGAGTTTTAAGCTTATTAGGACTTTTTGTAGCTTGAATAAGCTATCAAATGATGTCTCAAATACAAATAAGCTATAAACAGATGTATAACAACTTGAAATAAGCCAAGGGAGACAGAAATGCCCAAAACCTGAGCACCAAACAGGCCTGATTGGCCAACTTTAGGCTAATGTGGGGCCCACTGGGTGGATTGGAAGCCCAAACTAATGGTTGGTCCTAAAAGCTGAGCTCTTTGGCTTTTCAAAAAGCCAAAGAATGAGTTCTGGGGCCCACTAGGGAAATCAGGGGAGGGCTTGGAATTATGGTACAAAAGCTGAGTGCTTAGTGTGAGTGTGGAATGGGACAAAACAAAAAGGCCTTGCAGCCCTATGAAATAAGCCAGAAACATGAAAATAAGCAATGAACCCTAAAGTTTGGCTTATTGGCTTTCCAATAAGCCAAAAACCTAAGTGTGGGGCCCACTATGGAAGCCAGGACATGCTGTGGAAAATAGGGATCTGATCATGGTCTGTGGTGCAGGGCATGCCATTGCCCTGCAGCCCTCTTCAAGCCACCAAAATAAGCTCTTAAAAAATTCAAAAAAATAAGCCATGGTAGGATTCTATAGCTAAGCTGAGACACAACAACATATAAAAATTTCAGGGCTTGAAACCAAACACAAAAATCTAAACAATTCCTACAATTTGTGGTTTTTCTGACAAAGGTTAAATTTGACTTTTGCTATGAACTTGAAACTTTGACTTTGTTGAATTTCTGATGGATCCTACAAGCTAATTAAGTTGTATTAAGCTGAAATTAACCTAAATTAAGTTATGAAATACATTTATGTAATGATATGGGGGTTTGTGGGTTCTAAATCTTCAACAGTGTAGAGCTTAAGGAAATTTATTGTTGATTTTGACTATTGGTACTAGAAACCTAAGTTTGATGGTTGTCTTACACTATAGTGAGCTAATGTAATCTACAAGTGTTAAAACAACACCAAAGCAACAACAAGAGCACAGCTAAATAGGCAGAGCCAAACACCCCTTATTGGGTACTGTTTGGTGATTTAATGAAAGAAATGCAATAACTAATCTATGGGACTGATTCTAAACCTAATACTAACCTAAGTTGAACATAATTAGACAGAAATCAACCACAAATGATAACCACAGCTACCAATAACAAAATAAGAAAATTTGAGCTAAAAACTGAATGGGAGACTTACATGTACCTAAGTGCTCAAAACCAAGAATGTAACACTCAATTATGACCTGACATCTCCCAGAGACTATAAACCAGCTTCCCACTCCTTCTCCTCTTCCTTTTCTTCTTTTTTATTTTTTATTGTTTTATGAACTATTTTTTTTATTCCTCTTTGAATACTGACTCAAAATGCCTAGGATACTTGAATAAGCTGATAAATAAGCTAAAGTGGGCTTAACCTAACAAGAAACAACAGCTTATGGCAACTCACCAATAATTTGGAATTTTCACTTAAAAACACAAATTTGGAACTTAAAACTGAGACTTTGAAATTAAAAGATGGAATAAGTTTCTAATACACTGAGAATGGTAAATACAAAGCTTTCAAACTAAAAATTACAATAAAAATAGATGATTAAGCTAAATTGACATTAACTAGACTACTCTAATTTATTCTACACTATCTAATGCCTTTCCTCTTTCTTTTCTTTACTTAAATAGAACCAGGGGTGATTCACTTTCTTTCCCACTTCTCTTTGGACCGTTGGATAGCTCCCATTTCATCACAGCCATCAATTAGCTTTTTGGAGGGAAAATGGGTTTGGTTAGTTTGAGTGGTTTAGGTGAGGCAGGTGGGAGTATTAATGGAAGGGTGAGTTGGTGAGAGGAGGGAGGAGACAAATAGGGTGACAGGTGAGAATTTGGTGGAGGGGAGCAGGGTTGCAGAAAAACGGGGGAGGAAGGGGGTTTGACTGAGGGTGTGGACCGGGGTGTTTCAATATTTGAAAGGGAGGTGGGCTGGGGTATTAGATGGGCTAGGGGAGTGGGCCTGGGTGGATGGGATATGGATTGGATTTGGAATTTGGTATTTGGGTTAAAATAATACAAAGGGTCCATGTAGTTGTAGGATAAATCACAAGGACCATACATCTAATTCCTGATATTCAAGGGACTGAATTTGTAATTTCCAAAAAGTTAACATGAGGTCTCTTCTTGCCAAGTATCAATAATCCAAGGATAAAAATTGCAACTTTTCACTTTTGGTCCTTCAGGGACTAAAACTACCAATAGGTGAAACTTCAGGGACTAAATTGCAAATTTATTCAAACTTTCATTTTAAGGACTAAATTTGACACTTGTGACTTTCCAGGGACCAATAATGATTTTTATTCCAAAAATTTCCCACCAGGGACCAAATCTGCCAAAAGTAAAACTCCAGGGACTAAACTTGTAAATTCTCAAAACCTTTGAAATTTTTCACCAAAGGACTAAATATGACAATTTATGATTTCAAAAGGACCTTTGGTGACTTTTCTTTTAAAATAAGTGCTCAGGGACTATTTTTGCCAATTTTTGAAAGTTGGGGGACTGAAACTGCCAATTATGCAAACTCTGTTCGTTTTTCATCTGTTTTTACTCATTTTGCATCTGAAACATATAAAACACAATTTTGAAATCAGTATTTTGATGCATTTTTTAGTGTTTTTAAATGTTTTGCAGTTCAGATTTGACCAAAAATGATGAGTGTTTGAGCACTCATCAAGGAGTAAAAAAGACAAGTTTGTGAAATTAATGCTTAGACATTCACAAACCGCTTTTACTCCTCCAAAGAATAACACAATCCCTAAGATAGCTCACTAGGACCTTTAGTTGTCACTCAAGCTTAGTTTGAGTTTAGTGAGGAGTCATACCATACTTGTCATTTCAATCCCAAGTGTTATTCCGCAAACACTTGGGGTATAATTCTTTGATTAACTTATAATAAGAATTAAACGTTGAAAAATATCGTATCTCTTATCTTTACGTTTTATTATTTACTATTAATCATTTACCTCTTTGTTCTAGCTATGGAACTTGGTTAGTTTAACTCAATAGTTAACACTAACCAAGTAAAAGGGACCAACAAAACTCTTACATGAAATAGTTACATCATTAAAAATAGGATACTTTAAACCTGCACGCAGAAAACTTATTTAGTTTCAATAATTAGGTCAAACCTAGATGCCATAAACATAGCAAAGTTAATGAAGCTGGTTATATAACTGTAAGTATACAAAGTATCTCATATATGGCATTCTAATGAAACTTAGTACATACACCTGAACAAGTATACTTTGCACACTATATACACATATTAGTAGCATATATTTTCTATATGCTAAGTGACAGATTCTCCAAAAATGAATGCAACTACAAATCAGTTAAGTGACAGATTCCTACCAGCCAATTCCGTTCCAATCTATTAACAACTAAACAACCATCAATCCACAATTAATACTATTTCCTAAAATAGTTTGTGATAGCTTATACAACACCATAGTTCATAGATACATTTGTGAAAGCTTTTCTACACTTCCACCAACATCTAAACCGCTTCTGTCCACTTGGCTTTACAATCAACACCAATGATACCAAGGCAATTTATAACTTAACTAATTCATGCATTATCAGTCCTCAAATGATATATGCAACAAACACTACATTACAAACTAAATGACTTTGTAACAACTCAAATGTTTAACTAATTCCCCAAACCAACTTACCATAGGTATATAAAAAAAGATAATTATTTAAAGAAGTATTGCACTTACTGATTTCAACTATACATCAGTCCAATCATGACGTAGTCATCTCTATAATGTGCAAATACCTCATAATATCGTCAATTTACAGCTTTGAGGTTCCTTTATGCTTCACCATCAAAAGGGCCTGCATAAATAGTTTATATGTTGAATGCTAAAATGCAAAATTTACACAGGATGTGTATATAATGAAATAACTTTTCTTATGCTACCCCTACAATTCTAGAATTTGTAAGATCCACTTTTGTTTTGACGAGTCTAGTTATAAATAAATACTCAGTTGCTTAAAATAAGCATTTCAGGAAATAGTTTCTGGACTTTCTTAATATGTTTAAAAGGTAAAAAATTTACCTATATCGTGTTCTAGTGTCAATGTATAGCATGAAATTTTATTGTGAAATAGTGACCTGATGCGTATGGTATCTCAACAATCACCTAAATGAATAAAAATAAATTGTTAATAAGAAGTGTTAATAATCATCAACTTAACATATCAGCATTTCTAAATAACATGTGTTGAGAGAGAGAGAGATCTATGGTACGCTTAAGTCTGTGGCGACAACAGGCTGAACTGTCTTAAGATTCTTCATACCAACGAAAATTATAGCATAGTAAATGGCCTGAATGACAACAATCGAATCCTTGAAATTGTTAAAATTAAGTATGCATCATCTTTTAAGAAAGGACTATTTTACAAATAAGAAATCCAACAACAGCTAACTATTTTGAAAGATCTGAGACAACGAAGTTTATGAACAGTTTGAAACACACATGTATTTGACTATAAAGAAATCTCTAAACACCCCTGATCTTTAAATGAAAGAATCAGAGATTTAAATTTTGAAGCACACTTGCTTACAATCTATCAAAGTGGACACACCATTTGTTTGTACATCTTAATTCAATTGGCTCATTTAACCAATTTGAAGCTTAAAAACTATATTTATTTTCTTGGCACATTTCATCATCAAATTAATAAAAATGAACAACTTTATAATCATATCGTGCCCAAAGATAAGCTTAGTGTACCTGTGCCACCCAACTTCTTTTGAAATCTAGAATGTCACAAAAAGTACTGATTACCCTAGTCTAAATAAGGAAACACAAAAGTTGCTGTATACGTATATAGTTTGAACCCTTTGGCAACCTAGGTTTGTGGCATTTTCCCCAAATTTTATTTGTGTGGGAACTAGACGGAGTCAAAGTCAATATAATAAAAGTCTTGGTTATTAACGAGACCGTACGCTTGTCGCCACATCGATCCATTCGTGTGCATTGCATATTTGCATGGGATGTGTTAACCAAGCCCCCCCCCCCCCCTATGAGATGGGTCCCACCTATTTTTAGTCAAATGTACAAGCATTTAAAGCAGACAGTACAAGCGGCGGCAGCACAAACCTTCCACACACCCTCCCTATGGGAGGGTGCGGTTAACTCACCCCATTTGCATTTACTGCTTGCAAGTTGCAGGTGCTTGGTCCTAATTTTATCTCTTTGGAATAAATAATTGAGAACACCATTCGAATCTTAATTTCTTTTTCATATTATGTTGTAACTACTTACTATAACTATATTTTCATCTTCTAGAAACCCTACGTATGTTTCTTAAACTTGACGGAACACTGAGTTGAATAATACTTAATTATTGATTGAGTTTTTGCCTTCGACAAAGACAGATTATTATAAATCTAGATATCGACAAGGTTTTTTATAATACAATCTGGCTCTTTTGGGCTTTTGGGTCTTGCATGTCGAACAACGTAATGGTGACGTTAAGCTAAAAGACAACAACTTAACCCGCTTGATGAATATTTAAGAAATTGATTATGAAAGGGAAGCTCGCTTTAACCGTTAGAGTTCATATTTTATCCACAAAACTAAGTCGAGGTAACTAGCTCGAGTTATCACTATTAAGCTAACTTCATAAGCACAATAAGCACCATGTAATAAATAAATATATATATATATATATATATATATATATATATATATATATATATATATATATATAAGAAAAACAACAATTTATAAGAATTAACAAAAAAAAAAAAAAAATTACAATATATGGCGTCTCACGTCAATTAACAAACTAATTAACAAAGGACGAGACTCAAAAGATAAAACAATAATAAAACAAAAAACCATCACACTATCTTCACATACCAAATGCCTATCACATGAATTACATTAATTTTTAATTTGATTAGGTAAATTAAGATTACGTTATAACAAACTAAAGAACATGTGCCAGTAGCCAATGGACACATATCAGAACGTATATTTGTACTCGTGTATTGTCCATAATTAAATGACTCAAACTAAACGAAAAATGTAGGTTTTGAAACAACCAAATGTGATTTGCGCAATATTAGGAATCAGTTCTTGTATCATCAGAACATTTTATAACTACAATTTCACTCTTACATTTCAAGGTATATCTTTTCTTGCGATAGTATTGTCTATAAGTTTGTGAAATTACGGTATCATACAAATTTCTTGCAAAATATAGCAACGAGATGACTTCGGTAAAAACAATGTCACAATGGGCATATGTCTTATCCAAGAGGAATATTAAAGTCAATAACTAATGCAACTTGCAAATATATATGAACAACTTGCAACATTTTATCACATGTCTAAAACACCAATATCATTAATGATTTAATCACCTTCCATGAAACATCCACTTTCCTCATGTCAAACAAAGTTACAAACACCTATTAAAATTTGAATATTTTTCTAAAGAATTATCCAAAGTAAGTGCATGCACCTTTCCTAATCGTCACACCTATATATATATATTTCGTATCATTTCATTAACCGAAAAGCGTCTCACATTCTCCTCATATCTCACAAAATTTATAAAAACCAAGTGCCTGTTACCATATTTTAAAAACTGTTTTTCTTACCCGAATATATTTTAAAAAATGATGAGAAATAATGGGTTCGACTCCGATTTTGCTCTTCTCGAGTCAATAAGTCGTCATTTACTAGACGACACTGCTCCGACAATGTACTGTCGGAGCAACAACTTTTTGTTTCCACATTTATCAGAAACATGGGGCGAATTACCCTTACAACAAAACGACTCCGAAGACATGCTGATAGCAACATTCCTCAACGAAGCACTAGACTTCCAACTTCCACCTTCGCTGGAGATGACGTCATCGCCAGAAAACACCATTGTTGTCAAATCTGAGCCTGAAGCTTCTAGCTTTCAGCCAGAATCACTTGGAGCGCAAAAGGGTAAGCATTACCGTGGAGTAAGACGGCGGCCGTGGGGTAAATTCGCGGCGGAGATACGTGACCCGGCGAAGAATGGAGCTAGGGTTTGGTTAGGGACATATGAGACCGCGGAAGATGCGGCAGTTGCTTATGATATGGCGGCGTATCGTATGCGTGGGTCACGTGCTTTGTTGAACTTTCCATTGAGAATTAATTCTGGTGAACCTGAGCCGGTAAGGATTACATCGAAACGGGAAATGACGTCACCATCGGAGAGTTTGTTGCTGAAGAAGGTGAAAGTAGAGTCGGAAATGGTTTATGGATGCTGACTAAGATTTTGGTCGATTATTGTTTAATTTTTTTGTTAATGGGTGGAAAGTGTAATGGATCTTTTTGTACATAAATGACAAATTTCTTATTTCTTTTGAAAAATATATAAAATATTCTTGGTACTTTGTTGCGAATGTGAAATGTAAAGATTGTAAACTAGTAAACGATGACATAGCCAGGGTATATAACAGAATCGTCTCTTTGTAAACTTAAATTACAATAAAAAATTTACTATGTTGCCAATAAATTCCGAAAACAATTTAGCTCTAGTGGACAATGCTTGAACACAATCCGAACAACTGTATTACTCTTTAAATGTTTGAATATGGTGTTCATAAGAATTGTTTCAGCGAAGAAGTGCTTGGCACGCCTACTTGGCGTTCGCCATTCCTCACCACAGTCTTGCTGCCACACCTAGCCGCTTCGCTGTCCCTCGCCGTGCAGACAACGAAGATAAAGGCAAAACGCTTTCGTCAGTGAACGCTTGACAACGGATGTAACGCTTGACAACGGATGTAATTTTAAGTTTATTCCTTTTCTTTTTCTTTTTTTCTTTACAAAGAAGATAAAGACAAAATCTTTTTGTCAGTGAACCCTTGACAACGGATATAATTTTAAATTTATTCCTTTTCTCTTTCTTTTTTGTCTTTTCTTTTCTTTTTTCTTTAATAAACATAAATTTACACTATAAATACTAACACACTTTAACAATTTTTACACAACTTATCTTTCAAAACACTACATCTTAATAACCAATAAACATGAGTGATTCATCCCATTTTTATGAAAGTGATCTTGATGAGATATCGGAGCTGAAGATGATTATGAAACAATATGAGTTTGAGCAATCGTTGCAAAAACAAGAAGCCGAAAGTTCAAAACGCAATACTTACATCTACCGTGAACATGATGTTGCTGAAGCACGTTTAATAGCCGACTATTTTGGTGATAAGGCAAAATATCCCGGAGACGGTTTTTAGGTGTCGCTATCGTATGAGCCGTAAACTATTTTCAGAAATAGTCGAAGGTATTGAAACATATATTCAAACTGTTCGTCCTCTTCCACAACATTTTCATTTCTTTAGAGTCCGACCCAGTGGCACGGGTCAAATGAGTTTTAGCGTGATTAAAAAATGCTCATCCGTCATACGCTAATTGGTATACGGCATAACACCTAATGCATTAGATGAGTATTTACAAATGAAGGAACATTGTGCACGTGGTTGTCTAGATCATGTTACTATGTGCTTAATCCAATTGTATATGCCCGAATTTTTAGGAAAACTAGACGTGAATGATATTCACAATTTATACAACGCACATAACACGGTTTACGGGTTATCGAAAATGCTTGGAAGCATTGATTGTATGCACTGGGAATGAAAAAATTGTCTCAAAGAATGGCAAAGGGCAAATTTACAAATGTGATAAGAAAATATCCAACTATAATGCTTGAAGCCGTTGCGTCATAGGATTTGTGGATTTGGCATGCAATTCTTGGGGCAGCGGGTGCTTATAGCGATCTAACTGTTTTGCGTAATTCGCTGTTATTTGACAACTTGCTTGATGACATCACCCTCGTGGTTCCGTTTGAAGTAAATGGAGTTACATTTGAACAAGGGTATTATCTAGCTTATGGGATTTACCCAGCGTAGTCATCTTTTGTCAAATCATTTACGGTTGTAAATTCCGAAAAAAATGCCGTATGTAACAAAAACAAGAAAGTGCTCAAAATGACGTTGAAAGAGCTTTTGGTGTCCTCCAAGGACATTGGCAGATTATAAACCAACCGACGCGTGTCTAGACTATTAACAAGTTAGGGAGAGTCATGTACACATGCATCATATTGTATAACATGATTTTGAAAGATTAAAATTTTAAGATAAAAAAAAGGAGCGAGATTTATATTTGTCCGCGAGTACATTTTCAACGACCATGGATCGAGCGATGGGAAGTGCAACGGAAGAATCCAAGGAACTCTATGATAAACAAATACACGCAAGGTTTTAACGAAATATGATTGAGCACTAAGAAGAAGACTTCGAATGTGGCTAGTTCGAGTGGAACGAAGATTTCTACATCTAACCAGTTTGATGCTCTTAATATGGCTAATACGGATGCTTTTGGTATTCCTACTAATGACACCATCAAGGATGTGGATTCTGGTCGTACAATGGAAGTTAATAAGGATGAGTCTACTAAGACATGTGATGCATCGCAAGAACCCATTGTGAGTGATTTAAAAGAAAAGGAGTCTGTTGTGGCTCATAAAATTAGTGATTCTTCTACTCCGCTCATCTCTTCTACTAAGAGGGTTAACCCTTTTTCTAAGGTGGGAGAGATCGTGGATTCTGATTTTGAAGATGAGGTTCTTAACACATTTGACGAGTCTGCTAATCTATTCGGTGGTGGCCAAGAGTATGAAGAAGATTATGATGACTATGACTACGATGACTATGCGAATAAGGTTTATGATCTTCCAGGGAATTTGGATGCTTTCAATGTCATGTATGGCACCAAGCTTCAAGGTCTTAGGAAGTAATTTTTATTTCGTCATGTCTTAGGTTATCATTTGAGTAAGTGGTTTGTTTTCTTGCTTAGAAAATAGGAAGTATCTTGTTATGTAAGCTTATCGCCTATGTAACGGGCTGAGATATGGGTTTCACCCATATCCATTGTACTTAAACGTTTTTTGTTAATATATTTACCAGGGTGCATGATTACCCCCATTTACCAAAACAAAAATGATTGAGCATGTTTGGCAACGACATCTATGGCAAGATTATCTACAAGACTACAACAACAAAATAATTAGTTTCTTTATAATTTGATGTATTTTTATTTTTTTATTTTTGTATTTCTTAAGTTTCGTATATTTTTTCTGGATCGTTAATTTTATGTTTTGTATATTTTTTAATATGTTGTATTATAATTTTATTTTATGAATAAATTTTATTTTGTTTAAAAGATTGAAAAAAATAGAAGTGGTAGGACCCAAATGAAAAAGTTGCGTTGCGTTGTGATAAAAGGGTTATTTGGAGGAGGCTGTGTTATGGTAGTGTGACACCGGTGGCACCAAAATGAAGAGGGAAAGTTTGACATTACACCTTATGCTCTTAGTGCCATAGTTGAAAAGGAAAATTATAAGACATATAAAGCATTTTAACATTTCTCTTTTAATTTTTTTAAGCTATATACTTATTAAAGCATTTTTTACAATGAACTTTTGCAAACTTCATACATAAATTGACTAATCAACAAATACCATTAATGTAATGTAGTTCTTAAAATACACTTTAAGTGAAAAAAAAACAAATTATTAAGTCTATTGTATAACCTATGTATTACAAACTACTTTCCCATGGTCTCAATTAATGCATCATCGACCAAGTCAAGTTTCAATAACCAACATTAAAAATCAAGAAACGACTTCAACCACAAGTCAAGAACAACAACAACAACTCTGTCCTAACTCATATCAACAACAAAAAATCAGTCAACTAAAAAACAACTGCAACAATACCACAATCCATCTCTTCGATTACAACAAACCACAACAAAAATTCCATCCACCTCAAGATCTTAAACAAAAACGAAAGTTTCAAATAAAAAGATCCCGGATTTAGTTTTTGAATTAATCAAAGATCTTTAAAGATCCAACACAACCTATCATTGATCTTTTGAACAAAACAATGTATTTACCCAAGACCTTATCAAAGTTGTTGAATCCAAAACTCAAGAGTAAGTGTTTGTGTGCGTGAAACAGAACAAGAAAAGGGTGAGACTTGGTTCGAGATTAATACAGATAAAAAGGAGTTTGGTGGTTATTGTTTTGTGTTATTCGATTGCAAGAAAACCAAAAAGTTCTTTGGTGGCTAAGTTTGAAATGAAAGAAAAAAGAAATTCGTGAAGCGTGTATTGTTAAGTGAGTTAGGGTTGTGAAGAGGTATTATATTAGGGTAGAAATTGGTGAGCTGTTTTTATATTAACTTGAATTGGCTGGATATATTGATCAAAGAGTAGGTTGAGTAGTTCAAAAGAGTCCAGCCGAATTTTTGTATTAGTTTTTGTGTGGGCTGAATTTCGTTCAGTCTAAGTAGTGTTATTTGAATTGAGCTGAACATTGAGCTGAGATTTTGAACTGCAACTTCGAATTAGGTCGAAGATAGAGTTTGTTGAATTAAGCTATCGAGCTATTGTTCATTGAATTACGCCCCAAAGTTTATGTACCATAAACTATTTTATGTCGAGAACTTGTTTGTCAAAGTATATGATTTGGAAATGAGTTTTGTTAGATTATGAGTTTTAAAAAGGCATTTGGATTAAGTCCTTTGTTGTTAGAAGAATAGCTTCCGTGCAATGTTTATGTAAAATTTTGTACATAAAAGATATTTCATACGTATAAATTGTAATTCTAGAATTACAAGTTTTATGGAAATGTGTTTATGTCGTTGATATGTCCTATATTATTGAATACTTATCACATGCTATTTGCTCATATTTTGTATACTTATATCTGAACTGATACTTAATTGCCTAAGTTTTCCATATTTCAGTAATTATGGAGCAATATTATTAAAAGTAAGGATTAAAGACATGACTTAGAGCTATTTTGTATGTAAGATGTAAAAGAGCATACGACGTATGCAATTCTGGCCTTACGCCGTATTGGTACATGGAAGAATTCACTTAGTCTTGGTGGATATTGAAGAATACGGTGTATTTAACTCTGGCAATGCGCCGTAATTGGAAGCTCTACAGTAAAATCCCAAGTCAACCATTAAAGGTTTACGACGTAGGAAACTCTGGTTATACGCCGTAATGAATATCTTATCCCTCGTCCAAGTATATCGAAGATTTGAAGGTTACGGCGTAACAAATCTCTAGTTTATGCCGTATTTTAGAATATACTCAAAATATTCTTGGAATATTCTTTCTTCGTCAGCAATCAAGATATCTAGATTACGCCATATTCCCATATGAATACGCCGAAATCTCGCCCTAATAGAAGACTATAAATAGAAGCCCTAAACAGGAGTTTTTGATAACTTTCAATCACCACTTTCAACCACAACAGAATTTCACCATTCCAAGGCCCTAAGATTAGTTCTAAGAGCTATGATAACAAGGAGATAAGGTCTTGTATCATCACATTAGGCTTAATCATTCGGTTTGCATGTTGTTTTCACTATGATTTGTGTGTCGTTTGAATTATGCATTTGTGCTTTTATATACATTATGGGATAACACTCTTGGGTGTCAGCCATGTTTATGAATATTCTATGATAGTATTTCTGTTTGTTTAGATCTTTTGGCTTGTATTGCTTAGTTTATTTGTTTATCGTTTCAATCCTCGTTTATTTGTTTAAGTAGTTTAAGTCTAGTATCACATAGGCCAAATGGGTATTGGATATATATTATGAGAATATTTAAGTAGGGGTGTGCTCTTCTAACATGGACCAAGTAGAGAATGAGTACGGTATTACAAGGACCATGTGGATGCTACTGATAAATCACATAGATTAGATTATATAACTTTATGCATGCTTGTAGTCCGACAGGTACATGAACCAAATGGCCTAGGAGATTACATGTATAGTGGCTAGATACATGGACCAAGTATAATTAGATCATTGCACTAATGAATGGAAAACTAAAATAGAATAGGATTAACATGGCTCACACTTTTTTCTCTCGTTGATCACAACTTTAGTATAATTATTTTAGTTTACATTTCATGCTTTCTAGTAGTTAATTAATCAAATCAATAAAAACCCCCTTTTAAACTTGTAAAATACACTAGATAGGATTTAAGCATACTATTCTCGAGATCGACCTTGTATTTACCCCACTAGCTGCATCTGATCGAGTACACTGCCTGTGAAAGTGTGTCTTTAAGGTATAAGTCCGACTAAATATAAATATTAGAACTTGAATATAAAAATACCTACAACGAAACATACATCATTCGTTTTGGCTAAGTACAGAAAATTGTCACAGAGAGTTCATGTCTGAGTTGCAGGGTATACGACGTATACGACATATATATCTACTATGGCGTATACGGCGTACGAATATGACAGTTTAAAAATAAAAATCAGTTTGAGTTTGTAAATACCCTTTTCCACCATATAAGTTTTCACCAACTTTCTTTTTCTTGTCATTTAATTTTCTTGCCTTTTAGGTTAATATTAGTTTAGAATCAAAATCTCCAAAACCCAAATATTTACTTGCTTTCAATTAAAATACAATATACTAAAAAGATTCTTCTAGCATCTCTTATATCAATACGTCATACTTTACGGTCTACCTCACTATTCCTCTAAAAACAACAAAACCTCCGATCGTAGTTTTACTATACTATAACGATTAGGTACATTGTTTAAAGGATAGTAAAACTTTAGTGTCTGCAAACTATGCTTCAGTGCTTAAGCTCTGTCTCCAATTTATTATGTTGCTTTTTAGGTGGTTAAGTTTAAGTTTAAATTAGACAGCCGGGTTGGTGGAATTGCAAAATAAGAGAGATCGGCACAAGGGATTGTTGGTATGCCATTTGCCCCGATAAAGCACGAACGACACACCATTCTGCATTGTTCGTCCCCCATTCGGCTTTTAGTCGTTGCACCCACATACGCTGTGTGTCTTTTCTTTTTTCTTTTTTCTTTTTTCTTTTTTGTGAGTAAATGTGTATTTTTGGTGATGTTTTTTGGGACTTACAAAGTGTTATTGTTTTTAGTTGGGGAGGGTGTTTTAATTGGAGAAAATTCCGAGATTAGAACAGTCACTCAACTTTTTAACATTTTCTAGACCAAAAAAAATGCTCTTCTCAAAATAGACTGAGCGACCTACGACTGATGACATCAAATAGTCCTGATATTTAAGTGTCAATTTCCCCCTAATATATTTTTATTTACTATTATGATATATACTTTGATTTCGTTATATTTTGAATCCAGGTTACAAATGAGTATAGGAGCTAAAGAGACGCGAAAATTGGAAAGAATTCACAAAAGACACACAACTATAGTATGCTGAAGAAAGCTACGGCGTAACTTACACTCTCCATTACACCGTAGCTAGGAATTCAAATATGAAGAATAAAGTCAACACGGACTAAGGACTACGGCGTAACCATAATCCTTAGTTACGCCGTAACTATTTCAAGACTTAGAAGAATTCTTTGTGATGAAGACTACGCCGTAACCATTATGAGAAGTTACGGCGTAGAAATGACACCGGAAGTTATCCAAGATCAAGAATTAAGCTACAGCGTAGCCCTCTTGAATACTATGATGTATGTGTAACCCTAAAAGAGGTTACAACATAACTTGTTACATCAACTACACTCTAACCATTGCTATTGGATAAGATTGTTTTACGATTACACTAGCTATGGCGTAACCAACTCATAGAGTTACGCCGCAGCAGTGCCGGGTCTATAAATACAACCATAAGTTTTGCATATAAAACAACTCCTACACCACCAAAAAGCAAAGAAAGAAGGAGGGTTCTACCAAGGCATTCCACAACAACATACGGTGCATTTCCAAGGGAGAGATCATGCCACAAACACCATAAGTTTTAGTTACCATTGTGTTAATTACATTATATATTATGTCTTCATTTCTTATGCACAACATTGATTCGACTGTACTTTTCAACTTGATCGGCTAAGCACCTTTGGTGCTAGCCTAGATATTGTTATGATTATGTTTTTGTGCTATTCTATAATGCTTCTAGTGTGTGCATGCTTAGTTTATTGTTAGATCCTCTAATTTCGGTAGTTTTGAAGAACCGGTTGTACCCGGTACACTAGGGAAATAGACCGAACGAACCTATTATAGTTGGGTTGCAAAGGAAATAGGAAAGCAGACCGTAAGTGCTAGTCATTGACCTTGTGTGCAAATCGACCCAAGGAATACCTTCCGGGTTGGATAAACTTAAGTAGTTAGATGTATGGTCTAAGATCCGAAAGGCTGGGCCATACAAAGATAAGTCTATCATGTAGTGGCACTTAATGACTCAAATTAGTCTACCGTACGTCGGCTTACTTACAGAGGGTAAGGCCTTTGTTTCCCGACAGGATTCTAGGGAGATAGGCTAGGGAACTAGACCAAATAAACCTAGTGATATATGTCTGCCCTACTTGTTGCATTCGAATAGTTTTATAGAAAACATAGTCATGGCAATATAGGATGACCAGCTAGGCTAGTACACTTTCTCCCTATTGCTCACATCTTTATTTACTTTCAGTTTTCATTTAATTTCCGTTTAATTAATCAATTCTACTCTCAACTAGTTTAAAATGTAACACCTAGACTTAGATAAAATCCGCACCTCATAGCTCTTGGAACGATCTCGGTTTTACCATTTACTAGTCTACACACGACCGGATACACTGTCTGTTAGTGCATTAGGGTAGATCTTAGGTAATCGAGACTAATACAAATTTAAGACCTGGCTAGTAAAACCTGTATCAGAGACTTTTTTATTTATTATGTGTAAGGGTACTTTTGTTATTTCACAAAACACATTTTCACATCTATTTTATTTTCTTTTTCTCACTCTCATCCACCAAAAACACAAACCCAATTAAAATTCTATCTCGTCTTATTCTTCATCTTCAATTATTTCCCCCCATTCAATACAACACCATTCTCTCAACCTTTTTAGATCTGGAAAATCGTCCCTTTGATTCTTAAAACAATCCGAACACAACCTCACTCCCAACACATCTTCAATTACAACAACTACAACAACACTGACCAAACAACAACAACAACAACAACAACAACAACAACAACATAAGTAATCCCATCTCCTCACTTCTCTAGACAAACCACAAGACAGAGACTCGAATCAAAAGAAACAAGAACATATAAGTTCTCGGAATGTTCAAACTTTCGTAATGGATCTTTAAAGATTACAAGTGCTTGAACAATAACCCATCATAGATCTATCACACGCATAGCTTTTCTTTTAATTTTCGAAAGTTATCAAGGAAGAACAAAACCATCAGGTTTCATCCGTTTCTTTTCGTCAGGTTTGACAAAAACAAAGAACGAAAAATACAAAATGATTCTAACTCGTAACCAACCTAAGACCCTTTAAAAGGATCTTGAAGCCATTTTGTAGCTGGAAACCTTTAGAAACCTCATCCTTTGGTCTTGTGTCTCTTAGTAGAAAGAAAAGGATTGTTTGTGGGTTATTCGTGGTGAAGATTAACAAAAGAAAAGTGTGTGTTTGATTATTCGAGTGTCAAAATATATGAGCAGATTTGCGTTTAGATTGAGACAAAGAGGAAGGAGAAAGTTTGTAGAGTGACTGCGTGTGATTAAGATAGAGAATACATTAGGGTTAGTCTTAAGTAGCCACATTTTTTAAGATGAAGATGAAGATGAAATAGATTTGTAATTGGGTTTGTGTTTTTGCTAGATGCGAGTGAGAAAAAAGAAAAGAAAATAAATGTGAAAATGTGTTTTGTGAAATGACGAAAGTGCCTTTACACATAGGAAATAAAAAAAGAATTGGCACAAACTTTTTGGTGACACTTGACACTTTCTTATCAAAAGTAAAAAAGTCGCAAGTCGCTCGGCAATTTTTTTTTCTTTTAAAAAAGGTTAAAAAGTTGAGCAATTAGTCTAATCTTGGAATTTTCTCTTTTATTTATGGAAAAAAAATGATGAAATGGCGCTGAGATAACAAATGAATAACATGTTACTCATACGGGTCGTACCTACTGTACCGAGCACTCCAAGAAATCTAAGGCATAAAAGTTTGATATGTGGACTACCAAAACTTTTCAGAATGCACTTTTATTATATTGTGCCACCAAAGTATTACAATATAGAAAGATGAAAGAGAATTTTTATTATAAAACATAATAGGCCAATGCCATCATAACTCATTATCCAAGTTAAAGTCATCAACTAGAAGCCTAAAGCCAATGACATCAATCATCCTCACCAACAAATGCAACTTGCAACATATTATTATTTTCTTTGAACAACTTGCAACATTTTATCACATGTCCAAAATCCCACTATCATTAATCACCTTCCATGAAACATCCATATTCCTCATCAAACAAAGTTACAAACAACTTTTATAATTTTAATATTTTTCTAAATTATCCATAGTAAGTGCATGCACCTTTCCTAATTGTCACACCTATATATATCTTTCGTATCATTTCATTAACCGAAAACCGTCTCACAAAAATACTAAAAACCAAGTGTCAGTAACCATATACTAAGTACTAAAAACTTTTGTTCTACTTATACTTAAAAAATGATGAGAAATAATGGGTTCGACTCCGATTTTGCTCTTCTAGAGTCAATAAGTCGTCATTTACTAGACGACACTGCTCCGACAATGTCCTGTCGGAGCAACAACTTTTTGTTTCCACATTTATCAGAAACATGGGGCGAATTACCCTTACAACAAAACGACTCCGAAGACATGCTGATAGCAACATTCCTCAGCGAAGCACTAGACTTCCAACTTCCACCTTCGCCGGAGATAACTTCACCTGAGATGACGTCATCGCCGGAAAACACTGTTTTCGTCAAATCTGACCTGAAAGCTTCTAGCTTTGAGCCAGAATCACTCGGAGCGCAAAAGGGTAAGCATTACCGTGGAGTACGACGGCGGCCGTGGGGTAAATATGCGGCGGAGATACGTGATCCGGCGAAGAATGGAGCTAGGGTTTGGTTAGGGACATTTGAGACCGCGGAAGATGCGGCAGTGGCTTATGATATGGCGGCGTATCGCATGCGTGGGTCACGTGCTTTGTTGAACTTTCCATTGAGGATTAATTCCGGTGAACCTGAGCCTGTGAGGATCACGTCAAAACGAAGGTCAACGTCACCGGTGAATACATCGGAGGTGGTAAAGAGGGTGAAAAAGGAAGTGGGTGATGAATGCTGAGTGTGACTGTGGGACAAGTTTTGTTTTGTTAAATTTTTTTGTTTATTGGGTGGAAATATGAAATGCTGTAATGAGTGATTTTGTACATATACGATGACAAATTTCTTACTTGTTTTATAAAATACAAACATATTTTGCTCATTATAGCACAGACAGACATATTTGAGTGAAACGCCCAGATTTTTTTTTAATATATATAAATATGTAAACTGTGTATATTGATAAAAGTAGCGGAAGCGTATTTTCTACATTATACGGGTATATTTCAAACATCCCGTTAAAATACTAAACTTTGCAAAATACATAACATGACTCTTTAAACTTGGTAAAGAAGCTGGTTCTTGATTCCAAACTGATAATAAATGATGGAAATGAGAAGCTTGTTACCTAACCCGCGAGCTACACCATTTTAATCCATTACGCCCCATTTAGCATGTACATGGTCTCATCTTGCATACCTACAAAAATATAAACTGAGAACGATAAGTTTGCATACCTACAAAAATATAAACTGAGAACGATAAGTCTATAAGACTTAATGAGATAACAGAACTGTATTAAATCATAAATTGAACATAAGCATGATGCTGAATAAGTATATATAGTACTATTCTGACTACATGAAGCAAAATATTGACTAACTGCATGGGCACAACATTGACTGATTAAATACATGATACACCATTTTACTGACCGAGTAAATAAGCATACTGAGTGCATAATTGACTGCATAACTAATCTCATACTTGGTGCATAACTGACTGACACTACTACAAAAACTGGTTTTTCCCACGAAAATTTTCCCACGGAAACAAAACTGTGTGAAATTTCACACGGGATACCGACAAATTACACACCAAATTGTTGACCAAATTTCGGTGGGAAATATGTCGTAAATTTCCCACGGATTTCTCACTCTTTACACACTAAATTGTTGACCAAGTTTTTGTGTGAAATCCGTCGCAAATTTCCCACAGATTTGCGACCATTTTCACACTATTTGTGTTTTTTAGACGTCCATGGGAAACTTGTGGCACATTTCACTCATATTAGCCACGGCCAAAAGTATGTGGCAAATTTTAGCTCCATTACTCACGGATTTCACAGGGTCTTTTTTTATAAAGTAACTATTTAACAGGTCTGTGGGAAATATGTGTGTACTTTCCCACAGATTACCTACCAATTTAATAAATCCGTGGGAAATACGTGTGTAAATACCCACAAATTTCCCACAGAAAATATCGTTTTTATATTTTGTCGACTTACACATTAACATTCCTTAATATGTCTTCATATGAGTTTGTAGTTTCATATTATATGTGTTTGTTAGTTAATATAACTATTTATTTCAGTATCACAAGTGTATGTGTAGGTTTATGAATAATCTTTTTGTGTAACAAACCATTATATGTGTGTGCATATCTACACGTATATGTTCCGTATGTTTGTTTATGACCCACGGAATATCCACGGTAATATTTGTGAGAAAATAGTCAACGCCCCGTGGGAATTCTCGTGGGAAAATATTTACCCACGGGGTTTTTACACACGGAACGAATCCATGTGAAATCTGTGGATAACGGCCGTTTCACAATGATTTTCCCACGGATTTGGTGGTGGGTAAAACCAGCTTTTGTAGTAGTGTGAGTACATAAGCATAATGAGTGCATAACTGACTGCATAACTAAGCACATACTTGGTGCATAACTGACTGAGTACATAAGCATAATGAGTGCATAACTGACTGCATAAATAAGCACATACTTGGTGCATAACTGACTCAGTACATAAGCACATACCGAATTAGTACTTATAGTATTATACTAGCTGAGTGCATAAGCACATACTGACTGAGTACTTATAGTTATACTGGCTGAATGCATAAGCACATACTGACTGAATACATAGCTGACGAGCCATATAAACATGTTAATCATCCATACAGGATGTCTGAGTTCCGATTTTGAAACATTTACTATTCTAAGGCTCGATTCTCCACTAAGGAGGTCTAAGTTCCAACTTTGTCTGGAACAACTGTATGTGATCACATAACTGACTCTATACGTATAGTACTAAATACATTGAGTAATGCATAAAGTACCATTCTGACTGATTAAGTGCATTAAGCACTTGGTGCGCCTTATAAACTGCATAAGCATATACTTAATAGAATATGGCATGCATATATAAATGCATCGCAGGCCAAAAGTGCATAAAGCACTTTGCACATATTACTAAACGCATATAACATTCATATATAAATTAAGATTAAGCTAAATACTTGTGCTCGATTACAACATGATACTAAGCTGAGCTGGAGCTGAGTCTAAGCTGAATATAGAAACTGAGCAATAATATGGTCACGAGGTTAAACTAAGACATGATACTAAAATTGAATTAATTACTAAAATTGTAATATAACATAAACCGAGGCTGAGCTATAACTTGATACTACAGTTGAACTACTATAAACATAATGCTTAGACCGCTGTGGCATATGACTAAGTTTTCGCTATATATAATACTGATGTTGAGCCATGACATACTACTAAATAAGACCAATCAGGTCTACTTAATACTGAATATGACCACATGGGTCAACATGATAATTAATATGACCAAACGGGTTAACTTGGGTCAACTTGATGCTTAATATGACCAAACATGTCAACATATGATACTGAATATGACCCAACGGGTCAACTTGATACTTAATATGACCAACAGGTCAACATGATAATTAATATGACCCAACGGGTCAACTTGATACTTTATATGACCAAAGAGGTCAATATGATACTTAATATGACCAAACGGGTCAACATGATACTGAATATGACCACACAGGTCAACATGATACTAATATGACCTTATAGGTTAACATGATACTGAATACAACCACATGGGTCAACATGATACTAATATGACTTCACAGGTCAACATGATACATAAATTACATAGTACTTGAGATATAGAAAGGCATATATATACTAAACACGCTTAATCAACTAAACATGTTAACTGAAAATCCGTTACTCACCTTGGTCGTATAATGCAAGATGAATGATTCTGAATGTGCCTCGAACACCTATATCATGATAGATGCACACGTACAATGTTAACACGTAACAACTAGGCATGAATATAACATGATAGTCCAAATATAAGTGCAACTAAGCACAAATAAACTAACTATAATTCATAAACTCATAAACTAGTTATGGCATAAATCTCGCCAAATATGCACTACTATGCTCGCGAACTCGAGCTAAGCTAACCAAGTCTTGTCATTTGGTTCTATAGTTTCATAACATGAATTATAATCATATTGGCTGAGAGCATAAGCTATCATAGCCTATAATCACCCGGGACTTGCAAAAAACATCATATCATGTCATAATCATCAAAACACTAAACAAGGTGTTTGCTGATTTTCTGCAGCAGCCTGCAAATGCATCATTTTGACCAACTTAACTACATAACCAGGTCATGAGGATAATTTTCCTTGGAAGTATACTAGTTTCCCTTTCCGAAAAGGTATGGCACGCTCCCAACGGAGCTACGGTCTATCCGGTATTAATTTTTAAAGTTCGGTTTGCTGCATATTTCAACATCATCCCTTGCTGTACTAAGTTGCACTTTTGACCCATTTAGCCTCTGAATGAGCATAAAATTCATGAATAACAACTGAAGTAGACACCTTAGGCTTTCCAGAAAGTCTAGCCATGATTCAATCGGAGCTACTATCAATTTTATATGATTTTTCAAACATGACTAATCCTTGCTGAAAATTTCAGCAACTTGTTTAACATCATATATCACATAAAGGGGTGTTTGGTTCAACTCAATAATCGACATAAACACCTCCTAAACACTCTAACATGATCATTAACATAATCCCATCATAAATCCTAATAATCATATGCATAACCCTTGAATCATAAACCATGAATTCTTGAATTTATCACATAATCATGTATAACACTTGCAAATCATAACCTCATAGCTTATATTCATGTTTAAACATATAATTCACTACTTACCTTGAATTGGGGAAGAACATGAAATCACTTGAAGCTCCTTAATCATTCATACCATGTTAAACCCTTATAACCCTTGCTTAATCTTTCTTAATCCTTGATGAAATTAATAGAGATCATGATATGTAAAGAATTCTTCAAAGTGAAGAAAGTATTTTCTTCCTGCTCTTTTCTTTTCTCTATGTCGTGAAAGGGAGGGAGATTTTATCTGCTTAAACCGACTTATGTTAACTAAAAGGATAAGGCCCAAGACTATTTTAGTAACTTCCACTAATTTAGGCACTTGAACACAATTAGTCCCTTGTAGTAGCATATCTTGCAAAATAGATCATATCTTGTTTACATATCAAGTCTCCACTTGCTATATTATTCATACCGTCAAAGTGGACTTTTCTATTCAACCCACTAAAATAATAGATATATCCGTTACTACTTTATTTAAAATTCGGGATGTTACAACTCTCCCCTGCTTGGAATGTTCGTGTCCTCACGAATTACTGTTGTTGTAACTAAAATTATCCTCTATATTACTCAGGATTATCCTTAAGTACTCCTCCACTTAGACTTATATAATGTCTATATTCTAATATAAAACTGATAATTCACTAATAAGGATCAAACTATGTATGGATCAAATTATCAACAGGTTTATAATAGGTACCTGTTATCCATGGTGAAATCCATTCTCCTGATCATATGAACTTTAAGATTTTCTTGATTGTTGGGAATTATACTAACAGTTGTCACGGCTAAGAGAAGATGTTACAACTGCAGAAGATTGTACTTGCAGTGGAAACTCATTACCACTGCAAGAACATATATTACTACTGCTTAATAGATAACTGTTAGGAAACGTGTTTAGATAAATATAGAATAGATCTTGTGTATATCTTATTCTATTAGCATTATACTTATCTTGTAGAAGAGGACTCCTTGTGCTATAAAAGGAGATCCTAGGTTAAAGGTTTGATATACGTTTCTAGAGCTTCAAGGTGTAACCTTAGTGATATCAAGATCACTCGTATTATTATCATTAATAATATTGGAGCTAATAGTTTGTTTACATACATTGTTCTTATTCATATATAACTATCTTACTCACAATCAAACTTCTAAGTGTTACTAAGTAGATTCCGCATACTTAGTGATATAACTCAAAGTATCAATCTAACACAAGTTCAAGGTGTTAAGACCCATCAAGTGGTATCAGAGACAGGTTTTGATACTTTGATTTAGAAGACTCTAGTTCACTTAGAAGAATCAATGGAGACAGAAACCAGTAACTCAAACATTGCTGCTAAGCTTCCAAAGCTTAAGTTGAATGACTTTGAGATGTGGAGGCTAATGATCGAACAATTCTTTATGGTCCAAGACTACACACTCTGGGAGATCATTATGGTTGGAAATTCTTTCAAACCAAGTTCTACTTCAGAGATGGTTGGTGGCAAGGAAGTAATTAAGGTCAACACTGGACCTGTTAATAATGATGAAAGACTTCAGCTGAAGAATGATCTGAAGGCCAGAGGTTTGTTGCTGATGACACTTCCCAGAGACCAAGTTCTAGCATTCAGCAAGTACAAGACTGCAAAGACTCTTTTTGATGAGATCTGTGAAGTTTTTGGTGGTAATGATTCCACCAAGAAGACTCAAAAGACCTTGCTGAAACAGACTTATGAAAACTTTGGTTCAACAAGTAATGAATCTCTTGATAGCATCTTCACAAGGCTACAAAAGATTGTTACTCAACTCACTGTCTTTGGGATTGAGGTGGAAAGGGAAGACCTTAATCTAAAGTTCTTAAGAAGCTTACCCCCTGAGTTTGGAACCAATGTTGCTGTGTGGGAAGATAAGCCAGAATTGGAGACCATGAAACTTAATGATTTGTACAATAACTTCAAGGTTATTGAACAAAGATTGAAGAAAGCTGGCAAAATAAGCTCAAGTCCAGGAAGTGTAGCACTCATATCATCATCTCTTGATGATAGTTCATATGAAGAAAGTGATAGTGATGATGACAGTGCTAACATTGTTGTTTCCACTGGTAGTGGAAATGTTTCCACTGGTAGCTCAAAGAGACAGATTGCAAGACTTAGTGATACTACTTTTTATGCCTTTATATCAAGTCAAGTGGGTGGTTCAATTCTCAATCATGAGGATTTGGATCAAATTGATGAGGATGATATGGAGGAGATGGACATTAAATGGCAAGTAGCTTTACTAAGCTTAAGGATAAAGAAGTTTTGGAAGAAGACTGGAAGAAAGATCAACATCAGTGGCAATGAAACAGTAGGTTTTGACAAAAAGAAGGTGGAGTGCTATAATTGTCATAAGAAGGGGCACTTTGCCAGGGAGTGCACGAAGCCAAGGAAATCTGACAACAGGTTAACTTGGTATAAGCAGGACAAGAAGAAGGAACCTACTACTGATGAGCCAAAGGGGCTATTGGCTATTGATGGAGTGAGCTTTGATTGGAGCTTTATGACCAAGGATGAGGAAGATGATTCAGAGTCTGCAATGGTTGCCACTGAGCTTGCACTAATGGCTTTTTCTGACTCTGAGGTACAAATTGATAATGCTTGTTCTAAATCTTGTAAGGGCTTAAAAGAGTATGAGAAAATTAAAGCACAATTTAATGAACAATGCCTAGAGTTAACTCATACTAATTATAACTTAGCAAATCATAAAAGAGGTCTAGGTGTTTTAGAAACTCAATTAGAGCATTATAGGGCAAATGAATCTAAGTTCAATGATGATATTGCAGTATTAAGAAGAGACTTAGATTATCAGGTTGCTGTTAATAAGGTTCTTAGAGAAGAACTAGAAAAGGTTAAGATGGCTAGTGAGAATATAATGATAACTAAGCAAACACTGGATCATCAATCCAAGTGTATTGACAAAATTTGGGAAGCCCAAGTTGTGAGCAAAGCCAAATCAGGAATTGGATACAAAACAGTTCCACCACCTCTAAGAGGTGTTCCATCACCTCCTGGCATTGACTTAACTCACACAGGATTAGAGGAATTCCAGGAACTACCTATGACCTATGGACCAAAGTTTGTTAAACCAGTTGAAATTGAAAAGGTTCAGGTTGAGGTTGATATATTTGATAGTGCTAGTGACTCATCTTTTAAAGATGAAAATTTAAATGTTGAGTCTAAACCTAGTGTTCCTGAGAATGTTAAAGTGGAGGTTTAAAGAAGTATTCCTGATGTAGTCAAAGAGAACCCTAGGTCACAACCTAATTTCACTAGGCCCACTACTAGATATGCAGACATGTACAGAAGCAGGTCACCAACTCCTAGGGGTAATATGAGGAGTTGGAATCATGTTAAATCTAGGCAATTTGATAGTGATTTTGTGTTCAATAACAAACCATGTCATATATGTGGTAGCTTTGACCATATGTCTTATAGCTGTACCTACCACTTGGGAAGAAGGGAAGTGTTTGGGAATACTAGGGTGAATGGACAAAATGCTAATAACTTAACTCACCCAAACCCTCTTAGCAAGATGATTCCCAGGTCTGTTTTGCTTCATTCTGGCATTAAACCAATTTCCACTGCTAGACCAGCAGTTTCCACTGCTAGACCAGCAGTTGCCACTGCCAGAAATAAAAATAGAGTTTACCCTAAGCCCCCTGTTACTACTTTTGTTAAATCTACTCAAACAGGGAAAAAGACCAATTTTGAAAAGAAAGTTAACAATAATCCGAAGTGGGTACCCAAAGTTTCAAAACAAGCAGTTTCCACTGCTAAGCCAGCAGTTACCACTGCAAGGCCAAAGGTTACCACTGGTGGGTCTGTTAACAAGAAAAGGGTATATATGGGAAATGCTGTTAAGGCCTCAGCACGTTGGGAATGGAAACCAAAAGGAACCATCACCTCAAACAATCCCAATGGTGTATCAATGACCTTTGATAGATATAATTATATTGATACACGAGGCAGATCCAAGTCATTTGTGGCTTGGGTCCCCAAAAGGAACTAATTCCTTTATTTTGTGTGCAGGGACATTCAAAGACTACAAATGATCAAGGATACTCAGATAGTGGATGTTCCAGGCACATGACTGGCAATAAGTCCTATCTTTCAGACTTTCAACCTTATGATGGACAATTTGTCAGCTTTGGAGGAGGAATTGGTGGCAAAGTTTCTGGCAAAGGAACAATCAAGGCTGGAAACATTGATTTTGAAGATGTGCAGTATGTGAAAGAACTCAAGTACAACCTCTTTAGTGTTTCACAGATGTGTGACAATAAGCATAGTGTTCTATTCACAGAAGATGAATGCTATATCTTATCTAAGGATTATAAGCTTCCTGATGAAAGTGACATTTTGCTTAAAATCCCTAGAAAAGGTAATCTGTATAGCATTGACATGAAGAACATAGTGGCTAATAATGATGTTACTTGCTTGCTTGCTAAAGCCACTTTGGATGAATCAATGCTTTGGCATAGAAGACTTGGTCATGTCAACTTCAAGACCATCAACAAGATTGTGAAAGATGGACTTGTCAGAGGTCTACCAGAGAAAAGATTTGAAAATGACCAAACTTGTGTTGCCTGTATCAAAGGAAAGCAACACAGAGCTTCATGCAAGACCAAAGTATTCAATTCTATTGATCATCCACTTTTTATGCTGCATATGGACTTGTTTGGTCCTACTTCTGTGAGCAGCATAAATTTGAAGAAGTATTGTCTTGTTGTGACTGATGATTTTAGTAGATTCACATGGGTTTTCTTTTTAAGAACCAAGGATGAAACCACTGGCATCCTTAAGACATTCATCACTGAAGTTGAAAATCAATATGAAAAGAAAATCAAGATCATCAGATGTGACAATGGGACAGAGTTCAAGAATAAAGTTATGGATGATTTCTGCAGAGACAAAGGTATTAAAAGAGAATTTAGTGTTGCAAGAACTCCTCAACAAAATGGAGTTGCAGAAAGAAGAAACAGAACACTAATTGAGGCTGCTAGAACCATGTTAGCTGATTCAAAGCTTCCAGTGACTTTTTGGGCTGAAGCAGTTAACACTACTTGTTACATTCAAAACAGAGTTTTAGTGGTCAAAACAAAGAACAAGACACCTTATGAATTGTTTAGAGGAAGGCCTCCTACTTTGGAGTTTATGAGGCCATTTGGGTGTCATGTTACGATTCTCAATACCATTGATCATCTGGGTAAATTTGAAGAAAAGTCTGATGAAGGCTTCTTTGTTGGATACTCTATGGTTAGCAAGGCTTTTAGAGTCTATAACTTAAGAACAAAGAAGATTGAAGAGAACTTGCATGTTCAGTTTCTTGAAAATAAAGCAAACATGGCAGGTTCAGGACCAGATTGGCTATTTGATCTTGAAACATTATCAAATACATTGAATTATGTTCCTCTCACTTCAAGCACTGGAGACAAAGATCTTGAAGATTCAGAAGAATTCATTGATGAAGATGAAGCTTGTAAAGATGATGAAGATCAAATTGTTATGCCACTTTGGGACTTTGTTGATCATTCTGAAAAGTCAACTGATGCAGATGGTGTGAACTTTGATGTCAATAAAGATATTCCTACTAGTAGTGGTAACTCCATTCCCACTGCTACACCAGAAGTTTCCACTGTCAGCCCAAATGTGGAACATACTTCTCAGGAATCACCAAGTGATGATGTAGAGATCTCAAACATGCCTACAACATATGATATTCCTAGCCCATCACAGTCTTCAATTCACAAAGTGCATCCACTTGATAATGTTATTGGTGAACTTCAATCAGGTGTGAAGACTAGAAGACAGACAAAGAAAAATGATATTCATGGGTTCATAAGTGAAGTGTATGAGTCCAAGAAACATAGTAAGAAGAATGAGTGTTTGTTTTTCTGTTTTCTCTCACAGGTGGAGCCTAAGAATGTGTATATGGCTCTAGGAGAATCTAGCTGGGTTGAAGCTATGCAAGAAGAGTTGCTGCAGTTTAAACTTCAAAAGTGTTAGGTCACCATTTAGTAAACACAAGTATGATATAAAGAGAAATGAGATGAGAAATAGACTTGGTTGATTATAAGATAATAAGAAAGATAAAAGTGCAAGAGTTTCCTTAAGGTAATCTAATAACCAACAAAATAAAATGTAACATAAGCTTACTATTTATAAGGGAGGAGCTAGGGCAACACACCCTTCCTCCCTTATCCTTTTAACGTGGGCTTTTAAGGCCTCTTGGGCTTTTACATGTTGTCCATTAACTTAAACAATAATAAGAAATAATACTTAAGCAACCTATTACAAAATGTAATGACCGAGACTTGACTAAATACTAAAGTATGATCCCAACAATCTCCCCCTAAGGGTCGGTCATCACGGTTGCTTGACGTCTTCATCTTTATCGTTGAATTGTGACATGTAAAACTCTAGACGTCTTCAAAATGAATGAATGATAGTGAATGTACTTTGCTCTTTGTCTTTGTTCTTTGGTAATGATGTAATGATTGGATTATGAAGTTGTCTGCCGTTCGTCACTCCTGCGTCTGTGGTGGTTGTACGCCATTCCAACATACTCATACATCTTTAGACTTTCACTTACAAGAAGTTCCTTTTTTCATGCATTGAGATCTTTGTCTTTATACTTTGTAGATTCTTCTAATTGCCGTAGAATCTTTCTTTGAACTTTGTGTTGCTAAGATCTTTGGGGGAGCTTTCTTTGACTTCAGGATGTATGTATGAGCATGTTGGAATCTATCATCATGGAAGTGAGGTACCTGCGAGTAAACAATTAGCAATAAAACAACCGGTACTTACGGATAAGGAGTTAGAGCTCATCAACAGCATATTGTGAAGATTCCTTCTAATCCTTATCCAGGCCGTTCCCATATCAGATACTCCTGAAGGAGCTTACGAGACCTACTAAGTAGCTCAATGACTGGGTGAGTCGCTGGGGATCACTCCACGACTGTAGACCGTAATGGAACCACCGCAAACACTAAGCGTAACCCTTGTGGGGTTACCGAAGTGACCTGCTGTCAGGGTTGTTTGATGTTGACCCTGGCAGGATTTCCGTTCAATCATTGAGGAATACATAAGTAATCCTCTCATAAACGTTCTCGGCAGATTGCTAAGATCTGCGAAGGACTCGATAGTTTACAACTGATGCCCATTGATGTAGAACACCAGTTGCAGAAATACTAAGTGTTCCTAAGAGATCTTTGATGTATCTCAAGGCTCTAGACTCTATAAGTGCACACCTAGGTTTCTTATGCGGAGACTGGGGATGAGTCTCCTGCTTCAATATCAACCGTCTCTAAGAGATAGGTCGATAGGTTACGTAGGTTCCCCGTGAGAATGAAACAAGCTCTTTTAAGAGAACTTGAGTGGTTAAGAAGGTTTAGTGCATTGCGTCACTGGGTCCATGACGACTTAATCTTCAATACCGGCGTCGCCTTAGCAACAACCAGTAGCATACGTATTGAACCCGGTGTCTGCCCTAAGGTTGAATCATCTGGAGGGCTATTTCTTTTCACCCTTTTCTTTACTTTTTTTTTTAATTCTTCAACTCCTTCTTTCCCTTTCATTCATTTCTCCTTTTTTTCGTATCATACCTAAGGACTTCTACTTCTAACTAATGGTGATGTCCTTGGGTAGATCCCTCCGGCTCTGGCGGATCATAGGACGGTTATTCCAATCTTAATCACCTTATAACTCCGACAGTAGCCAAGAAACCTTTGATAGAAAATCTCTCAAAGTGTTGGTGATAATCAAATATTTTGGTTAACACTTTGAGAGTTTTGCGTACACTTTTGAAGGGCTCCCCCAGCACATGTGCTCATAAGTATTTAATAAATTTGCACATGCGGGAGGAGCAAGCACTTTTGAATTGATCCACTTTTCGTGAACTAGACCGATTCGAGACACGCTTACATCACTAGTTAAACTAGCTTGAAGTTATTACCCGGCCTGGTCAAGTCCACAGAAAGTTTCTCGAGACGGTACATTTCTACTAAGACTAATCCTTTTCGAGACACGCTTACGTGGTTAGATAAAGAGATACATTGTCAGCTTTTAGGTGACGACTAGCTCTAGTATCTAACTTGATGTTATTACCCGTCGAGGATAAGTCTTTTCGATATTACTAACATTTATTGCCTCGTCAATTCCTGGGTTAAAACTGAGTCTAGCTCGCACATGGTACAACTTTTAGCTTTGACTTCGTATATTTTAATCACTTTTTCATTTTCTCCCCCTCAAAAATAGCATATAAAATGATGTTTTTGACAATCTTTTTAGATTAAAATATGCCTTTTGAGTCTTACGGGGAGATTCACCAAGAACTTTTTGATTTTAAGCAAAGTATTTTGTTTTTGACAAGTGCTCCCCCTCAACAAGTGATTAGGTCTTATTGAGGTGAAATACTTGTCCTTTTGAGCAGAATTGTGAAAAATCATAAATGTTTGATTAATTCTACTCAAAAGTAAGAAGCCTTCGCTCCTTATATCAGGATTGAGGCACTGATGCGTACCTCAGGGTCCTTTCTTTACAAGTACGGGTTGTACACTGATATGCGTGCACAAACCATTGTGAAGTAAATTATTGACAAATCAAATCAAATTCTTACAATGATCTACCAATCAGGCCTCTGAAATGTCAGCACCGGAAATTTGGATCTGCCTCCCACATAACTCTCCAACCTTCGGAACTGATCCCTGCGCTTCAATCTGTTCTCAATCCTTAAGATGAATCTGCGAGCATCCCGGGCTTCATTGGTGTTCCACCTTTTGGATTTTCCCAGTTCAATGTCATTGACTCTGCCTTTGATCCCATCTCTGACGAACTTAAGAGTTTCATCACAGAACTTATGAATTTCTTCATAACCCATAAAGCAGTTGCGACCGTTAACACTTCGGTAGGTGAACCCAAATGGTCGTCTGATCAAGGAGTATTGAGGTAGATGTTGAAGGTCGGGGATGTCAAACAGGTTTGGTTTGGTGAGATTGAGCTTCTTCTGGTAACTTTCCACTCCTAACTGAAGATCTTCGACTCTTTCTCTAACGACTATATGCCTGATGAAGATGAGTAGAGCTTGGATGAAGGCAAGTTGCATCTTTTTGGGCAAGCCACAGAGTTTTCCTTGAACTTTGAGCAAGTACATGTCTTCAATGTCGTTGAGACGTAGTCGTGGAAAGTCAGACTCGGAAATATCGTACTCCTTTTCATCAAATCTTTTAAGTGTGATTTTGCTGAGGAAGGGGTACCCAAAGTGAGTGACAGTCGAAATAAATTGAATCGAGACGATCTTCAAATCACTTTCTACTTCACCCATCGTTTGGTTAAGTCTGCTGCTTCGATAGTATTGTGCCCGGTTGTCTGGCCAGTGATGAATACCATAAAGTGCATTCCGGTCATATTCAACAATTTTGTCGACGAATAGTGTTGAAGCTTCTTCTTCGATGGCATTGTTGAGATATCGAGCTGCAGGGAGAAAGGCGAGTGAGGTAACGTACTTCTTTTCGATCTTGCTGCCAAGTCTCAGAAATTCCAAGTCTGTGTTGTAGAAGAACTTGTACGGGATCTTTGGTTCCTTAGGCTTCCCAATCATCGGTAGTGGTTTGGACCAGTCAGTAATGTAGGGTGCGGTTTTCTTTGTGACCGGATCGACATATGATTCAGGATTGATCCAGTCAATATTGCTTGACATAGCTCGAGCAATATTTTCCAGATGGTATTCGAGCTCGATTGAGTTAGCTGACCGATCTTTTAGAAGATTGAAAGCATCATTTTTGATTCTTCGCAGCTCTTTCTTATTCATCTTTTTCATTTTAAACTTTTGCTGAATCATTTGAGCATATTCCACTGTTCGACCATCTTGAGGTTCATGATTGTCTTCCATTGGTGGTTGCGAACTGATCATCTTCTCAAACCAGGAGTATTCGGCACTATTGTCTTGGTCTAGCCAGTTAAGGACGGTTTTGGGTTTCTTTGGTTCGGTGCCTTTTGATGAGGTGTCTGGTGTGGGTTGATGATGCTTTCCTTTCTTATCTTTCTTCTTCTTCTTAGGAGACGGTTCTGGAACTTCATCGGGTTGAGGTATGTCGTCACCACCGGTGTATTCGAAATGATCGTGTGCCTTGGGAGCAGAACTTGATGCTTTCGGTTGTTGTGAGGAAGTTGTTGTGGTAGGAGGGATTACTGGTGATTTGTACTGAGATGAGGGTCCTTCGGCTTGTTTCTGTTTCTTTGCCTGAGAATTAGGATCCCTGTCTTCATCATCTCTTTGACGTTTCAGCTTATCGGCCTCTGTGCTACAAGACTCTTTGTTCATTTTGTCTTTCAGTGCTTCCAGGACTTTTGCTTCTTCAGGAGTCAAGGTGAACTTGTTTGCAAGCTTTTCTAGGAGTTGAGCTTCCAAGTCATCCAGAGAAAGTCCTGGTAGAGGAGCAGTAGACTTGTCGGCACGAAGAGTGAAGGTTGTTGATCGGATAACTTTCTTTACTGCTTGCTCAGCGAACTTGGTGAGTTCGTCTCTCATTGGTGCCAGTAGATCTTTCAGCTCAGCCACTAAGTGTTGTGCCATGTATTCCTGTGCTTGAGCTGCTAGTGCGGCTTCCAAGTTCTCTGTTACGTCTTTAGCTAGGAAAATGTCAACCTTATCTTGTAGATCTTTGACGTTCGTGTTCAGCTTAGATAGTTCAGCAACCTGGGTTGCAAGTTTAGCAACCTGATCTTCTAGTTTGCTTCTCTTCTTATCATGCACTCTTTTGAAAGCAGACTTGAGTAGTTTGGATGCAGCAGAGGCTTTGGAGCTCGGTTTCTTGATTGATTTGCCATGTGTTGATTCAGATGCAGGAGGTGATGACTGTGATGATTCAATAATGGTGGTTGTGTCTTTGACATCTCCTTTCTGTAGTTCGGGTTGTACAACTTTCTTATCTTTGGCTGTTGCTTCTTTCACCCTAAGTTCTTCTGCCAGTTTTTCAGCTTCAGCTTTCTGTCTTAGTTCTTCAGCAACCCTGGCTTCTTCGTCTTTCTTAAGTTTTTCTTCAGCCAGCTTATCAGCTTCGGCTTTAAGCCTTAGTTCTTCAGCCAGCCTGGCTTCTTCTTCCTTCTTAGACTTTTCTTCAGCCAGTTTGGCTGCCTCTTCTGCTTTCCTACTCTCTTCCATTCTGATTGATTCTTCCAGTTTAGCTTGAGCAATCTCTTCAAGTCTGGCCTCTTCAGCTTCTTGTTTTCTTTTCAGTTCCTCTTCCTGAGCTCTTTCTCGACGCTCCATTTCTTCCATAGACATAAGTCTTGGAGCATCGGTATCCATAGGATCTTCCTCTTCTTCCTCTTCCATAGTCATTTCAATGTCGGTGGGAGACACTGAGGGATTATCATAAACAACTAAGTCTGAGGAGATTCCTGTGGTAGGCTCAGGAATGCTGCTAGACCCGCCAGCTTCGGTGGTCTGAGAGAACACTGGAGGTGGAGGTTGATCAGCATTGAATGTATCAATTCGGCTGTGAAGGAGACCGAGGTTGAGAGCCCGTTCATTTTCTTCTTCGACTGAAAGGCCTTCAGGCTCTTGTACAGCTGTAACTGGTTCCTTCATCTTTTTTCTTCTAATCCTTTCTTCTTCCAAAATTGTTTGAGCTTTGGTGAATGGACGTTGATAGAGGTGTGCGGGGGATTCAGCATAATCAGCAGATTCGTCAATAATATTATCCCAATCTTCGAACGTCAAATCCTTATCGTCAATTTCATCAAGATTGACTTTCTTGGTGATATTGGCATAGGCTTCACTGTAAATAGGACCTTCGTCGGATTCGGTTTGTTCAGAGTCAGCAGGTTTTGGAGAAGGTGGAGGTGAGGGAAACCAGCCAGGTTCAGCAGTAGGTTTCTTTGCAGGAATTCTGACCTTAGATGATGGCTTTTTCTTAGGTTTGGACTTAGTAGAACTTTCTGAGCTGCCCGATTTGCTAACTTTCTTACCTTTCTTCTGCATGTATGAAGGTAGAGCAGCTTCGTCCAAGAACCCAACTTTCTCTGCTTCAATGGCTTGTTGGTAGTACTTGTAGTTATTGCCAGCCTTGACTTTGTCAGTTAAGAGGCTATCTGGAAGTTTCTTTCCCTATTTCCTTGTACTTGTATCCATTCTCTTGATGACCTTCAGTGTGTCCTCATTCTTGTATGTGTGCTGAAACTCATCATTCAATCTTTGAGGAATGTCATCATATTCATGGAGGAAGCTTGCAATAAGAAGTTTGGTGAAACGGACGAAAGGAATATTGGTTGTCTTGCGGTGTATGTGCCACACAATATCTTCCCAGATAATGCTGGCATAATCAACCTTCTTGACATTAGCAATGGCCCAGAACAGCCTGAGATGTTGGAGCTTAGGGTGTTCATGGCCTGTGTCTCTGCCAGATAGTGACTTGGCAATTATGATGTAGAGAGTTCTCCAAGGCTGTGGAAGAAATCTGATATTGACCCTAGAGTGACTAGTAATGACCCCTTCAGACTCATCATACCCAATATCTCTCAGCCATTCTATCAATTCTTCTTCAGTGGGAACTTGGTCATACTCTTCATTCGGTTCAAGTTCGGGAAGTCCAAGAGCACTACGGAGAAGATCCTTGTCGACCGTGACTTGTCTCATGTGAAGCATACAAGTAAAGGACTCTTCCAGGAGGTCCAGGTGGATTGTGTGCCAAAACTGATGTATGTAGAAGCATGCCACTGCAGCAGATTTGGTGAGAAGAACTTTGCACGGGTGATAGATGAGAGCATCAATAGCAACAAGGCAAGAAGACTCATTGCATGTCAGTTTGTTGAAGTTGACTCTTAGGTTGTTCTTTCCAATCTTCCTGGAGTAGTTTTCAGGAAATGTGTCTTCCCATGCACGAATGGGTTCAGGTTCTGGTCCGTATGGGATGTCATTGTGTTCTGCCATCTGAATTGATCATAAACACACAAACATGGCAATTGTTGATGATGTTAGTATTAGTATTCATTAAGCATGTGTTCACATAGATTATTATGTTTTGATGATGATCAGTGGGGGTTTGTGTGTGTTAAAACTTATGTTATGTGACAAACTTGAGTTATTTTATTTGTTAGAAACATAAAACAATTCAATTCCAACCAAAGTTTATCATTTACGACAAGTTACACATTGGAAATTTCCAACACTTAGAAAAAATTTGGAATTTTGACAAGTTTACGCGTAAGTAGTTGTTTTACGCGTAACCTGACTTAAGCGTAAGTTAAGAAATAAGGCGTAAGTGCAAAATCTACACGTAAGTTAGAACTTTACGCGTAAAATGAAACTTACGCGTAAGATCAATTTTATGCGTAAGATAGGTCTTATGCGTAAAAATTGAAGTTACGCGTAGGATTTCCCTTAGGCGTAAATTGTAACTTATGCGTAGGTAATGACTTACGCGTAAGTTCTAGACTTATGCGTAAGATCAGAACTTATGCGTAAGAACAATTTTATGCGTAAACTGTGTCTTATCCAAGACACAATTTGTCCACGTGTCGAATCTTACGCGTAAGATTCAATCTTACGCGTAGGATGAACATTTAACGCGTAAAATCGTCATTTCCAGAAATTCACCTTTTGTAATTTGAGTTATGAGTTTCCTGAAAGTGCACAAACATTACCACTGATCAAACATCAATCCAATACACTTATATCATACATTTTAACGCGTAAACAAGCTCAATACAACTTAACGCGTAGACATGCAAGAACACATAATCATAATCTTATCTCAACATGTTTCTGGGCACGATTGGGCATGGGGCAAATGATTCTAACAACCTAAGGATTATATGGACCAAGTTATAACAATTTTCATCCACACAAACACACAATCAAGGCTGCTAGTGTCATTCGCACCTTAAGCCTTAGATTCAAGAACAAGACATGACAAAGATACAATTAAACCATGTCAACATGATCCTAAGACCACAAGAACAAAATCCCCATCATTAATTATCATCCTAACAGCCTCAATCAGAAATCCCTAATTCATACGCATGAACCCTAATTCCCAATTTGCACAATTGATGATTCTGGGTAGGATTAGTGTTAACTAACATGTTTAATAACATCAAATGAACAAATCCCATCACCCAATACGATCAAATCAACACTTAAATCTGGGTTTGATTTTACGCATAACTCACAAACACAATTACAACGATTGTGTAAGATTTAGCCGTTGGATTGGAATAAAATTAAAAACCTTAGTATGAAAACATGATCAAAACATATTATTACTTACAGATTCAAGATTGGTAGATTAGATCAAAAGAATGAATGTGAGGCGTTCGATTTGGTTGGTGAAAGAGTAAATGTTTTGCAGAAAAATTAAATGTGAGTAGTCAAAGGTGGTTTTGACTGTGGTTAATTCCAGTTTAAAAAAAATGACAGATTTAGTCCCTTAACCCTTACTAACATTAATTTTAAATGCTAACATACTTATTCACATGTAACATTTGTTAGTCAACACCACGATATGATAAGAACAACTTGTCATACTCCCCCTCGACCTTAGAATCATGGTAAAATTAACAGGTTTTGGTCAAGGAGAGTAACCCGAAATCCTTGTGAATCAACACTAAGAAAAAATATATTAATTAATTAATTTTTTTTTTTTTTTTTTTTTTTTTTTTTTTTTTTTTTTTTTAAATGTAAATGTTTTTTGGTAAAATGCAAGTATAAAAGGTAAAATAATTTTTAGAAATTAAAAAAAATGTTACTTTTCCTCCCCCTCAACACTAATTTTAAATGATTGAAGACTTTTTTAGAAAAAATAGTGTTGAAAGAGTTTTATACTTGCATTTTTTTTTTTTTTTTTTTTTTTGAGAAATAGACTAAATTTTTTTTTTTTTTTTTTTTTTGAGTTTTTCATTGGTTTTATATTTTTGTATTATGTTTTTGAGAAAAATATTTACAAAGATAGTTTTGATGTTTGACAATCACAAGTGTTTTGAAAACTTTTCCAGATCCTCTGGAGTCAAACATCGCATACCAATTTGGTGAACTAAACTAGCAAACCTGGATGGTGCCAAGGATTTGGTAAGTAAGTCCGCCAATTGGTACTCAGTTCCAACAAAATAAAGCTCAACTGTACCCCTTTCCACATGCTCTTTGATGAAATGATATCGGAGATCGATGTGTTTGGATTTGCAATGATGCACAGTGTTGCAGGAGATAGCAATTGCACTCTTTGAATCACAGTAGATAGGAATCCTGTTGAACAGGTAGCCATAATCCTTGAGTTGTGATCTCATCCAGATGACTTGAGCACAACAAGCCGACATGGCTACGTATTCAGATTCTGTAGATGACAAAGACGTGCAGTCCTGCTTCTTAGATTGCCATGACACAAGTTTGTCTCCAAGAAACTGTAATCCACCAGATGTACTTTTGCGTGTGTCTAAGCATCCTGCATGATCAGCATCACGCCCGTGGGGCCTGCTTGAGTCCGTAGAGAGCCTTTTTGAGTAAGTAGACGTGATTAGGACGCTCAGGATCAACGAAGCCTTCAGGTTAGCTGACATAAACTTCTTCACGGAGATCTCCATTAAGAAATGCTGTTTTGACATCCATTTGGAAGACTACCATGTTCCGGTGTGCAGCATAGGCCAAAAAGATCCGAACAGCTTCATGTCGAGCCACTGGAGCAAAGGATTCAGCAAAATCTAGATCTTCCAGTTGAGAGTATCCTTTTGCTACCAGACGTGATTTGTTCCGTATGACAGTTCCTTCAGCATCAAGCTTATTCTTCCATATCCATTTTAACCCAATGACAAAGACTCCGTCAGGTCTTTCAACTAATTCCCAGACTTCTAATCGTATGAATTGCTGAAATTCCTCTTGCATAGATTCAATCCAGTTGTCATAAGTCATTGCATCTTTAATGTTCTTGGGTTCTTCATGACAAACTGTGAGTGCGTAGATGCAAGTTTCTCCATCTGTGTGAAGTCGTTGTCTTGTCATAACTGGTGCATCTGGATGGCCAATAATATGAACTAGAGGATGGTCTCGGGTCCATTTATGTGTTGAAGGGTGTAGTTGATATGTATCTCGCATGTTGGCAGGATCCAAGTTGCGTGTTGACGACTCAGCTATATCAGGAGCTGTAGTAGCTGGTGCAAACGGATTGAAGAACGCATCAGGATCATGCTCTGCGGATTGTGGAACTGATAGTGGTGTTGGATCTTCAGCTGAGTGGCGGGAGTTAGAAACAGTTTGTTCTACTGTAGATGGTGAAGCAATTGGAGGACCGTCTCTCTCAACAGTTGTTGAAGTTTGTTGAGGTGAGTCTGGTACTTGAATATTGTCAGGTTGAGCAGCGGAATTTGGTGGGACCTCAGTAGGACGGTATTCAATTGTGTCATCAAACAGTGGAGCTGATGAGGCGAAAAATGATCCGTTTTTAGGGGGTCATTTAAGCCCGAATCCGAATTTATTTGATCAAATATTGCCCTAAATCGTTCC
This sequence comes from Artemisia argyi, assembly GCA_030686995.1. Lineage (NCBI taxonomy): Eukaryota > Viridiplantae > Streptophyta > Magnoliopsida > Asterales > Asteraceae > Artemisia > Artemisia argyi. Next base: position 155,168,691 of record CM060685.1, read on the forward strand.
TTTTGTGATTTTAGGTGTTTGGAGAGTGAATTCTGGAAAAGAGGCTATTTTGGACGTTTTTGGAGCATAAAGTGAAGAAAACAACAAAGTACCAAATCCAAGCTGGAATTACAAGGTGACGGCGTCAAGAATTTACTCTTGACGGCGTCAGAAAGGATGAATATTTTACCGAAGGTTGTGAAGGCGTCAGATGAAGAGATGACGGCGTCAAAATGACCAAGATTAATTTACCGAGGGTGGTGACGGCGTCACATAGGCCGTCACGATTGGATCTAGGGCGTCCGAGGAAGTATATGGCGGCGAGTTGACGGCGTCAGATTTTACTCTTGACGCCGTCAGGACGATTTTCCTATATATAGTTTTCTAGTTTTTTCATTAAAAAGAGAGAAGTTTTGGTGAAACCCTAAAGACGATTTTGGTGCCTCTTTTACAGGTTTTTCAAGGGTTCCAAACCCTTGAGACCTTGCATTGTAATTGAGATAAGTATACTCTTAATTCAATCAATATGTCTATGTGTTGGTTGTCTATCTTTTGTTCTTATCTTAATTCTACTATGCTAGGCTAAATTTCCTTTGTGTTTGCTTAGATCTAATGAAACCTAGATGTTGATTATGTGTTGATTACTTGTCTATTCTTGTTTTGAATGAATGATATTATATGTTAGGCTTAAGAAAACTGGCAGATCTCCAAATGGTAACATGCTTGAACGTCTTAAGAAACATGAACCGAGGCGTACTAGGTCTTTATTGGTTGTATTTAATGCATGAGCCACTGTTTACAATCCCTATAGTTGTGCTGGGTCATGGTGTAGGAGGAGATAAGAGCTCATAGAGTTGGGGAGTTATGTATGCCACTCCACGAATGGTATTAAGGAATACAACCCGTCATTCATACAAGTGTAACAAGTAATTAACATGTAAAAGATATCTAGGGAGTAATGAAGTCTAAGTAAACACAATTTCTCCAACCACTGCTCACAACCTTAGTTTAATATTAGTTTAATTTCATTTTCATTAGTTAATTAGTTATAAAGTAGTTTTTTGGGTTAGTTGATTAGCAACTAATTCCGCCCACTCCTTCAAAACCCGAGATTTTACTTGCTTTCATAAAATATAAAAACACAAAAATAATCATCTTCCATCTCTAGAACTATTAATTAGGCTTTCTAATCCTAGCGACACTATTCCTAAGCTGAACGATCAATCCCCCGGTACTTGTCACTATACTATACTACAACGATCAGGTACACTGCCTGGTGGGGGTTGTAAGCCTCGCGAGATCCCTCGAGAGGTAAAGCAAGGTGCGATTCCCACGCATCAAGTTTTTGGCGCCGCAGCCCGGGGAATAGTTATTGTCTAGGTTAGGATTTCTTTTTATTAGGTCTACTTGCTAGATTCCTTTCTAGTAAGATTTTATTTTTATTTTTTTTTTTGGATTTCTTTAGTCTATCTTTTTCTTTGTGTGTTTGTTCGTAATTTCCATTGACTATTCCGTTCACCATTATGGAGTACGCGAATCCACCATACCACCAACCAAAAAGGCCATTCTACCCTGTTGACATCTTGAATTTCAAACAATATCGAGATGAACCCATATATGATGCATGGACTCGTTTTAAAATTTTACTTCGAAAATTTCCTCATCATAGTTTCTCTTTATCATCCCTAACCGAAACCTTTTACTATCGTGTCAGCCAATGTGACCAAATGCGCATCGATGATTTTGCCGATGGGGGCCCTAGGGAATTAAATGATGAAGAAGCGTGGGATACCATAGAAAACTATGCCCAATATTATTATAGAGTAGACAACCCAACAAACAACATCACAAATCAATCAAAAACAAGTTTGATGGAGCAAACAGGAAGTTTGTTGGGGGATGAATATACTCATGTTGAGATACCTAGTTGGATGGCACCTAATATCATAGTACAAAACAAACATATAGGTAATCTAGGTACAATGGAGGATGAGGTGGATAATCCAAGCCCACATAGTACCCCACAAGTCCTACCATCATTTGAGGCACATACACCACCCGTGACTTACCCGAAAGAAGTAGAAGAGACTATAGGAACCCCAATTGAGGTGGAACCCTTGGACCAAGCACCACTAGAGGATATAGGTTTGAACACTTGTAGTGATAACCTTACTCCTAGTTCTAGGGAAGTTCCTAGTTTTGATGAACCGGAGCCTCAACCAAAACCATTACCTAATCTTCCATCCTTGGATGAAGATTTAGGAATTGAAATAGGTCCCGATCCACCCATCAAAGAATGTAGTCCGGGTAGTTTTACGTTGAAGGTAGTAGACCCCAAGCCTTGTAGAGAAGAAGCCAACATAGGAGTGAACCATGACCTTACATACTTACATCACCCATTCACGATTGATCGTAAGAAACATTATGGGTTTAAACCGGGTTTATTAGGTCAAGATAGATCCCCAACTAGGAATCTCTCGAAGTTGATAGAAAATGATCCCTTCTTAGGAGATAACTTCAACTCACTCATTGACCAAAGTGAACTAGGTAAGGTTATGATGAAAGGAGCACACCCGTTTGAGCATATAATTCATCCACCACTCTTTTCTCACGTGGCATACTTCCACCGAGATGGTGTGTATCGCTACTTTCACCCGCACTTAATCCTAAGTGTAGGGAAAACCTCACCTTTATCCGTGAAATAAGGGTAGAGTCAGGCTCGTGACTTGAACAAAAGCAAGCGCTTCTTGGGAGGCAACCCATGTTTTGTGTGATTTTATTTGTTTGATTGTTATTTGTTTCCGTATGCATGTTTTATTTTTATTGTTGGTTGATCATGTTTCTCTAAATTAAAATGTGGAAATACTTTATTATGTTGTTTGGCCTAGTCTTAATTTCAACCTAAAGGTATTTTTGCAAAAGATAAGTGTAAGGGGAAACCCCAAATATGTTTTTTAAGAAACAAACCGATCATGATTCTCCACAATATTTAATGAACATGTGTATTCGTATTGTTAGAGTCAAATGCTTGTATTGAGTCATGATGTAGTTTTGCAGGATTTTCCAGGAAGTAGGACAAAGTTTTTCCAGAAATTTTCCGGAAACTTAACATAAAGATTTCTGCAGGTTCATTCTGACGGCGTCAGGCAATTGCTCTTGACGGCGTCAGGAGTCAAAAATCTGGAAATTTTACCAGTTTTGTTTTTCTAACGGAGTCTTATAAGTTTTTGTGAATTATTAAGTTTTATAATCTCCAGGAAATCTGCAAACTTCATTCCACAAGCATTATATCTTATTTTGTTTTCTAGGATTTAGTAACTTATATAGGATGCCGCCGATTTTACGCGAGGTTGCCTTGTCTACTTTTGTCAGGATTTACAGGTTATTTGAGACAAGAAGATGATTTATATTCTGGAAGGGAAGCTTTGATTGTTCGTTTTCTTGGAGGAAGATTTAACCTGGCCAACCTAAAATCCATACCGAGCGAATCAGGGGAGTATTTGAATTCATTCTCTTTACTTTTAACTTTTACATTTTTTACTTGAACATTGGGGACAATGTTCATCTTAAGTGTAAGGGGAGGGTAAAAAGATGATACCTTACATATGCACTTTCGCTTGAGTTTGTTTTGTTTGATAGTAGATGAGTAATAAAACTATGAGAAATACTTGTTAGTGCAATTTTAGCGCCAAATTTAAAATTTTTTACAACATTTAGGAGTGAAACTTTAGCCATAGCAAGCGTCTCATGGATAGGAGGTTGTATGACTAGCACATAACCGTATATTCAGAAAAATTTTCCACCCAAAAATGTGAGGTTCGCCTTTAGTTTTGATAGGAAAAGCATTTATTATTGGTGCTTATGAGTGTACCGGTAGCATTTAGATTCTAGAACTTGCGTTAGTGATGCATCCCGAGACCGCTAGTGAGACTACATTCGTGTAGTAGGATTTACTACATGATAAGAGGCATTAGGATCACCCTTGTGTTAAACCCGTATTACGATTACTTGACCATTTAAGTCATATTACTTGGCTAGTTAAGTCAACTAATTTTTCCCACACCCTTAGCGTTGTACTCATTTTTAGTACACGATACCCCTAGTACACCCCTCCGAGCCTATCTTTTCGTTTCTAACTTTAAGCATTTTACTTAAAGGAAGAATTTGTTACACCCCACTTAAATGTACACCCAAATCGCCTTAGCCTTCCGTGTATGCGCTCATTTTTAGTGCATTATTGTTATTTGTTAAACCCTAAGTTAACTTTATAATTGATTACATGGTTGCTAAGTCGAGTCATATCCTTGTACATATTGTTTTGGGACGATTGGGACTCATGGGTAAGTACTTATTTTATGGAGTAATGGGGAAGAACAACACTTATTACCCCATATGTACGTTAATCTTAAAAGTGCTCCAAGTGTTTTGATTTTCTTAATTCGAGTCATTAGAATAGTTTAATGTAAAGTATGTAAAGATTCAAGTGTAAGGGGATTGCTCAAACCCCTATGATGTATTATTTTGGATGGTAGGGTAAGAGTGTATGCAAAAAAAAAAAAAAAAAAAAAAAAAAAAAAAAAAAAAAAAAAAAATCGAAAAAAAGAAAAAAAAAAATAGAAAAGAAAGAGAGAAAAAACATACGGACTACCATCCCGTTTTCATTCTATGTTCATTTTATGTTTTTAGTTATTTTTCATTTATTAGCTTAAGTCGAGTCTAGTCTTGGCTTAGCAACGCCATCTTGTACATGTAATTAACTAAGATTGTTAACTCGCCACCAGTAAAATCCCCTTTATCCAACAAAACCGTGTAATTCATATCCCTACACCTAACGTCATAACCCTTTAAAAAGACCTCTTTGATAGTTTATCCTAGGTGCTTACGCCATGTGGTGGAGGTTTGATCCTTTCCCAAGCCTATGGTAATCTATTTTGCTATGACAGGTAGTGAGAGATATCTTCCATTTCCATAATGTTATATTACTTTATTACACCCGAGAGATGTGAGTATCTAAACACTATTTGTGAGGTGCTTGTGTATGACCTCCGTGCTTGTCTATTGGTCTTTAGTGGAATGATTATTTGTTGTAATTACTTTTATATTAGTGTTAAATGACCCCTAACTTGTCTTTTGAGTAGAATAAAAGCTCATTTGCTTGAGGACAAGCAAATCTCAAGTGTAAGGGTATATGATGAGGCGAAAAATGATCCGTTTTTAGGGGGTCATTTAAGCCCGAATCCGAATTTATTTGATCAAATATTGCCCTAAATCGTTCCTTTTGTGATTTTAGGTGTTTGGAGAGTGAATTCTGGAAAAGAGGCTATTTTGGACGTTTTTGGAGCATAAAGTGAAGAAAACAACAAAGTACCAAATCCAAGCTGGAATTACAAGGTGACGGCGTCAAGAATTTACTCTTGACGGCGTCAGAAAGGATGAATATTTTACCGAAGGTTGTGAAGGCGTCAGATGAAGAGATGACGGCGTCAAAATGACCAAGATTAATTTACCGAGGGTGGTGACGGCGTCACATAGGCCATCACGATTGGATCTAGGGCGTCCGAGGAAGTATATGGCGGCGAGTTGACGGCGTCAGATTTTACTCTTGACGCCGTCAGGACGATTTTCCTATATATAGTTTTCTAGTTTTTTCATTAAAAAGAGAGAAGTTTTGGTGAAACCCTAAAGACGATTTTGGTGCCTCTTTTACAGGTTTTTCAAGGGTTCCAAACCCTTGAGACCTTGCATTGTAATTGAGATAAGTATACTCTTAATTCAATCAATATGTCTATGTGTTGGTTGTCTATCTTTTGTTCTTATCTTAATTCTACTATGCTAGGCTAAATTTCCTTTGTGTTTGCTTAGATCTAATGAAACCTAGATGTTGATTATGTGTTGATTACTTGTCTATTCTTGTTTTGAATGAATGATATTATATGTTAGGCTTAAGAAAACTGACAGATCTCCAAATGGTAACATGCTTGAACGTCTTAAGAAACATGAACCGAGGCGTACTAGGTCTTTATTGGTTGTATTTAATGCATGAGCCACTGTTTACAATCCCTATAGTTGTGCTGGGTCATGGTGTAGGAGGAGATAAGAGCTCATAGAGTTGGGGAGTTATGTATGCCACTCCACGAATGGTATTAAGGAATACAACCCGTCATTCATACAAGTGTAACAAGTAATTAACATGTAAAAGATATCTAGGGAGTAATGAAGTCTAAGTAAACACAATTTCTCCAACCACTGCTCACAACCTTAGTTTAATATTAGTTTAATTTCATTTTCATTAGTTAATTAGTTATAAAGTAGTTTTTGGGTTAGTTGATTAGCAACTAATTCCGCCCACTCCTTCAAAACCCGAGATTTTACTTGCTTTCATAAAATATAAAAACACAAAAATAATCATCTTCCATCTCTAGAACTATTAATTAGGCTTTCTAATCCTAGCGACACTATTCCTAAGCTGAACGATCAATCCCCCGGTACTTGTCACTATACTATACTACAACGATCAGGTACACTGCCTGGTGGGGGTTGTAAGCCTCGCGAGATCCCTCGAGAGGTAAAGCAAGGTGCGATTCCCACGCATCAGGAGCAAACAAGGTTTCCAATTCTTTGCGGTTGAGTGGCAATGGTTCAGCCGAAGATGCCGGAGAGTTAAGACGGTTAAATTCGGGTCCTAAGCTGTGTTGCTCAGAAGCCATTTGTGTGAGCTCATCAAAATTAGCTTGAATGGTTTCTTGAATTTCACGAGTACGACGATTCCAAATCCGAAAACCTTTAGAATTCTCACAATATCCAATGAACACTCCGATGTCAGCCTTTGCTTTAAGTTTACCTAAATCATCACGATCATTTTTCGGATAGCAGAGTGCTCCAAAAACATGAAAGTAATCGATGTTCGGTTTCCTTTTGTGAACAATTTGATATGGTGTTTTGCGATGACGTTTTGTGATCATACAACGGTTTTGAGTATAGCATGCGGTTGAAACAGCTTCTGCCCACAAGTAATCAGGTAATTGAGCATTAATCAACATAGTTCTAGCAGCTTCCACTAACGTCCTGTTGCGTCTTTCAACAACTCCATTCTGTTCTGGGCTTCTAGGAATAGATGTTTGATGTTCAATTCCCACTTTCTCATAATAAGACCTAAGTGTCTGATTCTTGAATTCAGTTCCATTGTCAGTTCTGACTATTCGGACCGTATTGCGTAACTGAACTTGAATTTTAGTGAGAAAGGTGATGATCATTGAAGGAGCCTGATCTTTACTTCGTAGAAAATAAACCCAAGTCCATCTAGAAAAATCATCCACGATTACAAGAATGTAGCGTTTACCATTGATACTTTGAACACGCATTGGTCCACACAAATCCATATGAAGCAGTTGTAGAACATGATTCGTACTGTGCTCAGGTTTAGAAGGGAAATGAGCACGAGTACTTTTACCTTGTTCACAGGCTGGACATAAGTGATCTTTGGTGAAACGGAATCTTGGAAATCCCTCAACAAGTTTATAACGAGCAAGGTCAGTCATAGTTTTGAAATTCAAGTGTGAAAGACGTTTGTGCCATAACCAAGATTTAGTTGATTCTGCTTTAGAGAGAAGACATATCGGAGATGTTGCAATCATATCTGACATTGAAATTGTATAAAGATTGGAGCCACGGGAGCCAGACATAAGATCGTTTCCTTGTAAGTCACGAACAAAGCAAGTTTTCTCACGAAATGCAACTTCTAGATCCCCATCACAGAATTGACCAACAGAGAAAAGGTTGTGTCCAAGGCCTTCCACATAATAAACACGGCTTATTTCGATGTTTCCACTGATAAAGTCACCATACCCCATGATTAAAGCGTAATGATCATTCCCGAATCTGACAGTACCAATGAACTTTGAGACAAAGTTGTGTAACAGTTTGAGATTGCCTGTCATATGTCGGGTGCATCCGCTATCAACAATCCAGAGAACAATCTGCACCACCTGCATCACAAGAAGAGGACACGGATGGAACAGAAGTAAGGGTGGAACCCAAAGAAACTGCGGGTTCCAGTTGGTTAGAAGCACAAGTATTCAATAATTTAGGAATCCATTTAAAATCAGGTTTGTGTTGTAACCAACGTTGCCAATTCCAACTAGTTCGAGCTTTCTTAATGGTGTATTCACTAGTGTTTGGCTGATTCCTAGACTTGTTCTCTGCACCTATGGGGGTAACATCAACTTCACTAGAAACCGTAAAAGGCGGCTTTCCTAAGATAGACCTAGAGGCAGTAGTGGGCCTAGAAGGAATGCGTGTCCTACGTTTCTTATGACGATGAAGTAGAGAATTAGCTATACATTTAGTATGATCACCAGATGAAACGCTTTTACGACAAAACACACAAGATGCATTAATATTCAAAACATTCAAAGGTTCATCATTCGTTACATTTAGATTTTGATTACAATTTGCCAGATTAGAATCTAAATCTGATGCAACATGAGTTTTATTCAAATTCCTAAGTTGGTCTTCTACTTCTTGAGCTTCTAGTTGTCCTCTCTTACGTTTCCAGAGCCTATTCTTCTTTTTACTGTATCGCTTGGGTCTGCTAACGCTAGTAGGGGAGACTAGTCCTGTAGAAGTGGAGTTTGCAACATTAGTATTTTGAACAACCTTTCCATTATCAGTTTTGTCTAATTTATACATTCCTGGTGCTATCACCGTGGTGTCAACCATCTTTCCTTTTTCAAGTATCTTTATTTTCTCTTTTAACTCAATGATGATGTGATTCTTATCCTGAATGTTTGACTCAAGTATACCATTGCAATATTTGATGTCTATGTGGTTTTGTAGAAATTCGTCATTTTCAATTTTTAACTTCGCAATTTCTTTCTCGTATTTGAGACACAAACCTTTTAAAGACTCATTGTTTTTGCAAAGTTGACAAGAGTTTGAAACATTGTGACTTTGAAACTTCAATTCCCTTTCAAGACTTTTAGCTTGACACCATTCAAGCCTTTGATTGAGTAGACTGATTTGTTTTGAAAACTGTTTTGTCACATCATCATTCTTTTTCCTCAGATTATTATTCTCATGTTTCAGTGTCTCAATTTCCTCATTCAACAAGTTATTATCAACACAATGATCATGCTTAAGCATAGAAGTACCAGATTTATAGAGATCATTCATGATAACAGACAAAATATCAGCACAGAGAACTTGTTCCAAGAGTCGATCAGCATCATTTTTGAAAACTTTAGTTTGTAACTTTTGAACCAAAATCTCATTTTCAGCAGTATCAAAAACGTTTATCATATTTTTGACCTCCTTTTGAAGTTCCTGATCCCAACGTGTAGCACAGAGACGGAGGTGTTGAACAATTGGTTTCATTTGTTTTTGAAAAATATCTCTCTTTTCTCGCTCGTAAGCGGATTGAAAAGTTTCAATTTTTATTTCAGAATTGCGTTCAATTGTTTCCTCCAAAATATCAATGTCTTCCATAAAAGTTTTGAAATAATTTAAGACACGACATTTTGGTAAACGTGTAAGTTCACCGGATGATGGTAAAGGACCATTTACTTGTGCTACAGTTTGGACAGGGGCCTCATTGTGAGATGAAACATACGACTCTTCGATAAACCATGATTTCTCAGGTAAATCCTTTTGAGTAACGAACTTGACTGGATTTTTTGAATAGTCATATGGTGTGCAATATTCAACATTACTCATTTTTGACCGACTCTCGTCTTCAAGTTCTTCTTCTTCCTCAGTATCAAAAACAACAGCACGCACAATCGTATTATCAAGCAAATAGTCCATACTGTAAATTTTTGGAACATCTTTGAATGCATTGTGAAGAAACATTGAATTGTAATCGCCAAGTGCAAATCCAGTACCGGGTCTCGGTTTTAAAGTAAATTTCTGAATTGTAGTGACAGAGTTCCCGTGTTTGTAAACAATGTTACGAAATTCTTTCAATTGTTTTTCAAGATCAACAATATCACCGAGTAAGTTATCTATATACTTCCTTTTTCGTATTTTATGTTCACAAAAATCTTTTTGACAACTTGACAATTCTGTTTCTGTTTTTGAAAGTTCTGTTTGAAGACGTTCGACTTGCATTTTCAATTCACTCTTTTCACTTTCGAGTTTTGAAATCAACTTTCCGTTTGACTCGATTAAATCTTGCATTTTGCGTTGAAGATCTTGTTCTTTGTTGTAGGAATCGTGAAAAGCTTTTTCAAAACTTTTTGCATGTTTAATCTTGTCTTCCTGATTAGAAAGCTGAATTTTATAACATTCAATATCTCTTGCAAGTGACGCATTTTGTTCTTTCAAAACTTTGTTTTTCTCGTTGCACTTTATTATTTGCAATTGTTGAGCATCCAGTTGTTTTGATAACAATATGAGATCAGGGTCTGGATCAAATGATGGTTCATGTTGTTCGAAATGATCATGTTTATCATTCTCAATAGGATCATCAAATGAAACAACTGTGTCATCATCGAATATGACAACTGTGTTTATTTGTTCATCTGTATGAGATGATGAAGATGATTTAGATGGAACAACTTGCGCCATATCTGATTCATAAGCAGAAGGTGAGACTATTTCATTAATAAAGCATTCATTGAAGTCATGTACCTGAGACAAGCCGTCAGTGTCATACACTGGACCTGAATCATTGAGCTTAAGTTCCTGCATGTTAGCCATAAGCATCACAGCAGCATTGGCTTCCAGATCTTCCATGTCATCATCGTTGTTCACATTTGCCATGAAGTTGTTGTCCTGTTCAGGGAAATGTCCATCTTTTTCATCCTGAAGAGCCATGAGTAATGCCTGCTTGTGAAACTTGCTACCCCGAGTTCTCGGTTTGGGACATGCTGTAGCAATATGACCTTGTTCATTACAATTGTAGCACCAAACTGCATTCCCTGAGGTTGAGTTCCTTGTAGCAACTGAGTCAGACCTTTGTTGAGAAGATACTGAGTTGTTCCTGAACCCTGCATTGTTACCAAACCTCTGACCATTCCCATAACTTCCTGAAGAACTTCCTGAACCAGATCTACCATAGTTACGATTTTGAATTTCCACTCTTCCATCATTTACAACAGCTTGATTCCTGGTATTAGAAGATGAACGTTGACGGTTGTTCGTTTTGTTGGAGAATTTGCTGAAAGCACGAGCAATAAGAGCAAGTCCCTGATTCAACGTATTAAAGTCATCATCGTCATCATCATTGCAGTTGGAGTAGTACACAGCATCATTGTTGTTTGACGGAACAAGTTGAGTAGAAGTATCTTGTGGAGATGAATCATAAGGGACCATTAGGTTCGAGGTGGAAGATTGTGGATAACTGAAGTAGTTCTGCTCTTGAACATATGCATGATTTGACATTGGTGGTGGAGCATAGTTAGATTGAGCTACGAGAGCCAAAGAATTTGGTGTTGAAGGTGGTGTGTATCCTCCTCGTAGAGCTCGATCTTTTTCCACTTCAGGTTCGTGGTGTTTCAGAAAGTCATACAACAAGCCATATGGAGCATCATGAAGATTCTTCGTTTGACGAACAAATGTCACATATTTATGCCAATCAGGGCCAAGACTACCAACAAATTTGGAGTTCACAGCGATCCTTGGTACAGTGATTTTGTGACGTTCCAGATCATTGACCACATTTGTGAAACGATGATAGTAGGATTCAAGTGACTCTCCAGGTTCAATTGTGATGTCAGTGTATTCCATGTAAAGCTTGGATTCCATGTCATCTTTATTCAATTGAGTGCCTTCCATGAGGAGATGAACGTGTTCCCACATTGCTTTGGCTGTTTTCTGAGCATCGACACTGCGATAGATCGGATTAGGTATTCCTTGAAGTATATAAGCCATTGCATACTGATCAGCTTCACGATGTAGTTTCTGTTCTTCAGTGAGTGCAGATTCTGGAAGAGGTCTATCACCAGGAGGACGTGGAGGATCAGCATTTGGATCACCAGCTTCAAATCTAGTCGGCCACTCAAATGGTCCTTCAAGTATCACTTGCTTCAAGAATTGCCCATGAGGTTTCTTTAGTTCAAGAAAGCGTAGGAATCGACTTGACCATTGCACATAGTTACCAGGTGTTAGCATTGGAGGTGTTTCAAGTGATCCTGCCTCATGTCGGGATTGTTGAGTTGTAATAACTTCACACATTCTGTCAAACCAGTGAGGTTGTTTGGAGGAAAACTGAGTGTTTTGTTGTGGCACTTGATATGGTTGTTGTTGAGGAATGAGCTGTTGCTGCATCATCAGGTAATGTTGTTGTGGATTGTATTTAAGAGGTTGTTGATTCATTATGTGCGGAAGGTATTGTTGTTGCTGATACTGCTGAGGTTGTTGTTGCTGATACTGCTGAGGTTGTTGTTGCTGAGGATAAGAGTGAGGGAAGTAGTGATTAGGTGGTTGAGACATCTTAGAACACTTGTGTAGAAATGGATCTTTGTAGAAGATTGAAATGCACGTTCCTTTGTGAAAGTAGCAAAATCCTTGGGGTAAGTTTAAATCTTACGCGTAACTTAATCTTACGCGTAAACTTTAAGTTATGCGTAAAGAGTAGGTTTATGCGTAAACTTTCTAGTTTATGCGTAAGTTTCCTCTTTACGCGTAAGCTTATGCTTATGCGTAAGTTTAGACTTATGCGTAAGGTTGAAACAACCAAACAAATCTTTCAAACTTATCCAAGCTTGAAAGATATCCGTAGTCGAAGTATTCCACTAACTTATCCAAGCTAGGGAAGTACTGAGTCACCGTAGCACAAGAAGAAGATCGTTGATGAAGCTTACGCGTAAACTCTGGCAAGTTACGCGTAACTCTGACTTACGCGTAGAATTCAACTTATGCGTAGGATTTAAGGCGTAGAGGAGCACTTTACGCGTAGGATCAGGGTTTTGGCAAATATTACGCGTAAGAAAAGGGTTTTGGCCTATTTTATGCGTAAACCGACCAAAAAACACTTTAGACAGCTGGAAATAGTACTTTTCCGACCACTTTACGCGTAAAACGTACTGTTCACCTTAAATAATGACTTTTTAGAAGAGAAAATGCTTAAAAATAAGGTACTTTTGATCAAATAACTTCACCAATACTTAGAAAACCTTAACTTTATGAGATGTAACTACCAAAAACTAGTTTTCCAATATCAAAGAAGCTATAAAACCTAAAAAAACCTTAAAAAATCACAACTTTATGCAACAACTAAGCTTCAAATCACTATATCAACCTTGAAACTTATCCAAGCTTCAAGATTTGAGTGAAAGAAACAAAGAAAAATGCAAAAAGATGAAGAATAAGCACCAAATCCCCACGTAACCAAAAGAAATACACTTCAAACTTCTAGTAGGCGAATGATACCACTTGTTAGGTCACCATTTAGTAAACACAAGTATGATATAAAGAGAAATGAGATGAGAAATAGACTTGGTTGATTATAAGATAATAAGAAAGATAAAAGTGCAAGAGTTTCCTTAAGGTAATCTAATAACCAACAAAATAAAATGTAACATAAGCTTACTATTTATAAGGGAGGAGCTAGGGCAACACACCCTTCCTCCCTTATCCTTTTAACGTGGGCTTTTAAGGCCTCTTGGGCTTTTACATGTTGCCCATTAACTTAAACAATAATAAGAAATAATACTTAAGCAACCTATTACAAAATGTAATGACCGAGACTTGACTAAATACTAAAGTATGATCCCAACAAAAAGGTTTGGGTTCTTTGTGACTTGCCTGATGGTATGAAGGTCATTGGTACTAAATGGGTTTTCAGAAACAAGAAAGATGAAAGAGGTATTGTAATCAGGAACAAAGCTAGATTGGTTGCTCAAGGATACACTCAAGAGGAGGGTATTGATTATGAAGAAGTGTTTGCTCCTGTTGCAAGGATTGAGGCTATTAGATTGTTTTTAGCCTATGCATCATTTATGGGCTTTATAGTCTATCAAATGGATGTTAAGAGTGCCTTGCTGTATGGTACTATTGATGAGGAGGTATATGTCTCTCAACCTCCAGGCTTTGAAGATCCTCAACACCCAAATAAAGTATATAAAGTGGTTAAGGCTCTTTATGGCTTACATCAGGCTCCAAGGAAGTGGTATGAAACCTTAGCTACTTATTTATTGAATAATGGGTTTCATAGAGGCACGATTGATCAAACTTTGTTCATCAAGAAAGACAAAGGTGATATTCTACTTGTTCAAGTATATGTTGATGATATTATCTTTGGGTCTACTAAACAAGAGATGTGCAAAGAGTTTGAGAAGCTGATGAAATATGAATTTCAAATGAGTTCTATGGGAGAACTTACATTCTTTTTGGGGCTGCAAGTACAACAGAGTAAGGAAGGCATCTTTATCAGTCAAGACAAATATGTGGCTGAGATTATTAAGAAGTTCAAGTTTACTGATGCAAAATCTTCAAATACCCCTGCTGACAAGACCACTCACCTATTGTTGAAGAATGCTAGTGGTGCTAATGTTGATGTTCACACTTACAGATCTATGATTGGTTCTTTGATGTATCTTACTTCATCAAGGCTAGACATTATGTTTGTTGTATGTGCTTGTGCAAGATTTCAAGTGACTCCAAAGACATCACATATGACAGCAGTGGAAAAGATTTTTAGGTACTTGAAGACTTATCCTAATCTAGGATTATGGTATCTAAGAGACTCTCCAATGGAATTGATCACATACTCAGATAGTGACTATGCTGGTGCAAGTTTGGATAGAAGATCAACTACTGGAGGATGTCAATTTCTTGGATGTAGATTGGTGTCATGGCAGTGCAAGAAGCAAACTATGGTTGCTACTTCAACCACTGAAGCAGAATATGTTGCAGCTGCTAGTTGTTGTGCTCAGATCCTTTGGCTTCAGAATCAATTATTGGATTATGGGTACAATTTCATGAACACCATTATCTATATAGACAATAGTAGTCCCATATGCATTATTAAAAATCCTGTGCAACACACTAAAACTAAACACATTGAAATTAGACATCACTTCATTAGAGATTGTTTTGAGAAAAAGCTTATTAATGTTGTCAAAATTCATACTGATGACAATTATGCTGATTTATTAACAAAAGGGCTTGATGTGGGTAGGTTTCAATACTTGGTAACAGGTATTGGAATGCTAAATCCATAAATCTTTGATGTCTAATACTTTTCAGTGTTGCAGGATAGTTTTTAGGTACTAATATTGTTTGTATTGTATGTATGGTTTTCTACTAATTTGTATGCAGAGTTATCAAGAGCACAGTGGTAATTAACATACAACATTGGAAAGTTTGGTGATAAAAGCAGGAAGAAAGAAAGTACTTTTATTGATCATAAGAAGAGTACATTACAACCATCAAGAAAACATTGTCACCAAAACAGAAAACCATCACACAAGACATGACCCTACAACCTAACACCTACTCCATAGGTTTCTTTCCTTTTCCTTCATAGTCATGCTTGCCTTTGGAAGCTTTCTTTCTCTTGTCATCAAAAGAGAGTTGTTTCCTTGGACAAGCAAGTCCCAGAACTTGCTTGGGAGGCCTTGGTGCTTGGGTAGGCTTCTCAACAGCAGGCCACTTCATGTTGCTTATGGCGGTCTTCAATGCTGTGGTGAGGGCCTTTGGAAGCTCTTTGGAAAGATCAAAGGTTGGATCATTATCATCATCAGAGGAAGAACTAGAATAGAACTCCAAAGATGGAGCAGGAGAAGCTTCAGTCTTTTTGGTTGGCTTGTTGGAGCCTGTGGAAGTGGTTGCCCTTGGTGGGAAGTAATCACTCCATCCTGTTGAAAGATCCTCTGAGTTTGAACAATAGCTGATTTCCTCATCAGATGAATCATCAGAAGATATGTAGACTATTGGGAACCAGCTCATTGTGTTGATTAAGGGTTTGTGTTGTTGAAGTTTTTTGTTGATGAGAGATAAAAGTTATGAGCCCCCTTTTATAAGCAAAGTCAAGGTCGAATTCTAATTAATGAAGAATATTTATTCTTACCAGTTTTGGTAGGTTGGAGGAGTAAATTTGGTTATTATCGGGTTGACTTTTGGAAGATATTTTTGTGAATAGTAACTTGGTTAAAAAGTTACTTTGGGTTAATAATTATGGGTTAAGTTGAAAGTTACTTTGGTTTGCAGCATACAACCCATATTATTGGAGTCATTGGAGTAATAAGGTGTGTATCATAGATACACAACAAATGGTTATTGATTCACCATGTCTAATCCACATAAGAATCAACTAGTCCAGAGCAAACGGCTACTGGTAAAGACTTATCAAATCCGTTTATGGCTGATAGTTTACCAAAAACTAGGTTATCAACTCACCTTACATCCAAGTGATCAAGAGTTGGCTAGTCCATAGCAAATGGCTCATGGTAAAGACATATCAAATCCGTTGATAGCTAGTAGTTTGCTAAAAACTATGATAAGAGCAGCAAATTTTAATGTTTTATTTACCACTGCTCTTTGATATATTGTGAAAATTTTACCACTGCTAGTTCATTAGTTACCAATGCAAGAGTACTTTTTCCACTGATGAACTAGCCGTTACAACTGTTGTGTCAGTAATCCATTTTTTACTAGCCATTGTAAAAACAACCGTCTTTCCTTATTAATAGGGTAAAATCTTTTGTGAATTATCTACTTACTTATTATAAATTATTCTTTTTCCAAAGATAATTCTTTCTAAAGATAATTCACATAGCGCAACCTCCTCAAACCCTATTAGTATAAATTGATCATCATACGGCTTGCTTTTTATCTTGATTACTAACACTTTTATTCTCTATTTTCACAAATATCATGGCGATTCTAAAATTTGTCGAGGAGCACAACCAAGTGGCCTACTTACAAAAGTCAAACGAGAAGAGTGGCCCTGTTTTTCATCAGATTGTGGATTTTCTAAACACAACTCATATAAGGTATGCCTTAACTATTATTCCCACAATCTATGTCTCTCACATCAAACAATTCTGGAACACTGTGGAGTCCATAACTCTTGAACAGGGAGACACACAAGAATCTGTGGATGCTCTAAGAGCCACAGTGGATGGGGTAACTATTGATGTTACTGAGTCATCCTTGAGGAGAATTCTCCAATTGGATGATCTCAATGGTATTATCACATTACCTAATTCAGAAATTTTCACTAATATTGCTTTAATGGGGTATGATACATCTGAACAAAAAGTTACTTTTAGAAAAGGATGTTTTTGTCCCCATTGGAGATTTTTAATTCACACTCTTTTACATTGCCTAAGTCCTAAGAAAACTTCTTATGAACAATTTGCATCAACCATGGCTTATCCTTTGGTTTGTTTGGCAACAGATAGGACTTTCGATTTTTCAAAGTTTATTTTCAATAATATGAAAGGCAATGTAAAGAGTCAATATAAAATTTTGATGTATCCAAGGTTTCTGCAAGCAGTGTTAAATGAGTTTCAACTGCACCCTCACAATATAATTTATGAACCTTCCACTCTTAAGCCAAAAGTTTTTCAAAACATGTGTAAGGCTTCAGATCTTTGGAATGGGGAGGTTCATCCACTTTTACCTCAAATGCTTGCTAAAATTGCTCAAGTACAGGGTGAAGATGCAACCATCCCAGTTGTATCCAATAACACACCCAATATTGTTGTTCCACCAATTCACCATACCTCTGCTATAACTCACACTTATGAGAGAAGGTCTAAACAACCAACTTCTCTCATCTCAACATTGCATGTTGCTGAACCCTTTGGTTTAGGAACAAGCAGTGGTGGTTCAAGGCTTAATCCTAGTACAACTAGGGAAGAGCCTGAATCCATGCCTCATGATTCACCTCTCCCAACAGGTTACACAGTTGGAAGTGATGAAGGCAGTGTGCAACTTCTTGAATTGATGGAAATTTGTACCAAGTTAGTCAAGTAGGTTCAAGCTCTGGAGAAAGATCTGGCACAGACCAAAGAACAACATGCCACAGAGCTAATCAATTGAAGGATGAGATTCAAAGATTGCAGAATGAAGTTGAGAATCTCAAGAAGAAAATATCTGCTAAAGTTGTGTTATCTTCATCATCTTCACCTCAGGATGAGTTTTCTGCAAGTTCTACTAAAGCTTTGGGAGATTCTTCCAAACAGGGGAGGAAAACAGATGCAAAGCTTAAGGGGAGGAGTAAAAATTTTGAAAATGAGTTTGCTGAGCTCACTGATTCTGATAATGCTCAAGCAAAAGATGATGTAGCTGAGACTGAGGGGAGGAAATTGGATTTTGAAGATATGGATGCTGATGCTGGTTTTAATTTTGATGATTTAGTTGGAACTGCTCAACCAATTTCCACTGAAACAGGACAAGTTCCCACTGATCAACCAATTACCATTGCAAGTGAACAAGTTCCCACTGCTACTCAAGAAATTACCACTGCAGAGGAAGAAGCTGCCAGAATAAGACCAGTCAAAGGAAAAGCTATTGTGACTGGTTCAGAACAAGAGCTTACAAGAAGGATTTCTAAGAAAGAACAAGCTCAAATTAATTTTGATGCAAGATTGGCAGAGCAACAGCAAGCAGCAGAGATTGAAAGAAAAAGAAAGCTAGAGGAAGATGAAGTTGCTAATTTTATGGAAGCAAAGAGGTTGGATAAACTTGAAGCTGTTATGGCAGAACCAATTTCAAGTGTCTCACCAACTGTCATTCATGAGAAACCTCCATTATTCACTTATGTGCCTACAGAAGAAGAGATTGACTATTTGATTAACAATGATCAAATAATCAGAAAGAAGACCATTGAACTTATTGCAAATACAACCTTGAATGAAGACCAAAAGTCTGCTCAACTTAAAGATTTCATTCTAATGAAGAATCAGCAGGCTCTTGATGAAATCATTGGGGATGCTAGAAAAGGTCAAAAGAAGCCAAGAAAGCTTACAAAGGCACATATCATTGCTGAGATGAAGCCTTTTTGTTGTCATGTTGGTAATATGAAGATGGGTCAATTCAAAGGAATGTCACATGATCAAATTGAAGGTATTTACTACAGAATCAAAAGACAAGATAGTAAATTCATTCCAATGGATCAAGAACCTATAGTTATGAAGACAAAAAGGTCTGGAGTGAGTCTTGGATCAAAAGATGCAAAGAAGTTGAAGACTCAAGAATCATCTCAAGCAGAAGAGGGTCCTAGCAAGTTGACAGAAGAGCAAGTAACAAACATGCTGTTCATAGAGACTGATCTACTTAGTATAGAACCTCTACAAGCAAAATATCCAGTTGTTGGTTGGGAGATCTTTTCTGATAGTTTTGGTGTAGCTTGGAAGATCATCAGAACTGGAAGTGTCACAAGTATGTGCAGAGATTTTGAAGATATTGTTAGATCTTGTGATAGAGAAGACTTGGATACTTTGTGGAGGATTGTTCAAGATCAGTTTAAGAAGGATAAACTTGTTGATGTCAAGGCTAAGGAGTTATGGGTTCACTTCAGAAGATTATATGAACCTGACCCAAGTGATAGATATTGGAGATTTGAAGCTCATGATCAAAGAACCTTGTGGAAATTCTATGATTCAAGTTCTGTGCATCATGTTTCTACTCAAGATGGAGTTGATGTCTTTATGCTGGCTGAGAAAGAATATCCATTGAGAGCTGGAGTATTGGATGTGATGAGAACTGTTAAGCTTAGGTGCTGGGAAAGAACTGAAGTCATAGATGATTTGTTACAAAGGATTTATGATCAAAGTGTGAGAGCTGATAAAGAGTTAAGAAGAAAAAGATAAGTGTTTGGAAGAATTCCCATATCCTCATGATTGCTGAATACTTGAAGAAACTTATTGATTTATCTATTAATCATAAGTTAGGGGAGGATTGTTGGGAATTATACTAACAGTTATCACGGCTAAGAGAAGATGTTACAACTGCAGAAGATTGTACTTGTAGTGGAAACTCATTACCACTGCAAGAACATATATTACCACTACTTAATAGATAACTGTCAGGAAACGTGTTTAGATAAATATAGAATAGATCTTGTGTATATCTTATTCTATTAGCATTATACTTATCTTGTAGAAGAGGACTCCTTGTGCTATAAAAGGAGATCCTAGGTTAAAGGTTTGATATACGTTTCTAGAGCTTCAAGGTGTAACCCTAGTGATATCAAGATCACTCGTATTATTATCATTAATAATATTGGAGCTAATAGCTTGTTTACATACATTGTTCTTATTCATATACAACTGTCTTACTCACAATCAAACTTCTAAGTGTTACTAAGTAGATTCCGCATACTTAGTGATATAACTCAAAGTATCAATCTAACACAAGTTCAAGGTGTTAAGATCCATCAAGTGGTATCATTTCTAAATCATAATCTTTTTCTGAGTGCTGAATCTGTGCTGAATCTATCCTGGACATGCTGGAGTATGTAAATTATGCCCTTTATAATGACTATGTCTGAAAATGATACTGTACATGATCTAATGCAATATTCATGATGGAATTAACACATAACCGTTTAGCGAGCTCCCCGAGGTATCTCATGATCTCGATAAGTTCATGCCATATCATGTGAATATTATCACATTGATCAGGCGTCATAATAGTTGCACTATATAATCATGAACTCATCGTTATCACAGTCTACCCCAAGTCACTGAAGCAAAACATATAATCTACCGCACATAATCTCATGCGAATGCTGACTATATACTGCTATACTAATAATGCATACTAATTCTATATACTTACTATATCGTGAATATCTGATTCACGGTTTGCAACTTTATCTGATATCTGAAAATGCATTATGCACTACATGACTATACATGTAATTTCATATAATCTGTGTTAATCACATAAACTGGTATGCATCACTATACATGTACTTATAATCTGATAATATGAACAACATACTGAATAACATGGTTGAATAACTGATAAATGTATAAACGTGCGATGCAATTTAACTCTAAAAGCAATTACCGAGCAGAGGTTCAAGTCTAAGCATCCCCTACTAATGGTGGATACTTAAATCTCTCAAACCATCGCTCTGATACCAACTTGAAACGCCCATTTTTTTTAATATATATAAATTTGTAAACTGTGTACATTGATAAAACTAGCGGAAGCGTATTTTCTACATCATACGGGTATATTTCAAACATCCCATTAAAATACTAAACATTGCAAAATACATAGCATGACTCTTTAAACTTGGTAAAGAAGCTGGTTCTTGATTTAGGGGCATTCCAAACTGATAACAAATGATGGAAATGAGAAGCTCGTTACCTAACCCGCGAGCTACACCATTTTAACCCATTACGCCCCATTTAGCATGTACATGGTCTCATCTTGCATACCTAAAAAAATATAAACTGAGAACGGTAAGTCTATAAGACTTAGTGAGATAACGGAACTGTATTAAATCATAAACTGAACATAAGCATGATGCTGAATAAGTATATATAGTACTATTCTGACTTCATAAAGCATAATATTGACTAACTGCATAAGCACAACCACTACAAGAATTCAGGCGAATAGCCACAGACAGAATTGGTGGGTAAAAGCCATATTTTCGTGGGTAACTGGGTAGTACCCACGGATTACCCACAACTCTCTATAGATGGGTAAAACCTCCGATGCTAATTGTTTACCCACGACATTTTCATACTGTGGGTAACTTTACCCACGTCATTCTTGGTGGGCGATTGTTTTGCATTCGTGGGTAACTTGTTTGTGGGATTTTCTATCTCACCACGAAACACCCATAGATATACTCGTGGATATTGTGTGGGTAACATTGCTCACAAAACTATTCGTGTGTAAAAGTCAACTCCTCCATCACAATCCTTGAATAGAATTAACCACGTATATAGTCGTGTGTAAAAAGCGTGGGAAATTTTGCCCATGATAATCCGTGTGTAATGTCATGGGAAAACATGACATCTTTGCCATGAATATTTTGTGGGTATATTCGTAGCTAACTTACCCACTACTTTTTGTGAGTAAATTGTGGCTAAATATTTACGTCATATTGTGAATAATGCATGGGTAAATATATGGGTAAATTATAATTTTATTTTAATATTTAATATGTAACAAATTTGTAGCATTTAATATAAAAACCACACATTTAACACAAATATTCTTGAAATATAAAACACACGATAAAAAAGAGATCATTCTTACATAAATATTAAATCTACTAACACAAACCATCATTCTAATGATGTCTCAAAACAAATAAAATAAACTGAAAAGAACAAGCATCATTATAAAGATGTCTCAAAACAATTAATATAAAGATGAATATGACTTATCAACTCACAATCATGTGATTATCATGGTCATCTGCCTCACTTCCACCTGCTCGGGAGTGACTACTAGTGGGACCTATACGAGCATCTCCTCCATCAGAACTTTCACCATCAGAATCACAATCTGGAAGGGTTATATTGAAACGCTTGGACACAATCTCAAGAGTTTTACTTAATTTGTTGATCGTTCTCTCCATTTTCTTAGACTTTTTCTCCTACCCGTCGTTTACCTTGGTAACTGCAGTTGTTTTATTTCCAGAATCTGTAATATAATCAACTCTTTTTGACCCAGCACCATACAAGTTTCTTTTCTTTGCACCACTTGCTGCTGCAATGTAAAGTGTTGTTTCGTCTACCTCACTTTCTGCAGAAGCTGGATTTTCCTCCCTTTCTTGCCTTAGACGCAACACACTCTCCTATAAGCGTGTACCTTTTATCATGAGTAATCATATAACTAAGAACTACATTGTTTAATAAGGAATCAAGAACTTACATTAATTATTTTAGACTTCTCATTAATAAATGTTTTCTTGTCATGGCCGCTGGTATGAGTATGCAAAAAAAGCTCAAATCCTGTAGGTGGACGCTTATATATAGATTCCTACATCACATATAAAGAAGAGATTAATTAAAAATTTGGATAAATATGGCGATCATATTAATGATGTATTATACAGCCTAAATACAAGATATAAAGTTTATTGTATGGACATAGAATCGCTGCACCAATATGCAGACCCACTTGTCAATTGCAGCACATATGCCAAACACCCTTAAACAGCAGAAAGTGCATAACCATATGCCAAACACCCTTATTCAGCAGAAAGTGTAGAACCATATGCCAAACACCCTTATTCAGCAGAAAGCGCATACCCAAGTTTAAACCAACACGAAGGTTAGTCTTTGAAAGCCAATCTTTAAAAGGGCTAATGGCAGCTACTTTTTTTATATTCACAAGTTTCAACCCAAAAGGTTTATAGCAATCACTTTAATTAGAAGCTTATTAATTTTCATTGCTTGCACATTGTTATAGTGTTTGCAAAATCATTTCACCCCCGACCCACACTCATAGTCCAAGGTTCACTTTTTACTTTGGATTAAATGCAAACCGGGTAAAAAGCATTAAAAGGCCTGATAAAAAAGTGGTGCTTAATTCCTTAATGATCCTCAATCTGCAAAAACCTTATGGAGTCTTATTATTATTTTTAGTTTGGACTTAAATAGCTCGCATTCTTGGTTGTATCATGGATGCATTATGCCTTGTACCTAAAGTAAGTTTTAATTACTGAACATAGAGTATTGTTTAGGAACATAGAAAAGGTGCATGCATTAGTATTCTACTACGACCCTCAACATTCCTAATATAATTAACAATCTACTCATCAAACTGACCTGCTATGGAACAGTTTTAAGTAATATGTAGCTACACATACATGTAACTCGAAAAATATATATGCTACTGGTGTATCTAGAGCAGATTCTCAACGACTCCAATTATAGTTAATATACTTACAAGATTTTTTTCATGCTCACGAAATGAGATGGACCCTCCGGTATGAATTGAGGAACCTTCACCCTTTAGACGATTTTGTGTATTTTTTTCTTGGATCTCCTTATACTTTGATGTTCCCCAATGAGATGTGAAATTTGTCCATGCATTGTCACTCATGAATACAGGTTTCACCATTTTACTTCTTATGTCTCTAAAGAAATCAGCATAGCGTCCAGAAGCTTTTGCATCCCATGCTACCCTCACGCTTGTCTCGGCTTCCGGATCCCATAAAAAATGTTTCTTTTATAAATTCAAATCATTAGTATTTATAAAAAGAAACATAAATCTTAATAACAATTAAAATCTAATCAATACCTTAAATTCTCCAAAATAAAAGTCTTTTGTAGTTTGAGACACCTTTGTCCAAGTGTAGCCGGTATCATAAATTCTTTCTTTAAATATCTTTGTAATCTCTCGAGAACACGCACTTGATTTGTCAAATCTGTTATAGTGATGAAAAATAGAAAGAAATAACAGAATAAAAAACTTGTGATACTCAAATTATATATTTACAGTACTTACAATCCATTCACAACTTGCACTTTCTTTCTTCCATTTGATGGATTGTTCTCAATGATGTTTTCAGGCGTCGTTTGATCGGTATCGTCATTTATAGTTGAATTATTAGGGACATCATTTGATTGCCCTTCACTGGCATGAGGCCTACTGTCTCCTGCTCCAAGCCTTTGCCTTGTTGAATTGTTAGAGATATCATTTGATTGTCCTTCACTGGCATGAGGCCTACTCTCCCCTGCTCTAAGACTTTGCCTCGTTGAATTGTTAGGGCTACCATTTGATTGTCCTTCACTTGCATGAGGCCTACTCTCTCCTGCTCCAAGCCGTTGCATCGTTGAATTGTTAGGGATACCATTTGATTGTCCTTCACTACCATGAGGCCTACTCTCTGCTGATCGGAGTATTTTCTTTCGTCTAGCCATGCCTACAAGGAGAAAGTTTTCAAATATAAAGGAATGTGAAATTTTAAACATGAGTACTTTAAAGAAAGATATATGAAATTTTAAACATGAGTAACTAACACAATATATACGTTCCTATCAACTTAGCATATGTAAATCCTAACGCAACATCAGTAACTCAACACAAGTAAATTTTAAATGATATCCTATGTTCATGTTAACTTATGACAATTATATCCAACATTAGACTTTAAAAAAAAGATTTGTCACCTGATATATGTGCTTTAAATCATCATCAACGTAACATACCGGTTTTAACACTTATATATGTTAGGGATGAGTAATGGTATCGGAAAAGTGGGACTACACAGGAACCAAAACAGTACCGGCTCACGATACCTGGTACGCTGCCAGGACTATCAAACAAGCTGTTGTACCTATTGTAACTGGTAGGTTTGAGTATTTTAGGTTTTCACAGAATTTGCTTTGGGAACTGTAGTAATCTGTTCAGCATTCTCTAGACACTGTAGGCTGCAATTATTTATAATACGTTTAAAGATAAAAAAAAAAAATAGGCCTACAAATGCTCTGTAAACATCATTACGAACAGTTTATGTATGCTTTCTGGTACTTGGCAGAGAAACAGGTCGATTGGTTCCTTATGTAGACTTGAGGGAGTTTACTTACGGGTTGTATGGGTCATAATTTTGATTTAATACTTTTTTTCTTGCTGAGAATAGGGAGGGGTTGCCGCCATTGTTGACAGATGGTAGTAGCTATAGAGAGTGAATGGTAAGATTTATAAATTGTTATTTATGATTAGTTAAATTTCTGTTTCTTTTCATTGTGTATAAATAGTTATTTTAAAATGAGAAAAACTATAACTCCCTGTTGGTGGACTACATGAAGTATACGAATAATCCAATATAAAATATTTCATACATATGTTCTTTCTTTATTTAAAAAAAAAAAATTATAAAAATTTCCGTTACTACGACAAGCATAACCTGTGACCACAATCTTTGCAAAATAGCGATGGGAAACATTAACCATAGCCATACGCTCTCCTAAAATTTAATATGATCAATGAGTACCTTTTTCACCACTTTGAAGAACATTTCACTCAATTCAGAAACAAAGAGATAATAATGGGAATGAATGAGGCTGCACCATTCATGTCCATGATTCTATAGTCTATACAACACACCCTGCATTATTTTCAAACATTTGTATATGTGTTTAGGAAAATGAAGCCTGAAAAACATAGTGGCATATGGATGCAGATCCTTAGTCTACGGTATGGAGCTAAGTTTTATGGCGTAAAGGCAGTTAAAGACATGAAAACTCACTCTTGAACCTGCGAAATGGATCTGCTACCTCACTTTCCAATGAACATCATTGCCTGTTTGCAAAACTTGGAGACTTGTGTTACTTCTCTTGTGTAGTTGCTTTGAGTTGCGGACTTGCAGTTCACAGGTTTTGAATCTATAATGAGTATATTTTCTTTCTGAACTATATTTGTCTTTGCATCTGCAAATAAGTCAAAGTCAAAGCTGATATTCTATGATTGGGTACTTTGGATCTTGATTTCGTCAACTCGAAGGAAGCTCTTGGCTTTCTTTCTTATATGCTCAAATAGTGTATCTCCGTTTAGTATGATGGATGAAGTGGTTACGTCTGGCTTGATTCTTCACATGGATTCGAATCGTCGGTCAGGTTTAGAGATTCTGTAGTGTCATTGAGTGCAGGCTCTCTCGCGTGTACGTTTTCTAATTAGACTTGATGTCTCCTAAGATGCCAAAAATCAACTAAAACCAATGTTTTAATATGTTAAAAAACAATTTTATCTAATTGGAGGGAGATGCATGTAATTGAAACCAAGTATAAGTGCATGATCTAATGCCACTTGATTATATATCATTACATTTTACAGGACCCTTAAATCTAAATACTTTAACTATAATGTGTAAATTTTCACTACATAATTCATTAGTTTCTTGACGACAATAAAAAATATTGATTTTACAAACAATATTGCTCTCATTTGTCTTCTTCTCTTGATTAAAATTCTCTGTAAATGCAAAAGAAAGTACAAAATGGGTACACTTATACGATCCATAAATGCGAGTAAACATACTTAGATGTCGATTGCAACCATGAATGCATGACGTTGTGTGCTTCAAAAAAAAAAAGGTTTTTCATTCTAATCAAGAAAATGAGCAATTTTAAAATGGCCTTCAATTATCATAACATGAACTTGGCAACAAAAAGTATGACGGTAATATGTGAGCATATTCGATTAAACTAAAAGTGACTCTCAGATGATTAAAATGCTATTGGCCATCTAATGAATTTACTAACTTCTATAGCGAACATCCAAGAACAGCTGGATGTTATAGGTATTAAGTATTAATAATTGTTTATAAATATTGTTATATTTTGTTAATTTATTCTTTTAATAAAAAGGAAAAAATGGTAAGTTAAGAAAAGAAATGTAGTGGGCCGACCCGACCCAACCCAACCCGTTTGACCCATGACTCATTTGACCCATTATTAAATAATGACCCAATTGACCTATGACATGTTCGACCCATAACCCATTTGACCCATAACCCAAACTGACTTGACCCGACCCATTTGCCACCTCTAGAAATTAGCATCCTTATTGGTTTGATTTAGCACCAACTTGGCTACTCGTATTGGTTTAATTTAGTACCAACTTGGCTACTTGTACTGAGTTTGGTATTGAGTTCCACGGGTACTTTGATATTTAACTTGTATTTGCCTAATGAATACTCAATCTCTTGTATCATATTGTTGTCTGTCTGCAAGTCAAGTCTGCAAATGTGCTTACTGTATGCTAATTAACTAACTTTGCCTAATGTATCTACGCTCACTTGTCCTTTATCACTAGTATATCATATTCCATACATATATAATGTATGCTAATTAACTAAATAACTAAATGAACGTGTTTATTTCATTTTGCAATTGCACGTTGCAAGTTGAACATTTTTATCATTTGGCTAGTTTGCAACAAATACAATGCTGTAAATTTGTATCTTTTTATTGTTTTATCAGTTTAACTTTCATGCTTAAACAGTAAACACCTTAAAAATATATGATTCTTAAATGGCCTAGACCCGAACTGGAATAGGATGAACCCGACCCGAGTTGACCTAAACCCGACCACTAAAAAGGGTTGGGTTCGAGTATGTTTTTTTACTCTCAACTCGATTTGACCCAACCAGATTGAAGCCGAACCCGACCAACCCAACCCGACTAACACCCAAACCTACAACTTGTCCATAGGCAATTGCTCATTGCAAAATACCCACACAAACAATAAGATGGGTAAAGTCATGGGTATATATTCACCCACAAAATACCCACGTTAACTCACCCACCGATAAAAAGGATATTTGTATTTCGTGGGTAAATAACACTTACCCACTAAATTACCCACAAATATAGCCACAAGAACTCACGATGTGGGAAATATGTGGGGAATGTTTTGGCGCCAATTATTTTCCCACTAAATTACCCACAAATATATTTATGTGGCTATTTGTGTGGGTAAATTCGTGGGAAATTTGAGGGAAAATAATATTGAGTTTGAAAGTCACTGATCGTGGGTAACGGGTGGGTATTAGGTGGGTAAATTCCCACCAAAGGATGAGTGTGGGTAATTTTCGTGGGTATTTCATCAGAT
Source organism: Artemisia argyi (assembly GCA_030686995.1). Taxonomy (NCBI): domain Eukaryota; kingdom Viridiplantae; phylum Streptophyta; class Magnoliopsida; order Asterales; family Asteraceae; genus Artemisia; species Artemisia argyi. The sequence continues at coordinate 155,197,152 of CM060685.1, forward strand.
TCTTGTAGTGAACATTGACTGATTAAATACATGATACACCATGTTACTGACCGAGTACATAAGCATACTGAGTGCATAACTGACTGCATAACTAAGCACATACTTGGTGCATAACTGACTGAGTACATAAGCATAATGAGTGCATAACTGACAGCATAACTAAGCACATACTTGGTGCATAACTGACTGAATACATAAGCAAAATGAGTGCATAAGTGACTGCATAAATAAGCACATACTTGGTGCATAACTGACTCAGTACATAAGCACATACCGAATTAGTAATTATAGTATTATACTAGCTAAGTGCATAAGCACATACTGACTGAGTACTTATAGTTATACAGGCTGAGCACATAAGCACATACTGACTGAATACATAGCTGACGAGCCATATAAACATGTTAATCATCCATACAGGATGTCTGAGTTCCGATTTTGGAACATTTACTATTCTAAGGCTCGATTCTCCACTAAGGAGGTCTAAGTTCCAACTTTGTCTGGAACAACTGTATGTGATCACATAACTGACTGTATACTTACAGTACTAAATACATTGAGTCATAAAGTACCATTCTAACTGATTAAGTGCATTAAGCACTTGGTGCGCCTTATAAACTTCATAAGCATATACTTAATAGAATATGGCATGCATATATAAATGCATCGCAGGCCAAAAGTGCATAAAGCACTTTGCACGCATTACTAAACGCATATAACATTCATATATAAATTAAGATTAAGCTAAATACTTGTGCTCCAATTTACCGGGGTACAGGATTATTCCCCTTTACCCATAAATACTTGTGCTCGACTACAACATGATACTAAGTTGAGCTGGAGCTGAGTCTAAGCTAAATATAGAAACTGAGCAATAATATGGTCACGAGGTGAAACTAAGACATGATACTAAAATTGAATTAATTACTAAAGTTGTACTCTAACATAAACCGAGGCTGAGCTATAACTTGATACTACAGCTGAACTACTATAAACATAATGCTTAGACCGCTATGGCATATGACTAAGTTTTCGCTATAAATAATACTGACGTTGGGCCATGACATACTACTGAATAAGACCAATCAGGTCTACTTAATACTGAATATGGCCAAACAGGTCAACATGATAATGAATATGACCAAACAGATCAACATGATAGTTAATATGACCAAACGGGTCAACTTGGGTCAACTTGATGCTTAATATGACCAAACATGTCAACAAATGATACTGAATATGACCCAACGGGTCAACTTGATACTTAATATGACCAACAGGTCAACATGATAATTAATATGACCCAAAGGGTCAACATGATACTTTATATGACCAAAGAGGTCAACATGATACTTAATATGACCAAACGGGTCAACATGATACTGAATATGACCACACAGGTCAACATGATGCTAATATGACCTTATAGGTTAACATGATACTAAATATGACCACATGGGTCAACATGATAATTAATATGACCAAACGGGTCAACTTGGGTCAACTTGATGCTTAATATGACCAAACATGTCAACATATGATACTGAATATGACCCAACGGGTCAACTTGATACTTAATATGACCAATAGGTCAACATGATAATTAATATGACCCAACGGGTCAACTTGATACTTTATATGACCAAAGAGGTCAACATGATACTTAATATGACCAAACGGGTCAACATGATACTGAATATGACCACACAGGTCAACATGATACTAATATGACCTTATAGGTTAACATGATACTGAATATGACCACAAGGGTCAACATGATACTAATATGACTTCACGGGTCAACATGATACATAAATTACATAGTACTTGAGATATAGAAAGGCATATATATACTAAACACGCTTAATCTACTAAACATGTTAACTGAAAATCCGTTACTCACCTTGGTCGTATAATGCAAGATGAATGATTCTGAATGTGCCTCGAACACCTATATAATGATAGATGCACACGTATAATGTTAACACATAACAACTAGGCATGAATATAACATGATAGTCCAAATATAAGTGCAACTAAGCACAAATAAACTAACTATAATTCATAAACTCATAAACTAGTTATGGCATAAATCTTGCCAAATATGCACTACTATGCTCGCGAACTCGAGCTAAGCTAACCAAGTCTTGTCATTTGGTTCTATAGTTTCATAACATGAATTATAATCATATTGGCTGAGAACATAAGCAATCATAGCCTATAATCACCCGGGACTTGCAAAAAACATCATATCATGTCATAATCATCAAAAAACTAAACAAGGTGCAGCAGCCTGCAAATGCATCATTTTGACCAACTTAAATACTTAACCAGGTCATGAGGCTAATTTTCCTTGAAAGTATACTATTTTCCCTTTCCGAAAAGGTATGGCACGCTCCCAACGGAGCTACGGTCTATCCGGTATTAATTTTTAAAGTTCGGTTTGCTGCATATTTCAACATCAGCCCTTGCTGTACTAAGTTGCACTTTTGACCCATTTAACCTCTAAATGAGCACAAACTTCATGAATAACAACTGAAGTAGACACCTTAGGCTTTCCAGAAAGTCTAGCCATGATTCAATCGGAGCTACTATCAATTTTATATGATTTTTCAAACATGACTAATCCTTGCTGAAAATTTCAGCAACTTGTTTAACATCATCATATATCACATAAAGGGGTGTTTGGTTCAACTCAATAATCAACATAAACACCTCCTAAACACTCTAACATGATCATTAACATAATCCAATCATAAACCCTAATAATCATATGCATAACCCTTGAATCATAAACCATGAATTCTTGAATTTATCACATAATCATGTATAACACTTGCTAATCATAACCTCATAGCTTATATTCATGTTTAAACATATAATTCACTACTTACCTTGAATTGGGGAAGAACATGAAATCACTTGAAGCTCCTTAATCATTCATACCATGTTAAACCCTTATAACCCTTGCTTAATCTTTCTTAACCATTGATGAAATTAATAGAGATCATGATATGTAAAGAATTCTTCAAAGTGAAGAATGTATTTTCTTCCTGCTCTTTTCTTTTCTCTATGTCGTGAATGGGAGGGAGATTTTATCTACTTAAACCGACTTATGTTAACTAAAAGGATAAGGCCCAAGACTATTTTAGTAATTTCCACTAATTTAGGCAGTTGAACACAATTAGTCCCTTGTAGTAGCATATCTTGCAAAATAGATCATATCTTGTTTACATATCAAGTCTCCACTTGCTATATTATTCATACCGTCAAAGTGGACTTTTCTATTCAATCCACTAAAATAATAGATATATACGTTACTACTTTATTTAAAATTCGGGATGTTACATTGAGGTTGTTAAATAAAGAATCAAAAACAATTACGGAGATATAATGATCAGATAGTATATATATTAGGGTTTTTCAAACTTGTGCCCTATGTCACAAGTTAAGCATATCAAAAGTACTCCAAGACTATCGAAAGAGAACATAAAAATTTGAACGTTCAATTTCGGCTGTTAAAGTTTAAAGGGTAATGATGCAAGACATGACACTAAAACAAAGTGATAGTTATTTCTGACAGTAAAACAAAATGATGGTTATAGTTAGGGGTGTAAATTCGAGTTGGATTCGGGTTGATGAGTTCGGGTTAACAGGTTGACAGGTCAAAAAATCCAACCTGAATCTGACTCATTTAAATCATCGGGTCAGTTATGTCAACCCTAACCTGTTTACACATAACTCGAACTTGAACCATTTAACCCGTATATATACTTGGGTTGGCGGGTTAAATAGGTTACATGGGTTAAATGGGTTTCGGGTTCACCCATTTAACTTATTTTATATAAAAAAATTGGCACATTACATGAGTTAAACAGGTTAAACGGGTTTGCGGGTTGAGCCGTTTAACCCATTAAACCCGTATAATAAAATATAATTAAATTTTAGTTTAAGAAAAAAATCTTAAAGGGGTTGGCAGGTCGACGCACTTAAATAATTCCAAACTTGAACCTGACCTGTTTAATAAACGGTTTAGATGGGTTGACCCAAACCTGACCCAAAATCTAACTAGACTCAACCCGATCCTGTTAATTTTCGTGTTTGTTTCAGATTGAGTTCCGTGTCGATTCAGAAATTGCCACCCTAGTTATAGTTATGAGAGGGGATATTATATATAAAATTCTTAATTATCTTCTTAAAGGGGAGAGTGTAGTTTTAATAGGTTTCTTCATTAAGAGAGAATAAGGGTTTGTCCTTAGAGTTCTTTCCAATAAAAGAAAAGTAAACAACCCCTAAAATATTGTTATAGTTATGACACCACTACATATTTCATGCATTGTGATTGGATCTCACTTTTGTAACATAAGGCCAACATATGACCAGTGGGAAATCTTTGTCTAAAAAATAGAACGTAGCAACAAAATAGTGGTATATACATAACTGGAAACAACCATAATAAAAAAGAAAAAAAAAAAAAAAAAAAGACATTGATATGTACCTATTTGATTTTATTTTATACATATAAAATTACATAAGATTTTTTTGTCATTACTCTTTAATTTTATGTGTGCAAAGTAAAATAATATGTGTACATATCACTAACCATAAAAAAATATCCAAATCATTGTTATCTTTTTGACATGATAACGAAATGATGGGTTGATTTTATAACGTCGAAGTACTGTATACTGAATTTAAAGCTAATAGACTAAAGTAGGTGTTCATCGGTTCGATTAACGGGTTATTTGGTTTGGTTAAAAAAATTTCTGGGTCAAACCGAAACCGAACCGGACCAAATTCAAATTTGATTCAACCGAACAGAAAACCGAACCGAATAACCGAACCCCTATAACCGAAAACCAAACCGAATAACCCGAATTACATAATTTTAATTATTTTTACATATTATTATATATATTTTTAGAAGAAATTTTTTTTCAAGCTTAAATAATGTTATAATTATATTTAAAAGGACTTTTAGTGATTATATATATATATATATATATATATATATATATATATATATATATATATATATATATATATATATATATTGGGTTAAAATAAAAAGGGTCTTAAAATAAAAAGAATAAAAAGTTTCTGATGCACTAAATTTATAACTATGATGCAGAAAATTTAAATGTGATGCAGTAACTTAATAACTGCAATGCACTAACTGTGATGTCGTAACTTTTTACAGCTGTGATTCAGTAACTGTGATGCAATAAAATTTATAGCTGTGATGCAGTGACTTAAAAATGTGATGCAGTAATTTTGTAACTGTGATGCACCAAAATTCGTCTTCCTAGACTTCTTATTTTAAGAGACTTTTTATTATAACCCTACCGTATATATATATATATATATATATATATATATATATATATATATATATATATATATATATGTTTTCGGTTTTCGGTTTTCATTGCCAAACTCATATCCAAATCGATAACCAAATATTTAGTTCGGTTCGGTTCGGTTTTGACCAATTCGGTTTGATTACGAATTTGGTTCAGGTTTTTTCAGTTCGGTTCGATTTTAGTTTTTGATTTTTGTGGATATTACCCGATCCGTGAACACCCCTAGACGGCTAGACCAAAGGTGTAATCTCGACTTTAGATATTGGGCCTAACTCTTAAAACAAAAAAGCCCAACTATCTTTTAGGAATAAAGACCCCACATTTGTTTAGGCTATATTTTTAGCGGCTTTGCATAAATCTTGCATTTCCAGTTTTTTTTTTTGTTTGTTTTTGTTTTTTTTGTTTTTTTTTTTTTTTTTTTTTGTTTTTTTTCAATATTCCGCCTGTTTCTTTTTTATTATATAGGGAGAGATAGTAGGACCTAGTAATTTAATAAGTAGTATTTCTTTTTCAAATAAGACCCACTATTTTCATTGTTTGGTTTATATTCACAAGACAAAAATTATGTTATCTTTTAGAATAAGTGGCTTATATATATATATGGACCTCACATGCCTCCTAGTATAGAGAAAAAAAAAAAAAAAAAACCCCTCAGGCTCTCAACGCTTGGTAAAAAGGTAAATATGAAAACAAAAATCATGAACTCTGCTCAAATCATTAGATAAGGACAAGTTTTTAACTCAAACATTTAGCAACATTTTAACTTAGACATTAGATCTGTAATCTATCGCTATATTATTTTTGAGTCAAGAATAACGACCCCATTTGTTAGCAAAGGGTCCTCACTTTTACAACATACACTGAATTTTCTCTATTTTTGTTTTTCGAAGGAAAGATAAACGCTTTATAGAAAATTAAGGTAGGGGTGAGCATCGGACTGAAACCGGCCCGTTCCAACCTGAAACCGATCCATCCCAAAACCAAAATCCTAAAAAACCCAAACCGAATCCCAAACCGAATCCCGAACCAAAATTACTCGGTTCGGTTTAGGACGAGTCGGTTTCGGTCGGTTTTCTCGGTTTTGGTTGTGTTTTCTCGGTTTTCGGCCGGAATCGATCCATCCCGAAACCAAAATCCTTGAAAACCCAAACCGAGTATGTTCGATTCGGTTTCGGGACAGTCGGTATCGGTCAGTTTTACTCTGTTTTCGGGATTCGGTCGGTTTTGCTCAGCCCTAAATTCAGGTTTCTCGGATCAAAACTAGAATTAAACTAAATTCAAATGGATTGATTCTCTAAAGTTAAAATAAACATGATAATTTATATTCTTTCACATACAAAATTGTGGGGTCTACTGCAGGACCCGATATTTCTTTTGATTTTGAGTTAACATGATCGGTCATGTTCATCTAAACTAGAGAGAATCTCATCCGATTCAAATTCCGTTTTTGGTTCGATTTGATCCACTTTGAATTTAGTTTTTGGTTCAATTCAGTTACGGTTTCGCCTTAAAAATTTCGAAACCAAAAAACATGAACCCGCTCACTTTTTGAAAACACTAAGTTTATTAAGATAGTGTATTACCCTCCTCATAGCTCCTATATCAATGATTGTTCTTCAGGTATAGATTTTTGATAAAGAACTTAATGTTGAAGCTAACTGTTGGAAAAATGATTTACAAAATGAGTTTTTGTAAAACTTTGGACATAATTTAATATATGTATATGTTATATATATTTATGTTTCTTGGGGGCGTTTTGTTCTCCTCCAAGAGAGCTTCGTAACAAGCTTAAGTATGTCCAAAATAGAGCTAAGATGAATGAGATATCGTGTCTCAAAGTGAGGCACATAAAACACAATATAAGGAAAAAGTGTTGCATCCCACATCGCCCAAAACAAGAAGTGAAAGCTAGTTTATAAGGTAATCTTAGTATTAGCTTTCAAATTCTTTTAAGTGAGCTATGCTCCCACTCCTACGTGCGCGCGCGTAGGGGGGGTGCAGATTGTGGATTTCTGGGCCAAAATGAGTTCGAAGCTTCTGAACTCATGCGAGCCCGCGCGACCTGCGGACACGAATGCAGCTCCGAAGCCTCGCATATGTGCGTATCTTTTTGCTGCAGATTTGAGTGTCCGATTTCCAGATAATTTTGGAATGGATTGAAAATAAGTTATCAGAATATTATTGTGTTAATAAAAGATTTGGAAATCTGTTTTGTAAATAACAGATTTTGTTATTTTCGGCCAAACTTTTATCTTGAAGAACAAGTCTGTTTATAAATAACAGATTGTGTTATTTTCGGCTATCTTGAAGAATAAGTCGAGTCTTCAATATAAATACAGCCTACCTCATTCAGTTTTATACACAGAAAAAAAAAAACGCAGCTCTTACAGCCGAATTTCCAGTAGTCTTTTCGATCAGAAGCACACAAGGTTTTCGTGATCTTTCAGGCAAGTAAGTCAAGTCCGGCTGTGCAACAGCTTTGAACGTTGTACCCTGGGAAACAGACGGCGAATCTGTTTTAAGGGAATCGTGTTTACACGAGCCTCGTTTTATTACCTTTACTGCTTTCTTTTATTTACGTTATATAGTGTCTGTCTTCTGCTTCTACTCCATTCTGTCTGTATTTACTTTTCTGTTATTTAATTTCTGTTATTTATTTATTATAATCTGATTTTATAAATAAAGTGTACACCGTTTCCCACAGTCTTAAAACAGATTCGGTTTAACCGAATTTAAACACTTTGTTAAAATCGGATTAATTATTTAACAGATTTATAAACTGTTTTCTATCGAGACCTTGTTGAGTTTCTTTGGAAATCAGTTTTAATTAAACAGATTTAATTTACAGATTTGGTGTACAGATCTATAACGTTTTTTTAAGCAGTTGTTCTAATCAGTTTATTGAAACCAAGATTGAGTTTCTATTAACTGATTTATCGAAACCAAGTTAGAGTTTCGTACAGTCAGATCTGGTACAAGAAGATACCGATTTGCAACAGTTTGTTTAACTGTTTGTGTTTATCTTTCAGGATGACAAACACTACTCCTCCTGGGACTACTATTGTGCATGGGTCTGGTGCGCCAGTAACCAACACAGTTGTTAATCATGCTGAGAAACCAGAAAAATTCAATGGGCAGAATTTTAAGAGGTGGCAACAGAAGATGCTCTTCTATCTCACTACTTTGAACCTTGCGCGGTTCTTAAAAGAGAACGCACCTCAAGTGGAACCTCCTGCTGAAGGTCAATCCTCTAATCAACAGGCTGTTCAAGCCTTGGAAGCATGGAAACATTCAGACTTTTTGTGTCACAACTATGTTCTGAATGGCTTGGTTGACTCTTTGTACAACGTGTACTGCAAGACCAAGACTGCCAAAGAATTATGGGAGTCATTGGAACGCAAGTACAAAACTGAGGATGCTGGTACAAAGAAGTTCGTGGTAGCACGCTTTTTGGATTACAAGATGGATGATTCAAAGAAAGTGATGAGTCAGGTTCAAGATCTGCAGATTTTGCTACACGACATTCATGCTGAAGGAATGACTTTGAGTGAAACTTTTCAAGTTGCTGCTATCATTGAAAAGTTACCTCCAAGCTGGGTAGAATTCAAGAACTACCTGAAGCATAAGCGAAAGGAGATGAGTGTTGAAGACTTGGTTGTTCGTCTTCGTATTGAAGAGGACAACAAGCTGGCTCAGAAAAACACTTATACGCCTGATTCTGCCAAGGCAAATTTGGTTGAGCATGCTTCGTCATCTTCAAAGTCTCATGTCAAGGGAAAAGGCAAGGGCAAAGGAAAGAATGACAAGAAGGGCAAAGGGAAGTCTGAGTACCTTGCTCCTAAAGCTGCAATTGTGAAACAACAGTTCCAAGGGGTGTGTTTCAATTGTGATATCAAGGGCGAAGGAGATGTAATCCTGAAGATGACATCCGAGAAAGAGCTCAAGTTGACTAATGTCTTGTATGTTCCAGAGATACGCAAGAATCTTGTGTCTGGATGGCTGTTGAACAAGTTTGGTTTTCGTCTTGTTTTTGAGTCTGATAAGTTTGTTCTTTCTAAGAATCAAATGTATGTTGGTAGGGGATATGCCCTGAATGGTATGTTTAAACTCAATGTAATGGTTGTTAAGAATGATATCAATAAAATGAATTCTTCTGCTTATTTGATTGAGTCTTTTAATGTGTGGCATGGCCGTCTTGGACATGTAAATTTTAATTCAATACGTCGTTTGATTAAATTTAACTGCATACCTAATTTCCATATTGACTCAAAATATAAATGTGAAACTTGTGTTGAAGCCAAACTTACAAGAGCATCTTTCAAATCGGTTGAACGAAAAACCGAACCACTTGATATGATACACACTGACATATGTGATTTGAAATCACTACCCACAAAAGGTGGCAATAAGTACTTTATCACGTTTATTGATGATTGTACAAAGTATTGCTACGTTTACTTGTTAAAAAGTAAAGATGAAGCTATAGACAAGTTTGTTCTATACAAAAACGAAGTTGAGAATCAACTTAGTAAGAAAATCAAGGTGGTACGAAGTGATAGAGGAGGTGAATACGTGTCCCCATTTGCTGATCTATGTGCGAAACATGGAATCAGACATGAGTTCACTGCTCCTTACTCACCTCAACAGAACGGTATTGCCGAAAGGAAGAACCGTACCTTGAAGGAAATGGTGAATGCCATGTTGATAAGTTCTGGTTTAAACCAGGACATGTGGGGGGAAGCCATTCTAACGGCTACTTATCTTTTAAATAAGATACCTCGTAAGGAAAAAGAAGAGACCCCTTATGAACTATGGATGGGAAGAAAACCATCATATCAGTACTTACGAGTGTGGGGGTGTCTAGCAAAGGTAGCTATACCGACTCCCAAGGCCCAAAAGATTGGACCTAAATCTGTGGATTGTATATTCATTGGATATGCTAAGAATAGCAGTGCTTATCGTTTCATTGTACATGATTCGAAAAATCCGGATATACAAAAGGGTTCTGTAATGGAATCAAGGAATGCTTCCTTCTTTGAAGATATATTTCCTTGTTTAACGAAGGAAACTGGAAGTTCATCTAGAATAGATGACAATGTTGTCCAAGATAAGAGACAACGAGATGATAATGTCTCCAAGATGAGAGACAAGATCAAATCGAGGAAGAAGAGGTAGAACCTAGAAGAAGCAAAAGGGCAAGAACCGAGAAATCGTTTGGACCCGATTTTGTTTCTTTTATGGTAGAACATGAACCTACTTCTTATCGAGAAGCGGTAACTTCCTCAGAAGGGCCTCAATGGAAAGAAGCCATTAAAAGTGAAATAGATTCTATTTTACAAAATCATACTTGGGAGCTCGTGGATTTACCTCCTGGTTGTAAACCACTAGGCTATAAATGGATCTTCAAGAAGAAGATGAAAGCCGATGGCACCATTGACAAGTACAAAGCAAGATTGGTAATCAAAGGATTTAGACAACGTGAAGGTCTAGATTACTTTGATACATATTCTCCTGTTACACGAATAACGTCGATCAGGATGATACTTGCTATTGCCGCTTTAAGAAATTTGGAAATTCACCAAATGGATGTGAAAACGGCTTTTCTAAACGGGGATTTAGAAGAAGAGATCTACATGAACCAACCTGAGGGTTTCATAGCTCCTGGACAAGAGAACAAAGTTTGCAGGCTTGTTAAGTCATTATATGGCTTAAAGCAAGCTCCCAAACAGTGGCATCAAAAATTTGACCACGCCATGCTAGAGAGTGGATTCAAAATTAATGAATGCGACAAGTGTGTTTATGTAAAAGACACAAGTAGTGGATATGTAATCTTGTGTTTATATGTTGATGATATGCTTATCGTTGGCAGTAACGACAAGATGATCAAATCTACTAAAAACATGTTGAAATCTAAGTTTGACATGAAGGATATGGGTTTGGCTGATGTGATCCTTGGAATAAAGATCATACGAACTCAAAATGGACTTGTGTTGAGTCAAGCACATTATGTTGACAAAATTCTGGCTACTCATAATGCGGGGGATTCCGGCCTAGCTAGAACTCCAATTGACACCAGCAAGCATCTATCTAAAAATAGAGGCGCAGGTGTTGCCCAATTAGAGTATTCAAGAATTATTGGCATGTTAATGTACTTGATGACAAGTACCTGACCTGACTTAGCATATGCTGTTAGCAGGCTAAGTAGGTATACTAGTAATCCAAGTTATGCACATTGGGGAGCTATGACTAGGGTACTTCATTATTTGAGATACAGTCGCGATTATGGACTGTATTATGAAAGATATCCAGCTGTTATTGAAGGATACAGTGATGCTAATTGGATATCTGACATAAAGGATTCTAGATCGACTAGTGGATATGTGTTTACACTAGGAGGGGCAGCTATATCTTGGAAGTCTTCCAAGCAAACTGTTATAGCTAAGTACACGATGGAATCAGAATTTATCGCGTTAGATAAATGCGGACAAGAGGCGGAATGGCTACGTCAATTCGTAGAGGACATACCAAGGTGGCCTAAACCGGTAACGGCCATTAGTATACATTGTGATAGTCAATCGGCAATTGGCAGAGCTCATAGCATAATGTATAATGGAAAGTCCAGACATATCCGTCGTCGACATAATTCGATACGACAACTACTCTCAACAGGAGTTATCTCAATTGACTATGTGCCGTCAAAGGATAACATCGCGGATCCGCTTACGAAAGGCTTAAGCAGAGAGTTAGTTAGTAAGTTGTCTAAAGGAATGGGACTAAAGCCCTTAAAGGAATGAGTTTCTATGAAGGAAAACCTAACCCAGTTGACTGGAGGTCCCAAGATCTGGGTTCAATAGGACAACCTAATCATAGAAATGTGGGGGAAGTCACGTCAATGTGGGGGAGTTACTTATATATTGTAACTTCCTAGTCCATTCCTATAACAAATGTGACTTGTTGAGAGGTTAAACATATGGCTTTTATGATTCAGGATGAAATCATAAAGCATAATGATTCACGATGAAATCACAAAACATATGTTTTTAATGGTTCAAGATGAAATCACCTATGTGAGAGAGAAGTGGGGTCGCTTCGAAGGGAATTGTGGGGGCGCAATTCCTAAGAGCTCTTGCAGAACCAGGCTAGTATTCATGACCATAACGAATACGACTATGAGGACTTGACAAGGTCAGGGAGAGTCTTGTGTGAGTATGTATTGTCGTCTACGTAAACAGATGTTGAGTTCAAGGACATCGCGTCTACTCAGATCTAGGAGACTAAGTGCATCTCACAAGGGAAGGTTCAAAGGGTCACACCTACCTATCCTATGCAAGACTTAACCGCAGAAATTTCGCGGAAACTTTCGTGTGTTTTCGACCGATCTCCATTCATGTGGGGGATTGTTGGAAAAATGATTTACAAAATGAGTTTTTGTAAAACTTTGGACATAATTTAATATATGTATATGTTATATATATTTATGTTTCTTGGGGGCGTTTTGTTCTCCTCCAAGAGAGCTTCGTAACAAGCTTAAGTATGTCCAAAATAGAGCTAAGATGAATGAGATATCGTGTCTCAAAGTGAGGCACATAAAACACAATATAAGGAAAAAGTGTTGCATCCTACATCGCCCAAAACAAGAAGTGAAAGCTAGTTTATAAGGTAATCTTAGTATTAGCTTTCAAATTCTTTTAAGTGAGCTATGCTCCCACTCCTACGTGCGCGCGCGCAGGGGGGTGCAGATTGTCGATTTCTGGGCCAAAATGAGTTCGAAGCTTCTGAACTCATGCGAGCCCGCGCGACCTGCGGACACGAATGCAGCTCCGAAGCCTCGCATATGTGCGTATCTTTTTGCTGCAGATTTGAGTGTCCGATTTCCAGATAATTTTGGAATGGATTGAAAATAAGTTATCAGAATATTATTGTGTTAATAAAAGATTTGGAAATCTGTTTTGTAAATAACAGATTTTGTTATTTTCGGCCAAACTTTTATCTTGAAGAACAAGTCTGTTTATAAATAACAGATTGTGTTATTTTCGGCTATCTTGAAGAATAAGTCGAGTCTTCAATATAAATACAGCCTACCTCATTCAGTTTTATACACAGAAAAAAAAAAAAAAAACGCAGCTCTTACAGCCGAATTTCCAGTAGTCTTTTCGATCAGAAGCACACAAGGTTTTCGTGATCTTTCAGGCAAGTAAGTCAAGTCCGGCTGTGCAACAGCTTTGAACGTTGTACCCTGGGAAACAGACGGCGAATCTGTTTTAAGGGAATCGTGTTTACACGAGCCTCGTTTTATTACCTTTACTGCTTTCTTTTATTTACGTTATATAGTGTCTGTCTTCTGCTTCTACTCCATTCTGTCTGTATTTACTTTTCTGTTATTTAATTTCTGTTATTTATTTATTATAATCTGATTTTATAAATAAAGTGTACACCGTTTCCCACACTAACTTATATATATAGTAGCAAACAAGCTTAGAACCCGTGTCAAAGGCAAAAGCTAGACTATAAGTAAATCTATCATAGTTAGCTTGTGTTAATATTTCACAAATGCTTTTACTCTTCTTGTTAGATATTATATTATCTTTAAAAGTCATGGATATTGTTTGAAAAGCAACATATAGCTACGGAACAATGACATGAACAAGTTTTTCTATATACGTAACCGAGCAAATCGTTATAAATTGCAACTCCTTTGTACTACAATTTAATTTTACCCATAGACTTCAAATACCGTTACCAATATCATTCGATCATCTAATCTCTTAATTATGAAAACTATCAAACTTAAAATAATAGAAAAAATAAATAGTAATAGGAGTGTGGGAATGGATCCACTAAAAAGAGAAAATAAAATAAGAAGAATGAGAAATATTTGTAGCCACATATTTTAAATAAAAAATGAGAAATTCATGAGAGATGCATCTTATTTTGTAGGTACATCTAAAATATGCGGCTGTGTTTACTTTTCATTCTTCTCATTCTACTTTTATTTCTCATTTGATCCTTACTTATAAGAGTGTTTCTAAAAAAGATATGCATGCATACTTGTCTTTCACAAGATTTGAACCCCATATTCATGTATTTTCTCTAACACTAATTCAAAACTATACACAAATTTCTGTTGTAAGTCTTGAACCCATATTTTGTGTATTTTTCATGACACGTGTCTAAAAGACTTGTTGGTAAGTGCATAAACATGTTGCATGTTATTTTGGTCAAAATTCCCGGTATTATATATTTAGTTATACATAAATACTATTATAACAATAGCGACTATTCAACTCCCATTATACAATATATTAAAAACCCGGGATTTACTGTAGCAAACACTGTAACAGCTACAGTGTTGCTACAGTGACTAAACAGTGTTTTTGTGTGAGTCCGCTACTGTAGCAGCGCTACTGTAGCTTTTTTTTTTTTTTTTTTTAATTTAGTCCGTAATAATTTTTTTCCCCGATCGTTTTATTTTAATTTTAGCTTAGACACAACATTCTAGCAACAACGCGCGGGTATCTTATAAAGTTATAAACATTAGGTAAAAAAAAAATACAAAATTCTATTAGAAACAGTGTAAACCAAAAAACACAAAATGTACAAATACTATATTCTAAAACACGCCCGCAGCATCGTGCGGGTTTACCCGCTTGTTATCAAAATGGAAAGGGATTTTTTTTCCTCTTTAGCTATTCGTATTGTTCACATTATTATACGGTCACGGGTCACATCTAATAGAAACAATACAAAAAATGTCTCGATTTGGAACCTTCCAAGCTAGTGACGATATTATGGACGTACTCAATCCCACATTTCTATAAATACTTATTTCCACTCTTTACTCCATTCCATAAAAAAAAACCATCTTCTACTAATTTGCTAAACAAAACATAATCACTTAATCATGACAACGCCCGATGAAGTCGCGGCACTCGAGTTCATTCGTCAACACCTTCTTGACGAATTTGAGTCGTTTCCTATAGGTGATCATTGCCCAACAAGTAGTGGTAGCTCCATATCGACCTCTCCCCCTGATTGCTCGAGTTCAACTGATTCAAATACATATAACCAAACTTCTCCAATAGATTTATACGAAAAAGAAGTTACGAAACATGAAATAATCGACGTGGAATCGTTAAAACCGGTTGAACAAATAAGGAGAGAAGAGAGGTGTTATAGAGGTGTACGACGTAGGCCGTGGGGAAAGTTTGCAGCCGAGATTAGAGATCCAAAACGTCGCGGGTCTAGAGTTTGGTTAGGTACGTTTGATAGTCCTATTGAAGCTGCAGAAGCTTATGACAGGGCTGCTTTTGCTATGAGAGGTAGCAAGGCTATTCTTAACTTTCCACTTGAGGTCGCAAATGTTACAGAGGGAGTTGATGATCCTGTGACACCCTCGTCGAATTGGAATACGAGTGTTTGGGATTAATCTGGAACCAAAGTGCTTAGGAGATATGATATGAAGCTTGTTATATGAGCTGAAAAACCATGGTGGAAAATATCAAAAGAAACAGATTTGAAGTTAACAAACATGGAATGTTTTGTTTTTGGCACTTGCTTTTAATCTGAGTTTAATTTGTGGTCGAAACTTATTTAAGATAATTTAGAGTTCTTGAATTCGAGTTTTACACAAATGTATTGTTTGTGATCATATGATGGCTAAAACGACTCTTTTGTATCGTATGTATGTGGAAGACATGGAGAAAACTATATGTAATTTCGGCACATCAATTAACATGACTAAAACTTAATTTTGTTGCATTCAATCTAGTGACACACGTACTATTGGTAGTTTACAATGAAAAAATAAAAATATTTTGTAAACTTGTTTAACATGTATCGCTCTTAAACATATATTGTTTCGGATTTTTATGTACGAGTGGTAGAGGTTAAAAAAACATTTGCTAGTCTATATATACGTATGTAAATTCCACTAATGGCTGTCGTTGTCTTAGTGAAATTTGTTTTACGGAGCTCTTTAATGCATGATGAGTTGATGACTTTAGGAAAAAATATAATATTAATATACTGCGGAGTAACAAAGTAGAAAGCTTAATTAAATACTTTAACATGACGTGACTAAAAAATATGAATAATTCATCTCCATATTTAATGTTTATGCATCGTTTATGTATATGTGCTACACATCAATATGACAACAATGTGCAACATATATAACTTATTTGAATATAAATATATCATTAAAAATCAGATGATGGCAACTATTTAACCAAAAAAAAAAAGTATTGTCTGATAGCAAGTTTAGATAGCTTTATATCAGTAAGACTTAAAGATATAGCGGTTATTAGGGGTATCAGGGATTCGAGCTTTTAATGAACTACTCAAGATTGAGCTCATTTATCTTGACTCGAGCTTGACATTTCGAGCTCGATCTCGAGTTCAAACAACAATTAAAGCTGATTATTTTTACGATTCGAGCTTTTAAAACTAATATTTGGCTCGGCTCATTTGAAAGCTTTTTTTTGTTAACCGAGTTAAACATGTCGAACGGGCTAACAGAGCTAAATAAGTCGAATGAGCTAATCGAGCTACACACTTTGATATCGTACATGAGTTTTAGCCCAAATAGCTTTAACCCATATCACCATAGATGGCCCACAAAGGTAAAAGCCCAATACATTTCGTTTAGGAACCAACTCACATAGCAAATATCAACCAAAAGTATAGCATCTTTTACCTGGAGAATCATCTCTTAGGCAAACGGCTGTCCTCATAACTTATCCTCCAAGCCATTATTGTACTAATTATGTAACGTGCAACTATCTCTTTCATGCAGAAGTAATGTTGTGGGTATTTCATTAGTACGTGCAAACCATGTCAAACATTCTCATATCTCCAAGGGCCAATGATATCACGCCACGTGTCATTCTTGCCTTCTCCATAAGATCACCTCCATCAGGATCATCTAAAGCTGTCAGATCACATCCACGGATCACACACACCCAAAAAGCATATCTATAAATACACATGCATTTCATGAGAAGAACCAAGTTATCATGAGAACCAAGTTATCTTCTACACATTTTACACACATTAAACCATAGTTGTATGTAAGCGTTATCTGACTTTAGATAATCACTCTTATCTCGGGTCACTAGTACAGATTTGGCCTTTCTTCATACATAGCGTATTTCGAATGGTCACATAGCAACATATTTACGTGACTAAATGTACCAGCCTTAAATAAACAACCACACTTGATCCGACTTGTGTGACCATTTCGTAAAATATATGTCACACATTTGTGTATATATGTGACCAGAGGGTAACTGGTAAATATTTGTCGACATTTTAGTCACTTTTAATTCGGGACGTGTGACAGATACAAATCAGCTTGAAACATTCGTCACACTATAGATATACATATGTGACAAATATATGTCACACAATTGAACAGCTCGAAACATTCGTCACACTTGCGTATGTGGTTAAATTATATAGTCAAGTTTGTCACGCATTATATAAACGTGACTGCTATTTTTTGTTGAATACATAGCCACATATGAATTTGAAATGTGTGACAACTAAAAATTCAGTTTGAAGCATTAGTCACGAAATACATTTAAGAGTGACAAATATATGTCACACACTTAAAGAGTGTGACCAAATGTCATATATGGTCACACTAAACCATAGAAACATGATTAAGTGTAACTAAAATTCGATACATATGGTCACGTAAGGTAATATGTGTGTCTAAAGTTTATTGTGTGTTTGTTTGCCAAATCCTAATGTGTATAGCCACATTTAATTGAAGCACGATCATGTGACTATAGGCTTTACAATATTCATACCATATCACACATGTGTATCTAAATGATATTTATGGCCACATCATAAGGGTATTTGTAACACCCCAACCAGGCACGGGTCCAGAGCGCTACAGTATGGTGACATATCAAAGCATAAAAAGCATACAACGCAAGCAGGAGACTTAAAACAACAGATTAAAAGAAAAATCTAAAAGTACAAAAGAAATACTAAAACTATGAGAGAAAAGAAAATGCAAACTAAACAAAGTCTAATCTAATCCAAGTCCAAAACTAGTCCAGATGTAATGGGATTCTAGTCGATGGGGTAGTCCATTAAAGCTCCTATACTCTCTCTTCACCAAAACCCAACTTCCAACCTAAAGCCTACCGCAGGAAAGGAAATGCGGCTGAGCTTAAAAAGCCCAGTGAACAGATATAAAACAAAGCAAACGGATAAACGAAACGTATATAAGTATGAGAAACAGGACATCATAAGCTTCTGCTGAAAAGAATATCATCTGTCAAATGTATAAGAGATTAACATACACTGAACGAATATCATAAGTCAAAGGGAAAAGAAGTATCAAAGATATATCACATAAGCATAATCATAAAGGAAAGGTAATGAGCACGTATCAACAAAGAAGCGTCCAAACAAGGTACTTGAATGGACAAACGAATCATAGGAAAGCCACGAGCCGACCTGCCAAGGTACTTAGCAGATCTCATACATACATACATACATACATACATACATAATCCATAATCACCTGTCAAAGGATACGAAGAGGGGAGACCTCTCGGTACCACATGGAGGAGCGACCTCCCAAACGTGAAGGAGTAGAGAAGCACCTACCCACATTCACCATACACATAATCATACATAAACATAAGTGCTATGATGCATCCATACGCCCTCCATACATACATACATACATAATCCAACATAATCATATCATAAGCGCGCATAATCATATCGTATCAAATGCGGACGCTGTGGATCAATCACACCTCCACAGAAAGTGTCATGCCATCGGTGCCTCGATGACACGCCCATGGTACCTCGATGAGTAGTTAGAAAACTCGGGCATAAGAAGGGAACGAAGCATACATACATACATAGAATCATAGCAGCATATCCAAATCATATCATAGCATAAACATAATCAAAGGAGAGTCAATGAATGTAAATCATAAATCAGAGGGATCATATCAAAGGTCATATCAAATGAATCATAAAGAATGAATCAACATAAGGGAACATAGCAATGGCATATGGAATCTTATAACGAATCAAAGATCAAGATCAAGTCATGAGAGAGAAAGCAACATTACTGAAAAAGAGTAGAATATCTGTACCTTAAACCGTAAGTGTAAACACATCATAAAGATAGGAAGTTACTCCTTCTTCAGCGAATCCACACGTAATAATGATAGGCTTATTATTAATAACTTATTTTAAATCAGATTACTCGTTTTAGTCGGCTTTCCGTTTTTAATAACTTTCCATTTATAGCAGCTTTCCAAAAATAGTAACTTTTCAATTATAGTAAGTTTCCTTAATTAGTAAGTTTCTTTGAATTTGCAAGATTATCCATTTATGATTATAATTAACATTTAATTAAGTTAAAATACTCAAAATGATTATTATAATAGTTTAGGGTCTAATATGTTAATTTAATAAGGTTCAAGGTCTTAAATGTAAATTATCAAAATTTAATATTTTAAAAGTTGTCAATTAATTATTTTGGGGTTTATACTATAAATTATATCAAAATGATAATTTTAGAGCCCGTCGTTTTACAATATACATAGACGCATTCTCGAAATCAGTTAGACCGCGATGACCAAAAATATAATAGAAACTCAAACGCAAAACCACACGACATCCAGAATTCCATTCGACCCATTTTATACCATATTCGACCTCACAACATTTAATACTTATACACACCATTACACGTCTTCTTCAAAGAAAAAAAAAAGAAAGAAATGCATGCTCCTCTTCATTCTTTAGGTTTAATACTAATGTATAAGATGTATCATTTAAACATCTTGAATACAAATCATGGACGTATAGTTGTATTATGTTTAATAATTCCATGCGACACATAACGGCCCAGTTAATTCGTTACGCATTATATTCGGATTTATAGATCATTTCTTTGTTACCATTACACGTCTAGTGACCACAACAAAACATATAACAACCGTTTTCGAAAAACAGAATGGACTAGAGGCTGGCACTAGACAAATGGTTTCATTATATTATGCTACCCGACAACGAGACAACCAAGGTATCGCGAGACAAGAATTAAACCACAAACCCTCGCGAGACCCGAACAAGCTAAACGAGACAACCGAAACCGTGCTCGCGATACACACAAGAAATCATAAACTCCGACAGCCCGTGTTCCACACGTAACACACGCCTAGGGGTTTCTAGTTTAAGCGCTCCATATTTATTTACTTGAGTTTCTATCCATGTCTTAGTAGTTAGTAGTATATTAGAGATTAGACAAAAGATCATTCATATTAGCTTTTATGTGACATGTAATATACGTTTATTATACGCAAACTATGTTTAGTCGAAAAAAATGAGAACATCAAGACGGAGATTAAGGTTTACCTTGGATCGGTTTTACGTAGGAAACAAGAACAAGAGAAGTAATCACGATCGAACCAAGCCACGAATAAAACACCCTTCGAACCCTAAGCTTTCACGATCAAAACTCCTTCACATATGGTGTATACGTTTTAAGCTAGATGTGATTTTATGTGATATAGTACTCCATCGAAATACAAACATATAGCGTGATAACCTTAGTGAGGCTGAATAGAAGAAAAGATCAAGGACGTGGACAAGCTTGAATCAATCACAACAACACCTCAATGAATGGCACAACTTCTTGGTCACCAAACTCTTGCATCGTTTCTTCTCCTTGCCAGCAAAACTAGAGAGGATATGTGTGTATTCTGTTTATTTTTGATTCGGTGTGAGGAGAGGAGGGAGATGGCGTTATATGGTTTAAAGTGTGACAAGGAATAACGTGTGTAGAATGAGAAACCGAGTAAAATACTAAGGCAAGTAGTTCAAGGTCTTTAGGAAACTATATATCATCATATATTTATAACTTTACACAATATTCCCTTGTTCTCATCCATCAAATTTTCGGTTCTTATCATCACATTAATTAGACGTGTAGAATTTTTGGGACAAGGGTAACGCATAGAATGTTTAGGACAAGGAAATGGGGCATTTATTTTAGCTAAGTTAGGATAGATCATTATTTTGTATTTAGTATAAAATTTAAAATAATACACATATTTTATATCATAAGGTTTAAGATTATTTTCTTATTAATTAGACTTAGATTAAGTTCAATTTTCAAATAAAATGTTATTACGGATTTTAGGATCTTACAATTCTTCCTCTTTAAAAAGAAAATTTTCGTCCTCGAAAATTGGAGTCGCAAAAGTTAGACGGAGACGTAGCAAATCACAAATGAACATCACAATTAACCTCACTCTCGGGGAGGTTCTTCCAACAGAATCTTCACAAACCGAATATTTTCTCATGACTCGATCATGACAACAAGGATAGCCCCAGGCTCTCCACATAAAACAAATCATAACAAATCTGATCCAACGAATGTAAAACAAATACGTAGCAAATGACAGATGACAAATGATAGATGGAATCCTACAAGGAGATACACTAAACACAAATACCTACGAAGTAAGCATAGCGATAGTACTAAACGATAAATCTTTATCAGCTCCTACCGAATTCTAAATGAACAAAAGAATTTGCAAAAGTCGAAGGAGCACAAATCGAATCATCAAACGTACCAAGAGTCTCATAGAGAGATGGGATAACATATTCACATTGATGTTCTAAATCACGAATCAGAGTATCAAAATATATCAGAAGGCATAACGGAATAGGTAGACTAATCGTACGATAAGAACGAGTCCAAGATCTAAAGCGTAGCGAACCAAAACTTCTTTCAATACCAAGATGTCTAACTCTTCTATATCTCTTCTGAAAGTGTGAACCAAAAATTTGATTCTCTGTCACGATCATTGCAGGTGCGCCATGTAGCTTGAATAATCTCCTGCCAAAAGAAATCTCTGCCGATCTTCCAAACAAGCCGTCCAAGTCAATGCTCCACTTGTTTTGTCTCTGCTCTTGTGCTTGGAAATCTCCGATGTAGTCATCACCGTCTTCATACCATCCCGTCTAGCTCCTGCTTTGAGACTCTACACATATTAGTGCAACTAAGATGAATAGACTTGATGGAACCGTGTGCTTCACTTCAGGTTGCTTCCTTCCATCTTCCATCATAGGTAATCTTTCACTGCCTTGCTCGCGAGCTTCTTCATGCTTGGGTAGAAACAAATTTCTTCTCAGCTTCTCAAACTTCTTCTCTCATCCCCTTCAACAAAAATTACTCTTCGAGAAATAAGACATAGAGCTTCTTGAAACGCAGAAATATCAACACAAAATACAAAGATAATCCTCGTGTTTCTCTTGCGTCTCTGAATATACTAAAATGTCATACTATGACAATTGTCCAAGTATTCATGAAAAACACGATTTATCAAATCCATAGGAATAGTCGGAAAGGTAACCAATACAATTGGCATCACACACACACACACACAAATACGAAAAGAAATACTAAGGGTATCCCGTTCCTCTCACAAAATAAGACACGATTTAGCTTCTAACAATAAATACCATCATCATTTTCCTCCACGAATAAAACAAAACACACAAAGATACACAGCGAACATTCCAAACAAATCGAATAACTCTCGAGGCGAGTTTCATCAGAGAAGTATCTTCACAGCAGTGGGGAAATCAGCGCACGAGTTTCAGAACATGATGGCCATAAACGATTATCAGGTTAAGAATCATGGTGTTGAATATGAACTTCACAAAACATCAAAGGTGACAACCATAAAATGACAGTCGCCATCATCAAAATACTCAGGCAACAAATCCAAATCCAGAATAATCATCGAATCGAACATTTCCAACGTAAACAGATTAGCACAACAAAATCGTCTCCAAATATCTCCAGAACGCATCGGACAAATCGAATATACACGATGAAAAGTCACAAAACGATCATAGGGGTAGAATAGGCAAGGTCAATAATCAACAATGAAGAAAGAATCAAAAGCAAGGAGAAGTCATAGAATGTGCAGAACACGTAGGATTCATACATACGCGAATCTCCGAACGAAAGGCATCTAAACGAATGTCAAACGAATCAAGAATCGAAGTTCAGAAGGATAACTCCATAGAAAGAAACCTATAAGGCACACTACGAAGTCTAAAGACATCCTAAACACATGTCGCAAATCCTGATAAGTCTTCTAAGTCTCTGAAACGATTGATCTTGTAAGAGCGTAACAAAAAGAAAAGATCAGAGTAAAATGAAAGCAAGAAAACCAACGTCTGATCATATATCTACCCAATCCTCACCGGTCATAATAAAGCTCTAAAAGGGAGAAACTTAAGGCAAAACCTTCCAAAGTTATTCCTAAAGCTTTTAAGGTGCAAACCTAAGGGTCCAATACTCACAGGCCATTACTTAGGTACTACAAGTCGTAACCTGTCTCTGATACCATAATTGTAACACCCCAACCCGACATGGGTCTAGAGCGCTACAGTATGGTGACATATCAAAGCATACAAAGCATACAACGCAAGCGGGAAACTTAAAACAAAAGATTAAAAGAAAAATCTAAAAGTACAAAAGAAATACTAAAACTATAAAAGAAAAGAAAATACAAACTAAACAAAGTCTAATCTAATCTAAGTCCAAAACTAGTCCAGATGTAATGGGATTCTAGTCCATGGGGTAGTCCATTAAAGCTCCTATACTCTCTCTTCACCCAAACCCAGCTTCCAACCTAAAACCTGCCGCAAGAAAGGAAATGCGGCTGAGCTTAAAAATCCCAGTGAACAGATAAAAACAAAGCAAACGGATAAACGAAATGTATGTAAGTATGAGAAACAGGATATCATAAGCTTCTGCTGAAAAGAATATCATCTGTCAAATGTATAAGAGATTAACATACACTGAACGAATATCATAAGTCAAAGGGAAACGAAGTATCAAAGATATATCACATAAGCATAATCATAAAAGAAAGGTAATGAGCACGTATCAACAAAGAAGCGTCCAAACAATGTACTTGAATGGACAAACGAATCATAGGAAAGCCACGAGCCGACCTGCCAAGGTACTTGGCAGATCTCATACATACATACATATATATATATATACATAATCCATAATCACCTGTCAAAGGATACGAAGAGGGGAGACCTCTCGGTACCACATGGAGGAGCGACCTCCCAAACGTGAAGGAGTAGAGAAGCACCTACCTACATTCACCATACACATAATCATACATAAACATAAGTGCTAGGATGCATCCATACGCCCCCATATATACATACATACATACATACATAATCCAACATAATAATATCATAAGCGCGCATAATTATATCATATCAAATGGGGACGCCGTGGATCAATCACACCTTCACAGAAAGTGTCATGCCATCGGTGCCTCGATGACACGCCCATGGTACCTCTATGAGTAGTTAGAAAACTCGGGCATAAGAAGGGAACGAAGCATACATACATACATACATAGAATCATAGCAGCATATCCAAATCATATCATAGCATAATCATAATCAAAGGAGAGTCAATGAATGTGAATTATAAATCAAAAGGATCATATCAAATGAATCATAAAGAATGAATTAACATAAGGGAACATAGCAATGGCATAGGGAATCTTATAACGAATCAAAGATCAAGATCAAGTCATGAGAGAGAAAGCACCCTTACTAAAAAAGGGTAGAATATCTGTACCTTAAACCGTAAGTGTAAACACATCATAAAGATCGGAAGTTACTCCTTCTTCAGCGAATCTACACGTAATAATGATCGGCTTATTATTAATAACTTATTTTAAATCAGATTACTCGTTTTAGTCGGCTTTCCGTTTTTAATAACTTTCCATTTATAGTAGCTTTTCAAAAATAGTAACTTTCCAATTATAGTAAGTTTCCTTAATTAGTAAGTTTCTCGAATTTGCAAGATTATCCATTTATGATTATAATTAACATTTAATTAAGTTAAAATACTCAAAATGATTATTATAATAGTTTAGGGTCTAATATGTCAATTTAATAAGGTTCAAGGTCTTAAATGTAAATTATCAAAATTTAATATTTTAAAAGTTGTCAATTAATTATTTTGGTGTTTATACTATAAATTATATCAAAATGATAATTTTAGAGCCCGTCGTTTTATAATATACATAGATGCATTCCCGACATCAGTTAGACTGCGATGACCAAAAATATAATAGAAACTCAAACGCAAAACCACACGACATCCAGATTTCCATTCGACCCATTTTATACCATATTCGACCTCGCAATATTTAATACTTATACACACCATTGTCTTCTTCGAAGAAAAAAAAAAGAAAGAAATGCATGCTCCTCTTCTTTCTTTAGGTTTAATACTAATGTATAACATGTATCATTTAAACATCTTGAATACAGATCATGGACGTATAGTTGTATTATGTTTAATAATTCCATGCGACACATAACGGCCCAGTTAATTCGTTACGCATTATATTCGGATTTATAGATCATTTCTTTGTTACCATTACACGTCTAGTGACCACAACAAAACATATAACAACCGTTTTCGAAAAACAGAATGGACTAGAGGCTGGCACTAGACAAATGGTTTCATTATATTATGCTACCCGACAACGATACAACCAAGGTATCGCGAGACAAGAATTAAACCACAAACCCTCGCGAGACCCGAACAAGCTAAACGAGACAACCGAAACCGTGCTCGCGATACACACAAGAAATCATAAACTCCGACAGCCCGTGTTCCACACGTAACACATGCCTAGGGGTTTCTAGTTTAAGCGCTCCATATTTATTTACTTGAATTAAAAAGGAAAACAGAAAACAAGAATAGACATGCGTAGTATCCAGTATTTTATCATTTCATGCGACAAGTTCTCTTATTTCATGTGCCATCCCAATTGTGTGTGTATATATATATATATATATATATATATATATATATATATATATATATATAGGTGGGGTTATTCTAAAAAGGGTCTTATAATA
Organism: Artemisia argyi; assembly: GCA_030686995.1. Lineage (NCBI taxonomy): Eukaryota > Viridiplantae > Streptophyta > Magnoliopsida > Asterales > Asteraceae > Artemisia > Artemisia argyi. The sequence continues at coordinate 155,223,491 of CM060685.1, forward strand.
AAAAGTGTAAGAAAGATTGTGGGAGTGACATGTGTCACCCACCCCCCCCCCCCCCCCCCCCCCCCCCGAAATTTTTTTTCTCACCAAAAATTTTTACTGCATCACTGTTATAAATTTACTGCATCACAGTTATAAACTTACTGTATCACGTTTACTGCATCACAATTATGATTTTACTGCATAACGGTTACTGCATTCATGGTTTTAATGTTACTGCATCATAGTTATAAAGTTACTGCATTATAGTTATTAGAAATTGCATTATCATAAGTTTTCTGCATCATATATGTATGTAACTGCATCATAATTAAAATACGATTCTTTTTTAAGTGTTGGTGCATCTTTATTATAAGTTAGTGCATCATAGTTACGGAGTAATAGTTTAGTGCATCAACTATGCGGTAGTAACTTGTAACCTTAATGCACTAAAATTTAAACTGTGATGCAGTAACTTTTATAATTGTGATGCAGTAACTTTATAACTGTGATGCAATAAAAAATTTAGCGGGAAAAAAAAATTTTTTGCCAAAAAAAAAATTTTTTTTTTGGCGGGAAAATTTTTTTTTTGCGGGGGTGACCTGTGTAGTATGATGTGGCATGGAGGTGACACATGTCGCCCTCACAATCCACTTTATATATATATATATATATATATATATATATATATATATATATATATATATATATATATATATATATATATATATATATATATACACACGGTTCATATTAGCTTTTATGTGACATGTAATATACGTTTATTATAAGCGAACTATGTTTAGTCGAAAAAAATGAGAACATCAAGACGGAGATTAAGGTTTACCTTGGATCGGTTTTACGTAGGAAACAAGAACAAGAGAAGTAATCACGATCGAACCAAGCCACAAATAAAACACCCTTCGAACCCTAAGCTTTCACGATCAAAACTCCTTCACATATGGTGTATACATTTTAAGCTAGATGTGATTTTATGTGATATAGTACTCCATCGAAATACAAACATATAGCGTGATAACCTTAGTGAGGCTGAATAGAAGAAAAGATCAAGGATGTGGACAAGCTTGAATCAATCACAACAACACCTCAATGAATGGCACAACTTCTTGGTCACCAAACTCTTGCTTCGTTTCTTCTCCTTGGCAGCCAAACTAGAGAGGATATGTGTGTATTCTGTTTATTTTTGGTTCGGTGTGAGGAGAGGAGGGAGATGGCGTTATATGGTTTAAAGTGTGACAAGGAATAACGTGTGTAGAATGAGAAACCGAGTAAAATACTAAGGCAAGTAGTTCAAGGTTTTTAGGAAACTATATTCATCATATATTTATAACTTTACACAATAATCCCTTGTTCTCATCCATCAAATTTTCGGTTCTTATCGTCACATTAATTAGATGTGTAGAATTTTTGGGAGAAGGGTAACGCATAGAATGTTTAGGACAAGGAAATGGGGCATTTATTTTAGCTAAGTTAGGATAGATCATTATTTTGTATCTATTATCTATTATCTATTATCTCTAATAAACTAAAATAATTTACAAGCACTCTAAAGCACAAAATGTAATTAATTTGCTGATGTGTATTTGTTGTGATTTGTCGAAGATTTAATGCGTACAACCTCCTAATGCTATACCCATCTTTCATAATTGACCCGGAAATCCCATATATGGTAACTAATTAAGTTTTAGAGCAAAAAAACGCTCCTCAAAAAGTCAGACGAGCTACAAATTTGTTATTCATGGTAAGTAGTAATTGCATTTAAATCCTTAAACGAAACTGCACACATTTAATCTTCAATCTTCATCAAAATATATTCACAAATCTCCATTCTGATTTCTTTGTTCCAAAGCAAAGGTATTTTTGGTTTTGATTGTATGTTGAGATTAGTTTCAATTTCCACTCATTTAATTTGTCTAATTTTTGTGCATGTTTACAATTCCACAATTTATTTAGGCTGCTTTATGGATGTTAATATGTTCCTGATTAAAGCTAAACCAAAATTACATTGCTTTGTAAGTTTCTTTCTCTCCATTTTTTGTTTCTTAATTTTTATATTGGATTGTAGCCAAACCAAATTTCTGTTTGGATGATTAATTTTCGATGGATCATAATATTGGTCTTCTTTTGCATGTCTGTTTCCAGCTTTTTATAAAATTAATACATCATTTTTATTTTTGTCTGGGATTGAATCATAGTATTTATAACTTTCTAAAATTATAAGAACCCTAATTTTGATGAAGAATTTGATTCTGGTATTGAATAATAGTTACAACTTTCTAAAATTAATGTAACCCTGATTTACTTGCTTATTTGCATATATAATTGATCTCAATTGCACCCAAAAAAGATCACATCCTTCTTCCTTCCCTTAAAGAATCGTGCTATCAAAAGTAATGGCTCAATTCGTTAATGGCTACATTAATGATCTCTCTGCTGTTAGGGACAATGTGAAACTTCGCGTACGAGTTTTGCGAAGTTGGACGCAGCCTGTATTTGGCAAACCGAACATTACTAATATGGAGCTTATTGTAATGGATGAACAGGCAAGTCATGGCATTTGAATTAGAACACTTTCATTTATATATAGTTTATTTTTCAATATTTCAACGTATTTATTTTTTATTTTTTGCATAAATAGAATACAAGAATCCAAGCTACAATCCGACAGAAACAAATTGACCAATTCAAACATAAGTTGGAAGAGGGTGCTGCTATGACCTTGCAAAATTACAGTCTTGGCGAGATATAGCCAAAATACCGTATTGTCAAAAAAGGCCTACGGTTAAGCTTCTTGGCTAACACAATTGTCGAAAAGTGTGTGGACTTTTCTGGCAACATGTATGGTTTTGACTTTCGTTCTTTTGATAGTATAACTAATCTCAATGTTGACGAAGACGGCCAATTTGGTAATACAATATATGTTGCTTAAACTATATTTTATATGCTTACAGTTACACTATATTTTAATACCTTCCTACATTTCTTTCTATGGTCGGCAGATGTGATTGGCCAGGTTGTAGCTTGCGATGATCTGGATTGCTTTGATAAGAATGGCAAGTCAGGCAAGAAGAAACCTATAACACTTCTTGATGTGGAGTAAGTGAAGAGCATTGTATATTAATCATTTTCATAATAACATGTTCAAACATTTTGTTTTTATTTAAACACCTTTGATCTGCAATTTTTAGAGGTACGGAAATGAGGTGCACACTTTGGGGAACATTTGCGCAACATTTTTCAGACTTTTTGACCAACTGTCAAGACCATGGCAAGATAATTGCAGTTCTTCATCTCGGCAAAATGAAGATGTGGGATGGTATGTTCTCAACAAACATGCACTACACGTAATGTTTATTTCACTTTATATGGTTACATCTTCATATATAATTGTTTCATTTGTATAGGTAAAATGGGAGTGCAGAATGGTTACTATGCAACTAAATTATTCCTTTTTAACGGAAAAGAAACCATCACATCATCTGAATTCAAGGATGTTGAGGACTTTAGAATACGGTATTTTCAATTTTGTGTTAAAACTAAATTTACAATTAAAAATATTATTGAATTCTAATACATCCTATACCACAACGTTTCCTGTGTAGGTTGCTTGCTAATAAGGAAGACGCTCTCTCTGAACAAACACCCTCACGCATATCAACCGCCTCAAGAAACTCGACAAAAGATGATTTTGTCACAAAATCCCCAATGAGACACATTGTTGAACTCTTGGATGTGCCACAGGTACATTCCACATATTCCATCTTTTGTATACTCTCAACTAAATTCGTTAACTTCACATTAGTCCTTAAAACATATTTGTATAATCTCAACTAACATTTAAGATATGTTTGGTCTTTTCCAACTTAGGGTGAGCCATCTGTTATTGTTGGCACTATCTGTTCCATTAATGAAGAAGAGGGATGGTGGTACCTTGGTTGTGGCAAGTGCAAAAAGAAAGTTGTTAAGACAAGTGATATCGTGGATCTGGAAAACGAAGCACCGCAAAAGGCAGCTGGTGGGCCAACTGAATGGTATTGTACTAAATGTTTGGCTGTTGTTTCAAGCCTCAAAACCATGTGAGTATCATTTTGTTATACAACATGTTTATACATTTTCTATACAAATTATAATGTTATTTGTACTTTTAGGTTCCGTCTGCAAGTACGTGTACAAGACTCTACGGGCACATGCTCTTTATCCCTCTTTAACGATGAGGTACAATCATTTACTGCAAGTACGTGTACAAGACTCTACGGGCACATGCTCTTTATACATGTTGTGTGACAAATACGGAAAGGTACATTAATACTTAATTTCACTTTAAACCATACAGTGTACAAATATTTTTTCTGAGTTATTTTACCTATACATAACAGAGTGATGGAGATTTTGTCCCTCCTGAGATATCGCATATAATTGGTACCAAATATGCTTTCAAAGTGTTCATGGATACATTTAATAAAACAAAGTTGCTGCCTGTTTTTAATGTCTTGCGTATGTCGTCTGATCCGGTTATAATAGAATCGCTTCACACAGCAGTTACACCAGTCAAGGTACTAATTTACTATTTTATTTCTTACATATCAATTGTTTTATGATATTCACATGCCATCAACCTTTTGTTTAGCAAGCGGACACAGAAGCCACAAGTAGCATAGTACCACAGGTTACACCGTTTGTAAGTTTATCGACTCTTAATTTGTTACCTTGAATACAAAATCTGTTTGTTGACATACTAATCCGTATTTTTTTTATTTGCCAAGGAATTGGAATCGCAAACAGATGAGAACACCACCCCATCAAATGCAGAAAAAATTGGCCAGAAGAACAAGCGCCCAGCAGACGATCACGCTGAAGGAAGCATGTCTTCCAATGGTAAAAGGGCGGTGGTGGAAATCAAGTTGGAAAAGGACCCATGAGAACGCGACATTGGATTGTTTCGTACTTTTGGAGCTCAAAATTCTATTCTATTTTTAATGTTTTTGGAACTTTTATTATGTGGACGATTTGTTATCATGAATAATGCATCACAACTATGTGTCTGATCTGATACTTGGATTTGAAAGTCGGTTTTTGCAACTTTTTGTTCATTTGCAACTTGGGTTGGATTTATAATCAAAAGTTATGACTACTCTTATACACATAAAGTTACTCTGCTCTACATGTTTGGCTGTTTGTTTGTTTTTTTGGCAGGTAACTCTATCGTACTTTATCTGGCATCCATCTTGGAACATCAAGTTTGATTTGCGCTGTCGAAGAATACCTCAAGCTTTTTAGTACAACGTGTTTTGTATAAAGTTTATTTGTGTATATGTTTGTGTTATATACTTTCAAAGCTTTGTGATAAAAGCAATTTTCATATGCTTTCATATAAATTTGATTATGTACTCCATATTGTTAGTTGAATCATGAATACTTTATACTCACTATTTTTATACTTGATGACTTTTTGTTCGACTTTTGATATGAATGTATAATCTGTGTCATAAACACATCATTGCCATCAAACAAGAGTCTACTTTTGCAAATTGTTTTCCAACTCCTCATATCTAGCATGTATTCGTGACAACTATAATACAACTTCCATACTTAAAGTCATTTACTTGTGCAAATTTTTTTCCAACTCATCATATCTAGAATGCTGTCTACAATAAAAAAAATCAATTCATGAAGAGTCTATATTCTTCATAAATGAGAAGCAATCTTTATAAGTTTAACCAAATTCTATCCTATAACTAATAAACATAAACAAACAACCAAACTATTATAGATTTATAAACATAGACGGTTCAACCTTAATAACATGACATAGTCATGTGTTTGTTAAATTTTTGTTTGAATAATAAAAGTGTGCACATTATTAAGTAGAAAAACTTACAAGCCTCTTTTTATTTTGTCAAAGTTTGTTTACATTTGTTGTTGCAATCTCACTTGGAAAAGGGAAGAATTACACACGGATTTTGTGAACTATGCATTAAAACTTATATAATTTCCAATCCTATTGTTCAAACTTATTAATAAAAAATCAATTCAACAAGGTTTTAAATTCTTCATAAATGAGAAGCAATCTTTCTAAGTTTAACCAAATTCTACCCTATAACTAATTGTCTAACTATTTTCCTATACTATACATTTTATAAGTAATATATAGACTAACAAATCAATTGACCACAAACATAAACAAACAACCAAACTATTTTAGATTTATAAACATAGACGTTTCAACCTTAATAACATGACATAGTCATGTGTTTGTTAAATTTGTGTTTGAATAATAAAAGTGTGCACATTATTGTTCAAACTTACTACATACCAAATTTTCAAAATACAACTAATATTAAACATTACTAATATAATTTTGTCTTGGCGATCTTCTTCTACCATACATTTTACCTTACTACACACTTCAGTAGCTTAACATTAACAAAAGACAGTTAACAACTTTTGAGAATTCCAAAAGCACACAGGTCGTTGTAATCAGTGGTCAAAGACTACCATAGAACATCTATCCAACACAAAAGATATAATCATAATAGAGAAGAGTCATGATTGTCTTCATTTTAACAAATATGGAATACCGGATAGTGAGTACGTTCATCACCAGGATTCTCCAAATCTTCAACCAGGTACATAAACCTGAACCTTATCATTTTGTGATATCCAAATCCAACCGTACCTGCGAACTGTCTCCATGGTCCTAAAACTGTAATATGGTTGATTCTTGATGGATTTTCAGCATGGAACTCCAATTGCATCCTCATTAGGTACTCGACAACCCGATGCATCATAAGCCCCTTGGTGAATGTGTGGAAATTACGATCTTTCAGAAAATCGGCTGGGATGACCTGCGGTTATTTGTTATACGCAGTCACAAAACAAACTTTCTATGGTCCAAAATAAATGAACTATATGTAACTTTACGTACAAGTCTTTCTCTGTCATAGATGTCTGCAAAAGATTTGTAGAACGTGTTCTATTCAAAGAAGTGGTCCATGTGTGACGGCCACTGGCATATGTGCATCATTCTTTTGTCACCTGCAAACAAATTCAAATAACTATTTGGTTCTTTTAAAGGAAAGAATTCTAATAGTATTCCATTTATTAAGTATTTATAAACATACATATATGAAACCAAATCAATACGTTGACCTATTTCATAATGCTGCAACGGAGGCTGAATCATTTGCAATGTCGTCGCTCCTTTGAAATATGAATCTGACATAAGATGACCATGTTCCCATGAAAAGGCCGTTAACAATAATTTGTTAACGCGTTTTCTTGTGAAAAGTATTATCATTCCAGGTTCCAGCTCCATAGTTTCTTCGATACCGTTCCAGTTTTCCCCATCCATTTCATAGAAACGCGGTCCATTCTCTCCTCCAACCCGAATACGTGTAACATTTACATGAAAGTTTATTCCATTTCCCTTGACTGTTATTTGAGCAGGAGTCCCTAACCCTAGCAGGAAAGCATCCGGTACTCTCTATATTCATGTATAAAACAGAGTAAGGAGTTACTTAACCCGCTCCACAATCATTGCATAAGGAAATGACATATTGAAACAAAACACATTAATAGTTAGTATATAATTACCTGTCGCACATCTAAGTAAGGTGTTACACGAGACATAAACCTTGAAAAACGACCATCATTCATGTTGTATCCAGCAAATTCACTCCCGGCTTGGTTGTACCCTGTCACAAAGTAGCAGTTGTCGCCTTCTTCAACAAAATGCAATACATCAACATCGTCATTAAGGTTCTGCAAAGCAAACACCCTCCATCTTGGACCGCTTACCACCATAGGTCCGTTTCTTTTGGCGATTACTCTTACCCTGAACTTAACACCCATTCTACTAATAACATACATATCCCTGTTACCATCGAAACCTTCGTCTGCGTACACCCACGGTAGGTCCTGCACCCATTTCAATAAGTTTGGATCATATTTTTTATATAACATTTACACCGTGTTAATCTCATGAGTTTTGATTCGCTCAAATACCTGCGAATTTGGGTACGTGTTTCTGTTAAGCCTCACTACAAATTCACCCACCATATTCCTACAGAAAGCGAAAACTTATATTAAAGTAACTCATTGGCATGGTCAATGTCTATACATAACTACCTAACCAAATTATCTGTTATACATCCTTACTTGAGCATCTAATGTGCATATACAATGCAATATGGTATAACTTTTATTTATGAACTTGCAACGATTCTTAAACACAATATATAGGTACTTAAATTACGTATCCGGTGTAAGTCATACGCTTTTATGACAATTTAATAGCATACTTACTTGCACATTAATCAAAGTTTGATAATTGTAAGAAATTTACATCTATCAAATCCAACCTAATGCCATTCGAAGCACTGCTTAATAAAAGTACAAAAAAATTGAGAAAAATACGTATCAATCCTTAGCATAGCTACCAAATATCACAAATAATCTTATATTCTTCATTACTAAAACAATCAAACTCACTTGGTTATACATTTAGGCGAACTAAAACAATCAAATATAGGTGGGTCGTCATTAACCATTGTCTATAGCTATCTATATCTTTCTTATTAACTGTAATAGCTGCTTTTGTTAGCATCTAATGTCACTATCCAGTGCAACAAACTATTTTGATATTCTCTGATCTTCCAACAAATCACCACAGATTCATAACCAATCCATAACCTATGGTGTTTTAGGCACCTATTTTTAGAGGATTCATCAACCAAACTTACATGCAGCTATTCAAACTTAGATACCTTTAAGAAATTATAATCTAATCAATATAACCTAACGCCCTTTGAAGCAAACACTAATAAAATTATTAAACAAATTAACCTTTTAACTTTTATGATTCGAGTCATCCATATATCTGAATACTTGACAAGATAAAAAAAAAAAAAATTGGGAAGAAGAATATTACCTGATCTACAGTAGAGAGGAGTTTGGACAAGACAATTGGTTAGAAGACTTCTGTGTGATCATAAATAAATGAGTCGTCGTTCCCTTTGTCTTAAATAAGTATCAATGCAGTTTTCTTATGGGGAGTTACACTTCATGATTGCTTCCAGTTTCTCTACACGTAAAATGCAAGTGGGATTTGTTTCTTTAAAAGTGTTACTTTGACTTATAGTAAAAAAAACAAATCTTTAATTGATATTGTTTTATATACCTAAAAAATATGTATAAAAGTAAAGTTAATAATACTAAAGGTAGTAATAAAATGTATAAATTAGTTACATCATCTAATTTTAATAAATGTTAATAATTTTAAATGTATAGAGCAAATACATTTATATAGGTTTGATGATTTTATTTAAAAGTATAGAATTGGTATACAATTCTCACTTTTATTCACATTTTTACATTTTAGTATCTGGAAATCATTTAAGAAAACAATATTCCACATGAATGTTTAATGATATGTCTAAATTAATATAATTCCTATACACTTGATATATTGAATCAGATTTTACATTTTAGTCATTGGCAGGTATAATGAATAATAGTTCATCGAAATCAATTAAAATGACGGTCAATATCTTACGTTTACCATACGGAAAAATTATACAAAAACAAAAACACATTTAATAATTTTATTTTTAAAACAAACCATTATACCTTAAATCAAAACAAAGTGTCATAATAGTATAACAATTGTCCTTTAATCATGATTAACTAAACAAATCTACAAACTTCATAATTCTGTAGTTTACTTTTTATTCAATATTAAGAAACCATTTGAACGTTAAAACAAAATATGATGATTGTCTAAACAAATTCACAAACTTCATAATTCTTAAAGATCAAATGGTTATTCAACATCAACAAACCATTTGAACCTTAAAACAAAAATTTATTATTCGCGGGAACAACCATTCAACACTAATAAAGTAATCACATGACCACATGAAACTCGGCATCAAGTATCGCGGCCAAACATGTAATCAAAAGCACCAGCTGGAACCTTTGCATTTTATGTTTACCAAAACGTCAAACATTATTAACCTTTTATACATATACATTGCCAAACTTTATACATACCATAATAACCGAAATAACAACTACTTCATAATGATTGACAGAATAGTCCCATGATCCACATTAGACACCTACATGGTTCAAATACATTTCATGACCATGTAACTAACACCATTCGTATTGGACATTGTATAAGTTTTCGTTTGGTAGACCCACATCACAAAACGCAAAACATAAACTAAATAGTCCCAGCACACATAGTTAACACTATCTAACCATAACATCCAAATACTTTAAACAAAGACAGATACTTTGTTTAAACATGAGTTTGACTGAAAAAGGAAGCTGCACAACGGTGTCTGTCTTAACACATATGGAAGACTGGAATCATAACTGGTTTACGGGAAGACAATAAAGCTTATACACAATAAAAAAGAGTCGATTAATCTACATGCAATTATTTTTATATTCTATTCTACTCAGTCAAACTAGGTTATCACATATGTTCTAATCCTCATTGCAAACCTCTTATTATCTCATCTAGATCAAACAAAAAAGGAGAAAAAAATTTACCTGTTGATGTGACGGTTCTACGTGACAAAGTAGATGTTTTGATAAGTTATGGAGATATGGAGTTATGCAGAGGGTTAGTTGGTTAAATGACAATGAAGAACTTGTATGGGAAGTATAACCGGTGCATATTTTCATGATAAACAACATCCGAAATACTTCTCTTTTTCGAATCATTAATTTGCAATGCCACATTTCCAGCATGAAACTGCAAATTCGAATTCTTCACATCTTCATTCTCAAAAGCTATGTTATTCATTGAATCGACTATCTCATCTTTCACAACTTCTTTCACATCATTTGCTTTCTCCATATCGATTTGATCCAACAAACACCTACGCACATAAAATTAATGACAACAAACATCATAAGTATTAAATATCTAATAACACATAACAATACCAAATTAATTATCTAATAACAAATAAGATTAATTACAACAAACATCAAAAGAAACTACCTTTTTTTATCCATTAGAATACTTCTGAATACAATACGTATGTTTTTTTGACAACAATGTATGTGCATTTTTTATATATATAGACGATAAATGTAAAATGTCTTTTTAATTGACAGCCCATAAAAAGCTCACTTATAAGCCCATTCACTTGCTAAGCTTTTCAAATATGTCATGCAATCTTCATGTTGGTATACATCTTCTTTAATAAAAATTCTCATAACGTACATGATCACAAATATGTCAATGATATATATTTAATAAATATATTAAGCAGTACAAATTTGTAAAGGCATTTATGACACCGTTTTTGTACACTAATAGAGATACTTTTAACTACACCATAAAAATTATTATAGATTCAATCATATTTTGTAGAATAATTACTTCTTTTAACTGAAAAAAAAAGTTTGACATATGTTTATCATAAAATAAATAATGAATACCATGTAATAACAATGAACATATAGATGTTACTCCAAATAAATTGGTTCGTATCTTAGATTTTTTTTTTCAATTCACATACAAGTCTTGAACATGTGATCATATATGATGATTGATTGAAATCAAAAACTTAGAGGTCTTAACTATGCTACTTATTGAATAAAAGCAAATATGTTATGACAAAACAATAAAAAAAAACGATCCCAAAATAAACTTGAATCACCATTGTGATTCTATCAAAACATATCAAAGATATAAAATTCCAAACAACATAATAGATTCATAGCTTTAAGATAGTTTGACAATTGACATAAAAGTCTTCAACATGTCATCACACATGATCAAATAGACCTATAACCAAACCTTATAAGCCTTAAGTATGTGACTTATTCATAAAAGACTGCTTATCAAAACACCAGAATAACAAAACATTCCAAACACAAATCAAAATCTTGAATACGTCTTTCAAGTTTCATCAGCACATATCAAATACCGGCAAAAGCACTGGAAACTCCTTATCCACTGTCTCATCCAAAGATTCCATGAAAGATATGAGCTTGAACCTCACCATTTTGTCCTTTTGAAATCGACACTGTCTGTTAATGTGTTTCCATTTCTTATCTGCTTTCATAGTCAAATGATTGTTTTGGATTTGACGCTTCGATTTCTTTTTGTTCCTTTGCAGATCTAATTTCACCGAGAACTCCTTACCTTCGTGCCGAACGAGTGCATTGTCAAAAGTGAACAACTCATTTTTCCTAACAAAATCTGCTGGTACGGTCTGTCATGAAAGTAAATATAAAATCACATTATTGACGTAAAACAAGTATATGAATGTCATAATAACTAAAACTTTTATTAAAGAAGATAATATGCTTACCAAGCGGTTCCAATCTTTCACGTATGCAAGCATTGGACTATAAAAACATGCGTCTTCGTTAACATGTTTATGTCCTTCCCACTCACAAATATGAAGCATCCTTTTGTCTATTTTTCAATTTCAATGACACAAAAAATTTAAACTTTTTTTATACTTAAATTCCATGCCAACTATCTACAACGTTAAAAATTTTGGTTCAAATAATACCTTTGTCGAGAGGCCCTCGGATTATTGGAACAGCACGATTCAAAGTTGTTCTGGGAGTGTTTTCAAAACCTAGACCAAGACCATTACGTGCAAAAGAAATTACTCCAACCGAGTTTCCACCGAGATTTGTAAAAACAATTCTCTTTCCAGCATTCAAGTGCTGACTCTCTACAACCTCACTCCACCCTTCACCAGTAAACATGTTCCCATATTTTGCACGCTTGCCTATTCCAGCAATCCGAGGACGACGATGTTTCACCGTAGCTAAAAACATACCACCCACTTTAACATCATATTCCTTACATAGTATATCTTGGAGGAAATCACCGGGAAGCACCTATGTAAACATTTGATCAATAACTTCTTTATAACTAAATTGTAATAAATATATATAATTTACTTTACACATATATTTAAAAAAGACATTATATTTTTGACTTACGGGACAAATTCCAAGATCATTTTCCATCGTAGCCATGTATCTCATTTGCCTTCCTCCAATCTCTGTGCGGTTATATCCACCGCATTCAGACCCATCTTCACCATAAGCAGTTACATAGTAGGTATCCTCTTCTTCCTTAATAAAGTGTAATGCTGCAACATTAGTATACTCACTATCTTTAACAAATGTTTCCCACTCTTCTCCGTACAGTCTGAAGTTGTTCTTCCACTTTTTCTCTATCCAGACTTTGTGTTTTGTTCCTTTATTGTGTATCAAATACAACCACGGACTTCCATTGTAAAAACTTTCAGTGAAGACATACGGAAGACGCTGTATTAGACCAAAGCATAAAACTATTATTGTTAGTTTTCCTTCATATGAAAAGCATTTTTTTACTACCAAATCAAGTGTAGCATAACTTATGACAGAATTACAATACCTGACTCTTTGAAAGCTTGACTTTGTTCACAGCAAAAACAAACTGAATGCTCATCCTGTGAAAATATTATTCAAATAAAAAATAAGTAAACAAGTTCTTCCTCATCAAACTTAAACGTCAAAAACCAACATCGAATGTTGTAATTCTTTTGGATCAAAAAGAAAGTTCGTATTTACATTTGCTAAGTAATTTGTCTCAAAATTTGTACACATTTCGTTTTCAACATACATACAACTAATCATATTGAAAATCATATTGATATTTTTATTAACAAATTACAATACTTAAAACTAATCATACTAACATCTTATAAAGTTGTATGTACAAACGTTTACTCCAATATACTTACTCACATACATTATACTTCTTATTCCGGTTACATACATGTTTTTCACAAAAATTCAATTTTTTAAAACATCAAAACCAACAAGTTTTCGGATTTACTCATGACAGATGAAAAAAAAAATACCTTTTTTGCTTAAGAAGAACCCAATAAGTTTAACAAGAATGAATTTTCTTTAAGGATGACAACTTATCATGTGTAAAAAAAAAATCAACTGGATGAAATGTCGCCTCTATTAACTCTTAACAATTCTTTCCATTCAAAAATAACACGCATCAAATCCTTTCCTAAACTATGGTTCCATCCGTTTTATACTATTCTACTACAAGTCTAAACATGTTTTGCTAAAATCCCTTCCTAAATTAATGATAACCACTTCTTTTTTCATCTCATTTTGAAGAAGATGATCACAAATTTCTAAATGATATATGTTGCCTAATATAAAAAAGCAATAATTATAAACATGTTTAATGCCGTATCATAAATCATTTTTTACAATAATACAGATATTTATAATTATATCTTAGGAAACATATAAATCAAAGTTATCTTATTTGTAAGAAAGTTATTAAAAAAAAATTAAAAAAAAAAAAGAAACAATTATAGTACTATATACTTTATTTCCGTCGCATATGCGATAAATGATTGTTTGTCGTGTAAATAGTGCATTTAAAAAATATTTTGTGCAAGACTAAATTTAGTTGTAGTTCTATCATAATAATTATTTTGCAATTACTTACATGTCACTAATGGATTGTCAACTAATCCAACCTTTGTAAAGGTAGTTTTGAAAATGATACTTTTAGTTTTGTAATCTATATTAATATTAACTACTTCTATTTGCTTAATACAAGATCTTCGTATCAATAATTCACATATCAATTTTCTGAAAAAAGATGTTCTATACAAAGTCATACTTTTAGTTTCACACGTTATATATATATATTTTTTCCATTTTAAAAAAAAGTTTTTTAAATAGTAATCATTCCAATAAAACATTTATTTCATTCATAATGATAAGAGTACACCGATTTAAAACATAACATAAACATAACCATAAACTTCAATTGTAGTCCGGGTGATCCCATGTTTGTGAGTTGTTTGAGTCGTAACCGTCATCATACGTAGAGTAGTTGGCAAATTTATCTTCGTCTAACTGATATTCAAACTCGCTCAGCTTCCGCTCTTTATCAGAATTCCAGCCAGCATCAAGTGAAACATTTTCTTCAAAACTCATATGAATATCATCTAAATGAGGCATTTGTTGATCTTTTTCAACAACTTTTTTTGCTGTTAAACTTGATTCACCTTTCAGAAATCATCGTTGTTGTTGTAGTTGTTGTTCAACCGCACCAGCTTTCACATTCTCTTCAAAACTCCAACGGATCTTCTCAGAAATTTGTGACTGTATGTCGTCGACGCAACTCCACAACTTATCAGCTATAGCCGCATGTCACAACTCGTAATTTTAGGTCATTTTCCAAACTTCGCCAATTCACTATTCATAAATCACTATTCACCGATCACTATTCATCATTTTACTATTCATCATTTTTGAGGTCAATTTGACATTCCGAGAAACATTCAGAAATTTTACTATTCTCTTGACACTATTCATTACCGGAAGAAAATCACTATTCACGTGCATTACTCATGTCATCGTAAATTTAGTTTACGAGTATTTAAATTCGCGTAACCGTATTGGTTCAGGAGCGAATTCATGCATTATCATTGGGACATTTCATGCGGACTAGAAATAGTCTGCATATCATCATTAGGGCACTTGCATACTATTCCACTCATACGATATTTAATTTAATACTTTTATTATAATTGACTTTTTACGTATAATCAATTCTAAATAAACGTTAGCAAGCGACCAATAATGTGACTAACACGTCCGACACTCCCGACTATGATCCCAATATATTTTTATATTCATTTTAATAATATAAAAATTATAATATTAATTTACCCGGTATTTTGGAAATTTATTTATTTCGTATCGTACGCCTAATTTAATTACGACGGTTTTCATAGAAATTAAACGACGATTAACCAAACACCCAATAATTATACCCAACCTATTTTTATAATTTTTACAACTTTATTTTATCCCGGTTAACTTCGTTAAAATTTATTTTTAGTTAACCCGGTACCCGGTACACCTTAAAACTACAAATAAACACAAGATAATACCAAAATTCCACCAAAACTCTTACACACTCCAACCCCCCTCCATTTTTCCGCCCCCCCCCCCCCCCCCCTCCATACCAATCCTTACACATTTTGAAAATCTTCTACTAACTAATTAATGTTTGTACAAGCTTTTGTCTAACCTATTATACATATAATATACATTGTAATACTTATATTCATTCCACAAATTATCAACTAGCAACTTTTTCACTTTCCTCTATTTTCTCTCCTCTTGGTTCACGGTAAACAACAAGGAACAAAGCAAGACACCATATTTTTCAAGATCTAGTAGATTATCAAGCTTAGATTGTTTACCTTTTTGAGTTTTGAAAGATAAACTCAAGGTTTACTTAGGTTTTTCATCCTCAAATCTCTTCATCCTTCAAGTAAGTATAAGAAACTCAACCTTATGATTTTATCAAGTTTTTACAAGATCCATATGATATATATACTAGATCTACATGCATATGCTAGTTATACCACTTTATTTTACAAACTTATAACTTTTGAACCCTAGAAAGTGTTTATGGTTAGATCCTTGTTAGATCTACTTGGTTATGATGTTTAGGAACCCATGACACCCTAAGAAGGTGTATGGTAGGATTAGACTAGTTTTGTGGTGATTGAAAGTGGTTTGGTTGAAGTTGGAACTAGTTTAGAGCCTTGAAAATGGTTTTTGAACAAGTAGAAATACCTTCTGTCCCATTTTGGTAAACCCAGAAAAATCCGTATTTACTCAGTCCACTTTGACAATATTTTTAGAAGATACTTTCAAAAACGAAGCTTTTGGCGAAAGAACGGATTAAAACGAGCTTATAACGAAGGAGATATGATTTTTGTAAATTTAACGACGAAAACTATTTTCTGAAAAACTGCATGCTGTTTGACAGTTTTCGACGGGCAAATAGAGGCGTTAAACGTAACCTAGTGGAGCCGAGCTATCGAAAATATATTAGTATATACTAAAACGAATCCGTGGATATAAAGAACGAGTAAAATGAGCTTAAGACGACCAAGTTATACACGTTTTAAAGTCGTCAAACTATATATATATATATATATATAGTCAATACTAGAAAAATAATATAACTACGTACTAAATAATATATTTTCTAGATTCTCATTCAAGGAGTTTATTTTTAACTAACGAAGTACGTACGACTCAAGGTTTATTACGCGATTACTAGACATTATTTTAAGGTTATCAATACGAGGAATATAACACTAACATTTTTATACGATATGTTACGACAAGTTCTATACTTTTATGTTTGGACTTATCTTTCCTAAGTATGGAAACTATTTTACTATGACAATAACAAGTATTTCCAAGTCACGAGTGGTATAGGTATCATGTGCATGTGCATTCATTACATCACGTCAAGATCTAAAGTAGATCGTTATTATTCATATTAGGTTGCGGATAGTGTTCGCTCCTTGTTGTCCTTATCATTTCGCATCTTTGTATCTTCACTCCAGGTGAGTCATAGCCCCACTTTTACTCTTTTTATACTTGTTTTAACCTTTTGAGGGAGATACATGCTCAACTACTTGCTTACTTGTACAAATACTTTCTTGATACTCAAAACATTTATACTTGATTTTCTTATACTTGATTACATTTATACTTGAGTTCATACATACGTGATTGTACTATACTTAACTGTGTTATACTAAACTATGATTGTGTATTCTTGAGCAACTGATACTTTGGGAAATGGCACCCAGTAATCATACATACATACATACTTCCAGTGGCTCCAGATTAAGTTGTTGGATGACTACTGAGACTGCCAGTGGCTCCAGATTAAGTTGCTGGATGACTACTGAGACTTCCAATGGCTCCAGATTAAGTTGCTGGATGACCATTGAGACTTCTAGTGGCTCCAAATTAAGTTGTTGGATGTCCATTAGCTAATTGCTTAACTGTTGTGATGAACTTATACATGTCTAATCTTACTATATATATATTAGCAGTGGGTTGTGAACACACAGGTTACAAGTCTCTTATGGCGGGACTTGTAACTGAGTGGATTTACGATGCCTTTGCTGTGTGACCATCTTTCTATAAACTTTATTTGTTAAACAAACTCTATGAACTCACCAACCTAGTGTTGACATTTTAAGCATGTTTATCTCAGGTTTGTAAGGCGATAGCAGGTTTATGGAGCTGAGAGTCTTAGGGCATGCTTTTGGAGACTTTCGCTTTTATCGTTTACCATTCGATACACTTTAAAAACTTATGTATTATTCTACTTTGGAATCTTTGTTTTGTAAACTATGACTTTTATCTATTCGAATGGTAACATTTCAAAACGTCTCATTTAGAGGTCGTTTTCTATATCTTGTACTTTGTGCCCTGAAGTAGCATCTCAATGACACAGTCTTCCACTGCGGTATTTTGGGGGTGTTACAGATTGGTATCAGAGCCTTGGTTATAGAGAACTAGGTTGTTTTTAGAGTCTAGACTATAACTACATACATTTAGACTCTCCTCCCTATCGCCTTGCATTTTTTTTCATACACGTACGCTTGCTGATAATTTTCTTAGACCTACGCTATTAGATATTTTGTGGTACCGATGGGGAAGTCCCAAAATCTAGGCAAGTTATCAGAAATATGGAGCTCGGTAATAACTGATCATTTAACTTAATCTTGTGACAGTTCTTGTTTGATGAGACATGAGACTAAGTTAAATGAAGGTTATTACTTAGCTGTAGAGATTTGATGATTTGCCCGAGGATGGGAGTTCTCTTGAAGATACTCTTTAGAAACCGTTAGAAACTAGACTACCCAGTGACTTTAGCACTTAAGGGAGAATCCATTGTTCCTTCGTACTGAGCGTGACATTCCCTAGATTCCCATTTAAGCAACGTCTACCACTGAGATATGTGTGCCTGGTGATATGTACACCTGTGAAAGGAAACATTTATAATTGTGGTGGCCAACATAATTATAAGTGCTTCACGACACACGTGGACATATGACTATGCATATGTAGATCGGTGTTGGCACAACTTAGGAACAACTGGTGGCGCGGTATTATATATGAGGATGTTAAGTATAGACTTTGGTTAATCAACGGTTTTCCCTCAACTCTGACGTTCACTAAATGTCCTTCCTCTCAGGAAATCATGGCACCAAAGAGAGTGACTCGTAGCTCTGGTCGAGGAGGCGCAACACCAAGGGGTGGAAAGACTGGTGGACGTGGAGGTAGAGGAGGTAGAGGAGCTGCTCATGACACTAGTAACCCAAGTAACGATGGTGGAAGAACTGGTGGACGTGGAGGTAGAGGAGGTGGTCACGGCGTTGAAAACAATGATAACAACGACGGTGGAAATACTGATTTTGAAGCCATCATCGCTCGACAACTTCAAAACTTTCTTCCCACTATTGTCACTCAAGTTGGCGATCATATGAATAACTTGGCAAACCACGAAAGCGGAATTAACAACACCAATGGTATAGGACAGAATGGTAATGGCAACAACAACATTAGGACTGGATGTACGTATAAGGAATTTACGTCATGTAAGCCAAATAATTTCGATGGTGTAGGAGGCGCGTTAGTGTATACTCGATGGGTTGAAAAGATGGAGTCGGTGATCGACATTAATAACTGTGCAGCACATCAAATGGTGAAGTACTCCGCATGCTTGCTGTCAGGAAAGGCATTGACATGGTGGAATACGCAGGTTCAAGCTAGGGGTAGAGAGGCAGCTGTAGGTATGACATGGGATGATTTTAAGGCATTACTGAAGGAGGAATACTGCCCGGACAATGAAATGCAGAAGCTGGAGGATGAACTTTATCATCACTCTATGATAGGGGCTGGACATGCAGCCTATACAGATCGATTCCATGAATTAGCCAGACTAGTTCCACACCTAGTTACCCCTGAGTCCAAGAGGATCGAGAGGTACATATATGGTCTTGTCCCAGAAATTCGTGGGACTGTGAAAACAACTGAGCCTTCTACAATTCAGAGTGCAATATTGAGAGCAGGGACTCAGACAGATGAGATGGTTAGAAATGGAAGCTTGAGGAACAGTGATAAAAGGAAGGGAACAAGCGAGTCGAACAAGCATATGGGCGCGATAGCTGACAACAAAAGGACAAGGACCTTTGCGGCGACTACTTCTGGTCAGAGAGAGTATTTAGGCCCGCATCCTAAGTGTACGAAATGTAATTTTCATCACCAAAAGACTGTGCCCTGCCGTGTGTGTGCAAATTGCAGACAGTCTGGTCATTTTATGAACCAGTGTAGAGAACCAGTAAATATGGGCAATATGGCGAACAACCAAAGGACATGCTATGAGTGTAACAGCCCAGATCACTTTCGGAACACCTGTCCTAAGTTGAAAAGGAATCTTAACCAAGGAGGCAATCGTCCAAACTTAGCAGCAGCAATTGAAGGGCCACAAGATGAGGCCGTTGAGATTCCACCCGCGCGTGGCAGAGCTTACTTCTTAGGAAATCCTATCACCCAACATGTCCGCGATAGCATAACGGGTACATTCTCTTGAACAACTATATTATTTTCGTAGCACTTAAGTCTTAGTATAGAACTTATACACAACATCGACTAATCTGAAACCTAGCATCATTAACCTTAGTTATATTGATAGTAGATGATTTGATTGGTGTAAGCAATTCCAACGAGTTTGAGAAAGTTTACATTGTCGAATCAGACCACTAGGAACATATGTGGAATGAATGAGCTGAACTTCGGGACGAAGTTCCCTTAAGGGGTAGAGACTGTCACAACTCGTAATTTTAGGTCATTTTCCAAACTTCGCCAATTCACTATTCATAAATCACTATTCACCGATCACTATTCATCATCTTACTATTCATCATTTTTTAGGTCAATTTGACATTCCGAGAAACATTCAGAAAATTTACTATTCACTTGACACTATTCATTACCGGAAGAAAATCACTATTCACGTGCATTACTCATGTCATCGTAAATTTAGTTTACGAGTATTCAAATTCGCGTAACCGTATTGGTTCAGGAGCGAATTCATGCATTATCATTGGGACATTTCATGCGGACTAGAAATAATCTGCATATCATCATTAGGGCACTTGCATACTATTCCACTCGTAGGATATTTAAATTAATACTTTTAGTATAATTGACTTCTTACGTATAATCAATTCAAAATAAACGTTAACAAGCGACCAATAATGTGACTAACACGTCCGACACTCCCGACTATGATCCCAATATATTTTTATATTCATTTTAATAATATAAAAATTATAATATTAATTTACCCGGTATTTTGGAAATTTATTTATTTCGTATCGTACGCCTAATTTAATTACGACGGTTTTCATAGAAATTAAACGACGATTAACCAAACACCCAATAATTATACCCAACCTATTTTTATAATTTTTACAACTTTATTTTATCCCGGTTAACTCCGTTAAAATTTATTTTTAGTTAACCCGGAACACCTTAAAACTACAAATAAACACAAGATAATACCAAAATTCCACCAAAACTCTTACACACTCCAACCCCCCTCCATTTTTCCGCACCCCCCCCCCCCCCTCCATACCAATCCTTACACATTTTGAAAATCTCCTACCAACTAATTAATGTTTGTACAAGCTTTACCTATTATACATATAATATACATTGTAATACTTATATTCATTCCACAAATTATCAACTAGCAACTTTTTCACTTTCCTCTCTTTTCTCTCCTCTTGGTTCATGGCAAACAACAAGGAACAAAGCAAGACACCATATTTTTCAAGATCTAGTAGATTATCAAGCTTAGATTGTTTACCTTTTTGAGTTTTGAAAGATAAACTCAAGGTTTACTTAGGTTTTTCATCCTCAAATCTCTTCATCCTTCAAGTAAGTATAAGAAACTCAACCTCATGATTTTATCAAGTTTTTACAAGATCCATATGATATATATACTAGATCTACATGCATATGCTAGTTATACCACTTTATTTTACAAACTTATAACTTTTGAACCCTAGAAAGTGTTTATGGTTAGATCCTTGTTAGATCTACTTGGTTATGATGTTTAGGAACCCATGACACCCTAAGAAGGTGTATGGTAGGATTAGACTAGTTTTGTGGTGATTGAAAGTGGTTTGGTTGAAGTTGGAACTAGTTTAGAGCCTTGAAAATGGTTTTTGAACAAGTAGAAATACCTTCTGTCCCATTTTGGTAAACCCAGAAAAATCCGTATTTACTCAGTCCACTTTGACAATGTTTTTAGAAGATACTTTCAAAAACGAAGCTTTTGGCGAAAGAACGGATTAAAACGAGCTTATAACGAAGGAGATATGATTTTTGTAAATTTAACGACGAAAACTATTTTCTGAAAAACTGCATGCTGTTTGACAGTTTTCGACGGGCAAATAGAGGCGTTAAACGTAACCTAGTGGAGCCGAGCTATCGAAAATATATTAGTATATACTAAAACGAATCCGTGGATATAAAGAACGAGTAAAATGAGCTTAAGACGACCAAGTTATACACGTTTTAAAGTCGTCAAACTATATATATATATATATAGTCAATACTAGAAAAATAATATAACTACGTACTAAATAATATATTTTCTAGATTCTCATTCTAGGAGTTTATTTTTAACTAACGAAGTACGTACGACTCAAGGTTTATTACGCGATTACTAGACATTATTTTAAGGTTATCAATACGAGGAATATAACACTAACATTTTTATACGATATATTACGACAAGTTCTATACTTTTATGTTTGGACTTATCTTTCCTAAGTATGGAAACTATTTTACTATGACAATAACAAGTATTTCCAAGTCACGAGTGGTATAGGTATCATGTGCATGTGCATTCATTACATCACGTCAAGATCTAAAGTAGATCGTTATTATTCATATTAGGTTGCGGATAGTGTTCGCTCCTTGTTGTCCTTATCATTTCACATCTTTGTATCTTCACTCCAGGTGAGTCATAGCCCCACTTTTACTCTTTTTATACTTGTTTTAACCTTTTGGGGGAGATACATGCTCAACTACTTGCTTACTTGTACAAATACTTTCTTGATACTCAAAACATTTATACTTGATTGTCTTATACTTGATTACATTTATACTTGAGTTCATACATACGTGATTGTGCTATACTTAACTGTGTTATACTAAACTGTGATTGTGTATTCTTGAGCAACTGATACTTTGGGAAATGGCACCCAGTAATCATACGTACATACATACTTCCAGTGGCTCCAGATTAAGTTGCTGGATGACTACTGAGACTGCCAGTGGCTCCAGATTAAGTTGTTGGATGACTACTGAGACTTCCAATGGCTCCAGATTAAGTTGCTGGATGACCATTGATACTTCTAGTGGCTCCAAATTAAGTTGTTGGATGTCCATTAGCTAATTGCTTAACTGTTGTGATGAACTTATACATGTCTAATCTTACTATATATATATTAGCAGTGGGTTGTGAACACACAGGTTACAAGTCTCTTATCGCGGGACTTGTAACTGAATGGATTTACGATGCCTTTGCTGTGTGACCATCTTTCTATAAACTTTATTTGTTAAACAAACTCTATGCACTCACCAACCTAGTGTTGACATTTTAAGCATGTTTATCTTAGGTTTGTAAGGCGATAGCAGGTTTATGGAGCTGAGAGTCTTAGGGCATGCTTTTGGAGACTTTCGCTTTTATCGTTTACCATTCAATACACTTTAAAAACTTATGTATTATTCTACTTTGGAATCTTTGTTTTGTAAACTATGACTTTTATCTATTCGAATGGTAACTTTTCAAAACGTCTCATTTAGAGGTCGTTTTCTATATCTTGTACTTTGTGCCCTGAAGTAGCATCCCAATGACACAGTCTTCCGCTGCGGTATTTTGGGGGTGTTACACCGCATCTTTGCGATAATCATTGTACCAAAATTGATCTATCACCGCTTTTCTATCTTTCGAGATATCATTGCACTCCTAGTATTTTGTTCGCAGTTTTTGTTTGAGTTGCTTCGCAAGCTCAAACTGTTTGATGACTTTCACAATCGCCTGTTTTCGATTTTTGTCGCCTTCCTCTGTTTGTTTTTGGACAAAAAATTGTATTCCTTCGACGGTAATGGGAACTTTGTCACCCATTTTTGATTAAAAATGTTTGAGATCTATTTTATATATATAGACAAGAAACATAACCAAATAATAAATAAGTCCATGGTTTTATTTACAGCTCCAAATATTCCATGTAATCTTCATATTAGTATATTAGTTAATATAAAATATAAAATAAAACATAAAATATAAATATAAATATAAATTCTCATAATGTAGGTTAACACAAATGTGTCCACATACATGTTTCCTAAATGAATTAACGTATTGCAAACGTATAATTGCAATTATGATAGTATTTTGTACAAAAATAGACCTAATTTTAATTATAGCATAATAATTATTATCACTCCTTCCATAATTGACATTTATTTTTTATTTAAAATACATGAATCAATGATTTAAATTATACGTTATCATCTACACGATTTTCAATATAAATTCTCTTTCAAATTAACTTACTTTACACAAACACAAAAACTTGCAGTGATCTTTCATGGCATCATCTAGGGATAAAAGTCTTTTTGAAATGTTCGAAAATTTATGTATCACTAAATCCTTGAATGACTACTCATCCACACACGATGAGGATAAAAAAGTCGACCTATCTAATCCAGAAGTTGGATTCAAGACTTTTGAAAACAAACAAACCGATGCTCCACTTGAACCTATAACATCTTCAAAGACTAAACACTCTGGGAAGTCTTTTGAAGAATCGTTTTTTGAAGAAGGTCAATCTTCGAAAGAAGATCAAGGTAATACAATATAATTAATTTATATACTTGACAAACTTTCAAATCATATTAACACGTGATATTTAAACTATCAGATGACTTCGACCCACAACCCATAATTGATTGGCTACGCTTTAATGTTGGAGATCAAGAAGCATGTCAAAAACTTCTCAGCGGTTTGTTATCCAAGATTAACAAGGCAAACGAGTTAGTTAAGCAGCTTCGTGAAATGGGTCATGATATTGATGATCACGATATTGTTGACCTAAACTTCTTCGATGAAGCTTGAATCGCGTTGGGCATCTATCCTTCCTTTTGTATACCGACTACATTTCCTTATCATTATTTGAATTAATAAGTTTAACGAATAACAAAAAATTGTTGTTCTTTTATTTACTACAACTTCCTATTACAAGTATTATTTTATGTCATCTTCAATTGTCTTTCGTTTAGTTTGTGTTTTTCTTAGGACTATTATATCGACATTTCATTCACATCAAGGGCAATTGTCATTTTAACAACAGAAAAAAAAAATTAAATATGTTTTGAAATCTGAAAATTAAATTAGGCAAAGCAACCAATAAACATAGAATGCTAAAATTATTAAGCCCAAAAATAAGTTGATTTAACCATTCCATATAATTAAGCCCAATAGTTAAGTTATTTTAACATAACCCGATTAATAAGCTAAGCCCAACATTTTATAAACTTATGAAACTAACATATATCAAAGACATTGCACGACCTTACATTTCTATATATTTTTTCAATGAACTAAAACGTTTTTAACATGTGCACCACATTTTTTTATATATCTTAAGTAAATAAATACTTATCAACATTTTTTTAAAAATATTACAAAAATTTTAAAAAAAAAAAATTATTTAATATAATCAACTATAAAATATTTATGAAATCTACAAATAAATTAAAATATGTTACAAATCATCTCCGAATATAACATGCACCTTTGTTGATTATATATACTTAACTATTTTCATTCAATCATAAGTGAAAAAACTTTATTAGCATCAGAATATGGTTAATACTAAATCAACAAAGGTGCATTTTCATCTTTATACTAACTAACAAATTACTAAACATCTCTTATTTTTTAAATCATTTGTATGTCTAATTTTTAGACTTTATTTATTAAATTGTATTTTTTGCTTCAATGTAGACAACCAAACAAGAAGAAGATGCTAAAGAATCCATCCATAAAGATGCCGCCGATAAAGATATTAAGTTGATCGATATATCGGATGACGACGTGGTAAGAATTACAACTTAATATTGCCGAAAAATTTTGAATCATAATTTCTCTTCCATACAAAATGAATGGGTTGTTAAATATTTAAGCTGTTTTGAACTTTTGTAGGATGTTCCCATCCCACGCAAACGTGGTAGGCTGATGCAAAATGGTCATTCTGTGAGAAACAAAGATGTTGATTTTGCATCTTCTGACGAAGCTTCTGTAGAATTATTATCACAAAATAAGATTGTCAACATTGACAGTCAAAATGATGCTAAACTGGTATTAATTTTTCGAAAATGATATATTACGTTTTTTTAAACATATTTACTTCAAACGTATATTTTTAACGCATACTACTAACACTACAAGAAAAGTGGCTTTTTAGTACCCCCATAAGTGTCCTAAAATGGTACTTTTTAGGACCTTTCATTTAATAGGACCAAGGATGAAAGCGTTTCATGTAAGGTGGTTGTAATAGGTCCAAAGCGTCCTAAGCCTTATGAAACCAATTTTATGGTCGTATTATATGTCTATGAACAACACAAATAGTGTCCTAATAAAACCATATTAGGACACTTTTACATTGTTTTAACATGTGATTACCTACTTTTAATCTTTTGAGACACATAAAAACGTCCTTAAAAGTATTGTTAGGACGCTTATGATGTAACATCATAGCTATTTTAGTTACCAAGAAAAGGGTCCTAATAACTCAAATAAGATTATGATACCAATTTTATGGTCGCATTATACGTCTATAAACAACACAAATAACGTCCTAATAAAAACATATTAGGACACTTTTCCAATGTTCTAACATGTGGTAACCTACTTTTAATCTTTTGATACACATACAAGCGTCCTTTAATGTTAATTCTTAGGACGGTTATCATATACCATTATAGTTACTTTAAAACCAAGAAAAGGGTCCTAATATCCCAAATACGATTATGAAACCAAATTTATGGTCGCATAATATGTATATGAACAACCAAATAACGTCCTAATAACAACATATTAGGACACTTTTACAATGTTGTAAAAGATAATTGTTAGGACGCTTATCATATAACATTATAGCTAATTTAGGACCAAGAAAAGGGTTCTAATATCTCAAAGAAGATTATGAAACCAAATTTTTGGTCGTATAAAATGTCTATTAACAACCTAAATAACGTCCTAATAACAACATATTAGGACAGTTTTACAATGTTAAGTTAATTGTTAGGACAGTTAATAAGTTTAATAGGACAATTTCAAAGTCCTGACAAGTCATATGATAGGACGCTATTTTCACCATCCACACTGTATTATTACGATATGAATAAAACATCAACTAAATATTAAATGAATAAAACGAAATTGTATTTCAAATTACCAATTGTCATAACAAAAGCACTAAACATAAATAAGATAGACAGAATCTAACATAAAGTCTGTTAACATTAAACAATACATTAACGCAACAAGAAGCTTAGTCCGTGGTCATCATGCATCATTTCTCTCAATCCTCACGGAACACCTACAAATAAACACCCATGTATAAGCATTAAGGTCCATGTTAGTAAAATTATTGGTAGCACAAGATTAACAAAGACATACCGAGATAAAGGGACAAGGCCATGCTATGGTTGTACCAACACAGTCTTCAATTGTG
Organism: Artemisia argyi; assembly: GCA_030686995.1. Taxonomy (NCBI): domain Eukaryota; kingdom Viridiplantae; phylum Streptophyta; class Magnoliopsida; order Asterales; family Asteraceae; genus Artemisia; species Artemisia argyi. Next base: position 155,251,210 of record CM060685.1, read on the forward strand.
GAAAATAACCCATAGGGTCTCACCAAAATTTCATCTCTTTTTGTTGGTACTTGAACGTTTATCTCACACCATCCTCGTCCAATCTCTGTACCACCAACTATATCATTTGGGTTCAAGCTCCTCACCCTTCCTTTTGCTACAGTCTCGGTTGAGTTTAGAATGCTTTTAAGGACAACTTCATCCCCGACCTAGATTTCAGTTTTCAACAAACATTTATCAATTTATAGTCAACACACATGTATTAGGTTAAACAGATGTAATACTGCAGGTATGGAGTGTAACAATTCGCATTTTTCAGGATAATTACTATTCCCGGAAAATTTCACTATTCACTTTTACTATTCATTTTTCCCGAAATTTTCCCGAAAGTTGATTTTTATTTGATATTCTCGAGTGATAAATCATTTCCACGGCAAATTAAATGTTTGACATTCGTCAGATCATTTTCGTGAAAGTTATTAAGGAATTACCCGTTTTAGGGTAAAACGTCATTCAGAAATTCCACGCACAACGAAATTTGATCCCGTCAGGTGACCCCACATCAGAAAAATGTTTAACACACTCATGATTTATTTGAGAATAAATCATGACTGAGAAAAATATGACCAGAATAAACCTCGGCCGTGAAAAACTGGAATTTTCAGTTTTACGCGTTTTTACTCAGCCGTAACCCTAGCCTATACCTGCACCGCGTTTCTAAGACAATTTGAGTTTTCAACTTATTAGAATAAGTCAACATATTTTTCCCTCCTCCATTGACCAAAAATCATCCCTTGATGTTATAAGTCATTTCGTGATTTTTAGGCTTACGGTTTGATGTCTAAAAGACATTTAATACCAACCGACACTAGACTGAGCCCAGTCTAGACATTATAAGTCATTTTAAATCATTTATAACATATTAGAAAAGTAACATTTTACTTTTCTCAATTTTACGCAATATTCGTACATTTTACGTATTACGCGTTTTAGACCCGTGTTTCCAGTTTTTAGCAGGGTTTACCACCAAAATGGAACCTACCACTCATTTTATATTTTATTATGGGTCATATGGACATGTCTAACAATACTTTAAAGTTTCATAATTTTACGACACCCGGTTTTACGTTTTGAGGCATAATCATTTACGGTTGGCGTTTCCCGGAGTCAAAACTAGTTAATATCTAGATATTATCATCCAAGCAAGCCAACTCACCCCCCTTATCCCTTTTGAACCGCCATAGGGGGGGGGAGTCACACCTCATGTGGCTTGATCTTGTGCCTTGTGATCTAGGATGCATACATGTGTTCTTTTGGCTAAAATATCTAAGTTAACTAACCTCCTCATGGACCTATATATACCCCCTCCCCTCCCTTCCTTTTCCGGCCATCACAACACCCCAAAACATCTCACACTTAGCTTATTTCTTTCAAAGTTCTAGCAAGATTCAAGTGAAGTTCAAGATAGAAACCCTAGTTAGCTTTTATTTACCAAAAATCTTCCAAAACCCTAATATACTTGGTGATTTCTTTTGAGTTTAAATCCACTCAATTCACCTCAACCTTTATCATCCATCTTTCAAGAATACCAAGGGTAGAAAGGTTGCATGAAGTGAAAAGGGTTGAAGCAAGTTTATCAAAGTCCATTTCCTTACTAGTTACTCCTTTCTTTAATTAGAAAGCCAAAAGTTGTAAGCCTAAACCTAACATGCTTCTTGTTAAATTATCATGTTCATATCATTTACATGTTAATTCTTGCTATATTATGTGTTGTAATTATGTCCATGATGTATAAAGATGAGTAAAAGATGTTGTTGTAATGAATTATTGAAACAAGTTACTAAAACAAACAAACTAGTGAATATCTTGGTATAACCTGATCAAAATGGTAAAAATTTTATATTGGATTATTACATATTACAGTAGAGGACTTAACAAGTAAACCATAGCAATTTGAACCACCTAAAAAGAGTAAACGAGTCAAAAGTTATGGCGATTTGAAGTTACCAAAGATTTCCGGCAAAACTGCCTAAATGTTTCTGTGACAGAACCTAAAACACGCAAAAAGAGGCCTTTCTGGTCCGATTCATGAAAAAGTTAAAACACGAAAGTTGTCCGGAATCACGTTTTCATTCAGGATCAAAGAGGCTCGAGCCTTGAAAACGCCTTCTGAGTGAGATATTTCTCAGTTTCTTAACAGCTATTTACATATTTTAAGTCACTAAGTTATTGTTATACTTTCAAAGGAACAAGAGTTATTATGACCTATAACCAAGACCCCCACCATGGCTAGAGCCAAGGTTGTGTATCATGACCTTGGAACAAGGACCAAAGGTCATGCTAGGCCATGACGAAATGACCAAGTAAACTTACAAAGGCGTAAACATGAAACAATGAAATTGGCGATATATGGAACAAACAATTTGGATCTACTTCACCTAAAAGGAAACCATGAGATATTACCAAGACAAATGGTCATACAAAACTTATGAATCATACCCTAATAACAATCTTCATGTACTATAAACTTTCCTAAGTTTATCCAAATATCGGACATGTAACTTTTTCGGATCGAAACTTATATCTATATACTTTATCAACTACTACAATAGTAGGGAGCTTCATGTGAGGAGTTCATTATGTAAGCCGTCGAGATGAGTTGTGGATTTACGAGTTAAAGTGTCCTGGCTCCTCGAACGCTTACTAACATGACTTCTGAAATATGTTAGCCCGAACGGTAGTAAACGATATACAAAACATACATGTTCATAAATCTTTTCTTTCAAAGACTTACAAATATACATCATACCTCATCATGGACTAAATGCAAGATATATATATATAGGCACTCCGTTATGTTCTTTACACAAATCCTAAGTCGCAACATTCTATTATAGGTTGCTCGTAGAAACCTACACGATCCAACCATCACCTTCATTACTTGCTATCGTACTTAAGGTGAGTTCATAGCCCCACTTTACATTACTTCAATGTTTTACAAACCCTTGGGGGGAATACATGCTATTATTTTCTACTCGAACACAATGCTTTCTACTGTATGCTATTCGACTATGTTTTATTATCACTAAGTAACAACCTTGCTAAACCGAGATCCCTTATTATGAACCATTTAATCACTAGCAATAGTGAGCGCAAATATTGTGAATAGGCCTATTGGGATTGACGAATCCCATTTGTATTGACTAAGTTCAAACAAATGCATTAATATTTGAGATTTAGGTATGTTAGCAAAGTACCTACCGGGATAAATCTGCCGATCGATATTGGTACACGTTAACGTTATGGTGTCATAAGCTTAGTGTATAATAACTGTTCCGGGCGTATAATAACGTAGCCTACCTGTTTTGTTTTCCAAACATTGGTGTGAGCCTATAACTCACACTACCAACATATTGTGTTCAAACGATTTAACAAACTCTATGAATATCACTCAACCTTTGTGTTGACCTCTCAAGCATGTATTTCAGGTTCATGACGATCAAGGATGGCACGGAAGGACACGGATACTCAAGAGGGCTATAAATTTACTTATCATTCAAAAACTCACTTAATGTGATTTGTAAACATGGAACCAATTGGGACCTCATTTTGTAATCTCTGATATTTATACAATTTGAATGATAAATCTTTTAAAACGACTCAATTGGAGTTCGTTTTCTATTATTGTGACTATTGTGCCGTCGAGTAACACCCAGTTCGAATTCCGCTGCAACCATGAATTGGGGGTGTTACAGATTGGTACCAGAGCCATGGTTATAGAGAAACGGGTCTAATTGAGACCTAAACTATAACCGCAATTACAAACAAAAACATTTTATAGCCTTCCGCTCTCCGTGTCTTCCATCCTCCAGACGATTATGGACTTAGTAAGCATGTTATGTTACACAAACATATTAGTATATTCATATATACCCATTTTGAGCATTTCCCGTAGACATTGTTATGATACACACTTCTCACATTTTGAGCACTTCCCATAAACATTGAATTGTTCTAACATTGAAATTCTTTTCATAGAAATCATGTGCGTACCCACTTCTCCCGATTATGTGCCCACTCTACCTAATAACTTCCAAGTCTTACCACCCTCACCCGAGTTCGGATTTGACTTCGTAAATACCTTCACTTCTGATGACGAAGAAGAACCTTTCGAAGATTCAACCAACGAAGAAGAGGATGAACCGATGCCAACTAATTTTGCGATGAATATTTCGAATTATTTTGAACAAAATTATGTTGAGGCAGACTCCGAGGAGGATAATGAGTATGAATATGTACTAGGGCCATTACCACCACCACTATCTCTTCCCTTTGTTATCCCTACATGTGATGATTTGGATCATTCATTATGGATCGTACCTCGACCACCATTGATCCAACAAGAAAGTCAACATGAAAACTATAGCCTCTCCAACTTCATCGACTCGTACCTCTATGACACACTAAACCAAGAAGTTGCCGATCAATCAGAGCTGCTCGGACCTTCTAACCCGCCATAGACTAGTGTGATGATACTAGTTATCTTTTGTACTACTATACTGATTAGACTCAGTTAGTAAATCCATGTAATAACTAGCGATAGTAAAAACGTTGTAATTACTAAACTGAAAGTATCAGTTAGTAAATTTTGAAGAAGCTTGTAATAAGTTTCGATTTTGTAAATCAACCAACGTTGTATGAATAAAACTTTTGTTTTATACTATCATGTGTTATGCCTTTAAATCTTCAACCATAATTATTCTATCATTCCCCATCAAAAATCATGCTTATTTCACAACTCTCTACTCATGACATACCTTTTATATAATAGAATCATGGCGCCAACGAAGAAGACACCACCAACGATGACGCAAGCTGCCATCCGCAAACTGGTAAAGGACAGTATCAATGCAGCACTTATCACGGAGCGAGCAGCCATAGTTACACAGGCCACAACAGCTGCTAAAGCTACTAGAACTGCTAAAGCTGCAAGAACTACTGAAACTACTAGAACTGCCGAAGCTGTTCGAGTTGCTGCAACTACCATCAATACCAGAGGACCGAACCCATCCGGTCCTCCAGTAATAAATATTGATCCGGTATATAAGAGCTGCACATTCAACGGTTATTTAAATTGCCAACCCACCAATTACAAAGGTACTAATGGAGCCGTAAATTTTAACCCCTGGTTTGAAAAAGCGGAGTTAGTAGTATTGATCAACAAATGCACCGAGAATGAGAAAGTCCAATATGCCACCGGTCCACTATTGGATGAAGCATTATCATGGTGGAATTTAGTATCTCAACCAATGGACATCCAAAATGATTATAAGCTTTCTAGGGATAACATGAAGAAAGAGTATTACCCTCACAGTGAAATGCCGTTAAAGGAACCATGTTGTCACCCAGAAGTAGAATTCTGGAACCATGCGGTTAAAGGAACCGACATCCTGAGTTACAACCGCCGATTCCATGAATTGAGGATACTATGCCCAACGATGGTTTCGACAAATGAGAAACTTTTGGAAGAATATATCTGGGGACTCCCACCAAACATACAAGAGAACATGATTACGTCTAGTCCCAAAACACTTGATGAGGCTATGCGGATGTCTCGCAGCCTCATGGATCAGGTGGTTCAGACAGCAGAAACCCAAAGACAAAACTTCAACAACTCCAACAACAATAAAAATAGAACCAACAACAACAAGCGACCATGGGATGGTAACCATGGAATTAACAACAACAACAACAACAACAACCATCATAACCAGCAAAACAAAAGACAAGGGGCTGCAACGACTTATGTTGCTGCACCAACCAAAGGTGGATATTCTGGGACTCAACCACAGTGCACTAAGTGCAATTTCCATCACTCTGGTCCTTGCCCGGCTAAGTGTAGCAACTGTCAAAACACTGGACACCTCGCCCAGAATTGTAGATCCAAGACTGTAGCTACCGGTAGCAACGCACAACCAATAGTTATATGCTTCGGGTGTGGAGAAAGTGGTCATTACAGGAACAGATGTCCCCAACAGCCAAGGCCAACAAGTTGAAGACATCCAATGGAAAGCATATATGATAAGAGAAGAAGAAGCTTATCAGAATCTCAACAACACTGCAGAACAATGAAGTTTAGAACTTAGCAGTCATATTTATTTATGCACTCTGTTGTACTACGTGTATGTCATCCCTAGTAATGGGAGTTTTATGACTTAAGAATATTTATTGTTCAATAAACGACTCTTTGTGATAATTCTCATCTATTGTACTTTCTATCTCCAAACCAATATAATTGTTTAGCAGACTGTTACCATTCTATGAGACTTACTCGGTTATCTTATAAACCATTCAACAAATTTTACTTCAAGCTAATTTGTTATCACTTTATTGTTTCACATCATTTTACTCCAAGATATTCTACCACATCCTAAAAAAAAAAAAAAAAAAAAAAAAAAAAAAAAAAAAAAAAAAAAAAAAAAAAAATCACTTCGTTGATACCACCCTATAAATCGATATCATGCCTTCATTTCCAACTTTCATCACAAACCACTAAATATCAACAAAATGAAGAACACAAACCTTCTTAAACCTTCTCACCATCATCATCTTCACAACCCTTAATCCCACAAGCTCACTTTCTGATCTTGATGCACTTTTAAAGCTCAAATCATCCTTAGTTACACCATAAGCAACCTCATCAGCTTTACAAGATTGAATACCATCTAAAACTTTTAAGAAACACATTACTACGTGACTAAACCGAACATCACATTATCGGTGCTAAATTATACATAGCCTGATCACCTATGTCTAATTCAGGAGGGATCATGTTATGCTGGGAGCAGTCACCCGTATGTTTTGTTAGAAACAAACTTCTCATAAGTAACCACACCTCTTCATCGACACCACTCCAACGTATAACACACACAGAACTTCGGGACGAAGTTCCCCGTAAGGGGTAGAGACTGTAACAATTCGCATTTTTCAGGATAATTACTATTCCCGGAAAATTTCACTATTCACTTTTACTATTCATTTTTCCCGAAATTTTCCCGAAAGTTGATTTTTATTTGATATTCTCGAGTGATAAATCATTTCCACGGCAAATTAAATGTTTGACATTCGTCAGATCATTTTCGTGAAAGTTATTAAGGAATTACCCGTTTTAGGGTAAAACGTCATTCAGAAATTCCACGCACAACGAAATTTGATCCCGTCAGGTGACCCCACATCAGAAAAATGTTTAACACACTCATGATTTATTTGAGAATAAATCATGACTGAGAAAAATATGACCAGAATAAACCTCGGCCGTGAAAAACTGGAATTTTCAGTTTTACGCGTTTTTACTCAGCCGTAACCCTAGCCTATACCTGCACCGCGTTTCTAAGACAATTTGAGTTTTCAACTTATTAGAATAAGTCAACATATTTTTCCCTCCTCCATTGACCAAAAATCATCCCTTGATGTTATAAGTCATTTCGTGATTTTTAGGCTTACGGTTTGATGTCTAAAAGACATTTAATACCAACCGACACTAGACTGAGCCCAGTCTAGACATTATAAGTCATTTTAAATCATTTATAACATATTAGAAAAGTAACATTTTACTTTTCTCAATTTTACGCAATATTCGTACATTTTACGTATTACGCGTTTTAGACCCGTGTTTCCAGTTTTTAGCAGGGTTTACCACCAAAATGGAACCTACCACTCATTTTATATTTTATTATGGGTCATATGGACATGTCTAACAATACTTTAAAGTTTCATAATTTTACGACACCCGGTTTTACGTTTTGAGGCATAATCATTTACGGTTGGCGTTTCCCGGAGTCAAAACTAGTTAATATCTAGATATTATCATCCAAGCAAGCCAACTCACCCCCCTTATCCCTTTTGAACCGCCATAGGGGGGGGGGAGTCACACCTCATGTGGCTTGATCTTGTGCCTTGTGATCTAGGATGCATACATGTGTTCTTTTGGCTAAAATATCTAAGTTAACTAACCTCCTCATGGACCTATATATACCCCCTCCCCTCCCTTCCTTTTCCGGCCATCACAACACCCCAAAACATCTCACACTTAGTTTATTTCTTTCAAAGTTCTAGCAAGATTCAAGTGAAGTTCAAGATAGAAACCCTAGTTAGCTTTTATTTACCAAAAATCTTCCAAAACCCTAATATACTTGGTGATTTCTTTTGAGTTTAAATCCACTCAATTCACCTCAACCTTTATCATCCATCTTTCAAGAATACCAAGGGTAGAAAGGTTGCATGAAGTGAAAAGGGTTGAAGCAAGTCTATCAAAGTCCATTTCCTTACTAGTTACTCCTTTCTTTAATTAGAAAGCCAAAAGTTGTAAGCCTAAACCTAACATGCTTCTTGTTAAATTATCATGTTCATATCATTTACATGTTAATTCTTGCTATATTATGTGTTGTAATTATGTCCATGATGTATAAAGATGAGTAAAAGATGTTGTTGTAATGAATTATTGAAACAAGTTACTAAAACAAACAAACTAGTGAATATCTTGGTATAACCTGATCAAAATGGTAAAAATTTTATATTGGATTATTACATATTACAGTAGAGGACTTAACAAGTAAACCATAGCAATTTGAACCACCTAAAAAGAGTAAACGAGTCAAAAGTTATGGCGATTTGAAGTTACCAAAGATTTCCGGCAAAACTGCCTAAATGTTTCTGTGACAGAACCTAAAACACGCAAAAAGAGGCCTTTCTGGTCCGATTCATGAAAAAGTTAAAACACGAAAGTTGTCCGGAATCACGTTTTCATTCAGGAATAAAGAGGCTCGAGCCTTGAAAACGCCTTCTGAGTGAGATATTTCTCAGTTTCTTAACAGCTATTTACATATTTTAAGTCACTAAGTTATTGTTATACTTTCAAAGGAACAAGAGTTATTATGACCTATAACCAAGACCCCCACCATGGCTAGAGCCAAGGTTGTGTATCATGACCTTGGAACAAGGACCAAAGGTCATGCTAGGCCATGACGAAATGACCAAGTAAACTTACAAAGGCGTAAACATGAAACAATGAAATTGGCGATATATGGAACAAACAATTTGGATCTACTTCACCTAAAAGGAAACCATGAGATATTACCAAGACAAATGGTCATACAAAACTTATGAATCATACCCTAATAACAATCTTCATGTACTATAAACTTTCCTAAGTTTATCCAAATATCGGACATGTAACTTTTTCGGATCGAAACTTATATCTATATACTTTATCAACTACTACAATAGTAGGGAGCTTCATGTGAGGAGTTCATTATGTAAACCGTCGAGATGAGTTGTGGATTTACGAGTTAAAGTGTCCTGGCTCCTCGAACGCTTACTAACATGACTTCTGAAATATGTTAGCCCGAACGGTAGTAAACGATATACAAAACATACATGTTCATAAATCTTTTCTTTCAAAGACTTACAAATATACATCATACCTCATCATGGACTAAATGCAAGATATATATATAGGCACTCCGTTATGTTCTTTACACAAATCCTAAGTCGCAACATTCTATTATAGGTTGCTCGTAGAAACCTACACGATCCAACCATCACCTTCATTACTTGCTATCGTACTTAAGGTGAGTTCATAGCCCCACTTTACATTACTTCAATGTTTTACAAACCCTTGGGGGGAATACATGCTATTATTTTCTACTCGAACACAATGCTTTCTACTGTATGCTATTCGACTATGTTTTATTATCACTAAGTAACAACCTTGCTAAACCGAGATCCCTTATTATGAACCATTTAATCACTAGCAATAGTGAGCGCAAATATTGTGAATAGGCCTATTGGGATTGACGAATCCCATTTGTATTGACTAAGTTCAAACAAATGCATTAATATTTGAGATTTAGGTATGTTAGCAAAGTACCTACCGGGATAAATCTGCCGATCGATATTGGTACACGTTAACGTTATGGTGTCATAAGCTTAGTGTATAATAACTGTTCCGGGCGTATAATAATGTAGCCTACCTGTTTTGTTTTCCAAACATTGGTGTGAGCCTATAACTCACACTACCAACATATTGTGTTCAAACGATTTAACAAACTCTATGAATATCACTCAACCTTTGTGTTGACCTCTCAAGCATGTATTTCAGGTTCATGACGATCAAGGATGGCACGGAAGGACACGGATACTCAAGAGGGCTATAAATTTACTTATCATTCAAAAACTCACTTAATGTGATTTGTAAACATGGAACCAATTGGGACCTCATTTTGTAATCTCTGATATTTATACAATTTGAATGATAAATCTTTTAAAACGACTCAATTGGAGTTCGTTTTCTATTATTGTGACTATTGTGCCGTCGAGTAACACCCAGTTCGAATTCCGCTGCAACCATGAATTGGGGGTGTTACATGGAGGCTTGAATTTGGGTGGTCAACACTGATCAGTCAGTGTATGATGGGTGGAATTGGACAAACAAAAAGCTATCTGCAGACCTATCTAATAAGCTCAAAAGTTTGAAATAAGCCCTGAACTTTATAGATGAGCTTATTGGCTTTCAAAAAAACCAATAAGCTCACTGTGTGGCCCACTAATGAAGAAGCTAAGGCACATGGATAGTTGGTGTTTTGAGCTGATGCCCTGGTGCAGGGCAATGGTTAGCCCTGCAGGCCACTTTGAACTATCACCTAAGCCAAAGAAAAAATCAAAAAAATAAGCTAACTGTGGGATTCAAAAGCTTAGATGGGGAATTTCAACATGTAAAAATATCAAGACTTGAATCTCAACACAAAATTCACAAAAATTCTCCCAAGATTTGAGTTTCTGACTAACATACCATTTTGACTTTTTGATTTTGAACTTAAACTTTGACTTTAATGAAACTTTTTTGATCCGTATGCACTAAGTATGATTATTTAAGCTATGATAACACTAATTTAAGATACATGAACAAGATTTAGACCAAGTGGGTGAGATTTGATCCTCACAGGTCCCAACAGTGGACTGTGAGAGTGAAGGTAATTTGATTTTGACTTTCTGTAGTTCAAACATTGGTTTTATAGTTTTACTAGTTCTAATATCACCTAAGAGGTCAGAGTGTGCAGATAAACAAGTGAAAAGGCAACTACCACAGTTGAAACAACACAGAACCAAACACCCCTTAATAACTGAGTTAACAAATTTAAAAGGCAAATGAGCAATGTAAATCATAATACTGATACATAAGCTTGTAGCCTAGGTTCATTAGCTATCAAAGATAAAATAAGCTATAACTAGTAGAAAGGAACATACCTGTAAGCGTGGAGGTTCAGTGGTTACAACAGGAGAATGTTGTGATGTAAGAGGTGGAACAATGGAACTATCCGTCGACCCATTCTTCTCTGATAACTGGGCTCGTAACTTTTCATTTTCACTAGTAAGTTCTCCACATCTAGACTTCAATTCGTTGTTTTCTCTATGACATGTTGAACGACTTGGTATTACACTCCAAACAGCAGAAGCACGAACACCTAGACCATACATGCCTGCATCACCATTTCGATCTTTACCCATAACTGTAGAAAAAATATCATCTGGTCCAGGATTATCAATCGAACCCTCGGGCAGATTATCACTAAGTCGGTTCATTTCATCCTGCATTTTATATAAACATGAACAACATATATGAAAAGCATGTATTACGAAAAAAAGCATATTGTGTTTAACTTCTGCTATAAATACACTTTTGCAAACATAAAAGCATATTACTTACAATTGCATTTGCAGTGTCATCATTTTTGGTATTTCCATCTATGGCGAAGCATGCACTAAAAAGATCCAATCGAGTTGGATCTCGTCCCAAAGATGTCTGTATGAATAAAAAGAAAATGAATATTAAAAGTGGATATAGACAGGATACATTAACAATCCCACTTTATCCATACACGTACCTTTAACTCTTCCCTTTTGCGAGCATAACTTTTTTTACCAGTTCTTTGGATCATCTTTTTTTTTGCCCGATTCGCCTTGTTTTTCTCACTTAAACTCTGCAGCAGGAAATTAAAATATCATAATGTGAAATTAATTAATGTTATTTAAAGTGGAAGAGAATTTCACACCTTAGTGTTTTCTTTATTCCAATACTTCACAAGCTTCTTCCATTGTTTTTTTTGCACTTGCTTTGGCCTAGATTTTATTTGTTGCTTAACTGACAAAGACGGATCATGGTAGAGTTCCTTAACTCTTACCCTCCAGTTCTTCACCTTCCGCCCAAATGATTGCAATATCCATTTTTTTCCAGCTTCCGGAATATCAAATTTTGTCTAAAAAAATGTAATAGCTCACATTAGAAAACAAATACTTTATTCATTAACATACAAATTTAACATTGTGTACCTTTAAGAGTTGAAGCAAAGCTTTTTTTTTTCGACGTCAACTTTATTCCATGGTTTATAAAGCGGACAATACTTTCCACTCCTTGAAAGGGTTCCCATGAAATGAGTCAGATGACTACTTTTGTCGTTAATAGGTTGTCCGTGTTCATTAACTAAAATAGGAATTCTATCCCCTTTTTCTTGGGCCCAAACTTTTGCCATACGTGTTGGTCCTCTCTTTCTTTTGCTTACAATCCGAACTACAAAAAGTGAACATGATTTACAATACATACGTATACATTTAAAATACTAAATAATTTGAAATGGAGGCAATATCTTAGCGTTGTTTTTTGTATTGTTTTAATTTAACTTTATTATATATTCTACTTATATGACACAATATATGATATATGATTTTTAAAACAATGCAATCAAGTAGACCATGTTAACCTGTTTCATTTCCAGCTTGTGTAACTACATGGTTTTCTTCATTTTCAGAATGCTCAGCTTGAATCTCTTCTCCGACTAGTTCATCGCCGTCATTTGTTAAATCGTTCACATTCTCCAAATCATCCTCATTCTCCAAATCATCCATGTATTTATCTACATCATCTTCTGAAGTAGCTTGTTGTTCAATATCTTCATTCATATGTATGTCTTCGATATCATCATTTTCAACATCATAAAGGTCTTCATTGTTATCTATATAAAAAAAATAATAAAAAAAAAAAAAAAAAAAAAAAAAAAAAAAACAAGTAACCACCGAAAACAGTTAACTGAATATACACTTAATAGTAATTTAATATCATATATATAGTATTTGAAGTTTATATATAGTTACCATCAGATCTCAAGTCACGCTCCCCGTGGTCATGATCATTGTCAATTGCAACTAAATTTCTCTCAGTTGCAGTTAATCTCCCTCTCTTCACAGAAGTTGGTTGATCATTTCTTGTTTGGACTTGGTCGGGCTCCTGTACCCTACTACGTATTGCCCTCCCTGTATCAATCTGTTGTCCCTTTTGCGATTGAGATTGTGAAGATGTTAGCCCACTGGAGACATTCGGAGCACTCATTCGTTTTTGTGCTAAATTTTTATATCTAGTCATGGACTGTGGAGCAAGGTATTTTCGATGTTGTTTCATGCAAGTAGAATTGTTAGAAAACAAACATAAAGAAAATTTAGTAGCCAAATTTATTATTCGTACCTTTTTATTTGTTTGTGTAGCCGCTTCTTCTGGGTTATCTTCCCCAGCATTAAGATGAAAGTCTGAACCAGACATATAATCTGCATCTTTCTCACCGGTATCTGTTGGTTTCTTTTTCTTTTTCTTTGTGTTGTCACTCTCTACTAGACTTGTCAAAGACCTAGCAAGATTTTTCACTCCCAAAGCTTGTAATCTCTGTTGGTTTTCTTGAATCCTTGTCCTTCTGGACATTTCATAATCATTCGTATTTCTCGTGGTGACTTGGCGTTGCATCTTTTTATTTTCCATTACTGTTGCACAAAAGAAATAAAATTATTATGAGATTGCAAAGAACAATAATCATATGAGAACAACAAAACTGAAATCAAATCACCATCTGTTACATGTAACAGAATGAAATACATTATCTACAAACAAAAATATACGCAAATCCTTCAGTTACATGTCACAGAATGAAATACATTAGCTAGAAACTGATATCAAATGACTATCACTATCACTACCCAAATCCTTTTAACCATGGTTACACAGGTATACCAACATTCATTTTAAATAAACAGAGCAACTAAAATACAACTTGTACCATATCACAAATAAGCAGCACTTATGATCACATATAAGACTCATCACAAGAGGTCAACCAAACACATACCCGAACCCACCATTTCACACACTTAAGAATCATCACAAAGGTTAAACAAACACTAACAATGTATAACAATAACAGTGTATAACAATTATAATACCAATAATAATAAGAATAACAATAACAATAACAATAATAATAATAATAATAATAATAATAATAATAATAATAATAATAATAATAATAATAATAATAATAATAATAGTAACAATAACAATAATAATAATAATAATAATAATAACAATAATAATAACAACAAGAAAGGTTTCCATTACCTGTTGAGTCAGATCTTCAATCAAAAGTGAAAACCCACAATCCTTGTTTTGCTGCCCACATACAACCCTAAACCAAAATTGATTGTTTAACCGTCTGTGTAAAACGATTTCCATTAATAAAATCGAATCAAATACTTGATTTCCGAAAAGATATGCTTGATTTTCGCAGCGCCAAAAGTTATTTATGAATCTGAATTTTTCCCCAAAAATTTTAAGCGGGTTTATGTGAACGTGGGTGTGTAAGTTTTCCCCAAATGTTTAGAACTTTAGATTATATGGAGTAATTAGATTTATAATTAATTAAGTAATAGTATATTTGTATTATATTATTGTATATATAATATATAGTATATGAAATGTATGTATATTATTGTATATATATTATATAAGTATTTTATTGTATGTGAAATAAAAAATGAGGTAGATTTGGCATTGGTTTTTCGGACTTCCCGGGTCAAACAACAATATGAATGTGTTGAAGTAATCAGTATCTGTTGTATCTTACTACCCGAAATGGAGCGGCTCCAGATAGTTCATTTGTTTTACTCGGGCGTTATTTAAAATGTTGCTATTTTCTTATAGACGGGATTTATCATAAGTGGTCTACGTTTGTTAAAGCGTATCCGCATACAGTTGAGCCGAAAGATAAAGTGAGAAGTAGGACAGTAAACCACACTAGAGTCATATATGCCATTGGTGCAGCAATGACACGGACATGGAACCCTATGAATAATGAAATGACTCGGGTTTGAAACTGGGAGTCAGATATCATATCATAATTAGAGTGTCATATCAAAAGGTTCATAACCAATATGTTCATATCCAATGTTGCAAAAATTGTGAATCAGTAGTCGGGCAGTCGACCACCTTGTAGCTTGTAATCGGTCTGCGCGGGATGAATCGGTGATAGGGTATAATTTGATGTATAATTAAATTAATTAATACTACCTAGTATATAGTATATGAAAAGTATTGTATTATTGTATATATATAATATATAGGTATAGGTATTTTATTGTATTTGAAACTAAAAAACAACTATAGTATTACCCGGTCGTTGCTCGGGTTATCAACTAAAGGCCCGTTTGGTTGGTGGGGTGTTGCTTTGGATTCGGGATTGATTTGGTAAAAACATAAAGTTTATGAAATAATAACTTTGAATAAGCTAATATGAATAACTCTCAACGGATGCGGTCATTCATTTATATTGTCAAGAGTTTTTACGTAAGCCGACTTCCCATGACGTCACATTCCGGGGATGGTTTGTAGCCTATATTCTACACATTGCGAGGCCAATATAAGCGAGGTGATCATAAAGTGCCGACTATTATGATTGAATGTATTGCTTTGCATGAAGTCATATACAGGACAGTAATCCACCACGAGCCCAGAAACATAACATATCATATCATATAACAGATAATCGGATGCATCCATACTCCCCGGCAGATAACATGGTGGCCAAACATATACTTGAGCTCATAACATGTAACATATAAGGGATGGTGTGGAACGTCACTCAAACACACTAGAGTCATATATGCCATTGGTGCATCAATGACCCGGACATGGAACCCCCAGGACTAGTGAAATGGCTCGTGTATCAAACTGATAGTCAGATATCATATCTTAATCAGAGTGTCATATCAAAATGTTCATAACAAATGGGTCATATCAAATGGTTCAGAAAAGCTTATCAAAGGTTCATAATAAAAGTTTCATAGCAAAGATTCGTCATTAAGGTTCATAGTAAAAAGAATCATATGAAGATTCGTCATTAAGGTTAATCAAGGTCGACAACAGGGCAATATCACCGGTTCATATGACCCAAGTGTACTATCGGGTTTTCGGTTATTTTGGTTTCATTCAATTTGAAAATAATAATCATGAATATTTTAAAAATAATATTCAAATTATAACCATTTATAAAGATGGGCGTGATCTTTTTGAAATTCACGGGTTGAAAAGGTTAAACGGGTTAAGGGTTGACACAGTAAACCCTTTTTTTTATACAAAAGTTGCAACATTAAGAAAAAAAAGCTTAAACGTGTTGTCAGGTCGAACCAATTAATTTATTCACAACCCGAACCTACCCTGATTAATAAATGGGTTAGACGGGTCGACCCAAACCCGACCCGAAATATATTTATACTCAACACCGACTTACTAGTTCCTCTCTTTTTACAAATGCTTCAAACTGAAACTGAATTGGTTAAACTTTGAGTCATCCCAATTAAAATAATAATCATCTATATTATGGGAACACGTAATTTTTTATCGACCTTTGATCTTCTGCAATCTCTTCAGTACTCATCATTACGCGGTTTGATTATTTCGTCTGTCATTAATAGTCTTAACTTTTTCAGTTCATGCATCTACCCTTTATATATATTCTTGGTTTTATTATTATTTTTTCAGTTCATCCATATATTTTTTTCCGATCATAACTTTTTCACTTCTAACCCTAATTGAAAATGTCTGAAACGCCGTTTTTGGATGAACTGAAACAACTTTCTGGGTCCGAAAAGATTCATGAGTGTTTTATTTTTCTGAATATTCAGGAGATACCAACCAATGAGGTCAACATGAGGAATGTGGCGGCCGTCAGAGACGACATGAGAATGCAAGTTGATAAGAGGGCAGAAAGAATGATGGAGGTGTCTCGGTTGTATACTGATGAAGAAATGGCAACAGAGGATGTTTATGATTCTATGCATGAAGTCCAGCTAATTGAGAGGCGTTTGGTTGAATCCCTTGCTAGTGTGGTTGCTGACTTTCAGAGGTTGATCTCCTTGAAGAAGGAGACCATTGAGATTCTGGAGAAGTATGAGCATGAATGAAGGTAGTTGTTGGGTTATTTTCTGGTTTTTGTGTCTGATGGTGGCATGTTGTTGGGTTATTTTGATGAACAGTTGTTATGTATTTATGTTGATGGTGATGGTCTGTGAACAATGTTTTATGAACAATGGTTTCTGGGTACTTATGATATTTTAATAGTATGTGGATATTTATGTTTAATGGCCGTTTGTTTTGTTATGTGCTTTGGTTATAATCTGTATGTGCTTGTTAGTTGTTATTGTTAAATGTTGGTTGGTTTTCTTTATATGTGTTTAATTTAGTCTAGTTGAAGGTTATGTATCATTATTATGATTTAGATTGATCATTTGCCTTTTAAACTTGTTAATTCAGTGGAGTATTAAAGAATCTGTGTTTTAAAGTAGTGTTTGGTTAGGTCTGTGTAGTGAGTATTAGATGAACTCAGTGAGTAAGGCCTGTTCATACAACTTTCTTAACTGCTAATAAGTCAGAAACAAACAAGGTTTTAGTGGATAGAACCTTTAAAGTCAAGAATCACCAAGATATTGGCCTAAAATATGTCTGTGTGGAAATTAGTGTGGCATAAGCTTCAAATCATCTCACAAGTAGTTGTTATAGCATAAATTAGTCTTAATATAGCTTAAGTCACATTAATCAATCAGTAAATTCGGATCAAATCTCACAAAAGTCAACCTAAGGGTAATTTCAAAAAGTCAAAAACATTGTTGTTGCAGAAATCCAAAAATAGGGAGATTTATTTAGAGTTTTGTATTTGGATTGGGAACCTGAGCTTTTCACAAATCATAGTCCCTCACCCCATCTTTAAAATTCTGTGTCCAGCTTATTTTTAGGATTTTTATTGTAGCTTGTGCAAGTGCTTCTTTAAGCTTGCAGGGCAAGTACTTGTCCTGTGCACAGGAAATTGACCATTTTCAATAGACCATAGATTGTTCAATAGTCGGCCCCATAGTGTGATTATTGGCTTTTTGGAAAGCCAATCAGCTGATCTTTGTAGTTCATAGCTTATTTTGCACTTTCTAGCTTATCTAATAGGGCTGCAAGTAGATTTTAGTTTGTCCCATTTGACTGTGTACACTGGGTGGTCAGTTTTTTCATTGGTTTTAAGCCAAATTTCATAAGCTGTTATCTGGCTTATCTGTGAACCCCAGTACACAACCTTGGGCTTTTTAGGGAGCTTACAAGTTCAGCTTGTTGGATTAGTGCTTATTTTGGACTCTAGCCATTTTGCACTTAGCTTATTTGACTCATACTTGTGACATGTCTCAAAACATACACTGAGTGACTTAGAGTTTGCCGACAGGTTCCAAGCACCACCCAGTGATTATTTGTGTCCTTTGCCTTGTTTGAAGTTGTTTATCATATGTTTTTGCTCATTTGCTCATTTCATAGCTTTTTCAAAAGTGCATAAGTCCTAATAAGCTATTAAGTCAACTGTTAAGCACAAGGGTGTGCACATAGCTTATTAATAAGTTATTTCAAAAAGGTGTGCACATAGCTTATTAATAAGTTATTCTGGTCTAGATGTTATTCAGTTAGATTATCTGGTAGGTTTTAGGTTAAGGTAGGTACAACTCATGTACTTACAGCTTATTTAGCTTATTGTAGATTATTTGTATCTTAATGCCTTTCATACATCCATTTTGGCTTAACAAAAGCATCTGTAAAGCTAAAAAGCTCATAGAGAGCTTATTTTTGACGTTTGAAAAAACTGTTTTAACAAAAGTTACTTATAATTAGTAATAAAAAAGTTTTGTAAAAAGAAAATCAAAGAAATTAAAATAAATGGAAAAATTGCAAAAAGTGGGGTTCGAACCTGGGACCTCAAACATACATACACAATACCACAACCCCCTTCCAATTGCTCTGGGGCACCAGTTCCGTTTGTTATTGCATAATCTATATACTTAATATACTCCTTGTTCCTTTTAGCTTATTTTTGCAATTTAGCTTATTTAAATGCTTATCCGTACCATTTTCCCCCTCCTCATATTTTTCCTTGGTTCCTTGTAACTTGTAGCATTCCTAGTAATTTTCCCATAATTTTTACTCTTCAATAGGTAATTTTTAGAGTTAATTTTAATTAAATTAGTTTAAATTAAAAAGCAAAAAATATATTAGTTTTACTGTTTAATTTTTATGCCAGATAATTTTTTATAATTTTTTTACCTTTTATAAGTTTTCAAGCTTATGTAAAAATTACTTTTGCAATTTTGACTTTTAATTTCTAATTTTTATATTTAAATTAGTTTATCTAGCTTTGACATAATAATTAGGCAATTCATTAAGAAATACCTTAAAAATAAATTGTAAAAGTATTTCTAATTTTAATATCCAAATCCACATCATTCCACCATCCAAAATTGCCAACAGGAGTCACCATCATCATCAAGACCAGGTAATACCTCATAATTGAAACCCTGATCATTTTTGCTAAATTTTTATGAAACAACATATGTGGTTAATTGAATTAGGATCCCTTTCTTTTTGTTGAAATTATATGTGGTTTTCTGTGGTTAATTGAATTAGGTTTAAGATGGATACGAGTTGGATGTCTTTACCTAGATTTACCATTGAATATAAAAAAGGTCTTGACGACTTCCTTGATCATATATTCTATAATGAGGGTAAAAATGGACAGATTTCATGTCCATGTATTGATTGTAATAATCAGATATGGGTAAATCGGACGGAGGCTACAACACATCTGGTATGTGTAGGGTTTATGAAAGGTTATACAATTCCACCTTTCAGTTCCAAATCAAGTGATGCTCCAATGTTGGATGATGAAGATGACATGCAAGGGTTGCTGAATGATGCCTTCCATCGGTTTGGTGATGACACACTAACCGATGACATGGGAACACAAACTGAAAATATGAGTATGCCAAACATAAAGGCGAAAAAATTTTATAAAGTGTTGGGAGAGGCAAAGAAACCACTATATCCTGGGTGTAAGTTATCAGTTCTTTCTTTTATCATTAGACTATTTCATGGTAAGTGTGTTGGGAAATGTAGTGATAATGGTTTCAGCAAGATGCTAGATACAATGAGGGAAGCCTTCCCCGATGCTTCTATACCAAACTCATTGTATGAACTAAGGAAGATAATTCGAGAGTTGGGACTTAGTTATGATAAAATTGATGCATGTCCTAATGATTGTATGCTGTACTGGAAAGAAAACATTAATAAAACAGAATGTGATATATGCCATACGTCAAGGTATAAAGCAAGTGAAGATGATTGTGTAGATGAGTCCACCACGAGTGATACACGTAAGAAGATTGGAGCAAAGGTGTTGCGTCATTTTCCGCTCATACCACGATTGCAAATGCTATTTATGTCATCTAAAACAGCCGCCTCCATGAGATGGCATGAAGAGAGTCGCACGAAAGATGGTTACTTGAGACATCCTGCAGATTCCCCGACATGGAAAGCATTTGATTTTAAATATGATAAGTTTGCCAAAGAATCTCGTAATGTCAGGCTTGGTTTAGCGAGTGATGGGTTTAACCCTTTTGGAACAATGAGTGTTTCTCATAGTACATGGCCTGTTGTTTTGACGCCATATAATCTACCTCCTTGGATGTGCATGCAGAAACCTTATTTCTTTCTAACGTTACTTATACCTGGCCCATCTGCTCCAGGGAATAATATAGATGTCTATATGCAACCGTTAGTTGCTGAGCTACAGGAGTTGTGGGATCGTAAAGGAGTAGACACTTATGATGCATCAACAAAAAGTAACTTTCGGATGCGTGCTTGTTTGTTATGGACGATCAGTGACTTTCCTGCTTATGCAAATTTATCTGGATGGAGCACCAAAGGTAAACTTGCATGTCCTAACTGCCATAAACATACAAAATCAACACGCCTGACTCATGGCAAAAAACAATGTTTTATGGGACATCGTCGATATTTGCCTACTGAACATGCTTTTAGAAGAGATACAGACTCTTTTGATGGCACAGAAGAACTAGACAGGCAACCCCGTGGCTTAAGAGGACAAGAAGTACTTGATGAGTTAGATGGTTTTGAAGTTAAATTTGGAAAACTTGTGAAGAGCAACCCAAATTTACCTTTTAATTGGAAGAAGAAAAGTATTTTTTTTGAGTTACTGTACTGGAAAGATAACTTGCTACGCCATAATCTAGATGTAATGCATATTGAGAAGAATGTTTGTGACAGTGTCCTTGGAACGCTAATGAATCTAGATGGTAAGACCAAGGATCATATAAAAGCACGTCTAGATTTACAAAAAATGGGCATTAGACCTGAACTTCATCCTATAGTTCAAGATAACAACAAAGTTTACTTGCCACCTGCTTGTTTCTCAATGGATAAAAAAGAGAAAGATATATTTTGTCGTGTGCTTAAGAAGGTGAAAGTTCCAGATGGTTATGCAGCTAATATCTCAAGATGCGTAGAGTTAAAACCTCCAAAACTGTTTGGACTTAAAAGTCATGATTGCCATATTTTGATGCAGCAGTTGCTTCCCATTGCCTTGCGAAATGTGTTGCCTAAGCACGTGCGCTATACTGTGATGAAGCTATGTCGTTACTATAAACAATTATGCGCAAAGGTTCTTAATCCAAATGATTTGGTTCAAATGGAAACCGAGATTGGAAAAATACTTTGTGATTTAGAAAGGATTTTTCCGCCATCATTCTTTGATGTCATGGTTCATCTTTCGGTTCATCTTGCTTCAGAGGCCAGATTAGGAGGGACAGTACATTACCGTTGGATGTATCCAATCGAGAGGTGCACATTACTATTTTAGTAAATACCTTTATTAACAAATATTATTGAATCTAAAATTATTGGTTTTGATATCTCAGGTATTTAGCTACATTAAAATCTTACGTGCGAAACAGGAATAACCCGGAGGGTTCCATTGCAGAAGGATATCTAGCTGAAGAGTGTGTGTCGTTCTGTTCATTGTACTTATCCAGTGATGTTGAGACCGTACATAATAAGACAAGTCGAAATAATGATGACGATGGTTATGAGGATGTTTTACCTATCTTTTCTATGGCGGGTCGACCGATTGGTGCTACTAAGGTAGAAATGATGGAACTTGACATTTTGGCTAAAGCACATTCATATGTGTTGTTCAATTGTAGTGAAGTTGATGAATTTCGAACGTAAGTAATTATATTAGTTGTGAGTTTCATAAATTATATTATACAATGAATAGTTTTCGTTGTTATCTTCATTATCATCTGTTAACACTGCAGTGAACATCTGGCGTTGGTTCATCATCAAAATCGGAGAAAACGTAAGCGTGACATTCAACGTTTACATAGTGAGACTTTTGAGTCGTGGTTTCAAGATCATGTAAGGCATATACACAGGTTTATTACTTTTGCAAAATAATTATAGTGACATAGCATTTTCGACCTACTAATAACAAAACAATTAACACATCTTGCCTTATTTCAAGTTGAGGAGCTACATGCTAGAGGGGATCACAGAATCACAGAAAGTCTAAGGTGCTTGGCAAGTTGTCCATCTGAGTATGTGAAAAAATATAAGGGATTTATCATAAATGGTTTCCGATTTCACACAAAAGATGTAGAACATAATAGGAAAACACAGAATAGTGGGGTTAATCTTCAGGCCATGACAAACAGTTACTCGAGTGCTACAGATAACAATCCTATCGCGGGAGATGTAACTTACTACGGGGTTTTGAATGATATAATTGAGTTGGAGTATGGTATTGACAAGAAAGTAGTTTTGTTCGATTGTGATTGGATTTCGAATGGTTCAAGGAAAAAAGAAGATGACAACGGGTTTACTCTATTGAATTTTGAAGGATTGAAGGCCCATAACGAGCCTTTTATACTAGCTTCTCAAGCACATCAAGTATTTTACGTTGCAGATGGTGTTGACAAAGGATGGCAAGTTGTGATCAAGACAGCGCCCAGACATGTTTATGACATGGATGAACAAACAAGTCTTGATGACGTCGAAACACATTTGCAGGGTGACTCGTTTATGTGTCCTCAACATGACGAAACAATGGATATTGAATTGGTTAGAGGTGGTTTCGATGGAACCGTTGTGGACAACAATGACTTAGTTATTGCCGATGAAGAAGATCCAGTTGAAGAAGCTTAATGATTTCAATTAGCTAAATAGTAATAGTCCCTGTTTTTATGTAAAATTAGTTGTTAAGAATCAATTACAATCCTCATTACTGTTTGTATTACTCTTTCTTATTTAAATTTAGGTAATTTTAACTTTTTAGCTTCTTGTTATTTATATTTTCACTTTGACATCTCAAAACAACCCTGCTTAAGGGGTGTTTGGATCAAATGGGTCAAACGGGTCAATATGGCTTATCACTGTTTGGCTCAAATGCCCATATTAAGAGCTTAATTTCTGCTTATTCACTGTTGTTTCTCTTCTGTTTTTTGTTTCCTTTAGTAGCTTGTACTACTGACTAGAGAATTCTGAGCTTAATTGGGATTCTAGATCTTATCTTGTTGCTTTAATTTGGTCTGCTAATCACCACATTATGACTGAGATGCCCTGCACTCAGTCATTTTTGTTTTTGAATCAAGCCTAGTTTATTTTGTGACTGCAATTCTGGATTAGTATATTACAGCAATAATGCACCAAATTAACCATTATCATTGATAGATAAGGACACTACAAAGACAGCTAACCCATACATAACTTCCAAAAGATTGATACATATAACAATACAAAGACAGATAACACATTATCCTCATGGTTTTTTGACTCCAAATGTCTTCTTTTTTATTGCATCCCAAGTAACATTGTTAGCAAGACCTAACACTTGTATCCTTTTACCAGGAACTTGTTCAACATTTTTGCCGTTTGACTTCTTGCCTTTTGACTTTTTGGCTTCTGACTTTGTTAATCCTTTGAATTTCCAATTAGGTGGAAAGTAACCAGCCCAAGATGAATTTGAGCTTAACTCATCTTCACAGCTTGACATAGGTGATGTTTTTGAGCTTCAAATGCTTATCACTTCTGCAACAAAATAATACTCATTTAGATCTTGAAATGCTAGGAACAAGGCATTCTAGTCTATATTCTAATACAAGCAGTAGTAACAGAGTATGACTATCATAACATGCTATTAACTACTCACTCTCTGCAACTTCAATTCCCATTTACCTTCAACTTTTTTGATAACAACTGTAAATGCATCCATTACTATCTCAGCAAACATCAACAACTGTAAATGCATCCACACATATATCCCATAACAAGCATTTCATTAAACAAAAGTTCATTACATCAAACCTACATAACAAGCATTTCATTACACAATTTGTGACAACATAACTGCAATAACCAAACACAAAACAACAACTATTTTCTTAAAAAAAACAACACTAGACTTGCTTTCTTTCAACTCCAATTGCAGCAGAAACATTTCCTTCTCCATAGTTGATTTTTGAAACTCAATCTCCCTTTCCAAATCTCTTATTTTTCCATACTTGTCTTCTTTCAAACGTTTTTCCTTTTGAATCAAATTAAAAACCTCTTGTTTGTAATAGTCATTTGGCAACTCAGGATCTAGCCAGTAAAATGTCTTACATTTTGAACCCTATATGGTACAAACAAAAAAGATCACTAATATCAACGCATCCAAGAAAACGCATTATAATACTCAACGCATCCAAGAAAACTTACATTATAATACTCAACGCATCCAAGAAAACGCCTTAAAGGGAAATCAATTGTCCGCGAAGTCTGCCTAATTACTGGTTGATCATGTTCACAATGTGTTGGTGGTGGTGGCCGATTAGTTCTATTTGAGGAGGAAGACATTGTATGGTTGTATTTATTTAGGGTTTATAATTGGGGAAAAATAATGGGGGAAGTATATTATTATAATAAGGATGTAGTGGAAACTAATGTTTAAATAAAACTTTTGTGAATAAGCGTTTCATAAAACTGATCTTTTACGACTCAAATATCTAGTGTCCTATTATGGTGTATCAAGTTTTGATACCAAGTATCAAAGTGTCATACTAACTAATGTTTAAAAAAAAACTTTTGTAAAAAAGCGTTCTTAAAAACTGATGTTTTATGACTCAAATAAAGAAGTGTTCTATTATGCTGTAGGATAATAAAACCACAACAAATAAGCGTACTATAAATGTTAATGTTAAAAGACACAGGTGTCAAGGGTCCTGTTAATTTTTGTTCAAATAAAACTTTTGCAATTAAGCGTTCTATAAAACTGAATAAGCGTTATAAAAAGCGGATGTTTTACGACTCTAAAAATGTGTGCCATATTGTGGTGTATCATAAACAAACCATTATGAATAACCGTTCTATAAAGGTTAACGTTATAAGACGCTTGCGAATAAGCGTTTTAAATAATTAATGTTTTATGACTTATATATCAACTGTCCTATTATGGTGTATTGTAATAAAACCATAATTAATATGCATCCTTTAAGGGTCCTACTAAGTTTTGTTATAATAAAACTTTTTCAAATAATCGTTTTAAAAAAATGATGTTATAAAACCATTGTACATAAGCGTCCTATAAAGGTTAACGTTATAATACCCACGTGTCAAATGTCCTATTAAATTTTGGTATAATAAAACTTTTTGTGAATAAGCGTTTTAACTAACTGATGTCTTACAACTCGAAACTCAAGTGTCCTATTATGGTTTATTATAATACAACCATAATGAATAAACGTCTTATAAAGGTAATTTATTAGGATCCATATTTTAAGTGTCCTATTAAGTTATATGATAATAGGACCCCAAATCATCGACCATCCTATTATATACCTTTTTAGGACATCGCCTAAGTAGCAAATATTTAATAAGGACCCTAAACGCTCATATGTCCTATTAAACAGTTTTTTAGGACTCCATTATCATACCATCCCACACAAAGGGTCCTAAAAAGCCACTTTTGTTGTAGTGTAATATAAGTTTTTGATATCCCTTTACGTAGGAGGTTGATGAGGATGGACCCATCATTTTTAGACGTTTGAACAACAAACAAAGAACGTTGACATCCAACAAATACAGCAGTAGTGATGAAGACACGGATCATTACATTGATGATATTATAGAATATAATTCCATTCACATCAGCGATACTTTTGAAGAAGATTCTGATGAGAAGGATGGAATTGATTTACAAGATAGTGAAAATAATAGTGACGAAGCTACTGATGAGGCAGATGATGGAGCTGACTTGGCTGATTTCATCGACGATAACGATGCCTCCAATGATGATACGGATGATGAAAACGACGATGATGACTTTTGATATTCGAATCAGCGTTTTTAAAATATTACATCTTTTCTTAATAATGTCATGTTTTCGTTTACTTTTTGTATGCTTATTTGATAATGCTTTTACGAAACTATATTCTTATTTTCAATAATACGTATTCCACATTTTAACAAAACTTCAAGCTTATTAATTTACGTTTATGAATCTTAACGTGTGGTACACTTCCTCTGTATAAATACGTTAATTAACATTAACATTAACATAAATATATTAACGATACATGAAATAAAACTCTTTATTCAGTTCTCATTTGTATTGTAATACCCATAAGTAAATAAATTAATACATAAATAAATAAATAAACGCCTCAATATTTATGAATTGTATTTTTAGATTTAAATCTAAAATAATCTTCAATTAATAAGGATCATTGCCATTTTTGTTTTTTCAGCCCATACATAAGTATCTTTAATTGTTTATGTCGTTACAAATATTTTAAGTAATCATCATGTTAATGGCTCATTTATTTCAAATTTCAAATAAAATTTGAATGGATTTTCATCTATACGTTTTTTTTTTTACATTCTCCCTTATTCGTTTAGCTAATACTCACTTTTGAATCTTCTGAGATCAGTATGGAGAACCAAAAACCTTCAACAAATTCAAGAAAGCGTACAGCTTCTCAAAAACTCATCAATGCTAATTTCACACCCCAGCAAAATACATCAACCTCAAGTGACAATTTAAGATCGTTGCAACCTTCTTCGTTTGAATCGTCTGATAACATCCCAAAAGACAGTTTGGTAGACTCGACTTCATCAAAACGTAGAGTTTCTTTGACTCAACTATTGAATTGTAAGACCATGTTTATCATGATTTGTTTTTTTTAATACCTTATAAGTTTCTTCTCATATGGTTAATAACTTTTACGTCTCCGTTGATTAGATGATCCGCTAAGTGTAAATGTTGCTCCATGGAGTTCCTCAAATAATCGTTTGCCGTTACCAAACAATCCTTCAGGTTTGTGCACTTTTTATAAATATTTATTGTTCCTTTTCCAATTCTTCTTTTTGATTCACATCTATTTGACCATTCCAAAAGTGTACGATAAAGTAATATGAAATTATATATTTTTTTAATGTTAATATGTTATTTATTTATATGATATATAGGTTCGTTTAAAAGTTCTACAACGACTCAACGAACATCCCAACAAAGGCAGCCGCTTTCGGACCTCTCTAATAGTTACTTACTTTTTCAATAACATCATCTATTTCATACATATTACCAACTATTTATGTTATGCATTTACTAACTTAATAAATTCATTAATCTCATAGATCTTCCACGTGCCAACGACACGTATTATGGTTCAGTACTACAAGGATCGAATTCACCATTGGAAACCTTTTATCAAGGTTTGTATACTCTCATTTTCTTTTCCTATAAACAAGTAGAACAATGTAACATGTGCTTTTCAATTGAACTCTAGGAACCAATCAGCAAAATAGTTTTCCCTTTTCTGCCAACCGTCGTTTGTACTCTCCTTCACAACAATCCATAGGTGCGGTTAATAGCCAAACAACACCGCAAAACGTCAGCCAAACAACTAATGTTGGCAAACAAAGGAATCCAAGATTATCACCGCATCTTGATGGTAGATCGTTTATCATTTTTCTAATTATATAATACTACATTTTTATGTACGTAGGTTTTTTGAACTTATGATGATTCATCTACATGTATCCATCATAACAGGAACGTACAATCAGAATACAAGAGTATTACTTCCTAAACCTAATCAGTCTGGATTTCTTATACCTTCCACTTCCGGTAACGATCATTTATCTACCCTTTAAACTTATACTATCGTTTGTAATATGCTGTTACTTTGTTTAACTCTTAGTAACTTCAAATAATTTTGTATTCCACGACTGCTTTACATCATTCTCAGAAAGTGTTTTTTTTTTAATACGAATGTAGGAATCAATCCTCTTGTCACGAGAAATTCGGTTTCAGCATTTAATACAAACCACGGCGCACATGTTTCAAGAAGCAATGTAAATTTAGGAGTTCTCACAACTCCAACTCAAGAAAAACATAGCGGTTTGTAACTCATATTCTTAAATGTTAATTAGTGTTTCAAAGAGCCTTATTATGCGTAAATCATTTTTATCTTTAATTATAGTATCACCAAGGTCACTCCTTTGCAACACGATTAACAATGAGAATATACCTACAAGTTCTCCAAACTCTGTTACAACAACAAGTCGCCAAGTTACACCAAGTGCACCAACAAGGAAAAGCCGTTCTCCGTTGACCGACATATCAAACGGTAGCATTTAAAAATTCTACTATACGTTTATAAAATTTTTATCTTTGGTATACTATGCACTAATCATTGTTATTAAACTTTTGACAGTTACTTTGCAACCAAGGTCTGTTACTCCTGCTACTGCACGGCTTAATCAGGCATCGAAAAGCTTTAATGCAATCAAAAATCGTCTGTCCACTACAGAAAATTCAACATACGAGGAAGGAGAATCCTCAAGAAGGACAAAAAGATCTAAGAGACCTCCTTTAAAAAACCGGACACCTGTTGCTTTTAATCTAGATGATGAAGGACATGTCAGAAAAGTGTACGACAAATACGTTGGTATATCCGAAGGTAATTACATGTTTTTTTTTCACTTTTTAACTTTCCTCTCCAAATTTGCTATATCATTCTAAAATTATTTCTTTAATTATGTAGAATACTACGACCATGGAGATCCTACATTTGAATGTACAAAATGTCACGCTTTGTTATGGGAGCCTGAAGCGAGAATAGGAAACAGTAATCCCAATAACAAGCCTTACAGTATATGTTGCGGCAAGGGTAAAATTAAAGTTCAGCCACCACCGCCAACTCCAAAACCATTGCTTGACTTATTCATGAATGACGATGCTAGAAGCCAGCATTTCAAGAACAATATAAGAACGTACAACAGCATGTTTGCTTTTATGTCAATGGGAGGGCAAATTGATGATTCAATAAACAAGAAAGGACGTGGTCCTTACGTTTTCCGCTTACACGGCCAGACTTACCATAGTATCGGTAGTTTCCTACCAGCACCCGGTGTCCCGCCAAAGTTTGCGCAGCTCTATATATATGACACCGAAAACGAAATGGAGAATAGAGCAACAACATTAAGGTAAATGCATAACATAACATATATAAATATTTAATGTATATACATACCTTGCCTACAAAAATTAAACGTTATTATTCTAAATTTTTACTAATCAAATTCATGTATTCATATCAGTAAATCCTCAAAGTCGAGCAGATCTTCAACTTCAAAGAACCCTGTTGATCGCAGCATTATCAACGAAATTAAAGATGTTTTAGATGAATCAAGCGATTTGGTAAAAGAATTTAGACGGGCGCGTGACCGATACACGGAAGACAGCGAGCAGAATATAAGAATAAGGCTCATCGCAAAGCGAGGTAAAGACGGACGCCAATACACTCTTCCAACTGCCAACGAGGTTGCTGGTCTTATTGTTGGAGACTTGGATTCATGTATAGAGGATCATGACATTGTTTTGGAAAAGCGTAACGGTCCTTTGCAACGCATAAATATTTTCCATCCTATGTACCTTGCTTTGCAATACCCTTTGTTGATGCCGTGTGCACAAGATGGATATACTTTGGGAATTCCTCATCAAAAACTATTTGACAGATCTGACAAAAGAAAAACTGACAAAACCGTTACTATGCGTGAATGGTTTGCATATGTAATTCAAGACCGTCTCAATCAAGAGAATCTCTTAATACGTGGAGGCCGGTTGTTTCAACAGTTTATGGTGGATGCTTTCACTATGGTTGAGACTGAGCGCATGTATTTCCATTGTTCCAAGCAGTCTATACTTAGGGCCGATACATACTCTAATATACGCCAAAGCATCGCATCTGGAAATACTGACCCTACCCAAGTTGGCAAGCCTGTCATATTGCCTTCTTCCTTTACTGGTGGACCAAGGTATATGCAACAAAACTATATGGATGCGATGGCGTTGTGTAGGTGGTATGGTTGTCCAGATTTGTTTATAACAATCACATGCAATCCTAAATGGCCTGAAATTGCACGCTATATGCGTGAGCACAAGCTTACATCAACCGACCGTCCTGATGTGCTCAGTAGGGTTTTTAAAATGAAGTTGGATCAGTTGATCAAGGATGTGAAAGAATTAAAACTCTTTAGACGTATCCAAGCAGGTAACGTAATTGAATTATATTTAAAAAAAAAAAGGCTTTTGCATTCATAAAACTATACTTTAGTGAGACTTTTAACTTTTACGTGCACTTTAGACTTACTTCAACTCAACTTTTGCAGTCGTATACACCGTTGAATTTCAAAACAGAGGCCTTCCCCATGCCCATGTATGTTTGTTTTTGCATAAGGATGACAAGGTTCCGAATGTTGAACACATTGACAAATTCATATGTGCTGAGATACCTGATCCCAATGAGGATCCTGATTTGCACAAATTAGTTTCGGATTTTATGATGCATGGTCCTTGTGGTCTTGATGAGCCAAACCAAGTTTGCACCATTGACGGTAAATGTACGAAACACTTTCCAAAGAAATTCCAAAAACAAAGTTCGGTTGACTCTGAAGGATATCCCATTTATAAACGTCGTGACAACGGAAACTATGTTGAAAAGAGTGGACACAAGTTGCATAATGGGTATGTTATTCCTTACAATGCTATGCTTCTCAAACGATATCAGTGTCACCTTAACGTCGAATGGTGCAATCAGACGGGATCAATCGAGTATTTGTTTAAGTATATAAACAAAGGACCAGATAGAGTCTCAGCACAACTCTATGAACCAGCTACAACGCAAGAAGGCCAGCAAAATACTAAGCTCGTTGACGAGATTAAGGCCTACTATGATTGCAGGTACCTGTCAGCGTGTGAAGCTGCTTGGAGGCTATTTAAGTTCGAGATCCATTATAGAACACCAAATGTTGAAAGACTTTCTTTTCACCTGGAAGGTGAGCAGAAAATTGTATTTGACGAAAACGCGGATCTACAAACAGTTGTCAACAAGCCATCAGTAAGCGCAGCTATGTTTGATGGTTGGTTGAAGATGAATGAATTGTATCCGGCAGCAAGGGAGCTTACATATGTTGAGTTTCCTATAAAATTTGTATGGAATGACGAAAAAAGAATATGGACATTCAAGAAGAAAGGCTACGCGATTGGTCGAATTCATAATGTTCCTATTTCATCCGGTGAAGCTTACTATTGTAGAATGTTACTAAATTGCCAAAAAGGATGTAGGAATCACGCTGAAATAAGAACATGGGACGATGTGGAGTATCCTACTTACAAAGAGGCTTGCTACGCAGCAGGTCTTTTAGAAGACGACAAGGAGTATATTGAAAGTATAAAAGATGCAGCACATTGGGCGTCCGCTGAACATCTACGTGACCTTTTCATGACATTGCTTTCCCAAAAGGAACTTCAAACTCCTTTGACCGTGTGGTTACAAACATGGCACTTGCTTTCCGAAGATGTCGAATACAAAAGAAGGCAAATTTTAGGAATACCAGGTACACACTTAACTGTTTGTCAAATTGTATAGTTGCGTGGAAATTATTTTTATACTTGCCAAATTTATATGTTTTCCAAATGTTAGGTCAGGTTTAACATATAACAAGTTCTGATAAGTATGGTATTCAATATGTTTAATAGACTTAGATAAACACTTAATCTTTTAAAACTGTTTAAGATGTTATTCGATTACCATAGTGTCGAAAGACTGATCATACAAATTTGTTCTTCTCCGCATAAAAAAACTCATCATCATAAATAGGATTTGTTTATTATGCACTAACTTACTGCCACAAATTACTTTCATTCAAATGAATTATGCTCGCCTAATTTTTTAAACTTCTATTAGGCTCTTAGAAATACAATTTATAGGACTACCTCTTTCTACGGTTTAGTTATTTACTACTGTCCTTCATTTCGCTTACTACTAAAATTTATTTATGCAGGCTTGCGACTTAGTGATGATGAAAAGAAAAATGTGGCTTTGTTCTAGATAGAACAGCTTCTGAGATCGAGAGGCATATCATTGAACCGTTTCTCTGATATGCCATATCCAGATGATAAATATATAGCGCAGTTTGGTAATCGTCTCATATATGATGAGACTCATTATAATCCAGAAGAATTGCAAACTGAACATGTCCGTCTATACTCGGCTTTAACAACATAACAAAAAAGCGTATACGACACTATCATGACATCCGTAGAGACAGGTACCGGAGGTGTGTATTTTGTTTACGGCTACGGCGGTACTGGGAAGACATATTTATGGAAAACCCTTGCCGCCGGTATTAGAAGTAAAGGTGATATAGTCCTAAACGTCGCATCAAGTGGTATTGCATCTTTACTGATGTCGGGTGGCAGAACTGCTCATTCAAGGTTTCATATTCCTATCAATATTGATGAGACTTCTACTTGCTCTATCTGCCCTCAAAGTGATCTTGGAGCTTTGTTAAAAAAAATGCAAGCTAATCATTTGGGACGAAGCACCAATGACGAATAAGCTTTGTTTCGAGGCTTTAGACCGGACATTGCGTGACATACTTCGTAAGTCAAGGTTTGACATTTGCCAAACGCCGTATGGTGGAATGACAGTGGTCTTTGGTGGTGATTTTAGACAGATTCTTCCCGTTATTCCTAAAGGTTCACGCCAAGACATTGTAAACGCTTCTTTAAAGCAATCATATTTGTGGGACCATTGCACGGTTCTGAAATTAACCGCAAACATGAGGCTTACTATTGGATGTCGACCTGAAGATGTGGATGAGATACGTGAATTTGCTGAATGGATACTAAAAATAGGAGATGGAGACGTTGGAGATGCACCAGACGGTGAGGTTGAGATAGATATCCCAAAAGAGATTCTAATAAA
Source organism: Artemisia argyi (assembly GCA_030686995.1). Classification (NCBI taxonomy): domain Eukaryota; kingdom Viridiplantae; phylum Streptophyta; class Magnoliopsida; order Asterales; family Asteraceae; genus Artemisia; species Artemisia argyi. The sequence continues at coordinate 155,284,747 of CM060685.1, forward strand.
TGATTCTTCTGACCCGATAAAATCGATTGTAGATTTTACGTATCCAAACCTTTTGAACCACATAGATGATCCGTCCTATTTTCAGGAGAAGGCCATTCTTGCTCCGACCAATGAAGTGGTCGATAGTATTAATGATAATATGCTCAAGACATTCCCAGGTGAGGAGATGGTTTACCTAAGTTGCGATAGTCTTGATAGAACTGATCGTGGGTCAGCAATAGATGAATCTGTTTTCTCAACAGATTTTATAAATGGGCTCAAGTTTTCAGGTGTGCCGAACCATAGGCTGGTGTTAAAAGTTGGTGTGCCAATAATGTTGCTTCGTAACATTGACCAATCTAATGGACTTTGTAATGGGACAAGGCTCCAGGTACTACACTTATCACGCACTTCTATTCAAGCGCAAATCATTAATGGTTTGCATTTCTAACATAAGGTTATCATACCACGCTTGAGGATTTCTCCATCTGATAAACATTTGCCTGTCAAGATTGTGAGGAAACAGTATCCCATATCTGTCTCTTTCGCCATGACAATAAACAAGAGCCAAGGACAATCGCTTTCAAATGTCGGATTGTATCTACCCCGCCCTGTATTCACACATGGACAGCTATATGTAGCTCTTTCACGCGTCAAAAGCAAAAAGGGTTTGAAAGTTGTCGTTACAGATGCGGATGGTAAGCTATGCAATACTACTATGAATGTCGTCTATAAAGAAGTTCTTCAAGGTCTATGATCAATCGATCATTAGGTATGTACATTAGCTTCCTCATGCTATATCTGTCATTCATAATAAGATTAACATAATCGCACGTACTTTGTTAAAACCATCTTTACAAATATACGTTCTTCTTTTTTAGTTGCCTCATATCAAATCAAATTTTGTATCCACTATTTAGGAATGCTTATAAGAGGACCAAGAAAGTGTAGGAATCCACGACGCTAAACAGGTATGTTCAAATAATATTTTCTTTATTTAGCTGTTAAGAAAATAGACATTTTGATGTTCAAATGTTTGTGTCCTGATTAAATGAATCATATTAGTACTGTTGGCAAGTGAGGACTCACAAGCATTACAATGGCGTGTATTCATGTAAAATTGATCCTCGGTATTTAGAAAGCTTTTGTTTTTTTGTTTGCTGCAATGACGATTTTAACTAAACTGTTTAACAAATTTTCATACATTATATGCAGGTCCTGTTAATACACAATGAAACTGGATGTTAACGACAATGAAACCGTGGACAGCAACGTCAAGAACAACATTCATTTTCATCCAAAAAATTTATATATAGATTTGGATTGAATTTCATACATTAATGTTAGAATGTTTACTACACTTTAATGTTTAACATGTCATTTAATTGGAAGCACACGTTTTCACTATTGCAATTGTGGCTTACAACATGTGGCTGGAACTTTCATCTTAGGAAATTGCTATACTCTTTAATACAGAGACTTTCAAAATTCCCTCTTAAATTCAAGCATAAACGTTTTGGGTTTCTATATCACTATTTAAATGTATTTCCATCAAGCACAATTAACTAAATCCATACTTTCCAACTTGCTACTGCAACTAAGATTGTTGAATAATGTCTGGAAACACTAAGAGAACAAGATCTGTTGCTCAGATTGATCACGAGAAGGAACCATTTGAGAACAAAAAGACAAGGTAAGAAAAATGATGAAGCACAAAAGATTATAACACATTTATTCTACCTGTTTGTGTTAATGGATTGCATAATTCTTTTTTGGTTTTAGGAAAACAAGTTTGCAAGGAGAAAGTTCATCTATTAATGAATCATTTGAAAGTAAGATACTCTAATATAGTTTATGTTAAAACTCATTTACAACTGATATGACCATTCACCTATTCATTTTATATACAAATTTAGAGTTTTAATGCATTCGGTACTATGGATTATGTGCAGACACCAAACAAGATGAGGACTTTCTCAGTGATGATGAGAATTTGGCAGAACACGAAAGTGAGACGGACGAGGACGCTCATGGACTGCCAATGACTCGCATTGATTCGGATGATAATGATTCGGCTGATGAAGGTTTTCTAAGTGACGAAGAGAATTTTGATTGCAATGATTCCGTTGAATATGAAGACACTGATGTGGGTTTTATTAGTGACGACGAGAGTTTGGATGGACTTGATTACGATGACGCACATAAGGCATTCGACCCGGAGAAGTCTCCTAAGTTTTAATATTGTTTTTTTGTGAATGTTTGCTATACTTTCCGGCTATCAATATATTATTGTTACGTTAAAAGCAAATTGGCAACGTTTACGCTCATTATTATTTCTTATTTTTAGACATATGTTTTATGTTTTCTTAAGCAAAATTTCCTCTAAAAACTCGTGGATGCCACGGGTCTATAAGCTAGTTTAGGATAAAATTTAAAATAATACACATATTTTATATCATAAGGTTTAAGATTATTTTCTTATTAATTAGACTTAGATTAAGTTCAATTTTCAAATAAAATGTTATTACGGATTTTAGGATCTTACAGTATTATATGTGACCAATACATTCAAAATAGTTACATTGTGAAATATTCATGTGACTATTATTTATAGCAAAATGTGAAGTCAGTTATCATTAACCTTGATATTAGTCACATTGAGTTTTTGTGTGACTAAATTAAAGATGCTATATATATGGTCACATGAAATATTTATTTAGGTGTTTAAATTATATAGTCATATTTTGTCACACATTATTTAAGTTTAGTCACAAATTAATACATATGGTCACACATTTCTAATAACTTATGTACTTTGTAACTCCTATAGGAACAGTGTTACTTGACTTTCTAAAGTTAATTTTCAACTTTAATGAAGTAACATGTTACTAAATTGCCTGCAAGTGCATATACATGATAAATGGAAAATGCAAATAGAATAAAGCTTGCCTCCAAGTAGATATACTAGTGAAAACTGCAAATTTTTTCATTGCCATACAAAAGCTTGACTTTTTGGAGTCAAAATCCATTACAATAGGCTAAATTACACAAACAATTATTGTAATAGCAGTAGTAACTTAATAATAGCATTAGTAACTTTTGTACAAACAACAGAGTTGTAATCTCACAAAAGGTGAATTATATTACTTACCAAAAGGTTTTTTACAACATAAACAATTGCTGATATGGACATTCCGAAGATCAGATACAAAGAAGAACATACAATTCTCTGTTTAATGAAAATATAGAAGCTACACCCCTGCTACCTCCAAACACCTTATCATCTTTTATTCCGTTCTTGCATTTGTCTCTCATACTGTGCATAAATTCTTTTAATGAGATCTTTAACTACCTATGTACTTTCTTCACATATGATCTTTATAGATATCATCACAGCAAGTAAACTAGCACTCAAAGAATACTCTTTTTCTGCAAGCATAAAAACATCAACTCCACCTTGTGTTGATAACTGATGTACATTGCAGCTATCATAAAACTTCCATGAAGTTGAGAGATCATGAATTGGGAAGTTCCAATAGATATCAGCTGGATCAAGTTCATATAACATGTGTAACTCAACCCACAGCTCTTGCTCTTTTACATCTGGCTTCTTGATTGTTTTGAGGTTTTTTTTAACCAACTCCCATAATCTGTCTAAGTCTTCTCTGTCACTGCTTCTTATCAATTCCTGAAAATTTTTGCACACTGCTGATCCTCCACCAAGCCTGATTATCTTCCAAGCCTTTCCAAATTTATCTTTGTAAATCTCCCAGTCTATGATTGGATGTCTAGATTGAATAGGATCAACATATAATGTTTCAGGAACAATCACCATCATCTGATCAAGAGAAGAGTTGTCTTCATTTCTTTGTGAATCATTCTTCTTCTCAGCATGCTTGTCTTCAATGATCTTTTGTTTCTTGGATGGTGTTTCTTCTGTACCCATGCGGATAAACTTTTCTTCAATATATCTCTTGCAGTGGTAGTATAGATGTGCAATTTCGTCATATGTCTTTCCCCTGAGTTGATGAGGTTTATAAAAACCTTGATTCTTTAAGTATGTCTTCATTACACTCATGAGCGGAGACTTTGTGCGATTTCTTTTCCTCTTCTGACTTTGACCTTGATTTATTGACTTACTTAGCTGACTCAAAGCTAATTCTACACCTCTTTCATTTATCAAATCAGCAAGTCTTTGTACTCTGTTATCATCAGTTAAAGTCTTATCTTTGTAAAGTTCTGCAACTCTAGCCTGTAGAACTTCATACTCGTCAATAAAAGCTTGCATTTTTTCTGCATGAGCTCTTTTTTTCTCCTTTTCTTGAAGAATGAATGCTACTTGCTCTTCTGTTTCCAATTCAGACACTTTAGATCTCCTTTTCTCATCCATAAAGTTAGCTATTTCAGCTTCATCAACTCTCTTTGCAACCTCTTCAACAGTAGAAACTTGATTTGTTGTAGCAGCGAAAACATCTTGTACCACCTTAGCCAAGTGTTCAACATTACTAGTAGCAGCAGTTTCTCCCAAACTAGTATTAGTCTCCACCATGATCTTTGAATCTTGTACAATATTTTCACCTGGAAATTCCACTACCTGCTTTTTATTTATGATTGAGCCTAAATAGTCAACCTAAATTAACTAAGTGAATTTGGTCAACAAAGTCAAACAGTCTAAGGTCAATGCTCCATGGATAGTATAGAGTTTCCCCGGTCGTTATGTCCCGACGAGATTGAAATGGTGTTATGAAACGTTTGTGAGAATGAGTGGCACTGAGGACAGTAACAAATAAAGATTTGGATTTGATTACATTACTGATTACTTGGTATTTAAGTAAACGAAACAATATTAACAATTACAGAATCACAGATTTTAACAAATGTAAACAAATTAACAATCAGAAATATTTACAGACAGAGAAAAAGGTGAGTTTTAAACAATTTACAACTACAGGGGGTGAAATTGAAACTTTTACAAACTTAATATTAAAGGAAAATTAAATTAAAAAGAAAAATATTTTTAGATTATTTTATTATTTAATATTTAATTATTTAAATAAAAACTATTTAATATATAATTAAAACTAATTAACTTAAAAAGCTTTATAATACAAATTTAAATTAGAAAATTTCAAAATTAATTATTAAAATTATAAAATGACTTAAAATAAATTTAGAAACTAAAAATATATATTTTTTGTCTTTTAGTGGATTTTTTATTAATTAATTACTAATTATATTAATTAAACTAATTTAAATTACTAAAAATAGCAAATTGTCTTAGAAAATCCTGAGAAAATTTGTAAAACTAATTAACCATCTCAGGAATCCTAAAAATTTATAAAACGTTTATAAAAATTAATTTTAAACTATTTTACTAATTATTTACTAATTATTGTCTAATTTAACTAAAATAATTAAGAAAAATAGAAAATGAACAGTAGTAATTAAGAATCTATTTTCTAAAAATACTTAATGATTTATAAAACCTAGGAAAAATATAAAAAGGCTTGTTGTTAATTAAAAATTTATAAAACTATTTAATATATTAATATTACTTAAATATTAATTAAATTATTATTAATTCTAATAAATACTAAATTAAAAGAGAAAACTCTAGAAAAATTACTGAAAATACTTTAATATAAAAGAAATTTAAGAAAAATATAAAAATTATAAAGTGCTTAATAATAAGCTGAAAAGAAAAAATAAATAAATAAATCCTATTAAATAGAAGCTATCACTAATTTTAAAGTTGGTTTTTCTGGATTTTTTTTGACAACTAATTACATACTGAAAACAAACAACTTTTATAAAAACACTTTTGTTGTAGCTTATTAATAAGCTGTGTGCACCCCCAAGTTCTTAGCAGTTGGAATTTTAGCTTATTAGGACATGTGGATTATTGAAAACGCTGTGTTTAAGCTACCAAATGATCAAAATAAGCTAAGACAGATGATACACACGTGGAATGAGCAAAATGTTATGAAATAAGCACTATGATAAGCTGATACAACCAAATAAGCACTTAAGCAAACCAAAAGACCAAAACAGGCCAGAAGTAAGGGTTTTTGGACCTTTATGGGGTCCACAGAAGTGAAAGGTGGTTCAAATTAAACCCTGACCCTTAAAGTTGACCTGGTCAACTCTAAAATAAGCCAATAAGCTGGGGCTTATGGCTTTTTATTGAGCATTGGGTGGGGCTTGGTGGGTGGACAACCTGAGTACTCAGGTTAATGGTTCTGAGACAAGTCACAAAAGAGGCCAAATAAGCTGTGTCCCAATAAGCCAAGGTCTGAAAAGTTTAGCTGATAAGCTCCTTAAAAAGCCAAAGAACAGGGTGTGGGGTCCACAGATAAAGTCAGAGAGGGACTTGGAAATTTGACCAATATCCTGTGCACAAGGCATGTACTTGCCCTGCAGTGGTAAATAAGCACTTGTATAAGCTATAATAAAAATCACAAAAATATACTGATGGTGGAATTTTGTAGACTAGGTGGTGTATTTCAACCTCTAAAAGTTTCAAGACTTGATTCAACCCACAAAATTCATGAAAATTCTCACCAAAAGTAAGAATCTGAGAAACTATGCAAATTTTGACTTTTTAACTTTTGAGCTCAGTTGACTTATGTGAGATTTGATCCTAATCTAATGAATGATTATGATGTTTTAAGCTAAGATAAGATTGAATTAAGCTAAAACAACTATTTATGAAGTGGTTTGATGAAATTTGGACTGAAATTCCTTAACAGATAACAAATGAGGTGAGATCAAAAGGAATTTTGACTTTTTTATGAACAAGAGTTGGTTTTTATTGTTTGATTAAGCTATTAGGACCTAATGTTATGTGTTTCAACAAACAACAACAACAAAAACAGCCCTGCACACAGGTTTGACAACAAATCCAAACAACACTTTAACTGACCCAATTTTTTGATTTTCAAAATAAATAATTGATTGAGACCATGAACTTGATTTCCAACAACTTATTAAGGTGTGATAAGCTAAAACAAGCACATAAACTCAAACCATAACGACAAATACCCAAGGATCAAAGATATGCTATTGAGACAGTTAAATGTGAAAAGTAGAGCACAAGGAAATATGATGAACAAGCAAGCAAACTTAAGTTATATTATGACTGAGTGATACTAAATAAGTAATAAAAACACAAGGATAAGCAGTAAAAAGCAAAGCTGCAGTAAAATGGGAAATGAGATTTTTGTGCTAACAATTTGCATTCCAGCTACAAACCAAGAACCAAGAACCACAGACCAATCCTATAGGTTTCCACAAACCTCTAAACTCAGGGCCATCCAAAATCAACCCTGCTCCAGCTTAATCATCATCTTCATATCCATTTTTGATTTTTCTTTATTTTTTCTTATTTTTTATGTTTTTGATTTGTTGAATCTATACTGCTTTTAAATGTTTCTAAAAGCTTTGTTAAGCTTTCTGGGAGCTTATGTGAGCTTATATGTCCATATCATCAAACAGAAATAACAATCAAGCTTATTGAGAATTTTTGAATTAAGACAAAATTTCATAAACTGAAATTGGTACTGAACTTGAAATTAAACTTGAACAAAGTTTTATTACAACTTAAATAAACTAGTACAATGCTTAAAAGCTTGAGATTTAACTGAAATAATAAGCTATAATCTAAACGACACACATAAACTAAAAATTATACTACTCTTTCTTCCTTGCTGCTTCTCTTCCTTTTATACTTGAGGATTAGGGCTTGGGGACATTTTCTGAGCAAATCCCACTAATTTCCAGAGCTGTTGGATGACTGAGACTCAATCTCAGCCCTTGGATCATTTTGGCGGGAAAATAGAAACAAAGCAATTTGCTCTGTTTTATAGCAAGGGGTGACAACATTAATTGCTCTTGTTTTGTTAGGTGGATAGTGGAGTGGGCGGTGAGATGTGATGGTGAAGGTGGGAGAGGTGATATGATAGGGGAGGGCAAGTTGGGGAAGAAGAGAGGGAAAGGGGGTGTTTGTTGACTTTGTTTGACGGGGGGGGGGGGGGTTATTTAAAACTATTTTTAGAGTAAAGTGGGATTAGGGTTGGGCTTTAGGGTTAAGGACTGGATCAGGGGTTAGGGTGTTGGGTTGGTTTAGTTTTGGGTAGTAATAATAAAGGGTCTGGTTTGGTTTTATTAGTGAAATACCACAAGGACCAAAATTGCAATTATCTGAAAGTTTAGGGTCTGAAATGGTGACCTTCCCAAAGTTATCCCAAGGGTTGAATTTTGCCAATGATGAATATTACAAAGACCACTCTTTATAATTTCTCCTTTTTTAAATATCCAGGGACCTTTTCTGCCAAGTCTTCAAATTCCAGGGACCAAACATGTAATTTCACTAAACTTGCCACCCAAGGACCATGTTTGCAATAAAAGAATAGCACAAGGACCAAAATTGTTTTTTCTCAAAGTTTTTAAATCCCAGGGACCATATTTGACAATTTTGCAATGTGCAGGGACTAAACTTGTAATTTCTTGAAACTTTACACCAAAGGACTAAATGTGATAATTTGTGATTCCAAAAGGACCTTTGGTGACTTTTCCATGTTTTGAATAACCAGGGACTAGATTTGACAAGTTTTGAAACTTGAGGGACTGAAACTGCCAATTATGCAATCTTTGTTCATATTTCATCTGTTTTTAATCATTTTGCATCTGAAACATATAAAACACAATCTTGGGATATTTTCAGTATTTTGATGCATATTTGAGTATTTTTAAGTGTTTTGGCAATTCAGATAAGACAAAAATGATGAGTATTTACATACTTCATCAATTTACATCTTCCAAAACCGCCTCATTACCCTCATTGTCAGCAACTACATAATCATCATCCATATTATCACCACTATCAATCCCATTATCCATATCCACATGCATATCAGGACAAGCACCTTCAGCATTTGTTGTTTCCTCCCCAGAGACTCTGCTTTCATTCCTCCCCTGTTTGGGAGCATCCTCCAAACTAGCAGCCTTAGAAGAACTCATCCTATGTGTTGTGCCCACCTTCTTCAAATGTATGAACTGAGTTTTTCTTGAGCTTTGTTGACCTTCCAAATATCGAAGTCTCTTTTTCAACTTTTTGATCTTTTCACCTTGTTTTGTTGTGCGCTTTTGGAGGCCAAGAACATCCTTTTCTAACTGGGTACAATAGTCCTTCAAATCCTGTATAAGTTTCACTCTAGCCTCACGACTTCGGCTTGTGTTACCTAGCCCGAGAGATGGATCATTGGAATTGACATTTTGTACATCAGTATCCATCAATTCATGTGTTTCAGATCTACCCTCATCACTTCGGGATGTGTTACCTTCCCCGAGAGGTGAATCAACGGCTGTATACTCAGTCTCATGTATGTTATCACTGGCCTGCTCTGCTTCTAAGCTAACAACAGAAGTGGCAGCCCCTTCCATGACATCCTCACCCTTTTTTTGTGGAAGGTTCACCGTATATGGAAAAAGTGATGTAACCCTTCCTGAAAAATCCTTGCCATTATTTTTCAGATTTGAAAATACTTTCTTTTGTAGTGAGGTGGCATAAAAAGTTCCTCTATGTGTCTTAATAGTAGTCAATTGATTTGGAATAATAAGCTGCAAAAACCTTGGATATAATAAAGAGTTACTATCATCATCCAAGGTCTTGATCATACCCTCCAAAATCATTTTTGAAAAATTAAAAGGTTTTCCTTTACTAAGGCATATCACAGCTGATGCCATGGTAGTACCAAACTCATTCCAACCTGTTGTTTTAGGACTCAAACAATGTAAGGAGAGTATGAATCAAGAATTTCCACTGAGATGAGAAGAGACCTTTGTAAAATTTTAATTTATTATTCTTCTTCTCATACCCCATTTTTTTCAAACCTTTGAAAATGGCGGCATTTTAAAGATACACAATCACTTCATTATCTGGTAGGTTATGAGATTCCCTAATAGATGACTCAGTTATCAGTATATCTTGGCCATCTACCTTAGCCTTAATATGTTTTTCTTCATTAAAAGTTATGACCTTAGCAGTAGCCCAAAACTGCTTAATAAAAGAAATGCATATAGGAGGATTCACAGTTAATGCATACCTAATAGGGGTAAGATTCAAGAAATTGATTATCTGTGTGAATCCTTCAGAACCATCTGGTTTCTTCAAAAAAGCGACCACGTTGTGTCTGTCAACAAATGTGCGTTTTGATTCAATTGGCAACACCATCTTGAATTAGGGTTTTGTGATTTGGGGATTTTGAAAATGATTGATAAAAGATGTTAGTGTTTATGATTATAGAGAAATTATGTGTGCGTGAAACTGAATTATCGATTTGATTGGGGATTTAAACCGTTAAGTGTAAATGTTACCAATCCACCCCTACACTCTCAGTTCTAGCAGTACAAACCCAGCTGCAGTAACGTTTTCTTAGCAGCAGTTTTTTTTTTCTTTTTTTTTAGTGCAATGGGTGAATCATTATATTAATATCAACAAGTAATGAGAAAATTGAGCAATGACAAAAGTACGGGAATTAAGATTAAACATTTTCCATTAAAACTTGAAATGAAAAATTACAAAATAATGTACAAAATCAGCTGCAGTAACGTTTTCTTAGCAGCAGAATCTTTTTATAGTGCAAAAGGTGAATCATTATATTAATATCAACAAGTAGTGAGAAAATTGAGCAATGAAAAAAGTACTGGAATTAAGATTAAACATTTTCTATTAAAACTTGAAATGAAAAATTACAAAATACTAGAAATAAAAGTTACACATTCTAATAATCTACTAATCTAATTTTGGAGATTTCTCCGGGTCAAATGCCACATGTGCATCTTCGTAATCCAACCCATCAAACTCCACATCAGACAAATCATCATCATCCAATGTCTTTTACACCTTGGGATGTTGTTTGAGAGATGGTTTTTTTGTTGCTTTGTACTCCTTTTCATCCTCAGCATGTTGTTTGATAGATTGTGTTTTTGCTGCTTTCTTTCTTTCAGCAGCCCACCAATTGTACCATGCATTTCCATCCCTTTTAAATTTTTTACACTTTTTGCCGCTTTCTTGTTTGAAGCAGACCTACTTGAACCTTTTCCTTCAACCCATTGTGCTGATCTCTTGTTGTTTGCAGACATTGTTTTTGAATACTTCCTGCATGTTTGTGTTTAGAGATTTGAGAAACTAGGATTTGTGATTTGAGATACACATGGAAACGAGTATAAAAAGGGGATATGGGAAAACCAAAAGACCTATGTTTAATGCAGGAAATGATTGATGTTTCCCACAGGTGGCTTGAACCTTTTCAAGATCTTCAGGCCAATCATGATCCATTGGGATGAGCGTTTGCCAGGTATCAATGCTTATAATTCTTGACAGAACTATATACATATTAGTCGCCAACAAAGACTGGCCACAATGGAACCTGATTGACTTGAAGAAATCTACAAAATTTCATAATCTTTGGGCATTTTTTGTTCCCATGGTGCCTGATCCAAATATCCCTTTGGAAAGTAGTTTGACCATGGATTTGAAGGACCTTCAGAACTGCTTGATATGTGAAATGAACTTGAGTCACTGCTGTCAATATATGATTTCTGCAAAAAAAAATAAAAAATATATATTAAAATTTTAAAAAATATAGTGTAAATGAAATAAAAGATAATGTTTCAATTCACGGTGTGTTTGAAACTACCTTTGTTTTTGGAACTCCAATGGCCACATTACTTGGTGGATGGTTGGTTTTAGATCATAAAAAAGAATGGAATGCAATAAACCAACATATGTAACCCTTCTCAGTTCCCGCTACAACTCCTTTTGTCGTTTCAACTCTCTTTGAGCAAAGGACTGCACCAGCCGCATTGCTAGATTGTTGAAAAAACAAAAGGAACTGTATGGGAATTAAGAATGGAAAGGTATGTTGAAATCGGCACACAGGTTGAGTAAAGAATAGATACAAATGTTGAGTAAAGAATAGAGTTTAAGTAACAGCACTCATCTTGAATGCGATAAGGAACTAGTGTGGCCTGTCATGAACAATACACACTTTATCATTATCGCATTGAAGACATCTCAATTATCAGGCCAGATCCATCTAACGTTGCAGAAAGGGTCCATTGCTTTGTTTTTTTTGGACACCGTGTAATAACGGTAGTGTGCTTGATCTTGATCACGCTTTGGCACTTTCAAGAATGTATCTTATTGAAAGAGCCAAAACGGGTGATCAAGATCAACCACACAAATGGTAGTAGACGTTTTCCAAATTAAGAAAGGGAACCAATCTACAACGTTAGATAGATCTTGCCTGATAATTGAGCTTTAAGTTATTAGAAAATAGATTCTAACTATCATTTATATTGCTCCCTTAGATGTGACGAACATACATATTAATTATGTAGATTCTACGACATTAGAGAGCTAATCGTGCATGAATGACAAGTTGAACATATACTTGATAATTGTTTCTGTATTTTGGCAAAGAGCAAAGATGAATCAGTAATGGATGAAACACCAGAACAAGTTTATGTTCATACTTGAAAGTGGTGTCTTTTCATCTATCACTGATACTTCTTCCATCTTTGATACTTGGAGGTTTTAGCCTAAATATTCGCACACACATCCGCCACTTTTTTTTTCCTTATTCTCTCAATACAAATGCAACATAATCCTTATAACAGATAGTCAACCTAAGCCTAAGATAAAATAGCCCTAAGGGAATGCCAACTCCCAAAAACAGCCATAAACCCTAACAATAAAAAACACGATATAAAGATACATATTAAGGTTTCCAAGGCATAAAAACTTGAAAATTCTTTCTCAAGCATCAAACCCGAATTATTATTTACAACTTATACTTGATAAGTTTTTCTGTATTTTGACAAAGAGCAAAGATGAATCAATAATGGATGAACAACACCAAAAAAGTTTATGTTTATACTTGAAAGTGGTGTCGGTTCATCCATCATTAATACTTGGCTGTTTTAGCCTAAATATTCGCACTAAAACTAAAAAACAACCATAAACCCTAACAATAAAAAACACGATATCCAGATACATAAACCCTAATTAAATAAAAACAAACAATGAAATAATCAGATAAACCAAAAAAATAACTAAATAATAAGATAAACCAAATCATCTGTCAAACTTAGGGTCAATATAGAAGCCATCTAAGTATGTTACTATATGCTTCCAATCTAAGTATGTTAGGGTGGAATAGTGAGAGAGAGAAAGAAAGAACAAGGCATGTAGCTGTGACTTAATTGTGAGTGTGAGATAGAAAGAGTATTAAGTATATGTTGAAGTGTGTGAAGTGTGTTTGATAGGCTTTGCATATATTATATATTATAAGTGAAGTGTGTTTGATAAGCTTTGCATATATTCTATATTACTAGCAGGGCACCCGCGCGTTGCGGCGGCAGGTACCCTGTAATTAAAGTTTTGGCGAACAATATTGCTCTATTAGTATTTATTTACGATAAAAATTACTTTACAGATAGCGAAAATATTTTTAGATGCATGATAAACAGTTGAAGTTATGTGAAAATGATATATTATCTGAGTGACCGGAACCACTTAGAACTTTTTTTTATTTTTATTTTATTTTTATTTTTTTTGTGGAAAATTCGAACATAAAAACCATGTAATTTAGAGGTAGTTATTTTTTTTTTTTAATCTTTTTTTTCGCCCAAAGCCACTTGATATATATATATATATATATATATATATATATATATATATATATATATATATATATATATATATATATATATATATATATATATATATATATATATATATATATATATATATATATATATTACTTTTTGTATTTTATAAGTTTATACTATATGTAACAAAAAGGTATATTATTAAATTAAAAAAAAAATTATTCATAAAATGTCTTACAAATTTTAGGAATAGAGTGTTTAGCAGCTTGATTTGTTTGTACATTATGGTTTATAAATGATACTTTTAATTGAAAGGGTGTTTTAAATGTTATTAATAATAAGTGTTGACCAGTCAATATGTTGGGAATTATACTGACAGTTACCACTGCTAGTACATATATTACCACTGCTGCTAGGATAATTGTTATAAAACGTGTAAAGATAAATATAGAATAGATCTTGTGTATATCTTATTCTATTAGAGTTATACTTATCTTGTAGAAGAGGACTCCTTGTGCTATAAAAGGAGGTCCTAGGTTAAAGTTGTGATATACGTTTTTCTAGAGCTTCAAGGTGTAACCCTAGTGATACAAAGATCACTCGTATTATTATCTTTAATAATATTGGAGCTTACTGTTTGTTACATACATTGTTCTCATTCATAAACAACTGTTTCATTCACAATCAAACTTCTAAGTATTACTAAGTAGATTTCGCATACTTAGTGATATAACTCAAAGTATCAATCTAACACAGATCAAGGTGTTTAGATCCATCACAATGTGTCTAGGTGCTAATGCTTAAATTGATTGTACATATAGCTTAATTTGTTGTATTTACTTAAAATGTATAAATGAAAATCTTAAAAAATTGGAAGAGAGAAAGTCAAAGATGCATTATAAGATGTATAGATAAGTTTAAAAATGATTAAAAGTATAAAAAATTAAAAGTATTAAAAGTGTAAAAACTAAAAGTATTAAAGGTACGTACATCTGTATTTTAGTGTATTTTGTATTTAAAAAATCGCCCAAAGAGTACATATGGTAAGATGCAAGGTTTTCAAGATCGGGATCCTACCCAGGATCGTTTTCGTCTTTACAAGATCGTGATCATATGATCGGATCGGGATCTTAAGATCCTACTAGCTATAATGTCATTTTCTATATCATGGACACAAAATTATATGAATGTTTCATCGAAATGTTGTCCTAAATTATGGTTATGAAATGTTATTATTTAGGTTGATGATGAGGCGAAAAACGAACCGTTTTTAGGGGGTCATTTAAGCCGGAATTGGAATTTATTTGATCAAATATTACCCTAAATCGTTTCTTTTGTGATTTTAGGTACTTTTGGAGTGAATTCTGGAAAATAAAGCATTTTGGACGTTTTTTGAGCATAAAAGTGAAGAAAACGGCAAAGTCTTAATTTTCCTTGCTGGGAACAGTACCTGACGGCGTCAAGAGCATTCATGTGACGGCGTCAAGAGTAAAAGTGGTGACGGTCCAGAAGAAACGTGACAGCGTCACCGAAGGCCGTCACGTGTTAACTTGTCAAATTAAACTGACGCGCGGAGTAGCTGATATTGTTTTGGTCATAACTTTTGCATACGAACTCGGATTTAGGTGATTCAAAAGCCCACGCGAAGAGGATGAAGAAATCTAAAATTTGGTGAAAAAATGGGTGTGACACCATCATGTGTAACGAGCTGACGCTGTCATGCCTTGCCGACAGAAAACTTGCCTATAAATATAACATCATAACTTCACTTTTTGTAAGCCCTAAACCCTAAGGTCGATTCCTGGGTTTAGGTAGGTGTTTTTCCAACAACTTAGAGGGTTTCAATCACTCCATAAATATCTTGTAATGGTTTGTTGATTCTATCTTAATTATGTTTTCCATTATCATTGTTGTTTGCTCTTCTTTGATGATGATTTGCTAATTCACCTTGTGTCTACTTATGATTGTGTGAAACTTGTATATAATTGATTAGATCTTATTGATTCCTTGTTGATGTTTGTGTCTATCTTCATCAATTAGGGTGTGACACTTCGATATATCTAATTGGTTTAGCTTATAATTCTTGTTTCCTATTGTCTCTTGTTTAATTGAATGAATTTGATGTTAGGCTTAAGAAAACTGGCAGACTTCCATAGGGTAACATGCTTGAACGTCTTAAGAAACATGAACCAATGCGTACTAGGTTATTATGGTTGTATTTAATGCATGAGCGAATTCTAGTGATCCCATGTTAGGAGCTTCTTGCAGGCTCGACATAGGAGTGAAGTAGGAGCTTATAGAGTTGGGGAAGTACGTGCGCCACCCCACGAATGGTATTAAGTAATACAACCCATCAATTAAAACAAGGTGTGACAATTCAATAAGTAGAATTGGATAGCTAGCAAGGAGTAACATATCATAGGTAGACATGCTTCACTTATCTTGTAGAATCTTAGTTTAGTTTTCTTGCATATTAGTTTAATTAGTAGCTTTTGGGTTAGTTGATTAGCAACTAATTCTGCCCCTCCTTCCAATACCTGAGATTTTTACCTGCTTTTTATAAAATATAAAAACATAAAAAGAATCATCCTTCACCTTTAGACCTAGTTAGATTAATTTCAATCCTAACGACACTATTCTTGAGTTGAACGATCAATCCCCCGGTACTTTTCACTATACTATACTACAACGATCAGGTACACTGCCTGGTGGGGGTTGTAAGCTTCTCGAGATCCCTCGAGAGGTAAAGCCTGGTGCAATTCCCACGCATCAGTTGAATTTTATTTTAGTTTAGGTCTACTCATTAGATTCATATCTAGTGAGATTTTTTATTTTCTTTTTATAGGTTTTCTTTAGTCTATCTTTCTTCTTATTTCTGATTATTAGCACTCTCGATTGATAACCGTAACATTGATCGTTTGGTTCCTCGATGCATGAGAATGGCTATTTTTATTACTCGGATTCCGACGAGGACTTAGGTGATGGTGATGTTATTGATGAGGTTAGGAGAGAAGAGGAAGTTGATCCTCTTAAGTATGTTGACCCTAGGACAAGAATTGAAAAGGACAGTCTCTTTAACATGCAGTTTCCTTGTAAAATCAGATAAATGAACTTTCATGCCTACCTTAACTCATCCTTACCCATGCATGTACATAATCTCTCGTGCTAATTATAATAAAATTATGGTAGAGTACGTATCAAGGAAATAATGTGTTGTTGCTAGCTAGGGTTGAGCAATTACATGTCTTTGTAGGAAATTTCGTGTATTTGGTTGATTTTATGGTAATGGAGGACTTAGGATACATATTAGTACTTGTTTGAGTCAAATGCGTGTATCGAGTCACAATAAATGTTTTGCAGGATTTTTAGGAATTAAAACATATTTTATATTACTTACAAGCTCGAGAACTCAACAATAACTTGAGTCGAACTTATATAAGGTTGAGCTCAACTCATTAAACATTTTGGCGAGTTCATTTGATAGGTTTTAAATCTCCAAAATTTTAATATCGCGCTCAAGATCCCGCCCCTTAATTTTCCCAAAAATTTCAATCTCCCGCTCAAGATACCGGCCCTTTTTCCCCAAAATCAAAACCCGGACACTAGTCAGATCTATCTTCTCTCTATTCATCTCTTCTCCTTCTCTCTCGAACCCGACTCGCACCACCGCCACAACGTATCCAGGGACCTCCCGATCATGTTATCCGGGATCGAGAAAGTTTGAACTCGGATTAAGCTTGACTCGAAAAGCTCGATTTATCTGTAAATATGTGTTTTCTTACACAAATTAAAATTGAAATATAACCTAAGAATTGAATTCGATTCGACTTCAGCTCGAAAAGCTTGATACATTCATAAATAAGTATTTGCACTTAGTACACTTACATATTAAAAAAATAATTAAAAAAAAAAACATATTTTATATCACTTACAAGCTCGAGAACTCAACAATAACTCGAGTCCAACTTATATAAGGTTGAGCTCAACTCATTAAACATTTCGAGCTCATTTGATAGCCTTTCAATCTCCAAAATCTCCAAAATTTTAATATAGCGCTCAATATCCCGCCCCTTAATTTTCCCCAAAATTTCAATCTCCCGCTCACTCCCACCCCTTTTTCACCCAAAATCAAAACATTAATTAACACTAGTCAGCAGATATATCTTTTCTCTATTATTCATCTCTTCTCCTTCTCTCTAGAACCGACTCACACTTCACTGCCGTATCTCGCCGTCGTTCCATCAACCATCACTCATCCACGCCATCACCGTCATCAAGACAAGAGAGGCAATGGGTGAACTTGTTTGCTTCGGTTGTTTGGTTCGAGATAACCACCACATCCACCACCATCACAGTCAAGCCACCATCACCCTCATCTCACCTATCCTACTCTGTTCAAGGGTATGCTCAAACACATATTTAATTTATATTTTCTTGGATGTGTAATCGAATATAAAACGATTTATATTGATTTTCGTGGATTAAAATTAGCCTAAAACATGTTTTTGATTATAAATTCGAGTGGTGATAATCGTTGCAGGTAGACTTATTAAGACGACATAGTTTTCCTGTTTATTGGAATGGAGACAATCGACGTGTTCTGAGAGGCCACTGTTTTGCTCGTAAAGGGAGTCTTACTTGGTTTCCACTCCGGAAGGATGTTGCTGAACAGTTGGAGTTTGCTTATCGCATTTGCGTAAGTTATCTATTAAAAGATTAACATAACATCTGTTATATAGGAAATTAACTCAAATATGGTTGCTTTTTGTGAAATTGTTTCATTTGTACCAAATGTTAGTGATTTGCTTGCTTGGTAATGTGTTTGACATTTATTTGTTCCAGGTTTGGCACTGCAGAACATTTCAACCAATTGTATATTATTTGTTGCCCGAGTTGATATGCAACCCGTATGTTTGTTTTTGATGCTAAACTAATATTTGGGACATCTAATGTTGTCGTCTTTTATGTTAGCGTTAATCATGTTACTTGTTTCTTGCAGGGGCTACATGCTATTTTCACGGGTGAGGATAATACATGGGATGCCTGGCTAAAAATTCCTACAGCTGGATTTTCTGGCACACTTCATTTTCGAGGCGTAGGTATGCTCCATCTCAGTCACCAAGGCCAACCCATGTATATTTTTACTGTTTCATGGTTGGCAGATCTTATATTATGTAGCGTTATTAGTGCCTTGGTTTCTTACATTTCTCATATTTTTTTTGCAGAAAGAAACTGCCATTAGACTCAGATATAAGCCATTTTTTATGTTGTTAACAATTTCATTTTCTAATGCTAACACCATTGTATTTCTTAATTTATATTGCAGGTGACGACTCCAATGGCCATTGAAACTTTCGAAAACGTACCAGTAATGGAAACAGTGGTAAGTAATAAAACATCCACCTTTGATTTTTTTTAGTTTTACATACATGACTAATGTACCGTATTTTATATATACATATAGGAACCTGTTAAAACAGTCAGACATACGAAAACGCTTAAGCCACGACAAACCGGTTCTACAGGTTACACCACCAACTACGATACCAAATATTAGTGAACAAAATACTGGACTAAAATTAGTACCAACGAAGCGAAAACATTTGGTCTCTAGTAAAACCTTGCAAAAGCATGCTAAGGCGGCGAAGTGTCAATAGGTTTTAACTTATGATAGTTGAGAATTTGATTATATACAACATTACAATTTTATATATATTTGCTTCATTTATATACATTCGATTTTTATTGAATTTGAAATACAATTGTATATATATTTGCTTCATTTATATACATTCTGTTTTATTTATATATATATATATATATATATATATATATATATATATATATATATATATATATATATATATATATATATATATACTATCAGTAGTAACTCTGCTCCAGCAGTACTAACGTGGTACTAGTAGTCACTCTCATATCATGTTTGTGCAGATAGTTGAACCAGTGGCTCATCTAGTTCTGTTATGTTGTGAGCTTTGACATGTTCTAGTTCTGCTCTCATCCTGATGTGTTGATATGCAGCAGCCTACATTTTCAAGAATTTTATATCCAGATGATGAGATTAGATCAATGGGAGAAAAACTTGTAAGTTTAACTACAAATTTTATTATTATGTTCATTGTTTTGGATTAAAAGTCTTCATGATTTTGTTTGAATTACTGCTGATCATGTTTGTGTTAATATTGCTTAGATAGATTTAGTGCAGCTAATGAACTTCAAAGAAAATGTGCCAAGTATTTACTACTGCTAGTACAAAAGTTACTACTGCTAGTGAAAGTTGGTACTGCTCAGAGATTAAGACCGCTCGAAGTTGCTAGTTGCTTATGGAAAAGATTATAGATACTTAGGAAACTATTGTAAGCCGACTAGGACTCCTTGGTGTATAAAAGGATGTCCAATTTTATATTTTGTTCAGTTATATACATTCTAATTTTATTGTATTTGAATTTGTTTTGATATATATTTGAATTGTTTTGATATATATTGATTTTTTAAATGTGACTAAAAGATGCATATAGTCATTAACACTTTTGGTCACTGTTTGCTTAATTCGTTGTGTGACTAAATATTACAAAAGGCCACACAAACATAAAATTCATGTGGCTATTGGATGATCAATATATATAGTCACACAAAATACACATTTCTTCATTTTAAACAGCATATGGTCACACTTATTAACACTTTTGGCCACTTGATGCTTAATTGTATGTGACTAAATACCCAAAACAAAGATGCTTTGTGTGACTAAATATTACAAAAGGCCACACAAACATAAAATTAATGTGGCCATTGGATGATCAATAGTTATACAGAATATACATTTCTTCACTTTAAACAACATATGTTTCACTTATTAACATTTTTGGCCACTTGATGCTTAATTGTATGTGACTAAATACCCAAAACAAAGATGATTTGTGTGACTAAATATTACAAAATGACACACAAACATAAATTTCAAGTGGCCATTGGATGAACAATAGTCACACAAAATACACATTTTTTCACTTTAAGCAGCATATGGTCACACTTATTCACACTTTTGGCCACTTTTTATTAAAATTGTATGTGACTAACTCAAAAAAAACAATACATGTTGTGTGACTAAATCCTCACAAACGTCACATTTATTATATATTCATGCGGCCACAGGACGGGAAATAGTCACACATAATACACATTTACTTGAATAAATCATCTCAAATGTCACATATATTATATATTTATGTGGCCAAAGGACGAACAATATTTACTCTTAAAAAACATTCGTGTGACTATAAAGTGTTTACGGTCACTCATACTGACTAATCCAACAAAACTTGTGCCTAATTTGTCACACATATTCGAGGTTTTGGTCACTCTTTTTCGATGAAAAAGGCTACGCACTCAACAATGTGACCATATGCTACCTACGGTGGCGGGACCTTTGGTGACACACAACGAAAAAAACGTGTGTGACTATATGCATATCGTCACAAATTTGTGGCGTGACAAATACAAATTTTTGTACCAGTGGGTTCTTACTACTCAAGGGTAACGGAACATACGATTAGCCTCATCTTACACCATTAACTTACACAATTCCTTCTTTATGTACCATACATAAACATGGAGCCATTCGTAGCACCCATGACATAAACAAAGCTATGTTTCATCATCGCTGACACCGAAAAAACCAAAAATTTCACTCTTTATGTTAGAAACACGAACAAAATTTTTCATCTTACTCTTGTAATAAATAAATAAAAACTTTGTTTCAATAAACATGACGGTGTGCGAAGAAAATAATTCATCTAAAAAATACACTAAACATTTAGCAACTTCCTCACTTATACATGATTCAAACATGGTTGCGGGGTAAGAAGCGAAATAGTGAGGTGCTTGAGAAACGGGTTCTGACAACCAAGGAACAATTTTCTTGGGAAGGATTCATACATTCTTCGGATCTAGTTGTCATCACAGCCGTAATTGCTTCACACAAGATACACATGATCTACATGGATGCGGGTAGCACAGTCAACATCATGTACGATCATTATTTTAGACAGTTTCCAGAAAAAAAAACAGGAAAATACTATGCCCTTTGCATGCTCCTTTCATCGGATTCTCATCTAAGAGATTTCTACCGGAAGGAGTACTCCAACTGAAAACCATAATAGGAAATCATCCACTGTCAAGAATAGTCATAATGAAGTTTCACGTTGTCAAGCCAAATTTCAAATACAACATATTGTTCGGAATAAAAATCATACAACAACTATGTGCGGAGGTGTCCACAATTCGTTCACATGTGTAATTCTCAATAAAATCAAAGGTAGCCACAATCAAAGTGATTAATCATCCAAAGACGTGAAGCTAGCAGCAGTTGTGGATAGCATGACGATTAGGGAGAACAATGGAAGACGATATCTGGAGACAATACCTGGAGGATAAAGAGCTCATCAATGAAAAATATCTAGATCAGCATCACTATCGCAAAACACCTCCTACCCCAAGCAAAAAAAATAAATAATAAAAAAAAATCAGCTCATTCAATTACTTGCAAACAACCTTGATGTTTTTGCCTAGAAGTGAGCCGACATAATAGACATCCCAAGAGAATTAGGTGAACATACCGTGGGTTTCAACTCTCAACCAATATGCAGCACCTATCAGACAAAAAAGGATGAGCCTCCTCCTGGAAAGGTCAGAATCCATGACAACTCAGATTAATGATCTCGTCCAGGCAGAAATCCTTCATCCTATGAAATATCAGACCTAGGTCGCAAACCCAGTCATGGTGAAAATAGAAATGGCACATGGCGCATACGTGTCGACTTCACTCACTTAAACAAAATATGCGCCCTAGATAAGTATCCACTACTTCTAATCGACTGGAAAGTAGTATCCCTCTCTGACTTTAAATATAAATGTTTTCTTGACGCTCACAAAGGCTATCATCAGATACTTGTGAAAATTTAGACGATGACAAGACAACCTTTTACACAAATAAAGGAATATATTGTTACACGAAGATGCCTTTTGGCTTGAAGAATGCAGGAGCCACGGACCAGTCACCGATTGACAAGGAATTTAAAATCAGATTAGAGTTAATGTAGAAGTTACGTAAAGGAGATGGTAATAAAAGGCGGTACTGAAGACTCATTGATAAAGGATATACTGGAGACATTCTAGAACTTAAGAGGAATCAACATGAAGTTGAACCGAACCAAATGCACTTTTAGAGTTGAAGAGGGGCAGTTATTGGGACGCAAAAAAAGCCTAATGGTCATAAAGGCAAACCCAAATAAAATCTAGTACGGGAGATTGGCCATTCTCTAGGGGAATAGTGAGGTATGCTCAAGATGTAAATGCAAGTGATCTAAGGGAAAAGGAGATTATTTTTGGTATTTTATTAGTTTAACTAAAAGAAAGTAAAATCAATGGTTTTTGAAGGATTTTAGTTTTAAACTAATACTAAAACAGACGAAATTAAATCAGGGAAAAGGAGATTCTTTTTAACAAGTAAATCTCATTCACAAATTAAAAAAAAAAAAACCAACATATATAGTCATACACTGGCAATTTTTATGCAGTCCTAGATAAATACTAGGTGAATTAGTCAAGCATAGTTAATGAAGAACAATCATAACTAAAATCACAAATAAGAATTGAAGATACGATTAAGATAATAATCAATTGACAAACCATGGGTTACAAAATGTTTATGGCATGAATTAGAACCTTAAAGTTTCTAGAAAAACACCAACATAAACTCAAGAATCGTTTTATGGTTTAAGGCTTAACAAAAACGAAATTATGAGGTTCTATTTATAAGGGTTTTTGGTGTATCGGTTCAGTGATGGTGTCACACTTATAGAGTAATGACATCAATTAATTTTTTCCAGTGTTGTAGATCCTCTTGTTCTCTTCACGTGGCCTTTTGAATCACCGAAATTCAAGTTTATGTGAAGAAATTATGGCCAAAACAAAATCTGGTACTTCCCGCGCAAGTTGTGATGGCCTCCGGGTGTAATTTATGATGGCCTCCAGGTGTCAGTTGTGACCACGTCATGATGTCAGTTGCTACACACTGGTCAATCACTAAACTGTCAAAAACTTCACTTTTAGGCACATTTGTTGACGACGTCACAACCCCGGTCACAAATCCGAACTTTTGTCTTTTTTTTCCGCACTTCATCCAAATAAGCCCAAAACTTGTAGTTTTCCAACAACTACGTAGTCCAAGACCTAAAAACCAAAAATATGAAGGATTTTAAGCATTAATAGAGATAAAATGATATAAAATGCACGAAATAGTGGTGTTAATGACCCCTAACATCGTTGCCAATTTGCACCTCATCACTTAAAATATAAAAATACCAAAAATATCCCCATCTCATAGAGCATTAGGAATCCGCCTTCACTTCCTCCTCACCACTCTCCTAAAGAACAAACTTCTTTTGGGTAGTTGCCTTTACTTTTGCTACATCGATTAGGTACACTGCCTAGAGGTTGAAAGTTTGACCTTCATCAGTCGCAGTAGAGATAAACCTAATTTCAAATAGTGTTTTTTATTTTTTTACCGATTTTCATGAATTTTATTGTGTGTGTCACCATGTCCGACCGGTTGAGGCCACGATTTTAGTACCATTTTCTTCTAAATTTAATTACAAATCGGTGACCGCTGACGGCGTCAACTAACTCTAATAGGTTTGAGAGTTATAAGCAAAACAATGAGCAATTACTTTTTTTAATAAGATGGATTTTTA
Source organism: Artemisia argyi (assembly GCA_030686995.1). NCBI lineage: Eukaryota > Viridiplantae > Streptophyta > Magnoliopsida > Asterales > Asteraceae > Artemisia > Artemisia argyi. The sequence continues at coordinate 155,309,175 of CM060685.1, forward strand.
CGGCGCGTAGCGGCGGCTATGGCAGCAATATCAGTAAGCTTTTCTTCCTATTTTCAATACGAAGCCAATGTCGCTGATGTCTTTAACTAACTCTTTACGCTTTGGAATTTATGGTCGAATCAATAGGCTGTGGTTTTTTATATGATTAAGGATACATCGGCGGCTATGGTTTGACCGGGTAGCTTAGAGGTGTTAGCTTTAGGCCGACTAGGTCTGAGGACTTGCTCGGATACCATTTTGGATTATAGAATTCTATGTAGGTTATCAAATAGCATTAAGCATCATATATAGAGAATAAACAGACGAATTCTAGCGAACCTTAAGCTCACTAATGGATTTGGACCGACTAACCTAACATATTCTCTAATACAAAGGAGTACTTATTCATTTTAATATTTTATAGCACTAACTATTTATCGGCACAGCTATGTACGAGCACGTGACTAGTATATATACTTACACACGTATCTTTTGTGAGACTTAATTTATCGTATGTGTTTCACATAGCACTTGATACACACGTTTTTTTTTTGTACGACGACTTGGAACCTATTTGAGCAAATTTCTGTAAATGCTCTTTAGGCGCGGTCCTTCGAAGGTCTTGAAGTAACTCCTTCGTCCGTAGGCTGAAATAAGACAAGACACCGTTAGTTCGCCTCGGATTTTTAGTCTTAAACCAAGCTTCGGCATGAGAGAAAATATTTGCTTGGTATGAATTATAGTGAGAGAAAGTAAGTAGCGGAGTGTGTGAGAATGTGTGTTGTTCATCTGAGTGAACGACTCAATTTACACTACTTGAACTCTACTCCACGACACAAGGATTGTAGAGACGAGGTTGTCGTCTTGGTGCAAAAGGGAAATTGCTGTTGGGCACCGGCCGGTGCTTTCGGAGCTGGGGTTGTCGTGACGTCCCAGGTAATCGTTGTGGACCATGTATTGCTCCATCCGTACCTCATCGTACAATAGTTGTGAGGCTTATCAGCTGACATCCGAGTTAAACCAACATCCATCATCATTACCTCCGAATCTAGGACAACCTTCATCATCCTAGTTACTCCAGAGGATCGTTCTAAAGTAAGTTTATCACTTTTTAATTTTATGTGAAATGAGTGACTAAGCACAACTATCTCCTCCAAAATATCTAGAGGAGATAATACCTCATCATAACCTATAATTCGTGCTTTTCCTATTCGATGTTGGTGACTTCATAAACATCTTTCATAGTTGTTGGTCAAGATTCCCAATAGAATAGTTTAGTTACTTAAAGAAATACTACTATTTCAATAGCGACTTTTCAACTGCAATTATCAGAATCGAAAAACAAAAAGAATATTATTTCGCTATTCATTAAAATTTGCGTTTACATTATTATATGGGCCTTGTTGACCATACACTAGTCTATTTTTTAGACAAACCCTCCCCTAGTGAGAGGGTGTACTTTTTTTTGTTTTTTTTTTTTTTTTTTTTTTTTGTACTTTTGTCTTGTAGTTTTTTTTTTTTTTTTTTTTTTTTTTTTTTTTTTTAAGTTTGTAATGTTTTTATTTTGTATATTTTTTTGTAATGTTAGTAATGTTGTGTATACTTAATTAATAGTTGCCTATATGACGTTATAAAAAAAGAATAATAATTGCCTATATGACGTTATAAAAAAATATGACGTTATAAAAAAAATATGGCGTTATAAAAAAAGATAACGTTGACTCATTTGCATTTATAAACTACTACAAGATCAGTGTTTGCACCTAAACTTAAATTATTTAAAAACAACAACTATTATTATAAAATTAAACGTCAACGTTAACATATTATTTAAAAACAACAATATCTACGACATATGAAGATTATTCATTTCGGTTAAAAGATCATGGAGCCGGGCACTTGACTGACAAGCGTGATCCTCAGGATTCCTTGCCATTTCTAACTCCATTTCCAGCGCCTTTATTCTTTGCTTCAACAACTTGATCTCATTTTTTGTAGCAACGCAGTTTGAGCAATGCGTTGAAGAAGGGGCTTGACTAAAGTGCTGTGCTTCAAATACATCTTTCCACGCGAAGTATCGACACCCATAGTCTTTTGTACCTGGCTGTTACATGTTCAGGAAATAATAAGAAATGTATTTTTAACAAACAAATTATTTACATAACTAAGCAAACGTATGATTAATTACCACTGAAAGAGGACATGCATAAAACAGTCGCCCACGACTACCATCTTGCCAGGATGTCCGTTCTACAATAAATCCTTTATTACATCGGCACCAGAAAGGATTTCTTTGGCTCATCTGACCAAAGAATTTGCATAATCAATCAATAATGTTATTTACTAATATAAATAAATATTTAATCAATTACTATATAATACAAACAGTTATTTACAACATAAATCAATAATCATTTACAATGTTTTGTCTGTAAAATTATTCACAACATAAATCAATAATTATTTACAACATAAATCAATAATTATTTACAATGTTTTGTCTGTATAATATTTACGTCGATAGTCGATGTTGATATAAACTTATCCATTGTTCTGCAATTGGCTGTCGGAAAAACCTCCATTGTGGGTGGTTACGCGGAAGTGTAAAAGTTGGGTCTAGCGTCGGTATAATGTAATGAGCACATGAGTCATCCCCCACACGGGCAATCACAAGGGGGTCGATTCCTTGTGTGTTGTTTGGCCCGGAAAAAAGCGGAAAACATGTGTTATAACCACGCACGGATAGAAATACAATCGGTCGATTTAGCATTGAAGCGATAACTAGACCCGTCATTGGCATCACCATCCAGTAACCTTGATGTGCACCTCCGTTGAACCAGTTTATCGTATTCCAAAGAAAGTTAAAGTCTTGTTCCCCCCACATATCTGTGTAAGTACTCCTATGGTAATCTAACTCTTGCAACAACCTATGTCTGGCTTCGGCCCACCTATGTTCGTTTTGAAAAATAAAGTGAGCAACGCACCGAAACCCGCAATTCCCATCACCCGCAACATTACGTATACTTATTACGTATGGACGGTAAACCAATGGAATTTCCCGAATAAAACCATTGCTCACAGTATCTCCAACATTACGTATACTTTTTGTTGTAGTCGTCGATAATGTTGCTCGAATAAGGCGCGTGATTGAGCTTTAACCATCCAATCCCATGTGCGTTTGATGGAGTCGTACTCATCACTCGACTCACATCTACCTCTGCAATGCTGAAGTATATTTTGGGAAATATGCCATCGACATAGTACTTTGTAAACACCAGGGAATTCTGCTCTGCATGCCCCAAGCAAGGCTAAATCCCTGTCGGTGACGATAACACGTGGATAGTACCTTTCCTCTATCACCAGCTTTACACGTTGCAATAGCCATTTAAAATTTGGCCCTTTTTCACTGTTTAAAAAACTAAACGCCATCGAATATGTTTTATTTGTTGATGTTACTCCGACAATTTCCAAAAATGGCAATTTAAACAGTGTGGTATTGTACGTGGAGTCTATTAGCATGATTTCAGGGAACGTACACCATAAAGCGTACGACGTAGGGTGAACAAAAAATAGTTCCTCAAGCTCATTATTAGCACTTACCCTATCGTAATATGTGTACCCTGATTGCTGCAGGTGTGAGTAAAGGACTTGAATTGGAGTTAGATTACCCATTTTGGCTTTCCGGATCTTAACTTGTGCGTTATATATAGTTCTAACGCTAGACACGTTATCCGGATTACGACCCTGTATTGTTGAGAGTATTTTACGTGGTTGTACGGTATACTCTGTCAATTCTTTAACCAACTCGAACTCATCATCATTTAAGCGCATTGCATATGGCACACCATGCAACGACTCTAACATAGGATGATTATGACTATCATCCTTCACTTTCAAAATCCAACATGATCTTCTTTTAAGATATCTCGCCACCAATTTGAATGGGCAATCGGTTTTACATGTACTGGTATTCCGTTTTCCAGTACCTTCGGGTGAATAAATCCCACCCTTTGTACACCCATAATTGATTTCGTTCATAATACCGTTTTCTGATTTACTTCTTCTTTTAACAATCACAATTTTTTTACAATTAATTTTTTTGTATAACAAAATGGTTTTTTTATAACAAAATATTTTTTTTATCACAATTTTTTTACAACTAACTTTTTTGTATAACAAAATATTTTTTTTAATGACAAAATATTTTTTTTATCACAATTTTTTTTACAACTAATTTTTTTAATAACAAAATATTTTTTTTTATCACAATTTTTTTACAATTAATTTTTTTGTATAACAAAATGGTTTTTTTATAACAAAATATTTTTTTTATCACAATTTTTTTACAACTAACTTTTTTCTATAACAAAATGTTTTTTTTAATGACAAAATATTTTTTTTATCACAATTTTTTTTACAACTAATTTTTTTAATAACAAAATATTTTTTTGTATAACACTTTTTAATACACTTTTTTTTTTTTAAAGAAAAAAATTAAATAAAAACGCGTTTGTGTGGACAGCTGTCTCACACCCCCACTCGGCAATAACACCACAGCTGTCTCACACACACCACACACTCACAAACTCTCTCTCTCTCTCTAAGTTATCTGCTCTCTTTTTCTCTCTCTATTTTTATATCTAAAATCACACTAATATTTGTGTGATGTTGTTGGTGATTTGTGAGAGAGTTTGTGAGTGTGTGGTGATGTTGGTGATCTGTGATGGTTTTGTTAGGTACGTGATGTTTATGTGATGTTTTTCTGATGGTTTTGTTAGGTACGTGATGTTTATGTGATGTTTTTGTTAGATTCGTACGTGAACTTATCAAAATCTTGAGTTTTTTAAAGAAACCCAAATTTTTTAAATTAAGGTTTCGTAAAATTGGTTTGGGGGTTTTTGAATCTGACTTGATTACTTCATATAAAGTGTGTTAATTGAAAGATTCGTACGTTAATTTATCAAAATCTTGATTTTTTAATGAAACCCTAATTTTTTAAATTAGGGTTTCGTAAAATTGGTTTGGGGGTTTTTGAATCTGACTTGATTACTTCATATAAAGTGTGTTAATTGAAAGATTCGTACGTTAATTTATCAAAATCTTGATTTTTTTAAAGAAACCCTAATTTTTTAAATTAGGGTTTCGTAAAATTAGTATGGGGGTTTTTGAATCTGACTTGATTTACTTCATATAAAGTGGTGGGTGGTTCTGTAATAAAAAAGTTTAGATCTAAAAAAAATAGATCCGTGATGTATCTCTGATGGTTTTGTTAGATACGTGATGTTTATGTGATGTGATGTTTATGTGATGTTTATGTGGTGCTGGGGTGGTGGTTCTGGGGTGGTGGTTCTGTTGTGCTTAATTGTGTGTGAGACAGCTGTGGTGATAAAGTGATGTTTCTGTGATGTTTGATGTTTATGGTGATGGTGTTGTTGACCACACACTAGTCTATTTTTTAGACAAACCCTCCCTAAATGGGAGGGTGTGATGTATCTGATGAAACTGCTTGTGATGAAACTGATTGTGATGGCTATGATGATTTAAAAAAAATAAAAGCTTAATTTTGGCGTGGCATTTCCAAATGGATAGGCAATATATTTGCAACCTTTGATGTTGCAGCCAATATGATAAAGGATTTAATGTAATCTGAGCCTTACCTCCCGTGTGTTAAATTGTGAATTCCACATTTTCACTTGTTTGTGATTCAGACTTGTGGTTGCTTCTTTGAGAGTTGCTTTGTGTTTCACTTGTTGTGATATTGCTTCTTGTGTTTCACTTGTGATACTGCTTCTTTCAGACTTGTGGTTAGTAACTTGTTCAGACTTGTGGTTGCTTAGTTGTTGTTTGTGATTCACACTTGTGGTTAGTAACTTGTTCAGACTTGTGGTTGCTTAGTTGTTGTTTGTGATTCACACTTGTGGTTAGTAACTTGTTTAGACTTGTGGTTGCTTAGTTGTTGTTTGTGATTCACACTTGTGTTTATAGTCCAGGATTGAATCCTGGGAATCCTTACTATTTGGCTTGTGATGTACCTTTTGAGAATCCTGCTGTTTGGGCATGTGACTTTTGAGAACTTGTGCTGTTTGGGCATGTGAACTTTTGAACTTGTGCAGTTTGGCATGTGAACTTTTCAGAACTTGAGAATCTTTGGCTGTGTAACTTGTAAATTTTGTAGGGTGTAGGCAATGATGATTGGTTTACAATCTGAGCCGAGGCGATGACGAATGGTTTTTAAAACCGAATGGTATGGCGGAGTGATATTTTTATCACTTTCGCAACCTTCAAATCCGAGCCTTCTAAAAATTCCACATTTGGCGATGACGATAACAATTATCCGAGCCTTTTGTTTGTGTTTGTCTCAATACTGCAGTTGTGTTTGTCTAAAAAATAGACTAGTGTGTGGTCAACAAGGGCCTTGGTTGTTTGTTTGCAGCTGTGTTTGTGTTTGCAGTTGTGTTTGTGACAAAAAAAAAGAGGACTTGGCGATGACGATAACGGAAAAATCCGAGCCTGTGTTTGTCTCAATACTGCAGTTGTGTTGTGTTTTGTGTTTACAGTTGTGTTTGTGTTTGTGACAAAAAAAAAAAAAAAAAAAAAAAAAAAAAAAAAAAAGACAAAACCTGCATGTGGGCCCCACTAGAGGAGGGTTTGCAGGCCTAGGTAGTAGCATACCGTGGGGTTAACACAGCCCTATTATATATATGGTCAATAGAACCTTCCTAGCTAGTGACGATAATGTGGACGTACTCAATCCTATAATTCTATAAATACTTATTTCCACTCTTCGTTTACTCCATTCCATAATAAACAAAACCATCTACTAATCTGCTAAACAAAACATAATCACTTAATCATGTCAACACCCGATGAAGTTGCAGCACTCGAGTTCATTCGTCAACACCTTCTCGACGAATTCGAGTCGTTTCCTATAAATGAATATCATTGCACAACAAGTTGTAGTAGCACCATATCGACCTCTCACTCAGATTGCTCAAGTTCAACAGATTCAAACAGTTATAACCAAACTTGTCCTATAGGTTTATTCGAAAAAGAAGTTACGAAACATGAAATGATCAATGTAGAATCGTTAAAACCAGTTGAACGAATAAGGAGAGAAGAGAGGTGTTATAGAGGTGTACGACGTAGGCCGTGGGGAAAGTTTGCAGCCGAGATTAGAGATCCAAAACGTCGCGGGTCTAGAGTATGGTTAGGTACGTTTGATAGTCCTATTGAAGCAGCTGAAGCTTATGATAGGGCTGCTTTTGCTATGAGAGGTACTTAGGTAGCAAGGCTATTCTTAACTTTCCACTTGAGGTCGCAAATGGTAAAAAGATTTCAGAGGGAGTTGATGATCCTGTGACACCCTCGTCGAATTGGAATACGTGTGTTTGGGATTAATCTGGAACCAAAGTGTTTAGGAGATATGATATGAAGCTTGTCATATGAGCTGAAAATTAAAACTATGGTGGAAAATATCAAAAGAAGCAGATAATTTGAAGCAACAAATATGGAATGATTTGTTTTTGGCACTTCCTTAATTTTAATCTGAGTTTTAATTTATGGTTGAAACTTGTTTAAGATACTTTAGAGTTCTTGAATTCGAGTTTTACACAAATGTAATGTTTGTGATCGTATGATGGCTAAAACGACTCTTTTGTATTGTATATATGTTTATGTGGAAGATCGACATGGATTTAACTATATATAATTTCGGCACATATATGTTATGGATGGCTATAACTTTTGTTGCATTAAATTTGGTGACACACTATCGGTAATTTACTCTGAAAAAAATAAAATTTTAGTAAACTTGTTTAACATGTACCAAACGTCGTGGGAGTTAGACATATAAATATATGTTACTCTATCGCTCTTAAATATACAGTAAGTAGTAACATATATTGTTTCGGATTTTTATGTACGAGTAGTAGAGGTTCAAAAAACATTTGCTAGTCTATATATACGTATGTAAATTCCACGAATGGCTGTCGTTGTCTTAGTGAAATTTGTTCTACGGAGCTCTTTAATGATGAGTTGATGACGTTAGGAGAAAAAAGTATAATTTGACCATATACTAACAAAGTAAAAAGATTAACTAAATACTAAAACATGACGTGACTAAAAAGCAGAATAATTCATCTCAATATGTTTATGCGTTGTTTGCTTAAAAATAATAATAATAATAATAATAATAATAACAAAAAATGTTTATGCATTGTTCATGTATGTACTCCACATCAATATGAAAACAATGTCCGACATATAAAACTTATTTGGATATAGATATATCATATCAGAGGATGGCAACTAGTTAACAAAATGTTATGTATAGTCTTATAGCAAGCTCAGATAGCTTTATACCCATAAGACATAAAGATATAGCGGCTACCCCACCAGGGGTGTTAACGAGTTAAGCTTTTAACGAGCTACTAGAGCTCGAGCTCGTTTAGCTCAAGTCGAGCTTGATAGTTTCGAGCCCGATCTCGTGTTCGAACAAAAATTAAAGCTAGATTAGTTTAACGAGCCGAGCTTTAAAAACTAATATTCAGCTCGGCTCATTTAAAAGCTCGTTTAGTTAATCGAATTAAACGAGTCAAACGAGTTACAACCCATACGACCATAATCAGCCCATAAAGCTAAAGGTTCAATACATTGCATTTGGGGAAGCAACTCCCCTGGACAATATCTGCCAAAAATTATAGCATCTCTTGCCTGAACATGCAACTACCGTACCTTATTGGTGCAAAGGTAATGCCGCTGTATTTCGTTATCACGGACATATCATGCCAAACATTTTCATATCTCTAAGTGATAAGGATGTTACGCCACATGTCATTCTTATCTCCTCCATAGGATCACCTCCATGAGGGTCATCTTAAGCGGTCGGATCACATCCACGGATCACACACACCCTAAATGCATCCCTATAAATAAACATGCATTTTATGAGAAGAACCAAGTTATCTTCTACACATTTTACAAAAAAAAAAAAAAAAAAAAAAAAAAAAAAAAAAAAAAAACCCTAGTTATATGTGAGCGTTACCCCGACTTTAGATAAACACTCTTATCTTGGGGTTCTTACCACTCGAGGGAAACTGAACATACGATTATCCTCATTACTCATATCACACTATTAACTTACCCAAATCCTTGTTTTATTTATCATACGTAAATATGACACCATTAGTAGGACTCAAGACATAAACAAAGCCATCGGTTCATCTTTTTTGACACCGAAAACCAAAAAATTTCACTATTTTCATTACAAAGACGAACACAAATTTTCATTTCACACTTGTCACAAATAAAAACATTGTTTCAAAAAAAACATGACGGATGCGCAAAAACTAATTCATCTAAAAAACAGTGTTACAAAAATTGGTCAAGGCGGTCGGGCGGGGATTAACCGCCATCATTTTCATTAATTGGCCTTATTAATCAGTTTGGTTAAAAATCGATCAACATACCAATTAATCGGATAAAAATCGGCCAAATCGGACCTTAATCGGGCAAATCGGATAAATGAGTCAACTTGGTTACGGATAGAAATTGACCAAATCTTTGCATAAATCAGCCAAATCGAAAAAAGTGCCCAAATCGGGCATATAGTTTCAAAATTTAATACTTTAATATATAAAAAATCAAATCTGATTAATCCCTGGTTAATCCCGCCTAACCGATTAATCGCTAGGCGGTACCCGCCGCCGAGCTACCGCGTAGCGATTTTTGCAACCTTGCTAAAAAAAATACACCAAATATTCAGAAACTACCTCATGAGTCAAACCTGGTTACTCGGTAAGAAGCGAAATAGTGAGGTACTTGAGAAATGAGTTCCGACAGCCAAGGAACAATTTTCTTGGGAAGGATTCATACCTTCTTCAGATCCGGTTGTCATCACAGCGATAATTGCTTCGCATAAGATAAGCAGGATCTACATGTATAAGGTTAGCACAATCAACATTATGTACGATCATTGTTTTAGACAATTGCCTGAAAAAAATAAAGAAACTAATACGCCCTCCGACTACTCCTCTCATCAGATTCTCATCTAAGAGATCTCTGCATGAGGGACTACTCCAATTGAAAACCATAATGGGAACTTACCCGCTGTCAAGATTAGTCATAATAGAATTTCACATTGTCAAGTCAAATTTCAAATACAACATCTTGTTTGGAACAACAACCATACAACAACTATGTGCAGAGGTGTCCACAATCGGATCATATGTAGAGAATAAACAGACAAGTCTAGCGAACTCTAAGCTCACAAACGAGCATGAACCGACTAACCTAATATATCCTCTAATAAAAAGTACTTATTCATTTTAATATTTTATGACAGTAACTATTTATCGCCGCATCTACGTACGAGCACATGACTAGTATATATACTTACACACATCTTTTGTGAGGATCACGCATTTTTCTGTATGACTTGGTACCCATAATTGGTGTCTTTCCTAATCGATGGTGACTTCATAAACATGTTTCATATTTGTTGGTCAAGATTCCCAATAGAATAGTTAGTTACTTAAAGAGATACTATTATTTCAATAGCGACTTTTCAACTGCAATTATCAAAATCGAAAAACAAAAAGAATATCATTTCGTTATTCATTATAATTTGTGTTTACATTATTATATGCCTATATGGTCATACCATTTTTAAAAAAAAAATAGAAAAGGGGTGTTTTTCAATAGAACCTTCCTAGCAAGTGACGAAATTATGGACGTACTCAATCCTATAATTCTATAAATACTTATTTCCACTCTTCCTTCACTCCATTCCATAATAAACAAAACCATCTTCTACTAATCTGCTAAACAAAACATAATCACTTAATCATGTCAACACCTGATGAAGTTGCAGCACTCGAGTTCATTCGTCAACACCTTCTCGACGAATTTGAGTCGTTTCCTATAGATGATCATTGCACAACAAGTTGTAGTAGCTCCATATCGACCTCTCACTCAGATTGCTCGAGTTCAACAGATTCAAATACATATAACCAAACTTTTCCTATAGGTTTCTACGAAAAGGAAGTTACAAAACATGAATTAATCGATGTTGACCCGTTAAAACCGGTTAAACGAATAAGGAGAGAAGAGAGGTGTTATAGAGGTGTAAGACGTAGGCCGTGGGGAAAGTTTGCAGCCGAGATTAGAGATCCAAAACGTCGCGGGTCTAGAGTTTGGTTAGGTACGTTTGATAGTCCTATAAGCAGCAGAAGCTTATGACAAGGCTGCTTTTGCTATGAGAGGTAGCAAGGCTATTCTTAACTTTCCACTTGAGGTCGCGAATGGTAAAAAGATTTCAGAGGGAGTTGATGATCCTGTGACACCCTCGTCGAATTGGAATACAAATGTTTGGGACTAATCCAAAAGATGTGCCTGGAATGAGATATCCTATGTTCAGAGACGGACCTAGGATTTTTTAAGGATTCCGAAAGATATGATATATGAAGCTTGTCATATGATCTTAACAGACATGGAATGTTTTGTTTTCGGTACTTGCTTTCAATCTGAGTTTAATGGTCGAAATTTGTCTAAGAATAATTAGAGTTCTTGAATTCAAGTTTTACACAAAATGTAATGTTTGTGATCATATTATCGCTAAACCGACTTACCCTTTTTGTATCGTATGTTTATGGATGATCAACATGCATTGAACTATATGAAATTTCAGCACATATATTAACATGCCTATATTGTCTAGTAAACTTTTATTGCATTTGATCCAGTGACACTATAAAAAAATATAAATAATAATACTAGACTTGTATTAGTTGAAGTACCAAGTCTCCAACGGCATTTAAAAGTTACTCATTTAGCTTTATGTTAAAAGAGCATTTGCAAATCTATGTATACGTAACATCCACTAATGGATGTCGTTGTCTTGGTGAAAGTTGTTCTACGGACCTCTTTATTGATGACTTTAGGAGAAAGGGCTATTGACGACTAAGTACTAAAACATAACGTGGCTCTATTGCTCTAATGCTTATAGTCTCATATGAATGATTCACCTTAATATTTAACTTATGTATATCTACATCAATATGAATGATTCACCTTAATATTTAACTTAATATTTAATGTTTACGCATTGTTTATGTATGTGTATCTACATCAATATGACAACAATGCGAGGGATATTCGATTGTGTGCCGGTTAGAATTACCGGTTATTAACCTTTTTTGCACCCAACAATGTGAAGCATATACAACTTATTTGAATTTAAATAAACCATTTAAAATCAGATGATGGCAACTAGTTAACATAAAAGTATTATGTATAATCTGATTAGCTAAGTTTCCATAGCTTTATATTTATCCGTAAGACTTAAGATGTAGCAGTTACCAATAAACACATACACTACAAGGAAATACCTACACTGATACTCAGAAGTTTTAGTGACACAGAAAACTGTCACTATTCTAACCTTTTAGTGACACTTTTTACAAAATCTAGCAGCCTCAAAGCTCACAACGGATTGGACCGACTGACCTAACATATCCTCTAATACAAAGGAGTACTTATTTCATTTTAATATTTTATAACACTAACTATTTATCGCAGATACGTACGAGCACGTGACTAGTATATATATATACTTACACACATATTTTGTAGAGTAAATTGCACAGATTGTCATTAAAAGTTTGGCCAAATTGTATGTTTCGTTTCAGATGTTACGAAAGTGCAATGATCGTCCTTGTGTGAAAACCTTTGGTACAAGTATCGTCCTTTTTGGGAAACTTTTGATGCAAGTATCGTCCTTGTGAGGACGATACTTGCACCAAAGGTTTCTCCATAGGGACGATCCTTGCATTTTCGTAACATCTAGGACAAAACATGCAATTTGGCCAAACTTTAAGGATAATTTATGCAATTTACTCTATTTTTTTATAAGGATTACCAGCGCACTGTACCTGTGGCTCTTAGAGGGCAAGGAGTCATAACATCAAATAACACCAACACCACTGTCACGTCAGCGCCACATAATTTTAACATCAAATAACATAACACAAAAAACACCAGGAAATCATAACACCCAATAACATCAATTTTTACATATTTATAAATTCTACCCTCAACAAATTTATTTATTAAATATTCAAACATTTCATTAATAAAACTAAACATTACATTACGAAATAAAAACATTACAACTAAAAAAAATAAAAAAATAAAGAAAACTAGTTGTTTGTCGGACCGGTTGGCGGATGTTGCAAATTATATTTTTGTTTGATTCTTTGTTTTCCCATTTTGATAAAATACACCTCGTCCGGATCATCGTCACTCATTTTCATACTAAGAAATCTAAATTCCTCCAAACGCGTAGTCGTCTCATCTTTCGTTCTAGCCGCGTCGTACGCCATTTGGGCCGCTTCCCGTCTAAGTCGAAGCTCGTGTGTCATAGAATCCAAGTTGCTTGACACACTTCCCCCGGTACTAGTCGATGTATCGGACTTTTGCTTTTTCCCGATGTGTGCTTTCCCGGGCGGACGTGGTCGTGCATCATGACCGAATAGCTCTTCGTTGCTTTGACCGGGGACATCTCCGGTTAAATCAATCGGTTCCGGCGCGTCCCATTTTGGACATGCCCTCAAAATCAACCACGTTTCCTCTTGAGCAAACGAAACACCTTTGTGTTCGTCACAATAGAATTGTCTAGCATGCCTCATATCATCATTATTACCTTCACCACTTTTTGTGGTACGTTTAGCACGTTTGTAACACGCTTCGAACTCTTGGCAATTTGCGTTCAACGTATGCCACTTGCTTGATAGCATATCTTTGTTACGATTTTGAAAATTTTTCCGGTTGAACTCATTCATAACCCGATACCAAAACGTAATCGACTTTTGAGAAACTCCAACATTCTTATCCTCGGAAACGGCCACCGAACACACGTCCCGACATTTTTTTGGATCGGATTGTTTTTTTTGTGGATCGGATGTTTTTTTTGGATCGGATGTTTTTTTTTTTTTGTGACTATCTGCTAATCAGCATATGTATACATAGTAGTGTTGAGTTTTTTTTTTTTTTTTTTTTTTTTTGGTTTTAGCAAATGTATCCGTTGCAAACAACGGTCCAATTCCAAACGGTAATAAACTAGGGGGCCTTTTTTGAACCAAAATGAAAGTGTAATAACGTGCGTTAGTGTGGTAACGTGAAAGGCAACGCATGGCAAAAAAAATAAACCTGGAAATGGTGTTAACGCCTAAACGGCGTTGAAACCATGCCATGTAGGCAAAAACGCCGTTCCCTCTTAATCTATTGATGTGTTTTACATAGCACTTGATTCACGCATTTTTCTGTATGACTTGGAACCCATAATTAGTGTTTTTCCTATTCGATGTTTGTTGGTCAAGATTCCCAATAGAATAGTTAGTTATTAAAGAAATAGTATTTCAATAGCGACTTTTCAAACTGCAATTATCAGAATCGAAAAACAAAAAAATATCATTTCGTTATTCATTATAATTTGTGTTTATATTATTATATGGTCATATCATTTTAAGAAAAATAGAAAAGAGCGTCTTCAATAGAACGTTCCTAGCTGGTGACGATATTATGGACGTACTCAATCCCACAATTCTATAAGTACTTATTTCCACTCTTTACTCCATTCCATAAAAAAGCCATCTTCTACTAATTTGCTAAACAAAACATAATCACCTAATCATGTCAACACCCGATGAAGTTGCAGCACTCGACTTCATTCGTCAACACCTTCTCGACGAATTCGAGTCGTTTCCTATAGATGATCATTGCACAACAAGTTGCAGTAGCTCCATATCGACCTCTCACTCAGATTGCTCGAGTTCAACCGATTCAAATACATATAACCAAACTTGTCATATAGGTTTATACGAAAAAGAAGTTACGAAACATGAATTAATCGATGTTGACTCGTTAAAACCGGTTGAACGAAAAAGGAGAGAAGAGAGGTGTTATAGAGGTGTAAGACGTAGGCCGTGGGGAAAGTTTGCAGCCGAGATCAGAGATCCAAAACGTCGCGGGTCTAGAGTATGGTTAGGTACGTTTGATAGTCCTATTGAAGCTGCAGAAGCTTATGACAGGGCTGCTTTTGCTATGAGAGGTAGCAAGGCTATTCTTAACTTTCCACTCGAGGTTGCAAATGGTAAAAAGATTTCAGAGGGAGTTGGTGATCCTGTGACACCCTCGTCGAATTGGAATACGAGTGTTTGGGACTAATCCAAAAGATATGTGATGAGAAACCCTATGTTCAGTGACGGACCTAGGATTTTTTATGGATTCCGAAAGATATGATATATGAAGCTTGTCATATGATCTTAACAGACATGGAATGTTTTGTTGTTGGTACTTGCTTTTAATCTGAGTTTTATGGTCGATACTTGTTTAAGAATATTTAGAGTTCTTGAATTCAAGTTTTTACGCAAATGTAATGTTTATGATCATATTATGGCTAAAACGAGGTACCCTTTTTGTATCGTATGTTTATGGATGATGGACATGCATTCAACTATATGTAATATCGGCACTATACTAACATGTCTATGCTGTGTAATAAACTTTTATTGCATTTGATCCGGTGACACTATAAAAAAGTATAAATAATAATACTCTACTAGACTTGTATTAGTTGAAGTTAGGGGTGGCAAGACACGATAAACGACGTGAAGTTAAACAGGTTTGGATCGAGTATAAATAGGTTTGGGTCAAAAACATGTCAACCCGTCTTGCCCGTTTAATAAACGGATCGTGTTTGGGTTGAGTAAATATTAAACGTACATGTCAACCCGTAAACCCGTTTAAGTATATAACCCACTAAAATTAAACTATGTAACTTGGATTTTATGTTGGATTTGTATTAATGTATTTTATTATCTACTTAATATATTAATGAATTACGATTATATTCAGATATTGATATTGTCGCATAGTTATTTGTATACTATTATTTTTATCATTTTTTATATCCTTATATCATTTTTGTATTTAAACTAATTAAATCGGCAAACCACTAACCTTATTCATCGTTTGACATATTTACTTAAACAGGTTAAACGAGTCACAAATGGGTTACACGTGTTACGCAGGTCTAGGTTAGAGTTGAGTTTCTTAACACGATTAATAAATGGTTCGTGTTTGGGTAGAGGTTATAATAACACGCCAACCCGCAAATCCGAATAGGTTAACCCGAACACGACTCAATTGCCACCCCTAGTTGAAGTATCAAGTCTCCAACGACATTTAAAAGTTATTTAGCTTTATGTTAAGCGAAAATTACTACACTTGCCCTGCCACAAAGGGGTTATTTGTCATAGTCCAATTTTTTTTTTCACTTTACAAATCTACCCAAGCATCTCAGGTATATAGGTACGCGACATGGCCGAGATCTACGTGTACGCTTGTGATTTAAAGTTGAGCAATTCTAAACTAATGTCGGGTAAAAAAATACACATCATACGCGACATTAACAAATTAAAAAAACATGTCGCCTATATGATTACCTTATATACACGACATTGACAAATTAAAGAATCTTCCATTCTCAAATTTTAAAAACTTACAAAAAACACCCTTTAACATTTTGATAATTACAACTTTTTTATATAACAAACTTTATTTGTCAAATATCTAGCAAATTCGTTAATGAAAAAAATATCGTTATGAAGAACTCTGAATTACAAGCAAAACGAGCCCAATATTAATATGCTTTTGACATATATACGATTTTATAAAAAATGTTAAGGTTTGATATATATATATATATATATATATATATATATATATATATATATATATATATATATATATATATATATATATATATATATATATATATATATATATATATATATATATATATATATATATATATATACACAAACACACACACACACACACATATCAATATTTGGCTCGTTTTGCTTGTAATTCAGAGCTCTTCTTAACGATATTTTTTTATTAACGAATTTGCTAGATATTTGACAAATAAACTTTGTTATATAAAAAAGTTGTAATTATCAAAAAGTTAAATGGTGTTTTTTTGTAAATTTTTAAAATTTAAAAATGGAAGATTCTTTAATTTGTCAATGTCGTGTATATAAGGTAATAATATACGCGACATGTTTTTTTATTTTATTTGTTAATGTCACATATGATGTGTACTTTTTTTACCTGATATTAGTTTAGAATTGCTCACAAGCGTACACGTAGGTCTCGGCCATGTCGCGTACATATATACCCGAGATGCTTGGGTAGATTTGTGAAGTGAAAAAAGTTTGGGCTCTGACAGATAACTCTTTTGTGGCAGAGGTAGTGTAGTAATTTTCGCTTATGTTAAAAGAGCATTTACATTTTTAAACGTATGTAACATCAACGGATGTCTTTATCTTAGTGAAAGTTGTTCTACGGACCTCTTTAATGATGACTTTAGGAGAAAGATAATAATAATAATAATAATAATAATAATAATAATAATAAAGCTATTACTATATATACTAAAAGGCAGAAACAAATCCTGTAGCAGCACTGTAGCTGCTACAGTGCTTGCTACAGTTTTTTTTTTTTTTTTTTGCGCCACGTGTCGCTACAGTACTCGGTACAGATTTTTTTTTTTTTTTACATAAATTTCCTTATGAAAATTTGTTTTCTCAAAAAAAATAAAAATAAAAAAACACAAAAAATAATACACTTACAAAAAATTTCTTATACAAATTTGTTTCTTTTAAAATACCAAACAAGAAGAAAAAAAAAATAAACCAAAAAAAATTTCAACCGCAACGCAAAAAAAAAAAAAAAAAAAAAAAAAAAAAAAAAAAAAAAAATCCATAAACATAAACAAATTATGCTTCCAAGTAAACATATGCATACTTCATATAACAAAATTATTAATTACACCGTACAACCCACAAAATACAAAACACAAAACACACCCGCCGCAACGCGCGGGCTACCTAACTAGTTGTCAACTAAATACTAAAACATGCCGTGCCTCGTTTGCTCGAATGCTCATATGAATGATTCAGCTTAATATTGATTGTTTATGCATTATTTATGTATGTGCTAGCAGGATACTCGTACGTTGTAGCGGCGGGTAAGAAATAATTAACTGGAGAAGAAAAATAATGCTAGTCTGACCCAGTTCACCTGTTTTTACCAATTCTGACTGATCATCTCCGTTTCATTTTTAAATTGCTTTTATTAGCTAGCCGAACCGATGGTGACTACGGATTCTGGTTGAACCCGTTGATCCGGTTTTCAAAATGATGTATACCATTAACTTGTCAGCATATAAATTATATAAAACTTTGTATATTTTAGTTTGTGCAATGTGATACCATGTATTTTTTATTTTAATGGTATTTAAAAATAGCATTAATTAATGTATGTAATTAGTTTATGCTTGTACCATAGATGTGGTTTAATTGGTTTATGCAATGTGATAACATGCATTTTTCATTTTAATGGTATTTAAAAATAACATTCATTAATGTATGTAATTAGTTTATGCTTGTACCATAGATTTCGTAATTGGTTTGTACCGAAAGCCCTATAAGTTGTATATCTTAATTTTAAGTTTTTGAGTGCATTTAATATTCTATTTTTTAATTTTCAGATTTTGAAATATGTGTTTAATTGGTTTACACCAAAAAGCTTTATAGGTTGAATATCTTAATTTTAAGTTTTTTAGGAGAGAGAGTGATCTCTCCAAAATATGTAGTACTAGCAGGGTAACGCGATGCGGCGTCGAGTACTGAGACTAATTTTTTTGGCACTGTGATGTTCTTCGACCATATTTTTTTAACAATTAATTTACGAATAACAATAACTTTAGTTATACAATTTATGTTTTAGAAGCTTAATTTGATTATACATTATGGTTAAATAGTTGTATATTTTGTTGAAAGGATGTTTTTCATAATATATTAATTGTATTAGATGAGCAATGTTTTTTTAGTTTTGTTTATGCTTTACATACTTATAAATAATGTTTATAAGATAGTATTTGCTTTAAAATTTATTTTTGGTAGTCTTAAAATAATTAATTTGAGAGAGATACACCCATTATAAGGTAGTAGAGATATGAGTCATTTCTTTTTTCTTTTATTCTCACTTAATTAGTGGGTTGATCCCTTATTCCCTTTTAATGAGAGTACTTCTAAAAACTCTTCTATCTTGAATAAGGCTACCCACAGTGGTGACTCGGGTCACCAGCTGCCACATCAGCTTTCTCTCTCTAGTTACTAGACATGGCCCATGTGCTACATTAGTGACCGACTTTTTTTTTTTTTTTTTTTTTTTTAATTCAAACATTTTAAATAATAAATTTAAAAATATAAAAACGTAAACGTTAAAATTTAAAAACACATTACATGGATTTAAACAACAAAATAGTACATAGATTTAAATAGGGCTGTAAACGAACTGAACGTTCAGTGAAAATTTCATGAACCGTTCGATAAAAAGTTCGTTTATGTTCGTTCGTTTATTAAATGAACGAACATGAACAATATTTTACGTTCGTTTAGTTAAATGAATGAACATGAACAAAAGTCTCGTTCGTTCATTTATGTTCGTGAACGTCCGATTAGGCATTCATTAAAGTTCGTTTATGTTTATTATCTATTTATGTTCATATATCATATATTTTAATTTTATAATTTTAAAAATTGGTTTGTTTAAATAAAACAACACTTATAAAACAATATATTATGAAGAATTCAATAAAGTTTATGTTAGTTTGTCTATTTTCATTTATGTTCAATCGTTTATGTTCGTTTAGCGTTCGTTTAGTGTCTTAATTAACGAACATAAACAAACATGAACAATTCATTTTCTTAATAAACGAACATGAACAAGAAAATTCGTCCGTTTAAGCGTCTGTGTCCGTTTATTTGTCCGGTTAAAATTAAATGAACGAACATGAACATGACTCCGTTCGTGTTCGTCCGGTTCGTTTACAGCCCTAGATTTAAACATTACATAAACATTAAAAAATAAATAAATAAACATTACATAAACCACGATACGTAAAGTTAATTCAAGCGATCCCAAGTTTGAGAGTTGTCTGAGCGATAACCATCGTCGTAAGCAGAGTAATTCGCAAACCTGCTCTCTTCGTACTCTGCTTCAAATTTGCTAAGCTTATGCTCCTTACTCTCGTCCCAACCCGCATCTTCTTCATAACATACCTCAAATTGAGTCAGCTGAGGTTGATATTCTTGTTGCTTAATAAATCTTGGTGCATCAGATGAAGTTGATGCATCTTGTCCAAATTGTTGGTTCTGTTGTTATACAGAACCAACAACTTTGTTTTCCTTAAAATTTCAACGGATCTTGTTGGTGATTTGGGCCTGTATCTGTGAAACACAACCTCACAACATCTCACTAATGGCACCGTCTTTGCGAGCTTCATCGTTCAAAAATTGGTCGATCACAGCTTTTCTTTCTGCAGAGATGTCTTTGAACTCCGCGTATCGTTGTCTCAATCGTTGTTTCAGTGCCTTTGCGAGCTCAAACTGCTTGATAACTTCGACAAGAGCCTATTGTCGAGCCGTGTCGTCTTTATCGCAGTGTTTTTTAATATACGTTTGCATTTGTTCGACGGTATGGGAAAGACGACAAGCCATAATTTTATGTTTGAATTGTTGGTTGAATTGTGTGTTTAAGGTTGGTATTTATAGGATGTAAAGTGATATTTTTTTTTTAAATTCAAACGGTAACTTTTGGTTGGTATTTAAAGTCGGTCATAAAATCGACCGATTGTGTTTTTTGGCATAAGTTGACCGATATTTGACCACCAAACCACAAAGGGCTCGACCGATTTCCAAATCGGTCGCCCATGACAATCGACCAATATTTTATGAGCCACTGTGCTCAGCTTAAGTGGTTAATATAGACAAAGGCCCACACCACTTAATTTAGCAAATACCCCCAATATCAATGAGGCAAGTTATTTGGAAACCCCCCCCCCCCCCTCAATGTGAGGGTTTCCAATTGTTGCACGCATCACATGTTTGTACTGTATGCATCGCAGATTGTATGGTTTGACCAAACCCTTCATGATGTGACAATACAGGGAGGGTTTGTATAATACAACCCTATATCAATATGACAACAATGTGAAGCATATATAAGCAGTGTTGCAAAAATCGGCCTACAAGGCCGATTACAAGCTGAACGGCCTTGGATCTTGGAGCGAATTACAAGGTAATCGGCCGATTAATCGGCCTTGGACCTTGGAATCGGCGATTAATCGGCCAAAAATCGCTACACGGCCCTCGACCGCCTCGGGACCGATTCACGATTTTTGCAACATTGTATATAAGTATATAACTTATTTGAATATAAATAAATCATTTAAAATCAGATGATGGCAACTAGTTAACGTAGAAGCAATGTTTAAAACCCGATTTTTTTATTGATTAGGTTTAGTTTCCGGTTTATTAGATTACTGATTTTACCGGTATAATAGCCGTGTCAATACGGTTCTTTGTTTATGCTTACTTTTTTCTATATTTAATATGTAGTGTTGCATGATCCGAAAATTTATCCGACTTTATTTTTATATTTGATTAAACCGATGAAAAAAATTGAGACTCTATTGATTAAAATTTTTTTAAGCTCTACATAAGGTGATTAGTGGAAAACTGAGTTCGAATTTTAAGTGGTTTGGTTTCAAAGTGAAAGACTTTGCGAGTGTAAACAGAATTTTCGATAAAGATTTGGACACTCTTGTCGTTGCTCCCAATGTTCAATTTTGGAATAGACACTACAAACAAAATGACATGTCTTGACTTTGACTTTTTTAACTAATAAGTAATAACTAAGACCCTCTCAATATAGCCCCTTCTTTTAAGGCGGGCCACAGTCAATCCCCTTACTTTTACATGCCATATCAGCTTTTTATCTTCAGCGATCTGCAGATTATTCAGTACCCCAGTGATGGTGACCAAGTTTTTTTTTTTTTTTTTTTTTTTTACTATAAACTTAATAAAACGTTAATTTCATTACTAATTAAAATAGTACATCAACTAAAAACATTACTTAATAATTAAACTACAAACTTATTAATTAAAACTTCAATTGTAATCCGGGTGATCCCAGGTTTGAGAGTTGTTGAAGTCGTAACCGTCGTCGTAAAGATCAAATTGTATGTTTGTGAATTAGAGTGTGTTTGTGTTGTATATTTATAAGCTAGTTTAAAAGATGTTTTTATTTTTTATTTGATCAAAAAGGCAAAGAAAAAAAAAAAAAAAAAAAAAAAGTAAATGCAATTCGATCCACCACACGACTGATTTGTGTTTTTTTCCTCCTTGATCAAATACATGCACCAATGACGACCGAATGTAATCGATCTCCCAACTCGGGCGCTAGCCCTTACTGTTACTAGCCTAAGTTTTAACATGTAAGTAGATCAGTTTAACGGCTTTTACGTTTTGCGAGTATATCAATAAGTTATTTGAGATTTAGCATATTGAAATATTGATATGGTTAAGTTTATAAGTGTGTCTTTGCGGATAGTGACGAAACAAATAACTTTAACAAATAAGTCTAAGGTGGTGTTCGTTTTTCATAACATTCTCTTAATCTGATTTATTCATATGCGTTCAGACATTTGGTCTAAATGCCTTTTTTTTTTTCTTTTTTTTTTCAAGTGTGTTAAGATACTCAAACCACTTAACCAACTAGATGTGGAGGGGTATCTTAATGCCTCTTACAATATGAATTTTTATTTATTTATTTTATTTTTTGTGGATTTATTTATTTTACCACAATGCTATGATTGTAAAGTAAATAATAGTAACAATTTTTAACATGTGATCGAAGAAGTTCAACGACACGAGAGTACAACACATCAACAATATATTACAAATTTACGAGATTATATTTGACACAGTGTCCTTGAACTCCCACGTTGCTAAACTATGTTATTACATGCCCCATATAATGTTTAAACACGTTTATGTTTCGTAAGAATAAAACTGATTTATATTTGTATCATAGACATTTAAAAAGTAAAGAACAAATAATATCATTTGATTCAAATTCAGACATTTATGTCAATTTAGATTCAGAACTTCTTAATAAACAAACAACACTTAAGATTTTTCACTTCTTGAATTTGATATCACTGAAATTTTTATTTATTATTTTATTATTTTTTTAAGCAAATTGAACTTTTTTGTCGATATATTTTTCCAACATTGAGTTAAGCGAGCCATGCACTTGCATCATGCAATTTTGACTTTTGACTTGGACTTTTATTTCGAATGCATGTGAACTCTTAATTATGATTGCAGGTCGCAACAGATATACTTGACTTTTTAGTTATTGAACGAGTCCGGTCAACATTTTATTTTTGACTTAACTACAATTAGCTACCTGTCGCAACATAGAGTTGAAGATCACGGGGATCATGCAACCATATCTTATGATTAATGTCGAGTAACACTTGATATGTATTGATTAAAAGCTTAGGAGCATGACCAAGTCTCATGATATATTTTTTAATTCATTTGATGATTTAAATATATTGTTTATGTTGTTTTGAGATGGTCTAAGATATGGTTGTGCTATATCATATTACAGTATCTTACATACTATATGTGTACAATTAGTCAAATGTAACATTTTTAATCATTTGAAAATTCCAAAAGTAAATATACATGGAATTATTGGAAATGGTCATCAGCTTTAAAAAAGAGATTTAAAGTCTTCCTTGCGGTTGTAAAGGTCATAGTAAAACAATACGGAGATGTTTGGTGAAATATAATACTCCCTCCATCCTAATTTTATTGTCCACGTTTCTTTTTTAGAATGTCTCAATTTAATTGTCTACTACTAAAATTAGGACGGAGAGAGTATTAAATATATAGGAAAGTTTAACCAAGTTTACTATATTACCCTTTTTTAAAATTATTATTACATACCTTAAAGAAGACTTTAATTAATTACCTAAGAGCAAAATTGTCATTCTGTCAAAAAATAAGAAAGAGAGCTATAATAAATGTACTTTTCTTAAATTGTGTTTTTTTTATCGGGGGACAATAATTTGAGAACGGAAGGAGTAATTATTTAATGGGATGGGATATCCATACTCTTCCTAAACCACAAGTAATATACCTCCCTAGCATTTTCAATATATCTTTTTGTAAAAATAAATAATAATAATAATAATAATAATAATGTTTTTATTATAAAACTACAAAACAAAGAGTATCGAACAAATAAATTTTGACAAGTCAAAAATATTTTAAAAAAAAAACGAAACAAAAAATATATTATACTGTTAACAAAAAGATAAAAGGAGGCTGAAGATGGTTAAATGTCAGGTACGGGATATTAATAGTAGTACCATTGTTAAATAATTGTATATTCTACTATACAAAGAGCCTTTTTCTTACATTCACTACTTATATATCAATGCAAATGGTAGCTACCTGATAACGAGTTGTCAAGATTTACGATAGTTTTGTTTAGCATCCAAAGAGAAGGAATTTGAACATTGTTAGTGGAGGGTCAACTTGAAAACTATTTATTTTACGGGGGTCAATATAAATTACACTGAAATTTTGTTATTATAAACGACAAAAATCATATATGAAAGGATATAAAATATACTTTGGGTCAAAAAAACTTGAGGTTGCCACAACCCCTCGGTCTTTTCTAAGTTTTGTCCCTGAGCATCTACTTACTATGTAAAAAGTAAAGGTTGGTGATGCTATTAATTTCTAAACGATCGTATATGAAAAATATCAATAAATATATAACTTTACAACAATAATAATTCAACATATAAAGATGATGCACATATATAATGACCAAGTAGATCAAGCACTGAGCAAGTATTTCTATATGTTGACTTATTTCGTTTGTAGTAATACGCGATACGCCCACTTTAAAAATTAAAGTATAGCAAGTATTTCTATATGTTGATCAAGCACTGAGCAAGTAAAAGGTACAAACAACGTTTTAACCTCAGCCCAGTAATACTCCCACTTTAAAAATTAGCCTGGCCCAGTAATAGGCCCACTTAACTATACTTCTATAAAGTTGCAAACTATATCTGCTCCAGGTAAACTACGACTTTATTATCGTTTCTATTTTCACGACACAACAAAAACGATAGAAAGTTAAACACAAATTATTCGAAACAAAACATAAAATGATGTCGGAAACAAAAAAAAAAGGAAAAAAAATAAATAAATTGTGTTTTTATTTATTGAGGGAGAGGGGCGAGGTTGTTGTGAAACTTGCGTGTTTTTATTGGTAGGAGATAAGAGTATTAAGACATTTGAGTTATTAGTTCCCGAGTAGTAGATTGCTTTTGGCTTTGGGGAGAATTGTTGACTATGGAGAGAGGTAGTTAGTTTTATGCTTTTAATATGGACAAGATACGATCTGGTATAAAGTAACGATGATATAGGATATGTGAAAACAATATAATGTAATATTCAAGCATATTATGTACAAAGTACAAACAATACAATATATTCAAACCATGAGCTAGTTATCACATTAACACAACATGTCTTTTCTTTTGGGAGCAAAAGAGAAAATTATGCTCACATGAATAGGAAATTAATACATTCTTAAGGCTAGTCACAAACTCACAATGGTGGGTGAAGGGTCACCATTACTCTTGCCTCACGCGTGACACACTAACAACATCACCCCATCACCTCTTTTTTTGCACTTTATAATGACCATCCATCACCAATGTTATTTTTGTGAGTGCATGTGAAGTATTTTGTGAGCTATGGTCATATAAAGTGAGTATTTTTAATGGTGATAACCATTGAAGCTGAAAGGTGATAATAGTGGTGATGTGGCACTAACGTGAAGATGAAAATATAGACGATGATTGTGTCCATTCTAACATCAAGTGCATAACATGCATATAGTAAAATATTTGGCTCGACAGTTGATATACAAGTTCATGTTTGGACCTCTAAATACGATAGTTTACCATCGACATGTATTATTGATAAACACTACTTTCATTAATATCTCCTAAGCATGAAAGCTTTGCCACCTCTTGGTATAACGAGTCGTTGATCCTTGAAATGATTTTAGTTTCTTAAATAAATTTGATATTTATTTAGGCGTGTCCTTGTTACTTAACCTGACATAAAACCTTGAATTCCTGATTATATGTCATCTTCTTCCAAAACAAATTTGTAAAGATCTTCTTCTTTCAGAATTTTGGCTTTACAGATATAAACAAGAAGCAGCATTTGGTTTTTAAAAGACAAAAAAGTATTTCCGTTGCCGGGACTTGAACCCGGGTCTCTCGGGTGAGAGCCGAGTATCCTAACCTACTTGTCTACAACGGATCTTGTGTTATCTTGAGGAAACTAAATATATATTCACAAATTTAGTTACATTTTATTGGATGATAAAAGTGATTTTTATTTTATTTTATTTTATTTTAATTATACATTGTTTTTAGAAATAAAAGCAACAAAAAAAAACTAAACATTAAAATACCATGACTTTTTGGGATTAAAAAGCAACAAAAGAAAAGTAGGAATAATTCTAGTGCAAATGAAGTATTCACAAGAGGAATAAGGATGCATGAATTTGCAAATACAAGTTTTATATATCCAACAATAACTCAAGGAAATGATCTTGTTGTGATTTCTAGATTGAAGTAGACGCATGTTTTCTTCTCTTTTGTATTTATCGACCAAATTTACGTTAAAGGTACGGATGCAATTTTTTATACACCACATGAAATGGGTTATGGTGAGTGATACGTTTTGTTTGTTTTAGAATTATATGAAATTTTGGGGAATAACAACTAAGTCCTAGTTTGAGATTGGTAAATTGACAAGTTGATATTTAAAAAACATAGCTAGCTAAGCTGTTATGAGGCAGCGAGGCACCAAGTGGGCAAGTATATTATGATGGAGCGACACCAAAATCTTATAGATAACTTTTGCTTACATTTTACAAAGATGAATCTTACAACTTTATTTGAATTTAGCCAAAATATATTGACCTTAAGTGTTGTTAAGGAAAACGATTTAATAATACTTTTGGTTTCTTTGCACCTGAGACAGTAGAGTTTCTCAACAGAGTCCAACGAGTTTTGCATAATAATGTTATGACGCCTAGATCCTCAGACGTTGTAACTTGTTGCTCGTTCGCCTTCTACCTCTATGTAAATCCAAATGTAATTGAAGTTTGTGATATAAAGTGTAACATTAACAGATGAACTTGAATGGTGATTCGAATAAATTTGAATAGACAAGGTATGATGATAGTCGTAATACTTTAATGGTAAAGAAATGAGATTCTTCGAGAGAACTCAAATTCTTAATTATGATGAGTTGTAACTAGTTTTATATTCCCGTTCACGAACGAGGTTGACATACAAAAATAATCAAATTTACTATGTTCAAACTCAAAGCCATACTCAGCCAAGGCAGCGGTAAGCTTGGCTTTTCATTGTCTTGAGGCTTGCTTTAAGCCATATAAAAATTTGTTTAACTTGCACATTTTAGGTTTGTCAACATTATCATATCCTTGAGGCAAAGTCATATAAGGATCTTCAATTAAGTCACAAGCATAAAGTGCCTGTGTTTGTTACTTTGCTTGTGTATATGGATGAAATTGTTGTCACTAGAAATGATGAAACTGAAATCAGTGTGTTTAAAAAGTTTTTTAAGTACAAAGTTTTTGATAAAAGATTTAGGTGTTTTAAAAGTATTTTATTGAAATTGAAATTTTGGAATATGATAAAGGTTTATGTATGTCTCAAAGAAAATAATGTCTCGAGTTGTTACATAAATATGGTCTTTTAGCTGCCTAGCTTGTTAATACTCCTTTTCAAGAAAATACTATCTTAAATTTTGTAGAAATTGAAAAAGATAAGTTGTTAACTGTTGGGATATGAAATATCAAAGTACTTCTGGATGTCAAAGTACTGCTGCATGAAGAATAAAGTCAACGTACTGCTGAAGAATAAAGTCAAAGTACTGCTGTTATTGAAGAATGTTTAAAGTACTTCGAAGGAAACAAGGAATGATATGCAATATTAGATAAGGATTAATGTGTAATATTAAACGAATATTCTAGAATTAGTTAGGGATAATTACTTGTCGTTCAAGGATTACATGTTGTAAACCGACTTAAGGTTATCTATATAAAGAGCCTTAAGAGGTATTGGTCGATATAAGTTTTACAAGTCTTAGAAGTCGATCAAAGTTAATAGTTAGGGATTGTTAGTGAATCTGTGTAACAAAGCAGGTTCAAAGTTTGGTTAATATAAAAGTTCTTCTTAAGCTTTGTGTTAGTAGATTCCGCATACTTTACAAGGTCAAACAGTGTTTCAATATTAATAAAATTGAGTTTACTCAATATTGTTAAACCCTTACAAGCTACAAAGTAGTTTGGTCAGAGTATATCGATCCAACAAGTGGTATCAGAGCTTGTGTTGGAAACTCTGATTAAGAAGACAAACCTTTAAAACCTTTAAACCGATTTCACTACAAACCCTTCAAGATGTCGACAGATGCTGCACCTGCTCCCTCAATCACTGCTGTCAGAATCCCTATTGTTAAGAAGGGAGAATACAACCTATGGGCCATGAAGATGAGGCAGTACATTGCCATCACAGACCATGCTTTGTGGGATATGATTGTCAATGGTAACATGCAAATTGATGAACCAGTAGAGGTACCTGGACAACCAACACCACCAAAAATTATTGTACCTGCTGCTACCAAAAGAAATCAAGACAAAGCTCTCAACATACTGCTTTCTGCTATTCCTGATGGTCACCTATTAAAGTTTCATGATGCCAAAGATGCCAAACAACTATAGGCTGCAATAAAGAAGAAGTTTGGAGGTAATGATGCTTCCAAGAAGATGCATAGGAATTTGCTGAAGCAACAATTTGAAACTTTCACTGTTGGTGAAAGAGAAGGTCTTGATTCTGCTTATGAAAGATTTCAACATCTTTTGAGTATGCTAGAACTATATGATGCTGAGGCATCAGTTGAAGATGCTAATTTAAAGTTTCTAAGGAGTTTGCCATCAGCATGGCATGTAGTTGCTACTATGATCAGAGGACAATCTGGGCTGGATACTATGGACTTTGATGATCTTTACAACAATCTGAAGGTGTATGAGCATGAGATGAATGGTACTACAGGTTCAAGCACACAACAGAACATTGCTTTTGTTTCTTCTGAAAAGAGAAGCAGTACTTCTAACAAAGGTACTGCTTACCCTGTTCAAAGTACTGTGACCGAAACACAGGTTCCATGCACAACAATGGTCACCACCAATTCATCACAATCACTTACCCCCACCTCAGATGATGTTATATGTTCATTCTTTGCTCAACAAGCATCTTTGCATGTCACCTATCAAGAAGATGTATTGCAAATATATGATGATGCCTTGGAAGAAATTGATATCAGATGGCAAGTTGCTATGCTCACTGCAAGGATCAAGAAGTATGTGAACAAGACAGGAAAAGGCATCAACTTCAGAGCTAAACAAGGAATAACATTTGACAAGTCCAAGATTGAGTGTTTCAACTGTCAAAGGACTGGTCACTTTGCAAGGGAGTGCAAGTTTGCAAAATATCAAGCAAACAAGATGATTGAACCACCCAAGCCTGAGAGAAAAGAGATTCCAATTACTGAACCAAAACCAAAAGCTTTGGTTGCTCAAGAGAATCTGTCAGAGATTGATTGGTCCAATGAGTTTGATGATGAACCTGTAACCTATTCAATGGTTGCATTGGAAGACTGGAGCACAGCATTTGATGAAGAGCCTGGATATGCTGCTTTGGAGTCAAGTGATGAGTTAGGAAGTTTTGATTGGAGCATGGAGTTTGAAGAAGCACCTGTTCAGCTTGCTATGGTAGCTGCTTCACCAAGTTCATCCACTAACTCTGAGGTATGCTCTAAGTGTAATGATATGTATCAAAAGTTACTTACTGAATATGTAGCTGAAAGAGATAAATTTCAAAAAGCTAGGGCTGAGATAACTGGTTATCAACTAACTTTAGAGTCAATGGAAGCCAAAATTCTTACACATGAAAACAATGAAGTAGCATGGCTTGAAACATATAAACAACAGGATTACCTAGTTAAGTTGAATGAATGGAAACTAGGTTTCAAGGTGTCTGAACTAGAAAAAGTGACTGCTGAAAGGGATAAGTTGTTAGAAAAACTTGCTGTATGGAATGAGACAGGTGTGTCACATGTTCAATTTGTTGAAAAGCAAAGAACATCTAATATTAAGACAGGCCTAGGTTATGATAGTAATGAAGGTATTCCATTTAAGAGCAAGGAACTAAATCTTACAGTTGATACCTCCACTAGTGATGAAGAGTTCATAAGTCTAGATGAAAACACTTCTAGTGATGAGGAATCCCCTAGTCCAACACCTCCTGTATTTCAGAAAGAAAAGGGTTATAATGCAGTTCCTCACCCCCCAGGTAGCTTTCAACCACCTAGAAAAGATGTTGATTGTTATGGTGTAGATAATCTAGAGTTTAGGAAAAAGCTTAAAAGTAAATTTAATCCTGAAACTTTAGAAAGATCTGTTGAAGCTCCTAAGGTAGAAGAGACCAAGTTTTCAAAACAAGCAGTACCTTCAAACTCTTTTCGAAGTACTGCTGATCACTCAGCAGTACCTCAAAGAAAATTCTTTCAAAATACTGCTAATTTTAGAAACACTCATGGAAGGGGATTTGGGGATATTGGTCCAAAGGTCTGTTATGTTTGTTACAGTCCTCATCATTTGATTAAAGACTGTGATTATCATTCAGACTACTTAAGTAAATATCCAAAGACCAGAACTGCTCAACCAAGTTATAGGGAGAATAAGCCAATGGATAACAAACCAGTTTGGAACTATACAAATAGGGTCAACCATAGTAATTTCTCAAAAGACTATAGGTACCCTCATCAGAAAAGGCCATATTCTAAACCCTCAGTACCTTCACAAAGTACTGATAGAAAGATCCCTAATGTCTCTAGCAAACAATCAAATGTAAGAGCTAGGAGGCACAATCATTACAACCCTAGAAAGCCTTACAACACAAGAAAGGATGCTAGGACACAGAACCCAACTCCTAAAGTTACAACTAAATGGGTTAAGAAAGAAAGTACTGCTGGGGAAAAACCAGTACTTTCAGAAGTTAAGGGTGAAAAGGGGACAAGTGATCTTGAAAAATCAACAGTTTTGGAAACAAAAACCTTAATTCTTGATCATGCTTTCAAAGACAGTGGTGATTACATACTCAAAATTTTTGAGTATGTCACTCCACAAGGGGAACACAAGTTAGTAATGGCTTGGGTTCCTAAAAATAACTAACCTTTTCATGTAAATGCAGGGCAACCCAGAGGAGGAGCTTAAAGATCATCTTATTGTAGATAGTGGTTGCTCTGGCAGTATGTCAGGAGAAAAGGAGCTCTTGTCAGATTTTAAAGCTTATTATGGAGGAAAAGTTGCATTTGGGAATGATCCTGATGGAGGAAGAATAACTGGCAAAGGAACTATCAAGGCAGGAAACATTGATTTTGAAGATGTTAGATATGTGAAGGAGCTCAAATTCAATCTTTTGTCAGTCTCTCAGATTTGTGATAAGAAGTACTTATTTTAGTCGTTTTGAGTATAGTTTGTTTATTACCGAAGAAACACTCGTGAAAGTATGTTCCCCGGGTCGTTATGTCCCAACGAAGGTAAGACGGCGATTGAGTCGGCTTTGAGTCGCGTGATTGTGAAGTGAATAGAATTAAAAAGATGATTTGGTTGGTTTTTTATTACACTACTAAAAGGATTTAAAACGTTGTTAAAGTAAAAAGAAACAATAAAACGACGCAAAGAAAACAAACAAATAAAACAAGCATTAGATAAAATAACTAAAGAAAAACGAGATTTAAAACGCGAAAAGAAATTAAGACTGGAAATGAATTTAAAAACAATATGTTTGCAAAGCGACGTGAATAAGTTCATCAAGTGAGGGCCAAGGATTGACGACGAATTATTTTCCTTAAACAAAACTATTTTCTCACAACGTTGGTTTATTTTGAAAATAATCCTTTAAAAAGAAAATAATTACTAGATGTGTAATTTGATTATTCTCCGGCTTTTGCCCTTCAAATAATAAAATCACAAATCTAATTAATCATAACGATTATTAATCACGACCCCTTTTAAGTAATCCACACTTAACTCACAAACTCGTGCCACTAAGCAAACACTAAAAAAAACTACTCGAGACTCATATGAAAAAGATAAAGTTACTTGATAAAAGAAAAAGACTCGATAAAAGAAACAAACTAGATAAGCCAAAATAAAATTCGGCAGAGTTTCGCCTTAGCATAAAGCATAAGAGAACCTCACTCGATAAACGATGAGGTATAGATTATCTAACTCGATAATCTTAGCTAACTCGCCAAAAGAAATGAAACTCGATAAAAACAATACTTGATAAAAAAAATAAAAAAGTAAAAAAAAACAAGCAAACTCGAAATTAAAAAAAAAAAAAAAAAAAAAAAAAAAAAAAAAAAAAAAAAAACATGCAAACTCGAAAGAAATTTTTTCTTCGCAATTTAGTCCCTAAATCAAATTCAAACTCGGTAAAAACAAAAAACAAGCAAACTCGATGAAATAGAAACCAAACTCGCTATTTTTATATTTTTGAAAAACCTAACTCGAAAATTTATTTGCAAATGAGTCCCTAACCACAAATCCTAACTCGGTAACAATTAAAATCCAAACTCGAAAGTTTTTTTTTTATTTTTTTTATTTTTTTATTTTTACATTTAGGTCCCTAACTCGAAATCCAAACTCGGTAAACTAAAAAAAATCAAACTCGACAACTTTAAAAACCAAACTCGATATAAACCATAACAAAACACCATTTTGATCCAAAATAAAGCCTAAAAACTAATGTTTTTCACCAAATTTATTACTAAACAACCTAGTTTAACCATAAACTTTAATTCCCACCAATAAAAACAAGATTTTAACAACTAAAAATTAAAGATTTTTAGAAAGATAAAGTTTTAGAGAGAGAAAGTAAAATAAAACACATACTTCATTAAAATAAAACTACACTACTCCTACTACTATGAGGACCAACCCTCAACAACCCCTAAACTAACCCTAAAACTAACCAACCTCTCAAATGAGGCTTATGAGATCTATTTATAGGCTAGGGGCTAGGGCTTCTCTAATCTTTGAGTTTGTTGCATAATTAGCCCCTAGACTTTTACAAAACATGAGAAAACTACTTAAAATATATTAAAACGCTACAAATGCAACTAAATACTACACGTAACGATCTTGTAACTTGGAGGAGTTGAGTTGACTTTTCTTCCAAAGTTCTTCAAAGGACCAAAGTTGACAACTTGCTGAAACTTGGAGGGCCATTATTGTAAAGGTCTTCATATTTCAACTAAGAGTCTCTTTTGTTATTTTCTGAATCTCTAAGGATTACTTTTGTCATTTTGGGCTTTTCTTGGATAAATTTCTTCCTCGGCTTCGGCTTTTTACCTTTTTCCAATCTCGTGCTCGTTTTTGTCGGTTTTTGGCTTGTTTTTGTTCATTTTTCACATATTCGTACCTACACATACACAAATACAAAAACATACATTCTCTTGACATATTTGGTTAGTATTTGGTGTATTTGGTCTGTTTTAAAGCCTAAAAATGATGTGTGAATAAGCACTCATCAAAATCCCCCAGACTAAGTTATTGCCGTGTCCTCACGCAATGTCATCACCTCACGCTTAAGAGACAAATAATTTCAAAACCTCTCTTTACTGACGTTGTAAAGTTGCAATGATGTTCAAAAGAGATATTAAAATCATTTATTCTCAAAAACGCTCCGTTTTCCGATTTTCATGAATAATAACTACTACTACTATCTTTTGTACTTTTTCATTTTTATATATATGACGGTTTGCTTGACTTTCATTATCAATTCTTATCTGTTGATAACTTTCAGGGTCTACGAGTAGAAACACTTCTCACAGAGAAGAGACCATACGGATAAAAATCGTCATCCTTGATTTTTCACAAGCCCCCAAACTAAGCGTAAAATCGAGATCATTGTTTATCCAGAAGTTAGATGCTAACACTGCCCACAAAAGTTAATTGTGTATTACCTCTTGTTCCCAGGTCCTAAGTTTTTATCTAAAGATTTTAATTTGTGAGAAATGAATTGCTTCATATTTTCTCATTTCGATATTTGTTAGTCCGATAGTGATACCTAAGTTAAAACGATAAGTAGTTATTCATTTTCTCTTAAGAACCACTGCAATAGAAATTCGGTCCACATCAAGGAATTTGGGGTACATACAATATCAAGGATATAAGTTGCGGAGTACAATCACGTGCACCTCATGTGACTGATTACTAATCACTTATCACATGCACCTCACGCGCCAACAACTTATTTACATACATAAGCTCTTATTCGATACAACTTCAACTTTCACTTTTCTTACTTTTTTCACTCTTTTCATATTTTTTTTTTCACTTTTTTTCTTTCTTTCTTAATTTTTCTCTCATAACATCAATGGAAGCTTATCGGGTAGCTCCAAAACCACATAGATAATCAACTTTTGATTTTTGATTTTTTTCACTTTTTGCTCTTATTTTTGATGTTCCTTGATATGTACCCAACTTCTAAAGCAAAAATTCTCTTAAGAAAACAAAGAACTAAATATTATTCAATCCAAAATACCACTAATTAACCTAGAACATCTATTATATATGGGTGACGTTTCTGATGGGAACAAGGAGGCCACAAGTACCTCTCGTGGGTTTTTTAAATCCCAGTAATGTGATCCGTGTATAGCACGAAACTTCTAAATAAACTCTATCATTCCTCGATCTCCGCAAATTTAAAATCCCAAATAATGAGATCCGCGGATGCTTAGCCATAATCTTTTGATTATATTGGTTAAGGGAGACGAGCTAGGGCTCAACACGCCCGGTCAAGTCGAAACATTTATTTCTACTCTCGCCGGTAGGAAAATCAAAACAAGGTGTCAAAACTTATTATTCATGTCATATATATTATTTTTTTTTCATTTTTTTTTTATATATATATAAAGCGGTGACAAAAATTTAAATTTTTGGTGGAAAACGGAGTTGCGTAAGTTAACAGCTCAGACGATGGTACAGGTCAAATCGAATCAAAGATTCACCCCCCCCCAGACTAAAGTGAAACATTGTCCTCAATGTTTTAAGGGTACGGGTAATCCTACGTAAAATCTAAGGCCGTTTATTAATTATGCCAAGAGATAAACGTTAGTCGATAAGATTTTGGATATGGAGAATTTCCGAAAGAGCAGCGAAGGATGAGACTCGAGTGGAGAGAACGACAAACCACGAGCACGAGAGTCCTCAAACTTCGGGGAAATTCCTGAACATTAATAAACAACCACGAAAACACGAGTTTGGAAAGGGTCGCCCCCCTCACGTCACGTTATTAAAGAAAATAGAAAATTAAGAAGATGAAATGGATAAGCATGGGTTGCCTCCCACGAAGCGCTTGTTTTTGTTCACCGAGTCACATGAGCTTGACTCGATCCCCGAATTAAGTCATCCTTGGGGAGAGCAGATGGAAAGGACACCCGGCATAAACGGAGATGCCGGGGTCAAAAACGGTATCCTCACTCCCAGTGGAGTGGAAAAGTGAAGAAATGAGGGGATAAGCAAAGAACGGATAAAACACCCAGATGATAAAAGCAAATTCAAGTTCAGAATCATGGGTGGGTTGGGTGGGTAAAATATCAAGCACAGGAACATCATGTTCAGAAATCTCGTCCACCACTTCAAAAATATCTTCATTCGTATCTGATTCAAAAACTACATCGAGTGGTTTCGCGGGCGGACGAGAAGAAAGTGAATCGAAAAGAATATCATTCTCGTCATTCTCAATACCCGGTGGTATCGAGTCATCCGCAGCAAGAAATGGATCGACATCCTCTAAAAGAGGGTTACGTAACGGATTATCGAAAATAGATATAGAGTCGATCTCAAAGATAAAATGCTCATAATCCGGAAGAGAGATATCAGCATGAATAGTGGGATTGCCACTACTCGTCTCTTCAAATCAAAAAATTTCAAGCTCGGGTAAGAAATCACTATCCATATTGGGGATAGGAGAAGAAATCGGAGGATCATTCAACGCCTCGATCTTAGAGATAAGAAGATAAACGTTGGATAATTTCTCACGAAGAGCTTCATCTTGAATTTCAGTGTCAACTTCTTCATCATTCTATTCTTCTAAGCTGACGAGCTCAGAAGGTAACTCCTCAATGTAATCGATATCTCCACAAGATAAAGAAGTACAATTATCGTCGGAATCAGAATGATTATTAGCAAGACAAGCCTCGATCTCATCTCAAAAGACATCGCTCCTCTCAACAGGTTCTAGAGAAGGATGGAAAGAGTCGGAAATGAGAGGATCAGAGGATGGAGTGGGATTGCCACTCGGAGATGAATCTGAAATTTCAAGAACGTCTACGTCGACCTTTTTATTAGCATATAAAGCTCGGATATTCTTCATCTGCTCTTCTGCTAATAATTCTGCAATACTCTTTTCTTCTTCGATGGGTGTGGTTTCAGCAGATGAAGTGTAAATACCCCCAATTTGGATGGAATCCTCATCATCGTCGTCATTGTAAATAAAAGCCTTTCGTAATTTAGCATTTCTTTCTTTGACAAGTAATTCTTCCATTGACTTCTCATGAGGATCAGGAGTATATGTAATACGATTAGCCACCCACTCTTGTACCGTTTCGATAACGGATTTCATTTCATCAATAAATTTATCCGGAACTTGAAACTTATCGGGAGTTTGTGGGGGATGGTTAAAACCATGAGAATCGTAACATGAATTCGGCTCATAATAATTTTCAAACGATCCCTCACAATTTTCAAAATTTGATGAATTATCATTGAAATAAGGTTCCTGCTCATAAGAGTTTTGAGGAGGGTAATTGAAATTGTTTTGAGGATAATCGAAAGAGTTCGGATCATAATCGGAGGTGAATGTGGGTTCAGCTTTCGAAGCATAACACATACAAAGTCCACGAGTAAATCCACATTCTTTGCAAAAACACCGTTCACAAAGTACTCCTTCTTCGGAGGGATTTCCACAATTAAAACAAGTCGGATCCATAAGAATTATCGGTTTAGAGGATTAAAGAAGAAGAATCAAATGATAAGAGGAGAAGAAGATTATTTTTGGTTTTTAATTATCGAAAAAGAAAATTAAAATAGAAAAAGAAAATCTTTTTGTATAAACTTTGTTTGTTTGTTTTTTTTTTGTTTTTTTGTTTTTGTTTGTTTGTTTGTTTGTTTGTTTTTTTTT
The DNA here is from genome assembly GCA_030686995.1 of Artemisia argyi. Lineage (NCBI taxonomy): Eukaryota > Viridiplantae > Streptophyta > Magnoliopsida > Asterales > Asteraceae > Artemisia > Artemisia argyi. Next base: position 155,346,517 of record CM060685.1, read on the forward strand.
TTTTTTTTTTTTTTTTTTTTTTTTTTTTTGAGAATATTTATAAAAAACGATAACTTCTCGGGAGAAAGGTCTTCAAATCACCAACAAACGATACAAGTACGACGCTCTCGTTTCAAACCTTCCCCGGCAGCGGCGCCATTTTGATTTTAGTCGTTTTGAGTATAGTTTGTTTATTACCGAAGAAACACTCGTGAAAGTATGTTCCCCGGTTCGTTATGTCCCAACGAAGGTAAGACGGCGATTGAGTCGGCTTTGAGTCGCGTGATTGTGAAGTGAATAGAATTAAAAAGATGATTTGGTTGGTTTTTGATTACACTACTAAAAGGATTTAAAACGCAGTTAAAGTAAAAAGAAACAATAAAACGACGCAAAGAAAACAAACAAATAAAACAAGCATTGGATAAAATAACTAAAGAAAAACGAGATTTAAAACGCGAAAAGAAATTAAGACTGGAAATGAATTTAAAAACAATATGTTTGCAAAGCGACGTGAATAAGTTCATCAAGTGTGGGCCAAGGATTGACGACGAATTATTTTCCTTAAACAAAACTATTTTCTTACAACGTTGGTTTATTTTGAAAATAATCCTTTAAAAAGAAAATAATTACTAGATGTGTAATTTGATTATTCTCCGGCTTTTGCCCTTCAAATAATAAAATCACAAATCTAATTAATCATAACGATTATTAATCACGGCCCCTTTTAAGTAATCCACACTTAACTCACAAACTCGTGCCACTAAGGAAACACTAAAAAAAAACTACTCGAGACTCATATGAATAAGATAAAGTTACTTGATAAAAGAAAAAGACTCGATAAAAGAAACAAACTAGATAAGCCAAAATAAAATTCGGCAGAGTTTCGCCTTAGCATAAAGCATAAGAGAACCTCACTCGATAAACAATGAGGTATAGATTATCTAACTCGATAATCTTGGCTAACTCGCCAAAAGAAATGAAACTCGATAAAAACAATACTTGATAAAAAAATAAAAAAGTAAAAAAAAACAAGCAAACTCGAAATAAAAAAAAAAAAAAAAAACATGCAAACTCGAAAGAAATTTTTCTTTGCAATTTAGTCCTTAAATCAAATTCAAACTCGGTAAAAACAAAAAACAAGCAAACTCGATGAAATAGAAACCAAACTCGCTATTTTTATATTTTTGAAAATCCTAACTCGAAAATTTATTTGCAAATGAGTCCCTAACCACAAATCCTAACTCGGTAACAATTAAAATCCAAACTCGAAAGTTTTTTTTTTTTTTTTTTTTTTTTTTTTTTTTTTTTTTACATTTAGGTCCCTAACTCGAAATCCAAACTCGGTAAACTAAAAAAAATCAAACTCGACAACTTTAAAAACCAAACTCGATATAAACCATAACAAAACACCATTTTGATCCAAAATAAAGCCTAAGAACTAATGTTTTTCACCAAATTTATTACTAAACAACCTAGTTTAACCATAAACTTTAATTCCCACCAATAAAAACAAGATTTTAACAACTAAAAATTAAAGATTTTTAGAAAGATAAAGCTTTAGAGAGAGAAAGTAAAATAAAACATATACTTCATTAAAATAAAACTACACTACTCCTACTACTATGAGGACCAACCCTCAACAACCCCTAGACTAACCCTAAAACTAACCAACCTCTCAAATGAGGCTTATGAGATCTATTTATAGGCTAGGGGCTAGGGCTTCTCTAATCTTTGAGTTTGTTGCATAATTAGCCCCTAGACTTTTACAAAACATGAGAAAACTACTTAAAACATATTAAAACGCTACAAATGCAACTAAATACTACACGTAACGATCTTGTAACTTGGAGGAGTTGAGTTGACTTTTCTTCCAAAGTTCTTCAAAGGACCAAAGTTGACAACTTGCTGAAACTTGGAGGGCCATTATTATAAAGGTCTTCATATTTCAACTAAGAGTCTCTTTTGTTATTCTCTGAATCTCTAAGGATTACTTTTGTCATTTTGGGCTTTTCTTGGATAAATTTCTTTCTCGGCTTTGGCTTTTTACCTTTTTCCAATCTCGTGCTCGTTTTTGTCGGTTTTTTGCTTGTTTTTGTTCATTTTTCACATATCCGTACCTACACATACTCAAATACAAAAACATACATTCTCTTGGCATATTTGGTTAGTATTTGGTGTATTTGGTCTGTTTTAAAGCCTAAAAATGATGTGTGAATAAGCACTCATCAAGTACCCTGTGTTATTTTTTGACACAGAATGTCTTATACTTTTTCCTGATTTCATGTTTGAAGACAGAAATTTGGTGTTACTGAGAGCACCAAGAATTAATGATGTGTACAGCATAGACTTGAAGAATGTAAATTCTGCTGAAAGAGCAACATGTTTGATTGCAAGAGCATCTATGGAGGAAGCACATCAATGGCACAGAAGACTGGGACATGTTAATTTCAAGAATATTAATAAGCTGGTCAGAGGTAACTTAGTTAGAGGTTTACCTTCTAAGACATTCAAGAATGATCACACATGGTGTTAGTATTTATACTACACAACAAATGGTAATCAACTCACCATGTTTAACAAACAAGAAAGAGTTTGACTCATCATGAGGGTACGGCTCTGATGTGATAATCAAATCCGTTGATGGTTGATAGTTTACCAAAAACTAGGTTATCAACTCACCATACATCCAAGTGATCAAGAGTTGGCTAGTCCATAGCAAACGACTTATGGTAAAGACATATCAAATCCGTTGATAGCTGATGATTTGCTAAAAATCATAATTTTCAATGATTCACCTCTCACAGGAGTTAACACACCTGGAAGTGATGAGAATAATATGAAACTTTTAAGATTTGATGATCTTTGTACCAAAATGTTGCTGAGTTGCTGAGAAGATGCTATGGAAGATATGATGCTGATGAAGAGTACTTTGACAGATGACAAATAGAAGAAAAGGAATAAAGAAACAACCTCAATGCATAATTAAAGATTTGAAGATTAAAGATAACAAAGAAACTTGAAATCAAGCAAGTAGAGTTCAAGTTAGGGGAGGATTGTTGGGATATGAAATATCAAAGTACTTCTGGATGTCAAAGTACTGCTGCATGAAGAATAAAGTCAACGTACTGCTGAAGAATAAAGTCAAAGTACTGCTGTTATTGAAGAATGTTTAAAGTACTTCGAAGGAAACAAGGACTGATATGCAATATTAGATAAGGATTAATGTGTAATATTAAACGAATATTCTAGAATTAGTTAGGGATAATTACTTGTCGTTCAAGGATTACATGTTGTAAACCGACTTAAGGTTATCTATATAAAGAGCCTTAAGAGGTATTGGTCGATATAAGTTTTACAAGTCTTAGAAGTCGATCAAAGTTAATAGTTAGGGATTGTTAGTGAATCTGTGTAACAAAGCAGGTTCAAAGTTTGGTTAATATAAAAGTTCTTCTTAAGCTTTGTGTTAGTAGATTTCGCATACTTTACAAGGTCAAACAGTGTTTCAATATTAATAAAATTGAGTTTACTCAATATTGTTAAACCCTTACAAGCTACAAAGTAGTTTGGTCAGAGTATATCGATCCAACATTAACCAATTTTACAAACTATCAAAAGCTTGTGGAAAAATTGATATATTTGACTAATACAGACCTGATATTAGTTATGTTGTGCATTGCTTAAGTCAGCACATGCATAGCCCATTACAGTTACTTTTAAAGCTGACTTGGTGTTAAGATACTTGAAGGATCTCTAGGTTCTGTAGTTCAGATTAACAAAGCTTCGTATTTGATATTAAGAGCTTTTGCTAATGCTGATTCGGCTAAATGTTCCAAACCAGAAAGTCTGTTACATGTTTTTGTGAGTTTTTTGGTCAGTCTCTAATTTCTTGGAAAAGTGAAAAAAAAACAAGCTACTTTGTTTAAAAGTTTAGCTGATGTTGAGTGTAGAAGCATGACTTTTGCTACTTATGAGGTTATTTGGTTGGGTAACTTGTGCATAGTCTTAGGTTAAAAGATTTGTATCCAGTTGAATTGTTTTGTGATAACAATTCAATTATTCAAATAGCTGCAAATCTTGTTTTCTATGAGAAAATTAAACAATTCGAGAGCTGGGTTGTGAAACCTATACTGAAATCATCAAACCAAATAACAACATTAAAATTGATATACTCACTACAATAACAAACATTATTCAAACATATACTCATTGCAATTCCAAATAACACACCAAACACACCCTTAGAAAAACTAAACCGATATAGAATTACTTTAAGAGCGTTAGGTATCGTTTGTTGCCGTGGGAAAAAGTGGTGCCACCTCCTCACTTTTTCTTCATAGCACCAGTTTTGTCTTTTACACTAAAACCCCACCAAAAAATAAAATAAATAAAAATTAAATAAAAAAAAATTAAAAAAATTAAAAACTCGACGTGAGCTGGAACAGCGCTAGGCCTTACCAACCCAACTTTGATATGGTCTCTCGCTCCATAGGCTCGCGTTTTTGGCAATGGCTCAGGCCATGACCTACCGGGTAATTAATGCCTAAAATGTATAAAAGTGGTTTAAAAATGAGACGAAATGCCAACCGGGTCGATCAGATCATAAAATAAGTTTGGGTTAATAGATGAAAATTAATTACAGCAGTAGGAGTATATATTTCTGGTGGATTTCAGACAAAACCCACACGCACTAACTATCTCTTTCTCATTCTCTCTCCCTCTTACACGAACATAAATCCAACTCAAAGATCCAATTCATCACAACTCAAAGCATCAATCAACCATTTCACTATTCACATTTAATTGCATCTAGTTTACTCCCAGGGTATAGAAATGAGGTTGTTTCCGATGAGCTCATCTAGTAGAAGTGATGAAGATGAGGATAACAGCGAAGGAGGGGGGATGGTGTACTTGAATGTTTATGATTTGACACCTGTTAATAATTATATGTATTGGTTGGGTTTTGGTATCTTTCATTCTGGTATCCAAGGTATATATATGTCTAATTCTTTCATTTTATTACTTATTCCTCAATTTTTGTGTTCATAGATTTATAATCTGTACTAGTTTATTTAAATGTTGGGAATACTTATATAATAAGCTTATATAAGTCCATAAGTTTCAAAACAAGCCGGGGAAAATGAGCTTATGAAGGGGGTGTTTGGATTAGCTTATTTTGTGGGCTTATCAGCTTATTGAGATTTGGGAATGCCAATAAGCCTATTTTATTTATTTTGTTTGGCTTACCCATTTGAGCTTATGGCTTAAACAAGCCATAAAGTTAAGTGGATATGCTAATAAGCCAAAGAACACTGAGCTTATTGGCTTTCCTAAATCTCAGTAAGCCGATAAGCCCACCAAATAAGCTAATCCAAACACCCCCGAAACATACGCCGAAAACCAAATAAGCCATAAGCCCGCTATATAAGCTTAAACAAACACCCCCATAATCCGAAATGCGTAAGCCCAAAATTAAGCATAAACCAACACCTGGTTTATATGAATGTTGGGATATATTTTGCTTCCATTCGATTTAGGGTGTTTAGGTAAAAACCAAACTGCGTATGGTTATGGTTATCTGGTTGTTTTAGGGTGAAATGAGCGGTTTCAGATAAGAAGATTGGGAGTTGCTTATTTGATTATTGTTATGTTGCCTCTTAAGTCTATAAATAAGCAGAATTGCTAAAGTCTAAAACAGCTGTATGTCTGAGTTATGGGTTTTGGTACGTTATTAGCAAATCCAAGCGCTAGCTTCTGCATACTGAGAATCTGGTTTTATTATGGTTTACGAAGTAAGTATAAGCAGTTCCTATAAAGAATCCCAAACACCCCAAAAAAGAACTCTCAAGAATAGTTATTATGTCCTGAATCTATGACACTCTCCAGTGGTACCACCCAAGAAACCTAATTCCCATGCCTAAGCCTAATCCATTTATCACTTGACATATGTGGTATGCATTTTCCCCCTCTTGATATCCACTTTTGATTTTCCCACATGTCTTCATCTTATTGTTAGACTCATTTTTCGGCATACATATTAGGCATGGGAATCATTTTTTCCTACCAAAAAACATACTTTTAAACTTTTCTTTATGAAGAAAGAGGGAGACTGTAATCATGAGGATATAGGACCTAATGACCTATATCGCCCATCCTCCTTTTTAGTAACATAACAGATATGTGCTTTATAGGAAGGTTGCTTATAGAGTTCTCACGTATTTATATACATCTCAAAGCTGAGTGGATTAATTTTGATTGTCCTATGTAGCATAGCCTGTATTCACCTGAAGACTTCTCAATTTCGACCTTCCTGGATAATGGAGCTAGTAAATCTGCTAGATAGGGTCCTAAAATTTTGATAATGGTTGGAAAGTGATTCTAGTACTATCTTGATTATAAGTATCATCTCTTGACACGTGTGTGACCATTTATAATTACTATCTTGATTACGTGCTTGGAATTACTTATCTTATTTGGCATGAACCCTGCCATATAGTGGTTCGCATATTGCTCACTTGCTGCTAGTTGATGCATGTGAGATTGTGAGCTGCTTAGCCTCATACAGTAAGAGTTTTTTGTATGGTCTCTGTGCATGTTTCGTGTCTGCGAGGAGTTATGAAATGGACGTAGTTTATATTGGATAGATAAACTAGAAAGACAGATTCAAAGAGAACTCAGTATTCTGTAATCCTAGTCCTAATTATTTTGTAACTGCCGTACTTTAGAGATCTAAAAAATATGGACATTCTATCTTTTAAAATTTCACCTTAAAGTCAAGTATATACAGCTACAGATAATCATTTTGAAATAATTTAAAAGATGAATAATCACGGGATATCACAAAGTCGCTTTTAGATCATGAAATAATAGTGTTTTGTATTGATATAAATCAGCTTTAGGTGATAGGTTGGTGAATGTAGACTTTGTGGTTTTTGTTTGGCTGAATACTTCTATTCTAAGGCTTGTGTAGTTTCAATTAGACTGTAACCTTGTTGATCCCATTGTATAAGTTAGTCGAATAATGTGTATTGTGGACTTCGTTAAGTTGTTGTTGCTGCAATGTTGCTGCCTTATTAAGTTGCATGTGGACTCCTTTAGTAGATGACACTGTTATAGCGATCTTCACCAGAGATGGATGGCCCACTTAATATTGTCGCATGTGGTATTTTGCCCTTTTGCAAAGTCAGTTTTTGGCTTGGCTCTGATATATGTAATACTCCACTTTTTTGCTCCCTGGCTTACCACCAGATACACTTGTAACAACTTAATTTCTGGAATATGATCAATTTATAACGTAGAAATATTAGTTCTTGATGAAATATCTTTTATGAACCATCGTAGTTGAAATGGAAGATAAGTGCATTCATAAACATGTATGAACCATCTTATAATGATAATCATTTGATACTTAGTGTCTTAATTTAATAATAAGATTTTAACCATAAATATACTTGTCAGCAAAACTGACATATCTTCTGAAAAGAAAAGAGCTAATATATTTGTGTAAGTCTTCGGTTGCTTAGCATACTTATAATTGATATTTCCACGGGTCCTCTGAGAAGACAGTATGTTGCATTCAATAAAAGCTTATGTTCATCCCCTTGCATTATGCACCGTGGTAAATAGATATCTTTTGTAGAAAAAATCATACCAAAATGAGTATCGCAGGTCATAGAGTGTATAGAAGAGAAGAAAACATAGTTAAATTTCTGGCATGATATATTTTAGGTACATCTTTCAGTGACTTGTGGTCTTCGAGTGATAAAGTAATATGTTTGCTTTTGATATGATAATCAGCATATGACATGGAATATGCATTTGGAGCCCACGAGTACTCAACAAGTGGGGTGTTTGAGGTGGAACCCAAAAGTTGCCCAGGTTTTATCTTCAGGCGATCCATTCCTTTGGGTAGTACCAACATGTCTCCTACAGAATTCCGGTCATTTATGGAACAGCTATCTAGTAAATATTATGGTGATACTTATCATCTGATTGCCAAAAACTGCAATCATTTCACGAACGAAGTAAGCATGCGGTTGACTGGAAAACCAATCCCTGGATGGGTCAACCGTTTGGCTAAAGTTGGTAAGAAATACTAATATCCTGCCATTGTGATTCAATAATATGGCTGACACTTTCAATGTGTTCCATTCTATTGAACACTTCGTTACTGTGATAAACAGGTTCTTACTGCAACTGTTTACTGCCTGAAAACATTCAAGTTGCAGCTGTCAGACATATGCCGGATCACGCAACATATTCCGGTGAGTCTCCACTTGCTGTTCATTTTAATTCATGATTTCTTTTTCATGTTTAATAAATTTACATGGATCAATCGCATTCCGCATGCAACATTTACTCATTGTTTTTGTTCAAACAGATGAAGGGTCAGTTTCAGGTGATTCATCTTTAACAATGGGGAGTGAAGAAGATGACGTAGATCATCATTTGTTGACTGCACCAAACAGCGACGTTGCGTTTTTGCAGGACACACCAGTAAGACTAGCTAAAGACCACCTTTAAGTTCTATTTTATTATTATTTTTGTTGTGTTCTTAAGTAATCACTCGGTATTCGGTGGTAGTTTATAAAAAGTTAATTGTATAGATTTATCCAAAAAGTAGGCTTCCTCTGAAGTTTGTTGTCTTGATTATTGAGTGCCTCCAGATCTGCTTCTTCTAGTATTATGGTGTGTGTATGATCCTTCTGTAACACATTGTGATAATGCCATGTATGATAATGAAAAGTTGCAAACTTTGATGGAAATTTGGTTGATGAAAATGTGTATTCACTAATCATTTGACTTGACGAAGTCATGTTATCAAACTCCATGATTTTTTTCTGTTAATGATAGTGTGTACCTTTAGTGTACGAAATTGAAATTACCAATAATTGTGTAAAAAATGGGCTCGGTTTGATAGAATTGAAAAAAATTGAACCTCGACGGTTATGGTCCATTTCTTGGTTCTATAGAACTGTACAGAATGGTTCTGTGTTCGATCATTTGTAGGAATCTTATCATGGCTATTGTTAAATTTGAAATTTTTAGAACCATCACTTTGTTAACAATTTTAAAAAATGTAGTAGCTTCGACAACTAGATCCTGTAGCTGGCTCAATATCAGACAACTAGGTCTACCTCAGACATTATAATGCATATTGAGATCCTGAACTTCCTTCTAGTTTTGAGTTACTCGGAGTTCATATCTCTAGACGTAATTGTGTAAATAAGCAGTTCATATCTCTAGGTGTAATTGAGTAAATAAGCGGTCGAAAATAAATCCAGATGTGAAAGTGCTCTATGTATCATGATGGTTGAAGCTACGAGCCACACAACAAAAGTCGAGGATCTATGGAAGCTGCCAAGAAATGGTCTAGTCTCCATGTATCAAGTAACGATATTGCCTATCGTTTGTTGTTTAGTCTATGTATGGGAGTCCCATACACATTGCAAACTTGTTTAAGTTTCAAAAATATATATAAAAAAATGATGTATGTCAAGCAACAAGATGTGCTGTATGGATTGATATAAAGATATTAGTTATTCCTTCTCTTACACATGATTTCAGTTGCAACTATATATTATAGGTAGATTACATGTACATGCTTAGCTAAATAGACTAACGCTAGTGAGGGTTGCTTGGCAACCACAACTCCACAAAGCAACGTGCCCCCTCCCCTAGCAATGTCTTAAGCGACACGTTGGTTTGCAACTTTTGCCAAAAAGTGGTTGCTTCACCAACCGAAAGAATTGCAATTATTCTTCATAATTTTTTGAACATTGGGAGTAAATGGATGGGGTTGCTTTGTGTTCACCACTAGGTAATTGTAGTTGGGGTAGAGTTGTGGAGAGAGAAAGCTGAATTGACGCTGACATGACAGGGTTGCTTTTGTGAAAATAATGGTTACCACTAGCATTAACAGTTGTTTATACCATGGGTGTCCTGAACATTGTCTACATATTATGTAAATTTTATAGAACATTGACCTTCAATTCGAAATGACGGTCTAACTCTTATAAACACAAAATAGTTTTTTTTTTTTTTTTTTTTTTTTTTTTTTTCATTTTTTTTGGTAATCATGGGTTTCCGACTCGACATTGCGTGCCGACTAATCTCACGACGACTATTCTTTTTGGATAGCCCGGAATCAGCGCATGTGAACCTCCGTGGCCACAAGGGGATTAATTTTCTCCCCGTGGCCACAAATACAAAATAGTTGTTACATTGTGAAATGATTTTGGAAAGTTGTGTACGTATTTGAGTAACTTTTATTTCGAAATAATTTTAGATACTTTTTTTAGTGGTTCTTAAAAGAAGACCCTAACCTTTGGTAAATTAAAAAAACTTTGTTGTCATTTGTTTGGTGCAGGGGCGGAGGGAGGGTGGCTAGCGGGTGCTAGGCCTCCTCTAATAAGCCCAATGATTATATTAACATATCATTGTTTAGCCCATAATTTAACGTTTAATATGCCTCTAACATCTCCCAACTAGCGATTTTTCTATCATGAAAGAAAAAAAATAACCGACATGAAATATCTCCTATCTAAGTGGCCACTGAAGCAAAAATATGAAATGAGACATTTTTGACAATATTTTTTTGTTGTTAATCTAAAAAATTTAAGGGACTTGTCAACAACTAGTTATATCACAAATTTGGATATCCGAAATTTCTAATGATGGTTTTATGTTAGACATTATATTTTATCTAAGTTTTTTTTAATTCGGATATCCGAAATTTCAGATTACACTTTTATTTATCTGAATATCCAGATATCTATAATTTTTGGAAAACTTTTATATGACTTCCAAAACTGTCTTTTCATTTAGTAAATTATGATCAAGTTTTCGGATATCCGAATACGTATATTTTTTGAACACCAAAAACCTAAATCAAGAAATCTTAGAAAGTTTCGGCTTTGTTGCTCTCCCCTAGTTATATACTTAAAAGCATAAAAATATATTAAAAAAATGACCTTATTTTGAATTTACCATACTTTTTATCCACTAAATATGTTAGAAAAAATTAAGTTTAGTAATGCATTTATAAGTTTTTGTGATGGTTTATTTGTATAAACTAAAGTTGAAAACCATTTTTAAACTTTTATTTTTCCGGGTTATATAATGAACTTCGGCCCCTCTTAACTACAAATCCTGGCTCCGCCTCTGATTTGGTGGCCTTCACATCCACATGAAAAGCAAAAATAAGTTACACAGCATAACATGATCCAACTTTCTATGCACATGAGATGCAGGATATAAAATAGGAAAGTCGTTATGGAGCTACATGTGCATTAACTTGTGGCGTTTTCATGTTTAAATGACTTGGAAGTTATTTTGGTTTTAATTCAAAAAATTATATAATTTATTTAAACGGCGTTTTGTCTACAACCAACACTACTTATCTTACATATATCATTTCACATATGTTTCTAATGAGATTTGAACCAACAATTTCTAATTTAATAAGATTCACATATGTTTCTAATGAGATTTGAACCAACAATTTCTAAATTAATAAGATTTGAACCAACAATTTTTAAATTGATGAGTTATTCACATATCGCTAGACAAAAGGTCTTTAATAAATCTAAACTCTCTTTTTGTGATGGATATAAGTTGCCGCATATCTTTTGATTTCAGGTGAACTGGTTTCATAGATTTATCTTGCACTATAGACTTTTTTTTTCTTCCTCTGCTAACTTTTTATTTACCGTTTAGAAGGATGTAATAGTAATCAAATGCATCACCGTCACATGAACATTTACTCCCTTCACCAAACCAATCACCCAACATAGCAGCGCCCGAGTTATTTTTTTATTTTTTATTTTTTTCAAATTTTTTTACTTATAAATATCTCTTCATTCACTCATCTTTACGCACCAACTCATAATTTCTTTAAACACCAGATCTAAAAAATGTCTCAACCAAACACTCCCGTCATTTCTGAGAAAACAATTAACACTCCATCGTCAAAAATCATTCCGTCATTTCTTACTGAGGAACCGGTTGAGAATCCGTTTATGCTTACTGAGGAATAGCAACGACTACTTCTTCAGGATGAAGAAGCTTTGAGAGAAATGGAAGAAGAAGAAGCATGGGAGGAAGCAACTCGTAGGGAGCGGGAAGCAAGGGAAGAAGAAGAAGCACGGAAAAACTGGTTTGACAAAGCGTATCGAGAGTGGGAAGAGAGTAAGTTTGCGGACTATTCTTCTTATGACGATGGTTATTATACAGGTTAATATGTATTTTTATTTTCGTATCGTAATTTGTATTTTCATTTTCATTTATGTATCGTAGTTTGTATTAATCTTTAATTTGTATTTTTATTTCAATGTTTAAAGTATTTTCATTTTCGTATCAAATAGGATTTAAATATTTTAAAGTAATTTTTATTTTTTTACACTCAAACCAAACAGACTATTTTTACAAAATATACCCACAAATACAAAGCCAACAATTTAGGTTGAATTTTCGACCGAGGCGTGCTTATTTTTCTTTGGCGACCGAGTGTGACCATCGAACGACCGAACATCTCGACCGATCATTGTGCATAGTCTTATATTTCCTTTCCTACTCTTTAAATTTTATTACTCAATTTCAAAACCTCATTTTTTTATCATCTTCTCTCTCACATATTAACAAACATATTTTTCTAATTTTTGCATATTCATACTTAATTCATCTTCTCTTAACTCCATATCTAAAGTAAGTATGCAAATTCACTTACATATATCGACATTCATATTTGTTTTCTCAACATAACATTTTTACTATTTTACTTGTGGTTTCCATATGTGTTTTTGGTCTCTCTTTTCTATGGCTTTGTAGAAGTAGATTTTATTTTATTTTTTCAAAGAACAGTGTTGGTTTAGTTAATCGTACATGTTTTTGGTTTGAATGGGTATTTACCGCTTATTCAACAACAAAAGCCACTTATATTTCTCAAACTATCAAGAAATCACTGTAAAATAGCTTGTGGTGGGTGTCATATCTTCATTACTTGCGGTAGTTGTAATAATAAGAGGATTTGCTTAGTTGATTGCAAAAGAAATATAACTATTACTCTGTATCTTTTTTTGCATGACCAGGCATTATGAAGGAAGAGAAATGTTTAGTTGAGGATAAGAAATTTACAGTAATTGTATATTGGTTGGTAATGGTGGAGGAACTTGAAGGTCCATTATGAACAAGGACAAATGTTTTTAAGTTTGGGATTTAAGATTATAAAGTAAATGATATAAGACATATTCCTATATGAAATAAGAGTACCTTAAAAAGATAATGTAAAAGAGTTGCCTAAAAGATATGCATAAGATAACACATAAGGTGTTAGTTAGTAAATGTATTCATGAATCAAAAAACAAATCTAATATATTACAGTAGATTATTAGTGTAACGGAATTGATTTGTGCACTTTTAGTTTTAATTGGGACACTCCAGTTACTGCATCAGCCAGTTATACTATATTGATATCTTGCTTTGATTACTTCTACTGTAAGTGTGCAAATAAAAAAAAAAAGAGTGTGCAAATCATCTCCGTAATGATTCTTTTTAACATAATATTTGAGTAATGTTGATAGTATAGCTTTTTGTAACTTTTCGGAGACTACAACGTTTGATATGATTATTTAACTAAACAATAAATCCAAGTAATTTATCTCCTTCTTTCTACAACCTCTATGAATTCAATATGTGATATATGTAAAGCCGTAAAGGTAAAAGCAATAAAAGAGTATCACCATACAATCTATGAATCTATGAGCATATGTGTACTACGGGCAAGTTAAAAGCAAGAAAAAAGGATGACCATACAATTGAACAGTCTCATCATCCTTAATTCAAGAGTCTCGTCATACTTCATAGATTTCAAACATCTCATCTGCTCATTGTATATGTTACTGACAATATTGACATATGCATCATTGAAGTAGGTTGTGGCATAGGGGCATGTGTGAGATGTCCACAATGTCTCATACTTATTTATCTTAATTTTAGATAAAATGTTGTTGAGACAAGCATGTGGAGTTGTGGACTATTTTTAGGTTGGCATTCTAGTTTTGAAAAAATTATGTTGAGCTAGGCATGTGAAGTAATGAATTAGAACATAACATTTGAATAAAACTAGTAATTGTTGTATCTACTTTAGTTCGGATACACGGGACGATGCGAACGATTTTGTGTTAATAAAAGTATGCTTAAAACTTAAGAGAAAATGGCAGAAAAAGACATCATATTTGCCACTTTTTGTCATTGTATGTATCGTTTTATTTTTATTTTTTGAATTTGGTACTAACCTTTTTAAATCGTGTCATTGTATGTACTTTGCGACTTTTTCAGCCGTGAAATGACCATTTTACCCCTAAAAATTTTGAAAAAAAGTAGGGGTAAAATGGTCACAAAGTACACACAATAGTACGATTTAAGAAGGTGGGTACACACAATGACACGATTCAAAAAGGTTAGTGCCAAATTCAAAAAAAAAAAGACGCTACATACAATGACAAAAAATGACAAGTATGATGCATTTTCCTGCCATTTTCCCAAAACTTAATGCTAACTTTTTTTAGTAGCACAACTTATAATTCTTCCTAGGTAACTATTAGATTGTTAGTATTACGTAATATATTTTAATGGAATTAGTTGTGATATTTTTGTAGTATAACTAATTGCAGTAACTTGAAGAATTAAAACCGTATTAATAATTAATTACAAACAAGCCTTATTAAGTTTTTAACGATAGTATTATACATAAATAATGATAAATTATACCACCGAAAATTGAAAATTAAAACTTAAAATATGACACTAAATAAGTTTCTATAATCACAATTTTACAATCTTACAAAGATTAAAATAATAATATAAAAATAATAATAATTAAAGAAATATATTTTTATTACGTAATATATATATATATATATATATATATATATATATATATATATATATATATAACTTTCAAACGAGAACCATTTTAACTGCGAGAACTGAGAGAACCACAAAAAACATACATGCACGCCTTCAATAATTGTATTTTTGCACATATGTTTTAAAAACAACACATATGTTTAAAAAAAAACATAGTTGTTCTAAAGAATTTGATAAGAAATTGAAAATACAAAATTTTTCTTTGAAGATGTGCATGTATGTTTTTATAAGACGTGCAACGACAATATTGTGGCCGTGGATAAGGTTTTTGTGAAAAAAGATGATGAGTTCATAATGATATTGAAGAACATATGTGGATGCTTACGATTATTGCTGATTTGCATGTATTTTTATTTTATTTTAAAAGGCGTACATGCATGTTTTTTGTGGTTCTCTCAGTTCTCGCAGATAAAATGGTTCTCGTAAGAAAGTCCCCTTATATATATATATATATATATATATATATATATATATTTTGAACAGCAACTTTATTAGAAACCACTAGCAAGGAGTTAGAAAATTACAAAGATAACAAATAATGGTGTTGAAGCCAGCTATCCCATTTAAAAGTGTTTTTACCCCTAGCAATACACCAAGTAAATGAACGCATAACAATATCGTCGAAAAGAACTTCTTTCCGAGGTTTTTTGTTCGCAAAAAGAATTTGGTTTCTGAAGCTCCAAATACTCCACCAAGTAGTATAAAAAACTCCTTCCAGTACACCTTTAATACTAGAAATCATCTGCAGCGCCTTGAACCAAGAAAGCCAAGTGAGATAGGAATCGAAAGGAATCCATACCAAATTCCACCATCTACAGACTAAACGTGTGACTTCTGTCGCCAATTCGCAACTAAACAAAAGATGAGCCAAGTCCTCGTGGGCAACATTACAAATCGGACAAGATAAAGAAGACACCAACACACCCCTTCGAGCCAGATTGGAACGAGTAGGGTGGCGATCAAGAGAAACCTTCCAAGCAAAGATATTAATCTTAATTGGAATCGTATTAATCCACCACGTAGGAGAATCAACTTTTGGGAGGAAAGCCTCATCAAGTAAAATACGAACATCTTTAACACAAAATTCACCGTCCTCATTCAAATCCCAAATCCATCAATCTTTCATGTTAGACAAAATCACCGTTCCAAGAAGGTCGCGGATATGTATGAGCTGCAAAGATTCAACCCCTCCTCTAACTTTCCGACGAAAGGAAAGTAAAAGGAGTGTTCATCTTATCGGCCACAGTGCACTCTTTACTGATGTCCAACGCATATAAGCGCGGGAACTTATTACGAAGGCGAGAATCACCAATCGATAATTTATTATTTTTATTACGTAAATACTTAGAAAATACTATATAGGTATATGTATATATGTATATGTGTATATATTATTCGGGCGGGGCGGGGCAAGGATTCCACGCTCTCCAACCCAAACCCGATTAAAATGCCCGTTTAAGCCCCAAACCCACCCCATAATCCAATTAGCATGACCCACCAGGCCCCAATTAGTTGGGGTTTCGGATTTCCCTGTCTGATCCGAGTTTTTTTGCCATCCCAATTAATCAACTCTAAAATTTTCTTATTAGCCAACACTTAGTATTGTGGAAGACTTTAATTATACACTTCATGAGCCGTGCTTGGCATGGCTTAATACACTTCCTGGTCTTCCTATAATATAAGATTAAGAGTAAACTACATCGTTCGTCCTTGTCGTTAGCGTTAACCGCAGCCGTTAGTCCTTTGACCAAAAAAATTGCATCCTTCGACCTTAAGTGGCAAACGTTATGCGCCGTTGTCCCTCACTATAACGGAGCCCACTAATGCTCGTTAACTCTTGTTAACTTGTTTTCCCATGAGGGTATACTCGTCATTTCGCAACCATAAGGACGAGCTGTGTAAGGACGAACGGTGTAATTTAATCTTTTTGTCAATTTTATACGTCTTCATCATTTTTTTACGCTTTCGTCTGTTTTTCTTACGTTTTCATACATTTTTATCTGTTCTCATCCATTTTTAAACGTTTTCATCCGTTTTTATAGGTTTTCGTCTATTTTTATACGTTTCATCCGTTTTTAAACTCTTTCGTCCGTTTTTATGCGTTTTCACACGTTTTTCTTACATTTAATATGTTTTAACACATTTTCTTACATTTTCATCCATTTTTAAATATTTTCATCCGTTTTTATACGTTTTCATGAATTTTATAGGTTTTCGTCCATTTTTATTACGTTTTTATCTGTTTTAATACGTTTTCTACCGTTTTCATACGTTTTTAGCCATCTTTATACGTTTTTGTCCATTTTCATCCATTTTTATATGCTTTCATCCATTTTTATACGTTTTATTGTGTTTTTATACGTTTTCGTCTGTTTTTTATACAACTCCTTATGTTTTTATCTGTTTTAATACGTTTTCATACGTTTTAAACCGTTTTTATATGTTTTTGTCCATTTTTATACGTTTTCATCTGTTTTTATACGCCTTCGTCCGTTTTATACGTTTTCGTCCATTTTTATACGTTTTTATCTATTTAATACGTTTTTGACTGTTTGTATACGCTTTCATCCGTATTTATCCATTTTTATACGTTTTCGTCCATTTTAATACGTCTTCAATCCGTTTTTATACGTTTTCGTCATTTTTTATATGTCTTCTTACGTTTTTATCTATTTTAATACGTTTTCTTTCCCTTTCATACGTTTTAACCATTATTATACGTTTTTGTTTTTCTTTATACGTTTTCATCCATTGTATACGCTTTCATCCGTTTTATAAGTCTTATCCGTTTTAAATGTTTTCAACCGTTTTTATACAGATAAAAACGGATGAAAGCAGGTAAAACCGGAAAAACATTTAAAACGGACAAAAACAAATAAAAACATACCAAAACATATAAAAACAGATAAAACATATAAAAACGTAAGAAAAAATGGACGAAAACCTATAAAATGGAGGAAAACGTATAAAAATGGTTTAAAACATATAAAAACGTATTAAAACAGATAAAAACATAAGAAAAACATATAAAAACGGATAAAAACCTATAAAAATTGGCGAGAATGTATAAAAACGAATGAAGATGTTAAAAATGGATGAAATCATATAAAAGAAGACAAAAACGTATAAACATGGTAAAAACGTATGAAAACGGAAAAAAACATATTAAAACAGATAAAAATGTAATAAACCATATAAAAACGGTCGAAAACCTATAAAAACAGACGAAAACTTATAGAAATGGATGAAATGTATAAAAACGGCTGAAAATGTACAAAAAGGGATGAAAACGGATAAAATGTGTGAAAACGTAAGAAAAACGGACGAAAGCGTAAAAAATGGATGAAAACGTATAGAAATTGACAAAAAAAAGTAAATTACACCGTTCGTCCTTACAACGTTCGTCCGTATGGTTGTGAAATGACGAGTATACCCTCATGAGAAAACAAGTTAACAAGAGTTAACGAGCGTTAGTGGGGCTCTGTAATACTCCGTAAAATCCCAGGTCATTTATTAATGCTAATCATCGATACTATTCTAAACTAAGCTATTTTGCGCGCTAATTTGAAATTTTTATATGAGACACCATTTGTTTAACACCCGATTACTTTTGATCACCGTTTGTCTGACACCCGATTATGTTTTGTCACCTGATATCACCCGATTGTCACTCTTGGATGTCACTCAATGAGGTTAACACCGGTAACTCCCACTAGCGACCTGACACCCTAATTGGACACCGAGATATTATTAATATATATAACGATATATATATATATATATATATATATATATATATATATATATATATATATATATATATATATATATATATATATTAATTATTACAAATTACTATCACTATGTATATATAAGTATATGTATACGTATGACGACACCGTTTATATTTTCATGGTTTTCACGAACCGACACCGATACCGAAACTAAAGTTACGAACGATCTAGTCACCGACACCCTATTTTGTTTGGGCCGCATGTCACCTAAGCCTAAGTTTCCTTGCTTTTTTTTTTCGCTTTGCTGCTGGGCCGAGCACACCACAAGCCCACCTTCACTTTATTTTCTCTTGTACAACGTTTGGGCCTTGGGTTCTCAAGCCCAATAGCTGTGATGTTTATTCTTTCTTTGTGCTGCATGCTACTCAAACGAACAAGGATAAGTGCAACATAAATAATACACACGTTTTTCCTCTTTGGTTCCCTACTCACACGACATGCAATCTCCATTGACTTTGTATCATGCGACAAAGAGCCACCTTTTGTAGCCGTCAAACCCTTGGGTATTCACAATACACACTAAGTTCCTATACCCATTGGATCGTATGTTTCTTAAACCACTAGCACAACATAAACAATCCATTTAGTACTCAAGCGTGCCACTAATACTTGTGCTAAACAATTTTAAAGTACATCATAGCACCTAAAACTCTTGCAACCCGATTTGACAACACCCTTGGAAACTAGACAACCTTGTCGAGTGAAGGAGTGACCACACGGATGGTGTTGTGTCACAAGGAACATTCGAACCACCCAAAACCATCCTATATAAACCACATTTAATGCACTTCCTCACACTTGCAAGAATCCACAAGAGCTCATATCACAAAACTCTTTCTTTTTCGTTTACTATCGATACCAAGGAAGGCGTACGAGCAAGGTTTTGGTTTGGGAACGAGTTGGGTAACTATTTTGGATAAGGGATCGTTTGACGAAGAGGGTGCAACGTTTGCTTGTTCACGTTTGCTCACACCACACGAACTCTTCACCACCATTTTAGTGTTGTAAGTTATCATCACCCTTTTCATATTCGTACTTTACTCCATTCATGCATACCACGTTTACTTATCACACGACACACACTATTTTCTAAGTATAAACTTTCGTTACACTTATAACTATATTTATCACATGCCTTGACACCCTTGAGGAAAGGCCTCGCCGTTTCGTTTTCACACGTACAATACATGTATATTTTTCGACACTCTAATTCTTTGACTCACACTTAACCAACCAACGTAACATGCAAACCCTACACGATCTTATACTACGTAAACGAAGCCAAAACCAAATCCTAGTCGAGCTATGTTTTTAAACAAGTAAAACCCACTTTGGGCCATAACCGGGCTAACAAGCCCAACAGATTTTCCCTTAAGGATTTTCGATTGGAAAATATAAGATTTTCGAAATGATACTTAATTTATAAAAACTGATTTTTATAAATATTAGAAGATAAAAATGGTAACTTTTATAAAAATAAAAGTTAACTTTTCAAAAACTAGACTTTGGACTATTTTTTCAAAAGTCCCACGTTAAGGGTCTAAAAGTGATAAAACCACCAAACTTTCGAACCACTTTGGAAACTGTCGATTTTGAATAAAACGAAGGGTGGAAACTGTAAATTTCGAAAGATCAAGGTAAAGTGTAAAAAGTTATAACAAGGACTAAAATGTAATTATTTTTTACCAAAGGGTAAAAAGTGTAACTTTATTAAAGTTAAGGGTCAAATATGACAAAGGTACTTTATTAATTAATTATTTTGTATAATTTGATTTTTATATATAAATATGTATATACTTTGTAACTTAAAAATAAATATATAACTTTACTAAAAATATTTAATTATAAATATTTTTAACGATATTATTTTTACAAAAGAACTAACATTTATTGAACACCGGTTCGTAACAACGATACAAATAACTACGTAAAGTTATTTTGGAATATATTAAGACACCCGAATGATTATCACCGTACACGAGACATGTCCATTACGAAACGAATCTAAAACACCGATGACTATATATTTATAGGTCGCAAGTCGGAGGAATTTCATTGCTAGACGTAGCAGTACACCATCACTTTTGAGCACCGTTGTGATTCACACCCGCCTGTCAGGTGAGTTCATGGTCCCACATTTTTAATTGTTTTTAAACCCCGTGGGGAGATACATGCTGTAAATCGAACACAAGTATTTTTCTGTATGCTGTTATCACCTGATATTGCCTAAGTTGACACCTGTGTTGTGAGTCCCTCATATCACGAACCTTAATCACTTGCAAGTGAGCGCGAATATAGTTGATAGATCTATTGGAATGGCAGCCCACCTCTGTCAAGGTGATCACTTGGCAGGAGGTGTGCTATATTCGAGGTATTATGGAAATTTGGCACATTTCCTGTCACCGAGGGCCCCTTGTCATTTACATCCTCTGTGGTGTAGGTGATTGTTATTATCTTTATGATATGTCAAATCGATGTTAAGTCTTGCGTTTTGTGAGGCTTAGGAGCAATATTTTACCAGTTTAGTCAAGACCTGTCTATCTTGGCTTGTTTATTTCAAATGCTTGGCTTGTGTTCACACTATTACTATTTAAACTACTATGGATTCACGCAACCTTTGTGTTAACTTTTAAGCATGTTTATCTCAGGAATTTAGCAGGCATGGCGGCACGGAGCTGGCAAAAGGGTACACAGGACCTCCCTTGTTATTTCAATAATTATATCATTCTTTTCAAACTCATCACTCTTTTGCGAAACAATTAACATTTTGGAAAAATGTTTGTAACTCTGACTATTTGAGTTTTCATGGAATGATATTGACTATCTTTTGAATTGTTTTCTATGAGTATGACTGTGTACTAAACTGTAATGACCCCGATTAGACTTCCGCTGCTTATCAAAATTTCGGGGTGTTACAGATTGGCATCAGAGCCATGGTTATAGAGAACCAAATTATTATTCAAAACATTGGACTATAACCTCACCGGATTTCTAAACAAACTATTTATCACCAAAGTGCCCTCCGTGCCAGCGCTTGCCAACGTTATGTTTTAAGGTTTGATTTTAGCACCCATTGCATTTAGCTCACTATGACACTATGATCACTGTGCATGTAGCATTATGTAGACTACATGACTTATATTACTGCTATTTTTGGGATATTACAGTACCATGTCGCCCCCGGTTATTATTTTGTCCGACAGTGACGACGTCGTGCCGACATCATCCACCTACCCTACCATTGACCTATCTGACTATGACACCCATGACACCCGAGACACCCATGATTCTGACCATGACACCCAACCTGTATCACCCCCACCTGAGCCACACCCTTACATGCTACCTACTTACACCGCACCCCACACCTCTGAGGTTTTGCCACCCATGCCACCACCTATAGTTTTCTACTCTCAGACTACTACCGTACCGATACCATCACCTACTTCATCACCTGTTCCATCACCATCACCTGTTCCCACTGAGACCCCCACCTCACCCGACATTCATAGATTGGTTGATGCTCGCCGATGGTCGTTTTTGTTGGATTATATTCATAGATGGAGGTTGGCTGAGTGATCGCCTAGGGCTGCTGAGCTTGGAGATGGCTCTTCAGCAGTGTTACCGGTCACTGGGGAGCCAATACACCATACTATCCCTCTTTTGGCTGCTAGATTAGTTAGACATGAGGATCGTCTTGATGAGCTGTTGGGCGTTATTGAGGATATATCCTTGGAGAGGATAGAGGGTATGCAGGAGGAGGTCGAGAACCTCGTAGTACATAGGACAGCTTTAGAGATGGTATTTGAGATGATGGGGACAGAGATCGAGGAGGCACAGGCTACCATCACTGAGTTTGGTCATCGACTAGATGTTCAGAGGCATGAGATGGAGGATTTGAGAGCGATAGCGATTATCACGCAACAGATGCTAGAGCATCAGACACAGGAGTTGGCCGCATCTAGTACTACCATCCACACTCTTTCAGCCACTATTGAGGAGATTCAGGCCCGTGAGAGATCCAGGGATTTGGAGATGTTAGAGATGATCAGGATCATCAGAGAGCTGGAGAGGAGATCAGGAGGCGCACCTGGACCTTCATAGATCTATGACATGTCATTACATTCAGAGACATCTTAACTTGCCGCCTGTGGCATTAATAATGTTGTATCTTGTTGTTTTGTAACAATGAATTCAAAATTATTAAAACTTTATGTTGGTTATGATTGAACTGTATTGATATTGATTTATGATGTTCTAGTTGTCTGATCTTTTATTATGCTCCCATATTGAGATTCATATTATAAATTCCATGTGTGTTGTTACATGTCATGATGATTATTTATGAATGATATGGTTTATGTTGATGTATGTATTCATGGTGTGGTTGTGATAAGTACTTTGTGATGATCTCGACTATTATGAGCTTGGTTGCATTATTTCTCTTGTTATTGATTGATGTTTGACATTTGTACTTATACACTTGCGATTTTATAAAGTTATGGCCCCAAGGAAAACCGCTACTGCTACCTCGTCACCCACTATGACCCAGGCTGCTATCAGAAAGTTGGTTGCCGACAATGTTGCTGCAGCTTTGGAAGAGCAGGCTGCTGCAATGGCACGAACTAGTAGCAATAACCGAGCCACTGCTGAAAGTGAGTCCGCTGCGACTCGGGAGTATACCTATAAGGACTTCATAGCTTGTAAACCATCTCACTTCAAAGGGACTGAAGGAGTGACAGAGCTTGCTCGATGGTTTGAGCGAACTGGGACTGTGTTTGTAAGGAGCGGTTGTGCCGCTGAAAGCAAAGTCTCGTTTGCTACTGGAACATTGTTGGAAGACGCGTTGTCTTGGTGGAATGCAACTGCTCAGAAGATAGGTGTGGAAGAGGCCTATCAGATCACCTGGGCTGACTTTAAGGAGAAGATGCTGAAGAAGTTCTGCCCTAGAGGTGAGATCAAGAAGTTAGAAGATGAGTTTCACACGTTGGTTGTGAAAGGAAATGATCTCAGGGCTTATGATAGGAGATTTCAGGAGCTTGCCACACTTTGCCCTTCAAAGGTTCCCGATTTGGAAAAGTTGTTGGAAAGATACATTGAGGGATTACCCAGGAGCATTGAGGGAAATGTCACCTCGTCAAAGCCTTAATCTTTGGAAGAAGCAATGACTATTGCCCAAAGACTGCTAGACCAGGAGATTAAGCGTAACTCTGCTCAGGTGAACAACAATCACAAAAGGAAGTTTGATGATCGGAAGGCAAACAACAACAACCACAATAGCAACAACAACCGTAACCCCAACCGTAACTATCACCATGACAGAAACACCCACCACAATCAACAGAACCGACGACAGGAAGTTGTCAGAGCTTATGTCGCCGCACCAGTTAAGGATGCTAGGTATGCTGGACCTCTTCCATTCTGTGACAAGTGTAAGATGCATCACACTGGACCCTGCTATGCTAAGTGTGGGAAATGTTCAAGGACTGGACATAAGACACAAGATTGCAAGGCTACAGGAGCTAACTTGCAACCCGTGGCTGTAGTATGCCATGCTTGTGGAGAGAAAGGACACTACAAGCGTCAGTGCCGTAATAAGGATAACAATGCACGTGGGAGAGCATACGTGCTGGGAGATGGGAATGTCCATCAGGATCCGAATGTTGTCACGGGTACGTTCTTTCTAAACAACCGCCTCGTTAAAGTTTTATTTGATTCCGGAGCCGATCAAAGTTTTGTATCTATTTCCCTTGCACCCCTAGTTAATATTACACCGTCCAAACTAGACACCACATATGAGATTGAACTAGCCGATGGAAAGCTAGTAAGTACTAACACTATACTCCGAGGTTGCACCCTACGACTACTAGACACCCCATTTGCCATTGACCTTATGGCTATTAGACTTGGTAGTTTCGACGTCGTTGTAGGAATGGATTGGTTGTCCGAGAACCACGCTAAGATCATTTGTGACGAAAAGGTCGTTCACATCCCTCTGAATGACGAAACCCTGATTGTTCGCGGAGAGCGAAGTAAGACACGTCTAAGCATCGTTTCTTGCGTCAAAGTTGTGAAGTACATCGAACGAGGATGTCAAGTCTTCTTGGCTCAAGTCACCGAGAAGAAGTCGGAAGAGAAGCGACTCGAGGATGTGCCAGTAGTCGAAAACTTTCTAGAAGTTTTTCCTGAGGACTTGCCTGGCCTTCCGCCGATTCGTCAAGTGGAATTTCAAATTGACTTGATGCCAGGAGCAGCACCCGTAGCACGAGCACCCTATAGGCTAGCACCGTCGGAAATGAAGGAGTTATCTGGACAATTGCAGGAATTGTCAGATAAAGGATTTATTCGCCCTAGTTCGTCACTGTGGGGAGCCCCGGTGTTGTTTGTAAAGAAGAAGGATGGAACCTTCAGGATGTGTATCGATTATCGTGAGTTGAACAAACTTACAGTGAAGAATCGATATCTGTTGCCAAGGATTGACGATTTGTTTGATCAACTGCAAGGATCGAGTGTCTACTCGAAGATTGATTTGAGATCGGGTTATCACCAACTGAGAGTTAGGGACGAAGACATCCCTAAGACGGCTTTCAGGATAAGATACGACCACTACGAATTCCAAGTAATGCCATTTGGTCTAACAAATGCACCCGCTGTATTTATGGACTTAATGAACCGAGTGTGCAAACCCTATTTGGATAAGTTTGTGATTGTATTCATCGATGATATCCTTATTTATTCACGTAGTAAGGAAGAGCACGCAGAACACTTAAAGGCTATACTAACATTGCTCAGGGAAGAGAAATTATACGCCAAATTTTCAAAGTGTGCTTTTTGGATTGAGAAGGTACAATTTCTTGGGCATGTTATCGACAGTAAGGGTATTCATGTTGATCCCACCAAGATTGAAGCTGTTAAAAATTGGGCGTCACCTACGAGCCCTACCGAGATATGCCAATTTTTAGGTCTTGCCGGATACTATCGGAGATTTATTGAAGGTTTTTCAAGGATTGCTAAACCTTTGACTGAGTTAACACAGAAGAAGAAGAAGTTTGAATGGGGAGAAGAGCAAGAATCGGCATTTCAGTTCTTGAAGCAGAAGCTTTGTGAAGCACCTATATTAGCACTACCCGAAGGAAGTGAGGACTTCGTGGTATATTGTGACGCATCAATCCAAGGTTTGGGTGCCGTATTGATGCAGAGACTTAAAGTAATCGCTTACGCTTCTAGACAACTTAAACCCCACGAGGAGAACTACACTACTCATGATCTAGAATTAGGAGCGGTGGTATTCGCTCTTAAGATCTGGAGACACTACCTATATGGAACCAAGTGTACGGTTTTCACCGATCACAAGAGTCTTCAGCACATTTTAGATCAAAAGGAGTTGAACATGAGACAACGTCGATGGCTAGAGTTACTAAGTGACTATGATTGTGAAATCCGTTATCACCCGGGGAAGGCAAATGTTGTAGCAGATGCCTTGAGTCGAAAGGAACGACTTAGACCCCTCAGAGTTAGATCATTGGGTATGACAATTAGATCACCACTTCCCTCACAAATTCTTGAAGTTCAAGCTGAGGCCCTTAAGGAAGAGAATAGATCGCACGAGAAGATTTATGGCATGCCAGAAAGCACGAATGGATTTGTCAAGAAACCAGATGGAAGGCTGTGTTTCAAGGACAGAAGTTGGATCCCATTGTATGGAGGAATACGAGACCTCATCATGCATGAGTCTCATAAGTCTAAATATTCCATTCATCCTGGCTCGGACAAGATGTATCACGATCTAAAGAAGTTGTATTGGTGGCCAAACATGAAATCTGACATTGCAGAGTATGTCGGTAAGTGTTTGACCTACTCAAGAGTAAAGGCTGAACATCAAAAACCGTCTGGTCTTTTGATTCAACCCGAGCTACCAATGTGGAAATGGGAAAGGATTACAATGGACTTCATTACGAAATTACCCAAGACATCGAGTGGGTTGGATACTATTTGGGTTATTGTCGATCGTCTCACGAAGTCAGCGCACTTCTTGCCAATCAAAGAGACTGATGATATGGACGTTCTTGCACGTTTATACCTAAAGGAGATAGTTTCCCGGCATGGAGTGCTGATTTCGATTATCTCTGACCGAGACAGCCGTTTCACGTCTAACTTTTGGCGATCTTTACAGAAAGCCTTGGGAACTAAGTTAGATATGAGTACCGCTTACCATCCACAGACTGATGGTCAAAGTAAAAGGACTATACAGACCCTAGAGGACATGCTTAGGGCATGTGTGATTGATTTTGGAAAAGGCTGGGATAAACACCTACCGTTAGCAGAATTCTCATATAACAACAGTTATCAAGCTAACATTAAGGCTGCATGATTGGCTCCAAACGGTCAACCTAAACTGACCAGGGATGGTCAACAAGGTCAAACTGCCTAGAATCAATGCTCCGTGAAAGTATAGTGTTTCCCCGGGTCGTTATGTCCCGACGAGGTGTGGATGGTATTAAAACGGGTTTGTGATCGGGTGAAATTGGACGGAAATGGGTATAAGTGAGTTTGAATGTTTACACTAAGGAAATACGAATGAGAATGATTTAAACAACCTATATTAACAATAACGTGAAACCTAGTTAACCTAAACGTAATCTAAAAACTTAAAATCAGAATTTGCTTATAAATAAGCAGAAAAATAAGTCAAACGACTTAAATAGAAGCTATCACTTTATTTATGTTTTTGGTTTTTCTTATTTTACAAACTACGTAACCTAAATTTAAAAACGTAAACGTTATTTAAATAAAACGCGAGTTAAAATTAAAATAAACGCGAGTGCGCGAAATAAAAAGTGAATTTTGAGCTACGCTAACCCTACGGACACGGAAATTAAATTTTTACGAACCTAACGTTAAAAGAAAATTTTGAGAAAAAGAAAAATATTTTTTAGACTTTTTAATTATTTATTAAATACTAATTAAACTAAAATTAATTATTAAAAATATTAAACTAATTATGAAAATTACAAAACTTTTTCTAAAATTACTTTATACTATTAGTATACTAGGAAAAATATAAAACTTGTGAAAAGCTTATAAATAAGCTGGAAAATTAAGCTAAAAAGCTAATAAGCTAAAACTGAAAAGATTAAGTATAAAAATAAGAGAAGAAAGAAATAACACTAAGGTTCACATGGGGCAGTTGGTGCTCAGCTTTGGTCTGATGTTGACCAGTCAAACCACCAGGTCCAGGGTTCAATCCCTGCTACTGGCACTTTTTCTTTTTATTTTTCTTTTTGAATTCTGACTTTACACAAACCTTTTAACAACTATACGAAGCAACTTTAATAAACATGACAATTTTTAAAACTTAAAATTAAGCAGTGGAAAAGCTTTATGAGACAGCAGATGAGCTTTTCAAGCTTAAAATGAAATTAAGAGCTTGAGAGAGCTAGAATAAGCTACCAACTGACTCCTAAAGCTAAAATAAGCTGAAATGTAATAAAAGTGAGCAACATAAACCACAACAACAGAGGATTCACACACTGAATAAGTGAAATGAAGAAATAAGCAAATCTGAAATTCACTCAAATCCACACAGACCCAAGGGCTGATTGCAGGCCATGTGGGACCCAGAGGGGTGGATTGGGGTCTGAATTGAAACTTGCACCAATAAGCTGAGCTTATGGGCATTTCAAAAAGCAAATGGATGGGGTCTAACGCCCACAGACAAGCTGATAATGAGCTTATGAATTTGGCTGTGAAGGACAGAGGTGATTGGATATGCAGTCAAACTCAAAGGCTCAAAATTGAACACAAGCTAGAACCAGCCCAAACATAAACTTGCATAGGTCCACACTAACCTAAATGAGCTTAAAACAACAAATATTAAAACAATACATAAGCTAGAACAAGTATTAAACAAGCTAAGTGCAAACTGAGCTAAGCAGAATATGGGCAACTAAAGGGGGTAAATAAGCTAGAAAGATAAGCACTTAAGGAAAAACAAAAAGCAAAATACTAAAAACGGATATGTATGATCTCAGAACAACAAAGAACTAGACTTATGGTGCAAAGGTGAGCAAATGAAATTTGGTTGAGGTATTTGGTTAAGACTGTGAGCAGGGCATAACAGGTCCACTCAGAGCTTTTCAAGGGGTGAATTAAGCTAATGAAACATAAGCGTATGGTCCAAAAATTGATTCAACATGTCAACAAGCTATCAAGGATTAAGAATCAACAGTAACTAATCATTTCCAATCTACATTGAACCCTAGAAATCACCAAGAAAAACTGCCCATTTTCACAGTCAAGGACTTTGACTTTTTATGAATGTGAACTAAGATTGACTAAAATGAATTTAAACTAATCCTAAATAACTACTCATGTATCATTAAACTGGATTCCACCTAAATTAAGCTAATTAAACTACTAAAGCAACAAAGGGTATGATCAATCCACCTAAATTTCTCAGTAGTAAACTGCTAAGGAATTTTGAAAGCCAATTTGACTTTTTTCTCTTATGGCTTCCAAAGTAAAAGCTGCAATGGACTAAATTGAGCATAAGGATAATGGCTAGTGGGTTTTAGGCCAATAGAAACAACATTTTCCTAACCAAAACAACAATTCCAAACACCCCCTTATGCACTGTCAATGGATGTTTTTCAAAGCAAACCAAGGGTTTAGGCTAATAACTAGCAAACAGGTGATCAAATCAAATGAAAAAACAGTAGCAGAAGCAAATTCAATAACAATTTCCAGCAAGAAACAACTAGGGCTCAAAATCACAGATATGCAATAACTAGGCGGTTGGTTTGAAAACCTAAGCTGTGTCAAGAACAATTCAATAAGGGTACTCAATCACTACACTAAGCAATGTCTAGCAGCTATCAGATACACACTACATTATACAAGCTGATTTAAACAAACTAAAACACAATGAGAAAAATTAGGCAAGTTGTGTTAAAATGGAAATATAAAAAGGGACACTTACTCCAATCCTAGCTCAACTCAGGTAGCATGGATGTATATAAGTTCTAGTTTGTTAGAAACAAATTAGTACAACCATTGGTCCATCTGAATCTGACTTATCTACCCACAAGTTTTACTTTGACTTTCATTGACCATGGGAAAAGGAACAATTTTAAAACAGAATGCATATACAAAAACTCACAACAAGCTATTAGATAATCCAAATGAGCTTGTAACCATATGATTGAAACCCTTAGAAAGCTTAGACAGAAATACAGAAAGTAATTTGCAAATGTAAATCAGAAATTTTTATTCATACGAAAAAGTTTACAACACTTCTTGAATTTAAAGAGCAATTACACTAATCTTTTACAAAGCTAAAAACATTTTAACTAAAATTACACTAATTAAATTGTAAACTACAACTTGTAAAAAAAAACTAGCCAGCCTTCTGCTTTTTCCTTCTTTTCCTTTTATAGGCTTCAAAAATTGGCTTCTTGGAAGTTTCTCACTCTTCTTTTGGGCCTTTGGATGAGCAGAATGGCTCATGGCCGTTTGATCCCTTTTGGCGGGAAAGTGGGATATACAACTTGGCAGCTAGTATTTGGTAGGGGGGGGGGGGGTTGTAGTTTTGTGGAGGAAAGATAGCGGAGTAGGGGTGGCGTGTGGCAGAGGAGGGTTGATGATGGTGTTGGCTATGAGTGGGTTTGGCAGAGGTGCAGGTCACGGGTAGGAAGGAGGTGAGGGTTTGAGTGGTCAAACTGGGGTTTGACTGAGGGGGGGGGGATTAATAAAATGGGTGAGTAGGTTTTTATTAAGTGTGGGGGTTTGGGCTGTGAGGATGGTGGGCTGGAAAGGGTGATGGGCTTGAGAAGGGGTGTTGGTGTTGGGTTGTTTGTGTTTTGGGTTTATTGATTTGGATTAATAATACTAAGGTCCGGTTGGTTTTGCTAATTTATCACAAGGACCTTTATTGTAATTTGCTGAAAATTTAGGGGTTGTTTATGCCATTATTCCAAACTCTTTCCAAGGACTAAACATGCCACAAATTAAATTCCCAAAGGTCATTAATGTTTATTTTTCCAAAATGAATTTCCCGAGGACCAATTTTGCCAAATTCCAAACTATAGGGACCAAACTTGTAAATTTTCCAAAGTTTTTATCCAAGGACCCTTTTTGATAAATTTTTACTTGTAAAGGACTTGGATTGACTTTTCTTTCAAAATAAATGCATAGGGACTATTTTTGATAAATTTTGAAACTTGGGGGACTGAAACTGCCAATATTGCAAACTTTGATCGTTTTTCATTTGTTTTTGCTAATTTTGCATTTAAAACACATAAAACACAATCCCTGGGATAATTTAAGTATTTTGATGACTTTTCGATTGTTTTTGTATGTTTTGGCAGTTTAAATACGATAAAAATGATGAGTGTTTGCGCACTCATCACTGCACCATTTGAAGCACTTTATGGAAGAAGGTGTAGATCACCAGTTTGTTGGGCTGAGATTGGAGATGTACAACTCTCAGGTCCCGAGTTGATTCTTGAAACCACTGAGAAAATAGTAAAGATTAGGCAACGATTACAAGCCGCCAGGGATCGGCAAAAGAGCTATGCCGATGTGCGAAGGAAACCAATAGAGTTTCAAGTTGGAGACAAGGTCATGCTTAAGGTATCACCTTGGAAAGGGTTGATTAGGTGTGGAAATCGTGGAAAGCTAAACCCAAGATACGTTGGACCCTTCGAGATCATTGAAAGGATCGGTCCCGTAGCATACAAACTTGAATTACCTGAGGAACTCAGTAGAGTACACAACACCTTTCACATGTCAAATTTGAAAAAGTGTTTATCGGATGAAACCCTTGTGATTCCATTGAAAGAGATCAGAATCGACGATAAGTTGAACTTTATTGAGGAACCCGTTGAGATTATGGATAAGGAGGTCAAACGACTTAAGCATAGTCGCATTCCCATTGTTAAGGTCAGATGGAACTCTAAGAGAGGACCCGAGTTCACCTGGGAGCGCGAGGATCAAATGCGTGCCAAATACCCACAACTATTTGATGGGACAACCCCGAGCACCGATTCAACTTTGGATTCCGGGACGAATCCAATCTAACGGGTGGGTACTGTAATACTCCGTAAAATCCAAGGTCATTTATTAATGCTAATCATCGATACTATTCTAAACTAAACTATTTTGCGGGCTAATTTGAAATTTTTATATGAGACACCATTTGTTTAACACCCGATTATTTTTGATCACCGTTTGTTTGACACCCGATTATGTTTTGTCACCTGATATCACCCGATTGTCACTCTTGGATGTCACCCAATGAGGTTAACACCGGTAACTCCCACTTGCGTCCTGACACCCTAATTGGACACCAGAGATATTATTAATATATATAACGATATATATATATATATATATATATATATATATATATATATATATATATATATATATATATATATATATATATCAATTATTACAAATTATTATCACTATATATATATAAGTATATGTATACGTATGACGACACCGTTTATATTTTCATGGTTTTCACGAACCGACACCGATACCGAAACTAAAGTTACGAACGATCTAGTCACCGACACCCTATTTTGTTTGGGCCGCATGTCACCTAAGCCCAAGTTTCCTTGCTCTTTTTTTCGCTCTGCTGCTGGGCCGAGCACACCACAAGCCCACCTTCACTTTATTTTCTCTTGTAAAACGTTTGGGCCTTGGGTTCTCAAGCCCAATGGCTGTGATGTTTATTCTTTCTTTGCGCTGCATGCTACTCAAACGAACAAGGATAAGTGCAACATAAATAATACACACGTTTTTCCTTTTTGGTTCCCTACTCACACGACATGCAATCTCCATTGACTTTGTATCATGCGACAAAGAGCCACCTTTTGTAGCCGTCAAACCCTTGGGTATTCACAATACACACTAAGTTCCTATACCTATTGGATCGTAAGTTTCTTAAACCACTAGCACAACATAAACAATCCATTTAGTACTTAAGCATGCCACTAATACTTGTGCTAAACAACTTTAAAGTACATCATAGCACCTAAAACTCTTGCAACCCGATTTGACAACACCCTTGGAAACTAGACAACCTTGTCGAGTAAAGGAGTGACCACACGGATAGTGTTGTGTCACAAGGAACATTCGAACCACCCAAAACCATCCTATATAAACCACATTTAATGCACTTCCTCACACTTGCAAGAATCCACAAGAGCTCATATCACAAAACTCTTTCTTTTTCGTTTACTATCGATACCAAGGAAGGCGTACGAGCAAGGTTTTGGTTTGGGAACGAGTTGGGTAACTATTTTGGATAAGGGATCGTTAGACGAAGAGGGTGCAACGTTTGCTTGTTCTCGTTTGCTCACACCACGCGAACTCTTCACCACCATTTTAGTGTTGTAAGTTATCATCACCCTTTTCATATTCGTACTTTACTCCATTCATGCATACCACGTTTACTTATCACACGACACACACTATTTTCTAAGTATAAACTTTCGTTACACATATAACTATATTTATCACATGCCTCGACACCCTTGAGGAAAGGCCTCGCTGTTTCGTTTTCACACGTACAATACATGTATATTTTTCGACACTCTAATTCTTTGACTCACACTTAACCAACCAACGTAACATGCAAACCCTACACGATCTTATACTACGTAAACGAAGCCAAAACCAAATCCTAGTCGAGCTATGTTTTTAAACAAGTAAAACCCACTTTGGGCCTTAACCGGGCTAACAAGCCCAACAGATTTTCCCTTAAGGATTTTCGATTGGAAAATATAAAATTTTCGAAATGATACTTAATTTATAAAAACTGATTTTTATAAATATTAGAAGATAAAAATGGTAACTTTTATAAAAATAAAAGTTAACTTTTCAAAAACTAGATTTTGGACTATTTTTGCAAAAGTCCCACGTTAAGGGACTAAAAGTGATAAAACCACCAAACTTTCGGACCACTTTGGAAACTGTCGATTTTGAATAAAACGAAGGGTGGAAACTGTAAATTTCGAAAGATCAAGGTAAAAGTGTAAAAAGTTATAACAAGGACTAAAATGTAATTATTTTTGACTAAAGGGTAAAAAGTGTAACTTTATTAAAGTTAAGGGTCAAATATAACAAAGGTACTTTATTAATTAATTATTTTGTATAATTTGATTTTTATATATAAATATGTATATACTTTGTAACTTAAAAATAAATATATAACTTTACTAAAAATATTTAATTATAATATTTTTAACGATATTATTTTTACAAAAGAACTAACATTTATTGAACACCGGTTCGTAACAACGATACAAATAACTACGTAAAGTTATTTTGGAATATATTAAGACACCCGAATGATTATCACCGTACACGAGACATGTCCATTACGAAACGAATCTAAAACACCGATGACTATATATTTATAGGTCGCAAGTCGGAGGAATTTCATTGCTAGACGTAGCAGTGCACCATCACTTTTGAGCACCGTTGTGATTCACACCCGCTTGTCAGGTGAGTTCATGGTCCCACATTTTTAATTGTTTTTAAACCTCGTGGGGAGATACATGCTATAAATCGAACACAAATATTTTTCTGTATGCTGTTATCACCTGATATTGCCTAAGTTGACACCTGTGGTATGAGTCCCTCATATCACGAACCTTAATCACTTGCGAGTGAGCGCGAATATAGTTGATAGATCTATTGGAATGGCAGCCCACCTCTGTCAAGGTGATTACTTGGCAGGAGGTGTGCTATATTCGAGGTATTATGGAAATTTGGCACATTTTCTGTCACCGAGGGCCTCTTGTCATTTACATCCTCTGTGGTGTAGGCGATTGTTATTATCTTTATGATATGTTAAATCGGTGTTAAGGCTTGCGTTTCGTGAGGCTTAGGAGCAATATTTCACTAGTTTAGTCAAGACCTGTCTATCTTGGTTTGTTTATTTCAAATGCTTGGCTTGTGTTCACTCTATTACTATTTAAACTACTATAGATTCACTCAACCTTTGTGTTGACTTTTAAGCATGTTTATCTCAGGAATTTAGCAGGTATGGCGGCACGGAGTTGGCAAAAGGGCACACAGGACCTCCCTTGTTATTTCAATAATTATATCATTCTTTTCAAACTAATCACTCTTTTGCGAAACAATTAACATTTTGGAAAAATGTTTGTAACTCTGACTATTTGAGTTTTCATGGAATGATATTGACTATCTTTTGAATTGTTTTCTATGAGTATGACTGTGTACTAAACTGTAATGACCCCGATTAGACTTCCGCTGCTTATCAAAATTTCGGGTGTTACAGGCTCCATTAGAGGGAGGGACAAACGGCGCATAAGATTTGCCACTTAAGGTCGAACGGTGAAATTTTTTTGGTTAAAGGACTAACGGCTGCAGTCAACGCAAACCACAAGTATGAACGGTGTAATTTACTCTTAGAGCACTAGGTGTGTTAACCGGGAGTTAGGTTTTCACCCAATGTCACGTCAGCGTCACATCAGCTTCAACCTTTTCACCTTAACTAACCAACTTAAAAAAAAAAAAATCCCTTTTCATAACTCACCTTAACTCAACTTTTTAGGACCAAGTTTTAAAAAAAAAAATTACAATTAACAAATTCTACCATTCACAATTTTATTCATTAAACAATCTAATACTTCACTAATAAAAGTAAACATTACAATACGAAAATAACGACATTTTTATTTAAAAAAAAATGTATATATGCAGCCCAACTTTAATCTCACTTATTAGAAATGTATAAAATGTTGTTGGCCAGTTGGGGCATTGTTTTAAAAGCGTCAAACTCATTGCAGCCCAACCCAACCCATTGCAGCCTAACTTTAACCCTACACAACCCTGCATCATCTCCTGCAACCTTATGCAGCCACCATCATCTCCTCCAAACCTTCTTCTTCATCACATTTGCACACACACAAACACTAACCCAGACAGGGGTGAGCAGAAAAACCGAAATATCCGAATAAACCGAAAACCGAAACCGAACCAAACCGAAAATAACCGAACCGAATTTGCCAAAACCGAACCAAACCGAACTTTTAATTCGGTTCTCGGTTTGGATATGGTTTTGGTAATCAAAACCGAAAACCGAATTCATTTAAATTTATGTATTTTTTTTATATATTTATATATATATATATAAAGATTAATAAAACGTTGTATATATATTTATATTTATATTTATATTTATATTTATATATATAAAAATAACAATAAAATTTTATCCTAATATTAAAAAATACTTTTTATGTTTGAAATAACTTTTTTGGCTAAATATATTTGTATATTTTTCTTTTTTTTCAAATAAAGTATGTAATTCGGTTAAACCGAAAACCGAAACGAACCAAACCGAACTAGAATTCAACCAAACCGAACCGAAAACCGAATTTAATTTCGGTTTGGTTTGGTTCACGGTTTGACCTTAAAAAAACTTTTAACCGAATTAACCGAACCGAATACCCGAAAACCGAACCGATCAACACCCCTAAACCCAGAAATATCATCAAATGCAAATCGTCCACAAACGCAAATCACCAGGGGAAAAAGGTTTTTTTTTTTTAATCAGAAGTCACCTTAATGCTACTTTAAAGGGTTAACGTGAGACGTTAACTCACGCTTAATGCAGTCACACAGTGTAGTTAACTCGCCTTAACGTGACTGCGTTAAAGCTTAACGTCGAGCATTCGGTATTAATGAAATGAAACGCTCTCATACATTAGAAGTTGCCGCACAAGAACATAACTCAATGACACGTGTCGTTGAAAAATAAAAACATTTGTTCATTTTCGTTTGAAATTTAGACAAACAAGTACTTCATTCGCATGTGAAAGGTGTCGTACCACCATCCCTTGCTTTCTGGCTTTTTAAAAAAGTACTGTACATTATTTTCAGCTATACCTTGCTTGCTTCTTCTCCTATATTATAACAAAAGGTGCAAAAAATACTCCCGCTTGTGGCAATTATTTAAGATTTCCTTTCTTCTTCCTCCTTTGCTTCATCAAATAGTTTACTAGTTTTTATCAGTTTTCTTTAGTTTGTGAGTGTACATAAGATTTATCTTTGTCTATAGCAAGACTTTCTTACTTATGCAATTGATGTTGGTAAACCACATGTCTTTTTATTTTATTTTTTTGTTTGTTTTTGAAAGGTTTAATACACTAACTTTACTTTATTTTTCAGGTTTGCTTGCTGGTTTGTGTGGTCATGTAGTAGGATCACGTAACTTATTAAAGAATAAAACGACGCTAAGTACGTACTTCACTTTTATCTCCTTTTTGTTGTAAAGAACAAACAAAATGAACCAAACATTTAAATCTCTACAAGTCAAAACAGATATGTGTATAGCAATTTGCTTTGTTATTATTAGTTTTTCTTAGATCTCCGCAGGCTTTATTTAAAACAGAAAATTAATCAAACATTTATAATATCTTAATTGTATTCTGATGCGCAGAAAGACTATACATCAAAATTATCTCTTATGGTCTTGTGAAGATTTTTAACTTCACGCATTCATCTTTCGTGCCACCGTCTAATATTTTTGATCACTACTTTGGTTCTTTCCGGTTAGGCACGGAACATATAAGGGGCCCAGGGGTTTGTGGCTCTCTCAAAATTTTTGACGCAATGTACATTTTTCACCTTTTAATTTTTAGTGTTAGTCATTTTTTAGTACAAAAATTTCAGCGTTATGTATATCAGCCATTTTAAAATAAATATTTTACAAGATGGCCCCTCCAACAAAAATGTTCAATTTCCGTCTATGTTTCCGGTTAGTACCTTATTTATGTATGTCCAGATATTGTGTGGGTTATTTTCTTAATGAAGTAGTGTAGTTTATACATATTTTAGGTATTATATTAAAAGGAAATTAAAGATGAAAGACTATAAGTGAAAAATATGAAAAGAAACGTAAAAGTTTATGAATTGAAAATAGAGAAGATTACTTTTCGGTGTTATATATATATATATATATATATATATATATATATATATATATATATATATATATATATATATATATATATATATTTCCTCTTATTATTATTATTATTATTATTATTTTTATTTACATATTTGGGATAGATTTATATTTTGTGTGCTGATTGGCTCCAAACGGTCAACCTAAATTGACCAGGTGATGGTCAACAAGGTCAAACAGCTTAGAGTCAATGCTCCGTGGAATATAGTGTTTCCCCGGGTCGTTATGTCCCGACGAGGTGTGGATTGTATTAAAACGGATCTGTGATCGGGTGAATTTGGATGGAAAGGGGTTTGTGATTGATTACACTACTGATTTGTACAAGGAAATAGCTTAAATAAGTTATATGAACAAGACTGGAAGTTTAGAAAAACCAGAAACGTTTAAAACCTAAAAACGCGTACGTTCAAATTAAATTTACGCGAACGTACGAAATAAAACGTGAAAAGTGAAATCTGAAAACCCCTAGGGGTGAAAATGACACTTTTACAAACTTAAAATAAAAAGAAAATTTAAAATGAAAATGAAATTATTAACATGATTATTTTAATATTTAAATACTATTTAATTAATTAAAACTATTTAAAAAGTAAATTAAACCTAATTTAAATAAACTAAAAATGATAAACACTACAAATTAAACTAAAATCTTGCAAAAGTAATTTCTAAAACTTAAAATGAACTTGAAGAAAGTATAAAAATTAAAAATAAATATTTTAGTCTTTTTATGGATTTTCTAGTAATTAAAAACTAATTAATTATTAATTACTTAGTTAAATTATTTTAAATTATAAAAAATAGCAAATGAACAGTAAAAATTCTAGAAAAATTCCTAAAATTATATTATATTATATAAGAGCTAGGAAAAATATAAAAACTAGGGTTTACTTAATAAAAACTAATTATGATATTTAAACTTAAATATTAATTAATTATTAATAAAACTAAGATTAAATCTAATAAATACCAAATGATAAAATAAAAATCTGAGAAATTTACTAAAATTACTTTAATATAAAAGGTAATTAATAAAAATATAAAAATGCAAGGTACTTAACAAAAATCTAAAAATTAATATTAAAATTAAAATTACATTAAATAGAAACTATCACTTATAATTAAATTGATTTTTCTTTTAGAAATCTATTTAACAACTAAAAACAACTAACGTTTGTAAAAACAACTTTTTTGGAACTTAAAAATAAGCACTGTGGAAAGCAATAAGCCAAACACTTGACTTATGTTGACCAAAAAGGAAAATAAGCTCAAATGAGCTTAAGTGGGGTCCACTAAGGTAAATTCTGGTTCACATAAGTTGTGTGGACATGTTAAGACAAGAATAAGCAATTGGGGACCTCAGAATAAGCTATAAGATCAAAATAAGCAATTTCAAAAACCAATCCCCACTCAGAATTGGGACAGAGTTTAGGGGCAATTCCAAGTGGGCCCAAGGGGGTTTGAGGTCAAACTTTTGGTCAATATCTAAAGCCTAGTAGGAGGGGGGGGGGGGGTTGAAGGGAACTATTTTTGGCTTGTAGGACCCACTGAGGTGGCCAGAAACCACCACCAAAGTGGTGGTGGTGGGGCTGTGGTCTGTGCAGCAGGGGAGGAGTTCCTCCCTGCAGCTGGCTTTGGAGCAATGTGGGGCCCAGACAAAAATTCTTAAAAATGAAATAGCTATGGGATCTTAAAGATGAGGTGGTAGACAACAAATTTAAACAAGTTTCAGGGCTTAAATCAACTCACATAAATCATAAAAATTCCTTGAATTTTTGGAAAAATTTATGAACATGCAACTTTGACTTTTTCATATGAACTAACAAATTGACTTTGGTGACTTTTGTTTGATCTCAATTGATTGAAAACATGTTTCTAAGCTAAAATGGGACTAAGTTAAGCTAAGACAACAACTTCTAAATTGAAATGGGTGAGATTTGAACTCAAAAGTTCCAACAGTGGAACTGCCATGATCCTTGGGTGATGATTTTGACTTTGTAACTAATACCTACTTGATTTTATGCTTAAACTACACTAATAGAACCTAATGTGTTATGTCTAAGTGGGACTTAGCCTCTAAAAACCACAAATGCACAGGGTACTCCCCTGTGCCAAACACCCCTATATGGAACTGGAAATGGTGATTTCAATGCATTCCACTGATTCAGTCCAAAATATCAACTCAACATGCACTAACATGATGTACTAAACCCTTTTAAACTCAAGACCACAAATTATAACAACTTTAACAACGAAACTCAAAGATTGGTAATTTTGACAGTGATATTGAGCACAAGTGAAACAAGTACATATAATGAACAAACTAATGATTATAAGCAACAATTCTACTTTAGTACACTAATTAAGCATAAAAGACATAGAAATGAGCAATGAAAAGCACTTATGTAGTAAAATGCAAAAATTGATTAAAATGCCTTACAAAAGGATCAGGACTGAGATGAGGTGTACAAGGTCCAATTTCACAACCCTATTACTCCCCAAGGAGTTCTAAACCAGTACCATACTTGATTCTTTGCTTCTTCTTCTCTTCTCATGGATTTTTGATTTATTTCCTATTTTTTT
Source organism: Artemisia argyi (assembly GCA_030686995.1). Lineage (NCBI taxonomy): Eukaryota > Viridiplantae > Streptophyta > Magnoliopsida > Asterales > Asteraceae > Artemisia > Artemisia argyi. The sequence continues at coordinate 155,386,804 of CM060685.1, forward strand.
GTATTTTTGAGATTTTTAAGATTTTGAATAAAACTTACTTAGAATTACTAAAACCTATGTAAATATCAATAAGAAGCTTAGGTGAGCTTGTTAGATAGTACACAAGAGCTTTTTAACAAGCTAGTACCCTAATGAGCATTTCATGGTAAATTGCCAAATTCGAATTTAAAAACAGAAGAAACTTAAAATTGATGGCTAAAACTTGTTGAATACTGTAATTAAGCTGAGAATTTTGATTACAAACTGAAACTATAACTAGGAATTTAAAGGTACATTGATTCGACATAAAGATAAATGAGCTAAACTACACTACACTACTCAGCCTCCTCTTCCCACTTTTTCTTCACTTATATAGGACCTGGGGTAATGCTCTGACTTTCCCACCACTCTTTTTAGCCATTGGATGGCTTCTTGTGATCTTGGCCGTTTAAAATGAATTTGGCGGGAAAAGTGGTATTAGCTTTTTTTGGCAGTTGAGTGTTAGGTTTAGGATCATTTAATGAAGTTTTGTTAGTAGTGGAGGTGGAGGGGACAAAGGATGGGAGTGGTAGCAGAGGGTGAGGAGGTTGGAGTGTTTGGTAAGAGTTGCAGTGAAGCAAGTGGGATGAGGGTGATGTGGAAGACGGTCAAACTATTGTTTGACCTGGGGTAGTATTAAAAAAAACGGGGGAGTGGAGTTTTGGGCCTAGGTTGGGTGTGGGCTGGGGTTTTGGTGGTAAGGGTGTTGGGTTAATTTTGTATTTTGGATTTGTTTGTTTAGGATAAAAGAAAGAACAAAGGTCCATTTGGTTTGTATGATTTCACAAGGACCAATTTTGTAACAATCTGAAAATAGGGGCTGATTTCGTCATTTTTCCAAAGTACAAGTAAGGGTGATTCATGCCAAATTTCAATAGTCCAAGGTTTTAAATAAATGTAATTTTTCACTTTTGGAATTCCCAGGGACTAAAACTGCCAATTTCCAAAGTTAAAGGACCAAACTTGCAATTTCACCAAACTTTCCACCCAAGGACCATTTTTGACACATTTTGATTTTTCAAATACCAAAAATGATTTTTCTTTCAAAAATATCCTACCAGGGACCAAATCTGTCAAAGTTTGAAACTCCAGGGACCAAACTATAAATTTCCAAAATTTTTCCAATTTTTCACCAAAGGACTAAATATGACAATTTATGATTTCAAAATGACCTTTGGTGACTTTTCTTTCCAAATAAGTACTCAGGGACTATTTTTGTCAATTTTTGAAACTTGGGGACTGAAACTGCCAATTTTGCAAAATTGTACGTTTTTCATCTGTTTTTACTCTTTTTGCATCTAAAACACATAAAACACAATTTTGAAATATTTTCAGTATTTTGATGCATTTCTGAGTATTTTTGTATGTTTTGCAGTTCAGATTTGACAAAAAATGATGAGTGTTTGAGCACTCATCATGTGCACACAAGATTGTTGGGAGATTATGCTTATTTTTTCAAAAAAATAAGCTACTTAAAAAATAATCTTTGTTTGGCAGATATAACTTATAAGAGATTCTAAAAAAAATAATCTTTCATAATCTCTTAAAACCAAAGGTTACTTCATGTAGCTTATAAAAATAATCTCTTTTTATAATCTCCAGCACTATCTCCAGCACCAGCACCAGTTCCAGCAACAGTTACTTTCGCCAAACATACCCTGAGCTTACAAAATATTCATTATCGCTTAAATGAATTCATCTTATAAACCCATTATTATGAACCCGTTATATCGTTATTGAGTGGCGTGATCTTCATAGTTTCACTTCATAAGCATGTAAGGAAATAGTTAAACTTTTGATCACAAATCTTTTGTTGTTACAAATATATGAATATATGATATTTATTTCTAACAAACAACTTGGATTCACTATAAGAAAAAGGGACTTTTAGTTACAACATTTTTAATGGCACAAAAAAGAAGTGTAAGTGAAAGTACATGTTTACTTACACTTAACAAAAATTGTAAATAAAAGTTTAGTTTTGCTCACTCTTTTTAAAATGTGTAAGCAAAAGTTTAACTTTTATCTACACTTTACATAAAATGTAAGCAAAAGTCTAGTTATGCCTACACTTTTAGAAAAGTGTGACCAAAAGTATACTTTATACACACATTTTATGTAAAGTGTGAGAAAAAGATTAGTTTTATCTATACTTTTTGAAAAGTGTAAGTAATAGTTTTATTTTTACCCACACTTTTAAAATAAGTTTAATTAATAGTCTTATGTTTACCCACATTTTTTAAAAAGTGTGAGCAAAAGTGTAGTTTATATTAAAAAATAAATAAATAAATAAATAAATTTTAAAAAAAAAGTCTACCTTTTATCTATACTTGTTAAAAATATAAATACGAGGCTCGTTTTTGTTTACAAGATCGTTAAAATTTACCTGTATTAAAGTGAAGTTTCCTTTTACCATTATTTTAAAACCCCGGTTGAGTGGCTGGAAGGCGGTTTTGAGCGAACAACCCAGTTGAAACGTGATTGACCCGATGGCTCGGCCAGGTCAATTAAAAAACCTATTTTCTAAAACATTGGCTTTTACTCTTCAAATTATTCAACAAAATATTTTATAAAAACTTTACTACCAAACTATCTTATTTAACCTTTTATTAACTCCTAATAATTTTAGATATGATTTCACCTTTTATTAACTTTTCATAAAGGCGCTCACTGGTCCATCGTTTTCCCCAAATCATTTTCCCAAAATCATTTTCCCCAAATCATGTTCCCATTGTTCAATCGATGCACAATCGTTCTGTTTTGAAGCTCAATTGTTAGGGTTTAATATTATGTTTCAAAGTTCATTGTTCAACCTCGTCACTTAATTCGGTAATTGCTTCTGATTTTGTTTATTTTGTAATTTGTGTGGTAGATCTGTGGTGATTGATGCTATAAAGTTGATGAATATTAGGTAATGCGTGGTAACTGTTTGCTATTTTATATTTTGTGTGGTTGAATGTAACGCGAGAATTATGTCGAAATAGAAGGTTATGTTTACTCGAGTGTTAGTTAGGCACATTAATAATAGGTATGTAGACTGGTGAGTGTTGGCTGTTATCGGCTTATTTTGGCGTACTAGACTGAATGTAGTTAAATATGCATATTGCGTGGATTATTTCAGAATAGAATGTTATGTTTACTCGAGTGTTGGCTAGCAGTAGGCACACTAGTAGGTGTGTAGACCGGTGAGCGTTGGCGGTATCAACTTTTTTGGCGTAGCAGCCTGAAATTTGTTAAATATGCTTAACGAACCAATTATGCTGAAATAGATTGCTATGTTTAGTCGGTGTTGGTTAGGCACGCTATTAGGCGTGTAGACCAGTGAGCGTTGATGGTTATCGACGTTTTTTTGGCATAGTAGAATGAAATTAGTTAAATATGCCTAACACACTAATTCTGTCAAATAGAATGTTATGCTTACTCGAATGTTGGTTAGGCATACTAATAGGCATGTAGACAGGTGAGTGTTGGCGGTGGTTATCAATGTTTTTTGAAGTAGTAGACTGAAATTAGTTAAACATGCCTAACGTGCGAATTATGTTAAAATAGAATTTTATGGTTACTCGAATGTTGGTTAGGACACTAATTGGCATGACTGGTGAGCATTGGTGGTTATCAGCGTTTTCAGGCGTAGTAGACTGAAATTAGTTAAATATGCCTAACACGCGAAATATGTTGAAATAGAATGTTATGTTTACTTGAGTGTTGGGCAAGCACACTAATAGGTGTTTAGACTAGTGAGCGTTGGTGGTTATCAATGTTTTTTTTGGCGTAGTAGACTGAGATTAGTTAATTGTGCCTTAGAATTTGGTACAACATTGTTAGTTATATTCCTAAGAAAGAGAGTTATTGGTACAGTGAAGGTTGAAGGGGTTGTATTTCAGTTGCATTGATTGTGTAAAAGTAATGATTACTAAACGGTGTAAAATAAAATATTGATTATGTTCATGTAATGATTACTAAACGTTGTAAAAGGTAAGTAGCTTAAAAGCATAAATAAAGAGCAAGTTTTGTATTTTTTTTTCTGGCACAGAGGATGCATCTGATAATGTAAATCATGTAAGTTTTGATTTTCGCAACAAATTCTAATGCATATCTTGTTTCTAAATATTACCGGTGCAAGTATATCTTATATGAGGAATGGAGTAAATAAGACTTAGCATAAATGCAAAATGTAAACTATCTTATTTTTGTCATCTAGTTAATTTCATGCTTTGTTTAATTTCATTCTTTGCCAACTTCACCCATTCTGTTTTACATATATTGAAGAAATTTGAATGTTATGGCATATGGTCGATTCCCTTTACTGGCATATAACATAACAAAGACAAGTACTAGGCCATTAGCATTAACTTTATTGAAGCATGCTTGTTCGAAATGTAAATATGCATAGAGTTTTATGAGCAATAAAATAGAAATTGGGTGAAGTTGACAAAGAACGATATCATTCCTGGCCATAAAAGTCAAAGCAATGTATTTGTGGCATTAGCTTATGGGGATTATAAAAGTGTATCTTATAGTTTTATCTGGACTTCTGGACATGTCACCAAGTCAAAGCTTACTTTCATAATGGACTTCACATCTATTGTGCTTCTGAATTTGCTACTTCTACTTCCTTCTGGTCCTTCTTTTTCTTAAACTAACACTAGTTAATACTCCTAGTGTGGATTATTTGTCATAATCCCAATTTTGCCTTTTAGCTTTTTTCCCTCTTTAGAAGCTCATAAGTCGGAAAATAAGCACACAAATTTTGAGTTACTTTAGGTTCCATTCCTCCTCCTTTGCTTAATTTTTTTTCTGCTGATGCTTCTGCTTATAAGCATATAGATGGGGTTTATTGTTTGAAGTTAATTTGTCCTCAGAGTTTAAACTAGCATGCTACTTGGTTCAATGGTAGATTCTGTAAGAATGAATAACAAAGGTTCATAAGCTGGTTAAATAGTTTCTGAGACTTTCTATAAGCTAATTTATCTAGGAGACTATGACTTGAACCATTGAAGATATTGAATACAACTTGTAGAACTGATGTGCAGCTATAAGTAGCAATCTTACTTTCTTCAAACTTTTGTTAAGGTTTAATGGATAGATCATGGATGTATACTAGATAGATGACGAGATAAATGTGACAAAAGCTATGGGAGATGAAGATAAGGAAGAGGAAGACGTATACTAGCTCAAATGTTTTGCTTTTTCTTTGTTGGAACACATGAATTACGTGTATATCCTGTCAATCTGTTTGAAAATGTAGGTAACTAAGAACTAGTGGTTTTGCTAGTAAGAGTTTATGTGAATGATGTATGAATTATATGTTGTTCTGCACTTTACTTGAATTTGTTCAATAGTTTAGTTGAATTATGTGTTGTTTTGCATGCTTTTTTATCACTCTTATATTTAGTTATAATATTAACATTTCATCTAAATAGAATAGGTAAAAGAATACGCATAGTATCTACAAAATAAGTGGTGCAACCTGCTGAATCTACAAATCAAGGCGAAAACATTTCATCTGAAGCAAGTGATACATCTGCTGACAAATCTCTACTTCAAGGTATATTCACACCTTTTCTATGTTTTGATGATATGCTTATGTGTTGTGTATTGAAATGGGTTATGCATTTAGTATATGAACCTTAAGTCAACATCTCTCCCTCTGGTATCACTTTTAATTTGTTGAAATTGCTCTGCATTTTTAAAGTTATGGTTTACTGTTTCAAATTAACTACATAAAGGAAAAGAGATTGATTTGGTGATTGTGGTATCTTGCTAGTTAATACATGAGATGTAAGATCTAGATTCGTTGCTGATGTTTTTTGTCTACACCGTCTCTTCTTTAAGTTTTAACATGAATGTTACCACTAAAAATGTTAAAAGTATCCGAGTTTGTTTGTCTAACTATCTGATTATTCAGAACTACTTATCTTAATTTCAGAATTTTTCGAAAAATAACTGTGTGATTGTGCCAATAAGTGGGTGTCTGATTGCTTATAATAAGACAAGCTCTGTGATATATTTGTAGTTGTAAAGTTCCAGAGTCATCATAGGGAATAATCCTCTGCTACATTTTCAATTTATGTGAGCTTTTCTTGCTGATAACCATCAACTGTGTTTGCAACAATAGAAGCAATTAGGAAGCTGATTAAGTTGAAAACTGGATTTTGCTAGTTTCTGTATGTTTTATGTTAGTTTCTGTATGTTTGTAAATGTTTGGAGTATTTGATTGGTTCAATGCAGCACGGTCTTTCTGAAACTTTGATTTTTGATTTCCTAGAGAGAAGAAGTGAGCATGCATAGGACTTGACTTGGCCACAATTTAAGATAGTTGCGTAGCACCAGCCCCATAAAATATTGACATGCATTCACACTTTGTACCTTAATGGTCATTGTGAATACACATTTCCATATTATATCAATGTTGTTTCATTGCTGACAGTTTGATGGATCAGTTTAATTGATCATTCATCCAATATATAATGTGAAATCAAGCATGGGTTAGCATCCGATGTAATGAAAGTAAGTAGTGATATCAATAAAACACTTTTGTGTGTCATGGTAGGACGATAACCTAAATTTTAGCAAACAATCATGATGTCCCCAATAGCTTAGTTTATAACTTCTAAGGGCGCTAGATTTTTAGCGAAGTTTGAAAAATCTTACCTTAGTTCTGGCTGGAAAATAACTTAAAGGTCGACATTCTTACTTTCACCTAGTTAAGATAAGTAGTGCATATGAAGAGTTATATGTGCCATGAGTTTAAGCAACAATTGTGCTGCATTGTAAACAGAAGTAGGTTGCCCACCAGACACCAGTCAACCAATGGTGAGCTCCCACTTTTGAATCTTCATATTCTCCCTAAATTAACAATAGTTCTTCCACAGCTAGTTCCCCATGAGGCAGTGCTTCTAGTTAGAACCGGGACACGATACTTGATCCTCGAACTTGGCAATATCTTTGAGCTTGTATTATAAATGTGTTTTATTTATGTGCTAGGTTCAAAAAAGAGGGCGAGAGGTCCAACTAAAAAGAAAGAGATATGGAACTTGGCAAGTGATGAGCAAATCTTAGTCACATTTAGCGAACTATGTCAACCTATTGGAGACGAAGGAAACAAGTTGACAAAACTTATTAATAATTACATTGAGTTCATTACTCAAGTTCCGTTAGTTATTCCAATTTGAAATCTGGTAAATATATTCCTTGAAAATAGTCTCGCTTTAATGTAGTCATTTTGGTGTGGAGAGATCTCTTTTTGTCTTTCTTAATGAGTTCCGCGAGATGGGTTGCTGGAAGAAGGTTGAAAGAAATCAAAGAAAGTTGATGTCTTTGCGGTCATATTTTAAAAAGGCAAAACAGAGCATCTGCAATGGGATCTTGGGAGGAGTCCTTGGCCAAGGTTGAGGTCCTATATCTCCAATAAATGTCTCATGCCTCTTTTCTCTACAGTACTAAAAACAAAAATTAAACAAAATAAAAACCAGTATATTATTAGAAATCGTTAAACAAAAGAGCACTAGAAACTTGAAATTAAAGAGCTTTGATGCCAACTAAACTAAACATACTCACGATAATACATGGTAACGGGTATTCTAGTAGATACACACTCATGAAAAGTTTTGATCAACTTTTATTACATGATAGTTAATTCGAGGGATTCATTCAAACCAGGAGAATCTTCAGGTATCTGACTCTTCGGCAGTGCGTGACACTTGTCAAGGTATGCAATAGAATCCATATCAAGGTTAGGAAGTTGGCGCCTTTTAAGGATATCCAGGATCTATTTGGATTTTCCAAGAATCTGAGTTGCGGAGCGGATGCTGTCTTGCCTTTTGTCTATTGCATCGTGATGGCACTTCATGGTTATGACGCGTGGTAAATTGGTAAAGCAAGCTAAAATACATCTGCAATTATTTTCGATACCCATCCAAAGACTTCCTCATCTGTGGGTCACTCTTCTTGTTCGTCGCAATGGATCAGTATGGTTAGGCTTATTCGGTACATGGTGTTCGCGGCAAGAACATTTTCATGTGAGTAATCTAGGCTTCCATTTTGGTTGCTCTTGAACTGTAGTATTTTGGCTGCTCTATCACCCAACCATTGAAGAATGTCTTTTGATGCTTTTCCTCCACGAGCCTTCTTTCTAAAATCAGCTTGTAGCCAAGTACGATATAGTTCAACTTCTATGCCCACACGCCTAGATGCTTTTCTTGCCATCACTAATTCTTCATTTACATTGAGGCTCTCTTCGATATGTTTTACAAATTCATGACCTTCGGTCATGCTTACAAGTAACCCTTTGACATTATCCTTTGCTATGTTAGGAACTACAACAACAATGGCTGTTAACGTCACTGCTACCAGACTCCAAGAATCTTGGGCTTCTTCTGGATATAAAGGTCGTACTTTGTCATTATCAAAATCTGATAAAGCTTCTCAACTCTATAATTTGACTTCTTCATGCATCTGAAAAAGAAAAGCCTAAAAATTTGATAAAGCTTCTAACAAAATCTAAAGGATTTAGTGGAGTATTAAAGTTTGATAAAGACAAAGTACGGCCATTATATTTAGAAGAAGCCCAAGATTCTTGGAGTATGGTAGCAGTGACGTTAACAGCCAATTTTGTTGCACTTCCTGACATAGTAAAGGATAACGTCAAGGGGTTACTTGTAAGCACGACCGAAGGTCTCGAATTTGTAAAACATATCGAAGAGAGCCTCAATGTAAATGAAGAATTGGTGACGGCAAGAAAAGCATCTAGGCTTGTGGGCGTAGAAGTTGAACTATATCGTACTTGGCTACAAGCTGATCTTAGAAAGAAGGCTCGTAAAGGAAAAGCATCAAAAGACATTCTTCAATGGTTGGGTGATAGAGCAGCCAAAATAGTACAGTTCAAGAGCAACCAAAATGGAAGCCTAGATTACTCACATGAAAATGTTCTTGCCGCGAACACCATGCACCGAATAAGCCAAACCATACTGATCCATTGCAACGAACAAGAAGAGTGGCCCACAGATGAGGAAGTCTTTGAATGGGTATCGAAAGTAATTGGAGATATATTTTTAGCTTACTTTACAAATTTACCACGCGTCATAACCATGAAGTGCCATCACGATGCAATAGACAAAAGGCAAGACAGCATCCGCTCTGCAGCCGAGATTCTTGGAAAATCCAAAGAGATCCTGGATACCCTTAAAAGGCGCCAACTTCCTAATCTTAATATGGATTCTATTGCATACCTTGACAAGTGCCACGCATTGCCGAAGAGTCAGATACCTAAAGATTCTCGTTGTTTGAATGAATCCCTCGAATTAACTATCATGTAATAAAAGTTGATCAAAACTTTTCATGAGTGTGTATCTACTAGAATACCCGTTACCATGTATTATCGTGAGTGTGTTTAATTTAGTTGGCATCCTTTAATTTCAAGTTTCTAGTGCTCTTTTGTTTGATGATTTCTAATAATATACTGGTTTTTATTTGTTAAATTTTTGTTTTTAGTACTTTAAGAGAAAAGAGGCATGAGACATGTATTGGAGATTTAGGACCGCAACCTTGGCCAAGGACTCTGATGAGGCAAAGTTTGTTACGATTTTAAGGGGTCATTTAAGCCTTAAGTCGTGATAATATGATCAATTATTACCCTAAATCGTTCCTTTTGTCATTTTAGGTACTTTTGGAGAGAATTCTGGAAAACATAGCATTGTTGACATTTTTGGAGTATAAAGTGAAGAAAACAACAAAGTCAAGAATCCAAGCTGGAAATTACACCTGACGGTGTCACCTGTTCCAAAGGGACGGCGTTAGCCTTTGTGACAAGAGGTGGAAATTAATTTTACACTTGACGCGCCACAAGACTTTTTGGGCATAACACGTGACGGCGTCACTCTTTACCTGAAGAGGGCCGTCAAGTATAACTCTAAAGTGTGACGGCCCAGAACCCATAGAACGAGACGGTGTCAAGAAGTTAGATTGGACGAAAAGAAACCCTAGCCGCGGCGAGATGATGGCGTCAACCATCAAAAGCTGACGCCGTCACCCTTGTAAATCTATATATAGTTTTGGATTTTTCATTCATTAGTGTGCAACTTTGGAGATGAACTTTGTCACATAAACACTAGGTCGAATTTCAGAAGTTTTTAAGGGTTTCATACCTTTGTCTCTTCCATGTTTAATTGAAGATAAGTGATCTATCATTCATTCAATATGTCTATGTGTTGTTTGATTTTATCTTAAGCTTTTCTTTCTTTTAACATGCTAGGCTAGGTTTATTTGTGTTTGCTTAGATGTAGTCAAAACCTAGTTATTGATTATTGATTGATGGTTGGTTATTAATTGTTGTTGGATGATTGTTAATCGATGTTAGGCTTAAGAAAACTGGCTAATCTCCTATTCGGTAACTTTCTTGAATGTCTTAAGAAACATGAATCGGATGTGTACTACGATTTTAATGGTTTTATTTTAAGTGACTATTAAGGAGGCCATGGTATGGATACTTAACGTGTCGCCATAGGAAGAGATAGAAGCTTATAGAGTTGGGGAAGATCGTACACGGCCCCGAAATTGGTATTAAGGAATGCAACCCGTCACCCATGCAATTGTAACAAGCTTATCAATCAATAAAAGATAATTAGGGAGTAATCAAATCTAAGTAAACATGTTTCTCCATATATAGTTTCACACTTCATTTTATTTTATTGTTATTTTATTTTTATTCCATTAGTAGTTATTTGGGTTAGTTGACTAGCAACTAATTCCACCCACTCTTATAAAAACCCGAGATTTTACTTGCTTTCTATAAAATATATAAATACAAAAAGAATCATCCCTAACCTCTAGAACTAGTTAGATTAATTTCAATCCTAACGAACACTATTACCTATGGAGAACGATCAATCCCCCGGTACTTGCCAACTCACTATACTACATCGGTCAGGTACACTGCCTGGTGGGGATTGTAAGCTTCTCAAGATCCTTTGAGAAGTAAAACTTTTGTGTAGACCACAATCCACACATCAATGTTTTTGGTGCCGTTGCCGGGGAATAGTTATTGTTTAGGTTGAGATTTATTTTTATTAGGTCTACTCACTAGATTACTTTATAGTGAGATTTTTTTATTTTTTTATTTTTATTTATTATAGGTTATCTTTAGTCTATCTTTTTTCTTGTGCCTTTATTAGTAAATTAAGTTCATTGACTGTTCCATTTGCTATTATGGACAACGCAAATCCACCCCTTTCACCTGAGGAAATGATTGTGTTACGTGATCAGCTTGAAAGCGAGATTAGAGAACTTAGGGAACTTAATAGGTTAATTGATATTGAGCTTGATAGTACACTTAATGACCTAGAAATCGCCATGTATTCGAATAAGGACCTAGGGCCTAATGATTTTGCGGTTGTTGAGGATGTAGAGGGACTTGAGGAAGGGGAGATTGACCCAAAACTTGATGATTATTTCAATTTATATCCCACTAAGGATGAAATCGCTTACTATAACAATATTGTTGATAATCCTCGACCCCCTTTTGTTAAGATTGACCCTAAGATAAAGAGCGGTAGCCCTAGGAATGTGAAGATACCATGTATGATTGGATATAAATACATTGAGCAAGCTTACATCAACTTTGAATCCTCAATCAACATCATTTCTTCAAGTGTCTACAATGATGTCATGAAAACTCGACTTGCACCTAGGAGAGATCCCAATTATCCCGGTGGGATTTGTAATTTTGTTGGGAGAATTAAAGATCTTCACATTTTAATCGGAGACTTCACTTATGTCACTGATTTTATAGTTGTAGAAGACTTGGCTAGTGTTATTGATTGTAGCTTATCTGATGTTGTGCTAGCGAAGCCATTTGTCGAGGAGTCCAAGTTAAAATACGATCGGTTGGAGGGAACGGTCCAATTCTTTAATGAAACCAATAAAATCACATATAGGATGCCTAATAAGATGAGAGAATTCCGTTATGTGGCTCAATTAGAAAGGGATAACATTAGTGCAATTGAGGACATTAACAAGGAAGATAAGAAAAAGGGGATTAATTTTATTTGGGAAAAGAGGAGCCTTTATTATAAAAACTGTATAAAGTTGACATGAAAATAGTTCAAAGGTTGAGAGAAGCAATTGAAATGTGGGAAAGGAAAATGTAGGGCGTGACTTTGAGTCTAGCTACAAGACTCGTTAATAAAGAAAAGCGCTTCTTGGGAGGCAACCCAAGCTTTATTTGTTTGATTGCTTGTTTATTTGAGTTTATTTGCTTTCGTATGTTTGTTTTTATTTTCATTGCTTATTGTTCATGTATCAAACATTTTGTGAAAATGATTTATTTTGTTTTTAACTTCTACTTGATTACATATAAAGGTATTTTGCAAAAGATAAGTGTAAGGAAAATCTAAATTTGTTTTAAGAATGAATTGAGCATGAACGATAACAATGAGATATAAACATACATATTAGTACTTGTTTGAGTCAAATGCTTGTATCGAGTCATAATGATTGTTTTGCAGGATTCCAGGAATTAGAACATAGGTTTTTCCAGAAATTTTCCGGAAACAAAATAAAGAATTTTCGTCAGGTCAAATCTGATGGCATCAGGCATCACCTGACGACGTCAGGTATAATTTTCTAAAAATTTTGCAGGTTTTGTTTTTCTGTCGGAATTGTAAAGTTTCATGAAATCTATATTTTATAACCTCCAGGAGTATGCAAATAATCATTCCACAAGCATTATATCTTTACTTGCTTTCTAGGATTTAATTTTATGTAGATTTACCGCTGATTTTACACGAGGTTTTCTTGTTTGTTTTCTCAGCTAATTAACAGGTTATATTGGACAAGAAGATGTACATGGAGAATCAAGCTTTTGGAGCTGATCTAATCTTGAAATTTTCACATTTTCTTGGAGGAAGATTTAACCATGTTACTACATCATCCACATCAAACGAATCAGGGGAGTATTTGTTTCACTCTTTCATTTTCCTTTACTTTACTTTCTTTCAATTGAACATTGGGGACAATGTTCAGCTTAAGTGTAAGGGGAGGGTAAATGAACATTCCTTAGATTAAAATTGCGCTTGATTTTTGTATTGTCTAATAGTAGATGTGTAATAAACCTGAGATAATCACTTGTTAGGGTAATTTTAGCACCAAATTTAAAATTTTTTGCGACATGTAGGAGTGAAACTTTAGTCTTAATAAGCATCTCATGGATAGGAGTTATATGAGTAGCACAAATAAACCGTACCACTCAAAAATTTCCACCCCAAATATGTGAGGTTTGCCCCTAGATTTGTTAGGAAAAGCCTTAGTGCTTATGTGTGTACCGGTAACATTTAGATTCTAGAACTTGCATTAGTGATTCATTCCAAGACCACATGTAAGACTACATTCGTGTAGTTGGAATTACTACATGAAAAGAGGCATAGGATAAACCATGTTTTTTTGCCTGTTTCTTTTTGTAATCACATTGATTTCATTGGTCAAGTAATTCTCCCACACCTTTGCGTTGTACTCATTTTTAGTACACGATACCCCTAGTACACCCCTCAGAGCTTATCTTTTTCGTTTCTAACTTTAAACATTTTACTTAAAGGAAGAATTTGTTTACAATCCACCCCCAAATGTACACCCAAATCGCCTTAGCCTTCCTTGTATGCACTTATCTTTAGTGCATTATTGTTACAACATTTGTTTAAACCCTTAGTTAATTGTCTAATTGATTACATGGTTTCTGAGTCGAGTCATATCTTATACATATTGTTTTGGAACGATTAGGACTCATGGGTAAAGTACTATTGTTATGGAGTAATGGGGAAGAACATCATTTATTACCTCATATGTGCGTTAATATTTTAAAGTACTCCAAGTGTTTTAATTATCTTGATTCGAGTATTTAGATTAGTTACATGTAAAGTATGTAAAAGTTCAAGTGTAAGGGGAGAACCGAGCTCCCTTGATGTATTATTTTGGATGGTAGGGCAAGAATGTATGAAAAAATTAAAAAAAAAAAATCGAAAAAAATCAAGAAAAATGAAAAAAATAGAAAAAGAAAAAGAGAAAAAACATACGGACTACCATCCTATTTCCTTTTGTTTTCATTTGAGTTTATGCTATTCATTTATTAGCCTAAGTTGAGTTGAGTCTTGGCTTAGCAACGCCACATTGTACATGTAATTAACTAAGATAATTAGCTTGCAACCAGTAAAATATCCTTTTATCCAACAAACCGTGTTTTCCATATCCCTACACCTAACATTATAACCCTTGAAAAAGACCTCTTTGATAGTTTCTCCTAGGTGCTTACGCCAAGTGGTGGAGGTTTTTGATCCTTTCCCAAGCCTATGGTAATCTATTTGCTATGAGAAGTAGTGAGTGATATTTTTCCATTTCCCTTAGTTATATTTTGTTTTATGACACCCGAGAGATGAGAGTATCCAAACACTATTTGTGAGGTGTTAGTATATAAACTCCGTGCTTGTTTTGATTGAGGTGGAACGATCATGTGTTGTAATTACGTTTATATTAGTGTTAAATGACCTCTAACTTGTATTTTGATTAGAATAAAAGCCCGTTTGCTTGAGGACAAACAAATCTCAAGTGTAAGGGTATTTGATGAGGCGAAATTTGTTACGCTTTTAAGGGATCATTTAAGCCTTAAGTTGTGATAATATGATCAATTATTACCCTAAATCGTTACTTTTGTCATTTTAGGTACTTTTGGAGAGAATTCTGGAAAACATAACATTTTTGACATTTTTGGAGCATAAAGTGAAGAAAACAACAAAGTCAAGAATCCAAGCTGGAAATTACACCTAACGGCGTCACCAGTTCCTAAGAGACGGCGTCAGCCTTTATGACAAGAGGTGGAAATTACTTTTACACTTGACGCGCCCGAAGACTTTTTGGGCATAACACGTGACAGTGTCACTCTTTACCTGAAGAAGGCCGTCATGTATAACTCTAATGCGTGACGGCCCAGAACCCATTGAACAAGACAGCGTCAAGAAGTTGGATTAGACGACAAGAAACCCTAGCCACGGCGAGATGACGGCGTCAACCATCAAAAGGTGACGCCATCACCCTTGTAAATCTATATATAATTTTGGATTTGTCATTCATTAGTGTGCAACTTTGGAGAGGAACTTTGTCACATAAACCCTAGGTCGAATTTCAGAAGTTTTTAAGGGTTTCATACCCTTGTCTCTTCCATGTTTAATTGAAGATAAGTAATCTATCAATCATTCAATATGTCTATGTGTTGTTTGATTTTATCTTAAGCTTGTCTTTCTTTTAATATGCTAGGCTAGGTTTATTTGTGTTTGCTTAGATGTAGTGAAACCTAGTTATTGATTATTGATTGATGGTTGGTTATTAATTGTTGTTGGGTGATTGTTAATCAATGTTAGGCTTAAGAAAACTGGCTAAGAAACATGAATCGGATGTGTACTACGATTTTAATGGTTGTACCTATTCAGTAACTTTTTTGAACGTCTTAAAAAACATGAATCGGATGTGTACTACGATTTTAATGGTTGTATTTAATGCATAAGTGACTATTAAGGAGGCCATGGTATGGATACTTAACGTGTCGCCATAGGAAGAGATAGAAGCTTATAGAGTTAGGGAAGAGCGTACACGGCCCCACAATTGGTATTAAGGAATGCAACCCGTCACCCACACAATTGTAACAAGCTTATCAATCAATAAAAGATAACTAGGGAGTAATGAAATCTAAGTAAACACATTTTCTCCATATATAGTTTCACACTTCATTTTATTTTATTGCTATTTTATTTTTATTGCATTAGTAGTTATTTGGGTTAGTTGACTAGCAACTAATTCCGCCCACTCTTCTAAAAACCCGAGATTTTACTTGCTTTCTATAAAATATATAAATACAAAAAAAATCATCCCTCACCGCTAGACCTAGTTAGATTAATTTCAATCCTAACGAACACTATTACCTGTGGAGAACGATCAATCCCCCGGTACTTGCCAACTCACTATACTACATCGGTCAGGTACACTGCCCCGGTGGGGATTGTAAGCTTCTCAAGATCACTTGAGAAGTAAAACTTTTGTGTATACCACAATCTACACATCAGACACCTCCCATGACCCCATTGCAGATGCTCTGTTTTGGCTTTTTAAAATATGACCGCAAAGACATCAACTTTCTTTGATTTCTTTCAACCTTCTTCCAGCAACCCATCTCGCGAAACTTATTAAGAAACACAAAAAGATATATCTCCACACCAAAATGACTATATTAAAGTGAGACTATTTTCAAGGAATATATTTACCGGATTTCAAATCGGAATAACAACTAACGAAACTTGAGTAATGAACTCAATGTAATTATTAATAAAAAAGAGATATGGAACTTGGAAAGTGATGAGAAAATCCTCAAGTTCCTTTACTGAAGGCTCAAGTGAAATTTCTTCGACAAGGATTCACATTCGATTTTAATTTCTTGACTACTTTATGTGTATAAACATTTTTATTACATGTTATTTTTTTTACATTGCTTCAGGTTGATGATTTATCTAGTATTCCTGATAATACGAGTGGCAAAAACCCAAGTTCAGCTTCAGCTTCTGGTACAACTTCAGCTTCTGGTATAGCTTCTATCGTATAGCTTCTGGTACAACATCTGGTACAGCTTCTGGTACGACTCACCATGAGAACTCACAATTCAGGTATTTGTGTATGTTAAAGAATTATACGTATTCAATCTGGGTTAGGCTTGTTTCGGGTTAAGGTGGCACGGTGTTTAGTTTACACTTGTAGAAATACTAAGTTACATCTATAGTTCATTGGAGCCGCAAAGTAACGAAATACTAAGTTCTAGATAAGTGTGCCCTCATTTAAACCGCTTTGACGTGTTATTTATGTATGCAGTGTTCATGATAATCATCTCAACAAATCAAATGCAAGTCATCATCATACTTCAGGTATTTTCTAATTAGACTTGCAAGCCTTAAACTCTATTTATACAGTTTTTATATGTGCATGCCTTTAATAGTTTTTATGTTTATAGTTCTTCCAGTAAAAGAATCAACTCTTCAAAACAGTGCTCTCAAAAAATCGGGTGGAAAAGTAATTGTAGTCTGTAACAATTTTAATATGTGCAGTCCTTTTAAATGTATTGTGTGTGCAACTGTTACAGGAAAAAAATCAGTTGTCCGTGACACTCTCAACAAATCAGGCACAAGCCATTTTAATAATTCAGGTAGTTTTTTAGTTTATCAGTTTTGACACTCTCTAGTTTCTGCTTGGTGCTTAAGCAGACACAATCTGCCTCCTTTGTTCTCTAATTACTTTTTAATAGGTGGGTGGTAGGAGACACTATTAAATCTTCTAATTCCCTTAATAGGTTGGAACATGTTAGGAATACGTTTATTCATATGAAGACTCGGTCACGCTGAGTATAGTTTAGCATTTGGTAGCTCGTAGTATTAATAATTTTAGTTAGTAGGTAGTTTAATATTAGTTAGTATTTGTGGAGTCGGGTCGGGTCGGGTCTTTACCCACTGTCAGCTTGATCCACAGCCCGTTTTAAGGGGCGTTTACTTCCTTGTATAAATACCCCTCTCCACTAGTGGAGAGGGTTGGACCTTTCACTTCAATCTAACCTTGCACAAGTTTCTTTCAAAGGCTCCCAAGTTCTCTCTCTAACATTTCTCTAGAACTCTTTACATTTAATCATCCTAAACACAATATCATACATGTTTACACGTTAGAGTATATTACAATTGGTATCAAGAGCCATGGTTCTATCCTAGGAGTATATTACAATTGGTATCAAGAGCCATGGTTCTATCCTAGGATTCGTGGTATGCTCGAATTTATAGCTTGGTTTTGTGTTTTGAGATGGTTCGACTTGGTTTAGTGGTTTTCACATTAGTTTGATCTCGTTAGGAGTTGTTCTTGGTATTTTTATTGTACTTTCTTGTTTAGAAGTGTTGTAGACATCTTGTGTTGCTTTTGGTTTAGTCATTTCATCATTTTAGTGTACTTTGGAGGAATTTCGTGGGGTATTTCTTACCAGCGAGTTGGCAGTTCATTGTAGAGGGTTGGCAGATTTTTTTGGCAAGTTGTGTATAGCGACTTGGCGTTTTTCTATTTCGGGACATAAAGCCAAACCGCTAGATAGCGACGTTTTGTCTTACTATTCCAGCGAGTTGAGAAAGTGGGAATCTAGCGAGCTGAGTCCCTTGATTCTAGCGAGTTGCTTATTCTAGCGAGTTGGTGGAGTCAAAGAGTTGATCAGCATAGCGATTTGATCTGTTTTAGCGAGTTGATTTGTTTTCAGCGAGTTAGCATTCCAGTTAGTTGAACATTAGCGAGTTGCTAACTCTAGCGATTTGCCATTTCATTGTGTTGTATTATTTAGCGTGTTGGTGTGGTTTGTGATTTGGTATTTCTAGTGAGTTGGTACTTCAGAGTGTTGGGCTGCTCATTACTTGGGACTACTTGCTGACTAAAACTTTACTCAATTACCTATACATCAACCTCAACATGGCAAGCAATCAATTAAACGATGTTCTGAACTCAACTGTGCTACCATCAATAACAGAAAACTGTACCGAGTGTTTCAAATTACTTCACATCCACATCAAAAGACTTTTTGAACAATCAGGCTACTCTGGAGGATATAGACGTGCATTCGGGACACTCTTTGGACATGACATTGAGTCATTCACTGTCACAATGACACTGTACTTGGATCAGCTGCAACAACAACTGGACAAAGCTGATTTCTCTGTAAGTTGTTGCACTGCAGCATACAAGGTGATTCTCAAACAACTCCAAGCATTCATTGACTTAAGATTCAAAATGGAGTATGATTATGACTCTCATATGACGAGTAAACGGTTCACCGATCATACTGGATTCGAGGTGGATGCCTTCAGAGTCACTTTAATCCAGCTCACTGGGAATGTCAAGGAGTTCATTAAGGCACGTGCACATCTCCAGCAATCAAGTGACGCTGTCATTGCTGAAAGGACTACTAATGAATCTTCTGCAGGGTTCTCTACACATGAGGTGGGTACGTCACACCAACAAGTCAAAAGGCAACACTCATCTCCAGAGATTCATGTTTCTGTTTATGACAAGCATCCTAATCATGATTTACCCATCTATGATTCATGTCCATTAGAAGAGACTGATAGTGATGTCATGTCTAATTCAATCTACATGAATCCTATTTGGGAAAAATGTGACCAGGATGCTAAAAATGGTGATGTGTCAGATCCTTTGGTTTCAAACAAACTCATAAAATCAAATGAAACGGTTGATATGCACACTTTCAAAGAACTTTCTAACAGATTTTCTCTATTGGAAAAGCACTGCATTTCACTTGAAATTGCAATGCAACAAAATGAAGAATAGTTTCTAATCAACCAACCATGCAAGAACTTGGAACTCCCTAAGCTCCGCGAATATTTCATGATTAATGATTTAAAAGCTCAAATTGAAACCAAAGACTTGACAATCAACCAACTTAAACACCATATTAATGAGATGGATGATATGTGTAGTAACCTTAAGGCCAAAGCCACACATGATTACAACATTGACTCTACAACCATTACTGAATTAGTACACAAGGTAACTGTGTTCCATAATGAAAATGAAACTTTGAAAAGACACAGTAAAACCCTAAATGAATTTATCAAAGAAGAGAGATCAAAAGTTTCCAAACACACGAATTCTTTGATTGCACACAATGATAATTTCAAATCTAAAATTCAGGAGAAAGACTTCGAGATCACGGCATTAAAGAATGAATTAATAAAATTGGTCAGCAATGATGTGAACGTTAAGTTTGATAAACCTTCTATCTTGGGAGCACCTCCGTCTATGCCACATAGAAAACCTAGGGTTGCTAGACAACCATCCGCTTTTAGAACGAATCGACCAAAGTTTTCTAAATCAAGGTCTGCCTCCCAAGTGGATTCGAAACAGGACTTATCAAAACCAGTCACTTCGCAATGTAATCATAAGGTTGTGCCTTCTCTCAAGGACCTCATTAGGAAAGACTGTGCAATTAATGGTGGTTTTCCAACCATGGCTAGAACCCCATCACTTAAGAACAAAAATCCCATGAGGCTTAGTTCACAATCTATAAGGCAGTTCTCCATTGGGCTAGGAAGGTCTGATTATAAGCTCTCCAAAACTTGCCTTAAGTGGGTTCCTACGGGTAGAATCTTTAAGTTGATTGGTCTTAAGTGGATACCAATGAGGTCTACTGGAAATAATAAAGTTACCTGTATGACCCCCACAGATCGGGACTCTAATACCACTAACTCATATCAAGACAAGCAAAATCTTCATGTTGGTGCAGGATTTTCCGTCTTATATGCAGGATTTCCTACAGAGAGACTCAAAGTTTGGCGACCAAAAAGATCATACTCTCCCTCAATTGGGACTCAGGAGACCAGACAGTGTTGAATGTTGCATGAAGACTCCTGATAATTTTTCCTATCAGGACTCGGACTTCAATGATGATGATATGATTGAACGCCTATGTTCATTCATCCAGTATCCTTTGTATATATATATATATATATATATATATATATATATATATACATCGTTACATGTTGTATAAGTTAATTCATTTATTTTTTCATTGGCAAGTCTTCTGGCATCGATAACATTTACGGTCCTAGAAATGTCATTCAATAATGGCACGGGTCTTTAAATGAAGTTCGAACAGAAGTTTAAAACTTGCCATTATAGCTTGCTATGATTTCTGATAGTAACCCGTTCTCCCCACATTATGGCTTGCTATGCTTATGGCTTGCTCTTCTTATTCATTCATCTCTTTGTCAATCAACTACCTTTGTTCTAGGTTCTAGAACTCAGGTCATTGATTGAGGGGGAGAGAGAACTTTTCTATATGCATCTGTGGTGTATCTTTGTGATCTTAATGTGTGGGCTACTGGAATGTTGAATATGTCAATCTTGAATGCTATATTTGTGTATCTATGTGATTTTAATGTGTGGGTTACTGGTATGTTGAATATGTCAATCTTGAATGCTATATTTGTGTTGTACACAAGTGGAGGACTTATCTTGACATGTCTCGTTTGGACTTAAAGAGAGGGACTGCTTGGTCATTCTTCAAAAGTGAAATAGGTAGTATTAAATAGAGGGACTAGTTGGTCAATCTTGAATGCTATATTTGTGTATCTATGTGATTTTAATGTGTGGGTTACTGGTATGTTAAATATGTCAAACTTGAATGCTATATTTGTGTTGTACACAAGTAGAGGGACTTATCTTGACATGTCTCGTTTGGACTTAAAGAGAGGGACTGCTTGGTCATTCTTCAAAAGTGAAATAGGTAGTATTAAATATAGGGACTAGTTGGTCATTTTTCAAAAGTAAAATAGGATATATATAGCCTCTTATAGCGAGTTGATCATTAAAAGTGTTTACCCAAATCACCATCTCGCTGCTCCAATTCTCTCTCTCTCTTTTTCACTCGCTCCTAACAATTCAGGTTTTAATCTAATCTTTGGTTTATGATGTTTTTTTTCTTGGTTATGTTTATCTCGTGTAATACTAGACTTAGTCATTGTTTAATTTTCACCTAGGTTGCTCTATTCTATCGATTGTGGATTAGTGGGTAGTGTTAGTTGTGGCGTTTATATTGGAGTTTGATCAGTTGATTGGTATGTTGTTATCCCACATTAAGCTTCCTATTTTTTCTTCATTTATGTGACTCTTCGATTTTAGCGCCTCATGTGTGGTTCGAGTTTGATTTTATTGTGTGCAACAATCTGGCTTATCTCCTTTGATATATTGCGGGGTTGTAATGTTTTAACTGATTTGTATAGTATGTGGTTCTTGTTTTTGTTCGACTATCTAGGGTGGGGGTGTTATGGTGTGTTCCTGACAGCGTGTTGATGAAATTCTTGATAGCGAGTTGCCAAACATTCTTGTTAGCGAGTTGCCAAAAAATTCTTGTTAGAGTGTTGGAATATGTATGTTAGCGTGTTGACTCTTACTCATGATTAGCGAGTTGACATGAATGCCAGTTAGCGAGTTGGCATAAATACTTGCTAGCGAGTTGACATAAATGCCCGTTAGCGAGTTGATCCTTACTCGTGTTAGCGAGTTGACCTCTACTCATGTAAGCGAGTTGACATGAATACCTGTTAGCGAGTTGACATAAATACTTGCTAGCGAGTTGACATAAATGCCCATTAGCGAGTTGATCCTCACTCATGTTCGCAAGTTGACATAAATGCTAGTTAGCGAGTTGGAACATTTATCTGTTAGCATGTTGACACTTATACAGATAGCGAGTTGTCTTACTGTTTACCAGCGGGTTATTGTACTTCCTACTGGCGGGTTGTCCATTCTCTACCTAGCGAGTAGGTTTATCTCTGGCGCTTTGGCACTGACCACTGCTAGCGAGTTGTCTCTGATCTCAGGTTACGAGATGATGTTATTTGAGTTGTGCTATATGGTTTCACTATTACGTGTATGTACTTCGCTGTTGTACACTTCTCCTTTGAGTGTATGCCTAAAGTTGCTTGCTATGTGTAGTAGTTTGGTTATCGTATGTATGTGGTTTGAGTCTTGATTGTTTTCGGTCTCATCTCTATGTTTGCTTCCATCTCTATTATGTGTTCACTCCCATGTCATGTTACTTAATCTCATGTTTTCGTGGATCACATCATGGCACATTCTTGTGTATCTATTTAGGGATCACACTTGCCTCTAACCATACATATGTGTTTTCCCTGGTGTGTTATTGTGA
This sequence comes from Artemisia argyi, assembly GCA_030686995.1. Lineage (NCBI taxonomy): Eukaryota > Viridiplantae > Streptophyta > Magnoliopsida > Asterales > Asteraceae > Artemisia > Artemisia argyi. Next base: position 155,409,599 of record CM060685.1, read on the forward strand.
TTATTCAGTTTAATGGCAGAGGTTTATGTCCCAGCTGAACAGAGTCTCGAATCAATACCTCCCACATGATCTGATGATGAAATCTTACCATACAACGAATGGGTCACCATTGGGAAAAGTAATATTTACATAGATGCGGACAAACCTCAGAATAATCCCACATACAAGATTGTTGTGGATATTTTGAGAAACACCTCATTCTTCAGGGCTTTCACAGTATCATCATCAATTCCGTCTATTTACATCCAACAATTTTGGAACACCATGACCTATAACAAGGACAACAACACATACCATTGTCAACTCGATGAACAATGGTTTGAGATCATTAAAGAAACACTCAGGAATGCACTCCAGATCAACCCAATTCTTCCTGACAAACCATTTACATCCCCACCAAATCCTGATGCCCTATTAAAGTTTGTTAATGATCTTGGGTATCCTAAGGAGGTCACCACACTATCTTCTATGTCCACAAATGAAATTACCGACCCTGGAGGGTGCTCATCACACTTATCAACTTATGTCTCACGGGGAAGACATCTGGACATGAGAGACTACGTGCTCCTACACTACAGATTCTGTGGGGAATAGTCAAAGGAAAAAATATTGATTTTGCTGAACGAATCTGGGAAGAATTCGCTCACTCAATTAATACGTTCTTAGAAGACAAGATGAAGCTGGAGACTCACAAAGAAAGCAAAAAGTGGAAGTCCAAGAATCTAATTCCCAGTGTCAGATTCACTAAGCTCATGATACTTCATCTTCAACAAACCCATAATCTACACCCTAGAACCGGGTCCTCTGTTCACTTGGCATCTGATGAACAATGTGTGGGAAATCTCAAGTTTGTTGCTAAGGTTACGGATCAGGAAATATTTGGAATGGATATTCCCGAAGCCCTCATCTCCAGCAATATTCATGATGCACCCTACTATAGGAATTATCTGAACAAGGTTGCTGCATTTCGCAAACAAATAACCGACAAGTCCAAAACAACTAAGTCAACCAAACCAACATCCAAGAAACGCAAAGAAGCTTCAACTACTGAGGTGACGTCAAGTGGCACCAAGAAACACAAAAGAAGCAAAATCACCAGTAAACCCGGGTCCAAGAGAAGCAAGAAAGCACAAGCTACCGATACTGAAGCCAATCCACATGAGATACCAACACCAGCAGAAGCAGCTGACATCCAGGATGCCATGGAAGAAAGTCTCAAACCTGGTGTGACACAATCAGGTCATCCTATGACAGGGGTCAGCATCAAAGAACCTGAGCCTGGGAAACTTAAGCAATTAGCAGAGATTGATGGAAAAGGTAAGGGGCAGTAACTGAGGAACAAGCTGCACATACACTTCTTCATATCTCATCACCTGCCTCAAAATCAAAAGGTCTTCAGTACATACTCAAGAAACGATCCCCAGAATCATCTATGCCTAATGTGGCGTCTTCTGAAGACACACAGGAGCAGCCACAAAGCCAAGAGCTCTTCATTGAATCCAGTGACTCAGAGTCTGACTTACAAGCAAAGAAAAGGCTCCCGTCACTGCCACCACTGATCCAATTCTCGAAAAGCCCTCTAGGGATTCAACTCCACTGGAATTAGTACATACTGCTGAACCCCATTCTTCCTTGCAAGATGATTTTGCGGCATCCATATATCCAGGTGTTCAACGGAATCTAAAACTAAAATCTGACGAACAAAAGCTGGTCATTGAACCGGATACCTCAACGGGAACACTCTCCTCATTCAAGCAATTAGATCAAGATTTCATCTATGGGGATCTTGATATCGATGACAAACCTGAAGGGAAGGAAACCGCGAAACCAATCAATGAGACTGAAGTCATTTCAATAGTAAGTGTTCCCATCGAGCAAGGCACGTCTGCTATTCCCACAATGTCCGTACCTATCCCTACCACTACATCACCAAGAGATACCTCCACCACTGCAACTGCTACTACCACCACACGTACTCCCACTTCTCCAACCACTCAGGAAAGCCTTAAATCTCGAGTTGAAAGGGCCCTTACTACTGCTAAAAGGGCAATTCATGAAAATCTTGACATCTAGACCACTCTTGACAAGCACAGGGATGTACTTAAAGATCTCCAAAAGCTCGACCTGCACCAAGTCATCAAACATCATGGGTCTAGAATTACCAAGCTCGAAAACCTCAACATTGATTCGTTGGTGCGTGATGCCGTTGACGAACAAGTGTCTGCTGCAGTAAAATTTGCCATGGAGGTGCCGCTCAAAGCTCGCTTTAGAGACTTGTCCACTTTTGATATGAAAGATCTGCTGCACCAACGAATTTTTGAAACTGACCAACACCAAGCACATGAGGCACATCATCAGCTATATAAGGCCCTGGATCATTCCATGAAGCTTGACAATGCTGAAGAATTGGAGAAAGATTTGGCTGAAGAGCGAAGGAAAAAGAAACATCAATTGAACACCCCGAAAACACCTTCAGGGCATCCTCCTCAACCACCTCCTCCTCCACTACCTTCAGGTTCTGCTGGAACTCCTGGCTCGTCAGATGCAGCTGGGTCACGACAACATCAGCCACAATCTCAAGCTCCTAAATCATCTTCTTAGAAGGATCAAACTGATCGTACAGTTGGAGTCAGCCAATCCAAGTCTTCCTAGCATGTTACATATAAAGCTTGGATGACAACTGAGACCAGACCTAAACTCTCAGTTTCAGAAAAACATGTGTTGGAATATGACACAGGATTACATGATGCAGATCCTTCATCTACAGATGAAGATGTTGATGAACATACTGCTCCTCATAAACCAAGCCGGGATCAGTGGTGGAAATCATACACAAGAAGAGATTGCTCTCCTACCACTGCAGTCACCACTACTGAGGAAGTAATGAGCACATGGTGGAAACCAGACGAAGCCGAAAAGAGTTCCTTGTCACCTGAACCAGAGTGGATGATCACCTATGAGGACCAGTTTGTCCCTGATAACAACTGGGCAAATGTTGTTGCTGAAAACTATGTTCCTCCTCCCGCAAACTCCCTACTTGCTCAGACAGGAGACATGGGAACATTCATCCAATGGTACTGCAAGAAGAGAGGGTTACCTAAACTCACTAAAAAGGACTTAGAAGGACCAGCTTACAAAATCGTCAAAGTCTTCCATCCTGACGTGGTGCATCTACAGTATCAAATGGAGGAATGTCACAGGATGATAACTGACCAAGTTGATGAAGATATTCTTGACTACAATCTCGGGAAACCACTTCCTCTAGGTGGATCTCCAGGTCGAATCACGATTCAAGCTGACTTCTTCTTCAACAAAGACCTTGAGTATCTTCGATCCGGCAACAAACACGCACTTTCCATCACCAAGATGAAGGTTGCCCGCTATACAAATGTCAGATTGGAAAAGATGGTACCGGATCAAATGTGGATTGATGAAGAGTGCAAATATGATATAGCTGCATCTTTTGGAATCTCCCACTGGTGGTTCAAGAAACGTGAATTCTATATTGCAAGACACACTACAGTTGGTGATCCCAAAGCTGTCTACTCGAAGAAACAAATTCTGAGTGTGTTCCGGGTTGAAATCTTTCCTATTTATGGCTACAATTACATGACAAAGATCGTTCTTCGACGCTCACGTAATTGGGAGCATGTCATATCAGAAGGAGATTTCAAGCATCTACATCCTAACGATTTTGAAGATCTCTACCTGTTGCATCTCCACGGAAAGCTACATCACCTACCTGCACTTGAGAGAAAAACCCTCGTCTCTGCTGTCACTCAGTGGATCCGAGGGCTAGTTATCAGACAACGGGTGAAGGACTTTCAGCTTGGGATCGAATGCTACCAGACTCAGCTCAATCTCACAAGACCTCAATGGGAAGCAAGAGTGGAATTCAAGAAAGATTACATGGTTATTGAGACTCCTAGAGCTGTTGTCTTCACTGACAGTTTCAACACTTGAATGCTGATGAGAATTGAAGAAATTCACCACTTCAGTGATGGTACGCTTGAACAGGTGGAAGCTGCTCTTGATCTGAGGACCAAAGAATATAGAATTTCTAAGGATGGGAAGTACACAGCATTCTGGACTACGGAGGTGTTCCAAAGAAACAAGCAATTTCTTCAAGTTATCAGGAAACTCTTGCTGGAAAGAAGAATTTTCCAAAGTCTGGAATGCTTTGTCGGTGGTAGAATTTGCGATGGTGACTACAGGCTTTTGGAGCGCACCATATGAGCTGTGCATCACTATCTTCTGTAATAGTAGGATTTATCTTTTGATACTCGTAACTATGTAATCAAGTGAACTAGTCTTGTAGTGATGAACACATGTTGTGTGTGTGGATACATTCTTGCGTATGAATTTTTCTATGGTTTGGTATTACTTCAGATAGCAACCCAGACCTATTATTGGGGAAAGTTCGTCGCCAAAAAGACGGTTGTTCCTAACAAAGGCATGAATTGCTTCATATCCGTGCCTTTCCGATCTGATGTACGTTTCAGTGCATCATTTCGGGTAAAAGAAGAGAAGTCTTCTTTATATCACGAATAATTGTCCTTCAATGATTCCTCAGGAAAGTATTTGTTCTAAACTTGGTGGTACCATGGTTTTTGAAAATCAAACGAACTTGAAATTTTGTTTAACATTTGCCACTCAATCGATGCTGAAGGATTAATCTTTTGTGTAAAATGACATATTGAAAATACGTCATCGATTGAGGGGGAGAATTATGGAAAACTAGAAGGGGGGTTGAATAGTTTACAGGTTTTAAACTTGATTTTATTCTAATACTTTTACGTGTAATTAACAATTAAGACGTATCAAACAATAAATTATATGCAAGAATAAAAGTAAGAAACGATCAAACCATAACACGATTGTTTATCGTGGTTCGGCTACAAGGACTCTTTTTCCTTGCCCTACTCCACGCCCGAGTATCCAACTCGAGAGTTTTCTTGCACTAGTCAACAAGCTCCTTTATCCGTCGGAGAAAACCTTACACGTCGCTTACACACTATTTCCGACACAAAGCTAGATGTTGAGTTCTTTCACAAGGGTACAACCACTCCCGATAGTTCTTTTACAAGGGTACAACTACTCCCGATGCTCTAAGTATTTTGAGGACTAAAATACTAACCGATCACTACAAATGGATACAATACAATGAAGTATAAACCTTACTAGTTTACACTATGCTATGCTAGACAAGTCTTGCAACGTTGTGTTGAAGCTTGTAAGTTAGTGATCTTCTTGCTACAAAGAAAGACTCACAAATATGAAAGTGTACTGAGTTAGAAATGAAGTATATGCAGTGTATTATGATAGAGAGTGATTAGAAAAACTCAAGGAGTGGCTTGCTATTTATAGGCCAACAATCAGGCCAACCCACGAATACAGTGGAACCCATCCTTTGGTTCCGTCCGTTGTCCCTGAGGGTTCCGCCAGACAGCCTGACAGAATCCTGCATAAGATATTAGAAAATCTAACACAATATTCTCAAGATCTCACAAAGTCAACTTTGAGATCTTGAGTATGAACCTATACATAATAAAACATGTTTCTTACACACATGTTTCCTTGAAGGGACATGTGTGATGAAAGAGATGATGTAAGTAACATTATATTTCTAATTTTAGATATTCCTAAAAAAGAAAGTATACTTGTAAAAATATTTTATGTATAGAATCAAAACATGTTTGTTTGAGATGTTTAGCAAGTGAATGTTTTACTAGAAAGAGTTTGCTTGCTTATATCCTAATATGACATACTATTTAGTAAACTTGCTAAATATACATAAGAGACATTTTCAACACATGTACTTAAACTAAAGCATACTTACTTAGAAATTACTTTGTGAAAACATGTAAATGTAGTTTGAGTGAAGTTAAGTAAAAGACTTTTAAACTATATTTATGATTTGCCAAAAATAAACTTTACCTTTTGTAGTTAACAAAACTAAGAAAGATCGTAAAATATAAATAACGTTTTTAGGCAATATTTGTATTAACAAGAATGATTTCAAAAATTATATGTCATCAAAACAAGATCTTTGTGCTTATAAACAGTGAATTAAGTGTGATTGTTATGTGTTAGTATATGAACTTCTCATGAGTTTCTCGTTAAACTCTAAATCATTTATAAACTCATCATTTCTAACACATAACATGCTCCCTCAAGGATTGAGGGGGAGAAAATGTAACGTCTCATAATCAGTCATTCTTAAATCTGACCACATCTTTCTCCCAAAATCTTTAAACTTATTTAAATCACTTGGGATCACAAATCTCAAATGGTTTGAAATTTTTGATCGGGGGAGAAAATGTGATTTAAATTTGAGGTCTGATTAAACGGTGATGTTTTTGGACTTAATAATAAGCTCTCCCATATGTGCTAAAACTCTTTTATATATCAACACACATATTGAGGGGGAGCAATTGGTTTGTGAAAAAGGATCCTTGCATATTATGTGAGTGCATCTCAGACTTGACTCATGAATTGACAAAACACAACTGTCTGTTTGTCGAAAGGTTTTATCCAAGTAGAAAGTACCGTTTCGAGAAACTCTTCTTAGATGTGTACTTTGACGGGTCTAACTTAACAATTTCAAGTTAGTTATTAGGGCTAGTTATTACCTAAAGGCTGATAATGGATCCCTTTAACTAAGCAACGTAAACGTGTCCCTCTTGTATATGTCTATTAAGAGTGGATCAATTCAAAAAGTGCAACTCGTCCCGACATGTGCAAATTTCTATCCAAAATCTATGTGCACATGTTAAGGGGGAGCATTTGAAAATTATAAAACTCTCAACGTGTGAACTAAATGTGTTTCCTTATCATAAACACGTTGTGAAAATTTTCAATGATTTGGTTTATGGCAACATAGGATAGTCATGAAGTTATAAGGTGGCTAAGGTTAGGAAAACCGTCCTATGATCCGCCAGAGCCGGAGGGATCTACCCATGGACAATACCAAGTAGATAGTATTAAAAAGTCCGTAGGTATGATTATGATAAAAGGAGGAATGTGAGAATGGAGAAAAAAGGGGTTGAAGAATTAAAAAGAAATGAAATGAGAAAGGGTGAAAAGAAATAGCCCTCCAATTATTCAACCTTAGGGTAGAAACCGGGTTCAATTCATATGCTACTGGTGTCTACTAAGGTAACACCGGTATTAAAGACAAGACGTCATGGACCCAGTGACGCAATGTACTAAACCTTCTAGCCACTCAAGTTCTCTTAAAAGAACTTGTTTCATTCTCACGGGGAACCGGTGTAATCTATCAACTTATCTCTTAGAGATGGTTGATATTGAAGTAGGAGACCTCTCCCTAATCTCCGCATAGGAAAACAAAATGCACTTATTGAGTCTAGAGCCTCAAGATGCATACAATCTCATAGGAACATGTGCTAAAACTCTTTTATATATTGATGAGTGTGTAAATACTCATCATTTTTACCATTTCAGAGCTGCCAAAACATCCAAAAACACTCAATAATGAATCAAAATAGTGAAAATATCCCAGGAAAGTGTTTTACATGTTTCAAATGCAAAAATACCAAAAATAGATGAAAAACGCACAAAGTTTGCATAATTGGCAATTTCAGTCCCCCAACTTTCAAAAGTTGTCAAATCTAGTCCCTGGTCATTCTAAAAACTTAAAAAAGTCACCAAAGGTCCTTATAAATGAAAAAGTTACATAATTAGTCCTTTGGTGAAAACTTTCACAAAATGTCAAGTTTAGTCCCTGAACTTTGAAAATTGTCAAAAATGGTCCCTGGGATATGAAAAACTTTGAGAAAAACAAATTTTGTCCTTGCACTAACCTTTTATGACAGGATTGGTCCTTGGTGGAAAGTTTGGTGAAAATTACACAAATGGTCCCTGAAGTTTGAAAGTTTGACGGTTTCAGTCCCTGGTGAAAATAAATTGGAAAATTCATGCCAGGACCTTATACTATTCATGATGTGGCATAATACACCCTTGGAAATAATTTGGAAACATGCCAAGATCACACCTCAAACTTTACCAAAATTGCAAAAATGGTCCTTGTGAATCATAAACCAAAACCGGATCCTAACCTAAATAATACTACTCCTAAAAACAAACCCAAGTCCAATCCATTCCATAGCCCACCCAATTTCCTAATCCTTGGGCCCAAAAATACAACCAGCCCACCCAAGCCCCAAAGTATTAAACCCGGGTCAAACATTTGACCCCTCCGGTCAAACGTGGTCAAACAACCACCCTTCCCTCTCAGACATCCCCCACACCTCCACAACCTGCCGAACCTCACCTCCCACCACTTGCAAAAAAATATCATCACCCTCCCACCACCCTGCAACTACCCTCACATCACATTTAATGCACCACCTCCCCCAATTGCTATAAAACAGCCCCAATTGCCCATTGGAATTTTGGCGCGAAAATTTTCAATGGCTGAGATTGATCAATACCAATCCAATGGCTGAGATGAGAGATGGGAAATGATCAGAGGATGCTAGGAACCCTATTGGATGGCTATAAATAGTGGAAGAAGTGCAAGGAAGCTGTGTGTAGTTTTATTAGTCTAAAATTGTGTCAAATTTAAATTATCTTGCAAATTAGTGTAATCTTTTCAAATTCAAGTATTGTAACAGTCTTAGTAGTGTAATGTAAACCTTTTGAAGTTATAAAATCATAAGTTCTAATTCTGTCTTTCATTTTTGCAATTTACTCAAATTCTGAATGCTCAAGTGTTAATGGTGAACTGAGTTATGGACTGAGAATAAGTCACATAGGTTCCAATAAGCTTATTTAAGCTTTAGAGATTCTAAAATCCAGATATATTAGAAGGAAACTAAAAATACAAGAAAAGTCAACCTTGGTCAACTGTGGTGTTTGATTTTTGTTTTCAGGTTGAAAGAAGGTTTGGTGAGCAAGCTTGGAGCTGGTTTGGCCTATCTAAAGATAGGCTTCTGTGGAGAAGCCCCTTGTTCAAGCTAGGGGTTTGGTTGTAAGCTTTTGCTCATTTCAAATTTCCACTAAAAACCTAGTTCCTAGTTAGTTTCTAATTACTTGCTTAGATCTGATAATCTGTGTTTGCTATTGCTATTTGGTTGATGTTTGATTGATTTGCAGCTTAATATTTATTACTTATTACTTAGAATTCATTAGTTACTTGGAATCTTAGTTTAATAGTTATAATCAGTTAAGTAGTATACTTGTGTTGTTGTTGTGACATTCTGTTCCTAAGTGCTTAAATTAGTCTATCTAATCATAATCAATAACTAGAAATCAAGTTTGTATAACCTAATGATCATCTGCTTTAAAAATCTTAAAACAGTCCAACAAAAGGGGTGTTTGGATTAGTTTAGTTGGTTATGTTGTTGTTGATCTCAGAAGGTGATCATACCTCAAATAGTTTTCCTTAGTCACCATTTGGTAATATAAACCATAAAAACTAGCTTTGTTTCATAAAAAAGTCAAATCCTCACAAAATTGCCCTTCACAGTTAACTGTGAAGGTTTTGTGTGTTTAAATCATCATCATTAGTTACAAAAGTTGTTAATATAGTATAAACAAGTTTAAAATTAGCTTATTACTTAGTTTGTAATCAGTTAAATCCATTAGAAACTCAAATAAGTCAAAGCTTGTGATTTCATCAAAAAGTCAAAAGTTGGATCTCAAATTTTTGCAAAAACTCCTAGATTATTTGTGATTTATATACTTTGATTGAGAAGCTAAAACTTGTTGTAGTGATACACTACCACCTAAACTTTTGAGTCCTACATTGGTTTTATTTTTGCAATTTTTCTACAAGCTCCCACAGACTCCCAAAGTGAGTTGCAGGGCAAGATTCTGCCCTGTGCACACAGACCTCACCCACACCACCACCTTAAGTGGTGGCTGCAACCCACCTCAGTGGACCCCACTTGCCAAACTTGGTCCCATTGAACCCCCTCCTACCAGGGTACATACATTGACCCTTGGTTTGACCTAGGACCCAGTGGACCCCACCTAGTTTAGCCCCTTAAGTCTGTCCCATAACTGAGTGAAACTCAGATTTGCTAAAGTGCTTATTTGAACTCATTCAGCTTATTTGTGCTTAAGTCTTGTTGTTTCTGGCTTATTTGAGATTGTTGAGCTTGTTTGCACCCATTTCAATCATTGTGGACCCCACCATCAGTCAACTGAGCTTATTTGACCACACAGTCAACCAAAGTCAAACTGCTTAAGTTTAGGGGGTGCTACTGCTTATTTATAAGCTAATTTTAAAAGTGTGTTTACAAAAGTTTCTCATTTTCAGTAGTTAAGTAGGTTTGTAAAAGAAAATCCAAGAAAAAACCAATTTAAAATAAGTGATAGTTTCTATTTAATTCAACTTAATTTTAATTTTCATTTTTAGATTTTATTTAAGTATTTAGTATTTTTATATTTTTATTAATTACCTTATATAGTAAAGTATTTTTAGTAAATTTTTCAGATTTTTATTCTGTCATTTAGTATTAATTAGATTTAATTTTAGTTTTCTTAATTATTAATTAATATTAAGTATTAAATATCATATTTAGTTTTTATAAAGTAAAACTTAGTTTTTATATTTTTCCTAGCTCTAATATAGTATAATAGGCTTTTAGAAAATATATTTTGAATTTCTACTATTCATTTTCTATTTTTCTTATTTTAATTATTTAAATTAGACTTAAGTTAATTAAAAGGTAAATAATTAGTGGATTAATCTTAAAACATAATTTTTAGAGTTTTTATAATTTTTTAGGATTCCTGTGATGGTTAAGTAATTTTATGAATTTTCTTGTAATTTCCTAAGTTAATTTAGTATTAATATTAATTAAAAGTAGTTTAATTAGTTTAATTAAGTTAAATAGTTTTTAATTTATAAAAAATCCATAAAAAGACAAAAATATTTATTTTTATTTTTTATACTTTCTTCAAGTTCTAATTTAAGTTTAGAAATTGTTTTTGCAACTTTTTAGTTTAATTTGTAATAGTTATAATTATTAGTTAATTTAAATTAGATTTTAATTTAGTTTTTAAATAGTTTTATTAATTAAATAATATTTAAATAGTATTTTAATCACTTTTATAATTTCATTTTCATTTTTAATTTTAAGTTTCAAAAAGTGTCAAAAGCACCCCCTGTAGTTTGTTAAATACCAAAATCCCACTTTTTCAGTCCGATTGCGTAAATCTGAATTGTGAATACGTGCATATATCTGTTATCTGATTTTTGTGAATATTATATCTGTGTACAAATACCAAAATAACAGTAGCAATATCAACACCACATCATCTGGCTACTGTCCTCAGTGCCACTTTCTCATAAACGATTTCAAACGACACCATTTCAATCTCGCTGGGACTTTAACGACCCGGGAAAACACTATACTATCACCGGAGTATTGGGACGAGGTTGTCTTTGACTTGTTGACCTTGGTCAATAATATCTGACGGTTTAGACCCAATCAAAATTTGGCGCCGCTGCCGGGGAGCAATTTAGTTCGCAATTTAGTATTATTTAGGTTAGGATCCTGTCAACACACATATTGAGGGGGAGCAATTGGTTTGTGAAAAAGGATCCTTACATATTATGTGAGTGCATCTCAGACTTGACTCATGAATTGACGAAACACAACTGTCTGTTTGTCGAAAGGTTTTATCCAAGTAGAAAGTACCGTTTCGAGAAACTCTTCTTAGATGTGTACTTTGACGGGTCTAACTTAACAATTTCAAGTTAGTTATTAGGGCTAGTTATTACCTAAAGGCTGATAATGGATCCCTTTAACTAAGCAACATAAACGTGTCCCTCTTATATATGTATATTAAGAGTGGATCAATTCAAAAAGTGCAACTCGTCCCGACATGTGCAAATTTCTATCCAAAATCTATGTGCACATGTTAAGGGGGAGCATTTGAAAATTATAAAACTCTCAACGTGTGAACTAAATGTGTTTCCTTATCATAAACACGTTGTGAGAATTTTCAATGATTTGGTTTATGGCAACATAGGATAGTCATGAAGTTATAAGGTGCCTAAGGTTAGGAAAACCGTCCTATGATCCGCCAGAGCCGGAGGGATCTACCCATGGACAATACCAAGTAGATAGTATTAGAAAGTCCGTAGGTATGATTATGATAAAAGGAGGAGTGTGAGAATGGAGAAAGAAGGGGTTGAAGAATTAAAAAGAAATGAAATGAGAAAGGGTGAAAAGAAATAGCCCTCCAATTATTCAACCTTAGGGTAGAAACCGGGTTCAATTCATATGCTACTGGTGTTTACTAAGGTAACACCGGTATTAAAGACAAGACGTCATGGACCCAGTGACGCACTGTACTAAACCTTCTAGCCACTCAAGTTCTCTTAAAAGAACTTGTTTCATTCTCACGGGGAACCGGTGTAATCTATCAACTTATCTCTTAGAGATGGTTGATATTGAAGTAGGAGACCTCTCCCTAATCTCCGCATAGGAAAACAAAATGCACTTATTGAGTCTAGAGCCTCAAGATGCATACAAAGATCTCATAGGAACACGTGCTACTTCTACCCTGGTTGTTCAACATTAAGGACACTAGTGGTATACTTATGAGTCCTACGCAGATCTTAGCAATCTGCCAGAACATTTATGAGGGAAGTTGCTAATGTAACTCCCAATGATTGAATGGAAAATTTATGCCAGGGTCAACATTAAGCAGCCCTGAAAGCAGGTCACATAGGTAATTCCTTGTGGATTACGCTTAGTGGTCGCGGTGGTCACAAATGGTCAACAGTCGTGGAGTGATCTCCAGCGACTCACCCAATTGTTGATCTACTTAGGTAGGTCGTGTAAATCCTCTCAGGGTTTGCCGATTGGGAACGGTCTTGGTAAGGGTTAGAATGAGTCTTCACACTATGCTGTTGACGATCTCTAATTCCAAACCTATAGGTACCGGATGATTTGTTGCTAACTGTTTGCTTGTAGTAATTTCTGACAGTTGCAGTCGATTGCTGAAAAGATGCTAATCCATCAGCACATGCTCACACTTCAACATCACAATCTAAGAAATCATGATCATTGATCGGGCCTCATTTATGCTTCCACAACTCTGATGCAGAAGATCATGATCCGGAAAAGCATGAGCATGTCAACACAAAGATGTTCTAATCACATGGTGACTTTATTACTCAAAGATGACTTTTAGACACTCATTTGGATGATGATCACGAAGTAATGCCCAAAGATCATCCAACGCATTGAACAAGTCATCTAGAGTTTGCTGCTAAAAGCACAAAGATCACGACAATGAAGAATCAAAAGGCTACGAGCTACAAAGTTATCTTCAAAGATTAGAATGCAATGAGTCAATATGTATTTTCCGGGGTGACCTCCCTTAGGGGGAGATTGTTAGGAATACGTTTATTCATATGAAGACTCGGTCACCCCGAGTATAGTTTAGCATTTTGTAGCTCGTAGTATTAATCCTTTTAGTTAGTAAGTAGTTTAATATTAGTTAGTATTTGTGGAGTCGGGTCGAATCTTTACCCACTGTCAGCTCGATCCACAGCCTATTTTAAGGGGCGTTTACTTCCTTGTATAAATACCCCTCTCCACTAGTGGAGAGGGTTAGACCTTTCACTTCAATCTAGCCTTTCACAAGTTTCTTTCAAAGGCTCCCAACTTCTCTCTCTAACATCTCTCTAGAACTCTTTACATTTAATCATCCTAAACATAATATCATACATGTTTACACATTAGAGTATATTACAAAACATATTGTTGGGGTTAGGCACTCAGTATTGATTTTGAATCTGTATTTGGGGGCACTTAATAATAACTTAGGATACTTGGTGTGGAAATTGGGGTGTAGGTGTTTCTTCTTAGCTTATGAGAAGTAGTTAAGAGTTGAATAGGTGAACTGTTTCTTCTTAAAAGTCGGTTTCATAGTGAATGTTTTATGTATGTTGGTGATGAATGACGAGGTATGGTGTTGTTTGCATCATCCTACTGTTCTTTAAGCTAAGTAGACGAAAAGACAATTAACCGGTAAATATGCTATGTATACAAGATGTGTGATGTTAGTGGTTCTGAGTGTAGAAAAATATACATAATATGTGTAGGGGACGAGGCTGATTTTATTATACATATTCTATTTTTCTACGTCTAAGCTCTAAGTTCTTTAAGAAGGTATAGAAATACGACTAGTTCACTGGCATGTGTAGAATATCAATGAATGTTCTTATTATTCTTCAATTCAATCCACCTGTTAGTTGGATTTCAGGGGAGGTTTTAACAAGTGAACTGTATATACAAGTAGACTCTGTATGTTATATTGGTTGGCTAATGGTATAGTTTTTTCGTCAGTTGAACTGTTGAAGTCTACAACATGCATATAGGAAGAGACACTCCCAAAATTAGTTTGAGTTTATGAATTTGATGACCTTTGTTATTTCTCTATTCTTTAAGCTATAACATTACCTATCTTGTCACTGCATTTGAGCTATAGAAACCTTACGGACATTTAAGGGGTGTTTGAATGTGTGTTTTAATGTGAATAATGGATGTTAATATATTAGAAACAGAGTAGATAAGTAGTTGTAGCAAAGTCATTCAAGTCAGACATAGTTCTGTACGCTTAAAATCACTTTTGTTGTAGCAACTTTTATCCGCATTTCAGAATTCAATCCGATCATTATATTTGCCGAAGACAGCCAGATAATGCAATTCCTAGCCGGACTCGCTATTGTCTTTCCAGTCAACTATGCAAAATTTTGCTTTCAATGCTACTCTTTTATCGAGAGTAATCTGGGAAGTATAATTTCATTCAAGGTTCTTTGTTGTGGATTAATCCTGTTTTGTGTGTGCAACTGTTACAGGAAAGAAATCAGCTGCCCATGACACTCTCAACAAATCAGGCACAATCTGCTTTAATAATTCAGGTAGTTTTTTAGTTTATCAGTTTTTATATGCACAATTGCCGTTTCTATGCTCTTCATTTTAGTAAAAAGATATTGGTTTTGGGTGGGTGCAAAGCTATTATATGATTCTGGATATTTTGTGGACGAGATCAAATAACACTTGCAAGCCCTTTTAACTGTTTTTATATGCAGAGTTGCCATAGGAAAAAAAGCAGTTATCCTAAAATACTTGGAAGCACTTTAACCGATACTGTCAACAAAAATAAGACGCAATTCGTCTTCGTACATCAGGTAGTTCTTTAGTTTAACAGTTTTATATGTGCTTTTATAAGCCTTAAACTACCAGTGGCGGGTTGGGTCGGTTTGAATGTTAAATATCTTGACCCACTGACATGTTATTGTTTTTTTACCCAAATGACCTGTTATTGTATTGTTTTTGACTCAGTTATTGTTTTCAATTCATGATGATGAAAATCTTACCCACATTCAATATTTACATGAAACAATTAAGCAACGTAAGGAATTAAGCGACATGAACGAGAACTGCATATTGGTCTTTAGTCACCCAATCAATTGAGAAACCTTGACATAATTGCAGATTTGTTGTTGAATTATGTTTTCTAGTTTGATGGTACTGTAACAATTTATTTGGTTTGCAATTTTACATATTGATATATGGTTGAATTAATAAATATGTTTTACTCTGTTTTTTGTATGTACTAGTTAATTTGAAATGAATATAGCAGCCTATGATGTATGTATAAAGAGTACATACCAGTTGCTTTACTGGTGGTAACCTATGGTGACACAAGTATGTGTCAAAAATAGACACAACCTATCCTGACACTAGTTAAGTGTCAATAAACTGTGTTACTATATACTTTTACCGCCTGGACTTTTATTGACACTTTTTATAAGTGAAGGTGAAAAAAAATATATTTAGTGACATTTTTTTGGACATTTTCTGACACTTTTTGTGTCACTATTTGACTTTTTTCTTGTAGTTATTATACAACCAATGTATTAATTTTTGTTTTGCAAATACACATGAAACTGTATAAAGCAACAGAACAAAACATCTTATTGGTCTTTTTAAGTTATAAGGTCACCATCAGTATTTTTCTCATTTTCTAATTATTACATTCATCCCAATAAACTTTTTTTTAATTACTTTTGCAGATTTCTATTACATGGGATCGAGAGTATTAACTGAATTATGCCAAGAACACCATAAGTTGGCTAGTAAGTTACTTGCTCATGTGCTTTAATTTAATGTTACTTAAAAAATACATGAGTACTATTATAGTTTGAAACTTTGGATGGGGTAGAAGCAATGTCTATAAGCTTGAGGGTGTGTTTGGTTAATAGAAATAAAGGCTTAGAAATGGAAATAGCTTCATTTCTTTTGTTTAGTAAGATAAAGAAATAAAAAAAAAAAATCCTAACTCTCGAGAATTTGTCTCTTTGTATTTTGATTTCCATGTCTATTGCGGAGGAAATAATTCCTTTATACAACTCTTCGTCTTTTTTTTTAAGCTAAATTATTAATATTTTAAAGTGGGGTATAAAAGGTTGGAGTCACATGCAGCTCATATTCCCCCAATTCATAAATAGCTTGTGAAACCTTAACACCCCTCCCCCCAATATTCACTCGTTATACGCCTAATTTACTGTTCTGATCACCGGTCGGTTGTCGTCATCTCATGCTTACTTCCCTGTCGTTCGCGTACACGATTCTTTTGCTTCTCATCAATCTCTTTACTTTAATTCAATGAAAAACTCGATTTTACTTATGTTCTTTTTATATGTGTTCTTCTTGTAAATGACTTGATTCTTTTTTATATTAATCTTTGTTGAATCGTAGTGATATAGGTATGTTTTGTAGTTTTACACCACGCCCTCGACTGTTTTGTTGAATTGTAGTATGTTTGTTAATTCTTTTTAAAATTGATGTTTGTTGAATCATAGTGGTAGGGTTGTTAGTAGTGATAGGATGTTTTTAAAATTGATCTTTGTTCAATCCGTGGCAGCAGATTTATTCTATGGTAGTATTCATGGTAGTATTTTTAAAATTGATCTTTATTCATGGATCTTCTCACGGACTTTTACTTTATACGCATTAGTAAAAATTGGTAGTTAAACTGGTTTTGTTTTCATATCAAAGATGAACAATATTGATTTTTTAATCATTTCCTGGGTAGATTTCTCAATGTTACCAAATGACTTAGTTAATTTTAATTTCTCAATCATTTGATTTTCCTACATTTCTGTTCTCTACTTCATTTCATTTCTGTAAATTTCTCTCTACCAAACGTGCCCTGTGTTAGTCATATTGTCCAAAGTGATATGGCTCTTTTCGATAGTCGTTATAAAACTTGTTGTCAATTGCTTATATTGTTTCAAGTCACTGGAAGCAAAATTGTTTACTCCACCCATCAACGAAATAAACGAAGACCTTAGCAAGTATGTTTTACAAATTCAATATGAGATGAAAGTTTTTTGAGAGAACAATTAAGGGTATTTCAAATTCCGTGAATTCCTTCGTCTTAAAGGCTGAAAAGGAACAAGACAACGGTCTTTTAGAGCTTCTTAAGAAATTTATTGGATTTGATTGAGTAGAGCAATTGATACTGATCAAAATCAACCCCTACATTCCGTTGAGCTAGTTAACTGTTGGAGCTTACCAATAGTGACCTTAACATGTATCACTGTTTCACCCCCGCATACTTCCAAGGACAAAGTTGAGAGCTTGGTGAAAAGTGTTGGTGAAGGTCTATGATACACCCATCTTGTGGAGGAAAGCCTCAATATATCAAGTGAATATGTGAATATTCAAAAGGCCATTATGACCTTCTGGCATGAGGTCGAAAATAACCGCAAGTTGTTACAGAATAGTCTAACAAAAAATGCTTTAGAATGGAAGACGACAACAATGATTCTTATGTGGTTTGCTGATAAAGCTAAAGAAATTGTTATAGACATCAGCAAAAGTTCCCATGGAACAATGGTGGAGAAAAGGATTCCTAAGGAGTTGATCAGTTCTAATTCAATGTACCGAATTGCACAAACAATCTTGCTTAGAGAACGAGGCAACACATAACTGTTTGCCAAAAAGCAGTTGTTTGCCCTTTTAAATGGAATGATTTCAGACATATTATCTGCTCGCTTTATCAACATACCGCAAGTAATAACAATGGAATGCCATGAAAGCATGATAGAGAAATGGGAGGCAAGTGTCAGGTTTACAACCAAGCTTCTTGGTAAGACTACAAAGATAACAAAACGGTTAGAGACATTTGAACTACCAAGCATGGATGATGATAAGATGGCATATATTGATGAGTGGTACTCTCTCCAACTTCATTATCTTATGAAAATAATCAAAATACATTAAGCCGCACTAAATAGGTACTAGTAACACTTTAAATTTTGTTACACAGAACAGGTGAAGTACATAAACTACTAAAAATGAAGGAAAAAAAACCTTGAACACAAATTTTCGGGTGAAAGATCGCCGTAGGTCGATATGCGTTATGATGTGTGATACATGGAACCCTCGCTATATGTGAAAAATAATAGATTAGGAAAAACCTAGAAAACGTACCAAGAAAAATGGATATGTCCGTTATATAATGTAGAAATATATGCAATGTGTACTCACTTAAACCACAAGTTATGCCTACATATACTAACATGATATTTAATTATTTTTATAAGATAATGAAAGTGGATAGAGTACCTTAAGGGATTGATCAGTTGAAGTGAAGACGCCACTCATCAATACATGCCATCTTATCATCATCCATGCTTAGTAGTTCAAATGTCTCTAGCCGTTTTATTATCTTTGTATTCTTACCAAGAAGCTTGGTTGCAATTCTGAAACCTCGTTGAAAAGTTCTATAAATCTGCCATTTCTCAACGCATTTCTTTAGGCAAAGACTCTGTTTTCCTCTTTTCGGACGGTAAATATTTTTCAGAACATGGAATGTGAATCAAACCCAAGTTTGAATTGAAATTGAGATACTAATACAAGTTCTTCCCTTCCGAGTTAATAATTCATCATTTTCTCTTTGAAAGAAAGGGCCCTTCCGGTTCTTTCGGTGCTTGAAACAATTTTGTCTTCTTCGTATTACTATATCACTAGAGTCAATAATTTTATATGAGGAACATAGATACAGAACAACATATAAGTTATCATGCTTGCATATCCAACATTTGAGTCTAACAATTATTCCAATAATTACATATCCGATTTGACCTTTGGACGAATATGCAAGCCTCTGGTCTCTGCCTTGGACTTTCAGACTCTGCCTTTCTTTGCTTGAGATCTTCTTAAGTAGGCCATGGTGCACTCATTTTAGAGTTTACAAGTCTCTTTCAGATGTAATTAAAGGCAAAGAAGGAAGAGTTCATATGACTGCCTCTCGTTTCTCTATCACGTTAATGGCATTTCTTTGTTATTACTCGCGGTATGTTGGTAAAGCAAGCATATAATATGTCTTCAATCATGCCATTTAAAAGGGCAAACAACTGCTTTTTGGTAAACGGTTTTGTGTTGCCTCGCTCTCTAAGCAAGATTGGTTGTGCAATTCGGTACATTGAATTAAAGGCGACCAACTCCTTAGGATTTTTATTCACCTCCATTATTCCATGAGAACTTTTGTTGATCTATATAACAATTTCTTCAGCTTTACCCGCAAACCAATTAAGAATCTCTGTTGTCATATTCCCTTTAAAAGCATTTTTTGATAAACTATTCTGTAACCACTTGCAGTTGTTTTCAACCTCATGCCATAAGGTCATAGTGGCATTTCGAATATTCACAAATTCACTTTATTGAGGCTTTCCTCCATAAAATGGGTATATGATAGACCTTCACCAAGCTCTCAACTATGTCCTTGGGAATATGCGGGAGTGAAACAGCGGTACATGTTCAGGTCATTATTGGTAAGCTCCAAATGTTAACTAGCTCAACGGAATGTACAGGTTAATTTGATCCGTGTCAAATTGCTTCACTCCATCGAATCCAGTAGATTTCTTAAGAAGCTCTAAAAGAACATTGTCTTGTTCCTTTTAGGCCTTTAAGACGAAGGAATTCATGGGATTTGAAATGCCCTTAAGTGTTTTCTCCAAAAACTCCATGTCATATTGAATAAATAAAGCATACCTGCTAAGGTCTTCGTTTATTTTGCTGATGGGTGGAGCAAACAATTTTGCCTCAAGTAACTTGAAACAATATAAGCAATAGACAACAAGTTTTAGAACGATTATCGAAAAGAACCATATCACTTTTCACAATATGACTAGTACCTTTTGAAATCCAATGCAAAGGCTCAAAAAGATATTTTTCAAATTGTAGAGGACAGTTCTTGATCTACGGCTACTTAATAGAAAAGGTATATTATTTTGTTTCCACTCATACAACTTTTGGGTCCAATACTTCTCTACTTTAAAAACCATCAAATAATGATTGAATCAGAAGTCAATGCCAGACTAGAAAGCCGAAGAAAAGCATTTGAGCTTGACATGCAGCAGTGAATTCAGGAGCAAGTGTAGGTACAACTGCATGAACAAGTTTTGCAATTCTTGGTTGGGCTACAAAATCGACTTCCTAGATATTGGTGATTCATTTTGTGTCACACCCCACCACGGCGGAAACGCGCGAGTGTAACTTCATAGATATCATCACAACACCTGGTGTCAACATAGAGAACAACTACATGCACAAAAATAGAGCAATGTACCAACACACAGTGTTGTAACAATACCCAAAGATAAACATAATAAAATCCAAAACATAAATCCAATCATAGAGGATAAACCACTTCCAATGCAACTAAGGTCTCGTCTATCCACATCCTTCTATCTTATCCTTACAAAGCTCACCTGAAAATAATGCTTAAAACGTCAACATAATGTTGGTGAGATTCATAGGTTTAAGACTCAACACACAAGGCAACCGAATTTACTATGATTATAAAATATAGCTGGACAAATAAATTATAGTTATCATATAGCTACATGCATTTGCAAGTTAATATCCACACATAAGGCAACAACACTCATAAGGCAACCATTGGGCGGAACGTGCCCACCGATCCAAAGTAGTACCCATCAATATATCATCAATTAGGTCGCATGCGCGAGCAACAGGGTAAGCACCCTCCCAATTGAATCCCAAAAATATATCATCAATTAGGTCACTATCTTAATTGAATCCCAAAACATCCACGCAAGCAAATAATCACACATAGCATACATACAATAACATTATAAGTCCAAGCTCTTTAATATCACACGCATAATCACAGTAAACCAAAACATTTAAGACAAGCATCATTCCCATCCTAAGTTTAAAACAAAGTAAAAATATGGGACTATGAACTCACCTTAAACTCCGCAGCTTCCACAAAAACAACTCACAATCTATAGCACACAAAAATAATCCACATTACACAAGGTCAAGCTAAAAGCTACAACCCATGTAATACACATATGATGGATGTCTAAGACTCATATGACCCACCATGGATCTCCTAGACACCACACTAACCACTACCATAACTTAATACTCACTAAATCCCTTGCACTCTAAAACTCAGAAAATGCAGAATTTTTGAGTACATTCACTCACATAAAATTACGACAAATAAAGCTCAAAAACTCACACCAAAAATTTACCATGGTCTCTCATAAGCATAGAAGCTAATCCCAGAATCCATGAACCAATAACACACACAAGTACTCGCAAGAAATTCAAACTTGACTACTACTCAAATTCGGATCTGAACGCACACCAAAAAGTTTTGATTTTTAATAATTACTTCCACAAGTTTTTATCGCGAATCCTCTTTGTGGTAGTCTAATATAACCTAAAACTTAACTATTCCAGAAGACCAAGTCAAAATATCACTTTTACAACCACATGCCAACCTAAAAATTTTACCTAAAATCTGTCCCGGTTTGACAGCTTTGACACCTTAACAAAGAAAAATCAAAAGACCGACTTCCCGACCTCAAAATTGATCGTGGCTGGACTTTTTGGAAAGCTCTTTAATTATACTTCAATTTAGACTTAAAATTCGTGGATTAACTCATCACCATCTGTTATATACACTCACGTCTTTACAGCCTTACAAATCTGTCCAAACCCTAACTCAATAACTAGCATGTTTTACGATCAATTCTTTTAACCAATCATCATACTATTATCATTAATTGATCCCAACATGTTTAATAACATTAATTTACAGAAGTTAACACAAACCCTAATCCATCATACTTTATATTAAATGAATTAGATCAATAACTAATTAATTGAATGAAAACTAGTATCGTAAATATACCTTGATCTTGATTTTAGCTTCAATAATAAAAACCCTAAGTTTTTCTTCTTCCCTTGCCTCCCATGAACGACCAAAACCAGAGAAAAAGGGTTTTGGGGTGTTTTGGTTTTGTATATATACTATCCTAATATAATTTTAGATAACCATTTTAGTTAGGAGTTGTAATTGGACTCAAATTTGGTTTCCTTTTTCCCTTATCTTTCCTTCTAGCCGAATTTTACACCATATATATATTTTTTATTTTTTTTATTAAATTTATTTATTACACTCAAAACCTCATAATTTTCATATTTTATAAACTCCCAAAACAAAACCTAACGTCTTACGCAATAAACCTTAATTTTACGATAAACCGGAAAAATATCATTTTCAAAACAAAGTTTCCAAAAATAGAATTTCACACTCTTTTTGAAATATAACTCATAAAAACAAATCCCACGTAACTTACTAACACTCAATTACTTGAACGAAGCCTCGTTACGCAAAAACACAAAAACACCAAAACTACACAAGTCACTTCTACACCACAAAGGTGATCAAAATGAACTTTCCCAAATTCCAAACTTTCCAAATCACAATAAAACCACATACGCAAAGGGATTTAGTGCTAAAACTCACCTACATCACTTATATATCACTTCAAACACCTAATACACACCAAACAAACGTCAACCGAGTCAAGACTATTAGTCAAACTAACCTGCCAAAACCACGGTTGTTACATCATCCCCCACTTAGGGAAATCGCGTCCCGAGATTTCCACTACTCGTCTCACCAAAACATCAGCAAAAGAAAATTTATGGGTTTTTAGGCGGATAAATACCACACCATAAACTCACAGAGAAAGAATCGCAAAAATGTGAACCGACTAAATACCCGAATTCAGACGATAGAAAACATATCGATACTTCCAACAATACATGAAAATAGATACACTACATCGATCAATAACACCAAAGATCCGAACGACTTCTCACAGGTAGGTACGATACTCTCGAACCAAATGATAACTGAAAAACGCACTCGCAAATAACAGATACCCATAAAACAAACATTTATGAATACCCCGTATCAAACTTCCACGATCTAAAATCCAACTACAAACGATCTACTTCACCAACCACTTCAGCAAACAAAATTTGAGTACTTAAATTTCATCGGATCCTCACGTTCCCAAGTAAACTCAGGACCACGCTCAGAATCCCACCATACCTTTACCAACGTTATCTCACCAAACTTCAAACTCTTAACATCTCGATTCCATAATCTCAATAGGTTTCTCGACAAAACAAAGAGTCTTGTCAACCTTACATTCATCTAATGGCACATGCAGACTAGCATCCGCCAACCACTTCTTTCCATTAGATACGTGAAAAGTATCATGTACACCACTTAATTCCTCAGCTAACTTTAACCGGTATGCCACAAATCCAATTCTTTACGAAATCTCAAACATCTTACGTATCTCGGTGCTAACTTGCCTTTCTTACCAAAAAGCACAACACCTTCCCAAGAAAACTCTTTCAGCATCACAAAATCACCAACACCAAACTCTAAAGACCTACAACGATTATCCGCGTAACTCTTTTGGTAATCTCTCACTGCCTTAAGTCTTTCCTTGATTTGGAAGACCATATACGTAGTCCCTTGTACCAGTTCAGGACCAATCAGTTGGCTCATCCCAACTTTTGCCCACAGAACAGTTGACCTACATTATCTTCCATACAACTTTTCACACGACACATACTCCATACTAGAATGATAATTGTTGATATAGAAGAACTCAGCTAAGGATAAATGTATACCCCGACTTCCTCCCAAAATGAAACACACCCATGCTCTCATCATACCATCCAACGCCTGATTTGTACGCTCACTTAGTCCATTCATTTAAGAACGATAAGTCGTACTCATCTTCATACGCGTTCTCAAGACTCCATAACACGTTTACCACTATCGCGAAGTAAGTATTTCATCATGTTTCTTGATGATCAACGCGACACCCCAAGGTTCTTTACCAACTCACCGAGCAAAAAGTCTCACCAACTCCTCCATACACCTTTTGCTAAGGCAATAATACGTCTTATCCATACTCGGATGTATCAAATACCTTGCATGAATGATGTCCTTACGCTTCCTCTCAATTAAACCAATAGCTGGTCCGCAAAGTACATTCCTCCATCTTCGTTCCTTTCCATTTACTGGTCTAAACCAAGTAATTATTCTTCTTACATGTTCTCATCCTTGAACCTCTCTCTCTAGGCTGTCAACATCATCCTCTTAACTCCGAACTGAATTATCATAATCATTGCTCACAAACATCCAAGTTTCACTCGTTCATTCCCGATCAGTGCCCTTACCACGATGTCCTCCCTTCTTTGACGATAGCGAATCAGACAATCGTAGTCACTGAGAAACTCCACACCCAGCTTCTCTTCAACATATATTAACCTCTTGTCAAATATATGCTAAAGATTCTCATGATCTGGGTAGACCACACTTTCTGCTCCATACAAATATCATCTCCAAGTTCTACTCCCCAACTTTAAATCACGTATCACACAGTTCCTCTTATGGATCTTCCACCTCCGCGATGCCTACGCAATCTATAGAAAGATAGAAATGAATCGTCAATAGTACCTGCCAATCCTGAGGACAATCGTCTCTCAGATGGTGTCTCAGGTACTTTCCACGCTTCACTCCTTTTATCTTACTAGTGTCCACGAACACTCGCTATCGTTGACCACCTTCCTGAAGAACGTACATCTTAAAGCTACACCTCTCACTTGAACAACTTGGCAAACATCCTCTTCTTCTTCAACGAACAAATTGATAATCAACACGACAATCTATCCTAAGTAAACGACGCGAACCATGAACCCGGTCGAACTAAAACGTATATCAACGAACTCAAAAAAAAGGGTACGAATTACCGACTAACGAAGTAACGAACATCAAAATCAAAGCTAGAAAAACACAATGAGAAATTTTCCCCCAATAAAAATAGACACGGATAAAATGTTCATGAAAACCCATACAAAGAAAATATAAGATACACGCACCCATAAAACATGCACAAGCGTGCCTCACCGAAAGTAACACTCGATAAACCAAATACATAACAAGTTTGGTAAATGAGAACCATAGACAGTTCTTATTCCTGTACTCGACCTTCCCAAAAACAAATGAACACCGTTTATTTATTTATTTATTTATTTATTTACAAGACATATCTTAAACTTATACTTTTGTTTTATAAAATATATATAAACCATTTTATGTAAGACATCAACATAACCATTTTTTTTCTTCACACTTCATTTCCCATAAAAATATTAGTTTCCATCAAACGATCTTGAAATACCCAAAACAAATTTGTAAAATGCCATAAAGACTCTATTACAACCTCTTAATCAAACGCAAAAGACATTGAAGAATTTTGTAACCAAAATAATCCTCAAACGAACTCATACCAGTGAACACTCACGCAAATGCATTGCAAACCAAACGAAGAACGCAAAGACTCATTCGTACAACAATCAAACCAAAATCATTGAAAAACACCGATACTAACAGGTCACAAATCATGTCACAAAATTTAATTGGTGTGTGTAAATGAGAAATCAAACATCCACACCAACTCGTCACGAACCAACAATACTTGAAGAATAGCATAACATTCATCCAAGGAATGAATGTATGGAATAATCAAAGAAACGAAACAGTATCCAACAAAATGAATTCGATTACCCAACACCTATCACGACGTCAAATAGAAAGAATATGGCATCCATACCATCATGGTACGAATAGGAATGCCAACCAAACAATTAGGTATATAAACGGAGCATCTAGCAAACGAATCAACTTAAATACCACAACATAAGTACCCACCGATAATTAAGGTATCAACATATGATAGGTAGGATGGAATCATACCACCTACACACCCCAACATATAACGACTGCCCAAACGGTTAAGAGAATACTTCTGTAACCATACAACCATCACCAACATGATATCACATACCATCTACCACAACATATAACAACAAACATCAATCAATGCAATAATGGTCACAAGTCCACGTGTGTGATACCCTTATAATTATGTTCGCGACCATAGTTATAAGCCTATTCCACACGCATACTTACTTCCAAAACAACACATCTCAATGATAACGCACATATACCACATAGCACCTAATACACGATGCAATCCATGCTATCATACTTGCAAGTCCACTTGTGTTGTGATGCATGTATAATTATGTTGGCCACCATAATTATCTATGCCCCCTTTCACAAATGTACTCCCTCCTATGACAACACATCATGCAAACCATCACGCAAAAAAAAAAAAAAAAAAAAAAAAAAAAAAAAAAAAACAAAACAAAACAAAACAAAAGGCGTTGCAAACAATCATCTCGTATGGAACAATTCCATCGATCACGTAAACTCTATAATCAAAATCACTTGGATAAGGTCGATCCAATATCCAAGAGTAATCACGCTCCAACATGGCTCCAGACGGCAAAAGACAATATACGAATTCCAAAACATAACACAAAACAAAAGACGTCGCATAATGGCTCAACTCCACTCTCACACTTATCTCCCCACTCAGATCAATTCAACTTACTACTCGTTGTGGACTCTAGATCCGAATCCACACCATTTCATCCTAACTCCCTTTCATCTTTACTCAACCATCCAGTCATGTTTCCTACATGTTGAGGTAGTCGACAACATGCAAAACCATCTCTACTCTTTTCTTCCAATTCCACATAATTCACAAGCGCATACAAATCACGAGGTTTAGACTAAACCACATCTCCTTCCTATGTGAAGTGAGGACACTGCCAAGGGTATTTGGTAATGGCTCCATCTCCAGAAGTCACCGTGGTTCCAAACCTATCCACTTCTTCTCCACCAACGTTTCCCATAAACGTCCTCTCCTTGTCCGAACATAGATACATGCTATCGGGAACTCGGATTCTGCGGTTAGTCCGCTTTATCCTACCACTTCTCTCGCATCCGATAGCGACAACGGTTGTCCAACGAAGCATCTTGCGCGCGGAAGATGATATAATAAAGTCGATATATATAATAATACGTATAGGAGATAAAATAGACGTCCGAAACTCAATAAAACATCTCATAAATATAGGAAAATAGACATATAAAATACTATACTTACACATAGGTCCTAAATGCAACTATATGAGGGACTCCTAGGTTATAGTCTAGGTTAAACCACCTAATTCTCTATAACCAAGGTTCTGATACCAATCTGTCACACCCCGCCACGGCGGAAACGCGCGAGTGTAACTTCATGGATATCATCACAACACCTGGTGTCAACATAGAGAACAACTACATGCACAAAAATAAAGCAATGTACCAACACACAGTGTTGTAACAATACCCAAAGATAAACATAATAAAATCCAAAACATAAATCCAATCATAGAGGATAAACCACTTCCAATGCAACTAAGGTCTCGTCTATCCACATCCTTCTATCTTATCCTTACAAAGCTCACCTGAAAATGATGCTTAAAACGTCAACATAATGTTGGTGAGATTCATAGGTTTAAGACTCAACACACAAGGCAACCGAATTTACTGTGATTATAAAATATAGCTGGACAAATAAATTATAGTTATCATATAGCTACATGCATTTGCAAGTTAATATCCACACATAAGGCAACAACACTCATAAGGCAACCATTGGGCGGAACGTGCCCACCGATCCAAAGTAGTACCCATCAATATATCATCAATTAGGTCGCATGCGCGAGCAACAGGGTAAGCACCCTCCCAATTGAATCCCAAAAATATATCATCAATTAGGTCGCTATCCTAATTGAATCCCAAAACATCCACGCAAGCAAATAATCACACATAACATACATACAATAACATTATAAGTCCAAGCTCTTTAATATCACACACATAATCACAGTAAACCAAAACATTTAAGACAAGCATTATTCCCATCCCAAGTTTAAAACAAAGTAAAAATATGGGACTATGAACTCACCTTAAACTCCGCAGCTTCCACAAAAACAACTCACAATCTATAGCACACAAAAATAATCCACATTACACAAGGTTAAGCTAAAAGCTACAACCCATGTAATACACATATGATGGATGTCTAAGACTCATATGACCCACCATGGATCTCCTAGACACCACACTAACCACTACCATAACTTAATACTCACTAAATCCCTTGCACTCTAAAACTCAGAAAACGCAGAATTTTTGAGTACATTCACTCATATAAAATTACAACAAATAAAGCTCAACAACTCACACCAAAAATTTACCATGGTCTCTCATAAGCATAGAAGCTAATCCCAGAAGCCATGAACCAATAACACACACAAGTACTCACAAGAAATTCAAACTTGACTACTACTCAAATTCGGATCTGAACGCACACCAAAAAGTTTTGATTTTTAATAATTACTTCCACAAGTTTTTATCGCGAATCCTCTTCGTGGTAGTCTAATATAACCTAAAACTTAACTATTCCAGAAGACCAAGTCAAAATACCACTTTTACAACCACATGCCAAAATCAAAAGGCCGACTTCCCGACCTCAAAATTGATCGTGGCTGGACTTTTTGGAAAGCTCTTTCATTATACTTCAATTTAGACTTAAAATTCGTGACTTAACTCATCGCCATCTGTTATATACACTCACATCTTTACAGCCTTACAAATCTGTCCAAACCCTAACTCAATAACTAGCACGTTTTACGCTCAATTCTTTTAACCAATCATCATACTATTATCATTAATTGATCCCAACATGTTTAATAAAATTAATTTACAGAAGTTAACACAAACCCTAATCCATCATACTTTATATTACATGAATTAGATCAATAACTAATTAATTGAATGAAAACTAGTATCGTAAATATACATTGATCTTGATTTTAGCTTCAATAATAAAAACCCTAAGTTTTTCTTCTTCCCTTGCCTCCCTTGAACGACCAAAAACAGAGAAAAAGGGTTTTGGGGTGTTTTGGTTTTGTATATATACTATCCTAATATAATTCTAGATAACCCTTTTAGTTAGGAGTTGTAATTGGACTCAAATTTGGTTTCCTTTTTCCCTTATCTTTCCTTCTAGCCAAATTTTACACCATATATATATATTTTTATTTTTTTTATTAAATTTATTTATTACACTCAAAACCTCATAATTTTCATTTTTTATAAACTCCCAAAACAAAACCTAACGTCTTACGCAATAAACCTTAATTTTACGATAAACCGGAAAAATATCATTTTCAAAACAAAGTTTCCAAAAATAGAATTTCACACTCTTTTTGAAATATAACTCATAAAAACAAATCCCACGTAACTTACTAACACTCAATTACTTGAACGAAGCCTCGTTACGCAAATACACAAAAACACCAAAACTACACAAGTCACTTCTACACCACAAAGGTTATCAAAATGAACTTTCCCAAATTCCAAACTTTCCAAATCACAATAAAACCACATACGCAAAGGGATTTAGTGCTAAACATCACCTACATCACTCATATATCACTTCAAACACCTAATACACACCAAACAAACGTCAACCGAGTCAAGACTATTAGTCAAACTAACCTGCCAAAACCACGGTTGTTACATCATCCCCCACTTAGGGAAATCGCGTCCCGAGATTTCAACTACTCGTCTCACCAAAACATCAGCAAAAGAAAATTTATGGGTTTTTAGGCGGATAAATACCACACCATAAACTCACAGAGAAAGAATCGCAAAAATGTGAACCGACTAAATACCCGAATTCACACGATAGAAAACATATCGATACTTCCAACAATACACGAAAATAGATACACTACATCGATCAATAACACCAAAGATCCGAACGATTTCTCACAGGTAGGTACGATACTCTCGAACCAAATGATAACTGAAAAACGCACTCGCAAATAACAGATACCCATAAAACAAACATTTATGAATACCCCGCATCAAACTTCCACGATCTAAAATCCAACTACAAACGATCTACTTCACCAACCACTTCAGCAAACAAAATTTGAGTACTTAAATTTCATCGGATCCTCACGTTCCTAAGTAAACTCAGGACCACGCTCAGAATCCCACCATACCTTTACCAACGTTATCTCACCACACTTCAAACTCTTAACATCTCGATTCCATAATCTCAACAGGTTTCTCGACAAAACAAAGAGTCTTGTCAACCTTACATTCATCTAATGGCACATGCAGACTAGCATCCGCCAACCACTTCTTTCCATTAGATACGTGAAAAGTATCATGTACACCACTTAATTCCTCAGCTAACTTCAACCGGTATGCCACAAATCCAATTCTTTACGAAATCTCAAACATCTTACGTATCTCGGTGCTAACTTGCCTTTCTTACCGAAAAGCACAACACCTTCCCAAGAAAACTCTTTCAGCATCACAAAATCACCAACACCAAACTCTAAAGACCTACAACGATTATCCGCGTAACTCTTTTGGCAATCTCTCACTGCCTTAAGTCTTTCCTTGATTTGGAAGACCATATACGTAGTCCCTTGTACCAGTTCAGGACCAATCAGTTGGCTCATCCCAACTTTTGCCAACAGAACAGTTGACCTACATTATCTTCCATACAACTTTTCACACGACACATACTCCATACTAGAATGATAATTGTTGATATAGAAGAACTCAGCTAAGGATAAATGTATACCCCGGCTTCCTCCCAAAATCAAACACACCCATGCTCTCATCATACCATCCAACGCCTGATTTGTACGCTCACTTAGTCCATTCATTTAAGAACGATAAGTCGTACTCATCTTCATACGCGTTCTCAAGACTCCATAACACGTTTACCACTATCGCGAAGTAAGTATTTCATCATGTTTCTTGATGATCAACGCGACACCCCAAGGTTCTTTACCAACTCACCGAGCAAAAAGTCTCACCAACTCCTCCATACACCTCTTGCTAAGGTAATAATACGTCTTATCCATACTCGGATGTATCAAATACCTTGCATGAATTATGTCCTTACGCTTCCTCTCAATGAAACCAATAGCTGGTCCGCAAAGTACATTCCTCCATCTTCGTTCCTTTCCATTTACTGGTCTAAACCAAGTAATTATTCTTCTTACATGTTCTCATCCTTGAACCTCTCTCTCTAGGCTGTCAACATCATCCTCTTAACTCCGAACTGAATTATCATAATCATTGCTCACAAACATCCAAGTTTCACTCGTTCATTCCCGCTCAGTGCCCTTACCACGATGTCCTCCCTTCTTTGACGATAGCGAATCAGACAATCGTAGTCACTGAGAAACTCCACACCCAGCTTCTCTTCAACATATATTAACCTCTTGTCAAATATATGCTAAAGATTCTCATGATCTGGGTAGACCACACTTTCTGCTCCATACAAATATCATCTCCAAGTTCTACTCCCCAACTTTAAATCACGTATCACACAGTTCCTCTTATGGATCTTCCACCTCCGCGATGCCTACGCAATCTATAGAAAGATAGAAATGAATCGTCAATAGTACCTGCCAATCCTGAGGACAATCGTCTCTCAGATGGTGTCTCAGGTACTTTCCACGCTTCACTCCTTTTATCTTACTAGTGTCCACGAACACTCGCTATCGTTGACCACCTTCCTGAAGAACGTACATCTTAAAGCTACACCTCTCACTTGAACAACTTGGCAAACATCCTCTTCTTCTTCAACGAACAAATTGATAATCAACACGACAATCTATCCTAAGTAAACGACGCGAACCATGAACCCGGTCGAACTAAAACGTATATCAACGAACTCAAAAAAAAGGGTACGAATTACCAACTAACGAAGTAACGAACATCAAAATCAAAGCTAGAAAAACACAATGAGAAATTTTCCCCCAATAAAAATAGACACGGATAAAATGTTCATGAAAACCCATACAAAGAAAATATAAGATACACGCACCCATAAAACATGCACAAGCGTACCTCACCGAAAGTAACACTCGATAAACCAAATACATAACAAGTTTGGTAAATGAGAACCATAGACAGTTCTTATTCCTGTACTCGACCTTCCCAAAAACAAATGAACACCGTTTATTTATTTATTTATTTATTTATTTATTTACAAGACATATCTTAAACTTATACTTTTTTTTATAAAATATATATAAACCATTTTATGTAAGACATCAACATAACCATTTTTTTTTCTTCACACTTCATTTCCCATAAAAATATTAGTTTCCATCAAATGATCTTGAAATACCCAAAACAAATTTGTAAAATGCCATAAAGACTCTATTACAACCTCTTAATCAAACGCAAAAGACATTGAAGAATTCCGTAACCAAAATAATCCTCAAACGAACTCATACCAGTGAACACTCACGCAAATGCATTGCAAACCAAACGAAGAACGCAAAGACTCATTCGTACAACAATCAAACCAAAATCATTGAAAAACACCAATACTAACAGGTCACAAATCATGTCACAAAATTTAATTGGTGTGTGTAAATGAGAAATCAAACATCCACACCAACTCGTCACGAACCAACAATACTTGAAGAATAGCATAACATTCATCCAAGGAATGAATGTATGGAATAATCAAAGAAACGAAACAGTATCCAACAAAATGAATTCGATTACCCAACACCTATCACGACGTCAAATAGAAAGAATATGGCATCCATACCATCATGGTACGAATAGGAATGCCAACCAAAGAATTAGGTATATAAACTGAGCGTCTAGCAAACGAATCAACTTAAATACCACAACATAAGTACCCACCGATAATTGAGGTATCAAAATATGATAGGTAGGATGGAATCATACCACCTACACACCCCAACATATAACGACTGCCCAAACGGTTAAGAGAATACTTCTGTAACCATACAGCCAGCACCAACATGATATCACATACCATCTACCACAACATAAAACATCAAACATCAATCAATGCAATAATGGTCACAAGTCCACGTGTGTGATACCCTTATAATTATGTTCGCGACCATAGTTATAAGCCTATTCCACACGCATACTTACTTCCAAAACAACACATCTCAATGATAACGCACATATACCACATAGCACCTAATACACGATGCAATCCATGCTATCATACTTGCAAGTCCACTTGTGTTGTGATGCATGTATAATTATGTTGGCCACCATAATTATCTATGCCCCCTTTCACAAATGTACTCCCTCCTATGACAACACATCATGCAAACCATCACGCAAACAAAAAAAAAACAAAAGGCGTTGCAAACAATCATCTCGCATGGAACAATTCCATCGATCACATAAACTCTATAATCAAAATCACTTGGATAAGGTCGATCCAATATCCAAGAGTAATCACGCTCCAACATGGCTCCAGACGGCAAAAGACAATATACGAATTCCAAAACATAACACAAAACAAAAGACGTTGCATAATGGCTCAACTCCACTCTCACACTTGTCTCCCCACTCAGATCAATTCAACTTACTACTCGTTGTGGACTCTAGATCCGAATCCACACCATTTCATCCTAACTCCCTTTCATCTTTACTCAACCATCCAGTCATGTTTCCTACATGTTGAGGTAGTCGACAACATGCAAAACCATCTCTACTCTTTTCTTCCAATTCCACATAATTCACAAGCGCATACAAATCACGAGGTTTAGACTAAACCACATCTCCTTCCTATGTGAAGTGAGGACACTACCAAGGGTATTTGGTAATGGCTCCATCTCCAGAAGTCACCGTGGTTCCAAACCTCTCCACTTCTTCTCCACCAACGTTTCCCATAAACGTCCTCTCCTTGTCCGAACATAGATACATGCTATCGGGAACTCGGATTCTGCGGTTAGTCCGCTTTATCCTACCACTTCTCTCGCATCCGATAGCGACAACGGTTGTCCAACGAAGCATCTTGCGCGCGGAAGATGATATAATAAAGTCGATATATATAATAATACGTATAGGAGATAAAATAGACGTCCGAAACTCAATAAAACATCTCATAAATATAGGAAAATAGACATATAAAATACTATACTTACACATAGGTCCTAAATGCAACTATATGAGGGACTCCTAGGTTATAGTCTAGGTTAAACCACCTAATTCTCTATAACCAAGGCTCTGATACCAATCTGTCACACCCCGCCACGGCGGAAATGCGCGAGTGTAACTTCATGGATATCATCACAACACCTGTTGTCAACATAGAGAACAACTACATGCACAAAAATAAAGCAATGTACCAACACACAGTGTTGTAACAATACCCAAAGATAAACATAATAAAATCCAAAACATAAATCCAATCATAGAGGATAAACCACTTCCAATGCAACTAAGGTCTCGTCTATCCACATCCTTCTATCTTATCCTTACAAAGCTCACCTGAAAATGATGCTTAAAACGTCAACATAATGTTGGTGAGATTCATAGGTTTAAGACTCAACACACAAGGCAACCGAATTTACTGTGATTATAAAATATAGCTGGACAAATAAATTATAGTTATCATATAGCTACATGCATTTGCAAGTTTATATCCACACATAAGGCAACAACACTCATAAGGCAACCATTGGGCGGAACGTGCCCACCGATCCAAAGTAGTACCCATCAATATATCATCAATTAGGTCGCATGCGCGAGCAACAGGGTAAGCACCCTCCCAATTGAATCCCAAAAATATATCATCAATTAGGTCGCTATCCTAATTGAATCCCAAAACATCCACGCAAGCAAATAATCACACATAGCATACATACAATAACATTATAAGTCCAAGCTCTTTAATATCACACACATAATCACAGTAAACCAAAACATTTAAGACAAGCATTATTCTCATCCCAAGTTTAAAACAAAGTAAAAATATAGGACTATGAACTCACCTTAAACTCCGCAGCTTCCACAAAAACAACTCACAATCTATAGCACACAAAAATAATCCACATTACACAAGGTCAAGCTAAAAGCTACAACCCATGTAATACACATATGATGGATGTCTAAGACTCATATGACCCACCATGGATCTCCTAGACACCACACTAACCACTACCATAACTTAATACTCACTAAATCCCTTGCACTCTAAAATTCAGAAAACGCAGAATTTTTGAGTACATTCACTCACATAAAATTATGACAAATAAAGCTCAACAACTCACACCAAAAATTTACCATGGTCTCTCATAAGCATAGAAGCTAATCCCAGAATCCATGAACCAATAACAAACACTAGTACTCACAAGAAATTCAAACTTGACTACTACTCAAATTCGGATCTGAACGCACACCAAAAAGTTTTGATTTTTAATAATTACTTTCACAAGTTTTTATCGCGAATCCTCTTCGTGGTAGTCCAATATAACATAAAACTTAACTATTCCAGAAGACCAAGTCAAAATATCACTTTTACAACCACATGCCAACCTCAAACTTTTACCTAAAATCTGTCCCGGTTTGACAGCTTTGACACCTTAACAAAAAAAAATCGAAAGACCGACTTCCCGACCTCAAAATTGATCGTGGCTGGACTTTTTGGAAAGCTCTTTCATTATACTTCAATTTAGACTTAAAATTCGTGACTTAACTCATCACCATCAGTTATATACACTCACATCTTTACAGCCTTACAAATCTGTCCAAACCCTAACTCAATAACTAGCATGTTTTACGCTCAATTCTTTTAACCAATCATCATACTATTATCATTAATTGATCCCAACATGTTTAATAACATTAATTTACAGAAGTTAACACAAACCCTAATCCATCATACTTTATATTACATGAATTAGATCAATAACTAATTAATTGAATGAAAACTAGTATCGTAAATATACCTTGATCTTGATTTTAGCTTCAATAATAAAAACCCTAAGTTTTTCTTCTTCCCTTGCCTTGCCTCCCATGAACGACCAAAACCAGAGAAAAAGGGTTTTGGGGTGTTTTGGTTTTGTATATATACTATCCTAATATAATTCTAGATAACCCTTTTAGTTAGGAGTTGTAATTGGACTCAAATTTGGTTTCCTTTCTCCCTTATCTTTCCTTGTAGCCAAATTTTACACCATATATATATATATATATATATATATATATATATATATATATATATATATATATATATATATATATATATATATATATATATATATATTTATTTTATTAAATTTATTTATTACACTCAAAACCTCATAATTTTCATATTTTATAAACTCCCAAAACAAAACCTAACGTCTTACGCAATAAACCTTAATTTTACGATAAACCGGAAAAATATCATTTTCAAAACAAAGTTTCCAAAAATAGAATTTCACACTCTTTTTGAAATATAACTCATAAAAACAAATCCCACGTAACTTACTAACACTCAATTACTTGAACGAAGCCTCGTTACGCAAAAACACAAAAACACCAAAACTACACAAGTCACTTCTACACCACAAAGGTGATCAAAATGAACTTTCCCAAATTCCAAACTTTCCAAATCACAATAAAACCACATACGCAAAGGGATTTAGTGCTAAACCTCACCTACATCACTCATATATCACTTCAAACACCTAATACACACCAAACAAACGTCAACCGAGTCAAGACTATTAGTCAAACTAACCTGTCAAAACCACGGTTGTTACATTTAGTCTTTGGAATATTATCAATCATTAAGAATGACCAAATAACCTCATACTTTTAGTTCTTATAATTCAGAATGCTAGTTGGATATCTGATCGTTTATTTTTTATTGAAGGGAATCATGTGATGGTTTACTTTGTAGAGATTTTATCAACTATATTTGAATTTTAGTAAAGTTACATTTGGTATAATTTTTCTTGTGATTTTATATATTTACATAATTTCTCTTTCACTAGTTTATATTATTGCACAAAATGCAGGTTGTTTTATAATGTAATTTGCAAGGAATATTACTTTGATGCTAATTATTTAGAAATGGCAACAATTGACTTTAAAATGTGTTGCTAATTTAACAACGACTAAGCATGCTCGTTGTATTTATAAATTAGCAATGACCATAAATATTTATAGCTAATTTAGCAACTACTATGCAACTATCGTTGCATTCCTAGATTATCACCTATCGAATTAGCATCTTGGCAAGAGAGCCAGGATGATGAGAGCAATGGACAAGGTTGAGTTAGTCCAAGGAGGCAAGGAGCTGAAGATGGCGGTTTACTTTTGCTTGTAATGCATTGGATAGTCGTTTCTGCAGGATAGATAGACTGGTATAGGAATGAAGAGAGGCCCAGTTATGTTATATTCGCTTTTGAAAAACAAAAATCCTAGAAAAACATAAGGTGTGTTTTATTACAGGGTAGGGTCAAAGCCCTATATACGCCGTTATCATTCTGAGGAAAAATCCTAAAAACCTTTGTTTAATTACGACATAGAGTTTTAAGCTCTTTACGCCGTATATCATTCTGTAAAAAAAATCTCATATAGCTTAAATTGACTACGGCGTAGAGGTATCCTTCTCCTTACCTTGTAATTAGTTAAAATCAGATTTTGCAAATTCAATTGTCCTTTATCATTTTCAAACCATTTTCATGTCGAACTTTATGGGCGTGTTTCCTGGAAACCCTCACGAGACTACAACTCGTCCACTCGGGATCCCGATGGGTTTAAAGACTTGTTGTATATGTTAAATGCAACCGTGATTTCCTACGAAAGTGAGTTAAGAATTTTATTTTATTTTATTTTTATTTCTTTTATTTTGTACATTTCGTGTTATCTTGCTTTTTCTGGATTTATGCTTTGGTTTAGTTTTCTTGTAGCTATACAGGTTATTGAATCATGGAGTAATGTTTGGAAGATAGGTAGCTACAAGAATCACTTGAGTCCGGATTGGTGTTATCGAGTGCTACATGGGCTAGAGATGGTGGATGTTGTTCGATGAAGTATGACATGAAGCATACTTGGGGCATGTCTTAGGAAATGCTTCATTTTTATCATACGGAGCAAATCGAAAGGGAGTTTTCCGTTCTAATTATTTTCCTTCTTCTTTTAATTTTATATGCTTAGTATGCCTTAAGTGGGGAAAAGGAGTACAAATAGACGCCTGCTTGATTATACTTGCCTTAATTTTTTAGTTTTTAGTGAAAGATGTTTCATCTTTAAAGTTTTGACATGTTTTTTATACTTAACTAGTTAAATCTTAACTGAGTACTACTCATTATTTTCATTATGTGAGGATAAGCCT
The DNA here is from genome assembly GCA_030686995.1 of Artemisia argyi. Classification (NCBI taxonomy): domain Eukaryota; kingdom Viridiplantae; phylum Streptophyta; class Magnoliopsida; order Asterales; family Asteraceae; genus Artemisia; species Artemisia argyi. The sequence goes on from CM060685.1 coordinate 155,448,132, forward strand.
TTTCGTTTTTCCCTTATACATAAATCCACAAAAATGAGTGTGCCGGTGGCTGTAGTAGACTTTAGAACTTGGCATTGTATATCTTTTCGAGACCACCATAATGAGCATTGCACTGAGGCAACTTAGTGTAATCGGTGTAGCTAGGATAAAAGGCAAATTTTAGGATTAACCCCAAATAGCCCATCCATTTATGTTATGTTGTGTATATTGACTTTTCACATTGATTAGTCAATCCGCCTATGTGAAACCCTTCTGTTACTCTCATTTTTAGAGTAAGATACCCCTAGTTAACCCGTCTGAGCCATTTCTTTCGTTTTGTTCACACCTTTATATGTTTGTTTTGTTACACTTTACACCTAGCCTACCTTGTAGTTACTTTAAGTCCATAGTCGGGAAGTTGCTAGTTAATTTTTGTTCCACAGATGGAAGTCGCGGGTCATGATAGAGCGTATATGAAGAATTTCGGGTTTAGAAGACAGTTGATCTCAAGTGGGGGGATATCTTCTTGTTTAGGGCTGTAAACGAACTGAACGTTCAGTGAACATTTCATGAACCGTTCGGTAAAAAGTTCGTTTATGTTCGTTTATTTATTAAATGAACGAACATGAACAATATTTTACGTTCGTTTAGTTAAATGAACGAACATGAACAAAATTCGTGTCCGTTCATTTATGTTTGTGAACGTCCGAATATGCGTTCGTTAACGTTCGATTATGTTCAGTTATTTATTTATGTTCATATATCATATTTTCTTTGTATAATTTTAAAATTGATTTTTAAACAAAATAATACTTGTAAAATAATATATTGTGCATAATTTAATTAACTTTATATTTGTTTGTCTATGTTCATTTATGTTTGATCGTTTATGTTCGTTTACCATTCGTTTAGTGTCTTAATGAACGAACATGAACAACTTGTTTTCTTAATAAACGAACACGAACAAGAAAATTCGTCCGTTTAAGCGTTCGTGTCTGTTTATTTGTCCGGTTAAAATTAAACGAACAAACATGAATAAGGCTTCGCTCGTGTTCGTTCGGTTCGTTTACAGCCCTATTCATGTTTACTACTTCATGTATTTTTCCTTATTGTATTCTTGTCTTGCTTGAAAAAAAAAAGTTATTATTATTATTCAAGTGTTTATTACTTCAGAGTTTGTTTAGTTGATCGTAATTATAAATCAGCTTTTAATTTGTCGTCATAGTATAGTGGTGAGTATTCCCGCCTTGCTCATTTGATGATGTTTAGACATATCCGTTATGATATATTTGAATGGGTAGCACTTATAAACCAGTGACATTTCTATCTCTCCCTTCTATTTTAAGTTTATACTTGTACAATGAGGGAATTGTATATCTCAAGTGGGAGAAAGGGAGATAGAAATAAGCGATTATTTTGTGAAATTATGTGTTAATGTGCCTAAAAAATTTATTGTAGTGCACATTAGCTCATAATTAGTTGTTTCATATGATTGAAGGCCGAGTTAATGCGTCTAATGAGATTATGAGGCATTGCATTACACGTTACACGTACTAACTAGTTGTATTATTGATGATTATTGAAGACCCCTTGACTCTTGACACTCGGATTTTGCTATGTGGGATTGAATGCGATTAGTGACAGGGAGAGTGTGGAACTAAGGAAACTATTTGTTTTGTTTATTTTATTTTTACACCCATGTAAATGTTATCCCATGTCTTATATCCTACTCTTTATAACCCGTAAACCTTTATGTTTTGTCAACCCATTTGCCTTTTAGAATAGTTGCATTCTAGACTCTAGTGGTGGAGATTAGCATCCTTGCCAAGTCTATGATAGAATACTCGTCATGATTGAGCAATTGCTCGTTCACCCAAAAATGAACACATAGATTAGTGAGAGTATGAGTGTGATATCATTTCCTTTTTCGTAAGATGCTCGATTTGGAATTTTCTAGCTTAGGTAATTTGTAAATTCATATATTCCGGTTGTACTTGGGAGATATCTTTTTTAGAATATCAAATAATGTATACTTTTTAGTATCATTATCCCGTATTTATTACCATGTTTTATACTGTTATTATGAATCTCATACTTAATTCTTCCATATTTGCATATTCAGATTAAAAGAGACATTGGGATGGAAATATGCCAAAGTGGACTTAAAATGGATGAAATACGTGGAAATCTGCATTCAATGGTATGTAGGACATAATGGAACACTTTATTTTACGTCGTACACAAAACGAGGACATAATTCAAAAAAATCTGGATGCAAGATGATTACGGCGTAGATGAGACGAGGTCTCTACGCCGTAAACATGAAAACGCTTGGAGCAAATCTTATGAGAGGCATTTACGGCGTAACAGCACACTTGCCTTTATGCCAAGACAATATTTGGAGGTGAAAAGTTATTAAGACGTGAACCGAAGACGCGGCACTATTTTTGGCATAACGTCTGGATGACCACCCTCCCTAGATCTGTTTCTTTATGTGTTGTTGGAGGACAGTAATGACCTTAACGCGTTGTGTTTCACAGGTGATTCATGTTACCATTACCACGAGTCTTATGTTTTCCAATAATCCATAGTGTCTTAGGAATAGTCCAAGATGATAACGTATTTTGCGACAAATGTTCCTAGTTGAAGTTTTACTATATATGAGGTGGGCTCCAACTTCGAACCCACCATATGAATCAAGTTAGCATTATAAAACATGCTTCATCAAGTCTTTTCAGAAATGAACTTAAAGCGAAAAGTATCTTCACCGTATCTTTTGTTTAGTACAAGATTTGAGCAATTATTTGTCATGTGTTAAATTGAATAAAACTCTTTTTCACCAAATTTTACTAAGGTCTCTCAACTTATCTTCTTCATCACAATATTTGTACTATAGGCAGAGTTATAAAAGCTACATGTGCACCAACTTTACCTTTTTCCCTTTTCCATCCGAATGTACATACGCCGCGCGTTGCCGCGGGCATTATACAATATTACATTGTGAGGACTAAATTTGCAACGAACCTCTAAGATGAAGGACGAAGCTCGTATGGAATTTTTTTTAGATTGTTGAAGATAACGGTCGTTAGCTACTTAACGTCAAGTTAGTGATCAATGACTAACTTTGTAGTAGATGTATAACATGAAAGACCAATTATTTAAATTATGAGAGGAGTAAATTTGCAACGAACCTCTGAGATAAAGGACCATTTTTGTATAGATTTTTTTTTAAATGTTAAAAATAACAGTCGTTAAGTAACTAACCAAAGACGGAGACAGTGGGGGAGCTAGGGGGTGCTCGGCCTCCTCCAACACGCCCAATCGCTTTGGATAGTTACTGTTTTATACTTGACTAGGTTATGTCCATGTTTAACAAAATGGTCGTGAGATTTCCTAGACGAAATGAACGAAACCATATGGTTGAGAGTGATATAATTGGAGTCATTGATGGTGGAATGTGTACACAAGTATTACATGAGTTAATGTGTGGTCGAGACAACTTTTCTAATCAGATGTTTTGTGCTCTAATATAAGATTAGCAACTAAAACAACTTTGAATGCCCCTAAATCTAATTTGAGTTCATTTTCAGAACATGGAAAAGACGGTCTTGGTTGTTTATGCTAGAGACATACATGGACATGAGACTCATGTTTCATATACTACCGCGTCAAATGAATTGACAATGAAGTAAACGACAGAAACCATTCTATATCAGATATAATAAAGGTACCTGTGCTCTTTGATTTGTTAAAACTCTATAATATGATAAGAAACTAACTTATTTCTTTTCCAAACATACTCTAGTGATTCTAACTTGAGATATTTAATCTGATTTGTAAACCACTTGGAATATTCATTTTCAATACTAATTATTGAATACGAAAAAACATGATCCATAAAGTAATTAGCTTTATCTCTAACCCATATATGATCACAATTATAAATCCAGAACAACATTTTCGTATTTGTGTCACAAGACTAATTAAATATTTTATGTTATGCTAGCCGGATGTGACTGCCCCTGGCGTAGAAATTCTAGCTGCCTATGACTTCTCCATCTATAGAAACTTACGATAAATGGTCCTCTACACTATCAAATGAGGGACATCCATGGCTTGCTTACATGTTGCTATTCCGGTGCCTTGTGGGGTGCTCTTGTGATATCCTTACAAGTTACAAACTTACAATGTACTATCAACAGCTTTGTCTTACCCCTAACAGGAACCACAAAAGACATATAGGGGTTATATATAATTGTCAAATTTAAGCCTCCGTCTATCGATGCTATGTACTTTGATTTTGCTTTCCACCATCCGCCACAATTCTTATAAGAAACAACAAATTCATATGTTGAAACAAATCTGAATTTGTAGTTTATTATAAGAATTTTGGTGGATATGGAAAGCAAAGCCAAAGTATGTTGCATCTATCAAAAGAGGCTCAAATTTGATAATCATATATAAATCCCAATATGCCTTTTGTGGTTACTGTTAGGGGAAAGACAAAGCCGTTGATAGTACATTGTAAGTTTGTAACTTGTAAGGATATCATATAACCCCGAATGTCTTTGGTTGTTACTGTTAGAGGAAGAACAAATCCGTTGATATTGGTTCTATAAAACTTGTGTACTTCCTTTGATAATGGTTCTTTTGTAATGAAAAGGTTGGTGTAAATAACAGAATAATATATTATTCTCTTTCAATCCTTACACAAGGAGTTTTCTATAACCGATTTGGGTGCTCTTAATTATTTTTTTGGTGTTTCAGTTACACGTGACTCTTCTGAGATGTTTTTGTCACAGCGTAAGTATGCTATGGAGATTTTGGAGCGTGCACATATGGTTGGTTGTAACCCTTCTCGGACTCCTATTGACACTGAGTCTAAATTGGGTGCTGATGGTGATTCGGTTTCCGATCCTAAGTTATATCGGAGTATTGTTGGTTCTCTACAGTATCTTACTTTTACAAGGCCTGATATCTCTTATGCAGTGCAGCAGGTTTGTCTTTTTATGCATGATCCTCGCGAATCTCATTTCTCAGCTCTTAAGAGGATTTTGAGGTATGTTCGGGGTACTTTGGACTATGGGTTACAATTGTTTTCATCTTCTATTACTTCCTTGGTTGCTTACTCGGATACGGATTGGGCGGGTTGCCCAACTACTCGGTGTTCCACTTCTGGTTATTGTGTTTTTCTTGGTAACAACTTGCTCTCGTGGTCCTCAAAGCGTCAACCAAAGCTTTCTCGTTCTAGTGCTGAGGCCGAGTATCGAGGTGTTGCTAATGCTGTTGCTGAGACATGTTGGTTAAGGAATTTACTACGTGAGTTGCATACTCCATTGTCTTCTGCTACGCTTGTCTAGTGTGACAATGTTAGTGCTGTCTATTTGTCTTCTAATCCAGTCCAGCATCAATGTACGAAGCACATCGAGATTGATATTCACTTTGTTCGGGATTTGGTTGCTGCGGGTCAAGTTAGAGTTCTTCATGTTCCCTCGCGTTATCAGTTTTATGCGGATATTTTTACTAAAGGCTTACCTTCCGCTTTATTTGAAGAATTTCGTACTAGTTTGAGTGTCCGGTATTGTAAGAAAACTTAATATTGCCCAATCAGATTAATGATAAAGAGTTTTACAACCAAAACTGTTCTCAAACAGTTATACGAGTACTTGATCTCAATTAAGGAACACAAAATAATAATACAAGAGAATGAATAATGTTTTTGTGATGAACTTCAAGGAGAGATGAGAGCTGATATATATAGATCATCAGCAGAAGATGATATCCAAGAAGAGAACAAGAAAACGGCTTAAACACCAGAATACAGCTATACCACACTCAAGGAGGTGAGTGTGTGAAGCCTAAGATAAGCAACCATCTTTCCAACAATAGCACAAAGCCCCCTTCATCTTTCTCTTCTTATCTTAAAGTCACCAAACCATTATTAAGCAAAAAATCTGAAATACAAAAGAGGCAACATTAGTCCCTTAACTTTATTCAGGCCAAAATTCATTTTAACATCCCCCCTGGATTTTGGCCTGGAAGACATCAAGTAAACCCAGTTTAGAAACCATTTTGACATGTTGAGTTTTATCAAGCCCTTTTGTATAAATGTCTGCTGTTTGATCAGCAGTGTGAATTTTAGCTGTTTCAATGACACCAGTTAGAATCTTTTCTCTTACAAAATGAAGATCAATTTCCAAGTGTTTTGTTCTCTCATGAAAGACAGGATTAGTAGCAATCTTAATTGCTGCTTGGCTGTCACAAAAGATTTTAACCGGCATAAAATGTTCCCAGTTGAGATCCTTAAGAATTTTCAGGATCCAAACAATCTCAAAAGTCACAGAAGCCAAAGCTCTATACCCAGCTTCTGCAGAAGACTTTGAGAGGGTGTTCTGTTTTTTGCTTTTCCAAGAAACCATAGAACCATTGAGACTAACACAGTATCCAGTGACCGATTTCCTTGTAACTACACACTTGGCCCAATCTGCATCAACGAATGCATTCATAAAGTTCTTAGGATTCTTAGTTATATGCACACCTAGACCTGGAGCACCTTTCAAATACCTCAACACCTTTAGGGCAATTTTCAAATGAGACCTTAAAGGGGAATGCATAAATTGGCTCAGGCAGTGAACAGTGTAAGAAATATCAGGCCTAGTGTGAGTTAGATAAATCAGTTTCCTAATGAGTTTTTGATACTCAGTGATATTATCAAGTAAGGGATCTGTGTCAGTTGGCTCAGAGGTGATGTACACACTTTGCTCTAAAGGAATAGCAGAAGGTTTACAAGCAAGGAGACCAAACTCAGATAATAAATCTAGGCAACATTTCCTTTTAGATAAACAAACCCCATACTTAGTTACAATAACTTCAATGCCAAGAAAATATTTGAGTTTGCCTAAATCTTTTATCTGAAATTTGGTCTTAAGATACCTTTTGACTTCATCAATGGCACCAAGATCATTCCCAGTGATAATAATATCATCAATGTAAACAAGTAAAGCGATAAACACACCAGACTCATTTTTAGTAACAGCGAGTAATCACTTTTACTTTGCACAAAACCATTTTCAAGAAGAGTGCTAGTCAGTTTGGCATTCCACTGTCTAGGAGCTTGTTTCAAGCCATATAAAGACTTTTTAAGTCTGCACACTCTCTTGTCATTTTCATCAAAATAACCCGGAGGAAGTTTCATGTAAACAGTTTCCTCAAGGTCACCATATAAAAAGGCATTGTTAACATCCAATTGAAGAATGGGCCAAGATTGTTGAACAGCTAAATTAATAACACATCGAATAGTAACAATTTTGACCACAGGGGAGAAAGTTTCATCAAAGTCAACCCCTTCCTTTTGATTGAACCCCTGAACAACAAGTCTAGCTTTAAATCTATCAATCTCACCACCAGACTTATATTTAATCTTAAACACCCATTTAGACCCAATGGCCTTTCTATCACAAGGTAAGTCAATAATCTCAAAAGTATCATTTTCATATAAAGCGTTCATTTCAGTGTTCATTGCCTCTTTCCAGTGCTCAGATTTGCTAGCTTCCAAATGATTTTTTGGTTCAGAAAGTTTATTTAACTTGGTTACAAAACAGAAGTTTTCAGAACTGAGGTTGGCATAGCTAACAAATTTTTCAAGCCCATATTTTACTTTAGAATCAACCACAAAGTCATTATATTTGTTTGGAAAAACAGAGGATCTTTCAGATCTTCTAGTGGGTTGAGTTTGAGAAATCATATGATGATCTGTGATTGGACTATTATGAGATGTACCCTCAGATAATGCATTATCATTCTCAAGTGTAGCTGACACCTCATTTTCAGGGGCAAAACCATTGGAACCCTGAGGATGCCCCAACTCATCCTCAATTAGGTCAATTGTTGGACTGCCATCAAGAAAGGAGTTTCTGCCTTCACTAGGAGAGTTAGCATACTTGTTTTCATCATAAGATGGTTTTTTGTTAATGTTTTTCTCATCATGGGGTATGTCAGGATCCTCATACACAACTTTATCGAAAAAGTTTGTATGATCCAGATCCTGACAAGTCTCAATCACAGGGTTAGTCTTAAAGGGAAACATATTCTCAAAGAATTCAACATCTCTTGAGTACAAGAATTGTTTCCTTTCAAGACTAAACAGTTTATAACCTTTTTTAAAAGACGCATAGCCAACCAACACACATTTTTCAGATCTGCTACTGAACTTATCATCATTATTAAGGACAGTAGCAAAACACAAACATCCAAAAGTTCTTAGGTGATTTAAAGAACATTTATTGTTAAAAACCATGTTGTAAGGAGAATTCCCATTTAGCACTGAAGAGGGCAACCTGTTAATGAGATAACAAGCAGTGAGAACACATTCGGACCACAAATTTAAGGGAATTCCCCCTGAAACAGAAGGGATCTGGCCACATTAAGCAGATGCCTATGTTTTCGTTCCACAATCCCATTCTGCTGAGGGGTATATGCACAAGAGGTCTGATGTATTATTCCATGAGTGACACAAAATTCACTAAACCTTTTATTCACAAATTCAGTGCCATTATCACTTCTGAAAATTTTAACGGTTTTCTTGAATTGATTTTTGATCAAATTAAAGAAGGTATAGACACAATCAAACACTTCAGTTTTAGTCTTAAGCAAGTAAACCCACACAGCCCTGGTGTAATCATCAACGATGGTCAAAAAATACCTATATCCTTCTCTACTGGTAACCCGATAGGGCCCCCAAACATCAAGATGGACAAGGTCAGCAAGGGCAGAAGTTTTGTGTTCACTCAAGGGAAAGGGTTCTCTGGTTTGTTTAGCCTTTTGACAAATTTCACAAAACTGCACATTATCATTAGATTTAAAATTAAGATCTTTGTTTAGAACTTTTAGGACTTGGTCAGAAGGATGACCAAGTCTGCAATGTCACAAGTGTTTGGAAAAACCAGAGAAAAGGTGAGGTTGGTCTCTAGAGGGTAAATTACCTTCAGTTTTATCTAAGAAATATAAACCATCAGACTGTCTACCAGTCCTCAGAAGTTTCACATCCCTCAAACCCTGAGATAACACATAGCATTTAGATTCATCAAAGGCCACAACAAATTTGCTATCTCTAGCAATCTTATGAACAGACATAAGACTCACACAATACTCTGGAACCACAAGCACATCATACAGGGTTAAGTTTTTGGTTAGGATCATATTTCCAACTTTTTTAATTAAAGCCTCTGTTCCATTAGGATGAGAGACTTTAATTCCAAGTTTGGAAATGTCGACAACATTAACCAAAAATTTATCAGTGTATGTTAGATGTTGATTAGCTCCAGAGTCAACAATAATACCAGCAGCAATGAGAGCAGCCCTGGCCTTACTATTATTACAAAAGAATCTATGAAAATTTTGATTAAAAAACTTGCTGTTGTTAAAAACAATACCTGCCATGTTGGCATGTACACTTTTGCCTTTTCCATCATCATTGACAGAAGTGTCTTTGATGAGAGACAAGAGTTTAGAAATCTGTTCATCTGAAAGGTTTGAAAGAGAGCTAGAACCAACAGAGTTGTTGTTCTTTATAAACTTTTTGTTAAAGTTTTGAACACCCTGATTAGAATTAGTACCAGTGTAACCATTTCGTTTCCCAAAATTAGGAGGGTACCTAATCAACTTAAAACATCTATCCTCAGTATGTCCATTAAACCCACAATTTTCACAAGCAAGAGTAGAGCCACCAGCAGCCCTATTGTTCCAATTAGTATTAGGTCTGAGGGCATTACTGGGCCTGAAAGAGTTCCCAGAGGTTTGGGGCCTCTGAGTACTCCCTCTATTAGGCACATTAGAGTGAAAGACAGATGACTGAGGTATTTGAGAGACCCCAGTCCCGGAAACCACAGCTCTGTGAGACTCCTCACTAGAGATAATGGCAAAAGCCCCCTTAACATCAGGCAAAGGGTCTCTAGGCAAAATGTTTCTTCTAATTTGCATATAAGAATCATCAAGCCCCATAAGGAATTGCATTAACTTCATTAACTGGTTGTGTTTCTTAAAATCATCAGCAGCATGACAAGTGCATCTAGGCAATTTAATAAGAGCATCAAATTGTTTCCACAATTTGCTTAACTTGTTGAAATATTCAGCAATAGATGTACCATTTTGAGACAAAGAGTTGATTTTATGGTGTAAATTAAAGGTAACAGACCCATCAACTCTATCAAATGTTTCTTTTAACTCAGTCCAGACATCAGAAGTCTTTTTTGAAAAAATTTGTCCAAGAAACAGTTCCTCAGAAATGGAGTTTAAGATCCAACCCAGAACAATAGCATTTACCCTGTCTCATTGTCTCCCAAGTACATCATCAGTATTAGACCTCCTACATGAACCATCTATAAAACCAATTTTGTTTTTGCCTTCAAGAGCTAACAACATAGCACAAGACCACACATTATAGTTTTCAGTTCCTTTTAATTTTATAGATATAACAGTTAATGTGGCAGAGTCATTAGGATGCAAGTGTAGAGGGTGACTGATATCAAGTTTGCTAATAAGAGTAACAGGCAAAGCATCATCTTCCTCTGCATCAGAACCCTGAGCAGAGGGAGTAGGACTACCATTATCTAAAGACATAGAGAAGCAAGCAAGAAACAACAAACAACCAGATAATAAGAAGGGAAGAAGGAAGTTCCCAGGCTTCCGTACCACTCAAGGTGGCAGGTCAAGGGCTTTAACTACAAAAAAAAACACCAACAACAACTTCAACAATCTCTCACATCCTACTCCCCATCAATCTAAACAATATAAATTAAATGCAAGAAAATAAAGGTGTGAGAGGTGTTACAGTGCACGCAAAGCAAGGCAGCGGCGGAATCAGACCTACTACACCCTAGATTCACTTAGTCTAGGGATATAGCAGATATACACAGCGAACCCAGATCCACCAACCAAGATCCACCAAACCCTAATTTTTTAAATTAGGGCAAATTACCAGAACCACTTGCAATCGAAGCCAATAACACCAATACTATCGATTAAGTAACTTAAACGACCTTTGGAACCTTCAATTGAAAAAAGTCCCAAACTACCCAAACCCTAATTTTCTCAAAGGTTTTTTCAGAGCAACCTGGCTCTGATACCATGTAAGAAAACTTAATATTGCCCAATCAGATTAATGATAAAGAGTTTTACAACCAAAACTGTTCTCAAACAGTTATACGAGTACTTGATCTCAATCAAGGAACACAAAATAATAATACAAGAGAATGAATAATGTTTTTGTGATGAACTTCAAGAAGAGATGAGAGCTGATATATATAGATCATCAGCAGAAGATAATATCCAAGAAGAGGACAAGAAAACGGCTTAAACACCAGAATACAGCTATACCACACTCAAGGAGGTGAGTGTGTGAAGCCCAAGATAAGCAACCATCTTTTCAACAATAGCACAAAGCCCCCTTCATCTTTCTCTTCTTATCTTAAAGTCACCAAACCATTATTAAGCATAAAATCTGAAATACAAAAGAGGCAACATTAGTCCCTTAACTTTATTCAGGCCAAAATTCATTTTAACAGGTATCCTCCCGCTCACACTGCGGGGGAGTGTTAGTCGTATACTGTTATGTTTATGGGCTATAGAGTTAGTATTGTATAGTATAAAGGCCCCCATTTGTATCTTATATAAACACACGCATGTATCTCATAATGAATATACGAAACCTTTATCCTACAATAAAGTGTACCCACAAATACTCTCATCCTACATATGTTTCAATATGTTTAAGACCACGTTACTTAGAATGTATGGTGTGACAAGCGTTTTATACCAATGTTATAGCCCGTCATGTAAGCTTTTGCCTTTAACACCCAATAGCTAGAAAAAACAGACTCCCTCTCTCATAATTATCCTTGCGTTCATAATTTTTATTCATTTTACATTAAAAAAAAAAAAAAAAAAAAAAAAAAAAAAAAAAAAAAAAAAAAAAAAAAAAAAACGACATTTGTTTGGGGGAGGCCGGAGAGGTTCTAAGTTGCCATACTGAGCGGTCTGAAGAATTTTACAAACAATAAAAAAAAAAGGCTTAGTATCGCCCAAATGACGTAAATAACAGATTACAGCAAATAAACTTTTCCATGGGAGTGACAGCTTGGGTCTTTTGGGGCGAAAATAATAGAAGCTGGTCAAGTTAGACATTCTGGACCTTTTTGGCAACATAATAATTAAAAAAAATAAAAAAATTGGATAGTTTTGAAAACCGTATATTGCGGGTTTGCTTTTCTCAATTATGTTTGTCTAACCAAAATTACAAGTATCCTAATAAAAAAAATAATAAATTGAACATCTTACAAAGGTAACGTATGAAAACGAACGAAAATGTATGAAAACGAACGAATATGTATGAAAACAGATGAAAACGTGTGAAAGCGTAAAAACACGTCTGAAAAAGGACGAATACGTAAGAAAAATGGATGAATATTACTTATGATATTCAGAATATCATTTGTGGTAATCATAGTATCACTTGTGATATTCTGCATATCACAGAAAATCACTTGTGATATTTAGAATATCACTTGTGATATTCTGAATATCACAGAATATCACTTGTGATTTTCAGAATCTTACTATATTATAAAGGAGGAATGCCTTCAAATTTTAGCATGCTTAATTTTAAGCCTTACAAATTAATAAGCTTAAAGTACAAGTGATGAAATATAATTAGACATTTACAAGTTAATAAGCTTAAAGTACACACCAATTTTCCCCTCATTTAATTCTAACATACCATTAATACTAACATGAAATATAATAAATAAAACATTATGTACATTAAATACAATTAATTAACCGGTCAATAAATACAATTAATGCACTTATTAAAACAACCCTTACATAAGAAATACAAATTATCAAGCATATTGTACAACCAACTTAAACACAATTCCTGCATTAAATGTCACTAATACAAATAATAAAACACATTATACAAATATTCAAGTCCGAACGGGTAACGGGTCAAATGGGCTCGAGCCCGAACGGGCATGGGTCAAACGGGCTCGAGCCTGAACGGACACGAGCCAACGGGCTCGAGCCCGAACGGACACGAGCTAAACGAAATTTTGATATCCGTAAATTTATTGTCAAAAAGAACATAATAAACTAAAATTACACGATTCACCGGAAAATTTTAATTTAGGGTACCCGCCGCTACAACGCGCGGGTACCCTGCTAGTATAACTTGTGATGTTTAGAATATCACAGAATATCACTTGTGATATTCAGAATATAACTTGTATTATTCAGAATATCACTTGCGATATTTAGAAATATATGAAAATGTCTGGAAATGGCAGAAAACAATTAAAAATGAACAAAAACGAATGAAAATGTATGAAAACGGAAGAAAACGTATGAAAATGTATGAAAACGGAAGAAAACGTATGAAATTATAAAAACATGTATGAAAAGGATGAAAATGTTTGAAAACTAGATGAAAACAAAAGAAAACGGACGAAAATGTATGAAAACGTAAGAAAACGAATGAATATGTATGAAAACGGATGAAAACGTATGAAAGCTTAAAAACACGTCTGAAAAAGGACGAATACGTAAGAAAAATGGACGAATATTACTTATGATATCCAGAATATCATTTGTGGTAATCATAGTATCACTTGTGATATTCTGCATATCACAGAAAATCACTTGTGATATTCAGAATATCACTTGTGATATTCAGAATATAACTTGTGATGTTTAGAATATCACTTGTGATATTCAGAATATCACTTACGATATTTAGAAACATATAAAAACGTCTGGAAATGGCAGAAAACAATTTAAGATGAACAAAAACGAATGAAAATGTATGAAAACGGAAGAAAACGTATGAAATTATAAAAACATGTATGAAAAGGACAAAAACGTTTGAAAACTGGACGAAAACGGATGAAAACGTATGAAAATGAACGAAAACGTAAGAAAACAAACGAAAACGTAAGAAAACGAATGAATATGTAAGAAAACAGATGAAAACGTATGAAAACAGACGTGAATGGGCAAAAACGTAAGAAAGCGGACGGGAAACGTATGAAAACGGATGAAAATATATGAAAACGGGCGAAAACGAACAAAAACAGACAAAAACGTATGAAAACGGACGAAAACGTATGAAAGCAAAAAAAACGTGCATTACGAAAAACATTTATTAGAAAAAAAGAAAAAAAATGGGGAAAAGTGATTTAGACACAAAACATTAAAAAAATAAAATAAAATAAAAAAATAGCATGAAAAAGAAAGACAAAAAATAATAAACAAAAAAGAAACAAAAAAAAAAGAAGAAAAAAAAAATATGCGTGACAAAAAAAACCAAAAAGAAAGAAAGAAAAAAAAAAGAATAGTAAAAAAGACACAGAAAAAGGAAAAAAACATGGACTTAGGTTTCCATATTTAATCTTAGGTTTATCTCAACTATTAGATCAAACTAGATGGATGGTGAGGATTTGTCCATTGGTATGCACCAAAATAAGGGTATCCAAAATAAAATGCCTCTATATTATTATTATCATATATTCATATGACCATTTTCATAATTAAAATCCAATCATTTAGGCTCAATTCTTGAGTTTTTTTCACCTTCCTTTTCTCTTTCCTCCCAAAAGTGGGAGGAAGATTTTACTATCAAATCTTCCTCTCCTCTTCTTTACAAACCCCCTTTCCTCTCTTAAATAAAACTCAAGAACACAAAAAACTTTCCATTTCCTTTCCTTTCCTCTCAAATTTCAACTCGAGAACTGAGCGTTAGTATTTTGGTCATAAACAAATTCAAGGATGAGACGGCAGATATAGTATAAAATAAGGCGACTGACATCCTTAGAAACTTTTGTTTACTTCTTCCAACTAATAACTAGACTAAATTTGGTATAACAAACCATGATCATAGTCCACATGTTGGTAAACGGATATATTAAACAAGAACAGAAGAACTCATTAATTACTAGTATTAAGTTTAAATTAATGAGCTATTAATAGATTAATTTTGTTCCATTGATGTCAACTGTCTCGTGTTCAGACCCAATTGCGAGATTTTAGAGGAACATCCTTTAGATCCCTTATATCGCCTTCATTAGCTTCGTCACCCATCATGATCCGGAAACAATGCTCCAAGCTAGGAATCCGGTCTCGTGGCTTATGGTATTGTGTCGCGGCCTATTTAATTTCCTTCGGTCGATATGCTTGGCTAATTTTTCAAACACACCATTACGAGTTCGATAATCTATAGTAACTAGTTTTAACTAAAGTTAATATAAAAATGCAACTTGTATGCTAATATAACATAAACATTATTATACGAAATTCTTATATTATAAATAAGTACGGTTTACAAAGTGGGTGCCTTCTTGACTACTACAAGTCTACAAGTCTTTTTAGTCTACAACTACCATTTCCCATTCAATAGTTTATTTAGAAGACTTTTAAAATCAGGGCCCAAATGTCACTTGGAAAGTTGCATAAAAACAAAATTATTCAACACGAAAATTTCCCCACAAACCACAAAAGAATTTCCACAATGTCTCCTTTTTCCCCATTTTATGTTGTTCATTACACTAAGCAAAACCCAACAAAACAAAAGTTTACTTTATTTCCACAATCATATTTATATAAACAAGTGTACTACATGCATCACACCTTGTATTATTTTCTTGACTTAGTCTTGAAAGCAGTTAAACAAAGCCGCCAAGAATGACAACAGACTTTTGAACAACTTCTTATAAGTATCCAACAAGTTTACTTTTCTTTTATAAAAACCATTTTTCTACACATTTCATTCATTTTCAATGGAAGCTTACAAGTTTTTAACTCTCATTTTCTTGTTTTTTACATTCATAAATGTTCTTGAGGCAAGATACACTTCAACTATATGCAAACATGATCAAGCCCATATTCATTTTCCGTTCAAAATCAACTCAATTTGCAAGAAAAACCATACCATGATAAATTTTCGACGTTATGGCGATTTGGGTGTGAAGGCTGTTACTAATGAGCCCAACAAACTTACTCTATTCGACCCGAAAGATTGTGTTTTTGAAGTGTTCTTGAACCTTGATCTTGGTTCAACGCCTTTTCGGTATTACCATGTTGTGAGAAACTATACGTATTTGGAATGCAGTAATAGTCTTTCGGGTTCTTTTGAAGAAGTGCCATGTTTGAGTAGTGAGAAACATCATGTTTATGTTGAGGAGTCTTCTTTAGATGTTCCGAGTTCTTGTAAGGTTGTGAAAAGTGTGATGATTCCGTTTTCATATAGTTCTTACGTTTCGGATGATAGTTTTGGTCTGGATTTGACTTGGGATTCTGATGGTTTTAAAGATTTTGTGGAAGAAAAAAGAGGGTGGTTTGGCTTTAACTCCACTGGAGAAGGTAATGTCCTTTGACTTTTATGGTCAATGTCAATACTTTTATATTCTGGGTTTGCATGCTAAGATTTTAGAAATTATTGTTACTGTTTAACAAATTTAGCTCTTTATGTATCTTGTTTAGTTCAGAAGCTAAGTTTTACAAAGAAAAGTAAACAGTTTATGTGAATTTTGATGCTGAAAATTCTTTATTTGACCATAAAAGTCAACCCAACTGTTATGGTACTCATTTTGGTTTATTTTGATCATCTGTTTTGCAGAATTTAGTATCGCACTTTTGGTTTTCGTGATTGTGGGATTAGTAGTGAAGGCATATTATTCGAGGAAGTCGCAAAGCAAGGAACTCGAATGGGAGACATTACTTGGAGATCTTGAAACATTGTGATCACGGATCGTCAAAGTCTCCTTCTTGGATATTTTAGTTCACATACTAGAAGAACACAAGTTCGAGTCCAGTTAGGATCCATTTGTTGTAGCAAATATAGGCATCGAATCAAACCAATATTGCAAGTTTAGTTACTTCAAATGTGTATATATTTGTCTACTTTATTTTCATGTAGAGAAACGAAAAGAGTATAGTGATAGAAAATTAGAGAAGTTGTTGTAACCGAAAACTTACAAGTTTTTTTTGGAAAGATATTCTTTTTGCATCCATGAATTTTTGTTTCGTTGTGTTAATTTTGTTATAAAACCTCTATTTTTTTATAAATGCACTCGGTCTCAAAAAGTTATGTATGTAGTCTTGTTTGATTTCTCATAAATGCATCCGGTGACTTTGTCTTCTGGTTCCATCCCTGTTCGCATCACAATCTGTTTACAACAATTTACTCATCTTTTCATGTTTACAACATGTGATTGTTCGATGGTAAACGTCATTGATCAGTGTGACACATTGTGTGATTTACGAGTTTGTTACATGCCTTATGCTATAAACAGCAAATCATTTTCAGTGTGGTTTTTCTTTATAATGGCAAGGTTATAAAATAGCGCGAGGTGTCGTGTTGCGGCATGACCAAGTCTCACGCTTTATTGGCAAAGACGGAGCTTTTTCGTTTATAAGCCGGCACAAAATATGAAAATATTTATATATTTATATCATATTTTATATAAATTGAATTTACAAAAAGATGTGGCATAAGGTGCGGCGTGACGGCATGACTAAGTGTCATATTTTTATGAGGCCTTTGCGCATTTTTTAAAACCATGGTTTATGGCTTATGGGTAGATAACTTAAGTTTGTTTATATGCTTTGAAATTAGAATTATAAATTGAAAACATGTAAAGTTGTAGTCAACTTGAGGGTCACGTGTCTTCGATAGGTTGTAATGATTTGTCGAACTTTGTTTTTAATTTTCAAGTGTTTCTTTGCAACTTTAATTGTGGAGGGAAGACGATTAAAGAAACCAAAACCCTCCAAAAGTGTAGTTTACCAAACTCTCTCTTTTCTTTTTTCCTTCTTTTTCTTTTTATAATTCCCAATAAAGCGTAATAATCATATCCATGCAAGCCTTGTGCTATTTTCATTTCCACAAGACAACTCTATATTCTCTTGTCTTCTTGTTATGTTCCCTCTTATGAAATTTAAAGTAAATTACATGGATATTTCATGTGCTTTTGGATCGAATTTCTTATCAACTAATTATGGATGTAATGGTGGTGGTTTTCAACTGCGTCACCTCATCGCCACATCTTCTCCTCCCCTTTTACTTTCCCGGCCATCACATTTACATTTTACATGCGTGATGGTCACTATAATCCTTACCATTTACATATACACACACATAATAACATAAACACGCTAAAGCACAACACACCTTCTCACATACAAATTTTGTTTATATCGTTAGTTTGCACCATTGATATCTCTTTTTTTTCTTTTTTTTCTTCACGTGTGAATAAACACCCTTGTAACAAGTACCATGCACGCGTGAAGAAAACGTATCACACGTGGTTTTTACTCATTAGTGCATCCGGTCTAACTGTGAATATAGTTTCTTCATATTTCGTCCATTGCCTTTATTTAATTTCAAAGATAGATAAGAATAAATGTAAAAAACAAAAAGATAGGTAGAAACGTCATAGGGTGAGTAAACAAAAGCACAAATCATTAAGACTTGACCAAATCCAATATTCCTAAACTTTTCTATGATCAATCACTTTCACCATCTACTTTTGTTTTACTTAGCTCCCAAGACTTCAGTTCTTCCTTATATTTGTAAAGATTAAAGAACATGATGGTACCAAAATCTTTAGTATTCGTAATAAATAATTCGGATTATGTGGATATGATTGTGATCATACATAAAGAACTATGTATAGGAAAATTTAACTCCATTAGCAACAACTAGAACGGTACCCGCGAAATGCGGCAGGGTACCTGTGACTATATTTTGCGTTATTCGGTTACATATTTAGTTTTCTTTATGCTTTATAAGTAGAGATGATAGAGATAGTTAAACCAAATAATTTTAGTTTGAACAACCAACATGCTTCCTAACAAACTTTCTAACCAACTTGCTTCTTAACCAAACTGCTTCTTAACCAATTAATTTTGAAATCCTTCCATAATAAGCAATTAAAAGTCTGAATTTTAAGCCTTTCTAGTTATAAAATAATCTCAAATGCATTATATATTAGTATAGATAATAAGACCTCTTAAGTCTGAACTATCTCGAGAGAGTTATGATAATATAGAGTTAAACAAGTATATAGAAATGCATGGAGAATCACGGAGAGCTTAGATAGTGTAACTAAAAGACGCAGGGGTGGACCTAGGGGGTTTCTGGGGTTTTCAGAAACCTGATGAATGTTAGCTGTTTAGTGTAAATTTTCGTTAAAAATCTTGATTTCTCTTAAATGGGCGTGTTCCTTAAGTTTTGTGTCAAATAAATGCATGTCTTGTTTAGTTAGTCAATTAAAAAGTAAAAATAAATACATGTTTTCTTAACTTGTTTGCTTTAATTTTTTTGGAACAACTTGAATTTATTAGAAAGCCCAAAGAGGAGTAAAACACAAGGCAATCTCCAAGTTAGAAAGCAACCAGGTGAAAGATAAGAGAAAACACCACAAAAAGAATTCCCAAGAATTAAACCCAACATCAAAGCTACAATGAATCAATACTAATAGTACAAGATGGATTTAGAACTTAATTGCTCCATCTCAAAGACTTTTTGCAACTCTTGTTCGATAACCAAACCAAAGAAAGAGTCTGCACCACAACGAAAATTCTTCATGAAGAGGAAGAAGTGTGAAGGATACGATTATGCAAATCCCAAATCGCTCAAAATTGCCACATAAACAACTTCTTGAAAAAAATTCTTCACTAAATAGGATAGAGGAGGAACAAATTCCAAAAACTCCTAAAGAGAGGAAAAAAATAGTGGGTTAAATTTCCACTAACTCCATATTTTACGCTATATTAAAATGGTCTTTGGGCACAGTAAGAGACAATGTTGAACACAATAAGTAGATGCACTACACAACACACAATTGCATAAAACGAATGGCACACATCGAGCTTCAAGATTGGAGAGGGTGAGAAGACGGTTATTTGAATCCCCCCAAACACATATATTTACTTTTTTCGGCACCCAAGAGTTCCAATCAAGATTACCATCATTACGTTTGGCACAAGGATGGTTGAATCAAGGATGTTAGAAAGCTTGTTTACTATGAAAACACCACCAGGATCAAGGACCCACATCCACCCGTCCCGGTAACCTGGGTATAAAACGAAGTTGTCAATAAGCTGAGATAACTCATTGATATCGTCCAAATACGTATGATGAAACTTTATACTATGTTGTGTTTGTATAAATATGACATGGCCATGTACATATGTTGTCGTGGGTCGCTGGTACATCCAAGGTGTTAAGTGTGCCCATTATGGTCGAACAAAGTGGCTGTTGACAATATGTTGTATGTACATGGGTATTGGTTTATATTTATTACAAAGAGTAGCTTGGCCTAGATACTATCTCACCTTTCAAGCCACCTCAAATGGATTAGTTCGGTGTTGGAATTGTTATGATTAAGACTTGTAAACTCACACAGATGATAGTTTTTCTATAGAGGCATAAAATTTACTCTAAACCTTAGCCCATTAACAAAGGCTCATTAATTTAGAGGCTTGGCCTATTAGAGCCAAATATCTTGGTTTTGTAGCATAAATAAATTGAAGTTTTATTAAAAAAAATACGGAGTAATATGAAAAGAAATGCTAGGTCCACAAAGAAAGTTTTACAAAAAAAATCCACAAACTGATATGGCTTAGACTGATTGGTTCAGTAGGAAAGAGGAGATAGATAATGTTACACAATACACCAATAAAACGCTGACACGTCATAAGTGATACTGAACAAACAATTTCAGAGGTGCTATGACCACTCTTACTTTATTTTTTATTTATTTATTTATTTTTATTTTTTTGAACGGCAAACCACTCCTAGTTTATTAAAAGGGGTGTGCATAGGGATGAGCACGGTACCGGTACCGTACCGAATTAGTGGTACTGAATTTTTCCCGAGCATAAATTAGGGTACCGGTACCGTACCGAACGGGATTCGGGTATCGGTACCGGTACCGGTACCGGGAAATCGGGATTTTCCCGTTTTTTTTCGGGAATTTCCCGATTTGGTACCAGTACCGTACCGAATTAGTGGTACCGAATTTTTTTCCTCCTTATTTCGTAGTACCGGTACCGTACCGTATATCGGGATCGGTACCGTTTCGGTACGGTATCGGTATGGTTCCGGTTCGGTTCCGGTATTCGGTACGAAATGCTCATCCCTAGGTGTGCAATACATCTGCATCTACACTCTACAGCCATTGCATTTTGGCATTTTATAATGCCTGGGCCTGATTTGTTTTGGGCTTGGCCTATGCACAAAATTATAAGCCTAATTAGAACTTTTGGGCTCAATGGAATAAAAAGTTGTTATTTATCCATTTACAGTTTTACACCGCTAAAATGCTAACAAAGAATTATAGCAAGTTTAGGGTAATCGGTTTCTCTTAAATGGTATGAACTCCCGAGGTAAAGGTGTTTATCAAAAGTTGGGGTAACACGCACATACAACTAGGGTTTAGTGTGTGTAAATATGGAGAAGACGGACTTAGTTCTTCACATGAAATGCATATGTATTTATAGAGATGTATTTAGGGTTGGGAGATCCGTGGATATGATCCAACGGTCTTGGGAGACCTACGTGGTAGTTATCCTATAAAAGAGACAAGAATTTTACGTGGCATGACATTTTTGGCTCTTGGTATTATTAGGAATCTTCGTACGACGTGTTGTCCATATCTCATAGCGCCGCACTACCTCTACGCCAATGAGGTGTTCGCGAGGTGTTCACATGTGGCAATAGCACAATAACGGTTTGGGAGGACACACTGTTATGCCGATGGAGATTGATTCATTAGGCGAAGCGTGCTATGGCTTTAGCTAATAACTGCCTGGAAAATGGTTCTCCAGGCAAAATATGTTGCGGCGTCTGCCTTTTGGGTCTGCTATGAACGTATGAGCTTTAACTATATGGCTCAAACTGTCGGTGTCATAGAAAAACACAGGATTTATGAAAGGTGGAAAATAACTAGTCTAAATGTGGAAATCTATTTAGTCTAAGAGGTTGACCACTATGACTTTAACAGCTGATAGAAGTCAATAGAATTGAAACCAACACATCATAGACTTAAAATCTCTTTGAAGATTTCCAATTCTCAATTTGGTTACCTAACAAAAAGTTTTAATAATTAATTCGTTGGTAAGAAATATAAGGTTATGTTTAATGTTATTAGTTTCATATTTCAATGTTTGTTATCTCTTTAATCTATATGTAAATCCAAGTTATGTCTTTACCAACTCTATTTGTATGCTGTCATTTTAATCTTTGTATAATGTATGTTATATTGTAAATTTCATAAGTAAATATGATGTTTCATGCATTGTAGAAATTCGCTTTGTAATTAGCTAACCAAATATGTGTGTATAAATTATTTATGACGTCTGTATACAGTCGTCAAACCATGTTTGTTTTCAAATTTCTCTACCAAATTTTCTTTTTTTCAAAGTCAATTAACCGTGCTAAGCACTACAATATTTAAAATAAAATGTTTCCGAAGTCAAAAAAGTTCATTAAACAATCATTTAAGTAAACTGCGTGTAAATTTTCAAAATCTAATTATGGATTTTGACTTCCAAGAAGAAAAACGACCCTTTGCATCCTTGAATATCAATATTTATTTCTTCATGTTAGACTCTAAATAAATTTGTTACAACTCAACCGATAGTCTGCCTGTATTCAATGAGCTAAATCTTTTAAATCTTTATCTTGTTGAATGTTCAAAGTGAAAATCTAAGTTCATGTAAAGTGCCCACTTTTGTATCTTGTTGTGGTTTAATGACCAAGTCAAAAGCTAAGTTGATAAGAAATGTATAGGACATATACACACTAATGTGACTTTTATATCATACTTTGGTTGAATATTCTCAAAAGCTAAGTTGATAGTTGGTGTACACAATCTACACACGTAGATACATTGTAAGAGCTTATGGCATAATGTCCCATTTGCTCTAAATAGGTGATGGACACCGATCGCAGTGACCAATTATGGATGCTCTTAATAGTGAATTAGTCTTAAAATAGTGAATTAGTGACCACTACGGATGCTCTTATTGTTTATACTATAAATAGAGGTTTATTCTTTTGTAAGCTTTGTGCGTTACAGCATATTACAATGCAAAATGATTTATGTCAAAAATGATATTCGTATAAAGGAAAAAGGATTTAATTATAGCTTTGATTGATATGATGAAAAATATCAAGAAAAGTTGATGTTATATGCTGATAATCCTAAAATTTATATGGATAAAGAGAGGATAAGAGCATATACCATTTTGAATGGGAAAATGAATCTTAAAAGTAAATAAAGTTCGTTCCAAATCAACTCACAATAATTGTTTTGTAAAGAAATAACCCAACAATGTTGTCATAGTGCCTAACACCAACATTAATCCTTTGAATAAAGTTCAAAGTAACTTAAAACCTCCTTTTCCAAAATAGCTATAATGTTTGCCTTAATATACGTATGAGTTATGTTTGTATGACTACATAATTGCAATTTCTAAATATCTTAGTACGAAAGCATAATTGTAAGTTAGATAATTACGACTAATCTTTTTATAGCATGAAATTTTATAAGGGTTTTTCTAACTTGTGCCTTAAAGGCATAAGTTAAGCACAACAAAAAGTACATAAAAGTACTTAAGTACCCACACAAAAGTACTGACAAGTGTACTTTTGTATGAATTTTTATATCCTTTTTCGTGAGTCTCATAGTACTTTTTGTGTGCTTAACATGTACTCTAAGGCACAAGTTAGAAAAACACATTTTATAAACCAAAAATAAATTTATGTTGGTACTTTTTTTGTAGAGTAGTTCATTAGAGGTTAAAAACATTTTTAAGTGTGAAAGCTTATAACTTTTGAAAGATTTAGGATGACTAAAATACTCTATTTATTAAATATTAAGTAATATATTAAATATTAAAATAATTAATTATAATTTAAACTAATAATTTTTTTCATTCTTACTTATTATACATTTATATATTCATAAAATTAAAAGAAAAAAAAAATGAATACAAAAATTAACGTTACTATCACCTCACATAACATCGGTAATCGGCTAGTAATCATTAAAGCAGCAAAGATCTTGATCAATATTTTTCTTAACTTCTTCAATAAATGCTGGAAAAGATCATTGAATTTTTGTACCTAGTAACAAACTATGTATTATTCAAAGTTATTTAAAGTTCAACCATCATCATCATGAATCATTGAAAATGATCACCTTTGTAATCATGTATTTGGACACAAGTTGAAATTCTTGTTAGACTAAGACTAAAGCACAACAATTTAGGAATTAATTAATCATTAATTAGTAAGGGGAATTTACAACACTAGTAACACGTCTCTTCCTTCCCATTCAAACAATGAGTCTTGTCTTTTTCTTCTTTGAAAATTTAGGAAGAAAGAATTCTTAAATACTAAAAAAAAAAACTAAATAAAAAATTACAAAACTATCCCTTAAAGAAAAACCCCAAAACATAAATTGGTCAATTAGACCAAATCTGTATAGATCCTAAATCAACCAAACACCACATCATATCTTACACCCAAGCTAAAATGACCAAAATACCCTTTTCGATCAATCATGATCGCGGATGAAGCGCGCTCATTTGTCGATGCACGACTTGGGTAGTAGGCGCCGACCATAGGTTAAACGGCAATGCTCGATGTTGGTTCGGGTTCGAGACGGCTAAGTGAGGATGATTATGATGATGTTCAACTTTCGCCACACCAGACGAAGCTGGTGGGACCGCCACACGCTCACATGAGGGACACATGGTGAGCGTGGTTGGAGGCGCCATCTGCATATAGAATTGCGGCGACATCTTTAACGCCCGCAATTCTTGCAACTCCTTTTGTAACCTTCTATTCTCATCAGTCAAATTTTCGCAACATCTCTTCAAAAACTCACAATCAACCTCGGTTTGCTTTAGCTTTGTTCTATAAACCAAAAAAACAACAAAAAATTAATTCACATCCAAAAAATAAATCACACCTAAAAATAAAATTACAATAGTACCCTTACGAGTATAACAAAATTACTAACCTTGCCCTTCGGTTTTGAAACCAAACTTCGACTTGACGAGGTCTCAACCCAAGCTTCTTGGCCAAAGCCAATTTTTGCTTCTGTTGCAAAACAAAACACAAATTCGTAAGTAAATAATCGTTGACCAAAGGCTCATGTAACATATAATTTGGGAGATAGGTGGGGTAGATCGTAAAAATTTGTCATAAAAAAAAATATTAAATTTTTATAAAATATTAGTCCACACCCAAAAAAGATACATACGTCAGGATTTCTCCGCTGATTTAAACTTTTTAATTAATTGATATAAAATATTAATATATAAAAAAAATAATAAATAAATAAAAAATAAAAATACTTACAGGATTAAGAGTATTATGTTCCTTAAAACTCTCCTCCAAAACAGCCGATTGATCTTTCGACAACCTTAACTTTTTCCGACAGTTTTCACCATCTTCGTCATCGCTTAAACCGCGAGACGAAGCGCGTTCGCCCTCGATGTCATTTACTGGTACGTCTCTTTCACTTCTTTTACCGCTAATACTCGAAATAGTGCTATTTGGAGACGAAACACCTGCTTCGTCTTCAGGTTCGGTAACTATTGCGGGGATACGGTTCACGTCGATACCTTTTAGAAATGACCTCGTTTCGACCCTGAAGGCGTCGCTTGTGTTCCGATCTTCATAAAAAAAAATATTAGTTAGTTAGTTATTAGGTAGATCTTAATGAATATAGATCTGTATGTGATATATGTACAACTGTTTACGGCAAAAAGGTACAAAATATGTTGTGCCAAATAACAGCTCGTAATAGATCTGTTATTTGACACAACAGTTTTTTGGAGTTCGTGTGCAAAAATTTATTTTATAAAAAAAAGTTTTTGATTTTTTTTTGTTGTGACATTTTGTATACCTGATGAAAGGGGATACGAATCCGAACAATTAGCAGTTGTTCGGAGAAGGTTAAACGTTCCCGGCATATGATTAAACGAAGGTTTCGCATCAGCCGGGAAGTTTAAGCTAAGACTTAAGCCAAGATCAGCTTTTTCAGCCATCATTTAAGTATGCTTTAAATTTGATGAACTAAAATGTTTTTGGTATTTGATTGATTGTGAGAATAAAATGGAATGAGAATAATGAGTAAGAGGACGTGATGAATGGGGTTTTTATAGAAAGATGTGGGTAGAAAAGTGGCTTGGCTTGAGCCGTGTAAGCCGAGCTGAAAGTGAGAGTGAAATTAGGAAATGTGTCTTTTTGTTGTGAAGGGGACAAGGACTTTTTGTGACCATATGTGCATGCAACCTAATTCTTTTTATTGTTTGACCGTTGACTCTTTTTTTATTAAATTAATATTGATTGGTGTTACTTTTTTAAGATATGTTATATGAAAGAGTTGCAAAATTTTGTTTCTTAAAATAGGTTCAATATTTTAGTTGATAAAACTGTATTTAGAATATCTTTTTGTTGAAGGTTTGGTAATTCTTAGTTACAAATTTATGGTTATTCTAAAAAACTTGTAATTAAAAAGAGTTTTGCTAATATATGCTCATCGGGCACGTGTTAATGTGTTAATAAAATAAATGTTTCGACTCATTTAAGTGAAAATTATATTTAAATATAGCAATTTATAATTTTATTTAATGTGTATTGTATGTATTTTTTTGTTTAAATAAAAAAGTTTGTGTTTATTAGTTACTCATTAATTTGTACTCAGTAACCACTTGTTAGTAAAACCCAATTAAAAGTTAGTGTCATAAAGATCTTTTAGCAATTTAAAAGTAAATGAATGTATGTCTTATATAGAAGAGATTAAAAGTTAGTGTCATGAAGATATGTTATGTTCACTTATCCTACTTTAAAGCATAATCATAATTGCATGTCTATGAAAAGTGGTGTTCACCAAATCAAAACCAACATATGAAAAATTCAAGTTTGTGCGACTCATTATTGGAGTACTTTAGTAAAAGACCATGTTCATGAACCAAAATGTCAAAAAGAATGCACCAAAATGTCAACATGTCAAACGAAATGCGACAAAAATAAAGACGTTATTCAATAAACACGCCAACTACAAATACTAAAAGCTTACGTATTCCGTATTTTGTTTGTATTGAAAATTTTGCTCATTTGGCTAAATAAACTACACGAGGCAAATATTTGCCCACATATACACCTTTACCCATACATTTGTTGAAGCATGTTTTCATAATTGTTACATTTTATCTCTTTTATGTCTCGTTTTAATAAGGTTAGTTGTTGTTGTTGATGACACTTATTATTTAGCTCTTTTCTGTTTAAATCCAAGTTTTGACATAAGTTCACATTTTCTTCTTATCGAATTAATGATATGACTATATAATACCTATCAATACTCCTCAAGTAAGCTTTTGTGTCATGTTTTTCCTTCTCTTCAAAAGTAGTCTCATAATTTAATAGAATGCATTTTTTATATTTTAGAAAACAAACATATGTGGTGTAGTACCTGTGAGCATGTAGGTTTGTACCATTGTACCCCATATGAGCATTCACATCCACAGGTAAGTAGGACCCAAAATGATATAGCCTCATCAGGTCCATCCGTTGTGTCATCATGAGTAGATTGATGATTTTTATGATTGGATCCAACCAGACAGATCAATATCCATTCCACCTGCTGTGGACCCTCCCCACATTCTATCAAAACTCTCCTCTCATCTCATCTCATCTCATCTCAACTCAACTTTACTTTTTTCCAGTGTTTTAAAAGGCGCGCCAAGGCGCCGCCAAGGCGTCGCCAAGGCGCGAGGCGTGGCCTCGCCGCCACGAAATAGACCATGGCGGCTGCTCTAGGCGTGGCGTGGAAAAAGGCGTGACAAGGCGTGAAAAGGCGCGCCTTTTGGTAAGGCGTGGCGCGCCTTTTTGAAACAGTATTGGTTTTTTTTATTTTTTTTTAATTATTATTATTATTTTAATAACTATTTGAACGATCATTTGAAATTTGGGCTATTTGTTATTTGGGTCTGATAATTATATAATAAGTAGTTGTTAAATGTCTAATATAGTAGTCCAAATGTATATGAAATATGATATTATAACATAAATGATAAATATATAAATATTTTTTCGCCGCCTTAGTCACGCCGCAAAAAACGCCATGGCTTCGCCATGGCGCGTAAGGCTTGAGGCGTGGCCTTGCCGCCACGCCACGCCTCACGCCATTTATAACATTGCTTTTTTCACTTTGAATGAGAGACTTCGTCATCCCAACCCAACCCAATAACATCCATAACCACTAAAAGCAATGAGTGTTGACATGTACATCATTTTTTTATTTTTTCATCAATAAATTACATCAGTGATACACACAAAGAATCCAATAACTTGTTAAGAATATGAAACGAGTAAAACAACGACCATAACTATAACAAGTAAATTGTGATAACACACGTCCGAATCTTAAATCAACGTTTGTTAGACCCAGTAAATAAGTATGTATCCAAAAAAGATAAATAGACGGTTAACAAGATCATGCTCAATTTTGGTTAATTTGATTGTAGCATACTTTAGTATATCTAACACAAAAATAATTGAAACTGATATTTAGGCAAAACTATTAGTAGTAAGTACAATGGTAAACAATTTTTCACAAAGGTGTCGCTATCATACTCTTTATGATGTATCGATAATGTTAATATCCTTATTTCGTGTCGGGGAAAAGCTGAAACACTACATGTTTGATATTGCTTTAGTACGAAATAACTAAATCAAAGGTTGAAATGATCACATTTTATTCATTATGTAACATAATCAAACACAATGATTTAATTTGTAGAAAGGTAAAAATAAAATATAAACACAATGATTTAGTTTTACATATTGTGTTGGGAAAGTAAAGAATTGGCTTTTAATCTTTGAAGACAATAATACTTTCTAGCTTATGTTAAAAAATTGAAAAGCCAGTTGCAACATGAGGGGTCGCTTTTGAAGTCAGGTACATGTGAAAATCCACGAGGTATAGTATACCAAAGGGTAAAATTGTCAACTACGAAATGTCTTTTACAAGGGTAAAATAGTCAATACAAGTATATCCACATTATGAGCTGTAGCCGAGCCGAGCCATGAAATTTGGGGGGGTCCAAAAACGACCGAGGAGAGTGGAGTTCACGTGGGAAGGAACCTCTTACCTCCTAGAACTCACGTGTAACAACATGTCTTGTTTATATACACGTGGGCCCTTCTTTCTTACTTTTCATTTATGTTTTTGCAATTAAATATTTTCATACTCATATGAGATCTAGAAATAATTCTCCTCAATAATTCTATCTGTATTTATCGCATTATCTAATAAAATATTTGTCATTTTCAAATTCTATATGATGGATATATACCGTACTAGTTTTAAATTCTTTGACATAAATTACACTAAAAGAGTACTAATTGAGTTTGCGACAGTTCAATTTACTTGTTTGATTGTCCTCTAAACAAAAGTGTTAAAAACAAAAGTGTTAAAAACTACAATAAATGTTGTTTTTAAAGACAAATATAAATTTACATTGTATTTGTTATATAAATTTAGAGTTTTGTTAACCACAATCCATTGGGTTGTGTTTAAGCATATCATAATTAAAAAATTTACATTAAATGAACTAGTATATTCTATAAAAATTTTGCACTAATTTTTTTTTTTTTTTTTTTTTTTTGTTTTTTTTTTTTTTTATGTTTAAATGTATATCGTATTAGCCAAGCATAATATATTTTATTTTTATTGCCTCATGTCAGCAGGGTTTCCTTATTAATCCAAATTAATTAGTTACCATATCTTTCAAGCGTAATTTATTTTATTTTTTTTATATAAAAGAAAATGTAGTAAAGGTTGTCTTAGATTAATGTTGCCACTACATTACATGTTACTTTTTCATAGGCATTTATTGTATTATATGATATTATCTGGTATACTATTATTGCATTGATAACAAATTATGATAATAAATTAAATTTCATATTTTATAAAATTACGTTATTTAGATCATCTTCGAAAGGAAAAAAAAAAATACAAATTGGATAAATCAGATGACTTTATTTGACATCTTTTATATAATAAAACAAAACCCCTATCGGTAATTTTTCATTTCAAAAAAAATGCATTCATACCTTATTTAGTAATAATTGTATTTAAAAAAAAATATTTTCTTAGGTAACATTTTATATTTATCCATAACACAAGTAGAAGATAAGTACAAAAAAATATAGATAAAATGCAATTAATACAAGTAGAAGATAAATACAAAAAATATAGATAAAATACAATTAATAATAGGATTACAATTTTTAAATAATTATCTTTAATAATAAAAAAAATCATAATTAAACATCATAAATCAAACAAATCAAAAATTAAATTATTTGCTTTTTAATAAATAAAAATATATGATTTAAAAAATTAAAAAAAAAAAACACGCGCGTACGCGGGCATTATAACTAGTATAACAAAACAGAATAATGTGATTTGTTAATAAAAGTCAAAAACCATTAATGGGCAAATTTAAATAAAAATTAATCAAAATCATAATCCGTATTAATTTTATATAAAACAAAAATAAATAATTACCAGGGGTCAACCTTTTTTTTTCTGACTTAAATGTATAGGAAATAATATTTTTATAGGTCGATGTAATACAATAACTTTACAAATTGAGCTAATTTCGAATTCAAGTTTACGAATAAGTGTTAAATTATTATTTTTTATAGGTATATAAATTTAACCAATTTTTTTTTATTATACTTTCAAGAACATCTTAATTGAATTATTATTATTATTATTATTATTATTATTATTATTATTATTATTATTATTAACAATAAATAGGATTTTACAAGAAATTGGTGGGGAGCCGAGAAACCAACTGGGCCCCCACACCTCTAGCAATAGCGAAACCAATCCTATTAAAAATATGAACGGCAGCCCGCGCTCCAATATCTTGAGTCGTAGAGAAACGTCGAATACGCTTTAGAAGAGTTACTGCATAACTCCTTTCCTCCAAAAAGAGATATACACTTTCGTATCGAACAAATTTAACAAATTTTTTAAATTATCACGAAAGATATTTTCTACCAATCAAATATCATCCTTAACGAGTACAATTACTTTTGATTACACGTTTGCATTTGACTTATATTTATTATGTTTTAGGATAGGAAAAAAAAAAAAAAAAAAAAAAAAAAAAAAAAAAACTCCTTTTATTTTATATCGAAACAAAAAGAGGATACTTATTTTTGGACATTCGAAAATAGAGAGGCGGACTGAGATGTATGGAATATTATTATTAAACTGGTTGTAATGCCAAAATGATTCATATAAATACGTAATTATAGAAATTAAAACGAAAGCACATGTTATGAATTAAATTTTTAATAAAGAAAACAAACAGCACTCGTTTATTTTCACAAATTTATAATAACAATTTTCTTACTATATTTTTTTAATTAGCTTGATAATAATACTTAAATTTGGTGGATGTGCGCACTTTATAATGTAATGACTTATGGTAAATATTCAAAATCTTTTGTATTGTTATAAAAGTAATCATAAAGTTTTTTTAGTATAATTCACATTCATACTGGAATTAAAAGCTAACATTTTTTCAGTATGAATTGAAAACTAAACGAGAATGGCGCCGACCGACGCGTTGCGGGCGGGCTTGTTTTTTTTTCCGAAATTATGATAAGCTGAAAACGTACCCACTTAACACACCCATTGCAGCATCCAAACAAACCCATTTCATCCCTCGTTTGTGCATCCAAACTCACCTGTTTCAGCTTCCAATTCAACGTCCAAAGCGACACCCACTTGAGGTCCCAAATCCACCTGTTTCAGCTTCCGTTTCAGCAGCGAAAGATACCCATTTCAGCACACAAATGAATCTGTTTCAGCCCTGCTTCAGCCCCAAACAGATAAGCACACAAAATAAGCAATTCAAAACCAAACAGCTCGTAAAAAGCTTATCCGTCTAGCTACTACCTCACTTTTGAGTGAAAAAATGGAAACCAAACAGTCCCTATTATGACACTAAAAACAACCACCAAATAATCCTTATATTGAAGCACAAACAGCAACCCAAAAGCCTATTTTGACAACAACAAAAAAAAAAAAAAAAAAAAAACACTTTTTGATAGCAAAAAAAAAAAGCAACCAAAGAACCCTTTCGACAGCAAATAACCAAACACGCCTTTTGAGTAATAACCAAACACCCCTGTGGAAAGTTGATTCGCTTGTACCCTAAAGCTGCAAAAGACGGTTTGTCAATCGTCGTGTTCCAAACTCTGATATATCAACAATCTCTGGTGGCAAGAACGCGTATGCATAAAATGAGTCACAAAAGCACATATGGAAAACATATTTCAGAATAAAGAAAAAATTACCCTGCATGATCAGCCGACGATCCTTATACTTTATATATAATTTATCCAGAATGCAGTCCGCGCATTAGTTTTCATTACATTGAACATAATAACACCACAATAGATCATAATATAACTTTCTATAAAAGTATACCTTGTGTGTCAATGGATAGGATCGTGCTGACTTTTTTCATCAATCTTGTGAGCTTCTAATAAGCCTGCCGGATTTTTTTTAGCTTCTATCACCTGAATTAGCCCCTGAGCTCAGGAGGACGAAAAGTTAGTGTTCACCCTTTTATTTTTCTTAAGAAAAAGATAAGAGTCATTATTATAACTGAATCACCTTGTGCACCAGAACCAATTGTGATTGTCTCGCCATCATCTCGAACAGAAAGAAGGCCAATCAAACCCTTTCTTTTCCCTCTACCAAAGTTCTTCTTTCACCAATTTCAAACTGTATTATCATGACAAATTGGTAAAAGTAACTCATTTTTTAAAAATAATTCTCAATATACTCGCAGTTAGACTTTGAATGTCAACTCTATTAGGTTAAATTCCAATTTAAGAAAAAAAATATACTGGGTATTTTGCATTACGGGCATTATCAGGTCAAAAGATGCACAGCGATCACATTATTGTAACATTGCTTGATAAATTTTAAAGTGAGTATGACCACAAAATGATTAACACAATAAGCATCATCAATAGCACCAAGAAACCCAACAAAGCAAATAGTGAACCTCTTTGCCATGGGTTAGCTTACAAACGTTAAGTCATGTAAATGAATTTTCATGAGCAGATGTTTACATACCTTTGGTACATGTGCTTGTGTACGTCTGTGTTTTACCAACAATCCATGTCATGCGAGCTTCAGTACAACTGGTTGCCTATCGTCCATATGTTTTTCCTAAACATCAATTCCAGATGTACAAATTTAACACAGAGGCGGAAATAATAATTACATGTTTGATCAGAAATATGGCATTTGAAACAATCATATGAAAACATACCAAAGTGATGGGGTAACGCAATAACTCAAGGGCATCTTCCAAGGTAATAGAGTTGATATCTGATATCCGTATTCACATTAAAGCATAAGATCCTCTCAGCAACAGAAGTATTATGCGCATGTCATGAGTATTTGTAACTAAAAACAAAACAAACCAAAACTGTC
The DNA here is from genome assembly GCA_030686995.1 of Artemisia argyi. NCBI lineage: Eukaryota > Viridiplantae > Streptophyta > Magnoliopsida > Asterales > Asteraceae > Artemisia > Artemisia argyi. The sequence goes on from CM060685.1 coordinate 155,481,722, forward strand.
ACTAAAATTTTTACTTGGACATTTCATCGAACATTGAGTGTGCAACCATTTTCTTTTGCAAAAACAACATCAAATTATAATCTTTCATCCAAAAAAGCCTAATTTTAACGAAATTAGAAATTATAGTTTTTTATTTATTTATTTATTTTTTTTGTACAGAATAAGCAACTCTGAACCGTAGATATAAGCTGCTTATATCTAGGCAGCTTATAAGTGCTGAATTATAAGCACAAAAATAAGCAACCACCCTCTAAAAAAACTAATCAAAGAAGCAGATACCTACTTAAAAAAAGTAAAGTCATTAAAGATATAAGAAACCAAATTTACAGTAAAATGAGCAAATAAGCAGTTTTATACTTTTATCCAAACACTATTTTTTTGGTACAACGGTGAAAAAGATATTATCCAAACACTCTAAAGATATAAGAAACCAAATTTACCTTGATTGCGTTGGTGAAAGCTTTAAGTTCCCCGAAAACCGGATCTTTTCACCATTTGAAACTTCTATAGTGCTTCAGTTGGATAACTGATGCGTGGGAATTGCGCCCTAGCAAAATGTTTTACCTCTCAAGGAATATTGAGAAGCTTACAACCCCCATCAGGCAGTGTACCTGATCGTTGTGGTATAGTATAGTGACACGTACCGGGGGATTGATCGTTCAACTCAGGAATAGTGTCGCTAGGATTAGAAAGCCTCCTAAACTAGGTATAGAGGTGAGGGATTATTCTTTTTGTATTTTTTATATTTTATGAAAGCAAGTAAAAATCTCGGGTTTTAGAAAAGTGGCCGGAATTAGTTGCTAACCAACTAACCCAATTTACTAAAGATGCAATCAAAATAAAATAAAAGAAATGAAAACAAAACTATTAAACTAATGTGGTGTAACAATAATGAGGAACGTTTTGTTTACTTAGGTTTCATTCATCCCTATATATCTTTTACAGGTTGATAGCTTGTTACAATTGCATGGATGACGGGTCATATTCCTTAACATTAGTCGTAGGGCCGTGTACAATATTTCCTAACTCTATAGGATCCTACTTCACTCCTATGTCGAGCCATTAGAAGCTCCTAGCATGGGATCATTAGAATTCTCCTACACATTAAATACAACCAAAAATCGTAGTACAGCTCCGATCATGTTTCTTAAGACGTTCAAGCAAGTTACCAATGGAAGTCTGCCAGTTTTCTTAAGCCTAACATCGAATATAATCATCCGTAACAATTATAAACAAACAATCAACCCATAATCAACATCTAGGTTTCACTACATCTAAGCAAACACAAAGAAATCTAGCCTAGCATGTTAAATAAAAGACAAGCGTAAGATATAATCAAACAACACATAGACATATTGAATGATTTGAAAGAGTACTTATCTTCAATTGAACATGAAAGATTCAAAGGGTTGAGACCCTTGAAAAAGCTGGAAAATTCGACCTAGGGTTTTTCCTTCAAAGTTGCACACCAATGAATGAAATTTGGAAAACTATATATAGATTACAACTTGTGACGGCGTCATGTATTGGATCGTGACGCCGTCAACTCGCCGCCTTAATAGAAATCGTATTGCCTAGATCTGATTTTGAAGCTGTCGTGTATAAAAATCTTCTGGGCCGTCATGTACAAATGGACCCTGACGGCCTTGGTGACGCCGTCAGGTCCTATGCTTGAAAACACTCTGGATCGTCACGTGTAATTTCCACTTCCACCTCTTTTGTAACTCTTGATGCCGTCATGTAGAGAGTTGTGACACCGTCAGGTACTGTTCTGTTAGGAATACAAATATTCCTGTAAAAGTATCGGTCACCTAATGATTGTAATAGCATTAAGTTAGCTCGTAGTTAGTTTATTTATTAGTTAATTAGTATTAGTTTAAGTAACACCGTGGAAGAAGGACGGGTCTTTACCCACTGTATACCTGATCCACAGCCCACAGGAGGGCGTATATTGTAATTGTATATATACCCCTTCCCACACAAGGGAAGGGTTGGTTGTTTCTCATAATACACACACCTCATTAGGTGTTTCTCTCACTAGAAACCTCCCACTCTCTCAACTCTCTCTCTCTCTAACTTGTTAATCATGTTTATCATATACTTCCACAATCCAAGACCTCCCAATCCACATAATCAACAAAATATTTCGATCCTACAATTGGTATCAAGAGCCAAGGTTTCATCCTAGGATTGTTGGTGCTCAAATTTGTGGCTTGGTTTAGTGGTTCAATTTTTTTGGGTCGAAATGTTTTTTTATGAAAATACCTCGAATTAATTTTTGGTTGTGGTGTTTTTGATGATTTGGTGGTATTGTTGTGTTTTGAGGTGTTAGTAGTACTTAATTTTTACTTGGGTAGGTTGAATTAGTTGATTTGTTTGATGTTTGATGTGATTTAGTGTAAGTTTCTTGGTTGAGATTAGCTTGATTCTTGGTTGAGATTAGCTTGTTTCTTGGTTGAGATTAACTCAATAATGGGAAAAAGACAAACTAGCAAGATAGTGACTTTCTTGTATTTTTGTGTAAAGACAAACTGGCAAGATAGTGGCTTTCTTGTATTTTTGTGTTTTGAGGTTAGCTCAAGATTGAGATTACCTCCAATTTGAGTTTACCTTCAGATTGAGATTACCTCCAGTTTGAGTTTACCTTCAGATTGAGATTACCTCCAGATTGAGTTTACCTTCAGATTGAGATTAACTCCAGTTTGTGTTTACCTTCAGATTGCGGTTACCTCCTAGCTGTAGTTAGCTCAAGTTTGTGGTTAGTTCTAATTTGCGGTTAGCTCAAGTTTGTGGTTAGCTCGAGTTTGTGGTTAGCTCAAGTTTATGGTTAGTTCAAATTTGCGGTTAACTCAAGTTTGTGATTAGCTCAGGTTTGTGATTAGCTCAAGTTTGCGGTTATCTCATCTCAAGTTTGTGGTTAGTTCAACTTTGCGGTTAGCTCAAGTTTGTGGTTAGCACAAGTTTGTGGTTAGCTCAAGCTTGTGGTTAGTTCAAGTTTGCGGTTAGCTCAAGTTTGTGGTTAGCTCAAGTTTGTGGTTAGTTCAAGTTTGCGGTTAGCTCAAGTTTGTGGTTAGCTCAAGTTTGTGGTTAGCTCAAGTTTGCGCTTAGTTCAAGTTTGCGGTTAGCTCGAGTCTTTATATAAGTTGAACTACAACAAGAACCATCACGTTCATCAAACAACTATCTAATCATTTACCAATCCAACAGTTTCTCATTTTTTTAAGGCTAGTTTTTGGGTGTTTAAATGCATGAGATGACCACGAAGTTTATTTTGGTATCCCTTATTTGAGTTTGAAGTGGGTTTCACGAAGGCGCTTACTTATTTTATCTTGAAGTCGGGGATGGTTGGATGCATGACTTTCAATGATAACTTGCTCGTGATTAAGAGTTAAGTTGAAGACTTGTCTTATCTAGTTACCAGCAGTCGGGGTGGATGGTTGAAGACCTGGTTAACTATCACTTAAAGGAGTTACATTATTGTACTCAGTGTCACACGCATAAGACGTAGTGGATAATCGCAAGAGGTGATAAAAGTCTCATACTTTGTTAGGATAGTATTGAGTACTTAGAGATTTCTCTACACCGTTCTTTCAACAACAGTGCAAGCTTAAGTAACAAATTTGAGAAATTCTACTTCATTTTCAAATTGGGTATATCGGGTTTACCTCGCCAAGTGGTCACAGAAATAGCCGACAGAATATGAGGTTGGGTTGTTAGCCAAAGGGTTCAAAGGTTGAGATGTGATCAGCAATTTTCATGGGATAGTCGACGCTACAGAATGTCAATGATACTTCACAGTCTATGCAAAATCTCTTAAGTTCCTTCAATGTCATTCATGTTTTTTTCAAGATGGTTGCTTAAGACAAGAACTTCTCGTGCGTATGGTCATACACGTCAATGATGTTTCCGAAAGTTCGAAACCATCATGGGGGAGAAACGTGTACTTTGATGATATAAGGTCAATCTCCAAGGGGAAGTAGTTTATACTACTTGACTTAGCATGGTTTGAAAAGTAGTTTACATATGGGAGAAGAATTGTTGCTGATCTCTTGCATGTTTTTCCCAAACAGTTATTCACCAAATCCAACAGTTGTCATAACACATTCAATCGATCATTGTCTCACGGTTTCTTCTTGGTTTTGTAAAATCCCGCGAAAGAACCTATTTCTCGGTTTAAATCATCGGTTTAAATCATAGATTTGTAAAATCCCGTGATAATGGAATTATCCTGGAGAAATAAAGTGCATTTTCGGATCTTAATTGAACTTGGTGCTACGGTTTCAACTTCAAAGAAGGGATAAGGTGTGTACATCATGTATTGGATGACTTTTATGATATACTTCATGGCATTTTGGCTATAACAAAGTGTTATGGGGATATGCGCTTTTGACCATGATCGGGTGAAAAACCATTATCAAAGTTCATTCTAAACATCAATAAGGGCTAGATTTGGGTATTTAAACCACAAGATGTGACTACGGCATTAATTCATTATTATTTATTTGAGGTTGAAGTGAAATTTCGTGGGTGCGTGTACTTAGTATCTGAAGATATCGGGGTGGTTGGATGAAGATTCTTCGAGATTCTTGTTCGAGCTTTTAACCTGTACAATGACAAAGACTTGGATATCTAGTTATTTTTGGGATTCTTCCTTTCTATTACCACAAAATAACTATCATTTTAAGGAGTTACGTTGTAGTGCTCAGTGTCACACGAAGTTGTGGATATTCAAGAGGTGATGTACGTCTTATACTTGATGGTTGGTTGGTTGAAGAGTATAGAGTACTTAGGGATTCGATGTTGCACGAACTCTCTACACCGCTCTTTGTCATACATTAGTGCAAGCTTAAGTCACAAGTTCGGGTTAATTTACTTCAATCTCAAGTTCATCATATTGGGTTTTTCTCCATCAGTAATCACGACAAAGAGCCGACTGAATGATAATGGGGTTGGTAATGAGTTAGCAGAGAGAAGAAGAAAAGAGAGAGATGACGTCTGTACACTTCAGTGCAGGCCTCGTACTTCAACATTATGGCGTCTGCTGACAACACTTCAGGCCCCGTTCATCTAAGAAAAGAAAAGTGTATGCTTAAGTGCACTTTATCTTCAAAAGAAGAGGAATCTTCTTATTTATGGCCATTCTCATCAACAAGTTCATGCTCTTTCCGTGCTTATTCTGTTTTCAAGTGAATCGGCGCATATTGGAGTATTCTATTATTCACTTATTCAACCAAAACTTGCATTCGACAGGCATATGCAATTTTTGAGGGGGGGAAAGGGTGAATAAACAACATGTCAGTCCTCAAGAACCGTCAAGTGGAGCTTCCTACCGTTGATGGTATTCATATTCACTAGTTCAATCATCAAAAATTGCAGTTGGCTGGCATATGCAATTTTTGAGGGGGGGAAAGGGTGTATATTAATCTACATGTTGGATGATGATTGAGAAATGGTCATACGACTCCTGAATACGTCAGTTCAGGAGTCGTGCAAACCATGGTTCTCCAACACTACTTCTTCCTCTCTATCAAGGTGTTGAAGAACATGGTCATGGAATGCTAATCGACATCGTCTCACGGGCTGATTCAATCAGTAACAAAGGGTTTCTAGTCAATGCTTCACGTATACGTCATCAGGCTACATGTACACATAATGATGATGATTCCGATTAATCGTAACCATCATGGGGGAGAGAAATGTGAACACCAAGGATGCACAAAAGGTTCACATGATCGGACTTAATTGTGTATTCCGGTGTTGAAAAGCCACAGAGATGATCAGTGGTTCAACTTGTCACCTTGGTATTAACGTTTCACTGTTACGTCATGGTATGATTAATCGTAACCATCAGGGAAGAGAGAATGTGTACATCAAGGACGCACAACAGGTTTATGTGATCAGGGCTTAATATCCAAGGATGGATACATTCTATAGATGATCAGTGGTTCAAGTTGTTACTTTGGTGTTATACTAAAGACTGAAGAAGGTCGAGTCGTCGGTCTATTCTTTATTCTCGGTTGGGTGTTATCGTCTCATGTGTGCGCTGCGGGCTGATGGGTTATATGTAAGGTTACTGGAAGGCATTTGGTGAGATGAAGATGGTTGGTATTCTGTTCCTCCATATTGGGCAATCTTGAAGTAGGTCGTGTCTACAGTCTTCTCTACATTCTCCGCTATGTGATTAGAAGACTAAAGACGGCATGTATTTGGTTATCAAAAGACCTCTTCATATTATGGGTGTTCGTCCAAAGTCTTCCTTCTATTGTGGGTGTTCATCAGAAAGGTTGTCAGGATTGGGGGAGAGCACTAATTAGGGGAGAGTGAAATGCCTGAATTAATCCCAGGTTAAATGTGCTCACGTTACTCTTCAGCATGTCAAATGATGGAAGCGGAGAAAAGTCTGGAAGCTGAGGAGTAATGATTTTGGTTCGTATCCTTGTACATATTTAAATAATAATAATAATAATAATAATAATAATAATAATAATAATAATAATAATAATAATAATAATAATAATAATAATAATAATAATAATAATAATAATAATAATAATACGTTAATAGAGAAATATAAAACTTATAAAAACCATAAAAATTTGAAAAACCTCAAAAATTCCAAAAAGACTCTTCTCGCGACATGTCTCTTGTGTAATCAATATTATGTACGACTTTAGAAATGTCATTCAACAATGACACGGAGTCATACATATGCTTGAGCAAGATTTATTTTATGTTTTAATAATGCTTTCTAAAACATGTCGCTCCCTAAAATTTTTCTGTCAAATGGCTTGCAGTCATTTCAGGCTGTAACCCGCGCTTAAACTTATGGCTTGTAGTCATTTCAGGCTACAACCTGGACTTCAAAATTATGGCTTGCTATTACTTCAAATAGCAACCCGTTTTTCAAAATGAGGAAAACACGTCGCCAAAAAGGCGGTTGTTCCTTGTAAAGGGTGCCGTTCATCCAAGCGTGAATTACTTTACATTCATGCACCTTCGATCTAATGTACGCTTCAGTGCATTATTCCTTGATAAAGAAGAGAAATCTTCTTTTTATCGCCAAATACTTTCCCTTCTATGATTTTTCCGGAAAGTATTTGTGCAAAACTTGGTGGTACCATGAGATTTTGATTGAAAATCAATTTGAACTCAAACTTTGATAAAATTTTTCACTCAATTAATGACATAACTTATTTATGTGTTAAACATCCGTCATTAATTGAGGGGGAGAGTGATTTCTCAAAATTTTATGTATCATCAAAACTCCCCACACTTTGTACAAGACAAAAGCAACAAAACGATTTGTGATGGTTATGTGTCAGAATGAGTAAATTTTCAAAGAGTTTTCATTAAAACTTCGAATCTTTTGCAAACTCTTCAAATCTGACACATAACAACCTCCCTCACAGATTGAGGGGGAGCAAAGAAAAAGTTCCTTGTATCAGAAAATATTAAAATTATCTGCATTTCTCTCCCCAAACGTTTCCTAACATATTTAAATCAATTGAGATCCAAAATCTTGAAAGATTTGAAATTTTTGATCGGGGGAGAGAATGTGATTTAAATAAATCTGATAATCAAATGTGATTTTTTGGACTCAATAAAAGGCTCCCGCATATGTGCTAAACACTTTCGAACATCGATGCACATATTGAGGGGGAGCAAAAGGCGTTTGTGGAAGTTATACCAATGACCGACCATTTAATCTTTATGCATGGAGTTATAAGGATGGTTAAGGTTAGGTATGAGTTCCCATGATCCACCAGAACTGGAAGGATCTTCCCAGGGACAATCCTCTAGATAGATTAGAAGTCCTTAGGAATGATTGAAAAAAGGAGTAAAGTGAGAAAGGGAAGAGTGCGGACTGAGATAGAGCTAGGACTGGAACAAACCCAACAAGGTTCTAGTGGTGAAGTCTCGGTAAGCACTGAAGGGGTTGAAGAATGAAAAAGAAATGAAATGAGAAAGGGTGAAAAGAAATAGCCCTCCAAATATTCAACCTTAGGGCAGAAACCGGGTTCAATTCATAACCTACTAGTGGTTACTAAGGTAACACTAGAATTGAAGACAAGACGTCATGGACCCAGTGACGCACTGCACTAAACTTCCCAACCACTCAAGTTCTCTTAAAAGAGCTTGTTTCAATCTCACGGGGAACCCTGTGCAATGTATCGACCGCTCATTGCGAGCTATGTTAATACCTAAAACAGGAGACGCCTCCCCAGTCTCCAGGAGCGGCTCAAAACGCACTATTGAGTCTAGAGCCAAAGAGATCATCCATAAATCTCAATAGGACACACATTCAAAATATGCTTATTGTTTTACACAATGTGAAAAATAAGATAAAATATTTAGAGTCCTACGCATTATCCTTGTGGTATTGCCAGAACATCCGAGTGAAATAAAAATATTCATGATGAAGATGGAAATCCTTCTAGAGCGAACATCACTCAAGCTCTTGGTAGGTGACATGTGAGATCCATCTTGGATCAATGATCAAATGACAACTGGAAAGCAACAATGGTGCGATTCAACATTGAATCAAACTTGTTCCAGGATATGGATTGACGGATACTTTTGCTAAAACCTTTCAATGTGCTCACAAACTAATTTTTCGAGCACATTGATTGTGTATAATCTTTCAAACAAAAGTATTTTTGATGGAAATGTGATTCAAAGCTTAAAACTCTCGTCGTGTCTCAAAATGTTTATCATATGACACGCGAATGATTTCTATAAATCAATTTCTCATCAATCCGTGAATATCAATTCACCGATTCACTCTATCGTGCTGTCTGCTTTGAGACGTTCCGGTAGGAGAACATGCTTAGTATGAAGATTCCAAAGTGGATTCTTTGGAAAATTCATTACTACAAGCTGGAAATTCCTGTCAAGGAGAGTCTTCTTTAAAAGAGACTCTACCTGATCACAGGTCGGTTTTCACAAAACCGGAGGGTAGTCTGTCCTCGCAGAACGAATGACAAAGCCATATTCGTTCTCTATCTTTATTGCTAACTGTTTTATTTCAGGGACACATATAAAGATGGCGTTGATGGCCCCAATTTCCAGCTGAATCGGGTCAATCCATACCTCATGCTCACACATCCTCCACACTATCAATGAAGATAAGAGACTTGCTACAACAAATGTTGAGAGACTACCAACAACGTTTCCGCAATTCTGATGAAAAAGTCTCCTGATCCACAACTCTAATGCAAAGTCTCCTGATCCAGAAGGGTGTGAGCATGATGGTCCTAAAGTCACTACATCACATGAAGGCGATACTGCCATGGATGAGATTGGAGATTTACTATGGCTGATGATCTCAAAGAAGCTCAAGGATCACACATCACAAAGGAATCCAAATCACAAGTTCGTTGCTTGAAGTACAAAGTGTGAAGTAAAGTGAAGAATCAGATCCTACGAGCTACAGAGACGAAAGAATGCTTAATGACCAAAGAGCTTAATTTCAAAGGTGACCTCGCTTAGGGGGAGATTGTTAGGAATACAAATATTCCTGTAAAAGTCTTGGTCACCTAATGATTGTAATAGCATTAAGTTAGCTCGTAGTTAGTTTATTTATTAGTTAATTAGTATTAGTTTAAGTAACACCGTGGAAGAAGGACGGGTCTTTACCCACTGTATGCCTGATCCACAGCCCACAGGAGGGCGTATATTGTAATTGTATATATACCCCTTCCCACACAAGGGAAGGGTTGGTTGTTTCTCATAATACACATACCTCATTAGGTGTTTCTCTTACTAGAAACCTCCCACTCTCTCAACTCTCTCTCTCTCTAACTTGTTAATCATGTTTATCATATACTTCCACAATCCAAGACCTCCCAATCCACATAATCAACAAAATATTTCGATCCTACATGTTCTCAGCAAGGAAAATTGAGACTTTGTCGTTTTCTTCACTTTTATGCTCCAAAAATGTCCAAAATGCTTCCTTTTCCAGATTTCTCTCCAAAAGTACCTAAAATGACAAAAGTAACGATTTAGGGCAATATTTGATCAAATAATCACGAATCCGGGCTTAAATGACCCCTTAAAAGCGGTTCACTTTTCGCCTCATCAGTAACCCTCAATTGCACCTTCCTAAAACATATATTCCAAAAAACTAAGGTGTTAAAACTTATACGCAAACGTGTTCGCGATGGACTAAATCAGTTTAGATTGCAAGGTAATACAACTTCTTTAATTTATATAAAAAAAAAATCAGGAACATCTAAACACAAACAACCCATTTTGACCCATTACTCAGCACGCCCGTTCTGCCTTTCTGCTACTTCTAACTATAATTTTAACGACACATTCAGATCTATAGTCATTTAGTACTCAAACGTCTTATTTCATAAAGCAGTCAGCAATTCCAAACACCTTCTTAATATTAGATCTTGAAATTAAATTTTGTGAGGCAACATACCTATGACTTGGACGAAGTCACCTACAGTTTCCTTCTTATATATCAGGTTTACTCCCAATTGCATAGTACCATTATAGCCGAGCCTGTTCAAACTGTTGAAGCCTGAGGTGACGCTATCCTTCGTTTAGCGACTCCCTGAGCCGCTCCACATACAATTTTGTACACATAAACTACAGTCCAAATCATTGTAAAGTTACTTATGGAGTTACAATATCAATATGTATCAAATTACATTAACGTACAGTTAATTATAAATTGATCTTATCAGGAATGGTTATTCCTAGCTTTTCATAGTGATCTCCTATAACATGGACACATGACGACTGACCAATAGCGCATACATATTGGGCAACACGTAATGTCGCATCAGCCTGCATACATATAAGTGTCATATTAGCAAGGCTTCTCATACAGTCTCCAATGCCTCCAGTAGTCAATTGACACAAAGCTTTCTTGTAAATTGGTCTCAAATGCCTTGTTTGTTAGAATCCTAAAGAGTAACAAAAAGGGTCCATCATTGGTCTCAAATGGCTCTTGGTTGCATACGCCAATAAACCATAAGAAATCGGTTTAAACATTGCACCAAGATAGTTTTGTTTTTTTTTTCTTTTTCTTTTTTTTTTTCTTTTTTTTTGCAAACCTAATGTAATTTTTTCTTCTATCATGTTTTTAGTCTTTAAAAGATAGCTTTGCGTTTCGTTTGAGTAGTGAAAACTGTGACTCAGTAAAATTAAATTGTACAACAATCAACTATATTCCGATACCATGGTTCCAATTGATTTGTGCAGATCCAAGTAATGGGGTAAATATTAGTGAAAGAAAGAAAGAAAGGATACTTATGCGGACCTTAGCGTTGTAATGAGATGTCTGCAAATTCTGAATCGAGCAGCGTCAAAAGTCATATATCAGCCAAATACTTTCCCGTTACCCAACCAACTTAAGTGAAGTATTACTTAGACCCTCTTCAATGGTTTTTCGGCTGAGCTAACATCATTGCTTTGATCAAGCGAGTTCTTAAGAAACGCCATATACTTCCTGTGATAATCACTTTTCGTCAAAACCTTGTCAGCTTTTTGCGCCTGTATGTATCAAAGTAAGGGATAATTAGCCGTATTGTTAAATTTTATGACTGTGATAATGTCATCTTTTTTGAACTTCAAATTTGATATCTATTATGCTATATTAGTCGTATTGTAATTAGTATCAAAATAAGGGATATCACTATTCTTTTATACTATATTAGTCATATTGTAGTTAGTATCAAAAAAGGTATCTTTGTGATATATAATAAACTTTTACCAATGTCTCCATTAACTAATCGTAACACTATTGGTGGATAAAAAATGAAAAGTTCTTGCATACCATTGCCCTATCAGATGATTCACAGTTGGCCCTATGATACATGAGCCAGACCTTAGCTTTTAAGTCAAACATCGTTGCTGTTTTCATTGATATTATGTTAATGACATCTTGAGCAGATACAACATCTTCCAGTTTTCTCCTGTGCAAAGATTTGGCTAATTTATTTCTGAACAAATTATGAATAGAATAGAGCATTACCCAATTCAATCTGACGACTTACCAAACTGCTTGATCATGCCTGCAAGCTTAGGAAGCTCGCACCGCCACGATGCAAACGATCTCATGTTTTATCGAAATGGCTGGATGGATGCTGCAATGGGTGTGTTTACGGGCTGAAGTGGCCGGGCTTTTATGCTGAAACGGGGCCGAAGTGGGTAATTATTACACTAAGCAAACGTGTTACCAAATTACGGTAAGTAAAAACTCACCGAAACCCATAGGCTGAATGGTCTCAAGCTTATCCTTCACATCAAACTTATTCACCCTCTGGCTCCAAACCTAAACAAAGTCACACATGCAAAATCAAAACCCCGCAAATGAAAAAGGTTTAACAACGAAAACCAAAAAGCTAAAACTTACACAAATGATTTTTCTCCTTCTTCAATCTACTAAGTGACACTGGAAATAAAAAGATAGGTAAAACTCGTAATCAAACTCAGCCCATCTAACAAAATTATAATAAAATATACATAATAAAAAAAATGATTGAATCTTTATAATAATAAAGAAAGGAATTAAACCTTGCGATAAGAAATTCCAAACACCCTAAAAAACACTAATTAAATAAGCAGCGTGTTAAGTCATTCCCTGTGAATCCGCACCTTGAAATCGATCATATCAAGCAGTCATGTTTTGTTCTTCTCAATGACTCATTCCACCTTTTTCCCATAAAACCACAAAGACAATCAAACCCTAATCTTGATTTAAAATAAAAATGAAAAAAACGGAAGAGGAACATACTGATCTGTTGCTAACCGATGAAACAAAAGCCTGAACCCTTCTTTTTGGTATGTGGGTCTACGGCAGAGCATCACCACATCAGCACCATCCTGGATCATCAGTCCACTACCGCAGATATTAGGGCTAATGAATCCTGCCACATCCTTCGATCATCATTAGCAGCAGCATATATTTGTGGAACGTTCGAGGTTTGTCTGGATTTATGTTAATAAACAGATGATATAGTGTATATTGGCCACACAAAAATTGGATCAGTTGGGCTAGGAAAAACAGGCTAAGGACATGGGCCACAGATTTGGCGGGAAAATAGGGGCGCAAAACGGCGTCGTCGTCACATGATTTAATATAAACTTATAATACTTCAAAAAATAATGAGTAACTCATTTTCTTTTCACAGAAAGTTTTGGGGGTGGTGGCCTAAAGCATTTCATTTACACATTATTTTTCAAGTATTTAGCTTTCACTTTTTATTTAAAATGATACTTATTGGCTTTTTCTATGAATGTAAGATTTTATCAGTATAATATTCAAAATGGTCAGCCTCTTTTTCTCTTAACATTTCTAGAATGTATTTTTCTCATTATTGCTAAGAAAGTAAAATCAGGTTCTAAAGAAGATTACGGAAACCAAAAAAAGCTTTATTAGAGCATCTGGTAAAGTTTTATAGAAATTTATAAACTTGCTTAATCATCATTTTAATTCTAAAGTTATAAACCTATTTTCATCATGTATAAAGCTTTTACGATTAAATAAAATGATTCATGACAACATATATACTACCTCCGTCTCAAAAATATTGTCCATATTTTCATTTTGGGATGTCTCAAAATAATTGTCCACTTTCCCTTTTAAGTAAAAACTAGATAATATAGTAGGGGAATATTCTCTTTGGGTGGTTAAAAATTAAAGTGACCCTACTTTTATTAAACTTTGTAATTCTTATCTCCTGACAATTATTTTGAGACGGAGGGAGTACTAAATTATGAAAAAGTTTCAAGGATATGAACCTTTTTATGTCACGTATATATAAAACACAACATCACTATGATTAAAATAAAACTTAAAACTTTTAATAGGTTTTTTATCCTGAAACAACCATTGTAGACGCTTTTACATACGAGGAGTAAAAGATAAGAAAACACTATCATTAATACAAACTTTGTTGCTGTCTTGTGTATTAATGGATTAAGATTATTTAGTACCGTAATAACTGCAAATAGAACAATAGTTTATTACTTTATTGTCATTAATGTCCATAAATTAAATCACTAATAAGTTTCGTACGGGAATGTCATGTAAAATACCCGCTAATTAATGTACATACTAAATGCTACACATATCTTTTCTCAACTATTCCCTTTGATCAAATTGGAGATGCAAAACATAATTGTGCTTAAAACAAGCAAGCTATATTTGACAAAAGTAGTTGTGAGTAGTAGCAGTGAGTTTCAGCTACAACTAACTGCTCACCGTTCACCACTCATAGCTTCTTAAAAACCATTGAAAAAATGAGCTTTCTTAAAAATAGGAAAACTCATTGCTCTTTTGCCAAAGAAATACTAAAAATCAAAAAGCTTATTGCTCACCACTAATCATCTAAAAAGCTTAAAAAAGTCTTACACCAAACATAACCGTAGTGTCGATCTCGATCAACATGATAAGCGGAAATTACTCTTTCCATTAATTGATGTTATGGAATAGGGTCATTAAATAGATAAATTTGTTGGTATTGTCATAAAGTTTCTTGTTCTTACACAACTTTTTTGTTACTTCTTTATCCTTTAGAGATGATGGTTAAAGAATTGTTTTTATATTATGCTTTCAATATCGGTCCATTTCAATCATCTCCTTAGATATCTTATTCATACTATATGAGTAGTCGTGTGATTCGCCTGAAAACAGTCTACTTATTTAGTCAACCACTTGTGAATGGTCAACTATACAAGTCAAACTAGAAAGAGGCAAATACAATAATCTAAAGTAGTACAGTTATATTCCCGGGTCGTTAATTCCCCAACGAGGTTGTGATATCCTGTGATTGAACGAATGTGTGATATAGTTGGTTGATCAGGAATAGGGTTATGAATGATTTGTCACAGTACTAAAAGTATAAATAACTCAAATGAGTTATATCAACTAATAAGTACGATCAAAAACCCTAGAAACGTAAGACGTATTAAAAATGTACGTTTAAATTAAATTAAACGTAAACGTACAAAAAATAAAAGTGAAAAGTGATCAGTATAAACCCCACAAATGTGAAATTTATATTTTTGATATCCTAAGAATAAAAGAAAATTATTAGAAAAAGAAAATTATTTATTTAACTTTTATATTATTTATTATTAATTAAAAACTATTAAAACTAATTAATAATACACTAATTAGTAAGAAAATGTAAAATAAATCTAGAAAAATAAAATTAAAACTTAGAAAAATTTAAAATATTATAAAACTTATTTAAAAAATGAAAATATATTTATTACACTATTTATCTATTTACTATTAATTATTAACTATTTAATTAATTATTAACTATTTAAACTAATTAAATTAAAAATACTAGAATATGAACAGTAAAAATTCTAGAAAAATTCCTAAAAATGTTATAACTTATATAAAAGCTAGAAAAATTATAAAAACTATGTGGTACTTAATAAAATATAATTATGCTATTTAATTATTTAATATTAATTATTAATTAATTAAACTAGTATTAATTCTAAATATTACTAGATGACAAAAGAAAAATCTAGAAAAATTTATAAAAGTACTTTAATATAAAAGAGATTTAATAAAAATATAAAAATACAGAAGTGCTTATAAATAAGCTAAAAAGAAAATTAAATAGATAGTTTCTATTAAATAGAAGCTATCACTATAAGTAAGTTTGGATTTTTCTGGTTTTTCTTTTATAAAACTATTAAAATAATTAAAATAAGAAATTATTACAAAAACAACTAACTTGGAAACCAAGAATAAGCACTGTAAGTGCTTATTACCCCCAAACAGTTGACTTTTCTGTTGACTTTGAAGGAAATAAGCTCAAATGAGCTTATGTGGGGTCCACTATGGTAAATTCTGGTTTCTCTGAATTACTTATACAATATTTAACAAGATTCAACCAAATAAGTAGCTTGAATAAGCCACAAAACACAAATAAGCACTTTGCTTATTGGATTTTGAGACAGAAAATGGGACAACTTTGTGAGGTAAAACCAAGTGGGATCCACTATGATCTAGGCCAAACAAAGGTTCAATTATTCAAGCCTGGTAGGAGGGGGGTTGGAAGAATCAAAATTGGAGGTGTGGGACCCACTGATGAGCTCAGAAAGAGCTTGTGAAGTGAGGGGTCCAATCTGATTCACTCAGTTAATCTGAGTGAGTGAAACAAGCTTGAAAGCTTGTTACAAGCTTTAAAACAAGCTTAAGGAAAGAAACAAAATATTAGTACTGTGTATATATAGTATATTAACAAATATGAACAAGTGTGTTCACTGGATTTGGCTAATAAGCTTGTAATAAGCTTATAAGCACTTCCAATAAAACTGAGATCCAAACACCCTAGACAGGCAACCAAATTGGTCAAATTGAGCTTATGAAATAAGCTCAAAAGAACTTATTGAATGCTGAACTATTAAGTTGGGCAGGTAAGGATTCCAAAATGCCAAAGCTTGACCAATGGGGACCACTGGGTAGCTTGTTAAGGGCTTATGAAGTTGGGTGGGTTGACTGGTTCACTCAGTTTAACTGAGTGAATGGACAAGCTTCAAGCTTGATGCAGCCCTAGTGAAAGGGCTTTAGAATGAATAATTAAGCTTGAAATGTGAAGATGAGCTGCTTAGCTTCTTAAAAAGCCAAAGATCACAAGCTAAAGCTCAGAAATGAGCTTATGATTAGCTTGTGAATGTTGCTTGTTAACACTGAGTGATCAGTGTATTGGTTTATTTAATGAACAAGTTAAGCAAGATAAGCAGTTTAGATAAGCAGATAAAATCAAATAAGCACTTAGTTCAGATAACTAGCCACAAGGGCATCACAAAGATCCAATTTACACAGAGTAACAAGCACTAATGAAGCTTATGCAAGCTTCCAAAGTTAGCTTGTGAATCTGTGTTCAGGGGAGGCTTATGAAGAATCACCAAAAGTTAAGCACAATTTAAGCTCTTAATCAGCTAGCATAAAAATTATCAAAAATAGTAACATGTAGAACAACAACAAGACTATATTATCCTACAAGCTCAGATTCTAATATCAATTAACAAGTCCACAGTGAAATTCCAAAGTTTATTCAAAAACTTATGTGACTGAAAATTGACTTTTTAATTTTTACAACTAAGTTGACTTAGCTGAGCTTAGATCCTAATTTACTGATTACTTAAGTTGTATTAAGCTATAATAAGTTGAAATTAAGCTAGGTTATCTAATTCTAAGCTAGTATGATGATTATGGGACTGATTATCCTAACAGTTAACAGATAGGGTAGATTACAAACTAATTTTGACTTTTTAACTAATAAGACCTATATGTTGTGACTGAAATGAACTATATTGAACTAAATAAACATGCAGCAACAAGTATTAAGGACAATAACATGCATCAACTCACAGAAACAGCTTGATCCAAACACACCTTAGCAAGGCTGTTTTTTAGATTAGTGTTGTATAACAACAAATTAGCACATGAAACTGAATCCTAACAATGTATACAGATGTAGTAAGATTAAATTAACACAAAGAACACAGGTTTAACAAGAATTAACTATGAATCACTACTTTACTATTTTTGACTGTCTAATCACTAACTACTAACAACTATGATTTCCAAAACACAAACTACCAATCTTACACTAGATTATTACTATCTAACATCAAATAAGCATGAAACAAGAGAGATTATACTAAATTAAAAACTAATACAGTAAATGCCAAAAATCAAGAAATTAGCTTACAACTTGAATCCAGGGCACAACTGAGAACCAAGATCAAAGAACCAATCCTAAATGCTTTCCACAAAGCTCTAAACCAAGGCAATCCAAGATGAACCTTGCTCCTTTGCTTTCTTCACAGTAACTTTCTAGTTTAATTCCTAATTATTTGATTTCTTTTTGTATTTTCCTTTTTTAGTGATCCTTGCTGATTTTGAGTATCTAAAAGCTTGCTATGGCTTACTGAGAACCAAGTAGTGTTATTAGAATCCTCTAATTAACAAACATCAAACTGAAATTAAATGACTTGATATGAAAATGGGACAAAGTGAAATTCTTGAAAACTTAAAAGATAGATTGAAACTGAGTAACCAAGTTGTTTATTACACTTAGCAAAGCTAATAAACACTTACAACAACAGAAATTGACAATTACACTAATGATACAACTAGATTGATTAACTACGATTGATCATAAACTAGATTAATATTATGATAGCTCCTTCTTCTCTCTTTCTCTGTATTTATCACCAAATATCTTCCCACTAGCTCATAGATATTTTCCCACATTGTTCCACAGCCATTGATTGAGTCAAATTGATCTTGTCCGTTTAAATCCAAATTTGGCGCCAAAACGAGCCACGTGGATAGAAGCAGTTCTGTCACAAATAATGCTTCTTGGGAGTGTTAGGAAGTGTAAGGGACAAGTTTTGATAGTTTGGACCAAGTTGGGATGGTTTTGCTCAATACTGTGGGTAAGGGTGGTTTTGGAGTGAAAATGGGGTGGGAATGCATTAATTGTGGGGGGTAGTAGTGGCAGAGGAGGAGAGGGTAAGAGTAGGTAGTGAGCTGGAAGGGGTGAGGTGGTGGTGAAGAGGTGGAGTTACAGGTGGGGGTGTGAGGTGGAAGACGAAGAGGGAAACGGGGGTGTGGTGTTTGTCTGTTTTATTTATTTACAAAGGGAGTGGGCTGGAATATTTTGGGCCCAAGTGGTTTAGTAACTGGGTTGGACTGGATCTGGGGTTTGTTTGGTATGGATTTGGTTTTTGGGTTTTAGTAATAACAAGGGTCCGTTTGGTTATATAGAAATTACAAGGACCAAATTTGTCATTTCTGCATTCATTAGGGACCTGATATGTAATTTTCCCAAACTTCAAATAAGGACTAAACCTGCAATTAACCATTAGTACAAGGACCACAAGTATAAATTTCATTATTTTAAACCTTAGGGACCAAATCTGCCAATTTAGAAACTCCAGGGACCAAACTTGAAATTTCTAAAAACTTTTCTCATAAGGACCAATTATGTCAAACATGAATAGTACAAGGTTTATTTTGATTAATTTCCAATTTTAAAACCCTAAGGACCATTTTTGACAGTTTTGCAAAGTTGAGGGACCAAAATTGTAAATTTGTGATTTTAAACTTGAAAGGATAATTTCTTACAACTTGTGAATCCCAAGGACCTTTAATGATATTTTTACAAGTTTTGAGTGACCAGGGACTAGTTTTGCCAATTATTCAAAGTTCAGGGACTGAAACTGTAAATTATTAATATTTTGTATGTTTTTCATCAGTTTTCATCCCTTTTGCACTTGTAACACCTAAAAACACAGTTTGGTGATATTTCCAGTATTTTAAATCATATCAGTATGTTTTCAGATGTTTTGTAGCTTAAATGTGACAGAAATGATGAGTATTTAGACACTCATCAATCCCCCACACTAAGTTATTGCTAGTCCCTAGCAATATTTTATGAAGCTTTAATGGATTTGAAAGAACTCTTTACCAAAAGCCATCACTTATGGAGTAGCCAGGTGTAAGAACTGTGGTACACCTGATAACCGTGTGATTTTGAGCAAACCACCAGCTGTCAACGGATTTGATTAGTCTTTACCAAAAGCCGTTTGCTTCTGGACTAGCCAACTCTTGATGGAATAGTCAACATCTTGGTGAGCTGATTACCAATTATGGTTTTTCCACTGCCTTTACCACAAGCCATAATCTTGCGGGCTAGCCAACTCATTCGCTTTTTAGGATATGGCGAGTTGAGGTACCATACAATTTTTGGCAAATTGCAAGCCATAAACGGATTTGAGTTATCTTTACCAAGAGCCGTTTGCTCCTGGATTAGCCAATCCTTATGTGTGTTAGACATGGTGGATTGATAACCATTTATTGCGTTCTAAGTGAGAAAAAATTTTAAAATTTTTGGCTAAATTGGGGGTTCCTGATGGAACATGTGTTTGAATTCGTGAGAATCCCCCCCCCCCCCCACACACACTTAGAACTGAATATTGCCCTCAATATTCAAAGTACCGGGTGTTAAACCGAACTTAGAACGTAAAAGGAAAATATTACTTAGCCATTATTTAAGATGTATATACATACATATATTTTTTAGATAAAACTTCTTAAATAGAAGCTATCACTATATTTACATTTTTTTTTTGAAACTATTTACATATATACAACATGTGGGGCATCTCCCCCACACTAGGGTGTTACACACGGGTAAAAACCATGTTTCTACTAATGTTTTTGATTCCCGAGTCATTAGCTTGACTCGACCCCGTATTTGATTTCTTTCCTCCCAAACTGTCAGGTTTATCACGCAAGCTAACCGCTTGTGAACGGTTAACTGTAACAAAGGGTTCCTGAGCAGGTTGGGAGAAAAAAGCAATTGAAAAATCCATGGGGAAGTATCTGGCTCTAAACCAATGTTATATGGAAGATTCCAGGGTCAAAGGTAACATCTTCACTCCCGAATGAGTGAAGGGAAGGAGAAATCACCGGGTAGGTGAAGGGTAGTAGGGAGATCAGAACAGCAGTGATCACAAGAACTTCCTCCTCAAGAATTTAAAATTTAAGTGAAGGAGGGGAGGTCTTATGCTTGATCTCAGGAATTTTATCAGTTTTTTCAACTGATTTGGATTCCTCTTTATGAAGTTGTTTGGGAGGGAGGATGTTATAACAATTTTCAACTGATTTATAATTGTCTGGGTACAACAATTGTTCAAGAAGATCATTAATATCTCCCTCCTGATCAATCTCAGAATCATGTATTCTAGGAATAAATGAATCCAAATTGATATAATCACCCATCTTATCCATAATAGAATCACTTTCCTCAACCAGAGTGAGGAAAGATGAAGAGTCAGCTAAGATATCACTCTCAGTGTCATCTTCATCCCATATGGGATCATTATGGAGTTCTTTTAGTGGAGGAGGGGAAATTGGATCATTACTTAGCAATTCCTCAAGGAGAAGAATATCTCCCTCCTGATCACTCTCAGTATCATCTACATCCCAAATGGGACCACTTTCCTCAACCGGAGTGAAGGAAGTGGTAGAGTCGGAAATGATGGAATGAGATAATGGAGTGGGATCACCACTCACCAAATTAAGAACATAACCAAGATCTTCTTGAGAGTACTCCTGTGAGGCAACATCAATGACATCGATTCGGTTAACCGATTCAGAATTATAGTTTGAGGAGTACCTCGAAGTTTGATCATGGTTAAAGGTAATAGCCTCATGACCCATACGCAATGTGATCTTACGCTCAAATACATCTATAAGAGCGTGGCCCGTTCTTAAGAATCCTCATCCAAGAATGAGAGGAATCCTAGGATCAGCATTGAATTCAACAACCACAAAGTCAGCTGGAAAATGGAATTTCCCTACTTTCACAAATACGTCCTCGGCAATACCGAGGGGCATAGATACGGAACGATCTGCAAGCTCAAGAGTCATGCAGGTAGGGGTAAGTTTAGGAAGAGAAAGTTTCTTCCATACTGAATTAGGCATCAGGTTGATGCTGGCGCCCAGATCGGCCAAGGCGTTGCATGCAACCATTCCTGGAAATTCACAAGGTAAGATAAATTTCCCAGGATCTCCAAGCTTCTCGGGAAGCTTCTTTAAGATAACTGCAGAGCAGTTCTCATTTATAGAAGTTTTTGCCAATTCAACCAGTTTTTCCTTGTCGTTTAACAACTGTTTGATTGTTGATGCAAACTTGGGCATCAAGATGACAGCATCCGCAAGACTTATGTCAAATTGCAAATCTTTAAAGATTTGCAAGAGTTTGTCCGTTTGGTAATTAGACCTCTCGCGGTGCTCTTGCTTATTCAAGCGTGAAGGGTAAGGAAGGGTAGGTTTAAAAGGTTTGGATTTAGGGATAGTAGGCTCAGGAGTTTCATCAGTCTCAAAGACAACTCCTGATTTGGTTTTCTTTCGAGGGACAACTTGCGGTTGGACGTGTGCGGTACTTCGTGGGCTTGGAGTTTGCACCTGGTCCTTGGCAACCTCGTTCTCTTTTTCCACATCGTATAACGGTGGTGGAATAGGAGTAGAGGGTCCCTCATAAGCAACACCACTACGAGTGGTGATAGCTTTGATGATGTTGGAATCCTCCTCATCATCACTATCGTAAAGTACACTCTTTCGGGAAGCATTAAGCATATGAGAATAAGTCATAGCTGCCCTTTGGTCATAAAGATTGCTTGACAAACTTTTAACCGTGAATCGTGAAAGAGTGGGATCTATTTTTGATGATGTAGGAGTAATTGGGGGTGTAGAGTTTTGGACAACCGTGGTTTGGACGTAATGAGTACTTTCATTGGTTGGTCCATCTTTGTCACTATGAATAGTGACAGCTTTGAGTTCACCCCTAGGATTCACAACAGTATTACTCGGGAGACTTCCCGAGGTGGAAGGTGGAACGAGTTGTTTCACCAAATCAGATATCATACTCTTAAGATCGTTCTTCAGCTCATGATTGTTCTTCGCAATTGAAGAATCAAATTCATTCTTCAAATTGGAGATTTGGTTTTGAACCACTCTCATTTTAGCATCAGTAGCCTTGATGTGGTTAGCTAGTTCAGTAGATTGAGATTCTTGGAACGAAACCATTTGATTATTAGGAGCTGAATACCCTTGATTAGAATTTGAATTCCCTTTATAGGGAGGGTATTGAACAGGAACAATTTGATTGTTCTGAGCACGATATTGATTTTGGTTATTATGCCCTCTTGGCTGATTAGGATTAGACCTATTTGAATTGTTGGGTTGATATGATCCTGATGGTCCCTCTTGGTTATTAGCACGGTAATTTGTTTCAGCTTGAGGATGGTATTGGTTACCTCCTTGATTGAAATTACCGGCTAGAGCATCGACTTCAAATGCATTGCCATCGGTGGCAGTACAGTTGTAGTATGCATGAGGACCACCACAAGTGACACATGGTTCAATCTTTTTGACTTCAGCACGTGTAGATGGCTCTTTCTTTTGGTTAAGAGTCAAATTTTTAAGAGCATCCATGAGTTGAGCAAACTGAGTATTGTCAACAGTTTGAGTCATGGGAGATGAAGTAGAAGGTGAATCACTTGCTTTGGGAGCAACTGGTTTGTTTCTTGAGGTACGGACCTCAGCTTTGTTCTCTATAATGGCTAAAGCATCCTTTGTTGTTCGATTCAAAAAATTACCTCCCGCGGAGGAATTAAGAGAATCTTGATCAGCTTGTCTTATGCCATTATAAAAAGTATCCAGATATATCAACTCAGAAAATCCATGATGAGGACAGTTGCGTAGCATTTCCTTAAAACGATCCCATGATTCACTGAATGTTTCATCAAAATGTTGCGTGAATTTCATGATTTCATTCCGGAGATTCGTGGTTTTTGAAGGAGGATAGAATTTATGCACAAACTTCTGTACTAAATCTTCCCACGTTTCAATCGACTTAGGGGGTTGTTTGTCAAGCCAGATCCTGGCGGGCCCATCGAGGGAAAACGGGAAAAGAAGAAGTTTTATTGCATCCTCAGGGACGTTTTTACATTTCAATGTGGATATGATTTTATTGAACCACCGAATATGATAGTGAGGATCGTCCCTATCAAAACCATAGAATTGACGCGCTGTCACTAGGTTTATTAACCCAGTTTTAAGCTCAAAGTTCTCAGCTACGATGGCTGGAACAACAATGGCATCTCCGTACCCATCGGTGGGTGCCTGGAGAAGCTCATTCATCGTTTGTTCTTCTGTCATTTTGACAGGAATTTTTGGTTCAGTACGTATTTCGGGTACGACTGAGGGAGCAGAACGTCTACGACTTCTTCGAGGTATGGCTACAAGCTCACGAAGAGGACTTGATGACCTTGAAGAACGAGTGCGCATGCACTAAGACGCGTCTAAGGATCCTTGAAGAAAAGGAAACTCAGGAGGGGTGCGAAGAGTATTTTTGTGATTATTTATCTTTTATATATATATAGAAAGAAAAAGAAAATATTTTTGTATTTTATATTGTTTATGGAAGATTAAAATATGATATTATATATAATATATATACAAAGGATAGATAATCAACCGAACTGATACGTTCAACGCAACACAACCTCCCCGGCAGCGGCGCCAAAAATTTATTCGCCTGAAAACAGTCTACTTATTTAGTCAACCACTTGTGAATGGTCAACTATACAAGTCAAACTAGAAAGAGGCAAATACAATAATCTAAAGTAGTACAGTTATATTCCCGGGTCGTTAATTCCCCAACGAGGTTGTGATATTCTGTGATTGAACGAATGTGTGATATAGTTGGTTGATCAGGAATAGGGTTATGAATGATTTGTCACAGTACTAAAAGTATAAATAACTCAAATGAGTTATATCAACTAATAAGTACGATCAAAAACCCTAGAAACGTAAGACGTATTAAAAATGTACGTTTAAATTAAATTAAACGTAAACGTACAAAAAATAAAAGTGAAAAGTGATCAGTATAAACCCCACAAATGTGAAATTTATATTTTTGATATCCTAAGAATAAAAGAAAATTATTAGAAAAAGAAAATTATTTATTTAACTTTTATATTATTTATTATTAATTAAAAACTATTAAAACTAATTAATAATACACTAATTAGTAAGAAAATGTAAAATAAATCTAGAAAAATAAAATTAAAACTTAGAAAAATTTAAAATATTATAAAACTTATTTAAAAAATGAAAATATATTTATTACACTATTTATCTATTTACTATTAATTATTAACTATTTAATTAATTATTAACTATTTAAACTAATTAAATTAAAAATACTAGAATATGAACAGTAAAAATTCTAGAAAAATTCCTAAAAATGTTATAACTTATATAAAAGCTAGAAAAATTATAAAAACTATGTGGTACTTAATAAAATATAATTATGCTATTTAATTATTTAATATTAATTATTAATTAATTAAACTAGTATTAATTCTAAATATTACTAGATGACAAAAGAAAAATCTAGAAAAATTTATAAAAGTACTTTAATATAAAAGAGATTTAATAAAAATATAAAAATACAGAAGTGCTTATAAATAAGCTAAAAAGAAAATTAAATAGATAGTTTCTATTAAATAGAAGCTATCACTATAAGTAAGTTTGGATTTTTCTGGTTTTTCTTTTATAAAACTATTAAAATAATTAAAATAAGAAATTATTACAAAAACAACTAACTTGGAAACCAAGAATAAGCACTGTAAGTGCTTATTACCCCCAAACAGTTGACTTTTCTGTTGACTTTGAAGGAAATAAGCTCAAATGAGCTTATGTGGGGTCCACTATGGTAAATTCTGGTTTCTCTGAATTACTTATACAATATTTAACAAGATTCAACCAAATAAGTAGCTTGAATAAGCCACAAAACACAAATAAGCACTTTGCTTATTGGATTTTGAGACAGAAAATGGGACAACTTTGTGAGGTAAAACCAAGTGGGATCCACTATGATCTAGGCCAAACAAAGGTTCAATTATTCAAGCCTGGTAGGAGGGGGGTTGGAAGAATCAAAATTGGAGGTGTGGGACCCACTGATGAGCTCAGAAAGAGCTTGTGAAGTGAGGGGTCCAATCTGATTCACTCAGTTAATCTGAGTGAGTGAAACAAGCTTGAAAGCTTGTTACAAGCTTTAAAACAAGCTTAAGGAAAGAAACAAAATATTAGTACTGTGTATATATAGTATATTAACAAATATGAACAAGTGTGTTCACTGGATTTGGCTAATAAGCTTGTAATAAGCTTATAAGCACTTCCAATAAAACTGAGATCCAAACACCCTAGACAGGCAACCAAATTGGTCAAATTGAGCTTATGAAATAAGCTCAAAAGAACTTATTGAATGCTGAACTATTAAGTTGGGCAGGTAAGGATTCCAAAATGCCAAAGCTTGACCAATGGGGACCACTGGGTAGCTTGTTAAGGGCTTATGAAGTTGGGTGGGTTGACTGGTTCACTCAGTTTAACTGAGTGAATGGACAAGCTTCAAGCTTGATGTAGCCCTAGTGAAAGGGCTTTAGAATGAATAATTAAGCTTGAAATGTGAAGATGAGCTGCTTAGCTTCTTAAAAAGCCAAAGATCACAAGCTAAAGCTCAGAAATGAGCTTATGATTAGCTTGTGAATGTTGCTTGTTAACACTGAGTGATCAGTGTATTGGTTTATTTGATGAACAAGTTAAGCAAGATAAGCAGTTTAGATAAGCAGATAAAATCAAATAAGCACTTAGTTCAGATAACTAGCCACAAGGGCATCACAAAGATCCAATTTACACAGAGTAACAAGCACTAATGAAGCTTATGCAAGCTTCCAAAGTTAGCTTGTGAATCTGTGTTCAGGGGAGGCTTATGAAGAATCACCAAAAGTTAAGCACAATTTAAGCTCTTAATCAGCTAGCATAAAAATTATCAAAAATAGTAACATGTAGAACAACAACAAGACTATATTATCCTACAAGCTCAGATTCTAATATCAATTAACAAGTCCACAGTGAAATTCCAAAGTTTATTCAAAAACTTATGTGACTGAAAATTGACTTTTTAATTTTTACAACTAAGTTGACTTAGCTGAGCTTAGATCCTAATTTACTGATTACTTAAGTTGTATTAAGCTATAATAAGTTGAAATTAAGCTAGGTTATCTAATTCTAAGCTAGTATGATGATTATGGGACTGATTATCCTAACAGTTAACAGATAGGGTAGATTACAAACTAATTTTGACTTTTTAACTAATAAGACCTATATGTTGTGACTGAAATGAACTATATTGAACTAAATAAACATGCAGCAACAAGTATTAAGGACAATAACATGCATCAACTCACAGAAACAGCTTGATCCAAACACACCTTAGCAAGGCTGTTTTTTAGATTAGTGTTGTATAACAACAAATTAGCACATGAAACTGAATCCTAACAATGTATACAGATGTAGTAAGATTAAATTAACACAAAGAACACAGGTTTAACAAGAATTAACTATGAATCACTACTTTACTATTTTTGACTGTCTAATCACTAACTACTAACAACTATGATTTCCAAAACACAAACTACCAATCTTACACTAGATTATTACTATCTAACATCAAATAAGCATGAAACAAGAGAGATTATACTAAATTAAAAACTAATACAGTAAATGCCAAAAATCAAGAAATTAGCTTACAACTTGAATCCAGGGCACAACTGAGAACCAAGATCAAAGAACCAATCCTAAATGCTTTCCACAAAGCTCTAAACCAAGGCAATCCAAGATGAACCTTGCTCCTTTGCTTTCTTCACAGTAACTTTCTAGTTTAATTCCTAATTATTTGATTTCTTTTTGTATTTTCCTTTTTTAGTGATCCTTGCTGATTTTGAGTATCTAAAAGCTTGCTATGGCTTACTGAGAACCAAGTAGTGTTATTAGAATCCTCTAATTAACAAACATCAAACTGAAATTAAATAACTTGATATGAAAATGGGACAAAGTGAAATTCTTGAAAACTTAAAAGATAGATTGAAACTGAGTAACCAAGTTGTTTATTACACTTAGCAAAGCTAATAAACACTTACAACAACAGAAATTGACAATTACACTAATGATACAACTAGATTGATTAACTACGATTGATCATAAACTAGATTAATATTATGATAGCTCCTTCTTCTCTCTTTCTCTGTATTTATCACCAAATATCTTCCCACTAGCTCATAGATATTTTCCCACATTGTTCCACAGCCATTGATTGAGTCAAATTGATCTTGTCCGTTTAAATCCAAATTTGGCGCCAAAACGAGCCACGTGGATAGAAGCAGTTCTGTCACAATTAATGCTTCTTGGGAGTGTTAGGAAGTGTAAGGGACAAGTTTTGGATAGTTTGGACCAAGTTGGGATGGTTTTGCTCAATACTGTGGGTAAGGGTGGTTTTGGAGTGAAAATGGGGTGGGAATGCATTAATTGTGGGGGGTAGTAGTGGCAGAGGTGGAGGAGGAGAGGGTGAGAGTAGGTAGTGAGCTGGAAGGGGTGAGGTGGTGGTGAAGAGGTGGAGTTACAGGTGGGGGTGTGAGGTGGAAGACGAAGAGGGAAACGGGGGTGTGGTGTTTGTCTGTTTTATTTATTTACAAAGGGAGTAGGCTGGAATATTTTGGGCCCAAGTGGTTTAGTAACTGGGTTGGACTGGATCTGGGGTTTGTTTGGTATGGATTTGGTTTTTGGGTTTTAGTAATAACAAGGGTCCGTTTGGTTATATAGAAATTACAAGGACCAAATTTGTCATTTCTGCATTCATTAGGGACCTGATATGTAATTTTCCCAAACTTCAAATAAGGACTAAACCTGCAATTAACCATTAGTACAAGGACCACAAGTATAAATTTCATTATTTTAAACCTTAGGGACCAAATCTGCCAATTTAGAAACTCCAGGGACCAAACTTGAAATTTCTAAAAACTTTTCTCATAAGGACCAATTATGTCAAACATGAATAGTACAAGGTTTATTTTGATTAATTTCCAATTTTAAAACCCTAAGGACCATTTTTGACAGTTTTGCAAAGTTGAGGGACCAAAATTGTAAATTTGTGATTTTAAACTTGAAAGGATAATTTCTTACAACTTGTGAATCCCAAGGACCTTTAATGATATTTTTACAAGTTTTGAGTGACCAGGGACTAGTTTTGCCAATTATTCAAAGTTCAGGGACTGAAACTGTAAATTATTAATATTTTGTATGTTTTTCATCAGTTTTCATCCCTTTTGCACTTGTAACACCTAAAAACACAGTTTGGTGATATTTCCAGTATTTTAAATCATATCAGTATGTTTTCAGATGTTTTGTAGCTTAAATGTGACAGAAATGATGAGTATTTAGACACTCATCATCGTGCATAACAACGGAATTTTATAGTAGTAGATAGTTTTAATGATTAAAGAAAATATTTATGGGTTATAAACAAAAAATAATAAAAGTTTAAGAATTTGAAGATTAAACATAATGTTTTGAAACCTGATTCGCCTCGCGCGATTGAACCGTTCCAGTCGAAAAAATGGGTCAAATTAAACCGGGTTCACTGGGTTGGATCGAAAAAACGGGTCAAGTTAAACAGGGTCAACCCGCCGGGTTTGAAGCGATCCGGGTCAACCCAGTTTTCAATAAGTATTAATAGTGTGTTAATAGTTTTCAGCTTTGCATATGCTTCCTGAAATGATATAAAGACTTCCTAAAATATTTTAAGTTTCTCTCACATTTGACCATTTTCAACTTTCAACATTTCACATTTGACCATTTTTATTTTATATGTAATATTGATAATTTCAAAACATTACATATAGAACAACTAATTGAGCATTATTTGATTTCCATTCCACTCAATTTGTGAATGAATAAAGCATTATCAATTACTAGGTAATGGAGATCAACTTTCATTATTCATTATCTTACTCATTCATAACCTCATATACACTTCAACCAAGCATGGCCTAAATTATAACAAACACACGTATAAATTTAACGGCTACAAATTACAAAATATCAATGACGTTATTTACGAATTCAAAGTTACAAATTACAAATAAGAATAAGCTTAATGATAGTTTATAACTTTGGAATGAGTTTCAAGTTGATGTGACAGTAATTATTGGTTTGGTTTGTTTGGTTTTTTTTCTCTATTATATGTGGAACCTTTTTTTTTATAGGGGATTGATTTGCACATAATTTTTTTTGATAAAAATACTATTTTGTACAAGCTGTATAGCACACCGTACAATACTGTAATGCACATAGTGTGATGAAAGAAAAAAAAAATTGTGTGCAAATCAATCACTTTTTATGTAATGTTATATTTTTTTTTTTATTATTTAAAATTTATTATAAAATTTATTTAAATAAATATAATTTCTTTCTTCTAAACGCAACTCCAAACTTAAATTCAAATTCTATATTAAATCCAAGAAAATGATGAAGAGACTTAAATATATGACTAATTTCATGCCTAAACTTATGTGGCATTATATTGTTGATTTGTAAAAAGTGGATAATGTCACGTAATTTTAGGAATAAATTTAAACACATTTTTTAAGCCTCCTAATCACCTCACGTAATTTTAAGCATAAATTTAATCACATCTTTTAAACCTCCTAATGACCTATCTAAATCCAAATCTTAATCTAAACCAATGCTTATAAACCAAAGAGAACGTTAATGTTGTATCATTGCTGAAAAGGAAATGAAGTAACGTAAGTAAAGGGCGCGTGGACCCACACGAACGACAAACACACAAGCCGTGCGTGTCATCTTGTCTTTCCGTTAGCAGACACGCACTCTTCCTATAATCATTTGAACTACTCCGTCTTCTTTTCTATCTTAAATCACTCCCACTCTCTTAAATAGCGTGTGGTTGTTTCGAATATATCTATTTCCAACCATTGCTTCATAAACTACGGAGGATTATTTTTAAGAGGTGTGCTACACCCACTCAATCTTTACAAAATTTCTCCCACACGCTGATGTGGCAGAGAGATGATTGGTTGGTTTTGTGTGGCCACACAAAACCAACCAATCATCTCTCTGCCACATCAGCGTGTGGGAGAAATTTTGTAAAGATTGAGTGAATCTAGTATTTTTCTATTTTTAATTCAGTTTCTTTAATCATGTAATCAAGATATTTTTGGGAAAAAGTATGTATATAAAAAAGCTATAAAAGAGAAACCACCCAATCAGGATGTTTCTTTTTTTCTTTTCTCTTTCGATTTTACGAATATAAATCACATCTAAAAAACTTTATTTTGAAAAAAAAGAAAAAAAAGAAAACAACCAACTCTACGAGACAATTTCTTTTCTTGTTAATCATGGTAGTTTTGATTTTTGACCCACAAACACACACTCGATTCACATAAGACAATTAATAATAATAATAATAATAATAATAATAATAATAATAATAATAATAACTCTTTATGCTCAACTATTTGACTGGGTCATCGCCTTTGACACAAACTGGTATGGTTGACTTTGTGTCAGGTCGTGTGGTGATTGAGGCTGCACAACGTAAACGTGTTAAATATGAGGCTAAGTGCGCGAATATTGGATATGGGTTCCTCCCCTTCTCTTTCTCTTCTTTTGGGGAACTTGAGAAGGATGCAGTGACCTTACTAAAGCGAATCCGGAAGTTCTCGATAACCCAAGACATTGGAGCACGTGCTGCTGCTCATATCTTTAGTAGGATTAGCTTTTCTATAGCTAAAAAAGTGAGAGCGCAGTTAGTATCTCGGCTCCCTACTAACTTCTTGTAAATCCTATGTGTTTCTAATAAAGTTATGTTTATAATAATAATAATAATAATAATAATAATAATAATAATAATAATAATAATAGCAATAATGGTTTTGCTAACTTGTGCCCATTGGGCACTTGTTTAACACATATATAAGAAATGTTTGAGTTAATTAATATTAAAATGATGATTAATTACGGTAATTTTAAAGATCAATAAATGTTTATTAAATGCATTTTCTGATTTAAAAGGAAATTTTATCCTCATTAACTACGCTTTAATCGTGTGCCCAGTGGGCACGCATTAGCAAAACCCAATAATTAATTAACATAAAAAATTTCATATTTAGCAACACTTTTTATAATTATAATCATTAAATATATATAAATATGAAAATAATGAGTTTATTAAATGTATTTTTATATAAATGATATATAGCTTAACAACAAGCCATAAGGTTGTGGTTAGCAAAACCTATAAAAAATGATGGGATCTGAACTCATAAAATTCGTTATACACCACGTGTATTTAAAGCATACACTTCGGCTATTAGTCTTTAATCAATTATTCAATATCTATGAGCATCATTACGTACTTATTAGTCAACATAATTATGGGAAAAGAAAACCGACCATAGTTCAGTTTCGAGTTTCTGAAAGCCAATTCTATGCTCAAATTTAGTGGAACACAAATAACCATAACAAGACGTAGGTTAAGTTTTATAATTATAGATACAAAGACATTCACCCAACTCTTCTTACTAACTAAAATAGCTCATTTTTTTTTGTTAGTAACGTGTGGCTAATCTTTATTCAATGCTTTGCCCAAATTTGGCACAAACAATTCAAGTTTGCAAGACGGAAAATTCGACATACTCAAATATATATACATTGCTTGTTTTATCTAATCACCTGTCACATTTTCTTACCGAACATACAATCTTTACCATTTTTGTCTAGACAAGAGATGGTCGAGTGCATATAATTGTATGCTATTAATTTTTCCATGAAAATGAAGTTTGGAAACCATACATGTGGTACTCAACAATCAAGTTAGGAGCAAGACAGCAATAATCTTTTTTGGATACATTTAGAAACCTATCAAATTGTTACATTTCGGTTTTAGCAAATTCGTGTTTAATCAGCGAATCATAATTCGTTTGTTTCTTTTCTTGTTGTCATCGATGATAAATGAATGATATCGTTGCCAACGAGCGTATTTTAGTGTAATTTCAGTATCATTAGAGCATTTTGCGGCAATTGATATAACTTCAACACGTAACTAATTTTGTGATTATAGTAAAGAAAGAATTGGATTTCATGATTGCATAGCTTTGTACCCATCATGTTAGAATGTTAGATAAATGTAATATGATCATAAGAAAGTTGTGAGGTTATGTTGAAGTAAAATCTTGCGTCTTACTTCAAACAAACAAAGTTGATCCTCCAGACGACTCCTGGGTCCTTTGGATTCACCTGGGTCTTTCGGATTCCTGTAAGAAAGAAACACGCGTTAGTCTCGCCCTGGGTTTTATCCCAGGATTAAACTCCGGCGTGAGAATGAGTATACGGTATATAGAATAGTATAGGTGAAAGTAAGTGTGTGTAAAAGAATTAGTTACCATAGAGTAACAATTCTTCTTCTTTATATAAGAGAGCAATTTTTGTCTGCATCAGATACCGCCAAACAGGATGGTGACGCTTATGAGCGTCAACTGCGGCCTTTCTCTTTATGGTCTCTATTTGTTCCTGCCTGTTTATTCTGAGCAACTGTTACTTACCCTATGTATCACGTTTGACTTTTGATCCGGAAGTTACCGTTGGTCCGAACGACCTGATGAGGTTCGTACGGAACTAGGGTCCGTTCGGTGCGGGTCATTCGGACACATACGCCAACAGGTTACATGTTGGTAATATGTAACTTAGGATTAAAAATATATACACGACTAACGATTTGTGAATGTTACAGATTGTCGCTAGAAAAAGGTCACAAGTGCAAATAAACAAATAAGTAAAAGTAAAAAAAACATAAATATCATATAGTGTATAGTTAGGCTATTGGTATAAACTAGAAGAGTACTCGCGTAATGCGGCGGCGGATACTCGATGACTATTTTTATGGCGAACAAATGTTTTTCATGTCATCTTTTAAGCATAGTAAGTCGACAAACATATTTTTTTTCAACCATTACATAATAATACATTTAAAACATTACAAATAAATCTTTAAAAAATGACTAAACTACTAATCTATCAACACATCTATCATAACTTTTAGAGATAAAACTACCAGCCTATGTGAATAAGCCTATTAATGGTCCAAAATTTTGAATAGTCCAACAACTAATCCATCAACACATTTACTACATCATGATGATGGATTAAATGAGCGGTTACAACTCAAGTGAATAGGTTTTATGAATATAAAAGTTGGCACAATTAAAGACATTTAATTTACATTTGAAGGTGTTTTGTTAATTTCAATTTCCTAATAAAGAAATGTTTTTTGTTTTAAAATTTCAAGACTTCTAAATATATATGTCCTAAATACATTATATAGACTATGTTAAGATTTAAAGCATGTATGAAGTAAATATCAGTTTAAAGCCGCTATGGTATATGTCACGTTAATAATTGATTTTTCTTTAATGAAGGTTGGACAACGAATTGTTATTATCATCAAACAACAATGTTGACAATAAATTTTTCTTTCCTTCAAAAACAATAATGTTATGCGTTATATAGTCATTTTGCTTATTACACAAAACAATAAGATGACCATACTAGCAATAAACCAACCAAATATAGGACAAATTTTGTTTTTCTCGAATTTTTCTGGTTTATCTTCATCTTTGTGGATTGCATGATTTTGTGAAGAAGGACACATACAATGATACAAATATTGTGATTAGTAAAGTATGAAAACTACTAGGAAAACAACTCGATTCTAGTACAAATCACATGCATAGCTGTTAAACTTAATCCTATTATGGTAATAGTTCAGGGACTTTTTTTGTTATTTCGCTATAATGTAGTTAAAGCTGTTTATGGTTTGGTCAAGATAGTCAACCGATATAAAGATTGCTTAAAGCACTCGGTAAGGTGACCCCGAGTTATACCATAACTTAGCGCCACGTTATCGTCACATCAGCTTTAACCTTTTCATCTTAACTCACCAAAAAAACACCCGGTACAATAACTCACCTTAACTCAACCATAACTCCAATTTACAAATTAACCCCTTAACTATTTCATTCATTAAACAACCCAAATATTTCATTAATAACCTTAAAAATTACAATACAAAATAAAAAAACCTTCCGAATTATAAGAAACTACCACATAAAAAAAAACTAAATGTTATTAACTTTAAAAAAAATGCTACTAAAACACATGGTGTAAAATGCAAACACCACATGAACCAAACTGCAAATTTGAAATATATATCTTCTTCCCCATCTTGACACACCTGTACACACACTAAACATACACACACACTGAAAACACACACAAACACAAACACACCACAAACAAACCACACAAACAATCATGGGGGGCGAAAGTGTAAATTTTTTTTATTCAATATCGCAGCATAACGCTGCGTTAAGATCTTGCCTCACCACGTTAACGTGGGTTTAACGCAGCACGATGGTAAGGGCTAACGCACCTTAACGTGCGTGCGTTAAGGTATAACGCAGGGGAGAAAGTCACATTACCGAATGCTCTTATGGCTAGGATTTCTCATAAAAAAGGAACTTCTCTCTCATTTTCTCTTATTAATCTCATATTCAGTTTTATTCTCTCTTTATTCACAAATTAAGATGTGTACTTTGTAATAGAACATTCATCAAATAAATGAACGAGTTACAGCTAATTAGTAGTGGTAGCCAGTTTGGTTGATTTGACCATTTGTGATTATACCTGTTGAATAGAGATTCAACATACAAAGATAGTATTCCGTTTAGTTTTTGTTCAAGGTAACATACCGGAATTAAAATCTTTCTGTGATCGTTGTAGTATAGTATAGTGACAAGTACCGGGGATTGATCGTTCAGCTTAGGAATAGTGTCGCTAGGATTAGAAGACCTAAATACTAGTTCTAAAGGTGAGGGGTGATTATTTTTGTATTTTATATTTTTTTAGAAAGCAAGTAAAAATCTCGGGTTTGAAGGATTTGGGCGGAATTAGTTGCTAGTCAACTAACCCAATACTAAAGATGCAATCAAAATAAAATACTAGAAATGAAAATAAACTAAATTATACTAAATTTGTGAGCAGTAAATGGAGAAAATGTGTTTACTTAGATTTCACTACTCCCTAGACATCTTTTACACGTTAATTACTTGTTAAAATTGCATAGATGACGGATCGTATTCCTTAATACCATTCATGGGGTGGCACACTTAACTCCCCAATTCTATGATCTCTTATCTCCTCCTATACCATGCCCAGCACAACTATAGGGATTATAAACAGTGGCTCATGCATTAAATACAACCAATAAAGACCTAGTGCGCGTCGGTTCATGTTTCTTAAGATGTTCAAGCATGTTACCAAATGGAGATCTGCCAGTTTTCTTAAGCCTAACATATAAATCATTATCCAAGACAAGTATAAACAAGTAATCAACACATAATTAACATCCAGGTTTCATTAGATCCAAGCAAACACAAGATAGATCTAGCCTAGCATGATGGAATTAAGACAAGAACAAGATATAGACAACCAACACATAGACATATTGATTGAATTAAAAGAACACTTATCTTAATTACACATGAAAGGTATCAAGGGCTTGGAACTCTTGAAAAACCTGTAAAATTCGCACCAAATTCGTACTTAAGGGTTTCTCCAAAACTTCTCTCTTTTTAATGTGAAAATTAGAAAACTATATATAGGAAAAGGGGTCTGACGGCGTCAAGAATAAACTTGTGACGCCGTCACCTCGCCGCCAAAACTCTTCTCGGACTGCCTTGATCTACATTTGACGCCGTCATGTGATAATCATTTCCAGGCCGTCATGACTTTTACTCTTGACGCCCTACTTCGTGACGCCGTCAATTCTCTACTGGACCGTCATGGAATTTTGCTCTTAACGCCGTCATGATGTTACTCTTGACGCCGTCACCTACTGTTCCCAGCATGGAAAATTAAGAGTTTGGCGTTTTCTTCACTTTTATGCTCCAAAAATGTCCGAATTGCTTCCTTTTCCAGATTTCTCTCCCAAAGTACCTAAAATCACAAAAGGAACGATTTAGGGCAATATTTGATCAAATAAAGTCAATTCCGGGCTTAAATGACCCCCTAAAAACGGATCATTTTTCGCCTCATCATATACCCTTACACTTGAGATTTGCTTGTCCTCAAGCAAATGCGCTTTTATTCTAGTCAAAATACAAGTTAGGGGTCATTTAAGACTAATATAAAAGTAATTACAACAAATAATCGTTCCACTAAAGACCAATAGACAAGCACGGAGGTCATACACTAGCACCTCACAAATAGTGTTTAGATACTCACATCTCTCGGGTGTAATAAAGTGTAAATTACAATATGGAAACGGAAGATATCTCTCACTACCTGTCATAGCAAAATAGATTACCATAGGCTTGGGAAAGGATCAAACCTCCACCACATGGCGTAAGCACCTAGGATAAACTATCAAAGAGGTCTTTTAAAAGGTTGTAACGTTAGGTGTAGGGATATGAAATACACGGTTTTGTTGGATAAAGGAAGTTTTACTGGTGGTGAGTTAACAATCTTGGTCAATTACATGTATAATATGGCGTTGCTAAGCCAAGACTAGACTCGACTTAAGCTAATAAATGAAAAATAACAAAAACAT
Source organism: Artemisia argyi (assembly GCA_030686995.1). NCBI lineage: Eukaryota > Viridiplantae > Streptophyta > Magnoliopsida > Asterales > Asteraceae > Artemisia > Artemisia argyi. Next base: position 155,518,819 of record CM060685.1, read on the forward strand.
AAAATGAACATAGAATAAAAAGGGATGGTAGTCCGTATGTTTTTTCTCTTTTTCCTTTTTCTATTTTTTTTCCCATACACTCTTACCCTACCATCCAAAATAATACATCATAGGGAATGAACATTTCCCTTACACTTGAATTTTTACATACTTTACATTAAACTAATCTAATGAATCGAATTAAGAAAATCAAAACACTTGGAGTACTTTTAAGATTAACGTACATATGGGGGTAATAATATGATGTTCTTCCCCATTACTCCATAAAATAAGTACTTACCCATGAGTCCCAATCGTCCCAAAACAATGTGTACAAGGATATGACTCGACTTAGCAACCATGTAATCAATTAGATAGTTAACTTAGGGTTTAACAAATAACAATAATGCACTAAAAATGAGCGCATACACGGAAGGCTAAGGCGATTTGGGTGTACATTTAAGTGAGGTGTAACAAATTCTTCCTTTAAGTAAGATGCTTAAAGTTAGAAACGAAAAGATAGGCTCGGAGGGGTGTACTAGGGGTTTCGTGTACTAAAAATGAGTACAACGCTAAGGGTGTGGGAAAAATTAGTTGACTTAACTAGCCAAGTAATATGACTTAAATGGTCAAGTAATTATGATACGGGTTTAACACAAGAGTGATCCTAATGCCTCTTATCATGTAGTAAATCCTACTACACGAATGTAGTCTCACTAGCGGTCTCGGGATGCATCGCTATCACAAGTTCTAGAATCTAAATACTACTGGTACACTCATAAGCACCAACAATGAATGCTTTTTCCTAAAGATCTAAGGGCGAACCTCACATATTTGGGGTGGAAATTTTTGAGTGGTATGGTTTTTGTGCTAGTCATACAACTCCTATCCATGAGACGCTTGCTATGGCTAAAGTTTCACTCCTAAATGTTGTAAAAAAATTTAAATTTGGCGCTAAAATTGCACTAACAAGTATTTCTCGTAGTTTTATTACACATCTACCATTAAACAAAACAAACTCAAGCGAAAGTGCATATGTAAGGTATCATCTTTTTACCCTCCCCTTACACTTAAGATGAACATTGTCCCCAATGTTCAAGTAAAGAATGTAAAAGTTAAAAAGTAATAAGAATGAAATCAAATACTCCCCTGATTCGCCCGGTATGGATAATGAGGTGGCCAGGTTAAATCTTCCTCCAAGAAAATGAACAATCAAAGCTTCCCTTCCAGAATATAAATCATCTTCTTGTCATACATAACCTGTAAAACCTGATAAAATAGACAAGACAACCTCGCGTAAAATCGGCGGCATCCTATATAAGTTACTAAATCCTAGAAAACAAGATAAGATATAATGCTTGTGGAATGAAGTTTGCAGATCTCCTGGAGATTATAGAACTTAATAATTCACAAAAACCATAAGACTCCGTTAGAAAAACAAAACCGGTAAAATTTCCAGATTTATACACTTGACGCCGTCAAGAGTAAACTCTTGACGCCGTCAGAAGTGACCTGCAAAAATTCTTATGTTAAGTTTTCGGAAAATTTTTGGAAAAACTTGGTCCTACTTCCTGGAAAATCCTGCAAAACTTCATTATGACTCGATACAAGCATTTGAATCTAACAAATACGAATATACATGTTCATTTAATATTGTGGAGAATCATGATCGGTTTGTTTCTTGAAAACATATTTGGGGTTTCCCCTTACACTTATCTTTTGCAAAAATACCTTTAGGTGGAGTTAAGACTAGGCCAAAACAACAAAGTAAAGTATTTCCACTATTTAGTTTAGAAACATGATCTACCAACAATAAAAATTAAGCATGCATACGGAAGAAAATAACAAACAAACAAATAAAATCACACAAAACATGGGTTGCCTCCCAAGGTGCTTTTCTTTATTTACGAGTCTTGTAGCTAGACTCAAGGTCATGGGTTACTACGTGATACGGGTGAGTTCCTCATTGAGGACATCCTTGGGATCAAACTTAGGTTTCAACTTCCTATCGGTTTCCTTAGTATGGTATGACCTTTCAAACTTTTCTCCATCCGGATCATACAAAGTCATCCTCATATGCCATGATCCGTCACCTTCTTTAGGTGGCTTGTCCCACCTCCATTTACACTTATCTCCCTCTCTTTTCCACTTATTCATCTCTATATTAATAGGCATTACACTCAAGAACTCAATCATCTTCCTAAAGACTAATGGGTCCTCAAAGGGATCTAGCTCCTCATCTCTAGCTATGAGTTGTTCTACCGAATTTGTCTTTTCGATGAAGTCTTTTTCTAGATAAAATGGGCATTGAGGTCCTATGAAGTTCCTTTCTATCCAAGATCCATATCTAGACGGTCTCCTATTCATCTCTACCCAATGCGGTGTCGGTTCATCATCACAATCATAACTATGCTTCTTAACATCGTACACCGACCAAGTATCGCCTTCACCTACCGCTATCTTAGACTCCTTACAATCTATCATGGCGCTAGCGGTTGCTAAAAATCCTCTTCCTACCAATAGTGGGCATGTAGTGTCACTAACCATGTCTAGGACGTGAAAATCCGCTAATATAGTTAATTTTCCTACGTGAACAACTACATCCTTAATCATTCCAACCGGGTGGGCAATACTCCCATCCGCTAGCCCTATCAATACCTCCGTTTCCTCTAACTTTCCTAGCTTAAGAGCGGTGAATAAGGATAAGGGAATCAAGTTGAGGCTTGACCCTAAATCGGCTAGTGTGTCGCTTGGAAGTGCTCCCATTTCTCGGTCATTGAGAATCTTCAACAATGCGTCAATTCTAGTGGTCATCTCGCTTTGCTTTTGTTTGAAATCGGCTTCAAACTTAGATATGCGAGCTTCTTGAGATGCCATGAACTTAGACATCAATCCTTCAAAGTTGTTGGTACTACCATAGTTGTTAGAAGGATTGTTGTTGAAAGTACGGTTGGAGGGTGAACCGTTTGGTTGGTAACGATTAGGCGGGTTGGAAGAATTGGGTTGATTTTGTTTCCACCTAAGGTTTGGGTGATTTTTCCAAGAGGGGTTGTATGAATCACCATAAGTGTTTGGCTCAGGCTTAAAAGTGTACCACTTATCTCCCGCTTCGTCGGTATTCGTGGATGCGTAGTCTGCAAAAGCTGTTCCGGGGAGTTCCACACAATCACGAGTGTCGTGGGGACCACTACATAATTCGCATGAAGAAGTGATTTTGTTCACTTGGCTTGAAGGCTTAGGAGCTTCGTAAGATTTTATGAGAAACTTGACTTGGTCCTCAAGTTCCATGATCCTACGGTCGGGAGTGCTAGAATTGTTCGAAGGCAAAGATATTGCCTTGACCATTTTGTTCAAGTCACGGGGATCATTCCAACTTTCGTTGTCATAGAGAGCAAGATCTTCTATGAGTTCCCATGATTGTTCCGCACTTAGATCACGTAGCTTACCACCGGCCGATTGGTCAATGGCTCGCCTCGTGGAGATGTCGATATGGCCATAAAAAATTTGGACTTGGAGCCAAAGATCTATGCCATGATGAGGGACTTTTTGGAGTAAGTCCTTGAAACGAGTCCATGCTTCATAAAGAGATTCATTTTGACGTTGTTGGAACATCAAGATGTCATTTCTAAACTTAGTAGTTCTCCCCGGTGGGAAAAACTGAGCAAGGAAACGAGTGGTGAGATCATCCCATGTGGTGATGGATCCCGCGGGTAAACGCTCAAGCCATTGACTAGCTTGATCCCGTAGAGAGAATTGGAATAGGCGTAATCGGGTTGTCTCTCTAGTTGCAACATCTAGGTCTATGGAATCTACGATTTTGAGGAAGTCCTTAAGATGTTGGTTTGGATCTTTGGAACGAAGTCCATGGAATGCACATCTGCTTTGCACCAACCGGATGGTGTCGGATCGCAAGGGGGTCACATTGGCTCCGGTGAGCTCAATGGTGTTTCGGTAGCCTTGGTGGCTAGGTCGGGAATACTCTCCTAAGGTTCGGGGCCTAAGGGGTTCGAATGGTGGGTTTTGTTGTGGTGGGATGACGGGTTCAAAGATGTTCCCGTTGTCCATGATGTCGGGTGGTTACGAACAAAGGCACAAAGAAATAAGATAGACTAAAGAAAACTAAAAAAAATAAAAAATAAAAATAAAATCTTACTAGAAAGGAATCTAGCAAGTAGACCTAATAAAAAGAAATTCTAACCTAGACAATAACTATTCCCCGGGCTGCGGCGCCAAAAACTTGATGCGTGGGAATTGCACCAGGCTTTGCCTCTCAAGGGATCTTGAGAAGCTTACAACCCCCACCAGGCAGTGTACCTGATCGTTGTAGTATAGTATAGTGACAAGTACCGGGGATTGATCGTTCAGCTTAGGAATAGTGTCGCTAGGATTAGAAGACCTAAATACTAGTTCTAAAGGTGAGGGGTGATTATTTTTGTATTTTATATTTTTTTAGAAAGCAAGTAAAAATCTCGGGTTTGAAGGATTTGGGCGAAATTAGTTGCTAGTCAACTAACCCAATACTAAAGATGCAATCAAAATAAAATACTAGAAATGAAAATAAACTAAATTATACTAAAGTTGTGAGCAGTAAATGGAGAAAATGTGTTTACTTAGATTTCACTACTCTCTAGACATCTTTTACACGTTAATTACTTGTTATAATTGCATAGATGACAGATCGTATTCCTTAATACCATTCATGGGGTGGCACACTTAACTCCCCAATTCTATGAGCTCTTATCTCCTCCTATACCATGCCCAGCACAACTATAGGGATTATAAACAGTGGCTCATGCATTAAATACAACCAATAAAGACCTAGTGCGCGTCGGTTCATGTTTCTTAAGACGTTCAAGCATGTTACCAAATGGAGATCTGCCAGTTTTCTTAAGCCTAACATATAAATCATTCATCCAAGACAAGTATAAACAAGTAATCAACACAAAATTAACATCTAGGTTTCATTAGATCCAAGCAAACACAAGATAGATCTAGCCTAGCATGATGGAATTAAGACAAGAACAAGATATAGACAACCAACACATAGACATATTGATTGAATTAAAAGAACACTTATCTTAATTACACATGAAAGGTATCAAGGGCTTGGAACCCTTGAAAAACTTGTAAAATTCGCACCAAATTCGTACTTAGGGTTTCTCCAAAACTTCTCTCTTTTTAATGTGAAAATTAGAAAACTATATATAGGAAAAGGGGTCTGACGGCGTCAAGAATAAACTTGTGACGCCGTCACCTCGCCGCCAAAACTCTTCTCGGACTGCCTTGATCTACATTTGAAGCCGTCATGTGATAATCATTTCCAGGCCGTCATGACTTTTACTCTTGACGCCCTACTTCGTAACGCCGTCAATTCTCTACTGGACCGTCATGGAATTTTGCTCTTAACGCCGTCAGGATGTTACTCTTGACGCCATCACCTACTGTTCCCAGCATGGAAAATTAAGAGTTTGGCGTTTTCTTCACTTTTATGCTCCAAAAACGTCCGAATTGCTTCCTTTTCCAGATTTCTCTCCCAAAGTAACTAAAATCACAAAGGGAACGATTTAGGGCAATATTTGATCAAATAAAGTCAATTCCGGGCTTAAATGACCCCCTAAAAATGGATCATTTTTCGCCTCATCATATACCCTTACACTTGAGATTTGCTTGTCCTCAAGCAAATGCGCTTTTATTCTAGTCAAAATACAAGTTAGGGGTCATTTAACACTAATATAAAAGTAATTACAACAAATAATCGTTCCACTAAACACCAATAGACAAGCACGGAGGTCATACACTAGCACCTCACAAATAGTGTTTAGATACTCACATCTCTCGGGTGTAATAAAGTGTAAATTACAATATGGAAACGGAAGATATCTCTCACTACCTGTCATAGCAAAATAGATTACCATAGGCTTGGGAAAGGATCAAACCTCCACCACATGGCGTAAGCACCTAGGATAAACTATCAAAGAGATCTTTTAAAAGGTTGTAACGTTAGGTGTAGGGATATGAAATACACGGTTTTGTTGGATAAAGGAAGTTTTACTGGTGGCGAGTTAACAATCTTGGTCAATTACATGTATAATATGGCGTTGCTAAGCCAAGACTAGACTCGACTTAAGCTAATAAATGAAAAATAACAAAAACATAAAATGAACATAGAATAAAAAGGGATGGTAGTCCGTATGTTTTTTCTCTTTTTCCTTTTTCTATTTTTTTTTTCTTGATTTTTCTATTTTTTTTCCCATACATTCTTACCCTACCATCCAAAATAATACATCATTGGGAATGAACATTTCCCTTACACTTGAATTTTTACATACTTTACATTAAACTAATCTAATGAATCGAATTAAGAAAATCAAAACACTTGGAGTAGTTTTAAGATTAACGTACATATGGGGGTAATAATATGATGTTCTTCCCCATTACTCCATAAAATAAGTACTTACCCATGAGTCCCAATCGTCCCAAAACAATATGTACAAGGATATGACTCGACTTAGCAACCATGTAATCAATTAGATAGTTAACTTAGGGTTTAACAAATAACAATAATGCACTAAAAATGAGCGCATACACGGAAGGCTAAGGTGATTTGGGTGTACATTTAAGTGAGGTGTAACAAATTCTTCCTTTAAGTAAGATGCTTAAAGTTAGAAACGAAAAGATAGGCTCGGAGGGGTGTACTAGGGGTTTCGTGTACTAAAAATGAGTACAACGCTAAGGGTGTGGGAAAAATTAGTTGACTTAACTAGCCAAGTAATATGACTTAAATGGTCAAGTAATTATGATACGGGTTTAACACAAGAGTGATCCTAATGCCTCTTATCATGTAGTAAATCCTACTACACGAATGTAGTCTCACTAGCGGTCTCGGGATGCATCGCTATCACAAGTTCTAGAATCTAAATACTACTGGTACACTCATAAGCACCAACAATGAATGCTTTTTCCTAAAGATCTAAGGGCGAACCTCACATATTTGGGGTGGAAATTTTTGAGTGGTATGGTTTTTGTGCTAGTCATACAACTCCTATCCATGAGACGCTTGCTATGGCTAAAGTTTCACTCCTAAATGTTGTAAAAAAATTTAAATTTGGCGCTAAAATTGCACTAACAAGTATTTCTCGTAGTTTTATTACACATCTACCATTAAACAAAACAAACTCAAGCGAAAGTGCATATGTAAGGTATCATCTTTTTACCCTCCCCTTACACTTAAGATGAACATTGTCCCCAATGTTCAAGTAAAGAATGTAAAAGTTAAAAAGTAATAAGAATGAAATCAAATACTCCCCTGATTCGCTCGGTATGGATAATGAGGTGGCCAGGTTAAATCTTCCTCCAGGAAAATGAACAATCAAAGCTTCCCTTCCAGAATATAAATCATCTTCTTGTCATACATAACCTGTAAAACCTGATAAAATAGACAAGACAACCTCGCGTAAAATCGGCGGCATCCTATATAAGTTATTAAATCCTAGAAAACAAGATAAGATATAATGCTTGTGGAATGAAGTTTGCAGATCTCCTGGAGATTATAGAACTTAATAATTCACAAAAACCATAAGACTCCGTTAGAAAAACAAAATCGGTAAAATTTCCAGATTTATACACTTGACGCCGTCAGAAGTGACCTGCAAAAATTCTTATGTTAAGTTTTCGGAAAATTTTTGGAAAAACTTGATCCTACTTCCTGGAAAATCCTGCAAAACTTCATTATGACTCGATACAAGCATTTGAATCTAACAAATACGAATATACATGTTCATTTAATATTGTGGAGAATCATGATCGGTTTGTTTCTTGAAAACATATTTGGGGTTTCCCCTTACACTTATCTTTTGCAAAAATACCTTTAGGTGGAGTTAAGACTAGGCCAAAACAACAAAGTAAAGTATTTCCACTATTTAGTTTAGAATCATGATCTACCAACAATAAAAATTAAGCATGCATACGGAAGCAAATAACAAACAAACAAATAAAATCACACAAAACATGGGTTGCCTCCTAAGAAGCGCTTTTCTTTATTTACGAGTCTTGTAGCTAGACTCAAGGTCATGGGTTACTACGTGATACGGGTGAGTTCCTCATTGAGGACATCCTTGGGATCAAACTTAGGTTTCAACTTCCTATCGGTTTCCTTAGTATGGTATGACCTTTCAAACTTTTCTCCATCCGGATCATACAAAGTCATCCTCATATGCCATGATCCGTCACCTTCTTTAGGTGGCTTGTCCCACCTCCATTTACACTTATCTCCCTCTCTTTTCCACTTATTCATCTCTATATTAATAGGCATTACACTCAAGAACTCAATCATCTTCCTAAAGACTAATGGGTCCTCAAAGGGATCTAGCTCCTCATCTCTAGCTATGAGTTGTTCTACCGAATGTATCTTTTCGATGAAGTCTTTTTCTAGATAAAATGGGCATTGAGGTCCTATGAAGTTCCTTTCTATCCAAGGTCCATATCTAGACGGTCTCCTATTCATCTCTACCCAATGCGGTGTCGGTTCATCATCACAATCATAACTATGCTTCTTAACATCGTACACCGACCAAGTATCGCCTTCACCTACCGCTATCTTAGACTCCTTACAATCTATCATGGCGCTAGCGGTTGCTAAAAATCCTCTTCCTACCAATAGTGGGCATGTAGTGTCACTAACCATGTCTAGGACGTGAAAATCCGCTAATATAGTTAATTTTCCTACGTGAACAACTACATCCTTAATCATTCCAACCGGGTGGGCAATACTCCCATCCGCTAGCCCTATCAATACCTCCGTTTCCTCTAACTTTCCTAGCTTAAGAGCGGTGAATAAGGATAAGGGAATCAAGTTGAGGCTTGACCCTAAATCGGCTAGTGTGTCGAAAGCTTCGGATCTTCCTATCTTACAAGGCAAAACAAATATACCCGGATCATCAAGCTTTTTAGGCAACTTGTTTTGAATGAAGGCGGTCCCATTTTTACCTAGCTTACACTTCTCATATTTTTCTAGGAGGGCACTATAGTAAGGAGCACGCGCTAAGATATCAATGATAGGGCGTTCAAGGTGAAGTTCTTTGAATTCATCGTCAAAGTCTTGTGTAAGAGGTGTTTCAACTATGCTTTTGATCGGCTCTATATTTGGTGTTTTATTTGATTGGTCCTTTTGAAGAACTTGGTTTTGTTTGAAACACATGCTCGTGGATTTAACCGAGTAGTAATGTGGGCACGAAGTGGGTGACGAAACTGAAGATATGGAATTAACGTTTAGTTTCGGATTTTTGATTGTGTCGCTTGGAAGTGCTCCCATTTCTCGGTCATTGAGAATCTTCAACAATGCGTCAATTCTAGTGGTCATCTCGCTTTGCTTTTGTTTGAAATCGGCTTCAAACTTAGATATGCGAGCTTCTTGAGATGCCATGAACTTAGACATCAATCCTTCAAAGTTGTTGGTACTACCATAGTTGTTAGAAGGATTGTTGTTGAAAGTACGGTTGGAGGGTGAACCGTTTGGTTGGTAACGATTAGGCGGGTTGGAAGAATTGGGTTGATTTTGTTTCAACCTAAGGTTTGGGTGATTTTTCCAAGAGGGGTTGTATGAATCCCCATAAGTGTTTGGCTCGGGCTTAAAAGTGTACCACTTATCTCCCGCTTCGTCGGTACGCGTGGATGCGTAGTCTGCAAAAGCTGTTCCGGGGAGTTCCACACAATCACGAGCGTCGTGGGGACCACTACATAATTCGCATGAAGAAGTGATTTTGTTCACTTGGCTTGAAGGCTTAGGAGCTTCGTAAGATTTCATGAGAAACTTGACTTGGTCCTCAAGTTCCATGATCCTACAGTCGGGAGTGCTAGAATTGTTCGAAGGCAAAGATATTGCCTTGACCGTTTTGTTCAAGTCACGGGGATCATTCCAACTTTCGTTGTCATAGAGAGCAAGATCTTCTATGAGTTCCCATGATTGTTCCGCACTTAGATCACGTAGCTTACCACCGGCCGATTGGTCAATGGCTCGCCTCGTGGAGATGTCGATATGGCCATAAAAAAATTGGACTTGGAGCCAAAGATCTATGCCATGATGAGGGACTTTTTGGTGTAAGTCCTTGAAACGAGTCCATGCTTCATAAAGAGATTCATTTTGACGTTGTTGGAACATCAAGATGTCATTTCTAAACTTAGTAGTTCTCCCCGGTGGGAAAAACTGAGCAAGGAAACGAGTGGTGAGATCATCCCATGTGGTGATGGATCCCGCGGGTAAACGCTCAAGCCATTGACTAGCTTGATCCCATAGAGAGAATTGGAATAGGCGTAATCGGGTTGTCTCTCTAGTTGCAACATCTAGGTCTATGGAATCTACGATTTTGAGGAAGTCCTTAAGATGTTGGTTTGGATCTTCGGAACGAAGTCCATGGAATGCACATCTGCTTTGCACCAACAGGATGGTGTCGGATCGCAAGGGGGTCACATTGGCTCCGGTGAGCTCAATGGTGTTTCGGTACAATAACTCACCTTAACTCAACCATAACTCCAATTTACAAATTAACCCCTTAACTATTTCATTCATTAAACAACCCAAATATTTCATTAATAACCTTAAAAATTACAATACAAAATAAAAAAACCTTTCGAATTATAAGAAACTACCACTTAAAAAAAAAAACTAAATGTTATTAACTTTTAAAAAAATGCTACTAAAACACATGGTGTAAAATGCAAACACCACATGAACCAAACTGCAAATTTGAAATATATATCTTCTTCCCCATCTTGACACACCTGTACACACACTAAATATACACACACACTGAAAACACACACAAACACAAACACACCACAAACAAACCACACAAACAATCATGGGGGGCGAAAGTGTAAATTTTTTTTATTCAATATCGCAGCATAACGCTGCGTTAAGATCTTGCCTCACCACGTTAAAGTGGGTTTAACGCAGCACGATGGTAAGGGCTAACGCACCTTAACGTGCGTGCGTTAAGGTATAACGCAGGGGAGAAAGTCACATTACCGAATGCTCTTATGGCTAGGATTTCTCATAAAAAAGGAACTTCTCTCTCATTTTCTCTTATTAATCTCATATTCAGTTTTATTCTCTCTTTATTCACAAATTAAGATGTGTACTTTGTAATAGAACATTCATCAAATAAATGAACGAGTTACAGCTAATTAGTAGTGGTAGCCAGTTTGGTTGATTTGACCATTTGTGATTATACCTGTTGAATAGATATTCAACATACAAAGATAGTATTCGATTTAGTTTTTGTTCAAGGTAACATACCGGAATTAAAATCTTTCTGTGTATATGATGCGTGAGAATTGCACCAGGCTTTACCTCTCAAGGGATCTTGAGAAGCTTACAACCCCCACCAGGCAGTGTACCTAATCGTTGTAGTATAGTATAGTGACAAGTACCGGGGATTGATCGTTCAGCTTAGGAATAGTGTCGCTAGGATTAGAAGACCTAAATACTAGTTCTAAAGGTGAGGGATGATTATTTTTGTATTTTATATTTTTTTAGAAAGCAAGTAAAAATCTCGGGTTTGAAGGATTTGGGCGGAATTACTTGCTAGTCAACTAACCCAATACTAAAGATGCAATCAAAATAAAATACTAGAAATGAAAATAAACTAAATTATACTAAAGTTGTGAGCAGTAAATGGAGAAAATGTGTTTACTTAGATTTCACTACTCCCTAGACATCTTTTACACGTTAATTACTTGTTATAATTGCATAGATGACGGATCGTATTCCTTAATACCATTCATGGGGTGGCACACTTAACTCCCCAATTCTATGAGCTCTTATCTCCTCCTATACCATGCCCAGCACAACTATAGGGATTATAAACAGTGGCTCATGCATTAAATACAACCAATAAAGACCTAGTGCGCGTCGGTTCATGTTTCTTAAGACGTTCAAGCATGTTACCAAATGGAGATCTGCCAGTTTTCTTAAGCTTAACATATAAATCATTCATCCAAGACAAGTATAAACAAGTAATCAACACATAATTAACATCTAGGTTTCATTAGATCCAAGCAAACACAAGATAGATCTAGCCTAGCATGATGGAATTAAGACAAGAACAAGATATAGACAACCAACACTTAGACATATTGATTGAATTAAAAGAACACTTATCTTAATTACACATGAAAGGTATCAAGGGCTTGGAACCCTTGAAAAACCTGTAAAATTCGCACCAAATTCGTACTTAGGGTTTCTCCAAAACTTCTCTCTTTTTAATGTGAAAATTAGAAAACTATATATAGGAAAAGGGGTCTGACGGCGTCAAGAATAAACTTGTGACGCCATCACCTCGCCGCCAAAACTCTTCTCGGACTGCCTTGGTCTACATTTGATGCCGTCATGTGATAATCATTTCCAGGCCGTCATGACTTTTACTCTTGACGCCCTACTTCGTGACGCCGTCAATTCTCTACTGGACCGTCATGGAATTTTGCTCTTAACGCCGTCAGGATGTTACTCTTGACGCCGTCACCTACTGTTCCCAGCATGGAAAATTAAGAGTTTGGCGTTTTCTTCACTTTTATGCTCCAAAAACGTCCGAATTGCTTCCTTTTCCAGATTTCTCTCCCAAAGTACCAAAAATCACAAAAGGAACGATTTAGGGCAATATTTGATCAAATAAAGTCAATTCCGGGCTTAAATGACCCCCTAAAAATGGATCATTTTTCGCCGCATCAGTATATCTTTGTTTGAGAAACTAGGGTTTGTCAAGATTTGGAGCTTTTGTAGTTTGAAGGTTCTTTGGTCGATTTATATCTTGTAATCGATAAATCGTGGTTAGATTGTGGTCAATTAAAAGTTTCATTTTTTCAAAACATAGTTTTATATTTAGGGCTTTTAATTGATTTGGGGTTTAATAGTCAATTGAGTACTTTGTGTGGATTCTGGTGAACTGAATTGTTTATCTTGAAAGATTTGGCTGAAAACCCTAATTTTTAGGGTTTGGTTGTTTGTTTCTGTTGTGTTCTTGATTTTGTAGATCAGAGTTCAGTACTATGAGTCCTCTTTTTCTGCCCTATTCCAAGTAGTATGTTTGGCAACCTTACTACATTTAGGGACTAATCTGTGCATTTGATTGTTTTATTTTTTTGATTGCATTTTTTGTGATGTTTTATATGCGTTTTATTGTCATGGTCCTAATATTGAGGAATATGAGCAATATGAACATAATGATAATGAGTCTGATGAAGAAGAAGATAACTTGACTCAGATTAATAGTAGTCATTTGCATTTGCATCCTAATAATTTTGGTACTCTGACTATTGTCTAAAATTGAAAGGAGTTGAAAACTATAGTGTTTAGTATTGTGCTATGTTACTTGTTTTAGAAAGAAAAAACAAGATTAGGTTTATTGATGGTACATGCAAAAGGTCTAATATTGATGAGGTTTTGGGTAAAAAGTGAGATAGTATAATGCTATTGTTCTTGGTTGGATTTTAAGTTTAATTTCTGAAGAATTGTATCTTGGTCAAATATTTTCTTAAAGGGCATCCCATGTGTGGGAAGAGTTATAAGAAACTTATGATAAGGTTGATGGATCCATTACATTTAATTTGCATCATAAAATTAATTCTTTGTGTCAAAATAGATCATTAATTGCTAATTATTATCAGAAGTTGAATGCTCTATGAAGATAGTTTAATGCATTAGTTCAGTTGCCAAGGTGCATTTATCATACTACACAAGATTTTAAGAAACATAATCAATTACTAAAACTTATGCAGTTTTGTATGGGATTAGATGATGTTTATATGCAAATAAAAAGTAGTTTTCTTTCTAGAGAACCTCTGTCTGATATTAAAAATGTGTATGCTATTTTCTCTAGTGGTTATGCCTGGTAGTAATGCTAGTACCTCTCAGTGGTCACAAGTTTTTGTGTTTGCTTCTAAGATTGCTGATAGAGGAAATTTTCATATGTCTTAAACCTATTTTAATGTTTCTAGAAATGTTGATACCAGGAAGAAACCCACTTGGGGTCTTACCTTGGTCTGTGAGAATTGTTGTTATAATTGGCATATTATTGATAGATGTTTTAAGCTGATTGGTTATCATGCTAATTTTTGTAAAAAGAAAATGTGAATCAGGGTACCCAAAATTTTAATAAGAATTTTGTTAACAATAAAGATTCTGTTGGTTCTAGTTCCATGTTTTCTTTCTCTGATGAACAAATTCCTAAACACATTATCTGATTAAAGAATATTTTGTTAATGCTGTTGGTAAACGAGTAAATGCCAATGTGGCAGGTATTGTTTGAAACAATAGCTAAGGTTTTTTTTGTCAAAACTTTGATAAGATTTTTTGCTTAGCAATCATGCTCATTCTAGTTTGATAAAGGCATGATTAGGGGTGGAAACGAGCCGAGCCCGAGCCGCTCGTGAAAAGCTCAGGATCGGATCGGTAAAAAGCTCGAACGAGCTGAGCCTAAACGAGCTCGAGCCCAAGCTCGAGCCTAAGTTTGAGCTCATTTAATAATCGAGCTCGAGCCCGAGCTCTATATAAAAAGCTCGAGTACGCTCGCGAGCCTAAACGAGCCCTAGAAATATCTATGTATATATATTATTTATACATATAAACGAGCTTAATAGTAGTAAACGAGATCGAGCCTTATGTAATTAACGAGCCGAACTCTATTTGAACTTTTTTTTCTTCTTTAAAACTTCATATAAATTAGTCGAGCCCGAGCCCGAGCTCGAGCTTGTGAAAATTTTCACGAGCCGAGCTCGAGCTCAAAATATAAGGCTCGAAACGAGCTCGAGCTTTATATATGTAAACGAGCCGAGCTCGAGCTCTGGCAGGCTCGGGCTCGGCTCGGCTCGTTTTCACCCCTAGGCATGATTGATTGTTGATTTAGATGCTAATAAATACACGACATATACTAATAAGGAATTTGTCAATGTAATTGAAATATCTTATCTTAAGATAAAGGTTTCTCATCGCAATAGGACATAAGCCTTTATTACAAAGATTGATAATTTGATTTTGACTGAGTATTTAACTATGTATGATGTGCTTGTAGTACTCGAATACTGTATCAGTCGCATGTTTCTTCATAAAGTGGCTAGAGACAAAAAGTTTATTATTGGTTTTGATGATACTAAATGTTATGTATTGCCTTAGGATTTGAGGGAAGGGAAACTGCTGGGAAATGACAGGAGAAATGGTTGGTTGTATTACTTTGATGGAAATCAAGGTAATGAGCTAGAGTTAAAGTTTGATAAGTCAGTTTGCAATTTTTCTAAACATACATGGCATTGTAGACTTGGTCATCCTTCGGACTAAGTCATGAATGTTTTAAAAAATAAAATCATGATTAATGATAACTCTTATAGTGAACCCTGTGAAATTAGTCAAAAAGCTAAACAAACTTGAGAACTATTTTCATTTACTCTAAGTGAGCACATATTTACTATTCTTGTTGAATTGGTTCATCTAGATCATTGGTATCCTTACATGGTCACTAGTAAGGAATGGTTTAGGTATATTTTTTTTTACAGTTGTTGATGACTATTCTAGAGCTGTATGGGTGTATTTGATTAAGTATGATGAGGTGTTTGATTGTATATATGCCTACCTTAACTTGATTAAAAATCAGTTTGGTAAGACTGTCAAAACTTTAAGAAGTGATAATATAACTGAATTTGTTACTAATAAAGTTTCAAGGTTTTGTGAAGATAATGGCATTATGCATTAAAGTCCTCGTTCTTATATACCATAGTAGAATGGGATCGTAGAGACGAAACATAGGCATATGCTAAACGTTGCTAGATCCCTTTTGTTTTAGGGGGAAATACCTTTAAAAATGTAGACAAAATGTATTCTAACTGCTACTTATTTCGTTAATATATTTCCTTCCTTAGTGTTGAATGTAAAATCTCCCTATTATCTTGTTCTTAAAAAAACGATCTCTTTCTCATTTAAGAGCTTTTGGGAGTCTTTGCTTTGCTACTATTCTTAATAATCATGATAAACTTAATAGCGGAGCTAAAAAAGTGTTTTAGTGGGTTAGTCCAGTTTCAAAAATGCTTATATACTTTTCAGTCTTGAAAGGAGCCATATTGTGTTTTCTTGAGATGTAAATGTTTTTAAAAATGTGTTTCCTAATAAGAAAGAGATACCAGTTGCTAGTGACTAATCAAGAAACAAATCACGTGAATTTTTTTTAATGAAGTATTTCATGATGTTCTTATTATACCCAATGATGATGAGATAAGGTAATCAAGTCCTACCAATGAGGGTAGCAACTCTCCTTATCTTGGCAATTCCACCAATGGCCAGACAAAAAATGAGTGGGGGCATTCCTCTTGTTTTGGTGGTTCTACCCGTGAGGACGAGAGAGTTGAAACATTTGAAGATGATCATTGATACGTGAGGATCGCGCCCTCGCAACAGGTTTTACCTCTCAAGGGATCTTGAGAAGCTTACAACCCCTACCAAGCAGTATACCTGATCATTGTAGTATAGTATAGTGACAAGTACCGGGGGATTGATCGTTCAACTCAGGAATAGTGTCGCTAGGATTAGAAAGCCTAATAAACTAGGTCTAGAGGTGAGGGATGATTCTTTTTGTATTTTTATATTTTTTTAAAAGCAAGTAAAATCTCGGTTTTTAGAAAAGTAGGCGGAATTAGTTGCTAGCCAACTAACCCAATTTATCTAAGGATGCAATCAAAATTAAATAAAAAAAATGAAAATGAAACTATTAAACTAATGTGGTGTAACAATAATGAGGAAAGTTGTGTTTACTTAGGTTTCATTACTCCCTAGATATCTTTTACGCTTGTTACAATTGCATGGATGACGGGTCATATTCCTTAATAATAGTCGTAGGGCTGTGTACAATATTCCCTAACTCTATAGGATCCTACTTCACTCCTATGTTGAGCCGTTAGAAGCTTCTAACATGAGATCATTAGAATTCTCCTACGCATTAAATACAACCAAAAATCGTAGTACACCTCCGATCATGTTTCTTAAGACGTTCAAGCAAGTTACCAATGGAAGTCTGCAAGTTTTCTTAAGCCTAACATCGAATACAATCATCCGTAACAATTACAAACAATCAACCCATAATCAACATCTAGGTTTCACTACATCTAAGCAAACACAAGAGAAATCTAGCCTAGCATGTTAAATAGAAGACAAGCGTAATATATAATCAAACAACACATAGACATATTGAATGATTTGAAAGAGTACTTATCTTTAATTGAACATGAAAGATTCAAAGGGTTGAAACCCTTGAAAAAGCTGGAAAATTCGACCTAGGGTTTTTCCCTCCAAGTTGCACCCTAATGAATGAAATTTGGAAAACTATATATAGATTTTACAGGGTGACGGCGTCATGTATTAAGTTGTGACGCCGTCAACTTGCCGCCATAATGAAATTGTATTACCTAGATCTACTTGTGACGCCGTCATGTGTGCTTTTTTTCTAGGCCGTCACTAATACTTGGACCATGACGGCCTTGGGTGACGCCGTCATCTCCTATGCACAAAAACTCTCTGGATCGTCACGTGTATTTTCCACATCCACCTCTTTTGTAACTCTTGACGTCGTCATGTAGAGAATCTTGACGCCGTCAGGTACTGTTCCAGCAAGGAAAATTAAGACTTTGCCTTTTTCTTCACTTTTATGCTCCAAAAATGTCAAAAATGCTTCCTTTTCCAGATTTCTCTACAAAAGTACCTAAAATGACAAAAGGAACGATTTAGGGCAATATTTGATCAAATAATCACGAATTTGGGCTTAAATGACCCCGTAAAAGCGGTTCACTTTTCGTCTCATCAAATACCTTTACACTTGAGATTTGCTTGTCTTCAAGCAAATGCGCTTTTATTCTAATCAAAATACAAGTTAGGGGTCATTTAACACTAATATAAAAGTAATTACAACAAATAATCGTTCCACTAAAAACCAAAGACAAGCACGGAGGTCATACACTAGCACCTCACAAATAATGTTTAAATACTCTCATCTCTCGGGTGTAATAAAGTATATATCACAATAAGGAAATGAAAAACATCTCTCACTACCTGTCATAGCAAGTAGATTACCATAGGCTTGGGAAATGATCAAACCTCCACCACTTGGCGTAAGCACCTAGGATAAACTATCAAAGAGGTCTTTTAAAGGGTTATAACGTTAGGTGTAGGGATATATAAAAACACGGTTTTGTGGATAAAGGCAATATTTACTGGTGGCGAGTTAATCATCTTGGTTAATTACATGTACAATATGGCGTTGCTAAGCCAAGGCTAGACTCGACTTAAGCTAATGAATCAAAAATAACAAAAACATAAAATAAACATAGAATGAAACGGGATGGTAGTCCGTATGTTTTTGTCTCTTTTCTTTTTTTTTTATTTATTTTTTTTCAATTTTTATTTTTATTTTTTTATTTTTTTTGCATACACTTTTACCCTACTATCCAAAATAATACATCATAGGGAATGTACATTCCTTTTACACTTGACTTTTTACATACTTTACAATGAACTAATCTAATGACTTGAATCAATATAATCAAACACTTGGAGTACTTTTAAGATTAACGCACATATGGGGGTAATAATGATGTTCTTCCCCATTACTCCATAACATAAGTACTTTACCCATTAGATAATTAACTAAGGGTTTAAACATGTAACAATAATGCACTAAAGATGAGTGCATACACGGAAGGCTAAGGCGATTTGGTTGTACATTTGGTTGGGTTGTAACAAATTCTTCCTTTAAGTAAAATGCTTAAAGTTAGAAACGAAAAGATAGGCTCGGAGGGGTGTACTAGGGGTTTCGTGTACTAAAAATGAGTACAACGCTAAGGTGTGCGAAAATTAATATGAAGTAATTATGATACGGGTTTAACACAAGGGTGATCCTAATGCCTCTTATCATGTAGTAAATCCTACTACACGAATGTAGTCTCACTAGCGGTCTCGGGATGCATCACTAACGCAAGTTCTAGAATCTAAATGCTATCGGTACACTTATAAGCACTAATAATGAATGCTTTTCCTATCAAATCTAAAGGCGAACCTCACATATTTGGGTGAAAATTTTTTCTGAATGGTACGGTTTTGTGCTAGTCATAAAACTCCTATCCATGAGACGCTTGTTAAGGCTAAAGTTTCACTCCTAAATATTGTAAAAAATTTTAAATTTGGCGCTAAAATTACACTGACAAGTATTTCTCTTAGTTTTATTACACACCTACCATCGAACAAACAAACTCAAGTCCAATTGTATCCTATAAGGTATCATCATTTACCCTCCCCTTACACTTAGGATGAACATTGTCCCTAATGTTCAATTAAAGGATGTAAAAGTAAAACAGGTAAAAGAATGAAAACAAATACTCCCCTGATTCGTTCGGTGTGGATAGTGTGTCAACAAGGTTAGATCTTCCTCCAAGAAAATGAACATTCGAAGCTTCCCTTTCAGAAAATAAATCATCTTCTTGTCATATATAACGTGTTAAACCTGAGAAAACAATCAAGGCAACCTCGCGTAAAATCGGCGGCAATCTATATATACTGACAAATCCTAGAAAGCAATTTAAGATATAATGCTTGTAGAATAAATGTTTACAGATTTCCTGGAGTTTATAAAACAAAAGAATTAACAAAAACTTTAAGACTCCGTTAGAAAACAAAACTCGCAAAATTTCCAGAATTTTACACATAACGCCGTCAGGCGTTAATTCCTGACGTCGTCAGAAGTGACCTGAAGAAATCTTTACGTTAAGTTTCTAGAAAAGCTTATGTCCTACTTCCTGGAAAATCCTGCAAAACATCATTATGACTCGATACAAGCATTTGACTCTAACAAATACTAATATACATGTTCATTTAGTATTGTGGCGAATCAAGATCAATTTCGTTCTTATAAACAAATTTGGGGTTTCCCCTTACACTTAGCTTTTGCAAAATAACTTTATATGAAGTTAAGACGAAGTTAAACGATAAAATAAAGCATTTTCACAATTTTAGTTTGAAACATGATCTACCAACAATAAGAATAAAGCATGTATACGGAAGCAAATAACAATAAAAAATAAATAAAAATCACACAAAACATGGGTTGTCTCCCAAGAAGCGCTTTTTTTTATTTACGAGGCTTGTAGCTAGACTCAAGGTCTTGGGCAATTACGTGACCTCATCATTGGTCTCATTCTCTAGGTCATCTCCAATCTTAGTTTTGTATTCCAGACCTAATTGCAAACATTCCTTGTAGAAACCAAGTATTCTATTCATGACATATTCTACTCCTCTACGTCTATTCTCATCATTCTTATAATAAACTGCTTACTTGTGTTCCTTTTCTATGTTTGATAGAAGGCGGTATTGTTCAATCTTATAGGGCATTCGGTAAGCAATCTCATCATTCTCTTCCTTGAATCTAACTATCCCTAGGGAAGGGTCCTAACTCATCCTAAAGGCCTCAACAAACGGTTTTCCGAACACTACTTAACTTAGGCAACCATCTATTACCGGGCGAATATCCTCTACAATTACAAAGTCGGTAACGTAAGTGAAGTTTCCTACAAAAACATGTAATCCTTTCACTCTTCCTACAAAGTTGCTCATCCGATTCGTGTTAGGCATCATCCTATATCCAAGTTGCTTCTTCGTTACCCAATTATAATAGGTCCTAGTCATGATGTTTATAGGAGACCTAAGATCGATGTAAGCTTTCCACACATGCATATGCCCAATATTGCATGGTATGTTGATGTTAGAGGGATCACCTACTTTAATAAGGGGTGAACCAAGGATGTATGGTGTCTCGGGATCATCGAATAGATCCTTGTGATATTCCTGTTCTTCCTTGGCGGGTAGCTTATCAAAGTTTTCTTCAACGTTTTCTACTTTCTCTAACTTTTCGTCCTTAGTATCCTCAACTTTCTTAATCTTATCCCTAGTTCCGGTTTCTATTCCAACTTCATCCTTGTCACTTTCTTCTATATTCTTATCTATTGGCTTAATGGTGACAACGTTGACAAAGTGGACTTGTTTGGATGATGAGGGGTCCTTAAATTGGATTCCGCTATTAGTGTCCCTAGTGTCCTTCCTAGGTGTAGTTAGCACTTGGTTGTTGAGGGCTTTCAACAAGTTGTCAATCTTATTGGTCATCTCCATTTGTTGTTGATTGAATTCGGTTTCAAACTTAGCTATGCGAGCTTCTTGAGATGCCATAATCTTGGACATCAATCCTTCAAGATTATTAGTACTACCATAGTTATTGGAAGGATTGTTGTTGAAAGTACGGTTAGAGGGTGGACCGTTTGGTTGGTAATGATTTGGTGGATGGGAAGAATTGTTTTAGAGCATATTTTAGTTTTGTTTCCACCTAAGGTTCGGTTGATTTTTCCAAGAAGGGTTGTAGGAATCACCGTAAGGGTTTGGCTCGGGTTTGAAAGTGTACCACTTATCTCCCGCTTTGTCGGTACGCGAGGATGCGTAATCCGCAAAAGCTTGTCCGGGGAGTTACACGCAATCACGAGTGTCATGGGGACCACTACATAATTCGCATGAAGAAGTGATTTTGTTCACTTGGCTTGAAGGCTTGGGAGCTTCGTAAGATTTCATGAGAAACTTGACTTGGTCCTGAAGTTCCATGATCCTACGGTCGGGAGTGCTAGAATTGTTCTAAGGCAAAGATATTGCCTTGACCGTTTTGTTCAAATCACGGGGATCATTCCAACTTTCGTTGTCATAGAGAGCAAGATCTTCTATGAGTTTCCATGATTCTTCCGCACTTAGTTCACGTAGCTTGCCACCGGCCGATTGGTCAATGGTTCGCCTTGTGGAGAGATCGATGTGGTCATAGAAGATTTGGACTTAGAGCCAAAGATCTATGCCATGATGAGGGACTTTTTGGAGTAAGTCCTTGAAACGAGTTCATGCTTCATATAGAGTTTCGCCTTGACGTTGTTGGAACATCAAGATATCATTTCTAAGCTTGGTAGTTCTCCCCGGTGGGAAAAATTGAGCAAGGAAACGAGTGGTGAGATCATCCCATGAGGTGATGGATCTCGCAATAAACATTCAAGCCATTGACTAGCTTGATCACGTAGAGAGAATTGAAATAGGCGTAATCGGGTCGACTCTCTAGTTACAACATCAAGGTCTATGGAATCTACGATTTTAAGGAAATCCTTGAGATGTTGATTAGGATCTTCGGAACAAAGTCCATGGAATGCACATCCGCTTTGCACCAACCGGATGGTGTCGGATCGCAAGGGGGACACATTGGCTCCTTGAGTGAGCTTAATAGTGTTTCGATAGCCTTGGTGGCTAGGTCGGGAGTACTCTCATAAAGTTCAGGGCTTAGGAGGTTGGTTTGCTAATGGTGGGTTTTGTGGGTGGTTTTGTTGTGGTGGGTTGATGGGTTCAAAGATGTTACCACCTTCCATGATGTCGGATGGTAAAGGTTACGAACAAAGACACGAAGAAATGAGATAGACTAAATAAAACCTAAAAATAAAAATAAAATCTTAATAGAAAGAAATCTAGCAAGTAGAACTAATAAAAAGAAATCCTAACCTAGAAAATAACTATTCCCTGGACTGCGGCGCCAAAAACTTGATACGTGGTGATCGCGCCCTCGCAACAGGTTTTAACTCTCAAGGGATCTTGAGAAGCTTACAACCCCCACCAGGCAATGTACCTGATCGTTGTAGTATAGTATAGTGACAAGTACCGGGGGATTGATCGTTCAACTCAGGAATAGTTTCGCTAGGATTAGAAAGCCTAATAAACTAGGTCTAGAGGTGAGGGGTGATTCTTTTTGTATTTTTATATTTTTATAAAAGCAAGTAAATTCTCGGTTTTTAGAAGAGTGGGCGGAATTAGTTGCTAGCCAACTAACCCAATTTATCTAAGGATGCAATCAAAATTAAATAAAAGAAATGAAACTGAAACTATTAAACTAACGTGGTGTAACAATAATGAGGAAAGTTGTATTTACTTAGGTTTCATTACTCCCTAGATATCTTTTACAGGTTGATAGCTTGTTACAATTGCATGGATGACGGGTCATATTCCTTAATACTAGTCGCAGGGCCGTGTACAATATTCCCTAACTCTATAGGATCCTACTTCACTCCTATGTCGAGCCGTTAGAAGCTCCTAACATGGGATCATTAGAATTCTCCTACGCATTAAATACAACCGAAAATCGTAGTACACCTCCGGTCATGTTTCTTAAGACCTTCAAGCAAGTTACCAAGGGAAGTCTGCCAGTTTTTTTAAGCCTAACATCGAATACAATCATCCGTAACAATAATAAACAAACAATCAACTCATAATCAACATCTAGGTTTTACTACATCTAAGCAAACACAAGAGAAATCTAGCCTAGCATGTTACATAGAAGATAAGCGTAAGATATAATCAAACAACACATAGACATATTGAATGATTTGAAAGAGTACTTATTTTTAATTGAACATGAAAGATTCAAAGGGTTG
The DNA here is from genome assembly GCA_030686995.1 of Artemisia argyi. Classification (NCBI taxonomy): domain Eukaryota; kingdom Viridiplantae; phylum Streptophyta; class Magnoliopsida; order Asterales; family Asteraceae; genus Artemisia; species Artemisia argyi. The sequence goes on from CM060685.1 coordinate 155,542,315, forward strand.
AAACCCTTGAAAAAGCTGGAAAATTCGACCTAGGGGTTTTCCCTCCAAGTTGCACCCTAATGAATGAAATTTGGAAAACTATATATAGATTTTACAGGGTGACGGTGTCATGTATTAAGTTGTGACGCCGTCAACTCGCCGCCATAATGAAATCGTATTGCCTAGATCTACTTTTGACTCCGTCACGTGTGATTTTCTTCTGGGTCGTCACTAATACTTGGACCATGACGGCCTTGGGTGAAGCCGTCATCTCCTATCCACAAAAACTCTCTGGATAGTCACGTGTATTTTCCACATCCACCTCTTTTGTAACTCTTGACGCCGTCATGTAGAGAATCTTGACGCCGTCAGGTACTGTTCTAGCAAGGAAAATTGAGACTTTACCGTTTTCTTCACTTTTATGCTCCAAAAACGTAAAAAATGCTTCATTTTCCAGATTTCTCTCCAAAAGTACCTAAAATGACAAAAGGAACGATTTAGGGCAATATTTGATCAAATAATCACGAATCCGGGCTTAAATAACCCCGTAAAAGCGGTTCACTTTTCGCCTCATCAATCATATTAGCTCTGAGGGTAATGATGATGTTTAACAAAGTTTAAATACTAAGTAGAGTTCTCAAAACATGTAGATAAACTAGTAAGGAGATTTTAAGTGTCTTCTATTTTTCCAAGTAAATACGATGATTTTTGTGGTTAATTGAAAAGTTAAATTTAATCTTGAAAAGTTTGTGAGTTATTCAAATCTGAGTCCATAAAAATTTTGTTTTGTAACTGAGCTAAATAAAAGCATTGAACCTAAAAATTATTGGCAAGCTAGTAGGGATTAGCAATCGGTTGAGGCAATGAACAATGAAACGGAGGCATTACATTGAAATTATACTAGGGAAATCACTGAGTTGCCTAATAAATAAAGTCCATAGGTTGTAAGTGGGCTTACAAGATAAAATATAAGTCTAATGCGGTAATGGAAAGGTATAAGGCTAGACTTATAGCTAAATGTTATAGTCATAAAGAGGGAATTGATTATGAGGAAACTTTTTCTCATGAGGTTAAGATTGTTACTGTGAGATCTTTGATTAATCTTGCTGTGCAGAATCAATAGCCTTTATTTCAGCTTGACATTAACAATGGTTTTTCTTATGGTGATCTTTGTGAGACTATTTTTATGTCTTTGCCTCAAAGTTATTTTGGTACTAATGACATTAAGGTTTTCAAGCTAAAAAAGTTTATGTATGGGTTAAAACAAGTACCCAGGTAATGGAATGCTAAACTTACCCATGCACTACTTGAAAATGGTTTTATACAAATTAAAAGTGATTATTCTCTCTTCACTAAATTTCAATCAAATGTTTATATTGGCTCTCTAGTTTATGTTGATGATATCATCATAACTGGTTAAAATGATGATGAGATTGAAAAGTTAAATGTTTTTTTGAAGTCTAAATGTTTGATAAAATACTTTTAAAAACTCAAATATTTTTGGAAATTGAAGTTATTGAGAATAATAAAGGCTTATGTCTCACTCAGAGGAAATATTGCTTAGATGTTTTGAATGCTTTTGGCGTTCTTGCTTATAAACCCCCTGTTGTTCCATTTAAAAAAAATTTGTCCATCGCTAATTAACCTACTGCTAATAACCCTATTTTGAATGATATTACTGAATATCAATAGTTAATAGGGAAGTTGATTTATCTTACACATACTAGGCCTGATATTTCTTACATTGTTTATTGTTTGAGTCAGTTTATGCATTCTCATTTGGAGTCTCATTTGAAAATTGCTCTTAAAGTATTGAGATGCCTAAATGCATCCCCAGGTAAAGGTATTCATATTATAAGAATCCCCAATGCTTCCATTAAAGCATATGTAGACGTAGATTGAGCTAAGTGTGTAACAATTCGCATTTTCAGGTTAATTTCTACACCCGAAAAATTTTACTATTCATGGTTACTTTACTATTCATCTTCACTATTCATCCCCAAAATTTTTATTTCATATTCTCGTAAGTTAAATTATTTTAATGATAATCCGAGAGTTTGACACTCGTCGGATCATTTCTGCAAAAATCACGAAACCGTGTCTGAGATTTACTTTAGGGTTTAAACATCATTTTGGCATCCTGATATGTCCACACAACACTAAAATCAAGAGAAATATATGTTTTTCACCTTCAGTGACATTCTCAGGAATTTTGGAATTTTACATTTTCCGAATCTGCGTTTTACGCAATTTACGCGTTTTCAGCTTACGATTTCCAGCGTTAACAGCGTTTTCGCGACCTATTAAACTTATCACTCATTTTTATAAGATAATAATGAGTTTATTGATAATTTTAATCATTTCTAAAAGTTTCATATTTTTAGGATACCCAGTTTTAAGTCTCATGAATTAACGGCATACATTTAGCGATTAACGAGACCAAAAGTCACTCCGTAAACTAGATAATACCAAGTTTATGTATCTAGTCACTCCCCCATCATTATGGCCGACCTAAGGGGTGATTCACCATGCCTTGGTGGCTTGAGATAAGTCTTGAACTTTTGGAATACATGTATGTGTCCAAACTTCCTAAGTAAGCTTCCTAAATATCCTAAATACTTGCACCTCCTCATTGCACCTTCCTAGCACCTCCTAAAGGCCCTATATAACCCTCTTCACCCTATCTTGGTCGTTCATAATCTCACACACACAAACACACTCCTAATTTTCTCTCAACTTCAAGTTTCACACAAGAATTCAAGCTACAAGTAACTACATCAAATCCTTAGCAAGTTTAGGTGTTTCTCTTGAGTTTAAATCCACTCGAGTCACCTAAAAAAGCATCACCAATCCTTCAAGAAAACAAGAGTGTAGAAGGGTTGCTAAAGTGTGAAAAGCTTGCTCAATCAAAGTCCTAATCCTTGTTCTTAATTTCCTTTCATTAGAAAGCCAAACGTTGTAAGAAACTCTAATACACTTTCTTGATCAATATCATTTTCATGCTTATTATATTTCATTCATTCTATATATGGTCTTTGTGTTATGTTCATGATGTATAAAAACTCTTAAAACAAGTTAGGATAACTATATGTTAACCTATGTTAAGTAAACAAGAAAACTAGTAACTTATATTGAGGAATGCGACCAAAATGGTAAAAACAAGATATTGGACAATTACATACCGTGGTAGAGGACTTAAAAAGGAAAAAATAGCAATTGGAATCACCTAAAACAAGTATACGAGTCAAAAGTTATGGCCAAAAGAAGTTATTAAACCGGAAAGACCAAAACTGCCGATACGCTACTGTTAAGCGATCTGACCTAATTAAACGAGGCACTTCTGGTCCATTTCATCAAAAAGTTAAAACATGAAAGTTGTCCGGAATGACGTTTTCGTTTAAGAGAAAAGAAGCTCGAACCCTGAAAACGCATAACGAGTGATATTTTTCTTCAAATTCTTAACAGCCCCTTTTTAATACTCAAATGACCATGTATTTGTTGTGGTTAAGTAAAACCAAGAGGTCTAATGACCTTAAAGCTGAGACAACAGCCATGGATAAGGCCAAGGATGAGTCTCAAGACCATGGTAGCAATGACCAAAGCCACGACAAGGCCACGGCTAAGACCTTATGACTTTCTAAGTCGAAAACATGAACTAAAATGTTAGTCGTAACATAATCAACCAATTTGGATCTACTCCATCCAATGACCATGAGATTTTTCAAGTAATATCCCATCCATACTAGACTTAATAAACTTATTAAAGATAACAATCTTCATTCAAAATAAAATTTCCCTAAGTTTATTCAACTATTCAGACATGTAACTTTTAAAGATCAACAATATATATTTTCTATCAAATACTACAACACTAGGGAGCTTCATGTGAGGGCTTTCATTTGGGTAAACGGATCGATGAGTTGCTAGATTACGAATTAAAGTGTCCTAGCTCCTCGAACGTTTACTGCATGACCTCTGAATTATGATGGCCCGAATGGTAGTACAAGATATAAACTAAACATGTTTCATAAGCCATCTTTACACAACAACCTACACAACATACTAAGTACTACATCATGAACAATAGGCAAGACATATACAGGCACGTTTTTGTATTCTTAGACATTGTTCCAACCTAAGTCGCAACATTCTCTTCAAGGTTGTACGTTGAGGTTTTCCCGGCTTATCCATCGACTTCGTTATACATTTGATGTCATTAACTCACGGTGAGTTCATAGCCTCACTTTTCATTTCTTAATTGTTTTACAAACCCTTGGGGGAATACATGCTATTATTTTTCAACTGAACACAATGCTTTTCAATTGTATGCTTGCCTGATTGTTTTATTGTCACTAAGTACCATCCTTACCAATCCAAGACCCCTTATCATGAACCATTTAATCACTAGTAATAGTGAGCGCGAGTATTGTGAATCGGCCTATTGGGATTGCGGAATCCCATTTGTATTGACCAAGTACGTTCAAACAAATGCACTAATATTTGAGACTTAGGTATGACAGCAAAGTACCTACCGGGGTAACTCTACCGATTGATATTGGTACCCGTTAACGTATTGGTTGCATGAGCTTAGTGAATAATAATAACTGTTTTGTTTTTCCAACCATGAGTATGTGTCTAATTAACTCACACTACCAATATATTGTGTTCATCCATTTAATAAACTCTATGAATTTCACTCAACCTTTGTGTTGATAGTTTTAAGCATGTATTTCAGGTCCATGATGTTAGAGGCTGGCACGGAGGAGCATGGATACTCAAGAAGGCTATAAATTCTATTATCATTCGAAAACTCATTTAATGTAATTAGTAAACCTTGATACTACTGGGACCTCATTTTTGTAAACTCTGATATTTATATAATTCGAATGATAAATCTTTTAAAACGACTGAATTAGAGTTTGTTTTCTATTGTTATAACGGTTGTGCCGTCGAGTAACACCCAGTTTGAATTTCGTTGTGTGTCACGAAATTGGGGGTGTTACAGATTGGTATCAGAGTGGTTGGCTCCAAACGGTCAACCTAAATTGACCAAAGGACGGTCAACAAGGTCAAACTGCCTAGAGTCAATGCTCCGCGGAATATAGTGGTTTCCCCGGGTCGTTATGTCCCGACGAGGTGTGATGGTATAAAAACGGGTTTGTGATCGGGTGAATTTGAATTGGAAGTAACCAGATAAAGATTTGGATTTGTTTACACTAAGGAATCTACAAGGAAATAACTTAAATAAGCTATATGAACAAGACTGGAAATTTAGAAAAACCAGAAACGTTTAAAGCCTAAAACGCATACGTTTACATTTAAATTAACGTAAACGTACAAAATAAAAAGTAAAAACTGAATTCTGAAAACCCTCAGGGGGTGAAAATGACTTTTTTACAAACCTGAGGATGAAAGATAAATTTTAGAAAAAGAAAATAAATTTTTACACTAATTAATTATTTAATATTAATTAATTACTATTTAATACTAATTATTAATATTTAAATAACTTAAATACAATATAATATTATTTAAATACTAGAAAAATGAAAATTAAATTTCTAAAATTATGAAATAACTAAAAACCAATTTTAAAACTAAAAATATGTCTTTTTGTCTTTTTGTGGATTTTTCTATTAATTAAATATTAATTACCTAATTAAACTAATTTAAATTATTAAAAATACTACAAAGACTTAGATAATTATAGAAAATTTTATATATCTAATTAACCATCACAGAAATCCTAAAAAAAATATAAAAAGTTTCTAAAAATTATATTTAGGCTAGTTTACTAATTATTATATTAAATATTAATTAATTACTAATTAAACTATTTAAATTATAAAAACTAAAAGATGAACAGTAGAAATTATAAGAAAATTCCTAAAATTATTTTATTACTTATAAAAGCTATAAAAGATATAAAAACTAGGGTTTACCTAATAAAAACTAATTTTGCTATTTAATAATTAATTATTAATTAATTATTAATAAAACTAATATTAAATCTAATTAATACTAAATGACAAAATAAAAATCTGAGAAAATTACTAAAATTACTTTAATATAAAATAAATTTAAGAAAAATATAAAAATACAAAGTGCTTATTAAAAATCTAAAAAGGAAAATTAAAAATTTAAATTACATTAAATAGAAACTATCACTTGAAATTAAAATTTGTTTTTCTGGATTTTCTTTTTGGAAAACTATTTTATACTAAAAATGAAAAGCTTTTTGTAAAGGGAAAACAGCTAGTGCTCAAGAATAAGCACTATGAGTGCTTAATGGCTTGACAGTTGACTTTGGTCAACTGTCAAAGCTAAAAGCTTTGAAATAAGGTCTAAGCTGAGACTAGGGGTGGTTTTAGGTAGATACATGTTGAGAGAGTTGAAATAAGCTAATACAAACCAGAAAGTATCCCTAAATAAGCAATTAAGCACAAATAAGCAATTGGATTTCTTATTTGAACACTGAAAATGGGACAAAGTATAGGGGTGATTTCAAGTGGGTCCTAGTGAGATTGAGCTTAAAAGCATGTTCAAATCTTGAAGAGGGCCAGGTGGGGGGTTGAAAGAGCCAAAAGTGGGGTTGTGGGTCCCTCTGTGGTGGCCAGAAACAACCACAAAAGTGGTGGTGGTGGTGGCCTGGACTGCTGCAGCAGGGGTTACCTTCCCCTGCAGCTGAGTTTGAAGGGGTGTGGAGCCCACACAAAAAAATCAAAAAAATAAATTGATTGTGGGATTTTGAAGTTAAGCTGGGAGACAATCAATCCTAAAAGTTACAAGACCTGAATCCACATAGAAAAATCAAAACAATTCCTACTATTTTTGGGTTTTTTGAAAAAAAGTAATTTTGACTTTTGAATAAAAACTTCATTTGTTGACTTTCTTGAGCTTTGATTCTGTCTAATGAACTTAAAACATGATGTTAAGCTAAAACAAAGTTAATCTAACCTAAATCTACAAATTATGAGCTAATGTGAATGATTTTGGATCCTCACTGTTTGACAGTTAAAGCTTAACTGAGAGATTAAGAGTCTTTTGACTTTTTACAAAGTGGACACTGGTTTTTATGGTTGATATAACCTATTAGGACCTAATGTGGTATGACAGATCAACAAACAACATCCAACAATCCTCAGAACACACAGAGATCCTTAAATCCAAACACCCCTTAAAAGGCCAACTGTTTTGTTTTTTCGAAAGAAACTAAGGATTTTTGATGTATAAATGAGCAAATAAGTTAGAGATGAGTCCAATATCACTTTATGAGAAATAACTAAACAACAATAAGCACTCTAAATAGACAGAACATAAATAAGCAAAAATGACTAAGAGAATAATGAGAATTGAGCTTACATGTGATTCAAACTGAGAGATGGGTACACAGACCAATAGAACACAACCTACTGCCTCCTTGAGGCTCTAAACACAGAATAATCCAAATTACACCCTGCTTCAAACCTTTTTCACCTTTCAACACCGATTTCTGAATTTAAATACCCAGGGACCTTTTCTGCCAAATCTTCAAACTCCAGGGACCAAACGTGTAATTTCAATAAACTTGCCACCCAAGGACCATTCCTGCCAAAGTAGATTAGTACAAGGACCAAAATAGATTTTCTCAAAGTTTTTACATCCCAGGGACCATTTTTGTCAATTTTGCAAAGTTGAGGGACTAAACTTGTAATTTGTGATTCAAAAAGGATCTTTGGTGACTTTTTCATGTTTTAGAATAACCAGGGACTAGATTTGACAACTTTTGAATGATGAGGGACTGAAACTGCCAATTATGCAAAATTTGTTTATTTTTCATCTGTTTTTGATTATTTTGCATCTGAAACATATAAAACACATTCCTGGGATATTTTCATTATTTTGATGCAATTTTGAGTGTTTTTTAGATGTTTTGGCAGCTCATAATAGGTAAAAATGATTAGTGTTTGAGCACTCATCAATCCCTCACACTAAAACATTGCTAGTCCCTACCAACCTTTTGAGAAAATGTTAATGGATTTGAAACTCTTTACCAAAAGCCATTACTTCTGGAGTAGCCAATTGTATCAGTTCAAGTAAGAACTATGGTCCACCTGATAACCATGTGATTTTGAACAAACCACCAGCTGTCAACGGATTTGATTAGTCTTTACCAAAAGCCGTTTGCTTCTGGACTAGCCAACTCTTTATGGACAAAGTCAACATCTTGGTGAGTTGATTACCAATTATGGTTTTTCCACTGCCTTTACCACAAGCCATAATCTTGCGGGCTAGCCAACTCATTCACTTTTTTGGATATGGCGAGTTGATATATCATACAATTTTGGGCAAATTGCAAGCCATCAACGGATTTGAGATATCTTTACCAAGAGCCGTTTGCTCCTGGATTAGCCAATCCTTTTGTCGTTTAGACATGGTGGATTGATAACCACAAAAATTTTGAACTCAAGTGAAAAAAAAATTAAAAATTTTGGCAAAAAACGGGGGGTACTAGATAGTAAAATGTGATAAAATTCGCTAGAATACCCCCCACACTTAGAATGAATATTGTCCTCAATAATCAAAGTTCCGGCTATTATTCCGACTCTTTGAACGTAAAAGGGCAACATTACAATCTAAATGTGGAAACACTGTTTTCTTTTCACTGTATTTGTAACCATAACAGGGGTAACTCCCCCACACTTAGGGTGAAAACCCTAAGTACATGCTACTGTTTTTGTTTACCGAGTCGCTAGCTTGACTCGACCCCAAATTCATTGGTTCTTGGGGAAGCATGATGTGGAAGAAACAATCTTCATCGGACTTTCATTCAAGATGTTTGGACAAACATTTGAAGCACGTGAAAGTTTCACACCGATGAGATATAATCCCAGCTCAAGATAATGGTAAATGAAAATGCCGGGATCAAAGATGGTATCTTCATTCCCGAAGGAGTGAAGAACAGGAGATGCACCCTGTAGGTGAAGAAAAGGAAGAAAACCATGATGAAAATCATGGTAAGGTCTTCTTCCTCGAGAGCAGGCTCATTAGCCTGAGTTTGGATTTCAAGGGTTAAGCTCGTTGGGTTTGAAAACATCCCGGGCGGGAGGGTGGGAATTTGTAAATTCTCATGATTGAGTGTATCTCCCCTCGGGCTATCATACTCCGGAGGAGTAATGATATGATGAGTGAGTTCACCGGAGAACTCCTCATGGAGAGAATCTTTCACAAGATGTAAATCTGTGAACTCTTGTTCCATTGTGGACTCATCATAATCCTCATTCTGAATATCAAAGAGTAGATTTTCAGAAATCAAAGTGAATTCATAATCGAATTCAAAAAGAGGATTGATGAGAGTTGTTTTGAATGATTCGGGAACAAAGTGATTATCATTCTCTATTGGACTGCTGGGATAAGAACTGAGTGACAGATCATGATTTAAGAGACTTTCAATTTCGGCTTCGGAGTTAAGGAGACCATCATCACTTCCTGTTGGAAGTGAATTGATATTGGTGATCTCCTCAAGAAGATGATCAGCATCAGATTGTTGAATTGATGCCTCAACATACTCGATGTCTCCATAAGATGCACAATCTTCGCTACAATTGGAGAGAATCTCAAATTGATCTTTTGGACACTCAAGAAGGGAAGGTAAATCACACATATGATCAGAAGTTCCCTGTGACTCTCTTGGGATTGGGATAAGGTTCTCAGCACTAGACTTTATGAATTCGTCCGATTCCTTTTTAGGAACAGTGCTAAGATGCTCATCCCCCATGTTTAGAGAGTGAGTGTGAACTTCGGGTGTGATAACAGTTGTTTGAGATGGAATCTCAACTGCTGGGATATCAACTGATGATCTTGATGAATCTTTGTGAATAATAACAATGTTATCTTCATCATCATCACTGTCATCATAGTCATCAAATAGAGCAGTATTGCGAATATTGGCATGTATTTTAGCTGCTCGTTGCTCAGCCAATAATTCTTCCATGCTTTTTCCAGATTCTCGTTCTTCAACAAGTAATTCTACCATAGTTTTCCCATGAGAATTTGGAATGAGGGGAAATTGTGGGGGTGTGGATGTGTCAAAACCGGAAGGTTGACATTGAAAATCATCATGAGGACCCCCACAATATGCACAAGAAGAACTTGGAGTATGGCGGAGTGAAATATTAGCTAACTCCTCCTTAAGTTCTTTAAGTTTCTCAAGAACCTCTAAAAAGTCTTGCTGGATTTGAGGATTGCTTGGATCATTTGATACTGTGGAGGTTGGTCTTGATACGAAGAGTCAAAATTGTTACAAGGAAATGGATTCCTTGTTTGACAATCAAAGCTAAAGTGTGGACCTCCACAGTACTCACAACAATTGAACTGATGTGGCTGTGAGTCATATGTGCTGTAGTCATAATTGTTATCAGGAAACTGCTCATAGACAAGCGTATTTCCCGATTGACAATCAGAACTATAGTGTGAACCACCACAATACTCACAACAGTATAACTGCCGAGTCTCATGATGTGGTAGCTGATGGAATGAATCAGTTGTGTCATGGTAGGAATAAAGATTTCGGTTATAGACAGACCCGTTTCCTTGACTCTACCATGCTACAACTGGGACAATTACCACCATTATAAGGACCACCACACCATTGACAATCAAGAAGGTGTGAATGAGACATAGAAAGAACCCAATGGTTTTAGAGGGTAAGAAATGTAGAATCAAAAAGGTGGGAGGGTAAAGATGGATATTTTTGGAATTTTTGATAAACATTTTATACAAATTAGAAAGAAAATCTTTTTTGTGTTTTTGTGTTCGTTGAAAACTGATTTTAAAATGTTTTCGGGAACAGTTTTGTTTTTATAATAAGAAAATATGAACAAAGGATGGTAGATATACAATGAGTGTATATCCAGATTCACTAATCTGCAAAACCGTTTAGAATACACGCACGACCTCCCCGGTAGCGGCGCCAAAATTTGGTTGGCTCCAAACGGTCAACCTAAATTGACCAAAGGATGGTCAACAAGGTCAAACTGCCTAGTCAATGCTCCGTGGAATATAGTGGTTTCCCCGGGTCGTTATGTCCCGACGAGGTGTGATGGTATAAAAACGGGTTTGTGATCGGGTGAATTTGAATTGGAAGTAACAAGATAAAGATTTGGATTTGTTTACACTAAGGAATCTACAAGAAAATAGCTTAAATAAGCTATATGAACAAGACTGGAAATTTAGAAAAACTAGAAACGTTTAAAGCCTAAAACGCATACGTTTACATTTAAATTAACATAAACGTACAAAATAAAAAGTAAAAACTGAATTCTGAATACCCTCAGGGGGTGAAAATGACTTTTTTACAAACCTGAGGATGAAAGATAAATTTTAGAAAAAGAAAATAAATTTTTACACTAATTAATTATTTAATATTAATTAATTTCTATTTAATACTAATTATTAATATTTAAATAACTTAAATACAATATAATATTATTTAAATACTAGAGAAATGAAATTAAATTTCTAAAATTATAAAATAACTAAAAACTAATTTTAAAACTAAAAATATGTCTTTTTGTCTTTTTGTGGATTTTTCTATTAATTAAATACTAATTAATATTAATTACCTAACTAAATTAATTTAAATTATTAAAAATACTACAAAGAATTATATAATTATAAAAAAATTTATATATCTAATTAACCATCACAGGAATCCAAGAAAAATATTAAAATTTCTAAAAATTATATTTAGGCTAGTTTACTAATTATTATATTAAATATTAATTAATTACTAATTAAACTATTTAAATTATAAAAACTAAAAGATGAATAGTAGAAATTATAAGAAAATTCCTAAAATTATTTTATTACTTATAAAAGCTATAAAAAATATAAAAACTAGGGTTTACTTAATAAAAACTAATTTTGCTATTTAATTCTTAATTATTAATTAATTATTAATAAAATAAATATTAAATCTAATTAATACTAAATGACAAAATAAAAATCTGAGAAAATTACTAAAATTACTTTAATATAAAAGAAATTAAAAAAAATCTAAAAATACAAAGTGCTTAATAAAAATATAAAAAAGAAAATTAAAAATTTAAATTACATTAAATTGAAACTATCACTTGAAATTAAATTTTGTTTTTCTGGATTTTCTTTTTAGAAAACTATCTTATACTAAAAATGAAAAGCTTTTTGTAAAGGGAAAACAGCTAGTGCTCACGAATAAGCACTATGAGTGCTTAATGGCTTGACAGTTGACTTTGGTCAACTGTCAAAACTAAAAGCTTTGAAATAAGGTCTAAGCTGAGACCAGGGGTGGTTTTAGGTAGATACATGTTGAGAGAGTTGAAATAAGCTAATACAGACCAAAAAGAATCCCTAAATAAGCAATTAAGCACAAATAAGCAATTGGATTTCTTATTTGAACACTGAAAATGGGACAAAGTATATGGGTGATTTTAAGTGGGTCCCAGTTAGATTGAGCTCAAAAGCAAGTTCAAATCTTGAAGAGGGCCAGGAGGGGGGTTGAAAGAGCCAAAAGTAGGGTTGTGGGTCCCACTGTGGTGGCCAGAAACAACCACCAAAGTGGTGGTGGTGGCGGCCTGGACTGCTGCAGCAGGGGGTTACCTTCCCCTGCAGCTGAGTTTGAAGGGGTGTGGAGCCCACACAAAAAATCACAAAAATAAAGTGATTGTGGGATTTTGAAGTTAAGCTGGGAGACAATCAATCCTAAAAGTTACAAGACCTGAATCCACCTAGAAAAATCAAAACAATTCCTACTATTTTTGGGTTTTTTGAAAAAAAGTAATTTTGACTTTTGAATAAAAACTTGGTTTGTTGACTTTCTTGAGCTTTGATTCTGTCTAATGAACTTAAAACATGATGTTAAGCTAAAACAAAGTTAATCTAACCTACATCTACAAATTATGAGCTAATGTGAATGATTTTGGATCCTCACTGTTTGACAGTTAAAGCTCAACTGAGAGATTAAGAGTCTTTTGACTTTTTACAAAGTGGACACTGGTTTTTATGGTTGATATAACCTATTAGGACCTAATGTGGTATGACAGATCAACAAACAACATCCAATAATCCTCATAACACACAGAGATCCTTAAATCCAAACACCCCTTAAAAGGCCAACTGTTTTGGTTTTTCAAAAGAAACTAAGGATTTTTTATGTATAAATGAGCAAATAAGTTTGAGATGAGTCCAATATCACTTTATGAGCAATAAGTAAACAACAATAAGCATTCTAAATAGACAGAACTTAAATAAGCAAAAATGACTAAGAGAATAATGAGAATTGAGCTTACATGTGATTCAAACTGAGAGATGGGTACACAGACCAATAGAACACAAACTACTGCCTCCCTTGAGGCTCTACACACAGAATAATCCAAATCACACCCTGCTTCAAACCTTTTTCACCTTTCAACACTGATTTCTGAATTTAATGCCTATTTTTGAGTTATTTTTTGTGATTTTATGATTATTGAGTATAACTGACTTCGAAGCTGTAAAACCTTTTGAAAACTTGTAAATAAATCTAATTGAGCTTGAAGGAACAGGAAACAACAACAAGTAACAATCTTAAATGAATTTGTCAAATTCATCCAAAATTGCTAAATCTGAATTAAAAGAACAAGATTGGAATTTAAGGTTTAAGAAAGATTTAATTGCATTAACTAAACTGAGTACAACATTATTAAAATGAAAATTACAACTGAAAAGAAAATTATACTATCTATGATTAAACTACACTAAAGCTAAACTAATAATCCCATTCCTGCCTCTTTTCTCCTTTTTATATCACTTTTTGGATTCTTTGCTTCCTTCTCTCTCTTTCCCACTTCTATATGAGCCGTTGGATGGCTTGAGATGATCGTGACCCTTCAAAATGTTATTGGCGGGAAAAAGGGTAAAATGCAAATTGGGCTCTGATAGCGTAGCCTAGGGGGGATGCATTGGTAAGTGTAATTTGGAGGGATAAGGCATGGTGGTGGTAGCAGAGGTGCAAGTGGTGGTCAAGTTGAGGGAAAACCAGGGTGGTTTCTGGTTATGGTGGAGTGGGAGGGAAGGAGAGGTTTGGTGGCATTTGGTTGGGTTTGACCGGGGTCAAACCACGGAGTGGTAGTGGGCTGGTATATCTTTAGGCCTAGGGATAGGGAGTGTGGACTGGTTGTGTTTTATTTGTGGTTTGGATTTGGTTTTGTCTTGGGCTAATAATAACAAAGGAATTCGTTTGGTTAATTTAATGAAAACAACAAGGACCAAAATCGTAATAAGCTGAAAGTATAGGGACCTGTTGTGGCAAGTTTACAAAATATATTCAAGGACTAAACATGCCAATGTGTGATCACCAAAGGACCAAAGTTGCTAAATTCCAATTTTTAAATACCTAGGGACCTTTTCTGCCAAATCTTCAAACTCCAGGGTCCAAACGTGTAATTTCACTAAACTTGCCACCCAAGGACCATTGCTGCCAAAGAAGATTAGTACAGGGACCAAAATTGATTTTCTCAAAGTTTTTACATCCCAGGGACCATTTTTGTCAATTTTGCAAAGTTGAGGGACTAAACTTGTAATTTTGTAAAACTTTGCACCAAAGGACTAAATATGTAATTTGTGATTCAAAAAAGATCTTTGGTGACTTTTTCATGTTTTAGAATAACCAGGGACTAGATTTGACAACTTTTGAAAGATGAGGGACTAAAACTGCCAATTATGCAAACTTTGTTTATTTTTCATCTGTTTTTGATTATTTTGCATCTGAAACATATAAAACACATTCCTGGGATATTTTCATTATTTTGATGCAATTTTGAGTATTTTTTTAGATGTTTTGGCAGCTCAGAATAGGTAAAAATGATGAGTGTTTGAGCACTCATCACAGAGCTACAGTTATTGAGAAACGGGTCTAATTGAAACCTAAACTATAACCATTTCCACACAAAAACATTTTATAGCCTTACGCTCTCCGTGCCTTCCATCCTCCTGATGATTATGTGACTTTTAGGCATGTTATGCTACACAAAAATACTAGTATATTGATATATACACTAAATATATTTTCAATCATTTTATCTAAACAATGAACTAAACATATATGCGTATGCCTATTCTAGGGCATTTTGGCACAACAACATTCTCCCAATCATGTTCCTACTCCAACATTTTAAGTCCAAGATATTGTAACTAATTGCAATGGTCTTTCCTATTTCTCAGACATTGTAATTTATACAATGGTCTCAGTTAATTCTCAAGATATTGTGAAGTTACACAATGATCTCTCTATCATTTCTCATACATTGTGAATTACACAATGGTCTAATCTACTTCCGAGACATTGTGATTTGTGCAATGGTCTCTGGAATTATTCTATCACCTCATCAATATCATTTCATATGATATCAAAAACCCATCACATCATTTTCCAAATATTTATAAATGACAAACTAGTCCATCATCTACAAAAGCTGAAGTTTCTCTACATTCATCAAAGTTCAGCAACTTTATCTACATTCATCAAAGTTTTCTTCTAAAACATTCATTGTTAAAAGTTCGTGATCCTGGCCAAGTATGGACTGTTTTTAATTACTTAAAACTTCCTTTCCACACGTCTCTACCCGTACTATCTTCTATGCAATGGAATGTGAAAACATATGTTACATGTCTTTTATGGGCGGGACTTGCAGCTGAATGGTTTGACGTCGCCTTTGTTTAGTGGACATTTTCTCAAAAGCAATGGACATATCAAAAGTATACCAAATTTAAGTATTTGATAATTTTATCGAACCTCCACTAAATATAGTCTAGTCACCTATATTTAACCTAGGGACAGTGGAACATAGTCTGACTAACTATATTCGACTTAAAATTTTGAAATACTGAGAATAGTTGTACTAGGGTTATGTTCAGATTAATTTCCTACATGAACTCGATAAACCACTAGAATTCATTAAAACGTCTAGAGACACGATAGTGTCTTGCCACTCAGGAAGATCTTAACACCTTAGTTGTACTACCTAATTCCATTCTTGAAAGTTTTCATTTATAAGATAATCCGAACTACTATCTTGGGATAGTTATCAATTCTTCTCTTTATCCCGTAGAAGTACTAGCCTGTTTAGATCCTAAGGATACCATTCCGTCATAAACCTTTAAAATCTCTTAGGATTTTAAAGCAAACTTGACATCTCTACCCATATTAATGGTAAGCATACACTACACGCTTTTGTTCTTCAACATATCACATCATTATCCGAACCCCATTATAAGCCAGTATGCAAAACTTCACAGTAACACGTTTCTTTCGAACACTACTTGACATAGACATTATACGATATTTCCTTCATCCCAAAACTATCTAAGACATAATCAATTTTGGAAATGGTTTGGATAACCACTCGCCACTAGCTAAACTACCATATAACAACAATTATCACAACATTAGGATGCACGCCACACACTATCGTCAGAAAAGTTACAAAGATCTAAGGCGTTAACTTTCAAAAACTCCATAGTAGGAATTAAGGTTTCTTGAAAGCCTCGATACCATAAGTTATGATTCGTTTTGAGAAACGGAAAAGCCAAACTTAAGATATATTGGACGCTATAACATTGTAGCAAACCCTTTAGATTACCAACTTAAGTCTCCACCAAAAACTTATAATGGTACATAACACATTTTATGACTAGAAAATTAGAAACACGAATATTAGAATTCGCAGCATATACCCACACTCTCTCCTAAACAATTCAACATTAGATAACACATACTGAATTTCGGGACGGAATTCCCGTTAAGGTGGTAAGACTGTAACAATTCGCATTTTCAGGTTAATTTCTACTCCCGAAAATTTTTACTATTCATTTTACTATTCATGGTTACTATTCACTTTACTATTCATCCCCAAAATTTTTATTTCATATTCTCTTAAGTTAAATTATTTTAATGATAATCCGAGAGTTTGACACTCGTCGGATCATTTCTGCAAAAATCACGAAACCGTGTCTGAGATTTACTTTAGGGTTTAAACATCATTTAGGCATCCTGATATGTCCACACAACACTAAAATCAAGAGAAATATATGTTTTCACCTTCAGTGACATTCTCAAGAATTTTGAAATTTTACATTTTCCGAATCTGCGTTTTACGTAATTTACGCGTTTTCAGCTTGCGATTTCCAGCGTTAACAGCGGTTTCGTGACCTATTAAACTTATCACTCATTTTTATAAGATAATAATGACTTTATTGATAATTTTAATCATTTCTACAAGTTTCATATTTTTAGGATACCCGGTTTTAAGTCTCATGACTTAACGGCATACATTTAGCGATTAACAGGATCAAAACTCACTCCGTAAACTAGATAATACCAAGTTTATGTATCTAGTCACTCCCCCATCATTATGGCCGACCTAAGGGGGTGATTCTTGGTGGCTTGAGATAAGTCTTGAACTTTTGGAATACATGTATGTGTCCAAACTTCCTAAGTAAGCTTCCTAAATATCCTAAATACTTGCACCTCCTCATTGCACCTTCCTAACACCTTCCTAGCACCTCCTGAAGGCCCTATATAACCCTCCTCACCCTCTCTTGGTCGTTCATAATCTCACACACACAAACACACTCCTAATTTTATCTTTACTTCATGTTTCACACAAGAATTCAAGCTACAAGTAACTACATCAAATCCTTAGCAAGTTTAGGTGTTTCTCTTGAGTTTAAATCCACTCAAGTCACCTAAAACCTCATCACCAATCATTCAAGAATACAAGAGTGTAGAAGGGTTGCTAAAGTGTGAAAAGCTTGCTCAATCAAAGTCCTAATCCTTGTTCTTAATTTCCTTTCATTAGGAAGCCAAAAGTTGTAAGAAACTCTAATACACTTTCTTGCTCAATATCATTTTCATGCTTATTATGTTTCATTCATTCTATATATGGTCTTTGTGTTATGTTCATGATGTATAAAAACTCTTAAAACAAGTTAGGATAACTATATGTTAACCTATGTTAAGTAAACAAGAAAACTAGTGACTTATATTGAGAAATACGACCAAAATGGTATAAACAAGATATTGGACAATTACATACTGTGGTAGAGGACTTAAAAAGGAAAACTTAACCAATTTGTTCCTCTAATTTCATACGGCCCAAAAGGGGGAATTTAAACACATCTTGAGTGACCTTTTTGAGTCAAGGGCATCCAGGGTTCCCAAATTCACCTAACACGGTGTCTCTGATGAAAAACAAAAGAAATACAACATGTCGATCAAAATAATGATGGACAACAATGTGTAACAAAATTATAATTTAATTTTTTTAACAATTAAATAATTAATTAATGTGATTAATTCATAAACAAAGAAAGGCTTTTAAAATCACTTTTACACATATTAGGTATTTCTCTCATGAACCCTTATAGGCCGGTTTTTATCAATTTTGTAATAGATAAGTTACAACACATACCTTATGTCGAAAACTTGAATATCAAAAACACGTGCAAAACCTTGAATGCAAACTCCTGATCAAAGAGTATGATCTTACATATAGTTAGTTCACAGTAACGTTAAACCAACTTCGCCTAAGGCGATGTCTCTAGTGGAAAACGAAAGAAATACGACACATAGATCAAAATTCTTATGGAAAACAGTGTGTAACATGCAATAATTTTAAATTTTATTTAGCAATTAAATAATTAATAATCAGATTAATTCATAAACAACGGAAGACTTCTGTAATCACTTTTAGACACATTAAGATTTTCTCTCATGAAACCTTATATACCAGGAGGTGAGTTATTTTAGAGACTAAGCTTTTGTTACATATTGAGGGACAAATCCCCACAATTCGTCTAGTTTGATCTAATGGTGGAGATTAACCTAAAATTTAATATAGTAACCTAAGTCCATGTTTTTTTCTTGTCTTTTTCTCTTTTTTTTATTCACTTTTTTTTTACATTTTTCTTTTTTTTCATTCTCTTTTCCTATTCATGTGGCTTTTTTTTTTCCTTTTTTTTGGTCTACTCACGCTTTTCTTTTCTTTTTTTTTCTTCTTTTTTCTTCTTTTCTTTTTTTTTTCTTCTTTTTTTTTCCTTTTTCTTAGACCCTTCTTTACATTCACGTTTTTTTTTCACCTATTTACTATTCACGTTCTTAACTATTCACGTTGTTTTTTACGCTTTTTTTTTAATAAACATGTTTTAATACTCTTTTTTTTTTCTTTTTCTTTTTTAAAAAAATCACGTTTTTTAAACTCACGTGTATTTTTATAATTCACGTTTTTTTCACTTTCTTACGTTTTCATATATTTTCGTCCGTTTTTATACGTTTTCGTCTATTTTCTTACATTTTCGGTCGTTTTTATACGTTTTCATCTGTTTTCGTCCGTCTTCATACGTTTTCTTATGTTTTCGTCCGTTTTTTTTAGAAAGGCGTCCGTTTTCCGTTTTCATACGTTATCATATGTTTTCATCCGTTTTTATCCGTTTTCATAAGTTTTCATCCGTTTGTATATGTTTTTGTCCGTTTTCAGACGTTTTCGTGTGTTTTCCTACATATTCGTCAGTTTTCTTACGTATTCGTCTATTTTCTTACGTTTTCATCTATCTTTAAATGTTTTCGGCCATTTTCAGATATTTTCATACATTTTTGAACATCACAAGTGATATTCTGAATATCAAAAGTGATATTCTGAACATCACAAGTGATATTCTGAACATCACAAGTGGTTTTAAACTAATATTTTGTAACATGAAAATCACAAGTGATATTCCGAATATCACTTGTGATATTCTAAAAATCACAAGTGATATTTTGAATAACACAAGTGAAAGTCTGAATATCACAAGTGATTTTCAACAAATGTTTTGCACGGTAAAAATCACAAGCGATATTCTAAATATCACAAGTGATATTTTGAATATCAAAAGTGATATTCTGAATATCACAAGTGATATTATGAACATCACAAGTGATTTTAAACTAATGTTTTATAACATGAAAATCACAAGTGATATTCTGAATATCACTTGTGATATTCTGAAAATCACAAGTGATATTCTGAAAATCACAAGTGATATTTTGAATATCACAAGTGATAGTCTGAATATCACAAGTGATATTCAACAAATATTTTGTAACATTAAAATCACAAGCAATAGTCTGAATATCACAAGTGATATTCTGAATATCACAAGTTATTTCACGTTTTTTTCACTTTCTTACGATTTTGTCTGTTTTCATACATCTTCGTCCGTTTTTGTTCGTTTTTATGCGTTTCAGAATATCATAATTGATATTCGTAATATCACAAGTGATATTTTATGATATTCTAAATAACACTTGTGGTATTAAGAATATAAATTGTGATATTTAGAAACATATGAAAACGGACGAAAACGTAAGAAAACGAACGAATACGTATGTAAGCGTAAAAACACGATTAAAAATGGACGAAAATGAAAGAAAACAGACGAAAACGGATGAAAATTGACAAAAACATATTAAAACGTATAAAAACGACCGAAAACATATGAAAACGGATGAATACGTCTAAAAATGGACAAAAATGTATAAAACGGACGAAAACATATGAAAACAGACAAAAACGTCTGAAAATAGACGAAAACATAAAAAAATACGAAAATAAAACCTTAAAAAACAGGCGAACACTTTTGAAAACGGACAAAAACGTCTGAAAACGGACAAAAACGTGTATAAACGTATGAAAACGAACAAAAACGGATGAAAACGTATAAAATCAGACGAAAACGTAAGAAAGTAAAAAAAAACGTGAATTAAATTAAAAAACGTGAATTTAAAAGTTTTCTAGTTCTTTAAAAACTTCACAAGTAGCAGAACATTTAGTAATTTGTACCTCAGGATTGGAGAGAGCCATTAAAGCCATTTCATTTGAGGATGACTCTTCTTCACCCATAAAGCTCTAATCAAAACCCAGCCCATCAATAGCTACCATAGCTTTTGTTTCAGTGATGTCCACTTCCTTGCTCTTGTTCTCATTGTTTCCCCTGTTCTTGTTCTCAAAACCTCTTCCCTTATCACCCTGCTTCTTTGGTCTTCTACATTCTCTTGAGTAGTGACCCTTCATGTGGCAGTTGTAACACTCCACTTTAGATTTGTCATACCCAGCAGGTTCATTGCCATTGATGACAATCTTCTTTCCAGTCCTCATCAAATATTTCTTAGCCCTCATGCTAAGAAGTGAAAGCTGCCATTTTATGTCCATTTCTTCAAGATCATCATCACTGATCTCTTGAAGATCTTCAAAGGTCAATGTGGAACCATTGTGTTATGATGTTAGGAAAGCACAACCAATTGTTTCATCTAAAATGGTTTTGGTACTGCTGGAAGTACTGGCAGTACCAAAATTTGTGTTGGCAGTACCTTCTTCTCTACCATCTTTTTCTTCATCAACTTTCTTGGAAGTACCATGAGATGACATAAATGCCATATTTCCTGGGCTTGAAATAGTAGACTTCTTTAGTTCATGCTCTACTATCTTGAAGTTGCTGTAAAGATCATTGAGACTCATGGAATCAATATCTAGTTTGTTTTTTCAGACAATGACATGCATGACCCATTCAGAGGGTAGACTTCTAAGGAATTTGGAGTTTAAGTCTTCTTGAGATATTATCACTTCATGAATGGCTAACTGACTAGAAAGCTTTTGTAGTCTATTGAACAAGCTGTCCAAAGACTCATTTGGTGTGCCTGAAAAGTTTTCAAACTGTTGTTTTAAAAGTGTTTTCTGGGTTTTCTTGGTAGCATCATTACCACCAAATCTAGCCACAAGAGCTTGAAAAAGGGTTTTAGCACACTTGTACTTGTTAAAGATTAAAAGCTGGTCATTTGAAATAGACATGAGAAGCATACTCCTGGCTTTAAGATCATTTCTCTTTTGAATTCTTTCTTCAGCGGTTATTGGGTTTACTTGCACGGTTGTGACAAGTGCATCATTTACTGTGGAGGTGGTGGTTACTGGTTTAAAAGAGTTTCCTTCTTCAATAATCTCCCAAAGTGCATAGTCTTGCACTTGGAAGTATTGTTCAACCCTCAGTTTCCACATCTCAAACTCATTCTGTTTGAGTAATGGAAGTTTTGCAGCCACATTGGTTTGAATGTGCTCAACATCCATTTTTGCTTTGTTCTTTTATGTCGTAAATATCAGCCTTGCTCTGATACCACTTGTGGAAGGATTCTGTATTTTGATTTGTGCAAACACTTGGGATGTTAATCTCAGTAATGTGTTTAGGATATTTATGAATGAATGTGAGTTAGCACGCGGAATTTACTAAAACACACTAAAGGAACAAAGGTGGTGAATAAGTAAATGAGTATGAACACAACATGAATAACACAAAACGATTCAATATTATTGATGAAATAATACGGGTGATCTTAACTATCACCAGGATTACAAGTGTAACCTTGAATCTTTGATACGTGAAAGGGGTTCAAATATGGAAGTTATGCATGAAAAAGATGAGTGTAAGAGCTGGGAAAGTTATATCTAAGATGGTGTCTTAAGGGTTCCTTTTATAGTATAAGGAGCCCTTATTACAAGTGGTCAAGTTACTTAATATAATATACTAGAGGTTTATCTTATCCTAATATTACACCTTTCAAGGTAAAACACTCCATTATATCTACTGAGACTTCTGTACTACTTCTACTTAACGTATAACTTTGTACAAAGACTAATAATACAAGTAAATATCTCTAATTAAAATATAGCAACTTGTCGTGAAAACTGACAGGACCTTCTTTAATCTAGCAATACCTTCTTACCCAGAAGGTACTGTTAGTATATCTTCAATATCAACAAAACTGAAGAGGCAGACTTAACTATCAACTAGCAGGCTCTTCTGGCAGACTCTTTACTTTGTGCATTTTATTCCCAACACAAATGAACTTTTCTCTATACACTAGTTTTAATCACATTGTAATAAACAAGTTAGAAGACATATCGAAAAACTGAAGATCAAAATAATCGTACAATTTTTATTTTAAGTAAATAAAAAAGAGAATTTAGTGAAATAATATTATATTTGAGTGTTGAGAGTTATAGTGATCCCACTTTTTATTAAACTTTTTTATATTTGTTTTCTAACAATAATTTGGAACGAAAGGGGTAATTAGCAATATCATTATGATTAATGATTAAGGTTAAACAAACGCGCGAAAAAGAGCGTGAAAAAGACAAGCGATGTGGTCCGACATGATGTCGGATGATGATTAGGTGTCCCAGTAGGTGCGTGTTAGCAGAGTCCCACGTGTTCCCCCAACCTCAATAATGGATCATCATCTTACAATTGTGGGGCCCACTCCACAAAAACAGTTGTTTTATAAGTCCGTACGAGGCCACTTCGCCATGTGAAGGCACGTGAATTTGGGCCAATCCCATGAGGGAGGAGAGAGAAACAAAGAAACAAGTAATCAATCTTATTATTATTTCTTCTCTTCAACTTGTTTCTTGTCTATTTACCCACCTTGTCCCTTTCCATTCCATGTATGATTGATGTGTTTTTCTACTAGGTAAATAGTTTTGGTAAATGTCAACTTATATATCTATGATAACTTGATAAGTTAGAACATTTGTAATGGGAATTGATTCGGACGCTTATATTTTTTATTGAAACACTATTTTGTGTATTTACATATTTGTATAATATTTACTGTGTGTTTTGATTGTTTGTACAGTTAAGTGTTCTAATAAAAAATATGAATGTATAAATCACCATCCATTTGTAACGGTGATTATCAAGACACCAACACTTTCACTGTTACATCAGCGTTTTCTCTTCAAGACTACTTCATGACCAACTTAGTGTAACAAAAAGACCGAAGACACCACCAAAAATATACCTCACAAAATCAATTAAATAAGCACACTCCAGACACAAACAACCTCACACAAGTCGGTTGCATAACCTCAATGTTCATCTCCTAGTGCACCAAATGCACCCTCCAAAACACCCTCAACAAATGGACATTCTACTTCCTCCATACCATCCACTTCATCCATTAATGACTACATAAACACCCACTTATCTCCTTCAACAATTGATCAACCATCACAACCTACCAATGAGAACACATCTCTTGCACTCACTCTCTCATTATCACCATTAACACCTCTTGATGCACATTTCTCATCATCTCCTATCAACCCACCAACCTATAACCCCGTCCCATGGAGCTTACTTGAAGCTCATGGAGACACTTGCCTTTGTTGCATTCACAACCGAACAATTGTGTTCGGATTAAGAGATGAGATCCAATACATGTTTTCTCATATTGAAAACATGTTGCATCAACCACCAACAACAAACACAACACCCCCACCACCATCAACTAACACACCTCCACCATCACCATCCCCATGTTCACCATCAATTCCCCCCAATTAAACATGCTTGGTATTTCATAAATAAAATTGTGTTAAACCTTTTGGATGGCAAGCTCTAGAGAGGACTCTCATGTTTGAGACTTGGTTTATTATTTCTATGATGATTGTAAGCCTTTAAAGGCTTTTGTTGGTTGTAGCATTACTTGTTTCATTTGTTGATGTAATGCTTGATGTATTATTTTCAATTGATTAATGATATGGTTATGTTTAGTCTATATTTTTGCATGCTATATACATATATATGTTGCTTGCTACTAAATATTTTTGCAAGATATCCATTTCTCGATTCTTTTTGGCCTCAAAACGAGGGGGAGCTTACATCAAGGGGGAGCTTCCATTAAAACGGGATAACCTTTTTGATGCTCACAAAAAGGGGGAGAAGTGATATAAACTCACTCATAATACTTGAATATATACTAATTTTCGATTAATGAGTTTAAATTTTGTAATCATCAAAAAGGGGGAGATTGTTGACATAAATAATGTGTGAAAACGTTATTCATATCTTTCGATATCTCTATATTTTGACGATCACAAAATGTAAAATCGTCAATCGTATAATTACTACGTAAACAAGTATTAAGCTAGTTTATATCACTATATCCAACTTAATCACTTAAGGTATGGATAAATAAGTGCTTAATACATCTCATGATCAAAGGGGTATTTAATTAACTAATACAAAGTTTATTTAATTATATAATCTTATTATATATTTTTGAAAAACACTTTTGGTAATAAGGAAAAATGTTTTAATCATACTAAATATATGATTTCAAATATTTAACCAAAATCAGTTAGTTTTTCACCAAATAAACTTTCCCCACTAAAAGACAAGTTTTCTGGCCATTATAGTTGGGCGGCCCCCTTAATTATAAGGGGCGATCCCCTTAATTTTAAGGGGGCCGGCCATGCTTTAAGGGGACCGGCCACGCTCCCCTGTCAGAAACTGTCAGATTTCTTCTCCTATAAATACCACCTTAATTCTGGAATTTTTCCTTACCTTTTGCACGAAATTTTCAGATCTACAATCATCTAAAACTCATCAAAAACCCTTTGATCATTTGTATATTAATCCTTGTTTCAAGTGATTCAATCCCTCATAATCCATTCTCATTCTAAGTGCAAAAGAAGAACTCTCTACAACCAAGTTCAAGAAGTGTTGAAGAGTTGTTGTGTATAGTGTATATATATTCATTTGTGAATATTGTGTTGTGCTTGTTATTATTTGTTTAGAAGATATAGAAGTTGTGTAGATAGTAGAAGTTGATTAGTAGTGAAGTAGGATAGTTGTGAAGATTGGTGTGTAGAAGAAGGTGTGTAGAAGATTGGTGTGTAAAAGCTAGGTGTGAAGAAGATTGGCGTGTAGATTGGTGTGAAGATTGGTGTGTAGATTGGTGTGTAAATTGGTGTGTATATTGGTGTGTACGGTTTTCTCCGCCATAAGGGAGTTTGTTGACATAGTGAAGAAAACTCTCGAGTAGGTGACTCGGGGAGTGGAGTAGGAACAAGGAAGGTGTCCTTGTAGCCGAACCACTATAAATCCTTGTGTTGTGGTTTGATCTTTCTAACTCTTCTCATTACTTATTTATTTACATTTACTATATTAGTTTTGTTAGTTAGTTATTATACAATTGTTCATATAGTGCAAGTATTGTATTCACATAAATTAGAATCGAAGTTTTTTTTTAAAAACAAACTTGTGCTTATAAATTTTAAAAAGGACGTAAAACTATTCAACCCCCCCTTCTAGTTTTCCACAATTGGTATCAGGAGCCACGTCTAGCAAGATTTTTAAAATATATTGTATTTTAAAACTTGTAACGATCTATGGAATCTGAAAAATATTTAGAAGGGCAATCTATGCAAAGACCACCACTATTTGAAAGTGATGGATTTTTATATTGGAAAAATCGATTCGAAACTTATGTGAAATCAAAAGATCTAGATCTTTGGCATGTTATTACCAATGGTGATTTTTTACCTATTCAAAATAACCCCGAAACTAAGAAAGATGAAATCGTACCTTTTGAAAAACAAAATGATGATTTAAAAAGAAAACTTGCTAAAAATAATGAAGCAAAAATGGTTATTTATAATGCGCTACCACGTAAAGAGTACGAAAGGATCTTTATGTGTGAAACCGCAAAAGAAATTTGGAACTCTTTATTAATAACTCACCAAGGTAATAATCAAGTCAAAGATAACAAAATAGATCTACTTGTTCAACAATATGAGCAATTCACGATTCCGGAAGAGGAATCAATTGATAATGCTTTTGCTAGATTTAACACTATCATCACAAGTTTAAAAGCACTTGATGAGAATTTCTCTAGTAAGAATTTTGTTAGGAAATTTCTTAGAGCTCTTCACCCAAAATGGCGAGCTAAAGTGACGGCTATTGAAGAATCAAAGAATTTGTCAACACTACAACTTGATGAATTAATTGAAAATCTGAAAGTCTACGAAGCAATTATAAAGAAGGACTCTGAAATGGTTAAAGGAAAACGTGAGCAAAGCAAGTCAATCGCCTTGAAAGCTAGAAAGGAATTCAACAACGAAGATAGCTCATCTTCCGAAAGCGATGACGAAGAATATGCCATGGCCGTAAGAGACTTCAAGAAATTCTTCAAAAGGCGAGGAAGATTCGTTAGACAACCACACGATGAAAGAAGAACATCTCAAAAGAATAATGATCACAAGTATAGCAAGAATGAGAGAAAGTGTTTCAAGTGTGGTGATCCGAATCACCTCATTGGAAAATGTCCAATGATGACAAGAGATCAAAATCAAAGAGCATTCGTTGGAGGTGCTTGGAGTGATAGTGATGAAGATGAGAATTAAACAACAAAGGATGAAAAGTGTCTCATGGCCAAATCATCAAGTGAGGTACGTTCCGAATCCGAATACTTTAGTGATGAAAATCTATCATTAGATGAAAAAGATTTAGATAGTGAATACAATAGATTATGTAAAATAGGACAACTAGTTATGGCTAAAAATAAATCACTAAAATACATAAACAACCAACTAGAAAATGAAGTGCTTGAACTAAAAATTAAAATACATCAACTTGAAAAAGGAAAAGAAATTGGTGAAGAATGTAAAACATGTCAAGAGCTTAAAAGTGAAAACAACATACTTAAGGATGAAATTTGCAAACTTGATAAATTTGAAAATAGTAGTAACTCACTTAGTAAAATTATAAGTATTCAAAGAATATCAGGAGATAAAACCGGACTAGGATTTAACTCAACTGAATCTTCAACAAGTGGAGCTAAAAACGTTAAATTTGAAAATGAACCAAAACCTTCAATACTTAATCCTAAACATTTACTCATAAAAAATAAAATAATACCTATCGCTAGTAATGAAGAAATAAAACCATTTTATAAACCATCTTTAAAAACCGAAGTTGGATCATCTAAATCTAAAACAAGATCTAAAACTCCACCACCTAGGAAACCAAATAATTCTTATCCTAGACCTAAAACACCTCAACCAAGAACAAACCATAATAGACGAAACTTTAACTATAATCAACAAATGTGGAACTTCAATCCGTGGGGAGTGTTTCCACCTTATATGCATCCAAGTCAAATACAAAACATGTTCGGACCAAATAACTTTGGACAAATGAAACAATGGGCACCAACGTAAATAATATTCGCCATCCAAACATGGAACTTTTCATTGTCACCTCTTGTCCGATTTACCTCTTGAAGACCTTGAAGATTAACGCATTAAAGACAAAAGGTACACATTTCTTTTTAAGTTCCTTGTCTAGAAATGCATGCTTAGTTTAGTGTGTTATATTTATGTGATTTTACTTGACTTATTAATCTCTATTTTTTTTCTATATTATATCTATATATACATATATATATATATATATATATATATATATATATATATATATATATATATATATATATATATATATATATATATATATATTTATATACTTAGCTATATTTAGGATCTTATAACCTAGGAAATTCATTTGTTGATTTTCTAGAACTAGAGATTGTTCGTTTACGAACATCTCTTTTCCCCATTTGCCTTATTGAACTTTAATGTTCAATCAACACTCATGCTGATGAAGTGAGATGAGTCGAAAAATCTATGGATGAAACAAACTCCCGGCTTCCGTTGCATACGTCTCCCTCCTACTTTCTCGTCTTATAAGCCCATACTATATAAAATATATATATAAATATATATATATATATATATATATATATATATATATATATATATATATATATATATATACTTATAAACCTTCCACAACTTTCTCGTTTGCTTGACAACTTGATGAATTTCATCCGAAACGATCATGAAAATTTTATTGACAAAATGTCAAGTAAAAATGTCAAGTAATTCCTCTCGTGCGTATATTCTTCAACGTATTTTTGATTAAATATAAATCTAGTATATATATATATAAATACTTTCTTGTTTGTTCCAGAAACCAAAACTTGAAAAATAAAAATTTTAAGGGCGGCCCCCTTAATGTTTAAGGGGACCGGCAGCAAATACAAGGGCGGCCCCCTTAATGTTTAAGGGGACCGGCCCTCTGAGAGCTCAAGCCCGTTTTTCCCTTTCTTCCTTTTGCCAAACACTCCACTTTTTCATACACCCCTTCCACTGCTTCTGCTGTGACGAAAACCAAAACCCAAAAACCTCCCAAATCACTTCCAAATCACATAATTCGGGTTAATTCGCAAAGGGCAAATTCATCTAACACAATCACCATTACTTATTGTAAGTTTTTCATAACACATTTCATCTAATTTCATCTTACTTGATCATACTCATGATTATGCATGTTTTATAAAATTCGTCAAAATTCATAATTTCTTTCGAATTAAGCCTTAAAACTTCATAACCAAATGCTTCCCCTAGGATTAGGATGATTAATCAACACTAGAAACTAGTTATTATAAACTATCATGTCGAAAATTTTTGAAAAATTTCATACACTCCTTTTCAAAAATTTTAGTAAACTCATTGTTGAATAATGATTTGAAAACGTGTTAAAACTAACCACATTATACTTTTGTAACTTGTAAAACTTGAAATTACATTTTTCGACTAAGAAAAATTATATTGGTTCACAATATAGGGGTGTTTGGATTATGTCCAAATAATATCAAAACATAGTCATTATAATTTTTATAAAACTTTATTATAATTATAAACCTTAAAATTGTTTATCGAACTCGTCAAGATATATAATTCATATGTATATTGACGCACTTGAGTTATAAGTCACTAGTTAAAGAAGCGTTTGGTTTATTACTTAAAATGACATTTTTAGTAAAAATACAAACCATCTTTTTCAAAAACAAATTACATGCATAAGAAACTCGCAAGAAATAGCTAGTTTTACAATCTAATGTAAATCTAGTAAATTTCATGATATATTAAGATGTTTAAAGGGGCGTTTGGATTTGTCCATAACTACTAATTAAACATCGTAAAGTATATCTAGAACGAGTTAAAAACAATATTAAGGAACGAAGTATGTTTATGTTCCAACATAAGCCTTGACAATAAACACACGTATATATATATATATATATATATATATATATATATATATATATATTTTTTTTTTTCCTTTATATTTATTTTGGTCTTTTTGAATTGTTGATGTGTTTAGGTGAAAATGCCCAAAGCAACTACCGAAGATCTTTCTCACACTAAAAACTACATTCCCAAAGTTTCTCAACTCCCTACCACATCTCCTTCCATTGGACTTATCTATCGTCAAATTGAAGATAGAAATATTCATGAGGGACGTGTAGTAGATCTTGCTTTTGCTCAATCCGACTACATAAATCGCGTGTTTACAAGCATCAACTTCAATTGTCTTTATGAAATAAATGAACCTATCATTCCTCGTTTCATAATGGATTTCTATAGCCAAGTCACCGTCCAAACCAATGATCTTGGTTTCATCACCATCTCTTTCATGATTCAAAATGAATTTATCGCCCTCACTCTCGAACAATTTGGTCATATCCTCCAAATTCCTTTTAGAGGTCAAGCCGTTTTCTCAAACGAGTGGGACCTCGAATCTCTTAATCGCTATCGACCAACCTTCGGTCCATATCTCGACGAAATTCCTCATCCCGACGAAATTCGTCAAATCCTTGGTATAGATCGTGCCACCACAAGTCGAAAAATAAAATCTAAAAACGTTCAAATTTCTCCATACCAACTTCTCCTCAAAGAATTAAGCCCACACATGAAGCGTTGGGAAGAACTCATTCGTGAGAATGCGTTTGGTACTGGAGGTCACCGGGACCATCTCCCGGCTAGCCTTGCTCACATGTTGTATTGTATAGCTGTCGAAAAGCCGTACAATTTGGCCTACTTCTTTATCAAACGGATTGAGTGTGCTAGAAAAACTCCCAAAGCCAACCTTCCATATGGAATGTTCCTTACTCGTATCTATCGTCATGTTATCGAGTACTACCCCGATCTTGACAATAGTATTTATGAGTCCATCTACCCCACTCTGCGTACTCTCGCTCTAAAACAAGCTCGACGAACTCGAAGTGACAAGGGTAAACCTCGTCGTCATAGCTTTCATGGATCATCCTCAAGGCAAGATGATGATGATGAGGAGGAAAACATCGATGATGCTAGTACCCCTTCGTTTTCTGAGTTCGTTGACAATTTAGAGGATCTTGATTATCCCAACTATTCTACTCCATCTCCAAGTGATCAAACTGAAGAAGTGCTTCATGAACGAACTACCGAGATGCTTAGAAGACAAAAGAGCTTGCACGAAGAAGTTAGAGGTGGCTTCAAATCTATTGGGAAGACTTTGAAGGGTATCTTCGGGAAGAAAAAGAAATGATATGGTCGGATTATGTTTGTTTAACAATGTTTTATTTTTATGTCTTGTGTGCTATTTGTCCGAAGTTTATTCGGAAATACTTGTTATTTGAATATGTGTTTAGGATGATAACTTGATTGTCTTTGATATTTTTATGCATGTTTCTCTTGATCTATATATATATATGTTTGCATGATTAGTTAATGGTTATATAACTATATGACATATATGCTTTCTAATAAACCAAAACAAATGTGAAATGTCCAAATTGAGCTTGCTGCACATTCAAACCAGAACATAACATCTTTCCAGAAAATTTTTGAAAATTTTTGGTTTCTGGGTCGTCAGATGGGCGGCCCCCTTAAAATTAAGGGGACCGGCCACCATTTAAGGGGACCGGCCATCTGAAACAGTTTTTACACTGTTTTCTTTTGCATCATGTGATCCCTTTTGCTAGTCCCAGCTATCATTACTCTTAAAAACCAAACTGATTTTGGAATATAACATTACAATTTCAAAATAATTCCACTTCTAAACATGTTTTCCCACTATCTAATCCCCATGCATGTTTAATTCATAATTCATCATCCTCATCACTCATAAATCATCATCATGTCATCACCAAGAACCACCCATTCAAACAATGCCAAGAAACAAAAACTTGTCATTATACCACCCAAACAACTCTTCATTGATCTTACAAATGAAGACAACACCACCCCATCACCACAACCTCAATGTTCATCTCCTAGTGCACCAAATGCACCCTCCAAAACACCCTCAACAAATGGACATTCTACTTCCTCCATACCATCCACTTCATCCATTAATGACTACATAAACACCCACTTATCTCCTCCAACAATTGATCAACCATCACAACCTACCAATGAGA
Organism: Artemisia argyi; assembly: GCA_030686995.1. Classification (NCBI taxonomy): domain Eukaryota; kingdom Viridiplantae; phylum Streptophyta; class Magnoliopsida; order Asterales; family Asteraceae; genus Artemisia; species Artemisia argyi. The sequence goes on from CM060685.1 coordinate 155,574,470, forward strand.
ACACATCTCTTGCACTCACTCTCTCATTATCACCATTAACACCTCTTGATGCACATTTCTCATCATCTCCTATCAACCCACCAACCTATAACCCCGTCCCATGGAGCTTACTTGAAGCTCATGGAGACACTTGCCTTTGTTGCATTCACAACCGAACAATTGTGTTCGGATTAAGAGATGAGATCCAATACATGTTTTCTCATATTGAAAACATGTTGCATCAACCACCAACAACAAACACAACACCCCCACCACCATCAACTAACACACCTCCACCATCACCATCCCCATGTTCACCATCAATTCCCCCTAATTAAACATGCTTGGTATTTCACAAATAAAATTGTGTTAAACCTTTTGGATGGCAAGCTCTAGAGAGGACTCTCATGTTTGAGACTTGGTTTATTATTTCTATGATGATTGTAAGCCTTTAAAGGCTTTTGTTGGTTGTAGCATTACTTGTTTCATTTGTTGATGTAATGCTTGATGTATTATTTTCAATTGATTAATGATATGGTTATGTTTAGTCTATATTTTTGCATGCTATATACATATATATGTTGCTTGCTACTAAATATTTTTGCAAGATATCCATTTCTCGATTCTTTTTGGCCTCAAAACGAGGGGGAGCTTACATCAAGGGGGAGCTTCCATTAAAACGGGATAACCTTTTTGATGCTCACAAAAAGGGGGAGAAGTGATATAAACTCACTCATAATACTTGAATATATACTAATTTTCGATTAATGAGTTTAAATTTTGTAATCATCAAAAAGGGGGAGATTGTTGACATAAATAATGTGTGAAAACGTTATTCATATCTTTCGATATCTCTATATTTTGACGATCACAAAATGTAAAATCGTCAATCGTATAATTACTACGTAAACAAGTATTAAGCTAGTTTATATCACTCTATCCAACTTAATCACTTAAGGTATGGATAAATAAGTGCTTAATACATCTCATGATCAAAGGGGTATTTAATTAACTAATACAAAGTTTATTTAATTATATAATCTTATTATATATTTTTGAAAAACACTTTTGGTAATAAGGAAAAATGTTTTAATCATACTAAATATATGATTTCAAATATTTAACCAAAATCAGTTAGTTTTTCACCAAATAAACTTTCCCCACTAAAAGACAAGTTTTCTGGCCGTTATAGTTGGGCGCCCCCCTTAATTATAAGGGGCGGTCCCCTTAATTTTAAGGGGGCCGGCCATGCTTTAAGGGGACCGGCCACGCTCCCCTGTCAGAAACTGTCAGATTTCTTCTCCTATAAATACCACCTTAATTCTGGAATTTTTCCTTACCTTTTGCACGAAATTTTCAGATCTACAATCATCTAAAACTCATCAAAAACCCTTTGATCATTTGTATATTAATCCTTGTTTCAAGTGATTCAATCCCTCATAATCCATTCTCATTCTAAGTGCAAAAGAAGAACTCTCTACAACCAAGTTCAAGAATTGTTGAAGAATTGTTGTGTATAGTGTATATATATTCATTTGTGAATATTGTGTTGTACTTGTTATTATTTGTTTAGAAGATATAGAAGTTGTGTAGATAGTAGAAGTTGATTAGTAGTGAAGTAGGATAGTTGTGAAGATTGGTGTGTAGAAGAAGGTGTGTAGAAGATTGGTGTGTAAAAGCTAGGTGTGAAGAAGATTGGCGTGTAGATTGGTGTGAAGATTGGTGTGAAGATTGGTGTGTAAATTGGTGTGTATATTGGTGTGTACGGTTTTCTCCGCCATAAGGGAGTTTGTTGACATAGTGAAGAAAACTCTCGAGTAGGTGACTCGGGGAGTGGAGTAGGAACAAGGAAGGTGTCCTTGTAGCCGAACCACTATAAATCCTTGTGTTGTGGTTTGATCTTTCTAACTCTTCTCATTACTTATTTATTTACCTTTACTATATTAGTTTTGTTAGTTAGTTATTATACAATTGTTCATATAGTGCAAGTATTGAATTCACATAAACTAGAATCGAAGTTTTTTTTTAAAAACAAACTTGTGCTTATAAATTTTAAAAAGGACGTAAAACTATTCAACCCCCCTTCTAGTTTTCCACAGATTGTTCTAAGAATCATGGTTCCTTATGCGAGAGCCAATAGTGAATGGACTAATTTCATATATCATCTTACTTTTATGATTAATTTCATATGTATCCAAAACATAAGTATTGAATGCGTAATTTACAATAATTTTTATGCATTTTTAGATATATATGAAACTAGTTATAACGCCCGCGCACGCGCGGGTTTTTTAAAATTTTTTGAATCATATATTTTTATTTATTAAAAAGCAAATAATTTAATCTTTGTTTTGTTTGATTTATGATGTTTAATTATAGTTTATTATTATTAAAGATAATTATTTAAAAATTTTAATTCTATTATTAATTGTTTATCTATATTTTTTGTATTTATCTTATACTTTGTTAATTGCATCTTATCTATATTTTTTGTATTTATTTTCTACTTGTGTTATGGATAAACATAAAGTGTTATCTAATAAGATTTTTTTTTAAAATACAATTATTACTAAATAAGGTATGAATGCATTTTTTTTGAAATGGAAAATTTTCAATAGAAGTTTTGTTTTATTATATAAAAGATTTTCAACTAAAATAAGAAGAGATATGAAATTGACCCGTAGCGAAAATTATAAGAGTTTGGTTTCACATGTCTATTTTTTGTGCTTACATTCTAAAGTGAAAAAGCAATATTAAGAGGTTGATTTCGATTTTATATGATTATATGATATATTCTAGGAATCAAGATTATGTTGTAGGGACTGAAAAATTTTAAAAGCAATAATTGGGGTGCATGGTTCCAATAATTTGAAGGAGAAAGGAGTTATGAGTTAGGTCCATTCATGTCTTCATCATTGAATCATAAGAGGTTGGTTTCCACATGTCTAGTTTTTGTGTGTACATTATTATGGCTCTACCCATGATATTTTTGGCCACACATCACTTTCAACTTGGGGCATGATTTTAACATCTGTGTTATACTTTATCCTTCTTAAATGAAATTCATATAATATCATCATAAAGATGACATATATTTTCCTTTATCTTTGGTTTGATATATTATTAAATGATCGATTATGACATGGCCTTAAACCGGTTGCAATGGGTAAGTCGAGTGTATGGTCGACTACTAAAAGGGACGCATCCTTCCTCTTACATCATCCCCCTTGCGTTGAGTCCTCAACTTGAAAAAAAACCCAAGCCAGTCGTTTTACGACTGCTTACTTTCTTCTTTGTTGTGTGAGTGTGTTATTTAACTGTTTTTGTAAGGTATATTTGTGTTTAAGTGATCTATGTTTTTGGTGATGTCCTCGATTTTTTAATTACACTAAGTTGGAAATGAAATTGTTTATGGGTATGTTTGGCAAAACTAGCTGTAAGCTATTAACTGTAATTTGTAAGCCGTAAACTGCAAAACTGTTAACATAAGCTACAAGCTGTATATTTTTTTCAATAAAAATGTTTGGTAAGTTAGCTGTTAAATGTAATTATAAAATGTAAAATGACATAAAAAGTCATATTTATAATTGTAAACAAATGTTTGGAGGGTATATCAGTAATTTAAAGTTTTAACAGCTCCAAGATGTTTAAAAAGCTTCATGAATCACCTTTTCATTTAGGAGCTATTTGTTTAAAATAAAAGCTTGGTATCCATACGAGCCGAGCTACTTATTTTAGAAGAGATTATTTGTATAACAAAAAGCTAACAGCTCTCCAAAAAGCTCCTGACAAACAGGTCATATATATATATATATATATATATAAAATAATAATATAAGAAAGGAAAAAAAAAAAAAAAAAAAAAAAAAAAAAACTAACTGATATGATCACTATTACATCTAGCCTTAAAGACTAAAGTAAAGATTACACAAACAAACAAATACACACATATATGCATATACATACACATTGATCATTGTAGTAGAAATATACATACATATATACTCATGATGAAAACCATTTTTTTCTCACATTTTGAGCTTAGAAATCGAGGAAGAGGACTGCATCGATGCAACAATCTTAATTTCTTGACATGAGCTTCTTCTTAATGCTATCAAACAAAAGTACTAACTATGCTCGATCCGAGTGATTTTCAAACATAATAACAGGATTCCAATAAGCGAAAATGTCTAGTAAACAATGTGACTTACGAGAACTATATATACTAATCTACTATAAGTTGCAATATCTAGACAAGTTAAAATGATATATTGATATATCCCGAGGAACTTATTTTTGTTTTGTCACAAAAGGACAACAAATACCTTATTTCATGTAACGAGAATATTTGTAATAAAGTATTCTCACCAATACATGATACCGAAATTACGCTAATGCTAGCTAGAAATCTTTAGGGATTCTGTAAAACGGTCTACAAATCTACAATGTGTCAATGACTGTATAAGAAGTCATCTCAAATGATTAATTTAACCATATTGTACATATAACGATACTATTTGCAACTTCCTAGAACGTGAGTAGAGGATTCAAATTTCGATTATATTGTATTAAAGTATAATGTGATTAGAATGTCAAGTTGCATGGAACACCATGATTAATAGTCATGTGAAACGTACGTGGCTAAGCACACCACTAATCTCAAACAGCACGCTAACAGCAAAGCATTGTTTTTGCCCCGCACGTGAGAACCTTAATTTGGTCAATGGTCAAAAATACCCTTCTAAAACTAAATAGTAAACAAACAACCTTAAAATCTCTTCATCATTTGGTTCTCCAACTTGTCTTTAGATCTAATAATATAATATTCTTAGCTAATCATGCTTTCTACTTCCTAATCATATATATTATATAGAATGTTGCAAAAGTATGACTTATATAATTTGATATGTGGTTTAAGATTGAAGGTATCATATAGATCCATCTTCAATAATCTCACACAACTATTTGTCAATAATTCATTGTAAGCTTCCTTTTCATTTCAAAATGTCTCCCTTATGGCCTTATATCACATAAATACATAATTGTTTATCATCTTTTGATCCTCTTTTGCAATTATTAAATTCCCAAGTTTTGATCTAGAAAAGAGTACTAAAGGAAAACTCAAATAACTAACAATCATTTTTTATAGTTGTGATCCATATAGCTAGGTGGGAATTTTAACCGATCTAAAATCTGGGCCAAAATGATGTACGTGTTCATATCGGCTTGTTGTTTGTATGGACGATACTAAATTTTTAACTAACTCACACTCGATAAGAAATCATTGTTAGATAATGAAAAGCCGTCAGGTGTTATGTCTTATTGATCCACAATTTATAATGATTACTACATATGAAACCCTAAACCAACAAATATGTTTGGGCCTATTTATCTTCTAATAATCACATGCCATTTGTATATATGTGTAGATGAGTTCATATTTTGTGAAGTTTAGATCTCCAACATGCCTTAAAATCTATTGAATTGTGGTAAGAAAACTCCAAACAACTTATATTTCGAAGATAATGAGGGCGTGTCTTTGATTTTTGGTGTTCTAAGAAGATGTAAAAGAATCAAGCGGGAGATCACATGATCACTAGGTTGTATGGACCATTCTACACACATGAAGTGTAGGTTCATCTTCTTTTTTATTTAACAACAATTTTGTAACATCTTATACCATACGTACATCTCATAAATGACTTCAACAAAGATTGAACCCACAACCTTCAGTTTGATCGGCAACTCACATACCATTATACTAAAGGCTTTGATTGTAGCCAGGTTCATCTTGTTATTGACGGAAATGTGGCACACTTTCTTTTGCCTTTGAACGATAGTGTACTCACTTCTAAGAGTTATTGGGTGCATTTTGTTAGAGTTTGACAATCAATATAGCACATACGCGAAAGCAATGATCAATAATAACACGTATAAAGATAACTAAAACATAAATAAGAACATACCCGAAGCACTTCAATAAACCTTGAACTTGTGTAAAATAGATCAATGATAAACCCCTTACCGTTTTGTTTATCGATCTCTTGATAATTACTAAAGTAAGTAATTACCTCGTTCTTGTACACACAAACTACCAACAAATAAAGGTTTATGCAAGTAAACGAAAACACAAGTTTTTCTTATGAAAAAATCGATCCTAAACCCTTATGGGTGTGAGGGTCGATCGGCCAAGGAAAGAAAAGAGACAAGGAAAACTTTAGGGTTTTGTGTGTGTGCACAAGAGATGTTTAGGTTTAACCCCAAGGCCTTGTATATATACTAGATGATTTCTTAGAGTCCAAGCAAGGGTGGATCGACCCTTATGGGTTGGGTCGACCAGCCACATCCCCTCCAAGGGGATTCCAGATCCTTCTTGTCTCCCAAAATACATTCTAGTCCTCGTTCTTTCATTCCTTAATAATAGTTAACACTTACGTTTAATATTAACGATTATTTAGTCCCTCAAGTGTTTATAAATATATATATACGATACATATAACATATATATATTTATTTACTTTATTCTCGTTTGTAATGTGTGCAATCCCGAGGTCTCGGGTTCGATACTAGTCATTTACATATTAATATTTATACGTAACTTTTAACAGCTCCCACTCGTATATCTATTAATAGTAAAATGACATTGGTTGGCATCTTGCAACACTCCAATGCCCCCAGTTCGACCTGAGCTAGGTTTCCTGGAAAACCTTTAATGATTCATCATTATTATTATCCTTTCGCCTCTAATACTACATTAATAAAGATGTGAGGTTCTTTATTAAATTCTGTTTCTCGTCTCTTTATGATTGAACAAAATTACCAAAACATCTGAACGTATTCCAGATAGACTTTGGGCGTGGCCACGCAAACATTTTGTCAACCCTACGAGGGGCCCAACAGTATTAAACTTCTGAACAAATCAGAATGAACGAATTCTCTCTTGACTACAAGAATAACCCATGAACTTTGTAACATTCTGAAAACAACCCTTATGACTTCCAATTATGGTAAGCGGTAGATTGCTCCACAAAATGCACTACATCCATGACACTTATCTGGTATCTCAAGTCTGAGGATAACTCTTAAATATGATTCTCACAATAAATTTAAATCATATTGTTGGGATAAGTCCAATACTCAATTCATTGAATATCATGTGAAATTGGTATGACTACGCATCAATATACTTTCAAGTATATCCTTAACCAATACTCAAAATTGTCTTAGTTTAATGATATTCCCATATCATTAATCGACAACGGACCATTTAGAATAATAAATTATTCATGGATCTTAAACATGCAAATATATGATATATTATTAAGACAATGAATAAATAAACATAACCAATACTTTATTTCATTAAAATTAATAATTGTACATTACATCCCTTATCCAAATACTAATCACAAACGGGCATGAAACTATCAGCTAATTTAAGTCCTATTCCTTCAGCATGCTTGTAAAGCTTGGTGCCAGGTAAAGGCTTCGTAAATTGATCAGCTAAGTTTTCATCTGTGTGAACTTTGAGCATTTCGATTTCACCTATCTCAACTTGTTCTCTGACATAGTGGTGCTTAATCGGGAAATGTCTGGTGCCTTTCATGATTCCAGGTTCATTGGCAAATGTAATTGCTGTTGAGTTGTCACAATACATTTTTATAGGTCGCTGAATCGAAGGCATAACCCCTAGCCCTGAAACAAACTTCCTAATCCAAACAGCTTCCATTGCAGCTTCTGAAGCAGCTATATACTCACTTTCTGTAGCAGACATCGCTAGTACACTCTGCTTTCTGCTCCTCCAATCAACAGCTCCTCCATTAATGACAAAGACATAACCCGTCTGAGACTTCGTATCATCCTTATCACCTTTCCAAGAAGCATCGCAGTAACCTGTTACATCAAGCTCTGCAGATGGAGTACCCCCATAAACCAAGAACATCTCTTTAGTAGCCCTAAGGTACTTAAGAATATTCTTAACAGCAGTCCAGTGTTTTTCACCTGGATTCTGCTGATATCGACTGGTTAAATTCTGAGCAAACGCCACATCAGGCCTTGTGCTTTTCACCGCATACATAATAGATCCCACAGCCGAAGCGTAATGGACTCTCTTCATGCGTTGCACCTCTTCAGGTGTTGAAGCACAAACTTTGTTGCTCAAGCCATGTTGCTCTTGCATCGGCAAATATCCTTTCTTGGAATTTTGCATACTGAATCTCTTCAATATTTTATCAATGTAAGCACTTTGGCTTAATCCAATTAATCGCCGAGATCTATCTCTATATATCTTGATTCCCAGAATAAATGCAGCTTCCCCTAAATTTTTCATAGAAAAACAACTTCTAAGATATGCCTTAACCTTTTGCAAACTTAGAATGTCATTTCCCATGATCAATATGTCATCGACATATAATATAAGGAAAATTACATTACTCCCACTAGCTTTGTGATATACACATGGCTCATCAAGATTTTGAGTGAATCCATACTTCTTAATTTCACTATCAAATCTCTTATTCCATTGTCATGATGCTTGCTTTAATCCATAAATGGATCTTTTAAGCTTGCATACACGATCTGGGAATTCTGGATTCACAAACCCCTCAGGCTGCGCCATATAGATGTCTTCATCTAGGCTACCATTTAAGAAGGCGATTTTGACATCCATTTGCCAAATCTCATAGTCATAGTAAGCGGCTATGGCTATGAGAATCCTAATAGCCCTTATGTCAGCTATCGGAGAAAAGGTCTCCTCATAGTCAACACCAAAAGTTTGAGTATAGCCTTTAGCTACCAAACGGGCCTTATAGGTGTGCATAATGCCATCCATGTCAGTCTTTTTCTTGAAGAACCATTTACTCCCAACTAGCTTGGCACCCGGAGGTAGGTCTACTTCTTCCCAGACTTCATTGTCTTTCATGGATTGCATTTCCCCATTCATAGCTCCCTGCCATTTTTCATTTTCAGGACTATTCATAGTAGCTTTATAACTTGTAGGTTCATCAAGATCCCCTATCAAGTTGTCATCACACTCCATGTTTAGACATAGACGTGTAGGAGCCTTCACAGATCTAGATGACCTGCGAACGGGAACCACTTCAACTTCTGGTGGAGGACCTAAACTTTCAGGTTCTTCAGGAAGTTGGCTAGTGTTTTCAGAAGGTGTTACATCTTCATGATCGTCTTCCAGATCATATACTCTCCCACTGAATTCTTGAGATATGAGCTCCTTTTCTAAGAAGTCTCCATACCTTGCAACAAAAACTTTGTTTTCAGCTGGGTAATAAAGGTAGTAACCCATAGTTTCCTTAGGGTATCCTACGAAGATGCACTTTACAGATCTTTGTTGGAGTTTGTCTGCTGAGTCACATTTAACATACGCCTCACAACCCCAGACCTTTAGATAAGACAAGTTTGGAGCTTTCCCAGTCCATACTTCATATGGAGTCTTATCAACCTTCTTTGTTGGAACCATATTTAAAATGCGAACTGCAGATTCCAAGGAATAATCCTAAAACGAGTAAGGAAGAGTTGTTAGATTAAACATAGCCATATCTTGCAATGTACGATTCCTTCTTTCAGATACACCATTTTGTTGTGGAGTATATGGAGAAGTAAGGTGCTGGACAATTCCCTCCTTTGCTAAGTAATCTATAAACTCTTGACTCAGGTATTCACCACCTCTATCGGATCGAAGAGCTTTAATCTTCATTCCTAGTTGCAACTCTACTTCTGCTTTAAACACTTTGAATGTTTCAAACACCTCATGTTTATGTTTAAGTAAATAAACATAATCATAACGGCTGTAATCATCCGTAAATGTTAAGAAGTAGCTAGCACCTCTCCTTGACACATGTCTAAGTGGTCCACACACATCTGTGTGAATAAGACCAAGTAGATCATTAGCCCTTTCAATCCTATTCTTAAAGGGTTTCTTAGTCATCTTCCCAGCAATGCAAGATTCGCATTTATCAAATGATTCATCATTGATCTTTTCTAAAAGCCCATCATGTTGCAGCTTTTTCATGCGATCTTTGCCAATGTGAGCAAGTCGACAATGCCAAAGATAAGATGAATCTAGACCTTTCTTGATTCTCTTATTGTTGATGCTATACATTGAATTATTTTTAACAAAAGCATTAACATTATTATTCATATCAATTTCAAATACACCATTCACAGCAATAGCATTAAAATAGAAAACACCATTTAAAGAAACTGAAATTCCATTACCAGAAATAGTATGCTTAAAACCAAGGTTCAACAAACATGAAAATGAAATTACACCTCTAACAATTGACGGTGCATAATGACAATTATTTAAAGATAGTACTAAGCCCGAAGGCAACACTAAATCATAAACTCCTATAGCTTCAACTTCTGCATGCGCTCTGTTACCAACGTGCAAGAATTGTTGTCCATAGGCCAGCTTTCTCTCAACTCTAAATCCCTGCAAGGTATTGCAAATATGAATGCCACATCCCGTATCATATACTCATGAATTCAATTTAGGAGTAAGAGTGAATAATTCAATCATAAAGAACGCACCTGATGAGCTGGGGTTACCAGCTTCATTCCCCTGCTTCTTGAGTCACAAGTCATGAATGTAGAGAGGACAATTGCGCTTCCAATGGCCCTTTTCATGACAATGGTGACATGCCTGATCCTTCTTGTTTGGTAGATTCACCTTTTTCTGCTTAGGCTGATGTTGCTTCATCTTGGGTTCAGGTTGATAGGCCATGACCTGCTTGCCTTTGTTACCTTTCCCTTTGCCTTTGTTCACTTGCGATTTCTTCTGGATTCTCCCACCATGAATTGCCAACACTTGCGGGGTAGGAGCCTTGACCTTGGCTGGTAGACTTTTCTCATAATCAACAAGCAATGCGAGTAATTCTGAGACTGTCTTCCCCGAGCAGTGCATGTTGAAATTCTGCACAAAACCAGCAAAGTCCTTGTTAAGGGCCCTGTTGATCAAGTGCACTTGCACATTCTCAGGGTAACTAAATCCAATTCTGTGAAGCTGATCAAAAGATTCCTTCATCTCAGTCACATAATCTTCAACTGGTTTACCATCACCATGCTTGCAGTTGTGTAGCTTGTCCAGTTCATCATATAATTCAACTGCAGGAGGTTTCTCATAAGATTGCTGAAGTACTTCAAGCATATCTTTTGGGAAAAAGTACTCAAACTTCTTTTGCAATTGAGCACTCATGCTAGTGAGCATTAAACAAGCAACCTCATTAAACTTAGCATGTGTCGCCCTCCATTCTTCCTTAACTGCTTCTGCTGCAGTAGCAGCAGGTTCAGCTGGGCATTCTTCGGTCAAGTATTTGATCTTACCGGTCGACCTCAAGACAATTCTAAGCGAGCGGTACCAATCATTGAAATTCTTTCCAGTCAGTTTTTCTCTCTCAAGATGACTCTTGAAAGCAGAAATCACAGATGGGGTACCGGGTTGAGCCATATCTACAGATAAAAGTTCAAACATTAGTATTTTCGATAATAAATATCTTCAAGAAAATAAAATACCCATTAGCTATATTCATATAACCACCAAAATTTTCTTGAAAACCTAGGATCTAACTTTACATAGTTCCACCACATCAGTTGATCTGCTAGTAGTGAAAGTACAAAAGATAGTAATCTGTCGAACAATAATTGGCAAACAAGATTTCCAATTCCTAGATCATTATGGGAATTACATCAAATTGATTCATCAATTTGCCTTGTAAGCATGTTTCATCCCATCTCATGCCTTAAGTTCTAGGTCTCACGCACAACTTAATTAAGTCGTCTACCTTAGAAACTGTAAAATTACAATTATGGTCTTACGCGTTAAAAGAATTTTACCTTGTTATAGTAATTTAGCCTAGGTCTCACGTTTACTAAATTAAAATTCCAAGTGTTCCTTATAGATAGATGGCATGTAACTTAAATTATAAGGGTATTTATTTTTTATGTGTAAATCAAAATATGTATAAAGATGCATGCACTCATCTTTATAGCATAAGTTTTCAAAACCTTTTTATTACCAATTCGTGAAATTAATACACAAAGTTTTACTTGAGGTTTAATAAACCCTAAGATGACTTTCTACAATTATGATTTTAAAAGTAATTCGTTTAAGACATATTAAAGATTGTGATAACCAAGGCAGACTCTAAGGCTCTTTTCTAAGCCTTCAAATCACGGTTATGAATATCGTCTTAAAGGACTTAATTTTAAAAGCATATTTGTACAAAACATTAATCAAGCAAAAGTTTATGGATTCAATCTCAAAATCATGTAATAAAGTATGAATTTTTGCTAGTCTCGCCTGGGAGCTGATTACCGTGCGAATCAGACCACTATCGGCACTTAAAACCTTGCAAGATTCTTACTTTATCACTTTTGTTTCACCGTTATTAGTCCATCTTATTTTCTTTTATGAAAATCACCCTTTTTATTGCTTACATCAAGTCAAACAATTAAGAAAACAATAAAAACAAGTAATTAAAAGAAAAATAAACAACTAATAATAAAAACGTGAAACAATTAGCCACATGCAAACCTTATTAAAAATATCCTAATAAAATCAATTCTAGGTATTATAACCATGTAATCAATTAAGGCCTTCTCCTCTTAATGGAGGAGAGTCACATACATTGACGTATCAATTGCGTAGGCCAAAATCAATATACACACCACATAGCATATAAATTGATTTTAATATATTAATTAATTGGAGTCTTCCCTAATTTTAGATCTATTTAAAACATGTGACAAATAAATAAACAAACAAGATCCATGACTAACATGCATGTTTCGTCATGGATTAAACCTAACAATTAGCACATAGGTCACAAGTATGTTCACATAACCGGTTTAAGACCTAGGGTTTCTATGTGATTACAATTTAATCAAGAAAACCACAAACCCTAATTAGGGTTTTTAGTGGAAATCGACCCCCCCCCCCCCAAAATTAGGGTTAGGGTTTTAAATTTTATAAAAAAAAATTTAAAGAAAAACCCTAGAAAAAACATGTATCTAAAACAATTAAAGATCCTATTTTTATTACGTTTTAGTAATCAATTACATGTTATCCATGGCTTGTGATGCCACTGTTAGAGTTTGACAATCAATATAGCACATACGCGGAAGCAAGGATCAATAATAACACGTATAAAGATAACTAAAACATAAATAAGAACATACCCGAAGCACTTCAATAAACCTTGAACTTGTGTAAAATAGATCAATGATAAACCCCTTACCGTTTTGTTTATCGATCTCTTGATAATTACTAAAGTAAGTAATTACCTCGTTCTTGTACACACAAACTACCAACAAATAAAGGTTTATGCAAGTAAACGAAAACACAAGTTTTTCTTATGAAAAAATCGATCCTAAACCCTTATGGGTGTGAGGGTCGATCGGCCAAGGAATGAAAAGAGACAAGGAAAACTTTAGGGTTTTGTGTGTGTGCACAAGAGATGTTTAGGTTTAACCCCAAGGCCTTGTATATATACTAGATGATTTCTTAGAGTCCAAGCAAGGGTGGATCGACCCTTATGGGTTGGGTCGACCGGCCACATCCCCTCCAAGGGGATTCCGGATCCTTCTTGTCTCCCAAAATACATTCTAGTCCTCGTTCTTTCATTCCTTAATAATAGTTAACACTTACGTTTAATATTAACGATTATTTAGTCCCTCAAGTGTTTATAAATATATATATACGATACATATAACATATATATATTTATTTACTTTATTCTCGTTTGCAATGTGTGCAATCTCGAGGTCTCGGGTTCGATACTAGTCATTTACATATTAATATTTATACGTAACTTTTAACACATTTTACTAAAACTACGGATGATTTTTAACTTCAAAGTTTTTCGGACAAGGTCCATCTCACAAAAATCGATATCTTAACGCAATATTATATCGGCAGAAAAACGTATACTTATATAGGGACCCTATGAACCCTTAATGTGTGACACTGCCTTTTTAACATGTAGATGATAACATGGCAGTGCTAATTAAAAAAACTCAGTTTCACATTATGGTTTGTAGTTTTCAGCTAAACATTGCAAAGCAATGTGATATTTGATTGAAACTAGCATTTCATATATGTAGAATGAAAACATGTTAGTTTTTCTTACATTAAAGCTTTAAACTAAATAGCACAAGCACCAATGTCAATTGATGTACAAGTTTCTATCTTTTTAAGAAAAAAGTTTACTAAATCACGCAATTACACTATTATTTGATTGGATCTGCACAATCCCACAATCTATAACTTGGAATAATACAAATCACTCACAACTAATTTATTGGATTCTACTGGTAACAACTAACACTTAGTTTACTCCTATTTGGTCACTAACCGTTATATATCGTTTTACTAGTTGTTAGGAAAAAATAAAAATAGTTTCGTAATAGTTAGGTATGAGGTTATTGTTTTACCTGGCAATGATTATTCCTCAATAACATGAAATCTGGTTTATATTCATAATCTTCGATTTTATTAGTATATGTAGTACAATTCAGATATTTGGTGTAGTATTAAATTACATGAAAAAGTATAAATTGCAGGTTTTTTTTTGCATAGAGATGCTTTTGAATATATCGTGAGTTTATTCCAACACAAATTCAGCATTTCAAGTATAAAAAAGTTAATGTACAAATTTACTTTTCTTATAGTATTTTAATGCATGATCTTTTCTCTCTTGATGTTTAGGTGAGTCTTTAACTCAGATAGATATATGCGGCTTAATCAAGTTATTTTCATGAAGATTTCCAACATTTACTCGAACCATCACCAAATATGTACGTAATGAGGTTTAAATGTTACACTTCTTGTGGGGACGTTATGTTACTTAACCATGGTAGTTTGTTTCTTATCATATGCTAATGATTATCTTAGTCCTTGCCAAGTGCAAGCTTCCAACTAACAACTAGAATCTTGTAATATCCGTTAGCAATAGTACCAATGCGAAAACTAATGAAACATTGTGAATTTAATGATACTGTCATATGGTAGTGATTGTCATTTACTCATTTGACACATATTAGGATGTTCAAACAAACATTTTTAAAAAATAGCAAAACTTATTTCTTTTTCATGACTTTGCTTTGAAACAACCTTTTTTTTTTTTTTTTTTTTTTTTTTTTTTTTTTTTTTTTTTTTTTAACAGAAGTATATTACAGTAGAATTTTCTTTTACACAAAGATGGAGTATGTTTGTACTTTGTATGAATAAAAATTGCAAAAAATAATAATTGGGCAGGTCATTTCGGGGTACCCACACGTGCACCAATGCATGTGCAACTGTCACCTATGATTAATTTTAATTATTTCGAACTTGTTATGTGTGTAGTGCCAGCTCGGTATATAATTTCGTTAATATTTTCTTTGATATTCTAGATATTAGTCCAACTTCACAATAATTATCTAAAATTTTCTTAATCCTCCTTGTTTGAGGGAAAAATTGAGAATTTTGGTAACAGCATTGTAAGTGAACAACGAGCTTTGTGCAATGACATTGGTGGCAAGGTGGTTTTATGTGGTTATTAACAGCAGCAGCAACAACAACAACAGTTAATCTCGTCGGAGTGGTGGAGTACGAAAATTAAAGTTAAGATGTAAACAATCACACCCACACCTGAAAAGACACACATGGGTAGGGAGGGTAATTCTAGAACACCTATGGCAAATGTATAAATATGTACAATTTTTTTTTTTTTTTTTTTTTTTTTTAATGTGAAATGTATATTCCAAACCAATATTTACAACACACTTTAACCATCCATCCTGTGTGTCTATTCAAGAAATATGTAAAAAGCAAAAGAGATCTAGCAAATCGTATCATTTATAACTGAAATATATTCTACTTGTACATAATCTTTACAGAATAGAATAAAATTCGAAAAAACAAACCGTTGCAAGTTTTATAAAAAGTAGTTGGTAAACAGAATTTTATAAAAAGAAAAAAAAAATGGGCTAAATCATATCTGGGCCATGTGAATGGGCTGAGCTGTTAACCATGTGATTACACATCATATTATATCTAATCAAATCCCAACTTGGAGGTTTAACTGAATCTCACACGTGCATTAGAGTTGCTAATCATGATTAATTAGTTGCAATTCCAATGATGATCACATATCTGACTAGACTATTTTGACCTTGATACTATCTAATATATTGAGGGGCATTTTGGGCATTTAGGTGGAGGCAAAACTGGGACATTGTTTTGAAAGCATGTTTGGAGTTAAAGTGGTGTCAAACATCATCATTATAGATCTAGTTCTCAAAAAGAATACATATATAATAAATTTTGTAAAATCATTAAGTTTGGTCCCTCAATGATTTGGGCACTCCTAAGTCATTTTCGGTCCATTCTTATCATTGAATATTGGAAATAAGAATTATTAGTAGAGTACTTTAAACTGATGGCATCCAAGGTGTATTGTGTTTATAACTATATAAGATTCTCCTTCAACTATGTTATGTTCAATACAACCCAGAATCTCGTAATGTTCAACAAATTCTCATTTTAATATCAATTTGGCATAAAAAGTATAGCCCATCAAGCTTAAAAAACTAAATACGTTATTTCAAACCCCCTGGATTAGTCGGCCCAAAAGTCGAAAACCATAGTTACCAAAAAAAAAAAAAAAAAAAAAAAAAAAAAAAAATATATATATATATATATATATAGAGTAAATTACATAGATGGTCCCTGTGGTTTGTCCAAAGTTTCACCCATAGTCCCTCAAAGTTTTTTGTTGCACGGATAGTCCCTATCTTTGAAAAGAATAACACTCATAGTCCCTCCACTTAACTGGGGTTAGTTGCTTCCGTTATCTTTTGCATCGTTAGTCCTTTTTTGTTAAACATCATTGCATCGTTAGTCCTTATTAATAACGGCCGTTTATAATTTGAAAAAAAAAAAATAGAAAAAAATTTTGAAAAAATTGAAAAAAAAAATTCGAACAAAAATTTTTTTTTTAGAAATTTCGAACAAAAAATTGAAAAAAAATTTTGAAAAAAAAATTTTGAAATAAAAAATTTGAAAAAAAAAAATCAATTTTTTCAAATTTCAATTTTTTCAATTTCAATTTGAAACAAAAAAATTTTTTCAAAAAAAATCAAATTTCAAAAAAAAAATATTTTTTTGTTCGAAATTTCTAAAAAAAAATCAAATTTCAAAAAAATATTTTTTTTTGGTTCGAAATTTTTTTCTTTCAATTTTTTCAAAATTTTTTTTCTTGAAATTTGATTTTTTTGAAAAATTTGATTTTTCAAAAAAATCAAATTTTTCAAAATTTTTCAAAAAAATCAAATTTTTCAAAAAAATCAAATTTCAAAAAAAAAATATTTTTTTGTTCGAAATTTTTTTCTTTCAATTTTTTCAAAATTTTTCAAAAAAATCAAATTTTTCAAAATAATCAAATTTCAAAAAAAAAAATATATATTTTTTTGTTCGAAATTTTTTTCTTTCAATTTTTTCAAAATTTTTCAAAAAAATCAAATTTCAAGAAAAAAAATTTTGAAAAAATTGAAAGAAAAAAATTTCGAACAAAAAAAATTTTTTTTTCTTGAAATTTGATTTTTTTGAAAAAATTCTTTTGTTTCAAATTGAAATTGAAAAAATTGAAATTTGAAAAAATTGATTTTTTTTTTTTCAAATTTTTTATTTCAAAATTTTTTTTTCAAAATTTTTTTTCAATTTTTTGTTCGAAATTTCTAAAAAAAAAAAATTAAATTTCAAAAAAAAAAAATTTTTTTGTTCGAATTTTTTTTTCAATTTTTTCAAAATTTTTTTCTAATTTTTTTTTTTTATTTTTTTCAAATTATAAACGGCCGTTATTAATAAGGACTAACGATGCAAAAGATAACGGAAGCAACTAACCCCAGTTAAGTGGAGGGACTATGAGTGTTATTCTTTTCAAAGATAGGGACTATCCGTGCAACAAAAAACTTTGAGGGACTGTGGGTGAAACTTTGGACAAACCACAGAGACCATCTATGTAATTTACTCATATATATATAAAAGAAAATCAACTCAGACGATAGTAAGAGATGTGCGATTTTGTTGTTCAAAGTAAATGAGAAACATATAAGAGTAATTTCATTTGGCATGAATTGTTGCGCAAAACCACAATTTTTGGAGCTAGAATGTAATATGTTATACTCATCAATTCGAGCTAGATACATAAGTTTACTTAGGATGAGCATTTCGACCCGAATCCCGGAACCGAACCGGAACCGTACCGGTGCCGTACCGAAATGGTACTGATCCTGATATATGGTACGGTACCGGGACTACGAAATAAGGTGGAAAAAATCGGAACCACTAATTCAGTACAGGACCGGTACCAAATCGGGAAATTCCAAAAAAAAAAGGGGGAAAACTCGATTTTCCGATACCGGTATCTGAATCCTGTTCGGTATGGTACTGGTACCTCTAATTTATGCTCGGTAAAAAATCGGTACCACTAATTCGGTACGGGACTGGTATCGTGATCATCCCACTTTACTTGAAAAGTTATACCGGATACCTTTTTAGCAAGATTTTTTTTTTTTTTTTTATTTTTTTTTTTTTTTTTTTTTTTTTTTTACTTTTTTTTTTTTTTTATTTTTTTTTGGACATACAGTTTGATATCTGAAAATCTAATGTGGTTGTGCCCACAAAAGATTTAAATCGGCCCAAGATGATTCAAATGGTGTTAAAGGGTTAAAGCTATCTTAAACTTAAATATAGAATTGTAGTATTGTAAACAAAAAAAAAAACTTATAGTATATCTGGGTTTTCAAGATCGGGATCCTACTTAGGATCGATTTTGTCTTTGCAAGATCGAGATCGTAAGATCGGATCGGGATCTTAAGATCCTACCATAATGCATTTTTTAAGTATCCTTTGTAATATTATACAAATTTATAAATTAGTATATACATAAACACAAAATTATATAAATGTTTCATAGAAATGTTATTCTAAATTATGGTTATGAAATTTATAAGAAGATTATAACATGTTGTTTTTTCAATTTTACAAAACACAATTCATAAATTTGTAGTTTTTTAGTTTCCTAGTTCGAGAAAAGTAAGATCGGATCGGATTAGATCCTAAGATCATATGGTCAGGATCGGGTTCCTATACGATCTTAAGCTTTCAAAGATCCTACATAAGATCCGGATCGTTTTTGCTTTGCAGTATCGTAAAATCGTAAGATCATAAAATCAAGATCGGGATCCTGACAGGTATATCAAGGCTTAAAGAGAACTATCAAGCCAACTCAAATAGTTTGCCCTTTTTTGAGCCCATTAAGCGAATTTGTGCGTAAGCCCAGTATATAGAAACTACAGACCATCACAAGGTTTCGAACATAAGCCCAAGACATAATATACAAATCATCCGCACTTAACTTATTTGTGTCCAACAGCTAGATATGGCAAAATGAATAGGAAAGGTAACGAGTTCAGGTCAGGGACGGAGCTAGGGGTGCTCGCGGGTGCACGGGCACCCCATGGATTTTTTCGATATAGTGTTAATCTTTGAAAAGAAAACCAATTTTTCCTAAATGTATCTTAAATGTACCCGGTGCATCAAAATGTGTCTCTAGTATTATCGTTTTAATGAAATCTTCGTTTTAATCAACTTTTTAACTCTCTATTATATTATGGTTCAAAAAAATTTGTGCACCCGGTTATATTTGTTTGTGGCTCCATCCCTGGTTCTAAGTCAGATGAGTAGAATAAGTTGAGTCAGTTTCAAATGCATTAACTGTGATGATTTAAACAACTCGATGTTGTAATGGTGTATGCCTTGCGTTACATCTATTGACATTCACATTCTAGCTATATACTTAAAAGTTATCACATCGGCTAAAAACACACACACACACACACACACACAAAAGTCCAACGCCCACCTCAAATTCGAGATGGATTTTAATGGACAATACCAGATATTTAAGATTCTGAAGAATGCACCTTTCATCTTTTTGGTCAAAAAGACGCAGCCGTTAAATGCTAAAGCAATGGATATTTGAAGTCAGGTGGGGGAGTATTTCTAATGGGAAGGAACTATATATATGGAGAATCAGTATATAAGTGGGATTCTGTCGTGATGGTGTCCATTTTGTGGACGACACGAAAGTGCTGTCATATCTAATAAGTGCCAAAAAGAAAAACATATCAAGTAGATAAGTAGTAATCGACATTCAACATTGTAGTTGAGAAGCTTATCTGATCTTGAAACCAAGGTTCTGTGTACAAAAACCGGTCAGCATATGTCCAATGATTCTTGCTCCATCAACTAGAATATGCATACTAAAAGTAAAACAAATTTCCACCAATGCCTTTACATCATGTTTTAGTAACTACTCCACTATCAATGACAAAGTTCAACTCCAAGCCCATTTGAAAAGACTAAAGAAATTTGTACCACCCATTAAGGTCACATGAAAGCAAAGGTGAAGAATTCTCAAGTCTATTTGCAGGAAGAATAACAAGAAAATGTCTATACTATTGCAAGCTCAGAGCTGTGATAAGTAATAGAAAATAGTTACCAAATTCTCGGAAAATAAAAATATTCTCGATTTTTATTAATATATTTGAGGAATCGGCGGCTAAATTGAGTGAAAGTAGGCAAGCCGAGTGTTTGGAAGAACAATCCACTTATCCACCTAATAATAGTGAACGGAAGGGAGAAAAATAACTAAGACACGGTCTTTCAACAATTCGTTACATCCACAATCACTGCATTGTAACACAAGCCCACAGACAAGATGATAAAGAGATGAAAACAGTCGGTCTAGCCAAGAAGTAATTCAAGTCAAGCTTCACATCCGACGGCCATTGCAAAACCATTTTGTAGTCATTTGTGTTTAAAAGAAAAGATACATAAGCTCAAGCCAAAACAGAATGAGAGGATTTGACTGTAATGTATGTGCACATATTAGAATTGATCAAACACCAACCACTTTCCTTCAAACGAACAAAGAACTTCATAACTCAAACCATGTAGATATTCATATCTATACATATATTTTTTTCTATCTTAAAGCAACTAAAGAAACTAGCTAGACCATCTTGCAATGCTCCTAACGCACCTAACCAAAAGCCAAGGGATCCAACCTATGGAACTACATCATTTGGCATGTAATATGTTATATACTTATACTCATCAATTCGAACTAGTAAATGAGAAAGCGGCCAAGTAAGAGTAATTTCATTTGGCATGAATTGTTGGGTGAAACCATAATTTTTGGAGCTAGAATGTAATATGTTATACTCATCAATTCGAACTAGATTCATAAGTTTACTTGAAGAAAAGTTATGGGAGTTGATTCGCACACCATTTTTTTTATTATTATTTCACCACACTCAGTGCATCACAGTGTAGTACTGTGTGCTCTCTGTGCATTACAATGTTGTACAAAATGATGAAATAATCAAAAAATGTGGTGTGTGAATCACCTCCCAAAGTTATACACTTATACCGAATACCTTTTCAGTAAGATTATTATTATTATTATTATTATTATTATTATTATTATTATTATTATTATTATTATTATTATTATTTATTTATTTATTTTATTTATTATTATATTTTTTTTTTGACATACAGTTAGTAGTTCTGAAATTTTAATGTGATTGTGCCAACAAAAGATTTAAATCGGCCCAACATGATTCACATGGAGTTAAACTGTTAAAGAGTGAAAGCTATCTTTAACTTAAATATTGAATTGGAAAAAAAATATAATAATTATATATAACTCAAATTGGTTTGCACTTTTTTGAGCCCGTTAAGTGAATTTGTTCGTAAGCCCAATATATAAAAATTACAAATTAATAAAGAGTAAATTGCATAAATCGTCCATAAAGTTAGGCCAAATTGCATGTTTCGTATCAAACGTTACGAAAGTGCAAGGATCGTCCATGTGGGGAAACCTTTGGTGCAAGTATCATCAAAGGTTTCTCCAAAAAGGATGATACTTGCACCAAAGGTTTTCCTCAGGGACGATCCTTGCACTTTCGTAACGTTTAGGACGAAACATGCAATTTGTCCAACTTTAGGGACGATTTATGCAATTTACTCATTAATAAATTATCTCAAGGTTTAGAGCATAAGCCCAAGACAAAATATACAAATCATCTGCACCTAACTTATTTGTGTCTAACAACTAGATATGGCAAAATGATAGGAAAGGTAACTGAGTTCAGGTCAGACGGGTAGAACGAGTTGAGTCAGTTTCAAATGCGTTAACTGTGATGATTTAAACAACTCAATGTTGTAATGGTGTATGCTTTACATTACATCTGTTGACATTCACATTCTAGCTAGATACTTAAAAGTTGACCTGTTGGGTATTATCACATCGGCTAAAAAAAAAGACAACCCAACGCCCACCTCAAACTCAAGATGGATTTTAATGGAAAAGACCAGATATTCTGAAGAATGCACGTCTCATCTTTATGGTAAAAAATGCTAAAGCAATGGATATTTGAAGTCAGGTGGTGGAGTATTACTAATGGGAACTAGATATATGAGAATCGGTATATAAGCGGGATTATGTTGTGATGGTGTCCATTTTGTGGACGACACGAAAGTGCTGTCATATCTAATAAGTGCCAAAAAGAAAAACATATCAAGTAGACAAGTAGTAATCGGCATTCAACATTGTAGTTAAGAAGCTTATCTGATTTCTGTCAACAAAAAGCGGTCTGCATATGTCCGATGATTCTTGCTCCATCAACTAGAAGATGCATACTAAAAGTAAAACAAATTTCCACCAATGCCTTTACATCATGTTTTAATAACTACTCCACTATCAATGACAAAGTTCAACTCCAAGCCCATTTGAAAAGACTAAAGAAATTTGTACCACCCATTAAGGTCACATGAAGGCAAAGGTGAAGAAAATAAAAAGATTCTCAATTTTTATTAATCTATTTGAGGAATTGGCGGTTAATTGAGTGAAAGTAGGCAGGCAGAGTGTCCCGAAGAACAATCCACTTATCCACATAATAATAGTGACCTGAAGGGAGAAAAATAAACAAGACACGGTATCTCAACAATCGTTACATCCACAATGACTGCATTGTAACACAAGCCCACAGACAAGATAATACAGAGATGAAAACAGTCGGTCTAGCCAACGAGTAATTCAAGTCAAGCTTTATATCCAACGCAAAACCATTTTGCAGTCATTTGTGTTTAAAAGAAAAGATGCATAAGCTCAAGCCCAAACAGAATGAGAGCATTTGACTGTAATGCATGTGCACATACAAGAATTGATCAAACACCAACCACGGAACTTTCCTTCAAATGAACAAAGAACTTCATAACTCAAGCCATGTAGATATTCATATCTATACATATATTTTTTCTATCTTAAAGCAACCGAAAAAACTAGCTAGACCATGTCGTAATGTTCCTAACTCACCTAACCAAAAGCCAAGGGATCCAACCTATGGAACTACATCATTTGTACTTACATCAACACTAAATACTAAATTGTATACCTTAAACTATAGCCTCATTAAAAGGGATGAAAAGCCTTCCATTCCTTTAATTCCACGCATTTTACCACTCTGTAGTCTCTTCTGCAACAGATAGAAGGATATCGGAAATCAGCAACATGAAAATATAACAGGCAAAAAAACGCTGAAATTTTCAAAAACTCCATGACAGAACAAAATACACTGAACAAAAAAGCAATATTAATCTGAACTAGAATTATATGTTACAAATTTCCAAGAACAGCTTATTAAGAATATATAATGTGATAAAACAGCAACTTGCTTATCTTGCTGCTCAAGATTGGTCATTAAACAATAATCACACCAAACAAATTAAACTCAGCAAAATGTTCCATTTTCATCCCCCGACAAAATGTATAATAACCAACATGAGACATCTAACAACATCCGTTGCTATTTTATGACCTCAAAAATGACCAAGACTTGTGACCAAATCGACAAAACAACTCAGGAAAGTGTCCACTTCGTCTTTTTGATCAAAATGTACAGTAAATCACCTTGTAACACTTGAAAAATTCCGCTTTGAACTCTATAATGTGGAACATTTGAACAAGAACATTGCTATCGTGACACAAAACACAGGAAAATTGAACGTTTTTACCAAGTTTAATGACCAAATCACAACACGAAATTGTTCCAAACTCACTGCACCTAAAAATAATTCTTCCATTTTGTCTTTTGATGAAATGTACAATAACAGAAAATGGCCACTTTCACCAAGCTTTATGACTACATTAACACGGCAAATTACACGGTAACCAACGCCTAATCATTATAACAAAAACGCCAACAAATGAACAAAAATTATACCATAATATTAGCAGTAGTCCTTCAAACCCTATACGAATCAGCCGACATCCCAACCAAGTACAACCCGGGAAAAACATTCTGCAAACACGGAAACAAAACATTTCATCAACCATCAAACCAAACACACACAAAAAAACATAAAAACCAAACAAATTTAGTACGTAATTTACAAACATACATCAAGATGTTTCTGAGCAATCTTATTCCGCTTCTTAGGCCTCCTAACCGGCTTCGCCCCCGTAATCATCAAAATATCATGCTCAATCTCGTCTTTCGACAACGATATCCACAACCGCCTTTTCATCATCTTCTCCCGATCCTCCTCTTCCGCCACTGCCTCAGCCGCAACCACCTCCACCGTCCTCAACAACCTCCCTGACCCCCTCACTCCACCACCACCACCCTCCCCATCACCATTACCATTAACCTCACTTTTTCCGTTAACGCTTTTTCTCGGCCTCAGCTTCCACGGCTTCAGCTCCACTTCAACCGCAGCTGCCACGTCAACATCAACCAGCTTCTCAGTGACGTCATCATCATCATCATTTGTCGACTTATCCTTACGAACGATGACGTCATCATCGTCGTATGAGGCTGACTTCGACGCTTTTTGACGGCTGCGGCGGTGGCTGTCCGTACGAAAGATGACGTCATCGTCTCGGTGTTTGTTGTGGGCTTTTTTGCGGGCGGTGACGTCATCGTCAGGAGTGAAGGTTCTTCTTGGGTGGTGGTGACGTGTTCTGCGAGTGATGACGTCAGCGTCTGGGGTTGGGGTTGTTGGGAAACGGTTGCGGCGGGTAGAAGTGGTTGAGGGTTTTTGGCCCCAGTTAAGGAAAGGTAGTGAGAAGTTGTGTAGGGGTTTGTGGTGATGGTTTCTTGAAGGGGCTGTTGATGTCATGGTTTCTGATTGTTTGTGTGTGTGTTTTATAAAAAAAGATGGAGATACAATTTTAAAAAGAAAGGGGGGGGGGGGGGATTTGTTTTGGAGTGTAAAGTTGGAGAAAAATAGAAAATGGTGGAGGTGGAGATGGTGGAAGGGGAGTGTTTTGTGTTTATGGGGAGGGCATGATCAGGATTCAGGAATCAGGAAGGACGACAGGGGTAGACAATAAGACAAAAGTACTGTTTGTGGAGAAATATTTTTGCAAGCCGTGTAAATGCTTAACTATGTTGTGGTTATGTCCGAATATGATACTCTTCATAATTTTTTTTTCTTTTCAAATGATAAGTTAATTTTTAGGTAAATTAAAGATTTTGTCCGTATCTTTGGTCATTTTGCACACCCGGCATAAAAAAAATGCCATTGTTGTTCACATTTTGTAACAATTTATGTAAATGATAAAAATGCTAAACAAAAAAAAGACTCATTCTGAACTATGTAAAGGATATAAAACCAGAAACCACGTTGAGCACCAGGGAAGTTACTCGCAAGATTCTTTATCGGATGTTTTACATGCGGAATTTAGACGCAAATGAAAAGCTGCCGAATCAATGTACAAGGTGAAGAAGGAGAAAAATCGGGTAATAATGCAGTGTAAATAATTAAAGTTTCTCACGATTATTACCGACAGTTTGCCCAAAAACCAAAGCCTTCATCATCAACAAGAAAAAAGATGAAACAATGCAAAAATATTTTCAACAAAATCAACAAAATTAGTTATTGTATTTTTTAAAGTTCCGTATTTTTTATAAGTTTCGTATGTTTTTTTTTTAAGTTTCGTATTTTATTTTTATTTGATGAATTAATGAAATTTAGTTTGTTTGAAAAAAAAATGAAAAAGAAAATAACGGTGCATCCTAAAATGTGAAAATGACTCAAGTCATGAGGAAGGGGGTATTTTAATGTCTAGTTTTAAAAGTAAAATGCTGAGAGGACGTTGAGATGTCAAAATAGCTTGAGCCACGATACCTTTACTTTAGCAAAAGAACTAGCACCTACAAGTTAGCAAACATGATTTAATAACTATGCATGTAACACAAGTACCTTTAAATCAAGAGCAGATTTATACAACACCAAAATTACTTGGCACACAACTAAACTTGGAAAGCCAAATATAAATGATTTAAGAGACCCAAAGTTAAATTAAAAAAAAAAAAAAAAAAAAAAAAAAAAGGCTACAAGAGGGGCATGGTGGCTTTCGCTTCTCAGATCCTATTTTGTGAGCTTTTAAGTCTTCGATTTCTAATTCCGCAGAAGCTTATCTACTTTTCAAAATGTCTCACGTTACGTAACATACTCATCTATACTACTATATAATGTATTTAGGACATCTATTTTTAGAAAGGCTTAAAAATTCAGACTTTTACTTACTAATTATGGAAAGACTCCAAACAGGTTGGTTAGAGGAAGCAGGTTGGTTGTTGGTGAAAGTAGATGCGCTGATTGACGTTGAGATGTATGGGCGGAAGGAGCGTGGTTGGAGATCCGCCAGTAACATGGTGGTTTTGACGGTGGTTCGCCGATGGTTTTGATCGGAAATGGAGATATGGTAGTGAGGGTTGAGCTGATTAGTGGTGGGTTTGATGTGACATGTGTGGGTTGATTGGAGTTGTGGTGATAATGACATGGAGCTCATAGTGGTGGGCATATTTTATTTATTTCTGTCATTTGTTTGTTGACTAACTTTTTTTTTTTTTTTTTTTTTCTTTTTTTTTTTGGATTATTTAATTGTTGGTTTGTCTAGAATTTAAATAATCATGATTCATGAGAGCACAAGGTGCAGCAATAAGCACTTGGCTCCTCATTCGGGCCCCACCATGCCACATAACCAAAACACCTCAACTTCAACTAACCACAACAAACCCTCCTCTCACCAAACAACAAACCTCCACTTCCCCATTCGGGCCCCACCTCTTACACACTTATTTTTTTATTCATTTTATTAAAAAAAATAAATAACACATTTTGTCACTAACCCATTTCTCAAAACCTTTAAACCACAAACTTAACCACCATTGGCTCCTCCATCGCCAGGACCTCCAGCTCCAGCAGCTTTTCCGGCGACTTTTCCGGCGACAAATAAGTAGCATTGTAAGCCAATAAACCCACCACTGGTGACAAAAAAACATACCCTATGTAAGCCAATAAACCCACCACTGGTGACAAATAAGTAGCAGCTTTTCCGGCGACAAATGAATGGTTTTATGAAGAACTTTGTTTTTAAGATCTGCAAACCCAAACGGTAGTATTCAAAAGCTGCCCATTTGTCAGAAACTTACCTTCGCCGTGGCCACGACGAGATTGCCATCGGCGAAGAACGGCGAGGCCCAAACGGTGTGGCGGCGAGCAACGGCTCGCCGTTGGAAGTGCCACATCGGACGGCGAGCACCCCTTCGCCATCTGCACCTTGTGCTCTGAAGGTTGTCCAAAAACGAGAATAATAGAACCGAAACGTATTAATATCATGATTGACCTGATTATATATTTAAATCGAGGTATTTTGTTTTTTTAATACTATATGTATTTACGTACTAACTGAACCCTGTATTTTTAGATTGTTGAAGTGTTCGAATAACGCAAAATATAATCACATGGTATCCGCCCCGCATCGCGCGGGCACCTTTCTAGTAAGTCATAACGTCCGGTGCTAGTAACATATCATGGACTAATGTATTATTATGAGTAACTTTGCAAGTGATCTAACAAAAATAATTCATTTTCAAACTCAAATTCCGGCTACCATTTTCGACTACCAACCACCTATTCCAAACACACCACCACATACATACAATAATCTACTACAACCACATACATGATACATGCACATCTTTATTTCATTTCGCACACTTAATCGTATAAATACCCGCAATCTCTAATCTTAATTTTAAATCGCACGAAAATATTTGTACAGATTAAAGCTTCAGCTCACCTCCATTAGACACCCACACATCCCTGCCATCCCACCATCTTAAATGACATTAGCAAATCATTGACGGAAAACAGTCAAACACCATCCTAGTCATATTTCTGACAAACACCAACGGCACAATCAAAATCCACCATCGAAGAAGAAAAAAAAAAAAAAAAAAAAAAAAAAAGGTGTGCAATAGAAGATTTATATGATTTGTCAACATTGTCCGTGTATACAAAATTTATCGGAGGTTTCGTATGTGAACTGCTAGTTGTGCACCAAGTGCTTCGGCATTAAGGCGTTGAAGTAGATATACATAGACTTATAACAGTTGAATGATATGTATAGAAATGATGAACCTCATCTAAATGTAGAAATGATATATAGAAGTGCAGAAATGATATACGGAAGTTTTTCAGAAATTTTACAAATAGAAAAAAAGAAAAAAGTTCGAAAAAGATAGTTTTGTTGGAAAAGAGACAGTGGCCTGAATTTGAGTTTGAAGATGAGGAAAATGAAGAACACGAGCGTACTTTTCGTACAATCAGTTGCAAAGTAGTAACTCATAATAGCACATCAATCCGTGGTATGTTACCAGCGTTGGACGTTAAAAGAGCATGTTACGTAACCTAGGACATTTTAGTACATTACGTTTGTTTACTCAGCCTTTGACCTTTTTCTTAATGCAAATCTCATGAAACCAGGGATATCTAGTACTAAATTACAAGCTAGACTCCGTTGCTGGCTAAATGTTACTTTAGTCAATTTTGATTTTTGAAGTTCTCATGATACCTCTCAACGTTATATTCGACCATTAATAAAGGGTTATTTGTGTGAGTTGAAGTTATTATCCAATACAGTATATAACTTCCATTTGAGTAACAGTGCGAGTATATAACAGCGCAAGTATATATATCATACATAAGGACGGCACATACTAGAGAGCAAGGGGTTTGTAGTCCCTCTATATATCATTCGTTGACATATTTTGGATCCAACTTTGAACACTTTACTAAGATACAACAATTGTAGCTAAACTAGTCAACGTACCATAGCTTGTTAAGCAAAGTTATCCAACTGTCAACAAAATTATATGTGCTCATCAACATATATGTGCTCTATAGGCTCAACCTACCTAATTTGCTCTTAAAAAACGTCTCTTTTGTATCCTGTTCGAACTTTTCCGTTTTCACGGATATATACTCATTTATCAGTTTGATGGTTGGTTGCTTTTTTTAAACAGATTATCAGTTTGGTGTGTCTTGATATACTTAGTAAGTAGTAACCACTATGTAATATGTATAATAAAATATTGCCAACTATCCGATGCACATAGAAGATATGTCTGATGAAATTAGTTGGAGCTGGGACTCGGGCTGAGGAGTGTATATTATTATAAAATTGTTTGTGGAATTAGCTGGAGCTGACGCTTATTAATGTAAAATCGTATAAATCCGTTTCAACCGGCTTGGGCTTATGAAAGCTTATGAGCTTATAAAACCTTTGAGAAACAAAACTTATTTTATAAGCTGACTTATTTTAGTAAAAGCTTAAGACCATATAAGCTCCCCGACGAACGCAACCAAAATCTCAAATGTACACCAAAGAAGCCAAAGCTCCCACCAATAAGTACACGGAAACCACCTTCACATAGCGAGCAATGATTGCATAAAGGGAAGTAGGAGTAGAAGATGTAGCTGAAATAATCACATGTTCGATTCCAGATGCCAAGCCATACATTATCAAACTAGTAACGGCTAATTTGATTTCTCTAGGATTTGTTTTGAATGGAAATCCAGTTTGTCCTTGAGACTTCATTTCCACAAAACCAATAAGACCACCAACAACAAATCTAAGAACTGAGCCTGGCATGATCACACCTTCGTCAATCCATATGCGATGGATATAGGCCACAAAACCTCGTGCTGCTAGAATAACAATGTTGACTATTTCAGCAATAGAAGGGACCTCTTTGGGTTTGGTTTCCTCAATGGTGCCGATTTCAATCGTCCATGATTCAGCTTGCGCAGTCATTAACATCTTTCAATTCTCTGTTTTATGTATATGAAGCTGTATTTACAAAGGTAGAGCTCTAATTATGAAATTTAACATTTATAGTGTGGAGCTTAATTAACTATAAAATCAGTGGGGTCCACAAAGTTGGAACACGGATTTTTTTTATATTATTTTTTTGAATATCTCCGACCCTTACATGTTTATTCGAAATACACTAATCTTTCTCGAATTCCCCGACCCTTACATGTTTATTCGAATACATTAATCTTCTTGAATTCCCCGACCCTTACATGTTTATTCTCCTGATTCCTTTTTATTTTTTAGCTTGATTCTGAGTGTTGTTAATTCAAACGACCGAAACAAACAAACAAATACGAACAAACAAAGCAGAAGCTTTATTCAAATACTAAACCAAATTCAAAGACAAATTTTAATTCAATATCAAACCCTAATTCAAAAGGTATCAACCACAAATTCAAAAGGTACAACTAATTCTAATGCCAATGATCCCTATTTATAGGGAAAAACTAACCGTCATAAATTAGTTACCAAATTTCAAACAAACTTGTAAGACAAGTCACACAAATTACCAAATTTACCAAATAACCCATGAAGTTTAAGTCACTTTCTAACAATCTTCACCGTGACTTCAACTCCACTCGAAACTTCAAACCAAACGAATCTTTCGTCTTCAAATTCAAATTTCAAATTTCCAAATTCCAAACGCTAGAGATACTAGCCTAATTCAAAGCGAACGATCGATTCCCAAAAACGATCCAAAACAAATTCGAACAAATACAAACGCCGATAATCTTCAAAACGAACAATCAAACGTTAACCGACAAATTCAAACTCGGTCAACCAAACAAACAAATCGGCTCAAACGATCTTCAACAAAGACAATCAAATTCGGACAACCAACTTCAAAAGCCCGACGAACGAAGATCCAAATATTCAAGCGAACAAATTTCAAACGATCGAACAAATTCTAAACGATCCGATTATAACCAAGTCTTCAAACACCAAATCGATTTTCAAATTTCAAATACCAAATTCAAATTCCAATGGTCCACTTATATAATAAGAATTACGACCTAAATATCAAATTCAAATTCTAATGACCCACTTATCGATACGTATTACGGTCCAACTTCAAACTTATTATCCAAGTATTAACCAAATTCAAGTTAATAAAAACTTGACGAACGGACTCTTATAATTCAAACGCCCCAAATATAATACGAATAACAATTCTAATAACCCACTTATTACGATAAGAATTACGGTCCAAATTTCAAATTCCCGAAACAAGCCAAACGATTTCTATGTTGCAGCCAAACTTCATATTATAACCAAAAACATGGAACAAAATATCCCAAACAAATAGGATCAAGTAAATACTACATAATTGCCCAAGAATAAATATCTAATAACCCAATACTAAAAAGCCCAAATCCAAAAACAATCCATATAATCCTAAATACTATAACTAAATTCCCCAAACAAGTCAACCATCCAATCACGACAGAAGCTGCGAATGAAATCAAATTCAAAAACGAATCGGCAACCAAGATTCCAATCACAGAAATCGATTTATTGTAAACAAACCTTATTGGAACCTTCAAAACAAAATTCATTTAAACGTCAATTCGAACAAACCCCAAACGAACCAATTTTTTTTCTTCTTTTTCTTCTTCTACATGGCTAAACGAACCTAGCTCTCTGATACCACTTGTTGTTAATTCAAACGACCGAAACAAACAAACAAATACAAACAAACGAAGCGATAGCTTTATTCAAATACCAAACCAAATTCAAAGACAAATTCTAATTAATACCAAACCCTAATTTAAAAGGTATTGATTGGCTCTGAACGGTCAACCTAAATTGACCAAAGGATGGTCAACAAGGTCAAACTGCCTAGAGTCACTGCTCCGTGAAATATAGGGTTTCCCCGGGTCGTTATGTCCTGACGAGGTGTGAATTGTTAACAAACGGGTTTGTGATCAGGTGAATTTGGACAGAAAAGGGTTTGTGCTTGATTAAACTAAGGAATCTACAAGGAAATAGCTTAAATAAGCTATAATAACAAGACTGGAAATTTGGAAAAACCAGAAACGCTTAAAACCTAAAACGCGTACGTTTACATTTAAAATAACGTAAACGTACAAAATAAAAAGTGAAAACTGAAATCTGAAAACCCCCAGAGGGTGAAAATGACTTTTTTACAAACCTAAGGATGAAAGAAAATTTTTAAAAAAAGAAAACAAATTTTTACACTAATTACTTATTTAATATTAATTAAATACTATTTAATACTAATTATTAATATTTAAAATACTTAAATACAATATAATATTAATTTAATACTAGAAAAATGAAAATTAAATTTCTAAAATTATAAAATAACTAAAAATAAATTTTAAAATTAAAAATATGTCTTTTCGTCTTTTTGTGGATTTTATATTAATTAATTACTAATTATATTAATTAAACTATTTACACTATTTTTGAATTGCTAATAATACTAAAAGTGACTAGAAAATTATAGAAAAATTTATAAATCTAATTAACCATTACAGAAATCCTAAAAAATTATAAAAAGTTTGTAAAAATAGGCTAGTTTACTAATTATTTACTTATTTATTATTTAATATCTTATTAAACTAATTAAATTCTAAAAATTACAAGATGAACAGTAATAATTCTAGAAAAATTCCTAAAATTATTTTATAACTTATAAAAGCTAGGAAAAATATAAAAACTAGGTGTTGCTTTATAAAAACTACTTTTGCTATTTAATACTTAATTATTAAGAAAACTAATATTAAATCTAATTAATACTAAATGATAATATAAAAATCTGAGAAAATTACTAAACTTACTTTAACATAAAAGGAATTTAAGAAAAATATAAAAATGCCAAGCGCTTAACAAAAATCTAAAAAGGAAAATTAAAAATTTAAATTACATTAAATAGAAACTATCACTTGAAATTAAATTTGGTTTTTCTGGTTTTTTTTCTTTTATAAAACTATTTAATACCTAAAAACATACAACTTTTACAAAAACAACTTTTTTTGGAACTTAAAAATAAGCAAAGTGCAAGCTTAAAGGCATGACATTTGACTTTGGTTGACCAAGTAAAGAAATAAGCTCAAATTAGCTTATGTGGGGTCCACAAGGGTGGAACTTGGTTCAGATAAGTAAAATGTACTTGTGTAAGCTAGGAACAACAAAAGGGTTCCACAGAATAAGCAAATAAGCAACAATAAGCACTTTGAAACTTGGTTCAACACAGAAAATAAGACAACAATTAGGGGTGATTTCAGGTGGGGTCCACTGAGCTTAAGCACAAAAGTTGGGTTGGAATGGAGAGGGAGCCAGGAGGGGAGTCCAAGGAACCAAGGAGGGGGCCTGTGGGACCCACTGTGATGGCCAAAGTGAACCACCAAAGTGGTGGTGTGGTGACTGTGTGGTGCAGCAGGGGATAGTCCTCCCCCTGCAGGTGTGTTTGAAGGGTTGTGGGACCCACATAAAAAATCACAAAAATATAAAAAAGCAAGGACTTCAAAGTTGAGCTAGGAGACTACAAGTCCTAAAAAGATCAAGTCCTAAAACACTTCACAAAATTCTATAAAAATCTTGCAAGAAATGGAAAAAACTAAGTTCATGCCATTTTGACTTTTTGGTATTTTTGATTATTTTGACTTTGGTGAGATTCTAATCTATCCTACTGATTTAATATGTTAAAATAAGCTATAAGCAAACTAAATTATGCTTAAACTCCTGTTTATGAATTGAAATGGTGAAATGATCACCCCTAAATTTCAACAGTTAACAATTTAGGGGATCAAATTATGGATTTTGACTTTTTATTAAATTAGAGCTGAGTTTTATGATCTCATGAGGCTAATAGAACCTAAGGTAGACTGTTACAACTACCTATATCAACTAAAGAAGACCAAAACTCATGGGAAAAGCCTAAACCAAACACCCCTTTAACTTTGTCTGTCAAGGTTATTTCAAGGGAACCAACTGTTTTAGACTTCCAATATGAGAAATAAGAGTTCACTAACTTATTATATTACAAATTAAGCACAAGGGACTCAGTGAAAGGCAGAACACAATAAGCAAACTTGAAAAGCTAAAATGGCAATTTTGAAACAATTAACACTCAAATTGATGAAAACTAAGTTCTACAGAGATGATTAAGCTACATCCTACATACTAAGCAATAAATAACTAAAATAAGCAAAACTAAACACCAATTAAGCAATTGAACATTGAATTACAAAAATGGGAAAATAAGCTTACTCAAGCTTCCAAGCCAAGAACATGGAATCAAGGGCCACAAACCATACCTAAATCTTTCCACAAAGTAACTAATACCCTGGAAATTCCAATTCTACCATCTTCTTTGCTTCTTCTCCCTTATAAACTGATTTTTGAATTTTTCTCTATTTATTTTTGATTTTTTTAGTATTTTTGAAACTTTGAAGTAACACTGCTTTGATTGATTAAGAACTCAAAGAAGCTTATAAATAAGCTAAGTAAGCTTTAAACACACAGGAAATAACAATTTTAACCACTAAAAATTAAAATGAGAATTTAATTAGAAAAAGCTAAAAACTGAGTTGGATGATAGAAACTGACATTAAGATTAAAGGTAGGTTAAATTACATTAAAATGACTGATTACAACTAATTGCACTAAAAATTACAACTTTTAAATGAAATTAACTAAAAAAACGACCTATTCTATATTTTAGACTAAAACTAATACTACTCTCATGCTTCTCTTTCTTCTTTTCTTTTATAAGCCCCCTGGAGCATGCCTCTGTCTTTCCCATCATGAATATTGGCCTTTGGATGACTTCTAATTGATCTTGTCCGTTTAAACATGTTTGGCGGGAAAAGTGGGTTTTGGCAGGTGGGGTTGAGTGTAGATACATTTGAGCATTTAATGGTTTTTAGACCTTGTGCTAGGCAGTGGGGAACAAGGAATGAGGTGTGTTGCAGAGTTGGTGAAGGTGGGGGGGGGGGGGGGGTACACAGTGTTATCAGGCTGCAAGTTGGTTGGGAGGTGGAAGGAGGACGGTCAAACGGGGTTTGACCTGTTGTTATTATTAAATGGAGTTGGGTGGGCTTAGGTTTGAGCCAAGGAGTTTAGTGGATCAGGCTGGGTGGTTATTGGGTGGATTAGTGTTTTGGAAATAATAAAAAGGGTCCATTAGGTTAGTAACTTTAGGAAATCACAAGGACCATATTTGCAATAAATCTGAAATTGAGGGCTGAATTTGTTATATTTCCAAAGTTAATTCAAGGGTCCATTTCTGCCACATATCAATAGTCTAAGGATTTTATTTGATAATTTCTATGTTTTAAAATTCCAAGGACTATTTTTGCCAAATTTGAAACTTTAGGGACCAATTTTGTAAATTCCTAAAACTTTTCATCGAGGGATCACATGTGATAACTTTTGAGTTTCTAAGGACCAAAAATGACTTTTCTTCCAAAAATTTCCACCAGGGACCAAATCTGCCAATTTTTAAACTCCAGGGACTAAACTTGTAAATTTCCAAAACTTTTGAGATTTTTCACCAAAGGACTAAATATGACAACTTATGATTTCAAAAGGACCTTTGGTGATAATTTTCCATATTTTGAATGACCAGGGACTAGTTTTGACATTTTATGAAAGTTGGGGGACTGAAACTGCCAATTTTGCAAACTTTATACGTTTTTCATCTGTTTTTACTCTTTTTGCATCTAAAACATATAAAACACAATTTTGAAATATTTTCAGTAATTTGATGCATTATTGAGTGTTTTTGTATGTTGCAGCAGTTCAGATTTGACCAAAAATGATGAGTGTTTGAGCACTCATCAGGTATCAACCACAAATTCAAAAGGTACAACTAATTCTAATGCCAATGATCCCTATTTATAGGGAAAAACTAACCGTCATAGATTAGTTACCAAATTTCAAACAAACTTGTAAGACAAGTCACACAAATTACCAAATTTAACAAATAACCCCTGAAGTTTAAGTCGCTTTCTAACAATGAGTTTTTGTCTAACCATACATTTGATAAAACCATATACCAACTAATCATAGCCTCAAATTTATTTGCATTTAAAACGTATGGTTTTTATAATATATAGCAAATCTTATAATACGTGGCCCGTCATTCAATCAATACTAAGAAATTGAAGACTTGTCCATCCTGTAAATGGTTCATGAAGCTCTCGCAAAATATCATATAATGTTAGAAACTAAAGAGCCTTAAGGGGTGTTTGTTTAAGCTTATATAGCGGGCTTATGTAGTTTTCGGCTTATGTTTCAAAAGCTCATTTTTTGTTGCTTATTTTGAAACTTTCCGACTTATATAAGTTTATTATGACATGATAAGCTTATATAAGACAAATAAATAAATAAATAAATAAATAAATAAATAAATAAGCCTTAAAAACTGAGCTTATCAAACGTAGGCCGAAAACCACATACGCCATAAGCCCACTATGTAAGCTTAAACAAACAACCCCTAAGTTGTTACATAATTTGATAAATCAACGTTTGAAAGCTTGTGTTTATTTTTTATTTTATGATTCCATTCATTCCCCTTTGAAAGAAGTAAAAAAAAAAATTAAAAAATAATAATAATAATAATCTAACGCTTGATTTTGCGGATCTGTTAATAAACTCCAAAACCTTGAAAAAAATCTAAACACATAATTGAAAGAAAATGACTAAAGCCATATAACCCGATTGCTTAAAATTTAAAACCAAACATTTGAACCTGGAGTCATGGTGATTGACAGGGGTGGAGCTAAATATATAGTGTTGGTGGCTTTTCTACTAACCAAGCTCCTGCCGATACCAAAAATACATATGATAAAAACTCTCATAACAAAGAATAACAGCGTTGTAAAAACTATTGGTATCAAAGAAACAACATACATCTTGCATTCAACCAACCACCCCACGTGCTTATTACTAAATCTAAATCAGTACGATTGACCCAAAGGGAGGGAGAGGCTTTCCCAAGCCATATGCGGCATGAGAATGTTGATGAGTTTTATCAAGTGTTGATAATGGGCTTGACTTTGGTGTATAATTAGTGGGCTTGAGCCACTAATATCCATACACTATCAAGTCCCCTAGTCTAGTATTATATTATGAGCTAATGGTATAATGTTGGACTAATAACATAGATTATCAAGCTGATGATACAAATTATTAGGCTAATAACAGAGTCCCCCTAGCCCATACACTTCCAGGCAATGTCAGGCCTGATTTATAATCATTGTGAAATGCAAGTTGCAACCCTCCAGCGGCGTTGAGTCGTATCTTGGTAAAGCAACATTAAATGTTTGCTTGGGAAGTGCAAGAGAAATATATATATTTTTTTTTAATTATTTGAATTTGGTCAACTTGGCATTTTGGCGGCGTGTGAAACCG
This sequence comes from Artemisia argyi, assembly GCA_030686995.1. Lineage (NCBI taxonomy): Eukaryota > Viridiplantae > Streptophyta > Magnoliopsida > Asterales > Asteraceae > Artemisia > Artemisia argyi. The sequence goes on from CM060685.1 coordinate 155,612,131, forward strand.
TCCTTTCGACTATACGTGACATCAGCCTGGCATAACTTATACGCGCGTCTGTTAGGGTGTGAAGGCCACGTGTGTGATGTGGAGTGTGTTGGCCCCATGTGTTTGGATCTAAACACACACCTTGTGTTAGAGATACGTTGAGTATATGTTAAGTAGTATGCGAAATTTACTACTCAACACTTAGAAGATATTGTATGTATGATATATGAATGTAACAGTGATGAATGTATATGAACAAGAGTGTTTAAACTAACCAAACGCTCCAATATTAATAATAATAATACGAGTGATCTTGAGTATCACTAGGGTTACAACCTTGAAGCTTTCTTAAAGATACGTATATGTAAACCTAACCTAGGACCTCCCTTTATAGTCACAAGGAGTTCTTTACAAGATAAGTATATTGTGCATGATATTCGTATAAGTCTAACTAAATAAGATATTCACTAAATCTATTCTATACTTATCACATTACACGTATTTAGAACATAAGCAGTACAAAATATTTGTATTGGCAGTATTAACTCAGTTGGTACTACTAATGTTATTCTCTGGCAGTTGAAACATTTAGCCTTTCAGTACTAACTGTTGGTTTAATTCCCAACAATCCTCCTCTAAACTTGTGATTCCACTGCAAATCCACAAGTTTCTTCAATTAAACTCCAACTTCTGATGTAGGGGGGTGTTTCTTTCAAACACTTTACTGCTTCTTTAGTCTTGCAGCTCTCATCTGTCTCACATACAGACCCATGATTTGAAGAAGCAACATCCTAGCCATCTCATTAGCTTCTTCAACTGTGAGCTTTATTGACAACATCATAGTGAGTATGCCAGCATTCAAAGGATACTCCTTCCCAGCTATCATGAAGAGATCCTTTCCTGATTTTGTAGAAACCTGGTGCACTCCACTTGACTCATATAACTTCCAAAATGCAAGATTTTAAGCTTCAATCTTCCAATACCTATCATTAAGATCTGGTTCATACAACCTCTACAACTCTACCCAAAGTTCCTTGTTTTTGACCTCTTTTTCATCAGTTGTCTTGAGTCTTTCTTTGACCAAATTCCAAAGGGTATTCAAATGTTCTTTATCAAGTTCTTTCACCAGATCTACAAAACTTTTGTATACAACTGAGACTCCACCAACTCTTAGTATTTTCCATCCTTTTCCAAACTTATCTGAGTAGATTTCCCATTCCAGAATTAGATGTTTGGCTTGAATGTGATCAACATTTAAAATTTCAGGGACAATCAACATCATTTCATTAAGCTGCTCTTTTGACATAGGATTCTGTTTCTTTGAAGACTCAGAAGTTAAGATTGAACCTGCTCTTTTTGTTCCTCTGCTTTCTTCATCTTCACCAATGGGAACAAAGTGTTGTACTTTCTTGTAAGCCAAGTAATACAACCTTTCTACTTCTTCATTTGTCTTCCTTTTTAACTGAGCTGCCATCCATGAATTAGAAATTGCTTCATGTGATTGATGATTTGTGCCCTTGTTGGTTTTTGATAAGGTGATGCGTGGAATTTCACCCTCTCAAAAGGTTTTACCTCAAGGGATCTTGAGAAGCTTGCAATCCCCACCAGGCAGTGTACCTGATCGTTGTAGTATAGTATAGTGACAAGTACCGGGAGATTGATCGTTCAACTCAGGCATAGTGTTCGGTAGGATTAAAAAGTCTAGTAAACTAGGTCTAAGAGTGAGGGATGATTCATTTATGTATTTTTATAAAAACCAGTAAAATCTCGGGTTTTGAAAGAGTGGGCGGAATTAGTTGCTAGTCAACTAACCCAATTAACTAAAGATGCAATCAAAATAAAATAAAATAAAACTTAAACTAAATGTGTGGTGTAAACAATAATAAGAGAAAATGTGTTTACTTAGATTTCATTACTCCCTAGATATCTTTTATCGGTTGATTAGTTTGTTACAATTGCATGGATGACGGGTTATATTCCTTAATACTAGTCGTAGGGCCGTGTACGAAATTCCCTAACTCTATAAGCTCCTACTTCACTCCTATGTCGACCCGACTAAAAGCTCCTAACATGGGATCACTAGAATTCGCTTATGCATTAAATACAACCATATAATCGTAGTACACCTCTGTTCATGTTTCTTAAAATGTTCAAGCAAGTTACCAATTGGAAGTCTGCCAGTTTTCTTAAGCCTAACATCGAATACAATCATCCACAACAATTATAAACAAACCATCAACCAATAATCAACATCTAGGTTTCATTACCTCTAAGCAAACACAAGGAAAACCTAGCCTAGCATGTTAAAAAGAAGACAAGCATAAGATAGAATCAAACTACACATAGACATATTGAATGATTATTGGAAAACTTATCTTCAATTGAACATGGATGGAACAAGGGTTGAAACCCTTGTTTTTACAGGAACTTCGTCTAGGGTTTGCACAAATAGGTTCTCCAAAAGTTCCACACTTAATGAATGAAAATTAGAAAACTATATATAGATTTTACACCTTGACGGCGTCATGTTATAGCTTGTGACGCCGTCAACTCGCCGCCAAGATAAAATTTGTATTGCCTAGATCCACTTCTGATGCCGTCATGTGTAATTTTACTCTGGGCCGTCACATGTATTTTGATCCTGACGGCCTTGGTGACGCCGTCAGGCCAAATTGCCTTGAAATTGTTATGGGCCGTCATGTGTATTTTCCACTTCCATCTCTTTTGCCAAGCTTGACGCCGTCACTTGTGTAGCCTTTACGCCGTCAGGTACTGTTTCCAGCAAGGATTTTGAGACTTTGTCGTTTTCTTCACTAAATCGCTCCAAAAACGTCCAAAATGCTTCCTTTTCCAAATTTCTTTTCAAAAGTTCCTAAAATGACAAAAGGAACGATTTAGGGCAATAGTTGATCAAATAATCACGAATTCGGGCTTAAATGATCCCCCAAAAGCGGTACACTTTTCGCTTCATCAAATACCCTTACACTTGAGATTTGCTTGTCTTCAAGCAAATGCACTTTTATTCTAATTAAAATACAAGTTAGGGGTCATTTAACACTAATATAAAAGTAATTACAACAAATAATCTTTCCACTTCAACCAAAAACAAGCACGAAAATTATAAACTACCACCTCACAAATAGTGTTTAGATACTCACATCTCTCGGGTGTAATAAAGTATATATCACAATATGGAAATGTAAAACATCTCTCACTACCTGTCATAGCAAATAGATTACCATAGGCTTAGGAAAGGATCAAACCTCCACCATTTGGTGTAAGCACCTAGGATAAACTATCAAATAGGTCTTTTAAATGGTTATAACATGAGGTGTAGGGATATGATAAACACGGTTTTGTTAGATAAAGGCAATTTTTACTGGTGGCGAGTTAATCATCTTGGTTAATTACATTTATAGCATGGCGTTGCTAAGCCAAGACTCGACTCGACTTAAGCTAATCAAAAACTAACAAAACATAAAACAAACATAAAATGAAACGGGATGGTAGTCCATATATATATATATATATATATATATATATATATATATATATATATATATATATATATATATATATATATATTTTTTTTTTTTTTTTTTTTTGTGTGCATACACTTTTACCCTACCATCCAAAATAATACATCATAGGGGATTTACATTCCCCTTACACTTGAACTTTTACATACTTTAAAATCAACTATTCTAATGACTCGAATTAAGATAATCAAAACACTTGGAGTACTTTTTAAGATTACGCACATACGGGGGGGGGGGGGGGGGGGGGGTAATATATGATGTTTCCCCATTACTCCATAACACAAGTACTTTACCCATGAGTCCCAATCGTCCCAAAAACAATATGTACAAAATATGACTCGACTTAGCAACCATGTAATCAATTAGACGATTAACTAAGGGTTTAAACATGTAACAATAATGCACTAAAGATGAGTACATACACGGAAGGCTAAGGCGATTTGGTTGCACATTTGGGGTGGATTGTAACAAATTCTATATTTAAGTAAAATACTTAAAGTTAGAAACTAAAAGATAGGCTCAGAGGGGTGTACTAGGGGTATCGTGTACTAAAAATGAGCACAACACAAACGTGTGGGAAAATTAATTGACTTTATTAGTCAAGGTAATTTGACTTAAATGGTCAAGTAATTATGATACGGGTTTAACACAAGGGTGATCCTAATGCCTCTTATCATGTAGTAAATTGTAACACCCCAACCCGAGAAGGGCTAAAGTGCAACATTATGGAGTTAATTCAGAACACAAGTGAAACGGAGATACAATACTAATTCAAAACTTACAAGATAACAAAAGAAAACTAATCAAAATACAAGGTACAAAAAGGAAACAATAATCTAAGCCCAATATAGATGCTTCTAGTCATCTCTAAGTCCAGCAAGTATTTAATAGGGTGAAGTCTTCTAAGCCCAAAAGCAAAACCTTCGTCCATAACTCAGCTTCCTACTAAACCTGCTGCAGGAAAAGAAATGCGGCTGAGCTTACAAAGCTCAGTGAACATATATCAATCGAATAAAAATACAATACAAAAGAGATATGATCAACAAAGGAATACGAAGATAGTTTACATATGGTGTCAATGGATAGTCAAAGGTTGTCAAAAGTTAAGTATAAAGGTTAAGTGTAAGATGTAAAATGTAATGTATGTGGAATTCAGTATTTTCCCCAGGCCCAATCAATCAATCAATACAATACAATAGTAGCCCAATATGGAGTAGCTAGCTCCCAATATGTGAGGGGTTGCAATGCACGCATACCCAGTCACCAATCAATGTAGCAAATATCAATGTAGTCAATACAATAGTCACAATCAATCAATCAATCAATCAATCAAATCTAGGATGCATCCATACGCCCCTGCAGGCCAATAACAATCATAGCAGTAGTCGATAACAATAATCAGGGATGGTGTGGTACATCTCTCCAACCACTGATGAGGCGAAAAATGAACCACTTTTAGGGGGTCATTTAAGCCCGGAATTGAATTTATTTGATCAAATATTGCCCTAAATCATTCCTTTTGTGATTTTAGGTACTTTGGGAGTGAAATCTGGAAAAGGAAGCTATTCGGACGTTTTTGGAGCATAAAAGTGAAGAAAACGCCAAAGACTTAATTTTCCTTGTTGAGAACAGTGTATGACGGTGACAAGAGGAAATACCTGACGGCGTCAAGAGTAAAAGTGGTGACGATCCAGTACAAACCTGACGGCGTCACAACAAGGCTGTCAAGAGTTAATTATGTGACGGCCTGCATAAGGAGACTACATGACGGCGTCAGACCCAGATCTAGGCAGTCCGAGGAACTATTTGGCGGCAAGATGACGGCGTCAGACATTTGTTCTTGACACCGTCACCTTCTAAACTCTATATATAGTTTTCTATTTTTCATTCATTGAGAGGAACTTGTGCGGAGAAACCCTAGGGCCGAACTTTGTGAACCCTAGCTCGTATTTTACAGTATATTCAAGGGTTTTCACCCCTTGAATCCTTTCATGTGCTATTGAGATAAGTCTTCTCTTAATTCAATCAATATGTCTATGTGTTGGTTGTCTATATCTTGTGCTTGTCTTGATTTCAACATGCTAGGCTAGATTTATCTTGTGTTTGCTTAGATCTAATGAAACCTAGATGTTAATTATGTGTTGATTACTTGTTTATGGTTGTATTGGATGAATGATTTCAATGTTAGGCTTAAGAAAACTGGCAGATCTCCATTGTGTAACATGCTTGAACGTCTTAGGAAACACGAACCGATGTATACTAGGTTTTATTGGTTGTATTTAATGCATGAGTAAATTCTAATGATCCCATGTTAGGAGCTTCTTAGCCGGCTCGACATAGGAGTGAAGTAGGCACTCATAGGATTGGGGAAGTAAGTACGCCACCCCATGAATGGTATTAAGGAATACAATCCGTCATCCACGCAACTATAACAAGTAATTAACGTGTAAAAGATATCTAGGGATTAGTGAAATCTAAGTAAACCCATTTCTCCCACATATTGCTCACAACTTTAGTATAATTTAGTTTATTTTCATTTATAGTATTTTATTTTGATTGCATCTTAGTATTGGGTTAGTTGACTAGCAACTAATTCCGCCCAAATCCTTCAAACCCGAGATTTTTACTTGCTTTCCAAAAAAATATAAAAATACAAAAAGAATCATCCCTCATCTATAGACCTAGTCTTTAGGTTTTCTAATCCTAGCGACACTATTCCTAGCTGAACGATCAATCCCCCGGTACTTGTCATTATACTATACTACATCGATCAGGTACACTGCCTGGTGGGGGTTGTAAGCTTCTCGAGATCCCTCGAGAGGTAAAGCCTGGTGCAATTCCCACGCATCAAATTTTTGGCGCCGCAGCCTAGGGAATAGTTATTGTCTAGGTTAGAATCTCTTTTTATTAGGTCTACTTGCTAGATTCCTTTCTAGTAAGATTTTATTTTTATTTTCTAGGTTCTCTTTAGTCTATCTTAATTCTTTGTATTTTTGTTCGTAACTCTTCACCACCCGACATCATGGACGATGGGAACATCTTTGAACCCGTCATCCCACCACAACAAAACCTACCACTAGAACCTCTTAGGCCCCGAACCTTAGGAGAGTATTCCCGACCTAGCCACCAAGGCTACCGAAACACCAATGTGACCCCCTTGCGATCCGACACCATCCGGTTGGTGCAAAGCGGATGTGCATTCCATGGACTTCGTTCCGAAGATCCAAATCAACATCTCAAGGATTTCCTTAAAATCGTAGATTCTATAGACATAGATGTTGCAACTAGAGAGACAACCCGATTACGCCTATTCCAATTCTCTCTACGTGATCAAGCTAGTCAATGGCTTGAACGTTTACCCGCGGGATCCATCACCACATGGGATGATCTCACCACTCGTTTCCTTGCTCAATTTTTCCCACCGGGGAGAACTACCAAGCTTAGAAATGACATCTTGATGTTCCAACAACGTCAAGGTGAAACTCTTTATGAAGCATGGACTCGTTTCAAGGAATTACTCCAAAAAGTCCCTCATCATGGCATAGATCTTTGGCTCCAAGTCCAAATCTTTTATGACCATATCGATCTCTCCACAAGGCGAGCCATTGACCAATCGGCCGGTGGTAAGCTACGTGATCTAAGTGCGGAACAATCATGGGAACTCATAGAAGATCTTGCTCTCTATGACAACGAAAGTTGGAATGATCCCCGTGACTTGAATAAAACGGTCAAGGCAATATCTTTACCTTCGAACAACTCTAGCACTCCCGACCGTAGGATGATGGAACTTGAGGACCAAGTCAAGTTTCTCATGAAATCTTACGAAGCTCCTAAGCCTTCAAGCCAAGTGAACAAAATCACTTCTTCATGCGAATTATGTAGTGGTCCCCATGACACTCGTGATTGTATGGAACTCCCCGGAACAGCTTTTGCGGATTACGCATCCTCGCGTACCGACGAAGCGAGAGATAAGTGGTACACTTTCAAACCCGAGCCAAACCCTTACGGTGTTTCATACAACCCCTCTTGGAAAAATCACCCAAACCTTAGGTGGAAACAAAATCAAGCCAATTCTTCCAATCCGCCTAATCGCTACCAACCAAACGGTCCACCCTCTAACCGTACTTTCAACAACAATCCTTCTAACAACTATGGTAGTACCAATAATCTTGAAGGATTAATGTCCAAGTTTATGGCATCTCAAGAAGCTCGCATATCTAAGTTTGAAGCCGATTTCAAACAAAAGCAAAGCGAGATGACCACCAAAATTGATACATTGTTGAAAGTTCTCAATGAACGAGAAATGGGAGCACTCCCAAGCGACACAGTCAAGAACCCGAAACTAAACGTTAATTCCATATCATCAGTTTTGTCACCCACCTCTTGTCCATAATACTACTCGGTTAAATCTATGAGCGCGTGTTTCAAACAAAACCAAATACTTCAAAAGGACCAATCGAACAAAACACCCAATATAAAACCGGTCAAAAGCATAGTTGAAACACCTCCTACGCAAGACCTTGACGATGAATTCAAGGAACTTCACCTTGAACGCCCCGTCATTGATGTCTTAGCCCGTGCTCCCTACTATAGTGCCCTCCTAGAAAAGTATGAGAAGTTTAAACTAGGTAAAAATGGGACCGCCTTCGTTCAAAACAAGTTGCCTAAAAAGCTTTCGACACACTAGCCGATTTAGGGTCAAGCCTCAACTTGATTCTCTTATCCCTTTTCACCACTCTTAAGCTAGGAAAGTTAGAGGATACAGAGGTATTGATAGGTCTAGCGGATGGAAGTATTGCCCACCCGGTTGGAATGATTAAGGATGTAGTTGTTCACGTAGGAAAGTTAACTATCTTAGCGGATTTTCACGTCCTAGACATGGTTAGTGACACTACATGCCCATTGTTGGTAGGAAGAGGATTTTTAGAAACCGCTAGCGCCATGATAGATTGTAAGGAGTCTAAGATAGCGGTAGGTGAAGGCGACACTTGGTCGGTATACGATGTTAAGAAGCATAGTTATGATTGTGATGATGAACCGACACCACATTGGGTAGAGATTAATAGGAGACCGTCTAGATATGGACCTTGGATAGAAAGGAACTTTATAGGAACTCAACGCCCATTCTATCTAGAAAAATATTTCATCGAACAGACATATTCGGTGGAACAACTCATAGCTAGAGATGAAGAGCTAGATCCTTTTAAGGACCCCTTAGTCTTTAGGAAGATGATTGAGTTCTTAAGCGTAATGCCTATTAATATATAGATGAATAAGTGGAAAAGAGAGGGAGACAAGTGTAAATGGAGGTGGGACAAGCCACCTAAAGAAGGTGACGGATCATGGCATATGAAGATGATTTTGTATGATCCGGATGGAGCAAAGTTTGAAAGGTCATACCGTACTAAGAAAACCGATAGGAAGTTGAAACCTAAGTTTGATCCCAAAGATATCCTCAATGAGGAACTCACCCGTGTCACGTAGTAACCCATGACCTTGAGTCTAGCTACAAGACTCGTAAATAAAGAAAAGCGCTTCTTGGGAGGCAACCCATAATTTTGTGTGATTTTTATTTTGTTTGTTTGTTATTTGCTTCCGTATGCATGCTTTATTTTTATTGTTGGTAGATCATGTTTCTAAACTAAATAGTGAAAATACTTTACTTTGTTGTTTGGCTTAGTCTTAACTTCACCAAAAGGTATTTTTGCAAAAGATAAGTGTAAGGGGAAACCCCAAATATGTTTTTAAGAAACAAACCGATCATAATTCTCCACAATATTAAGTGAACATGTATATTCGTATTTGTTAGAGTCAAATGCTTGTATCGAGTCATAATGATGTTTTGCAGGATTTTCCAGGAAGTAGAACCAAGTTTTTTCCAGAAATTTTCCGGAAACTTAATATAAGAATTTCTACAGGTCACTTCTGACGGTGTCATGAGTTTACTCTTGACGGCGTCACGTGTAAAAATCTGGAAATTTTACCAGTTTTGTTTTTCTAACGGAGTCTTAAAGTTTTTGTTGAATCATTAGTTTTATAATCTCCAGGAAATCTGCAAACATCATTCCACAAGCATTATATCTTATTTTGTTTTCTAGGATTTAGTAACATATGTAGATTGCCGCCGATTTTATGCGAGGTTGCCTTGTCTGTTTTCTCAGGATTTACAGGTTATGTATGACAAGAAGATGATTATTATCCTGGAAGGGAAGCTTTGATTGTTTATTTTCTTGGAGGAACATTTAACCTAGCCACCTTATTATCCATACCGAGCGAATCAGGGGAGTATTTGATTTCATTTGTTTTACTTATACCACTTTTACATTCTTTACTTGAACATTGGGGACAATGTTCATCCTAAGTGTAAGGGGAGGGTAAAATGATGATACCTTATAGATACACTTTCGCTTGAGTTTGTTTGTTTGATAGTAGATGTGTAATAAAACTATGAGAAATACTTGATAGTGCAATTTTAGCGCCAAATTTAAAATTTTTTACAACATTTAGGAGTGAAACTTTAGCCATAGCAAGCGTCTCATGGATAGGAGATTGTATGACTAGCACAAAACCGTACTATTCAGAAAAATTTTCCACCCAAATATGTGAGGTTCGCCTTTAGATTTGATAGGAAAAGCATTTACTTTTAGTGCTTATGAGTGTACCGGTAGTACTTAGATTCTAGAACTTGCGTTAGTGATGCATCCCAAGACCGCTAGTGAGACTACATTCGTGTAGTAGGATTTACTAAATGATAAGAGACATTAGGATCACCCTTGTGTTAAACCTGTATCATAATTACTTGACCATTTAAGTCATATTACTTGGCTAGTTAAGTCAACTAATTTTTCCCACACCTTAGCGTTGTACTCATTTTTAGTACACGAAACCCCTAGTACACCCCTCCGAGCCTATCTTTTCGTTTCTAACTTTAAGCATTTTACTTAAAGGAAGAATTTGTTACACCCCACTTAAATGTACACCCAAATCGCCTTAGCCTTCCGTGTATGCACTCATCTTTAGTGCATTATTGTTATTTGTTAAACCCTAAGTTAATTATCTAATTGATTACATGGTTGCTAAGTCGAGTCATATCCTTGTACATATTGTTTTGGGACGATTGGGACTCATGGGTAAAGTACTTATTTTATGGAGTAATGGGGAAGAACATCATTTATTACCCCCATATGTGCGTTAATCTTAAAAGTACTCCAAGTGTTTTGATTATCTTAATTCGAGTCATTAGATTAGTTATGTTATTTGTAAAGTATGTAAAAATTCAAGTGTAAGGGGAATTTACATTCCCTATGATGTATTATTTTGGATGGTAGGGTAAGAGTGTATGCAAAAAAAAAAAAAAAAAAAAATACAAAAAAAGAAAAAAAAATCGAAAAAATCAAGAAAAAGAAAAAAAAAATAGAAAAAGAAAAAGAGAAAAAAACATACGGACTACCATCCCTTTTCACTCTATGTTCATTTTATGTTTTTGTTCTTTTTGATTTATTAGCTTAAGTCGAGTATAGTCTTGGCTTAGCAACGCCATATTGTACATGTAATTAACCAAGATTGTTAACTCGCCACCAGTAAAGACTACCTATATCCAACAAAACCGTGTATTTCATATCCCTACACCTAATGTTACAACCCTTTAAAAGACCTCTTTGATAGTTTATCCTAGGTGCTTACGCCATGTGGTGGAGGTTTGATCCTTTCCCAAGCCTATGGTAATCTATTTTGCTATGACAGGTAGTGAGAGATATCTTCCGTTTCCATATTGTGATATAACTTTATTACACCCGAGAGATGTGAGTATCTAAACACTATTTGTAAGTTGCTAGTGTATGACCTCCGTGCTTGTCTTTGGTCTTTAGTAGAACGATTATTTGTTGTAATTACTTTTATATTAGTGTTAAATGACCCCTAACTTGTCTTTTGATTAGAATAAAAGCGCATTTGCTTGAGGACAAGCAAATCTCAAGTGTAAGGGTATATGATGAGGCGAAAAATGAACCACTTTTAGGGGGTCATTAAGCCCGAAATTGAATTTATTTGATCAAATATTGCCCTAAATCGTTCCTTTTGTGATTTTAGGTACTTTAGGAGTGAAATCTGGAAAAGGAAGCAATTCGGACGTTTTTGGAGCATAAAAGTGAAGAAAACGCCAAAGACTTAATTTTCCTTGCTGAACAGTGTATGACGGCTTCAAGAGGAAATACCTGATGGCGTCAAGAGTAAAAGTGGTGACGATCTAGTACAAACCTGACGGTGTCACAACAAGGGCGTGGCGTCAAGAGTTAATTGTGTGACGGCCTGCATAAGGAGACTACATGACGGCGTCAGACCCAGATCTAGGCAGTCCGAGGAACTATTTGGCGGCGAGATGACGGCGTCAGACATTTGTTCTTGACGCCGTCACCTTCTAAACTATATATATAGTTTTCTATTTTTCATTCATTGAGAGGAACTTGTGTGGAGAAACCCTAGGGCCGAACTTTGTGAACCCTAGCTCGTATTTTACAGTATATTCAAGGGTTTTCACCCCTTGAATCCTTTCATGTGCTATTGAGATAAGTCTTCTCTTAATTCAATCAATATGTCTATGTGTTGGTTGTTTATATCTTGTGCTTGTCTTGATTTCAACATGCTAGGCTAGATTTATCTTGTGTTTGCTTAGATCTAATGAAACCTAGATGTTAATTATGTGTTGATTACTTGTTTATGGTTGTATTGGATGAATGATTTCAATGTTAGGCTTAAGAAAACTGGCAGATCTCCATTGTGTAACATGCTTGAACATCTTAGGGAACATGAACCGATGTGTACTAGGTTTTATTGGTTGTATTTAATGCATGAGTAAATTCTAATGATCCCATGTTAGGAGCTTCTTAGCCGGATCGACATCGGAGTGAAGTAGGCACTCATAGGATTGGGGAAGTAAGTACGCCACCCCATGAATGGTATTAAGGAATACAATCCGTCATCCACGCAACTATAACAAGTAATTAACGTGTAAAAGATATCTAGGGATTAGTGAAATCTAAGTAAACACATTTCTCCCACATATTGCTCACAACTTTAGTATAATTTAGTTTATTTTCATTTCTAGTATTTTATTTTGATTGCATCTTAGTATTGGGTTAGTTGCCTAGCAACTAATTCCGCCCAAATCCTTCAAACCCCGAGATTTTTACTTGCTTTCCAAAAAAATATAAAAATACAAAAAAAATCATCCCTCATCTCTAGACCTAGTCTTAAGGTTTTCTAATCATAGCGACACTATTCCTAGCTGAACGATCAATCCCCCGGTACTTGTCATTATACTATACTACATCGATCAGATACACTGCCTGGTGGGGGTTGTAAGCTTCTCGAGATCCCTCGAGAGGTAAAGCCTGGTGCAATTCCCACGCATCACCACACTAGAGTACATAACATTGGTGCATCAATGCTATGGTTGTGGCTACTCCACAACAAGTAATACCTGGGTAAATACTGAAGGGTCATGTAGTCAAGGTTCAATATCAAGTATAAGCGCCAGGTTATAATCAAAGGTTCAATGTCAAAGGTTCAATATCAAAGTTCAATATCAAGGATTAATATCAAGGATCAATGTCAAAGGATCTATATCAAGGGATTAATCAAAGATGTGATATCAACGGGTCAAAGTGGATTGGTCAAAGCCAATGTTCAAATCCACAGGGTTCATTATTCCAAGTTCCAAAGTCCCATAGTTCATGATCAATAGGGTCATAATGAGAGTTTAAAACAAAAGATCAAATTAGTAGGTTCCCATCACTTGTTTAAAAAGGTTCGTAGTACAATCCCATTTAAAAGGTTTATAACAAAAGTTCATTTAGAAAAGATCTTCCAAAAGATGACATTTATAAAGGTGATTCTTTAATAACAGTTTTCACAAGATATTATTTAAAAGTGGTCTTCATGAATTTATAAAATCCCATATAAGATTAGTCTTAAATCATATTAAAAGTGTCGTTATAAAATAATTTCTCCTTTGAATGTTTCCATGTCATAAATTTAAGAAAAGAGATTTCACCTCCCGTTATAATATCCCAAAGAACATTCAATGTCCCCCAAGGGTTCAAAGGTTGAGGTCACGAAAGGTTATCAAACAGGTCATGTCAACACCATACCATAAGAGTCTAAATGAATAACAATAGGATCACAAATACCGGTGGAACCCATCAATCATCGGGCCAAGTACGAAGGATCATAACCAAGACCAAACGGAAGTCATAACATGTTAATCAAGTCAAAGACAAAGTCAAGAGAGAGAAAGTGTGCACTCTTACTGAAAGAGTACGGAATATCTATACCTTTGCCGAGTCAAAACAAACCGAGACCAAACGAAAAGAGAACGGTCATTCCCCCTTCACCAACCTAGAAGAGAGTGGATTCGAATTAAGAAGAGTTCAAATCACGTAAGTTACCTCTTTTAGTTATCTTTCCATTTTTAGTAAGTTTCCTTATTTAGAAGGTTTCCACCTTTAGAAGTTTCCATAAATAGTATTTTCCAAAATTAACCGGTTTCCATAAATAGCAAAAATCCCATTTTAGCAATTTTCCAATTATAGTCATATTCAATATAATTATTTTTATCATTTTAACAAGTTCCCATAACTAGATAAGTTAAAGATTTCAAATTATACGAGTTTTCCAAGATTTGGGTTTTAGATGCAAATATTACAAAGTTGAAGGTTTAAAGTGTAATTATCCAAATTTCCACATTTTATACAAATGTTAACCACATATGTAATTTAATTCCTTCAAGTTTACAAATGTTACAATTTAAACCCCTCAAGTTATACTATTTACAACCGAGTCCTTCTTTAATATTTAATTTACAATTACAACCACATTTAATTTGAATTAACACTTGTAACCGTTAATTTATCATAAGTATACCATTTCAGCCCTTAATATAGTATTTATTCAAAACAGCCTCTTAACTTTCATAAATTACAAGTTTAGTCCTTTAATTTAAATTATTACCATTTATATCCTTTTAATTAGCAAAATTACAAACAAGCCCATTAAATTTACACCCTTAGCCCCTCCATATAATTATTTACAGAATAAACACTTAGTCTTCATAATTTACAATAATGGTCCCTCTATTTAAATTAAATACAAGTCGAATTAATTAATTTCATATAATTACATTTTAATCCCTTTTAATTACAAAACTTTCACATTCACCCTTTATACCAATTTTAATAAATCATACCTGGTCTTATTGATGCTTCCAAAATAATCCTTAAGTTTACAAAATTACAAAACAACACCCTCTACTTTTAATAATTTCTAAATCAAATTAATTTATAATTAATTTACCTTTTAAACCTTCTAGTTTCAAATTTAACACATACCATCCCCATGTGATATTTTATATAATTTAATAATGGTCTTATAACATTTACAAAAATGACCAACATGTTTCAATATTGAAAAAACACACCCTTATGTTATCTTAATTCAAATCGGTAAATAATTAATTAAACAATATTTATCCTCAATTTACCAAATAATGCAATAATTATTTTAAGCATACTCAAACATTAATTTACCCAGAAAAATTACAAAAATCCTAACCCTAAATCGAATTGGTTCAATAATCAATTTATTTCATTTTATTTTAATATAATCTGAATAAACAAAAACACAACTAATTTTCAAACCATGGCTCTAGGCCTCAAATAATTTCGAATATAATTTTTACAGGTCTTATATATCATATTACACTTTGTAAAAATATTTTTGAGGTTCACAAAAATTGTATAGGGCTGATTACAATTTTACAAGTTTTTAGGGTTTTAAATTTGTACGGCTTACAAAACATGCATGGACCAAAAGTAATATTTTATATGAGTCTTATATGATATAGAGAGTGATAAGAAAATACCAGGACATTTTATGAACGAGTGGAACAATAGAATCGAATTTATTGCCCGATTTTGAATATAAACGAATAAAACAGCAACACCCCGATCGAATTGGGCCTTGTACACACCGAGGCTTATTTTTCCGAGCTTCTATATGAATAATATATGATCCAAGGAGTCCCAGAAAAATACTCCTTTTTACCCAGAAAATTTGTAGCCGCCATTTGTGATTTATGTGTGTTTTTAGGGTTTTTAATGTGTTAATTTGGAAAAATAAAAATAAGCCGTGTAATATGGAGGAGGGGGAAAGTGTATTCAGCCAAAATGAGGTAAATTAGACTAATTACTGATTTGGTGCAATTTCCATAAGATCATATCTTTATTTTAATTAATTGAGATACATAATATATATAATTAAATGATATTATTAATTAAATTATTGGTTTTGTAAGTTTTTATACTTTCATATAGTACTTTAAGCTACAAAACAAGTTCATGAAAATTGTCATACTTCATATGTTGCAAATCATAATTATTTGGGATTTAATTTGTATTCGTTTAAGTCTTTAAATCAAATTTAAAGTAATAAGGGCAATTTGGTAATTTAACATGTTATGAAAATGTGGGTTTTACAACTATCTCCCCCTCAAAAGAATTTTCGTCCTCGAAATGCAAAAGGTAAGGTGGCGAAACAACACGAAGGTACACCAGACTACGAATAGAAAGAAGTAGTTTGACTCGCGCAAATTCAAACTTTAAGAATTTCAGCAATAGAATGATCTCGATCTTAACGATTCAAAGGTGGTTTCGGTTTCCCCAGAGAAGGCACATCACATAGAATCCAAATCAAAAGAATCACATACCGAACGTACAGATGACAATCGTATCCCCTTCAAAGGTATTCAAGGGATGATGTAGGATTGGGTGGGTATTCCATTTGCGGACAAGGAATTTGAACTAATCAGATGATTAAGTGTCAAATGATAGCATCATGAAGGTGACATAAATAAGTTTAAATCTTCAGATTTACAAATAGTTTCGTCTTCAATACAACCTTTCAAATGTATTTTGCATAACCGACAGATCTTGATTCTCTGAATCCAAAGCTTCATATTATAACTCATAACAGATCATCATGAAACGGATCCACTGAATAAGAAGCGTACACATAGTAAGGCATAGGTGTAGCTCTTTATTGTAACGAATCAAATCTATATAGACCGAAAATAAGTTGATCGATAACATCAAATGACAGGGAGCTCTACAACAGAACTTAGGATTTATCCAAACATAGAAGTCAATAATCACATGACGCGCATCCAAACATATCAAAACGTACGACGATAAGGCAAATCAAACATACGGATCGAAAGAGCCCTAAAGTCTCACTGTTCGCAGATCGTCGCAAACGAAAACAGAAATCTAAGTCTCCACTAAGGCACTTCTCAATACATCCTATGAACACAACAAGTGCATGTTATATGATGTAAGTATTATCACGTTGGCCAGGCGTCATAATACTAGCATCATATAGATATGCCCTCATGGTGGTCATACTTTATCTCAATCAGTGAAATAAATCTACAAATCCACCTAACAGTCCAACTAACTCCTGGGTTATCCCTATTCAAAAGATCAATAACGAAACGATGTCGGCAAAACAAATGAAACTCGAAAAGGCGTAACAAAGTCAAACAATCATCATTAGAAAGAAACATGTCACCAGGGCATCAATTCTTCCATCATAAAGTTCGCTTCAAGAATTCGTCCCTTCAGAATCTTCTTATGTCCGAGTAGTCAGTCTTCGTCCATCTTCCAATCTAAGAGTGAAACGGAATCGTTAACTTGAGTTTGGTTTCCTCAAGCCTTTTGCAGTTCTTCTTGGAATGTGATGGAGTCATGTGAATCTCTGGTGCGTTCTTCAATCTCCCCATTATCCAGTCTACTTCCACTCTCAATTCATCTTAGTACAACCAAGGTGAATAGGGAAGTGTGACCGCATGTCTTCATCAACTCCAGGTGCACCATCATGACTGGTTCTTGTGCTCTGCTCGTCAACTCTTCCGTCTAGCGAGGAATGTCTTCAACTCTTCAGAGTAGTCATCGATGTTGTCAACTTCATGTTCTATCCAGCTCCATCCTCTGGTGGGAAACTTGGTGGTTCAGCAGGAATCATAACCAGAAACTCAGGGTGTCAAAATGATTCTTGAGATAAGATTCGTTTCTTCGGTGTACCAAAATAGGTGCAAGGGAAACTTCATAATCGCGAAAATAATGTACGAGTTTCCAGAACAATAAGGGTAGCAAAAATTTTAATGATCGAAAATCATGGTGGGGAGTTCAAAATAGTTCAAAACACCAAAGGTGAGACATAGCAGAACGGTTGTCAGCATCTCGAATGTTTTAAGTAACCAACCATATATCATAATCGAATCAAAGTTGACTTTCCAAAGAAAGGCAGATTAACAAAGTAGATTTTATCGTTCCAAGGGGAAAGAAACATTCTTATACCCGTGGTTAAATACCACAAGAATCCTCATGGAAACAAGGTGTTAGGAATACAAATATTCCTGTAAAAGTCTCGGTCACCTAATGATTGTAATAGCATTAAGTTAGCTCGTAGTTAGTTTATTTATTAGTTAGTTAGTTTAGTTTAAGTAATACCGTGGAAGAAGGAACGGGTCTTTACCCACTGTATGCCTGATCCACAGCCCGGGAGTGGGCGTTATATTGTAACTATAAATACCCCTCTCCACATGTGGAGAGGGTTGGACCTTTCATACATTTTCAATCTAATCTTTTCCTTTTCCTTTCAAGGTTCCTCTCTTTCTCTCCTCTCCTCCTTCCTTCCATTTCTACGCCTAACTCACCACCACTTAATCATGTTTCCAACATAATTAGTATTCTACAATTGGTATCAGAGCCATGGTTTCATCTTAGGGCCTTGTAGAATCGAATTTGATGATGTTTTGAGTGGTTTTGTGAGTTTAGTGCCACTTTCTTGGAAAACATATTGGTTTCATCCATCTAGTGTTGTTATACATGTTCGTGATGTCCTTTTATGTTCATTAGTGTTTGTGGAACATTGTAGTGTAGAGTGTGTTACAATATCATCAAGCTATTGGAAGTTTGGAATTGTTTTTAGGCGTTTTTCTTAGTTGCGGTTAAGTCCACTGGTTCATTTCTTAGTTGCGGTTAAGTCCTGCGAGCTGCGATTAACTTTCTGCGTTTACTATTTCGGGAATACAAACAAAACGCAACGAAAGTGACAGTTTTGGACTTTTGTCTCTGCGGTTAGATTCTGCGGTTAAGTCTCCCTCAGCTTGCGTATTGCTTCTAGGTTCTGCGGCTAAATATTTTGCGTTTGGCTCTAAGTACTGCGGTTAGATTCTCTGCAGTTAAGTGTGTTGCGGTTAACTCATTGCGGTTAAGTGTCTTGTGTTCAAGTGCATTGCGGTTAACTTTTTCTGCGGATAGTTATAATCTGCGGTTAGTGTCTTGCGGTTAGTATTTTTGGTCTGCGGTTCGTGTAGGTTGCGGTTAGTTTATATTGCGACTGGATTTTGTTGCGGTTTGGTATAACTTGCGGTTAGTACTCTGCGGTTAGTATCTTTGGCCTGCGGTTTGCTCTGGTTGCGGTTAGCTCATACTGCGGTTGGATTGTGTTCTGCGGTTTGGTCAAGTTGTGGTTAAGTTGAGGTTGGTTTTTATTGTGGTTAAGTTGTGGTTAACTTATTTGTGATGTCGACTTCTTCCGATGACATTCAAGCTGCGGGGTCTGACACTCGACCTCCGATGTTGGACAGAACTGACTATGAATCATGGGCTCAAAGGATACGGCTGTACTGTCTAGGTAAAGATAATGGGGTTAACATTCTGAAATCCATCGATGAGGGACCCTTTCAAGTGGGTACTACTAGAGACACAATCTCAGAAGCAACTGATCAATTACCGGCCGTGTTTGGTCCTGATAGACCTCGCACTTACAATGAGTTGTCTGAAGAAGAAAAGAAACGCTATGATGCAGACATCAGAGCATCTAATATCATCATTCAAGGCCTTCCCAAAGATGTCTACAAACTGATCAACTTCAACACTGAAGCAAAGGCAGTCTGGGATAATGTCAAAATGCTTCTTGCAGGGTCTGAGTTAACTAAAGAAGATCGTGAGTCACAGCTATACGATGAATTTGAGCATTTCAAAATGAATCCAGGTGAAAGCATCACTGACTATTACGTCAGATTTCACAAGCTGGTCAATGACATGAGAGCTATCAAGATGACAATGCCCAACATACAGCTCAATTCAAAATTCGTGAACAACATGGCACCGGAATGGGATAGGTTTGTCACGGCTGTGAAGCTCAACAAGGGTCTCAGGCATACCAATCATGAACAGCTGTATGCGTATCTCCAGCAACATGAGAAACATGCAGCTTATGATCGGCTAATGCGAGAAAAGCTCAATCGGTCTGCAACAAATGAATCTCTTGCTTTTGTCTCCAATGTTCAACAACCCAGTCAAACCTCTAAAGATCAAGTTCAACCATCACAATCATCCTCCAGGTCTACCCCAACCATTAGTCAATCATCAACTTCCTCACCGTCTGCATTGAATACTCAACTTGATTCTGGGTATTCTCACACTGACATGATGATTGATAATCTCTCCAACCAAGTGTCTTTACTGGTCCAACAGTTCAGGGCTGCACTCCCATCTACTAACAACCAGCTCAGAATCTCATCTAATCCACGTAATCAGGCAGTCATTGAAGATGGTCGGGTAGTGGTGCAGAATGTGCAGGGAAGACAGAACTTCAACCAAAGAAATGCTGGTAGAGAGAATGGGCAGTACAGAGTTGGGAATGCTCTTCAAGCACAAGCTAAGCAACCGAAATGCTACAACTGTGGAGGGTTGGGCCACATTGCTAGGAACTGCACTCTCCCAAAACGTCCCCAAAACTCTGAGTACTTCAAAGACAAGATGCTGCTAATGCAGGCACAAGAAAATGGGACTGTGTTGGATGAAGAAGCTCTGCTCTTTCTGGCTGGTAATGATGGGAACACCTTTGACGCTGATGTGGATGATCAACCTGTTCAGGACATGGCTCTTAATGATCCAAATATCTTTCAAGTTGAAGAGTGTGATGCATTTGACTCAGATGTGGATGATGAACCAACTGCTCAAACAATCTTCATGGCTAATCTGTCTGCAGCAGCATCCTCTTCACAGCATCCTGATTCATCCATCACGTCTGCTATCTCTGAGGTACCAACATCTGCTATACATGATCTAAATGATTCTGCACCTGTACAGGGGGCATGTGGCTCTGTACAACTCAAGAATATTGTCAACACAGACATCACAAATATGGGTAATACCAATAATATCCCATATGAAATGTATGTGATTGACAATGGAACCCAAGTTGTACCGAGTGACATGCCGTCTATTGATTCTAGTAACCATGAGATGTATGAGCACTCTATATACAACCCTGATGATTCTCTGATCACTAGAATTAACGCCCTTAAGGATCAAGTAAACATTTATGAGCAACGTGCTAAGTTTGAGCTAAATGAACGTGAGCAGAAAATGGAATGGCAACTGCGTACTTACATATCTGAAAATAATTCCAAACAAGAATCATTAAAAAGGGAACTAGTTTCTTTAAAGAGCCAATTGAATCAAACCGTCAAACAAAAACTTGAGGTTCAAAAAGGTTTGACTACAATCAAACAAGAATTCAAGGATAAAGAAACTAAACTTCTAAATGACTTCTCAAAATTAAAAACGTTAAAAAATAAATTGGAAGATAAGTTGTACACACAGGGTCAAACCATTCAATCTGCTCAAATGTTGGAAAACCACAGGAAGTTAAGTGATGAATTTAGTGAACATGATACCTCCAAACCCAAAGCAAGATTCCTTAAAATAGGTCTAGGTGCACAACCTGCATTATATGATGCAAAAACTATGCTTGAACCTAACCATGCACCTCCTGATACTCGATCCTATGACCACATCAATGAGGCAGAGGATAGAACTAGGGCGAAACTTGCTGAACGGTTAAAGGATCCTAAATGCATTGCTAAGAATCTCGTGTTTCACTATGATTATGCCAATGACAATCACACTGCAATTTTTGTTCCTCAAAAGAGAATTTGTCCTGAAAAAGTGTTTTGGAATATTGACATTGAGAAATTGCAAGCTGAAAGAGTTGTAGGCAACACACGCACTATGTTTAGAATTGCTCACCCAACTGCCTATCCCCTGAACACACCCAGGCACCTTGTCCCTCTCACTCTTCCCACACAATGTAATACTCTAATTGGGCTGTATGTGCTTGGTCAATTGTTCAATGACTTTGAGAAAACCTGTAAAATAAGAATTACACCTACAGGGATTACAGAAGGGGAAAGGGGTTTTGAGCAAACAAAACAGTGTTACCTAACTGAAGTTATGCCATTTTTTAAACTTCTAAAAGAACATTTTGAGGGACTTAAAAACACCATTAATGATGATGTGAGTCAAATGAAAAAGGTTTTTGATGAAGTGGAAAGTGAGGGTAACCAACTTGCTATTGATCTCAAACACAGTGAAATTGACAGGAAAAACATTCTCATCATGAATGATAATTTGATTGCTAATTGCATTGCTAAAGATGTGTTTTATACTGTTACCGACTCTGCGCTATCTACTCGACAATTTCATGAAATGTCAGTTACTCTGAATGTCTTCCAAAATTGTGTGATTGAGCTTGAGGGGGAGAATTACAAACTTATTAAAAAAATTCAAAACGATGATCATGATAACATGGTCAGGAATTTCTCAAAACTAGAAGTTGATAATTTGAACCTACAATTAAAATATCAACATCTAGAAGAAAGTATAAAAATATCAAATGCCAAGATATCTTCGGATGTTCCTGAATTTGATACATGTTTTGAATTAGCCAAAAAGGATGAAGTAATTCAAGCTCACTCTAACACGATTCGGAAGTTGAAGGCCCAAATTGCACAATTAAAATCGAACAGAAGCGATGTGATCAATACCAATTACCAGAAGTCTATGGATTCTCAAAATTTTCAAAAACAGGGCATTATCAATGAATTACAACATGAAAATGAGTGGCTTCGTGCTGAAATGTCCAACGCTAAACAACGTTATAAAGAATTGTTTGAGTCAATCAAATCAACACGTGACCAAAACAATGAGAAAGTCACTTCTTTGTTAAATGAAATTGAGAATCTAAAGACCATGGTAAAGGGTAAAATGCCCGTTGTTTCATGTGATCATGCAATGTCCAAGATACCTGCTTGTAATAAATATGCGTGCGATGCTGTGAATGTTTCTCTTCCCCTTAGGAACAATAAGTTAGTTCTTAATAACTATCTTAGAAATCTTAAGGATTGTCTGGCCATACTTAGAGAAACCATTGAAGATGAGAGGATTGCTAAACCACTTGATGATGGTATTATTGGTGCGTGCTTTCTCACTAATAGGGCCCAGGAATTGTTAGAATATGCCATAGGATCATGCCCCAAGAATGATACCAAGTCGGATAGGACGACTGCATTGCACCCTCTCAGTGGCAACAAGCATGTCACAGTTGACTTTCCCCAAATCATGCCTCAATCCTCCATCTTGATCACCAGTAGACAGGTAGCAACTAATCAGACTAATGTTCCCATCATTGCTTCTACAGGAGTAAAAGGTGTATCTAATGCTAGCAAGTCACAGCCTAAGAGCAATACAAAGAATGATAGGACTTTGCCGGCTAAGAGCTCACTTATGAAGGAAGTAGAAGAATCATCTAGGAACAATAAAGTGTTGCTTAGTGAAAGGAATCGAGTTATTTCAAACATCTGTGTGAACAATGATGTAATTAATTCGAATTCTGATGCTATTTGTAAGACATGTAACAAATGCTTATTTTATGGTGATCATGATGCATGTGCTGTGCCCTTTCTTAAATCTATTATACGATCACCAGATATGAATGTTTCTAGTGTTAAACGAGCAAAACAAGTCTGGAATAAAACAAGAAAAGTATTCACTAATGTTGGTTATCAATGGAGACCTACTGGAAGGAAACTCACTCCAAGGAAAATGTGCCCAGTAACTAGGACTACTAACTCTAGAGTTATGCCTATTAGGAAGTGGAGACCTACTGGTAGACTATTTCCTATAGAAGCAATAGATACCACCTCTAGTTCTAGTGCATCAAAATGTGAACACTTCAGTGAGATACCTGTTACTTATGATAATCCAATATTTGTGTGTTCTAACCAAACGGACCCCAATTGTGTGTGGGGCTCCAGCTTTTTCAGTTATCCACGATTGTCTGGTTTCAAATGCAGGTCGTACAAATCGTCCTTTGGTATTTGGACTCAGGCTGCTCAAAACATATGACTGGTGATCGCTCAAGGCTCAAGAATTTCGTGGAAAAATTTATTGGTACGGTTAGGTTTGGGAATGACCATTTTGGGTCTATAATGGGTTATGGTGATTATGTCTTTGGAGACAGTGTCATATCCAGAGTCTACTACGTGGAAGGTCTCGGGCACAATCTATTTTCTGTTGGTCAATTCTGTGACTCAGATCTCGAAGTCGCCTTCAGAAAGCACACCTGTTTTGTTAGAGAATTAGATGGTGTTGATCTTCTCAAGGGGAGTCGGGGCACTAATCTTTACACCATCTCCATC
Source organism: Artemisia argyi (assembly GCA_030686995.1). NCBI lineage: Eukaryota > Viridiplantae > Streptophyta > Magnoliopsida > Asterales > Asteraceae > Artemisia > Artemisia argyi. The sequence goes on from CM060685.1 coordinate 155,636,254, forward strand.
GAAGATATGCTACGGTCCTCTCCAATTTGTCTGCTCTCTAAAGCATCCAAGAACAAGTCATGGTTGTGGCATCGACGTTTAAACCATTTGAACTTCGGTACCATCAATGAACTTACACGAAAGGATCTTGTTCGAGGCTTGCCCAGACTCAAGTATGAAAAAGATCATCTGTGTTCCGCCTGTCAAATGGGCAAAAGCAAAAAGCATACCCATAAACCCAAAACCGTCAATTCAATCATGGAAGTTCTTCATACCCTTCATATGGATCTTTGTGGACCAATGAGGATTCAAAGTATCAATGGAAAGAAATATGTGCTGGTTATTGTTGATGATCACTCTCGATTCACATGGGTAAAGTTTCTACGATCAAAAGATGAAACTCCTGAAACCATCATCAAACTCATCAAGATGTTGCAAGTCCGTCTCAACAAAACAGTTAGAGTCGTTCGTACTGATAATGGAACAGAATTTGTGAACAGACAACTTACTCTATTTTATGAAGGTGTCGGGATTAGTCATCAAAAGAGCATACCAAGAACTCCTCAACAAAATGGAGTTGTAGAAAGACGCAATCGCACCTTAGTTGAAGCTGCAAGGACTATGCTCATCTTTTCCAAAGCTCCTCTATTTCTTTGGGCTGAGGCAATTGCCACCGCATGTTACACTCAGAACCGATCCTTGATACATCCTCTCCACTGCAAAACTCCCTATGAACTGGTCCATGGCAGAAAACCCGACCTTTCGTTTCTTCGAGTTTTTGGTGCACTGTGCTATCCTACAAATGACAGTGAAGACCTTGGGAAACTCAAAGCCAAGGCCGACATTGGTTTCTTCGTAGGCTATGCTCCAGAGCGAAAGGGGTACCGAATCTACAACAAACGTACCAGAGATATAATGGAAACAATCCACGTTACTTTCGATGAGCTGACTGAGCACCCGGTTCCTGGACAATCAAGTTCTGGACCCGTACCTAACCTTTTGTCCCCTGGACCAATTAGTTCCAGGCTTGTACAGAATCCCATTCCTGCTGCTCCTTTTGTACCCCCTACGAGTGAAGATTGGAAGAAATTGTTTGACCCAATGTTTGATGAATACTTTGAGCCTCAACAGATGAATGCTCCCGAAGCTACAGTCGTTCAACCACCAGATGGGGTGGTGAATGATCAAGATGACCATAACGGTCCATCCACTTCATTGTCATGGGATTCTGAAGCCCCCTCCATCAGTCAATCGGTCAGCACGTCCAATGTCCAACCTTCACTTGCACATCGAGCGGCAAATGTAGATAATTCATCTGAAGTTAATCCTTTTGCTCCACCTGATAATGATCCATTTGTTAACATCTTTGCCCCTGAACCATCAAATGAAGCAACATCCTCTGATGAATCTAACACGGCTACCTCAGTTCCACATTCTCAACCCCATGAATACCTTCGAAAATGGACCAATGATCATCCTATTGACAACATCATTGGGAACCCTTCACGTCCAGTATCAACCCGCAAGCAACTTGCAACTGACGCATTATGGTGTTTCTTCAATTCTGTTCTCTCTAAAGCTGAACCAAAAAGCGTCAAGGATGCAATGTCTAAACACTCATGGTTCACTGCTATGGTTGACGAGATTCATGAATTTGATCGAATGGACGTCTGGGAACTAGTACCACCTCCCGAGTGTGCTATGATCATTGCTCTCAAATGGATATTCAAGATCAAACTTGATGAGCATGGAGATGTTCTGAAAAACAAAGCTAGGCTTGTGGCAAAAGGATATCGACAAGAAGAAGGTATTGACTTTGAAGAATCCTTCGCCCCAGTTGCTAGAATAGAAGCCATAAGGATCTTTCTAGCTAATGCTGCAAGTCAAAACATGGTGGTTTATCAAATGGATGTCAAGACCGCGTTCTTAAATGGGGATCTGAAAGAGGTGGTGTATGTATCTCAACCCGAAGGTTTTGTGGATCCAGATCGCCCTAATCACGTGTATCGATTAAAGAAGGCTCTATATGGGCTTAAACAAGCACCCAGGGCGTGGTACGACACCTTGTCTAAATTTCTTCTGGCCAACAAATTCTCCAAAGGGGCTGTTGATCCTACCCTCTTTACCAGAAAAACAGGCAAACACCTTCTACATGTACAAATCTACGTCGATGACATCATCTTTGCCTCGTCTGATCCCTCAGAATGTGATCGTTTCTCTCAAGAGATGAGCTCCGAATTCCAAATGTCTATGATGGGTCAAATGTCATTCTTTCTAGGACTGAAAATTTCTCAAAACCCCAATGGCATATTCATCAATCAATCCAAATACGCCAATGAAACGTTGAAGAAATTTGGATTTGACTCCAGTGATTCAGTTGATACTCCAATGATTGAACGTTCAAAGCTTGACGAAGATGATGTGGGAATTCCGGTCGATCAAACCATGTATCGAAGCATGATTGGCTCATTAATGTATTTTACTGCAAGCAGACCCGACCTTCTGTTCGCAGTTTGCATTTGTGCCCGGTATCAATCTAAACCCACCAAGAAACATTTGGAAGCTGTCAAGAGAGTCTTTCGATACCTTAAAGGAACAATCCACTTGGGCCTTTGGTACCCTAAAGAAACTTCTATGGCTCTCACAGCATATTCGGATGCTGATCATGCTGGATGTCAAGACACTCGTCGCAGTACATCTGGGGGCGCACAGTTTTTAGGAAATAAGCTAGTCAGCTGGTCTTCAAAGAAACAAATGAGTACATCCATCTCCTCCACTGAAGCTGAATACATTGCCATGTCATCATGCTGTGCTCAGATCCTCTGGATGCGATCTCAACTTTCTGACTATGGGCTCATCTGCAATAAGGTTCCTATGTACTGTGACAACAAAAGTGCAATTGCACTCTGCTGCAACAATGTCCAGCATTCACGAACTAAACACATTGACATTCGACATCACTTCATCAGGGAACAAGTTGAGAAAGGAATTGTGGAACTTTACTTTGTGAGGACTGAGTTCCAACTAGCCGATATCTTCACCAAAGCACTTTCTAGGGAACTATTTCACTTCATCCTCCCACGCCTTGGTATGAAGAGTCTCACACCTGAGGATCTCAAATGTCAACAGGAAGATCAAGAGGAGTAAAGGGGTTGCTTCACATATCCTTGTATAGTATCAAATCAAAAAGAAAATAGAAATTATAAAACCCAAAAAAAAAAATAATAATAAAAAAAAAATAAAATAAAATAAAATAAAATAAAAATAAAATTTTTAATTACAAAATCTCAAAAATATTTTTCTCTCGACATGTCTCTTGTATAATCGATATTATGTACGATTCTAGAAATGTCATTCAATAATGACACGGAATCATACATATGCTTGAGCAAGAGTTTTTTTCGGTTTCAAATAAAGTTCTTTTCAAAAACATGTCGTATCTCAAAACATTCTTTAAATATGGCTTGCTATTACTTTAGATAGCAACCCGCTTTTCAAAATTAAGGAAAACACGTCGCCTAAAAGACGGTTGTTCCTAACAAAGGGTGCCGTTCATTCGAGCGTGAATTACTTTATATTCATGCACCCTCGATCTAATGTACGCTTCAGTGCATTATTTCTTGATAAAGAAGAGAAATTTTCTTTTTATCGCCAAATACTTTCCCTTCTATGATTTTTCCGGAAAGTGTTTGTGCAAAACTTGGTGGTACCATGAAATTTTGAATGAAAATCTAATTGAACTCAAAAGTTTGATAAAATTTTCACTCAATCAATGACGTTAATAGTTTATGAAAATATTTATGCTTTAACATCCGTCATTGATTGAGGGGGAGAGTGATTTCTCAAAATTTTATGTATCATCAAAACTCCCCACACTTCGTACATAAAACCTTGCAACAAAATGTTTTGTGATGTGTTATGTGTCAGAATGAGTAAATTTTCAAAGAGTTTTCACTAAAACTTCGAATCTTTTACAAACTCTTTAAATCTGACACATAACAACCTCCCTCACAGTTTAAGGGGGAGCAAGAAAAAGTTCCTTTTATCAGAAAATATTAAACTTGACCGCATTTCTCTCCCAAAAACGCTTTCTAAATTATTTAAATCAATTGAGATCAAAAATCTCGAAAGATTTGAAATTTTTGATCGGGGGAGAGAATGTGATTTAAATATGAAATCTGATAATCAAAAGTGATCTTTTGTACACAATAATAGGCTCCCACATATGTGCTAAACACTTTCGAATATCGATGCACATATTAAGGGGGAGCAAAAGGCGTTTGTGGAAGTTATACCAAAGACCGACCATTTATCTTTATGCATGGAGTTATAAGGTTGGTTAAGGTTAGGTATGAATTCCCATGATCCACCAGAACCGGAAGGATCTTCCCAGGGACAATCCTCTAGATAGAATAGAAGTCCTTAGGAATGATTATGAAAAAAGGAGTAAAGTGAGAAAGGGAAGAGTGCGGACTGAGATAGAGCTAGGACTGGAACAAACCCAACAAGGTTCTAGTGATGAAGTCTCGGTAAGCACTGAAGGGGTTGAAGAATGAAAAAGAAATAAAAAGAGAAAGGGTGAAAAGAAATAGCCCTCCATATATTCAACCTTAGGGCAGAAACCGGGTTCAATTCATAATCTACTGGCTGTTACTAAGGTAACACCGGTATTGAAGACAAGACGTCATGGACCCAGTGACGCACTGCACTAATCTTCCCAACCACTCAAGTTCTCTTAAAAGAGCTTGTTTCATTCTCACGGGGAACCCTGTGCAATGTATTGACCGCTCATTGCGAGCTATGTTGATACCTAAAACAGGAGACGCCTCCCCAGTCTCCAGGAGCGGATCAAAACGCACTATTGAGTCTAGAGCCATGAGATCATCCACAAATCTCGTTAGGACACATTCCAAATATGCTTATTGTTTCACACAATGTGGAAAATAAGATAAAATATTTAGAGTCCTACGCATTATCCTTGTGGTATTGCCAGAACATCCGAGTGATATGAAAATATTCACAATGAAGATGGAAATCCTTCTAGAGCAAACATCTTTCAAGCTCTTGGTAGGTGACATGTGAGATCCATCTTGGATCAATGATCAAGTGACAACTGGAAAGCAACAATGGTGCGATTCATAATTGAATCAAACTTGTTCCAGGATATGGATTGATGGATACTCTTGCCAAAACCTCTCAATGTGCTCACCAACTTATCTTTCGAGCACATTGATTGTGTAAAATCTTTCAAACAAAAGTATTTTTGATGGAAATGTGATTCAAAGTATAAAACTCTCGTCGTGTCTCAAAAATGTTTATCACATGACACGCGAGTGATTTCTATAAATCAATTTCTCATCAATCCGTGAATATTTATTCACCAATTCACTCTATCGTGCTGTCTGCTTTGAGACGTTCCGGTATGAGAACATGCTAAGTATGAAGATTCCGAAGTGGATTCTTTGGAAAATTCATTACTACAAGCTGGAAATTCCTGTCAAGGAGAGTCCTCTTTAAAAGAGACTCTACCTGATCACAGGTCGGTTTTCACAAAACCGGAGGGTAGTCTGTCCTCGCAGAACGAATGACAAAGCCATATTCGTTCTCTATCTTTAGTGCTAACTGTTTTATTTCAGGGACACATATAAAGATGGCGTTGATGGCTCCAGTTTCCAGCTGAATCGGGTCAATCCATACCTCATGCTCACACATCCACCACACAATCAATGAAGATGAGAGACTTGCTACAACAAAATGTTGAGAGACTACCAACAACGTTTCCGCAACTCTGATGAAAAAGTCTCCCGATCCACAAATCTAAAGTCAAGTCTCCTGATCTAGAAGGGTGTGAGCATGATGGTCCTTAGTCACTACATCACATGAAGGCAATACAACTATGGATGAGCTTGGAGATTTACTTTGGCTGATGATCTCAAAGGAAGCTCAAAGATCACATATCTCAAAGGAATTCAAAATCACAAGTTCGTTGCTTGAAGTACAAAGTGTGAAGTAAAGTGAAGAATCAGATCCTACGAGCTACAGAGACGAAAGAATGCTTAAAGACCAAAGAGCTTAATTTCAAAGGTGACCTCGCTTAGGGGGAGATTGTTAGGAATACAAATATTCCTGTAAAAGTCTCGGTCACCTAATGATTGTAATAGCATTAAGTTAGCTCGTAGTTAGTTTATTTATTAGTTAGTTAGTTTAGTTTAAGTAATACCGTGGAAGAAGGAACGGGTCTTTACCCACTGTATGCCTGATCCACAGCCCGGGAGTGGGCGTTATATTGTAACTATAAATACCCCTCTCCACATGTGGAGAGGGTTGGACCTTTCATACATTTTCAATCTAATCTTTTCCTTTTCCTTTCAAGGTTCCTCTCTTTCTCTCCTCTCCTCCTTCCTTCCATTTCTACGCCTAACTCACCACCACTTAATCATGTTTCCAACATAATTAGTATTCTACACAAGGATAGATAAAACAAAATCAAATAACGTCGGAAAGCTTACAGATGATTACCAAAAGCTAGAGACGATCATAGTGTGCAAAAGTTACATCATCGTCATGGAGATTCTCAGAATGTCCGAATAGATATCAAAAGCATTAACAAGTAGATTAGCGATCAAAGATAAAATCAATATAGCGTTATGCGTTCTCATGCAATCTTCAATGCCTTCGAAATTACTAGTAGTAGACTTATGTGGTGCAAAGATTTCAAATTCCAAAAAGGATGATTCCAAAAGGCATAGCTAAACGTAAGGCACGAATTAGAGTATTGCGGAAGCAAAGATACATAAGCAGAATCTTAAAGTCTACCCATTCCTTACTGGTCAAAACTTATGTTCATGAAGGTAATTCCTAAGGCAAGTTCTTAAAGCGATTTCCTATGTTCTTACAGTAGATGCTTAATGGTCCAAAACTCACAGGTCATAGCATAAGCTCTACGGATGTAGTATCCGCCGATCCAAACCTGTATCTCTGATACCATAATTGTAACACCCCAACCCGAGAAGGGCTAAAGTGCAACATTATGGAGTCAATTCAGAACACAAGTGAAACGGAGATACAATACTAATTCAAAACTTACAAGATAACAAAAGAAAACTAATCAAAATACAAGGTACAAAAGGGAAACAATAATCTAAGCCCAATATAGATGCTTCTAGTCATCTCTAAGTCCAGCAAGTATCTAACAGGGTGAAGTCTTCTAAGCCCAAAAGCAAAACCTTTGTCCATAACTCAGCTTCCTACTAAACCTGCCACAGGAAAAGAAATGCGGCTGAGCTAACAAAGCTCAGTGAACATATATCAATCAAATAAAAATACAATACAAAAAAGATATGATCAACAAAGGAATACGAAGATAGTTTACATATGGTGTCAATGGATAGTCAAAGGTTATCAAAGGTTAAGTATAAAGGTTAAGTGTAAGATGTAAGATGTAATGTATGTGGAATTCAGTATTTTCCCCAGGCCCAATCAATCAATCAATACAATACAATAGTAGCCCAATATGGAGTAGCAAGCTCCCAATATGTGAGGGGTTGCAATGCACGCACACCCAGTCACCAATCAATGTAGCAAATATCAATGTAGTCAATACAATAGTCACAATCAATCAATCAATTAATCAATCAATCAAATCTAGGATGCATCCATACGCCCCTGCAGGCCAATAACAATCATAGCAGTAGTCGATAACAATAATCAGTGTGGAAAACTAGAAGGGGGGGTTGAATAGTTTTACGTCTTTTTAATTTTATTATGAAAACTTAGTTTAGTTTTAAAACCTTGTTTGCTTTTAAAACTTTGATTCAATCTTATGTGAACTCAAATCTTGAACAATATGAACAAGTATATCTAAGTATGAACAATAATAATAATGTAAGCTAAGTATGTGAAATCAACACATGCATAATATAAACAATTATAGCTATATACGAGAGATAAGTACGTAATCGTTTATTTTATAATCCTTAGTTATATTTTGTATAAAAACTATACTTGATCAAAATGATCAATTATATGTATGTAACCTTTTTAGTTTGATTGTAAAAACTTTGTTTTGTGAATGAAACTTTCGTTTGATCTTTAAGTAAAATCAATACTAGCACTATATGAGCAACTATATATATACGTCTACGTCTACAAATGTAATAACGATATAAGCAAGATAATAAGTAAGATATGGAAAGATCTAACCGCGAGACAAAGGATTTATAGTGGTTCGGCTACAAGGACACCTTCCTTGCCCTACTCCACTCCTCGAGTCACCTACTCGAGAGTTTTCTTCACTATGTCAACAAGCTCCTTATGGCGGAGAAACCTTACACACCAATATACACACCACTTACACACCAAAGCTTCGTCACAACGAAATCACACCTTCTTCACAACTACTTCACACCAATCTACTACACACCTATCTTCACAACTACTTCACACCAATCTACTACACACCTATCTTCACAACTACTTCACATCAACTATCTTTACTACAATCTAGTTCACACCTATCTTCTACACACCAATTATCTTCACTACAATCTACTAGCCAATCACACAATCTATATTCCTAACACAACTATCTACAATCAAATATTCACAACACACTACACAAAGATATATGTAAATATTCTTGATGATGCACTAACAACTTGGATGTGGAGGTCACAACAAGTTGTAATACTTCTTGTCTTGGAGGATAGAAGTATTCTTCTCTTGCACTTGAGAGGATGATGTAAGAATCACTTTGAAACAAAGGATTATGTATTTATGATCAAAGGATTTAGAGAATAGAAATGGGGATCTAGAACAGAAAGTTTAGGAGTGCAAAAGGTGAGGAAAAAATCCAGGTTTAAGGTGGTATTTATAGGCAAAAGAATCTGACAGAGGAGCGTGGCCGGTCCCCTTAAATCATGGTCGGCCCCCTTAAAATTAAGGGGACCGCCCTTTATAATTAAGGGGGCCGCCCAGCTGAAACGGCTAGATTCTTTGTCTTTTAGTGGGGAAAGTTTATTTGGTGAAAAACTAACTGTTTTTGGTTAAAAATTTGAATTCATATATTTAGTATGAATAAAACATTTTTCTTTATTACCAAAAGTGTTTTTCAAAAATATATAATATGTTTATATAATTAAATAAACTTTGCATTAGTTAATTAAATACCCCTTTGATCATAAATTGCACTAAACACTTTGTTTATTCATACCTTAAGTGATTTGGATGTAAAGAGAAATATTAATCACTAAATACTTGTTTATGTCACAAGTTTTAGTTCTATGAGTTTATATTTTGTGATAATCAAAACATAGAGATATTGATAACATGTTAATAATGTTTTTAGGCATTAATTTATGTCAACAATCTCCCCCTTTTTGATTATTACAAAACCTTAAACTCAATATATCTAAAACTTGTTTTTAGACAAGTATTATAGAGTTTACATTTCTCTTCTCCCCCTTTTTGTAAAATCAAAAAGGTTAAGCCGAGTAAGCTTCGCGAGGGAAGTTTAAACGGGTAGAATGCTCCCTTTTGATGTATGCTCCCCCTCATTTGAGAGCACCAAGGGAACGAGCTATGGAGATCTTTGCTACAAAAATATTTTAAGAGAGCAAGATACACATATATGCAAGGCAACAATTATGCAACTAAACAAAGATTCATTCAAGCATTATGGAAATGAAAAGCATTACAACACTCAATATGCTTGAAGCATATTGATAAAAATAACACAAAGGAAAAGGCATAGTCCTATATTGCCTAAGAGAGCACTTGGACTTGCTTGCAACCAAAGGTTGGTTGATTCGTATTTGAAAGTGAACATCATAAGCATATGGTATGCTTAGATGGTTGATGATGGAGTGTTTGGAATGAGGATGGTTGAGTTAGGGTAAGATTGTTGGATTAATGGAGGTTGTTGGATTAATGGAGGTATATGTTCGGGTCATGAATGTTGGATAGTTTGGTGGTGGAGAGTTTGTAGCGGAAGAGGTTGATTGAGGTTTTGGATGTTGTTCAAGTGAGGGTATTGGATGTGATCTAGTGAGAAGATATTCAATCCAAGTGAAGTGTTCATTGAATGCAATCGTTTTTAGGAGAAAGATGCAACAAGGTTAATTGTTGACATGCTTCTCAAGTTGATTTATGTTGTGTGGTGATGAGGGTGATCTAAATGAAGGTGGATCCAAATTGCGTTGAGCAAGATGTAAGACTAAAAGAGCACTAAGCTCATGGGCTTCTTTTAGCGCCTCAACGAACTTCAAGTGTTCGGAGGAAGGTGATGGTGGTGGAGCATGATAATTGTCTTGGGTGAGGGTTTGAACATGCAACATAGGAATGGCATGTGAAGTTGTAGGATGTGGTGGTGATACTCTTGGTGGTGGAGACATGTTTGAGCTTGGGTAATCATGAAAACATGATATGGGTGGAAGACATTCTTCATGAGTGGATGGTGTTTTTGTTGAATGAGCAACATGTAAAGTGTTGGTAATGAGGTTGGGATTATTGTTTTGGGATTGTGCATGCTCATCATAAGAAGGAACATTAGTCGAAGCACGAATGGATGATTTGTTGTTAAATGGATCATTTGTGTGAGAGTGAGGTTTAGGTGTTGGTTGATTATGAACAACATCGCTTGAGTTGTGAAAAGATTATGAGGTTTGAGTGTAATGGAGAAGGATATGGGTGAGTAAAGGTTTTTGATATGTAATGTTCGTGAGAAGGAGAGTGAGGTGTTAGGTAAGTAATGTTTGAAAACATAGGTGGAATTTGGTGTTGAATGTTTGACAACGTCATTTGGTTTGACGGATTTTTAAAGGAAGTTAGGCTTTCTTCTCCAAACAAGTTTCTTGGTGGTTTTGGTTTAATGGGAGAGGAAATGATGAGATGAGTGGAGATTGAGAGGAATGAGAGTGTTTATAATGTAGGATTGGTGGGATCAAGGATGGATAAACTTTGATGGAAGGTTTAGGATAGAATAGGTTTGTGAATTTTGGGAAGTGTAGGATGAAATGGGCTAAAAAATAGAAAAAGGGAAACAACACATTCGACCATCAGATGGCCGGTCCCCTTAATTGGAGGTCGGTCCCTTTAATAATTAAGGGGGCCGCCTTATGATTTAAGGGGGCCGCCCATCTGGTGATTCCCAGATTGCCAGAAAAGGGTTTTTGGTAGTGCATTGCAGAAAGGTTGTGTTTTTTGTTTCAAACAAGTCCAACTCTTTGAGGCAATTAAACATAGACTAATTATGTAGGCAATTATGTAGCTAAAGCATGTTAACCAAAGAGATTAAGTAATCAAGCAATTTCATCTAGCATGCAAACATACTCATCTAGCAAGCAAAATATAAGTGCTAGGAAACAATAAGCAACATCAAGTATTTCATAACTACATAACTAGGAGGATTAATCCTAATGTGTATTATGATAGCATGGGTTTCTAGACTTGTTACAAACGAAGTCTTAATAGATAAACCATGGCCCTCTTGATTTGATTTAGTTCACTTATAAGTGTCATTTATATAAATATAGATGACAAATATGAGATCACCATGCATGATTTAAAGAAACGTTTTTAGCATTATTCAACAATGTTTGAAAGTAGGTTTTCATGTAGATATGAGAGTTAATTGAATAAAATAGATTCGGTTTTACTTCAAAATGTGTTAATGAAAGGTAAATAAAATTTTCTCAATCTTTGGTTTTGATCAAAACAAAATTGTGGATATTTATTGTGAAAACATCTTATTTAAAAGTGGGATAGTTATTTGAAAAACTATTTTCCAAAATGTGAGGTTTTTGCATATTTTTAAAGATATTAGATTTTTGACAACAAATATCATTAATCATATATTTTAAAAGATGTTTGTTATAGATCTCATGCTCAAGAGGATTGGTTAAGCCTACTATTATCTCATGCTATCGTTTCTACATATCCTATGATCCTAAAGGAAGTGATGACGAAAATTAATATGTAGGATGCGAGAGTGTTGAATGGGGTATAACCTAACATCTATAGTTCCTTTGATTTCGCACGCTTATCTGACTTAATGCCATAGTCTACAAGAGCTTGTTTCATCCATAGTTTTCTTACGCGAGGAATCTAATCCTACTTCTATATTAACGATTTATCCACTTAACTCATTTCACTTCATCACCATGAGTTTCTTAATAGTGGATATAGAAGATTTCCATTTTCTATTTTGTTCGGCAATGAACAATTTTATCTTATTCCTAGGAAAGTCAACCAATGATGTTTCTAGGTTATAAGAATATAAGCAATTATGTACTAAGCATTAATCTAACTAATCATTTATCTAAGCATGCAAATTATAGTGATGAACTTAAAAGAAACGTGTACCTTTTAGTCTTCAATGGAATATCTTCAAGCACTTCAAGTGACCATGTTGACTTATAGAAGTCATTAGTAGATGATATTCCAACTTCTTCCAAGATTGACAACTTAGCCACTTGGTCCCCATTGTCTCATTGGTCCAAACATATTTAACATTTGGCTAGGATGCATGTATGGTGGTAATATTTCCCAAGGATTGTAACTTGGTAGATAATTCCACATTTGATTTCTAGTGTTATTGTAATTTTGTCTATTTTGATTTCTTCTAGGTTGAGGTGTTTTAGATCTTGGATGATGATTGTTAGGTTTTCTTGGTGGTGGAGTTTTAGATCTTAATTTAGGTTTAGAAAATCCGGTTCTGACTTTTAATGATGGTTTATAAAAACTTTTTACTTCCACATCACTTGCAATAGGTATTTTTCTATCTTCTCTAAGTATATACTTAGGTTTTGACTCTAATGGTTTTTGTTTACTAGATTCACATTCAAACTTTATATTTTTATTTTCACTAGTTGAAACATTAGTTGAGGTTAATCCTAGACCGGTTTTGTCTCCCGAAGTTTCTTGAACACTTATTATTTTCTTAAGTGGGTTACTACTATTTTTAAACTTGTCAAGTTTGAAAATTTCATCTTTAAGTTTTTCGTTTTCATTTTTAACCTCTATGCATGTTTTACATTCTATAAGAACTTCTTTTCCTTTTTCCAAATGTTGTAGTCTAATTTTTAATTCGAGTACTTCATTTTCTAATAGATTGTTAATATGTTTTAGTGACTTATTCTTAGCTATAACTTTTTGACCTAATTTGCGTAACCTATTATATTCACTATCTAGGTCTTTTTCGTCTAATGATAAATTTTCGTCACTAAAGTATTTGGTTTCTGAACGTACCTCGCTTGATGTCTTAGCCATAAGACATTTCTCCTCATTTGTGATTTCTTTCTCATCGTCATCGCTATCATTCCAAGCTCCTCCAACAAACGCCTTTTGATTTTGATTTCTTGACATCATTGGGCATTTTCCGATGAGATGATTTGGATCACCACATTTGAAGCCCTTCCTATCACTTTTGCCATTTTTGTCATCTTTATTTCTTTGGTTTGCTTTCCTTTCATCATACGGTTGTCTAACCAATCTTCCTCGCCATTTGACGAATTTCTTGAAGTCTCTTACGGCCGTCGCATATTCTTCGTCATCACTTTCGGAGGTTGAGCTATCCTCGTTACTAGATTCCTTCCTAGCTTTCAACGCAATTGACTTGCTTTGCTCTCTTTTTCCATTGACCATCTCGGAGTCTTTCTTTATTATTGCTTCGTAGACTTTCAGGTTGCCGATCAACTCATCAAGTTGAAGAGTTGACAAGTTCTTCGATTCTTCAATCGCCGTAACTTTAGCTCGCCATTTTGGATGAAGAGCCCTAAGAAATTTCCTAACAAGATTCTTACTAGAAAAATTCTCATCAAGTGCTTTTAAACTTGTGATAATAGTGTTAAATCTAGCAAAAGCATTATCTATTGATTCATCCTCCGGAATCGTAAATTGTTCATATTGTTGAACAAGAAGATCTATTTTGTTATCTTTAACTTGACTATTACCTTGGTGAGTGATTAGTAAAGAATCCCAAATCTCTTTTGCGGTTTTACAAATAAAAATTCTTTCATATTCTTTGCGTGGTAACGCATTATAAATAACCATTTTAGCCTCATTATTTTTTGATAGTTTCTTTTTCAAATCATCATTTTGTTTTTCAAAAGATACAATTTCATCCTTTTTAGTTTCAAAATTATATTGAATAGGAGGAAAATCACCAAAGGTAATAACATGCCAAAGATCTAGATCCTTTGATTTCACATAAGTTTCGAATCGATTTTTCCAATATAAAAATCCATCACTTTCAAATAGTGGTGGTCTTTGCATAGATTGCCCTTCTAAATATTTTTCAGATTCCATAGATCGTTACAAGTTTTAAAATACAATATATTTTAAAAATCTTGCTAGACGTGGCTCTGGTACCAATTGTGGAAAACTAGAAGGGGGGGGGGGGGTTGAATAGTTTTACGTCTTTTTAATTTTATTATGAAAACTTAGTTTAGTTTTAAAACCTTGTTTGCTTTTAAAACTTTGATTCAATCTTATGTGAACTCAAATCTTGAACAATATGAACAAGTATATCTAAGTATGAACAATAATAATAATGTAAGCTAAGTATGTGAAATCAACACATGCATAATATAAACAATTATAGCTATATACGAGAGATAAGTACGTAATCGTTTATTTTATAATCCTTAGTTATATTTTGTATAAAAACTATACTTGATCGAAATGATCAATTATATGTATGTAACCTTTTTAGTTTGATTGTAAAAACTTTGTTTTGTGAATGAAACTTTCGTTTGATCTTTAAGTAAAATCAATACTAGCACTATATGAGCAACTATATATATACGTCTACGTCTACAAATGTAATAACGATATAAGCAAGATAATAAGTAAGATATGGAAAGATCTAACCGCGAGACAAAGGATTTATAGTGGTTCGGCTACAAGGACACCTTCCTTGCCCTACTCCACTCCTCGAGTCACCTACTCGAGAGTTTTCTTCACTATGTCAACAAGCTCCTTATGGTGGAGAAACCTTACACACCAATATACACACCACTTACACACCAAAGCTTCGTCACAACGAAATCACACCTTCTTCACAACTACTTCACACCAATCTACTACACACCTATCTTCACAACTACTTCACACCAATCTACTACACACCTATCTTCACAACTACTTCACACCAACTATCTTTACTACAATCTAGTTCACACCTATCTTCTACACACCAATTATCTTCACTACAATCTACTAGCCAATCACACAATCTATATTCCTAACACAACTATCTACAATCAAATATTCACAACACACTACACAAAGATATATGTAAATATTCTTGATGATGCACCAACAACTTGGATGTGGAGGTCACAACAAGTTGTAATACTTCTTGTCTTGGAGGATAGAAGTATTCTTCTCTTGCACTTGAGAGGATGATGTAAGAATCACTTTGAAACAAAGGATTATGTATTTATGATCAAAGGATTTAGAGAATAGAAATGGGGATCTAGAACAGAAAGTTTAGGAGTGCAAAAGGTGAGGAAAAAATCCAGGTTTAAGGTGGTATTTATAGGCAAAAGAATCTGACAAAGGAGCGTGGCCGGTCCCCTTAAATCATGGCCGGCCCCCTTAAAATTAAGGGGACCGCCCTTTATAATTAAGGGGGCCGCCCAGCTGAAACGGCCAGATTCTTTGTCTTTTAGTGGGGAAAGTTTATTTGGTGAAAAACTAACTGTTTTTGGTTAAAATTTTGAATTCATATATTTAGTATGAATAAAACATTTTTCTTTATTACCAAAAGTGTTTTTCAAAAATATATAATATGTTTATATAATTAAATAAACTTTGCATTAGTTAATTAAATACCCCTTTGATCATAAATTGCACTAAACACTTTGTTTATTCATACCTTAAGTGATTTGGATGTAAAGAGAAATATTAATCACTAAATACTTGTTTATGTCACAAGTTTTAGTTCTATGAGTTTATATTTTGTGATAATCAAAACATAGAGATATTGATAACATGTTAATAATGTTTTTAGGCATTAATTTATGTCAACAATCAGGGATGGTGTGGTACATCTCTCCAACCACACTAGAGTACATAACATTGGTGCATCAATGCTATGGTTGTGGCAACTCCACAACAAGTAATACCTGGGTAACTACTGAAGGGTCATGTAGTCAAGGTTCAATATCAAGTATAAGTGCCAGTTCATAATCAAAGGTTCAATGTCAAAGGTTCAATATCAAAGTTTAATATCAAGGATTAATATCAAGGATCAATGTCAAAGGATCTATATCAAGGGATCAATCAAAGATGTGATATCAACGGGTCAAAATGGATAGGTCAAAGCCAATGTTCCAATCCACAAGGTTCATTATTCCAAGTTCCAAAGTCCCATAGTTCATGATCAAAAGGGTCATAATGAGAGTTTAAAACAAAAGATCAATTTAGTAGGTTCCTGATTGGTGTGAAACAGTCAGATAATTATTGGTCAACCACTTGTGAATGGTCAACTATAATAGTCAAACAGCCTAGGCCAATGCTTCCGTGAAATACAGTGTTTTCCCGGGTCGTTATGTCCCGACGAGGTGTGATGGTATCAAAAACGGGTTTGTGATCGGGTGAATTGAATGGGAAGTAACCAAATAAAGATTTGGGTTTGTTTACGCTACAGGAATGATTAGGAATAACTGTATTAACAATCACGGGAAACAGAAACGTATAAACGTAAACCAAATTAAAATCAGACGCGATTGCGTGCTGAGAAAAAGGTGAGTTTTAAGGAAAATAAACTACAGGGGGTAAAAATGAAACTTTTACAAACTTAAATTTAAAAGAAAAGTTAAAATGAAAATGAAATTATTAAAATGATTATTAAATACTATTTAATTAATAAAAACTATTTAAAATCTAATTTAAATTAACTAAAAATTATAAAGATTACAAATTAAACTAAAAATTTGCAAAAATAATTTCTAAACCTTAAAATGAACTTGAAGAAAGTATAAAAAATAAAAATAAATATTTTTGTCTTTTTATGAGTTTTTTTTATTAATTAAAAACTAATTATATTAATTAAACTAAATAAACTATTTTAAATTACTAACAATACTTAAATGACTTAGAAAATTATGGAAAAATTCCTAAAATTATTTTATAATATATAAAAGCTAATAAAAATATAAAAACTAGGTGTTACCTTATAAAAATTAATTATGCTATTTAAAACTTAATTATTGAATAATTACTAATAAAACTAATATTAAATTTAATAAATACCAAGTGATAAAATAAAAATCTGAGAAATTTACTAAAATTACTTTAATAAAAAAGGTAATTAATAAAAATATAAAAATTCAAGGTACTTAATAAAAATCTAAAAATGAAAATTAAAATTAAAATTACATTAAATAGAAACTATCACTTATTTTTAAATTGGATTTTCTTGATTTTTCTTTTACAAAACTCTAAAAATACTTAAAACATAAAACTTTTGTGAAAACAAAATTGCCAAAGCTTAAAAATAAACCAAATGCAAGCCAAAAAGCTTGACAGTTGACTATTGTTGACCAGTAAGGAAAATAACTCAAATGAGCTTAAGTGGGGTCCACTAAGGTAAATTCTGGTTCACATAGGTTGTGTGGACATGTTAAAACAAGATTAAGCAATTGGGGACCTCAGAATAAGCTATAAGATCAAAATAAGCAATTCCAAAAACTAATTCCCACTCAGAACTGGGACAGAGTTTAGGGGCAATTCCAAGTGGGTCCCAGGGGGTTTGAGGTCAAACTTTTGGTCAATTTCTAAAGCCTGGTAGGAGGGGGGTTGAAGGAACCTAGGAGGGGGTATGGGGCCCAATGTGGTGGTCAGAGACAACCACCAAAGGTGGTGGTGTGAGCTATGGGTCTGCTGCACAGGGGAGTATATTCTTCCTGCAGGTAAGTTTGGCCAAGCGTGGGGCCCACCAGAAAATTGGCAAAAATAAGACAAGACTTGATTCCTAAAGCTAAGGTGGGGATCTTTAACATGTGAAAATCACAAACCTTGAATCATAACAGACAAATCGTAACAATTCCTACTAGTTTTGAGTTTTCTGCCAAGGAGTGCAATATTGACTTTTTACATGAACATGAACTTTGACTTTCTTGAACTTGGAACCTTAATTTAATGAACAAACAAGTTATAATGGACTGTAATAAAGTTAAATTAAGCTAAACCTTAAGCTTATGAGCTACTGTGATGGTGTATGGGATCAAATCACCAAACAGTGGACAGTTGGGGTGCAATTTTGGTGATTTTGACTATTTTTTCAATTGACCAAGAGATATTATGCAATACTCACCCTGTTTGGACCTGATATAGCATGCATAAGTCAAATTAAACCACTGAAGCCTATAACCTAATGGTGAAATAAAATAACCCAAACACCCCTATAACTGCTAGTTTACACTATCTTTTTTATTTTTTAGCTTATGACCAACTTATTTTACGCTTGAAACAATTTAACTAAACCAAATTAAAGCTAATGGAACAAAGATTAATCACAAAGAACATTAAGAATAAGCAATTTCAGTTTAAACTAGATAGGAGCAGTAGGAATGTGATGATAAGCTAAGACACACATAAACCAAACAAAGGTATTTAAATAACTAGAACTAAGCCTAAATAAGCTAACTACTACAACAATAAGCTATTAAAAGTAGATATCCAGAAAACTAGAGATGAGAAGACTTACTTGAAAATTTTGATTTAAAATGGAAATGGCTACAAGCTGATGAGATAGGCTCACAATTGAAATACCAGGGCCAAAGTCACAATCCTAAGACCACCCATGAGGTTCTAAAACCACTGCCATCCAAGTTATACAGTGCCCTTTTGCTTCTTCCTTCTTGAAAAACTTATTTTTGATTTATTTCCTAATTTTTTTTTTTTGTATTTTCTTGTATTTTTGAAATTTAAACTAAAACTGGTATATAAGCTTTGTAAGCTTATAAAACCTTGTAGATAATTAAAAATTGAGCTTAATGGAACAGGAAACAACAATATTTAACAATGATGAGTGAAATTGTCAATTTCACTCAAAAAATGCTAAACATGAATTTAATGAACAATACTGTAATTAAAGTTTTAAAACAGTTAACATAACATTAAGTAAATTGAGTACAACTGATTTTAACTAAGGATTACAACAAATAATTAAATTACACTATGACTACACTATTTTACTCTAATTAATCTACTACTTGAACTCTTCTGCTTCTCCCTGCTTTTATAGAGTCCCAAAATAATCCAGGTGTCCTCTTGATTGAATCCCACCATTTTATAGCCATTGAATCCTTTCAATTCATCTGAACCGTTTAAACAACTTTTGGCGCCAAAAGTCCTAGGGGTTGAATTGGACTGTTTCAAGGCAATTAATTGATACTTGTATTGTTGTAGAGGTATAGGGGACAATTTGGGAAGGCTAGGGGTGTGGTGGATGTAGTTTGCAGGGTTTGCAGGTTGTAGGGGGTGAGGGTGGATGTAGAATTGCCACGTGGTAACTTCTGGGCAAACCCAGGGATGTGGGTTTTGTTTTAGGAGTGACAGGGAAGGGTTGAGGTGGTGAAGGTGTAAGGTGGAGGTGGAGAATGTAGGAGAGTAGAAGGTGAAGGTGGAGTGGAGGTTGAAGGAGGGAACGGGTCAACGCAAGTCAATGCCCATTCCCTGGTTTTATTTGTAAAAGGTGGGAGTGGGCTTTTGATTGGGCTTGGGTAATATTATGGATTAGGTTTAAGTTTGGGTGGATTTGTTGGTTGGAACAAATAACACTAAAGTCCATTTGGTTTTATAATTTCACAAGGACCAAAAATGTAATTTCTGAAAATTTGAAGGACTGAAAATGTAAGATTTCCAAAGTTATCCAAGGGGTGTTTTTATTCACATGTGAATAGTACAAGGGCAATAAAGGTAAATTTCAATTTTTGAATACCCAAGGACTATTTTTGCCATTTTGGAAACTTCAGGGACTAATCATGTAATTTCTTCAAACTTTTCACCCAAGGACCATTCCTGCCATAAAAGATTAGTATAAGGACCAAAATTGATTTTCTCAAAGTTTTTATATCCTAGGGACCATTTATGTCAATTTTGCAAAGTACAGGGACTAAACTTGTAAGTTTGTGAAACTTTGCACCAAAGGACTAAATATGTAACTTTGTGATTTAAAAGGGCCTTTGGTGACTTTTTCAAGTTTTTAGAATAACCAGGGACTAGTTTTGACAACTTTTGAAACTTGAGGGACTGAAACTGCCAATTATGCAAACTTTATACATTTTTCATCTGTTTTTGATTATTTTGCATTTGAAACATATAAAACACACTTCTAAGATATTTTAAGTATTATGATGCATATTTGAGTGTTTTTGGATGTTTTGGCAGTTCAGATTGGTATAAAATGATGAGTATTTAGACACTCATCAATCCCCGACACTAAAACATTGCTAGTCCCTAGCAATCTTTTGAGAAAAACTTGATGGATTTGAAAAACTCTTTTCCAAAAGCCATCACTTCTAGAGTAGCCAGATGTAAGAACTGTGGCACACCTGATAACCGTGTGATTTTGAGCAAACCACCAGCTGTCAACGGATTTGATTAGTCTTTACCAAAAGCCGTTTGCTTCTGGACTAGCCAACTCTTGATGGACTAATTCAACATCTTGGTGAGCTGATTACCAATTATGGTTTTTCCACGGCCTTTACCACAAGCCATAATCTTGCGGGCTAGCCAACTCATTTGCTTTTGAGGATATGAGGAGTTGAGGAACCATACAATTTTGGGCAAATTGCAAGCCATAAACGGATTTGAGATATCTTTAGCAAGAGCCGTTTACTCCTGGATTAGCCAATCCTTATGTGTGTTAGACATGGTGGACTGATTACCATTTATTTGCGTTCTAAGTGAGAAGAAATTTTAAAATTTTGGCTAAAATGGGGGTTCTTGATGGAACATGTGTTTAAATTCGTTAGAATAACGAATTCCCCCCCACACTTAGAACTGAATATTGTCCTCAATATTCAAAGTACCGGGTGTTAAACCAACACTTAGAACGTAAGAAGGAAAATACTCATAGCCTTTATTTAAGTTTATGTACACACACATTTTTTTAAAGGTTATATACATTGTAACAACAGCAGGGGCAACGCCCCCACACTTAGGGTGAAAACCCCGTATGCATGCTACTGTTTTTGTTTACCGAGTCGCTAGCTTGACTCGGCCCCAAATTCATTTGTCCTTAGGGAAGCATGATGTGGAAGAAACAATCTCCATCAGACTTTCATTCAAGATGTTTGGATAAACATTTGAAGTACGTGAAAGTTCCACACCGATGAGATACACAGACCCTGGCTCAAAATTTATAAATGAAAATGCCGGGGTCAAAGATAGTGTCTTCATTCCCGAGGGAGTGAAGAAGAGGAGAAATCACCTGGTAGGTGAAGGAAAGAAGAGAGATCTGAATAGCAATTAAGATAAGAACTTCCTCCTCAAGAAATGCATATTCAAGTGGAGGAGGCAAGCCCTTAAGCTTGATCTCAGGAAATTTATCAGTTTTCTCAACTGATTTGATTTCCTTATTATGAAGTTGTTTGGGTGGAAGAGGGGGAGATGGATCTTCGTTTAACAAACTTTCTAGAAAAAGAATGTCCCCATCAGGATCAAGATAGTTATCATCAACTTCATACGAAGTTGAACTATCTAGGGCAAGGAAAGCTTCGACTTCTTCTAGATCATCTTTGAAATCAAAGAGATCATTACTTCCTGATGGAAGTGGACTGGTGTGAGTGAGTTCATCGGTGAACTCCTTGAGAAGAAAGTCAACATTAGAGTGGGGAAGGGATGCATCAACATACTCAATGTCTCCATAATATAAACAATCATTACTGGAATTAGAGACATTCCTCATTTGATCATTTGGATTATCAGGGATAGAAGGAATATCACACACTTGATCAAAAGTTCCCTGTGACTCTCTCGGGATTGGGACAAGGATCTCAACACTAGACTTTATTAACTCGTCCGATTCCTTATTAGGAACAGTGCTAAGATGCTCATCCCCCATGTTTAGAGAGTGAGTGTGAACTTCGGGTGTGATAACAACAGACTGAGGGAGTTGAGAAGGACCAGCAGTTATGGATTTTACAAGTTCCATTTGTTCATTTGCTAGTAACTTCTCTGTATTCTTATCTTCCTGATTTTCCATGGAAGGAATCACAACTGATGAACTCGATGAATCTTTTTGAATGATAACAATGTTATCTTCATCATCATCACTGTCATCATAAAATAGAGCAGCAGTGCGAAGATTGGCACGTATTTTAGCTGCACGCTGCTCAGCCAGTAATTCTTCCATGCTTTTTCCAGAATCTCGTTCTTCAGCAAGTAATTCTGCGATAGTTTTATCACGAGAATTTTGAGTGAGTGGAAACTGTGGGGGTGTGGATGTGTCAAAACCGGAAGGTTGACATTGATCATCATTATGAGGACCCCCACAATATACACAAGAAGAACTTGGATCATGGCAAAGAGAAATATTAGCCAACTCCTCCTTAAGATCTTTAAGTTTCTCAAGAACCTCTATATAAGGGTCTTGCTGGATATGAGGAGTTGCTTGAATCATTTGGCACTGTGGAGGTGGGTCTTGAAATGAATAGTCGTAATTGTTACAAAGAAATGGATTCCTTATTTGACAATCAGAGCTAAAGTGTGGACCTCCACAGTACTCACAACAGTTGAACTGATGTGGCTGTGAGTCATAATTGTTATTAGGAAACTGCTCATAGAGAAGCGTGTTTTCTGATTGACAATCAGAACTGTAGTGTGACCCACCACAGTACTCACAACAGTAAAACTGCTGAGTCTCATGGTGTGGAAGCTGATGGAATGAATCAGTTGTGTCATGGTAGGAATAGGGATTCTGGTTATAGACAGACCCGTTTCCTGACTCTACCATGCCACAACTGGGGCAATTACCGCCATTATAAGGACTACCACACCATTGACAGACAAGAAGGTGAGAATGAGACATAGAAAGAATCAAAGGGTAATAGAGGGTAACAAATGGAGAATAAAAAGGTAGGAGGGTAATGGTGAATATTTTTGGTGTTTTTGAAAATTTTTGTAATAATAATAAGAAGGAAAATATTTTTGGGTTTTTTGTGTTCGTTGAAAACTGATTTTAAAATATTTTCGGGAACTGTTTTGTTTTTATATGATAATAATATGAACAAGGATGGATAAATATACAATGAGCGTGTATTCAGATTCACTAATACGCAAAACCGTTTAGAATACGCGCACAACCTCCCCGGCAGCGGCGCCAAAATTTGATTGGTGTGAAACAGTCAGATAATTATTGGTCAACCACTTGTGAATGGTCAACTATAATAGTCAAACAGCCTAGGCCAATGCTTCCATGAAATACTGTGTTTTCCCGGGTCGTTATGTCCCGACGAGGTGTGATGGTATCAAAAACGGGTTTGTGATCGGGTGAATTGAATGGGAAGTAACCAGATAAAGATTTGGGTTTGTTTACACTACAGGAATGATTAGGAATAACAGTATTAACAATCACGGGAAACAGAAACGTATAAGCGTAAACCAAATTAAAATCAGACTCGATTGCGTGCTGAGAAAAAGGTGAGTTTTAAGGAAAATAAACTACAGGGGGTAAAAATGAAACTTTTACAAACTTAAATTTAAAAGAAAAGCTAAAATGAAAATGAAATTATTAAATACTATTTAATTAATAAAAACTATTTAAAATCTAATTTAAACCTAATTTAAATTAACTAAAAATTATAAAGATTACAAATTAAACTAAAAATTTGCAAAAAAAATTTCTAAACCTTAAAATGAACTTGAAGAAAGTATAAAAAATAAAAATAAATATTTTTGTCTTTTTATGAGTTTTTTTATTAATTAAAAACTAATTATATTAATTAAACTATTTTAAATTACTAACAATACTTAAATGACTTAGAAAATTATGGAAAAATTCTTAAAATTATTTTATAATATATAAAAGCTAAGAAAAATATAAAAACTAGGTGTTACCTTATAAAAATTAATTATGCTATTTAAAATTTAATTATTGAATAATTACTAATAAAATTAATATTAAATTTAATAAATACCAAGTGATAAAATAAAAATCTGAGAAATTTACTAAAATTACTTTAATAAAAAAGGTAATTAATAAAAATATAAAAATTCAAGGTACTTAATAAAAATCTAAAAATGAAAATTAAAATTTAAATTACATTAAATAGAAACTATCACTTATTTTTAAATTGGATTTTCTTGATTTTTCTTTTACAAAACTCTAAAAATACTTAAAACATAAAACTTTTGTGAAAACAAAATTGCCAAAGCTTAAAAATAAGCCAAATGCAAGCCAAAAAGCTTGACAATTGACTATTGTTGACCAAGTAAGGAAAATAGCTCAAATGAGCTTAAGTGGGGTCCACTAAGGTAAATTCTGGTTCACATAGGTTATGTGGACATGTTATAACAAGATTAAGCAATTGGGGACCTTAGAATAAGCTATAAGATCAAAATAAGCAATTCCAAAAACTAATTCCCACTCAGAACTGGGACAGAGTTTATGGGCAATTCCAAGTGGGTCCCAGGGGGTTTGAGGTCAAACTTTTGGTCAATTTCTAAAGCCTGGTAGGAGGGGGGTTAAAGGAACCTAGGAGGGGGGTGTGGGGCCCACTGTGGTGGTCAGAGACAACCACCAAAGGTGGTGGTGTGAGCTATGGGTCTGCTGCACAGGGGAGTATATTCTCCCTGCAGGTAAGTTTGGCCAAGCGTGGGGCCCACCAGAAAATTGGCAAAAATAAGACAAACTTGATTCCTAAAGCTAAAGTGGGGATCTTTAACATGTGAAAATCACAAACCTTGAATCATAACAGACAAATCACAACAATTCCTACTAGTTTTGAGTTTTTTGCCTAGGAGTGCAATATTGACTTTTTACATGAACATGAATTTTGACTTTCTTGAACTTGGAACCTTAATTTAATGAACAAACAAGTTATAATGGACTGTAATAAAGCTAAATTATGCTAAACCTTAAGCTTATGAGCTATTGTGATGGTGTATGGGATCAAATCACCAAACAGTGGACAGTTGGGGTGCAATTTTGGTGATTTTGACTATTTTTTCAATTGACCAAGAGATATTATGCAATACTCACCCTGTTTGGACCTGATAAAGCATGCATAAGTCAAAATGAACCACTGAAGCCTATAACCTAATGGTGAAATTCAATAATCCAAACACCCCTATAACTGCTAGTTTACACTATCTTTTTTATTTTTTAGCTTATGACCAACTTATTTTATGCTTGAAACAATTTAACTAAACCAAATTAAAGCTAATGGAACAAAGATTAATCACAAAGAACATTAAGAATAAGCAATTGCAGTTTAAACTAGATAGGAGCAGTAGGAATGTGATGCTAAGCTAAGACACACATAAACCAAACAAAGGTATTTAAATAACTAGAACTAAGCCTAAATAAGCTAACTACTACAACAATAAGCTATTAAAAGTAGATATCCAGAAAACTAGAGATGAGAAGGCTCACAATTGAAATACCAGGGCCAAAGTCACAATCCTAAGACCTCCCATGAGGTTCTAAAACCACAACCATCCAAGTTATACAGTGCCCTTTTCCTTCTTCCTTCTTGAAAAACTTATTTTTGATTTATTTCCTAATTTTTTTTTGTATTTTCTTGTATTTTTTATATTTAAACTAAAACTGGTATATAAGCTTTGTAAGCTTATATAAGCTTGTAGATAATTAAAAATTGAGCTTAATGGAACAGGAAACAACAATATTTAACAATGATGAGTGAAATTGTCAATTTCACTCAAAAAATGCTAAACATGAATTTAATGAACAATACTGTAATTAAAGGTTTAAAACAGTTAACATAACATTAAGTAAATCGAGTACAACTGATTTTAACTAAGGATTACAACAAATAATTAAATTACACTATGACTACACTATTTTACTCTAATTAATCTACTACTTGAACTCTTCTGCTTCTCCCTGCTTTTATAGAGTCCCAAAATAATCCAGGTGTCCTCTTGATTGAATCCCACCATTTTATAGCCATTGAATCCTTTCAATTCATCTGAACCGTTTAAACAACTTTTGGCGCCAAAAGTCCTAGGGGTTGAATTGGACTGTTTCAAGGCAATTAATTGTTACTTGTATTGTTGTGGAGGTATAGGGGACAATTTGGGAAGGCTAGGGGTGTGGTGGATGTAGTTTGCAGGTTGTAAGGGGTGAGGGTGGATGTAGAATTGCCACGTGGTAACTTCTGGGCAAACCCAGGGATGTGGGTTTTGTTTTGGGAGTGACAAGGAAGGGTTGAGGTGGTGAAGGTGTAAGGTTGAGGTGGAGAATGTAGGAGAGTAGCAGGTGAAGGTGGAGTGGAGGTTGAAGGAGGGAACGGGTCAACGCAAGTCAATGCCCATTCCATGGTTTTATTTGTAAAAGGTGGGAGTGGGCTTTTGATTGGGCTTGGGTAATATTATGGATCATGTTTAAGTTTGGGTGGATTTGTTGGTTGGAACGAATAACACTAAAGTCCATTTGGTTTTATAATTTCACAAGGACCAAAAATGTAATTTCTGAAAATTTGAAGGACTGAAAATGTAAGATTTCCAAAGTTATCCAAGGGGTGTTTTTATTCACATGTGAATAGTACAAGGGCAATAAAGGTAAATTTCTATTTTTGAATACCCAAGGACTATTTTTGCCATTTTGGAAACTTCAGGGACTAATCATGTAATTTCTTCAAACTTTTCACCCAAGGACCATTCCTACCATAAAAGATTAGTATAAGGACCAAAATTGATTTTCTCAAAGTTTTTATATCCTAGGGACCATTTATGTCAATTTCGCAAAGTACGGGGACTAAACTTGTAATTTTGTGAAACTTTGCACCAAAGGACTAAATATGTAACTTTGTGATTTAAAAGGACCTTTGGTGACTTTTTCAAGTTTTTAGAATAACCAGGGACTAGTTTTGACAACTTTTGAAACTTGAGGGACTGAAACTGCCAATTATGCAAACTTTATACATTTTTCATCTGTTTTTGATTATTTTGCATTTGAAACATATAAAACACACTTCTAAGATATTTTAAGTATTATGATGCTTATTTGAGTGTTTTTGGATATTTTGGTAGTTCAGATTGGTATAAAATGATGAGTATTTAGACACTCATCACTTCCCATCACTTGTTTAAAAAGGTTCGTATTACAATCCATTTAAAAGGTTTATAACAAAAGTTCATTTAGAAAAGATCTTCCAAAAGATTACATTAAAGGTGATTCTTTAATAACGGTTTTCACAAGATGTTATTTAAAAGTGGTCTTCATGAATTTATAAAATCCCATATAAGATTAGTCTTAAATCATATTAAAAGTGTCGTTATAAAATAATTTCTCCTTTAAATGTTTCCATGTCATAAATTTAAGAAAACAGATTTCACCTCCCGTTATAATATCCCAAAGAACATTCAATGTCCCCCAAGGGTTCAAAGGTTGAGGTCACGAAAGGTTATTGAACGGGTCATGTCAACACCATACCATAAGAGTCCAAATGAATAATAATAGGATCACAAATACCGGTGGAACCCATCAATCATAGGGCCAAGTACGAAGGATCATAACCAAGACCAAATGGAAGTCATAACATGTTAATCAAGTCAAAGACAAAGTTAAGAGAGAGAAAGTGTGCACTCTTACAGAAAGAGTACGGAATATCTATACCTTTGCCGAGTCAAAACAAACCGAGACCAAATGAAAAGAGAACGGTCATTCCCCCTTCACCAACCTAGAAGAGAGTGGATTCGAATTAAAAAGAGTCCAAATCACGTAAGTTACCTCTTTTAGTTATCTTTCCATTTTTAGTAAGTTTCCTTATTTAGAAGGTTTCCACCTTTAGAAGTTTCCATAAATAGTATTTTCCAAAATTAACCGGTTTCCATAAATAGCAGAAATCCCATTTTAGCAATTTTCCAATTATAGTCATATTCAATATAATTAGTTTTATCATTTTAATAAGTTCCCATAACTAGATAAGTTAAAGATTTCAAATTATACGAGTTTTCCAAGATTAGGGTTTTAGATGCAAATATTACAAAGTTGAAGGTTTAAAGTGTAATTATCCAAATTTCCACATTTTATACAAATGTTAACCACATATGATATTTAACTCCTTCAAGTTTACAAATGTTACAATTTAAACCCCTCAAGTTATACTATTTACAACCGAGTCCTTCCTTAATATTTAATTTACAATTACAACCACATTTAATTTGAATTAACACTTGTAACCCTTAATTTATCAAAAGTATACCATTTCAGCCCTTAATATAATATTTATTCAAAACAGCCCCTTAACTTTCATAAATTACAAGTTTAATCCTTTAATTTAAATTATTACCATTTATATCCTTTTAATTATCAAAATTACACACAAGCCCATTAAATTTACACCCTTAGCCCCTCAATATAATTATTTACAGAATAAACACTTAGTTTTCATAATTTACAATAATGGTCCCTCTATTTAAATTAAATACAAGTCGAATTAATTAATTTCATATAATTACATTTTAATCCCTTTTAATTACAAAACTTTCACATTCACCCTTTATACCAATTTTAATAAATCATACCTGGTCTTATTGATGCTTCCAAAATAATCCTTAAGTTTACAAAATTACAAAACAACACCCTCTACTTTTAATAATTTCCAAATCAAATTAATTTATAATTAATTTACATTTTAAACCTTCTAGTTTCAAATTTAACACATACCATCCCCATGTGATATTTTATATAAATTAATACTGGTCTTATAACATTTACAAAAATGACCAACATGTTTCAATATTGACAAAACACACCCTTATATTATCTTAATTAAAATCGGTAAATAATTAATTAAACAATATTTATCCTCAATTTACCAAATCATGCAATAATAATTTTAAGCATCCTCAAACATTAATTTACCCAGAAAAATTACAAAAATCCTAACCCTAAATAGAATTGGTTCAATAATCAATTTATTTCATTTTATTTTAATATAATCCGAATAAACAAAAACAAAACTAATTTCCAAACCATGGCTCTAGGCCTCAAATAATTTCGAATATAATTTTTACAGGTCTTATATATCATATTACACGTTGTAAAAATAATTTTGAGGTTCACAAAAATTGTATAGGGCCGATTACAATTTTACAAGTTTTTAGGGTTTTAAATTTGTACGGCTTACAAAACATGCATGGACCAAAAGTAATATTTTATATGAGTCTTATATGATATATAGAGAGAGATAAGAAAATAACAGGACAATTTATGAATGAGTGGAACAACATAATCGAATTTATTGCCTGATTTTGAATATAAACGAATAAAACAGCAACACCCGATCGAATTGGGCCTTGTACACACTGAGGCTTATTTTTCCGAGCTTCTATATGAATAATATATGATCTAGGGAGTCCCAGAAAAATACTCCCTTTTACCCAGAAAATTTGTAGCCGCCGTTTTTTATTTATGTGTATTTTTAGGGTTTTTAATGTGTTAATTTGGAAAAATAAAGATAAGCTGTGTAATATGGAGGAGGGGGAAAAAGTATTTCAGCCAAAATGAGGTAAATTAGACCAATTACTGATTTGGTGCAATTTCCATAATTAAATTGATCATATCTTTATTTTAATTAATTTAGATACATAATATATATAATTAAATGATATTATTAATTAAATAATTGGTTTTGTAAGTTTTTATACTTTTAAGCTACAAAACAAGTTCATGAAAATTGTCATACTTCATATGTTGCAAATCATAATTATTTGGGATTTAATTTGTATTCGTTTAAGTCTTTAAATCAAATTTAAAGTAATAGGGGCAATTTGGTAATTTAACATGTTATGAAAATGTGGTTTTTACATAAATCCTACTACACGAATGTAGTCTCACTAGCGGTCTTGGGATGCATTACTAACGCAAGTTCTGGAATCTAAGTACTACCGGTACACTCATAAGCACTAATAATGAATGCTTTTCCTAACAAATCTAAAGGCAAACCTCACATATTTGGGTTAAAATTTTTTCTTAGTGGTACGGTTTTTGTGCTAGTCATACAACTCCTATCCATGAGACGCTCATTAAGGCTAAAACTTCACTCCTAAATGTTGTAAAAAATTTTAAATTTGGCGCTAAAATTGCGCTAACAAGTATTTCTCTTAGTTTTATTACACACCTACTATCAAACAAACAAACTCAAGCATAATTGTATTCTCTAAAGTATCATCATTTACTCTCCCCTTACAGTTAAGCTGAACATTGTCACCAATGTTCAATAAAAATATGTAAAAGAAAATAAGGTAAAAGAATGAAAACAAATACTCCCCTGATTCGTTTGGTATGGACAGTGTGTCAACAAGGTTAGATCTTCTTCCAAGAAAATGAACTTTGAAAGCTTCCCTCCAGAAATATAAATCATCCTCTTGTCCAATGTAACCTGTTAAACCTGAGAAAACAATGAAGGCAAACTTCGCGTAAAATCGGCGGCAATCTATATATACTAAAAATCCTAGAAAGCAAATTAAGATATAATGCTTGTGGAATGAATGTTTGCAGATTTCCTGGAGTTTATAAAACTAAAGAATCAACAAAAAATTTAAGACTCTGGTATAAACAAAACTCGCAAAATTTTCAGAATTTTTTTTGTACCTGACACCATCAGGTTATAATTCCTGACGCCGTCAGAATGTTTCTGCAAAAATCTCATATCAAGTTTCCAGAAAATTTCTAGAAAAACTTATGTCTTACTTCCTGGAAAACTTGCAAAACATCATTATGACTCGATACAAGCATTTGACTCAAACAATTACTAATACACATGTTCATTTAATATTGTTGTGGTTCATGCTCAATTTCGTTCTTATAAACAAATTTGAGTTTCCCTTACACTTAGCTTTTGCAAAATACCTTTATATGTAATTAAGACGAAGTTAAAAACAAAATAAAGAATTTTCACAATTTACTTTGAATCATGATCCACAAACAATAAAAATAAAACACGCATACGGAAACAAATAAAATCAAACAAACAAATAAAATCAAACAAACAAAAAAAATAAAACATGGGTTGCCTCCCAAGAAGCGCTTTTCTTTATTAACGAATCTTGTAGCTAGACTCAAGGTCATGGGCTATCCTATACATGTGAGCTCCTCGTCGAGGACATCTTTGGGATCAAACTTAGGTTTCAATTTCCTATCGGTTTTTTTTGGTACAACATGAATTCTCAAACTTTTCTCCATCCGGATCATACATAATCAATTTCCATTTACATTTATCCCCTTCCCTTTTCCACTTGTTCATTCCTAAATTGATAGGCATCACTCCTAGGAATTCAATCATTTTCCTAAAGACTAAGGGATCCTCAAAAGGGTTTAGTTCTTCATCCCTAGCTATGAGTTGTTCAACTGAATGCGTTTTGTTTATAAACTCCTCTTCTAAAAAAAATGGGCGTTGAGGTCCCATGAAGTCTCCATTAACCCGAGGTCCATACCTAGATGGTCTCCTATTCACATCTACCCAATGGGGTGTTGGTTCCTCATTAGTATCATAGGCATGTTTCTTAACATCATAGACCGACCAAGTTTCTCCTTCTCCTACCGCTATCCTAGAATCCTTACAATCAATCATCGCACTTGCGGTAGCTAAGAATCATCTTCCTATTAATAATGGGCACGTAGTGTTACTAACCATATCAAGGACGTGGAAGTCGGCTAACATTGTCAATTTTCCTATATGCACTAACACGTCCTTCACAACCCCAACCGGATATGTTACACTTCCATCCGCAAGCCCCTATGATCACCTCTATTTCATCTAGCATTCCTGGCTTAAGAGTGGTGTATAGAGATAATGGAAGCAAATTTAGGCTTGACCCAAGATCGGCTAGTTTATCAAAAGCCTCAGAATTTCCGATCTTACAAGGTAACACGAATATGCCGGATCATCTAATTTCTTTGGTAACTTGTTTTGAACAAAGGCGGTCCCATTCTTACCCAACTTAAGTTTCTCTTCATATTTTTCTAAAAGGGCATTGTACTAGGCTCTGTTGTAAAAATCGGTCCAGGCGGCCGATTTATCCCCGCATAATCGCTGATCGCTCACTAAGCGCCTTGATTTATAATAATCGGTCTATTTAATCGTTTTGGTCAAAGATCGCCTAAAAATCGGTCAACAAACCGATTAATTGGACAAAATCGGTCTAATCAGATTAATTGGACAAAATTGCTTAAAAATCGATCAATAAAATCGCTTAAAAATCAGTCAAAATCGCTTAAAAATTGGTCCACAAACCGATTAATCCGAAAAAAATCAGTCAAAGATCGCTTAAAAATAGTCAACAAACCGAGTAATATCTATGTTTGACTTTAAAATTTGAAGAATTATATATTATGTTTATATTTGAACACTTGAAATATTTGAACTTTGATATATTATGCTTATCGCATACATATAATATCTAAAATTCTAATTTTGTGCATAAAAATTCTTATCCGATTAATCCCCGCCTAACCGATTAATCGCTAGGCCCTACCCGACCGCCTCACTAGCGCCTAGCGATTTTTACAACCTTGGTACTAGGGAGCACGGGCTAAGACATCAATGATGGGACGCTCAAGGTGAAGTTCCTTGAATTCTTCTCCAAGATCTTGTGTAGGAAGTGTTTCAACTATGCTATTGATCAAATTGATGTTGGGTGTTACATTCAATTGGTTCTTTTGAAATATTTGGGTTTGTTTGAAACACGTGCTCATGGCATTGACCGAATAATATTGTGGGCAAGAAGTAGGAGACGAAACAGATGATATAGCGTTAACGTTTAGTTTCGGATTCTTGACCGTGTTACTTGGGAGTGCTCCCATTTCTCGGTCATTGAGAACTTTCAACAATGTGTCAATCTTATTGGTCATCTCACTTTGCTTTTGTTTGAAATCGGCTTCAAACTTTGCTAAACAAGTCTCTTGAGATGCCATAAATTTGGACATCAATCCTTCAAAATTATTGGTACTACCATAGTTATTGGAAGGATTGTTGTTGAAAGTACGGTTAGAGGTTGGACCGTTTGGTTGGTAACGATTAGGTGGATTGGAAGAATTGTTTTGGGGCATGTTTTGGTTTTGCTTCCACCTAAGGTTCGGGTGATTTTTCCAAGAGGGGTTGTATGAATCACCGTAAGGGTTTTGCTCGGGTTTGAAAGTGTACCACTTGTCTCCCGCTCCGTCGGTACGTGAGGCTGCTTAATCCGAAAAAGCTTGTTCGGGGAGTTCCATGCAATCACGAGTGTCATAGGGACCACTACATAATTTGCACGAAAAAGTGATTTTGTTTACTTGGCTTGAAGGTTTAGGAGCTTCGTTGGATTTCATGAGAAACTTGACTTGGTCTTCAAGTTCCATGATCCTACGGTCGGGAGTGCTTGAATTGTTCGAAGGCAAAGATATTGCCTTGACCGTTTTGTTCAAATCACGGGGATCATTCCAACTTTCGTTGACATAGAGAGCAAGATCTTCTATGAGTTCCCATGATTCTTCCGCACTTAGATCACGTAGCTTGCCACCGGCGGATTGGTCAATGGTTCACCTTGTGGAGAGATCGATATGGTCATAGAAAATTTGGACTTGGAGCCAAAGGTCTATGCCATGATGAGGGACTTTTTGGAGTAAGTCCTTGAAACGAGTCCATGCTTCATAGTAAGTTTCGCCTTGACGTTGTTGGAACATCAAGATGTCATTTATAAGCTTACTAGTTCTCCCCGGTGGGAAAAATTGAGCAAGGAAATGAGTGGTGAGATCATCCCAAGAGGTAATGGATCCCGCGGGTAAACGCTCAAGCCATTGACTAGCTTGGTCACGTAGAGAGAATTGGAAGAGATGCAATTGGGTCGTCTCTCGAGTTACAACATCAAGGTCTATGGAGTCAACGATTTTAAGTAAATCCTTGAGATGTTGATTAGGATCTTTGAAATGAAGTCCATGGAATGCACATCCGCTTTGCACCAACCGGACGGTGTCGGATCGCAAGGGAGACACATTGGCTCCTTGAGTGAGCTCAATGGTGTTTCGATAGCCTTGGTGGCTAGTACGGGAATACTCTCCTAAGGTTCAGGGTCTAGGAGGTTGGTTTGGTAGTTGTGGGTTTTGTGGATGGTTTTGTTGTGGTGGGTTGATGGGATCATAGAGATTACCACCTTCCATGATGGCGGATGGCAAAGGTTATGAACAAATGAACGAAGAAATAAGGTAGACTAAAGAAACCTATAAAAATAAAATAAAAATCTTACTAGAAAGGAATCTAGCAAGTAGACCTAATAAAAAGAAATCTTAACCTAGAAAATAAATATTCCCCGGCAACGGCGCCAAAAAATTGATGCGTGGAATTGCACCCTCGCAAAAGGTTTTACCTATCAAGGGATCTTGAGAAGCTTGCAATCCCCACCAGGCAGTGTACCTGAACGTTCTAGTATAGTATAGTGACAAGTACCAGGGGATTGATCATTCAACTCAGGAATAGTGTTCGCTAGGATTAAAAAGTCTACTAAACTAGGTCTAAGGGTGAGGGATGATTCTTTTTTGTATTTTTATATTTTTATAAAAGCAAGTAAAATCTCAGTTTTGAAGGAGTGGGCGGAATTAGTTGCTAGTCAACTAACCCAATTAACTAAAGATGCAATCAAAATAAAATTAAATAAAACTTAAACTAAATGTGTGGTGTAAACAATAATAAGAGAAAATGTGTTTACTTAGATTTCATAACTCCCCAGATATCTTTTATCGGTTGATTAGCTTGTTACAATTGCATAGATGACGGGTTATATTCCTTAATACTAGTCGTAGGGCCGTGTACGAAATCCCCTAACTCTATAAGCTCCTACTTCACTCCTATGTTGAGCCGACTAAAAGTTCCTAACATGGGATCACTAGAATTCGCTTATGCATTAAATACAACCATATAATCGTAGTACACCTCCGATCATATTTCTTAAAACGTTCACGCAAGTTACCAATTAGAAGTCTGCCAGTTTTCTTAAGCCTAACATCGAATACAATCATCCACAACAATTATAAACAAACCATCAACCAATAATCAACATCTAGGTTTCATTACATCTAAGCAAACACAAGAAAAACCTAGCATAGCATGTTAAAAAGAAGACAAGCATAAGATAGAATCAAACAACACATAGACATATTGAATGATTATTGGAAAACTTATCTTCAATTGAACATGGATGGAGCAAGGGTTGAAATCCTTGTTTTTACAGGAAATTCGTCTAGGGTTTGCACAAATAGGTTCTCCAAAAGTTCCACACGTAATGAATGAAAATTAGAAAACTATATATAGATTTTACACCTTGACGGCGTCACGTTATAGCTTGTGACACCGTCAACTTGCCGCCAAGATAAAATTCGTATTGCCTAGATCCACTTCTAACGCTGTCATATGTAATTTTACTATGGGCCATCACATGTATTTTGATCCTGACGGCCTTGGTGACGCCGTCAGGCCAAATTGCCTTGAAATTGTTCTGGGCTGTCATGTGTATTTTCCACTTCCACTTCTTTTGCCAAGCTTGACGCCATCACTTGTGTAGCCTTGACGCCGTCAGGTACTGTTCCCAGCAAGGATTTTGAGACTTTGTCGTTTTCTTCACTAAATCGCTCCAAAAAGGTCCAAAATGCTTCCTTTTCCAGATTTCTTCTCAAAAGTACCTAAAATGACAAAAGG
This sequence comes from Artemisia argyi, assembly GCA_030686995.1. NCBI lineage: Eukaryota > Viridiplantae > Streptophyta > Magnoliopsida > Asterales > Asteraceae > Artemisia > Artemisia argyi. The sequence continues at coordinate 155,672,100 of CM060685.1, forward strand.
AACGATTTAGGGCAATAATTGATCAAATAATCACAAATTCGGGCTTAAATGACCCCCCAAAGCGGTACACTTTTCACTTCATCATAAAGATTTATTTGTTACGCTTTTAAGGGATAGATCACTACTTAGGCAAACAAAATAAGGAGGATTTTTTTGACCATAGGCACCATGAACAAAAAGACCTAGTTTTTAAGAACATGGAATTTGAATTCGACCAAGATTGTGAGATGGTTAATGTTGAACTACCTAGGTGCATGCTTGGAATATATTTCACTAAGACATATGATGATCATGAGGAATCCTTTAGGCAAATGGAACATAGTGCTCAAGTTATTGGGAATGATTCTTACGAATCGAACCAAGAATTTGAGATGGGATTTGAGATACCTAGGTGCATGTTGGGGATTGACTTCAACAAAAGACATCATAAGCTCATAGGTTATCTAGATGCGATAGAGGATAGTGTAGAAAATCCAAATCCATTAAGCTCTCCACAAGTCCCACCATCATTTGAGGCATACACACCGCCCGTGACTTACCTGGAAGAAGTAGAAGAGACTTTAGGAATTCCGATGGAGATAGAACCTTTAAACCAAACACAAATAGAGGATATAGGTTTGAATACTTGTAGCCACAACCTTACTCTTGGTTATAGGGAATTTCCTAGTGTTGATGAACCGGAACCTCAATCTTTACACAATTTTTCATCCTTAGATATACATCTACGAGACAAAAGAGGAACCGACCCACCCATCAACCCATATTATCCGGGTAGTTTTAGGTTGAAGGAAGCAATTCACACACCCCCTTAACTTCACGTGGAATATTTCCACCCTAAGGGTGTGTATCACTACTTTCACCCGCACTTAATCCTAGATGTAGGAAAAACCTCCCTTATTTATGTTAAAATAAGGGTGGAGTCAGGCTCGTGACTCGAACAAAAACAAGCACTTCTTGGGAGGTAACCTATGTTTTTGATTGTTTGATGTTTTTATTTTATTTGTTTGTTTGTGTCATATATACTTAATCATAATTGTTTAATTTTAGTGTTTCAAATAATTTGTGAAAATGCTTTATTTTGTTTTTAACCTCGTCTTAATCACATAAAAAAGTATTTTACAAAAAGATAAGTGTAGAGAAATTTATATTTTGTTAAAAGAACGAAATTCGAACATGAAAAATTCACAATTCATGATTAACATATATTCTATATTGTTTGTGTGTCAATACTTGTGGATTTGTTTTATAAATTTCTGCAGGAAAATAGACTTTAGAAAGAAGAGAGAGAGAGAGAGAGAGAGAGAGAGAGAGAGAGAGAGAGAGAGAGAGAGAGAGATATTTTTAGAAATTTTCCAAAAACAAAACGTAAAAATTCTGTCAGGTTAAACCTGACGGTGTCAGATACTGTAGCTGCACAATTTTCCAGTATTTTGCTATTCTACTGGGACTCTTATATTTTTGAAAATTTCCAGAATTTCTTAAATGTTCAATTTTCATGTATGTTATTTTTAATTTATTCCACAAGTGTCATATCCTTTAATTGTTTTGTTTTTATTTCTAAGTTTAGAATTACATCTAGTTATGATTTTTCTTTGTTCGGTTTGATGCTTTGGGTTTTGTGTTTGTTTTCTTAGTTGATTACAGGTTATATTAGACGAGAAGATGACTTATATTTCTGGAGTGAAGCTTTCATGTTTATTTTCGTGGAGGAAGATTTAACTATGTCACCACATCATCCATACCGAGCGAATCAGGGAGTATTAGTTTCTTTCATTCTCTTTTATCTCTACTTTAATACTTAGTTAGGAACATTGGGGACAATGTTTGGTTTAAGTGTAGAGAGGGTAAATTGGGATACCTTAGAAACTATAACTCCACTTGATGTTTGTTTGTTTAATAGTAAATGTGTAATAAAACTATGATAAATACTTGTTAGGGTAATTTTGGCACCAATTTTTTTTCTTTTTTTTTTCAATGTATAAGAGTGAAACTTTAGTGTTAATAAGCGTTTTATGGATAGTAATTATATGACTAGCAAAAAAAAAAAAAAAAAAAAAAAAAAAAAGCCCATACCAATCAAAAATTTCCACCCCAAAATGTGAGGTTCGCCTTTAGATTATTAGGAAAAAATATTCATCTTTGATTTTTATAAGTGTACCGGTACTACTTAGATTCTAGAACTTGCGTTTGTGATGCATCCCGAGACCGCTAATGAGACTACATTCATGTAGTTAGGATTTATTATATGATATGAGGTATTAGGATAACCCTTGTTTTAAACCTGTATTATAATTACATTGACTTTATTGGTCAAGTAATTTTTCCACACCCTTGCGACGTACTCATTTTTAGTACACGATACCCCTAGTACCCCTCAAAGCCTATCTTTTTCGTTTATAACTTTATGTATATTACTTAAAGGAAGAATGTGTTACAATCCACCCCCAAATGTACACCCAAATCGCCTTAGCCATCCGTGTATGCACTTATCTTTAGTGCATTATTGTTACATGTTTAAACCCTTAGTTAATTGTATAATCGATTACATGGTTGCTAAGTCGAGTCGTATCTTGTAAATACAGTTTTGGGATGATTGGGACTTATGGGTAAAAGTACTAGTGTTATGAAGTAATGGGGAAGAACATCATTATTACCCCCATATATGCGTTAATATTTTAAATTACTCCAAGTGTTTTGATTTTCTTAATTCGGGTCATTAGAATAGTTATGTGTAAAGTCTATAAAAGTTCAAGTGTAGGGAGGAAACAAGCTCCATTTGATGTATTATTTGGGATGGTAGAGTAAAAGTGTATGCAAATATATATATATATATATATATATATATATATATATATATATATATATATATATATATATATATATATATATATATATATATATATATATATAGGGGAGGGTTAGGGGGGTGGCAACCTTGCCTCAAGTTGCCTCCTCTTTTAAACCAAATAACCAATCAAACTTGTCCAACTCAATTTTTGCCTAATCTTGCCTAAACCTTCATTTTTAGTGGCAACCTTGCCTCAATTTTTGCCTAGTCAAGCATTAATTACATTTATTACATAACAAAATTTAAATTTAATAAACATAAATAAAAAACAACTATTTTATTAATAATAATTCAATAATTATTACATAATACTTAAAAAAACATAAATTCAACAAAAAATAGGAAACCACTAATCATCAAGGTATGACAAGTCTTGAGCCGCTACGTGCTCCGTAAGATCATATCGAAGACGATTATGGATATCTTCGTCGAGTAACTCATGTAGCACAGTATCATCGTAAACTGGAGTTACCGGAGGATCCATTATATGAACCGGTGATATTGCCATACCATCGTTTTTCAAAATCATATTGCACAATATAATGCACGTATAAACTACTTGCCGAATCTTTTGAACCGACATAGCTCGAAGAGGTCGACTGAGAATCATCCATTTTCCTTTTAGACGACCAAATGCTCGCTCAACATCCTTTCTTGCAGACTCTTGTAATTTCTTGAATCTTTTTTCCATTGGGTCAGTTGGATACGGATATGCTTTAACAAATGTTGAATACTTTGGATAGATTCCATCGGTAAGATAGTATCCACGTTTGTAAAGCCTTCCACCCAATAAAAATGAACTGTTTGGTGCTGTTCCATTTCGTTCATTAACATACAATGGAGACTGATTCAAAACATTTATATCGTTGTTCGAACCGGGAGGACCAAAAAATGAATGCCAAATCCACAAATCATATGAAGCAGTCGCTTCAAGCATAATAGTCGGGTATTGGTGATCACCTCTCTTATATTGGCCTCTTAAGTGTCTAGGACAATTGCGCCAAACAAAATACGTACAATCAATGCTACCAAGCATTCCCGGAATATGATGTTTTTCTTCATGTACATTGAATAAGCATGCTACGTCATGGCTTGTAGGCCTACGTAAGAACTCTCGACCATATAACTTTATAATCGCATCGCAAAATTTATCAAGGCATTCTCCTAAAATAATAACGAAATATATAATGAAATTTATAATAACTAAACTATTATTAAAAAAAAATAATAACGAGATAATTTAAAAAATAATAACTAAACTATTATTAAAAAAAAATAATAACGAAATAATTTAAAAAATAATAATAAAAACGAAATATTAAAAAATTTAAAAACGAAATAATTTAATTAAAATAACAACCTGACGTTCTTCGTGCCATGTTTAGATAGTCATCAAATCTATCCGGAGGTTCACCCGTTGCGAGTTGTCGAATTGCGGATGTACATTTTTGTAATGCCGTAAAACTATTTTGACCCATCGCATCTTGACCCGGTTGAAACCATTCGAATTGGGCTTCAATATCATCAACAATTTTTAAAAACAAATTTTTACTCATACGAAAACGATCACGAAAAACGCTTTCGTTAAACTTTGGTTGTTCAACAAAATAATCATTCAAAAGAGTTTCTAAAGCTTTTTCACGAAAACGTTGGACATAACCACGGGTGTCGGTAGAGGTAGCCGTATCTTCAAGACCTTCGATTGCGGCTAAAAAGGTTTCAAACGTACTTCCGGATAACCATTCTTCGGACGAATCCGGGGGAATAATGATCTCGTCCGATGAGGAAGAAGACATTGACATGGTTAAATAATTTGTGTATTGTTTTTTTTGATTTGGTTTGTGATTTGTTTTGTGATTTTGATTTGGTTTGTGTGTTTGAAATAATATGTTTGTATATTTATAGGGAATTTTTTTTTTTTTTTTTTTTTTTTTTTTGTTTTCAAGCAATACTACACGCTCCCCCCTATTAATTACCAACGGATAGAAAACTTCTTGATTCACACAATACCGATTCGGTATCTTACCCCGCAACTCATGCCGAATTCAACTTGCCGATTGACTGGCGATGGGTTTTGCCGATCGGCAACCATTGCCGAAACACTTTTGCCGAAGGGTTGCCACCCCCCTTAATGTAAGATCAAAATTAAAGTTCTAAAAGTAAGAACTAATCACAACCGTTGGATCATTTAATTGAGATTAGATGACATTAATAATTAATGAATGGCATTTTTGTAATAAACTACAACTTGAGGGTCTTTATGTATCACAAATTATTAATAATTTACCTCATTTTCATTAGTAATTTTCTAATTAATCGAGTCATTTATTATTAATCCAATAAATGAGTGACATTTTCGTAGCAGACTTTTTTATGTTTCCAAATTTTAAAATATTTCTTATTCAACGGTGGTACATATTTTCTTTTTAAAGTTTTCATTTCATAGTAGTTATTTATTTATTCTTTCAATTTTCGAATACAGCTAAATTTACTTTAGTTTTTCACTTTATACACGATACACTTTGTATCCTACACTAAACGTATGAATGATTCACAACTTACAAAGTTACAAGTCATACATATGATGCCCATAGTGTGCTAAAACAAAAACGTTGAAACAACAAATACATAGATTTAAAATTGCTCATTCATCCTTTACAAATAAGGGAATGTACCACAAGGTACCACTACATAGACTTCAAATATATGTCTGAAAATTTAGAGATCATCTAATACACAAATAAGGGAATGTTCCACCTGCTACCGCTACAAGAAAAAGTGTACAAAACTCGAAATCAAGAAACCATTTGATACACAACTCGACATCCAGAAACACGATACACAACCCGAAATCTAGAAGACGATCGACACAACAAATCTCGAATGTGTACAACCTTGTCTGACATGGTGATACACTTTCAATCACTCACCGCGATGTATACCAGCGACAAGCGGCAAGCGGCGATGTATCCGGTGTACTAGCGACAACAGCGATGTATCCAGTGTGGCAAGCATTCAACACAGTAAACAAAAATCATTGGTGAATCCTTTATCACCACACATCCCACACTCCCATATACAAGACCCTGTAACAACCAAAAAATACATAAATACTAGTAGAACTCGTAACACAAACCAACGAATACACATATTGAAACAAAGCAGGTATCATTTGTTGTTCTTGTTTACCGTTGTTTTGGTTTCTGCTAACCCTCATAGGAAACCCAACCCAACGAATACATTATCGAAATAACCCACATACGAAACCCAAATACACCGCGACAAGATCCTTACGAAGAACCACACAAGAAAAGATTTTTGAAGATCTTAACAAAAACAAATAAACCAGATCGTCAAAGAGGCGATCGGTTTTATTAGTTTTATGATAAAACCCGACCGTAAAAGTTTTTATTGTTCTTGTTTTATGATAGGGAAGAGAGAATGAATAAAGTGGGTTTTATTAGTTTGATGACAGGGAAGAGAGATGGAGGGATAAAAAAATAAAAATGGTGGAGGCTGAGAAAATGGGATTGTAGAAATGATGGGGCGTTTATCATTTGATGAGAGGGGGAAAAATTAGTTTTGTAGGGTTAGTCAAATAAAAAGAAGTATAAAAACCCTAAAATACCCTTTTAGCTACATATTTAATTTTCAGTTTTTTAGTGATCAAATTTCCACATGTCAATCACTTATTGGGTTCTCATTTTAAGAATTTTAAAAATGATCTTATTAAATCTCAACTCTATATATATATATATATATATATATATATATATATATATATATATATATATATATATATATACGGGCTACCATCCATTTCTCTTATGTTTATGTCAAAATAGTTTCTTGAAAAATACAAAAAGAGTTGTAGTTAGTTTAAGTTAAGTCGAGTCTTGGCTTAGCAACACCTCATTGTACATGTAATTGACCAAGACAATTAACTTGCCACCAGTAAATTATCCATTTATCCAACAAATCGTGTTTTCCAAACCCTTACACCTAACGTTATAACTAGGGGTGTTAACGATCCGAGTCGAGTCGAGTATTAGGCTATTTAGGCTCGGCTCGTGAGACTATTATCCACCTCGAGCTCGACTCGAGCTTGAATATTTTTTCTTAGTGTCGCTCGAACTCGAGATCGGGTATCATAATGTTCTTCGAGCTCGAACTTGATACTCATTTATTTAAGTGTATCTTTTATTCGAGCTAAAATTGCTCGTTTATGTACTCGAGCTCGATTAGTTCATTTATTGTTTTGTGTTTTAACTGAGAACCATTGAGAAAAACAAAATACCATGCACCCAAGCTAACAAAGTGAAACATGTTTTATGGTTGAAAAGTTGATCGCAGGATCTCCAAAATGACAACCAAATATTAAACAAAAGCATAACAATACATGGAAATAACTCAAACAGTTGATCAAATGATCTACAAAATGATAAAGTCTTAAAGAAAGCAACAGATTACATCAAAAGAACTTAAAGAACAGACCAAACAAAATAACCAAAGTTCATAAAACACATTCCCATTGTTATTCAAAAGCTCCACCATCAAATGCCATCTCATCAAAAGCTCCATTCCATCACCATACAGAACTGCAACAAATATAAAAAAGATACAACAAATTATCAGTTTATTAAAATATTGCTTTAAAATCTGGTAACTAAATAATCAAGAAGCCACTAACCACATCGATTTTCATATATTAGGAACATCAATCAAGGAGATCTCTTGCACTTGTTTCTCTTTCTGCAAAATAAACAAACAAATAAGTTTAAACTTCTCGAATGATCAATCTAAGCTTCAAATATAGTGATATATTACCTTGTTTTTCTTTTTCACACCATGAAGTTTACGCACCCAATCACCTCCACATATTAAAACTTGGACAGTCTTTGGTTTTAGAGAGGCACGATATGTATCGATCACACGACCGCCAGCACTAAAAGTAGCCTCGGATGCCACTGTTGTAATTGGTATAGCTAATATTAGAGCTGCCAATTTTGACAATATGGGAAACTTTGTCTCGCGAGATTTCCACCATTCCATTATATTAAATGAGATGGCTGAATCATGGTTACATAGATATACAACCTCTTCCATATACACATCGAGATCAGAGTTTTCTAAATCATAACACTCAGCTTGTTTCATACTAGAATAATAAACTGAAAATCCTCGTCTTTTACTAGTACCCTCATCTATATCTCTTAGAACATTATTGTTTAAATCAGAAGATGAACTTTCTTTTCTAACATCCAATGAGAAAGCATACTCCTTATACATTTTCCTTAAAAGTTCTTTCACTTCCTCAATTTTCTTGCTAACTTTTTCTTTGTCATAAATCTCCTTAAAATAAAACTTAAGCATATCAAACTTACATCTTGGGTCTAAAACACAAGCAATACACATAAGCATATTGCATTCACCCCAATACTTATCGAACTTTAGTTTCATTTCTTCCACCATTTTCACAACAAATTCACAAGAATCTTTAGATCGTTTATCCAAAAGTTGCTTAGTATATTGAACCTCTCCAAAAAACAGATTTGAAGTTGGGTAATCACTTCCAGAAATTATATTTGTACAAGAATCAAATGCTTCCAAAATCTCACATATGCATTCAATCTTTTTCCAATCATCACTAGTAGGACAATGCAAATAAGAAGGATCCCGCAACTCATACATAGAAAATGCATCTTTAAAGACAATGGCAGTAGATAACATGTAATATGTAGAGTTCCATCTAGTCTTACAATCTAAGATCAGTTTTCTATCGGGTAAATGAAGTTGTTTCGCTACTTGAGAAAAAAACTTTAATCTCGAATCACTAGCCTTTAGATAACTTACATTAGCATGAACTTTCTTGACTATATCATTAATTTCCGACAACCTGTCTTGCACCATGACGTTTAAAATGTGTGCACAAAACCTTACATGAAAAAAGACCCCCTCACAAAATAACTTTCCAAGCCTTGTATAGTGATCTCTTAGATTTTTTAAAGCATTATCATTTGCTGAAGTATTGTCCACAGAAATAGTCAAAAAATTTTCCTCTATTCCCCACTCCCTTAAACACTTTAATAAACAATCAGCAATGTCAATACCTCATCTAGGAGGAGGTATGTGGACAAAACTCAAGACTCTTTTTTGTAACTTCCAGTCAGAATCCACAAAGTGACCAGTGATGACCATATATTCAATGTTTTGACTTTTAGACTTCTATAAATCAGTAGTTATACTAATTTTACTAACCCCCTCTAACAAATTTTTCAACTTTTTTCTCTCTATTTTCATACAGAGCCATGCAATCATCTTTTACAGCATGCCTATTGACCCTTTCAAACCTAAATTGCATGCTTTTAAAAACCAAATTTAAACCATCTTCATCAACAATAGAAAATGGATGTTCATGCATTAGGACCCAATGAGCAATCAATTCTCTAGTTACCGCGGGATCATACTTACCGGTAGTAAGAGCGGGAAACTTAGAATCATCAGACGCCGGTTGAAAATTAAGAAGTTGTTGCTTACCCATTGCAGCTTTCTTTGCTCTACAAGTTTCAAGATGCCTTTTAAGTGTTGTTGTAGTTGCTGTGGCACTGTAAGACAAATAATCTTTACAGTGAATGCATTGTACTTTCCTTACACTACCTACTGTTACCTCAATCATATCCTTCCATACTGGAGACGTTTTAGCTTGCTTCCTCTTTGTAAATGGAAGGTTTTCATCAACATTCTGGTTTGTACGAGAATCATCTTCAAGATTGATCGAATTTTGAGGATCAGAACCAGGACTTTCATTTGAATAGGATGCCATCTGCCAACATTGATATCAATCATATATTAGACATTAAGAATCTTAACTCAAATTTATCTCTTGATAAACAAGAAAACATCATAACATAAAAGCATTTTGGAAAAAAAAAAAAAGATATAGAAAAACCACTTACATCATGAATGAAGAAGAAATCCTCTCAAGTTATGATGGAAAACCAATAATAGCGTGCTCTTTATAAAACCCATTGGCCAATCGGTGCTTAAGAGTTATGAGCTGTATTTTTTGGAGAACTAAAAGCCTCTTTGTAAGAATGTAGGGTTTAAGCGCCATGGAAGTTTTTAGGATAAAAAAGTAGATGACGTTTTAGTTTTAGGATGATTATAATTTTTGTACTTTTGAATTGTGATAAGGATTGTATGCATTTGTGAGGTGGAGAATGGAGATTTTAATGTAGGATTACAGGCAATTTATTTATTTATGCAATACGTATTAGTGAAGTTTTATATGTAATTGAAACTAGTAATAATGCCCGCGCACGCGCGGTTTTTATTTCAATTTTTTGAATCATATATTTTTATTTATTAAAAAATAAATAATTTAATCTTTGCTTTGTTTGATTTATGATGTTTAATTATAGTTTTTTATTATTAAAGATAATTATTTAAAAATTTTAATCCTATTATTAATTGCATCTTATCTATACTTTTTGTATTTATATTCTACTTGTGTTAATTACATCTTATCTATATTTTTTGTATTTATCTTCTACTTGTGTTATGGATAAATATAAAATGTTACCTAATAAGAAAATAATCTTTTTTTTAAATACAATTATTACTAAATAAGGTATGAATCCATTTTTTTGAAATGAAAAATTCCCAATAGGGGTTTTGTTTTATTATATAAAAGAAATAAAAATAATATGAAAAATGTGACTAATATTTATACTAATGATCATTTTGGTGAGAATTATCATTACGTGATTTACATCTCAAATATTGGGTGTGACGCGTGAGACGGTTCGTTGTATACTTGTATTCACATTAAAATTTTCATAATCGAATTTCTGTCGTATAGAATTAAACGCTCACAAATAGAGTGAAATACAACCTTAACGTGATAACAAGTTAGAATTTGTGATCATGGAAGTCCTCACTTGGGGACCAAAAGCTCTAATGATATCAACCAGCTACCTTAAAAGCCTGGGCCCAACCATGTGATGTCTTGATCCAACTAAAGGACGCGAGTTCGATTCCATTCCGCAGCATGGTTGGGTATTGGGTGGAGGTATTTCACAGGCATCAAACCTTTGCTGGGTAGGGTTGATGGGTACCATTATGGTACACAGGGTTGAGGTGTCCCTGCCAATCTACACTTTTTGATCCAAAGTTAGAATTTGTGTTAGTGTGCGGTTGATTGCCGAGAATTATCATTACGTGATTTACATCTCAAATGTTGGGTGTGACGCGTGAGACCGTTCTTTGTATACTTGTATTTACACTGAAAATATCATAATCGAATTTCTGTCGTATAGAATTAAACACTCACAAATAGAGTGAAATACAACCTTAACATGATAAACAAGTTAGAATTAGTGTTAGCGTGTGGTTGATTGCCGAGAATTATCATTACGTGATTTACATCTCAAATGTTGGGTGTGACACATGAGACCGTTCGTTGTATACTTGTATTCACACTAAAAATTTCATAATCGAATTTATGTCGCACAAAATTAAACACTCACAAATAGAGTGAAATACAACCTTAACGTGATAAACAAGTTAGAATTTGTGTTAGAGTGCAGTTGATTGCCGATAATTAAGATTTAAGAATGTTCATTGTTCATCCTATTCGGTTAAGAACTCTGGATGCGGTGTCACACTATATGGTTGATTGTTCATACTAAAAGTCATGGACAACTTAGAGTGCTCTTTTAACATCGGCATCATCGAGATGACAATGCTCAAAACAACATCATTAGGAATTTAGGATCACAATGCTCATTAACATCGACAACTTATAAAGGGATGTGAAGACTGGGTTGACATTCAATGTTAATGGACGGCACTGAAAACTATTGTTATCTTATACATATAACTCATACAAAAGATCATATAAGTAATAAACATTTTACTTCTTAACATGATCGTGTGATGATAATCAAACATGTCTTCCAACATCAATTTTATGATATCTCATATATTAGTACCTACATCAACAATTTATAAAAGGCTGTGAGGGCTGGGCTGACATCAATGTTAATAGATGGCACTAAAAATTATTGTCTGATACATAAAAGTCACACACAAAAGATCATATAAGTAATCAACATGTTATCTCTTAACATGATAGTATGATGATAATCAAACATGTCTTCCAAAATCATTTTTATGATTTAGCATAATTGATATGTTTTTCAAAATCAATTTTATGACATCTCATAAATTAGCATTTATATCTTAGTTGATTTTATTAGTTATTGATCATTAGATTTTTATGATATAGCTTGATTTTATTAGTTATTGTCTTATTGATCCTTAAATTGGTTGAGAAAAAAAATCAATTACTTGCACAATGAATTAGACACATTAAGCATATTATAAAGCATCGTGATTGATAGCATATTAATTAACTAGGGAATGGATTACAACAATTACATGTTGGCTCAACTGGTTGACGTTCTCTGCTTTTAAACCAATGGTCATGAGTTCGAAACCTTTTGACATCCAATATACTACCTGTTTTAATTTATGCATGTATGCTTATGTCTAATAATAGGCTCGTTCGACTCGAAAGCTCGAGCTCGTTCGGCTCGTGACTAATAAACGAGCTCTCGAACGATCCGAGTCAAGTATTATATTTTTTGGTTCGGCTCGTTAAACTTATCAAGCAATATTTTTTGCTCAAACTCGAATCGAACTCGAATACTTAAAGCTCAAACTCGACTTAGATGATCTCGATCTCAAGTAGCTCGTTAATTGCTCGACTCATTAACACCCCTAGTATAACCCTTGAAAAAACTTCTTTGATCCTTTCTCAAGCCTATGGTAATCTATGTGCTATGACAGGTAGTGACAGATATTTTTTCCATTTCCAATTGTGATATATAAATTTATAACACCCGAGAGATGTGAGCATCCAAACACTTAATGTAAGGTGCTAGTATATAATTTCCGTGCTTGTTTTGACTAAGGTAGAACGATCATGTGGTGTAATTACTTATATGTTAATGTTAAATGACCCCTAAATTGTAAATTGATTGGTGAAAAAGCTCATTTGCTTAAGGACAAGCAAATCCCAAGTGTAGGGATATTTGATAAGGATCTATTTGTTACGTTTTTAAGGGGTCATTTAAGCCTTAAATCGTAAATATATAGTCGAATATTGCCTCAAATCGTTTCTTATCTCATTTTAGGTACTTGGGACGTGATTTCTAAAAAAATGACGCATTTTGGACTCAAAAGTGAAGAAAATAATAGAGTCAAGAAAAATGTCAGGAATTGCACCTGACGGTGTCAGGCATTGGAAGCTGACGCCGTCACTTGAAGTTAATGAAGCTGGAAAATATCAAATGTGATGCTCTAGTGAACCATTTGAGAATTTACACCTGACAGCGTCAGGTGTAGTTGGAAGTAGGTTGATGATGTACCCTCCGATCAGCTCGAAGGACCCTCCTTCGAGCCTTGTCGCAACCTACATATCGAAGGCTCTGGCTAGCCTCCTAAAACTTTCAGTGGCATAAAACTAATCACCAGTGATCTAGTTACCAAGGGGGAATTAGCCAGTCGAAGGATTAAGCCCTTCGGGGTATCCTTCAATAAGTTGTAAGGATGGAACAATGCCAAGTCCAAACATTGATAAGACCAAGTCTTACCCACGTCTCCTCTTCCTCCTTAGCTCCCCCGCTAAACCAGAAGGAGTGGGGCACTAAACCCTAGCGGTTACCATAAATCATGGGACGCCCCCATGATCTCCAAGAAACGTGTTAACACTCTCCAAGGTTATTTTCATCACCTATAAATAGTCTTGGACGAGTCATAAATCTGGTGTGCAATCTCCATTATCCTACTTTACTACATTTTCAATAAACTTCTCATACCAAATACTTATTCACACACCGGAGGTGGTTCGCAGGGCTCAACCCCTGCGCAATCACTTAACGTAGTGTCTTTGTATTTCTTATTTCAGGTTAGACACAAGCTTGGCGCAACCACAACATCCCCCATATCCTTTGATCACCATCGAAGGCCTGTTCGTGCAATTTATTGTACAATCAGTGGCGCCATCCATGAGACCCGCTACAATTGGTCTCGTTATTCCCAAGCAAATAACCAGTGAAACATACTCACTACTTTTTCGGCATGAATCAGGAAAGAAAAGTTACACCCCCGCCGGGTTTCTCGACTTTGACCCCAATACCAGCAACTGACCCTAACGGTCTCCCACCAATTACGGTATCCACATTCACAACACGATCTCACCTAGAAACAATGCCCAATCACCACGCCTCGACGTCAGCCAATCCGGAGCCAGCCATTAGCCCTGCTTTCATTGAGGCTAATTACGAAGCGTTGGAATCATTGCTAAGAGCCCGTAGGAGGCAAATTCGTAACACGGAAATGTGAAGGGAGTTGGAATACTCCAGTGATGAATACGATGAAGAAATAGAGATAGAGCCAAGGCCTTCGGCGCCAGGGGCTATTCCTTCTGCCCTATGCATTGGATCCCCTGTTGGCCGAAGGACAGGAGGAAGATCTGTTAGCTTTGAGGGAGTCCCTGAGAGGGCACCCACAAGGAGGGAGGGAGTAGCAGGTGAGGGTTCCAATGGGAAGAGCCAACGAAGGGATAACTCGGGAGTAAACCTACCTTCTTTGCTAGTTGCTCATTTGGGGAGAACTGAGACAAGAATGCCTTTACAGCCTTTTCACGCATCCAGTGTAGAAGGAAATCAACCTCAATTCAATATGGGGGGAGCCCCCCTCACAATGGTATGTACCCTCAGTTCCAAACTCAGATTTATCCTCAAAACCTTTATCCTCCCCTAAATAGCCAACCTAGTAATCACCATTTCCCACAAGCTACTACACCCTACGGGCAGCCCGTGATATACCCTCCATACACCATGTTTAACAACTATCCTTTTAACATGAATACCCCTTACGCTCCTTATCCTAACCAAACCCCTTCAGGGGTGCCTCCTCCTCACAATCCATATAACATTGTCCCCACAAACATGCCACCCTACAATTGTCAATATCCAGAGCCTACAGGCCCTTCAATACCTTTTTTTAAGATGAATCGAATATTATCCTTTACTTGATGGTTTGAAGATGCCTTCGCACATAGGTACCTATGATGGAAAGAGGGACCCGGATAACTTTATACACTTGTTTGAAGGAGCAATTAGGATGAAAAAATGGGTTATGTCAGTAGCCTGCCACATGTTTACGTATACCCTCCGAGATTCTGCCCATATCTGGTGAAATGGACAAAAACCAGGCAACATCGTTAACCTTGATGATCTGAAGGCCAAATTCAGGTCACACTTTAGTCAACAAAATAAGTTCACAAAGACTCACCTTATAGCGCAGAACATTAAGCAGAAGGAGAACGAAAGCACGAGGAGTTTTGTCACAAGATACACAGACGAAACTCTGCAAATCCTGGGCTTACATGAAGAGCAACGTATCTCTGGCTTCGGGCATGGCCCACTAAACTGTCACCTGGTGGAATTCCTATCCACAGACCTTCATGTGACTTAAAAGGGTCTTATGGAAAGGATATACACTTGGATAGAGGCCAAAGAAGTATCCACCAATGGGGCTCCGATGGAAGGCAACAAAGTCGCAAAACACTCCTCATGGGAAGGATCGAGGAACAGAAACAAAAACCAACACAGGTTCATCCCTTATAACAAAGGCCCTAATCATGATCTGTTGGAAAGCCTAACGAAGTCCCCAAAGGAAATTTTGACCACGGAGAGGGCCGCGAAGGATTTCGAAACCCCTCCTCGCATGACCAATAAAGGTAGAAATCGAGACATGACCAAATATTGTCACTTCCAAGAAGATTCCGATCACGACACGAACAGTTGCAGAGAGCTAAAAAGACAGATAGAAGAAGCCGTCAAGTCTGGACAGTTAGCACACCTTGTGAAAGGCATCAGAAAAGACAAAGAAAAGACCTTTGATACTCCGTCGGGAAAAAGTACTACCCGCAAAGCTCCAATTCTCATGATTCGCTGAGGAGGCCCAAGCCAGAAAAGAAAGGAAGTAGAAGAGGAGTTACAAACGGTAGGAGAAGTGACATTCCCACCTATAACAGGCCAAGCTCCTTCAGACGAATCGGTAGTGATAAAGGTCCTCATTTCTAATCGAGAGGTGAACAGAGCTTACATGGACTGTGGAAGCTCCTGCGAAATCATATAAGAACACTGATTCCTAAAACTTAAGCCTTCGATCAGGTCACAGAGGGTGGATTCAAAGGTACCCTTAGAAGGTTTCTCGAGGGAGCACTCGTGGCCCTTAGGAGAAGTCCCCCTCGAAATAACCATTGGCGAAGGAAGATTAACTAGGACGGAAACCCTCATCTTTGCAATCGTAAGGTCCGACTCTCCCTAAAACCTGTTAATAGGAAGAACCGCCAGGCAAAGGATGGGTATTGTAGTGTCCACCATACATGCAGCAGTTAAGTTCCAAAAAGCATATGGGTTTGGGACCGTATGTTCCACTTACCACCAAATAAAGACACAAGATGACGGGAAAAAGATCAAGGAGAATCCTTAAGAACCTCCAAAAGTCATTTTAAGCTGCGGAGACGCAGAAGAACGCATGGTGATAAATGAGCAGCATCCGGAACAAACCGTGGTAATCAGGAAACAACTGCTGGACACCTTCAAAGCAAGCCTGACAAAACTCTTAAGAGACAACAAAGATGTCTTCGCGTGGACATATTCTGATATGACGGGGGTTCTGAGAAAACTCCCGATCGATGGTAAGTCCTTCGGTACAGAACATAAGATTAATGAGTTCAAGCACATTGAGCCCATAAAACAAAAGCGTCGAAGTCTGGCACCCGAAAGGAATGCAGCAGCTTGCAAGGAGGTAGATGAACTCGTGCAAGGAGGAATACTCTGGGAAGTTAAATACCAAACATGGGTAGCCAACCCAGTTATGGTCAAAAAAAGCGACGGAGGGTGGCGTATGTATGTTGATTTCACTGACATCAACAAAGCATTCCCAAAAAATTGCTACCCTCTACCGGAGATAGATTGGAAAATAGAGTCCTTATCAGGGTTTCGCTTGAAATGCTTTCTAGACGCCTACAAAGGCTACCATCATATACAAATGGCAGAGGAAGATGAAGAGAAAACAACTTTCTATACTGGAAAGGGAGTTTACTGCTACAAGAAAATGCCTTTTAGGTTAAAGAACGCAGGGGCAACATATCAAGAAAATGCCATTCGGTAGACAAGGCCTTCAACAAAAAGATAGGACAAAATTTGGAAGCCTAGGTTGATGACATGGTCATAAAGAGTAGGACGGAGGAAGACATGCTCTCCGACAATCAAGAAACCTTTGATCAGTTAAGAGCGATCAACATGAAGCTCAATCCTAAGAAATGCTCCTTTGGTGTCGAAGAAGGACAATTCCTCATACACGTTGAAAAAGGTACAGAGCCTTAATGGAAAACTAGCAGCACTTAGCAGATTTTTGTCAAAAGGTGCGGATCGATCACTGCCATTCTTCAAAACCCTCAAAGGATGTACAGATAAGAATACTTTCCAATGGAGTGTCGAAGCCGAAGCTGCCTTCCAAAAGTTGAAAGAGTTCATGGAAATTCTACCAACACTCACAGCCCCAATCAACGGAGAAGTGCTATATATGTATATCGCAGCATCTCACGAAAGTATCAGCGCAGTACTCCTAGCAGAGGGGGAAAAGAAACAAATTCTGATTTATTTTGTCAATCACGTTTTGCAAGGAGCTGAATTAAACTACCCAAAATTGGAAAAGCTAATTCTAGCTCTGGTTCACGTTGCAAGACACCTCCGAAGGTATTTCCAAGCTCACCCCATCACTGTACTGACTGATAAGCCCATCAAACAAATATTGTTAACCAAAAAAATCGGGAAGGATAGCCAAGTGGGCTATCGAGTTGGGGGAACACGAGATGGAATACAAGGGAAGGAATTCCATAAAAGGTCAGATATTGGCAGATTTCTTAGCTAAAACCCCATCTGAATCTGGCCACCTTGCGAATGAACCCAAAATAGAGTCCTCAAAAGAGAAAGAAGGATGGAAGTTATACACGGATGGAGCATCTAGCTCTGATAGTTCGGGAGTAGGATTAATGCTTGTAAGTCCCAAAGGAAAGGAGTATACTTATGCATTAAGGTTCGAATTTGAAGCAACAAAAAATGAAGCCGAGTACGAGGCTTTGTTAGTAGGCCTTCAGTTAGCTAGAGATATAAAGGTGCGCCATCTTTTGGTCTTCGTAGACTCACAACTGGTTGCAAACCAAATTAAAGGCTCTTATGAGGCAAGGCAGCCTACCATCAAACAGTACCTGGATAAGGCTAAGGAAATCCTTAACGGATTCAAATCTTATACCATCGAGCATGTACGAAGGAATCAAAACAAAAAAGCAGATGCATTGAGCAGGCTTGCTTCAATGGCTTTTGCTCATCTAACTAAAGAAGTTCTAGTTGAAGTGTTAGCAGAAAGATCCATCCAAAGGAAGGAGATGTCAGATGTCATATTTGAAGAGGAATCCAATTGGATGACTCCAATAATAGAATACCTAATAAGTGGAATCTTGCCAGAAGACCCGAAATTGGCAAGAAAAATCAGAATCAAGGCCCGACAATATAAATTGATAGGGGACAATTTATATAGAAGGTCATTCCTTACCCCTTGGCTTCGTTGTGTAGGGCCGAAGCAAGCTTCGAACATCATACACGAGATACATGAAGGGTCTTGTAGTCTACATGCAGGACCTCACTCCGTTGTTTCAAAGATAATGAAGCTAGGATATTATTGGTCGTTTATGCACAGAGACGCAACAGATATAATTCACAAATGTGAAGCATGCCAAATCCACTCGAATGTTCCCAGGCTTCCTAAGCAAGATATGACCTCCGTTACATCTGCATGGCCCTTTTCCCAATGGGGAATTGACATTGTCGTACCTCTACCAGTGGCTCCGGGAGGAGTAAAATTCTTGGTGGTCGCCATATATTATTTCACTAAATGGGTGGAAGCTAAGCCTTTAGCATCTTTGACCGGCAGATACTTTTAGAAATTTGTATAGGAACACATCATCTGTTGCTTCGGGGTCCCTCACATCATCATCTCTGACAACGGAAAGCAATTTGCCGAAGGTGTATTTCCTACTTTTTTCAAAGGTCTAAAAATCGAACAATTATTCACGTCCATGTATCATCCCCAAAGCAACGGTCAAGTAGAGGTCACCAACAGAGACATTGTCAATGGAATCGAACCAAGGCTGGGCCGGAGCCATCATGGATGGGTAGATGAGCTACCCCAAGTCCTATGGGCTCATAGATCACACCCCAAGTCGAGTCATGGGGAAACGCCTTTTAGTCTCACTTATGGAATATAAACTGTCATTCCCTCAGAGATAAGTGTGGAAACAGAACGCATAATGAACTTCGAAACTTCAGAAAATGAAGAAAGGCTTCGAGAAAACCTAGATTTACTCGAAGATCGAAGAGAAATAGCCTCCATCAGAGAAGCTATATACAAGCAAAAGTTGGAAAAGTATTATAACAACAGGGTGAGACCTTCAAGCTTTAAGCCAGGCGAATATGTCCTTCGGCTCAATAGTGCAAGCAAAGCTGAATACCAAGGGAAATTAGAACCTACATGGGAAGGACCTTACGTAATAGCTAAAGCCTACGGTAATGGAGCCTACAAACTGGCAACACTCTTTGGAGACGAGGTTGATAGGACATGGAACGGTACCAACCTTCGTAAGTTTTACATATAAGACTTACAGTTTTAAAGACAATTTGTCTGTTTCAATTTATGTATTGCACTCTTCTCATTCTGGGAAAGAAGCATTAATGGTAGGCGTCTTAGTATTCATTTGATCAAATGATGTAATCCTCCCTACCCAATTAATGATATAACGCATTTCCCTCAAATCCTTGTTTCGTTTTATACAACAAAGATTTATCCAGCCAAGTAATACAAGTTTCAATGTTCGAAGGATGATTTAGGATATTCATGTCTTGCAAAAAATATCCATAATAATTCACATTAACTTTCCTAGAAAGTCTAAGGGTATTTGAAGCCCTCTAACTAGAAGGATTAAGATGGAATGGTTCACGACCCTCCGTCAGTAGTTAAATTATATGATTACTTGAAATCTTGGTTCAAGGTACACACAATAAGGATATTCATCTATGATAACCTTAGGTTGTATATTAACGGTTATTAAAAAGCGTTGAGAGAAGAGAAACATGATATTAAAAGGGATAGAATCCCTAAGCAAGTAGATTCCAAGTTAACATAAAGAAAAATATGTAGAGAATTGTACGCATTCGAAATAAGAAAAAGCAATAAAATTTTTGAAGGGTACACACCACCCTCGGGGCATAATCATTGCCAACATAGTAGCCTCTATGTATTCTTGGATGAGGTGGGATCTTCTTGACGCAGGTGAAATAAAGGCTTCATAGGAGATGTCTTCCTACTCGGAGAAGATGGTTGAATCCTACGAGGTTTCTTAGACAGAAGTCCTCAATGGATATCATGGGATCTTTGGTTACCTCGATAAGGAAGGGATACTCTGCTGCTGCAAATGCATTACTAACATCATCGTATTCCCTTTCATGTGTTGGGCGATAGTAAGGAACTTTCGATAGGATCACAGGTTCTCCAGTATCAACAATTTCCTCCAAGGTGGTACATTTACCATGATATATAGCAGCGTTCACCAAGTCGGCTATCACTCTCCCGACCTCCATCACTATGATATAGTTCCATGGAAATATAGGGAACAACCTTCAATACAATCTCTGCCCTATCCTTCTGAAGGCCTTCACATCGAAGGCTTAAAGCAGCTAACTCCTGTTGTAGCTTAGACTTCTGCTCCACAAGTCTAGTCTTTTCAGATTTAAGACCTGAACACTTGGACTCGAGTATGGACAATCTTTTTCTAAGCCCAATCACTTTGGCCTCCTCCATCTTGAGCCTTCCACACTCAGCTCGGGCTTCTTTAAGTTGACTGGCAAGTTTCATGGTATTAACCCGAAGGTCTTGAACAATGGGGTTCTTTTCAAAGTCCTTTGAAGCTCTATCACACTTATCCTTCAGCTCGCTAATCAATAACTCCCTATTCTCTTCTCGAGCCAGGACCACTCTCAACTCATCTTTAGCATTCTTGACAGTCTGAACTAGTTCTCTTATTCGAGTATTGAGATGGTTGTCAAGGACGGCCTGCCTCGTGTAGCTTTTGTCATGAAGGTCACACAAGTTTTCAATGGATAAATTGTCAAGGGTTCCCTTCCAACTGGCAGTTGTAACACCTTCGACCAGCCGATGGCAAGCAAGCGAATTGGGGAGTTCCCTTGTGTTAGATAATCCTGCACAAGCAAGAATTATATATAACAAAAAAAAAATATAAAAAATGTTATAATAATGTTTGAGGCATGATAAGTTTTACCATGGATATCATCATCGTCCGGATCCTCCGAAGCTACTATGACAAAAGTTTCGTATTGGAACTCTTTTTGTTTTGTAGCCCTGGACAGGGAAGCCTGTATATCAAATTTTCTTTTGACAGGAGGCTTCGGGGCTTTCATGCCAGTTCCTTTCCTCTCACGAACCCGGTCAGCTATGCCAGATGACCCAGCAAGGGTTATAGGACCGTCATCCGAGGAAAGGACCTCTACATCAGGGATATTCTCTATTGCTAATGGAGTCTCTTCGGTATCGCCTCAACTGTGGTTATTGGCTCTACTACCATGGCATCCACATCATTATTGTTTACCAAGACTGAGGGAGAACCTACCCCATAGTTAAACTCTTTTGGATCCCTGGGAATATAGCTGGCCTCCTTCGCGCCACCAGATACAACGAAATTATGGAAAGCCATCCCTGCAAAATGAACAAATAAATAAATATCATCAGACAGGTTATGTAACAACCCACAAAACCTCATTACTATCATTCCCATTACAAATACCTATAGTAGGTATTTCAAAGGTAAATTTTTTGCTTTTATGTGCATTATTACTTGCATGACTCACTAGACCTGCTCACGTATCTACACAAGCCAAATAACTCAACACTCACATCCTATAAACCCCAGGTATGTCAAGCATAAAATCATAACAACACCATAATAAGTAATTCACTAATCTAAAACACTAAACATAACACAAAACCCTAATAAACACTAATTAAAACTTAAGTAGGATTATGTGCTTATTTGAACCTATATGCTTAGTTTAACTAGTTTGAAAGTATCCAAGGCTTAAGTATGAGTTTCTTTAGGAACATTAGGATATCTTAGAACCCTTAGGTAATTAGTACAACCCTTTAGAACTTAGGTACAAACCCCTTAAGCACAAAACCATAACTAGGTTATAACTAATTAGAATTAGGTCTAAACCATCCCAAAACTTCTCCATAGGTCACTACCACTTAGTATAAGCCTCTTAGAACTTAGGAATAGTTATTAGACACTCATAGGACACTAGTTTAGGCACTAAACAATAGGATATCTCTCACTAAACACACTTAGGTCATTTAGGTTACAAAACTAGGTCAAACCTTCCTAAACCTTTCCCATAAGTTACCCTCACTTAGAATAAACCCTTTAGGACTTAGGATTAGTCACTAGACACTCTTAGGAACTTAGTTTAGGCACTAAACCTTAGGTTAGACTTAAATCTTAAAACAAGTAAAACTAGGTCAAAACTAGTAAAAACTTAAACCTAAGCACCTCAAGCACCTCAACCAAGCTACCTAGCACCTAGCTTACACCAACCTAGCACTCTAGCACCTCACAAGCACCCAAGCAAGGAGGTGCATTACCTCTTTGTCACCACCTTTGATTAAAACCACCCCACGACCTTATTAACACCACAAACACCTCCACCACCTCTAAACCACCCATATGCCCATCCTAAGTAGCTTATAAGCAGCTTACAAGCACCTTAATACTATCTCATGGCTATAAAAAAGCCACAAGGAGGTCTTGTCACCTCCTTGTCACCCAAAAACCACTCGCGGCCACCATTACTCAACACCACCCTATCCTACCCCCATAGCCTATCCTTCTCATCACATAGCCTCTCCTAGTCACCCCCACCTGTCCTCACCCTGCTCCCCACGTTGCTTGGCCACCACACCAAGTTAACTTAACCACAAGGGCTAGCGAGCCCTATAAATACCCCGCACCCTCACCACACTTCAAACCACACCTTCACTTCTTTTCACCACACATATTCTGGTCTTGGTAGTAGTACATGAGTGTTAGGAGGCTAAGAGATCGAGTACACAAAATCTAGGTGTTAGTCGAGCTCGGTTTTGGTCTAGATAACCTAGATAAGCTAAAATAAGTTAAACATAAGCTAGAAAACTTAGTAGTTACATAAAAATATAGTTTACATAAATTTAGGACTAGTTTTGCAATAGTTTACATGCATAGGGGTATATATCATAAATTCCTGAAATTATAAAGTCTAGGGACTGTTTTTGACATTTCCTAGAAGTTATAAGTGTATGTATTAGTTTTGCATAAAATTAAAACTCTAGCATAGATATTAAAATAAGTATAAACTAGAAAAGGACTAAAAACGTAAATATCATAAAGTTAAAGGTCTAAATGATAAATATAGAAAAATTAAGAGTCTTAGGTTAGTTACTTAAAATATAGAAGTCTAGGGACTAGTTGTGTCAAGTATAGATAGTTATTAGTATAAGTAATATAAGTAATATAAATTTATGGTAGAAAACGTAAATATAAATACTATAAGGGTAAAAAGTGAAAATATCATAAAAGTGTAAAACCTAAATAAAGTTAGAAGCATAACACAATCCTACGGAGCTTTATGCGAGGAGTACTATGTGGATATTTTGTTTTGACGAGTTTGTTGGGTTTACGAATTAAAGTGCCCTGACTCCTCGAACAATTATTGCATATACTTATGAGATATGATGGCCCGAACGGTGATATGATTATAACTAAACCCTAATAACAATATAACTCAATAATAGGGAGCTTTGTGTGAGGAGTATTAACTTCTGAATTATGATGGCCCGAACGGTATTATGTTGATAACATAATACAATAGTAGGGAGCTTCATGTGAGGAGTCATATACTTCTGAATTACAATGGCCTGAATGGTGTTATGTTATATCTAAAACATTAATCTAAAAACAATAACTTGAGAAACATAAACATGATAAATAAAGCTTGACATACATCCAAAACCAACAACACACTAGGATACGTAAGTAAGGTGGTCTAGTTTCCGAGTCACTATTTGCATCACTTAGATTACTCTAAGCCCAGGTGAGTTCATAGCCTCATACTTTTTAAAATGCTTTCACTCTAAATGCTTTATAAACCCTGTGAGAGGGATACATGCTAAATGCTTTACTTAAAACAAAATACAAGTCTTTTTCTTTCATTGTTGCATGAGTAAACTAACTGCCACCACTACATAACCAAAATTCATGAATCTAATCGTTTGGGATATTTTACCCACGTGAATACGAATATAGTTGATAGATCTATTGGAGTTTGACAACTCCCGTTGGTATTAACACCCCACTAGGTGGTACCAATAAGTACTATATTTGAATCCACTTAAGGAATAACTTTGGTAAGTTATCCTTCCATCCCCTCATGTTGGGTCTGCAGCCCACATGACCCGGATTGTTAAGGTGTGATTCATGAGCTTAGTGCAACAAACCCCTGTCTGTGTAGTATTGTACTAATCATACAATACTGACAGGTATAACTTTCTTCTACTCTACATGGGTGTAAAACAACGTAGCCCATGCATTACTAAACTTTTATTCACACTACTACTTAAACCTATGACTCTCACTCAACACCTATAGTTGACTTTTAAGTATGTATCCTAGGTATATAGCCGTTACGGAGCTTTGGCAGGAGGTGGCACTGAACTCGGAGGACTTTCAATCTAGTTATCATTCAAAACATTATTTCACACTTAGATTCACGGGACCTCAACTAAATAAAAACCTCATCTTAATAAAACTCTGATATTTTAATGAATGATAACTTAATTAATAAAAACGTCTCTTTTCGAGTCATTTTTATTACTGTAACTATGATTTCATGAAGTAATAACCCAGACGTAAATCCGCTGCAGTCTGTGAAAATGGGGGTGTGACAGGTTATTAATCTCTATTCAATAATTTTCACATACTTTGACCATCACAGTGAATTTCAGGAATCATGGAAGATCCCTCCCAATGATCCACAAGGCAGGCCATGAAAAGGACGGGCTCTGGAAAAGTTTGCACATCCACAGGGTATCGAGCGAGACGTTGTTAGAGCGGATCACTTTGAACATTTGTAGGGAAGCTGATCATTGAATTTCTTAAGGTCAAAATGAAATGATTCATTCAAGAGTGCTCTTACAGTCAAAATGGAATGATTCATTCAAGAGTGCTGGATATTGTGGAGGTATAATAGTATCCTGCACATAGAAGAACTTTCCTTTCCAATTGGTTATATTTGTAAAGGGTTTGGTAATCAGTATTGGCACATCTGCTTCAACCCTTTTCGATAACGTAAGCCAATCCCCTCTGGGGCAAAGGTTAATGAAGCCTCGAAGCACATCTAGTGTGGGCTCATAACCATAAGCCTTACACATTACTATATAGGTAGTAAGTTTGGCAAGGCCGAAGGGGTTAAACCTTGAGATGTGTACTTCATATTACTGTAACAGCTCTAAAAACAATGGATGAAGGAGTATTCTTAAGTTGGATCGAGTAAAGGCATGAGTATATAAATCCACGTACCCTTTTGGGGCATCATAAATGCTTTGATTTTTGTTAGGAAGCATTACTTTGTGTTGTTTGGGTATAGGGTAATCTTCTAGAAATAAGGCCAAAGCCTCTCTCGACAAGGTACATTTTTGTTGCCTTATAATACGTTTGGCATCCATGCTCATGGCTAGTGAGTATGCCTAAAATTAATTACTAATAGATAATGGAAAAGGTTACCTTTTGGTTTCCGCAGTAAATTACGTCATAGCTTTGTATAAGTTATAACGGCGAAGTGTGTGCATAGATTAGGGTTTGTGTTTTTCTGATTATTTATACTGTGTATGGATGTATCTAGAAGAGGCTTTAAATTTTGAAAGCTTGTTTGAGATTACCGATAATCATGCCGTTGTAATTTTTGTTCAACGGTTAAACCAAAGGCATGCGCATTTATTGTGTTTTTGAAATTTTAAACATTTTTTGCTTATCTAATATTCGAGGATGGGGAGAATTTTTTACTTTATCCTAGAGTTGAAAGCCATACATCCTTGTACGAATATCTAACTTTCAACTGGGGGGCTTGACGATGTACCCTCCGATCAGCTCGAAGGACCCTCCTTCGAGCCTTGTCGCAACCTACATATCGAAGGCTCTGGCTAGCCTCCTAAAACTTTCAATGGCGTAAAACTAATCACCAGTGATCTAGTTACCAAGTGGGAATTCGCCAGTCGAAGGATTAAGCCCTTCGGGGTATCCTTCAATAAGTTGTAAGGATGGAACAATGCCAAGTCCAAACATTGATAAGACCAAGTCTTACCCACGTCTCCTCTACCTCCTTAGCTCCCTTGCTAAACTAGGAGGAGTAGGGCACTAAACCCTAGCGGTTACCATAAATCATGGGACGCCCCCATAATCTCCAAGAAACATGTGAACACTCTCCAAGGTTATTTCATCACCTATAAATAGTCTTTGACGAGTCATAAATCTGGTATGCAATCTCCATTACCCAACTTTACTACATTTTCAATAAACTTCTCATACCAAATGATAAGGCGAAAAATGATCCATTTTTAGGGGGTCATTTAAGCCCGAATCCGACTTTATTTGATCAAATATTGCCCTAAATCGTTCCTTTTGTGATTTTAGGTACTTGGAGAGTGAATTCTGGAAAAGAAGCCATTTTGGACGTTTTTGGAGCATAAAAGTGAAGAAAACGGCAAAGTATCAATTTTCCATGCTGGAAGCACTAGGTGACGGCGTCAAGAGTTACACCCTGACGGCGTCAGATAGCAAGAATAAAATACCGTGGTTGATGACGGCGTCACTAAGGCCGTCACCAAGGCCGTCACGTGTAAACTTGTCAAAACTTGCGCGCGGAGTAGCTGATATTGTTTTGGTCATAACTTTTGCATACGAACTCGGATTTAGGTGATTCAAAAGCCAACGCGAAGAGGACGAAGAGATCTACAATTTGGTGAAAAAATGGTCTTGATGGCGTCAAGAGTACGGGCTAACGCCGTCATGAAGGGCCGACAGAAAACATGCCTATAAATATAACTTCATAACTTCACTTTTTTAAGCCCTAAACCCTAAAGTCGATTCCTGGGTTTAGGTGGGTGTTTTTCCAGCAACTTAGAGGGTTTCAATCACTCCATAAACATCATGTATTGGTTTGATGATTCTATCTCAACTATGTCTTTCATTATTCTTGTTGATTGTCCTTCTTTGATTATGATTTGCTAATTCACCTTGTGTCTACTTATGATTATGTGAAACTTGTATATAATTGATTAGATCTCATTGATTTCTTGTTGATGTTGTGTCTATCTCCATCAATTAAGGTGTGACAACTTCAATAGATCTAGTTGGTTTAGTTTATAATCCTTGTTTCCTATTGATTCTTGTTTTGATTGAATGATTTATATGTTAGGCTTAAGAAAACTGGCAGATCTCCAAATGGTAACATGCTTGAACATCTTAAGAAACATGAACCGAGGCGTACTAGGTCTTTATTGGTTGTATTTAATGCATGAGCCACTGTTTACAATCCCTATAGTTGTACTGGGCATGGTGTAGGAGGAGATAAGAGCTCATAGAATTGGGGAGTTATGTATGCCACCCCATGAATGGTATTAAGGAATACAACCCGTCAATTAAAACAAGGTTACAATTCAATAGGTAGGATTGGATAGCTAGCAAGGAGTAACATATCATGGGTAGACATGCTTCACTTATCTTGTAGAACCTTAGTTTAGTTTTCTTGTTAATTAGATTAAATAGTAGCTTTTGGGTTAGTTGATTAGCAACTAATTCCGCCCACTCTCCCAAAACCCGAGATTTTTACTTGCTTTTCATAAAATATAAAAATACAAAAAGAATCATCCTTCACCTTTAGACCTAGTTAGATTAATTTCAATCCTAACGACACTATTCCTAGCTGAACGATCAATCCCCCGGTACTTGTCACTATACTATACTATAACGATCAGGTACACTGCCTGGTGGGGGTTGTAAGCTTCTCGAGATCCCTCGAGAGGTAAAGCCTGTTGCGATTCCCACGCATCAAGTTTTTGGCGCCGCAGCCCGGGGAATAATTATTGTTTAGGTTGAATTTGATTTTTATTAGGTCTACTCATTAGATTCCTTTTTAGTGAGATTTTTATTTTCTTTTTATTAGCTTTCTTGTAGTCTATCTTTTCTTTGTGCATTTGTTCGTAGAAACCTTTCCATTGACTCTTCCATTCACTATTATGGAGAATGCGAATACACCATACTACCGACCACGAAACCCATTCTACCCTAATGACATCTTGATGTTCAAACAATATCGAGATGAACCCATATATGATGCATGGACTCGCTTTAAAAATTTACTCCGAATAGTCCCTCATCATAGTTTCACTTTAGCATCCCTAACCCAGACCTTTTACTATCGTGTTAACCGATATGACCAAATGTGCATTGAGGATTTTGCCAATGGGGACTTTAGGGAATTAAATGCTGAAGAAGCATGGGATGCCATAGAAGATTGTGCCCAATATTATTATAGATTAGACAACCCGACAAACAACATAACAAATCATTTGACAACAAATTTGAAGGATCATGAAACAAGTTTGTTGGGGGATGAATATACTCATGTTGAGATACCTAGTTGGATGGCACCTAATATCATAGTACAAAACAAACATATAGGTAATCTAGGTACAATGGAGGATGAGGTGGATAATCCAAGCCCACAAAGTACCCCACAAGTCCTACCATCATTTGAGGCACATACAACGCCCGTGACTTACCCGGAAGAAGTAGAAGAGACTATAGGAACCCCAATTGAGGTAGAACCCTTGGACCAAGCACCACTAGAGGATATAGGTTTGAACACTTGTAGTGATAACCTTACTCCTAGTTCTAGGGAATTTCCTAGTGTTGATGAACCGGAACCTCAATCTTTACACAACTTCCCATCCTTAGATTTATTTCTAGGAGACAAAAGAGGAACCGACCCACCCATCAACCTATATTATCCGGGTAGTTTTAGGATGAAGGAAGCCATTCACTCACCCCCTTCACCTCACGTGGCATATTTCCACCCTAAGGGTGTGTATCACTACTTCCACCCACACTTAATCCTAAGTGTAGGGAAAACCTCCCCTATTTTCATTAAATAAGGGTAGAGTCAGGCTCGTGACTCGAACAAAAACAAGCACTTCTTGGGAGGCAACCCATGTTTTTAATTGTTTGACGTTTTTATTTTATTTGTTTGTTTGTGTCATATATGCTTAATCATAGTTGTTTAATTTTCATGTTTCGAATAATTTGTGAAAATGCTTTATTTTGTTTTTAACCTCGTCTTAATTGCATATAAAGGTATTTTACAAAAAGATAAGTGTAGGGAAATTTATATCTTGTTAAAAAGAGCTAAATTCGAACATGAAGACTTCACAATTCATGATTAGCATATATTTTATCTTGTTTGTGTGTCAATAATTGTGGATATGTTTTATAAGTTCCTATTTGTAATTCATTCCACAAGTATCCTATCCTTTTGTTGCTTTGTCTTGTTTCTATTTCTAAGTCTGGAATTACATCTAGTTGTGATTTTTGTTCGGTTTGATGCTTTGGTTTTTGTGTTTGTGGATTACAGGACAAGAAGATGATTTATATTTCTGGAGGGAAGCTTTCAACGTTCGTCTTCTTGGAGGTAGATTTGACCATGTTGTCACATTATCCACGGTGAATGAATCAGGGGAGTATTAGTTTCTTTCATTCTTATTTATTTACTTTTACATCTTTTATCTAGAACATTGGGGACAATGTTCGGTTTAAGTGTAGGGAGGGTATATTAGAAACTATTACTCCACTTGGTTTTTGTTTTGTTTAATAGTGAATGTGTAATAAAACTGAGAGAAATATTTGTTAGGGCAATTTTAGCACCAAATTTAAAATTTTTTGCAACATGTAGGAGTGAAACTTTAGTCTTAATAAGCGTCTCATGGATAGGAGTTGTATGACTAGCACAAAAACCATACCACTCAAAAATTTCCACCCCAAATATGTGAGGTTCGCCCTTAGATCTTTAGGAAAAAGCATTCATTGTTGGTGCTTATGAGTGTATCGGTAGTATTTAGATTCTAGAACTTGTGATAGTGATGCATCCCGAGACCGCTAGTGAGACTACATTCGTGTAGTTAGGATTTACTACATGATAAGAGGCATTAGGATAACCCTTGTTCTACACCTGTAATATAATTACATTGACTTCATAGGTCAAGTAATTCTCCCATACCTTTGCGTTGTACTCAATTTTAGTACACGATACCCCTAGTACACCCCTCCGAGCCTATCTTTTCGTTTCTAACTTTAAGCATTTTACTTAAAGGAAGAATTTGTTTACAATCCACCCCAAATGTGCAACCAAATCGCCTTAGCCTTCCTTGTATGCACTCATCTTTAGTGCATTATTGTTAATTGTTTAAACCCTTTGTTAGTTGTCTAATTGATTACATGGTTGCTAAGTCGAGTCATATCTTGTACATATTTTTTGGGACGATTGGGACTCATGGTTAAAGTACTATTGTAATGGAGTAATGAGGATGATGTCAATTATTACCCCCATATGTGCATTAATATTTAAAAGTACTCCAAGTGTTTTGATTATCTTGATTCGAGTCATTAGAATAGTTGATTGTAAAGTATGTAAAAGCTCAAGTGTAGGGAGGAAACGAGCTCCCTTTGATGTATTGTTTTGGATGGTAGAGTAAGAGTGTATGCACAAAAAAAAAAAAAAAAAAAAAAAAAAAAAAAAATAGAAAAGGAAAAGAGAAAAACATACGGGCTACCATCCGTTTCTTTTATTTATGTTTATGTCAAATAGTGTCTTGAAAATCCAAAAAAGAGTTGTGGTTAGTTTAAGTTGAGTCGAGTCTTGGCTTAGCAACGCCTCATTGTACATGTAGTTAACAAAGACAATTGACTTGCCACCAGTAAAATATCCGTTTATCCAACAAAACCGTGTTTTCCATATCCCCTACACCTAACATTATAACCCTTTAAAAGACCTCTTTGATAGTTTATCCTAGGTGCTTACGCCAAGTGGTGGAGGTTTGATCCTTTCCCAAGCCTATGGTAATCTATTTGCTATGACAGGTAGAGAGTGATATTTCTCCATTTCCAATTATGACATATAAATTTACAACACCCGAGAGATGAGAGTATCCAAATACTTAATGTGAGGTGCTAGTGTATAATTTCCGTGCTTGTTTTGACTAAGGTGGAATGATCATTTGTTGTAATTACTTTTATATTAGTGTTAAATGACCCCTAACTTGTATTTTGATTGGTGGAAAAGCTCATTTTCTTGAGGACAAGCAAATCCCAAGTGTAGGGATATATGATAAGGCGAAAAATGATCCGTTTTTAGGGGGTCATTTAAGCCCGAATCCGACTTTATTTGATCAAATATTGCCCTAAATCGTTCCTTTTGTGATTTTAGGTACTTGGAGAGTGAATTCTGGAAAAGAAGCCATTTTGGACGTTTTTGGAGCATAAAAGTGAAGAAAACGGCAAAGTATCAATTTTCCATGCTGGAAGCACTAGGTGACGGCGTCAAGAGTTACACCCTGACGGCGTCAGATAGCAAGAATAAAATACCGTGGTTGATGACGGCGTCACCAAGGCCGTCACGTGTAAACTTGTCAAAACTTGCGCGCAGAGTAGCTGATATTGTTTTGGTCATAACTTTTGCATACGAACTCGGATTTAGGTGATTCAAAAGCCAACGCGAAGAGGACGAAGAGATCTACAATTTGGTGAAAAAATGGTCTTGACGGCGTCAAGAGTACGGGCTGACGCCGTCACGAAGGGCCGACAGAAAACATGAATATAAATATAACTTCATAACTTCACTTTTTTAAGCCCTAAACCCTAAAGTCGATTCCTGGGTTTAGATGGGTGTTTTTCCAGCAACTTAGAGGGTTTCAATCACTCCATAAACATCATGTATTGGTTTGATGATTCTATCTCAACTATGTCTTTCATTATTCTTGTTGATTGTCCTTCTTTGATTATGATTTGCTAATTCACCTTGTGTCTACTTATGATTATGTAAAACTTGTATATAATTGATTAGATCTCATTGATTTCTTGTTGATGTTGTGTCTATCTCCATCAATTAAGGTGTGACAACTTCAATAGATCTAGTTGGTTTAGTTTATAATCCTTGTTTCCTATTGATTCTTGTTTTGATTGAATGATTTATATGTTAGGCTTAAGAAAACTGGCAGATCTCCAAATGGTAACATGCTTGAACATCTTAAGAAACATGAACCGAGGCGTACTAGGTCTTTATTGGTTGTATTTAATGCATGAGCCACTGTTTATAATCCCTATAGTTGTGCTGGGCATGGTGTAGGAGGAGATAAGAGCTCATAGAATTGGGGAGTTATGTATGCCACCCCATGAATGGTATTAAGGAATACAACCCGTCAATTAAAACAAGGTTACAATTCAATAGGTAGGATTGGATAGCTAGCAAGGAGTAACATATCATGGGTAGACATGCTTCACTTATCTTGTAGAACCTTAGTTTAGTTTTCTTGTTAATTAGTTTAAATAGTAGCTTTTGGGTTAGTTGATTAGCAACTAATTCCGCCCACTCTCCCAAAACCCGAGATTTTTACTTGCCTTTCATAAAATATAAAAATACAAAAAGAATCATCCTTCACCTTTAGACCTAGTTAGATTAATTTCAATCCTAACGACACTATTCTTAGCTGAACGATCAATCCCCCGGTACTTGTCACTATACTATACTACAACGATCAGGTACACTGCCTGGTGGGGGTTGTAAGCTTCTCGAGATCCCTCGAGAGGTAAAGCCTGTTGCGATTCCCACGCATCACCAAATACTTATTCACACGCCGGAGGTGGTTCACAGGGCCCAACCCCTGCGCAATCACTTAACGTAGTATCTTCGTATTTCTTATTTCAGGTTAGACACAAGCTTGACGCAACCACAACATCCCCCATATCCTTTGATCACCATCGAAGGCCTGGTCTTGCAATTTATTGTACAATCATAGGTCATCATGTGTTAAGCTATAACGAGATAGCCCAGAAGGTTTAAAGCTTGACGACGTCCGAAGCTGAATTGCACAACACAAAACCCTAAAAGCGGGGTTCTGACGGCGTCAAGATTTATAACCTGACGTCGTCTGCCTTGTAATTCTATATATACTTTTCGATTTTCCATTCATTAAGTGTGTAACTTTGGAGACAAAACCCTATACGATTTTCAGAGGTTTTTAAAGGTTTTCATACCCTCTTTTCTTCCATATTCAACTGAAGATAAGTTTATCTTTTAGTCATTCAATATGTCTATGGGTTGTTTGATTATCTTTTATGTTTTTCTTCCCTTTAACATGCTAGCATAAATGTATTAGTGTGTGCTTAGATCTAATGAAACTTAGTTATTGATTGTTGATACGTTGTCTATTGTTGGTTGATGCTACACCTTAGGCCTAAGAAAACTGGTTGACCTTTATATGTAGCTAGCTTGAACGTCTTAGGAAAGCCAATCACATGTACAATGTGGTTTTTCTTGTTGTATTTAATGCATGAATTGAGGTTAGTGATCCTATAGTTTGGGTGCTTAACTTGCAGCTATTAGGAGAAGTTGATATTCATAGAGTTGGGAAAGGTTGTGTACACCCCCACGACTTGTATTAAGGAATACAACGCTTCAGCTAAACTATTGCACTGTGAAATTCAACAAGTCAACAAGAGATAACTAGGGAGTAATTATATCTATCTAAACATGTTTGTCTCACTATAAGAAGTCCACCAATTTCATTTTTCTAGTTATTTTTATTTTTGTTTATTAGTTTAATTAGTAGCTTTTGTGTTAGTTGATTAGCAACTAATTCTGCCAACTCTTTCCAAAACTGAGATTTTACTGCTTTCATAAAATATAAAAAAATAAAAAAAAGAATCATCCCTCACCTTTAGACCTAGTTGACCTACACTTCAATCTTAACGACACTATTCCCCTAGAGAACGATCAATCCCCCGGACATACCTATACTACAATAAAACGATCAGGTACACTGCCTCGAGGATTGCAAGTTTCTCAAGATCCTTTGAGAAGTAAAACCTTTTGTGAGGCTGCAATCCTCGCTTCAGTTTTCTTTGTCTTTTCTGACCTTGAGCCTTTTTGATTGTCTTCATTAGCTCATTTAAAGCCTCTTCATCATTTCTTAAGTTGATGAAATCAGCAAGTTGTGCTGAACTTTCTTCAACTGTTAGGCTTTTATTTGCACTGAGCTCTTCAGCCTTTGCCTTTAAGATTGGATCTTGTTGATATAAATAATGCCTAAAAACATTATTTACATATATCGATATCTCTATGTTTTGATAATCACAAAACGTAAACTCATTGAACTACAAATTATGACATAAACAAGTATTTAGTCGTAAATATTTGCTTTAGCATCCATATCACTTAAGGTATGAATAAACAAAGTGTCTAATGCATTTTATGATCAAAGGAATTTTTATTTTTTCAAACCTTACATTTTATTAAAGTGGGACAAACATTTTTAAACTTATACAAAGCATTTTTGTATTTATAAGAAATGTTTTATTCAAAATAAATATTTTGAATTCAAATTTCAACTAAAAAAAAACGGCTACATTCTTCAGGAAAAACCTCCCCCACAAAAAGACAAAAAATCTGAAGAAAAAATATTTTTTTCTTAGGCGGCCCCCTTAATTATACTAGGCGGTCCCCTTAATTATTAAGGGGACCGGCACCCAATTAAGGGGACCGGCCATGCTCCAGAACAGTAAATTTTCCCACTATAAATACTGGTTCATCCCACAGAATTTTCTCACCTTTTGCACTCCTAAACTTTCTGTTCTAGATCCACATTTCTATTCTCTTAATCCTTTGATCATAAGTGTATAATTCTTTGTTTCAAAGTGATTCAAACTTCATCCTCTCAAGTGCAAGAGAATAATACTTCTATCCCTCAAGACAAGAAGTATTACAACTTGTTGTGACCTTCACATACAAGTTGTTGGTGCATCATCAAGATCATTTACATTACTCTTTGTGAAGATTGTTGTGTATATGTGATTGTAGATAGTTGTGCTAGGTATATTGATTGTGTGATTAGTTAGTTGTTTGGTGTGAAGAAGAAAAGTTAGGAATTAGATTATAGTGAAGAAGCTAGGTGTGAAGTTGTTAGTTGTGAAGTAAATTGGTGTGAAGAAGATAGGCTTCAAGTAGATAGTTGTGAAGATAGATAGGTGTGAAGAAGTAGTGTTGTGATTAAGTAGTGACTAGGTGTGAAGAAGTTGTGAAGAAGGTGTGAATAAGTTGTGACGAAGTTGTGGTGTGTATATTGGTGTGTAAGGTTTCTCCGCCATAAGGAGCTTGTTGACATAGTGAAGAAAACTCTCGAGTAGGTGACTCGAGGAGTGGAGTAGGGCAAGGAAGGTGTCCTTGTAGCCGAACCACTATAACTCCTTTGTCTCGCGGTTAGATCTTTCCATATCTTACTTATTATCTTGCTTATATCGTTATTACTTTTGTAGACGTAGACGTATATATATATAGTTGCTCATATAGTGCTAGTATTGATTTTACTTAAAGACCAAACGAAAGTTTCATTCACAAAACAAAGTTTTTACAATCAAACTAAAAAGGTTACATAAATATAATTGATCATTTCGATCAAGTATAGTTTTCATACAAAATATAACTAAGGATTATAAAATAAACGATTACGTACTTATCTCTTATATATAGTTATAATTGTTTATATTATGCATGTGTTGATTTCACATACTTAGCTTACATTATTATTATTGTTCATACTTAGATATACTTGTTCATATTGTTCAAGATTTGAGTTCACATAAGATTGAATCAAAGTTTTAAAAGCAAACAAGGTTTTAAAACTAAACTAAGTTTTCATAATAAAATTAAAAAGACGTAAAACTATTCAAACCCCCCCCCCCCCCTTTCTAGTTTTGCACAATTGGTATCAGGAGCCACGTCTAGCAAGATTTTTAAAATATATTGTATTTTAAAACTTGTAACGATCTATAGAATCTGAAAAATATTTAGAAGGGCAATCTATGCAAAGACCACCACTATTTGAAAGTGATGGATTTTTATATTGGAAAAATCGATTCGAAACTTATATGAAATCAAAGGATCTAGATCTTTGGCATGTTATTACTAATGGTGATTTTTTACCTACTCAAAATAATCCCGAAACAAATAAAGATGAAATAGTACCTTTTGAAAAACAAAATGATGATTTAAAAAGAAGATTTTCTAAAAACAATGAAGCAAAAATGGTTATTTACAATGCGTTACCACGTAAAGAATACGAAAGAATTTTTATGTGTAAAACCGCAAAAGAAATTTGGGATTCTTTACTAATTACTCACCAAGGTAATAGTCAAGTTAAAGATAACAAAATAGATCTTTTTGTTCAACAATATGAACAATTTACGATTCCGGAGAAGGAATCAATAGATAATGCTTTTGCTAGATTTAACACTATTATCACAAGTTTAAAAGCACTTGATGAGAATTCTTCTAGTAAGAATTTTGTTAGGAAATTTCTTAGGGCTCTTCATCCAAAATGGCGAGCTAAAGTCACGGCTATTGAAGAATCAAGGAATCTGTCAACTCTACAACTTGACGAATTGATCGGCAACTTAAAGGTCTACGAAGAAATAATAAAGAAAGACTCCGAGATGGTCAAAGGAAAAAGGGAGCAAAGCAAATCAATTGCGCTGAGAGCTAAAAAGGACTCTAGTGACGAAGAATGCTCAACCTCCAAAAGTGACGATGAAGAGTATGCTATGGCCGTACGAGACTTCAAGAAATTCTTCAAAAGACGAGGAAGATATGTTAGGCAACCATATAATGAAAGGAAGTGTTTTAAATGTGGCAATCCAAATCATCTCATCGGAAAGTGTCCAATGATGTCAAGAGATCAAAATCAAAAGGCGTTTATCGGAGGTGCTTGGAGTGATAGCGATGAGGACAAGAAAGAAACCACAAATGAAGAAAAGTGTCTTATGGCTAAGACATCAAGCGAGGTACGTTCCAAAACCGAATACTTTAGTGACGAAAATTTATCATTAGACGAAAAAGACCTAGATAGTGAATATAATAGGCTATGCATATTAGGTAAAAAGGTTATAGCTAAAAATAAGTCACTAAAACATATTAATAATCTATTAGAAAATGAAGTACTTGAATTAAAAATTAAACTACAACATTTGGAAAAAGGAAAAGAAGTTTTTATAAAATGTAAAACATGCTTAGAGGTTAAAAATAAAAACGAAAAACTTAAAAATGAAATTTTCAAAATTGACAAGTTTAAAAATTGTAGTAACCCACTTAAGAAAATAATAAGTGTTCAAGAAACTTCGGGAGATAAAATCGGTCTAGGATTAACTTCAACTAATGTTTCAACTAGTGAAAATAAAAGTATAAAGTTTGAATGTGAATCTAGTAAACAAAAATCATTAGAATCAAATCCTAAGTATATACTTACAAAAGATAGAAAAATACCCATTGCGAATGATGAAAAAGTAAAAACTTTTTGTAAACCATCCTTTAAGACCGAAGTAGGATCCTCTAAACCTAAATTAAGATCTAAAACTCCACCACCAAGAAAACCTAACAATCATCATCCAAGATCTAAAACACCTCAACCTAGAAGAAATCAAAATAGACAATATTACAATAACACTAGAAATCAAATGTGGAATTATCAACCAAGTTACAATCCTTGGGAAATATTACCACCATACATGCATCCTAGCCAAATGTTAAATATGTTTGGAACAAACAACTTTGGACCAATGAGACAATGGGGATCAAGTGGCTAACTTGTCAATCTTGGAAGAAGTTGGAATATCATCTACAAATGACTTCTATAAGTCAACATGGTCACTTGAAGTGCTTGAAGATATTCCATTGAAGACTAAAAGGTACGCGTTTCTTTTAAGTTCATCACTATAATTTGCATGCTTAGATAAATGATTAGTTAGATTAATGCTTAGTACATAATTGCTTATATTCTTATAACCTAGAAACATCATTGGTTGACTCTCCTAGGAATAAGATAAAACTGTTCATTGCCGAACGAAATAGAAAATGGAAATCTTCTATATCCACTATTAGCAAACTCATGGTGATGAAGTGAAATGAGTTAAGTGATCGATCGTTAATATAGAAGTAGGATTAGATCCCTCGCGTAGGAAAACTATGGATGAAACAAGCTCTCGTAGACTATGGCATTAAGTTAGATAAGCGTGCGAAAACTAAGGAACTATAGATGTTAGGTTATACCCCATTCAACACTCTCGTATCTAACATATAAATTATCGTCTTCATTTCCTTTAGGATCATAGGATATGTAGAAACGATAGCATGAGATAATAATATGCTTAACCAACCCTCTTGAGCATGAGATCTTTAATAAACATTTTTTTTAAATATTTGATTCATGATATTTGTTGTCAAAAATCTAATATCTCTAAAAATATGCAAAAACCTCACATTTTGGAAAATAGTTTTTCAAATAACTATCCCACTTTTAAATAACATGTTTTCACTATCAATATCCACAATTTTGTTTTGATCAAAACTAAAGATTGAGAAAATATTCTTTACCATTTATTCACATATTTTGAAGTAAAAACCCAATCTATTTTATTCAAATAACTCTCACATCTAAGTGAAAACTTACTTTCAAACATTGTTGAATAATGCTAAAAACGTCTCTTTTAAAATCATGCATGGTGATCTCATATTTGTCATCTATATTTATATAAATGACACTTATAAGTGAACTAAATCAAATCAAGAGGACCATGGTTTGATCATTAAGACTCTGTTTGTAACAAGTCTGGAAATCCATGCTATCATAACTACCCACTTATTGCACATTGATACACATTAGGATTAATCCTCCTAGTTATGTAGTTATGAAATACTTAATGTTGCTTATTGTTCCTAGCACTTATATTTTACTTGCTTGATGAGTATGTTTGCATGCTAGATGAAATTGCTTGTTTACTTAATCTCTTTGATTAACATGCTTTGGCTACATAATTGCCTACATAATTAGTATATGCTTAATTCCCTCAAAGAGTTGGACTTGTTTGAAACCAAAAACATAACCTTTCTGCAATTCACTACCAAAAACCCTTTTCTGGCAATCTAGGAATGTCACACCCCCAAAATACCTGTTTTTAGCAGCGGAATGGAATACCTGGGGGTGACTGTCATAGCACCACAGTTACAGTCATATTGAACGACCTAAAGTGTCGTTTGGAAAAATACATCGTTTGATCATTAAAACATTCAGAGTTTACAAAACATAGGTCCCAAAAGGTGTTGCCAATTTAGATAAAATGAGTTCAACAAGATCAAACGTATCATAAGTGCAGAAAATATAAGGTGAGACGCGTCGACTCCGTGACTCCATGAAGGTCCAAATGTATGCAACATGAGCTACCTTAGTTACATGAGAAATACATTGCGAAAAAAGGTCAACATAAAGTTGGTGAATAATCATAGGTTTATAAGTTAAATCGTATGTACATAAGCCACAAGTATAAAGTAAACCGACAAAAATGACAAAAATGCTACATTGGCTCTTAAGCTCATGACCCCGAAGCTAGACTTTGCAATGGCCCCACCAGAGTGTTTACCAGACACTCAAATTGTTAAGACATGAAATGCATTCGTACCCGTTGGAGCAACCCAAACACGAATGGAGGCGTCACCCTCGATAGATCTATCCACTCACTCTCGCTTGGCAATATAATTAACGGTCCATGATAATAAAGGGGACTTAATGTGGTAGTAAGACAACTTAAGCAATGTATGGAATTTAATACTTGAGCATGTACAAAAATATTTGTGCAATGTATTCTCCCCCGTGGGATTTGAAATCAAATAAGTAATTAAAACGGGGCTATGAGAACTCACCTCGAAATGATGGTACAAAGATGATACAATGATGGTAAAGTAGTCGGTACAATGAGGTGCGAACACTAGCCGCAACCTAAATGAATAATTGTGATCTAATTTAGATCATGTCGTGATGTAAATGAATGCACATGCACATGATACCTATACCACTCGTAATTTGGAAATATTAGTTATTGTCAAATAAAATACTTTCCATTCTTAGGAAAAATAAGTCCAAATATAGAAGTATATAACTTGTCGTATTATCTCGTATGAAAATGTTAGCGTTATATTCCTCGTATTGAAAACCTTAAAATAACGTCGTTAAGTCGTATAAATATTCTTTTGGGTCATACGTATTTCATTTGTTAAGAATATAGTCCTTAGTAACATTTCTAGAAAATATACCATTTAGTACGTAAGTTATTATTTTTATTTGTGACCAAATATATATATATATATATATATATATATATATATATATATATATATATATATATAAATATATATATATATATATATATATATATATATATATATAGTTTTGGTGATCTTAAAACGCGTATAACTTGGTCGTTTTAATTCCGTTTTACTAGTTCTTTATATCCACGGATTCGTTTTAGTAAGTACTAATATATTTTTGATAACTCGGCTCCTCTAGGTTACGTTTAACATCTCTATTTGCTCGTCGAAAACTGTCAAACAACATGCAGTTTTTCCAAAAATAGTTTTCGTCGTTAAATTTACAAAAATCATATCTCCTTCGTTATAAGCTCGTTTTAATCCGTTCTTTCGCCAAAAGTTTCGTTTTTGAAAGTATTTTCTAAATCTTTGATCAAAAATTACCCATCATCCACTGATTTTCCCACGTTTCAAAAATAGGGACAGTAGGTCAATATGTAGTTTCAAAAACCATTTCTAAGGTTCTAATCTAGTTCTAACTTCAATCAAACCACTTTCAATCACCACAAAACTAGTCTAATCCTACCATACACCTTCTTAGGGTGTCATGGGTTCCTAAACATCATAACCAAGTAGATCTAACAAAGATCTAACAATAATCACTTCCTAAGGTTCAAAAGTTAAAAGTTTATAAAATAAAGTGGTATAAATAGCATATGCATGTAGATCTAGTATATATATATATATATATATATATATATATATATATATATATATATATATATATATATATATATATATATATATATATATATATATATATCATATGGATCTTGTATAAACTTGATAAAATTATAAAAATGAGTTTCTTATACTTACTTGAAGGATGGTGTGATTAGATGATAAAAACCTTAGTATTCTTAAGTTTGTATTTCAAAACCTTACAAGAATAACCTAAATGCACAAGATTACACTTTGAACTTGGAAAAACATTTTGGTCTTGCTCCTCCTCTTGGTTTGCCGTGTATTTGAGTAGAGAGAAAAAGAGAGTGA
The DNA here is from genome assembly GCA_030686995.1 of Artemisia argyi. Lineage (NCBI taxonomy): Eukaryota > Viridiplantae > Streptophyta > Magnoliopsida > Asterales > Asteraceae > Artemisia > Artemisia argyi. Next base: position 155,713,695 of record CM060685.1, read on the forward strand.
TATTTTGTGAAAATGAGAAGCAAATGAGAATATGTATATCTTGTATGACTTTTGGTGCATTAATTAGTAAGATCTCAATAATGGAGTTAGTAAACACAATTTCAAAATTGTAAGAAATGGTATGGCTAGGGGGGGGGGGGGGGCGGCAAGGGGTTGTAAGAAAAAAGAGATGGAGTGTGTAAGTATTGATTGAGTATTAGTTGATATAATGTGTTTATTTGTAGTTTCAAGGTGTACCGGGTACCGGGTTAACTAAAAATAAATTTTAACGGAGTTAACCGGGATAAAATAAAGTCGTAAAATTTGTAAAAATATGTTGGGTATAAATATTGAGTGTTTGGTTAATCGTCGTTTAATTTCTATGAAAACCGTCATAATTAAATTAGGCGTACGATATGAAATAAATAAATTTCCAAAATACCGGGTAAATTAATATTATAATTTTTATATTATAAAAATGAATATAAAAATATATTGGGATCATAGTCGGGAATGTCGGACGTGTTAGTCACATTATTGATCGTTTGTTAACGTTTAGATAGAAATAATTATACGTAAAAGTTAATTATACCAAAAGTATTCATTTAATTATCCTACGAGTGGGATAGTATGCAAGTGCCATAATGATGATACGTAGACTACTTCTAGTCTGTATGAAATGTCCAAATGATAATGCATGAATTCGCTCCTGAACCAATACGGTTACGCGAATTTTGAATACCCGTAAACTAAGTTTACGATGAAATGAGTAAAGTACATGAATAGTGTTTTCTCTTCGAAAATGAATAGTGTCATGTGAATAGTAAAATTTCTGAATGCTTCTCAGAATATCAAATTGACCTCAAAAACGATGAATAGTAAAATGATGAATAGTAATCGGTGAATAGTAAATGATGAATAGTAGATTGTCGAAGTTTGGAAGATGACCGGAAATTACGAGTTGTGACAGTCTTCCCCTCTAACAGGAACTTCGTCCCGAAGTTCAGTTTGTGTTGGTCTCTGGAGTGGTATTGGTGAAAAGGTGATAATATTTGAGAATTTCGGCGAACTTTCACGATAGGAATTTGACTTTGTTTCAATCGTTTGACCTAACAATCCTTGATTTCTACTGGTTCTTACCAATTTTACGTTTGTCTTTGGGTTGGATTCCTTTCCAAATGGGATTATGAGTGACTAATCTGAAAGTCATTTCCTAGGATTTGAATAGGTGAAACATGGTTGTGTAATCCGGTTGTTCTCTAACAAGGCTCAAGTCTGACGGCCACCAGGTCTACTCTGTCTGAAATATTACGTGGTCCAGTGTATATCGGGTTTTTAACTTTCCAAAATTTTTCCGAATAATATCATGCCTTCTCTAGGCAGAACTTTCAACATGATCTGGCTACCAACTTGAAGTTTTAATGGCTTACAACTTATAGAATTTGTAATTGATTCTTGACTTGCAAGTAATTTCTGGTTATTTCATGAATGCCTACTAGACTAGTGAGTTAGGATATTTCCGAGTTTGGTTCGTCAATAGATGATCAGTGCTTCTTCAGGTTTATAAGGTAATATGGGTAATATATGTTGCTGAACTCTGCCAGAACTCAAATCTTATATGTCAGCTGGTCGATTCTAAAATGAATCTTAATTGGTCCAGTATACCAAAGGTTCAATCTCTCGTGTTTACCAAAATTGTATCATGCCTCTCCAAGGCAAAGCTTTCAACTTAGTTCGTTCTCTCACGTGAATCTAGTTAGTTTGCTGTTCAAGGATACCCAATCCGTATGATGTGCGTCATGTACCAACCTACCTCTACCAGCTTCTCGTTGTTTGTAACTGGTTCTTGACTTGTGAAATTTCCTTTGTTGTTCCATAGTTTAGTTCTAGACCAGTGAATTTAACTTTCCGATTTCGGTCTGTAAATGGGTAATTGGTACTTCGACCATAAAGTGCCTCAATTGATGTAGTCTCTATGCTTGCGTGATAACTATGGTTGTAAAAGAATCCGATTTATGGTAAATGGTTAGTCCAACCATTTCTAGAGTCAATCACTCATACTCTGAGTATAACTTTCCTATGTTTGAATCGTTCTCTCGTTCTGACCATCGGTCTGAGGATGATAGGCGGTGTTTACATCTTAATGAGGTTCCGAAGGAAATCTTAGAATGATTGTTAGAAGTCTGAGGTGATTCGATCACCTTTATCGGGAATAGTTGAAACGGTTACAATGTATCTGGTGATTAATTCTACAATGTTATACTTTTCGAAAAGGGCGTTATACGAAGAGGATAGAATATGGGTAACACTTTGATTCCTTGTGTTTTGGTCTAATGGGTGCTAAGACATGTGTTTTCCTTTGCCTATTGTGCTTGGTCTCCATTACTGACGTTTGTAATCGATCTATTGTGTTCCTCCTAATTTTCTTCATCACATATTCTAATATTCCTTATTGTCAAATCACAAGGCCCTAAATGCATAAGCGATGTAGTATGGTGATTTGTTTTCAAAATTTATCTCGCGATTTTCGAGTTTTTGGTCAAAATCTTTTTTTTCTTCTGAATAGACAAATTTAGAAAATGGAACAAATGGTATACTAAATATTAGCTTTCTTGATGATTCAAAATTTAATAGTTATGAAATGTGACGCGGTTTTCAAACATGTTGTGAATAGAACTGTTTACCAAAGTTTGATGTTTAAACATTTCTCATTGTATAATGGTTCAAGTAAATATTGGCTAAAAAGGATCGTATTTATCCAAAATAGGCAATTCAAAATTATTTTCTACGAGATATGTGATTTGTATGGACACCATTTTGAAATCAACGTCATTTAAAAGTGAAAACACTAACAAGGATAAAATAGTAGGATAGGTAATGTTCGCATAAATGCATAGATGTCTAACGTTTAGTTTCTGATATTAGAAAATGCCTATTGGCGATTATCCGACAAAACTACAAGCCTAGGTATTCAACCAACTTAAGTCCTAAAATGGTTTATTGTTGAAATTGTCATCATGTTGGCAAAATGAGGGTGTCCATTGATACTATGTCGATGAATGTCTATTTCATTTCCACATGAAGCTGGGGAGATATGCTTGGGCCTGATGCCTCTCTTGATGTATAGGTAAGGTTATCTAGAATTTCTTGAGGACACAACGCTTTAGGGGAATCTATATCGATATCCATAATTCGAATCAATCATTCTTGGCGTAAACTCACTACAGGGAAGTTTGCATTTAGATGAGGCCATGTTTAAATGAATTGCTTTACTGTATCGGTTAAGAGGCTTGGTTTATTTCTGTAGTGTTGCTTAGCGTACCTTCATAGTGTTTTCGATCCTGCAACTCAATCTAGCTAGTACCTTTGAATGATAGAATTGTACAACTAGGTCAGAGATGGTGGTTCGGATGGTCTCGTGGCATCTTAGAATTGTTGTTGAGTTATAAATTGTCTTGGTGTATACTTCTAGTCTAGGTTAGTAGTTCTGTAATCCTTTCATTGTTTTTCTTGTATCAAGGAATCCTCCTAGTACTTGATACGGAAAGTCTCTCCTAAAGAAGCCAATGGAAAGTCCATCTTAATGGCTAACTGAGTGACAGGTGAGGTAAGTATCCAGGGGAAAGGTTGTCAGAAAGAGACATTTATGAAAGAGTTTACTTGTTTAAAACGCTTTTAAATGAAGATTGTTATTAGCAATACTTTAAAAGTAACAATTTCCTTCATGGCATAATCCTTCCTGAAGTATACATAGGTGATCAGGCTATGTATAGTTGAGGACTAATGATGCGATGCTTGATTTAGTCAAAATAATATTATTTTTCTCAAAAGTTTTAGATGGTGTTCAACGTTTTGTTTTAAAAAAATGGTATTCTAGTCATTTCCTTTCAAGTAATATGAAAATTGTTTCGTATACTAATAGTAAATACTTGACGCAATGACGGAAAAATCAATTTATAGGGTGGTAATATAATAGTTTCTTTTAATAATTCCGTAAAACAATTTCCCCATTTGGTAGTAAAATAGCTTGAGATAAAATTTGTTAAATGGTTTATTGGATACATGGGTGAATCTTATGGAATGGTAATAGTCTACTAATCCGTTAAAAACGAAATCGGCCTAATCTCTAGTAAGACAGTGACCTAATGTTGCGAAACGATTGAAAATTGCACAATTGTAATAGAAAATGGAATAAACGAAGGTTACGATTATCACATAGATAACAAAAGATAGTCATTACATTAGATAGGAAAGTGCTTAATACAACTAGGTTACACCAACGTACTTATGGAAAGTACCAAAAGAAAAGTACAACCCTAGAGGGCTCAAACTACGGTTTATATAATTAAAACATAAACTTCTTCTTCCAATTCTGGTTTCCCAACTCCGGGCATTCACTCCTGAAGTGTCCCACTACTCCACACTCGCGGCAGGTTACCGTGAGTTTCTGATGCTTTGCGAGGGTGGGAGCCTTGCAATCCTTGGCTTCATGTCCGAGCTTTTGGCAGTTTTTACATTGAGAGGGGCAAGATCCTTTGTGATGAAACTGACACTTGTTGCACTCGGGTAATTTACCCACATATCTTTTCTTTTGGCTTGACCCAGCAGCACAGGTCTCCACCACTTGTGGTATCTTAAATGGTTGTTGAGAAGCATTAGCATCCAGATTACCGACCCACTTTCTCTTGTTGCTACCATTGCCTCCTAAAATCTTGGTGTGAGCTATGCGTTCCTTTGCTTCAATTGCCATTCTGATAGCTTTAGGCATGGTATCGGGTTCCAATGAGATGACCAACATACGAATTTCAGGAGAAAGTCCTCCTATGTACCTTTCAAGTTTCTTGCTTTCCGGCTCATCCATTGCAGAGCCTAGTCGAGCTAAATCATAAAAATGAGCGGTATACTTGACAACATCATCTCCTACCATGGTAAGGTTTAGTGTTTCATGTTCAATTGCTTGTAATTCACTTTTCACACAAAATTTTAAACTCATCATTCTTTTAAGTTTTTCCCAAGAGTGTGAGTAAGCAGCATCCACTCCTACTACCTGAACATATTTAGTCCACCATTTCTGGGCATGATCCTGAAAAGTGCAAGTGGCGAACTTAACCTTGTCTTCCTTACGGCAGTCGCCGCATTGAAATATTGTTTCTATTTCTTCGAACCATTTGAGAAATTCCTTTGTGTCTATAGTTCCGCTAAAGGAGGGGGGATTACAACCCATAAATTCCACGTGAGTAAGTTCCTTGGTGAGGGCGGTGGCTATGTTTCTGACAGTGAATTGTCCAACAACGGCTTGCGTCATTCTTGAAGTGGTTTGCTTAAATCTATTTTCATCAAATTATAAGAGACCATGAGAATCTATAAGTAATAAAACCATCATATTCATAACTCATGAATATAACACATGAAATTTTTGGTCTACATGGACCGATATCAAAGATAGCACAACCATATCCATATGTTAGAGTCAACACTTGGTGATTCCGTTGTACAACAATCAAAATACCACAAGTTTCTTCGAACTATGCCACACCTCTCGTGGCTAGGATAATAGTAAAAGCTAGTAAAGATATAAGTCTAGTCTAAAGACTTCCTGTAGTCCCTCTAAGTGAAATCAGGTTTTACGGCATCATAAGGTCGAGATAGTCCTGAAGCAGTGTCTGAAGTTGTGCATCGACCATATTCTAAATAGTGTAGGTTCCAAACTAATCCTGAGGAATCTGCGGATGTTCCTGTTGAGTCCGTAATCTTGGTATTATCCACAAGGCGTTATCTAATTCATGGCAAGTGAAAATGGAAAAGGGAAATGACAATGGTGGTATTCTAAAGGATGAGAATAACATTGATGACGATGAAATCCTAGTGACGAGTTAAGAGGCAATGGTGATAATAGTGAATGGAATACTACCCTCTTTCGCGCTATCTCGCGGCATCCAAGAGGTAAAGTTGAAGTACGCACTATGGGACGACCAATAGTGAAATAAGTAACTGACGGTGGTGGTAGTACCTGAGTAGTAAGCGTCCTACTAGTGGAGGAAAGAAAACATACTATCTCCCTTGTAATAAGCATCCTAATAAGTCCATTAAAATTAAGTCTGAATACTCTACCAAACGGCATTCTATGTATAGGTTAAATGATAGGAAAACCTTATTCCTATAACAAATCAATAGTGTTAATGGTGGTATACGCGCAACTGGTGGTATAATGGTAGTGGAAGATGACAATACATCTTCAATGTCGAAATCCGATAAAAGGATAATAGGGTGAGTATCTGAAGACATGTCACTTGTGAACCAGGTCAATATAATCATATATATATATATATATATATATATATATATATATATATATATATATATATATATATATATATATATATATATATATATATATATATATATATATATATATATGAGTATGGGTATAAATAACTCGCACAGTGTGTGCATGAAACAACATGTATAATGAATATGCACCTATGATGAAATGATGAGATGCTATGATGATGTGGTTATAGTCTAGGGTCCATGATACATCCTAGTTCGCTATAACCTTAGCTCTGATGCCAATCTGTCACACCCCCAAAATACCTGTTTTTAGCAGCGGAATGGAATACCTGGGGGTGACTGTCATAGCACCACAGTTACAGTCATATTGAACGACCTAAAGTGTCGTTTGGAAAAATACATCGTTTGATCATTAAAACATTCAGAGTTTACAAAACATAGGTCCCAAAAGGTGTTGCCAATTTAGATAAAATGAGTTCAACAAGATCAAACGTATCATAAGTGCAGAAAATATAAGGTGAGACGCGTCGACTCCGCGACTCCATGAAGGTCCAAATGTATGCAACATGAGCTACCTTAGTTACCTGAGAAATACATTGTGAAAAAAGGTCAACATAAAGTTGGTGAATAATCATAGGATTATAAGTTAAATCGTATGTACATAAGCCACAAGTATAAAGTAAACCGACAAAAATGTCAAAAATGCTACATTGGCTCTTAAGCTCATGACCCCGAAGCTAGACTTTGCAATGGCCTCACCAGAGTGTTTACCAGACACTCAAATTGTTAAGACATGAAATGCATTCGTACCCGTTGGAGCAACCCAAACACGAATGGAGGCGTCACCCTCGATAGATCTATCCACTCACTCTCGCTTGGCAATATAATTAACGGTCCATGATAATAAAGGGGACTTAATGTGGTAGTAAGACAACTTAAGCAATGTATGGAATTTAATACTTGGGCATGTACAAAAATAATTGTGCAATGTATTCTCCCCCGTGGGATTTGAAATCAAATAAGTAATTAAAACGGGGTTATGAGAACTCACCTCGAAATGATGGTACAAAGATGATACAATGATGGTAAAGTAGTCGGTACAATGAGGTGCGAACACTAGCCGCAACCTAAATGAATAATTGTGATCTAATTTAGATCATGTCGTGATGTAAATGAATGCACATGCACATGATACCTATACCACTCGTAATTTGGAAATACTAGTTATTGTCAAATAAAATACTTTCCATTCTTAGGAAAAATAAGTCCAAATATAGAAGTATATAACTTGTCGTATTATCTCGTATGAAAATATTAGCGTTATATTCCTCGTATTGAAAACCTTAAAATAACGTCGTTAAGTCGTATAAATATTCTTTTGGGTCATACGTATTTCATTTGTTAAGAATATAGACCTTAGTAACATTTCTAGAAAATATACCATTTAGTACGTAAGTTATTATTTTTATTTGTGACCAAATATATATATATATATATATATATATATATATATATATATATATATATATATATATATATATATATATATATATATATATATATATAGTTTTGGTGATCTTAAAACGCGTATAACTTGGTCGTTTTAATTCCGTTTTACTAGTTCTTTATATCCACGGATTCGTTTTAGTAAGTACTAATATATTTTTGATAACTCGGCTCCTCTAGGTTACGTTTAACGTCTCTATTTGCTCGTCGAAAACTGTCAAACAGCATGCAGTTTTTCCAAAAATAGTTTTCGTCGTTAAATTTACAAAAATCATATCTCCTTCGTTATAAGCTCGTTTTAATCCGTTCTTTCGCCAAAAGTTTCGTTTTTGAAAGTATTTTCTAAATCTTTGATCAAAAATTACCCATCATCCACTGATTTTCCCACGTTTCAAAAATAGGGACAGTAGGTCAATATGTAGTTTCAAAAACCATTTCTAAGGTTCTAATCTAGTTCTAACTTCAATCAAACCACTTTCAATCACCACAAAACTAGTCTAATCCTACCATACACCTTCTTAGGGTGTCATGGGTTCCTAAACATCATAACCAAGTAGATCTAACAAAGATCTAACAATAATCACTTCCTAAGGTTCAAAAGTTAAAAGTTTATAAAATAAAGTGGTATAAATAGCATATGCATGTAGATCTAGTATATATATATATATATATATATATATATATATATATATATATATATATATATCATATGGATCTTGTATAAACTTGATAAAATTATAAAAATGAGTTTCTTATACTTACTTGAAGGATGGTGTGATTAGATGATAAAAACCTTAGTATTCTTAAGTTTGTATTTCAAAACCTTACAAGAATAACCTAAATGCACAAGATTACACTTTGAACTTGGAAAAACATTTTGGTCTTGCTCCTCCTCTTGGTTTGCCGTGTATTTGAGTAGAGAGAAAAAGAGAGTGATATTTTGTGATAACTTTGTGAAAATGAGAAGCAAATGAGAATATGTATATCTTGTATGACTTTTGGTGCATTAATTAGTAAGATCTCAATAATGGAGTTAGTAAACACAATTTCAAAATTGTAAGAAATGGTATGGCTAGGGGGGGGGGGGGGGGGTGGCAAGGGGTTGTAAGAAAAAAGAGATGGAGTGTGTAAGTATTGATTGAGTATTAGTTGATATAATGTGTTTATTTGTAGTTTGAAGGTGTACCGGGTACCGGGTTAACTAAAAATAAATTTTAACGGAGTTAACCGGGATAAAATAAAGTCGTAAAATTTGTAAAAATATGTTGGGTATAAATATTGAGTGTTTGGTTAATCGTCGTTTAATTTCTATGAAAACCGTCGTAATTAAATTAGGCGTACGATATGAAATAAATAAATTTCCAAAATACCGGGTAAATTAATATTATAATTTTTATATTATAAAAATGAATATAAAAATATATTGGGATCATAGTCGGGAATGTCGGACGTGTTAGTCACATTATTGATCGTTTGTTAACGTTTAGATAGAAATAATTATACGTAAAAGTTAATTATACCAAAAGTATTCATTTAATTATCCTACGAGTGGGATAGTATGCAAGTGCCATAATGATGATACGTAGACTACTTCTAGTCTGTATGAAATGTCCAAATGATAATGCATGAATTCGCTCCTGAACCAATACGGTTACGCGAATTTTGAATACCCGTAAACTAAGTTTACGATGAAATGAGTAAAGTACATGAATAGTGTTTTCTCTTCGAAAATGAATAGTGTCATGTGAATAGTAAAATTTCTGAACGCTTCTCAGAATATCAAATTGACCTCAAAAATGATGAATAGTAAAATGATGAATAGTAATCGGTGAATAGTAAATGATGAATAGTAGATTGTCGAAGTTTGGAAGATGACCGGAAATTACGAGTTGTGACAAGGAATCACCAGATGGGCGGCCCCCTTAAATCATAAGGCGGCCCCCTTAATTATTAAGGGGACCGGCCTCCAATTAAGGGGACCGGCCATCTGATAGTCGAAGGTGTTGTTTCCTTTTTCTACTTTTTAGCCCATTTCATCTTACACTTCCCAAAATTCATAAACCTATTTTATCCTAAACCCTCTATCAAAATTTATACATCCTTAATCCCACCAATCCTACATTATAAACACTCTCATTCCTCTCAATCTATACTCATCTCTTCATGACCTCTCCCATTAAACCAAAACCACCAAATAACCCGTTTGGAGAAGAAAGTCTAACTTCCATTAAAAGCCCGTCTAACCAAATGATGTTGTCAAACATCCAACACCAAATTCCTCCTATGTATTCAACATTACATACCTAACACCTCACTCTCTTTCTCACCAACATTACATATCAAAAACCTTTACTCACCCATATCCTTCTACATTACACTCAAACGTCATAATCTTTTCACAACTCAAGCGATGTTGTTCATAATCAACCAACACCCCTCACTCTCACACAAATGATCCATTCAAATTATCCATTCGTGCTTCCACTAATGCTCCTTCTTATGATGAGCATGCACAATCCCAAAACAATAATCCCAACCTCATTATCAACATTTTACATGTTGCTCATTCAACAAAAACACCATCCACTCATGAAGCTTCTCTTCCACCCATATCATGTTTTCATGATTACCCAAGCTCAAACATGTCTACACCACCAAGAGTATCACCACCACATCCTACAACTTCACATGCCATTCCTATGTTGCATGTTCAAACCCTCACCCAAGACAACTATCATACTCCACCACCATCACCTTCCTCCGAACACTTAATGTTTGTTGAGGCGCTAAAAGAATCCCATGAGCTTAGTGCTCTTTTAGCCTTACATCTTGCTCAACGCAATTTGGATCCACCTTCATCTAGATCAACCTCATTACCACACAACACAAATCAATTTGAGAAGCATGTCAACAATTGACCTTGTTGCATCTTTCTCCTAAAAACCATTGCATTCAATGAACACTTCACGTGGATTGAATATCTTCTCACTAGATCACATCCAATACCCTCACTTGAACAACATCCAAAACCTTAATCAACCTCTTCCGCTACAAACTCTCCACAACCAAACTCTCCAACATTCATGACCCAAACATATACCTCCATTAATCCAACAACCTCACCCTAACTAAACCATCTTCATTCCAAACACTCCATCATCAACCATCTAAGCATACTATATGCTTATGATTTTCACTTCCAAATACGAATCAACCAACCTTTTGTTACAAGCAAGTCCGATGGCTCTCTTTGGCAAATTAGGATTTTTAACATAATCTCTTTGAATTAATTGTTATGTATCCTTAATATTTGTTTGCTATGCTTGTTATTTGTATATTGCATATTATTCTATATATGCTTGTGCTTCTAATATTTTTTTTGCGAGCATTCCATATCTCGATCCCTTGGTGCCATCGAACGAGGGGGAGCACACATCAAGGGGGAGCTTTCATCCCGTCTAACTTCATTTATGAAGCTAGTCGGCATAACCTTTTTGATTCTACAAAAAGGGGGAGAAGTGAATATAAACTCACTAAATACATGTCTAAAAATTAATTTTTAGACTTGATGAGTTTAGGTTTTGTAATCATCAAAAAGGGGGAGATTGTTGATATAAATAACGCCTAAAAACATTATTAACATATATCGATATCTCTATGTTTTGATAATCACAAAATGTAAACTCATTGAACTACAAATTATCACGTAAACAAGTATTTAGTCGTAAATATTTTCTTTAGCATCCATATCACTTAAGGTATGAATAAACAAAGTGTCTAATGCATTTTATGATCAAAGGAATTTTTATTTTTACAAACCTTACATTTTATTAAAGTGGGACAAACATTTTTAAACTTATACAAAACATTTTTGTATTTATAAGAAATGTTTTATTCAAAATAAATATTTTGAATTCAAATTTCAACCCAAAAAAAACGGCTACATTCTTCAGAAAAAACCTCCCCCACAAAAAGACAAAAAATCTAAAAAAAAATATTTTTTTCTTAGGCGGCCCCCTTAATTATACTAGGCGGTCCCCTTAATTATTAAGGGGACCGCCACCCAATTAAGTGGACCGGCCACGCTCCAGAACAGTAAATTTTTCCCCTATAAATACTGGTTCATCCCACATAATTTTCTCACCTTTTGCACTCCTAAACTTTCTGTTCTAGATCCACATTTCTATTCTCTTAATCCTTTGATCATAAGTGTATAATTCTTTGTTTCAAAGTGATTCAAACTTCATCCTCTCAAGTGCAAGAGAATAATACTTCTATCCCCCAAGACAAGAAGTATTACAACTTGTTGTGACCTCCACATACAAGTTGGTGGTGCATCATCAAGATCATTTACATTACTCTTTGTGAAGATTGTTGTGTATATGTGATTGTAGATAGTTGTGCTAGGTATATTGATTGTGCGATTAGTTAGTTGTTTGGTGTAAAGAAGAAAAGTTAGGAATTAGATTATAGTGAAGAAGCTAGGTGTGAAGTTGTTAGTTGTGAAGTAAATTGGTGTGAAGAAGATAGGCTTCAAGTAGATAGTTGTGAAGATAGATAGATGTGAAGAAGTAGTGTTGTGATTAAGTAGTGACTAGGTGTGAAGAAGTTGTGAAGAAGGTGTGAATAAGTTGTGACGAAGTTGTGGTGTGTATATTGGTGTGTAAGGTTTCTCCGCCATAAGGAGCTTGTTGACATAGTGAAGAAAACTCTCGAGTAGGTGACTCGAGGAGTGGAGTAGGGCAAGGAAGGTGTCCTTGTAGCCGAACCACTATAAATCCTTTGTCTCGCGGTTAGATCTTTCCATATCTTACTTATTATCTTGCTTATATCGTTATTACTTTTGTAGACGTAGACGTATATATATAGTTGCTCATATAGTGCTAGTATTGATTTTACTTAAAGACCAAACGAAAGTTTCATTCACAAAACAAAGTTTTTACAATCAAACTAAAAAGGTTACATACATATAATTGATCATTTCGATCAAGTATAGTTTTCATACAAAATATAACTAAGGATTATAAAATAAACGATTACGTACTTATCTCTTATATATAGTTATAATTGTTTATATTATGCATGTGTTGATTTCACATACTTAGCTTACATTATTATTATTGTTCATACTTAGATATACTTGTTCATATTGTTCAAGATTTGAGTTCACATAAGATTGAATCAAAGTTTTAAAAGCAAACAAAGTTTTAAAACTAAACTAAGTTTTCATAATAAAATTAAAAAGACGTAAAACTATTCAACCCCCCCTTTTAGTTTTCCACAGATCTGAATCAATCATCTGTTCAATTGAATCTTCATGTGCTCTAGCTTTTTCTTCTTCTTGATACTTTAGAGTTAAAAGAGCATATGTTTCTAATTGAACTCCAGAAGTTACCTTTACCAATCTTTGCTCTTCCATGAATTTAGCAATTTCATCTTCATGAGCCTTTTGTTCAACTTTAGCATTATAATCTATTTGAGCTTGAATCCTTGGCTTCACCTTCCTTGGAAGTTCTTGATCTTCTTTAATCATTTTTCCTTTACCCTTGTCTTGTGCTGGTATTTTGCTAGTGTAGATCATCTTAGCATTAGTAAAAACATGGCTAACAGTAGTAATTGAAACATTTGATTATGCTTCAGCAATTTGTACTGCTTCCTCCGTATGTCTTGAAATATCAACAATCTGATCAACAAGCCCATCAGTACCTTGTTGTTCACCATCAAAGCTCATATCCAAGTTACCACCATCACCACATGCATCTTTGTCTTCAAAGTTTAACTTCCTCCCCTTAGTTTGTGCACTTTTCTTACTCCCTTGTTTGGAAGAATCATCACCATCGGAATTATTTGAGCTTTGAGAGCTTGAAGAATCAACAATGTTGGCTTTTCTCTTGGTCTTCAACTTTTTGACCTTTTCTTGGAGCCTCTTAACTTTAGTCACCAACTTAGAGTATATCTTCCCATATAGCGCTTGGTATTCTTCAAATCATTCTCCAGAGAAGAGACCTTGTTGGACAAGGTGGTACATAAGTCCATCAATTCATTAAGTTTATCACTACCCTCAGCACTTCCAGTTGTGTTACCTACTAGAAGAGGTGCTTCATAAGGCATAGACTCAGACTCAACCAAAGGAGGAATATCTAAGCCACCCATATTTGCCATGTGGCTTAGGATTCCACCACCTGCATCCAATCTAATAGGATCAGACACATTAGGTGTTGCCATGGAAGAAGTCTTAATGATATTAACACTTTCCGGCCTAGCTACTAAGCCAGAAGCAGTAGTGTTAGCCTCATCCATACTATCAAAATTGATAGCCTCATCTGCTACAATTGGATGAGTAGGAGAACTAGGCAGAGGTACTATGGTTTCCTTTATGTTTCTTCTCCTATAGATGTTGGTAACAGAGGGTGTGTCAACAATATTTGGAACCACAATGTGTGTGTGTTGGGGCTCAGTTGGGAGTACTTACCCTTCACCCTGAAAAGATTGAATCCTTTCCAACATTTCATGAAAAAGAGGTTTGACCACCCCATTGAAAAGTCGATTTTTCATTGCCATATTCTGAAAAATCTTTTGTTGCAGGAAAGGTTTTCTTAGGAGATTTTAGCTCGTTCTGCCTTTTGTTTAAAAATGTTTGCACAAATCTTGGATACATCAAAAATAAATTTTGAAAAATTATAAGTCTTATTTGTAGATAAGCGAATGAGAGCAATAACAATATTGCTACTGAATTGCTCCCATGAGGTTTTCTTATGACTTAAGCAGTGTAAGAGGGTATGAATGAAAAACCTCCATTGGGGGTGAGAAACATCCTTTTTGAAAAGTCAGTTTATGGTCAGATGTATCATGCCTCATTCTGGAAATTTCTTGCCAAATCTTAGTGTTTGGCATATCATGGATACTATTGGAATCTGCTAATTGGAGATGTCTCCTAACAGATTTCTTAGTAACTATGAATTGTTTTCCATCCACATTAGCATGCAATTCTGTGTCTCCATTCTGACTAGTTTTGACATTTGCAGTATGCCAAAACTTTTTGATTTGAGAGACATAAAGAGTAGGGTTACAAGAAAGAGCATACCTTATATGAGTTGTGTTCAAGAAGTCCAAAATCTCATAAAAAACTGGTCCATCACCCTTATCTGTTTTCTCCAAGAATGATACCTGGTTGTGAGTCTTAACGAATTCCAAGTTAGCCATGATGATGTATGCAATTGATGATAGAAAACTGATCGTTTGTGGTTGAATTAAAGATGTGAAAATCCAATTGGGTTTTCATAGTGTTGCTGTTTAGGTTTGAGTATTTTGCGGAAAGGATAAGAATTATCTTTAGAAAGAGAATAAAAGTAATATTTAGAAAGAAGATAATTATCCTAAGAAAAACCCTATAATTATGGTAACAAACGGTTTTACCCAACGACTATCTTTAAAAATTAGTTACTGACACAATAGTTGTAACGGCTAGTTAAGCAGTACAAAATTTTACACTAGTAGTACAAACTGTTCCCTAGTAGTACAAACTTTTTGACAAAATTTTCAAGGAGCAGTATAAACTCAATTTGTATTTAAAACATTACTGCCCACTTATAGTTCTTAGCAAACTATCAGCTATCAATGGATTTGATATGTCTTTACCAATAGCCGTTTTCTTTAGACTAGCTAACTCTTCACTGTGGAGTATGGTGAGTTGATAACCATATAGTTTTTGGTAAACTATCAACCATAAACGGATTTGATAAGTCTTTACCAGAAACCGTTTGTTCTGGACTAGTTGGTTCTTGATGTGTGTTATACGTGGTGAACCAATAACCATTTGTTGTGTGATAAGAGACACACACTATATACATCCAAAGCATAACACAATCAAAGAACTATTCACCTCAAAGTGCTTTCTCAACCTCTAAATGTTAGCCAAAACCAAAGAAAACACAAGACAAAGCATTTTCTATATGACAGATATCAATCTTGACTAACATGTTTACTTAACCAAGCCAATTTACATTAGCAGTACCAATTATACAAAGCAGTACCTATTGACAAACCTAGCAGTACAAATCCATTTACTTTACATAAACATATAGAGAACAAAGTATTTAAGGGTTGAGCATTCCAATACTTGCAACCAAGTACTGAAACCTCCCCAAATCAAAACCTTTGGTTAATAAATCAACAAATTTGTTATCTGTATGAATTTTAACAACCTAAATTAACCCTTTCTCATTACAATCTCTTATAAGAGGGTGTTTGGGATTGCGTTATGAGACTGATTATCTACTTATTTTGTTTTTGCAAACGCAGAAAATTGGTTTTGAGTGTTTGGCAAAAAAAAGTTGAAAAAGTGATTATTTGCGTTTCTAGGGGGCCAAAACGCAGTTTTGAAAAAGTTACTCCCTACTTACTGTGACAAAATGCAGGTTTTGAAAAAGTGATTATTTCATTTATTTCTCACATGGTCCACAATAAAATACCTTTATTACTCTTTGATTTAATTTTCATGTGGCACATGCAAATGTCTATTTCGGTAATTTTATGCATTAAGTAACAAAATAATCAAATTTGCCAAATACTCAAAAAAACTGATTATTTGATTATTGCGATATCAAACAACATAATCAAATCCAAACACTATATTTGAGAACCACGTTTTGCAACAGCTGATTATCTGATTATCCGTTTTCAAAATGAACAATCTATTTTCAATAAGCAATCCCAAACACCCCCTAAAATGATGCATAATCTGAATATGTTTAGTTTTAGAGTGTTGAACTGGATTTTTAATAATACACATTGTACTGTTATTGTCAATAAAATGATGGTATTTAAGAAGTTATACCCATAATCAAGTAGCTGATTCTGAATTCAAAGTACTTGAGCACAATAACTAGCAGTAGCCACATATTCAACTTCAGTTGTAGAAGTAGCTACCATAGTTTGCTTCTTGCACTGCCATGAAATCAGCCTACACCATAGGAATTGACAACCACCTGTTGTTGACTTCCTATCCATACTAGCACCAGCATAATCACTGTCTGAGTATGACACCAAATCAAATGGAGAGTCTTTGGGATACCACAGATCTAAGTTAGGTTGACCCTTAAGGTACCTAAAAATTCTCTTCACTGCTGTCAAGTGAGATACCTTGGGAGTGACCTGCAACCTTGCACAAGCACATATTGTAAACATAATATCTGGTCTTGATAATGCGAGATACATCAAAGACCCAATCATAGACCTGTATGTGTGCACATCAACAGCTTCACCACCTTAGTCTTTCAACAACAAATGTGTGTCTTTATCACCAGGGGTACTAGATTCTTTAGCATCTGTAAACTGATTCTTCCTCAATATTTCAGCCACATATTTATCTTGACTGATAAATATTCCATTTAGTTTTTGTTGCACTTGTAGCCCCAAGAAGAAAGTAAGTTCACCCATAGAACTCATCTAAAATTGATCCTTCATCAACTTTTCAAACTCTTTGCACATCTCTGATTTGGTAGAACCAAATATGATATCATCCACATAAACATGTACCAACAGAATATCACCTTTGTTCTTCTTGATAAAAAGAGTCTGATCTATCTTGCCTATATGGAACCCATTCTTCAAAAGATAAGTAGCCAGAGTTCCATACCAAGCTCTTGGAGCTTGATGCAAGCCATAGAGAGCTTTTACCACCTTATATACCTTATCTGGATGATCAGGGTAAATAAAACCTGGAGGTTGAGAAACATATACCTCCTCATCAATAGTACCATATAAGAAGGCACTCTTCACATCCATCTGGTATACCATGAATCCCATGAATGAAGCATAAGCTAGAAAAAGCCTTATTGCCTCAATCCTTATAACAGGTGCAAAAACTTTTTCATAATCAATCCCCTCTTCGTGTGTATAGCCCTGAGCTACAAGCCTTGCTTTATTCCTTATCACAATTCCTCTTTCATCCTTCTTGTTTCTGAACACCCACTTTGTACCTATTACCCTCATGACTCTAGGCAAATCAACTATAACCCAAACCTTCTGAATCTTGAATTGAAGAAGCTCTTCTTGCATTGCTTCCACCCAGCTTGAGTCTTCTAATACCTTGAGTACATTCTTGGGTTCAATATGTGATAGAAAACATACAAACAGACATTCATTCTTATCCTCATGGTCTTTTGATTCATACACAACACTCAGAAAACCATGATGATCTGGATTATATGTCTACTTTCTAGTCTTAACACCAGAATGTATATCTCCAATTACATTCCCAAGGGGATGATTCTTGTTTACTGTTTTTTGGGGAGTTTGAGGAACTTCATATGTGATAGGCATGTTATGAAATTCCACTTCAAAGTCATAGACTTGATCATCCTGAGAAGAATAGTTAACTGTTCAATCAATAGTGTGCATTAGGGGTGAGCATCGGTCAAGGACCAGACCGGATCGGACCGACAAGACCGAGGCCCGAATTAGCCAAAAAGCCAAGACCGAGGACCGGACCGAATGTGGTCGGTCCGGTTCAACTAGGCCAAATAATCGGTTTGTGATCTGGACCGGATCGGACTGACCAGACTGAGGACCGAATTAGCCAAAAAGCCAAGACCGAGGACTGGACCGAATGTGGTTGGTCCGGTGATGAGTGCTCAAACACTCATCATTTTTGATCAAATCTGAACTGCAAAACATACAAAAACACTCAGAAATGCATCAAAATACTAAAAATATTTCAAAATTGTGTTTTATACGTTTTAGATGCAAAATGAGTAAAAACAGATGAAAAACGTAAAAAGTTTGCATAATTGGCAGTTTCAGTCCCCCAACTTTCAAAAATTGGCAAAAATAGTCCCCGAGCACGTATTTTAAAAGAAAAGTCACCAAAGGTCCTTTTGAAATCATAAATTATCATATTTAGTCCTTTTGTGGAAAAGTTAAAAGTTTTGAGAATTTACAAGTTTGGTCCCTGAACTTCATAATTTGGCAGAATTGGTCCCTGGTGGAATATTTTGGATGAAAAGTCAACATTGGTCTTTGGGAATGTACAAATTGTCAACATTGGTCCTTGAAATGAAAGTTTGAAGAATATACACTTTTGGTCCTTCAAGTTTCAACATTTGACAGTTTCAGTCCCTAGGAAGTTTAAATTGGAAAATTAACTTTTATGGTCCTTTGGAAAATGGAACTTGGCAGTTATGGCCCCTTGGATAACTTTGAACAGTTGGCAAAATTCACCCTTCAATTTTCAGCAAGTTACACTTTTGGTCCTTGGGTTTATTTTACCACTACATACCAAATGGACCATATTTACTTAACATTATACCCAATCCACCCAAAACAATAATCCAACCAAGCCCTTATACCCTTTGGCCCAATCCACCCTCAAGCCCAAACCCTTATTAAATAAAACCCTACCCCGTATATTTACCCCCAGGTCAAACCTAAAGTCAAACCCTCCACCTCACCCTCTCTTCCCCCCCCCCCCCTTCGTGACCTGCAAATCCTGCCACACCAACACCATTATCACCTCTATCTTACATCACTCCACCCCTACTTCTAACTTTCCACCACTAAACTACAAACCTTGCCCCTGCCCACAAGTTATCAGACCCTCAACTTGCAAAACCCATTCCCCGCCAAAAATTGAATCAAACGGTCTGGATCAATTGATACTCATCCAAGGGTCCAGAATGGGAATGAAAAGAGCCTGGGGAGTCCACAAACCTTAGAAGCTCCATATAAATAGAAAAAGAAAGAAAGAAGAGGGGCAGTAGATTGTAGGGTTAAATTAGATTTTAGTATAATTTAGTTTTAATTAGTGTAATATCTTTTTCAGTTTTACTGTCATCAATGTACTCTTTTATTTGAAATTAATGCAATTTAAGTTTTTCATTTAGTGTTTCCAAACTGCTTATTTAATTTTGCTTGCTTTAACTGCTTATTCTCCTTCAGCTTATCAACTGCTTATTTATGTGTTTTACTGCTCATTTAGTACTTCTTCTGCTTATGGAATATCTTAGATAATGATGGTTTAATAACTTGCTATTAACTGTCTTTAATTAGCCCTTATTGCTCATTGGTGTTAGCTTACTCTTACTGCTTATTTAGGAGTCCTTACTGCTTAGTCATTCATAAAATAGCTTAGTTAGTGTAGAACCTTCATTTTCCAAAGCTTGATCACTCATTGCATTTGAGTTTCACCAAACAGTCACCCTTAAGGGACTGTTTGGCACAAGGAGTAATTTTTGCCTCAAACTAGTTTTTACCAAACTTGTGAACTTTAACTAGCTTTCTTTCATGGTAGTTAGCAGTTTTAGATCAAAGAATTTTATTTACAACTGGTTTTCTAAGATTTCAAGCTTATTTTCAAATCTTCTTTAAATAAACTGTTTTCAAAAAGTCTTTAGGGTAGAATCAATTTTTTAGCTCTTTTCTTGTCGTCTATGCTTCTTAATGCTTCTATTTAGGTAAATGTATGTTTTTGTGGCCCATGGTTGACTTCCCAAGTTCAACGTTCCAAATTTCGCCCACTTTTACCCAATTATGTCTCTACTTCAGCAGCCCCCAACACCCCTCCAATGGGTATTTTTAGTTTGCTCAATCCTTGTTCATATGACCTGAAAATTAGATTGTGACTTATTTTCCAGCTTGTGAACACACCTGTATTTTTAGATTAATTTTAGGAATTTTTTTTAGCCCTGTGCAAGCTCCCCAAAGTTGCCCCTTAGAACCTGTCCCTGTGCATCAGACTTACACCCAAACTTTTAACCTAGTTCATAAGCTCATATAAGCTCATAAGTAACTCAAATTTGGACTATGAGTTCTTTGGGAGGATGTGTTTTTGTATGTCACCTTTTTGTTTCATTAGCTTATCATCTGCTAGCTTATTTGTAAGCCCAATGCTAGCTCCCCTAGGCTGCCATGTTCAATCAGCAGCTTTATAAGAATTTAGCGTATTTAGTTTCTTGGCTTGCAGCTTACTGTTCATCTCTGCCCTATTAGTGCTTATTTAGGAATTACCTAGATACCTTTGCTCTGTTTCCCTATAGGGTAGCTTCTAGATAGCTTATTTTACCCCCCCCCCCCCCCAAGTTGTTCCATTTGAACTAAATACTGAGTGCATCAGTATGTAGTTAAATTGGTTGAAATTTTGTTACTGTTTGATCCTAGCTTACCGATTGGTGTTTTGAGCTTGTGTTATTGTTAGAATATAATTGTTTATGTTAGGTTGGATGTGTGTTTGTCTTGGTATTGGCTCTTGTGATCCTTTGCATAAACTGTCACCTTCTTATCTTACTTTGGCACAAATCTCATCACTGTTGGTACTCACAGGCTTGCACAAGTTTCTCCTAGCATTATTTTTGATCATTCAAGTCTTTATAACTTATTGTGATCCCTTCCAAGCTTGTGCAACCCTTGGTTTAGCTTTTGGCTTGAGTGATCTCAAAAATCTCACTGAACCAATTCACTGGTTCAGTGGTGACTGAGCTTCCTTCACAAGCTCACAACTTACTCTATACTTAAGCTCATCCTTAGATTCTTGGCTCTTTTGGAAGGTGGTAGTGCTAGCTTCTAAGATCCAAGCTCTTTTAGGGCTCAAAAGCTCTTGCCCCTAGTTGAAACAAGCCCTGCAACTTTGCATTAGGCCTGTAGTCTGTGGGTATTTTGGAACTGCTTATTTGTCTATTTGGCTTATTCAGTGGTTATTTAATGTTGTTTTATCTTCATTCTAGTTCCTTGAAGTTGTTTCCATCTTATTTTCAAACTGTGTAGCTTATGGTGAGCTTATGTGAGCTTAAAACCTCATTTTAAGCCATCTACGCCCATTGTTGAGCTTATTTGAGTGCACACAGCTTATTTTCAAGTTCCAAAAGAAGTTCCTTTGTAAAAGTTTCCTATAATCAGTAGTTAATTAGTTTTGAAAAAGAAAATCCAGAAAAAAACCAGATTTAAATTTAGTGATAGCTTCTATTTAATAGAATTTATCTTTTTAAATTTTCTTTTAGCTTATTATTAAGCACTTTTGCATTTTTATATTTTTCTTAGACTTCTGTTATAATAAAGTATTTTTAGGAATTTTTCTAGATTTTTCTCTTTTCATTTGCTATTTTTAATAATTAATATTAGTTTTGTTAATAATTAATTAATATTAGATAATTAAATAGTATAAATAGTTTTTATTAAGTACTCCTATGTTTTTATATTTTTCCCAGGTTTTAAATGTCATAAAATATTTTTAGAAAAAGTTTTAGAATTTTTACTATTCATTTGCTCTTTTTCTTTAATTTAATTAGTTTAATTAGTATTTAAATCTTAGTTAATTAATAATAAATAGAGAAAAAGTAGGAAAAATATATTTTTACTTTTAAAATTACTTTTATATTATTTTAGAATTTTTAGAATTAAAGTTTCATTTTTTTTAGCTTAATTTCATAATTAGTGTATTTTAAATATTATTAATTAGTTATTAAATAGTAATTAATTAATAATAATTATATAAATAGTGTAAAAATTAATTTTAATTTTCTAAAAATTTTATTTTATCATTAGGATTGTAAAAATGTAATTTTCCTATTCGTAAGTATTTTATTTCACCAAAACTCGCGTTTTATTTTGTACGTTCACGTAAACTTAAACTGAACGTACGCGCTTTTAGGTTTAAAACGTTTCTGGGTTTTCCAATTTTACAGTCTTGTTAATATAGCTTATTTAAACTATTTCCTTTTATATTTTAGTAGTATAATCATTCACAACCCTTTTCTGTCCAAATTCACCCGATCCCAAACCCGTTTTCTATACCATCGCACCTCGTCTGGACATAACGACCCTGGGAAACCCTATATTCCGCGGAGATTGACTCTAGGTAGTTTGACTTTGTTGACCATTCACCTGGTCAATTTCGTTGACCGTTTGGAGCCAATCAAATTTTGGCGCCGCTGCCGAGGAGGTCGTGCGCGTTATTCTAAAACGGTTTTCAGATTAGTGATTTTGGAATTCACTTCTTTGTAAATTTACCATCCTTGTGTGTATTTTCATAAAAACGGTTCCCGAAAACATTTTAAAATCAGTTTTCAACGAACACAAAAAACCCAAAAAGATTTTCTTTCTTATTTGTACAAAATGTTTTCCAAAAACTCCAAAAATATTCACCTTTACCCTCTCACATCTTTGATTTTTCAATTCTTACCCTCTATAAACCTTTGATTCTTGCCTATGTCGTATCCACACCATTGTGGTTGTCAATGGTGTGGTGGTCCTCATAATGGTGGGAATTATCCCAGCTGTAGTATGGTAGAATCAGGAGATGGGTCTGTCTATAACCAAGCTCCCTATCCTTACCATGACACATCTGATACATTCTACCAGCCACCACATCATGAGATACTGACATATCTGTGTGAGTTTTGTGGAGGTCCTCACCAAGGATTTGAGTGTCAAGCCGGAAACACGTTTGTCTATGAACAGTTTTCGGGAGGCAATCAGAACTTTGGTTATGACCAATACCCATATGATTCACCAAATCTGCCACAACAATCATTTTGTTGTGATTACTGTGGAGGTCCACACTTTAGCTCAGATTGTCAAACGGGGAATCCATATCCTTGTGACAATTTTGGCACACCTTATTATGACCAACCTCCACAGTACGATATGATCAAGCAACTCCTCAATACCCGCAAGACCTTTGTCTAGAGGTTCTTGAGAAATTTAAAGAACTTAAAGAGGAGTTGGCTAATATTTCGCTTCGCCATGCTCAAAGTTCTTCTTGTGCGTATTGTGGGGGTCCTCATGATGATTTTCAATGTCAACCGTATTATAAACCTGAACATTGTTCTAGTTCTGATACATCCGGTTTTGACACATCCACCCCCCCACAATTTCCACTCATTCAATATTCCCGTGGGAAATCCATGGAAGAATTACTTGCAGAAGAACGAGAGGCTAGAAACAAAAAGAGTATGGAGGAATTACTTGTCGAAGAACAAGCAGCTATAACACGTGCCAAATTTCGTAAAGCTGCTCTTCTCGACTGTGATGATGATAGTGATAATGAAGGTACCCTTGATATCCTTCAATTTTATAAGGGTTCGTCAAATTCATCATTTGTGATTCCTCCCATTGAAAATCAGGGAGAAAATAATGAGACGGAGAAATTACTAGCAGAAGATCAAATGGAACTCGTACAATCCATGAATGCTAGCTCCTCTCAACTCCCTCGGTCTGTTATCACACCCAAAGTTCACACTCACTCTTTGAACATGGGGGATGAGCATCTTAGCACTGTTCCTGAAAAGGTATCAGACGAATTCATAAAGTCTAGTGTTGAGAACCTTGTCCCAATCCCAGGAGAGTCACAGGGAACTTTTGATCATGTGTGTGATTTACCTTCCCCTCTTGAGCGTCTAAAAGATCAACTTGAGACTTTCTCCGATTGTAGCGAAGATTGTGCATCTTATGGAGACATCGAGTATGTTGAGGCATCAGTTCCACATTCTGATGCTGATCATCTTCTTGAGGAGTTCACCGAAGAACTCACTCACATCAATCCACTTCCAACAGGAAGTGACGATGATCTCATTGACTTTGAAGCCGATCTTGGAGAAATTGAAAATCTCTTATATCATGATCCGTCACTCACTTCTTATCCAAACAGTCCAAATGAGAATGATAATCACTTTGTTCCCGAAGCATTCAAAACAACTCTCACCAATCCTCTTTTTGAATTCGATTCTGAATTCACTTTGATTTCTGATAATCCAATCTTTGGTATTCAGAATGAGGATAGTGATGAGTTCACAATGGAACAAGAGCTCACAAATTCACACCATGTGAATGATTCTCTTCATGAGGAGTTCTCCGGTGAACTCACTCATATCATGACTCCTCCGGAGTATGATGACCCAGGGGAGATGTTCTCAATCATGAGGATTTGCAAATTCCCACCCTCCCGCCCGGGATGTTTTCAAACCCAATGAGCTTAACCCTTGAAATCCAAATTCAGGCTAATGTGCCTGCTCTCGAGGAAGAAGATCAAATCATGATTTTCATCATGGTTTTCTTCCTTTTCTTCACCTACAGGGTGACTTCTCCTGTTCTTCACTCCTTCGGGAATGAAGACATTATCTTTGACCCCGGCATCACCGCTTATAGTTTATACTATCTTAAGCCAGGGTCTGTATACCTCATCGGTGTGGAACTTTCACGTGCTTCAAATGTTTATCCAAATATCTTGAATGAAAGTCCGATGGAGATTGTTTCTTCCACATCATGCTTCCCCAAGGACACATGAATTCGGGGTCGAGTCAAGCTAGCGACTCGGTAAACAAAAACAATAGCATGCATACAGGGTTTTCACCCTAAGTGTGGGGGAGTTACCCCTACTGTGGTTACCAATAAAGTGAAAAACAAAATGGTGTTTCCTTATTTAGCTTGTAATTTTGCCCTTTTACGTTCAAAGAGTCGGCATAATAGCCGGGACTTTGAATATTGAGGACAATATTCATTCTAAGTGTGGGGGGTATTCTAGCAAATTTTATCACATTTTATCTTCTAATACCCCCGTTTTTGGCAAAAATTTTAAAGAATTTTCACTTGTGCTTCAAAAATTTTTGTGGTTATCAGTCCACCATGTCTAAACGACAAAAGGATTGGCTAATCCAGGAGCAAACGGCTCTTGGGTAAGATATATCAAATCCGTTGACGGCTGACAATTTGCCCAAAATTGTATGGTATCTCAACTCGCCATATCCTAAAAAGTGAAAGAGTTGGCTAGCCCGCAAGATTACGGCTTGTGGTAAAGGCAGTGGAAAAACCATAATTGGTAATCAGCTCACCAAGATGTTGACTATTCCATCAAGAGTTGGCTAGTCCAGAAGCAAACGGCTTCTGGTAAAGACAAATCAAATCCGTTTACAGCTGGTGGTTTGCTCAAAATCACATGGTTATCAGGTGGACCATAGTTCTTACTTGAACTGAAACATTTGGCTACTCCAGAAGTGATGGCTTTTGGTAAAGAGATTAAAATCCATTAAATTTTCAAAATAGTTTATTGCTAGGGACTAGCAATATTTTAGTGTGAGGGATTGATGAGTGCTCAAACACTCATCATTTTTGGTCAAATCTGAACTGCAAAACATACAAAAACACTCAGAAATGCATCAAAATACTAAAAATATTTCAAAATTGTGTTTTATACGTTTTAGATGCAAAATGAGTAAAAACAGATGAAAAACGTAAAAAGTTTGCATAATTGGCAGTTTCAGTCCCCCTAACTTTCAAAAATTGGCAAAAATAGTCCCTGAGCACGTATTTTAAAAGGAAAGTCACCAAAGGTCCTTTTGAAATCATCAATTGTCATATTTAGTCCTTTGGTGAAAAAGTTAAAAGTTTTGAGAATTTACAAGTTTGGTTCCTGAACTTCATAATTTGGCAGAATTGGTCCCTGGTGGAATATTTTGGATGAAAAGTCAACATTGGTCTTTGGGAATTTAAAAATTGTCAACATTGGTCCTTGAAATGAAAGTTTGAAGAATATACACTTTTGGTCCTTCAAGTTTCAACATTTGACAGTTTCAGTCCCTAGGAAGTTTAAATTGGAAAATTAACTTTTATGGTCCTTTGGTAAATGGAACTTGGCAATTATGGCCCCTTGGATAACTTTGAACAGTTGGCAAAATTCACCCTTCAATTTTCAGCAAGTTACACTTTTGGTCCTTGGGTTTATTTTACCACTACATACCAAATGGACCATATTTACTTAACATTATACCCAATCCACCCAAAACAATAATCCAACCAAGCCCTTATACCCTTTGGCCCAATCCACCCTCAAGCCCAAACCCTTAATAAATAAAACCCTACCCCGTATATTTACCCCCAGGTCAAACCCAAAGTCAAACCCTCCACCTCACCCTCTCTTCCCCCCCCCCCCCTCCGTGACCTGCAAATCCTGCCACACCAACAACATTATTACCTCTATCTTACACCACTCCACCCCTACTTCTAACTTTCCACCACTAAACTACAAACCTTGCCCCTGCCCACAAGTTTTAAGACCCTCAACTTGCAAAACCCATTCCCCGCCAAAAATTGAATCAAACGGTCTAGATCAATTGATACTCATCAAAGGGTCCAGAATGGGAATGAAAAGAGCCAGGGGAGTCCACAAACCCTAGAAGCTCCATATAAATAGAAAAAGAAAGAAAGAAGAGGGGCAGTAGATTTTAGGGTTAAAGTAGATTTTAGTATAATTTAGTTTTAATTAGTGTAATATCTTTTTCAGTTTTACTGTCACCAATGTACTCTTTTATTTGAAATTAATGCAATTTAAGTTTTTCATTTAGTGTTTCCAAACTGCTTATTTAATTTTGCTTGCTTCAATTGCTTATTCTCCTTCAGCTTATCAACTGCTTATTTATGTGTTTTACTGCTCATTTAGGATATTTAGTACTTCTTATGTTTATGGAATATCTTAGCTAATGATGGTTTGATAACTTGCTATTAACTGTCTTTAATTAGCCCTTATTGCTCATTGGTGTTAGCTTACTCTTACTGCTTATTTAGGAGTCCTTACTGCTTATTCATTCATAAAATAGCTTAGTTAGTGTAGAACCTTCATTTTCAAAGCTTGATCACTCATTGCATTTGAGTTTCACCAAACAGTCACCCTTAAGGGACTGTTTGGCACAAGGAGTAATTTTTGCCTCAAACTAGTTTTTACCAAACTTGTGAACTTTAACTAGCTTTCTTTCATGGTAGTTAGCAGTTTTAGATCAAAGAATTTTATTTACAACTGGTTTTCTAATATTTCAAGCTTATTTTCAAATCCTCTTTAAATAAACTGTTTTCAAAAAGTCTTTAGGTTAGATTCAATTTTTTTGCTCTTTTCTTGTCGTCTATGCTTCTTAATGCTTCTATTTAGGTAAGTGTATGTTTTTGTGGCCCATGGTTGACTTCCCAAGTTCAACATTCCAAATTTCGCCCACTTTTACCCAATTCTGTCTCTGCTTCAGTAGCCCCCAGCACCCCTCCAATGGTTATTTTTAGTTTGCTCAATCCTTGTTCATATGACCTGAAAATTAGATTGTGACTTATTTTCCAGCTTGTGAACACACCTGTATTTTTAAATTAATTTTATGAATTTTTTTTAGCCCTGTGCAAGCTCCCCAAAGTGCCCCTTAGAACCTGTCCCTGTGCATCAGACTTACACCCAAACTTTTAAGCTAGTTCATAAGCTCATATAAGCTCAGAAGTAGCTCAAATTTGGACTATGAGTTCTTTGGGAGGATGTGTTTTTGTATGTCACCTTTTTGTTTCATTAGCTTATCAGCTAGCTTATTTGTAAGCCCAATGTTAGCTCCCCTAGGCTGCCTTGTTCAATCAGCAGCTTTATAAGAATTTAGCGTATTTAGTTTCTTGGCTTGCAGCTTACTGTTCATCTCTGCCCCATTAGTGCTTATTTAGGAATTACCTAGATACCTTTGCTCTGTTTCCCTATAGGGTAGCTTCTAGATAGCTTATTTTAGCCCCCCAAGTTGTTCCATTTGAGCTAAATACTGAGTGCATCAGTATGTAGTTAAATTGGTTGAAATTTTGTTACTGTTTGATCCTAGCTTACTGGTTGGTGTTTTGAGCTTGTGTTATTGTTAGAATCTAATTGTTTATGTTAGTTTGGATGTGTGTTTGTCTTGGTATTGGCTCTTGTGATCCTTTGCATAAACTGCCACCTTCTTATCTGACTTTGGCACAAATCTCATCACTGTTGGTACTCACAGGCTTACACAAGTTTCTCCTAGCATTATTTTTGATCATTCAAGTCTTTATAACTTATTGTGATCCCTTCCAAGCTTGTGCAACCCTTGGTTTAGCTTTTGGCTTGAGTGACTCTCAAAAATCTCACTGAACCAATTCACTGGTTCAGTGGTGACTGAGCTTCCTTCACAAGCTCACAACTTACTCTATACTTAAGCTCATCCTTAGATTCTTGGCTCTTTTGGAAGCTGGTAGTGCTAGCTTCTAGGATCCAAGCTCTTTTAGGGCTCAAAAGCTCTTGCCCCTAGTTGAAACAAGCCCTGCAACTTTGCATTTGGCCTGTAGTCTGTGGGTATTTTGGAACTGCTTATTTGTCTATTTGGCTTATTCAGTGGTTATTTAATGTTGTTTTATCTTCATTCTAGTTCCTTGAAGTTGTTTCCATCTTATTTTCAAACTGTGTAGCTTATGGTGAGCTTATGTGAGCTTAAAACCTCATTTTAAGCCATTTACGCCCATTGTTGAGCTTATTTGAGTGCACACAGCTTATTTTCAAGTTCCAAAAGAAGTTCCTTTGTAAAATTTTCCTATAATCAGTAGTTAATTAGTTTTGAAAAAGAAAATCCAGAAAAAAACCAAATTTAAATTTAGTGATAGCTTCTATTTAATAGAATTTATCTTTTTAAATTTTCTTTTAGCTTATTATTAAGCACTTTTGCATTTTTATATTTTTCTTAGACTTCTGTTATAATAAAGTATTTTTAGGAATTTTTCTAGATTTTTCTCTTTTCATTTGCTATTTTTTATAATTAATATTAGTTTTATTAATAATTAATTAATATTAGATAATTAAATAGTATAAATAGTTTTTGTTGAGTACTCCTATGTTTTTATATTTTTCCCAGGTTTTAAATGTCATAAAATATTTTTAGAAAAAGTTTAAGAATTTTTACTATTCATTTGCTATTTTTCTTTAATTTAATTAGTTTAATTAGTATTTAAATATTAGTTAATTAATAATAAATAGAGAAAAAGTAGGAAAAATATATTTTTAGTTTTAAAATTACTTTTATATTATTTTAGAATTTTTAGAATTAAAGTTTCATTTTTTTAGCTTAAATTCATAATTAGTGTTTTTTAAATATTATTAATTAGTTATTAAATAGTAATTAATTAATAATAATTATATAAATAGTGTAAAAATTAATTTTAATTGTCTAAAAAATTTTCTTTTATCATTAGGATTGTAAAAATGTAATTTTCGTATTCGTAAGTATTTTATTTCACCAAAACTCGCGTTTTATTTTGTATGTTTACGTAAACTTAAACTGAACGTACGCGTTTTTAGGTTTAAAACGTTTCTGGGTTTTCCAATTTTACAGTCTTGTTAATATAGCTTATTTAAACTATTTCCTTTTATATTTCAGTAGTATAATCATTCACAACCCTTTTCTGTCCAAATTCACCCGATGACAAACCCGTTTTCTATATCATCGCACCTCGTCGAGACATAACGACCCGGGGAAACCCTATATTCCGCGGAGATTGACTCTAGGCAATTTGACTTTGTTGACCATTCACCTGGTCAATTTAGTTGACCGTTTGGGGCCAATCATCCGGTCTGGTCTTGGTCAGTCCGGTCCGGTCGGGTCGTTTGCTTAGCCCTAGTGTGTACATTTTGTCAAGCAGTACAAACTTCTGGCTTAGCAGTACTAACTACATTTGTACTGCTTTCAGGTATATCCTTATTATGAGTATCCACATCATCTGTATCACCATCTTTTCCAGTTTCATTAGAGGATTGTGTATCACCATTCTTTGAAGTAGAGTCACCTCTTGTATAAGTGTCCCATATAGGCATCAGTATATGATCTTGATCATTTTCTTTCTCTCTACTTGGTTCATAAACATCAACATCAACATATTCTTCTAAGCCTGCAAAAATGATTAGTAGTTTTCGTACACGCATGATGAGGCGAAAAATGAACCGTTTTTAAGGGGTCATTTAAGCCCAAATTCGAATTTATTTGATCAAATATTGCCCTAAATCGTTTCTTTTGTCATTTTAGGTACTTTTGGAGTGAAATCTGGAAAAGGAAGCATTTTGGACGTTTTTGGAGCATAAAAGTGAAGAAAACGGCAAAGTCTTAATTTTCCTTGCTGGGAACAGTACCTGACGACGTCACAAGATTCTACATGACGGCGTCAAGAGTAACACAAGAGGTGGAAGTGGATGATACACGTGACGATCCAGAAAGTTTTGTACTAAGGAGATGACGGCGTCACCCAAGGCCGTCATGGTCCATATATTAGTGACGGCCCAGAAGAAAATTACACATGACGGCATCAAAAGTGGATCTAGGCAATCCGATTTCATTATGGGCGGCGAGTTGACGGCGTCACATGTTTACACATGACGCCGTCGCCCCGTAGAATCTATATATAGTTTTCCAAATTTCATTCATTAGTGTGCAACTTTGAGGGAAAACCCCTAGGACGAATTTTTTCAGCTTTTTCAAGGGTTTCAACCCTTTGAACTTTTCATGTCAATTTGAGATAAGTACTCTTCCAATTCAATCAATATGTCTATGTGTTGTTTGATTATATCTTACACTTGTCTTCAATTTAACATGCTCGGCTAGATCCCATGTTAGGAGTTTCTAACGGCTCGACATAGGAGTGAAGTAAGATCCTATAGAGTTAGGAATATTGTACATGGCCCTACGGCTAGTATTAAGGAATATGACCCATCATCCATGCAATTGTAACAAGCTATCAACCTGTAAAAGATATCTATGGAGTAATGAAACCTAAGTAAACACAACTTTCCCTATCATTGTTTACACCACCAGTATAATTAGATTTCATTTCATTTTTGATATTTTATTTTGATTGCATCTTAGTTAATTTGGGTTAGTTGCCTAGCAACTAATTCCTCCCATTCTTCCAAAAACAGATATTTTTATTTGCTTTCATAAAATATAAAAAAATACAAAAAGAATCATCCCTCACCTGTAGACTTAGTTTAGGAGACTTTCTAATCCTGGCGACACTATTCCTGAGTTGAACGATCAATCCCCCGGTACTTGTCACTATACTATACTACAACGATCAGGTACACTGCCTGGTGGGGGTTGTAAGCTTCTCGAGATCCCTCGAGAGGTAAAGCCTGGTGCGATTCCCACGTATCAAGTTTTTGGCGCCATTGCCGGGGAATAGTTATTGTCTAAGTTAGGATTTCTTTTTATTAGGTCTACTTGCTAGATTCCTTTCTTGCAAGATTTTATTTTTATTTTTAGGATTTCTTTAGTCTATCTTATTTCTTCGAGCCTTTGTTCATAACCATCACCATCCGCCATCATGGCAAATGAAGATCTCTCTAACCTTAGAGTCACTAGGAGTCGTAGTTCCGTTAGAAATCTCGTTTTGCCGTATGCAGAACCCGAAAGAGAAATGCATAAGCTAAAGCAATCTCTCTCAACACCCGGACCATCTAACATAGCTATCAAATTTGATGACACCCTTTCTGAAGAAGATTCAGATAATCACCTCACACCCTCTAGCCCCCAATCCAATAACGATATGAGCACCCCTGAGACTCCCACTCCTAAGCGCCTTAAGGACTACTCCTCCCCGAATCCTCGTGGCTTCTCAAATGCCATTGTCTTACCAAACGAACACACCAATGAGGTCTTGCATGCAAGCGATGTTTGGCTTGTTCAAAGTGTGTGCATGTTTCACGGATTACATAACGATGACCCAATTCAACACATCAGGGACTTCTTGAAGATAGTGGACACCCTCCATACAGGGCCACTAGAAACACGTCCCGATTACGATTCTTCCCTTTCACTCTTTATGAAAAAGCCAAAGAGTGGTATGATAGACTTCCCTCCGAGTCTATCTTTACATGGGAGCAACTTATATCCAAGTTTTATGAGAAGTTCTTCCCAGCAGGGAAAACCTCAGTATTTAGGGATAGGATCCTCCATTTCCGAAAGGGAAAGGACAAGCCCATCCATAAATCGTGGATTAGATTCAAGGATTTAATAAGACAAGTTCCCCATCATGGCATCGAACTCTGGCTTCTGGTCCAAATCTTCTATGAAAATGTCTCCTCACACGACCAGAACGGAATCAACAATTCTAGAAAAGGAAAAATAGCCAATCTTAGCGCCGAGGAAGGGTGGAATAGGATTGAGGAATATGCTCAAGACCAGGACGATACTTGGGATGAACCTGAATCGACTATTAGTATGTTTGAAATTTCACAAACACCCTCAGATCGGCTAAAAAAATTCACGAAAGGGTGGAATACCTTGCGGGGTCGCGAACAACTAAACAACTTTTAAATCCTTACTTGATCTGCGACTACTGTGGGGGCCCGCACGAGGTAGAGGAATGCGGAGGAAAAACCACGACCGAACATGCGTGTTTGTCAGGACATGACATCTACGCTGACCCCTACCTTTTGCCTTTTTACCAAAACGATGATTATACCCTTTGGGGAAATCTGATGAAAAGAGAAGAAGGGGAGGAAGGCCCTGAATACAAAATTAGGAGCACTTTTGAAGATAACCTTGGTCACTTTACTCAAGAAAAAGGCTTACAATTGGAAGGTCTTGACGAGCTCATTGCTGAGCAACAGAATGACATGGAAAAATGGTTCAACAAGCTTAATGCTACTCTTGATGGCCATGACAGGCCACCGGTAAGCCAAAAAGATCCCCTGCTCGCGGTAACTACTCAGGCTAGAACAACAACCAAGGACCCTCCTTATCCGAGCTCACACCCTGGCACCATTGATCCAAACGATCCCCACGAGGAGGAAGGTAATGTGAGCTACGAGGGTCCTGAACAACCTCCCCTGGTGACCCCGTCCCTATCAACTCCACCTAACCAACCTGTGAGAATCCCATTCCCATCCTGCCTAAAAAACCAGAAAATTGAGAATGATAATAAGAGATTCTTGTCATATCTAAAAGATTCAGTAGCCACCATACCTCTCCTTGATGCTTGCTATCACATGCCAAAGTATAGCTCTTACTTCAAAAGATTACTTGCCAACCAAAAGAAACTCGAGGGTCTTGTGACTCTGGGGGAAGAATGTTCGGTGGTGACCCAACGAGGGCTACCAAAAAAGGTAGACGATCCAGGCAGCTTTACCTTGCCCTGTTCCATAGGATCTCTATCAATAAAGAATGCTCTTGCTGATTTAGGGGCGAACATCAACCGCATGCCCCACTCCATATTCCTCAAACTAGGATATTCCAGAATAAAACCTACCCACATGAACATCCAACTAGCCGATAGAGCGGTCAAATATGCCCTAGGGATATGCGAGAATCTGCTAGTCAAAATTGGGAAGTTCAAATTTCCGGTTGACTTCGTGATCTTGGAGACGGAGGAGGATGAATTGGTGCCCATCATCTTAGGGAGATCATTTCTTGCTACCGCTCGTGCAGTCATTGATGTTCATGACGGCAAGTTAACCTTACGAGTAGGAATTGATAGCTTGACCTTCGATATTAAAGACACTATGAATCTGTCTCTCGAAGCAGCTAACCGGCTCTATTTCATCGGAGAGGTCGATGAATTAACAGATGTCATTGACAACTGTGTTGATGAACAAATCGAAGAAGGTTGGTTACGGGATGAGAGTTTCCTCCCCATATTGGAGGAGGAAAAGATGAAGGACGCTAGCACAGTCTCCTTCTATCCCAGACAAGAAACCACTAAGCAGCTTGAGCTCCGTAAACCCGCAAACAAACTAAAGCCCTCTATTAGCGAACCACCTAAGCTAGAGCTTAAAGAACTCCCAAACCACCTTGAGTATGCCTTCCTCCAGGGAGAGGATCAACTACCAGTAATCATAAACTCTTCCCTTGAGCATGAACAAAAAGATAGGCTCCTTGGAGTCCTAAAGAAATATAAGGGAGTCCTTGCATGGAGTGTAGTCGACATTAAAGGGATTGAATCAAATTTTTGCACGCATAAGATCCTTATGGAAGAAAACTATAAACCAGCTGTGCAACCCCAGTGAATCCTAACATCAAGGAGGTAGTGAAGAAAGAAGTTATCAAACTTTTGGATGCAGGGCTGATTTACCCAATTTCGGATAGCCCATGGGTTAGTCCTATACAGGTTGTACCAATGAAAGGAGGAATGACTGTGGTGAAAATGACAACGGTGAGATGGTGCCCCAGAGAATAGTTACTAGCTGGCGGGTATGCATCGATTATAGAAAGCTCAATGATGCCACCAGGAAAGATCACTTTCCCCTCCCATTCATTGACCAAATGTTGGAAAGATTATCCGGGCATGAGTACTACTGTTTCTTGGATGGATTCTCAGGATATTTCCAATCCCCATAGCACTTGAGGACCAAGAAAAAACCACATTTACTTGCCCTTATAGAACATTCGCCTATAAAAGGATGCCTTTTGGGCTGTGTAACGCTCCCACCATTTTTCAGCGATGCATGACCGCAATCTTTCACGAATTAATGGAAGACAGCATGGAAGTTTTCATGGATGACTTTTCGGTCTTCGGGAACTCTTTCGACCGCTGTCTTGCTAACCTCGAAAAAATGCTCAAACGTTGTGAGGATACCAACTTGGTCTTAAATTGGGAGAAATGGTATTTTATGGTAAAAGAAGGGATTGTGCTAGGACATAAGGTCTTAGGGAATGGGATTGAGGTGGACCAAGCAAAGGTTGAAGCTATATCTAAATTACCTTATCCCATGACTGTTAAGGCAATGTGCAGCTTCTTGGGCCACGTCGAGTTCTACCGAAGATTCATTAAAGATTTCTCTAAAATAGCTCG
Organism: Artemisia argyi; assembly: GCA_030686995.1. Lineage (NCBI taxonomy): Eukaryota > Viridiplantae > Streptophyta > Magnoliopsida > Asterales > Asteraceae > Artemisia > Artemisia argyi. Next base: position 155,749,035 of record CM060685.1, read on the forward strand.
GCCAATGACTCAATTGCTGGTAAAAGATGCCCCTTTCGATTTCTCTCAAGAATGCAAGGATGCATTCGATCTCCTGAAAAAGGAACTCACGCAAGCCCCAATCATGGTTACACCCAACTGGGAGTTACCTTTCGAGATCATGTGCGATGCTAGCGACTATGCTGTTGGGGCAGTATTAGGCCAAAGGCGTGACAAACAATTCCAACCTATATACTATGCTAGCAAAACTATGAATCCCGCTCAAGAGAATTACTCTATCACCGAAAAAGAATTATTAGCTGTGGTGTTCGCTTTCGACAAATTCCGTCAATATCTTGTCCTTTCAAAGACGGTTGTTTTCACTGATTATTCGGCTCTCTGATATCGTTTTGCTAAGCAAGATGCTAAACCACGACTAATTCGGTGGATCTTGTTGTTACAAGAGTTTGATGTTGAAATTCATGATAAAAGGGGGGCGGAGAATCTGGCTACTGATCACCTCTCTCGTCTTGAAAATCCCCTTAATGAGCTTGATAAAAGCAAAATTCGAGATTCATTCCCTGACGAACAACTCATGTTAATGACAGATTCTGAACCTTGGTACGCTGATTATGCTAATTATCTCGCAAGCAGGCTCATTCCGGAACATGTGACTAGATACGAAAAGAAAAGGTTCTTTGCCCAACTAAAATACTACTTCTAGGACAAACCATTCTTATTCCGAAGATGTCCTGATCAAATAATCAGGCGCTGTGTTTCGGGAAATGAAGCAATAAAGATTATGAAAGAATGTCATTCGGGCCCTTCTAGGGGCCATCATGGGATAAACACCACCGCACGAAAGATTTTCGATGCAGGATTCTATTGGCCCACGATATTTCGTAATGTAAAAGAGATGATACAAGCATGCGATGCATGTCAACGGGCCGGGAATATATCGAGCAGAGATGAAGCGCCTCAGAATTTTATACAAGTTTGTGAGGTTTTCGATGTTTGGGGTATTGATTTCATGGGACCCTTTCCGTCTTCAGGGGGGAACGAATATATTTTAGTGGCCATCGATTATGTTTCAAAATGGGTAGAGGCACAAGCCCTTAGGACCAACGATGCTAGGGTAGTTATTCATTTTCTGAAAAAGTTGTTCGCTAGGTTCGACATTCCTAAAGCTCTCATTAGTGATAGGGGGACCCACTTTTGCAATGCGTAAATGGAAAAGGTCATGAAGAGATATGGAGTTTCCCACCGATTCTCCACCTCCTATCACCCACAAACCAATGGTCAAGTCGAAAACACCAATAGGGCAATTAAAAGAATACTAGAAAAGACAGTTAATCAAAATAGAAAGGATTGGTCATTTAAACTCGATGAGGCCTTATGGGCATTTCGAACAGCCTACAAGACACCTATTGGAACGACCCCATTCCGCATGGTTTATGGCAAGGCGTGTCACCTTCCGGTGGAACTCGAACACAAGGCTTATTGGGCACTTAAGGCATGTAATTTGGATAATACGGTCGCTGGAACGAATAGGTTCTTACAACTCCATGAGCTTGATGAGTTAAGGCTAGAAGCGTATGAATCCTCCGTTACATATAAAGAACGGGCAAAAAGATGGCATGACCAACGAATTAAAAAACCTAAGGAATTCTCAGAAGGAGACAAAGTTCTATTGTATAACTCTCGGTTAAGGTTATTTCCCGGGAAACTCAAGTCTAGATGGTATGGGCCCTTTACGGTGAAAAGCTCCTCTAAAACCGGAGTTGTTGTGTTAATGGACGATGAAAATAGAGAGTTCACTGTCAACATACAACGCATAAAACATTATCAAGAAAGTAATGAGATGATTAGTGAGGAGGACGTAACATTTGATGATGAGGTCACGTAATTGCCCATGACCTTGAGTCTAGCTACAAGACTCGTAAATAAAGAAAAGCGCTTCTTGGGAGGCAACCCATGTTTTGTGTGATTTTTATTTGTTTGATTGTTATTTGCTTCCGTATGCATGCTTTATTTTTATTGTTGGTAGATCATGTTTCAAAACTAAATTGTGAAAATGCTTTATTTTGTCGTTTAACTTCGTCTTAACTTCATATAAAGGTATTTTGCAAAAGATAAGTGTAAGGGGAAACCCCAATTTTGTTTTTAAGAACGAAATTGATCATGATTCTCCACAATATTAAATGGACATGTGTATTAGTATTTGTTAGAGTCAAATGCTTGTATCGAGTCATAATGATGTTTTGCAGGATTTTCCAGGAAGTAGGACATAAGTTTTTCCAGAAATTTTCCGGAAACTTAACATAAAGATTTCTGCAGGTCACTTCTGACGGTGTCAGGAGTTAACTCCTGACGGTGTCATGTGTAAAATTCTGGAAATTTTGCGAGTTTTGTTTTTCTAACGGAGTCTTAAAGTTTTTATTAATTCTTTAGTTTTATAAACTCCAGGAAATCTGCAAACATTCATTCCACAAGCATTATATCTTAAATTATTTTCTAGGATTTGTTAGTATATATAGATTGCCGCTGATTTTACGCGAGGTTGCCTTGTTTGTTTTCTCTGGTTTAACAGGTTATGTATGACAAGAAGATGATTTATTTTTCTGGAAGGGAAGCTTTGAATGTTCATTTTCTTGGAGGAAGATCTAACCTTGTTACTACACTATCCACACCGAACGAATCAGGGGAGTATTTGCTTTCATTCTTTTACCTATTTCACTTTTACATTCTTTAATTGAACATTGGGGACAACGTTCATCCTAAGTGTAAGGGGAGGGTAAATGATGATACCTTATAGGATACAATTACACTTGAGTTTATTTGTTCGATAGTAGGTGTGTAATAAAACTAAGAGAAATACTTGTTAGTGTAATTTTAGCGCCAACTTTAAAATTTTTTACAACATTTAGGAGTGAAACTTTAGCCTTAGCAAGCGTCTCATGGATAGGAGTTGTATGACTAGCACAAAACCGTACCATTCAAAAAAAATTTCCTCCCAAATATGTGAGGTTCGCCTTTAGATTTGATAGGAAAAGCATTCATTATTAGTGCTTATGAGTGTACTGGTAGCATTTAGATTCTAGAACTTGCATTAGCGATGCATCCCGAGACCGCTAGTGAGACTACATTCGTGTAGTAGGATTTACTACATGATAAGAGGCATTAGGATCACCCTTGTGTTAAACCCGTATCATAATTACTTGACCATTTAAGTCATATTACTTGGCTAGTAAAGTCAATTAATTTTTCCCACACCTTAGCGTTGTACTCATTTTTAGTACACGAAACCCCTAGTACACCACTCTGAGCCTATCTTTTCGTTTCTAACTTTAAGCATCTTACTTAAAGGAAGAATTTGTTACAACCCACTTAAATGTACAACCAAATCGCCTTAGCCGTCCTCGTATGCACTCATCTTTAGTGCATTATTGTTATTTGTTTAAACCCTTAGTTAATTATTTAATTGATTACATGGTTGCTAAGTCGAGTCATATCTTGTACACATTGTTTTGGGACGATTGGGACTTATGGGTAAAGTACTTATGTTATGGAGTAATGGGGAAGAACATCTTATATTACCCCCATATGTGCATTAATCTTAAAAGTACTCCAAGTGTTTTGATTATTTTAATTTGAGTCATTAGATTAGTTGATTGTAAAGTATGTAAAAATTCAAGTGTAAGGGGAATGTACATTCCCTATGATGTATTATTTTGGATGGTAGGGTAAGAGTGTAAGCAAAATAATAATAATAATAATAATAATAATAATAATAATAATAATAATAATAATAATAATAATAATAATAATAATAATAATAATAATAATAATAATAATAATAATAATAATAATAATAATAATTGATGAGTGTGTAAATACTCATCATTTTTATCGTATCTGAACTGCCAAAACATCCAAAAACACTCAAATACGCATAAAAATACACAATTTATCCCAAAAGTATGTTTTATATGTTTTAGATGCAAAATGTTTAAAAACAAATGAAAAACGAACAAAGTTTGCACAATTGGCAGTTTCAGTCCCTCAAGTTTCAAAAATTGACAAAACTAGTCCTTGGAAGTTTAAAATGAAAGAAAAGTCAACCCAAGGCATGGAAAAGTCAAAAATTATGAAAAACGATCCTTGGGTAAAAAGTTTGAGAAAATTACATGTTTGGTCCCTGTACTTTGCAATTTAGCAAAAATGGTCCCTGCAGTTTGGAAAATTACACAAATGGTCCCTGGGGTTTTGAAATATAAAAATTATCAAAAATTGCCCTTGTACTATTCAAATGTGTCAAAAATAGTCCTTGTTGCAACTTTGTAACATTGGCAACTTTAGTCCTCAAAGTTTCAGCAGTTTGCAATTTTGGTCCCTGGGGTTTTAAATATTGAAAAATACAAACTTGGGTCCTTGGGATATTTTAACTTGGCATAAGTGGTCCTTAAAACAAAGTTTGGAAAATGGCAGATTGGGTCCCTCATGTTTCGGATATTTACATTTTTAGTCCTTGTGATTCAATTAACCAAACCGGATCCTAAATACTACTCCCTACAATCCAATAACTAATAAAACCCAACACCCCTTTTGTGATCCAATCCAGCCCACCTCACAACTCAGCCCATCACCACCACAGCCCAATCCCACCCACGTTTAATAAAAACCCGGTCAAACTATTTGACCTCTCCACATCATCCCCTACCTCCCTAGCCTGCTACAATCCAACCCCAAACACCATCATCACCACTCACTGCCACACTCAACCATCATACCCCTACACCTCCTCTTGCATCTCCAAACAAGGGCAAAGCTCCAAAACTATACCACTGGCCTCAATTATCTCCAAGAAGCAGACAAAGGTTTGGGCGCCAAGAATTTTTAAACGGCCTAGATTACAAGTCTTTCATCCAAGGGCCAAGAGATAAGATGGGAAGAGTCCAAAAAAGCCTCAGAAACCCTAATTTGAACTATAAAAAAGAGAAGAGGAGCTGTGGAGCAGGAGAGAATTTTTTAGTGTAATTTTAGTTGTTTTCAAGTTAATGTAATTTGTAATTACCAATCAAATCTAATATTGTAATCTGTTTTCCATTTGAATAAAGTAAGCTTTCAGTTTATATAAATTCCAATTTCAATTCAATTCTCAGTTCCCTCAAAAATATAAAAAAGGAAAATATAACAAGAAATAAATGGAGATAAGTTAAAAATAAAAGAAGCAGAGAAGAAAGTTGGAAGGCATTGGGTATATTAGAACTTCATGGGAAGTACTAGGTTGGTTGGAATTGTTCATGGTTCTTGGTTTTGCTCTGGAAGCACACTGTGAGCCACTCCTCTGATTTTACATTGCTCATCAGCTTATATTTATGCTTATTTATGGTTTAGAATAGCTTTTCTATGCTTTTTGGTGTTTAAAATGCCTTTTGTTTAGTTTCTAAGTAATTAGTTCATTTTGTTGTTGTTTTGCCAAGAATTACCCATAACTGCTTAAGTGTGCTCTGGGTGAGCTTTGTTCCATTTTGTGGTCTATTTAGCCCCTAGTCATAGTTTAGAATAACTTCTGGGTCACTGGTTGGATTACTCAAGTTGTATTCTGCCTAATTTAGTTTAACTGTGGAACTTAAGAGGTGTTTGGATCAGCTTGTTACCCTGTGTTCCCGGGTTTGTTTGGTGTTATTTTCTATTTGAACTGGTCACAATAGGTTTAAGTCAGTTAGTAAAGTCATAAAATTGGGTAGGTTAGTAGTGAAAAGTCAAAATCCCACTTAACTCTCATTTGTGGAACACTGTTGAGATTTCTACCCTCCATAATCATCAAATCAGTTAATAAATTGATAATATTGTTTAGTATAAGTTCATTTCACTCAAATACATCACATTCAGTCATCTAGGACATTTAGAAATTCACAAAAGTCAAATTGTTCACAAATCTTGAAAAGTCAAAAAGCTGTCTCAGTGAAATTACCCAAACTTTGGTGATCTGTAATTTGCTTAAAATAAGGAATTAGGATCTGAGCTTTTACAAGCTTGTTCACTATCAGCTTGTTGATTTTTAGTAATTTTGTCAAAATTTTTGGAATTTGTTAAATGGGTCCCACAAGGCCTCAAAGAGACCTGCAGGGGGACTGAGTCCTCACCACCACACCACCACCTTTGGTGGTGGATTGTGGCCACCTCAGTGGGCCCCAAGGCTTGATTTAGCTTCCATGGTGTTCATAAGCTAGCAAGCTTTCTGTTTCACCAAAGCTTAGTCTCTTAATCACAGTAGACCCCACCTAGATTAGGCTTGTTTATTTGTCCCCAAATCTGTTTTAGCATAGTAACTGTTTAAGCTTATTGAGTGCTTATTGCTTATTCAGGCATCCTATTTGGTTGAGTTTAGCTTATAAGTATCAAATTAACTTATTTGAACCTGTTTTCACCATTGTGGACCCCACACAAGCTTATTTGAGCTTTTTCCTCTCATGGTCAAAGAAAGTCAAACTGTGTGGCTTTTTGCTTAGCACACAGCTTATTTTTTAGCTTAACCAAAAGTCCCTTCATAAAAGTCTCCTAATTTGAGTAGTAAATCAGTTTGGTAAAAGAAAATTTGGAAAAAGATAAAATTTAAGAAAGTGATAGCTTCTATTTAAGCACTTTGGCTTATTTTTCTGCTTATTCATAAGCTATTCTCATTTTTAAATTTTTCTTAGGCTTCTTTTTAGTTAAAATAATTTTAGGAATTTTTTCAGATTTTTCCTTGTTCATTTAGTATTTTTTATAATTAATTTTAGTTTAAATTAATTAAATAATTAGTTTTAATTAATATTAAACAATTAAAAAGTAGAAAAATTAGGTTTTCTGTTGTAAAAATAGTTTTATAATATTTTAGATTTTTCTAAATTTAATTTTCAATTTTCTAGTTAATTTTCATAATTAATTAATAATTAGTTTAATTTAATTAATTAAAAAGTAATTAAAAATTAGTAATTAATTAATAGTAATTAATTAAATTGTGTAAAAATTATTTTTCTTTTTCTAAAAATTTTCTTAAGTCATTTGGATTAAAAAAATATAATTTTCACGTTCGTAGGACTTTATTTGCTCTCGTTTCACTTTTTTTTTTGCGCGTTCGCGTTATTTTTAAATGCGCGTTTTTAGGTTAACTTACGTTTCTAGATAATCTGACCATCAGTAATTGTTCCAATAGTGTTTCTAAGTTATTTTCAATCATAATCTCGTAGCCTAATCACTCAAACCAAATTTCTGATTATCCTGTTAAATCACTCGATCACTTTAAACATTTTTTAATACAATTGCTTACCTCGCTGGGACATAACGACCCGGGAATACACTGTACTCCTTGGTTAGTTGGTTTTAGACGTTTGACTAGGTTGACCATCATCTGGGAAACTTAGTTGACCGTTTAGGACCAATCAAAATTTGGCGCCGCTGCCGGGGAGGTAGCTGCGTAGTCAAAACGTTTCTTAGAGATTAGTGGTTTTTCATTCGTCACTGTATAAACCCACCACTTTTTTTTGTAAATTCAAATCATAAAACAAAAACGTCATTAACACTTTTCCTAAAGTGTTAACAACACTAAAAAAATCAAAAACAAACAAAACATATCGTTACGTTTTCTATATCGCGTTTCTTTAAGGTGATTCTTAAAGGGATACGATTTTGGTAAACGAATCGATACCAAAAATATTGTCCAAAAATTTTTAACCCATACACAAAAACCCAAAAACATTCGTCTTTTCTTGTGAATAAAAAACTACATAAAAACAAACCATCGCAAACCAAGGCAGAACACCTACCAACTGGGGGTGTGGACATAATAAGTTCCCAAACCAAAGATAAAAACTTGCCTTTGTATCCTTGTGAGTGGTGTACCTTTCTTAAAGAAGCCATTCACTTGTGATTATTGGTTTAAGTTCACTATTGATTTGCCTCGATCTTGTTTTGTTGAAATTTTGTGTTAGTGCATGCGCACTCGTTCACAATCGAAACGAAATCGTCAACTTAAAAACGTAACTGAGTTACGTCCTATTGTTGAGGATCCAGTTCCGAGAATGGACGGTAATCAAGAACCACCCATCATAGATGATGCAGCTCCTGATCTCCGAACGATGGAGGAGTTGTGTCAACCCACAATGCTCGGAAGAGGCGACCCCATTGCCCCTCTTAACATTGCTGCCACTGATTTTGGACTTAAGCATCACATGATACAACAAGTCCAGAATTCGTGCCAATTTCATGGCTTACCTGGTGACGATGCAAACAAGCATCTTGATAAATTTCTTACCGTCACCCAAAGCATGAAGCAGAATGGTGTCTCCGATGATGCCCTTCGTCTATCTCTTTTCCCCTATTCTCTAACCCATCATGCCACTGCATGGTTTGATCGACTTCCTAAGAACTCGATTCATACTTTCAAAGAAATGGTGACTAAATTTTTAGCCAAATACTTTCCACCATCCATGGTTTCTAAGTTACGAAATGACATTAGTAACTTTTGTCAGCATCTCGAAGAGTCTCTATTTGAGGCACGGGAACGCTATAATCTCTCAATTGATCGGTGTCCTAACCATAACATGTTACTCGTTACCCAAATAGATACTTTCTATAATGGGTTGACCTTGAGACACCGTGATATTCTCAATGCTGCTGCTGGTGGGACCTTTATGAAAAGGCGCCCCGAAGAGTGCTATGTTCTTATTGAAAACATGACTGCCCACTATAATTTCTGGGATTCCTCAGCCGAGAGGGAAGAGTCATGTAAGTCTGTCACTCCAGCATCTTCTGAAATAGCGATCCTCACTAAATAGATGAATGATTTCGCTACTGCTATGTTGAGGATGAACCAAAGTATCCAAAATCAACAAGTCCAAAATCAACAAGCCAAAGCCGTTAGTCAAAGTTGTGAAACTTGTGGAGGTCCACATGCTTATTCCGAGTGTCCAGCCACTAGTGGTTACACTCATGAGGACGTTTATGCTGCTCAAGATTCCTATAACTCGGGAGGTAATAACTACCAACCGCAAGGGGACCGCAATCTTTTAAGCTATCGTTCTAACAATTTCCTTAGACCTCCCGGATTCAATCAAAACCCTAATGTCCCAAACCGTAACCAGAACCAAAGTCAGAATCGAACAAACCAAGGTTACCAAAACCAAGGAAATGTCAATCCAAACCAAAACCAAGGTTTCCATCATAACCAAAACCAAGGTTTCCAAAATCATGGAAACTACAATCGAAACCAAGGTCAAAACAACTATCAGGGAAACAATTCTCATGGACATGGCAACCAACATCAGGGAAATTTTCAAAACCACAGTTCTAATCATAATAACCAGGCTCAAAATTTTCCCAATCAAAATCAAGCCATCACTACAACTACTCAGAATTACCCTAACCAAGCTCCTTCCAACAATACTCAAGCAATTGTTCCAACGGGTCCTTCACATGAGGAGTTGTTGAGACAATTCATGAAATCTCAGGAGGAAATGAATAGGGTGATGATGACTCAGATCGCTGACCTTGTTAAGAAGTCTTTAAATGATCGACCCTCGGGCTCAGGTAATACTTTACCTAGCAACACGATCGCTAATCCGAGGGGCGATGTTAAAGCGATCACAACGAGAAGTGTGTTTCCTATGATGGACCCAAAGCTCCTACTACCTCTTCTTCTCCTCCCAAGGTAGTAGAGAATGAACCTGAGGTGACAAAGGACAAGGTGCAATTTACTAGCCCACGAAGTACCGCACACGTCCACCCTCAGGTTGTACCAGAAACCGTATCAAAACCAGGAGTTGTCTTTGAACCACCCACAACTCCTGAAGAGAACCCTAAATCCAAACCTTCACTACCATATCCATCTTGGTTACAAGACCAAAAGCTCCACGAAAAAGCAAATCATCAAATGGAAAAGTTCTTTCAGATTTTCCGAGATATTCATTTTGATATCAGTTTCGCGGATGCTCTCCTTTTGATGCCTAAGTTTGCATCGACAATCAAGAATCTGTTGAACAATAAAGAGAAGCTGTTTGAAATGGCACGAACTCCACTCAATGAGAACTGCTCTGCGGTTCTTTTGAAACAGCTTCCCGAGAAGCTAGGAGATCCGGGAAAATTTCTCATTCCATGTGTTTTCCCCAGAATGGTTGAGTGCTTCGCCTTGGCCGATCTAGGTGCAAGCATCAACTTGATGCCTTATTCCATATGGAAAAAGCTCTCTTCCGGAACTCACCACCACCTGCATGACTCTCGAGCTTGCAGACCACTCAACATCTCGTCCCCTCAGCATTGCCGAGGATGTATTTGTAAAGGTGGGAAACTTCCACTTTCCGGCAGATTTTGTGATTGTCGATTTCGATGCTGACCCACGAGTTCCTCTCATTCTTGGGAGAGGATTCTTAAGGATGGGTCGTGCGTTAATCGATGTGCATGAAGAAGAAATAACTCTTCGTGTTGGTAATGAAGCAGTAACGTTTAACCTCGATCAAACTTCGAGGTACTCCTCTAATTATGACACCGAAATGGTTAACCGAATTGATGTCATTGATGTTGCGTCTGAGGAGTACTCTCAAGAACTTCTTGGTTACTTACCGAGTGGCAGTCCCACTCCATCTACTGAGCCTATCATATCCGACCCTTCCCCTTCTCTCACTCCTTTTGAGGGAAGTGACTTCCTTTTGGAAGAGGTCAAAGCTTTTCTCGCCCAAGATAGTTCAATTTCGGGTGAATTTGATGAGAACTATCTTGACCCTGAGGGGGTTATTCTTTTGCTAGAAAAATTGTTAAACGAAGATCCATCTCCCCCTCTTCCTCCAAAAATACTTCATAAAGAGGAAGTCAAAAATGTTGAAATAACTGATGACTTGCCTGTAGTTGAACTTAAGGACTTGCCGCCTCACCTTGAGTATGCATTTCTGGAGGGTGATGATAAATTACCCGTCATAATTGCTAAAAATTTAAGTGTTGAGGAAAAGGCTGCTCTCATAAAGGTTTTGAAGTCGCATAAACAAGCAATTGCTTGGAGACTCTCCGACATCAAGGGCATTGACCCTGAATTTTGTACTCACAAGATTTTAATGGAGGATGACTTCAAACCAGCAGTCCAACACCAAAGAAGGGTGAATCCAAAAATTCATGAGGTCATTAAACAAGAAGTTTTAAAACTTCTTGATGCCGGATTGATTTACCCTATCTCGGACAGTCCTTGGGTTAGCCCAATACATTGTGTTCCAAAAAAGGGTGGCATTACTGTTGTCACAAACGAGGAAAATGAGTTGATTCCCACTCGTTTCGTTACGGGTTGGCGTGTCTGTATTGACTATCGTAAGTTAAATGACGCCACCCGCAAAGATCATTTTCCTCTGCCCTTTTATGGATCAGATGCTCGAGAGATTAGCGGGGAATGAGTACTATTGCTTCCTCGATGGTTTCTCGGGTTACTTTCAGATTCCCATTGATCCGCAAGATCAGGAAAAGACCACTTTCACGTGCCCCTATGGAACGTTTCCTTATAAACGTATGCCATTTGGTTTATGTAATGCTCCGGGCACGTTTCAAAGATGTATGATGTCCATATTTTCCGACATGATCGGGAAAACTATGGAGATCTTCATGGACGTTTTTTCGGTCATTGGGGATTCGTTTCAATCATGTCTCTCCCATTTAGACAACATGCTCAAACGTTGTGAAGACACAAAGTTATGTCTAAATTGGGAGAAGAGTCACTTTATGGTCAAAGAGGGCATTGTCCTCGGCCATAAGATTTCAAAGAATGGGATTGAGGTTGACAAAGCCAAAATTGATGTCATTGCAAAATTACCTCATCCCACTACCGTCAAAGGTATTAGGAGCTTTTTGGGTCATGCCGGTTTTTAGCGTAGGTTTATTCAAGATTTTTCTAAGATCGCCCGGCCTATGACCCACCTCCTCGAAAAGGATGCTCCTTTTATCTTCTCACCTAAGTGCGTAGAAGCTTTTGAAACTCTAAAGAAAAAGCTTACTGAGGCACCTATTCTTGTTGCCACCGATTGGGACTTGCCCTTTGAACTTATGTGTGATGCTAGTGATTATGCAATAGGGGCAGTCTTGGGGCAACGAAGGTCTAAACACTTTCAGCCTATACACTATGCAAGCAAAACAATGACCGAGGCTCAAAGTCATTACACCACCACTGAAAAAGAATTATTAGCTGTGGTGTATGCCTTTGAAAAATCCCGGTCATATTTGATCTTGACCAAAAGCATAGTGTATACGGATCACCCGGCTTTGAAGTATCTTCTTGCAAAACAAGATGCAAAGCCGAGACTACTTCGTTGGGTTCTCCTCCTGCAAGAATTTGATATCATTATTCGTGATAAAAAAAGGAGCTGAGAACCTAGCTGCTGATCATCTCTCCCGTTTGGAAAACCCTCATCAAGATGTCTTCGAAAAGAAGGAAATTAATGAAACCTTCCCTCTCGAGACACTCAATGCGGTTGCCTTTCGTGGAGACTCTGTTACCCCATGGTTTGCCGATTTTGCAAACTACCTTGCGGGTAACTTCATTGTGAAAGGGATGTCGTCCCAACAAAAGAACAAGTTCTTTAAGGATGTCAAACATTATTTCTGAGACGACCCCTACCTCTTCAAAATCTGTGAGGATCAAGTCATCCGGCGGTGTGTATATGGTCAAGAAGCCACTGAAATTCTTAAGGCTTGCCATGCTGGTCCCACGGGGGGCCACCACAATCCAAATTACACCGCCAAAAAGGTGTTTGATTCCGGTTTCTTTTGGCCCACGATTTATAAGGATGCCCAAGAATTAGTCAAATCTTGTGATGCTTGTCAACGTCACGGGAATATTTCACAAAAGAATGAAATACCACAAAATGCAATCCAAGTTTGTGAAATATTTGACGTATGGGGCATTGACTTTATGGGACCATTTCCGTCATCTCATGGAAATAAGTACATACTCGTGGCTGTTGACTATTTGTCAAGATGGGTTGAAGCGAAAGCTTTACCCACAAATGATGCCCGAGTTGTTGTGAAATTTTTGAAAGCTCTCTTTGCTCGATTTGGAACTCCACGTGCTATAATTAGTGATCGTGGTACGCATTTTTGCAATGACAAGTTTGATAAAGTCATGCAAAAGTATGGTGTAACTCACCGTCTTTCTACTACGTACCACCCTCAAACAAGTGGATAAGTAGAAGTTTCCAATCGAGGCATCAAGAGAATATTGGAAAGAACCGTTGGTGAAAATCGTGCATCTTGGTCGGATAAATTAGATGATGCACTTTGGGCTTTCCGTACGGCTTACAAAACACCCATTGGGTGTACGCCTTACAAGCTTGTGTACGGGAAAGCGTGCCATCTTCCGATCGAGCTTGAGCATAAAGCCTATTGGGCCCTCAAGCATGCAAATTTTGACCTCAAAACTGCGGGTGATCACAGGAAAGTTCAACTGAATGAATTAAATGAACTCCGTGATCAAGCTTACGAGAACTCTTTGATCTACAAGGAAAAGACAAAGAAGATACATGACTCCAAAATCAAAAACCGCGTTTTCAACATTGGTGATCGAGTCCTTCTTTTCAACTCTAGACTCAAGATCTTCTCGGGAAAGCTCAAAACCCGATGGACTGGTCCATTCACTATCGTTAAGGTTTACCCTTATGGCACAGTCGAGTTATCTCAAAATGACGGCCCTAATTTCAAAGTGAATGGACATCGTTTGAAACACTACTTTGGAGAGGACATACCATCCATGGTTGTCCCGGATCTCCAAACTTTCCCCAAGGACAATTAGATTCGGGGATCAAGTCAAGCTAGCGACTCGATAAACAAAAACAGTAGCAACAACATGGGTTTTCACCCGTGTCTCTGATTTCTTTCTACTTTCTACCACCCTAGTATGGGGGAATGGCCAACCCCCCGCTATTTGAAATGTATATATCTTTGAAAAAAAAATGTGTGGTTGTATGTACAGATAAATAAAGTGAAAAATACAAAACGATATTTCCACAGTTAGCGTTTAATATTATCTTTTTACGTTCATAGATTTGGCATAATAGCCGGGACTTTGAATATTGAGGACAATATTCAATTCTAAGTGTGTGTGTGGGGGGGGGGTAAAATTCTAGCGAATTTTATCACAAAATACTTTAAAGTACCCCCATTTTGGCCCAAAATTTTCAAAATTTTTTCACTTTATTTCAAAATTTTTGTGTTAATCAGTATCTAAACGACAAAAAGGATTGGCTAATCCAGGAGCAAACGGCTCTTGGTAAAGATATCTCAAATCCGTTTACGGCTTGCAATTTGCCCAAAATTGTATGGTTCCTCAACTCCCCATATCCCATAAAGCGAATGAGTTGGCTAGCCCACAAGATTATGGCTTGTGGTAAAGGCCGTGGAAAATCCATAATTGGTAATCAGCTCACCAAGATGTTGACTATTCCATCAAGAGTTTGATAGTCCAGAAGCAAACGGCTTTTGGTAAAGACTAATCAAATCCGTTAACAGCTGGTGGTTTGCTCAAAATCACACGGTTATCAGGTGTGCCACAGTTCTTACACTTGGCTACTCCAGAAGTGATGGCTTTTGGTAAAGAGTTTAAAATCCATCAAGTTTTTCTCAAAAAATTGCTAGGGACTATCAATAGTTTAGTGTGGGGGATTGATGAGTGTGTAAATACTCATCATTTTTATCGTATCTGAACTGCCAAAACATCCAAAAACACTCAAATACGCATCAAAATACACAATTTATCCCAAAAGTGTGTTTTATATGTTTTAGATGCAAAATGTTTAAAAACAAATGAAAAACGAACAAAGTTTGCACAATTGGCAGTTTCAGTCCCTCAACTTTTAAAAATTGACAAAACTAGTCCCTGGAAGTTTAAAACTAAAGAAAAGTCAACCCAAGGCATGGAAAAGTCAAAAATTATGAAAAACGATCCTTGGGTAAAAAGTTTGAGAAAATTACATGTTTGGTCCCTGTACTTTGCAATTTGGCAAAAATGGTTACTGCAGTTTGGAAAATTACACAAATGGTCCCTGGGGTTTTGAAATATAAAAATTATCAAAAATTGCCCTTGTACTATTAAAATGTGTCAAAAATAGTCCTTGTTGCAACTTTGTAACATTGGCAATTTTAGTCCTCAAAGTTTTAGCAGTTTGAAATTTTGGTCCCTGGGGTTTTAAATATTGAAAAATACAAACTTGGGTCCTTGGGATATTTTAACTTGGCATAAGTGGTCCTTAAAACAAAGTTTGGAAAATGGCATATTGGGTCCCTCATGTTTCGAATATTTACATTTTTAGTCCTTGTGATTCAATTAACCAAACCGGATCCTAAATACTACTCCCTACAATCCAATAACTAATAAAACCCAACACCCCTTTTGTGATCCAATCCAGCCCACCTCACAACTCAGCCCATCACCACCACAGCCCAATCCCACCCACGTTTAATAAAAACCCGGTCAAACTATTTGACCTCTCCACATCATCCCCAACCTCCCTAGCCTGCTACAATCCAACCCCAAACACCATCATCACCACTCACTGCCACACTCAACCATCATACCCCTACACCCCCTCTTGCATCTCCAAACAAGGGCAAAGCTCCAAAACTGTACCATTGGCCTCAATTATCTCCAAGAAGCAGACAAAGGTTTGGGCGCCAAGAATTTTTAAACGGCCTAGATTACAAGTCTTTCATCCAAGGCCCAAGAGATGAGCTGGGAAGAGTCCAAAAAAGCCTCAGAAACCCTAATTTGAACTATAAAAAAGAGAAGAGGAGCTATGGAGCAGGAGAGAATTTTTTAGTGTAATTTTAGTTGTTTTCAAGTTAATGTAATTTGTAATTCCCAATCAAATCTAATATTGTAATCTGTTTTCCATTTGAATAAAGTAAGCTTTCAGTTTATATAAATTCCAGTTTCAATTCAATTCTCAGTTCCCTCAAAAATATAAAAAAGGAAAATATAACAAGAAATAAATGGAGATAAGTTAAAAATAAAAGAAGCAGAGAAGAAAGTTGGAAGGCATTGGGTATATTAGAACTTCATGGGAAGTACTAGGTTGGTTGGAATTGTTCATGGTTCTTGGTTTTACTCTGGAAGCACACTGTGAGCCACTCCTCTGATTTTACATTGCTCATCAGCTTATATTTATGCTTATTTATGGTTTAGAATAGCTTGTCTATGCTTTTTGGTGTTTAAAATGCCTTTTGTTTAGTTTCTAAGTAATTAGTTCATTTTGTTGTTGTTTTGCCAAGAATTACCCATAACTGCTTAAGTGTGCTCTGGGTGAGCTTTGTTCCATTTTGTGGTCTATTTAGCCCCTAGTCATAGTTTAGAATAACTTCTGGGTCACTGGTTGGATTACTCAAGTTGTATTCTGCCTAATTTAGTTTAACTGTGGAACTTAAGAGGTGTTTGGATCAGCTTGTTACCATGTGTTCCAGGGTTTGTTTGGTGTTATTTTCTATTTGAACTGGTCACAATAGGTTTAAGTCAGTTAGTAAAGTCATAAAATTAGGTAGGTTAGTAGTGAAAAGTCAAAATCCCTCTTAACTCTCATTTGTGGAACACTGTTGAGATTTCTACCCTCCATAATCATCAAATCAGTTAATAAATTGATAATATTGTTTAGTATAAGTTCATTTCACTCAAATACATCACATTCAGTCATCTAGGACATTTAGAAATTCACAAAAGTCAAATTGTTCACAAATCTTGAAAAGTCAAAAAGCTGTCTCAATGAAATTACCCAAACTTTGGTGATCTGTAATTTGCTTAAAATAAGGAATTAGGATCTGAGCTTTTACAAGCTTGTTCACTATCAGCTTGTTGATTTTTAGTAATTTTGTCAAAATTTTTGGAATTTGTTAAATGGGTCCCACAAGGCCTCAAAGAGACCTGCAGGGGGACTGAGTGCCCTGTGCACAGACCCTCACCACCACACCACCACCTTTGGTGGTGGATTGTGGCCACCTCAGTGGGCCCCAAGGCTTGATTTAGCTTCCATGGTGTTCATAAGCTAGCAAGCTTTCTGTTTCACCAAAGCTTAGTCTCTTAATCACAGTGGACCCCACCTAGATTAGGCTTGTTTGTTTGTCCCCAAATCTGTTTTAGCATAGTAACTGTTTGAGCTTATTGAGTGCTTATTGCTTATTCAGGCATCCTATTTGGTTGAGTTTAGCTTATAAGTATCTAATTAACTTATTTGAACCTGTTTTCACCATTGTGGACCCCATACAAGCTTATTTGAGCTTTTTCCTCTCATGGTCAAAGAAAGTCAAACTGTGTGGCTTTTCGCTTAGCACACAGCTTATTTTTGAGCTTAACCAAAAGTCCCTTCATAAAAGTCTCCTAATTTGAGTAGTAAATCAGTTTGGTAAAAGAAAATTTGGAAAAAGATAAAATTTAAGAAAGTGATAGCTTCTATTTAAGCACTTTGGCTTATTTTTCTGCTTATTCATAAGCTATTCTCATTTTTAAATTTTTCTTAGGCTTCTTTTTAGTTAAAATAATTTTAGGAATTTTTTCAGATTTTTCCTTGTTCATTTAGTATTTTTCATAATTAATTTTACTTTAAATTAATTAAATAATTAGTTTTAATTAATATTAAATAATTAAAAAGTAGAAAAATTAGGTTTTCTGTTTTAAAAATAGTTTTATAATATTTTAGATTTTTCTAAATTTAATTTTCAATTTTCTAGTTAATTTTCATAATTAATTAATAATTAGTTTAATTTAATTAATTAAAAAGTAATTAGAAATTAGTAATTAATTAAATTGTGTAAAAATTATTTTTCTTTTTCTAAAAATTTTCTTAAGTCATTTGGATTATAAAAATATAATTTTCACGTTCGTAGGACTTTATTTGCTCTCGTTTCACTTTTTATTTTGCGCGTTCGCATTATTTTTAATTCAAACGCGCGTTTTTAGGTTAACTTACGTTTCTAGATAATCTGATCATCAGTAATTGTTCCAATAGTGTTTCTAAGTTATTTTCAATCAAAATCTCGTAGCCTAATCACTCAAACCTAATTTCTGATCATCCTGTTAAATCACCCGATCACTTTAAACGTTTTTGAATACAATTGATTACCTCGCTGGGACATAACGACTCGGGAATACACTGTACTCCTTGGTTAGTTGTTTTTAGACGTTTGACTAGGTTGACCATCATCTGGGAAACTTAGTTGACCGTTTAGGACCAATCAATTCCGTAACTCTATAGGATCTTACTTCACTCCTATGTCGAGTCGTTAGAAGCTCCTAACATGAGATCATTAGAATTCTCCTACGCATTAAATACAAGCAAAAATCATAGTACACCTCTTATCATGTTTCTTAAGACGTTCAAGCATGTTACCAATGGAAGTCTGCCAGTTTTCTTAAGCCTAACATCGAATACAATCATCCGTAACAACTATAAACAAACAATCAACCCATAAATAACATCTGCTTTTCACTACATCTAAGTAAACGCAAAAGAGATCTAGCCGAGCATGTTAAATTGAAGACAAGTGTAAGATATATTCAAGCAACACATAGACATATTAATTGAATTGGAAGAGTACTTATCTCAAATTGACATGAAAAGTTCAAAGGGTTGAAACCCTTGAAAAAGCTGGAAAAATTCGTCCTAGGGTTTCTCCCTCAAAGTTGCTCACTAATGAATGAAATTTGGAAAACTATATATAGATTCTACAGGGTGACGGCGTCATGTGTAAACATGTGACGCCGTCAACTCACCGCCCATAATGAAATCGGATTGCCTAGATCCACTTTTGACGCCATCATGTGTAATTTTCTTCTAGGCCGTCACTAATATATGGACCATGACGGCCTTGGGTGACGTCGTCATCTCCTTAGTACAAAACTTTCTGGATCGTCACGTGTATCATCCACTTCCACCTCTTGTATTACTCTTGACGCCGTCATGTAGAATCTTGTGACGCCGTCAGGTACTGTTCTCAGCAAGGAAAATTAAGACTTTGCCGTTTTCTTCACTTTTATGCTCCAAAAACGTCCAAAATGCTTCCTTTTCCAAATTTCACTCCAAAAGTACCTAAAATGACAAAAGGAACGATTTAGAGCAATATTTGATCAAATAAATTCGAATTCGGGCTTAAATGACCCATTAAAACGGTTCATTTTTCGCCTCATCAAATACCCTTACACTTGAGATTTGCTTGTCCTCAAGCAAATGCGCTTTTATTCTAATCAAAATACAAGTTAGGGGTCATTTAACACTAATATAAAAGTAATTACAACAAATAATCATTCCACTAAAGACCAAAGGCAAGCACGGAGGTCATACACTAGCACCTCACAAATAGTGTTTAGATACTCACATCTCTCGGGTGTAATAAAGTATATATCACAATATGGAAATGGAAAACATCTCTCACTACCTGTCATAACAAAATAGATTACCATAGGCTTGAGAAAGGGTCAAACCTCCATCACTTGGCATAAGCACCTAGGATAAACTATCAACGAGGTCTTTTAAAGGGTTATAACGTTTGGTGTAGGGATATGGAATACATGGTTTTGTTGGATAAAGGCAAAATTTACTGGTGGCGAGTTAATCATCTTGGTTAATTACATGTACAATATGGCGTTGCTAAGCCAAGACTAGACTCGACTTAAGCTAATAAATCAAAAATAACCAAAAACATAAAATAAACATAAAATGAAACGGGATGGTAGTTCGTATGTTTTTTTTTTCTTTTTTTTTCTTTTTCTTTTTCCTTTTTTCGATCTTTTTTTTATTTTATTATTATTATTATTATTATTATTATTATTATTATTATTATTATTATTATTATTATTATTATTATTATTATTATTATTATTATTATTGATTGGCTCCAAACGGTCAACCTAAATTGACCAGGTGATGGTCAGCAATGTCAAATTGCCTAGAGTCAATGCTCCGTGGAATATAGGGTTTCCCCGGGTCGTTATGTCCCGACGAAGTGTGGATGGTTATTCAAACGGCTTGTGATCGGGTGAATTTGGATGAAAAGGGGTTTGTATGTGATTAAACTAAGGAATCTACAATAAAATAGCTTAAACAAGCTATGTGAATAAGACTGTGAAATCAGAAAAACCAGAAACATTCAAAACCTACAAACGCGTACGTTCACGTTTTAAATAACGTAAATGTGCGAAATAAAAAGTAAAAACGGAAATCTGAAAACACCCAGGGGGTGAAAATAACTTTTTTACAAACTACAAGGTAAAAGAAAATTTTTAGAAAAAGAAAATAAATTTTTACACTAATTAATTATTTATTATTAATTAAACACTAATTATTACTAATTATTAATATTTAAACAACTTAAATATAATACAATATTAATTAAATGCTAAAAAGGTGAAAATAAAATTTCTAAAATTATAAAATAACTAAAACAAGTTTTAAAAATAAAAATAAGTATTTTTGTCTTTTTGTGGTTTTTCTATTAATTAATTACTAATTAATTTACCTAATTAAACTATTTTAAATTAAGAAAAATAGAAAATAAACAGTAAAAATTACAGGAAAATTTCTAAAATTATTTTACAATATATAAAAGCTAGGAAAAATATAAAAACAAGGTTTTGCTTAATAAAAACTAATTATGCTATTTTAAACTTAATATTAATTAATTATTAATAAAACTAAGATTAATTCTAGTAAATACTAAATGATAAAATAAAAATCTGAAAAAATTATTAAAAATACTATAATATAAAAGGAATTTAATAAAAATATAAAATAACTAAGTACGTAATAAAAATTTAAAAATGAAAATTAAAATTAAATTACATTAAATAGAAACTATCACTTAATATTACTTTGTTTTTTCTGGATTTTCTTTTTGGAAAACTAATTTACAACTAAAAACATGAAACTTTAATAAAAACAACTTTGGTGGAAATAAAAAATAAGCACTTTATGAAACAAAAAGCAAAACAGTTGATTTTGTTTGACTTTGGATGGAAATAAGCTCAAACTAGCTTGTGTGGGACCCACTTATGTTAATTCTAATCTAAATAAGTAACTGAGACATGGTTGAACCAGAATAAGCAAGAAATGACCACAGAATAAGCAAATGAGCAAACAATAAGCACTTGGCTTATTGTTCAATACAGAAAAAAGGGACAAACTTTTGTGCCTAATTCAGGTGGGGTCCACAGGTCTAGGGGTCAAACTAATGGTCAATATCTAAAGTGTGGTAGGAGGGGGGTTGTAAGGAACAAGGATTGGACCTTGAAACCCACTGAGGTGGTCAGAAACAACAACCTAAGTGGTGGTGGTGGGCTGCTTAGCTGCTGCAGCAGGGGTGTTTGCAGCCCTGCAGCTGAGTTTGAGGTGATGTGGGGCCCAGCAAGAAAATCACAAAAATGTATGGAGGGTGGAATCACAAAGTTGTACTGGTAAACAACAAATTACAACAAGTTTCAAGCCATGAAATCAACCACAAAATTCTATTTAATTCCTTGAACTTTTGTGAAAATCTGAAATGTGCAAATTGACTTTTCAGTGAAACTTGCTTGATTGACTTTTGTGAGATTTGGTCACATTTCATTGACAGATGTTGCTATGATAGGCTGAAATAAGATCAAATAAGCAAAGTCCTACAGCTTATGCAAGGATGTGTGGATTTGTAGACTTCACAATCCACACAATAAACAGATAAGTGAGCTTTGTCGTGAGTTTGACTTTCTACACAAAGACCACTGGATTTAAGACTTATACTAAGCTAAAACAACCTAATGTGATATGCCTAAACAAGATTTAACCACTAAACTTCACAAATGCACAGGGTAATCCCCTGTGTCAAACACCCCTTAAAAGGCCTGTTTTGACATAAGAAACAGATATAGGCAGGACCAAGCTAAGTTTTGATTGTACATGACCCAAACTACTTGAAATGAGACTAACCATACCAAATTTAACATTAAATAAGTAGTAGAAACAGGCAACCTATGATGAGCATTAGGAAACTATCTAAAAGCAGTTATGAGATGAAAACTTAAACAATGAACCTATAATCTACTCACTACATACAATAAGCAATAATAAGCATTTACAAGCCTAAAATTACTGTAGATAAGCAAGACATAATTCAGTAAGCAAATGACAAGATAATTGCTTAATTAAGCACTAGACTAAGATAACTCACAAAAGAGACTTACTTGAGTCCTTGCTCAACTGATTCAGTCTAAATGCTTTCCAAACCAAGATTAATCCATGAACTTTCCTAACTAAGCCCCACAGCTTATTACAATAAGCAGTTGACTTTCATTGACTTTCTTGGGATTTCTTCAATCACACAAATATCAAACAATAGTAACACTCACATTGAACTAGGAAACTTAAATGAGCATACTGATCACTAAACAACAACTTTTAGCAATATTTAAGCTAAATTGAAATTTTAAATGAGAAAATGGAATAAACTTGATTGGAACCTTAAAATTGAAATTTGTATTCAAATCACTTGAAATACATTGAGAGGTCTAATATTACAATTAAAA
This sequence comes from Artemisia argyi, assembly GCA_030686995.1. Classification (NCBI taxonomy): domain Eukaryota; kingdom Viridiplantae; phylum Streptophyta; class Magnoliopsida; order Asterales; family Asteraceae; genus Artemisia; species Artemisia argyi. The sequence continues at coordinate 155,771,536 of CM060685.1, forward strand.
AGCTAAATTAACACTTGAAAAGGTAAAATTACATTATGACATAAAAACTACACTACTTAATTGCCTAACTCAACATTGCTTCTTCAAAGCTTCTCTTTTCATTATATAGCTTCAACAAAGGTCCATAATGCTTTCCCACTTCATTTCTAGGCCTTAGGATGAGCAGAATTGATCTTAGCCGTTGGTGGTGTTTTGGCGGGAAAGTGGTGTTTGTCTGTTTCTTTATATTATTGATGCCATAGGTGTAATTCTTGGAGTTTTGTGTTTGGTTTGGAGTGTAGGAGGGGGGTGGAGTGTGACAGAGGTGGTGATGATGAGAGGGGGGGAAGCTTGGCAGGTTTTGCAGGGTTCAAGTGGGGGTGTGAGGTGGAAGGTTGACTTTGGTTGACTGGGGTGAGGATAAAAAGGGACGGGGTGAGTTTGTTGACTGTGGTTGACCGGCTTATATTATCAAAAGGTAAATGGGCTTTTGTGTTATTTGGGCCAAGGGAAGGGTGTTGGGTGGATTGGGTGTTTTGTTTGGACCATGTTTGGTAACAAGGGTGAGGTGGTATTGGTTTTGGTTTAATAACATAAGGATGGTTTGGTTTATTTAGTGAAAACATCAAAGACCAAATGTGTAAATATTGGAAAGTTTAGGGCCTGAGATGTAATTTTTCCAAAGATGTAATAAGGACCTATTTTGCCAACTTGTACTTTCCCAAGGATTTGGAATTTAATTTTTCCACTTTAAAACACCCGAGGACCATAAATGTCATTTTACAAAAGATGAGGGACCAAACATGTAATTTCCTCAAAATTTTCATCCAGGGTTAAAAGTGACAAATGTGAATTCCTAAGAACCAAAAATGAGTTTTCTTTCAAAAATATCTCCCCAAGGACCAATTCTGCCAATTTATGAAACTCCAGGGACCAAACTGTAAATTCTCAAAACTTTTCCAATTTTTCACCAAAGGACAAAATATGACAACTTATGATTGTAAAAGGACCTTTGGTGATAATTTTCCATATTTTGAATGACCAGGGACTAGTTTTGTCATTTTATGAAAGTTGGGGGACTGAAACTGTCAATTTTGCAAACTTTATACGTTTTTCATCTGTTTTTGCTCATTTTGCATCTAAAACATATAAAACACGATTTTGAAATATTTTCAGTATTTTGATGCATTTCTGAGTGTTTTTGTATGTTTTGGCAGTTCATATAAGACAAAATGATGAGTATTTACACACTCATCGATCCCCCACACTAAACAATTGCTAGTCCCTAGCAATCTTTTGAGAAAAACTTAATGGATTTTAAACTCTTTACCAAAAGCCATCACTTCTGGAGTAGCCAGGTGTAAGAACTGTGGCACACCTGATAACCGTGTGATTTTGAGCAAACCACCAGCTGTCAACGGATTTGATTAGTCTTTACCAAAAGCCGTTTGCTTCTGGACTAGCCAACTCTTGATGGAATAGTCAACATCTTGGTGAGCTGATTACCAATTATGGATTTTCCACTGCCTTTACCACAAGCCATAATCTTGCGGGCTAGCCAACTCATTCGCTTTATGGGATATGGCGAGTTGAAGTACCATACAATTTTGGGCAAATTGCAAGCCATAAACGGATTTGAGATGTCTTTACCAAGAGCCATTTGCTCCTGGACTAGCCAATCCCTTTTGTCGGTTAGACAAGGTGGACTGATTACCACAAAAATTTTGAAGCACCAGTGAAAATTTTTTAAAATTTTTGAAATTTTGGCTAAAACGGGTGTATTATATAGTAAAATGTGATAAACTTCGCTAGAATAGCGAATACCCCCCCCCCCCCCCACTAAGCATGAATATTGTCCTCAATATTCAAAGTCCCGGCTATTATGCCGACTCTTTGAACGTAAAAGGGCAACATTACAAGCTAAGCGTGGAAAACACATTTTGTATTTTCACTTCTTTTGTAACCATAGCATGGGGGACTCCCCCACACTTAGGGTGAAAACCCTATATGAATGCTACTATTTTTGTTTACCGAGTCGCTAGCTTGACTCGACCCCGAATTCATTTGTCCTTGGGGAAGCATGATGTGGAAGAAACAATCTCAATCGGACTTTCATTCAAGATGTTTGGACAAATATTTGAAGCACGTGAAAGTTCCACACCGATGAGATAACTATCCGGCTCAAGATAATGATACATGAAAATGCCGGGATCAAAGATGGTGTCTTCATTCCCGAAGGAGTGAAGAACAAGAGAAGTCACCTTATAGGTGAAGAAAAGGAAGAAAACCATGATGAAAATCATGATTTGATTTTCTTCCTCGAGATCAGGCTCCGTAGCCTGAATTTGGATTTCAAAGGTTAAGCTCGTAAACAACCCGGGAGGGTGGGTGGGAATTTGCAAATTCTCATGATTGAGAGCATCTCCCCTCGGGCTATCAAACTCCGGAGGAGTCATGATATGATGAATGAGTTCACCGGAGAACTCATCATGAAGAGAATTATTCACAAGATGTGAATCTGTGAATTCATGTTCCATTGTGGACTCATCACAATCCTCATTCTGAATATCAAAGAGTGGATTATCAGAAATCAAAGTGAATTTGGATTCGAATTCATATAGAGGATTGGTGAGAGTAGTATTGAATGTTTCGGGAACAAAGAGATTAACATTCTCTATTGGACTGTCGGGATCAGAAGTGAGTGACGGATCATGATAAAGGAGACTTTCAATTTCTCCCAGATCGGCTTCGAAGTCGAGGAGACCATTATCACCTTCCAATGAAAGTGGATTGATGTGAGTAAGTTCATCAGCGAACTCCTCAAGAAGAGGATCAACATCAGACTGAGGGAGTGATGCCTCAATATACTCAATGTCTCCATGAGATGTACAATCATCGTTAAAATCTGAGAAAGTCTCAAAATGATCGTTTGAACACTCAAGAGGGGAAGGAATATCACACATATGATCAAGAGTTCCCTGTGACTCTCTCGGGATTGGGACAAGGTTCTCAACACTAGACTTTATGAATTCGTCCAATTCCTTATCAGGAACAGTGTCAAGATGCTCGTCCCCCATGATCAAAGAGTGAATGGGAACCTCGGGTGTGATAGCAGTTGTTTGAGATGGAATCTCAACTGCTGGGGTATCAACTGATGAACTTGATGAAGTTTTATAAAATTCAAGGATGTCAAGTGTATCCTCATCATCACTGTCATCAGGAATAAAACGGAACTGAGAGCTAGATTTGGCTGCTTTTTCTTTTGCAATGGATTCCCTCACAGATTTTTCATAGGCATCTTGGGAATTTATTCTAGTAGCTTGCTCTTCAGCTAGCAATTCTTCCATGGACTTTTGATGAGTATGTCTTTGGGCAAAGTCTTTAACTAAACCCTTAAGCTCATCAACGATTTTCATCATATTTTGCATTTCTGGAAGAAGTGCTTGATTCATATCGTACTGTGGAGGTTGGTCATAATAAGGTGTGTCAAAATTGTCACAAGGGTATGGATTCCCCGTTTGACAATCTGAGCTGAAGTGTGGACCTCCACAGTAATCATAACAGTAAAACTGTTGAGTCTGGATTGGTGAATCATATGGGTATTGGTCATAACCAAAGTTCTGAGCATCTCCGGAAAACTGTTCATAGACAAACGTGTTTCCGGCTTGACACTCAAATCCTTGGTGAGGACCACCACAAAACTCACACAGATATGTCAGTATCTCATGATGTGGTGGCTGGTAGGATGAATCAGATGTGTCATGGTAAGGATAGGGAGCTTGGTTATAGACAGACCCATCTCCTGACTCTACCATGCTACAGCTGGGACAATTCCCACCATTATGAGGACCACCACACCATTGGCAACCCAAATGGTGTAGATACGACATAGGAAAGAATCAAAGGTTCATAGAGGGGTATGGATGAAGAATCAAAGATGTGAGAGGGTGCCTTTCAAAAAAAAAAGATGTGAGAGGGTAAAGGAGAATGTTTTTGGATTTTTGAATAAACATTTTGTACAAATCAGAAAGAAAATGTTTTTGTGTTTTTTTTTGTGTTCGTTGAAAACTGAGTTTAAAATGTTTTCGGGAACGGTTTTGTTTTGAAAATAAGGAAATATGAACAAAGGATGGATAAATGTACAATGGAACGAATTCCAAAATCACTAATCAGAAAAACCGTTTAGAATAGCGCGCACACCTCCCCGGCAACGGCGCCAAAATTTGATTGGCTCCAAACGGTCAACCTAAATTGACCAGGTGATGGTCAACAAGGTCAAACTGCCTAGAGTCAATGCTCTGTGGAATATAGGGTTTCCCCGGGTCGTTATGTCCCGACGAGGTGTGGATGGTTATTCAAACGGCTTGTGATCGGGTGAATTTGGATGAAAAGGGGTTTGTGTGTGATTAAACTAAGGAATCTACAATGAAATAGCTTAAACAAGCTATGTGAATAAGACTGTGAAATCAGAAAAACCAGAAACGTTCAAAACCTAGAAACGCGTACGTTCACGTTTTAAATAACGTAAACGTGCGAAATAAAAAGTGAAAACGGAAATCTGAAAACACCCAGGGGGTGAAAATGACTTTTTTACAAACTACAAGGTAAAAGAAATTTTTTAGAAAAAGAAAATAAATTTTTACACTAATTAATTATTTATTATTAATTAAACACTAATTATTACTAATTATTAATATTTAAACAACTTAAATATAATACAATATTAATTAAATACTAAAAAGGTGAAAATAAAATTTCTAAAATTATAAAATAACTAAAAACAAGTTTTAAAAATAAAAATAAGTATTTTTGTCTTTTTGTGGTTTTTCTATTAATTAATTACTAATTACCTAATTAAACTATTTTAAATTAAGAAAAATAGAAAATGAACAGTAAAAATTACAGGAAAATTTCTAAAATTATTTTACAATATATAAAAGCTAGGAAAAATATAAAAACAAGGTTTTCCTTAATAAAAACTAATTATGCTATTTTAAACTTAATATTAATTAATTATTAATAAAACTAAGATTAATTCTAATAAATACTAAATGATAAAATAAATATCTAAAAAACTTATTAAAAATACTTTAATATAAAAGGAATTTAAGAAAAATATAAAATAACTAAGTACTTAATAAAAATTTAAAAATGAAAATTAAAATTAAATTACATTAAATAGAAACTATCACTTAATATTACTTTGTTTTTTCTGGATTTTCTTTTTGGAAAACTAATTTACAACTAAAAACATGAAACTTTAATAAAAACAACTTTGGTGAAAATAAAAAATAAGCACTTTATGAAACAAAAAGCAAAACAGTTGACTTTGTTTGACTTTGGAGGGAAATAAGCTCAAACTAGCTTGTGTGGGACCCACTTATGTTAATTCTGATCTAAATAAGTAATTGAGACATGGTTGAACCAGAATAAGCAAGAAATGACCACAGAATAAGCAAATGAGCAAACAATAAGCACTTGGCTTATTGTTCAATACAGAAAAAAGGGATAAACTTTTGTGCCTAATTCAGGTGGGGTCCACAGGTCTAGGGGTCAAACCAATGGTCAATATCTAAAGTGTGGTAGGAGGGGGGTTGTAAGGAACAAGGATTGGACCTTGAAACCCACTGAGGTGGTCAGAAACCACCACTAAAGTGGTGGTGGTGGGCTGCTTAGCTGCTGCAGCAAGGGTGTTTGCAGCCCTGCAGCTGAGTTTGAGGTGATGTGGGGCCCAGCAAGAAAATCACAAAAATGTATGGAGGGTGGAATCACAAATTTGAGCTGATAAACAACAAATTACAACAAGTTTCAAGCCATGAAATCAACCACAAAATTCTATTTAATTCCTTGAACTTTTGTGAAAATCTGAAATGTGCAAATTGACTTTTCAGTGAAACTTGCTTAATTGACTTTTGTGAGATTTGGTCACATTTCATTGACAGATGTTGCTATGATAGGCTGAAATAAGATCAAATAAGCAAAGTCCTACAGCTTATGCAAGGATGTGTGGATTTGTAGACTTCACAGTCCACACAATAAACAGATAAGTGAGCTTTGTGGTGAGTTTGACTTTCTACACAAAGACCACTGGATTTAAGACTTATACTAAGCTAAAACAACCTAATGTGATATGCCTAAACAAGATTTAACCACTAAACTTCACAAATGCACAGGGTAATCCCCTATGCCAAACACCCCTTAAAAGGCCTGTTTTGACATAAGAAACAGATATAGGCAGGACCAAGCTAAGTTTTGATTGTACATGACCCAAACTACTTGAAATGAGACTAACCATACCAAATTTAACATTAAATAAGTAGTAGAAATAGGCAACCTATGATGAGCATTAGGAAACTATCTAAAAGCAGTTATGAGATGAAAACTTAAACAATGAACCTATAATCTACTCACTACATACAATAAGCAATAATAAGCATTCACATGCCTAAAATTACTGTAGATAAGCAAGACATAATTCAGTAAGCAAATGACAAGATAATTACTTAATTAAGCACTAGACTAAGATAACTCACAAAAGAGACTTACTTGAGTCCTTGCTCAACTGATTCAGTCTAAATGCTTTCCAAACCAAGATTAATCCATGAACTTTCCTAACTAAGCCCCACAGCTTATTACAATAAGCAGTTGACTTACATTGACTTTCTTGGGATTTCTTCAATCACACAAATATCAAACAATAGTAACACTCACATTGAACTAGGAAACTTAAATGAGCATACTGATCACTAAACAACAACTTTTAGCAATATTTAAGCTAAATTGAAATTTTAAATGAGAAAATGGAATAAACTTGATTGGAACCTTAAAATTGAAATTTGTATTCAAATCACTTGAAATACATTGAGAGGTCTAATATTACAATTAAAAAGCTAAATTAACACTTGAAAAGGTAAAATTACATTATGACATAAAAACTACACTACTTAATTGCCTAACTCAACACTGCTTCTTCAAAGCTTCTCTTTTCATTATATAGCTTCAACAAAGGTCCATAATGCTTTCCCACTTCATTTCTAGGCCTTAGGATGAGCAGAATCAATCTTAGCCGTTGGTGGTGTTTTGGGGGGAAAGTGGTGTTTGTCTGTTTCTTTATATTATTGATGCCATAGGTGTAATTCTTGGAGTTTTGTGTTTGGTTTGGAGTGTAGGAGGGGGTGGAGTGTGACAGAGATGGTGATGATGAGAGGGGGGGGGATAGCTTGGCAGGTTTTGCAGGGTTCAAGTGGGGGTGTGAGGTGGAAGGCTGACTTTGGTTGACTGGGGTGAGGATAAAAAGGGACGGGGTGAGTTTGTTGACTGTGGTTGACCGGCTTATATTATCAAAAGGTAAATGGGCTTTTGTGTTATTTGGGCCAAGGGAAGGGTGTTTGGTGGATTGGGTGTTTTGTTTGGACCAGGTTTGGTAACAAGGGTGGGGTGGTATTGGTTTTGGTTTAATAACATAAGGATGGTTTGGTTTATTTAGTGAAAACATCAAAGACCAAATGTGTAAATATTGGAAAGTTTAGGGCCTGAGATGTAATTTTTCCAAAGATGTAATAAGGACCTATTTTGCCAACTTGTACTTTCCCAAGGATTTGGAATTTAATTTTTCCACTTTAAAACACCCGAGGACCATAAATGTCATTTTACAAAAGATGAGGGACCAAACATGTAATTTCCTCAAAATTTTCATCCAGGGGTTAAAAGTGACATGTGAATTCCCAAGAACCAAAAATGAGTTTTCTTTCAAAAATATCTCCCCAAGGACCAATTATGCCAATTTATGAAACTCCAGGGACCAAACTGTAAATTCTCAAAACTTTTCCAATTTTTCACCAAAGGACAAAATATGACAACTTATGATTGTAAAAGGACCTTTGGTGATAATTTTCCATATTTTGAATGACCAGGGACTAGTTTTGTCATTTTATGAAAGTTGGGGGACTGAAACTGCCAATTTTGCAAACTTTATACATTTTTCATCTGTTTTTGCTCATTTTGCATCTAAAACATATAAAACACGATTTTGAAATATTTTCAGTATTTTGATGCATTTCTGAGTGTTTTTGTATGTTTTGGCAGTTCATATAAGACAAAAATGATGAGTATTTACACACTTATCAGGAATATTGTACACGGCCCTACGGCTAGTATTAAGGAATACGACCCGTCATCCATGCAATTGTAACAAGCTATCAACCTGTAAAAGATATCTATGGAGTAATGAAACCTAAGTAAACAAAACTTTCTTTATCATTGTTTACACCACTAGTATAATTAGATTTCATTTCATTTTTGTTATTTTATTTTGATTGTGTCTTAGTTAATTTGGGTTAGTTGGCTAGCTAACTAATTCCGCCCATTCTTCCAAAAATAGAGATTTTTATTTGCTTTTATAAAATATAAAAAAATACAAAAAGAATCATCCCTCACCTCTAGACTTAGTTTAGGAGACTTTCTAATCCTAGCGACACTATTCCTGAGTTGAACAATCAATCCCCCGGTACTTGTCACTATACTATACTACAACGATCAGGTACACTGCCTGGTGGGGGTTGTAAGCTTCTCGAGATCCCTCGAGAGGTAAAGTCTGGTGCGATTCCACGTATCAAAGCAACAACTGGTACATAATTCATAGAATGGGTTAAAGAATCAAGATCAAACAACCATGTTGGACCAGCACATGCAACATTAGATTTATTCTCTAATAACTCTACATGCAGGTTTTCTTCTACTTTCTTAGTTCTTAAATTGTATACCCTAAAAGCTTTACTAACCATAGAGTACCCAACAAAGAAACCCTCTTCTGATTTTCCATCAAATTTACCCAAATTGTCTAAGGTATTGAGAATAGTAACATGACAACCAAATGGTCTAAGAAAACCTAAAGTAGGTGTTCTACCTCTAAAGAGTTCATAAGGTGTCTTGTTTTTAGATTGCAACACTAAAACCCTGTTTTGCACATAACAAGCATTATTAACTGCTTCAGCCCAAAAAGTCATGAGAAGTTTTGAATCAGCTAACATGGTCCTAGTAGCTTCTATTAATGTTCTATTTATCCTTTTAGTAACACAATTATGCTGAGGAGTTCTAGCAACACTAAATTCTCTTTTAATACATTTTACCTTACAAAATTCATCCAAAACTCTATTCTTGAATTCTGTCCCATTGTCACACTTGATGATTTTCACTTTCTTATCAACTAGGTTTTCTACTTCTGTAATGAAAGTCTTAAGAATGCTAGCTGTCTCATCCTTAGTTCCTAGAAAGAAAACCCATGTGAACCTGCTATAATCATCAGTAACCACAAGACAGTATTTCTTATGAAGAATGCTACTCACAGATGTAGGACCCAACAAGTCCATTTGAAGCATATATAATGAGTGAGTAATATAGTTAAGGGTCTTGGGGTTACAAGAAGCTCTGTGTTGCTTACCCTCAAGACAGGCAACACATGTTTGGTCATTTTCAAAACGTTTTTTAGGCAAGCCTCTTACCAAACCATCTTTTACAATCTTATTAATGGTTTTAAAGTTAATGTGACCAAGGCTTCTATGCCAGAGCATTGACGCATCCAATGTGGCTTTTGCAAGCAAACAAGTAAGATTCTCTTTGGGAACAATGTTCTTTATATCAACACTGTATAAATTGTTTTTTCTAGGTACTCTAAGTAATACTTGACTTTCATCAGGTAACTTAAAGTTAGAAGAAAGGACAAGACATTCAGTGTCAGTAAAAAGAACTTTGTTATTTTTGTCACACATCTGTGAGACACTAAAGAGATTATACTTAAGTTCTTTTACAAAATACACATATTTAAAGTCTAAATTTCCAGTTTTAATTGTACCTTTACCAGAAATTTTGCCACCAATACCTCCTCAAAAGCTAACATATCCTCCATCCAGAGCTTTGAAATCTGAAAGGTATGACATGTTGCCAGTCATGTGCCTTGAACATCAACTATCTGAGTATCCTTGATCTTCTTCTTTAGTACGTGAATGTTCATACACATGAAAATAAAGGAAATTAGTTTCCTTTGGGGACCTAAGCCATCACTGACTTGGATCTGCCTCATGCATCAATGTAATTATATTTATTTAAGTTCATTGATGCACTATTGGAGTTGGTGGGAATCCACTTCCAACATGCTGAGGCCTTAACAACATTTCCCTCATTTGCCCTGTTTGTGTTCTCATACCTAGCAGTATTAAGTATTGGCCTAACAGTACAAACTGTTGGCTTAGTAGTTTTGACCTTAGGTACCCAAATCATGTTGTGAACAACATTTTTATGATAAAAGGGCCTTTTCACTGTTTTATGTGCTATTTGAGTAAAACTTGTTATTGGTTTGGCACAAGAAACAGTTGGTTTTGGTCTAGCAGTATGAATTGGTCTAGCAGTAGAAAGTGATTTTGTGCCAGACTTCATCAGAACTGCTCTGGGGATCATCTTGCTCTTTACATTAGGGTGAGTATTTCTAGAAAAGTTGTTTTCATTCATCCTATTGTTAGTGTTCCCTGACACCCTTGTTTTCCCAAATACCATCCTTCTTCCCTGATGGTAATTACAATTAGCATGTAAAAGGTCAAAACTACAACAAATGAACATGCTTTGTTAAACATCACAAACTCATTACCAAGTTTTTGAGATTATAAGTTGTTCTAGTTCCTCTGGTTACCCCTAGGAACTAGAGACCTGTTTGTAGACCTGTATAACTCATCATACTTAATTGGTGACCTAGGTTATTTAACTTGTTTTCTAGGTGTAACAGTTTCTTCTTTAACCACTTTAGGAACAGTGGTTTCAACTTTACTCTTTAACTCAGATACAACTTCATCAACAAGAGAAGTATCACTAGCACTGTCAAACACCTCATCAGTTTTAGGACTCTCAGTAGTTTTTGGACCATATGCAAGTTTAAGTTCTTGAAATTCCTCTAAATCTGTGTGTGCTGAGTCAATACCTAGAGGTGAAGGAACACCTCTGTATGATGGATGAACAGATTTATAACCTACACCAGACCTAGCTTTATTAACTATTTGAACTTCCCAAATTTTAGTTAATCCATCTGAGGCATAAGCTAATGTATCAACTGTTATCTTAACATTTTCATTAGCCTTTTTGATCTTCTCTAGTTCTTCTCTAAGCATATTTATCTCAGAATTTTTATGATCTAAGTCTCTTTTAGCACAACTATGTCATCACTAAACTTAGATTCATTTTCTTTTTAATGTAGAATTTGTGCTTCAAGAACAGCTAAACCCCTTTTGTGATTAGATAAGTTAAAACATGTCTGATTTACCTCTAACATTTGATCATCAAATTGCTTTTTAAGTTTTTCATATGCTTTAAGAGCATAGCAAGATTTAGCACAACTATTTATAGAATCTACCTCAGAGTCAGAAATTGATCATCAAATTGCCTTTTAAGTTTTTCATATGCTTTAAGAGCAGAGCAAGATTTAGCACAACTATTTATAGAATCTACCTCAGAGTGAAATATGCTTTTAAAGTCTCTCATTGTCTCTTAAGTACTACTTTTCAACAATTTTGTTTCTTTATCATCCTGAATCAACCATCTTCATTACAGTAAATGACCTTTTCACCCTTTATGTAATTTTGAACGAACAAATGCTACTCCTTATTTCAAATCAATTTCCATAGTTTCAAGAAACGAACAATTTCCGAATCTAAATAAATAGTACACAAACAGTGATGCCGTAATGGAACGAAACTTCAACAATGCTTAAAATTGCAGAAAGATATATCAAACGTGAAAACAATAATAGATGGTGGATATGAGGCAAATTGGAGAACAATAATCCATGATACCAACAATTACCTGGACTTGGACAATCGAAGAATTTAATAAACACAAAAATAAAATTATCAAAATTGCTTTCTAAAATAAGAACAATTTCCATAGGTGTTCTTGTTACAATTTATTCTATAGTGATTTAATCGATGAGCAGATTGAATGGATGAGGTTGCTAGCTTTGGATGGTGGGTGTTGAAGAAGAAAAGGGTAGATGGAGAGACTAGAGAGAGAAAGAGAAAAGAAAGAGAAAGAAAGGGGTACTTTAGTCAAACTTGATATCATGGATAGAAACAACCACAAATTTAGCACCCTTTCATATTCATGATTTGATTTAGTAATAAGTTAAAAAGAAACTACTTTTTTATTATATGCATTAAGAAAATTCCCCCCTCAGAAAATTAAGCAAAAAAGAAACAGACCCCAAAATCGAGATCGTAAAGGTATATATATATATATATATATATATATATATATATATATATATATATATATATATATATATATATATATATATATATATATATATATATATATATATATATGTATGTATGTATGTATATTTTATTAGCTTTTGTACAAGTCAGTTTATTGAACACGTGAAGCATTATTATCGAACATGTTAATAATTGATGCGTGGGAATGACAACAGGCTTTACCTCTCGAGGGATCTCGAGAAGCATACAACCCCCACCAGGCAGTGTACCTGATCGTTGTAGTATAGTATAATGACAAGTACCGGGGGATTGATCGTTCAGCTTAGGAATAGTGTCGCTAGGATTAGAAAGCCTAAATACTAGTTCTAAAGGTGAGGGATGATTACTTTTTGTGTTTTTATATTTTATGGAAAGCAAGTAAAAATCTCAGGTTTTGGAAGAGTGGGCGGAATTAGTTGCTATTCAACTAACCCAAAACTAAGATGCAATCAAAATAAAATACAAAAAATGAAAATAAACTAATTATACTAAAGTTGTGAGCAGTAATTGGAGAAAATGTGTTTACTTAGATTTCACTACTCCCTAGATATCTTTTACACGTTAATTACTTGTTATAATTGCATGGATGACGGATCGTATTCCTTAATACCATTCATGGGGTGGCATACATAACTCCCCAATTCTATGAGCTCTTATCTCCTCCTACACCATGCCCAGCACAACTATAGGGATTGTAAACAGTGGCTCATGCATTAAATACAACCAATAAAGACCTAGTACGCCTCGGTTCATGTTTCTTAAGACGTTCAAGCATGTTACCATTTGGAGATCTGCCAGTTTTCTTAAGCCTAACATATAAATCATTCATCCAAAACAAGAATAAACAAGTAATCAACACATAATCAATATCTAGGTTTCATTAAATCTAAGCAAACACAAGAGAGATCTAGCCTAGCATAATGAAATTGAGACAAGAACAAGATATAGACAACCAACACATAGACATATTGATTGAATTAGAAGAACACTTATCTCAATTACAATGCAAGGTCTCAAGGGTTTGGAACCCTTGAAAAACCTGTAAAAGTTGCACCAAAATCGTCTTTAGGGTTTCTCCAAAACTTCTCCTTTTAAATGTGAAAAACTAGAAAACTATATATAGGAAAATAGGGATGACGGCGTCAAGAACAAAGGTGTGACGCCGTCATCTCGCCGCCAAATACTTCCTCGGACGGCCTTGATCTACTTCTGACGCCGTCAAGGCCTAGGCCGTCACACAAATTACTCTTGACGCCCTGTGTGTGACGCCGTCATCAACTACGGATTTTAATTCTTGAGGTTTGACGCCGTCATGGAATTACTCTTGACGCCGTCACCTACTGTTCCCAGCATGGAAAATTGAGACTTTGCCGTTTTCTTCACTTTTATGCTCCAAAAACGTCCAAAATGGCTTCTTTTCCAGAATTCACTCTCCAAGTACCTAAAATCACAAAAGGAACGATTTAGGGCAATATTTGATCAAATAAATTCGGATTCGGGCTTAAATGACCCCCTAAAAACGGATCATTTTTCGCCTCATCATATACCCTTACACTTGTGATTTGCTTGTCCTCAAGCAAATGCGCTTTTATTCTACTCAAAATACAAGTTAGGGGTCATTTAACACTAATATAAAAGTAATTACAACAAATAATCGTTCCACTAAAGACCAATAGACAAGCACGGAGGTCATATACAAGCACCTCACAAATAGTGTTTAGATACTCACATCTCTCGGGTGTAATAAAGTAATATAACATTATGGAAATGGAAGATATCTCTCACTACCTGTCATAGCAAAATAGATTACCATAGGCTTGGGAAAGGATCAAACCTCCACCACATGGCGTAAGCACCTAGGATAAACTATCAAAGAGGTCTTTTAAAGGGTTGTAACGTTAGGTATAGGGATATGAATTACACGGTTTTGTTGGATAAAGGAAGTTTTACTGGTGGCGAGTTAACAATCTTGGTTAATTACATGTACAATATGGCGTTGCTAAGCCAAGACTAGACTCGACTTAAGCTAATAAATGAGAAATAACAAAAACATAAAATGAACATAGAATGAAACGGGATGGTAGTCCGTATGTTTTTTCTCTTTTTCCTTTTTCTATTTTTTTTTCTTTTTCTTGATTTTTTTTTTTTTTTTTGCATACACTCTTACCCTACCATCCAAAATAATACATCATAGGGAATGAACGTTCCCCTTACACTTGAATCTTTACATACTTTACATTTAACTATTCTAATGACTCGAATTAAGAAAATCAAAACACTTGGAGCACTTTTAAGATTAACGTACATGTGGGGTAATAATATTATGTTCTTCCCCATTACTCCATAAAATAAGTACTTACCCATGAGTCCCAATCGTCCCAAAACAATATGTACAAGGATATGACTCGACTTAGCAACCATGTAATCAATTAGAAAGTTAACTTAGGGTTTAACAAATAACAATAATGCACTAAAAATGAGCGCATACACGGAAGGCTAAGGCGATTTGGTTGTACATTTAAGTGGGGTGTAACAAATTCTTTCTTTAAGTAAAATGCTTAAAGTTAGAAATGAAAAGATAGGCTCGGAGGGGTGTACTAGGGGTTTCGTGTACTAAAAATGAGTACAACGCTAAGGGTGTGGGAAAAATTAGTTGACTTAACTAGTCAAGTAGTATGACTTAAATGGTCAAGTAATTATGATACGGGTTTAACACAAGGGTGATCCTAATGCCTCTTATCATGTAGTAAATCCAACCACATGAATGTAGTCTCACTAGCGGTCTCGGGATGCATCACTAACGCAAGTTCTAGAATCTAAATGCTACCGGTACACTCATAAGCACTAATAGTAAATGCTTTTCCTATCAAATCTAAAGGCGAACCTCACATTTTTGGGTGGAAAATTTTTCTGAATATATGGTTATGTGCTAGTCATACAATCTCCTATCCATGAGACGCTTGCTATGGCTAAAGTTTCACTCCTAAATGTTGTAAAAAAATTTTAAATTTGGCGCTAAAATTGCACTAACAAGTATTTCTCATAGTTTTATTACACATCTACTATCAAACAAAACAAACTCAAGCGAAAGTGCATATGTAAGGTATCATCTTTTTACCCTCCCCTTACACTTAAGATGAACATTCTCCCCAATGTTCAAGTAAAGAATGTAAAAGTGAAAAAGTAAAGAGAATGAAATCAAATACTCCCCTGATTCGCTCGGTATGGATTATAGGTTGCTAGGTTAAATCTTCCTCCAAGAAAACAAACAATCAAAGCTTCCCTTCCAGAATATAAATCATCTCCTTGTCAAAAATAACCTGTAAATCCTGACAAAATAGACAAGACAACCTCGCGTAAAATCGGCGGCATCCTATCTAAGTTACTAAATCCTAGAAAACAAAGTAAGATATAATGCTTGTGGAATGAAGTTTGCAGATTTCCTGGAGATTATAAAACTTAATAATTCACAAAAACCATAAGACTCCGTTAGAAAAACAAAACCGGTAAAATTTCCAGATTTTAACTCCTGACGCCGTCAAGAGTAAACTCATGACGCCGTCAGAATGGACCTGCAGAAATTCTTATATTAAGTTTCCGGAAAATTTCTGGAAAAACTTGGTCTTACTTCCTGGAAAATCCTGCAAAACTTCATTATGACTCAATACAAGCATTTGACTCTAACAAATACGAATATACATGTTCATTTAATATTGTGGAGAATCATGATCGGTTTGTTTCTTGAAAACATATTTGGGGTTTCCCCTTACACTTATCTTTTGCAAAAATACTTTTAGGTTGGAGTTAAGACTAGGCCAAACAACATAGTAAAGTATTTCCACATTTTAATTTAGAGACATGATCAACCAACAATAAAAATAAAACATGCATACGGAAGCAAATAACAATCAAACAAATAAAATCACACAAAACATGGGTTGCCTCCCAAGAAGCGCTTTTCTTTATTTACGAGTCTTGTAGCTAGACTCAAGGTCATGGGTTACTACGTGATTTCATCATTGGTTCCACTCTCTAGGTCGTCTTCTAAACCAGTTTTGTATTCCGGACCTAGTTGCAAGCACTCTTTGTAGAAACCAAGCATCCTATTTCTAACATACTCTACTCCTCTACGTCTATCCTCCTCATTCCTATAATAAGCCGCTTGCTTATGTTCCTTTTCGAAATTAGAGAGAAGGCGGTATTGTTCGATCTTGTAGGGCATTTGATAAGCAACTTCATCATTCTCTTTCTTGAACCTAACTATCCCTAAAGTCGGATCATAACTCATCCTAGTGGCTTCAACAAATGGTTTTCCGAATACTATTTGGCTTAGGCAAGCATCTATCACCGGACGAATATCTTCCACTATCATAAAGTCGATTTCATAGGTGAGATTCCCTATAATCACATGTAATCCCTTAACTCTCCCTACAAAATTACTTATCAGATTCTTACCGGGCATCATCCTAAAATTGAGTTGCTTCTTCATCACCCAATTGTAATAAGTTCTAGTCATGATGTTCACGGGGGATCTAAGGTCGATGTAAGCTTTCCATATATGCATGTACCCGATATTACATGGGATGTTAATGTTAGAGGGGTCTCCCATTTTGATAAGGGGGTCGCCAAAGATATATGTTCTCTCGGGACTATCGAATAAATTCTTATGGTATTCCCGTTCTTCCTTGGTTGGCAACTTATCAAAGTATTCTTCTATAGGTTCTACCTCCTCTAATTCCTCATCCTTATTAACCTCAACTTCCCTACTCTCATCCTTACTATCGGCTTCTACTCTAACTTCATCCTTGTCACTTTCCTCTATCTCCTTATCTAATGGCTTAATGGTGACAACATTGACAAAGTGGACATGTTTGGATGATGAGGGGTCCTTAATTTAGATTCCACTATTGGTGTCCCTAGTGTCCTTCCTAGGTGTGATTAATGCTTGGTTGTTGAGGGCTTTCAACAAGTTGTCAATCTTGTTGGTCATCTCCGTTTGTTGTTGGTTGAATTCGGTTTCAAACCTAGCTATGCGGGCTTCTTGAGATGCCATGAACTTTGACATCAATCCTTTAAGATTGTTGGTACTACCATAGTTGTTATAAGGATTGTTGTTGAAAGTACGGTTGGATGGTGGACCGTTTGGTTGATAACGATTAGGCGGATTGGAGGAATTGGGTTGATTTTGTTTCCACCTAAGGTTTGGGTGATTTTTCCAAGAGGGGTTGTATGAATCACCATAAGTGTTTGGCTCGGGCTTGAAAGTGTACCACCTATCTCCCGCTTCGTCGGTACGCGTGGATGCGTAGTCCGCAAAAGCTGTTCCGGGGAGTTCCACACAATCACGAGTGTCATGGGGACCACTACATAATTCGCATGAAGAAGTGATTTTGTTCACTTGACTTGAAGGCTTCGGAGCTTCGTAAGATTTCATGAGAAACTTGACTTGGTCCTCAAGTTCCATGATCCTACGGTCGGGAGTGCTAGAATTGTTCGAAGGCAAAGATATTGCCTTGACCGTTTTGTTCAAATCACGGGGATCATTCCAACTTTCGTTGTCATAGAGAGCAAGATCTTCTATGAGTTCCCATGATTGTTCCGCACTAAGATCACGTAGCTTACCACCGGCCGATTGGTCAATGGTTCGCCTCGTGGAGATGTCGATATGGTCATAAAAGATTTGGACTTGGAGCCAAAGATCTATGCCATGATGAGGGACTTTTTGGAGTAAGTCCTTGAAACGAGTCCATGCTTCATAAAGAGATTCATTTTGACGTTGTTGGAACATCAAGATGTCATTCCTAAGCTTGGTAGTTCTCCCCGGTGGGAAAAATTGAGCAAGGAAACGAGTGGTGAGATCATCCCATGTGGTGATGGATCCCGCGGGTAAATGCTCAAGCCATTGACTAGCTTGATCCCGTAGAGAGAATTGGAATAGGCGTAAACGAGTAGTCTCTCTAGTTTCAACACCTAGGTCTATGGAGTCTACGATTTTGAGAAAGTCCTTAAGATGTTGGTTTGGATCTTCGGAACGAAGTCCATGGAATGCACATCCGCTTTGCACCAACCGGATGGTGTCGGATCGCAAGGGGTCACATTGTCTCCGGTGAGCTCAATTGTGTTTCGGTAGCCTTGGTGGCTAGGTCAGGAATACTCTCCTAAGGTTCGGGGCCTAAGGGGTTCTAGTGGTGGGTTTTGTTGTGGTGGGATGACGGGTTCAAAGATGTTACCACCTTCCATGATGTCGGATGGTAAAGAGTTATGAACAAAGGCACGAAGAAATAAGATAGACTAAAGAAGACCTAGAAATAAAAATAAAATCTTACTAGAAAGGAATCTAGCAAGTAGACCTAATAAAAAGAAATCCTAACCTAGACAATAACTATTTCCCCGGTAGCGGCGCCAAAAACTTGATGCGTGGGAATCGCAACAGGCTTTACCTCTCGAGGGATCTCGAGAAGCTTACAACCCCCACCAGGCAGTGTACCTGATCGTTGTAGTATAGTATAATGACAAGTACCGGGGGATTGATCGTTCAACTTAGGAATAGTGTCGCTAGGATTAGAAAGCCTAAATACTAGTTCTAAAGGTGAGGGATGATTATTTTTTGTGTTTTTATATTTTATGGAAAACAAGTAAAAATCTCGGGTTTTGGAAGAGTGGGCGGAATTAGTTGCTATTCAACTAACCCAAAACTAAAATGCAATCAAAATAAAATACAAAAAATGAAAATAAACTAATTATACTAAAGTTGTGAGCAGTAATTGGAGAAAATGTGTTTACTTAGATTTCACTACTCCCTAGATATCTTTTACACGTTAATTACTTGTTATAATTGCATGGATGACGGATCGTATTCCTTAATACCATTCATGGGGTGACATACATAACTCCCCAATTCTATGAGCTCTTATCTCCTCCTACACCATGCCCAGCACAACTATAGGGATTGTAAACAGTGGCTCATGCATTAAATACAACCAATAAAGACCTAGTACGCCTCGGTTCATGTTTCTTAAGACGTTCAAGCATGTTACCATTTGGAGATCTGCCAGTTTTCTTAAGCCTAACATATAAATCATTCATCCAAAACAAGAATAAACAAGTAATCAACACATAATCAATATCTAGGTTTCATTAGATCTAAGCAAACACAAGAGAGATCTAGCCTAGCATAATGGAATTGAGACAAGAACAAGATATAGACAACCAACACATAGACATATTGATTGAATTAGAAGAACACTTATCTCAATTACAATGCAAGGTCTCAAGGGTTTGGAACCCTTGAAAAACCTGTAAAAGTTGCACCAAAATCGTCTTTAGGGTTTCTCCAAAACTTCTCCTTTTAAATGTGAAAAACTAGAAAACTATATATAGGAAAATAGGGATGACGGCGTCAAGAACAAAGGTGTGACGCCGTCATCTCGCCGCCAAATACTTCCTCGGACGGCCTTGATCTACTTCTGACGCCGTCAAGGCCTAGGCCGTCACACAAATTACTCTTGACGCCCTGTGTGTGACGCCGTCATCAACTACGGATTTTAATTCTTGAGGTTTGACGCCGTCATGGAATTACTCTTGACGCCGTCACCTACTGTTCCCAGCATGGAAAATTGAGACTTTGCCGTTTTTCTTCACTTTTATGCTCCAAAAACGTCCAAAATGGCTTCTTTTCCAGAATTCACTCTCCAAGTACCTAAAATCACAAAAGGAACGATTTAGGGCAATATTTGATCAAATAAATTCGGATTCAGGCTTAAATGACCCCCTAAAAATGGATCATTTTTCGCCTCATCAATAATGCTTCATCAGATACATGATAACTAAAACTAAACATCAACTAACTGGATTAATTAGACCACAATACTAAAAAATACCTTCTGTTTGAAACTTAGGCACCCTTAATCCAAACTTCGAATCCAAGAACCATAATAATGTTGAATTAGTTTAAAATTAGTCGTAATTAATCCATTAAACATAATCCATTTTGTTAATACAAATAAGCCATAAAAACTTTTATTTATATTTTACGATTTTCTTAGGTTTTGTCGATAACAAACGTAAAATCATTTTAACGAAATAAATAAAATACTTAAAGTTTTGAACCAATGGTTTACCAACTCATTTCGCTAAACAAAATTATTAAACATGTTTAGTTAAATAGTTTACATAAAACCAAAACCATTTTTATAAAACACTTAAGTCACTTTGGTTACTTGCATTTTGTAAAAATACATATAACTTGTAATATAAAGGCTTGGACTATCCATAACCTAAAACCCATGACCCATGGAGCTTGACCCAAAACCCATGACCCATTGCATGACATCATGCATGAGATAAAAAATGGGTAAATATCCATGACCCATGATCTAAAGTTCATGACCCATGACCCAAAGTCCATAACCCATAACCCAAGATGTCTTTGACATCATGCATGACATCACATGACCCATGGACCACAACCCATAATCCAAAACCTGAAATTGTAACCCAAAATCCGGATTGGTACTACCAGATAGCCGGATCCTTGGCTTTATACTGGCCGGATCCCTTTGGGAAGGGATCGGCTGGATCCGGGTGAACAGTACTTAGAAATGCCTATAAACAGGGAGCCATGTCTTCCTTATACCTCACCTCTCTTAGATATATTCTCTCTTTATGTTCTAACCTCTCTAACCTTAGATCTAAGGACCTTTTATGTAGTTTTTCTCTTAGTGATTCTTTAGGTTCCTCTTAAAGGCGAGATCACGACCTCTAGAAGACTCGCAAGCTTGAAGACATGGGTTGCTAGGCTTCGTCATCATCAAGACCACTGAAGTGATTCTTGTTGTTGATTCCTCTCTTTCGTGCATAGATGTGTTGAGTTAGTTAGTGGTGTTGGGAATAGTTCCTCCATTGTAAAAGAAGTAGGTATCTAGTCTTGTACCGGATTAAGTATAGGTGACGTAGGTTTGGTTCTACCTTGTGGAAGAACCTGGTATCTAGCCTTGTACTGAATAAAGTGTAGGCAACGTAAGTTTTGTTCTACCTTGTGGAAGAACCCGGTACTTAGCTTTGTACCGAAAAGAATGTAAGCGACATTGTGAAGGCTTCTCCGCCGGTGAAAGGAGCTTGTGGTGTGTAGTGATTACAAACTCTCGAGTTGGGTACTCGGGGAGTGGAGTAAAGCAATGAAGGTGTCCTTGTAGCCGAACCACGATAAATTGTGTTATGGTTATGTCTCTATATCTCTATCTCGTAGTTTAGTTTATATACATATCTAACTATCAATATCCAACACGTCCAAACTAGATTGACATAAGTCGATCTAAAAGTTTTAAAACATAGTTTTAATTGATAAAACTATTCAACCCCCTTCTAGTTTTCTACACGTTCGTATAGAAAAATTTAACAGCGAGAAGTAATCATTCCAAAACAACTGTTAATAATCTTTGACATGAAAAGTCACCCATTAATCCCATACAGCCAAAATAAAAAACCTTAAATGTTAATAAGCTTGAAATTAGAAATAGAAATTACCAATCATGTTCTTATGGAATTCAGTATTAAGAACGTTAAAAGGATTTTGAAAATTAGACAGTATAGTATATATTCGATTGAATGGTAGAGTTGTTAAAGAATTAATTTCATATGATTGAGAGAAAATGAGATGAGATTGAAATTGAATAACAAATTGGGTTGTAACTGAGAAAGTTGATATAAATTAGGATACTAAATAAGAAAGTCAAAGAAGAAATAACGATTCAATGCAATGGAGAAAAAAACATGGCAACTTTGAAATTGGAGATTTGGTAACCTTGCATAGTTGTCGGTTCATACTGATTCAGGGTCAAACGTCAAACAAACTCACTAAATGGTTGTAGAAATCAATCTGTTATAGATGACGTGGAATAATTGAGGTGACATTAATGACATGGAGGGAGTGCCAACATGGCTTAAATGACATGGAAAATTTCAAAAAAACAATTTTTTATTATATATATAGATAGATTATTATTCTAATCCATAAAAAAGTCATTTTTAAAAAGCTATTTAGGTCATTTTTATGTATTTGAAAGAGAGATATGTGTCAAGTCATCAATAAAAAAGTAAGAATGTGGAAGAAAATAATTATTACACTTTTGAGCTTTTGTGGTTACAAAAAAAATTTCTTTTAAGTTTTCACTGGATATACGTTTATATTTATTATTAATGTTAGAAACAGGAGCTAACTAACACATGTGGAGAATTGTCATAAAAAGAACTCATTTCACAATTAGTTTGAGGCCAAAACTCATCACATGAGCAACCCATAGTCAATTGTGCTTGGTCAAGCACATCACTATAATTGATGAGTCCCTTGAAAATATACGTTTGATCATTAAGGAAAACGTAATGTGCTAGTGTGTTTTACAATGGTGGGTGGTGTTTTACAATGTATTGTAACCATAACATGTGAGTTTTAGTCCCTTATTGGTTCAGAGTTGCGCATAAGTGTGTATACAATGGTTACACAATTGCGCAATTTATTCTACCATCACAATCGGGTGTTTTAGGGATTTGAACAATGAGTACTAATCGTTTAGATACAATGTGTTAATTATGATTTACCTACACATATTATACGAGACAAGTATAATGAATTATGTTAAGGTCCTATTTAGTTGGTCAATATTATGGGGATATGGAGTGTTTTGATTTAGAATCCGAAATTAGTGGTGTTTGGTATGTTGAAAGATGGATTTTAAATTTGGTGGACCCAACTAAAAGTGAGGGTTTTAGAATATAAAGCTTGATAGATGAATTAAAATATCGTTTGAGACTTTTGGAAAGTGGGTTTTTGTTTGACCAAACTAGCCCTCAACTAAAAATATGTAGTTTATTTTTTGTTCTTTCACTTTAGCCCTCAACTAACACCCTTGCCTCTGGAGACAGAGGTCAAGGGTTCGATCCGCATCCCTTGCAAGGACGGAGGTCCTTTTCTACCTTTGGTAGAACTGGAAGCAGCCTCTCTACCTTAGGTGGGGGTATGGTTGTCTACGTCTCAACCTCCTCCATACACCGTGAAAGATGGTATTGGGACCCATAACCCCGTGAAAGACGGTATTGTGAGTTACTTTACTTTTGGTCTCAACTTTATTTGTTCCGACAAACATATATCTCCTCCTCCATGATACTTCAATTACTCAATTGTTTCCATGAGTAACTTTGTTAGTTCTTCAATTTTTTTAGAAAGATTTTCTATTCAGTCACATATGCTTTCTAATTGTGTTTGTTTGATTGTAATTTTTTTCTGATTCATTTTCGATTGATTATGTGTGATCAATGCTCTTGCTTGATTTTATTTTATTTTTGGTGTTTTTATAATCATGTTTCCTTTGAGGTTTCTCTGGTTTAAGAGATTTAAACAAAAGGTTAAATGATTATTTATGTGCAAGCCATTCGTTGTTGTCCTAACTCTTAATTGATTTTCATCTATGATTATATTCATGTCAGATTGCTATAACTCAAGAATTAAGCTATCGGTCATTTTTATTGTTGTATTTTAATATAGCCACTATAACAAGTTTGTTGTAGCGAATAAAGATATAAAGTAAACAAGATGTTGGAAAGGGGTCATTTTGTTATTTACTGTTTCTTACACCGAATATTGATTTATCTTTTATGTAAAACAAACACATTCATGATATAAAATTACAGCATTTCAGATTCTTCTGAATTTGGAGTCTCACTGTTTTGAAGTGCCATGTTTTAAAATTTACGGACTAAACACCCCCAATGGTTTACCTTATTCAAAAACTAAGTTATTACATACAGAACATAATGATTTTTTATTTATTATTATTATTATTATTATTATTATTATTATTATTATTCGACTTACATCATGTAATATTTAGAGCACACTGAAAATCAAAGCCATCTATTCCATGTAAGCACAACACCAAGAATAACACCGAAGCAAAATCGACTGTCATCAGGATGACATTGTCCATTAGCACTGATGGTGACTCTAAGAGACGTGTGAGGTGACATTGAGAGTCATCTCATAACATAAAAAATGACTTTATGACATTGAGAGTTATCGCATAAATGAACTTATTACTTTTGTAAAAGCATTATTTCTTGTAGTTTTGAAGTAACTTAAAGAGCAATTTACACTTTTAGTCCTCATATTTATAACGAAATGTTCTTGATATGTTCACCATCAGGTGTTCGCGGTATTCAGTTTTTAGAACCCACGAGTTGAGTTTCGAAATGTCAAGAACTACCACGCCTACAGTTTCGTTATAATGACGAGGATGTAAAATGCAATTTCCTCCAACACTAATAAAGTATTAGGCCAAAACAACAAATCTAAAAGGACTTATGTTACCACTTTCCACTAAGGCCGCTCATTGGGTGAAAACCGGACCGGACCGGGAAAAATCAGACCGAACCAAATGTGGTCGGTCTGGTTTTAGTCAAAATAGACTAAATATCCGGTTTTTAAGCCGAGCTATACCAGACTGAGACCGAAATTATGAAAAACCCTAGACCAAGACCGGACCGAATGTGATCGGTCCAGTCTCTGTTCAGTCCCGTCGGTTTTGTCGGTCAGTCCGGTCCATCCGGTGTGTTTGCTCTACTTTCCACGTCCCCAATTCCCTTCCCAAACACACACCCAATGATAACTCAAAACCCTGCCTCTCCCCCCACCCACTTCAAAAAAACACTTCTCTCAGCTCCCTCCGACTAAAAAATAAAAAAATGGAATCACGGCGGCTACATTCAGATTCCGATAACCGCACACGACCTACTTCCGGCCACCTCTCACTTCAACCTAATTACACGTGTCGCAAAGTTCAGGTATACACATATACACACACACAATATTATATATATGTATATTAGTGAGTTAATCGATTTATATTTGTGAATAATAATAAGTTAGGTTTATCTGATTAATTAGAGATGTAGAAGGTGTTTAAATTAGCTGTGTGATATTTTTGAGTGAATTAGGGCTTGTAGGATTCAAGTAATTTTGGATATGGATACAGGAGCCCTAATTAGTTAGGAATGAAGTGAGTGTATATCGTGTTGTGTGAGATTAGTGTGTGAATTAGGGTTTCCAATAACCGGACTGATACCGTAGCTGTAAGTTGTTACTAACAGAAGCGGAGCCACTTTATAAGTAGTGGGGGGCGATGCCCCCAACCAAGTTCTTGTGGATACACAAAAATATATGTAAAAGAAGTAAAAATGATGTCCTCACCCGTAAAACCAAAGTGCCCTCTTCGTTTTCAGCTTGTCAACAATTCAAGAGTGGTCTGATGCAAAAAAAAGTTGTTTTCCGGTAACTTTTTAGATCGGAAACTATGGAGATGGAAGATAATGGTGGGATAGTGGGGAGTGGGCCAATAGAGATAAATATAATATATAATAATAATTAGTCTTTTCATTGATATTTGATGGGGTAAATCCGTAAATGTATAATATAAATTATTTGGATGGATATAGTTTGGATTTGAGAAATTTGGGTTTGCGTTTTAATGATCAGTGCCAACTTAGAATTTTAAAATTGCATGAGTAGAATCTTAAGTGTTATACGGAGTAAGTAGTATACTTTTAGAATGCTTTTGTACACTACACAACTAACATAATTCGTTAACATTAAAGATTTTCTCAAATGCTTTCTGCATTAAGTTTTTGGTATGATGGTCGCATTTCTCTTCTTTTTGTTATTATATTAATAAAACCGACAGTGTTTTATAACAATCTTTACGACACAAATATTTCGTTAATTTTTGGTATTTGATCAATGAATATATTAAACACAACGTAAGTGAGTTTTTTTGTATATAAACTAGCTGAAATCACAAACCAAATTTTATCTTATCGACACTTCTAAACTTATACTCCGTAATTAGTGTTAGTTGCATTGTAGCATATCACTTTTATTGCATATATTAAACCCGACCCGACCAGATTTTTTAAAAAGTTATGCTAAAAATGACATCTCCAAACATGTTATTAAACTCATCGCTCGATGCCCCCCATAAACACATTTCCTGGCTCCGCCACTGGTTACTAAATGTATAAAATGTGACAGTAAGTTATACTTAAATAAATAGGTGGAAATAGGAAAATGTACATTCTGATTCCGATAACCGTTCCACCACACCTTCGGTCACCTCTATTAATTTTTTATATTCGGTTTATATGTTTGATTACAGCTGTAGCATGTGTAGAAGTGATTTATTTTATTGTGTGAGATTAGTGAGTGAACTAGGGATTTTGTAATTTAACTACTTAACCGGAACTGTAATAAGTGAAAAAGACGGAAAATCGGGATTAGGACAACGTACATTTGGATTCCGACAGTGTCGCCGTAAGACCTGGCTCTGGTTATCTCTTAGTTTAACCTTACTACACGTGCGTCAAAGTTCAGGCACACACACACATACGCACACTGATACATCTATTCATTATGATATTCGATTCATATTCTGAATAATAAGTTGTGTAGAGGCTGTTTAAATTAGTTGTGTGATATTAGTGAGTGAATTAGGGTTACTTCGGATACGAGAACCGGACCGATAAGGGTGGCTATAATTATTAATTACGAGTAGTTACTAAATGTATAAATTGTGTTAATAAGTTATACTTAAAATAGACGGAAGGTCGAAATTAGGAAAGTGTATATTCGGATTTTGATGAGCGTGAGCGTAAGACTTAGCTCTGGTTATCTTTCACTTCAATCTAACTATAGCTGCTTTAATGCTCAGGTATATATACATATATGCACACTGATTTATCTCTTTCTTAATGATATTCGTTTTATACTTTGGAAATACTTTGGATATTCGTTTTATACTTGTGAATCATAAGTTAGGTTTATTTATATTAATTACAGCTGTAGCATGTGTAGAAGTGATTTAGAATATTAAGTAATTTTGAATTCTGTTAATTGGACTGCTGATGTGATAAGTCAATGTATAAGACGTGTTGATAAGTACTACTTAGAAAGACGGAAAATTGGAATTACTAACAATGTACATTCGAATTCAGATAATCGGAGGTTACAATAAGGCTTGGCTTTGGTTATCTTTCACTGCAACCTAATTAGTAATTACACCTGCCACAAAGCTCATGTATACATACGCAAGGGTATATCCTGATATGAACAATATTAGATTTCTATTTGTGAATAATAAGTTAGGTTATTTGATTAGTTAGAGATGTAGTTTGTGTAGGTGTTTTAGTTAGTATAAAATGGAGTGTATTGTGCTGTGTGAGATTAGTCTCTAACTCTCTACATCTTAACAGTGATATGCGTAGACGGGAACAATATATATTAGTCTCAAGGGTTGTAAAGCGTGTTATATGTTCGTGATAAATGTGGATTTGTTACCTTGTTTTGGTGTAGTTGCAAACACATATATTATCATGTAACTTTGGGTGACTCACAATGCTCTCACGGTATACTAAGGGCAATGTTGTTTGGTTTTTGTATTTGACATTGGGTTCTATCTGAACGAAGATTTTGCGTGTTCATAGTTGTGGTTTGAGAGTTTATGGTGCTAGTGGTCTTGATTTCAGGAAGCATTGGATCACTTGTCATCTATTGATCTAATAGAGTTGTGTAATGAAGCTAAAGTGGAGCATTGTAGGGCTACAAGGGACTTGAGAGGATGTGGACGTTGTGTTCAAAGCGTGTTGAATTCATGTGGTCATGCCTCTCTATGTGAGGAATGTAGTCAGCGTTGTGATGCCTGTCCAATTTGCAGAGTTCCGATACCAAAAACTGGGAATAGACTATCTCTTCGCCTGTATTATGAGTGCATTGAGGCTGGTCTTATTTCCAAGAGATATGATGATAGGTTTCAAGAAAAAGATGGGGAGAAGCAACAAACAGCTGATGTTGAGAGGCTATATTCGTTCTTTGATGTCGCCTTGGAGAACAATTTGTTGTCCCTGATCTGCCATTGTATCCTTATTCAGCTTTTATCTTATTATGCTTTAGTTAAAAGACATTTAACATCGAAGCTTCTTAGACATTCTTTTAATAAACCAAATAGATAACTTGTTTTATTAAAAATTGTTATACCCTCCTTAGTAGTCAGTTTTGTTTTCCTTAACAGTTTGTCAACAGATATTACAGATGTTTGCATGGATGAAAGTGCCGTTTCTAGTGATCCTATTGTCGCTTTGCTATTAGATGAAGTGGTAGTCAAAGACTGGTGCAAGAGAACATTCAAGAACATTATTGCGGAGCTTCAACCAATTTGTATCCTTTAGTATTTTTATTTGTATTTGGTTGTTTGTGTTATAGAATCAGGACCATTTTCTTTGACTGGCCATAGACAATCTAAATGTTGAGGAGATAAAGGAAAGGTCAAGCGTACTTCTCAAGTTTACAGCGAGACTAAGCAGCATATCAGTTGTCCTCGAAGAGTTGGAATCATCTTTTAAGGGTTCCCTATCTGCACAGCTCCATGATATTAACCACCTACAGGAGTGCATACTAAAGACGAAGCAGGTTCGTAATTCAGTGTAGATTTTATTTAGTAAAGCCTTCCTTTTTAGGGGGTTGTTTGGGTAAGCGTATTTGGGAGCTTAATAGCTTATTGTGTTTAAAAAAAACCTTTTGAGCTCATTAAAGGCGTTTGGGTAAGTTTATTTCAAAGGGATTATGGACCTTTTTTGGGGGAGAAGTAAGCTAATAAGCTTAATCTTTTTTCTTAGTGCTTTTTGTTAATGCATAAGGTATTAAGCTTTAGCTTACACTAAAATTCCCTTAGTATGCCTAATATCTAGTTAGGTACTCTTGTGATAAGGGTCCATTATTGTTATCTTTATTCAATCTGCATCTTCTTTTCTGGATCATATGTTAAATATGTATGGTGTGCCTTACTGATATCCTTAGGGGCCCTTATTACAAACTTAAACATTAATGTCTTGGATTGTGTTGGTTGCATAAGTTTTTTTTGGCGGATTGCACAGAAGTTAATGTGCATTTTCTCGATGCATTGTCATATAATATATGTGTGGCTGTAGTTTCTTTTAAAATGTAAAGAGATTGAGAGACACCATTTCGAAGAATTTTAAACTGACAAAAGCTAGTTCATTTCTTCTTGAAAAGATGGGATTTTCTTGAGATGGTTATTTGCTTACAACTTTTGCACTCGGATTTCTCAGCATATGGAGATGATTATTTGGTATGCAAGGAACCAATCTCTTGAAAGTTTAAGTTGCCATGCTAGTTTCTTGTCATGGCGTTCTGATGTCCGTGAGAGAAAATCAGTGGCAATCAAACGTGCATGGCCATCCCCAATAGGAACCCCAGCACAAGAAGGTGCAATGCTATTCATTGAAGATGCTCTATCAAATCTTGATACACAACAAGAGTATACAACAGATAGGGATGAATTAGAGATTGCTTCACTGCTGAAGGATGGGGGAGGCTTATCATTTTCTCGAGTTAAAATAGAGGGGATGGTTGGAAGCTATCCTTTTGAAAACCTGCGGTCAGCTATCGACATTCTCTTTTTGTGCGGAAGTTCAGATCTGGTGGTTGCAAAACAAGCAATTGTATCCTTTAATACCCTTTTTTAATAATACTTTCAATTCAATGTTTGTTTTCTAACTGGTCTGCTGTGATGCTAGCTGGATAACTCTCAGCTGTCTGCGCAGAAGTACTTTTTGTCTCCTTAACCTAAACTAGCTCTTGTATTATCTGTTTGATCGACTTTGGAAAATACCTGATGACCAGTGGAGATACTGTATAGATGATTTTTCTGCTGCATTTAACATAGCCAGGCATTCAATATTGGAATCATTTACTTTCTATCTTCTTGATGACCCAAGTGACGAGGCCCTGCAGGTGCATGTCCTTGATCCTTCCGTAACTTTCCAAGTTTTTGTCTCTTATGTGAACTTGTACCATATTTATTCCCACTTATTCCATAACTTATGTAGATAATTATGTTTGTCACTAAAACTTTATCATTTACGTATCAAGACAATTGCTCAAACTTCCAACAATTTGCTGTTTTGTGAGAAGGGGATGCTAGAATCATTATAATTTCTATTAACAAAGGGACCATCATATTGATCGTCAATGCTCAGAACTATGATAAGTGTATACATACATTACATGCTTAATTGGAAGTAAATATTCTTGATCTAAACAGTGCTTGAGACTAAATTAGGAAGACTTATTAACGCTATTTTGTCTTTTCCCTCTCTCTCCTGAAATGGCTACATATTTTGTATTTGAAGTGATGTCCAAGGTTATTTGGCTATTAAATAATAGTATTTGACAATAATGATATATAAAGTTACAGCATAGTTTTCCCCATCATACGTTCAACCTGTACTTTAGAACGTCTAATCGCAAAAATTGTAGATATTTATTTTGATGCTTTCCCTACTGTTCTTACAAGACTATTTTGATGTGCCAATATTAGGTCTCATTTCTTTATGTTTTGATATGCTAACTGTTCGTTGATGGCATTTCATAGGAAGCTTGTCACCTTCTCCCAGAGATATCGGGCCCCACTACACACCCTAAGGTGGCACAAGTTTTGTTAGAACGACAAAATCCTTATGCAGCTCTTATGGTTTTACGTTGGTCGGGGATTGATAGTGGAGCAGAACTGGTTTCACTTAATGAGGCTGTCACTGGTGTTCGAGTGAGAGTGGAGTGTGGACTTCTAATTGAAGCCTTTATGTACCAGAGATCTATTTGCACCAAATTTAGGGAAAAGAAAGTGAGGCATGAGCTGTATGATGAATCTTCTGATGGATTGAATGATGATTTTGAAGCTGAGTTGAATTGGTTGGAGGTACTTGTAACTGAAATATGTATTCTCTGTATTCGAAGGAATTTGGTTGATCGGATTATTGGCTTACCATGGAATTTGGACGAGGAGAAACATCTACAGAAGTGTCTTATGGATCATGCTTTGGAGGAACCTTTAGTGAACTCAGGAAGTCTTCTTGTAGTGTTCTATTTACAGGTATCTTCACCAATTCTTCCTCATTAGTTTGAAGTTTTAACTTGATGAGTGTCGAGTTCTAACTTATCATACATTGAAGCTGATTGATTTTGGGATCTTATTATGACAAATTTAAATAAATAAAAAAACTTGCATGTTTGCTATGTTGACGTATTGTATGATGGTATACATTTGTGTCTGAACAATAAAGATGGAACATGTTGTAGATTATATTTTATAGCATAAGCATTCCATCATAGATTAAATTTTCTCGCATAAGCATCCTGTCATAGATTGTATTTTATTGCGTAGCCATCCTGCCAACAATCTATAGCTCTAGGCTCTATAAGTGACACAACAGCCTCCATGCTTACACATGCAGGGGTTGTTTGTTTCATGACTGTGATGTGCTAAAATGAACCTGTTAGGTAATGGGCTAGGATTGCGACTAGGAGAAATAAGTATAGCATAGACCATAAGAACCATGAAAACATTTCTGATCATAGTGAAGCTAACGAATTGATAGGAATTAAAGCCCATCATCACCTAAATGAATTATTGTTAGATCTTATGTTGTAACCTTAAGAAGCAAGGACAGTTTGTTCATATCATGTTTCCTCTATGAAATGTTTATATCAATTTAAGAGTAAGAAATTGATTCATGGGCCTAAACATCAACATGAAAATATGATGAATAAAAAGATAGCGGCACATGGCAAATTCAAAGGAAAATGTGATGAGGGAGAAAAAGCATAAGCCATGAGTCAAACTTGAATGGATTCAGAATATATTTAGGTTTTTGGACCCATGTCTCATACATTCATTACTCTAACCTTAAAGTATCCTCTAAATATGTCTTAATATTCAGCTAGTTATAAGAAACTGAACAACTCCATTTGGATGAACCTCCTTGCCATGCTTGTAACAATCATATAAATATTGGTGTCTGACTAGTTATCTTACTAAAATGTATTCTCTATTTTATAGCGTTGTCGATATGGGGAAGCATTTCATGTTGATCAGAAGCTTCAAAGCTTTGAACAGGACTTTATTTCCAAGAATCCCGTTGATGAAGATGTAGTAAACAGAATGAAGACTACACAACATTGGAGAGCAGGATTAGTTGTAAGTTATTTTCTCAACTTGTCCAATGGAGTACATACCAGAAGTATGAGTGAAAACCATTACAGTTTAACATGTTAAAGTGTCATTTTGGTGTAGGGAGGAATACTTTTATACTTGTGTTTTGTGACTTATCTAGTGTTGTTTCCAGCTTTTGTACTAGATAACTAGCCATCCTTGCATATAAACTGATTTAGAAGATAAATTAATGAAAAATCACATTTGTATATAATCAATTATATAAAGCCCTCGTTGATTTGATGATACTGCAACAGTAAATATAGTAATTTGAGTTATAATTAACTGAATATTATAGAGTGATAGTTTTCTCTTGAGTTGAGTGCATCCTCAGGTTTTTTTCTTCGAAATAATCTTGTGAAAAAACCTTGTATGCCAAGACTTAGCTGAGAAACCAGATAATAATATATTAGAAACACACGGGGAATGAGGAATTGTAGGAGCAACCTTAACTTATCCTATTACTTTAAATGGACTTACTAGTAGGTTGGTGAGAAAAAGATTTTCCGTTATTAGAAAACTCACTAGCTAATTTACTTGTATTCTTTAGGATTTAGTCGATGTAATATCGTCCAAGTCAATGAAATTGCTTAACCTAGTTCTGATATATTTTGTGCAAGGTTTCACCTTTGCTAAGTTTAAGCAATCAAAAATTTGGGAATGGGCTGTGGCCTGTGGGTGTTAGGAACATTAAGTTACCACACTAATACATAGTACTCGATATAAGCTATTTTGTCTTCCACTTACTTTTTAGGTACAATTATCTGATTATATTTTAGCATTATAATTTAGCGATTGAGTTGTGACTTGTAAATCGACAGGGAAAAAGCATACAACTACTTCCAGAAACTGAACAACAAAAGGTTAAAAGCGGACAAATGACTGAAACGGTTCCCATGGAGAGGGAGAACAACGACCCCACTCTTCCTAGCATCGCTGAACCTTCTTTTGTCAACTCTCCACTTCTTTTACAAATGGGCGATGAAAACTCGTCACCCAGATCATCTTTTCTAATGCCCCCATCAAATTTAGGTGGATTAACAGCTTATGGCACTCCAATGGTTTCTCAAGTGAATACCTTTAGTGATACTGAAAGAGGAATGAGCATGCTTAAGTCCATCAGTAAAAACTTCAAATTTGATACTACACCTTTAAAAGAATTTAATAGAGGTTCTTCAAGAGTTAGGAAGAATAAGTATCTACAGAGTGAGTCGGTTGACCACCTTCCCGGTTCTAGCCCATATTTTAGAGGTGTAAATGCTAATTCTGAAGATTCACCTAGTAGCATCGGTGGCTTGTTTAAGTCTTCTCATGAAGATGGGCTCTTGAAAGGGCCTGGTAAATCTGCACGATCAAGCAGACTTGGTAGAGATGTTGTGGAGGCTTCAGGTGATTTTATGGACATGTCTTGGAGGTAAAATACGTTTTAATACCTACATAAATTATAAGTCCCTAATTATATTGCCATATAATTCAAGTCTTTGTCAAACACCTAAACTGCCCTTTGATAAATAAAGAAATCTTAATCGAGCAAATCAATACCATGATGTCTAAATAGCTGATAATGGACAAACATTGAGTTCCCTTATTAGCTAAACATTTTTCTATTAAAATGTTTGGTTTTGCTAAACATTCTTCTTAAATCACAAATATGAGATTCATATATACTCACTTTGATCCTCAGCAACAAAGAGGAGAGGCTTCCTGTGCAAACAAATTTGAACGGTGGACCAAGGTGGAGGTCAGACGATGTAGACGATTATGAAGAGCAGCAAAGTCCCGACAGACTTCCAGGACTTGATTTTAACAACACACCCGCAAGAGGATTAAGAAGAAGTAGACTCACCAGAAGATGACTCCTTTCAAGAGTTTGCATCATCCTCAACGATCCTGTTCACATTAATTAGCAGGTAGATCATAGTTGGTTTACAGTTGGATTGCATGTGCTCATCAGGTAAAAGAATGCCGTGCCTGCATTGGCTCTTTTTTTGCATGTTTTCCCCTCTTGCTGTATGTTGCATAAGGAAGCGGTGTCGATTCCAGGGTGAGGAAGCTATTGTTGGCTGTAGTTTTGTATCTTACGATCCAAAATGACTTTATTAGTACAAATTGTGTTTATTTATAACTCCAAATTGTATCTTTAAATTTTAAAGATCATATTCCAAATGTTAGAGCGGAAATGGTTTGGAGAGCATGTGGGTTAAATTTTGATATAATCTCTTAGTATTTGGGTAAAAATAGTAATGTATTCATGCCAAATGTCAGAAAACCCTACTTCGATTTAATTGTGAAAAAAAATCTATATATGTAATATTTTTGTCTTGCTCAAATGTGTAAAGAATACTTGTTAAATGGGTAAACTGCTCTCGATAACAAACAAACTGCGTTTTACTTCAGACCTAGCTACCGAAACAAACATGCAACTGCACCTGTTTAATGTTTATCACGAGTGCCATCCCCATTTCTGGTCATTGTGTGCTTCGATGTACAAATGAATTTAAAGGCTTTGAATCATGTTTTGGTTGTGGTTAGTCATTAGTGTGTTGTATGAGCTTAGTGTGATCTCCATTGATGTTTGAATTTGATTTGTGTTTGTGCGTGTTGAATTTAGTTTGGCCGTTGATGGTGACTTGAAAGAGGGGCTATTTTTATTTATTATTATTTTTTTTTTGATCAGCAAAACAAATTAGATAAAACAAAAATTGCTAGCAAGACGCTAGAAATACATAGGAGTTCTTAACAAATTGGACTGCTAATCTTACCGCTTATAAACTTAAGCAAAAAAAAATAAATAAATAAACGAATGCTATTGAAAATGTCACTTTTCCTTATAGAATGAGAGCTAAAAATGATACTATTTCAATAGAAGTATGTTGCTCCTTGTGCAAATGCCTTTTCGATAGAATGAGAAATAAAAATGATACTATTAAGAAAAGACATGCGAGTTCCTAGCTCCGATCTAGAGCAATCCCAACGCCATTCTCCATTAGAAAGAGGGGCTGGTTTTTAGTATATTAATCATAATTCATCATGTAAGTGTAATGTGAGGCCCGTCGGTCGGTCAATTAGTGTGCTAGGTTTATGATGCAATATTGCAATATCTATATCTCTGTATGGATAGAGCCATATAGACATTGCCTAAAAAATCGAGTAGGAGCTAAGTTTGAGTTTACTCATTCTATCCGTGTTAGCACTCCACTCAATATTCAAATCAAATCCAGTTGTTCATTACAACCTAAATAATCATTATTACTCATGTTCTCTACAAACCACACATACGTTAATTACATTAATTAAGAGTATTATTCAATAATTCGAGCATCACATCTGGCATCAAGATTGGTGGTTGTGGAGTGGGAGGACAACGGGCATTTATAGCCACATAAGCTTTTACGAGTGGAGTTAATGAGTTATAGCTCAATAGAAGTATGTTGCTCCTTGTGCAAATGCCTTTTCTTGTGGAGTTATATACCTTTGAACAAGACAAAAATTCATGAAAGACAAAAAGAAAAAAAGAAAATAAAAAAAAGACTCGATTGAAGTATGTTGGTTCTGTTAAACTGTATATGACTTGTATCCTGGTAGGTACATTTATTGTGATTAGCATAATTTATGGGTGATTACCAATCTACTCAAAATAACCTAATATAACCTCCCTATATGTAGTCCATGGTTTGGCATTAATCCTTAAGCAATAACAATTATCATTATCAAACATCACTTTACTTTTCTTACATGGTATCAGGCCTAATCGGTCCTCCCTCAAAACCTTAAACAAAACCGATTCAGTCGCCGGCTACACGCCAGAGGTTCGAAGGACTCGCTTTAAACATTAACTGCTGTTATTTTTCATTTTCAAATTACCCACTGATACCCATATATCAAATATATCAAACGGGGCCTAAAACATTTGTGTTCGTTAACTTGTACGGTTGAATTTTGTTCGCGAGGTAAGGTTAGTTAATAGCGCTATCGACCACATAGTTAGCCCAATTTTCAAGCCCAGTCCAAATTTCTTTTTTTTTTTTTTTTTTTTTTTTTTTTTTTTTTTTTAATCTTCGTTAACCGATAATACAAACAGTATCCAACAGAAAGATGCGGAGGAGAATTTAGCTTAACATTTCCAACACAAATTTTTTATAAATTTCTGGTAATTTTCCCTCCCTTATTTTAATTCAAATACTTAGCTAAGACTTATGATTATCACTGACATTAAATATAGTTAGAATACGGTTAAATTAACAACCTACTCCCTATTAGCAGTGGGACAATAATATCCATAACACAAGTTATTTGGGATTTGTGGGGGTGTTTGTTTATATAATTTCGCCTTATATTTCATAAGCCCATTATTTTGAGCTTACGAGGTGTTTGTGTAAGCTTATTTCATAGGCTTATTGAAGAATTGATAAGCTCATATGTTCATTTTTTTTGGGCAAGTCGATAAACTCATAAGCCAAAAACTGAAAATACGAGCTTATAAATTCTTCAATAAGCCTATCAAATAAGCACCCCCTTATTTTTCAGCTTATGTTTCATATATCAATCATAATAAGCTCATAATTCATAAAATAAGCGAGAAAGCATGAGCTTATGAAATATAAGCCGAAATTATATAACCTCATCAGCCTGTAGATAAGCTTAAACAAACACCCCCTTGACATGCCCAGAAGGTGTTTGATGTTTTTTCAACTAGTACTTCTGTTAGCTTTTGAATAATGGATGTTTGGATCAATTTTTCTGGCTCATTCGCTAATCGAAAAAACTGAGATTATCAACGTTTTAAGTTTCAATGTATTATATCTTCTAATTTTTCTGACTAATGAAGATTTTTGACTAAAAAGTAGTCAAATAGATGAACATAACGAGTGACTCTTAAATGTATAAACGGACAGGTCTTTTACACATTGCACAATTGACATCGTAGCCAAAGAGTTATCAAGAAAGATATATACACAAGTATTAGATAATTTAAGTACTTAAGTAGTGTTATGATATTGTATTTAGTATAGGTTGGTTCGGCTCAATTTGCATGATGATGTTGTTATGTCATGGGAGCTCTTTAATCATTGCGAGAACCCCCAAAAAGACACCGAAATAGAGAGTAATATTAGTATTTCTTGAAGGGTGTTTTTGTGTTTGTGATTGGTTATTGATGTATGTATTTGTTTATCATTAATTTTTGGATAGTATTTGATTATGTATTTATTTTGTAGGAAAATTTCATTAGAATGCGGTACTTAACATCCAAAAGCTTTATATATCGGGATTGGTGATGCTACTGAACAACCATGGAAGGTTTAAAATCTTCATTCCTAAACACAACCCCTTTAAATTCAAAGCATCCCTGTGTTCAGAAGAAGAAGAAGCTTAAAAAGACGGTCATCATATCATGTTCAGTATCACCTGACCCATGGTCTCTAAGCAACGGAAACAAACCCAAACCCAAATCAAAGAACCCAAAAAATCCTCTATCAGACGACAATGCTCGACGCATTATCAAATCAAAAGCACTTTATTTAAGCGCGTTGAGGCGTAACCAAGGTTCACAAGCCCAGACACCTAGGTGGATCAAGAGGTCCCCTGAACAGATGATTCAATACTTGGAAGACGATAGGAATGGTCATTTGTATGGTAGACATGTAGTTGCTGCTATTCAGCGGGTTCGTAGCCTTTCTGGTTTGCCTGATGGATCTTATGATATGAGGCAGGTCATGGCTTCTTTTGTAACTAGCCTTACTTTTAGAGAAATGTGTACGGTTTTAAAAGAGCAAAAGAGTTGGAGGCAAGTCAGGGACTTTTTTGAGTGGATGAAATTACAGGTTATTTGCTCCACTCTTATATGAATACTAATAGATAGATATTCCTATGATTTATTTAGAGGGTATTTGGATTATTATTTTTGTCTCCTTATTTGCTTATTTTTAAGCATACAAGCTGTTTGGATAAAACAACGGCTGCTGCTTATCTGTTTAGTTTGAGACAAAATTAGCAGGTTTCCAGAAGCTTATTTTTAAGTTTCTTAATATGAGATAAAACTTTCTGCATCCAGTCTAAAAAAGACGTGTAAATGGACTGTCTGTTTGTTAATTTTCTTTTAAGCATAAGCAAATCCAAACACTATTTCCTTAGGTGCTTATTTACTTCGACTTATAAGCAGAAGCATTCATAGAAAGCATCCTCTTAGTTTGGTTTATTATTGTTGGAATATTCACTCTTTATTACATTACAGATGGTTTACCGGCCCAGTGTTATAGTCTACACTCTTGTGCTTCGTACTTATGGACAAACTGGGAAGATCAAGCTTGCTGAAGAAACATTCTTGGAAATGCTTGAAGCTGGGTGTGAGCCAGATGACGTTGCTTGTGGAACTATGTTGTGTGCATATGCTAAATGGGGTCGGCACAAGCCTATGTTGTCATTTTATTCTGCTGTACAACAACGGGGTATCATTCTCTCAGTTGCAGTTTACAATTTCATGCTATCATCTTTGCACAAAAAATCTCTTCACGAAAACGTCATAGAGATTTGGAGACACATGGCAGCAAGTGGCATAGCACCCGATCCTTTTACGTATACACTTGTTATCAGCTCATTAGTGAAAATCAATCTTACTGATGAAGCTTTCAGAACTTTTACGGAGATGAAGACTAGGGGATATGTACCAGAGGAGGCTACTTATAGCCTTCTTATTTCACTAACTTCTAAAAACAATCTTACCGAGGAATCAATAAGGCTCTATCAAGACATGAGACTACAAAAGTTAGTTCCTAGTAACTTCACATGTGCTTCACTTTTATCCCTCTATTATAGAAGTGGAAATTATTCTAAAGCTCTATCTCTCTTCTCAGAAATGGAGAGATATAGAATTGTACCAGATGAAGTCATATATGGTTTGCTTATTAGAATATATGGTAAGCTTGGTTTATATGAGGATGCCATGACAACATTTGAAGAGATTCGCAAGTTGGGTCTTTTAAGTGATGATAAAACATATTTAACAATGGCACAAGTCCATCTCAATGAAAGGAATTATGAAAAAGCACTAGATATTATGGAACATATGAGATCTAAAAATGTAAGCTTTTCGAGGTTTGCGTATATTGTTTTGTTGAGATGCTATGTTATGAAGGAGGATGTAGAAGCTGCTCAACGTACTTTTCAAAGTCTTTCAGAGACTGGTTTTCCAGACTCTTCTTCTTGCAACGACATGTTGACTTTGTATATGAAACTAGGACTTACTGACAAGGCGACAGACTTTATTATCCAGATACGAAAAAATAAAGTGAAATTTGATAAAGTTCTTCTTAAGACAGTCATGAAGGTATATTGTAAGGAAAAAATGGCCAGTGATGCTGAACAATTGATTCGAGAGCTTAGCACAAATGGATTATATGATGATAATTTTATTCAAATGATTTTGATGGTTACCCGTGGAGAATATACAAGACTTGAAGGTGATTCATACTATTTGGACCAAACTGGTGCGATGGCATTTGAGCTTCTGCTGACTCTGTATATGGCAACTCAAGATGCAAATAAGATGGAAAAAACACTCAAGTTGTTATTGGACTCTGCCAATGGCTTGAAAGTCGCCAGTCAACTGGTTAACAATTTCATGAAAGAAGGTGACATATTTTGTTTCAGCCATTTTTTGTTTCTTTTTCTTTTAACTCTCTTTATGTACAAACATTTAGTATAATCTTTGTTTGATTCTGTAGGTTTGACACCAGAAGCAGAATCTCTACTTGGTCTGTTACTAAAGCTGAATTGCAAACCAGAAGTTTCTACTATTTCATCTATGATATATTTATATGGAAAGCAAAATCAGTTGGAGCGAGCCAATCAAGTGTTTAAAGCAGTGGCAGATACTTCTTCAGAACGAAAACATTTGTGTAATTCTATGATTGATGTATATGTCAAATCTGCAAAAGTGGACGATGCGTACTTGTTTTTCAAAGAGGAAACTGAGAAAGGCCATGATGTTGGTGCTATTGCAATCAGCATGCTTGTGAACGCATTGACTAGTTGTGGTAAGAATGAGATTTCAAATCGAATATTGCTAATACAAGAACCATTTCCTTTACTTGTTTTATTGAATCTATGAGTAAATCATAATTTTTTATTAACTTTTCAGGAAAGCATCGTGAGGCAGGGAATGTGATCAATGATTGTTTTGTTAAGAACATGGAGCTTGATACGGTGGCATACAATACTTTCATAAAGGCAATGTTAGATGCTGGTTAGCTTCTTGTTCTTAGTTCCTTTCACTTTTTCATATTAAAATTTAAATGAATACGTTTAAACCAATGCCATTTTGGATGGTGCAGGTAGATTGAATTTTGCCGCGAGCATCTATGATAGAATGCTTACAAATGGTGTCGCTCCATCAATCCAAACATTCAACACCATGATCACGTAAGATGTCAGATTATTGTTTTAACAATTGACTGAATCGATCACAAATTCACAATTGCTCTGTTCTTATAATAAACATGTTGACATATGCAGTGTGCATGGGCGTAGGCGAGATCTTGATAAAGCTATAGATATGTTCAACACTGCTCGAATAAAGGGTGTGGCTCTTGATGAGAAAGCATACACGAATATGATATGTTACTACGGGAAGGCTGGTAATATGCTGCTTCTTCCTTATTGATTGGCCATCACAATTTCAAAAGAGATTGTTAAGCATTTTGTAATATTTCCAGTTTTTCTTGAGGACTTGTTACTTTGTTAGTATCAGTGCATGATTTTTTTCTAAGACATCTGTAATTTTCTGTTATGGATATATAATATGTTATCAACTACTTTGGATTTTGTAGGTAGAAGTGAAGAAGCATCCATCTTGTTTAACCAAATGCAGGAAGAAGGAATAAAACCTGGGAAGGTATTATAACTTCCAACTTTTAACTGAAAATTTACTCGGAAACTTGTATCGTAATAAATGGCGAGTTTGGAAACTGGTCAAAACTAGTATTTTTGTGGTGTCGGAATGGGTTAGGTTGCGTATACCTGAAACACATTTTTGTCCAAAAATTGCAAGATCGGATATAGATATAATGTATCAAGTTAGAGTTAGTATTGTATAGGGTGTTTAGGATTGCGTTCTGGAAAGATGATTTGATTATTGTGCCTGCAAAATGCAAATAATTACTGAATAGTGTCTGGCACAATGTGTTTTCTTAGAGAGAGGACATAATTTTGGAAAGCAGGTTGATAGGTGACAATCAAGTTTAGGATATTTATTAAGGTACATAATAACCTCTGTGATAGAAACTGAACAGAACTATACCAATGATGAGCAACAATATTGGAAAAAAAACAAAAATTACATTGTGACAAAGAACCTTACTTTGAAATATTGGAATATTGTAGGTGAGCTACAATATTATGATGAACGTGTATGGTACTGGGGGATTCTACAAAGAAGCAGCAGAACTTTTTAATAGCATGAAAAGAGATGGTTTCTCACCCGACTCATATACCTATCTTGCCCTTGTTCGAGCTTATGCGTCTAGTCAGAAGCTTATGGAAGCTGAAGAAGTAATTAGTTTGATGCAGAATGAAGAAGTTGGGATATCCCCTTCGTGTGCTCATTATAACTTACTACTCTCTGCATATGCAAAACGAGGTTTGGTGGAGGAAGTTGAGAGGGTTTATGAGCTAGTGATCACAGCTGGATTAACTCCTGATGTTGGATGTTATCAAACCATGCTAAGAGTGTACATGGACTATGGATTTGTGGAAAAAGGCATATCTTTGTATGAAAGCATTAGTAGTGAGCCTGTAAGATTTGACAGGTTTATCATGAGTGCAGCTGTGCATTTGTACAGATTGGCAGGATTTGCCCTCAAGGCTGAAGATGTTTTGAGCTATATGAATAAGATGGGCATCCCTTTTCTCAAGAATCTTGGGATTAAATCCAAGATAAGTTCACAACCCACATTGAGAAATAATTGATAAATGTTAAAAATATTCAATGGTTATAAATGTTGTGGAAAATGCTTCATCCTCTAGCAACAAGCCTTTTTTTGAGCTTATTCAAGTTTTGTTGTTGCTGTTGTGAATAGTAATGTAGATGATACGAAAACTATATTCTTGTAGATCAAAATTGTAGCATGTTTGTAATCCATTTGACGATTTGTCCAATTAGAAAGGTAATTGATGTGTAATGGTGTAAGAAATGTGCACAATTTGCATCTTGGTTCAATGGTTTTGTTGAAGTCCTGATTAAAGACACATTAGTATCTTTGAAGATATGGTGGTTTACGATTTCCATTGTATCATGTAATCATGTTATCTTCACTTTTAAGGGTATTTGGTTGATCAGATCTTTGGCTTACCACGGAGTGTGGACATGGAGAAATATTTACACAAGTGTCTTTTGGATCATGCTTTGGACAAACCTTTAGCAACTTACAGGTTAGCTTATGTTCTTATCTATTTCTTTCTCATTACTTTGAGTCAGATCAATATTCATCTCTAGTGTTTGTTTATCATAGATGTTACTTGTTTTGTCTAAGAAACAAGATACTATAAGATTCTTTAGTATATGTTTATTGCTTAAGCAGCATTTCCAACTTTATTTAAGCTTTATATTCCATATTATGATGCTCTAAAATGCACTTTTGTAGGTAATGGGTTGGGATTGTCACTGAGATGAACAATCATGGCGTTGCCAGTAGGAACCACGAAAGCATTTTGTGAGTATACAGTGAAGCATACATAAACTATTGTTGGGACTTAAGCTCATCATCCCCCTGAATAAATTGACCGATTGACGTATAGATCTAACACTTATGAGTCAAGGACAATTTGTACATATTACAAGTCTTCTTAGGCTTGTAAATGTTTATGTTTACTTTAAACTATATATACAGCAATTGCTGAATATGTCTCGATTATTAGCTGTTCATAAGAAATTGAACTGTTCCAATTTGGATGACCTCTTTTCATGCTTAATATTGGCATATATATGCTGGTGTGCGAATAATAATGGTACTAAACATGAGTTCTATTGTTTCAGCGTTACCGATATGTGGAAGCATATCAAGTTGATTGGAAGCTTCAAAGCTTTGAGGAGAACTTCATTTCTAGACAGAAGGGAGAGCAGGATTAGTTGTAAGCTATTTTCTCATTTCTTTTTTATGTAATACATAGCAAAAAATTTGAAAGGAAAATTTATATACAGTTAAACACTTTTAAGTTTTAAGCGTACTTGGAAGGACACTTAGCAACCCTTTTGTTCATTTTGATAGAGGGATCATACCTGAATACTTGTTTTGCGACTCCTTTAGTGTTAACAGCTTTTGTATGAGATAACAAGCAATCTTAAATAGACACAGGTATATAAAGTACTTCTTTAAAGACATTTGCTATAATTTAATTATGTAAAGACTTAATTGACTTGACGATACCACCTCAGAAAACAAAGAAATTTGTAAACTGATGTAATTGCATATTATGAAGTCAGAAATTTGTAAACTGATAATTGCTAAAAAAATTGTTCTATATTGAAAACTAGCCGGTAGCCCGCGGCCCCGCGCGGCGGCATTAGAGAAGGGGAAATAAATAGTGCTTGGTGACGACTGATGATAGACAATAAGAGTGATATACGTCATTAGCTGTTGTGATAGAAGGCTTCAAGAACGTAATTTCTTAGTGATACAAAAGTGTTGATTTATGTAACATGATTATGTATCGAGTCCATACTTTTATTCTCTACGCCTTAGTAAACTCTACCATCAACCACCCGAAACTATCTTTCTTATACTAAAAAAAAAAAAAAAAAAAAAAAAAAAAAAAACATAACCGATATTTTAATATGCATTTACACGGTAACCAAAACCTATTAATGATTAATTGATTATATGTCTTTAATTATCAATTAATAGTTATCAATTACAACAATAATTTTAATTGATTTAATTACTTTTGAGTATCTAACTAATGACATTACTTGACCTTTTTCTGACATATTTTGTATGATTTCACCTTTGCTAAATTTATGCTACCCAAAATTTGGAGATATACCTCAGATGTGAGGGAACATTAAGGTACGCAGACCAGATAGATAGGACTCCATATGAGTTGTTGGTTCTTCATTTATATTTTGCTGACAACTAACTATGAAGATGAGCTCTTGAAAGCATCTGGTAAATCTGCATGATGGAGCAGACTGCTAGAGATGTTGTGGAGGCTTCGGTTGTTCTTATGAACATGTCTTGGAGGTAATGTACCTTTAACACATATGTAATAACTTCTTAGTCCCCCACTTCCTGAAAATCGCTA
This sequence comes from Artemisia argyi, assembly GCA_030686995.1. Lineage (NCBI taxonomy): Eukaryota > Viridiplantae > Streptophyta > Magnoliopsida > Asterales > Asteraceae > Artemisia > Artemisia argyi. Next base: position 155,816,210 of record CM060685.1, read on the forward strand.
ATTTTTCATATAGTTCACGTTTTTGTCAAATACAGAAATTCCCTTTGACAGAAGTAATCTTAATCAACCAATTCAATACCATTAACATGTCTATAAGTTTATTATGGACACACATTGATTTGAAATATTTCCGTAAGAAGTATTGCTGCAATCTTTAAAAAAACGCGTTACAGTTTCCTGGAACAGAGTTGGTCCATGATTTGGACAAAATTGTGTTTATTCATGCAAGACTTTTCTTAAAGAAAGGAAATTCAATTTGTTTCCTGAAAGTTTATGTATTAATCAGCACTTTTTGACTGACAAATAATTTAGCACAAGTCCTTGGACCTTGGTATTAGTCAAAATTATATAAAGTACTCTCTCTAATGGCAATAGAACTGCCTTTCAGATAAAAGTTAATGGTCTTTGTACAAAACAAACTCATTTAACGAATATACTTGTTAACGATCTGATTTGGGTCAGACTATATTTAATGGGTCAAACGGGCAGAATCACGTACAAGTCATTTGGAGAGTTTCTGATAACATATGATCTTTAAAATTGTTTTATTCAAAAGTTAGACCTGTATTTATGTAAATAAAGCTAGTTTTCAAGAATGTTTTGATATTCTATTCATCTAAAAGATTAATCTGTTTTGGTAAGCAACTGTTTCAGAATTCAGATCAATATAGCTCGTTAAATAATAAACAATAAATAAAAACTCGTTTCAGTGATAGAAAAGGACTAAAGTTATTTCCGAAATGATAAGGCTTTACTGATAATGCTTGTTATGGGATATTCTCAGACCATATGTAATGGTGTCCTCTTTCACGTGCGAAAGGCAGGTGATCATTGGCAGTGGCGAAGCTTGGATTTTATAAGTGGGGGGTCGGGATCTAAATTTTTTTTTTCCTAAGGCTATATTTCAGGTATACCGAAATTTTTGGGGGGTCGAAACCGAATATACCGAAATTTTTCTACACGAAAACTATATACCCCATACATCGCAAAAAAAATTTCGGGGGGTCGGGCGCCCCCCCCCTATGAAGCTTCGCCCCTCATTGGTGTGAGTTTGTTATATGATGAAGGTGTTAGTGCATGAAACAACAAAAGAAGATAATTTGATGGTGCATAATAATAGCACTAAAAAAAAGGTATGTACGATTGTGGAGTGTGGTATGTTTGTATTTAAGTGATTACATGTAAATAATATGGAAAGTTATACTTCTTCCATCTCATTTTTATCGTCCATCTTTTTTTTTTTTTTTTTTTTTTTTTTTTTTTTTTTTTTCTTCGGTTTGTTTCAAACTAATTGTCGACTACTATAATTATCATTTATGAAAACATTTAATAGTGTTACTGTAACAAAACATTAATAGGCTATGTTTCGGGGTCGGTATATACACATTGATTAGATAGTTGTGGATAATTCATAATTGTTACATGGTCGACATCCATCTTTTATTTTTTAGATGCCATTCTTTTTATCAAATTGCATTTCTTGAATTTATTTCACTTTAAAATCATGATAGCAACATATGATAGGTGATTGTCTTGGTGTTGTTCATCACCTCATCAAGAATTAATTGGTTTTGTCATCTAGTCACCAATGAAAAAAAATATGAGATCCTATCAATTCTTAAAAATATGGGAGATGATTTGCACACTCAACTTTGTGATTTGGACACTCTAATGTACAACCGGTTAAAGAAAAATGTATAAAATGTACAATTGTTTCATGCATATGTTGGAGTGTCCCAATCAAAATGTTGAGTGTGCAAATCATTTCCCTAAAAATATTTCACCGACTATGGTTTATATAATCCAAAGGCCATGTGTTTTTTCACATTCTTGTCATTCAATCATTTAACATAACATCTTATCAATTAATGCTTCAACTTTCTTTGAAATTACAAAGTATGAATGAGTTTCTTTTGTTTTGTCAATAAAAACATCTTTTAAAAAGAAAAAAAGAATGTTGGCCATTTGTTTAGAATTATAATTGGTTCTAGATGTTTGGGTCATGTCTCAAGATCTTTGTTTTGACCTACAATGGCCCAACTATCTTTAAAAACCAATAATATGGGATGAGATGAAAATATGATAATAAAATTAAACTACAAGTTTCCCTTTGACATAGGGAGGAATCAATATAGCTTTTCTTGAATATTGTTATTCTTTACATTATCTTCTGCACATAAAGTGGCACCAATTATTGTTTACTCCTTTTCGTTATACGCATGATTTGGTAATAGGTACGTCTCCATTTGGAAGAACAAAATATCCTATTTACTATAATATTGTTGAATATCTAGATATCTTTTTATATTAGATGATCAAACAATAGTGATGCATCTTATCATGTTTGATATTCATCTAATATGGAATTATACAACGCTTGAAATGAAGCTGCCACTCTTATGTTATTTTTCCTTGTTCACATTCAAATAAAATATAGTGTAATGATTCATTTTTCTACTTAATGTGGGTGTTTTTTATATCATTTTACATCAAATATTGTATATGTGTAATTGTTTTGATGTTGTGATCCTATTTATATTTTGTGTTATGTACAAACCATTTATACTGTAAACATATGTTTATAACTTTATCTTGTATTCCATGTCTAGATGCACAATAGAAAAATGATTACTTTAAGAAAGATCATGACACAAGATTGAAAAATAATTAGAGCATTCCTCTTACTTAATATTTTTAGGATGCATTTGATATCCTACTATAGGAATGAGACTATAACTATAAAAGTGATTAAATATGTTTGTTTAAGATGAAATGACTCACCACTATGATAATGAATGATAGATATAATCCATACTCTATATACATCAAAAGAGCTAGGTATGGATATTTTATAGGTGAGGGACCCACCACTACTATCAAACTCATACCAATTGTTATTCATGGCAGCATACCAAACGCACATTTAGTTATCTTCCTAGTTCCTACTCTTACAATCATACAACATGTGTCATAAACTAATTATCTTTCTTAATTTGTATAATTGATTTTTTCATATGTCATAATCATAAAAATAAATAGGAGGACGATTACGAAAAAGTTGAAGAAATATCATTTTCCAAATGATTAATATGTGCGATAAGTTTAACAATAATGGTAACGATGTTTTAAAAATCGGTTTTCTAATTGACCCGGTCGAGCTTCGGGTTTACGGTTCAACAAATTTAACTGACAATTCAACCGTTTTTTTTAACCGATTTCAAATCACTCGATCGATTCATGATTCAACCGTCTTTCATTAATCAGTACTGACTCACTAAACAAGTTGTTGTGAATTCAACCCCAATTAAAACCAATAATGTGTTCCAAAAAAAAAATAATAGTAACTCACTAAACAAGCTATTGTGAATTCAACCCCAATTAAAACCAATAATTTGTTCCCAAAGAAGTAACAGTGACTCACTAAACAAGATATTGGAGATTAGTTCTTGTGAAATGTGAAATACCCTTTTAAAATAAAAAAAGACCCCAAACCTCTTATATATATATCTTTTTATGCATAATGAGGTTGTATTATATGCATAACGATGTTGTATTGTGTGCATAGCGGTTTATACTCTGTCTTATAAAAGGTGTTGCTATTACACTTGAATATTGTTATTCTTTACATTATCTCCAAGGGTTATTATCTTCTCTTACATTTTTTATTTTAAAAAAGTTAGTTCACTTGAACTCTTGTCTATTTGTGAATTCAACCAAAACAAAAACAAGAATTTGTACCAAAAGAAAAAATAAAACACAACAACCAATATAAGGAAAAATCTTGCATTGGTTTCATCTTAGCATATTTGTGTGTGAAACATGGTAATGTGAAGGAAAGGATAAGGTGAAGATAAATTCCTTTTTAGGAATTTGATAATAAAAGCAAGCCAAGTGTCAAAATAAATTCGGATAAAGTTTTACGATAAGGTTTGTACATGATAAGATGTCATGTGTTATGTCAAAAACAAGTAGATCTCATCTCAACCACTACCGTTTACTATAAAATTATTCCCACACACTTTTTTTTCTTTCTAATGTTTCATTTCCTTCCAATTATTAAACATTAAATAGATTATCATAAGTGTAAGATCTTGAAAGATATCATATAAAATTATTGAATGCCAATAACATTGGTGCTTAGAATATTTTATCATAAGCATACATAATATTATATATTTTAAGTGATGAATAAGTGTGAGATCAAATTTTCAACAAGTAATTCATTTTTTAATGGTAAATTACTGCTTGTCTAGCATTGGTATGATCTATGGAAGATAAAAATATATTTTCTTAGTGAGAAATGAAGCACTTGATTCACACGTAGCTTTATGGACAATTACACGCATATAGAATTATAATTGGACTTTCATTATATTTTTTTTGTTAAAAATTTCAAAATAGTTTTTCAACATACATAATCGTTATACATGTACTTTTGATGATTCGAGAATCAACTTTCTTATCTGGATCATGGTACATGTGGTATGCCAATGTCGATCATGATACTAGAAGAAAAAGAAAAACTATTTTCTTTTCGTGTTTGATGTCTTTATGCTGATCAATTTAAGAGGCTTAAGCTCACCGCTCATCGCCATCAAATAAAACCTGCATTAAACTAAAAGACGTGGTGGTCCGGTTTAATTTTATGATGCATAATGTAAATTTAAACATGAAGTATATCAGTTACAAACTATAGTTAAAGGTTAAAACATTTTTCTTTGACTTGAATTGAATGACACTAGGATACTAGAAATTACATATCCATCATTTTGTGTCATAGGATATGCTAAATTGATTAATCATAGGCTCATAGCCGTGAGTCCATGACAATTTTTGAAAATGACAGATTGTCGATTAAGTTCATACGTATACAAGTATACAACACTAAACTCAAACTCAATTTATATACGAGTATTTCATAGAATAAACATTAAATATTTATCAAAAGAAAAAGAAATTCCACATTTCTCACTATTGACTTTTTGGTGTGAGAATTAAGCAACGGATATTAATATCCCACGTGTCAATAGACACCACCTCAAGAAACGTGGTGATCATGCAAATCGATGTTAAACGTGTCCAAATTTTATGAGTAAATTATACGCGATACTATTATTACTCGTACTATTAAGTGTGTTCGTACATCTTGGTAACAATTATTGGTCGTTTTTGCAAATTTTGGAAGAAAGTCAGCTTTATATTACTGTATTATTTAAAATACACATTATAACGAGTGAAAATAAACAGCTAAATTTTTTTATTTAAGAACAATATAAACAATTACAATTGAAAAGCAAGAAAACTTAAAATATCTTCACACTTGATATTTTAAAAATAATATTTAGATATTTTTTAACATATGTGACAAAAAAGAGAACTTTTAATCAAAATTTCGTTCGTTCAAAAAATAAATAAATCAAAATTGGCATACTATACAAAGTTCCAAGACAGACTGTATTTTATCAAAAAAGATAATAAATACAAGTTTTTGAACTTTATATTTTTCAAAGAATATTCTTTATGATACTATTTTATCCTTTTCGATAGTTTTGCCGTATATGTGAAAAAATCATTTCATCATCATTGAAATGTATGCTAAAAAAATAATTCGTCAAGAGTTCTAACTCAATTTGTAAGAGCAAATCCATATATATCAGAAGTCAGAACGTGACATTGTGTGCAACTTGCAACGTATTCAAAATGAAAATGATAGGCATTATGGATATTTTATCAAAAATTAGCCATACGCTAATTATATGTTGTTAATCACTAAATTATGAACCTAATTTTATATATAAAAAAAAGTAGCAATACAAGACGGTATAATTAGGGGTGACAATTCGGGTCGAGTTCGGGTTGGCGGGTTCAGGTTGTCAGGTCAGAAAACCTCAATCCGAACATGACCCATTTAAATATTCGGGTCAGCTACGTTAACCCTAACCTATTTACACGTACCCCGAACCTGACCCATTTAACCCATATATATACTTGGGTTGACGGGTTAAATAAGTTACACGGGTTGAATATGTTAAATAGGTTTCGGGTTGACCTATTTAACCCATTTTATATACAAAATTAGCACATTACATAAGTTAAACAGGTTAAATGGGTTAGCAGGTCGACCCGTTTAACCCACTAAAACCTGTATACTTAAATATAAATAATTTTTAATAAACAAAAAAACATAAACGGGATAACGGTCGACCCGTTTATTTTATTCTTAACCCGAACCTGACCTGTTTAATAAACGGGTTAGGTATGTCGACCTAAACCTGACCCAAAATCTATTTAGCTCAACCAGAACCTATTAATTTTCGTGTCGGTTTCAGGTCGAGTTTCGTGTCGGGTAAAAAAATGTCACCCCTAGTATAATCACTAGGTTAAAGGCAAATTACAAAAATTGTCGTATTTCACCTTTTTCTTTAAGCAAACGCCGTATTTTCGAAAAAAAACTAAAAATATGGTCACTAGACCCCGTTGCACGGGCTTCGCACAGTTGCACGGGCTTCGTGTGCGACAACCTTGTCAAGTAAAAACGCGACACGTGTTTATTTTTTTTATTAAATATATTTTTGTTTCAAAATTTTCAATGGATTATGATTTTTGTCGATTTTTTTTACAAGGTGACCTTAATTTCAACAATATGACGACTTAGTAACTTTCCCTTAAAATAACCTTTTTTTGCTGAAGTTAATTCCCACCAACCTTAAGGATGTCATGTTTCTGCTAGATAACAAAGTGTCCAAGTAGGCAAGTAGCACATTTTAGATGATATATATTATGTACTAGCATGAGATATTGCTATAAAAAATTACCATTAAACATTTTTTTAACATTATAAACAAATAATCAATTAGTCATGACACCAATAGATATCGCCTCATTCACATATGTGTTGACCAAGATTGGACTGGATATCGTATTGACTACGTGCCATGGACCGAGCTCATGCGCGTAACGGTGGAAGGAAGTAATAGAGTGTCAACAATTTAGCACTTACATTTTCAGTATGTTTAATTTCGACCCTGCAATTTTGAAAACATGAGAGGTTGGCGATTGCTATTGAACACTAAAGGCATGCCTCGTTTGTCAAGGGAATCACTACAGGTATTGTAATGGGTATAGGTTTTGTAAATCTACCATTCTTGTTGGGTTTAGATTATGTCTAATTTTATGGGTTTGATACCCATGTTTATAAATAAAAATTGTTGATCAAATAATTTACTGAGAATGAAATCCATTTTTTTATTTTGACATCCATAAACCACACACCCTAAAACCTCTTGAGGATAACTTTATTGTGCACTTATTTAAGTACACGTGAATGATAAAATAATAAACTTTGATGGACCCAATTAAGACCTACAACCGAGCTTAAACATACTTATCTAGCATCATGTCTAGTTGTTGTTTCTTATAAGAGCCACAACCGAGCTTAGACAAACTTATCTAGCATCATGTCTAGTTGTTATTTCTTATAAGAGCCACAACCGAGCTTAGACAAACTTACCTAACTTCTTGCAAAAACTTCGAGTATAAAGCTCACTTGTAATATGGATAAAAGTTATCTGTTTTGCCAAAATGAGAGTACAACTAAAGTCTGGAGCTATAAGTGACTAACTAGTGCGCGTACTCTCAAACTCAATGCTCTTGATGGTAAAAGTGATACCGCAGTTCTACTATCACTTGTGGGTTAGATAAAATCAATGCTTCAATTAGAATAGTTGATATCAATCGATATGATAGTTAGGCAGAGTTTTAGAAGAAGTCTTTTATCTGATTAATAAAGTGTTGCTATATATTTGTGAACTTAGCCAAAAATAAATATATAATGCAAAGCATGCTAAACAAAAAACAAACATGCAATTTAAACACACTTATCTTTTTACATAACACTCATTTCAAGTCCTAAAAAAATTTCACTCACGCACTTTCTAAATAAAAAAGTCTCTTTTCGCATTCAACACTACATAACGCATCAATAAAATCATCTTTGCATATTTGTTACACGTAAATTTCATTCCATAATTGAAGCTTCTTATATGTTTTTCTTAAACTACTATTGTTACTCACAAAGTAAGCAACATGCCAATAATCGAATGGTCCAAACTCTAGCTTAACTATGTGTCACAATAAGAGTACATGAAAAGTCAAATATGGAGCTATCATTGAGTATTTTACGCAACGTATAATTTCATGCTTAAGGATCATACCGGAAAAGGTGACATTGAAAGCTTGTATATACTATTGTTTGTGGGTTACATAGAAATTAATGTTTTAACTCCAATAGTTAATATCAATTAATATGATTAGCTAGCAAAAGTTTTTAGGAGAAAAAACTTAACCTGACTGATAAATGTTGCTATAAACTTGTTAAGTTTATCAAAAGTCAATACGAAACTTACTAAAATTACAAACATACATTATAAACATTTTTGTGTCTTGTCATACAACTTTCATCTCAAATTTAACAAGATTATTAGTCACATCACTTTCTAATATTGCACATCTAACACTACCTCAACAAGATTAAGTTTTCATATACGTGAATATGTGGATTTCATAACTGAATCTTTCAAATTTTTCTAAGCTACTACCATTGCTGACGTAGTAGGCAAGGTGCCAATAATCGAATGGTTCAATCTCAATCTCAACCCGATATCATCAATAAGACAAATGAGGTTTTCACTGTTCGTGTTCCCCAGAGAGTACAAGATTTTGACGCAGTGTAGGAGTTGGGTAACCCTGTGACCATTTTCAAACCTTTTACAAATATGCTCGTACCTAATAAAGTTTGAACCCACGATCTTTTATAAATACATCAGCGCGCCTAACTCGTAAACCACCTTAGTTACAGTTTGCCAGTTTCTTTACAAATGAACAAACCAAAAGGACCAAATCCATCAACACCAAAACCCCAAAGGCAAAACCAAAACTTATACTTGGCTCACACTATTTACACACAAATTTATATTTCCAAATGGATCATGTTCTTCTTCTCTTCTTCATCTTTCCATAAAACACACTCATTCAATCAAACCCCAATCCAAAATCCAAAACCAAAAAGTACCCATTTTAGATAACCAAAAACCAATACAAAAAAACCCAAAATATTTAAAAAAAAAGATGACAAGGCGTTGCTCTCATTGCAGCAACAATGGACATAATTCAAGAACATGTCCAAACAGAGGCTTAAAGCTTTTTGGTGTTCGGATCACAGATGGGTCGATCCGAAAAAGTGCAAGTATGGGTAATTTAAGCCATTATAATGGATCATCAAGTAATTTATTAAGTGGGTTTAATGGAAATACGGATCTTGATTCACCTGGTGATACTCCTGATTGTAATAATGGTGGAGCTGGTGATGGATATGGGTCGGAAGATTTTGTTGCTGGGTCGGGTTCTAGCCGTGAGAGGAAAAAAGGTTTGTGTTTTTTAAGGTTGTTTTTTGTGTTTTGATTTGTTTTGTGAATTATGTTTTGTTGATTTGAGGTAAAAAGTACAAAGGTTTGGTTTTTTTAAGGTTTTGGATGGATAAAGTTTGTTAATTTGAGGTTAAGTTGGTTGCACATTGATAAAAGACTATTTTGATAGTTTAATTATTTTAGGGAAGTGAAGTTTGGTATTATTGAGTTATCATACATGTGATTATAGTTAGTTTGAATGATCCATTTTAGGGCTAGTTAAGCTAACCGATTATCTTGATAAAGCCGGTAAGTAGCTATATTGCATTTTCTTAAAGTTGTTTATTTGATTGCAACAACAACAACAATAGCCTATCCCTTCGGAACATGGTATGTAGACGGCAAGAGTGTGTGTAGCCGTGTAGGTATATAAGTGAGCAGAATATATAGCATATGATTGGTTATCTGATTATGGTGGTTTCGGAATGTATAGCACATGATTGTTTATTTGATTGCATTTTGTTGTAATTGATTATCTGATGTTTGTTTCAGAAACGATGAAATAATCATTTTTGGATAATTAGCTTAGGAGCAGCAGCGTAAAAACTTATTGTAATTATTTAGGGGTTATTTACATGTAGAATTTTGAATGATCAGAATCCGCAATACACTCGAACAAATGATTATTTGATTATCTCAGCTTCAAACACTAACAACATTTACAAACACTATATCTCATGTACTCATGCAGTTCATTTTGTCATGCTTGCTTATTTGATTTGATTTATCAATACCACGTAATCACTTTCAAAAATACTATGCTAAACACTTGTGTATCTCATGCACACTGATTTTTACAGATATATTTCACTGGTGTCTGCGTTTGTGGAAATTGTATAGTGCAAACTTATCTCTTCTGGTGTAACATTTTATACTGAAAATTTTCTTTTTCTTTTGTTCGTGAACCCTAGAAACGTATTAATATGCTTAGGTTCATTTGCTAATTCAATACTCGATCATATTTTAGGTTTTTATTGGTTTAATAAATGTCTTATAGACACTTCAAGCTATCAAGCTATTAAATGGTCCTTTTTGTAAAACTGGATATGGGTCTTTGGTTTGCAGGTGTTCCATGGACAGAGGAAGAACATAGGATGTTCCTATTAGGTTTACAGAAGCTTGGGAAAGGTGATTGGCGTGGGATAGCAAGAAACTATGTGATCACAAGAACACCAACTCAAGTTGCGAGTCATGCTCAAAAATACTTTATCAGGCAAAGCAATATATCTAGAAGAAAGAGACGATCCAGCCTCTTTGATATTGTAGCCGATGATGTAAGTATCACTTAATCGGCCATTTTGGTTCACTTTCAGTTTCAAGAGACGAATCTACCTTTATATCAATTGTAAGACCATAATGAATAGGTTTATTGAAGTGAATAGTGGCGTATTCTCTATTTTTTGCTCTTATTGAAAAAGCGCTAACCAAAAAACTTGCACCAATTGTAGTTTAACTTGATAACTTTTCCGCAATGGTTTAGCCCTTGAACCTTTCTTATGGCCATTTTGGCAATTTTCTGTGAGTACACAAAATTATATAGGGATTTACGTCACAAGTCCACAGAAAATAACAAAGTTAAGGATTACATAATGAAAGTTGAAATTACCATAAAAAAGGTTTAGGAAAGAACCATAGTGAAAAAAGCTTCTTACGGGTAGGCGCCAAAATTGTGAAAGTTTTGGTGGTTATACCGTTATTTACTTTTAAAAAATAGTAATCCAAATATGCCTCATTCATCTACCTTTATAAGTTGAAGTGACGGTGCATTCACCTTGTTTCTTAACGAGATTTATAGTATTCTCGTGATTTATTAGCTTTGACCAAATCTTGTGACCTTAAAAAAATTGCACCTCTTACCAAATTGTTCCGATTTATTATAAAGTATTCATATGGGAGTTGTGAAATATCGAAGATAACTGGGATTAAATTGAAACCTTACTTTAAAAGTCATAATGACGTTTTAACTTTGTTTTCTTAAATTTGTGTAGTCAGCGGACACTCACATGAACCCATCACAACCTGAAGCTCAATCCATCAACAACCCGTTGACCATACCTACACTAGAAGAAGAACTAGAAGAATGTGAATCAATGGATTCCGCAAACTCAAACACAGCTGACCTTCCAGTTGACCAGACACCTGTACCTCTCGACGGTTCACAACTTCTATATCCTGTCATGTTTCCGGCATACGTATCTCCACTCATACCAGTTGCTATCCCATATTGGCCTGGACCCGGGTCCTCTCAAGATCAATCTTCATCGGGTAAAACAGAGTCTCACGAGGTTCTTAAACCAACAGCTGTTCATTCAAAGAGTCCGATCAACGTGGATGATCTTGTTGGCATGTCAAAGCTGACATTAGGTGAATCTATTGGTGATGGTGCAACCACTTCATTGAAGTTGGTTGGTGGATTGAGCCGGCAATCTGCGTTTCATGCAAGTAATCCGGGCCCGAGAAGCTCTAATATGGATTCGGGCCATAATCCTATTCATGCACTTTAGAAAGTGAAAAATGTTTCAGTTATTTTTTGTTTAAGCTGTGTAGGTTTAGCTATGTTTGTAAGCTTTCACCAGACGGAAATCGCTCTGTATACATGACAAAATAATTATCAGGATGTTTTTGTGGATTTCTTCAACTTTGAAGTTAGAAAATTGTTTAATAGACTGCTATAATACACAAACCAAACACCTCTAGTTCTTGTTTGGTCCGGTTTTTATTTTTGACCTGTTTTAGTCTCTTGGGAACTAGTCGAACGGTTCCAAAAGGACTCATTTAGGTTCTCGTTAGAACGAGTCTTAGCAGCTCTCTAGAACGGTCCTTGAGACTTGGGTTCTATAAATATGAACACTGGTCGTAGCCGGGTTTGATTCAACAGTAAGTAATGATGAATCTTGTTGGCTAAAAGGTGTCTTGTTTTTTGCTACTCCGTAGTTTTTTTTGTTGAACTATGAACACGTCTAGAATGCGATTAGTTCTATATTAATTAACCAAGAAACCTGTAACTAGTGACCGTTTTGAGTTCATTATTTCGAACCCTTTTTTGTGGGTGGTTGTCTTATCGTTGTAAAGTCATTAGGAAGTCGCACCCTTCATTATTAATCGCCTATTTGTGCCATATAATGTGTATTTTTGTTGAATACAGAATATATAACGTAAATTTATTCAGTGGTTCGATAACAAGAAATGTGTTCTTTGGATTGAATGAGTAAATTCTTTCAAATTGAGATCGAGGTGGTTTTGGCGTTGGGAGCACTGAGCTATAAAACCATAAGTCTGCGCAAAATGGTGGTAGTAGTTCTGTTTAGAGACGAAGTCTATGGTACAGAGTGATCAAGGCAATTAATTGCGATGGTGTTGGTCTTCTTTTGATCAGGTGATCCTGGAATTATAAGGGATTAAGGTGATCCTGGAATTATAAGGGATTAAGGGAACGTAGGATAACTTTAGTAAGTGTAGCATGGCTATTGACAAAGTGGGTGTTCCGTTTAGTCCCACTTTTTCGTAAAATTGATGATTACTGTGAGATAACGTTTTTTTTTAATCATATTTGGGTTGCCGATGGATCCAGTAATCGTAGATCCAGGTTCTCTCATTTATTTGCTCTTGAAGTCAATAAGAACGCCAAATATGCTATAGATAGGTTCTGATGTTCAGACTGTGATGTGTTCATTCTATGGGTTGGTTGCTGAAAAGCTCCATCCTACTCTAGCAACCTGTTTTGTTCATTCACGAAACTAATTTGGTCCAACCTATCTGCATGGTGACACTTGGGTCTAATTATTCTTTCGCAAGTCTCAGGAAAACCTTAGTGGGAGTTGCTTCAGAAAGCTTATGCAACCATTAAGTTTTTTGTGGGCTATCTGGAGTTGGCGCATAAGATGGTCTATGCTCCTCCGGATCAAAGATTGAAGGTAAATAGTGAAGATATGCTCCCTCGTGTCCAATGTTGAGCCATAGTTGTCTGAGTGGCTCTTGAACGCTGAAGTTGCTGTGGCTTGCAAACAGTGGAGCTTTTATCGAGTTGGGCCCAAAAATATGAGCTTGAAATATTTAATGAGCTGCTTTTGAGTTTTTAATGGCTATTATCGAGCTTGAAATATCTAGTTGAGCCCTGAAGTTGCAGTGGCCTTCAAACAGTGGAGCTTTTAAGATACCCATTCTATTTTGTTAGAAAGAGTATAATATGTAGTAGACGGATACTTGTTACATAAAAGTTGAAATTTAGTTAAAATCAAGTATGGTTGTTATAAATGTTTGATTCAATGTAGACAACTTCTGTTTCAGATTTTTGTAATCACAGTGCCATTTGTGAAGATAAGTCAAATACAACTATGAATTGCAAATATTTGTCACTAAGATGAAGAATATATGAAAATCAACTCAAAATATCTTCAGAAAGATACGGACATTCAATTTATTAACACAATATCCTTCAGCAAGGTACAAACATATGGGTACTGGCTTATTTAACAGTGTGTTATGCAGCAAAGTTATGTTTATTACTACTACGCTATAAGTAAGCCATGCCAGCATGATATGAACCATAAGCTTCACATGCTAGACTTCGGATCTTCTGAGTACAATACGGAGTTCCAAGATGGATTTCTGGGGAGAAAAGTGTCCTGTCATATGCAAACAAAACATTAGCTTCGTGTTACTTGCAGTGCTAATACAAACTCTAAATGATTATAGAAAATTTCTGTCATCAACACTAGAAAATCATATCCCCTGATTACAACGATTTGTTCTAACAAAGCAACCCCTCGTTACTAACTACATAGTATACGACAAAACTACCCGCTAATTGTTGGATGCAAGTCACATCCAACAAAAGAACTCATGTAAAGGGCGACATAATTTGCACCAAGCCTTTTCAGCTTTGAATAGGTGGGGAAAGATGTTTTTTTTGTGCAGTCTTTTAATTTGCATTTTTCAGAGATATTTTCGTACCTTGAACTTTGGCCCTTTTGGTCCTAAAGCAGTAATTTTACTGGTTCTTTTAAAACAAGCAAGTCTAAAGTTGCTTTTTTCAAAACTGCGTTTTGTTTTAAAAAAAAAGCAGATAACTACTTTTTTCAAATGATTTGTCAAACATTATTCTCTGTGATTATTTTCATTTTGTAAACGCAATAATTAGACAATCTTCTCTAAAACGAAGTCCCAAGCACCCTTTCAGTAGTGCTTGGTATCCATAATTAGTCAATCCAAGAGTTTATAGCTTTAAATAACAAAGAAATGCCATCTTCTTAACCAATAATCTGTTTATATCCTAATCGCTATAGCCAATTGTTATCCATAACTAGCCAATCCAAGAGAGTCTGAAATACAAGCGCCCTAATAATCCATCTAACTTCCCAGTAAAACATCAGTAACAGTAATATACTAGCGAATTTCGACTTTGTAAGATCAAAAAATTTCAAGTTTTAGAAAACAAAAAACTGACTATCGTGTCTTGGGTTAAACTATACACATACGACATTTTTGTTGCTTCCTTAACATACATTAAAAAATCTTAATTGCTAAGGTTTTTGAAAAAAAAAAACAGATCTGATACAAACTGGAACAGACTTGGACCATTTCCTGATTACAAGTTAGCAATAAACATTCACATAAGGGGGTGTATAGGATTGCTTTACTAAAACCGTTTACCGCTTTGCATCATTAAAAGGCCTTTTGGAGGTCAATAGTAGTTTCACATCTAAATGCTAATAAGATCCAGATTATTTTACATCTAAATTTCTTAGTTAAGAACTGTATTTAAAAAGAGCAAGGTTGGATCAAGTGGTTAACACCCTTGCCTCTGGAGACAGAGGTCAAGGGTTCGATCCTCACCCCTTGCAAGGCCGGAGGTCCTTTTCTACCTTTGGTAGAACCGGAAGCAACCTCTCTACCTTAAGTAGGGGTAAGGCTGTCTACGCCTCAACCTCCCCATAACCCGTGGAAGACGGTGTTGGGAGTTACTTTACTTTACTTTTTTACTCAAATAACTGTATTTCTGATATTCGGGTTTCCTTAATATCTCCTGAATTGCAATTGCGTTTAGTTCAATAGGTTAGCTGGTTATCTGTTTATGCTTATTTAAAAAGCATTAGCAATTGGCGTGTTTTAGGTAAGAGCTTACATAAAACTATTGTTTTACTGTTTTACAATAACAAATTATATCGTATCAGCACACAATGCAGGATTGGACTTGCTGATTATCTGATTTCAAATAAGCAGAAGTCTTTTCAAACAAGCTCATCCAAAACACTAAATAACGACTTTAAACAAGCTGATAAGCGTTGTTTGGCTCTGTCCATATACTCCAATAGTGCTTATCAAAACTCAATAAGGTGATAAACTTTCTAAATAAGCATACCCAAACAACCCCTTGATAAGCAATCCAAAAGACTTCTAATCAGTAAGAACTTATTTATTCTACCCTTAAACAAGCAATCACTTTTAACATCACCCCAAACACAAGCTTATAAGTTTAATCAATTTTCTTCATCCAAAGTCCAAAGTCCAAACACTCAAAACAAGTTATCAGGTAAAATAAAAAATCAAAAAAGCAGATTAAGCAGAATTGCTAAACATCCGGATAGCTACATCCAGATAGCTAAACATCCTAGACCTACATTGCTTTAGTGTTGTTACCACAGATTAACTGTTTTTCCGCTTATTCAATAGAGCTTATGAACATAGACAATAATAATAGGTTTGAGAATTCTAATGTGGCAAAGGAGAGTGGGAAAAGAGATGACTTGAATATGGGTAACAAATCTCCTGAAAAGAAAGTTTGGGCAGTGGGCAATGAAGTTGTTTCTGAATTAAGAAGGTCAGCAAATAAGTACTCAGTTTTAGAAGAATATGAAGTGAATGAACAATCTCAATTGGAGGATATGAAGCAAAAGGATATAGTTGATGAGTTTTTAAGACTAAACAAGGAACCTACAGATATTGAGTTAACAAAATGGAGTATTGATATGATAGGGTATTTTAATAAGAAAAAGGAGCTTATTAGGGTAAAAGGCAAAAATACAATGGTGGATAATGGAAATAAGGAGGAAGAAAATGATGTGTATCAGGATAAGTCAGGAATAGGTCAATGTATGGAGAATGATGTTGTTAAAGGAAAGGATAGGGGTGTGTTGGAAGATCAAAATTGTGTATAAATGGATTTGAAAATAGGAAGTTGGAATATCAGGGGTCTAAGCACCACTGATAAACAAAATGAGGTTAGGAATTTTATTGAGAATGAACAACTTAGTATTTGTGCTTTTCTTGAAACACATTTAAAAAGTCAGAAGTTACAAAGAATTGGTGATAGAGTTTTTGGGTTATGGGAATGGACAGATAATCTGAGAATGTGTGATAAAGGCTGTAGAGTTATGGTGGGGTGGAATCAAGATAAAGTTAGTGTTAGTTTGATTCATGTTGCTAAACAATCAATTTTGTGTAGAGTGAAAACTGTCACTGGTAATACTGATTTATTCTGCACTTTTGTATATGTTGCTAATGGGGGTGTTGAAAGAAGAATTCTATGGAAGGATCTATGCATTTATAAGAGAATAGTAGGGGATAAGGCATGGGTGATTTTTGGTGATATGAATGTGACTTTGGCTCCTCATGAACATTCTACTGGTAACTCTTGCATGTCCACTGATATGCAGGAATTTAGAGAATGCATAAACAATATTGAGGTGGAAGACATCAATAGCTCTGGTCTCTTCTATACTTGGACTAAAAACCTCCACAAGGTGAAAGATGGAAATAAGAGTGGTATATTGAAGAAATTAGACAGAATCATGGGGAATGAAGCTTGTATTGGTATGTTTACTCAGGCTCATGCTGTGTTTCTTCCCTATCTTATATCTGATCATTGCCCTACTTTTTTCAATATTCCTAATGCTATACATGTTAAAAAGAAAGCTTTCAAGTTTGCAAACTTTGTTGCTGAAAAAAAAAGAATTTCTACCATTGGTGAAGAAATATTGGGTAGAGGAAAATGTAGGGTGTATGATGTTCAAAACAGTAAAGAAATTGAAAGGGTTGAAAAAGCACTTGAAAAAGCTAGCTTGGAAGGATGGGAATGTTTTTGATAATGTGTCCAATTTAAGAGAAAAATTGAAGAATGTGCAGACTATGATTGATAGATATCCAGAAAATAAACAGCTAAGAGAAGAGGAATGTAACACTCTAAGTGAGTATATGGATGCTATAAAGATTGAAGAGAGCTTATTGTTTCAAAAAGCAAAGGTAAAATGGCTGAGTTTGGGGGATAGAAATAATGCCTTTTTCCATAGAACTTTGAAGAATAAGTATCATAAGAGTAGAATTAGTACAATTGAGGATAGTATGGGGAACAAAATTGAAGGTGATCAAGTGGCAGAGCAGTTTGTTCAGCATTTTCAGAAGTTTTTGGGTGAAAGCATTCCTGTGAAGGAAGTGGATTTAAATGGAATGATTAAGAGAAAGTTGACTGAAGAGGAAGCTAATGCAATGATACATGCTGTTAGTGATGAGGAAATTAAAGCTGCAATGTTCAATATTCAAGATAGTAAAGCACCCTGATGGCTTCACATTTGCTTTTTTTAAAAAGGCTTGGAGTGTTGTTGGAAAGGATGTTTGCATTGCTGTTAGAGAATTCTTTGAATCTGGCAAGCTGTTAAATGAAATCAACTTCACAATTATCACACTAGTACCTAAAGTCCCAACTCCCAGTAAAGTCACTCAGTATAGACCTATAGCTTGTTGCAATGTATTGTACAAGTGTATAAGCAAAATAATTACTGAGAGAATGAAGAACAGCTTCGGGAATATTGTTAGTCATAACCAAAGTGCTTTTGTTCCTAATAGACACATTCAGGACAATATTTTACTTTCACAAGAATTATTGAAGGGGTATAACAGGAAAGAGGGTCCTAAAAGAGTGGCTTTGAAAGTGGATATACAAAAGGCATATGATACTGTTAACTGGAAGTTTTTGGAGAATATGCTTCATGGCTATGGCTTTCTTAGAATTATGGTAAATTGGATCTTTAAGTGTGTTACTACAACTTCATTCTCTGTGTGTGTAAATGGTGAAAATCATGGGTACTTCAAGGGTGGAAGAGGGCTTAGACAAGGAGACCCAATGTCTCCTTACCTCTTTACTTTGGTTATGGAGCTACTGAATGTGATTGTGCAAGACAAAATTGATAGAATGGAAGGCTTCAAATACCATTTTGGATGCAAAAAGTTGAAGTTGACTCATGTGTGTTTTGCAGATGAC
Source organism: Artemisia argyi (assembly GCA_030686995.1). Lineage (NCBI taxonomy): Eukaryota > Viridiplantae > Streptophyta > Magnoliopsida > Asterales > Asteraceae > Artemisia > Artemisia argyi. The sequence continues at coordinate 155,834,930 of CM060685.1, forward strand.
TTATTGATGTTTTGTCATGGGAACAAGGAATCAGTGGAGATTATTATGGAAGCTATTAATGAGTTTGGTTCTATTACTGGTTTATCTCCTAATTACAACAAGAGCACAATTATTTTTGGAAGCATGAATTGTGATGAAAGACAGAGTATTATTGATGTTGTTCCATTTAAGGTTGAAGCACTGCCAGTCAAATATCTTGGGATACCGCTCACCTCTAAAAGAATAGGTATCAAAGAATGCAAGTGTCTGGTTGATAAAGTCAAAAACAGGATCTCAAGTTGGAAAAATAGGTGTCTGTCTTATGCTGGGAGGCTTCTGTTAATTGCATCAGTTCTTGAGTCTATACATGTCTACTGGGCCTCGATATTCTTACTCCCCAAGACCATTATTAAGGATATTAACAAATTGTTGAAAGGTTTTTTGTGGAATTATGGTAAAGAATCTAAGGGAACAACAAAAGTAGCTTGGAGTCAGGTTTGCAAACCAAAGAATCAGGTTGGACTGGGCTGAAAAATATTGAAATGTGGAATAAAGCTATGGTTGTCAAACATATGTGGCATGTGGCTTCAAAAAAAGATTCATTATGGGTGAAATGAGTAAATATTGTAAAGCTTAAAAATAAGAGTATATGGGCTGTGAATGAAGATTCTAATGATAGTTGGGGCTGGAAGAATATCTTGAAGGTAAGAGATGAGGTCAAAAGTTATTGTGTCATGAAAATTGGTGATGGGTGTAATGCCTCTGCTTGGTATGATAATTGGAGCCAAGTAGGAGCTTTGCATACTATTATTACTAATAGAGACTTGTATAATGCTAGATTGGGGACAAATATGGTGGTTAAAGATGTTGTTTGTAATGGTGAATGGATATGGCCCGAAGACTGGATTGTTAAATATCCGGTGCTTAATCAAATGCAAACAGTGAGTCTAGTAGAAGGTAGAGATGAATTGGCATGGAAAAGCAAGAAAGGGAAAGTTGGGAGATTCTCTGTTAAACAAACTTATACTGATTTGCAGATTGAGGAAGATAATGTGATATGGAGCAAGTTGGTGTGGTTTTCCCAAAATATTCCAAAACATGCATTCATTTTGTGGTTAGCAATTCAAAACAGGTTGATAACTCAGGATAAAATTAAGAAATGGGGATCCTATGATATGATGGTATGTTCATTATGTAGTGAAGATATGGATTCACATCATCATTTGTTTTTTACTTGTAAGTTTTCAAAAGAGTTTTGGAAGAAAGTGTGCCTTAAAATTGATCTAAAGTGGGGAGAATGGGAGTGGAATGAGACAGTTAGCAGATATGCAGTTATGGAAAATGGAAATAATATCAAGAGTATCATTAGAAGGTTAAGCATTGCTGCTAGTGTGTACCTAATATGGAAAGAAAGAAATAGTAGATTGTTTAGGGATGAAAAAAGGAGTGTGGAGGATCTATTTGAGATATTTTGTGACATTATTAAACTCAAACTTGCTGGACTGAAAGCCAAGACTTCTATGGCAGTCATTAGAGCTCAGGAAGAGTGGAATGTGAAAATGATCATGGGGGAAAAATGAAGTTGCAAGTATGTATGTGGTATTGGCCTGTATGAGGTTGGTTGTATAAGTCTCTATTAAGGGTTGTTTGGGTTAGCAGTTGATTTTCAAGTGTATGCTATTAATATGGTTTTATACCAAGACAAAGCTACTAACAGTTTGTTTGAAGCTTTGTTCTATCAAAGTTCATCTCATTAGATGGCCCTGTAACTTGGTTTACTGGATGCTTGGGCTTTATATTGACTCATAATAGACTGTTAACTAGGCCTTGGTAGAGGTAAGTGCAGACTATTGTTATCAATATGAAACTTAGCTAAAAGTTAGCCATAAAGTGGGTTTCCTAGTGTGAAGGGTAGAATGAACTTGTAGGGTGGTACATGGGATAATTGGAATAGTGAGGGGTGTAAGATGACCCTACTTGGTCCAATTAGTGTACTACCAAGGGGGCATGTAGTTTCTCCCTCAAGGTGAGTGTTTCCAAATCCTTGAAGCCTTTTGTAAAGAGGGAAATGTAGAGGATTTGGAAGAGCCCTTGACCGGATGGATTGGGTTCCAATGAAGCCATACAACTTTCCTACTTTGGCTGTTGTGGATGCTGGTTGAATGGCCATAGTGGGGGGTTGATATGGAAATGTAGTTGGATGGTAATGGTGCTTTAAAAGGTGAATCTAAGTCCTCTTGTATGCCGGGGAAAAGAGGTATTCAAATTTGTATCAGGTCTTTTGTTACAGGAAAGGTTTGTTACTGAAGTATGTTGTATCTTTTGTATGTAGTTGTATGTTTCTGATGAACTGATTGAGGGCATGTCCTAATCAGGAAAACCATAAGTTGTACTATGATTCAAGTCTAATATATGTTCACCTTTTGCACCAAAAAAAAACATAGACAAGCTAAAAGCTCATACGCCATTAAAGCTTATGGGCTTATCAAAAATGCAATAAGCTCATAAGCTCCATTAAATAAGTTACATTAAGGGGGTATTTGTTTAAGCCTTTATATGGGCTTATATGATTTTTGCTTATATTTAATTAGCACATATTTTCTGGCTTATTATCTGGCTTATGAGATTATTATGATTTAAAGATGAAAAAAAGTTCATGAATAGTAAAATAAGCTGAAAATTATGAGATATAGGGGTTGTTTGCTAAGCTTATGAACTGGGCTTATGTTTAAGTTATACATGCAGCTTATGACTTATAGTATATCATAAGCTCGTAAGTCTATGGTGAGTGTTTGGATTAGCTAATGTTTAATAAGCTAACAGACTCGAGTATTTTGTTTAGATTATGTTAGTTAATGATCAAAATTGACATGGGTTAAGAACTATGAACCTTAGATCAAGTATAATTGAGGGTAAAATGGTAATTTGTGATGAAGCATGTTATATAAACACCATAAAAAAAACCTCAATTTGAGGCTTATCAAAACCCCCTTATATAAGCTGCATAAGCCACTCGAATAAGCTTAGCCAAACACCACCATAAGCCAGAATCATACAAGCTTATTTTTGCAAGAGATAAACTAGTTAAATCCAATCAATATATAACCTAAAGCTATCTAATAAATTAAGCAATGATTAAAATAAAAAGTTGACTTACAGAGATATAAGAACAAGAAGGAATAACGGATAATGAATTATTGTGAGCGTGATTAAAAGCAGCAACAGAAAGATGTGAAGCTAAACCCAATCCTCGTTTAGAAGAAGGGACAAAAGTGTGAGTTATATCCATCACTTTCCCAACGTTTCTTAACTCGTATTCTAAGTACGCTTTCTTGTCTTCTGTTTCAAATCGGTTTTGTTTCTCGTTCCATGTTATCTTTGGTGGAACTGCCGCTGGTTGGTTGATTCCAGTCGCCATTGATTTCTTTCTGTCGTTTAAGGTGATTTGACTTTGCGTGAAATTGTGCGTGATTATTCATTTTTTAAAGTTTTTAACCAAATGTTTTCCCTTTCCTAGGGGTGTTTGTTTAAATATGGGGATTACGAGCTTATTTGATTTTGACTTATATAACATATAAGCCATAATTTTTCGGCTTATTTGAAAAGTTGTGTGCTTGATTATACCATGATAAACTTATATGGTTTGAAAGTTTATTATATCATAATAAACTTATATAAACTCATAAGTTTCAAAATAAGCCAAAAAATTAAGGCTTATGTCATATAAGCCGAAAGACAAACAAGCTCGTAAGCCATATATACGCTTAAACAAACACCCATAGATTAGGTGTAATTAAGAAAAAATGTAATTTGTAATTCAACACATTATATAATCTAACTTAAAAAAAATTAATAAAAAAAATAAAATAAAATAAAAATCATATATTTAGGGGCTTATCAAAACCTTCATATATAAGTTCACTAGCCTAAGGCCCGGCCGTTGGCCGGATAGCTTTTAAGTATTATTATATAACATAAAAATGTAGTACAAAGATGATTTAAACATAAAATTGGTAAATGAAATGATGTTGTAAGATAAAAGTTAACGTAATATGCCATTTGTAAATAATCTGGAGTCAACCTAAATAACCTTGAGTGTATTATTTAAAAGTTAAAAGGTAAATAAATAATGGAAAATTTATATCTATGAAGGACATTGATGAGTGTGTAAATACTCATCATTTTTAGTCAAATCTGAACTGCAAAACGTTCAAAAACACTAAAAAACGCACCAAAATACGAAGAAAATCCCAAAGATCGTGTTTTATATGTTTCTGATGCAAAACGAGTGAAAACAAACGAAAAACGAACAAAATTTGCATAATTGGCAGTTTCAGTCCCCCAACTTTCAAAATTTGACAAAACTAGTCCCTAAGCATTTATTTCAAAGAAAAGTCAACCCTTGCTCTTTAAAAGTCAAATGATAACGCAAATGATCTTTGGGTAAAAAGATTTGGAAAATTACACATTTGGTCCCTGTACTTTGGCAAATTGACAATTTTGGTCCTTAGTGTTTCAAATTTGGAAAAATTGTGTTTTTGGTCCCTTGGTTTATCTAACTTGACAGGATTGACCCTTGGTTAAAGTTTGGAAGATTGGCAAATCCAGTCCTTGAGCAATTCAAAAGTTACAAAAATTATCCTTGGGCCTCATAGGTTATACAACCAAACGGATCCTTAACAACAACCACTACACATAGCCCACTACACCCTTTTTAAACAATCCTTGGCCCAAGATAATTCTAATCCCTCCCAAGGCCCAAAACCAAACCCTAGCCCACAAACTCCTAATACGTTTGATAACCAAAAAAAAAAAAAAGTACGCATCCCTTTTGGTCAAACTACAGGTCAGAATAAAAAAACTCATCTCTCCCACATCACTTTCCCCTCCCCGTGACTGCAACCCTCCAAATACTCCCATCACCATCTCCCCCATCACTCTCCATTCTTGTCTTCTCCACCTCTTCCCAATCCCACTACATCCCCTTCCCCTCACATAACTATACCTAACACCTTATCCAATCACAAGAGACCATGCCAAGCTGGCAATCCGCCTCTCCATTTGGGCGCCAAAGTTGAATCAAAGGATGAAATTGATGTCATTTTAATCCAAGGGTGGTGAAGTGACTCCAAAGAAGCACAAAGGCCATCCAGCTCACTTTTCCTCTCACACAAGAAACACATCAACAAGAAGACAAAGAAGAACACAAGAGAGCCAAGTGAAACCCTAGCTGGAAATTAGTATAAATAGAAGCGTATGTAAGCCCATGGAAGGCAGTCTTTGAATTAGTTTTTTAGTCAGTCAGTTTAGTATGTTTTAGTTTAAAAATTCTAGGCTTTTAAATCTTTCAAGTCTTATGTACTCTTTATTTTTCAAGCAATGCAATTGAAGTTTTTTTTTTTTTTTACTTTTTCAAACCGTAGCATATTTACCTGTTTCAACTGTTGGTTAAGATTTGATGTATGTTTATTAGTTAATTCTTAACTTTGTTCAGTTTTTGTTTCCCAAAAGTCACTTAAATCAGTTCCTCTAGTAAAAAAAAATATGCAAGTTTACAATTTAAGGGAGTGTTTGGGATAAAATTCTCTTTATCTCTCTCGTAGCTAAGGTCGAAATTGGTTGTAGGTTTTGGAATTTCTAGGAGTTAGCTGCTAGATTTTTACTTGTGCAAGCTTATTTTTAAGCTAGGAACTCTTTTGTTAGCTTAGAATAGTGGTAGCAGTTTGTGTTTTGGCTCAGCACTTATCACCCCTGCGCAAATAATCATCCCACATTCCTTAGTAGTGCAATTTTAATTTCTTTGTTTATAGTCCATTTGCTTTAGAAATTTGCATGCTTAAACTTTGGTAGCTTGTTCATTTGAAAGTAATTTTACTTAATTTTTAGGGAGTTTCTTTGATAGCTTATTAGGCACTCAAATATACCACTCTGCCCATTTTTCTCAACAGCCTTAGGAATAGTTGTAGCTAGTTGGTGCCTCGTAGCTAGTTTTTATCTGCTTATTCTTGATCCTTTGGCTTATATAAGTCTCCCCCTGGTATGCCTGAACTTGTTTTCCCTTAGTATCAGTTTTTTGAAGTTAATCGATGTTCTTTTTTTTAGCCCCAGGCCTGCTACATCAGGTACCAAAACATACTCCATCAATCATTCTTTTTACTTGCATACTTAGGATGAAGTGAGTTTGTGCAGCATTTCTTAGCCTATATGATTGCTTATGTTCTGTTTTCCCTTAATTCATTATGTCCCCCCTTGTTTAAGAGTAGTTTAATTTCCATAGGATAGCTTATTTTTTACCCCTAGATAATTCTTTTAAGCACCCCTTTCGTTTATCTTGCTGGTTCAATAGCCACCTAGCAACAGGTCCTTACAGTTTCGACTAGCACCCTTAGACTTCCTAATTTGCTTTCATAAATAGTTTGTTGTTTAGGTTCGAGTTGTCTAAGCTTCTCTTGGACGGTAGAACTTATTTACTCAAATTATTTGAGTCCCTAACTCGTCCCCTAGCAACCTGCTACTACTCTGAAATTGTTGAATAGTTCTTGCTCATGTCTGAGTTTTGTGCATTGAATATTGTTATGATGTTAAAAAGTTTTTAAGATTGTGTTTGTGGCTGTGAACATTGAAAGAGTTTGGTTTCATTTTTTTGAACTCCTTGTGGTACAAAGTCTTCACTATTGAGATTTTGATTTAGCCTAGACTAAAAAAAAAAAGGACTCTTGTTTGAGTGGTATTTTGCAAGAAGAAAAATCAAAAGAAAAGTAAAAAAAAAAAAAAAAAAAATGGTTGTAAAAAATTTTGGGTTCAGTGGGATTCGACCCACTGACCTCTTGGCTTCACACAGCCTCAACACAACACGCAACAACCACTTGCCCTTGGGTCTTATTTCATTAAGTCTTTGCAGCATTTATTATATAACCTTGTTTTTCTTCCTGATTTGCTTATTTAGATAATCAACTTTTGTTGGCTTAATTTATGCTTATTATTGTACTGTACCTAGTCTTTTTATATTTTTCTTAGAACCATTTTAACTTGTAGTATTTATCAAAAAAGTTTCAGATTTTTATAAATAGTTTTAGTATTTATTAGAATTTAATTTAGTTTAAATAATATTTAATCCGTAATAAATAGGATTTTTGTTGAAAAAATTATTTTCTTTTTTCTAAAATTTTCTTTTGTCATTTAGTGCGTAGGAAAATTAATTGGAAACCCGTATGACCTTTGTAGCTTAAATTTCATGTTTTATTTTGTACGTTGACGTTTATTTTTAAATAAACGTCACGTTTTCAATTTAGTTTACGTTTTATGATTCTCGATAACTAATTATGTTTTCCCGTAGTATTTTAGGTTTTTCCTAGTTTGTTAATCGCCTTAGACTAATTTATTTTCACCTTCGTTCGTTAATTTTCTAACTTTGTTAATTTAACATATCGTAATACCAAATAACATTTCCAATCATACAAGATTTTAATCCCAATCTCATTCGAAGCTTTCCATTCACACCTCGTTGGGGTACGACCCGGGAAATCACTTCCCGGTTTCACAAGTTAAATATCACTTTCACAAGTTTTGCGAGGTAATCTTTTTCCTAAAAGGTTTACTCGTATTACTTCACGTCTAGTTTTCTCACGATAACTTAGACCTCACGTTTGTTGATATTTTGATAATTGTTGTTTGCACACACCAAAACACAACGAATCAAATGGCGCCGTTGCCGGGGAGGCTGTGTGTCGAAAGTCTCGATAAGGTTTAGACGATTAGTCTTGTAGAACCTTCGCAAGAAGTTACGCTTTTATAAAACTTATAAAAAACCAAAAATATTTTTCTTTTGTTTCTATATATGTATTATATCTATAAAAGATAAGAAAAACACAAAAAGATTTTCCCGTTTCTTTGTTTAATAATAACAACATTAAAATCTTACCACCGCAAACCAAGGCAGAACACCTACCAACTGGGGGTGTGACCATAATAAGTTCCCAAACAAAAGATCAAAACTTGCCTTTGTATCACTTGCGTTTCGGAAAACTTTTAATCGATAAGCTTACGTTAAGAGGAGTCGAAACGGTATAGGGCGATCCAACGAACTTCGCCCTAGTGAGAAATCCATTCTTTTCTCCCGCTCCTTGTACGTTTGTCCTTAAAGGTTAACCTTGCGTTTGTGATTATTGGTTTAAGTTCCCCTGTCTTTATGAGTGGTCTTGTTTTAATTGTTGTGTTTTTCGAAAAACCCAAAAATAATCTTCGTCTCCTATACGTTTAATTCTCGTCTTCTTATCCTCTTAACCGTTTAATTCTTCCTTCTCATCCCTCGTTAATGTTTAATTCTTATGTCATCACTCGACTATCACTGTTTTCATTGTAAAGGTCCGGTGGATGACAATCTTCGTTGTTACAAGTGTGGGTGTGAGCGGTGTGGAAGTAATATTAGAGACGGATTTTGTAAATGGTGCGAAGCATATCCGAATGCTTTCAATGATTCTCAAAATTCTTCCGACTACCCCTCACATCCCGAAATACGTACTATTAATGGCAAACCGTCAAGAGTCGATCCACACCTCTCACGATTTACAATTCGAAGTTTATCAAGCAAACGTACTAAGCTTAAAACGGTGACTAAAATAAACGACTTGCCTGATCATCACGTTTATCAAGAACAAAAATCGGGGACCATAACGGAAGTGGTAGAAATTCCTAGCTCTCAGAGCACACCACTTATCCCACCTCCGGATTTTTCAAAATGTTCTTCTCGACTTGATAATCATTCGAATTATTTTGTTGATTCTTTGAATGGCCCGATTCCTTCTCTAAGGCAATCGTTTATTCCTTGCGTTGGTTGTGGTGAGCCACTTTTCGGTCTACCATGTCGTTGGTGCACGTGTGAACGATGTGGTAATGATATTCAAAACGGAAGTTGTTTGTTTTGTGGTTCGAGTAATTCATTCGCTTACGGTTCTAATCCGAGCTTTTGCAATGAGCCACAAAACAATTTCATTTCATATGAGCATAATCCGTGTTATCAAAATTGCAATGCCGAATCGTTTCAAAATGCACCAACTTCACAACAATACGGTTGTGAGTATTGTGGAGGTCCACATTTTAGCACCGATTGTCAAACTAGGAATCTTTTTCCTTGTGACAAAAATTATCACGACCAACCTCCACAATACCAAACTTTTGAAACACAACCTCAACCATTTCCTCAAGAACTTTTGCAAAATGTCTTAAATACTTCAAATGATCTTAAGGATTTGGTTAACAAACCTGCTCCGGAAGAACCTCGTCCGAAGTCTTACAAAGAAATACTAGCTGAAGAAGCAGCTAGAGTAAGATTTCGAATGCGTAAAACTATCATCTACGATGACGATGACGATAACGATGACGATAGTGATGATGAAGATACCCTTGATATTCGTCAAGGCTCATCAAATTCATCAGTTGTGGTTCCTTCCATGAAAAATCAGGGAGAAAATAATGAGACGGAGAAATTACTAGCAGAAGATCAAATGGAACTTGTACAATCCATGAATGCTAGCTCCTCTCAACTCCCTCATTCTATTGATATCACACCCGAAGTTCACACTCACTCTCTGAATATGGGGGATGAGCATCTTAGCACTGTTCCTGAAATGAAATTGGACGAATTCATAAAGTCTAGTGTTGAGAACCTTGTCCCAATCCCAGGAGAGTCACAGGGAACTTTTGATCATATGTGTGATTCACCTTCCCCTCCTGAAAATCCAAAAGATCATTTTGAAACTTTCTCCGACTTTGATGATGATTGTACATCTTATGGAGAAGTTGAGTATGTAGAGGCATCACTGCCTCATTCTGATGTTGACCTTCTCCTTGAGGAGTTCACAGATGAACTTACTCACATCAATCCACTTCCATTGGGAAGTGATGATGATCTGTTTGATTTCGAAGCCGATCTGGGAGAAATTGAAAACCTTTTAAATTCTAATCCCAACATCGAGCCTAGTACTTCACATACTGATGAAAATTCTTTATCTTCTGGAAACATCAGTCATGTGAAAGGATTACCTTCTGAAGAAGAGAATGATGAAATTGACACTGAAATCAAAGATGAAGCACTTCGTGCAACATTATTGAATGCCAGTTTTCTCATTTCCAAAATCGAGGCTTTCAAAGAGAAACCTATTTCATCTCCTATCCCCATTAAGGATAGTGACATTTTTTCCGATGATTCTATATCGGAATTTGAAGCCTTCCATTTTGATCCTATGGGAGAGAAGATTAGTGGCAGTACCACTTCTCATTCTCATAATTCTCTCCCCGATTATGAATCATTTACCTTCGATGAGTTCTCTTGTGAACTCACTCACATCAATCCCGAATATGATTCATTCACATTCGAGGAGTTCTCCTATGAACTCACTCATATCATATCTCCTCCGGAATATGATAATGTCTACTTTGATCTAGACACACCCGGGATATGTCTTGATCACATGAGCTTAAATGATGAGATTCATGATGATGAATCCATGAATCCTCCTCCTGATGATGAGGAGTTAGTCAAGATGTTTATCATGACTTTCTTTCTCTTTTTCACCTATCGGGTGACTTCTCCTGTTCTTCACTCTTTCGGGAATGAAGACATTATCTTTGACCCCGGCATTACCGCTTATAGTTTATACTATTTTGAGCCGGGTACTTATCTCATCGGTGTGGAACTTTCACGTGCTTCAAATGTTTGTCCAAACATCTTGAATGAAAGTCCGATGGAGATTGTTTCTTCCACATCTTGCTTCCCCAAGAACCAATGAATTTGGGGTCGAGTCAAGCTAGCGACTCGGTAAACAAAAACAGTAGCATCCCATGGGTTTTCACCCATCTTTCTCACTTCTTTCTATTTTCTAAAAAACTAGTGTGGGGGAGTACCTACACTAAAAAAAAAAAAAAAAAAAAAGTGTGTGTTTGTATGTATATAAATAAAGTGAAAAATGAAAAATGACGTTCCCACAGTTAGCTTCTAATATTATCTTCTTTCGTTCAAGGATTCGGCATAATAGCCGGGACTTTGAATATTGAGGACAATATTCAATTCTAAGTGTGTGGGGGGGGGGGGGGGGGGGAATTCTAGCGAATTTTATCACATTTTACCATCTAGTACCCCCGTTTTTGGCAAAAATTAATTTTTTTTTTCACTTGAGCTTCAAAATTTTTGTGGTTATCAGTCCACCATGTCTAAATGACAAAAAGGATTGGCTAATCCAGGAACAAACGGCTCTTGGTAAAGATATATCAAATCCGTTGACGGCTTGCAATTTGCCCAAAATTGTATGGTACCTCAACTCGCCATATCCTCAATAGTAAATGAGTTGGCTAGCCCGCAAGATTATGGCTTGTGGTAAAGGCAGTGGAAAAACCATAATTGGTAATCAACTCACCAAGATGTTGACTGTTCCATCAAGAGTTGGCTAGTCCAGAAGCAAACGGCTCCTGGTAAAGACAAATCAAAACCGTTGAAAGCTGGTGGTTTGCTAAAAATCACATGGTTATCGGATGGACCATAATTCTTACTTTAACCCAAACATTCGGCTACTCCAGAAGTAATGGATTTTGGTAAAGAGACTTCAAATCCATTAATTTTTCTCAAAAAGATTGCTAGGGACTAGAAATAGTTTAGTGTGGGGGATTGATGAGTGTGTAAATACTCATCATTTTTAGTCAAATCTGAACTGCAAAACGTTCAAAAACACTCAAAAACGCACCAAAATACGAAGAAAATCCCAAAGATCGTGTTTTATATGTTTCTGATGCAAAACGAGTGAAAACAAACGAAAAACGAACAAAATTTGCATAATTGACAGTTTCAGTCCCCCAACTTTCAAAATTTGACAAAACTAGTCCCTAAGCATTTATTTCAAAGAAAAGTCAACCCTTGCTCTTTAAAAGTCAAATGATAACGCAAATGTTCTTTGGGTAAAAAGATTTGGAAAATTACACATTTGGTCCCTGTACTTTGGCAAATTGACAATTTTGGTCCTTAGTGTTTCAAATTTGGAAAAATTGTGTTTTTGGTCCCTTGGTTTATCTAACTTGACAGGATTGACCCTTGGTTAAAGTTTGGAAGATTGGCAAATCCAGTCCTTGAGCAATTCAAAAGTTACAAAAATTATCCTTGGGCCTCATAGGTTATACAACCAAACGGATCCTTAACAACAACCACTACACATAGCCCACTACACCCTTTTTAAACAATCCTTGGCCCAAGATAATTCTAATCCCTCCCAAGGCCCAAAACCAAACCCTAGCTCACAAACTCCTAATACGTTTGATAACCAAAAAAAAAAAAAAAAAAAAAAAAAAAAAAAAAAAAAACGTACGCATCCCTTTTGGTCAAACTACAGGTCAGAATAAAAAAAACTCATCTTTCCCACATCACTTTCCCCTCCCCTCGACTGCAACCCTCCAAATACTCCCATCACCATCTCCCCCATCACTCTCCATTCTTGTCTTCTCTACATCTTCCCAATACCACTACATCCCCTTCCCCTCACATAACTATACCTAACACCTTATCCAGTCACAAGAGACCATGCCAAGCTGGCAATCCGCCTCTCCATTTGGGCGCCAAAGTTGAATCAAAGGATGAAATTGATGTCATTTTAATCCAAGGGTGGTGAAGTGACTCCAAAGAAGCACAAAGGCCATCCAGCTCACTTTTCCTCTCACACAAGAAACACATCAACAAGAAGACAAAGAAGAACACAAGAGAGCCAAGTGAAACCCTAGCTGGAAATTAGTATAAATAGAAGCGTATGTAACCCCATGGAAGGCAGTCTTTGAATTAGTTTTTTAGTCAGTCAGTTTAGTATGTTTTAGTTTAAAAATTCTAGGCTTTTAAATCTTTCAAGTCTTATGTACTCTTTATTTTTCAAGCAATGCAATTGAAGTTTTTTTTTTTTTTTTTACTTTTTCAAACCGTAGCATATTTACCTGTTTCAACTGTTGGTTAAGATTTGATGTATGTTTATTAGTTAATTCTTAACTTTGTTCAGTTTTTGTTTCCCAAAAGTGTCACTTAAATCAGTTCCTCTAGTCAAAAAAAATATGCAAGTTTACAATTTAAGGGAGTGTTTGGGATAAAATTCTCTTTATCTCTCTCGTAGCTAAGGTCGAAATTGGTTGTAGGTTTTGGAATTTCTAGGAGTTAGCTGCTAGATTTTTACTTGTGCAAGCTTATTTTTAAGCTAGGAACTCTTTTGTTAGCTTAGAATAGTGGTAGCAGTTTGTGTTTTGGCTCAGCACTTATCACCCCTGCGCAAATAATCATCCCACATTCCTTAGTAGTGCAATTTAATTTCTTTGTTTATAGTCCATTTGCTTTAGAAATTTGCATGCTTAAACTTTGGTAGCTTGTTCATTTGAAAGTAATTTTACTTAATTTTTAGGGAGTTTCTTTGATAGCTTATTAGGCACTCAAATATACCACTCTGCCCATTTTTCTCAACAGCCTTAGGAATAGTTGTAGCTAGTTGGTGCCTCGTAGCTAGTTTTTATCTGCTTATTCTTGATCCTTTGGCTTATATAAGTCTCCCCCTGGTATGCCTGAACTTGTTTTCCCTTAGTATCAGTTTTTTGAAGTTAATCGATGTTCTTTTTTTTAGCCCCAGGCCTGCTACATCAGGTACCAAAACATACTCCATCAGTCATTCTTTTTACTTGCATACTTAGGATGAAGTGAGTTTGTGCAGCGTTTCTTAGCCTATATGATTGCTTATGTTCTGTTTTCCCTTAATTCATTATGTCCCCCTTGTTTAAGAGTAGCTTAATTTCCATAGGATAGCTTATTTTTGACCCCTAGATAATTCTTTTAAGCACCCCTTTCGTTTATTGTAACAATTCACAATTTCAGGTTAATTACTATTCCCGAAAAATTTTACAATTCACTTTTACTATTCATTTTCCCCGAAATTCTCCCGAAATTTGATTTTTGTTTCTTGGCCTCGAGTGATAAATCATTTCCATGGCAAATTAAAAGTTTGACACTCATCAGATCATTTTCGTGAAAGTTATTAAGGAATTACACGGAATTACACGTTTTAGGGTAAAACGTCATTTAAAAATTCTACGCACAACGAAACTCGACCGCGTTAAGTGACCCCGCATTAGAAAAATGTTTAGTACTCTCATGATTAATTAGAGAATTAATCATGACTGAGAAAAAAACATGACCAAAATAAGCCTCGGCCGTGAAAAACTGGAATTTTCAGTTTTAAGCGTTTTTACTCAGCCGTAACCTTAGCCTATACCTACACCACGTTTCTAAGACGATTTGAGTTTTCAACTTATTAGAATAAGTCAACATATTTTTCCCTCCTCCTTTGACCAAAAATCATTCCTTGATTTTATAAATCATTCCTTGATTTTTAGGCTTACGGTTTTATGTCTAAAAGATATTAAAAACTAACCGACACTAGACAGAGCCCAGCCTAGACATTATAAGCCATTTTAAGTCATTAGTATCCTATTAGAAAAGTTACATTTTACTTTTCTTAATTTTACGCAACTTTCGTACGTTTTACGTATTACGCATTTTAGACCCGTGTTTCCAGTTTTAGCAGGGTTTGAGCACCCCAATAGAACCTACCACTCATTTTATATTTTATTATGGAGTATATTGATAAGTTCTAGCATATTTATAAGTTTCATATTTTTAGGATACCCGATTTTAAGTTTCAGGACTTAACGACTTACCGTTAGCAATTACCGGGACCAAAACTCACTCCGTAACTTAGATAAGACCATTGATCTCTAGGATGTTTACAAGTGTCTAAACTAACCATGGTTAAATTCTAACCCAATATATGGTTAACTATTTTTCCTACCCTATAAATACCAAGCTAAAACACATAGAAAACTTGCACCACACCTTCTTATAACCTTCAAGTCCTAAAACCTAAGGCACTTTTCTTATATTTTGTAAGAAAGTTAACTAGTTTTTGAAAGAAAACTAGTGTTTGATCTTCAATCTTGGAAATTTTCTAAGAAAAGTTGTTATAACTTTAAAGTCTCCAAAAAGACGTAGTTATAATCTTCAAATAGCTTTGGACTTTCAAGAAGGCGTCGTTATAATCTTCAAATAACCTCGGTTTATCATAGATTGCAAAGAGTGAAGCTTAAGTCTATCAAAGTCCGTACCTTACTAGTTACTTACCTTTCTTTTAGAAAGCCACAAGTTGTAAGCAAACCCTAACATACTTTCTTATCATATTCATGCTATTTATATTTCATTCTTACTATATATTGTCTTGTTATTATGTTCATGATATATAAAAATTGGTAAAACAAATTATGATATATATATGTTTACTTATGATCTTTAAACAAGTAAACTATTGACTTTTATGGAGAACCACGACCAAAATAGTATAACTATGATATTTGAAACTTACTTACTGTTAAAGAGGACTTAAGAAGGAAAACATAGCAATTTGAATCACCTAAAACGAGTACACGAGTCAAAAGTTACGGCCATAAGAAGTTAGCGACACCAAAACGCCGAAACTGCCTATACCCTACTGTTTTGCATTCTGCCAATTTTAAAGTCACCCTTCTGCTCTGATTCATCAAAAAGTTAAAACATGAAAGTTGTCTGGAACGCCGTTTTCGTTCAGGAACAAAGAAGCTCGAGCCCTAAAAACGCTTTCCGAGTGATATTTTCTTCAAATTCTTAACAGCCCATTTTTAGACCAAAGTCACTATATAATAGTTATGATTTACTAAGACCAAGAGGTCTAATGACCTAAAGCCAAGACCACAACCATGGCTAAAGCCAAGGTTGAGTCTCAAGACCATGGTAACAATGACCAAGGTCACGGCAAAGCCACGGCTAAAGACCATATAACTTTTAAAGATCAAAACTTATATATATGTTATCAAATACTACAATAGTAGGGAGCCTCATGTGAGGAGTTCATTATGTAAGCCGTCGAGATGAGTTGTGGATTTACAAATTAAAGTGTCCTGGCTCCTCGAACGTTTACTCCATGACTTCTGAATTATGTCGGCCCAAACGGTAGTAAGAGATATACAACCTATACATGTTTCATAAACCATTTATATTCAAAGACTTACACTATATACTAAGTACTACATCATGAACATTATGCAAGACATATATAGGCAATTCTTCGTATTCTTAGACGTTACTCCAAACCTAAGTCGCAACATTCTATTATAGGCTGCTCTTAGAGACTTTCGCGATTCGACTACGACTTTCATTTCTCATTACATAAGCTTAAGGTGAGTCATAGCCCCTACTCTTTTCATACTTGTTTTAACTCTTTGGGGGAGATACATGCACAACTACTTGCTTACTTGTACAAATACTCAAAACATTTATACTTGATTGTTTTATACTTGATTGTCTTATACTTGATTGCATTATACTTGATTTCATACATACATGATTGTGTTATATTTAACTGCGTTATACTTGATTGTGAGACTTCCTGTGGCTCCAGATTAAGTTGCTGGATGACCATTGAGACTGCCAGTGGCTCCAGATTAAGTTGTTGGATGACCATTGAGACTTCCGATGGCTCCAAATTAAGTTGTTGGATGACCATTAAGGCTTTGATACATCCTAACATTTGCGAATGTTGGATACATCATAAACGTGAGGTCTTCGGAGATGAAGTGTAGACTCACGACTAATTGCTAAACTGTTTTGATGAACTTATACATGTATTTATTATACCATATATGTTAGCAGTGGGTTGTGAATACACAGGTTGCAAGTCTCTTATGGCGGGACTTGCAACTGAGTGGATTCTCTATGCCTTTGCTATGTGAACATTCTTTTGAGGCTTTTCAACTGTTTTAAGACAAACTCTATGAACTCACCAACCATTGTGTTGACACTTTAGCATGTTTATCTCAGGTTAGTAAGGCGATAGCTAGTGCGTGGAACTTAGAGTCAAGCTGCATATTCTGAAGACTTACGCTTTTATCATTTACCATTCAAAACATTTTGTATACATTTATGTATCATACTTTGGAATCTCATGTTTGTAACTTTGAATTCATTAATCGAATGGTAACTTTTCAAAACGTCTCATTTAGAGTTCGTTTTCTATAACTTGTACTTTGTATTATGAAGTAGCACCCCGGTGACACAGTCTTCCGCTGCGGTATTTTGGGGGTGTTACAGATTGGTACCAGAGCCTTGGTTATAGAGAACTAGGTTGCATTTAGTGCCTAGACTATAACTGCTATATACGTTAAGACTCTCCTCTTTATTTGCCTTACACACACTACATACGCATACGCTTCTTGGTAGTTGTTGGTTTAGTTCCACGCTGTTAGATGATGTGACTTTAGTATTATAAGGAGCCCCAGAGATTAGCCGAGTCATTAAAAACATGGAGCTCAGTAATAACTAATTATTTAACTTGATCTTGTAACAGTTCTTGTTTGATGAGACACAAGATTTGAGTTAAATAATATTATTGCTTAGCTTTAGGGATTTGATGACTTGATTATCTTACTATCGGCCTCAGAAGGCGGATTTTTGTGTCGAAAATTCTTAAGTAGGATAATTTAGAATCTCCTTATTTAAATGGATTGGGACGCCTCTTCATTTAAATAAAGAAATTGTAAATCACCGAACCATAAGTTTATGATCCCTTACTTACATAAATTTGGACGCTTCTTTATGTAAGTAAAGAGTTATAAATAAGTGGGCTTATTTGCATCCGATACGACTCCTTAACCAGAACCTTAGACGAATCAGAGTGAACACCACTATATTAGAAATCCCGAATTCTCTTAGACACACCGTAAGTAGTTAACATCAACAGAACTTCGGGACGAAGTTCTCCTTAAGGGGTAGAGACTGTAACAATTCACAATTTCAGGTTAATTACTATTCCCGGAAAATTTTACTATTCACTTTTACTATTCATTTTCCCCGAAATTCTCCCGAAATTTGATTTTTGTTTCTTGGCCTTGAGTGATAAATCATTTCCATGGCAAATTAAAAGTTTGACACTCATCAGATCATTTTCGTGAAAGTTATTAAGGAATTACACGGAATTACACGTTTTAGGGTAAAACGTCATTTAAAAATTCTACGCACAACGAAACTCGACCGCGTTAAGTGGCCCCGCATTAGAAAAATGTTTAGTACTCTCATGATTAATTAGAGAATTAATCATGACTGAGAAAAAAACATGACCAAAATAAGCCTCGGCCGTGAAAAACTGGAATTTTCAGTTTTAAGCGTTTTTACTCGGCCGTAACCTTAGCCTATACCTACACCGCGTTTCTAAGACGATTTGAGTTTTCAACTTATTAGAATAAGTCAACATATTTTCCCTCCTCCTTTGACCAAAAATCATTCCTTGATTTTATAAATCATTCCTTGATTTTTAGGCTTACGGTTTTATGTCTAAAAGACATTAAAAACTAACCGACACTAGACAGAGCCCAGCCTAGACATTATAAGCCATTTTAAGTCATTAGTATCCTATTAGAAAAGTTACATTTTACGTTTCTCAATTTTACGCAACTTTCGTACGTTTTACGTATTACGCGTTTTAGACCCGTGTTTCCAGTTTTAGCAGGGTTTGAGCACCCCAATAGAACCTACCACTCATTTTATATTTTATTATGGAGTATATTGATAAGTTCTAGCATATTTATAAGTTTCATATTTTTAGGATACCCGATTTTAAGTTTCAGGACTTAACGACTTACCGTTAGCAATTACCGGGACCAAAACTCACTCCGTAACTTAGATAAGACCATGACTACTCATCTAGTCACCCTTACCTCATTATGGCCGACTTAGGAGGGGGGGGGGAGTCACCATTTTGTGGCTTGATCTTGACCATTGATCTCTAGGATGTTTACAAGTGTCTAAACTAACCATGGTTAAATTCTAACCCAATATATGGTTAACTATTTTTCCTACCCTATAAATACCAAGTTAAAACACATAGAAAACTTGCACCACACCTTCTTATAACCTTCAAGTCCTAAAACCTAAGGCACTTTTCTTATATTTTGTAAGAAAGTTAACTAGTTTTTGAAAGAAAACTAGTGTTTGATCTTCAATCTTGGAAATTTTCTAAGAAAAGTTGTTATAACTTTAAAGTCTCCAAAAAGACGTAGTTATAATCTTCAAATAGCTTTGGACTTTCAAGAAGGCGTCGTTATAATCTTCAAATAACCTCGGTTTATCATAGATTGCAAAGAGTGAAGCTTAAGTCTATCAAAGTCCGTACCTTACTAGTTACTTACCTTTCTTTTAGAAAGCCTCAAGTTGTAAGCAAACCCTAACATACTTTCTTATCATATTCATGCTATTTATATTTCATTCTTACTATATATTGTCTTGTTATTATGTTCATGATATATAAAAATTGGTAAAACAAATTATGATATATATATGTTTACTTATGATCTTTAAACAAGTAAACTATTGACTTTTATGGAGAACCACGACCAAAATAGTATAACTATGATATTTGAAACTTACTTGCTGTTAAAGAGGACTTAACAAGGAAAACATAGCAATTTGAATCACCTAAAACGAGTACACGAGTCAATTTTAAAGTCACCCTTCTGGTCCGATTCATCAAAAAGTTCAAACACGAAAGTTGTCCGGAACGCCGTTTTCGTTCAGGAACAAAGAAGCTCGAGCCCTGAAAACGCTTTCCGAGTGATATTTTCTTCAAATTCTTAACAGCCCATTTTTAGACCAAAGTCACTATATAATAGTTATGATTTACTAAGACCAAGAGGTCTAATGACCTAAAGCCAAGACCACAACCATGGCTAAAGCCAAGGTTGAGTCTCAAGACCATGGTAACAATGACCAAGGTCACGGCAAAGCCACGGCTAAAGACCATATAACTTTTAAAGATCAAAACTTATATATATGTTATCAAATACTACAATAGTAGGGAGCCTCATGTGAGGAGTTCATTATGTAAGCCGTCGAGATGAGTTGTGGATTTACGAATTAAAGTGTCCTGGCTCCTCGAACGTTTACTCCATGACTTCTGAATTATGTCGGTCCAAACGGTAGTAAGAGATATACAACCTATACATGTTTCATAAACCATTTATATTCAAAGACTTACACTATATACTAAGTACTACATCATGAACATTATGCAAGACATATATAGGCAATTCTTCGTATTCTTAGACGTTACTCCAAACCTAAGTCGCAACATTCTATTATAGGCTGCTCTTAGAGACTTTCGCGATTCGACTACGACTTTCATTTCTCATTACATAAGCTTAAGGTGAGTCATAGCCCCTACTCTTTTCATACTTGTTTTAACTCTTTGGGGGAGATACATGCACAACTAGTTGCTTACTTGTACAAATACTCAAAACATTTATACTTGATTGTTTTATACTTGATTGTCTTATACTTGATTGCATTATACTTGATTTCATACATACATGATTGTGTTATACTTAACTGCGTTATACTTGATTGTGAGACTTCCAGTGGCTCCAGATTAAGTTGCTGGATGACCATTGAGACTGCCAGCGGCTCCAGATTAAGTTGCTGGATGACCATTGAGACTTCCGATGGCTCCAAATTAAGTTGTTGGATGACCATTGAGGCTTTGATACATCCTAACATTTGCGAATGTTTGATACATCATAAACGTGAGGTCTTCGGAGATGAAGTGTAGACTCACGACTAATTGCTAAACTGTTTTGATGAACTTATACATGTATTTATTATACCATATATGTTAGCAGTGGGTTGTGAACACACAGGTTGCAAGTCTCTTATGGCGGGACTTGCAACTGAGTGGATTCTCAATGCCTTTGCTATGTGAACATTCTTTTGAGGCTTTTCAACTGTTTTAAGACAAACTCTATGAACTCACCAACCATTGTGTTGACACTTTAGCATGTTTATCTCAGGTTAGTAAGGCGATAGCTAGTGCGTGGAACTTAGAGTCAAGCTGCATATTCTGAAGACTTACGCTTTTATCATTTACCATTCAAAACATTTTGTATACATTTATGTATCATACTTTGGAATCTCATGTTTGTAACTTTGAAGTCATTAATCGAATGGTAACTTTTCAAAACGTCTCATTTAGAGTTCGTTTTCTATAACTTGTACTTTGTGTTATGAAGTAGCACCCCAGTGACACAGTCTTTCGCTGCGGTATTTTGGGGGTGTTACATTTATCTTGCTGGTTCAACAGCTACCTAGCAACAGGTTCTTACAGTTTCGACTAGCACCCTTAGACTTCGTAATTTGCTTTCATAAATAGTTTGTTGTTTAGGTTCGAGTTGTCTAAGCTTCTCTTGGACGGTAGAACTTATTTACTCAAATTATTTGAGTGCCTAACTCGTCCCCTAGCAACCTGCTACTACTTTGAAATTGTTGAATAGTTCTTGCTCATGTCTGAGTTTTGTGCATTGAATATTGTTATGATGTTAAAAAGTTTTTAAGATTGTGTTTGTGGCTGTGAACATTGAGAGAGTTTGGTTTCATTTTTTGAACTCCTTGTGGTACAAAGTCTTCACTATTGAGATTTTGATTTAGCCTAGACTAAAAAAAATGACTCTTGTTTGAGTGGTATTTTGCAAGAAGAAAAACCAAAAGAAAAGTAAAAACAAAAAAAAAAAAAAAAAAAAAGAAAAGAAAATTGGTTGTAAAAAATTTTGGGTTCAGTGGGATTCGACCCACTGACCTCTTGGCTTCACACAGCCTCAACACAACACGCAACAACCACTTGCCCTTGGGTCTTATTTCATTAAGTCTTTGCAGCGTTTACTATATAACCTTGTTTTTCTTCCCGATTTGCTTATTTAGATAATCAGCTTTTGTTGGTTTAATTTATGCTTATTATTGTACTGTACCTAGTCTTTTTATATTTTTCTTAGAACCATTTTAACTTGTAGTATTTATCAGAAAAGTTTCAGATTTTTATAAATAGTTTTAGTATTTATTAGAATTTAATTTAGTTTAAATAATATTTAATCCGTAATAAATAGGATTTTTGTTGAAAAATTTATTTTCTTTTTTCTAAAATTTTCTTTTGTCATTTAGTGCGTAGGAAAATTAATTGGAAAACCGTAGGACCTTTGTAGCTTATTTCACGTTTTATTTTGTACGTTGACGTTTATTTTTAAATAAATGTCACGTTTTCAATTTAGTTTACGTTTTATGATTCTCGATAACTAATTATGTTTTCCCGTAGTATTTTAGGTTTTTCCTAGTTTGTTAATCGCCTTAGGCTAATTTATTTTCACATTCGTTCGTTAATTTTCTAACTTTGTTAATTTAACATATCGTAACACCAAATAACCTTTCCAATCATACAAGATTTTAATCCCAATCTCATTCGAAGCTTTCCATTCACACCTCGTTGGGGTACGACCCGGGAAATCACTTTCCGGTTTCACAAGTTAAATATCACTTTCACAAGTTTTGCGAGGTAATCTTTTTCCTAAAAGGTTTACTCGTATTACTTCACGTCTAGTTTTCTCACAATAACTTAGACCTCACGTTTGTTGATATTTTGATAATTGTTGTTTGCACACACCAAAACACAACGAATCAGACATCTTTATACGCCACATTTGTTGTGTAATTGCAATGGTTGCCATCTTTGTCACAACATAACACTTTCAAACCCTTCGTGCTCTTTAGTCTTGATACATCTACATATAGTTGTATTTGTAATATTTTTAACACCCATTTAATAGTATACACCCCTTTAGAAAACTATTTACACCAGCTAAATTTTTTTAATGATATACATGCAATTGCCTTAGTTTAGGCAAAAGGGTGCAATGTCGTCAATGTATACGAATGAAATACGCACCATATTATGTAAAAAGCAAAAAATGATCAACGTAAAGAACATTTGTTGCTGCTAAAATGTATTCATGTATTAAATACAAAAAAATAAACAATTAACTACAACTGTCTACAACAAACCAAAACAAAGATTGATAACTTCCAATGTCTTTGGAGTACTTCCCTATACACGACGATGCTATACAATTAGTGTAATTAACTTCTTTTTCACAAGATAGTACTTCGAGTCCTTTCTTGCTCTTTACTCGAGAGACAACGACATACAATTGACGATGAGAAGAAAACCTAACATACTAAGTTCAACAAAATTAGGTAATCAAGAAATGGATTTGCCTATATTTCAAATCATTGGACTGTACAAACATAACTTAGCTTGATATTAAAACCAAGATATCCATACCATTTTTTTGTGCCATTTGTCAACGTTCAATAATTCTACTTATGTCAGTTATGCCTGAACTCCATAGTTGTCATGAAACTCATCCTTCTTTAATGCTGCAACAAAAGTTTTAGGATTTTGGTTGTTTTAAGTTGTTGCCACTATCCAAATAAGTCAGAATTATCAAAATTAGTCGGGAGCTGCAAAAAAGTCTACAACTTGAGAACTTGCAGCAGCAACACCAGGTGGAGACACAATCAACTTTAGTCTGCAAAATTGACAGTATGACCAAAAAATTAGTTATTAAGTAGTTGGTACACAACACTAACTGTAGTATCAAATTGTAGAAACAGGGATAAACGTAACAACATATGGATAAGAATTAGAACTTTAGCAATACAGTCATATTGAGAGACCAACTATTTATTGAAAAAAAGTTGTGTTTCGATAAGAATAGTTTCAAAGCTACCCATTCCCCCGTCCCTTATTTATTCTACCATAGTTTTACTTTTATATAGTACTAATGACTTGTTAATGTGAATAATCTCAGTTGTAATGAGAAAATACATGAAAGTTTCATGGTTCAAAATAGAGTAAAGAGGAAGTTATCAAAGATAGAATACATATAAGAGAGTACATACAGTCAAGAAAGTGAAGAATCTTGCATTTCTATTTACAATTATACATTAAGGTCCAGGTTGGCTTGAAAATAAGAAACATTTTAACATTATATCAGCAATTATTAGATGTTATTACATTATGTATGAAAATTTCACAAACTCGTTTTCAAAAAAACTTAAGATTTGGTACTTACAGTGGTTATGAATAGGAAGTGGTTTCTCTTTTTTGATAAAGGGTCTCTCATAGTTTGTTTGCCTCAGTTTCGGATTATCTCCAAGAACAGCCAAACAGTTTGGCACCAGGTCTAGTCCCAATCCTTCCTTCAACTTGGCACCAAGAACAACCAAAGGGTCTCTTATTTTTCTCATGTCATTACTCTGCAAAGATTCATGAATGTAACTTTGTAAGACTTCAAATGATTTCTTATATAAACGTAGAACTGAAAGTAGTACACAAAATTGCTACTGTATATATTATATATATGTCACCTAACACCCAACCCGAGTCCACCCCATTACTCAACCACCCAACTCGACCACTTTATTACGCACCTTAAGTTCGTTGATGAGTCTCTAAATACTCATCATTTCTGTCACATTTAAGCTACAAAAACATCTGAAAACATACAGATATGCTTTATAATACATGAAATATCATGAAATTGTGTTTTTAAGTGTTACTAGTGCAAAAGGGATGAAAACTGATGAAAAATAACAAAATAAACATAATTTACAGTTTCAGTCCCTGAACTTTGACAAATTGGCAAAACTAGTCCCTGGTAAATCAAAACTTGTAAAAATATCATAAAAGGTCCTTGGGATTCATAAGTTGTTAGGAAAAATCCTTTGAAGTTAAAAATCACAAATTTACAACTATGGTCCCTCAACTTTGGAAAAGTGTCAAAATTAGTCCCTAAGGTTTAAAAATAAGAAAATATTCAAAATAAACCTTATACTATTCTAAAATGACATAACTGGTCCTTTGTGTTAACTGTTTGATATTTACAGGTTAAGCCCTTCAATTTTCAGAAAAATACATTTTGGTCCCTGGAGTTTGAGGAATTGGCAGAAAAGGTCCCTGGATATTAAAAATGAAAATATTACATCTATGGTCCTTGGGTTATTCATAAATGACAAGAGTGGTCCCTAAAACTACTTTGGGAAAATAGCAAAATCAGTCCCTCATTTTATGCAAATTACAAAATTGGTCCTTGTGTGAATAATAAACCATACGGACCTTTATTATTGTTACCCCAGCCCAACCTTACACTGGCCCAAATTATACCAGCCCACCCACTTTTTAAATAAATAAAACACCCCGGTTTTAAAAACCACCCCACTTCCTCCTTATCCTTTCTCCCTCACAACACAACCTTATACCACTGAGTCACCAAACCAGTGGTGGTTTCACCACCACCTCAACCCCCAGCTCACCCTACCTACTCCACCACCTCAAACAAGTCCCAATGAACATTAAATGCTCCGTAAATCCTGCACAAGCTACCTCTGCAGTCAAAACTACTTTTTCCCGCCAAAAGTTTTATCAAGGGCTCAGATGTGTTAACGTGATCCAAAGGCCCAGAATTAAAGTGGGATTTGACTCAAATTCAAGTGGGAACTCAGTTGGTTATAAAAGAAGAGAGAAGGAGAAGAGAAAGGCACCTTGGCCTTAAGCCATTGTCATGTAGAATAGTTTAGTCATAGCTTAATCTTTACATGCTTTCTTTAATTTAAATGTCATTTACTGTCTTAACTAGTGTAATGAACTCAATGTAGTATAATGAGACTCAGTTCTCAGTTTAATTACAAGTTGTCCTTTAAATTTCATGTTCTTCATATTATCCTTTACTTTTTATGTCATTTACTTTTCTTGTTAATTGTAGTTGATTATAATGGACTCCTTAGGTCATGTAAGCTCCTGAAAAAGCTTGTTGAAGCTTTTAGATACCATTTAATCAGTTGTAGTTCTTAAAACCAAAAATCACCAAAAATAGAGAAAATTCCATAGAAAATCAAAAATAGTTGTTCTAGTAGGATCTCAGCTTGGAGCATGGCCATTTTGGATTGCCATTGGTTATAGTGTCTCATGGGAGACTATAGGATATGGTTTGGTTCCTTGGTTCATGGTTCTCAGTAGGATTCATCATGTAAGTCTATTTTTACAAATTTTGCTTTTTATAGCTTAGATTATTTATCTGTGTTGATTTCTTTGTTTCTGTGTTTAATTGTTGTTGTTTAATGATAATATAACTTTAAATTAGGTTGTTATGTTTTAGATTTGATTGTGCTTCAAAATTGCATATTGACTGTCTTATACTAAATTTTTGATAATCATGGTTTAACTAAGTGTGACTACTTGATTAAACTTATAAAGGTCATAATTTAACCAATGAAAGCCTTTGGAATTGATAAAATAGGCATAGACAGTGATATGTGATGAAAAGCTAAAATCAATATTAATTAAGGTGTGTTTGGCTCAACTGATCCCAGGGTGTTTAAATGAGACTAAGTTGTTGTTCTTGGTTAATATATGGTGTACTGAGTTCTTTGAAGGTTGACAACCTCTCAAATCTATTGCACACTTATATAAAAGTCAAAAATCCAATCTTGGACCCCTCATTTGTTCACTGTAATGATTTAACAAGCCATACTCACCATATGTGTTTAATTGTTGTTTGTTTTTGTTAGTTTCATGTTCTCTTAGCATAATATAGCTTATTCAATCTTTAAATTCAGATCAAAGTTGATCAAAGTCAACTTTGATCATAAACTCAAAAAGTCAAAAATTTCTTAAACCTGTTTTTTTAATTAAATAGATAATTTAGTGTAGGCTTTAATATTAAGTTTTAGAACTTGTCCTTTTAATATGTTTTAGTTTAGCAGCTTATCTTGCTGTGTAATTTTTGTCAATTTTTAGTTAGCTTATTTACTAGCTTTTAGAAATGCTTTTACTTACCTGTTTTTGCCCTGCACCAGGTTCACAAGTCCATTTTCACAAGCTTGTAGCTTGTTGAATATTGGACTTGTGCCTGTGCTTTTGGCTTATTTGTGTTGCCCTAGTGGCATAGTTATTATGTGTTTACTTATTTATCTGTCTTAGCTTATTTAGGTAGCTTAAAACAACCCAACCTTTTTGTTCACATTAGCTCACTCAACTGAAGCAAACAGTTGAGTGATGCTGTTTTCACAAGCCCATAGAAAGTTCCTCATTGAGCTAAAACTTGTGTGGTATAGCTTCATGTGAAGCTTAACTACCAAACTCAACAGCTCAGTACTTGTTGAGCTCCTATGAGCTTATTAAGATAAGTTTTGTGAGTCTTGTTGTTTGCCCATTCACAACATACCACTGAGCCATTCAGTGGTATTGCACCACTTCCACAAGCTCACCACAAGCCCTTAGTGGTCTATAGCTTATGTTACTTAGCCTCATTTGAAGCTTACCTACTATACTCTATGACCCAGTGCTTAAACCTCACCTTGTAGCTTATTTGCATAGGCTGCAAGTAGCTTAACTTATCACCATTAGAAAAGTTGTTCTGAGTCCTCAGCATAACTTACCAAACCTAGACATTTTCATAAGCTCACAAAAAGCTCATTAGTTGGACCTAGCTTATGAAATAAAGTTCCATGTGGAGCTTTTCTATTAGGCTTTAATATCCAGTGCTTAATTTCAAGTTTGTAGCTTATTAACCAGGGCTGCATATAGCTTTTTGTGTGTACCATTTCCTGAACACTTAGCCATTATCACCATAGACTCAGGAAATGGAGCTTTTTCAATAGCTTCCCACAAGCTCACTAGTGGACCCCACTAGGTGAGCTTGGGCTTTTTGAGAAACCTACCACCCCAGCTTGCAACCTTCAATCACCATATGGCCTTTACAGCTTATTTGATAAGCTTAAATGGCTAAGCTATAAGGTTGCAGGGGTGTTTGGAACTGAGAGTATCAGGGAAAAGCTTATTTGCTTATTATGAGCTTATAAGCTAATCTCTGTTCACTAGCTTGTTAATATATGTTAATAATACTAGTACAGATACATTTTCACTTTTACTTGTTAGTATGAAGCTTATTATAGGTTCTTAGAAGCCTCAATTCAATCCAAGTTTAGCCAAAAAGCTAAACTGACTAAATCATAAGCTTGTACTTATTAAGCACTTCTCAGTGCTTATTTGTGTTCATAAATACTTAATATACATGTACATAAACACCTTTTGCCTTTTTACACCTTTGTATAGCTTTTTCTAGCTTATTCCAAGCTTATGAGTCCACTGTGAGCCTTAGCTTAACTGTGTGACTCATAAGCCCACGAATTGCTTATTTCTTTGTTTGAACAGCTTATATTTAATAAAACTTATATAAGTAGTATATATATATAGTTTAATAAACTGAAAAGCCAAAAAGAAACACCCTTTTTAAACTAAGTGATAGCTTCTATTTAGAAGTCCTATTACTTATTTTGCTTTATCAAAGCTTTTTCAAAAGCCTCCCACAAGCTCATTTGTGCACCAAAATGCATGAGCTTGGGCTTTTTGGAAAGCCTACCAGCACATCTTGCAACTCCAACTTTTACTTTTCCATTTAAAGCTTAACCCGTCAGCTGAATTTGGCAAAACATAAGGTTGCAGGGAGTGTTTGGCTCTGAGTATGCTGGATTGGCTTATTAGCTTATGTGAGCTTATTTGCTTAATCCAGTGTACCAAGCTTGTATATTATAGTTTATTAAACATATTTTCACCTTTCTTTTTCTTTCTTTTTAGTTTTTAAGCTAGTTTAGAGTTTATGAGCCACTATGAGCTTTTTGCTTAAAATAGCTCATAAGCTCCTAAACTGCTTATTTCTAGGTTTAATAAGTTTAGTTCTCATCTTATATGTATATTATTAGTATTTATATAATTTTATAAAAAAAAAAACCCAAAACAAGCTTTAACTCAAGTGATAGCTTCTATTTAAGAAGCTTTGGCTTAAAAGCCAACTGTTATGGAAATAAGCTGTTAAACAGCTTATTTCTAAGTTTTGTAAAAGTTGTGTTTGTTAAAGTTCCATATTTTTGCTTTGTGTATAGTTTTGTAAAAAAGAAAATTGAAAAAATAAAAAAATAGCAAAAATGGGTGTGGGTTGGATTCGAACTCAGGACCTCTAGGCTAGTATGCATGCTTAGTACCCACACCCCTTCCAACTGCTCTGGGGCACCAGTTCCGTTAGTTCATGAACCTTTAATCCTCTTAAGCCATTTTGACCCCTTAAGCTTATTTGGACTGTCGAGCTTATAGCAGCTTATTGGGATAAGCTGTTGCCACAAGCTTATTTTTCCTAGCCCCTTCATAACTTTTTATAGTTTCTGTAATTTTTTCGTATTTTTTACTATTCATCTAATATATATAATAATTAATATAGTTTCATTAGGTTTTAGGAAATAATAAGTAATATATTTTTAAAACGGCTTATTTATAATTTTTATAAACTTTTTATATTTTTTATGTATTCCTGAGATACTTAGGAAGTTTTATAAAAAGTTTTATAATTTTATAAATAAGTTTAGTATGTATAATAATTATAGTAGTTTAATTAGTTTAATTAAGTAATAATAGTATTAAATTAAGTTTTCTTATTTTTGTATATAAAATATAGTTTTTATATTTTTCTTAGCTTCTTATAAGTATTTTAGAATTATGAAAAAAGTTTTAGATTTTTGTTTGATAATTTAGTATATATAATAATTTAATAATAGTATTAATATATAGATAATAGTAAATAATTAATAATAAATAGAATAAATGTATAATAAATATATTTTTAGTTTCAAAATTTCTTTTATATTATTTTTAACTTTTCTAAGTTTTAATTTTATTTTTCTTAGTTTTATTTCACATTTCTTATTTTTAGGTAATTAATAAATAGTTAATAATAGTTTTAATTAATAATAATTAATATAAGTGTATAATAAATATTTTTAATTTCCTAATAATTTTCTTATTCTTTTAGGATTCCAAAAATATAATTTTCACATTTGTGAGAGTTATATTTGACGGTATTCACTTTTTATTTTGTTACAGTTACGTAAGTATTACGTAATCGTAAGCATTTTAGGTTTTTAGGTTTTCTTATTAATATAATAATAATATTATAAATATAGTTAGTTATTTTATTTTCTTTTAATTTGCATTTAAGCCGTTAAGGCATGCAAATTCCCTCTTTGGGAAATTTTTGTTTTAAACGTTACGTTTACGTTTATTTAAACTTAAACGTACGTTTGTAAATACTTTATCATTTTAAGGTTTCTGATTGTACGTTTCTTAATTGAACAAGCTGTGACAGAGCTATTACTATTCACATTCAGTGTTAGTCAATCAGATTCCTGTTTTCCTATACTATATTATTTTCAACAATTCACAAGTCATTGTATTTAGAATATCACGCCTCACCAGGACATAAACGATCCAAGGATATTTTAATCCTTGGTAAACTTGCATTCCTCTCCCGGGCTGTCGCCCGTTTACTTTTATTATTAGGTTATCCATTTTATAAACAAGTGGGTGGCTTATAAATAAAAGTTGTGTAGTCCGGGAGGAATCAAATTTTGGCACCGCTGCCGGGGAGGCTGTGCTACGTACTGTGACTTATGTTTTATATTTTGTTGAAATACCTATCCTTGTTTGTATATTATACTATATCATTCAACTTTCGGGCTGTCAGGACACATTTATTACAGTTAATTATTCACAAGTAATTAGCTTGCGTGGTAAACCTGACACAAGCCTGGGAGGTAGTGATTATATACTGTATCATATTTCTTTTCAAAAACAATATAAAATACAAAAATATTTTTTATGGTTGAAATCTATCTGTGTTTTGATTTGCACTTGACTGTCAATTTTCCTAATCTTGATATTCCTAGGTCTAAATTTTGGCTAAACACCAGGTTTACACTAAAAAAGGGTTTACTGTGCTTAGTATTATCCCTGGAAAGATATAGATTAGGTTTAAATCAGTATCTTGTATTGATAATCTCATTTAGGTTTCATTTTTAACCATTACTTTGTACATATATATATAAAATCTAAAAATACAAAAACATTATAAAATACAAAAGACTAAAAATAATCTCCTTACCTTATATATTCATAATTCTGTGAGTAGTAATAGCACTCCGATTTCTCACCTAATCTTTGAGTGGCAATCCCACTCCACTTCCTCATGGACAATTTAATTCGGGGTCAAGTCAAGCTAGCGACTTGGTTATCAAAAACAAGCATGAACATGGGTTTTCACCCGTGTGTACCACCCTAGTGTGGGGGTGTACCCCACCTGTTGTATATATCTTGAAAATGTACTAAAAAATTGTATATACAGAAAAAAATAATAATTGTTGTACCCCACTTAGCTTTGAATATTGAGGACAATATTCATAATAAGTGTGGGGGGGAATTCTGGCGAATTTGATCACTTTTATACCTTTATATGCCCTTTTCCCTAAAAATGACCAAAAATTTAAAATTTTTTCATTTGGTATTAGTGTTTTTCACTAAATACAACAAATGGTTATCAGTCCGCCATGTCTAACCCACATAAGGATTGGCTAATCCAGGAGCAAACGGTTCTTGGTAAAGATAACTCAAACCCGTTTATGGCTTGCAATTTGCCAAAAATTGTATGGTTCCTCAACTCCCCATTATCCTCAAAAGCTAATGAGTTGGCTAGCCCGCAAGATTATGGCTTGTGGTAAAGGCCGTGGAAAAACCATAATTGGTAATCAGCTCACCAAGATGTTGACTATTCCATCAAGAGTTGGCTAGTCCAGAAGCAAACGGCTTTTGGTAAAGACTAATCAAATTCGTTGACAGCTGGTGGTTTGCTCAAAATCACACGGTTATCAGGTGTGCCACAGTTCTTACGCCTGGCTACTCCAGAAGTGATGGCTTTTGGTAAAGAGATAAAATCCATTAAAACTTCATAAAATATTGCTAGGGACTAGCAATAGTTTAGTGTGGGGGATTGATGAGTGTCTAAATACTCATCATTTCTGTCACATTTAAGCTACAAAAACATCTGAAAACATACAGATATGCTTTATAATACATGAAATATCATGAAATTGTGTTTTTAAGTGTTACTAGTGCAAAAGGGATGAAAACTGATGAAAAATAACAAAATAAACATAATTTACAGTTTCAGTCCCTGAACTTTGACAAATTGGCAAAACTAGTCCCTGGTAAATCAAAACTTGTAAAAATATCATAAAAGGTCCTTGGGATTCATAAGTTGTTAGGAAAAATCCTTTGAAGTTAAAAATCACAAATTTACAACTATGGTCCCTCAACTTTGGAAAAGTGTCAAAATTAGTCCCTAAGGTTTAAAAATAAGAAAATATTCAAAATAAACCTTATACTATTCTAAAATGACATAACTGGTCCTTTGTGTTAACTGTTTGATATTTACAGGTTAAGCCCTTCAATTTTCAGAAAAATACATTTTGGTCCCTGGAGTTTGAGGAATTGGCAGAAAAGGTCCCTGGATATTAAAAATGAAAATATTACATCTATGGTCCTTGGGTTATTCATAAATGACAAGAGTGGTCCCTAAAACTACTTTGGGAAAATAGCAAAATCAGTCCCTCATTTTATGCAAATTACAAAATTGGTCCTTGTGTGAATAATAAACCATACGGACCTTTATTATTGTTACCCCAGCCCAACCTTACACTGGCCCAAATTATACCAGCCCACCCACTTTTTAAATAAATAAAACACCCCGGTTTTAAAAACCACCCCACTTCCTCCTTATCCTTTCTCCCTCACAACACAACCTTATACCACTGAGTCACCAAACCAGTGGTGGTTTCACCACCACCTCAACCCCCAGCTCACCCTACCTACTCCACCACCTCAAACAAGTCCCAATGAACATTAAATGCTTCGTAAATCCTGCACAAGCTACCTCTGCAGTCAAAACTACTTTTTCCCGCCAAAAGTTTTATCAAGGGCTCAGATGTGTTAACGTGATCCAAAGGCCCAGAATTAAAGTGGGATTTGACTCAAATTCAAGTGGGAAATCAGTTGGTTATAAAAGAAGAGAGAAGGAGAAGAGAAAGGCACCTTGGCCTTAAGCCATTGTCATGTAGAATAGTTTAGTCATAGCTTAATCTTTACATGCTTTCTTTAATTTAAATGTCATTTACTGTCTTAACTAGTGTAATGAACTCAATGTAGTATAATGAGACTCAGTTCTCAGTTTAATTACAAGTTGTCCTTTAAATTTCATGTTCTTCATATTATCCTTTACTTTTTATGTCATTTACTTTTCTTGTTAATTGTAGTTGATTATAATGGACTCCTTAGGTCATGTAAGCTCCTGAAAAAGCTTGTTGAAGCTTTTAGATACCATTTAATCAGTTGTAGTTCTTAAAACCAAAAATCACCAAAAATAGAGAAAATTCCATAGAAAATCAAAAATAGTTGTTCTAGTAGGATCTCAGCTTGGAGCATGGCCATTTTGGATTGCCATTGGTTATAGTGTCTCATGGGAGACTATAGGATATGGTTTGGTTCCTTGGTTCATGGTTCTCAGTAGGATTCATCATGTAAGTCTATTTTTACAAATTTTGCTTTTTATAGCTTAGATTATTTATCTGTGTTGATTTCTTTGTTTCTGTGTTTAATTGTTGTTGTTTAATGATAATATAACTTTAAATTAGGTTGTTATGTTTTAGATTTGATTGTGCTTCAAAATTGCATATTGACTGTCTTATACTAAATTTTTGATAATCATGGTTTAACTAAGTGTGACTACTTGATTAAACTTATAAAGGTCATAATTTAACCAATGAAAGCCTTTGGAATTGATAAAATAGGCATAGACAGTGATATGTGATGAAAAGCTAAAATCAATATTAATTAAGGTGTGTTTGGCTCAACTGATCCCAGGGTGTTTAAATGAGACTAAGTTGTTGTTCTTGGTTAATATATGGTGTACTGAGTTCTTTGAAGGTTGACAACCTCTCAAATCTATTGCACACTTATATAAAAGTCAAAAATCCAATCTTGGACCCCTCATTTGTTCACTGTAATGATTTAACAAGCCATACTCACCATATGTGTTTAATTGTTGTTTGTTTTTGTTAGTTTCATGTTCTCTTAGCAT
Source organism: Artemisia argyi (assembly GCA_030686995.1). Taxonomy (NCBI): domain Eukaryota; kingdom Viridiplantae; phylum Streptophyta; class Magnoliopsida; order Asterales; family Asteraceae; genus Artemisia; species Artemisia argyi. The sequence continues at coordinate 155,868,887 of CM060685.1, forward strand.
AATATAGCTTATTCAATCTTTAAATTCAGATCAAAGTTGATCAAAGTCAACTTTGATCATAAACTCAAAAAGTCAAAAATTTCTTAAACCTGTTTTTTTAATTAAATAGATAATTTAGTGTAGGCTTTAATATTAAGTTTTAGAACTTGTCCTTTTAATATGTTTTAGTTTAGCAGATTATCTTGCTGTGTAATTTTTGTCAATTTTTAGTTAGCTTATTTACTAGCTTTTAGAAATGCTTTTACTTACCTGTTTTTGCCCTGCACCAGGTTCACAAGTCCATTTTCACAAGCTTGTAGCTTGTTGAATATTGGACTTGTGCCTGTGCTTTTGGCTTATTTGTGTTGCCCTAGTGGCATAGTTATTATGTGTTTACTTATTTATCTGTCTTAGCTTATTTAGGTAGCTTAAAACAACCCAACCTTTTTGTTCACATTAGCTCACTCAACTGAAGCAAACAGTTGAGTGATGCTGTTTTCACAAGCCCATAGAAAGTTCCTCATTGAGCTAAAACTTGTGTGGTATAGCTTCATGTGAAGCTTAACTACCAAACTCAACAGCTCAGTACTTGTTGAGCTCCTATGAGCTTATTAAGATAAGTTTTGTGAGTCTTGTTGTTTGCCCATTCACAACATACCACTGAGCCATTCAGTGGTATTGCACCACTTCCACAAGCTCACCACAAGCCCTTAGTGGTCTATAGCTTATGTTACTTAGCCTCATTTGAAGCTTACCTACTATACTCTATGACCCAGTGCTTAAACCTCACCTTGTAGCTTATTTGCATAGGCTGCAAGTAGCTTAACTTATCACCATTAGAAAAGTTGTTCTGAGTCCTCAGCATAACTTACCAAACCTAGACATTTTCATAAGCTCACAAAAAGCTCATTAGTTGGACCTAGCTTATGAAATAAAGTTCCATGTGGAGCTTTTCTATTAGGCTTTAATATCCAGTGCTTAATTTCAAGTTTGTAGCTTATTAACCAGGGCTGCATATAGCTTTTTGTGTGTACCATTTCCTGAACACTTAGCCATTATCACCATAGACTCAGGAAATGGAGCTTTTTCAATAGCTTCCCACAAGCTCACTAGTGGACCCCACTAGGTGAGCTTGGGCTTTTTGAGAAACCTACCACCCCAGCTTGCAACCTTCAATCACCATATGGCCTTTACAGCTTATTTGATAAGCTTAAATGGCTAAGCTATAAGGTTGCAGGGGTGTTTGGAACTGAGAGTATCAGGGAAAAGCTTATTTGCTTATTATGAGCTTATAAGCTAATCTCTGTTCACTAGCTTGTTAATATATGTTAATAATACTAGTACAGATACATTTTCACTTTTACTTGTTAGTATGAAGCTTATTATAGGTTCTTAGAAGCCTCAATTCAATCCAAGTTTAGCCAAAAAGCTAAACTGACTAAATCATAAGCTTGTACTTATTAAGCACTTCTCAGTGCTTATTTGTGTTCATAAATACTTAATATACATGTACATAAACACCTTTTGCCTTTTTACACCTTTGTATAGCTTTTTCTAGCTTATTCCAAGCTTATGAGTCCACTGTGAGCCTTAGCTTAACTGTGTGACTCATAAGCCCACGAATTGCTTATTTCTTTGTTTGAACAGCTTATATTTAATAAAACTTATATAAGTAGTATATATATATAGTTTAATAAACTGAAAAGCCAAAAAGAAACGCCCTTTTTAAACTAAGTGATAGCTTCTATTTAGAAGTCCTATTACTTATTTTGCTTTATCAAAGCTTTTTCAAAAGCCTCCCACAAGCTCATTTGTGCACCAAAATGCATGAGCTTGGGCTTTTTGGAAAGCCTACCAGCACATCTTGCAACTCCAACTTTTACTTTTCCATTTAAAGCTTAACCCGTCAGCTGAATTTGGCAAAACATAAGGTTGCAGGGAGTGTTTGGCTCTGAGTATGCTGGATTGGCTTATTAGCTTATGTGAGCTTATTTGCTTAATCCAGTGTACCAAGCTTGTATATTATAGTTTATTAAACATATTTTCACCTTTCTTTTTCTTTCTTTTTAGTTTTTAAGCTAGTTTAGAGTTTATGAGCCACTATGAGCTTTTTGCTTAAAATAGCTCATAAGCTCCTAAACTGCTTATTTCTAGGTTTAATAAGTTTAGTTCTCATCTTATATGTATATTATTAGTATTTATATAATTTTATAAAAAAAAAAACCCAAAACAAGCTTTAACTCAAGTGATAGCTTCTATTTAAGAAGCTTTGGCTTAAAAGCCAACTGTTATGGAAATAAGCTGTTAAACAGCTTATTTCTAAGTTTTGTAAAAGTTGTGTTTGTTAAAGTTCCATATTTTTGCTTTGTGTATAGTTTTGTAAAAAAAGAAAATTGAAAAAATAAAAAAATAGCAAAAATGGGTGTGGGTTGGATTCGAACTCAGGACCTCTAGGCTAGTATGCATGCTTAGTACCCACACCCCTTCCAACTGCTCTGGGGCACCAGTTCCGTTAGTTCATGAACCTTTAATCCTCTTAAGCCATTTTGACCCCTTAAGCTTATTTGGACTGTCGAGCTTATAGCAGCTTATTGGGATAAGCTGTTGCCACAAGCTTATTTTTCCTAGCCCCTTCATAACTTTTTATAGTTTCTGTAATTTTTTCGTATTTTTTACTATTCATCTAATATATATAATAATTAATATAGTTTCATTAGGTTTTAGGAAATAATAAGTAATATATTTTTAAAACGGCTTATTTATAATTTTTATAAACTTTTTATATTTTTTATGTATTCCTGAGATACTTAGGAAGTTTTATAAAAAGTTTTATAATTTTATAAATAAGTTTAGTATGTATAATAATTATAGTAGTTTAATTAGTTTAATTAAGTAATAATAGTATTAAATTAAGTTTTCTTATTTTTGTATATAAAATATAGTTTTTATATTTTTCTTAGCTTCTTATAAGTATTTTAGAATTATGAAAAAAGTTTTAGATTTTTGTTTGATAATTTAGTATATATAATAATTTAATAATAGTATTAATATATAGATAATAGTAAATAATTAATAATAAATAGAATAAATGTATAATAAATATATTTTTAGTTTCAAAATTTCTTTTATATTATTTTTAACTTTTCTAAGTTTTAATTTTATTTTTCTTAGTTTTATTTCACATTTCTTATTTTTAGGTAATTAATAAATAGTTAATAATAGTTTTAATTAATAATAATTAATATAAGTGTATAATAAATATTTTTAATTTCCTAATAATTTTCTTATTCTTTTAGGATTCCAAAAATATAATTTTCACATTTGTGAGAGTTATATTTGACGGTATTCACTTTTTATTTTGTTACAGTTACGTAAGTATTACGTAATCGTAAGCATTTTAGGTTTTTAGGTTTTCTTATTAATATAATAATAATATTATAAATATAGTTAGTTATTTTATTTTCTTTTAATTTGCATTTAAGCCGTTAAGGCATGCAAATTCCCTCTTTGGGAAATTTTTGTTTTAAACGTTACGTTTACGTTTATTTAAACTTAAACGTACGTTTGTAAATACTTTATCATTTTAAGGTTTCTGATTGTACGTTTTTTAATTGAACAAGCTGTGACAGAGCTATTACTATTCACATTCAGTGTTAGTCAATCAGATTCCTGTTTTCCTATACTATATTATTTTCAACAATTCACAAGTCATTGTATTTAGAATATCACGCCTCACCAGGACATAAACGATCCAAGGATATTTTAATCCTTGGTAAACTTGCATTCCTCTCCCGGGCTGTCGCCCGTTTACTTTTATTATTAGGTTATCCATTTTATAAACAAGTGGGTGGCTTATAAATAAAAGTTGTGTAGTCCGGGAGGAATCATTCGTCAATTGCAATAGTGGCATTTGAAGAGCTATGCAGGAAGTAGTTTTTGAATTTCATAGTTTCACATAAAAGATTGGTCAAATTTTATTTTAATCTTCCAATCCTTAAACCAAAAGAGTTTTTCAAACATTTTTGTGGGTTAATTGTAGGACCTTAGATCTATCAACTTTAACACAAATATAAGCATTAGAAGAAGGAAAGATGGTGACTTGATGAGATATGTGTGGCGTTAGATTATATGAAAAAGAGTAATAAGATGAAGAGAACTTTTATTAAAAAACACACACAATACACACTCAAGCACACACCTCAAATGACTCATTTGAGGTGTTTATATAGTTAGACATATAACACCCTAATGGGCTTGGATGGGCTTGGTCATGGATTGGACTTTTACATAAAGTATGGACTAGTTGTAATACATAACTTATAACCTATTAGATTAGTCCAAACCATAAGCCCATTGACTATTCTATTGTAATCTACGACACATTACAAAGTTACATGTATGAGAATGACTATCACTTCTAAATACATATTTTTAATGCTAACAATCTCCCCCTAAGGGGTGGTCATTCGAATGATGCTCCACGCGAGTGGGTCTTCCGTGTTCTTTGTCTTTAACTTTGTGTGTCGTTGTATGATTTAAGTCTTTTTGTAGTATATATATTTATTCCGAAGAAATGCTGGTGAAAGTATGTTCCCCGGGTCGTTATGTCCCAACGAAGGTAAGACGGCGATTGAGTCGGCTTTGAGTCGCGTGATTGTGAAGTGAATGGAATTAAAAAGATGATTTGGTTGGTTTTTGATTACACTACTAAAAGGATTTAAAACACAGTTAAAGTAAAAAGAAACAATAAAACGACGCAAAGAAAACAAACAAATAAAACAAGCATTGGATAAAATAACTAAAGAAAAACGAGATTTAAAACGCGAAAAGAAATTAAGACTGGAAATGAATTTAAAAACAATATGTTTGCAAAGCGACGTGAATAAGTTCATCAAGTGTGGGCCAAGGATTGACGACGAATTATTTTCCTTAAACAAGACTATTTTCTCACAACGTTGGTTTATTTTGAAAATAATCCTTTAAAAAAAAAATAATTACTAGATGTGTAATTTGATTATTCTCCGGCTTTTGCCCTTCAAATAATAAAATTACAAGTCTAAATAATCATAACGATTATTAATCACGACCCCTTTTAATCCACACTTAACTCACAAACTCGTGCCACCAAGCAAACACAAAAAAAAACTACTCGAAACTCATATTAATAAAATAAAGTTACTTGATAAAATAAAAAGATATAAAAGAAAAATAACGTAAAAGGAAAATTATATTTTTGGCTTTTTAATTTTAATAAATGAAAAGGATATAAAGACTAATTAAAAAGGAAATAAGTAAAAGAAATAAAAAAAACTAATTATTATTAAACTATAAATGTTTACTAGATGACGTTACTAGATAAAAGATACTAACTTGTTATATAATAAATCCTAACTTGATAAATTTTAGAAAAAATTCGACAGAGTTTCGTTTAGATATTAAGCAAAAGAGAACCTCACTCGATAAACGATGAGGCAATGATTATCGTACTCGATAATCTTGGCTAACTCGCCAAAAGAAACGAAACTCGGTGAAACAAATGAACACCAAACTCGATATACACCATAAACCAAACTCGATATATAATAAAAATACTAAACTTGATAAATTGCAAAATAGTCCTTATCTTAAAAACATCAAACTCGATATACACCATAAACCAAACTCGATAACTTTTAAAAAACGAAAATCTGAAACTCGATAACTTTATTTTGCAAATATGTAACTCGATAAAAAATTTTTGCAAATAAGTCCTTGACTAAAAATTCAAACTCGATAATTCTTAAATAAAAAAAACGAAACTCGATAACCATTTTACTTTTCAAACTCGATAAAAATAAAAAAAATCTAACTCGATAAATTTTTAAAATTAGGCTCCTAACTCAAAAATTTCTTGTAGTAACTCGATAAAACCGTAACAAAACACCATTTTGATCCAAAATAAAGCCTAAAAACTAATGTTTTTCACCAAATTTAACACTAGACTAACTATTTTAACCATAAACTTTAAATCCCACCAATAAAAACAAGATTTTAACAACTAAAAATTAAAGATTTTTAGAAAGATAAAGCTAGAGAGAGAAAGTAAAATAAAACACATACTTCATTAAAATAAAACTACACTACTCCTACTACTATGAGGACCAACCCTCAACAACCCTAAAACTAACCAACCTCTCAAATGAGGCTTATGAGATCTATTTATAGGCTAGGGGCTAGGGCTTCTCTAATCTTTGACATAGTTGCAAGATTAGCCCCTAGACCTTTACAAAACATGAAAAAACTACTTAAAATATATTAAAACGCTACAAATACAACTAAATACTACACGTAACGATCTTGTAACTTGGAGGAATTGAGTTGACTTTTCTTCCAAAGTTCTTCAAAGGACCAAAGTTGACAACTTGCTGAAACTTGGAGGGCCATTATTATAAAGGTCTTCATATTTCAACTAAGAGCCTCTTTTGTTATTCTCTGAATCTCTAAGGATTACTTTTGTCATTTTGGGCTTTTCTTGGATAAATTTCTTCCTCGGCTTCGGCTTTTTACCTTTTTCCAATCTCGTGCTCGTTTTTGTCGGTTTTGCTTTGTTTTTGTTCATTTTTCACATATCCGTACCTGCACATACACAAATACAAAAATATACATTCTCTTGGCATATTTGGTTAGTATTTGGTGTATTTGGTCTGATTAAAGGTCTAAAAAGGATGTGTGAATAAGCACTCATCAAAATCCCCCAGACTAAGGTATTGCCGTGCCCTCACGCAATGTCATCACCTCACGCTTTCGAGATAAATAATTTCAAAACCTCTCTTTACTGACGTTGTAAAGTAGCAATGACTTTCAAGAGAAATATTACAATCATTTATTCTCAAAAACGCTCCGTTTTCTGATTTTCATGAATAACACTACAACTACTCTTTTTGTACTTTTCATTTATATATATATGTGACGGTTTGCCTTGACTTTCATTATCAATTCTTATCTGTTGATAATTTTCAGGGTCAACGAGTAGAAACACTTCTCACAGAGAAGAGACCGTACGGATAAAAATCGCCATCCTTGATTTTTCACAAGCTCCCAAACTAAGCGTAAAATCGAAATCATTGTTTAACTAGAAGTTAGATGCTAACACTGCCCACAAAAGTTACTTGTGTATTAACTCTTGTTCCCAGGTCCTATGTTTTGTATCTCAAGATTTTAATTTGTGAGAAATGAATTGCTTCATATTTTTCTCGTTTTGATATTTGTTAGTCCGATAAGAGCACAAAATTTGAACGCTAAGTAGTTTCCAAACTTTCCCTCGAAAATCCCTGCATACAGAAATCGGGTCCACATGAAGGTCTCTGATTTAACACGATTTGTGGAGGTCCCCCTTTTTATTTACGACCGAGACATACCATGTTTGATACCCGAAACGGAAGCTTTTTATTAGGGAAACCCCCGGAGTCGAAGCTTGGCATTTTTTTATAATCATAAGCACTTTAATAATACTTTGGTCCTTAGTCCTTTATTCTTTTACAGTTAACGGTTTATGAGCCGCCAAGATGTAAGAGCTTTATTATGACTTTGGATTTCTATCCGCTGTTTTTTTATAGCTTTGGATTCCTCTGCCTTTTTATTTGGCTTTGGACTATTATTATTGATATTCATAATCATATGCCAAACCCCAAGTCCTACGGCCTTTACTAAGATCACAACATCGGCTGCGAACCGGCAAGATGCAATTGTCTATTTTACCGTAACACTGGCAGTACCCCTATGTGTACCAAACCCCCATATGCAGAGATTTTGTTGGGAACGAGAAAAAACTAAGTATTGCCCAAACCGTATACACTTAATTAATCCTAGACATCTATTTATATGGGTGTGCAAGCTTGTGGGAACAAGGAGGCCACAAGTACCTCTCGTGGGTTTTTTAAATCCCAAGAGATGAGATCCGTGTATAGCACGAAACTTCTAAATAAACTCTATCATTCCTCGATCTCCGCAAATTTAAAATCCCAAGTAATGAGATCCGCGGATGCTTAGCCGATAATCTTTTGATTATTTTGGTTAAGGGAGACGAGCTAGGGCTCAACATGCCCGGTCAAGTCGAAACATTTATTTCTACTCTCGCCGGTAGGAAAATCAAAACAAGGTGTCAAATCTTATTATTCATATCATATATCATCATTTTTTTATTTTATTATTATATATATATATATATATATATATATATATATATATATATATATATATATATATATATATATATATATATATATATATATATATTTTTCATGTTTTTTTCATTATTATTATTATTATTTTTTTATATAAAGCGGTGACAAAAATTAAAATTTTTGGTGGAAAACGGAGTTGCGTAAGTTAACAGCTCAGATAAAGGTGACAGGTCAAATCGAATCGAAGATTCACCCCCCCAGACTAAAGTGAACATTGTCCTCAATGTTTTAAGGGTAAAGGTAATCCTACGTAAAATCTAAGGCCGTTTATTAAGTATGCCAAGAGATAAACGTTAGTCGATAAGATTTTTGGATATGATGAATTTCCAATAGAGCAGCGAAGGATGAGACTCGAGTGGAGAGAACGACAAACCACGAGCACGAGAGTCCTCAAACTTCGGGGAAATTCCTGAACATTCACAAACAACCATGAAAACACGAGTTTGGAAAGGGTCGCCCCCCTCACGTCACGTTATTAAGAAATAAGAAAATAAAGAAAATGAAATGGATAAGCATGGGGTGCCTCCCACGAAGCGCTTGTTTTTGGTTACCGAGTCACATGAGCTTGACTCGATCCCCGAATTAATTCGTCCTTGGGGAGAGCAGATGGAACGGACACTTGGCACAAAAGATAGAGATGCCAGGGTCAAAAACGGTATCCTCACTCCCGGTGGAGTGGAAAGAAGAAATGATGGGATAAGTATAGAATGGATAAAACACCCAGATGATAAAAGCATTGTCGATTTCTGAATCACGAGTGGGTTGGGTGGGTAAAATATCAAGCACAGGATTATCATCATAAGTCTCGTCCACCACTCCAAAAATAACTTCATTCGTATCTGATTCAACATCTACATCGGGTGGTTTCGCAGGTGGACGAGAAGAAGGTAAATCGGAAAGAATATCATTCTCGTCATTCTCAATACCCGGTGGTATCGAGTCATCCGCAGCAAGAAATAGATCGACATCCTCTAAAAGAGGATCACGTAACGGATTATCGGAATTAGGTATAGAGTCGATCTCAAAGTTAAAGCACTCATAATCCGAAAGAGAGATATCAGCATGAATAGTGGGATTGCCACTACTCGTCTCTTCAAATCGAAAAATTTCAAGCATGTGGAATCTGTCGCCATGGAGATGAAGTGTCCCTGCATATAAACAGTTAGCAATAAAATATCCGGTACTTATAGATAAGGAATTAGAGATTGTCAACAGCATAGTGTGAAGACTCCTTCTAATCCTTACCATGGCCGTTCCCATGTCAGATACTCTCGAGAGAGCTTACAAGACCTACTAAGTAGCTCAATGACTGGGTGAGTCGCTGGGGATCACTCCACGACTGTAGACCATTTTGGAACCACCGCGAACACTAAGCGTAACCCATAAAGAATTACCGAAGTGACCTGCTGTCAGGGCTGTTTGATGTTGACCCTGGCAGGAATTTCCATTCAATCATTGAGAATCACAAAAGTGAATTCTCTCATAAATGTTCTGGCAGATTGCTAAGATCTGCGTAGGACTCTAAAGTTTACATCTGGCGTCCTTAATGTTGAACAACCAGTGTAGAAATATCATGTGTTCCTATGAGATCTTTTGATGAATCTCGGGGCTCTAGACTCGATAAGTGCACATATGGTTTCCTATGCGGAGATTAGGGAGAGGTCTCCTGTTTCAATATCAACCATCTCTAAGAGACAGGTCGATAGATTACACCGGTTCCCCGTGAGAATGAAACAAGCTCTTTTAAGAGAACTTGAGTGGTTAAGAAGGTTTAGTGCAGTGCATCACTGGGTCCATGACGTCTTTATCTTCAATACCGGTGTCACCTTAGTAACAACCAGTAGCATATGAGTTGAACCCGGTGTCTGCCCTAAGGTTGAACATATGGAGGGCTATTTCTTTTCACCCTTTTTCATAACTTTTCTTTTTAATTCTTCAACCCCTTCTTTCTCCTTTCTCATTTTCTCCTTTTTTCAATCATACCTAAGGACTTCTAATTCTAATCTATTGGATTTGTCCTTGGGTAGATCCCTCCGGCTCTGGCGGATCATAGGACGGTTTTTCCTAACCTTAGTCACCTTATAACTCCATGACTATCCTATAATTGATCACATGTCATAAAACCTTTTTGTGAAAATCTCTCAAAGTGTTTATGATAATAAAACACATTGTTGACACTTCGAGAGTTTTGCATTTCTTTTTGAAGGACTCCTCCTTCACATGTGCTCATGAAATTTTTAAGAAATTTGCACATGCGGGAGGAGTTTGCACTTTTTGAATTGATCCACTTTCAGTGAACATGACCGATTCGAGACACGCTTACATCACTAGTTAGACTAGCTTGAAATTATTACCCGTCCTGGTCAAGTCCAAAGAAAGTCTCTCGATACGGTACATTCTACTCAGACAAGTCCTATTCGAGACACGCTTACATCACTAGTTAGACTAGCTTGAAATTATTACCCGTCCAGGACAAGTCTTTTCGATTACTGACATTTTAAGCTTCGTCAATTCATTGGTACTTACTGAGTCGAGCTCTTCTGAGATTCAGTCACAAACTTTAAACATCTTTGATCACATTTTAATCATGTCTTCTCCCCCTCAAAAATAGCATATTGTGATATTTTTGATATCAACTGAGTAAAAAGGCTTTTTGGAGAGAAAGACAGATTTCATTTTGCATGAATACGGAACATTTTGTTTTTGTACTCCCCCTTAATGATAGCACATTTTAAAATCAATTAAGGGTTTAGAGGGAGTTATCTTGAGCACTCATTTGAAAGATTTTGAAAAATCTTTTGATGAATCTTGAAAAAGTGCTCAAGATTTCTATTTTTGAAAACGAGTTTTTGCTTGAAATCTTTTTCGTTTGTTTAGACTCGAACTTTTTGAAAAAGAGTTCGTCATTGAACGTACGAGTCCTTGATTTGAAAATAATCAGAAGTCATCGTTTAAGTACTGGTTTCGTACTGAAGTATACGAAAGCCATTGTGAAGAAACTTTTTGAGAAACGACATGTTTTAGAAAAACATTTAAAGAACTCCCGCTCAAGCATCTGTACATGTCCGTATCATTGTTGAATGACATTTATAGAAACGTACAGAATATTGATTTATACGAGAGACATGTCGTGAGAAGAATATTTTTGGATTTTTTGATTTTATATTGTTTTTGTATTTTTTGAAATTTTATATTTTTGTATTTTGTTTTTGTTGGTTTTTCAAATTTTGTATTTTGTTTTTTCAAAAATATTTACAGCGAAGCAATTTTGAAAACTTTTTTCAAGAAGATTCGAGAAGACGTTCTAGCTCCTCAGGAGTTAGGCTTCGCATGCCAATTCGTCGAACTAAATAGTCAAACCTTTCTTTTGGAAGGGCTTTAGTAAATAGATCGGCGAGTTGATAATCAGTCTTAACGAAAAATAATTCAACAGTACCCTCTTCCACGTGTTCTTTGATGAAATGGTAGCGGACTTTGATATGCTTCGTCTTAGAGTGATGTACGGGATTGCACGAGATGGCTATGGCACTTTTTGAGTCACAATACATAGGTATTCTGTCAAAAGTAAAGCCATAATCTGTGAGCTGTGTCCGCATCCAAAGAACTTGGGCACAACACGCAGATAGAGACACATACTCGGCTTCGGCGGTTGATAGTGCAGTACAGTCCTGTTTCTTTGAAGACCAGCTTACAAGCTTTTCACCCAAAAATTGTGCTCCACCTGATGTACTCTTTGCTGTAACTTGATCACCAGCATGATCTGCATCTGAAAATGCTGTTAGATTAAACCCCGAATCCTTTGGATACCAAAGTCCCATGTTAATGGTGCTTCGTAGGTACCGAAAGATCCGTTTAACCTCTTTGAGGTGAAGTTCGGTAGGCTTTGCCTGAAACCGTGCTAACAAACAAACAGCAAATTGAATATCGGGTCGGCTAGCAGTTAGGTACATGAGAGAACCGATCATGCTCCGATATTTCTTCGGATCGATGGGTTTCCCAAACAAATCAACACCTATTTTTGGTGAAGTGACCATTGGTGTACCAACAGAATCACAGTTTTCCATTCCATGTTTTTTCAAAATCTCTATTGTATATTTAGCTTGATTGATAAAGATACCACGAGGGGATTGATGTATTTGTAAACCAAGAAAGAATTTTAGTTCCCCCATCATGGACATTTCAAATTTGCCTTTCATGAGATTTTCAAAATGTTTTGAATGGTTAGGATTGGTTGATCCAAAGATGATGTCGTCCACGTAAATTTGAACGATCAATATGTCATCTTTGAACTTTTTGATAAACAAGGTGTCATCAACCGTTCCTTTTGCGAAATTGTTTTTAAGCAAGAAAGATGATAGTTCGTCATACCACGCTCTTGGAGCTTGTTTTAAACCATAAATTGCTTTCTTAAGCTTGTAGACGTAGTCTGGATGATCTTTGTCGATGAATCCCTCTGGCTGACTCACATACACTTCTTCTTTCAGAGTTCCATTCAAGAAGGCAGTCTTAATATCCATCTGATAGACTATGATATTTTTGTGAGCTGCATAGGCTAAGAAAATCCGGACTGCTTCAAGTCTAGCTACAGGCGCGAATGATTCCTCGAAATCTATCCCTTCTTCTTATGGATAACCTTTAGCCACGAGACGAGCTTTGTTGCGAATAACAGTCATTTCCTCATCCAGTTTGTTCTTCCATAACCACTTGAGGTCAAGAACACGTTTATCAAGTGGTCGTTCAACAAGTTCCCAACTGTCATGTAACAGGTATTGAAGAAATTCCTCCTGCATCGCTTCAATCCATGGGTTTTCTGCCATTGCTTCCCGAATGTTCTTAGGTACTTTGGTGCTTATTGAGCAAATGTAAATGCACAATTCGAGATCGGTGGCAAGTTGTCTCCTCGTCTGAACTGGCATTGAAGGATCACCAATAACATGTACTAACGGATGGTCTTTTGTCCATTGAAACGTAGAAGGGTACCTTGGGTGTAATGAATGTGTGTTAGATGGTTCTTGTAACCTTGAAGAAGATTCAACAGAGTCTGTTGCAAACGGGTTTTCAAATATTTCTTCTTCTTCTAACGCATCATTGTTTGAATTATTTGTTGGTTCTTCTTGAAAATTTGTGTTTTGATTTTGCTCATCAACGTTTGGTAGAACAGTTTCAAGTACTGGAGTTGCTTGAGTAGATGTAGATGTGGTTGGTGCTTCAGCTTCAATTGTGGTGAATGCATCTTGTGATGGTGGTGGTGGTTGATGGTTTTGAGCGGGTGCAGCGGAATGTTGTTGAGATGCATTAGTCGAAGTTCCACCATAATATTCATCAAACATTAACTCGAAGAAGTTTTCCAGTTCTTGTTCTGAAGGTTTATCCGTGTTTGTTGACTGAGCTCCTTGAGGTACGAGTCCTGAACTGATGTGTCCAGAAGTCTGCATGTTTGGTACGGGTCCTAATCCGTTTTGATTAGAAAACACGTGAAGGTAAGAGATGTCAGGTTTACGGTTGTTCACTAGTTCATATGGGGTTTTATTGAATCTTGGATGTACTAGGGATCGGTTTTGAGTAAAACAAGCAGTGGCTACAGCATCAGCCCATAAGAATAGTGGTGCACTAGAAAAAATTAGCATTGTGCGAGCAGCTTCCACAAGAGTTCGGATTCTTCTTTCAACTACCCCATTCTGCTGTGGAGTTCTAACAACTGATGTTTGATGTGTAATTCCAACATCTTCGAGGTAAGTTCTTAACTCCTGATTTGTGAATTCTGTGCCATTATCTGTTCTTATAATCCTTACTGGAGCTTGAAGTAGAACTTGAATACGCTTCAGAAAGGTGATGATGATGCCTGGTGCTTCGTCTTTTGATCTCAAAAACTTTACCCAAGTGTATCTTGAATAATCATCAACAATAACAAGAATATACTTCTTCCCATTAAAGCTTTCAACTCTCATTGGGCCACATAAGTCCATGTGCAACATATGTAACCTTGCTTCCGAACTAGGTACGGTTTTGGGTTTATATGATGCTCTTTTGCTTTTTCCTTGTTCGCATGATGGACATAGGTGTTCCTTGGTGTATTTGAACTTAGGAAGTCCGATGACGATGTTGTCTTTGGCTAACTTGTTGATCGTGTCGAAATTGAGATGGGATAATCTTCTATGCCACAGCCAGGACTTAGTTTCGGTTGCCCTTGTCATAAGACAAATTGGTGATGTAGAAGCCATTTGGTTGATGTCGATAGCATACAAGTTTGTACCACGATTACCAGTTAAGAGATCATCACCAACCAAATTTCTTATAAAAACCGTGTTTCTCCTGAATGCAACTTCTAAATCTGCATCACAAAACTGCCCGACTGAAAACAAGTTGTGTCCCAACCCTTCGACGTAGTAAACTCGAGTGATTAAAAAATTCCCAAATTGAAGATCTCCATAACCCTGAATAGCTGCTACATGATCATTTCCAAAGCGTACAGTTCCCATGAATTTCCAGACGAAATTGATCAGCAGCTTTAAATTCCCGGTCATGTGCTTGGAGCAACCCGAGTCGACGATCCAAAGACATATTTCGATAACCTGCCAAGAACAGAAGAGTTTGCATTTGGAAACCGTTTTGAATTTGGTTCCATGAGGTTAGGAGTAAAATCTAAATCACACTCATAGACAGTTGCTACTTGTTTAGCTTGAGTTATTTCTAATTTGCCGTCCTTAAGAGTGAACTCTCTACCCGTTGGTATCCACATACAAAACTTAAGGTAGTTCCTAGGCATTCGACTACTAGTGGTAGACCTAAAGCATGCAACTAATCTTTCTATAGATCTAGATCTAGCACTAGTTCCCTTTGGAACATACTTCTGTTCAGGCGTAACATTCACATTGTTAGAAACACATTCATCATGAACATCATTAATTAAACATTTCTTGCATATTAAACAAACAGAGTCATTACATGCATTAGAACCAGTACTTTCGACATAACATTCAGATGAATCATGTTTCTTATTACAAAGCGATAAATTCCTAGGGTGTTCTTCTACTTCTTCAACTTTATTCTTGCTACTACTCTTAGATGCAGTCGAGACTCTATTGTTCCTTGTATTGCTCATAGGCTTTAGTCTGCTGCTCCTAGAGGTGCTTTCTAATCCTGTAGACGGTAAGGCACACACATTAGGATTTATATTGTTGTCCTTTTTAGCATCACTAGACTCTTTAGAATTATCCTTTTTGCACGCATTTGTCTTAGAAGTGGAGGCAGACGCATTAGTGGGACTAATCCTAAAAAGGTCAGGTGCTATCACTTTTGGTGTTTCAACAACTGCTTTTCCTTTATCAACAATTTTTTCATTATCACTTTTCTTGGGCAAGGGTGTTGGAGTGACTGGTTTTGTCAAATCCTTTTTCTCATCGACTTTTGGAGCAAACCGTGAAATTGACATTTTTGGTTTTTGAACCGTGTTTGAAACATTTGGTTTCTCCGAAGTCAATGGTTTTGCAAACTTAGTTTCCTCACCCTTTCCTTTTTGACTTTCTAGCTGAGCCCTCAAAAGATCATTTTGCTCTTTCATGTTCTTTAAGGCACGCTCATACGACAATTTGTCATACTTGCATTCTTCCTTTTTCCGATCAAGTTGTTTAAAATATGACACATTTTCTTTTTCAAGCTTTATAAGAGCATTTTCATATTTTGAAACAATTGCGGAGGTCTCAGCTCTCAGTCTTTCATCGTCTTGAACAAAATATGTTTGTAAAATGATGGACATAATATCAGTGGTCATAACAGCTTCGAAGAGAGAATCATTTAGGTTTTCCAAAACATTCATGTTTTCACGAGTATCATTAGCTTCGTTTACCAGGGATTTGTGGTCCTTGACAAAGTCGGCCGTTTCTTTTAAGAAAGCACGTTCAAAATGGATTACCCTCGCACTGATGTTATTCAGTGGGATAGTAATTTCGTTTTCAAAAACTTTTTTCTGCTCAATATGAAAACTGGAATGCCAGTTGTTAATATCGATTGTAGTTTTAGAAGCAACAATATTTTGAAGTTCTTGAATTCTCTTTTTAACGTCATCCAAAATTTCTCTAGCCTCACTTGTATTAAAAGTGTTGTTAGAAGAAATTTGTTCCATTTTTGAAAGAGATTTGGAAACAATTACTTTCTTAGAAAACATTTTTGAGAATGGTCGTTTTATGGAAAACACAGATGGTTCTTTTTGTGGAATAAAAGTAATGCCCGAAAGTTTGTTCAATTTGTTGTAATCAATGGGTTTCAAATCCTTTTGTTTCATTTTAGTAATGCTCTCTTCGACATGTTCTATCGTTTGCACAGAATCCCGAACGACGGGAGGATCATGTTTAGTGTAAATCACATTACCATTATACAAAACATTTTGTTCTTGCTGAGCTTTCTTGAGATTACAGGGGGTGTTGTTACCAAGAGCCACTTTATGTTTCGTATGGTAAACCGGATTAGTTTGATTTTAAATCATTTTCCTTGTTTGACTTGACTGACCCAATTTAACCACTAATTCTTCTAAATGAGCAATCATGTGTTCTGACTCTACGATTTCGGCCAAAAGTTTGTCTTCTTTCTTTGCAAAGTCCTTTTTCAACTCATCCCTTTCTTTTTCAAGATTGGTATAAGCTGTTTTTTGTTTAGAAAGTTGGTTTTGTAAATCAGAAATTTCCGCGTTTAAAGATTTTATCTTTTTGAAAGAATTAACATCAAGTGTATCAAACTTGAGTTGCAATTGTTTTTCCCTTGAAACGGAATTTTGATAACCAGTTTCTAATTCAGACAATCTTTTGTTATGAAATTCAAAAGCTTTAACGTTTTCCTTGTAACTCTCAAGCTCAGTGGTCAATTTAACATTCGCGGCCTTAACATCGCGATTGACCTTTTTCACATTCTCAATTTCAATACGACAATTATTCAATAATGATTCAAGTAAAGCACGTGTTTCCTCATCATTCTCAGCATGCTGTGAAACGAAGCCTCCATTATGATTCACATCTGGAGTTGCTGAAGGAGTATTGCTACTACTTGGCATATCCAGGTATGTATCATAAGTGGGTGCTAGCTTCTCAGAATGCTGTTCCTCATGAGGAGACATATCAAATATATCATTATTGTGACATGTGTTGAAGTTTGATACCTCAGATGGTGCATTGGTGTCATAAACAGGAAGTGTGTCAGAATCCGTGTCATACTTAGCTTCCTGAAGATTCGCCATGAATATGCAGTTCGCGTCGATATCCTCTCTATCTTCCATGTCATCCATAAGAGCCATAAAATCATTCTCCTCTGCGTTCAACTAAAATCCTGCCTCTGCCTTTTGTGCCAACATCACTGCTTTCTGCAAGTACGCTAGATCTTTCTTGTTCGGCTTAGTAAGACAGTTCCTTGCCATATGACCTACACCCTGACAGTTGAAACACTTAACCGGATTACCCTGATTCCCATTTCCCAAATTCCCAACTACTGGAGCTGCAACATTTCTATTCTGATTACCCATTGCCTGATTACCAACATTCTGACCCCTCTGATTTCCAACAAACTGACCCAACTGATTCCCTGCATACTGACCATACTGATTTCCTGCATTCTGATTCCCTGCATTCAGCATATTCTGATTCCCCATGTTAATTCCAGTAGCATATCCTTGCTGATTCCCATAAACTCCAACCATTTGGCCTCCGTTGCCCATATTGAAACTCGGCTGAGCAATCTGCTTGTTGCGAGTGTTCGATGAAATCCTTTGGTTGTTGTTAGTTGGTGTAGAATAGCGTCCTTGGAATGCCTTTGACAGAAAAGCAAACGCTTGGGTTAATGCAGCAGTAGCTTCATCATTTTCAGTGAATTCTGGTTCTGGGAATTGTTGGTATTGCTGTTGTGGAATAACGTGTTGTTGTTGCTGTGGGTAGAACTGTTGTTGGTAGACCGGTGTTGGTTGTTGAATGTATGATGGTTGCATGTAGTTGTGAGTGGAAGATGATGATGATTGTTGTGTGTTCACTGGTAGCGGTGTTGGTGTAGTAGCAATTAGTGCAAGAGGGTCATGATTCTTTGCCAATCTTTCTTTCCTTACTTCATTAGCCTCAGCTTGGTTTTGCTTCAAAAAGTCATAGAGTTGATCATAGTTCACCTTATGTAAATCCTTTGTTTGATTGACAATTGTAACATAACGACCCCATTCTTCTGGAAGGTTATTGATGAATTTGATGTTTATTGCAATTGTTCGAGGTGTCAACTTGTTTCTGATTAACTCATTCATCAAGGTGCAAAACCTTGTGTAGTAAGATTCAATCTGTTCACCTTTAGTGGATGTGAAATTCTCCCATTCAGTAAGAAGTTTGTTCTCAACATCCTGTTGTCCAATCTCTGTTCCATGACATATCCTCCTAACACGTTCCCACATAGCATAAGCAGTTTCACAGCTGTCGACCGCAGCAAAGATCTCCCGTGGTAATCCAAGTTGGATTAAATGCATTGCCATATCATCTGCAGCGATCTGCTTCTTGTCTTCCTCTGTGTAATCTGCTTCTGTTTGTTCACGCACGAATGGTTGAGTAGGAGGTGTTGCATTTGGATTACCTTCAATTTGAACTTGTCGTGGCTTGAATGGACCATTTGTAATGGAGTTGATCATTAATTTACCATCAGGCTTTGTTTTGATGTAACGAAGCATGCGGCTTGTCCATGGGAGATATCCACCTTTTTCAAGCATTGGAGGTCGGTTTTCCGCACCAGCTGCATGAATATCTTGTTGAGTTGCCATTGATGAAGTGTAGATGGATAAAGTTGATTCTTGGATCGTTCCAACGAAGTAGGAGTTGTGTTTAGTGTAAGTTGATGCAAGTTTTTATGGTGAAAAATTTGATCTTGAACCTTAAAACCTCAATAACTTCTGTTCTGAGTGGATTTGGGCCTCGAAGCTTGGCTTGAATGATCTTTAGATTATTCAACGTGTCCTTCTTCTCGGTCTCACGGTCGTTTTGACAGCTGATTCGTCGAAAACGGAGTTACGGTTCAAAAGTTATGGCCGTTTGAAGTTTGGTTGTCAAAAAGTCAAAAACTTACGCATAAAGCTTGATTTTACGCGTAAACCTTCAATAATCTTACGCGTAAGATGTTATGTGTAACCTTTAAGTTATGTGTAAGATCTAAAGTTATGCGTAAACAATATTGTTTATGCGTAGACTTTGATTTTACGCGTAAACTTAGAGTTTATGCGTAGAATGTTACGCGTAAGGTTTTTTTCAACCAAATTGATCTCTCAAACTTATCCAAGCTTGAAAGATATCCCGTGTCGGAGTATTCCACAAACTTATCCAAGTCAGGGAAGTACTGAGTAATCTCTGATCGTTGAAGAAAACTTATGCGTAGGATCTTATGCGTAGAACTTATGCGTAGGAACTTAAGCGTAGGAAATCAGACTTATGCGTAAGATTTCAATCTAACGCGTAGAAATCTAATCTTAGGCGTAAGAACAGGGTTTTGACCAAAGTTACTCGTAAGAAAAGGGTTTTGACCACAACTTACGCGTAGAAAGTACTGTAGACAGCTGTGAAATCGTACTATTCACCCAAGTTACGCGTAAAGAGACCAGAAAACTTGAAAAATCCGATTTTTTCAACCAAAAACACTTTCTCCACTTGATTCTTTTGATCAAATCTTTCCCAAAACACTTAGAATCACTAAAGCTTCAAGAAAAACAACAACTTTAACACTAAAACACTTAAAGATCAAAACTTTTTGAAGAAAAAGTACACAAAATGAATGAAAAGTGTAACTTTTTAACAAAAACTTGATAAAAACACTCCTAAATCATTGTTAGGCGATTGATACCACTTGTATGACCTTAGATCTATCAACTTTAATACAAATATAAGCACTAGAAGAAGGAAAGATGGAAAGATGGTGACTTGAAATGTATATATGTATTTCGTATATATGTAGAAAGATAGATGGAAATGAGTAATAAGATGAAGAGAACTTTTATTAAAAAACACACACAATACACACACAAACACACACCTCAAATGACTCATTTGAGGTGTTTATATAGTTAGACATATAACACCCTAATGGGCTTGGATGGGCTTGGTCATGGATTGGACTTTTACATAAAGTATGGACTAGTTGTAATACATAACTTATAACCTATTAGATTAGTCCAAACCATAAGCCCATTGACTATTCTATTGTAATCTACGACACATTACAAAGTTACATGTATGAGAATGACCATCACTTCTAAATACATATTTTTAATGCTAACATTAATCATCTAAATATCCTATTTTTATAACTTTAAACAACAAATGCACATCGAAAACCCCTTTATACATGACACCCAATCACCATGATAGCTGCTAAAAAACTTAAGGCATGAGAGTTTCTAACATACTATAAAACCTTAATAGATATTGTATTGATGTAATTGTAATTGTGTAATATACATTAGATAGTGTATGTATATATACTAATACTATTTCTTGGAGACCAAGTAACTACCATCTATACAAATTGACCAACCCATGTAATCTAGTTTGGCCTAATACGCCCCCGCAAGCTAAGGGCGGGCAACGACCTGTAGCTTGGATCTTAGAAAGAGGAATCTCGGAGTTGGTAGTGGCTTTGTAAAAATATCTTCAATCTGATCATGTGTAGATATGTGTTGAACCCGAAGATCTCCTTGAGCAACCTTTTCCCGAACAAAGTGGTAGTCTATTTCCACGTGCTTTGTACGCGCATGGAAGATAGGATTAGCTGATAAGTATGTTGCACCAAGATTGTCACACCATAGTATAGGCGTTGAAGATGAACGTTTGCCAAGCTCATAAAGAAGAGCTTGAAGCCATGTGAGCTCAGCAACTGTGTCAGCAAGAGCTTTGTATTCAACTTCCGTAGAGGAACGTGAAACCGTACGTTGCTTACGAGCGGTCCAAGATATAAGGTTGGAACCAAGATATATAGCAAATCCCCCCGTGGACCGTCGATCATCTGAATCCCCAGCCCAATCAGCATCTGAGAAAGCTTCAAGAGAAGTATCAGGACTACCTTTCCATAGGACATCAGTAAAAGCTTGAAGGGTAGAACCAGAAGAACGACGTATGAGCATACCATATTCAACTGTGCCATGAAGATAACGTAAAATCCGTTTAACGGCAGACCAATGATTCTCGGTCGGAGCATGCATGTATTGACATACCTTGTTAACAGCAAAGGCTATGTCAGGCTGAGATAGGGTAACATGTTGTAAAGCACCCACTACCTGCCGATATTTACTCGGATCAGAGAAAGCATCACTGTCATCTAGACTTAGTGAGCTCGAGCCAACCATGGGAGAAGACATGGGATTGCAGCTAGAAAGACCAGCCTTTTGTAATAGCTCCAAAATATACTTCTTTTGAGAAAGCATAATACCAGACCCATGAGGAACAATTTCAATACCCAAGAAGTAGTTAAGTGGCCCGAGATCTTTTAATGCGAAAGCTGATCCAAGTTGGCAAATTATATTGTCGATAGTGCCCCTGTCATTACCTGTAACGATGATATCATCCACATATACCAGAATGCACAAAAGTGTCTGCCCACGCGAATAAATAAACAAAGATGGATCCGTTTTGGAGCCTTTAAATCCAAGATCAGAGAGAGCCTTGGAGAGTCGCTCAAACCAAGCACGCGGGGCCTGCTTTAAGCCATAAAGAGACTTATGAAGCAAACATACATGATTTGGTCGTTGTGGATCAATAAAACCTGGGGGTTGCTTCATATAAACCTTCTCCTTGAGATTGCCATGAAGAAATGAATTTTGAACATCTAGTTGGCTTAGCGGCCAGTTGTTAGTAACCGCAAGTGACAAAATAGCTCGGATAGTTGTCGACTTAACAACCAGGCTAAAGGTCTCATGAAAATCAATACCTGGTTGTTGCCGAAAACCTTTGGCAACGAATCTCGCTTTGTAGCGAGTGATAACACCATTTTTGTCTCGTTTTAACTTGTAAACCCACTTTCCATCAACAACATTGGTGTTAGAAGCACAAGGTACTAAAGAAAATGTTTCGTTTTTTACTAGAGCATCATACTCTTCTTTCATAGCTTGACGCCACTCTGGACACTTGTTGGCAACGGTAAACGAGGTTGGTTCAGTGATGGTAGTGGGGAAGACGGTAGCATGGTTTGCGGAAGGATTGTAAGGAACCCGTTGTTTGGGATTTTGACGAAGATTAGAGGGACGTTGGCGAGGTGGTGGTGGTGGGGGTGGTATCGATGTAGCCGATACAGGAGATGGTTGGCCAGTAGAAGGCTCGGGAGAAGTTGGACTCAATTGTGAAATTGACGGAGATGATATTGGTGAACGTGGCGAATTTGGACTTGGATGGTCTGTAGTAGGAATTACATAAGGTGATTTTGAGGAGTAATAGGGAGATGTTTTTGAAGGGGGTAGGGAAGTTGTTTTAGGGGTATTGAAAGGAAATTGTTCTTCATTAAAACGAACATGCCGAGCTATATAAGGACGCTCGGTTGAGATGTCAAGACAACGATATCCATGATGGGAGGGACTGTAGCCAAGAAACACACACGGAGTTGAATGAAAATCCATTTTGTGATGATTGTATGGACGAAGATGGGGAAAACATAGGCACCCGAAGACTCGAAGAAAAGAGTAGTCGAGAGACCATTTGAAGAGATGTTCAAAAGGTGACTTGTTTGTCGATGTGCGGGAGGGCATGCGATTGATTAGGTAAACGGCAATATCAAAAGCATAATGCCAAAAACGTTGAGGAACAAACGATTGAGCTAGAAGAGTAAGACCAGTTTCCACAACGTGGCGATGGCGACGTTCAACAAAGCCGTTTTGCTCACTTGTATGAGGACAAGATCGCCGGTGAATAATTCCTAGCGAAGAGAAAAAATGAGCTAAATTACGAAACTTACCACCCCAATCAGTTTGAACATTCGTTAATTTTGTAGTGAATTGGCGTTCAACCATTTGCACAAATGATTTAAAGGTGGCATACACATCGGATTTTTGAGCTAAATGATAAATCCACATGAAACGAGAATGATGATCAACACACAACATAAAATATCTGTGACCTTCAAAAGATAACATCGGCGCAGGACCCCAAACATCACAATAAACCAAGTCTAAAATATTATTACTTCGAAATTCGGATACAAATAAAGGTAGTTTGGAAGATTTTCCTATTGGACAAGAATTACACAAACTTGGCAAAAATTTATTTGTAACTGGAAGAGAAAAACTAGAAAGCATATAACCTAAAAGACGCTGATGAGGATGTCCGAGCCGCCTATGCCAAATGGTTGGAGAAGCTCGTACAGCCGAAAAAGAGACTTTGTTGATTGACTTCAATTGAGGAAGATCGATGGGGTAGAGACCGTGTTTACTGGGGCCCTTGAGAAGGGTGGCGTGTGTAGACTCGTCCTTCACAACAAAATAAGAAGCGTGAAATTCAAAAAGGACATCATTGTCATGACAAAATTTTTGAACAGAAAGGAGATTATTGGTGATTTCTGGCACATGAAGAATATTATTGAGAGAAAACGTTTTTTGTGGTGAGTAAACTTTAGATGAACCAATATGAAGAATAGGAAGACCCTTACTGTTGCCAACATGAAGGGCGTCGTCACCATAATATGCCTCTGTATTGTCCATCGCTGCTAAATCAGGTGTTACGTGGCTGTTTGTTCCGGTGTCTGAATGCCAATTAGCAGAGGCAGTAGAAGATTGAGCATGACTATTTGCAAAGTTAGCGGATGGTCGATTGCGAATAGTAGAAGGGTCACGATTAGGGCATTGTGATGGAATGTGACCAATACCACATTGATGCATGGGAATCGCACCTTGCTTTACCTCTCGAGGGATCTCGAGAAGCTTACAACCCCCACCAGGCAGTGTACCTGATCGTTGTAGTATAGTATAGTGACAAGTACCGGGGGATTGATCGTTCAGCTTAGGAATAGTGTCGCTAGGATTAGAAAACCTAATTACTAGTTCTAAAGATGAGGGATGATTATTTTTGTATTTTTATATTTTTTAGAAAGCAAGTAAAATCTCAGGTTTTGGAAGAGTGGGCGGAATTAGTTGCTATTCAACTAACCCAAAACTAATATATAATCAAAATAAAATACTGAAAATGAAATTAAACTAATTATTACAAAGTTGTGAGCAGTATTTGGAGAAATTGTGTTTACTTAGACTTCACTACTCCCTAGATATCTTTTACACGTTAATTACTTGTTATAATTGTATGGATGACGGATTGTATTCCTTAATACCATTCATGGGGTGGCATACATAACTCCCCAATTCTATGAGCTCTTATCTCCTCCTACACCATAACCCAGCACAACTATAGGGATTGTAAACAGTGCCTCATGCATTAAATACAACCAATAAAGACCTAGTACGCCTCGGTTCATGTTTCTTAAGACATTCAAGCATGTTACCATTTGGAGATCTGCCAGTTTTCTTAAGCCTAACATATAAAATCATTCATCCAAGACAAGAATAAACAAGTAATCAACACATAATCAATATCTAGGTTTCATTAGATCTAAGCAAACACAAGAGAGATCTAGCCTAGCATAATTGAATTGAGACAAGAACAAGATATAGACAACCAACACATAGACATATTGATTGAATTAGAAAAACACTTATCTCAATTACAATGCAAGGTATCAAGGGTTTGGAACCCTTGAAAAACCTGTAAAAGTTCCACCAAATTCATCTTAGGGTTTCACCAAAACTTCTCTCTTTTTTAATGAAAAAACTAGAAAACTATATATAGGAAAACCGAGGTGACGGCGTCAAGAGCAAGGGTGTGACGCCGTCATCTCGCCGCCAAATACTTCCTCGGACGGCCTTGATCTACTTATGACGGCCTATGTGACGCCGTCATCAACCACGGTATTTTATTCTTGGGACTTTGATGCCGTCATGCAAACTTTTGACGCCTTCAAGAACTACGGATTTTTATTCTTGAGGTTTGACGCCGTCAGGAGTTTAGTCTTGACGCCGTCATGCACTGTTCTCAGCATGGAAAACAGAGACTTTGCCGTTTTCTTCACTTTTATGCTCCAAAAACGTCCAAAATGGCTTCTTTTCCAGAATTCACTCTCCAAGTTCCTAAAATCACAAAAGGAACGATTTAGGGCAATATTTGATCAAATAAAGTCGGATTCGGGCTTAAATGACCCCCTAAAAACGGATCATTTTTTGCCTCATCATATACCCTTACACTTGAGATTTGCTTGTCCTCAAGCAAATGCGCTTTTATTCTACTCAAAAGACAAGTTAGGGGTCATTTAACACTAATATAAAAGTAATTACAACAAATAATCGTTCTACTAAAGACCAATAGACAAGCACGGAGGTCATACACAAGCACCTCACAAATAGTGTTTAGATACTCACATCTCTCGGGTGTAATAAAGTAATATAACATTATGGAAATGGAAGATATCTCTCACTACATGTCATAGCAAAATAGATTACCATAGGCTTGGGAAAGGATCAAACCTCCACCACATGGCGTAAGCACCTAGGATAAACTATCAAAGAGGTCTTTTAAAGGGTTGTAACGTTAGGTATAGGGATATGAATTACACGGTTTTGTTGGATAAAGGAAGTTTTACTGGTGGCGAGTTAACAATCTTGGTTAATTACATGTACAAGATGGCGTTGCTAAGCCAAGACTAGACTCGACTTAAGCTAATAAATGAAAAATAACAAAAACATAAAATGAACATAGAATGAAAAGGGATGGTAGTCCGTATGTTTTTATTTTTTATTTTTTATTTATTTTTTATTTTTTTATTATATATATATATATATATATATATATATATATATATATATATATATATATATATATATATATATATATATATATATATATATTTTTTTTTTTTTTTTTTGCATACACTCTTACCCTACCATCCAAAATAATACATCATAGGGAATGAACGTTCCCCTTACACTTGAATCTTTACATACTTTACATTAAACTAATCTAATGACTCGAATTAAGAAAATCAAAACACTTGGAGCACTTTTAAGATTAACGTACATATATGGGGGTAACATGTGATGTTCTTCCCCATTACTCCATAAAATAAGTACTTACCCATGAGTCACAATCGTCCCAAAACAATATGTACAAGGATATGACTCGACTTAGCAACCATGTAATCAATTAGAAAGTTAACTTAGGGTTTAACAAATAACAATAATGCACTAAAAATGAGCGCATACACGGAAGGCTAAGGCGATTTGGGTGTACATTTAAGTGGGGTGTAACAAATTCTTCCTTTAAGTAAAATGCTTAAAGTTAGAAACGAAAAGATAGGCTCGGAGGGGTGTACTAGGGGTTTCGTGTACTAAAAATGAGTACAACGCTAAGGGTGTGGGAAAAATTAGTTGACTTAACTAGCCAAGTAATATGACTTAAATGGTCAAGTAACTATAATACGGGTTTAACACAAGGGTGATCCTAATGCCTCTTATCATGTAGTAAATCCTACCACACGAATGTAGTCTCACTTGCGGTCTCGGGATGCATCACTAACGCAAGTTCTAGAATCTAAATGCTACCGGTACACTCATAAGCACTAATAATGAATGCTTTTCCTATCAAATCTAAAGGCGAACCTCACATATTTGGGTGGAAAATTTTTCTGAATATACGGTTATGTGCTAGTCATACAATCTCCTATCCATGAGACGCTTGCTATGGCTAAAGTTTCACTCCTAAATGTTGTAAAAAATTTTAAATTTGGCGCTAAAATTGCACTAACAAGTATTTCTCATAGTTTTATTACACATCTACCATCAAACAAGACAAACTCAAGCGAAAGTGCATATGTAAGGTATCATCTTTTTACCCTCCCCTTACACTTAAGATGAACATTGTCCCCAATGTTCAAGTAAAGAATGTAAAAGTGAAAAAGTAAAGAGAATGAAATCAAATACTCCCCTGATTCACTCGGTATGGATTATAGGTTGGCCAGGTTAGATCTTCCTCCAAGAAAATGAACCATCAAAGCTTCCCTTCCAGAATATAAATCATCTCCTTGTCATAAATAACCTGTAAATCCTGACAAAAATAGACAAGACAACCTCGCGTAAAATCGGCGGCATCCTATATATGTTACTAAATCCTAGAAAACAAAGTAAGATATAATGCTTGTGGAATGAAGTTTGCAGATTTCCTGGAGATTATAAAACTTAATAATTCACAAAAACCATAAGACTCCGTTAGAAAAACAAAACCGGTAAAATTTCCAGATTTTAACTCCTGACGCCGTCAAGAGTAAAATTCTGACGCTGTCAGAATGGACCTGCGGAAATTCTTATGTTAAGTTTCCGGAAACTTTCTGGAAAAACTTGGTCCTACTTCCTGGAAAATCCTGCAA
Source organism: Artemisia argyi (assembly GCA_030686995.1). Lineage (NCBI taxonomy): Eukaryota > Viridiplantae > Streptophyta > Magnoliopsida > Asterales > Asteraceae > Artemisia > Artemisia argyi. The sequence goes on from CM060685.1 coordinate 155,896,531, forward strand.
AACTTCATTATGACTCAATACAAGCATTTGACTCTAACAAATATGAATATACATGTTCATTTAATATTGTGGAGAATCATGATCGGTTTGTTTCTTAAAAACATATTTGGGGTTTCCCCTTACACTTATCTTTTGCAAAAAATACGTTTAGGTTGGAGTCAAGACTAGGCCAAACAACATAGTAAAGTATATCCACTTTTTAAATTTAGAGACATGATCAACCAACAATAAAAACTAAGCATGCATACGGAAGCAAATAACAAACAAACAAACAAACAAACAAACAAATAAAAACACACAAAACATGGGTTGCCTCCCAAGAAGCGCTTGTTTTTGTTCGAGTCACGAGCGTGACTCTACCCTTATTTAATGGAAAGAAGGGAGGTTTTCCCTACACCTAGGATTAAGTGTGGGTGGAAGTAGCGATACACACCCTTAGGGTGGAAGTATGCCACGTGAGGAAAGAGTGGTGGATGAATTATATGCTCAAAGGGCTGTGCTCCAATCATCATAATCTTACCTAATTCAATCGGGTTAATGGGTGGATTAAGATTTTCTCCTATAAAGGGATCATTTTCAATCAACTTCAAGAGATTACTAGTTGGGGATCCATCTTGACCTAATAAACCCGGTTTAAACCCATAATGTTTCTTATGATCAATCATAAATGGGTGATGTAAGCATGTAAGGTCATTTTCCACTCCTATATTGGTTTCCTCTCTACAAGGCTTAGAGTCCACTGCCTTTATCTTAAGACTACCCGGACTGTATGGTTTGATGGGTGGATCAGAACCTATTTCAATTCCTAAATTTTCATCTAAGGATGGAAGATTAGGTAACGATTTTGGTTGAGGCTCCGGTTCATCAAAACTAGGAACTTCCCTAGAACTAAGAGTAAGGTTATCATTATAAGTATTCAAACCTATATCCTCTAGTTGTGTTTGGTTCTAAGGTTCTACCTCTATTGGGGTTCCTATAGTCTCTTCTACTTCATCCGAATAAGTCACGGGCGGTGTGTGTGGCTCAAATGATGGTAGGACTTGTGGGGTACTTGGTGGGCTTATGTTACTTACCTCATCCTCCATTTTATCTAAATTACCTATGTGTTTGCTTTGTACTATGGCTTTAGGTGACATCCACACAGGTATCCCTAAGTAATCATCCCCAGATAAACTTCCTGTTTGCTCCATCAAACTTGTTTTTGATTGATTTGTGATGTTGTTTGTTGGGTTGTCTACTCTATAATAATATTGGGCACAGTTTTCTATGGTATCCCATGCTTCTTCAGCATTTAATTCCCTAGGGCCCCCATTGGCAAAATCATCGATGCACATTTGGTCACATCGGTTGACACGATAGTAAAAGGTTTCGGTTAGGGATGCTAAAGAGAAACTATGATGAGGGAATTTTCGAAGTAAAATTTTAAAACGAGTCCATGCCTCATATATGGGTTCATCTCGATATTGTTTGAAATTCGAGATGTCAATAGGGTAGAATGGTCTTTGTGGTTGGTGGTATGGTGGATTCGCGTACTCCATAATGGTGAACGGAAGAGTCAATGGAAATTACGAACAAACACACAAAGAAAAAGATAGACTAAAGAAAACCTAAAAATAAAAAACAAAATCTTGCTAGAAAGGAATCCAGCAAGTAGACCTAATAAAAAGAAGTTCTAACCTAGACAATAACTATTCCCCGGCAGCGGCGCCAAAAACTTGATGCGTGGGAATCGCACCTTGCTTTACCTCTCGAGGGATCTCGAGAAGCTTACAACCCCCACCAGGCAGTGTACCTGATCGTTGTAGTATAGTATAGTGACAAGTACCGGGGGATTGATCGTTCAGCTTAAGAATAGTGTCGCTAGGATTAGAAAACCTAATTACTAGTTCTAAAGATGAGGGATGATTATTTTTGTATTTTTATATTTTTTAGAAAGCAAGTAAAATCTCGGGTTTTGGAAGAGTGGGCGGAATTAGTTGCTATTCAACTAACCCAAAACTAATATATAATCAAAATAAAATACTGAAAATGAAATTAAACTAATTATTACAAAGTTGTGAGCAGTATTTGGAGAAATTGTGTTTACTTAGACTTCATTACTCCCTAGATATCTTTTACACGTTAATTACTTGTTATAATTGTATGGATGACGGATTGTATTCCTTAATACCATTCATGGGGTGGCATACATAACTCCCCAATTCTATGAGCTCTTATCTCCTCCTACACCATGACCCAGCACAACTATAGGGATTGTAAACAGTGCCTCATGCATTAAATACAACCAATAAAGACCTAGTACGCCTCGGTTCATGTTTCTTAAGACGTTCAAGCATGTTACCATTTGGAGATCTGCCAGTTTTCTTAAGCCTAACATATAAAATCATTCATCCAAGACAAGAATAAACAAGTAATCAACACATAATCAATATCTAGGTTTCATTAGATCTAAGCAAACACAAGAGAGATCTAGCCTAGCATAATTGAATTGAGACAAGAACAAGACATAGACAACCAACACATAGACATATTGATTGAATTAGAAGAACACTTATCTCAATTACAATGCAAGGTATCAAGGGTTTGGAACCCCTGAAAAACCTGTAAAAGTTCCACCAAATTCGTCTTAGGGTTTCACCAAAACTTCTCTCTTTTTTAATGAAAAAACTAGAAAACTATATATAGGAAAACCGAGGTGACGGCGTCAAGAGCAAGGGTGTGACGCCGTTATCTCGCCGCCAAATACTTCCTCGGACGGCCTTGATCTACTTATGACGGCCTATGTGACGCCGTCATCAACCATGGTATTTTATTCTTGGGACTTTGACGCCGTCATGCAAACTTTTGACGCCTTCATGAACTACGGATTTTTATTCTTGAGGTTTGACGCCGTCAGGAGTTTAGTCTTGACGCCGTCATGCACTGTTCTCAGCATGGAAAATAGAGACTTTGCCGTTTTCTTCACTTTTATGCTCCAAAAACGTCCAAAATGGCTTCTTTTCCAGAATTCACTCTCCAAGTACCTAAAATCACAAAAGGAACGATTTAGGGCAATATTTGATCAAATAAAGTCGGATTCGGGCTTAAATGACCCCCTAAAAACGGATCATTTTTCGCCTCATCACACATCTATTGCAAGTGCCATACACTGTGTTCTAGGTAGATGCCCAATCAAATTGACGACCATTACCACGACCGCGGTTGTTGTTGTTACCACGAGAGTTATTGCGATTGCCATTGTTGCTGTTGCCACGATTGTTATTGTTACCCCTGTTGTTGTTGTTGTTTGATGAACGAGCTCCATAAAAGGCTTGTGGACCCGATGGTGCAATGGGTGACACTTGGAATCCAAGAGCACTTAACTGGGCAACCAACTCTGAAAGCTGAGCTTGACGAGGTTCTGGTTTGCTTGATGAGCCCACCGCATAGTTTGCAGTAAAAGATGGAGCGATAGATGGAGCAGGTGAACGCGTTTTTCCAAGCATATAATATTGATCACTAAGGAGTGAATGAAGCTCGCTAAATGCAGTTGGACTTTGACGGGCAGTGATGGTGGTTTTAAGGCCATTATACTCTTCACGAAGACCAGAGACAGCAAGCATAACAAGATCTTTATCTTTTACAAGTTCACCAATGGCGGCAAGTGCATCAGCATACTCTTGAGCACGATTTAGATTAGCATCGGGAGTTTCATCACCGTGCATCTCTATTCTCAGAAGTTGTGTCTTGAGAGTATATTCTCTGGATGTGGAATGAGGTGCATATGCCTTTTCAAGAGAAAGCCAAAGGTCACGAGAAGTTGTCCCTTGGACATGGCGAAAAGAGGCTTCTGATATTGTAGAGATAATTAGCATACGGACATGGGCATCGTTGGAGACCCAAATTGGATAATTCGGGTTTTCCTTTGGAACAGTGGCACCTTCGGTAGCGGGTAAGGTTTTTTATGGACACGGTATTGAACCATCCACATAACCCATCAAATTGTTTGTGATGAGGAATGGTTCAATCATATGTTTCCAGTAACCATAATTTGTGGGTGAAAGGGTAATAGCGAACTTACGAGAGTTGTGAGCTGTTTTATCGGCTGTGGTGAACGATGAAATCATAGCCATATCCTTTTTTTTTTTTTTTTTTTTTTTTTTTTTTTTAAGGGTTTGACAGCAGCGGGTGCGGCGGCGGCGGCGACTGGAAGTGATCGGAAAATCAAAATTGATTGGGGGGGGGGGGGTTTGTTCGGATTTATATAAGGATCACAATGGTGTTTTTGGTTTTTCTTAAATCGATGTGATTTGGCCGGAAAAGGCAAAAACGTGGCCGGATTTTGTAAAATCCGATGGCTACAGTGGAGTACCGGAATTGTGCCGGAAAAAAAAGGGTTAGTGATTTGGCTCTAATACCATATAAAACCTTAATAGATATTGTATTGATGTAATTGTAATTGTGTAATATACATTAGATAGTGTATGTATATATACTAATACTATTGCTTGGAGACCAAGTAACTACCATCTATACAAATTGACCAACCCATGTAATCTAGTTTGGCCTAATACATACCAATATAAGCATGGCGAAGGCGACCACATGCATTTTCAGACAACTCATGGCTTATTGGCTTTGTTTAAGGAATCACAAGTTATGTAACTTAAGTATATTCAATATTAGCATCATCGAGTATTGGTCTTACATCATTCGTAAAAACCTTGGAATCAGATTTCTTCCCTCTATATGGGTTAACAAATATAAACAGCCTTTTTGGGCAGCCTGTCGAGACAACCATTTTAGTAAAAATAAGAAATATTTACATGAAAATAAATATACAAACAAACTTATACATGAATAAACGATGGAAATATAAAAATCAGATGACGAGATTAAAGGTTTAGGACATCTTTATTGAAAACCAATCTGAGGCCTCATACAATCTAAGGCCTGATCCCTACCACTATATTAGCAAATGGGTGCAAGAATGTTGACGAAATACGAATACTTAAAAACAAGCAAGCATAATAATTAAAAAATTAACAATATACTGAACAAACTTACGTGTACCTTTCCGCTATTTGATGATCCTAGTGGAAGTCGTTTGGCTGTGACGGATCTACTTATTACATCTTCAAGAACATTGGCGTATGAACTGATTAGTATATACAATTGTTCTTTCACAGTGGAGCTACTCCTTTGAGGTCTGCAAGTGAAACATAGCATGAGTGAAACAACGTCTGCAATGTGAAACATAGCATGAGTGAAAGAAAAAAAATGTTGCCCCCTATGTTGACACCACATATTGACACCACGGTTTGTTCTTTTGTTTGGCCTTCCGTCCCTCACATTTAGACATGATTCCTTTTGTTTGGCATCTAGAAGCATGTTCCTACTGTGGTAAATTAGGCTTGTGTATTCATGAATGGCAATTTCAACCCATTAGTGAGTGAATGGGTCAATTTGTCTTATGTTATGTATGTACCATAGAGGAGATTGAATAAAAAGTTTTATGAATATGAATATGCATGTGAGCTTCATGAATGTCATGCCTCTTAGCATAAAAACCCCCAAGGTTGTAGGTGTTAAAGAGTCTTGGTTAGTTGCGTTATGAATTTTTTTGGTAAAACCATATTGAGGCATATTTAGTGTCTTTTACAAACTTTTTAGAATTTGTAAAGAACAAAACTACCCTGAAAGAGAAAGAGTAAACAAAGCAAGTTGCTCAAGGAGTCGTGACTAAGATAACACTAACATACAATTATAAAATGGTTTGTTAAATCATATCTCGTGACACTTTATTAATCTAAAAGTGGACCAAGTTGTAAAAAATGACTTACCTCTTAAAACAAAATCATACAGCTCCTTTGTATGCCAAATTATAGGCATCTTTTATTCATTAATTTTATTAACTCACCCGATATATGATGTATTCAACTCATTCTTAGAAAGAGTTATAGTTACTTAAACAACCGTGTAGCCTCCTGCAACAGAAAAACATGAGTCATTGTGTTAAATACGGGATTTTCAGTATAAAAGTTACATATAATGTTAAGAAAATGTTACTGAGGTTAATATCAGACTTTATAGTGCAAGTTAAACAACTTCTAAGATTTTGGATCAAGTGCACTTGTTGCGTAATAAAGAAAAAGAATTAGAGGATCTTTCAATATGGCTCTTGCGATAGCAATTCACTATTTTTGTCCACCTGATATCTAGACACCCCTTTGCCCTTCCTATTTATTTTGTAGATCAACATTGTAAGCTTGCTATCAGGGAATGAAAAATTAAAGCAAAGTTTGTTACCTTTTATGTAATAAGTTGCTGGAAATTCAACTTGCATATGTTAAGTACTGATTTGGGAGTTGGGATATGAAAGAATGTGCGTTTGCCATCATTGATGCTCTTTAGATATGTTCGTCACGTGTGTTCCAAGAGCACCACGATTGCATCAGTTTCCATAACCTTTTTAATCACCTGCAAGAATACGACAATTGTTCAAAATGGTTGAAAGTCGCCAAAAAACTATTCAAAAGTTACAATACATAGCTCTGGTTTATAATAAAGTTTCTTATATTAGTATAAATATATAATAACATAGTCTTCCCTGTTCTTATATAATCACGCACTATATAGAACTAACATATTTATAACTTACAATAGCATCAAACATTATTGTTCTAAATTGTGAAAGGTGATGGACTTGTTCCCGTTATTGTTCTAAATTGTGAAGAGCATCAGCCAACAGCAAGTTGTTATGTATCATCTGGTTATGAACCATCACGAGCTGTGTCTGCAATGCTGATAAGTGATACATGTGACTATATGAGTGAAAAAATAACAGAGCATCGTTAAGTATGTTCACGTTATGGTTGTTGTAAGTTAACTGTACCAAATAAAAACTTACAAAAAACATTTTTTAACTTTACAAACAACAACGTTTTTATCATTACCAAATGTAAGTCACTGTCATATTCTTCCCAATCTATATATGTAAGGCTACACAATACTTAAGACCATTCTAATGTTTGACTAATTTGAGGCAAAGTTTCCTTGTTACTTAATGGTGAGAACTGAGTTCAAAGCATGTCATATTCATATATACTCATTTTCCACCTTGGCTACTATACATTATGTTTACGCAACCACATCCAATTTCCCAAAAATATCATTACATCCTATTATTAATAGTCTAGACACCAAAATGATATATAGGATAAAGACTATATTGATGCGCCAAGAAAAGGAGCAGGTAAATTATAAATACACAAAACCAAGCAGCCTTTAATTGAATCGTTATAAAGGGTTGTTTGGGATTGCTTTTTAGAATAACTTGTAATATTGGATGCTCCTTATTTTGCATTCAAGAACCCTTTATATACATTTTCGTTTTGACATTAAAAATAACGATCATAGACAAAAAAAAAGTACATAAGTAAACAACTCTACCCTTTATTAATCATTTTCTAAAATATTAGATATCATTACAAAGCAAAACATCAAGTTGCCATAGGAATATGATTGACTTCTAGACACATATCCAAAGAGCCCCTAACAGATAAATATAAAATTTCACATAAATGCATATTTCCAAAGGTAAAGATAACCTATGTTTTTCAGAAACATATAATAAGTCTAGTTCCGTTGCAATTGTTACCAATGATGCCATGTAGAAACTGCAAAATGAAATTTTCAGTTACCAAGTAAGAACCCAAAAATCACAATACCTCTTCCCTGGAAGAAATTACAAAATGAAAACTTCAAGACATCATCAAATAGTACATTTAGTTTATTATCAAATTTTCAAAAATACTATCAAACGTCATAAACCAAAAAAATAACTCATTAACCATGTATAACAAAAAAACCCTAAACATCGAGTAATCAAGATTATGCCTTCTTGGATGGTTGTTACATAATCATCAATCAGGTGCGCTTTGTATTTAAAAGCTTCAAACTTTCCTACATTATCACCATGTTTTTTTAACCCTTTTGATCTACTACATCCATAAAATTAAAAGACATAAAAAAAAGAAAAAAAAAAACATTAAGACCAAATCAATAGGATATAAACAGTGCTAATATAATTAAGTGATAACATAATTAAGTATACAATTCATCAAAAGAACTATAAGATCAAAATTTTACATGGAAGAAATATGTTGTGATATAAAACCTGGATTTACATGTTTCGGTGGATGATAAGATCATTGTATATGTTTTACCTAAATAAATTTTCGGATCATTATAACTCATATTGGGCATGAATTGATTTGGGGTGAACTGATTTTCAGGGTATGAATTGATTTGGATTAAATGATTTTGTTGTAAATTGATTTAGGGTAAATTAAATTGCATTGGTTATGAATTGTTTATGTTTATTCTGATTTGGGGAAAACCATTTGGGAGCATTTATGAAGGAAGTGGAAATGTTGGAGGTAAAATGATTGTGGTCCATTGGATCAAAATAAATGCCAGGTGTCGAGTTTTAAAGATTTTTGGGGGGTTGACTTGCCAAAACCCAACCTTGTTTTATATAGGTGGGAGATAAGTCCACTCATATAAACTTAGTCAAACAATTAGTTTAGGCTTAGTTTACTCATATAAGTTAATAAGCTCATAAACCCATTATATAAACTTAACCAAACACACCCATTACTTAAGTTGTTGAACCCCAAATAGTTTACCATATGGTAACTATTTAGATTTATTTTTTTTTCCACTTGTCACCATATGAACTAACCAAAGTAAAAAAAGAATATCACAATTTTCATCAGTTAAGAGTCAAAACAATAAAGAAACATGTTAGTTACAATTATAACTATATATCATTTACCAAAAACACGGTTTCCAGAACCTCTGGTCACCCTTATCAAAAAAAACATACATAGTTACAATTATAACTATATATAAAAAATATCACAATTTTCATCAGTTAAGAGTCAAAACAATATAGAAACATGTTAGTTACAATTATAACTATATATCATTTACCAAAAACACGGCTTCCAGAACCTCTGGTCACTCTTATAAAAAAAAAACATACATAGTTGGCAATGTCGCTGCACAGGTGGCTCAGACAGGTGAACAATCAAGCAAAGAGGATACCCGCCATGGCTGCGACCGTAATAGGTCACCCCGCTAAGATACGGACGATCTCAACGAGCCCCACGACGACAGTTTAAAAAACAAAGGATGTTCATATTATGGAAGTTGCATATACTACAAATGACTGTTAGTAAATGGAGGAGTCAAGTCACAACTGTACAAAGTTTGGCCAGCCATCAGCCCTATTTTTACCGGCCACAGTTACCAAGGCACTAAACAATGAAAACAACCAATAATAATGAGTATATATTCATAATAATGTCACTCTTGCCCGAAGCCAGACGACCACGTGCCAAACACGATGACAACCATAAGAACTGTATTCCTTGCAGCAAACAGAAAGACCACATAAAAAAACAAAAACATCCTCGTCTGCAAGGAGCAACATGAACTTAAGCTGAAAGTACGGTGTAAGCAACCGAAATACTAGCAACTTCAGCAGCAAGCAGGTTCTGGAACGTTAACCCGGAAGCAACCGTCATCAAGTTAATAACTTTTTTTAATGACCTTATATAAGTAAGCTATAAAGTAAACAATGCAGCCTCATAAGGTGAAGAAAGAAAGCCTATGAGGTATCCTAGAAGCCTTAAAAATTGAAACTTTATTTGATGATCCTAAATTAAACCACAACAATTAAACCATATCTAGAGGGACGTAACCCCAAATCTCAAAAGAACCAATTCACAAAAACACAAACACTATGAAATCTTAATTAAAGTGGCTCGCCCACCTTCGAATGGTGTTGGTCCGTAGGCCTATCAACGGATTCTGAAGATGGAATAACATTGTGCATGAAGGTCAGGTAAGTATACAATCGAAAAAAAAGGATACACCCACTCTGGCTGCATCTGTAATAAGGTGCCTTGCCAAGATACAAGTGATCAAACCATTATCGAGTCCACATAAGCCACCTTTATCGAGTCCACCTAGGTGCATCACAGCCTCACACACCCCCTTATAATCCAATATCTCTTTTTATTCTTAAATCGCAGTTGAGTAGTATAACACCCCCATATTAGGATCGCAGCGGAAAGGGACATGGGATGTTATATACTAGTCACATTGTACAAATATAGTAAACAACTTTTAAAACAAAGTCGTTTTTAAAACTTCACATTCGATAATTTATCAGAGTTAACAAAGGTCCCAAAAGTTTTTAACATAATCCAAAGTTACATAAGTTTAAAAGTTTGAAACATTATCGAATGAAATTTTTTATTAAACATGAGCCATCAAGTAGATATCCATTTCTTTCACCGCCCATCCAAGCAGAAGCCACTTACGGACCTGAGAAAATACATGCTAAAAAGTCAACACAAAGGTTGAGTGAATTCATAGAGTTTAATAAGTAATCAGTTGAATACAAGATAAATCAGTTTAAAATACGATGGGCTACGTTGTTATACGCCCATAATTAAGTTGACATGTAACAAATACAAGTCGGGAAATAAGATTTATAGCATTGAGCTCATGAAACCGAACCTTGACCTAGATTTATAGTGCCCCGAAAAGGTAAGATTTGCCATTTACCACGTAATCTCTCAATATTATGTGACCGTTGATGTATGAGCGCTACTCACCCGGTCAGGCCCGCCAAGCCAAATATGCATATTCATAATACTAGCGTTTCCTACGGAATTAACGGTTCATGAAGGGGACTTAATTGGCAAGAAATACTCAATGTGTATAATCATGTAATCGGGTCAAGCATACTAAAAACTACTTGTATTCAGTTTGTAAAACTAGCATGTATCCCCCCTCGCGAGGTTTATAAACAATTTAAATGAGTAAAAGCGATGAACTCACCGTAAACTGAAGTGATACAAGTAACACAATGGTGCCAGATAGTATGGCAGAATAGTATGAGTATAGCACAACGAACAAGTAAGTGAAGAATAAGCCGCGAAAGTTCTACGATGAACCTAAAAAGATATACACGTGTCTTAGTTTTTGAAAATAAATATTTATGCCATATGGCTATATGTTATATAGATTATGATCTTAATTGTGCTTGGTACACATATATTAAATAAATATATAACTAGTTTTAGTTTTACAATAAAGAGTTATTTATAAATATGAATTTATATTCTTTATAAAAGTCAAGTGTCAAATTTATATTTGTTTCCAAGTTCAAAATATGTTATGAAGGTCCAATGATGAGTCTAAGGTTCAAATTTAGTCCAAGGGTCCCATTTTTAGTCAAAAAGGTTCAAATTAAGCCTAAGAGTTCAAAATATATGAGGTGGTTCAAAATATATTTAAAGTCCAAAAGTTTTATAAAATGTAAACATTTTTATACTTTTTATTCCAATGCTGATGGAAATTTTTATAACTTGCTACTCTTAGAAATTCCGTTACTTGTAAACCGTTAGTCAAAAATTTACGTTCTTTATATCCCCGGAAAGGTATTTGCCTGTACTAACAAACTTTGTGGGTCCCACTAAGTCAAAAATTTGATTACATTAGTAAAACTATTTACCCATACTACTCAGTCCATCAGTTTTCAAAGTTACAACTGTCCCGTGAAAAGTGCGATATATAGAGTTTTACTAACCCGATTAATTCCCCGTTTTTGGCCACGTTTAAGTTAAGATGTTATATAGAACTTTTATTCTTTGAGTAACAGAGGGTTATTCACACAAAAAAATGACTTTTGCACGTTTCAAATCTGTTACTCAGAATATGACATGTTTTACGAAAATATTTATAGTTTAATTATCGTAATGAGTTATTCGATGAAATACCCGTCAAAATGACCACAAGACATAGGGCTACAACTAAATATTTTTAGTTTAGGTCCAATGTTTACTGATTAAATCAGTTTATTCCGTTTTTACCCCTGAATCAGATTCACAGTTGCATGTCTAGTCCTTTAGTGTTTTTATTGTTTTCTAAGTTATGTACCAAACCTAACTAAGCATAATAACTTATATAATGTTCAAATACATCATAATATACTATTTTTATAGTAGTGAATATAAAAATAAATAGAGAGTTAGTGGAGGAGTTTTCTTAAAAAAGATTTGGGCAAGTAAAAATAACAAGAAAGGAAGGACTTGGAGCTATCTCTTGACACCACCAAAGGGAAATCTTGAGACCACCAAGGAGAGCTTTTAGAGAACCATATAAGGCTTCAACCTACTGCCATAAAAACATTTTATGAGCCAAATAAATGTAGGAGGAAGAATATTTACAAGAGGAAAATATAGATCAAGATATAAGTGACATTACTTGCACTTTTCTTTAACTCATGATCACCAAGTCTTGTTACCAATACTGTTATGTGTTAGTAGCAATACTTAGGAGGGTTATATTTGTATTTAGTTTAAATAAAGTTTAGGATTGTACTTAGATTAGGAAACTAGTTGCTTAGCTTGCAAGCCAAGCTAAGGTCTCTACCCCCTCATCTATATAAATCGAGATGAGGGGGGATGCTAGTTATTCATTCTTCTTCCTCAATTGTAAAAGCTTTATTAGGTTATTTAATAAAGGGTTCGTTGAGGGTATATCGTGTGCATATTCTTGTCGCTTCTTTGTAGTCTCTCGTGTGTACTACTTGTGCTCGGTATAACTCACGATCTAGCGTTCTGCGATCGAGCTTCGGGTTTGTTGTCGAGGTATTTATCCAACAAGTGGTATTAGAGCCACGGTTATTGTGGTCATCGAAGTTCGAGTGCTAGTTCGAGGTACCGAGTTGGTTTCGAGGTTAGAGCAAAGAAAAGGTTTCGAAGTTCGGTTTTTCGAATCGTATTTTTCTTTAGAGTAGCTATCGTCCGAGAAGAAAAGATAAATCAAAAGGTTTGACTTTTGATTATTAATACTAGGAAGGTGACGTGGGGTTTTAAATAAGAAAAAAAAATATCCTGCGTTTGGTCTTCTTTTTTCTAACTCACGTGAAGACTACTACAAAGACATAAGGGTACTATTGTTGGAACTTGTATTTAATCTTAAATTAATTACTTGGTTGTTGTTTTGGTATATTACAAAACGAGAGTGAAGGGTAATTTAATAAATACAAGGGCTTTTGGTTTTATGTATAAAATCAACTTCAAGGTTTGACATTAAGGTTTTTTTTTTTAAAAAGTCGAATATTTGAAGGGTCTTGTTGCGGGTTTTTCTTGTGGTTCAAGTTTCGGTCATGATTTTCTTGGGTTTCAAGTTAACGATCGAGTTTGCTTGTTCGAGATCGAGGGTGTAGGGTTATTCTAATTAATTCGATTTGCAAGAAGGGTTTATAGCAACAAGGGGAATATTGCACACGGCTTGTGAGGCTTGTCGGTAAAGTTGGTTAAGAAACAACTTGACAAGGTTTTTAGCAAGGTTTAAGAAGAATGGCTAGTTCGATAACTAGGTTTGACATCGAGAAATTCGATGGGAAGAATGACTTCGGGTTATGGCAAATAAAGGTGCGTGCTTTAATGGTACAGCTGAGATGTGATGCTGCATTAGAGACATTACCCGTGGACATGGAAGCAGGTGAAAAGGCTGCTTTGATGAAGAAGGCATACAATACCTTGATTCTATGCTTGGGAGACCGGGTTTTACGGGAAGTTAACAAGGAAACATCTGCTGCAGGAATTTGGACAAAACTGACTAGTCTTTATATGACTAAGTCCTTAGCAAATAGACTGTATCTGAAGAAGAAGCTGTACATGTACTATATGAGTCCAGGTACGAAACTGGGTGATCATATAGATGAGTTTAATAAGTTGATACTTGATTTGGAAAATATTGATATTGAGATTGAGGATGAGGATCAGGCTCTTATGTTACTTATGTCGTTGCCATCGTCTTACGAAAGCTTTGTGGAAACATTGTTGTATGGGAGGGAATCCTTGACAATGGAAGATGTTCTTGCGTCTCTGAATTCAAGAGAGTTGAAGAAAAGAACTGAAGGCACAAAGGAAGAAACTGGTAACGGGTTATATGTAAGGGGAGTGTCAGATCATTCAAGGAAAGCTCATTCTGGTGGAAGTTTGCGGTTCAAGTAAAGGGGTGGAACTGGTAAACTCAAGTGCTTCATATGTCATTCAGAGGGTCATCTGAAGAGAGACTGTCCAAGGAAGAAGTCAAGTGGGTTCGTCAAGAAAGGTAAGCATGATCAGGATTCTGATTCTTCTGATGACGAGGGTAACGCCTACTTTGGAGAAGCCTTGGCGGTAGTCGGGAATGATGAGATGACTGAATTGGTAATGGATTCATGTGGGTCTTATCATATGACACCTAGGAGGGATTTCTTGTATGACTTCAAGGATTTTGATGGTGGTTCGGTTCAGTTAGGTGATAATAGAACATGCACTATTAGAGGGACAAGGATAGTGAAGATACAGTTAAATGATGGTACAAGCTTTATACTGAAAGATGTCAGGTATGTTCCAGGGTTAAGAAAAAGCTTGATTTCATTGGGTACTCTTGAAAAAGAAGGTTATATTGTGAAGTTGCAGATGGGTAGAGTCAAGGTGATCAAAGGTTGTCGGGTTATGATGACTGGGATTAGGAAAGAAAACTGTGTGTATACTCTTGAAGCAAAAGTGACGACTTTTGGTGTACAAAAGCATGGAGGTTGAAAACAAGTTGGATTCAAACAACTTGGTCATAAACAAGTTGGGTTCAAACAACTTGGTCATAAATAAGTTGGTCTCAAACAACTTGGTCATAAACAAGTTAGGTTCAAACAACTTGGTCCTGGTGTTAAAACAGGAGTCCATAGAGTACAGGTTGATAAACGTGTTTGGTTTGAGGTGGAACTGCAGGGAGCTCAGGAAAATCGTGAAGCTGAGGTTGTTCAGGATAGTAACGATGATGCTGCAGTGGCTCAAAGAAAGTTGGAGGTTAAACAACTTAAAGAAAAGACAAACACAGGCTGCTTGGTAAAAGAGCAGGAGAAAGTACACCTTGGTATAAAGGTGGGAGCAGACATTACGGTAACCGGAGTACCTGATCAAGAGGGTGTAGAGGGTAATGCTGCTGAAAAGAAGAAAGTGAAAGAGTCTAAGAAAGCTAAACTCGGGAATTTACTAAAGTACAAGGCCTGGTTACAAGGAGGTCCCCGGTTCGAGGTTCCAGCATTGGATGAAGATGCTGAGTATCGTTAATGCCTAAGTATTACTCCTAAGGTGGAAATTGTTATGTGTTAGTAGCAATACTTAGGAGGGTTATATGTTACTTAGACAATAATAAAGGGATTAATTGTATTTAGTTTAAATAAAGTTTAGGATTGTACTTAGATTAGGAAACTAGTTGCTTAGCTTGCAAGCCAAGCTAAGGTCTCTACCCCCTCATCTATATAAATAGAGATGAGGGTGGATGCTAGTTATTCATTCTTCTTCCTCAATTGTAAAAGCTTTATTAGGTTATTTAATAAAGGGTTCGTTGAGGGTATATCGTGTGCATATTCTTGTTGCTTCTTTGTAGTCTCTCGTGTGTGCTACTTGTGCTCGGTATAACTCACGATCTAGCGTTCCGCGATCGAGCTTCGGGTTTGTTTTCGAGGTATTTATCCAACAAATACTTCTTGAAAGGATTTGAGAATCACCAATCTAGAGTACTTGAAAAATATTAGAAAAATCACCAACAAAGGATCTTGTACAACTTCTTGTGATCTTCCAAATCAACCATAGGAATGATGAGATTATGATGATGTTTTGAGTGAAATAACCCAAGGAACTAATAAAGCATTTAATCTTTCAATCAAGTATTAAAGAAAATGGATAAAATTTAGACCAAATGGGTGATTTATGTATTTTTGGGTCGTTCATATAGTGAGGGAGGAAAAGATGAGAGTGTTTTGCATGTTGATAATAACTATGTGTTTGAGTTAGTACAAGTAGATGACACTTGTTACTTAAGGTTTATGCATACCACACTAACTTGCCACCTAGAAGGAGAGGTGGTGAGTTAGTGCAAGATTTTGTGATATAATTTGGCTATTAGATGTATTTTGCTCCCGGTAATTAAAACGTGGAGTTTTTAAGATGCGTAACGTAATACCGGGTATAAATAAAATGTAAAACTTGTAAAAAATATTAAAACTTATTTTCACAATGTATTTTAGAAATATAGATGAGTGGTGAGATCATCGGAGGATTATTTGAGGTTAAAACGTGAAAACATGAATTTAAACCGCGCGATACGTAAAAAGTGAAAAGTTGACGTAAAAATGGGAAAAGTGAATTGTGATTTTAAAAATAGGATTATAAGGAAATAATGGTTCATAGAAAGTGTAGAGTAGACATAGAATAGTCGTGGTTGAATGTACACGGATAACTTCTGATGAAGTTAATTATAAATAAAATTATATAGTTGAATAATAACTATTAAATAAATGACATGAATTTTTAGAAATGTCACAAGCAGACATTCTAAGACTGTTAGGAATACGTTTATTCATATGAAGACTCGGTCACCCCGAGTATTGTTTAGCATGTAGTAGCTCGTAGTGTTTATCATATTAGTTAGTACGTAGCTTAGTATTTGTTAATATTTGTAGAGTCGGGTCGGGTCTTTACCCACTGTCAGCTCGATCCACAGCCCGTTTTATGGGGCGTCTAGTTGCTTGTATAAATACCCCTCTCCACTAGTGGAGAGGGTTGGACCTTCAATTCAATCTAATACATTACATGTTTTTCTCTCAAGGTTCCACTTCTCTCTCTCTCTAACCTCTCACTAGAAAACATAACCTTAAATCATCCTAAACACTAAAGAGTTTATTACAATTGGTATCAAGAGCCATGGTTCTATCCTACGATTGGTGGTAAACTCGTATTCATTACTTGGTTTGTGTTTTAGTGTGGTTCGAAATGGATTTGGTGTTCTTCTTCACTATTTAATTTCGTTAGGGGTTTTTCTTAGTGTTTTTCTTGTACTTTCTTGATTAGTTGAGCTATAAGTTCATAGGTTTGCACTTGGAGTGGTTGTATCATCCATTGGTTAGGTGTAAGGTGGAATTTGTTGTGTTTTTCATACTAGCGAGTTGGTTTTTTTCATGGTAGAGGGTTGGCAGGACCTTCTAGAGAGTTGGTGCAGCGGTGTTTTGCTATTTTGGGGCATAAAGTCAAATCGCTAGACAGTGACACTTTTGTCCTACTATTCTAGCAAGTTGAGTAATACTAGCGAGTTGAGATTACTAGCGAGTTGGCTGTGTTTGCAGCGAGTTGATCAATTTCAGAGATTTGACAGAGTTAGAGGTTTGATCAGTTTAGCGAGTTACTATATTCCAGCGAGTTGGTGTTCTTTAGCGAGTTGACTCAGTATACACTGCTCTAGCGTGTTGAGGTTGCTAGCGAGTTAGTATAAGTAGCGAGTTGATTCCATCCAACGGGTTGAGCTATTTGCAGCGAGTTGATTATACTAGTGATACGTGGGAATCGCACCAGGCTTTACCTATCAAGGGATCTTGAGAAGCTTACAACCCCCACCAGGCAGTGTACCTGATCGTTGTAGTATAGTATAGTGACAAGTACCGGGGGATTGATCGTTCAGCTAGGAATAGTGTCGCTAGGATTAGAAAACCTAAATACTAGTTCTAAAGGTGAGGGATGATTATTTTTGTATTTTTATATTTTTTAGAAAGCAAGTAAAAATCTCGGGTTTGAAGGATTTGGGCGGAATTAGTTGCTAGTCAACTAACCCAATACTAAGATGCAATCAAAATAAAATACTAAAAATGAAAATAAACTAAATTATACTAAGGTTGTGAGCAATAAGTGAAGAAAATGTGTTTACTTAGATTTCACTACTCCATAGATATCTTTTACATGTTAATTACTTGTTATAGTTGCGTGGATGACGGATTGTATTCCTTAATACCATTCATGGGGTGGCGCACTTAATTCCCCAATCCTATGAGCTCTTATCTCCTCCTATGCCATGCCCGACACAACCATAGGGATTATAAACAGTGGCTCATGCATTAAATACAACCAATAAAACCTAGTGCACATCAGTTCATGTTTCCTAAGACGTTCAAGCATGTTACCATTTGGAGATCTGCCAGTTTTCTTAAGCCTAACATCGAATTCATTCATCCAATACAACCATAAACAAGTAATCAACACATAATTAACATCTAGGTTTCATTAGATCCAAGCAAACACAAGATAGATCTAGCCTAGCATGATGGAATTAAGACAAGAACAAGATATAGACAACCAACACATAGACATATTGATTGAATTAAAAGAATACTTATCTCAATTACACATGAAAGGTATCAAGGGCTAAGAACCCTTGAAAAACCTGTAAAATTCGTACCAAGTTCGTACTTAGGGTTTCTCCAAAACTTCTCTCTTTTTAATGTGAAAATTAGAAAACTATATATAGGAAATAGGGTCTGACGGCGTCAAGACCAAATAGGTGACGCCGTCATCTCGCCGCCAAAATACTTCTCGGATTGCCTTAATCTTCCTCTGACACCGTCATGTGTTATGGTCTTCCAGGCCGTCATGCATTTTCCTCTTGACGCCCTACCTTGTGACGCCGTCAAATCTGTACTGGGTCGTCATGGAAATTACTCTTGACGCCGTCAGAAATTCCTTGATGCCGTCACCTACTGTTCCCATCAAGGAAAATTAAGACTTTGGCGTTTTCTTCACTTTTAGGCTCCAAAAACGTCCGAATTGCTTCCTTTTCCAGATTTCACTCCCAAAGTACCTAAAATCACAAAAGGAATGATTTAGGGAAATATTTGATCAAATAAATTCAATTCCGGGATTAAATGACCCCCTAAAAACGGTTCATTTTTCGCCTCATCATATACCCTTACACTTGAGATTTGCTTGTCCTCAAGCAAATGCGCTTTTATTCTACTCAAAATACAAGTTAGGGGTCATTTAACACTAATATAAAAGTAATTACAACAAATAATCGTTCCACGAAAGACCAAAGACAAGCACGGAGGTCATACACTAGCACCTCACAAATAGTGTTTAGATACTCACATCTCTCGGGTGTAATAAAGTATAAATTACAATATGAAAACGGAAGATATCTCTCACTACCTGTCATAACAAAATAGATTACCATAGGCTTGGGAAAGGATAAAACCTCCACCACATGGCGTAAGCACCTAGGATAAACTATCAAAGAGGTCTTTTAAAGGGTTATAACGTTAGGTGTAGGGATATGAAATACACGGTTTTGTTGGATAAAGGAAGTTTTACTGGTGGCGAGTTAACAATCTTGGTTAATTACATGTACAATATGGCGTTGCTAAGCAAAGACTAGACTCGACTTAAGCTAATAAATGAAAAATAACAAAAACATAAAATGAACATAGAATGAAAAGGGATGGTAGTCCGTATGTTTTTTTTTTTTTTTTTTTTTTTT
The DNA here is from genome assembly GCA_030686995.1 of Artemisia argyi. Taxonomy (NCBI): domain Eukaryota; kingdom Viridiplantae; phylum Streptophyta; class Magnoliopsida; order Asterales; family Asteraceae; genus Artemisia; species Artemisia argyi. Next base: position 155,915,950 of record CM060685.1, read on the forward strand.
TTTTTCTCTTTTTTCTTTTTCTATTTTTTTATTTTCTTTTCTTGATTTTTTGATTTTTTTTTTTTTTTTTTTTTTTTTTTGACATACACTCTTACCCTACCATCCAAAATAATACATCATAGGGGATGTAAATTCCCCTTACACTTGAATTTTTACATACTTTACAATAAACTAATCTAATGACTCGAATTAAGAAAATCAAAACACTTGGAGTACTTTTAAGATTAACGTACATATGGGGGTAATAAATGATGTTCTTCCCCATTACTCCATAAAATAAGTACTTTACCCAATCGTCCCAATCGTCCCAAAACAATATGTACAAGGATATGACTCGACTTAGCAACCATGTAATCAATTAGATAATTAACTTAGGGTTTAACAAATAACAATAATTCACTAAAGATGAGTGCATACACGGAAGGCTAAGGCGATTTGGTTGTACATTTAAGTGAGGTGTAACAAATTCTTCCTTTAAGTAAAATGCTTAAAGTTAGAAACGAAAAGATAGGCTCGGAGGGGTGTACTAGGGGTATCGTGTACTAAAAATGAGTACAACGCTAAGGTGTAGGAAAAATTAGTTGACTTAACTAGCCAAGTAATATGACTTAAATGGTCAAGTAATTATGATACGGGTTTAACACAAGGGTGATCCTAATGCCTCTTATCATGTAGTAAATCCTACTACACGAATGTAGTCTCACTAGCGGTCTCGGGATGCATCACTAACGCAAGTTCTAGAATCTAAATGCTACCGGTACACTCATAAGCACTAATAGTAAATGCTTTTCCTATCAAATCTAAAGGCGAACCTCACATATTTGGGTGGAAAATTTTTCTGAATATACGGTTTTGTGCTAGTCATACAATCTCCTATCCATGAGACGCTTGCTATGGCTAAAGTTTCACTCCTAAATGTTGTAAAAATTTTTAAATTTGGCGCTAAAATTGCACTAACAAGTATTTCTCATAGCTTTATTACACATCTACCATTAAACAAAACAAACTCAAGCGAAAGTGCATATGTAAGGTATCATCTTTTTACCCTCCCCTTACACTTAAGATGAACATTGTCTCCAATGTTCAAGTAAAGAATGTAAAAGTGAAAAAGGAAAAAGAATGAAATCAAATACTCCCCTGATTCGCTCGGTATGGATAATAAGGTGGCAAGGTTAAATCTTCCTCCAAGAAAATGAACAATCAAAGCTTCCCTTCCAGAATATAAATCATCTTCTTGTCATACATAACCTGTAAATCCTGAGAAAATAGACAAAACAACCTCGCATAAAATCGGCGGCATTCTATATAAGTTACTAAATTCTAGAAAACAAGATAAGATATAATGCTTGTGGAATGAAGTTTGCAGATTTCCTGGAGATTATAAAACTTAATAATTCACAAAAACCATAAGACTCCGTTAGAAAAACAAAACTGGTAAAATTTCCAGATTTTTACACGTGACGCCGTCAAGAATTAATTCTTGACGCCGTCAGGATTGACCTGCAGAAATTCTTTTGTTAAGTTTCCGGAAAATTTCTGGAAAAACTTGGTCCCACTTCCTGGAAAATCCTGCAAAACTTCATTATGACTCAATACAAGCATTTGACTCTAACAAATACGAATATACATGTTCATTTAATATTGTGGAGAATCATGATCAGTTTGTTTCTTAAAAACATATTTGGGGTTTCCCCTTACACTTATCTTTTGCAAAAATACTTTTAGGTGGAGTTAAGACTAGGCCAAAACAACAAAGTAAAGTATTTCCACTATTTAGTTGAGAAACATGATCTACCAACAATAAAAACAAAGCATGCATACGGAAGCAAATAACAAACAAACAAAATAAAATCACACAAAGCATGGGTTGCCTCCCAAGAAGCGCTTTTCTTTATTTACGAGTCTTGTAGCTAGACTCAAGGTCATGGGTTACTACGTGATACGGGTGAGTTCCTCATTGAGGACATCTTTGGGATCAAACTTAGGTTTCAATTTCCTATCGGTCTCCTTAGTATGGTATGACCTTTCAAACTTTTCTCCATCTGGATCATACAAAGTCATTCTTATATGCCATGATCCGTCACCTTCTTTAGGTGGCTTGTCTCACCTCCATTTACACTTGTCTCCCTCTCTTTTCCACTTATTCATCTCTATATTAATAGGCATTACGCCCAAGAACTCAATCATCTTCCTAAAGACTAAGGGGTCCTCAAAGGGATCTAGCTCTTCATCTCTAGCTATGAGTTGTTCTACCGAATGTGTCTTTTCAACGAAATCTTTTTCTAGATAAAATGGGCATTGAGGTCCTATAAAGTTCCTTTCTATCCAAGGTCCATATCTAGACGGTCTCCTATTCATCTCTATCCAATGCGGTGTCGGTTCATCATCACAATCATAACTATGCTTCTTTACATCGTACACCGACCAAGTATCGACTTCACCTACCGCTATCTTAGACTCCTTACAATCTATCATGGCGCTAGCGGTTGCTAAAAATCCTCTCCCTATGAATAATGGGCATGTAGTGTCACTAACCATGTCTAGGACGTGAAAATCCGCTAATATAGTTAACCTTCCTACGTGAACAACTACATCCTTAATCATTCCAACCGGGTGGGCAATACTCCCATCCGCTAGCCCTATCAATACCTCCGTTTCCTCTAACTTTCCTAGCTTAAGAGCGGTGAATAAGGATAAGGGAATCAAGTTAAGGCTTGACCCTAAATCGGCTAGTGTGTCGAAAGCTTCGGATCTTCCTATCTTACAAGGCAAAACAAATATACCCGAATCATCAAGCTTTTTAGGCAACTTGTTTTGAACGAAGGCGGTCCTATTTTTACCTAGTTTAAACTTATCATATTTTTCTAGGAGGGCACTATAGTAAGGAGCACGGGCTAAGACATCAATGACGGGGCGTTCAAGGTGAAGTTCTTTGAATTCATCGTCAAGGTCTTGCGTAAGAGGTGTTTCAACTATACTTTTGACCGATTCTATATCGGGTGTTTTATTTGGTTGGTCCTTTTGAAGGATTTGGTTTTGTTTGAAACACGTGCTCGTTGATTTAACCGAGTAGTATTGTGGACACGAAGTGGGTGACGAAACTGAAGATATGGAATTAACGTTTAGTTTCGGATTCTTGACCGTGTCGCTTGGGAGTGCTCCCATTTCTCGGTCATTGAGAACTTTCAACAATGTGTCAATTTTGGTGGTCATCTTGCTTTGCTTTTGTTTGAAATCGGCTTCAAACTTAGATATGCGAGCTTCTTGAGATGCCATGAATTTAGACATCAACCCTTCAAGATTGTTGGTACTACCATAGTTGTTAGAAGGATTGTTGTTGAAAGTACGGTTGGAAGGTGGACCGTTTGGTTGGTAATGATTAGGCGGATTGGAAGAATTGGCTTGGTTTTGTTTCCACCTAAGGTTTGGGTGATTTTTCCAAGAGGGGTTGTATGAATCACCGTAAGGGTTTGTCTCGGGCTTGAAAGTGTACCACTTATCTCCCGCTTCGTCGGTACGCGAGGATGCGTAGTCCGCAAAAGCTGTTCTGGGGAGTTCCACACAATCACGAGTGTCATGGGGACCACTACATAATTCGCATGAAGAAGTGATTTTGTTCACTTGGCTTAAAGGCTTAGGAGCTTCATAAGATTTCATGAGAAACTTGACTTGGTCCTCAAGTTCCACGATCCTATGGTCGGGAGTGCTAGAATTGTTCGAAAGCAAAGATATTGCCTTGACCGTTTTGTTCAAATCACGGGGATCATTCCAACTTTCGTTGTCATAGACAGCAAGATCTTCTATGAGTTCTAAAGGTGAGGGATGATTATTTTTGTATTTTTATATTTTTTAGAAAGCAAGTAAAAATCTCGGGTTTGAAGGATTTGGGCGGAATTAGTTGCTAGTCAACTAACCCAATACTAAGATGCAATCAAAATAAAATACTAAAAATGAAAATAAACTAAATTATACTAAGGTTGTGAGCAATAAGTGGAGAAAATGTGTTTACTTAGATTTCACTACTCCCTAGATATCTTTTACACGTTAATTACTTGTTATAGTTGCGTGGATGACGGATTGTATTCCTTAATACCATTCATGGGGTGGCGCACTTAATTCCCTAATCCTATGAGCTCTTATCTCCTCCTATGCCATGCCTGGCACAACCATAGGGATTATAAACAGTGGCTCATGCATTAAATACAACCAATAAAACCTAGTGCACATCAGTTCATGTTTCCTAAGACGTTCAAGCATGTTACCATTTGGAGATCTGCCAGTTTTCTTAAGCCTAACATCGAATTCATTCATCCAATACAACCATAAACAAGTAATCAACACATAATTAACATCTAGGTTTCATTAGATCCAAGCAAACACAAGATAGATCTAGCCTAGCATGATGGAATTAAGACAAGAACAAGATATAGACAACCAACACATAGACATATTGATTGAATTAAAAGAATACTTATCTCAATTACACATGAAAGGTATCAAGGGCTAAGAACCCTTGAAAAACTTGTAAAATTCGTACCAAGTTCGTACTTAGGGTTTCTCCAAAACTTCTGTCTTTTTAATGTGAAAATTAGAAAACTATATATAGGAAATAGGGTCTGACGGCATCAAGACCAAATTGGTGACGCCGTCATCTAGCCGCCAAAATACTTCTCGGATTGCCTTAATCTTCATCTGACGCCGTCATGTGTTATGGTCTTCCAGGCCGTCATGCATTTTCCTCTTGACGCCCTACCTTGTGACGCCGTCAAATCTGTACTGGGTCGTCATGGAAATTACTCTTGACGCCGTCAGAAATTCCTTCTTGACGCCGTCACCTACTGTTCCCAGCAAGGAAAATTAAGACTTTGGCGTTTTCTTCACTTTTATGCTCCAAAAACGTCCGAATTGCTTCCTTTTCCAGATTTCACTTCCAAAGTACCTAAAATCACAAAAGGAACGATTTAGGGCAATATTTGATCAAATAAATTCAATTCCGGGCTTAAATGACCCCCTAAAAACGGTTCATTTTTCGCCTCATCAACTAGCGAGTTGTTCCAGTGTGTAGCGAGTTAACCAGATCTAGAGGGTTGATCTCTTCTAGCGATTTGGTGTGTCTAGCGAGTTGAGGTCACTGTTCCAGCGAGTTGATATCACTGTTCCAGTGAGTTGATATTGGTAGTGAGTTGGTGTACTTAGCGAGTTGATCAAACTTTAGCTAATTGGTTTGTTCTTAGCAAGCTGACATTGTTTGTGACAAGTTGTAGAGTGGTGTTAGTGACTTGGTTCAGGAACTTTAGTGAAACTTGTGCGTTGTTGCGACTTAAGTTGTTACGACTAACTCAACTATAACTTGACGTTGTGAGGATTAACTTACGACTTGACTTGGTATCTGTTGAGCGGTTGTAATTTGACTTGTTGCAACATTACACGAAATACACTTGTGTTTGAAACTTGGTACTAATACTTACTCACTTTCCACAAGAATGGCAAGCACTTCCTTTGATGACATTCAGGCTGCAGGGTCGGATACTCGTCCTCCAATGCTGGACAGAACTGACTATGAATCATGGGCACAAAGGATTCGTCTCTATTGCTTGGGAAAGGAAAACGGGGTTAACATATTGAAATCCATTGATGAAGGACCTTTTCGAATGGGCACCACTAGAGACACGATCGCAGCTACTGATGAGCAACCTGCTGTAGTTGGTCCAGACAGACCTCGCACTTACAATGAGCTGTCTGATGAAGAAAAGAAACGCTATGATGCCGACATCAGAGCATCGAACATTGTCATTCAAGGTCTTCCTAAAGATGTCTACAAACTTATCAACTACAATACAGAAGCCAAAGCAGTTTGGGATAATGTGAAAATTCTCCTTGCAGGGTCTGAGTTAACCAGAGAAGATCGGGAGTCTCAGCTATATGATGAATTTGAGCACTTCAAAATGAATCCAGGTGAAAGCGTCACTGACTATTACGCCAGATTTCACAAGCTGGTCAATGATATGAGATCTATCAAGATGACAATGCCCAACATTAAGCTTAACTCCAAATTCGTAAATAACATGGCACCGGAATGGGATAGGTTTGTTACAGCTGTTAAACTCAACAAAGGTCTCATGCATACTAATCATGAACAACTCTATGCATATCTCCAACAACATGAGAAACATGCTGCTTATGATCGGTTAATGCGAGAAAAGCTGAATCCTTCAACAATAAATGACTCTCTTGCCTTTGTCTCTAATGTTCAACAACTAAATCAATCTTCAAATGATCAATCTCAACCACAACAACCTTCATCCAGGTCCACTCCAACAAATGGTCAATCACCAACTCCCCCACCATCTGCTTTAAACACCTATCTGGACTCTGGGTACTCCCACACTAACATGATGATTGATAATCTCTCCAACCAAGTCTCCTTATTAGTCCAACAGTTCAGGACTGTACTTCCACCAACTAATAACCAACTCAGGACTTCGTCTAACCCACGAAATCAGGCAGTCATAGAAGATGGAAGGGTGGTGGTGCAGAATGTCCAAGGAAGACAAAACTTCAATCAAAGAAATGCTGGTAGGGAAAATGGGCCTTAGAGAGTTGGGAATGCGCTTCAAGTACAAGCTAGGCGGCCTAAGTGCTATAACTATGGAGGGTTGGGCCACATAGCTAGGAATTGCACTCACCCAAAGCGTCCTCAAAACTCTGAGTACTTCAAAGACAAGATGTTGCTAATGCAGGCGCAAGAGAATGGGACTGCTTTGGATGAAGAAGCTCTGCTCTTTCTGGCTGGTAATGACGGGAATACGTTTGATGCTGATGTGGATGATCAACCTGTTCAGGACATGGCACTAAATGATCCGAACATGTTTCAAGTTGAAGACTGTGATGCATTTGACTCAGATGTTGATGACGAACCCACAGCTCAAACCATCTTCATGGCTAATCTGACTGCAACTGCTTCCTCTCTGTAACACCCCCAATTCATGGTTGCAGCGGAATTCGAACTGGGTGTTACTCGACGGCACAATAGTCACAATAATAGAAAAAGAACTCCAATTGAGTCGTTTTAAAAGATTTATCATTCAAATTATATAAATATCAGAGATTAAAAAATGAGGTCCCAAATGGTTCCATGTTTAAAATGTATAATAAATGAGTTTTTGAATGATAATAAAATTTATAGCCCTCTTGAGTATCCGTGCCCTTCCGTGCCATCCTTGATCGTCATGAACCTGAAATACATGCTTGAGAGGTCAACACAAAGGTTGAGTGATATTCATAGAGTTTGTTAAATCGTTTGAACACAATATGTTGGTAGTGTGAGCTGTAGACTCACACCAATGTTTGGAAAACAAAACAGGTAGGCTACGTTATTATACGCCCATAAAATGTATTATACACTAAGCTTATGACACCAAAACGTTAACGTGTACCAATATCGATCGGCAGATTTATCCCGGTAGGTACTTTGCCGTCATACCTAATGTTTCAAATATTAATGCATTTGTTTGAACTTAGTCAAAACAAATGGGATTCGTCAATCCCAATAGGCCTATTCACAATATTCGCGCTCACTATTTCTAGTGATTAAATGGTTCATAATAAGGGATCTCGGTTTGGCAAGGATGATACTTAGTGATAATAAAACAATCAGGCAAGCATACAATTTAAAAACATTGTGCTTGGTTAAAAATAGCATGTATTCCCCCCAAGGGTTTGTAAAACAATTAAGTAATGGAAAGTGGGGCTATGAACTCACCTTAAGTTGGATAGCAAGTAATGAAGGTGATGGTTGGATCGTGTAGGTTTCTACGAGCAACCTATAATAGAATGTCGCGACTCAGGATTTGAGTAATGAATATAACGGAGTGCCTATATATATATATATCTTGCATTTAGTCCATGATGTGGTATGATGTATATTGTAAGTCTTTGAAAGAAAAGATTCATGAACATGTATGTTTTGTATATCGTTTACTACCGTTCGGGCCGACATAATTCAGAAGTCATGTTAGTAAGCGTTCGAGGAGCCAGGACACTTTAATTCGTAAATCCACAACTCAACTCGACGGCTTACATAATGAACTCCTCACATGAGGCTCCCTACTATTGTAGTAGTTGATAAAGTATATATATATATATATATATATATATATATATATATATATATATATATATATATATATATGTTTTGATCCGAAAAGTTACATGTCCGATATTTGAATAAACTTAGGAAAGTTTATTAGTACATGAAGATTGTTATTAGGGGTAGTTTCATAAGTTTTGTATGACCATTTTCTCTTTGTAATATCTCATGGTTCCTTTAGATGAAGTAGATCCAAGTTGCTTGTTCAAGTTATCGCCAATACTTTGTTTCATGTTTTCGCCTAAGTAATCTTACATGGTCATTTCGTCATGGCCTAGCCATGACCTTTGGTCCTTGTTCCAAGGTCATGAGACTCAACCTTGGCTCTAGCCATGGTTGTGGTCTTGATTATAGGTCATAAGACCTCTTGTTCCTTTTAAAGTATAACCATAATATAGTGACTTTGGTCTAAAAATGGGCTGTTTAAGAATTTGAAGAATTTATCACTCGGAAAGCGTTTTCAGGGCTCGAGCTTCTTTGTTCCTGAACGAAAACGTCGTTCCGGACAACTTTCGTGTTTTAACTTTTTGATGAATCGGAGCAGAAGTGGGACTTTCAAAATCAAAATTTGATCAGAATGCTATTTAGGCAGTTTTGCCGGAAATCTTTGGTAACTTCAAATGGGCGTAACTTTTGACTCGTATACTCGTTTTGGGTGGTTCAAGTTGCTACGGTTTCCTTGTTAAGTCCTCTACTGTAATATGTAATGATAAAATATCATATTTTTACCATTTTGATCAGGTCTTACCAAGAAAGTCACTAGTTTGCTTGTTATAGTAACTTGTCTTATCAATCATGTACAATAACTTGTTTTACTCACTTTTATACATCATGGACATGAATACAAGACATAATATAGCACAAATAATATGTAAATAATATGAATATGATTATTTAACAAGAATCATGTTAGGGTTTGGCTTACAACTTTTGGCTTTCAAACAAGAAAGGAAGTTAACATGTAAGGATAGGACTTTGATAGACTTGCTTCAACCCACTTCACTTCGTGCAATCTTTCTACTCTTGTAATCTTGAAAGATGGATGATGAAGGTTGAGGTGACTTGAGTGAATTCAAACTCAAGAGAATCACCAAGGTTTCTAAGGATTTGAAGTAGTTTTGATGAATCAAAACTAAACTAGGGTTTCTATGTTGTTATAGCTCTTGAATCTTGGATAATACTTGGAAGAAATTTTGCTAGGGTTATGGTGTTGGTGTGGTGTGATGATGAACGAAATAGGAGGGGGAGGGGGGTATTTATATGGTTTTTGAGGAGGTTACAAAGCATTTAGGATATTTATCTAACCTTGGAGGCCAAGTTCTACACTTGTTAACATATAATGGCTCTAAGCATGAGATTATGCCACCTATGGGATGACTCCCCCCCCTATGGCGGTTTGAAAGACTTAGGGAGCAAGTGTTGGTCCTTGGATGATATTATCCTAAGTATGTAGCTAGTTTTGACTCCGTAAGTTGCTAACCGTAAGTTGTTAAGTCACGAAACGTAAAATCGGGTATCGTAAAAATACGAAACTTGGAAGAATGGTTAAACTTGTCAAAATACTCCATAATAAAATATAAAATGAGTGGTAGGTTCTATCGGGTGCTAAAACCCTGCTAAAAACTGGAAACACGGGTCTAAAACGCGCAATTCGCGTAAAACGCTGAACTGAAAAACGTAAAATTCCAAAACTTTTGGAATTGTCATAAAATGATAGAAAATTATATTTTTATTGTTTATAATGTTTTATGGATATATCGGGATGCTGGAAGGACGTTTAAACCTAAAAGTAAATCTCGGACACGGCTTTGTGATTTTTGCAGAAATGATCCGACGAGCGTCAAACTCTCGGATTATCGTTAAAATAGTTTAACTTACGAGAATATGAAATAAAAATTTCTGAGATGAATAGTGAAAAGTGAATAGTAAAAGTGAATAGTAAAAAGTGAATAGTAAAAAGTGAATAGTGAAATTTTCGGGAATAGTAATTAACCTGAAATTGTGAATTGTTACAGTCTCTACCCCTTACGGGGAACTTCGTCCCGAAGTTCTTTGTGTATCATATGTTGGAGTGGTGTCGATGAAAAGGTGTGGTTACTTATGAGGACTAAAGTCTGGGATTACCAGTGATGTAGTTTGATTTGTCGTTTCAGTGTATGGTGTAGGATGAGGCTTACTTTTATATAAGAAAGGTATGGTAATAGTCGAATATCAAAGGAAATTGATATAGCAGTCGAATATTAATAGGAATTGAGATAGTAATTGCAATCATAGCCTAGTAGGTAATCGGTTGTTGTACCTAATGTTTATTGACTTCAGACATATGTTATTTCGGATACAAATAAGCTCACTTGTTTATAATTCTTTATTTACATAGAGAGGCATCCCAAACAATGTAAATACGGAAATATAAACTTATGGTTCGGTGATTTACAATTTCTTTATTTAAATGAAAAGGCATCCCAATCCATTCAAATAATTACAAATCATCCTACTTAAGAATTCCCAACCCAACATTCATACTTAGCCGGTGAGTTACAAGGTAGTGTATTATGAGATGATACTGGTGTTCCAAAAGTACTAGATGAATATTCAATCTTGTAAAGCTGGTGAGGGTGCTTGTGGTGTAACTAAGGATGATTTGAGCTTTAAAAGTGCATCAAGATCTGTTAATGAGCTTGTGTTTGCCACGGTTGTGAAAATAATGATGTGATATGTTGATGAATAAAAGTGTGAAGTGTATGCTTAACATTAATACTCTTAGGTATAGATGTTGAGTTTGCTTTAAAAATCTTAAGAGATTTTAAAAGTTTATGATGGAATGGTATCCTTAGGACCTAAACAGGATAGTACTTCTACAGGATAAAGAGAATAATTGATAACTATCCCAAGATAGTAGTTCGGATTATCTCATAAATGAAAAAAAAATTCAAGAATGAAATTAGGTAGTACAAATAAGGTGTTAAGATCTTGCTGAGTGGTAAGACACTATCGTGTCTCTAGATTGTTTTAATGTATTCTGGTGGTTTATCGTGTTCATGTAGTAAATCAACCTAAACATAACCCTAGTACAACTACTCTCAGTATTTGAAAATTCTAAGTCGAATATAGTTAGTCAGACTATATTCCACTGTCCCTAGGTTAAATATAGGTGACTAGTCTATATTTAGCCAAGGTTCGATAAAATTTTCAAATACCTAAACTAGGTATACTTTTGATATGTCCGTTGCTTTCGGGAAACTGTCCACTAAACAAAGGCGATGTCAAACCCTTAAGTTGCAAGTCCCGTCTATACAAGACTTGTAACGTATGTTTTAATATTCCATTGCATAGAAGGTAGTAAGGGTAGATACGTATGGAAAGGAAGTTTTAAGTAGTTCTAAAATAGAACATACTTGGCCAGGATCACGAACTTTTAATAATGAAGGTTTCATAAGAAAACTTTGATGAATGTAGAGAAAGTTCAGCTTTTGTCGATGATGGATTAGTTTGTCCTTTAGAAATCTCATATTTCTTGTTTGGAAATCGTTAGATTGTGATGGGTTTTTGATATCATATGAAATGATATTGATGAGGTCGTGAAATAATTCCAGAGACCATTGCACAAATCACAATGTCTCGGAAGTAGGTTAGACCATTGTGCAATTCACAATGTCTGGGAAGTAGGTTAAACCATTGTGTGACTCAAAACATTTGAGAAATGATTAAGACCATTGTATAATACAATGTCTTGGAAAATAGGAAAGACCATTGCAATCAGTTACAATGTCTTGGACATAAAATGTTGGAGTAAGAACATGATTGGGAGAATGTAGTTGTGCCGAAATGCCCTAGAATAGGCATACGCAGGTATGTTTAGTCCATTGTTTAGATAAATGATTGAAAATAAACCGAGTTTATATATCAATATACTAATATGTTCATGTAGTATAAAATGCTTACGGGGAAATGCTCAATTATGTTTAAGGGTACATATATAAATATGCAATTATGTTTGTGTAGCATAAAAATGTCTACGAGGAAATGCTCAAAATGGGTATATATCAATATACTAATATGTTTGTGTAGCATAACATGCTTGCTAAGTCCATAATCGTCTGGAGGATGGAAGACACGGAGAGCGGAAGGCTATAAAAATGTTTTTGCTTGTGATTGTAGTTATAGTTTAGGTCTCACTTAGACCCGTTTCTCTATAACCATGGCTCTGGTACCAATCTGTAACACCCCCAATTCATGGTTGCAGCGGAATTCGAACTGGGTGTTACTCAACGGCACAATAGTCACAATAATAGAAAACGAACTCCAATTGAGTCGTTTTAAAAGATTTATCATTCAAATTATATAAATATCAGAGATTACAAAATAAGGTCCCAAATGGTTCCATGTTTAAAATGTATAATAAATGAGTTTTTGAATGATAATAAAATTTATAGCCCTCTTGAGTATCCGTGCCCTTCCGTGCCATCCTTGATCGTCATGAACCTGAAATACATGCTTGAGAGGTCAACACAAAGGTTGAGTGATATTCATAGAGTTTGTTAAATCGTTTGAACACAATATGTTGGTACTGTGAGCTGTAGACTCACACCAATGTTTGGAAAACAAAACAGGTAGGCTACGTTATTATACGCCCATAAAATGTATTATACACTAAGCTTATGACACCAAAACGTTAACGTGTACCAATATCGATCGGCAGATTTATCCCGGTAGGTACTTTGCCGTCATACCTAATGTTTCAAATATTAATGCATTTGTTTGAACTTAGTCAAAACAAATGGGATTCGTCAATCCCAAAAGGCCTATTCACAATATTCGCGCTCACTATTTCTAGTGATTAAATGGTTCATAATAAGGGATCTCGGTTTGGCAAGGATGGTACTTAGTGATAATAAAACAATCAGGCAAGCATACAATTTAAAAACATTGTGCTCGGTTAAAAATAGCATGTATTCCCCCCAAGGGTTTGTAAAACAATTAAGTAATGGAAAGTGGGGCTATGAACTCACCTTAAGTTGGATAGCAAGTAATGAAGGTGATGGTTGGATCGTGTAGGTTTCTACGAGCAACCTATAATAGAATGTCGCGACTTAGGATTTGAGTAATGAATATAACGGAGTGCCTAGATATATATCTTGCATTTAGTCCATGATGTGGTATGATGTATATTGTAAGTCTTTGAAAGAAAAGATTCATGAACATGTATGTTTTGTATATCGTTTACTACCGTTCGGGCCGACATAATTCAAAAGTCATGTTAGTAAGCGTTCGAGGAGCCAGGACACTTTAATTCGTAAATCCACAACTCAACTCGACGGCTTACATAATGAACTCCTCACATGAGGTTCCCTACTATTGTAGTAGTTGATAAAGTATATATATATATATATATATATATATATATATATATATATATATATATCCTACACTATATAATAGGCTAACCATGACACGTCATCAACCTCTAACATTTGCCACCTCATTGCCACATATTCAACTTTGCCATGTCATTGCCTACATGGCACACACTTTTCATGCATGAATTGAGCATCTTTAAAAAATTTGCAGTTAATGGGACTCGAACCCTGGACCTCTTGAATAACCAACAAACACTCAACCACTAGAGCACTTGAGTGTTTTTGTTGAAAGCTTTGAAAACAAAATATACATGCTTAAAATAAACATCCAAAACACTCACTAATAAATAGGGATATCAATAATCTTTATTCAATTCAAAAGGTTTCAAATTTAAATTCTTATAACCTAACTACATTTATTCCTCCAAGGCTATAATCAAGGGAAAATAAGGAAACTTTGATTTTATGTTACAAATAATTCAATGCCACCTATATAGAGAGTTTTTTGGATGACCATGGCAATTTGAAAAAGTATTTAACATAATATGTATTTTTAAAAATATTTAACAAAATATTTAATTATTATTTTCAGGTGACATAATCATAAAAACAGATAAGTTCATTTGTAGCCAATTAACCATCGTATGACGCATCCATAATCCATGATTGTCAATGTGTTATCAAGTTTTCATAAGATAAAAAATATACGTATATAGTAAAAAAAAAGTCATTCGTCGTCGTCATTGCCGACTCTCTTATTGAATGATGGTAATGAGGCATGGCATGATTTCGATGTCATCACTTGGATCGAACTAAACAACAAAGAGCAAAGGAAACCATAATAGTCTAATTAGGTGAAAGATGTCGTTCAAAGTCGGTTCGATATGACTTCCTTCACGTCAGTTCATTTGTATTGCTCCTTATTCTTATGGTATTGGTTTCGTTGATAGTATTTTTCGTGTGGATAAATAGCAACGTGGTCATTTGTTTAGACCATCGTTCCTCGAGTCGATGATGCCGAAATCTTATTCACGTTGGAAGCATACTAGGAAAAACACATAAATTCCTTCCAGTGGTGATGGCCGATTCATATTGTACATCATCAGTTCATCACCGTCCCCATGAAGGTGTCGGCAATGATAGGATTTAACGAGATGAGGTTATAGATGCAGATGAGGAAGACGGCTACTTAAAATACTCATCTTTCATATGTAATTTTTTTTATGATTTTACACAAAGAGAAAGGAGTCAACTAAAAAATATGTTAATTAATTTTGAGAAAACATATTTTGTTAAAAAAAAAAAATTTAAATACAATGCTCACTTAAAAAATTCCCTATATAGATGCTTTATTGGAAGCAAATTCAATATGAGGAGCTAGCAAATTTCGAAATAGATATAGCAACTCAAATTAATCAGTTTCAAAAATCCTTAAATTGTAGCCATATTAAAAGCAAATTCAATAAGAGGAGCGTGTAACAATTTAAACTCACCATTCACTCTAAAAACCATGGAAACAACAATAAACCCTAAATCTATCAACAAGCAGCCAACCCTAATACTGTTAGAACCAGTTCCGTTCACAGCAAGATTCTTGAAAGCAAGGTTAATACACAAATAGCCGTGAGTTTCGTCTAGCGTTTACTAATATTAACTTTTTCAGTAACATGTTTATTTATTCAATACTATGGACCTTAACATGCACACGCATATTTGTGGTTGTTTTTTTGTTCATACTTTATTTACAAAATTTTGGCTTGCATGAATATGCGCTATTTTTGCTTGATGAACAAGTGCTCAATTAATTGCCTAAAGTAAAAAAGAAAAAAAAAAAGTTCAAATGTTGAAAAAAGAAAAGAGAATTTGTGAAGTTTGATTGAAAATAAGTTAAATGATTGTATATTGATGTAATAAGTTATGATTATTTTTATTATGATTTTTTCGTATATTGATGTAACAGTAAGCATCATCATTTTCGATCTTTTGTATTTTTGTGCTTGGTTTGTTAGTTTTAAGTTTCTGTAGATATTCTAATCGTAGGAACACGTTGGCATGTTCAAACGATGAGCAATCCAGGTACGTTTGATTCATAACAAATTAACCAGTTATCTTTTCTATTTTTTCAATAGATCATTCTTCATTGTAGGGTTTTCTGATTTTGTACCCTGATTCTTGGATGATTAAGAAGTTCTGATCTTATCATTGTATTGCATTATCATAGGAAAAGGAAAGCACAACACCACCAAAAAGTTTAAGGAACGCACAAGTATATTCTTCCCATGTTGCTTAAAGATTTTGATCCATAGCTCAGTGATAAGGAAAAAACGAATGGTCTGATAATCATGTACTCTAAAGCTAATTGAGAGGTATCTTTCATTTCGGATTTTAATTATGGATTTGATCAAGTTTTAACTTATTGTGGTTGATGGCATGGAAAGTATAGATGATGTTAGTAGAAATAAGCTATTTTGGATGTTTAAAAGTAATTGTGGTACAGGAAATAAGCAGATTTCGGGTGTTTTGGACTTTGGGATGTGAGTAGAATAAGCATTATTGGATATGTAACTTGGAATCCAAAATAGCTTAGTATTTAAGAAGTTTAAGTAAGGAATATGAAACAATTACTTAGGAAATGAGATTCTCTGAGAAAACTAATCCTAATAAGCAACCATAACATCAGTTTAGACAATGAGATATTAGATAAGTAATTTTATTGAGCAACTGTGAACATATGTTATTAGATGAGTAGTTTAAATGAGTGTACTACAGAGCATTTTTAAAACTGTTAATCTCTAGCGAAATGCAGTACAAACATGTAGGTCTGTCTAATAAGCAATACCAGTCACTTATAATAATTCCGTAGCAAACAAAAGAATTCAAGTTGAGTAGCTTTAAGTTAATGTTTGTCGTTGTTGAATTGAAATATTGAATAGTAAAACTACAACCAAGGGCTGGTCATATCTAGAAATTCAGATAGATTGCATGAATTTAATTGTATACTTTTGCTTTGTTTATTGAATTAGTACAAACTATAAAATAGCTTCGAACATTATGTCTAGCTAGAAACATAGTAAACGACATAAAGTTGAGCGATAACAATTAATGGTTTTTTAAACACAAAACCATCAATGTCGGTACATTCATACCTACACACTGAACATCAAATATTTAATCAATGTTGAGTTTATAGGTTCTGGTAGTATGCGACCACTTGGCTTGGCACTAGAGGACACTAGAAGGGAAAGCAACAACAATGGAGCAAGGATCGGGCATTCGTATGTTGTGCAATGTAAAAAATAAAAACTTTCATGTTGTTACAATTTACTATTGTGTAGATAAGTTTGTAGGTTCTAGTAGTATGCGACCACTTGGCTTGGCAATGGAGGGCACTAGAAGGGAAAGCAACAACAATGGAGCAAGGATCGGGCATTCGTATGTTGTGCAATGTAAAAAATAAAAACTTTCCTGTTGTTACAAGTTACTATTGTGTAGATAAGTTTGTTAATAAGGCGTAGAATGCAAAACGCTTTACGTGTTAAAATCAGTTATTCAAGTTGGTTGTATTGTAAGTATATTGGTTTAGAAAGTGGTTGTTAATACACATCGGCTTGGCCCTTTTACCTGAATGTGTTTGTTGTATAGAATGTACACAACAAATGTTGTCTACAAAGAAGTCTTATTTCGCATATGAATAACCCTTATATAATTAATTTATTATGATACTTATGATTGTTATTTTTATGTATAATAATGAGCAATATATTTAACGATTTTCAATTTATTGCCTTCAACATATTTAAATTATTCATTATTTATTTTATGTGTAAAAAAATTCGACAAACAATTTTATGAAACGTACCCGCCCATCGGGCGGGTCATAAAGCTAGTATATATATATATATATATATATATATATATATATATATATATATATATATATATATATATATATATATATATATATATATATATATATATATGTTTTGATCCGAAAAGTTACATGTCCGATATTTGAATAAACTTAGGAAAGTTTATTAGTACATGAAGATTGTTATTAGGGGTAGTTTCATAAGTTTTGTATGACCATTTTCTCTTTGTAATATCTCATGGTTCCTTTAGATGAAGTAGATCCAAGTTGCTTGTTCAAGTTATCGCCAATACTTTGTTTCATGTTTTCGCCTAAGTAATCTTACATGGTCATTTCGTCATGGCCTAGCCATGACCTTTGGTCCTTGTTCCAAGGTCATGAGACTCAACCTTGGCTCTAGCCATGGTTGTGGTCTTGATTATAGGTCATAAGACCTCTTGTTCCTTTTAAAGTATAACCATAATATAGTGACTTTGGTCTAAAAATGGGCTGTTTAAGAATTTGAAGAATTTATCACTCGGAAAGCGTTTTCAGGGCTCGAGCTTCTTTGGGTCCTGAACGAAAACGTCGTTCCGGACAACTTTCGTGTTTTAACTTTTTGATGAATCGGACCAGAAGTGGGACTTTCAAAATCAAAATTTGATCAGAATGCTATTTAGGCAGTTTTGCCGGAAATCTTTGGTAACTTCAAATGGGCGTAACTTTTGACTCGTATACTCGTTTTGGGTGGTTCAAGTTGCTACGGTTTCCTTGTTAAGTCCTCTACTGTAATATGTAATGATCAAATATCATATTTTTACCATTTTGATCAGGTCTTACCAAGAAAGTCACTAGTTTGCTTGTTATAGTAACTTGTCTTATCAATCATGTACAATAACTTGTTTTACTCACTTTTATACATCATGGACATGAATACAAGACATAATATAGCACAAATAATATGTAAATAACATGAATATGATTATTTAACAAGAATCATGTTAGGGTTTGGCTTACAACTTTTGGCTTTCAAACAAGAAAGGAAGTTAACATGTAAGGATAAGACTTTGATAGACTTGCTTCAACCCACTTCACTTCATGCAATCTTTCTACTCTTGTAATCCTGAAAGATGGATGATGAAGGTTGAGGTGACTTGAGTGGATTCAAACTCAAGAGAATCACCAAGGTTTCTAAGGATTTGAAGTAGTTTTGATGAATCAAAACTAAACTAGGGTTTCTATGTTGTTATAGCTCTTGAATCTTGGATAATACTTGGAAGAAATTTTGCTAGGGTTATGGTGTTGGTGTGGTGTGATGATGAACGAAATAGGAGGGGGAGGGGGGTATTTATATGGTTTTTGAGGAGGTTACAAAGCATTTAGGATATTTATCTAACCTTGGAGGCCAAGTTCTACACTTGTTAACATCTAATGGCTCTAAGCATGAGATTATGCCACCTATGGGATGACTCCCCCCCCTATGGCGGTTTGAAAGACTTAGGGAGCAAGTGTTGGTCCTTGGATGATATTATCCTAAGTATGCAGCTAGTTTTGACTCCGTAAGTTGCTAACCGTAAGTTGTTAAGTCACGAAACGTAAAACCGGGTATCGTAAAAATACGAAACTTGGAAGAATGGTTAAACTTGTCAAAATACTCCATAATAAAATATAAAATGAGTGGTAGGTTCTATCGGGTGCTAAAACCCTGCTAAAAACTGGAAACACGGGTCTAAAACGCGCAATTCGCGTAAAACGCTGAACTGAAAAACGTAAAATTTCAAAACTTTTGGAATTGTCATAAAATGATAGAAAATTATATTTTTATTGTTTATAATGTTTTATGGATATATCGGGATGCTGGAAGGACGTTTAAACCTAAAAGTAAATCTCGGACACGGCTTTGTGATTTTTGCAGAAATGATCCGACGAGCGTCAAACTCTCGGATTATCGTTAAAATAGTTTAACTTACGAGAATATGAAATAAAAATTTCTGAGATGAATAGTGAAAAGTGAATAGTAAAAAGTGAATAGTAAAAAGTGAATAGTGAAATTTTCGGGAATAGTAATTAACCTGAAATTGTGAATTGTTACACTCTCCACAACAGTCTGGCTCTTCGATCACATCTGCTATTTCTGAGGTACCAGCTTCACTTAATTCTAATCTGAATAATCCTACCAATCCACCGGGGGTGTGTGACTCTATACAACTCAAGAATATTGTCAACACAGACACCACTGATATGGGAAATACCAATAATATCCCATATGAAAGGTATGTGAATGACAATAGACTGCCAGTTGTACCAAGTGACATGCCGTCTGTTGATTCTAGTGAACATGAGCTGCATGAGCACACTATATACAACCCTGATGATTCCTTGACCACTAGAGTTAACATCCTTAAGGATCAGGTGACTATATACGAACAACGTGCTAAATTTGAGCTTAATAAACGTGAGCAGAAAATGGAATGGCAAATGTGTACTTACATATCTGAAAACAATTCCAAACAAGAAACATTGAAAAGGGAGTTAGTGTCTTTGAAAAAACAACTGGATCAAACTGTTAAACAAAAATAGGAAATTCAAAAAGGGTTGACTTCAATCAAACTCGAATACAAAGATAAAGAAACTAAACTTCTAAATGATTTCTCAAAACTCAAAATGTTGAAAAATAAATTGGAAGATAAGTTGTACACGCAAGGCCAAACCATTCAATCTGCTCAAATGATGCAAAACCATAGGATACTAAGTGATGAATTTAGTGAACAAGATGCCTCTAAGCCAAAAGCCAAACTCCTTAGAAATGGTATAGGTGCACAACCTGAGTTATATGATGCGAACACTATGCTTGAACCTAACCATGCTGTTAGCATTAAAAATTATATATATAGAAGTGATGATCATTCTCATATTGTAACTTTGTGTCGTTTGTTAAGATTAGTAATAGTTTAGTCATTGGGCCTTGGACTTGGCAAGCTAATATGTCATGTGCTATGTTTCATAAGCCTTGTTAGTTAATCATGTAACCAAGTCCAAGCCCAAGCCCATGAAAAGCCTATGTATGGAACTATATAAGGCACCTTATCTCTCATTTGTAAGGTGTGCTTGTGTGTGTTTTGTGTGTGTTTTATTAATAAAAGCTCTCTTCATCTTATTCTCTCTTTATATATATTTACTCCATACATATACATACATCAAGTCACCATCTTCTCTTCATCTTTACTTCATCTAGTGCTTATATTTGTGTTAAAGTTGATATATCTAAGGTCCTACAAGTGGTATCAATCGCCTAACAATGATTTAGGAGTGTGTGGTAATCGTATTTTTCAAGTTTTTTCTTAAAAAGTTGCATATTTTTCTTGTAAAAGTGCACTTTTTCTTTAAAAAGTCTTGATCTTTAAGTGTTTTAGTGGTAAAGTTGTTGTTTTTCTTGAAGCTTTAGTGATTCTAAGTGTTTTGGGAAAGATTTGATCAAAAGAATCAAGTGGAAAAAGTGTTTTTGGTTGAAAAAATCGGATTTTTTGGCTGTTTGGAACATCTTACGAGTAACTTTTGGTCAAAACCCTTTTCCTAGGAGTAACTTTTGGTCAAAACCCTTTTCTTACGAGTAAGTTCTTACGAGTAAGTTTCTACGAGTAAGTTTCTACGAGTAAGTTTCTAAGAGGAAGTTTCTACGAGTAATTCTTAGGGGTAATTCTTACGAGTAATTCTTAGGGGTAATTCTTATGAGTAATTCTTAGGGGTAATTCTTACGAGTAATTCTTAGGGGTAATTCTTACAAGTAATTCTTACGAGTAAGTTTCTACAAGTGGTAACACTAAGTTTCAGAGTTCTACGCATAACTTCATCAAAGGTCTTCTCTTCGTGCATCGGTGACTCAGTACTTCCCTAGCTTGGATAAGTTTGTGGAATACTTCGACACGGGATATCTTTCAAGCTTGGACAAGTTTGAGAGATGTGTTTGGTCTTTTGAACCTTACGCATAAACATTTCTTACGCATAAGTTACAGCTTACGCGTAAAGTTCAAGTTTACGCATAAACTTAGTGTTTACGCTTAACCTTACACTTTACGCATAACCTTAACCTTACGCATAAGATTCCAAGTTACGCGTAAGAATCACTGTTTACGCATAAGTTCAGGGTTTATGCATAAGAATTTGACTTTTTGACAACCAAACTTCAAACGGCCATAACTTTTGAACCGTAACTCCGTTTTCGACGAATCAGCTGTCAAAACGACCGTGAGACAGAGGAGAACGACACGCTAAATTTTTCACCATAAAAACTTGCATCAACTTACACTAAACACAAATCCTACTTCGTTTAATCGATCCAATAATCAACTTTATTCATCTACACTTCATCAATGGCAACTCAGCAAGATATTCATGCAGCTGGAGCGGAAAACCGACCTCCAATGCTTGAAAAAGGTGGATATCTCCCATGGACAAGCCGCATGCTTCGTTACATCAAAACAAAGCCTGATGGTAAATTAATGATCAACTCCATTGCATATGGTCCATTCAAGCCAAGACAAGTTCAAATTGAAGGTAATCCAAATACAACACCTCCTACTCAACCATTCGTGCGTGAACAAACAGAAGCAGATTACACAGAGGAAGACAAGAAGCAGATCGCCGCTGATGATATGGCAATGCATTTAATCCAACTTGGATTACCACGGGAGATCTTTGCTGCGGTCGACAGTTGTGAAACTGCTTATGCTATGTGGGAACGTGTTAGAAGGATATGTCATGGAACAGAGATTGGACAACAAGACATTGAGAACAAACTTCTTACAGAATGGGAGAATTTCACATCCACTAAAGGTGAACAGATTGAATCCTACTACACAAGGTTTTGCACTTTGATGAATGAGTTAATCAGAAACAAGTTGACACCTCGAACAATTGCAACAAACATCAAATTCATAAATAACCTTCCAGAAGAATGGGGTCGTTATGTTACAATTGTCAATCAAACAAAGGACTTACATAAGGTGAATTATGATCAACTCTATGACTTTTTGAAGCAAAACCAAGCTGAGGCTAATGAAGTAAGGAAAGAAAGATTGGCAAAGAATCATGATCCTCTTGCATTAATTGCTACTACACCAACACCGCTACCAGTGAACACACAACAACCATCATCATCTTCCACTCACAGCTACATGCAACCTTCAAACATTCAACAAACAACACCGGTCTACCAACAACAGTTCTACCCATAGCAACAACAGCATGTTATTCCACAACAGTAATACCAACAATTCCAAGAACCAGAATTCACTGAAAATGATGAAGCTTCTGCAGCATTGACCCAAGCGTTTGCTTTTCTGTCAAAGGCATTCCAAGGACGCTATTCTACACCAACTAACAACAACCAAAGGATTTCATCGAACACTCGCAACAAGCAGATTGCTCAGCATTTCAATATGGGTAATGGAGGCCAAATGGTTGGAGTTTGTGGGAATCAGCAAGGATATGCTACTGGATTTAATATGGGCAATCAGAATATGCAGAATGCAGGTCAGTATGCAGGGAATCAGTTGGGTCAGTTTGTTGGAAATCAGAGGGGTCAGAATGTTGGTGATCAGGCAATGGGTAATCAGAATAGAAATGTTGCAGCTCCAGTAGTTGGGAATCTGGGAAATGTGAATCAGGGTAATCCGGTAAAGTGTTTCAACTGTCAGGGTGTAGGTCATATGGCAAGGAACTGTCCTACTAAGCCGAACAAGAAAGACACAACATACTTGCAGAAAGCATTACTGTTGGCACAAAAGAATGAGGCAGGGTTTCAGTTGAACGCAGAGGAGAATGATTTTATGGCTCTTATGGATGACATGGAAGATAGAGAGGATATCGATGCGAACTGCATATTCATGGCGAATCTTCAGGAAGCTAAGTATGACACGGATTCTGATACACTTCCTGTTTTTGACACCAATGCACCATCTGAGGTATCCAACTTCAACACATGTCACAATAATGATATATTTGATATGTCTCCTCATGAGGAACAGCATTCTGAGAAGCTAGCACCCACTTATGATACATACCTGGACACGCCAAGTAGTAGCAATACTCCTTCAGCAACTCCAGATGTGAATCGTAATGGAGGCTTCGTTTCACAGCATGCTGAGAATGATGAGGAAACACGTGCTTTATTTGAATCATTATTGAATAATTGTCGTATTGAAATTGAGAATGTGAAAAAGGTCAATCGCGATGTTAAGGCCGCGAATGTTAAATTGACCGCTGAG
Organism: Artemisia argyi; assembly: GCA_030686995.1. NCBI lineage: Eukaryota > Viridiplantae > Streptophyta > Magnoliopsida > Asterales > Asteraceae > Artemisia > Artemisia argyi. The sequence continues at coordinate 155,939,569 of CM060685.1, forward strand.
CTTGAGAGTTACAAAGAAAACGTTAAAGCTTTTGAATTTCATAACAAAAGATTGTCTGAATTAGAAACTGGTTATCAAAATTCCGTTTCAAGGGAAAAACAATTGCAACTCAAGTTTGATACACTTGATGTTAATTCTTTCAAAAAGATAAAATCTTTAAACGCGGAAATTTCTGATTTACAAAACCAACTTTCCAAAAAAAAATCAGCTTATACCAATCTTGAAAAAGAAAGGGACGAGATGAAAAAGGACTTTGCAAAGAAAGAACACAAACTTTTGGCCGAAATCGTAGAGTCAGAAAACATGATTGCTCATTTAGAAGAATTAGTGGTTAAGTCGGGTCAGTCAAGTCAAACAATGAAAATGATTTCAAATCAAACTAATCCGATTTACCATACGAAACATAAAGTGGCTCTTGGTAACAATACCCCCTGTAATCTCAAGAAAGCTCAGCAAGAACAGAATGTTTTGTACAATGGTAATGTGATTTACACCAAACATGATCCTCCCGTCGTTCGGGATTCTGTGCAAACGATAGAACATGTCGAAGAGAGCATTACTAAAATGAAACAAAAGGATTTGAAACCCATTGATTACAACAAATTGAACAAACTTTCGGGTATTACTTTTGTTCCACAAAAAGAACCATCTGTGTTTTCCATAAAATGACCATTCTCAAAAATGTTTTCTAAGAAAGTAATTGTTTCCAAATCTCTTTCAAAAATGGAACAAATTTCTTCTAACAACACCTTTAATACAAGTGAGGCTAGAGAAATTTTGGATGACGTTAAAAAGAGAATTCAAGAACTTCAAAATATTGTTGCTTCTAAAACTACAATCAATATTAACAACTTGCATTCCAGTTTTCATATTGAGCAGAAAAAAGTTTTTGAAAACGAAATTACTATCCCACTAAATAACATCAGTGCGAGAGTAATCCATTTTGAACAGGCTTTCTTAAAAGAAACGGCCGAATTTGTCAAGGACCACAAATCCCTGGTAAACGAAGCTAATGATACTCGTGAAAACATGAATGTTTTGGAAAACCTAAATGATTCTCTCTTCGAAGCTGTTATGACCACTGACATTATGTCCATCATTTTACAAACATATTATGTTCAAGACGATGAAAGACTAAGAGCTGAGACCTCCGCAATTGTTTCAAAATATGAAAATACTCTTATAAAGCTTGAAAAAGAAAATGTGTCATATTTTAAACAACTTGATCGAAAAATGGAAGAATGCAAGTATGACAAATTGTCGTATGAGCGTGCCTTAAAGAACATGAAAGAGCAAAATGATCTTTTGAGGGCTCAGCTAGAAATTCAAAAAGGAAAGGGTAAGGAAACTAAGTTTGCAAAACCATTGACTTCGGAGAAACCAAATGTTTCAAACACGGTTCAAAAACCAAAAATGTCAATTTCACGGTTTGCTCCAAAAGTCGATGAGAAAAAGGATTTGACAAAACCAGTCACTCCAACACCCTTGCCCAAGAAAAGTGATAATGAAAAAATTGTTGATAAAGGAAAAGCAGTTGTCGAAACACCAAAAGTGATAGCACCTGGCCTTTTTAGGATTAGTCCCACTAATGCGTCTGCCTCAACTTCTAAGACAAATGCGTGCAAAAAGGATAATTCTAAAGAGTCTAGTGATCCTAAAAAGGAAAACAATATAAATCCTAACGCGTGTGCTTTACCTTCTACATGATTAGGAAGCACCTCTAGGAGCAGCAGACTAAAGCCTAGGAGCAATACAAGGAACAATAGAGTCTCGCCTGTTTCTAAGAGTAGTTGCAAGAATAAAGCTGAAGAAGTAGAAGAACACCCTAGGAATTTATCGCTTTGTAATAAGAAACATGATTCATCTGAATGTAATGTCGAAAGTACTGGTTCTAATGCATGTAATGACTCAGTTTGTTTAATATGCAAGAAATGTTTAATTAATGATGTTCATGATGAATGTGTTTCTAAGAATGTGAATGTTATGCCTAAACAGAAGTATGTTCCAAAGGGAACTAGTGCCAGATCAAGATCTATAGAAAGATTAGTTGCACGCTTTAGGTCTACCACTAGTAGTCAAATGCCTAGGAACTACCTTAAGTTTTGTATGTGGATACCAACGGGTAGAGAGTTCACTCTTAAGGACGGCAAATTAGAAATAACTCAAGCTAAACAAGTAGCAACTGTCCATGAGTGTGATTCTGCTTTTACTCCTAACCCCATGGAACCCAATTCAATACGGTTTCCAAATACAAACTCTTTTGTTCTTGGCAGGTTATCGAAATATGTCTTTGGATCGTCGACTCGGGTTGCTCCAAGCACATGACCGGGAATTTAAAGCTGCTGATCAATTTTGTCTGGAAATTCATGGGAACTGTACGCTTTGGAAATGATCATGTAGCAGCTATTCTGGGTTATGGAGATCTTCGGTTTGAGAATTTTTTAATCACTCGGGTTTACTACGTCGAAGGATTGGGACACAACTTGTTTTCAGTCGGGCAGTTTTGTGATGCAGATTTAGAAGTTGCATTCAGGAGAAACATGGTTTTTATAAGAAATTTGGTTGGTGATGATCTCTTAACTGGTAATCGTGGTACAAATTTGTATGCTATCGACATCAACCAAATGGCTTCTACATCACCAATTTGTCTTATGACAAGGGCAACCGAAACTAAGTCCTGGCTGTGGCATAGAAGATTATCCCATCTCAATTTCGACACGATCAACAAGTTAGCCAAAGACAACATCGTCACCGGACTTCCTAAGTTCAAATACACCAAGGAACACCTATGTCCATCATGCGAACAAGGAAAAAGTAAAAGAGCATCATATAAACCCAAAATCGTACCTAGTTCCGAAGCAAGGTTACATATGTTGCACATGGACTTATGTGGCCCAATGAGAGTTGAAAGCATTAATGGGAAGAAGTATATTCTTGTTATTGTTGATGATTATTCAAGATATACTTGGGTAAAGTTTTTGAGATCAAAAGACGAAGCACCAGGTACCATCATCACCTTTCTGAAGCGTATCCAAGTTCTACTTCAAGCTCCAATAAGGATTGTAAGAACAGATAATGGCACAGAATTCACAAATCAGGAGTTAAGAACCTACTTTGAAGATGTGGGAATCACTCACCAAACATCAGTTGTTAGAACTCCACAGCAAAATGGGGTAGTTGAAAGAAGAAATCGAACTCTTGTGGAAGCTGCTCGCACAATGCTAATTTTTTCTTGTGCACCACTATTCTTATGGGCTGATGCTGTAGCCACTGCTTGTTTTACTCAAAACTGATCCCTAGTCCATCCGAGATTCAATAAAACCCCGTATGAGCTAGTGAACAACCGTAAACCTGACATCTCTTACCTTCACGTATTTGGCGCTTTGTGCTATCCGACGAATGATAGAGAAGATCTAGGAAAGTTAAAAGCTAAGGGTGATATTGGAATCTTCATTGGATATTCAGAAAACTCGAGGGCATTCAGGGTGTATAATAGAAGAACGAAAAAGATAATGGAGACGATGAATGTGAAGTTTGACGAGATTTCACAAATGGCTTCTGAGAGATACGCTCTAGAACCCGCGCTTAATCCGATGGCTTCTAATCAAAACGGATTAGGACCCGCACTAAACCAGCAGACTTCTGGACACATCAGTTCAGGACTCGTGCCTCAAGGAGCTCAGTTAACAAACACGGATAAACCTTCAGAACAAGAACTGGAAAATTTCTTTGAGTTAATGTTTGATGAATACTATGGTGGAACTTCGACAAATGCATCTCAACAACATTCCGCTGCACCCGCTCACAACCATCAACCACCACCACTACCACAGGATGCATCTACCACAATCGAAGCTGAAGCACCAACTACATCAACATCATCTACATCTACTCAAGCAACTCCAGTACTTGAAACTGTTCAACCAAGAGTTGATGAGCAAAATCAAAACACAAATTTTCAAGAAGAACCAACAAATAATTCAAACAATGATGCGTTAGAAGAAGAAGAAATATTTGAAAACCCGTTTGCAACAGACTCTGCTGAATCTTCTTCAAGGTTACAAGAACCATCTAACACACATTCCTTACACCCAAGGTACCCTTCTACGTTTCAATGGACAAAAGACCATCCGTTAGTACATGTTATTGGTGATCCTTCAATGCCAGTTCAGACGAGGAGACAACTTGCCACCGATCTCGAATTGTGCATTTACATTTGCTCAATAAGCACCAAAGTACCTAAGAACATTCGGGAAGAATTGGCAGAAAACCCATGGATTGAAGCGATGCAGGAGAAATTTCTTCAATACCTGTTACATGACAGTTGGGAACTTGTTGAACGACCACTTGATAAACGTGTTCTTGACCTCAAGTGGTTGTGGAAGAACAAACTGGATGAGGAAATGACTGTTATTCGCAACAAAGCTCGTCTCGTGGCTAAAGGTTATCCACAAGAAGAAGGGATAGATTTCGAGGAATCATTCGCGCCTGTAGCTAGACTTGAAGCAGTCCGGATTTTCTTAGCCTATGCCGCTCACAAAAACATCACAGTCTATCAGATGGATATTAAGACTGCTTTCTTAAATGGAACTCTGAAATAAGAAGTGTATGTGAGTCAGCCAGAGGGATTCATCGACAAAGATCATCCAGACTACGTCTACAAGCTTAAGAACGCCATCTATGGTTTAAAACAAGCTCCAAGAGCGTGGTATGACGAACTATCATCTTTCTTGCTCAAAAACAATTTCACAAAAGGAACGGTTGATGACACCTTGTTTATCAAAAAATTCAAAGATGACATTTTGATCGTCCAAATTTACGTGGATGACATAATTTTTGGATCAACCAATCCTAACCATTCAAAACATTTTGAAAATCTCATGAAAAGCAAATTTGAAATGTCCATGATGGGGGAACTAAAATTCTTTCTTGGTTTACAAATACATCAATCCCCTCGTGGTATTTTTATCAATCAAGCTAAATATACAATAGAGATTTTGAAAAAACATGGAATGGAAAATTGTGATTCTGTTGGTACACCAATGGTCACTTCACCAAAAATAGGTGTTGATTTGTTTGGGAAACCTATCGATCCGAAAAAATATCGGAGCATGATCGGTTCTCTCATGTACTTAACTGCTAGTCGACCTGATATTCAATTTGCTGTTTGTTTGTTAGCACGGTTTCAGGCAAAGCCTACCGAACTTCACCTCAAAGAGGTTAAAAGGATCTTTCGGTACCTACGAAGAACCATTAACATGGGACTTTGGTATCCGAAGGATTCGGGGTTTAATCTAACAGCCTTTTCAGATGCCGACCATGCAGGAGATCAAGTTACAGCAAAAAGTACATCCGGTGGAGCACAATTTTTGGGTGAAAAGTTAGTAAGCTGGTCGTCAAAGAAACAGGATTGTACTGCACTTTCAACCGCCGAAGCCGAGTATGTGTCTCTATCTGCGTGTCGTGCCCAAGTTCTCTGGATGCGGACACAGCTCACAGATTATGGCTTTACTTTTGACAGAATACCTATGTATTGTGACTCAAAAAGTGCCATAGCCATCTCGTGCAATCCCGTACATCACTCTAAGACGAAGCATATCAAAGTCCGCTACTATTTCATCAAAGAACACGTGGAAGAGGGTACTGTTGAATTATTCTTTGTTAAGACTGATTACCAACTCGCCGATCTTTTTACTAAAGCCCTTCCAAAAGAACGGGTTGACTATTTAGTTCGACGAATTCGCATGCGACGCCTAACTCCTGAGGAGCTAGAACGTCTTCTCGAATCTTCTTGAAAAATGTTTTCAAAATCGCTTCACTGTAAATATCTTTGAAAAAACAAAATACAAAATTTGAAAAACCAACAAAAACAAAATACAAAAATATAAAACTTTCAAAAAAATACAAAAACAATATAAAATCGAAAAATCCAAAAATATTCTTCTCACGACATGTCTCTCGTATAAATCAATATTCTGTATGTTTCTAGAAATGTCATTCAACAATGATACGGACATGTCCAGATGCTTGAGCGGGAGTTCTTTTTAATGTTTTTCTAAAACATGTCGTTTCTCAAAGTTTCTTCACAATGGTTTTCGTATACTTCAGTACGAAACCCGGACCCTAATGATGACTTCTGATTATTTTCAAATCAAGGACTCGTACGTTCAATGACGAACTCTTTTTCAAAAAGTTCGAGTCTAAACAAACGAAAAAGACTTCAAACAAAAACTCGTTTTCAAAAATAGAAATCTTGAGCACTTTTTCAAGATTCATCAAAAGATTTTTCAAAATCTTTCAAATGAGTGCTCAAGATAACTCCTTCTAAACCCTTAATTGATTTTAAAATGTGCTATCATTAAGGGGGAGTACAAAAACAAAAATGTTCCAAATTCATGCTAAATTGAATCTGTCTTTCTCTCCAAAAAGCTTTTTCTTAATCAGTTGATATCAAAAATATCACGTTATGCTATTTTTGAGGGGGAGAAGACATGATTAAAAAGTGATCAAAATGTGTGAAGATTGTGGCTGAATCTCAAAAAAGCTCGACTCAGATTGTACCTATGAATTGACGAAGCTTAAAATGTCAGTAATCGAAAAGACTTGTCCTGGACGGGTAATAATTTCAAGCTAGTCTAACTAGTGATGTAAGCGTGTCTCGAATAGGACTTGTCTGAGTAGAATGTACCGTATCGAGAGACTTTCTTTGGACTTGACCAGGACGGGTAATAATTTCAAGCTAGTCTAACTAGTGATGTAAGCGTGTCTCGAATCGGTCATGTTCACTGAAAGTGGATCAATTCAAAAAGTGCAAACTCCTCACGCATGTGCAAATTTCTTAAAAAATTCATGAGCACATGTGAAGGGGGAGTCCTTCAAAAGAAATGCAAAACTCTCGAAGTGTCAACAATGTTTTTTTATCATAAACACTTTAAGAGATTTTTCAATAAATGGTTTCATGGCAACAATAGGATAGTCATGAAGATATAAGGTGACTAAGGTTAGGAATAACCGTCCTATGATCCGCCAGAGCCGGAGGGATCTACCCAAGGACAATTCCAATAGATTAGAATTAGAAGTCCTTAGGTATGTTTGAAAAAAGGAGAAAATGAGAAAGGAGAAAGAAGGGGTTGAAGAATTAAAAAGAAAAGTTATGAAAAAGGGTGAAAAGAAATAGCCCTCCAAATGTTCAACCTTAGGGCAGACACCGGGTACAACTCATATGCTACTGGTTGTTATCAAGGTGACACCGGTATTGAAGACAAAGACGTCATGGACCCAGTGACGCACTGCACTAAACCTTCTTAACCACTCAAGTTCTCTTAAAAGAGCTTGTTTCATTCTCACGGGGAACCGGTGTAATCTATCGATCTGTCTCGTAGAGATGATTGATATTGAAGCAGGAGACCTCTCCCTAATCTCTGCATAGGAAACCAAATGTGCACTAATCGAGTCTAGAGCCCCGAGATTCATCAAAAGATCTCATAGGAACACATGATATTTTTACACTGGCTGTTCATCATTAAGGACGCCAGATGTAAACTTAAGAGTCCTACGCAGATCTTAGCAATCTGCCAGAACATTTATGAGAGGATTCACATTTGTGATTCTCAATGATTGAATGGAAACTCCTGCCAGGGTCAACATCAAACATCCCTGACAGCAGGTCACTTCGGTAATTCCTTATGGGTTACGCTTAGTGTTCGCGGTGGTTTCAAATGGTCTACAGTCATGGAGTGATCCCCAGCGACTCACCCAGTCATTGAGCTACTAAGTAGGTCTTGTAAGCTCTCTCGAGAGTATCTGACATGGGAACGGCCTTGGTAAGGGTTGGAAGGAGTCTTCACACTATGCTGTTGACGATCTCTAATTCTTATCTGTAAGTACCGGATGTTTTATTGCTAACTGTTTATATGCATGGACACTTCATCTCCATGGTGACAGATTCCACATGCTCATACATACATCTGGAAGTTAAAGAAAGCTCCCTCAAAGATCTATACAACACAAAGTTCTAAGAAAGATTCTACGCCAAAAAGAAGAATCTACAAAGTATAAAGACTAAAGATCATAGTGAAAGAAAGGGAACTACGTGCATATGAATATCAAAGTCCAAAGATGTATGAGCATGGCAAACAACCACCACAGACGTAGAAGTGACGAATGGCAGATAACTCCACATCACTAAGGAACAAAGAACGATGAAAAATCAGTTATCAAAGATCACAAAGCATGAAGGAACAAAGACTAAAGACTATTCTACAACGACACACAAAGTTAAAGACAAAGAACACGGAAGACCCACTCACGTGGAGCATCATTCGAATGACCACCCCTTAGGGGGAGATTGTTAGCATTAAAAATTATATATATAGAAGTGATGATCATTCTCATATTGTAACTTTGTGTCGTTTGTTAAGATTAGTAATAGTTTAGTCATTGGGCCTTAGACTTGGCAAGCTAATATGTCATGTGTTATGTTTCATAAGCCTTGTTAGTTAATCATGTAACCAAGTCCAAGCCCAAGCCCATGAAAAGCCTATGTATGGAACTATATAAGGCACCTTATCTCTCATTTGTAAGGTGTGCTTGTGTGTGTTTTGTGTGTGTTTTATTAATAAAAGCTCTCTTCATCTTATTCTCTCTTTATATATATTTACGCCATACATATACATACATCAAGTCACCATCTTCTCTTCATCTTTACTTCATCTAGTGCTTATATTTGTGTTAAAGTTGATATATCTAAGGTCCTACACATGCCCCTCCTGATGTGAGATCCTATGACGAGATTGATGAGGCAGAGGATAGAACTAGGGAAAAACTTGCTGAGCGATTAAAGGATCCCCTGTGCATTGCTAAAAATATTGTGTTTCACTATGATTACACTAATGACAATCATTCAGCTATTTTTGTTCCACAAAAGAAAATTCTCCCTGATAAAGTGTAACACCCCCAAAATATCGCAGCGGAACGATAGTGTCATTGGGATGCTACTTCAGGGCACAAAGTACAAGATATAGAAAACGACCTCTAAATGAGACGTTTTGAAAAGTTACCATTCGAATAGATAAAAGTCATAGTTTACAAAGCAAAGATCCCAAAGTAGAATAATACATAAGTTTTTAAAGTGTATCGAATGGTAAACGATAAAAGCGAAAGTCTCCAAAAGCATGCCCTAAGACTCTCAGCTCCACACACCTGCTATCGCCTTACAAACCTGAGACAGACATGCTTAAAAGTGTCAACACAAATGTTGGTGAGTTCATAGAGTTTGTTTAACGAATAAAGCCTATAGAAAATGATCACACAGCAAAGGCATCGTAAATCCACTCAGTTGCAAATCCTGCCCATACAAGACTTGTAACATGTGTGTTCACAACCCACTGCTAATATATATTATGATTAAGACATATGAGTATACGATATGTGTACATGCCAATGCTAAAAGATTAAAGACTACTGGGTGCCACTTCCCAAAGATATTAGACTACTGGGTGCCATTTCCCAAAGATAAGAGACTACTGGGTGCCATTTCCCAAAGATATACGTTGCTCAAGAATACACAATCAAGATTTACACATTAAGGCACGTATAGTAGTTCTGCTAAAAGTATTAAAAACTTAGCGTAGTATAAAAGTATAAACATTTCAAGTATCAAGCAAGTATTTTTGCATGTATCTCCCCCAAATAGTTTAAAACGAGTAGTAAAAGAGTAAAAGCGGGGCTATGACTCACCGAAGGTAATCAATGTAAATCAAGATATCAGGAAATGAAAGGAGTTTTCAAATGCGAAAACTCTACAGCAACTTGATTATGATGGTTTAGTAGTAGATGCAAGAAAATGTGACCCAAGTAGCACTCCCAAACACCAAAATACAAATTGATATAACCAAATAAACACTTATATTCTGTAAATAAGTAAACCACAATATTTCTCCTTCTGTCTTTCACTCTGGCCGAACCTTGTAGTTTAGAAAAGAGATTTTGAGTTTACTTAAGACAAATGAGCAAGTGGTAGTATCCTTTTATAACTAAAGTAAAATCTAGATATTTCATATAAATAATACTTAAGTACATTTGGTTTGAAAAAGTCATTTTGCTAGATTGTTTGGTAGGGTTATTTCGGCAGAAAAAGAGGAAAGCATGGAGACACCATACTCCATTTAATAACTTGTCAAATAATATCTTATATATTCAATGTATATGTATATAGTTATGTATTAATTTTGCTATCAATAAGTTGTAAGGGAACAAAAGGTGGTGTCTAAATGGTAGAATAAGATATAAAAACTTTGTAAATGTAGTTGGCATAAATATTGGGTACATAAAATATGTATAGTTTAATAATTAGGTACGCAAAGAAAATATATACATTTTAAGGGTATATTTTAGAAAGAATTCAACATGTGAAAGTAAATCATCACTTAAATTTTTTTTTGAGCAGTTTACCGAGTAATAGAATATATTAAAATACTTATTGGGAGTATTGGGCACGTTGTTCATGCGTATGAATTGAAAAACCTTTATTTACTTAATTAAATTAAATCAATAAATATAAATTGTAATTATAATGAAATCAAATGTGCTCTAGCAATAAAATGAGGCTTGTAATTGTGTCAATGTACTAAAATCATGTAGACCAAAATTTGGTCCAGAGTCATAGTACTTAATGAGGTGTCTCTTGGTTACGCGATTTAATTAAAAAGTTTTGAGTAAAAAGTATTATAGAAAATTTTAAAGTAATAAATACGAGTTTAATAATTAGTATTGATCTGAAAAATAGCGGGTTGTGATAGTCTCCCACCCTAAAAGGAACTTCGTCCCGAAGTTCAGCTCGTTCGTTCCACATATGTGCCTAGTGGTCTGATTCGACACTGCAAAAGGTCTTTTGAAAGATTGGCTCGATTTTTGGAATTGCTTTCACCAATCAAATCAACTACTATCAATATAACTAAAGTTGATGATGCTAGGTCTCAGATTAGTCGATGTTGTGTATAAGTCCTATACTAAGACTTAAGTGCTACGAAAATAAGATAGTTGTTCAAGAGAATGTACCCGTTATACTATCGCGGACATGTTGGGTGATAGGATTTCCTAAGAAGTAAGCTCTGCCACGTGCGGGTGGAATCTCAATGGCCTCATCTTGTGACCCTTCAATTGCTGCTGCTAAGTTTGGACGATTGCCTCCTTGGTTAAGATTCCTTTTCAACTTAGGACAGGTGTTCCGAAAGTGATCCGGGCTGTTACACTCATAGCATGACCTTTGGTTGTTCGTCATATTGCCCACATTTACTGGTTCTCTACACTGGTTTGTAAAATGACTAGACTGTCTGCAATTTGCACACATACGGCAGGGCGCAGTCTTTTGGTGATGAAAATTACATTTCGTACACTTAGGATGCGGGCCTGCATACTCTTTCTGACCAGAACTAGTCGCCGCAAAGGTCCTTGCCCTTTTGTTGTCAGCTATTGTGCCCATTTGCTTGTTCAACTCGCATGTTCCCTTCCTTTTATCACTGTTCCTCAAGCTTCCATTTCTAACCATCTCATCTGTCAGAGTCCCTGCTCTCAATATTGCACTCTGAATTATAGAAGGCTTAGTTGTTTTTACAGTCCCTCGAATTTCTGGGACAAGGCCATATATGTACCTCTCGATCCTCTTGGACTCAGGGGAAACTAGATGTGGAACTAGTCTGGCTAATTCATGGAATCGATCTGTGTATGCTGCATGACCAGCACCTATCATAGAGTGATGATAAAGTTCATCCTTCAGCTTCTGCATCTCGCTGTCTGGGCAGTATTCCTCCTTCAGTAATTGATGCGTGGGAATCGCAACAGGCTTTACCTCTCGAGGGATCTCGAGAAGCTTACAACCCCCACCAGGTAGTGTACCTGATCGTTGTAGTATAGTATAGTGACAAGTACCGGGGGATTGATCGTTCAGCTTAGGAATAGTGTCGCTAGGATTAGAAAGCCTAAATACTAGTTCTAAAGGTGAGGGATGATTATTTTTGTATTTTTATATTTTTTATGAAAGCAAGTAAAATCTCGGGTTTTGAAAGAGTGGGCGGAATTAGTTGCTATTCAACTAACCCAAAACTAAGATGCATTCAAAATAAAATAATGAAAATGAAAATAAACTAATTATACTAAGGTTGTGAGCAGTAATTGGAGAAAATGTGTTTACTTAGACTTCACTACTCCCTAGATATCTTTTACACGTTAATTACTTGTTATAATTGTATGGATGGCGGATTGTATTCCTTAATACCATTCATGGGGTGGCATACATAACTCCCCAATTCTATGAGCTCTTATCTCCTTCTACACCATGCCCAGCACAACTATAGGGATTGTAAACAGTGGCTCATGCATTAAATACAACCAATAAAGACCTAGTACGCCTCGGTTCATGTTTCTTAAGATGTTCAAGCATGTTACCATTTGGAGATCTGCCAGTTTTCTTAAGCCTAACATATAAAATCATTCATCCAAGACAAGAATAAACAAGTAATCAACACATAATCAATATCTAGGTTTCATTAGATCTAAGCAAACACAAAAGAGATCTAGCCTAGCATAATAGAATTGAGACAAGAACAAGATATAGACAACCAACACATAGACATATTGATTGAATTAGAAGAACACTTATCTCAATTACAATGCAAGGTATCAAGGGTTTGGAACCCTTGAAAAACCTGTAAAAGTTGCACCAAAATCGTCTTTAGGGTTTCTCCCAAAACTTCTCTTTTAATGTGAAAAACTAGAAAACTATATATAGGAAAATAGGGGTGACGGCGTCAAGAACAAGGGTGTGACGCCGTCATCTCGCCGCCAAATACTTCCTCGGACGGCCTTGATCTACTTCTGACGCCCTGTGTGACGCCGTCATCAACTACGGATTTTTATTCTTGGGATGTTGACGCCGTCATGAGTTACTCTTGACGCCTTCATGAACTGTTCCCAGCATGGAAAATTGAGACTTTGCCATTTTCTTCACTTTTATGCTCCAAAAACGTCCAAAATGGCTTCTTTTCCAGAATTCACTCTCCAAGTACCTAAGATCACAAAAGGAATGATTTAGGGAAATATTTGATCAAATAAATTCGGATTCGGGCTTAAATGACCCCCTAAAAACGGATCATTTTTCGCCTCATCATATACCGTTACACTTGAGATTTGCTTGTCCTCAAGCAAATGCGCTTTTATTCTACTCAAAAGACAAGTTAGGGGTCATTTAACACTAATATAAAAGTAATTACAACAAATAATCGTTCCACTAAAGACCAATAGACAAGCACGGAGGTCATACACTAGCACCTCACAAATAGTGTTTAGATACTCACATCTCTCGGGTGTAATAAAGTAATATAACATTATGGAAATGGAAGATATCTCTCACTATCTGTCATAGCAAAATAGATTACCATAGGCTTGGGAAAGGATCAAATCTCCACCACGTGGCGTAAGCACCTAGGATAAACTATCAAAGAGGTCTTTTAAAGGGTTGTAACGTTAGGTATAGGGATATGAATTACACGGTTTTGTTGGATAAAGGAAGTTTTACTGGTGGCGAGTTAACAATCTTGGTTAATTACATGTACAATATGGCGTTGCTAAGCCAAGACTAGACTCGACTTAAGCTAATAAATGAGAAATAACAAAAACATAAAATGAACATAGAATGAAAAGGGATGGTAGTCCGTATGTTTCTCCTTTTTTTTTTTTTTTTTTTTTTTTTTTGCATACACTCTTACCCTACCATCCAAAATAATACATCATAGGGAATGAACGTTCCCCTTACACTTGAATCTTTACAAACTTTACATTCAACTAATCTAATGACTCGAATTAAGAAAATCAAAACACTTGGAACACTTTTAAGATTAACGCACATATGGAGGTAATAATATTATGTTCTTCCCCATTACTCCATAAAATAAGTACTTACCCATGAGTCCCAATCGTCCCAAAACAATATGTACAAGGATATGACTCGACTTAGCAACCATGTAATCAATTAGAAAGTTAACTTAGGGTTTAACAAATAACAATAATGCACTAAAAATGAGCGCATACACGGAAGGCTAAGGCGATTTGGTTGTACATTTAAGTGGAGTGTAACAAATTCTTCCTTTAAGTAAAATGCTTAAAGTTAGAAACGAATAGATAGGCTCGGAGGGGTGTACTAGGGGTATCGTGTACTAAAAATGAGTACAACGCTAAGGGTGTGGGAAAAATTAGTTGACTTAACTAGCCAAGTAATATGACTTAAATGGTCAAGTAATTATGATACGGGTTTAACACAAGGGTGATCCTAATGCCTCTTATCATGTAGTAAATCCTACCACACGAATGTAGTCTCACTAGCGGTCTCGGGATGCATCACTAACGCAAGTTCTAGAATTTAATGCTACCGGTACACTCATAAGCACTAATAATGAATGTTTTTCCTATCAAATCTAAAGGCGAACCTCACATATTTGGGTGGAAAAATTTTTCTGAATATACGGTTATGTGCTAGTCATACAATCTCCTATCTATGAGACGCTTGCTATGGCTAAAGTTTCACTCCTAAATGTTGTAAAAAATTTTAAATTTGGCGCTAAAATTACACTAACAAGTATTTCTCATAGTTTTATTACACATCTACTATCAAACAAAACAAACTCAAGCGAAAGTGCATATGTAAGGTATCATCTTTTTACCCTCCCCTTACACTTAAGATGAACATTGTCCCCAATGTTCAAGTAAAGAATGTAAAAGTGAAAAAGTAAAGAGAATGAAATCAAATACTCCCCTGATTCGCTCGGTATGGATTATAGGTTGGCCAGGTTAAATCTTCCTCCAAGAAAATGAACAATCAAAGCCTCCCTTCCAGAATATAAATCATCTCCTTGTCGAAAATAACCTGTAAATCCTGACAAAAAATAGACAAGACAACCTCGCGTAAAATCGGCGGCATCCTATATAAGTTACTAAATCCTAGAAAACAAAGTAAGATATAATGCTTGTGGAATGAAGTTTGCAGATCTCCTGGAGATTATAAAACTTAATAATTCACAAAAACCATAAGATTCCGTTAGAAAAACAAAACCGGTAAAATTTCCAGATTTTAACTCCTGACGCCGTCAAGAGTAATTCTCTGACGCCGTCAGAATGGACCTGCAGAAATTCTTATGTTAAGTTTCCGGAAAATTTCTGGAAAAACTTGGTCCTACTTCCTGGAAAATCCTGCAAAACTTCATTATGACTCAATACAAGCATTTGACTCTAACAAATACGAGTATACATGTTCATTTAATATTGTGGAGAATCATGATTGGTTTGTTTCTTGAAAACATATTTGGGGTTTCCCCTTACACTTATCTTTTGCAAAAATAATTTTAGGTTGGAGTTAAGACTAGGCCAAACAACATAGTAAAGTATTTCCACATTTTAATTGAGAAACATGATCAACCAACAATAAAAATAAAACATGCATACGGAAGCAAATAACAATCAAACAAATAAAATCACACAAAACATGGGTTGCCTCCCAAGAAGCGCTTTTCTTTATTTACGAGTCTTGTAGCTAGACTCAAGGTCATGGGTTACTACGTGATTTCATCATTGGTTTCACTCTCCGATTGTAGATATTCCTTGTAGAAACGAATCACCTTTTTCTCAATCGCCCCCATAATCATTTGGGTAAATTCTTCATCGACTTTATACTTTGGTCCAAGGGCCAAGCAATCTTTGTAGTAAAGACTCCTTTTTTCCCATACATAGTCCATGCCCTTTTTCTTATCCTTCTCATAAATATCCTCAAAAGCACCAACGTTGTCCTTATCAAAACGAGATATAAAGCGAAATTCTTTCATCCTATAAGTGATACTATCGGTGTTACTTGCAAACCGGGTCGTGCCTTCTACCTCATCATATTCTAACTTAGACTCCTCAACAAATGGTTTGCCAAACACAACATTGGATAATCGACAATCAATAACATTAGCAAGATCCTCCACAATCATAAAGTCGGTGACAAAAGCGAAATTACCAACAAAGACACGTAAACCTTTAACTCTCCCGACAAAGTTACAAACTCCACCGGGGTACTTGGAATCCCTTCTAGGTTCAAGTCTTGTTTCCACTATATCATTATAAACCGTTGAGGACATAATGTTGATTGGAGATTTGAAGTCAATGTAAGCATTGCTAATGTGCCTATATCCAATCATACATGGTATTTTAGCATTCTTAGGGTCGCCTCTCTTGATCTTAGGTTCAATTATGGTGAAAGGAGATCGCGGGTTATCAATAAGATTATTATAATATGCAATCTCCTCCTTAGTGGGGTATAGATTAAAGTAGTCGTTAAGCTTCGGATCCATTTCCTCCTCTTCTAGTCTCTCAACAATATTCACAAAGTCATTAGGCCCTAGGTCCTTATTTGAATACAAGGCGGTTGCTAGGTCACTAAATGTATGTTCGAGTTCAATCTTAATCAACCTATTAAGCTCTCTAAGCTCCCTAATCTCACTCTCAATTTGTTCACGTAACACAGCCACTTCACTAGGGGAAAGGGGTGGATTCGCGTTTTCCATAATGGTCAACGGAATAGTCAATGAGTTTAATTTACTAACAAAGGCACAAAGAAATTAGATAGACTAAAGAAAACCTAAAAATAAAAATAAAATCTTACTAGAAAGGAATCTAGCAAGTAGATGCGTGGGAATCGCAACAGGCTTTACCTCTCGAGGGATCTCGAGAAGCTTACAACCCCCACCAGGTAGTGTACCTGATCGTTGTAGTATAGTATAGTGACAAGTACCGGGGGATTGATCGTTCAGCTTAGGAATAGTGTCGCTAGGATTAGAAAGCCTAAATACTAGTTCTAAAGGTGAGGGATGATTATTTTTGTAATTTTATATTTTTTATAAAAGCAAGTAAAATCTCGGGTTTTGAAAGAGTGGGCGGAATTAGTTGCTATTCAACTAACCCAAAACTAAGATGCAATCAAAATAAAATAATGAAAATGAAAATAAACTAATTATACTAAGGTTGTGAGCAGTAATTGGAGAAAATGTGTTTACTTAGACTTCACTACTCCCTAGATATCTTTTACACGTTAATTACTTGTTATAATTGTATAGATGGCGGATTGTATTCCTTAATACCATTCATGGGGTGGCATACATAACTCCCCAATTCTATGAGCTCTTATCTCCTCCTACACCATGCCCAACACAACTATAGGGATTGTAAACAGTGGCTCATGCATTAAATACAACCAATAAAGACCTAGTACGCCTCGGTTCATGTTTCTTAAGA
The DNA here is from genome assembly GCA_030686995.1 of Artemisia argyi. Lineage (NCBI taxonomy): Eukaryota > Viridiplantae > Streptophyta > Magnoliopsida > Asterales > Asteraceae > Artemisia > Artemisia argyi. The sequence continues at coordinate 155,956,888 of CM060685.1, forward strand.
CGTTCAAGCATGTTACCATTTGGAGATCTGCCAGTTTTCTTAAGCCTAACATATAAAATCATTCATCCAAGACAAGAATAAACAAGTAATCAACACATAATCAATATCTAGGTTTCATTAGATCTAAGCAAACACAAAAGAGATCTAGCCTAGCATAATAGAATTGAGACAAGAACAAGATATAGACAACCAACACATAGACATATTGATTGAATTAGAAGAACACTTATCTCAATTACAATGCATGGTATCAAGGGTTTGGAACCCTTGAAAAACCTGTAAAAGTTGCACCAAAATCGTCTTTAGGGTTTCTCCCAAAACTTCTCTTTTAATGTGAAAAACTAGAAAACTATATATAGGAAAATAGGGGTGACGGCGTCAAGAACAAGGGTGTAACGCCATCATCTCACCGCCAAATACTTCCTCGGACGGCCTTGATCTACTTCTGACGCCCTGTGTGACGCCGTCATCAACTACGGATTTTTATTCTTGGGATGTTGACGCCATCATGAGTTACTCTTGACGCCTTCATGAACTGTTCCCAGCATGGAAAATTGAGACTTTGCCGTTTTCTTCACTTTTATGCTCCAAAAACGTCCAAAATGGCTTCTTTTCCAGAATTCACTCTCCAAGTACCTAAAATCACAAAAGGAACGATTTAGGGCAATATTTGATCAAATAAATTCGGATTCGGGCTTAAATGACCCCCTAAAAACGGATCATTTTTCGCCTCATTAGTAATGCCTTAAAATCGTCCCATGTCATGCCTACAGCTGCCTCTCTACCCCTAGCTTGAATCTGCGTATTCCACCATGTCAATGCCTTTCCTGACAGCAAGCATGCAGAATACTTCACCATTTGATGTGCTGCACAGTTACTAATGTCGATCACCGACTCCATCTTTTTGACCCATCGAGTATACACCAACGCGCCTCCTACACCATTGAAATCAATTCGCTTGCATGACGTAAATTCCTTATACGTACATCCAGTCCTATTGTTGTTGTTGCCATTGCCATTCTGGCCTATACCATTGGTGTTGTTAATTCCGCTTTCGTGGTTTCCCAAGTTATTCATATGATCGCCAACTTGAGTGACAATAGTGGGGAGAATGTTTTGAAGTTGTTGAGCGATGATGGCTTCAAAATCAGGATTTCCACCATCGTTGTTATCATTGTTTTCAATGCCGCGACCATCTCCTCTACCTCCACGTCCACCAGTTCTTCCACCATCGTTACTAGGGTTACTAGTGTCATGAGCAACTCCTCTACCTACACGTCCACCAGTCCTTCCACCCCTTGGTGTTGCGCCTCCTCGACCAGAGCTACGAGTCACTCTCCCTGGTGCCATGATTTCCTGCGAGGAAGGACATTTAGTGAACGTCAGAGATGAGGGAAAACCGTTGATTATCCAAAGTCTATACTTAACATCCTTATACATAATACCGCGCCACCAGTTGTTTCCTAAGTTGTGCCAACACCGATCTACATAAGCATAGTCATATGTCCACGTGGGTCGTGAAGCACTTATAATTATGTTGGCCACCACAATTATAAATGTTTCCTTTCACAGGTGTACATATCACCAGGCATACATATCTCAGTGGTAGACGTTGCTTAAATGGGTATCTAGGGAATGTCACGCTCAGTACAAAGGAACAAAGGATTCTCCCTTAAGTGCTAAAGTCACTGGGAAGTCTAGTTTCTAACGGTTTCTCAAGAGTATCCTCAAGAGAACCCCCATCCTCGGGCAAATCATCAAATCTCTACAGCTAAGTAATAACCTTTATTTAACTCAGTCTCATGTCTCATCAAACAAGAACTGTCACAAGATTAAGTAAAATAATCAGTTATTACCGAGCTCCATATTTCTGATGACTTGACTAGATTTTGGGACTTCCCCATCGGTACCAAAAAATATCTAATAGCGTAGGTCTAGAAAAAAAAAATTATCAGCAAGCATACGTGTATGAAAAGTGCAAGGCGATAGGGAGGAAAGTCTAAATGTAGTCTAGGCTCTAAAACAACCTAGTTCTCTATAACCAAGGCTCTGATACCAATCTGTAACACCCCCAAAATATCGCAGCGGAACGATAGTGTCATTGGGATGCTACTTCAGGGCACAAAGTACAAGATATAGAAAACGACCTCTAAATGAGACGTTTTGAAAAGTTACCATTCGAATAGATAAAAGTCATAGTTTACAAAGCAAAGATCCCAAAGTAGAATAATACATAAGTTTTTAAAGTGTATCGAATGGTAAACGATAAAAGCGAAAGTCTCCAAAAGCATGCCCTAAGACTCTCAGCTCCACACACCTGCTATCGCCTTACAAACCTGAGACAGACATGCTTAAAAGTGTCAACACAAAGTTGGTGAGTTCATAGAGTTTGTTTAACAAATAAAGCCTATAGAAAATGATCACACAGCTAAGGCATCGTAAATCCACTCAGTTGCAAATCGTGCCCATACAAGACTTGTAACCTGTGTGTTCACAACCCACTGCTAATATATATTATGATTAAGACATATGAGTATACGATATGTGTACATGCCAATGCTCAAAGATTAAAGACTACTGGGTGCCACTTCCCAAAGATATTAGACTACTGGGTGCCATTTCCCAAAGATAAAAGACTACTGGGTACCATTTCCCAATGATAAAAGACTACTGGGTGCCATTTCCCAAAGATAAAAGACTACTAGGTGCCATTTCCCAAAGATAAAAGACTACTGGGTGCCATTTCCCAAAGATATACGTTGCTCAAGAATACACAATCAAGATTTACACATTAAGGCACGTATAGTAGTTCTGCTAAAAGTATTAAAAACTTTGCGTAGTATAAAAGTATAAACATTTCAAGTATCAAGCAAGTATTTTTGCATGTATCTCCCCCAAATAGTTTAAAACGAGTAGTAAAACAGTAAAAGCGGGGCTATGACTCACTGAAGGTAATCAATGTAAATCAAGATATCAGGAAATGAAAGGAGTTTTCAAATGCGAAAACTCTACAGTAACTTGATTATGATGGTTTAGCAGTAGATGCAAGAAAATGTGACCCAACTAGCACTCCCAAACACCAAAATACAAATTGATATAACCAAATAAACACTTATATTCTGTAAATAAGTAAACCACAATATTTCTCCTTCTGTCTTTCACTCTAGCCGAACCTTGTAGTTTAGAAAAGAGATTTTGAGTTTACTTAAGACAAATGAGCAAGTGGTAGTATCCTTTTATAACTAAAGTAAAATCTAGATATTTCATATAAATGATACTTAAGTACATTTGGTTTGAAAAAGTCATTTTGCTAGATTCACTACTAGAAAAAGGTCTATCCTTGACTCGCATTTTATGACGCACGCTACAAGATGACGCGCAAATAGCAAAGTCATAAAATAAGAGTCATAAAGAGTAAATGTTTTATTGAGGATGACTCGTTTTCAAAAGCGTCATAACATAGGGTCATAATCACAAGCCCGCTCAAATTTTCCCCAAAAGTTAAACCTTATCCTTTCTTTCCCCCTCAAAACCCCAAAACCAGATCTCATTTTTACACTCCCCCCAAAATTAACCTACTCACACACACACACACACACACACACACACACACACACACACACACACACACACACACACCAAAACACATCGCAGCAGCACTAGTCATCGTCCCAATCGGCGTCCTCTTCTTCGTTTCCGGTCTCATCGTTAATCTCATCCAGGTCTTTTTCAACCCCTAATTTAATTTAATTAAATTTATTTGGTTGATTTAATTAAATTTAATTAATTTGCTAGGGGCCATTACACAAGTATTTATCCAACTATATGAAAATACAAATAATCGCTTTTTATGTGTACTTGGTCTGATCAGTTTAACTGTTTTCCAGTTGGGAAGGAGATTGTTGATCTATGTCTCGACCGAATAAGAAAGTTAGCAGATAACTGCACTGGATTGCAAGGATTTATGGCATTTAATGCTGTTGGTGGAGGTACTGGTTCTGGTCTCGGATCCTTGTTGTTGGAACGCTATCTTGTTAAGTCTTGTTTTGGGTTTTGAGTTTCTTGTAATTGCTTTCTTACCAGAAATAATGAGTCGATCTAGCAGAACGTTGTATGTTGGTAATCTTCCTGGGGATATCCGCGAGCGGGAAGTGGAGGATTTGTTTTACAAGGTGAATGGCTCGGCTTTATCTGAATTTGAAGTGGTTTGATTATTAAAGCTAGATTTGCTTTTACATTTAATATTTCACAAATTATATGATCATTGCTAAAAGTATTAAAAAGTTACACACTTGCATGAAATGAAATTTCTAATAAGGAACGAGGATATTTATAACTTCAAGGACTTAATATCTTTTTCGTGGATGAATAAGATTATTTGGGGAATATCATCTCAGGTATTGGAAAATAAGATGATTTGGAGATATTGTTTATGAGCGCATTTAAATATTAGAAACTTATGTCAATGTTTATCATAGTATTACAGTATTGGTTTTCGTGGATGAAGCCAAAGGTGTATACATATCGATTGTTGAAAACTTGATAATTATATATTGTCTGAAGTAAGCACTTTTTTCGTATGCCTATTAATATATTATTTTGCTAATTGCAGTACGGTCCAATAGCCCGCATTGATTTGAAAGTCCCACCAAGACCTCCAGGTTATGCTTTTGTTGAGGTGTGTTCCATGTTGCTGACATTTGACGCCACCACTTGCATATATATTTTTATCTTATTTTCTGATATTGAATGCTGTTCTTCTCGTAGTTTGATGAGGCTCGTGATGCTGAAGATGCTATCAGGGGTCGTGATGGCTATGATTTCGATGGGCACAGATTAAGGGTTAGTCGCACAAACAAGGCACACATATATATTTATTCGTTAAGGTGGAAATGGTAGTGACAGTAACCAATATAATGTTATTGTTATAATAGGTGGAACTTGCCCATGGTGGCCGCGGTAACTTATCTTCTACAGATCGTCATAGTCACGGCAGTGGTCGGGGTGCTCATGTTGGAGGAGTATCAAGACGATCTGATTACAGAGGTACAAATATTGGATTGAAATTTGTCTTTTTTATCTTGGTCATATGGATATATTGATCCCGTATATGTGAATTCTATGATGCAGTTTTGGTCACTGGGTTACCCTCTTCTGCTTCATGGCAAGACCTTAAGGTTGGTATCTTTTAAAACTTTAATTGGTGGTTTGTAACATTTGCACTCCATAATAAATCCTCTTGAATCTGTATTAACCACACTCTACTCACTCCGCACACCTCTGCCCAACCTGCTATAAGTTCAGCAATCTGCAATGTTAATCAGTAACCAACACCATTGTATGCTAACGTCACTTAGTGCATGATACAGTTGCTAAAGTATTTGCCTTTTATCTGTCTAATTGCGAAAGTGAACTGGGCATTATTGCATCTGGATTTAACAATTTAGTTTTCTTTTGGGACCAAAGGTTTTTGTTTGTGCCATTTTCCTGCTAGTCTAAAATCTTGTAAGGTTTCTCATCAAAGCAGTTGTTGCACCGTGGACAAAAGTCGAATATTGCCGTCATTTTATGATGAAACAAGTATTCTTATTACTAGTTGGAGGTGAATAGATGTTTTATGCATAGTTTTGGGTAACATTTGATTGAAAATGTTGAAAGGTATTTGGTTTATCTGAACATTTTAATAGATTTTTGTTATGCTAAATCTCAATTTTTTCAACGTTACATTTTTTTCTTCTACTACCCATATATTAAGGCAGTGATGCATAATTTATTTGACTGAAGCGTTGTTTGGCTCACTTTTATTTTCCAGGATCACATGCGTCGAGCCGGGGATGTTTGTTTCTCTCAAGTGTTTAAGGAGGGTGGCGGTAAGATTATAATCAGATTGATAATTTTCTAAGATTATAATCAGATTGACAATTTTCTAGTACCACTGCATGTTGGAAAAAATGTGCATATTGTTACTTGAGTAAAAATTCTGATATGTCATATAATTTATTGTGCAGGCACCACAGGGATTGTTGACTACACAAACTATGATGACATGAAATATGCGGTAATTTCCCCCCCTGCTTTTCACCTTTTTTCTTTTGTCAAGTTACTGAGAAGAATTCTGGCTACTTCATTATGCTAATCCTGCACTTTTTGGTCTTGGTACAGTCAAATTGATATCTCTGGAAACAAAAAGGCGGTTGTGGTCCATGTTCCTTACAGATTGAGGAAACTGTTCCGCAAGATCCATACCAAGCTTGTTAGGGATCTTGAGAAGAAGTTCAGTGGAAAGGTATCTTGTCATGATACTAATGTTGTATTATGTCTGATTTTGGAAAATGAAAATAAGCTGAAACTAATATTTATATTGCTGTCAGGATGTGGTTTTCACTGCCACCAGAAGGATTGTTAGGCCACCAAAGAAGGGTTCTGCTGCTCAGAGACCTCGTTCCCGTACCCTGACAGCAGTGCATGATGCCATGCTTGAGGATGTGTGCCACCCAGCTGAGATTGTTGGAAAACGTGTTCGATACAGGCTCGATGGCTCAAAGATCATTAAGGTGATTGCTTATTTTCTTGTTATATATGTCGATGTTCTTGAAGTTGTTTTTTGCTCCTGTTATAACTTGACTTGTATGTTTTTGCAGATCTACTTGGACCCAAAGGCTCGTAATGACACCGAGTACAAGCTGGAAACATTCAGTGGAGTCTATAGGAAGCTTTCTGGTAAAGACGTCGTGTTTGAGTACCCCATGACAGAAGCTTAAGATGTGTTAGCTAGCTAGGCGTTTTGGAATATAAAAATCGTATTGTAGTAACTTTAACTAATTATCGGTCTATATTTTGACATGAATTGTTATGTAATGAATTGGTAACGCATGGTTTTGATATATATGAAATGCGTTAATTTTGTAAAATTATCAGGTCTATTGTCAGTAATTATGTATATAATCAGGTTTTAATTAAAAAACAGAAAAAAAAAATGATTTTAAGTTAATGACTCGCAAAAACATATGTCAGAAAAGTGTGTCATAAAAGTTAGTCAAAATGATTTTAAGGGTAATGACACGCAACGTGGGTCATAAGTGCGAGTCATAGAGGGATGACGCACAAATGCGAGTCATGAAGATTTATGACGGGTCTTTCCTTGACGCGCATTTGTGCGTCATAAGGTCTCTTCTTGACTCACATTTGGAGTCAAGGATAGCCCTTTTTCTAGTAGTGATTGTTTGGTAGGGTTATTTCGGCGGAAAAAGAGGAAAGCATGGAGACACCATACTCCATTTAATAACTTGTCAAATAATATCTTATATATTCAATGTATATGTATATAGTTATGTATTAATTTTGCTATCAATAAGTTGTAAGGGAACAAAAGGTGGTGTCTAAATGGTAGAATAAGATATAAAAACTTTGTAAATGTAGTTGGCATAAATATTGGGTACATAAAATATGTATCGTTTAATAATTAGGTACGCAAAGAAAATATATACATTTTAAGGGTATATTTTAGAAAGAATTCAACATGTGAAAGTAAATCATCACTTAAATTTTTTTTGAGCAGTTTACCGAGTAATAGAATATATTAAAATACTTATTGGGAATATTGGGCACGTTGTTCATGCGTATGAATTGAAAAACCTTTATTTACTTAATTAAATTAAATCAATAAATATAAACTTGTAATTATAATGAAATCAAATGTGCTCTAGCAATAAAATGAGGCTTGTAATTGTGTCAATGTACTAAAATCATGTAGACCAAAATTTGGTCCAAAGTCATAGTACTTAATGAGGTGTCTCTTGGTTACGCGATTTAATTAAAAAGTTTTGCGTAAAAAGTATTATAGAAAATTTTAAAGTAATAAATACGAGTTTAATAATTAGTATTGATCTGAAAAATAGCGGGTTGTGATGTAAAGTTTTTTGAAATATTGACTTAGAAAAAATGAAAGCTGAAAGACTTGTGGGTAACACACGTACTATTTTTAGGATAGCTGACCCAACCATTTATCCATTGAATACGCCCAAGCACCTTATACCATTTACTCTTCCCACACAGTGTAATACTCTAATTGGGTTATATGTTCTATGTCAATTGTTTAATGACTTTGAGAAAACTTGTAAAAAGAGAATTACACCAACGGGGATTACAGATTGGGAAAGGGGTTTTGAGCAAACAAAACAGTGTTACCTAACTGAAGTCATGCCATTTTTCGATCTTCTCAAAGAACATTTTGAGGGCCTTAAAAATACCATTAATAATGATGTGACACAAATGAAAAAGGTTTTTAAAGATGTGGAAAGTGAGGGCAAACAATTGGCTATTGATCCCAAATATAGTGAAATTGACAGGAACAACATTCTCATTATGAATGAAAACTTGATTGCTAATTTCATTGCACATGATGTTTTTTACACTGTCACCGACTCAGCATTATCTGCTCGACAATTTCATGAAATGTCGGTCACTTTGAATGTCTTCCAGAATCGTGTGATTGAGCTTGAGGGGGAGAATTACAAATTAAATAAAAAAAATTCAAAACGACGACCATGATAACATGGTCAGGCATTTCTCAAAACTAGAAGTTGATAATCTTAACTTACAACTAAAATATCAACATCTAGAAGAAAAAATAAAAATATCAAATGCCAAGACATCTTCGGATGCTCCTGAATTTGACACATGTTTTGAATTAGCCAAAAAGGATGAAGTAATTCAAGCTCACTCAAATACGATTCGGAAGTTGAGGGCCCAAATTGCACAATTAAAGTCTAACATGGGCGACTTGACCAATACCAATTACCAAAAGTCGATAGATTCTCAAAACTGTCAAGAACAAGGCATTATCAATGAATTACAACATGAAAATGTGTGGCTTCGTGCTGAAATGTCAAATGCGAAACAACGTTACAAAGAGCTATTTGAGTATATTAAAATTACACGTGATCAAAAAAACGAAAAAGTCACTTCTTTGTTAAATGAAATCGAGAATCTAAAGACTAAGGTAAAAGGTAAAATGCCCGTGGGTTCATGTGATCATGCAAGTTCAATTGTTTATGTTTGTAAGAATTATGCATGTGATGCTGTGAATGTCTCTCTTCCCTTTAGGAATAACAAGTTAGTTCATAGCAACTACCTTAGACATCTTAAGGATTGCCTTGTCATGCTTAGAGAAACCATTGAAGAAGATAGGATAACTAAACCGCTTGATGATGTAGTTTTTGATGCATGCTTTCTCACTAATAGAGCTCAGGAACTATTAGAATACGCTATCGGTTCATACCCCAAGAATGATAACAAGCTGGAAAGGTTATTTGCATCACACACTAATGGTAGCAACAAACATGTTACTTTTGATACCCCTCAGACAATGACTAAATCCAACATCATGATCACCGATAAACAAGTAGCAACTAAGCATACTAATGTTCCCATCATTGCTTCTACATGAGTAAACAGTGTATTTAAAGCTAGCAGGCCACAGCCTAGGTGCAATACAAAGCATGATAGGGCTTTGCCGGCTAAGAGTGCACCTAAGAAGGAAGTAGAAGAATCCTCTAGGAACAATAAAACCTTGCTGAATGAAAGGAATCGAGTTGATTCAAACATTTGTATTAACAATGATGTAATTAATTCGAATTCTGGTGCTATTTGTAAGACATGTAACGAATGCTTACTGTTTGGTAATCATGATGCTTGTGTTGTGTCTTTCTTAAAGTCCTCTATGCAATCTTCGGTTAAGAATGATTTGAGTACTAAACGTGTTAGGCAGGTCTGGAATAAAACTGGAAAGGTGTTCACTAATGTTGGTTATCAATGGAGACCTACTGGAAGTAAATTCATCTTAGAAAAAAAGTGCCCCTTGACTAGGATCACTAACACCAAAGTAGTGCCAATTAAGAAATGGAGACCTACTGGTAGAACATTCCCGGTAGAAGCACTTAGCACCACTTCTAGGTCCAGTGCATTACTTAGTAAAAATACCAGTAGTATATCCGTGACATATGATAATCCAATATTTGTGTGTGCTAACCAAACGGACCCCAACTATTTGTGGGGCTCCAGCTTTTTCAGTTATCCACCATTGTCTGGTTTCAAATGCAGGTCGTACAAATCGTCCTTTGGTATTTGGACTCAGGCTGCTCAAAACATATGACTGGAGATCGCTCGCGGCTCAAGAATTTCGTGAAAAAGTTCATTGGTACGGTCAGATTCGGGAACGATCATTTTGGAGCTATAATAGGTTATGGTGATTTTGTCTTTGGAGACAGTGTGATATCCAGAGTATACTACGTGGAGGGACTTGGACACAATCTATTCTCTGTTGGTCAATTCTGTGACTCTGATCTTGAAGTTGCCTTCTGATGAGTGCTCAAACACTCATCATTTTTACCTATTCTGAGCTGCCAAAACATCTAAAAACACTCAAAATTGCATCAAAATAATGAAAATATCCCAGGAATGTGTTTTATATGTTTCAGATGCAAAATAATAAAAAACAGATGAAAAATGAACAAAGTTTGCATAATTGGCAGTTTCAGTCCCTTCTCTTTCAAAAGTTGCCATAACTAGTCCCTGGTTATTCCAAACACTTGAAAAAATTACCAAAGGTCCTTTTAAATCACAAAGTTACATAATTAGTCCTTTGGTACAAAGTTTCACAAAATTGCAAGTTTAGTCCCTGAACTTTGAAAATTGACAAAAATGGTCCCTGGGATATTAAAACTTTGAGAAAAACAAATTTTGTCCTTGTACTTCTCATTTATGGCAGGAATGGTCCTTGGTTGCAAAGTTTGGTGAAATTACATAACAGGTCCCTGAAGTTTCAAAGTTTGGCAGTTTTAGTCCCTAGAAATTTTTTAAGTGAAAAGTCAACATGGTACCTTGGACTAAGGAAACTTGGCAGAAAATACCCTTATGAGAACTTTGGAATAATGCCACATCAGGTCCCTCATCTTTGCGGTATTTACAAAATTGGTCCTTGTTTTTATCTTAAACCAAACCGGACCCTTTGATATTATACCACCCAAAACCAAATCCAATCCACCAAACATATCCAGCCCACTCCCTCGCCAAGCCAACTCCTCCACAAGCCCACACCCCTTTTAAATAATCCCCTGGTCAAATAAGTCAAACATCACCCCTATACATGCATCCCCCCAACTTGACCCTGCAAAACATCACCTCCACCACCCCCACTAGCAACCCCATCATCACCAACCCTCACCACTTTCACCTAACAAACAAGCCTCATTAAATGCTTTCCCCCCTTTTTGAGTATTTCAGTAGCAAATTGCAAAAATAGTTTTTGCACTAAAACACGTGGCAGCTAATGGAAGCATCTCAGTGATCTTACGGCTCAGGATTGAAGTGGGAAATGATCACAAGGGTCAAGGGAACGCTAATCTTCAGCTATAAATAGAAGAGAAGCACAATGGAGCAAGTAGTAGTTTAATTTAGAAAAGATAGTCTCGTTTAGTTTGTAACTTTCATTTTCAGTTAAAAATCAAGCTTTTAAGCATTGTATTAGTGTTATCAAGTGTAATTCCATCTTTTTCTTCAATCAATTTCAAGTTTCCTTTTATCTCCCAGTTTGTGCAATTTCCACTTTATTTCAAATTTCTTAATCTACTGTATTGTTGTTATTATTAGGACTTATGGACTCTTAGGCTCATATAAGCTCCCAGAAAGCTTAAATAAGCTTTTAGAAACCTTAAAACATTGCTTAGTTATAAAAAATTCAAAAACACAAAAAGTCAACAAAAGTCAAAGTTTGCAGGTTTCATGGTGATAGCAATTGGAGCACAGTAAATCTTGGATGGCTGTGGGTTAGTACTCCATGGGGAGTGTTAGGATTGGTTCTATGGTCCTTGGTTCATGGTGTTAGCAGGAATGCACATTGTAAGGCCTTAAACTCATTTCTGTAATTCCTACTGTAGCACTGCTTATATTGTTGCTTATTTGGCTTATTCATGTTTATTTAGTATTAATTAGTCATAATATTGATTTAATTCAGTAGCTTGTTCATTTAAATTGTTGTTTAATTAGAATCTAAATTTCACTGTCTAAATTAGTATAATTGGTAATCTTGGTTAGTTGTTGTTGATTCCTATGTTAAAGTGTTCATTCAAGCTTAATTGATCATATTAAGTTGTTTTGGGTCTGTTTCATAAGCTCTTAAAACCATTTGCTTAACAAATCACAAAACAGTCCAATTTTAAGGTGTGTTTGGATCAGTGTGATCCTGGGTGTTCTAGTCCATGTTTGTTGTTGTTCTTTGTTTTTACAAGTTACTTAGGATTATATTAGCTCAGAAATACCACAAAAACTAGGTCTTGTTTCATAAAAAGTCAAAATCACACATTAATAAGCCTAATTAACCCTCTGTGTTGGATTTAGTGTGGCTTATGCCCCATTTCCATTCACTTGTGAGTGGTGTAGCTTACTTTAGTCTTAACTTAGCTTAATTAATCATTTTCAATCAGCAAACAAAGATCAAAGTTCATCAAAGTCAACTTAAGCTTAATATTTCAAAAAGTCAAAAGTGACCTTGATTCAGAAATCCAAAACTTAGAAGAATTTTTGTGATTTTTGTGTTAGGTTTTAGACCTAGATCTTTTCAGAAGTTAAAGATTGTCAGCTAGTCTACAAGTTTTCATCAACAGCTTATTTTTAAGATTTTTGTATAAGCTTGTACAAGAGCTTAATTTGACCTGCAGGGCAAGTACATGCCCTGCACCAGGGTAATTGACCCAACTTCCTTAGCCATTTGTGACTCAACCAGTGGGACCCACCCCTAGCTTATTGGCTTTTTGGAAAGCCAAGCAACCCATTTTGATAAATCAGGGCTTATTTCAACCTTTGGAGCTTATTTTATAGGGCTGCTAGCCCCATTTAGTTTTGACCATTCCCTGAGTGTAGACTGAGTCACTCAGTGTGTGACCCCAACTTCCATTGCTCACCCAGTGCTTATTAATATGCTATAAGCTCAGCTTATTGGCTTATTTTGTAGCCCTCCAATCCCTTTTTAAGTTTCAAGTCTTGTTTTGGACCCACCTTGGTCTCTGTGGACCCCACAGAGGTCCAAAAACCTTGGGTTTGGCCTGTTTTGGCCTTGTAGTGACTTAAGTGCTTATTTGCTCCTTATTAGCTTCTACAGAGTGCTTAATTATCCCATTTGGCTTAGTTCAAGTGTGTAATCATATGTGTGTGCTTAATTTGTCATTTCCTAGCTTTTTCAAGTATGGCATAAGTCCTAATAAGCTTATAAGCCATCTGTTTAGGAAAAGGGGGTGCACATAGCTTATTTTTAAGGTATTCAAAAAGTGTCTTTGTAAAAGTTTCTTGTTTTTAGCTTATTTTCATCTGTCAAAAAGAAAAACCAACAAAAACCCAAATTTAAAAATAGTGATAGCTTCTATTTAATAGATTTTATCTTTTTAATTTTTCTTTTTAGCTTATTAATAAGCAATTTATCTTCTTCATATTTTTCTTAATTTCCTATTACCTTAAAGTATTTTCAGTAATTTTCTTAGATATTTCTCTTTTAGTTTGATAAATATTAGAATTAAAAATAGTTTAATTAATTAATTAGGTAATGTTAGTAATTAAATAGTTTTCTTAAATTTTAATTAACAACAGTAGGTTTTTATATTTTTCCTAGGTTCTATAAATCATTTAAGAGTTTTAGAAAATAGTTCCTTAAATTATACTGTTCATTTCCTAATTTTCGTAATTTATTTAGTTAAATTAGGTTTTAATTAATTAACAAGTAAATAATTAGTAAAAAAGTCTAAATATAATTTTCAAAAACTTTTTATAATTTTTTAGGATTCCTGTGATGGTTAATTAGTTTTATAAATTTTTCTATAATTTTCTAAGTCATTTTAGTATTTTTAGTAATTTAAAATAGTTTAATTAATATAATTAGTATTTAATTAATAAAAAATCCACAAAAAGACAAAAACACTTCTTTTTAATTTTTATACTTTCTTCAAGTTCATTTAGAGGTTTAGAAAATAATTTTGCAAGTTTTTAGTTTAATTTGTAGCCTTTGTCATTTTTAGTTTGATATAAATTAGATTTAAATTACTTTTTAAATAGTTATAATTAATTAATTAGTATTTAAATATTAAAATAATCAAATAAATAATTTTCTTTTCATTTTAAATTTTCTTTTTATTTTAAGTTTGAAAAAGTTTCACTTGCACCCCCTGTAGTTGTATATTGTTAAATCCCACTTTTCTCTGTCTGTAATCTGATTTCCCATTTGTGTATATGTAATTATATTTGTATATCTGTTATTGTTAATAATATTCCAAATTGTCCAAATACCAAGCAATCAGTAGCATAATCACTTCTCAATCATCTTTGGCTACTGTCCTCAGTGCCACTCATTCCTAAAACCATTTTCAAAGCACCATTGCAATCTCGCTGAGACATAACGACCCGGGGAAACACTATACTATCCACGGAGAATTGGCCTAAGCTGTTTTTGACTTATTTGACCTTGGTCAATAATATCTGATGGTTTAGCAGCAATCAAAATTTGGCGCCGTTGCCGGGGAGGTTGTTGCGTGTTTTAAAATCGTTTTAAGTTTAGTGGTTTTCAAAACCCTCCCTGTACAAATTTCACCACTTTTGTAAAAAGTTTTTGTAAAAATATTAATCATATCAAAAAGTTCACTAACACTTTTCCTGAAGTGTTAGCAACACCAAAAAAATCAAAAACAACAAAACAAACTGTGAAGTTAAATTACTTCGTTATCTTTAAGATTACAACCTATACAGTTGGTATAAGGTAAGTTCTGACATTAAATTGCGAACTGAAGAGAGATCCATTCTTCTCTCCCGCCAGCCTGCGAGTAATCTTAAAGGAACGATTTCGGTTAACGAATCAGTTGCAAAAATATTTCCCAAAGTTTTTTGCACACACACCCAAAAGCCCAAAAACAATTTTTCTGTTAATAAATACATAAAATCTTACCACCGCAAACCATGGCAGAACACCTATCAACTGGGGGTGTGGACATAATAAGTTCCCAAACTAAGGATTAAAACTTGCCATTGTATCCCTGTGAGTGGTGTACCTTTTTTAAAGAAGCCATTCACTTGTGATTATTGGTTTAAGTTCCCTGTTGTTTTGCCTCGAATTTGTTTTGAAAAATTGTTTTTAGTGCATGCGCACTCGTTCACAAACAAAGCGTAAAAATCAGAAAAACGTACCCGAGCTACGTACTGTTATTGAAGAACCTAAAACAGAAATGGACGACGGGCCACCACCACCCCCTGACCCTCTCAAAGATGAGCCAGCTCCCGATCTCCGAACGATGGAGGAGTTGTGCCAGCCCACCATGCAAGGGAGGGGCGGACCTATTGCACCACTCACAATTGAGGCTACGGACTTTGGCCTCAAGCACCACATGATCCAACAAGTCAAAAATTCGTGTCAATTTCACGGATTACCGGGTGACGATGCTAACAAGCATCTTGATAAATACCTTACCGTCACTCAAAGCATGAAACAGCATGGTGTTACCGATGATGCCCTCCGGCAGTATCTTTTCCCCTATTCTCTCACCCATCATGCCACTGCATGGTTTGACCGACTCCCCAAGAATTCTATTCGTACCTTTGATGAAATGGTAACCAAGTTTCTAGCAAAATATTTTCCACCTTCCATGGTTGCCAAGTTACAAAATGATATCAGCAACTTCCGGCAACGTCCCGATGAGTCTCTATTTGAGGCTTGGGAACGTTATAAGCTAGCAATTGATCGGTGCCCTAACCACAGTATGTTACAAGTTACCATCATAGAAACCTTCTATAATGGTCTGACATTGAGGCACCGGTATATTCTCAATGCTGCTGCTGGTGGGACCTTCATGAAAAGGCGTCCCGAAGAATGCTATGATCTAATTGAGAACATGACTGCCTACCATAACTTTTGGGATTCCTCTGCGGAGAGGGATGAGTCATGTAAATTAGTTATTCCTTATTCATCATCTCCTGAAATAGTGGCCCTCACTAAAAAGATGGATGATATCTCTACGGCTGTGTTGAGAATGAACCAAACTATGCAAAATCAGCAAAATCAACAAGTGAAAGTCGTAGCCCGAATTTGTGAAACTTGTGGAAGCCCACTTCTGTATTCCGAGTGTCCAGCCACTGCTGGTTTTCCTCAAGAGAACGTTTATGCTGCTCAAGGTTCCTACAATATGGGGGGTAATTCTTACCAACCACAAGGGGACCGTAATCTCTTAAGCTATCGTTCCAACAATTTTCTCGGACCTCCCGGTTTTAACCAAAATCAAAACCTTAACTCGAATCAAAATCAGAATCGAGGAGATTTTAACCAAAGTCAAAACCCGAATTTCCAAAACCCGAACCAAAATCAAGGTCATTTTAATAAAAAGAATTTTCAAAATGGCAATCAAAATCAAGGTTTTCAAGGAAATTTTCAAAGAAACCAAGGTCAAGGGAATTACAATCAGGGTAATTTCAACCAGAGAAATAATTTTCAGGGTAACAACAACCAAAACCAAGGAAATTTTCAAAACAACCGTGTTCAAAATTTTCCTAACCAAAATCAAAACGTTGTTCAACCCTCGTCTTCCTCCGATGAAGTACTAAAACAATTCATGAAAGCACAAGAGGAAACGAATCGGTTACTTATCAGCAAGATCTCTGAGCTTCAGAAGTCTTTAAATGATCGACCCTCGGGCCCGAGTACACTACCGAGCAACACGATCGCTAACCCGAGGGGCGATGTCAAGGAGATCACTACCCGAAGTGGAGTATCATACAATGGACCCACGATTCCCTCTACCTCTTCTTCTCCTCCTACCAAGGTAGCGGAACGTGAACCTGAGGTTACCACGGACACGGTAATTCATACTAATAACGGAGGTACCAACAACGTCCACCCTCAAGTTGTCCCGGTCCCGACTCGCAAGTCAAAAGTTGTATTTGATCCTCCGGAAAGTTCTGATGAAATTGCAAAGAACAATCCCAAGCCGTCGATTCCATATCCTTCACGTTTGAATGATCAAAAGAACCGCGAAAGAGCTAACCATTAGATGGAAAAAATTTACCAAATTTTCCAAGAGTTACATTTCGATATTAGCTTCGCGGATGCTCTTCTTCTAATGCCTAAATTTGCTTCAACAATCAAAAATCTGATAAGCAACAAGGAAAAACTCTGTGAGATGGCTAAAACTCCACTTAATGAGCATTGCTCAGCAGTGCTCTTGAAAAAGCATCCCGAAAAGCTTGGAGATCCCGGGAAATTTCTCATTCCTTGCATTTTCCCAGGAATGGTTGAATGCTTTGCCTTGGCCGATCTTGGTGCAAGCATTAACCTTATACCTCACTCAGTCTGGAAGAGACTCTCTCTTCCTCCTCTCACTCCTACCTGCATGACTCTCGAGCTTGCAGACCGTACTATATCTCGTCCTCTCGACATTGCCGAAGATATCTTCGTGAAAGTAGGAAAGTTCCATTTTCCGGCAGATTTCGTGATTTTTGATTTCGATGCTGACCCAAGAGTTCCTCTCATTCTTGGGAGGGGATTCTTAAGAACGGGTCGTGCTCTAATCGATGTTTTTGAGGAAGAAATCACTCTACGTGTTGGTAATGAAGCCGTCACATTCAATCTTGATCAGACTTCAAGTTACTCCTCCAACTATGACGCTGAAACGGTTAACCGAATTGATATCATCGATGTTGTATCAGAGGAGTATTCTCAAGAAGTTCTCGGTTTCTCATCAAGTGGCAGTACCACTCTTTCTTCTAAGCCTATCATATCCGACTCTTCCCCTTCTCTCACTCCGTTTGAGGGAAGTGACTTCCTTCTGAAAGAGGTCGAGGCTTTTCTTGCTCAGGATAGCTCAATCTCAAATGAGATTGATTAAAACTATCTTGACCCGGAGGGGGATATTCTTCTTCTTGAAAGATTGTTAAATGACGATCCTTCACCATCTCCTTCTCCAAAACTACTTCATAAAGCGGAAATTAAGTCTATTGAAAAATCTGAAGAATTTCCCGAGGTTGAGCTCAAGGACTTGCCTCCTCATCTAGAATATACATTTTTGGAGGGCGATGATAAATTACCCGTCATTATTGCTAAAGACTTAAAAGATGAGGAAAAGGCTGCACTCCTAAAGGTTCTTAAGTCACACAAGCAAGCAATTGCTTGGAAACTCTCCGACATTAAGGGTGTTAGCCCGGACTTTTGTACACACAAAATCTTAATGGAGGATGACTTTAAGCCAGCAGTGCAACAACAGAGAAGGGTAAATCCCAAAATCCACGAAGTTATCAAACAAGAAGTTCTAAAACTTCTTGATGCGGGATTGATTTATCCTATACCTGACAGTCCTTGGGTTAGCCCAATTCATTGCGTTCCTAAAAAGGGTGGCATAACCGTTGTCACCAACGAGGAAAACGAGTTGATTCCAACTCGTTTGGTCACGGGTTGGCGAGTATGTATTGACTATCGTAAGTTGAATGAAGCCACCCGTAAAGACCATTTTCCTCTGCCTTTTATGGACCAGATGCTCGAAAGACTAGTGGGGAATGAATACTACTGTTTCCTCGATGGTTTCTCGGGTTACTTCCAAATCCCCATTGATCCACAGGATCAAGAGAAAACAACCATCACATGCCCCTACGGAACTTTTGCTTACAGACGTATGCCTTTCGGCTTATGTAATGCACCAGGCACGTTCCAGAGGTGCATGATGTCAATCTTTTCCGACATGATCGGTAAAAACATGGAGGTATTTATGGATGACTTTTCAGTCATCGGGGATTCATTCCAGTCATGTCTTTCCCACTTGGAACAAATGCTAAAACGTTGTAAAGAAACGAATTTGAGTCTCAACTGGGAGAAGAGCCATTTTATGGTTAAAGAGGGCATTATCCTCGGCCATAAAATTTCAAAAAACGGGATTGAGGTTGACAAAGCCAAAATTGATTTCATTGCTAAATTACCTCATCCCACTACCGTTAAAGGTGTTAGGAGCTTTTTGGGTCATGCCGGCTTCTACCGTAGGTTTATCCAAGATTTCTCTAAAATCGCCCGGCCTATGACCTATCTCCTCGAGAAGGATGCTCCTTTTATCTTCTCTCCTGAGTGCATCGAAGCTTTTGAAACATTAAAGAAAAAGCTTACTGAGGCACCGATTCTTGTTACCCCCGATTGGGACCTACCTTTTGAGCTTATGTGCGATGCCAGTGATTTTGCCATAGGTGCGGTCTTGGGGCAACGAAAAGCAAAATACTTTCAGCCAATACACTACGCAAGCAAAACTATGACCGAGGCTCAGAATCATTACACCACCACTGAAAAATAACTATTGGCTGTGGTGTATGCCTTAGAAAAATTCCGCCCATACTTAATACTGACTTAATGCATAGTGTACACGGATCACTAGGCTTTGAAGTATTTATTTTCAAAACAAGATGCAAAGCCAAGGCTACTCCGTTGGGTTCTCCTCCTCCAGGAATTTGATATCATTATCCGTGATAAAAAGGGAGCCGAGAACCTTGCTGCTGATCATCTCTCACGATTAGAAAACCCTCACCAGGATATGTCCGAGAAACAGGAAATAAATGAAACATTTCCTCTCGAGACACTCAATGCGGTTTCTTTTCTTGGTAACTCTACTACCCCATGGTTTGCCGAATTTGAAAATTACCATGCGGGTAACTTCATCGTGAAGGGGATGTCGTCCCAATAGAAAAACAAATTCTTCAAAGACGTTAAACATTACTTCTGGGACGACCCCTATTTGTTCAAAATCTGTGCCGTTCAAGTCATCAGGCGATGTGTTTACGGACAGGAAGCCGCTGATATTCTCAAGGCTTGCCATGCTGGACCCACCGGGGGCCACCATAGTCCTAACTACACCGCCAAAAAGGTGTTTGACTCCAGTTTCTATTGGCCCACAATCTATAAGGATGCCCACGAATTAGTCAAAGCTTGTGACACTTGTCAGCGTCACGGGAATATTTCACAAAAGAATGAAATGCCACAAAATGCCATTCAAGTTTGAGAAATCTTTGACGTCTGGGGCATTGATTTTATAGGGCCTTTCCCCTCTTCTCGTGGAAATAAGTAAATCCTCGTGGCTGTTGACTACTTGTCAAAATGGGTTGAGGCAAAAGCCTTACCCACCAACGATGCCCGAGTTGTTGTGAAATTATTGAAATCCCTCTTTGCTCGTTTTGGAACTCCCCGTGCCATCATTAGTGATCGCGGTACACACTTTTGCAATGATCAATTCGCAAAAGTCATGCTTAAGTACGGTGTTACTCACCGTCTTTCTACCGCGTATCACCCACAAACAAGTGGGCAAGTGGAAGTTTCAACCCATGGTATTAAACGGATTCTTGAGAGGACCGTAGGTGAAAACCATGCCTCCTGGTCGGAAAAACTAGATGATGCATTCTAGGCCTTCCGTACAGCTTACAAAACACCCATCGGGTGAACTCCCTACAAGCTTGTATACGGGAAGGTGTGTCATTTACCGATCGAGCTCGAGCACAAAGCCTACTAGGCCTTGAAACATGCAAACTACGACCTTCATAAAGCGGGTGATCACCGTAAGGTTCAACTCAATGAATTAAAAGAACTTCGTGATCAAGCCTACGAGAACTCTTTGATCTACAAAGAAAAGACAAAGAAGATCCACGATTCCAAAATTAAAAACTGCGTTTTCAACGTCGGTGACAAAGTCCTTCTTTTCAATTCAAGGTTAAAGATCTTCTCGGGGAAATTAAAAACCCGATGGACTGGACCATTCACTGTTGCAAAAGTATATCCATACGGGACTGTTGAGCTATCTCAACCCGAAGGTCCCAACTTCAAAGTGAATGGTCATCGTTTGAAACACTATTTTGGAGAGGACATACCATCCATGGTTGTCCCGGATCTCCAAACTTTCCCCATGGACCAATGAATTCGGGGATCGAGTCAAGCTAGTGACTCGGTGAACAAAAATTAGCAAAATATGGGTTTTCACCCATATCTGTGACTTCTTTCTACTTCCTAACACTCTAGTGTGGGGGAGTGGCCGTCCCCCACCTTTTGCAAAGTAAATATGTATATAAGTTTCAAAAAAA
Organism: Artemisia argyi; assembly: GCA_030686995.1. NCBI lineage: Eukaryota > Viridiplantae > Streptophyta > Magnoliopsida > Asterales > Asteraceae > Artemisia > Artemisia argyi. The sequence continues at coordinate 155,978,011 of CM060685.1, forward strand.
AATGTGTTTGTATGTACATATAAATAAAGTGAAAAATCAAAACGATATTTCCACAGTTAGCTTCGAATATTACCTTTTTCTGTTCAAAGAGTCGGCATAATAGCCGAGACTTTGAATATTGAGGACAATATTCAATTCTATGTGTGGGGGTGGGGGGAATTCTAGCGAATTTTATCACAAAATACTTTCTATGTACCCCCATTTTGGCCCAAATTTTTCAAAATTTTTCACTTCATTTCAAAATTTTTGTGGTTATCAGTCCGCCATGTCTAAACGACAAAAGGATTGGCTAATCCATGAGCAAACGGCTCTTGGTAAAGATATCTCAAATCCGTTGACGGCTTGCAATTTGCCCAAAATTGTATGGTATCTCAACTCGCCATATGCAAAAAAGTGAAAGAGTTGGCTAGCCCGCAAGATTATGACTTGTGGTAAAGGCAGTGGAAAAAACATAATTGGTAATCAGCTCACCAAGATGTTGACTATGTCCATCTAGAGTTGGCTAGTCCAGAAGCAAACGGCTTTTGGTAAAGACAAATCAAATCTGTTGACAGCTGGTGGTTTGCTCAAAATCACGTGTTTATCAGGTGGACCATAGTTCTTACTTGAATTGATACATTTGGCTACTCCAGAAGTAATGGCTTTTGGTAAAGAGTTTCAAATCCATTAAGTTTTTCTCAAAAGATTGCTAGGGACTACCAATGTTTTAGTGTGGGGGATTGATGAGTGCTCAAACACTCATCATTTTTACCTATTCTGAGCTGCCAAAACATCTAAAAACACTCAAAATTGCATTAAAATAATGAAAATATACCAGGAATGTGTTTTATATGTTTCAGATGCAAAATAATCAAAAACAGATGAAAAATGAACAAAGTTTGCATAATTGGTAGTTTCAGTCCCTCATCTTTCAAAAGTTGCCAAAACTAGTCCCTGGTTATTCCAAAAACTTGAAAATTTTACCAAAGGTCCTTTTAAATCACAAAGTTACATAATTAGTCCTATGGTACAAAGTTTCACAAAATTGCAAGTTTAGTCCCTGAACTTTGAAAATTGACAAAAATGGTCCCTGGGAAATTAAAACTTTAAGAAAAACAAATTTTGTCCTTGTACTTCTCATTTATGGCAGGAATGGTCCTTGGTTGCAAAGTTTGGTGAAATTACATAACAGGTCCCAGAAGTTTCAAAGTTTGGCAGTTTTAGTCCCTGGAAATTTTTTAAGTGAAAAGTCAACATGGTACCTTGGACTAAGGAAACTTGGCAGAAAATACCCTTATGAGAACTTTGGAATAATGCCACATCAGGTCCCTCATCTTTGCGGTATTTACAAAATTGGTCCTTGTTTTTATCTTAAACCAAACCGGACCCTTTGATATTATACCACCCAAAACCAAATCCAATCCACCAAACATACCCAGCCCACTCCCTCGCCAAGCCCACTCCTCCACAAGCCCACACCCCTTTTAAATAATCCCCCGATCAAATAAGTCAAACATCTCCCCTGTACACGCATCCCCCCAACTTGACCCTGCAAAACATCACCTCCACCACCCCACACTAGCAACCCCATCATCACCAACCCTCACCACTTTCACCTAACAAACAAGCCTCATTAAATGCTTTCCCCCCTTTTTGAGTATTTCAGTAGCAAATTGCAAAAATAGTTTTTGGCACCAAAACACGTGGCAGCTAATGGAAGCATCTCAGTGATCCTACGGCTCAGGATAGAAGTGGGAAATGATCACAAGGGTCCAGGGAACCCTAATCTTCAGCTATAAATAGAAGAGAAGCACAATGGAGCAAGCAGTAGTTTAATTTAGAAAAGATAGTCTCGATTATTTGGTAACTTTCATTTTCAGTTAAAAATCAAGCTTTTAATCATTGTATTAGTGTTATCAAGTGTAATTCCATCTTTTTCATCAATCAATTTCAAGTTTCCTTTTATCTCCCAGTTTGTGCAATTTCCACTTTATTTCAAATTTCTTAATCTACTGTATTGTTGTTATTATTAGGACTTATGGACTCTTAGGCTCATATAAGCTCCCAGAAAGCTTAAATAAGCTTTTAGAAACCTTAAAACATTGCTTAGTTATAAAAAATTCAAAAACACAAAAAGTCAACAAAAGTCAAAGTTTGCAGGTTTCATGGTGATAGCAATTGGAGCACAGTAAATCTTGGATGGCTGTGGGTTAGTACTCCATGGGGAGTGTTAGGATTGGTTCTATGGTCCTTGGTTCATGGTGTTAGCAGGAATGCACATTGTAAGGCCTTAAACTCATTTCTATAATTCCTACTGTAGCACTGCTTATATTGTTGCTTATTTGGCTTATTCATGTTTATTTAGTATTAATTAGTCATAATATTGATTTAATTCAGTAGCTTGTTCATTTAAATTGTTGTTTAATTAGAATCTAAATTTCACTGTCTAAATTAGTATAATTGGTAATCTTGGTTAGTTGTTGTTGATTCCTGTGTTTAAGTGTTCATTCAAGCTTAATTGATCATATTAAGTTGTTTTGGGTCTGTTTCATAAGCTCTTAAAACCATTTGCTTAACAAATCACAAAACAGTCCAATTTTAAGGTGTGTTTGGATCAGTGTGATCCTGGGTGTTCTAGTGCATGTTTGTTGTTGTTCTTTGTTTTTACAAGTCACTTAGGATTATATTAGCTCAGACATACCACAAAAACTAGGTCTTGTTTCATAAAAAGTCAAAATCACACATTAATAAGCCTAATTAACCCTTTGTGTTGGATTTAGTGTGGCTTATGCCCCATTTCCATTCACTTGTGAGTGTTGTAGCTTACTTTAGTCTTAACTTAGCTTAATTAATCATTTTCAATCAGCAAACCAAGATCAAAGTTCATCAAAGTCAACTTAAGCTTAATATTTCAAAAAGTCAAAAGTGACCTTGATTCAGAAATCCAAAACTTAGAAGTTTTCATCAACAGCTTATTTTTAAGATTTTTGTATAAGCTTGTACAAGAGCTTAATTTGACCTGTAGGGCAAGTACATGCCCTGCACCAGGGTAATTGACCCAACTTCCTTAGCCATTTGTGACTCAACCAGTGGGACCTACCCTTAACTTATTGGCTTTTTGGAAAGCCAAGCAACCCATTTTGATAAATCAGGGCTTATTTCAACCTTTGGAGCTTATTTAATAGGGCTGCTAGCCCCGCTTAATTTTGACCATTCCCTGAGTGTACACTCAGTCACTCAGTGTGTGACCCCAACTTCCATTCCTCACCCAGTGCTTATTAATAAGCTATAAGCTCAGCTTATTGGATTATTTTGTAGCCCTCCAATCCCTTTTTAAGTTTTAAGTCTTGTTTTAGACCCACCTTGGCCTCTGTGGACCCCACAGAGGTCCAAAAACCTTGGGTTTGGCCTGTTTTGGCCTTGTAGTGACTTAAGTGCTTATTTGCTCCTTATTAGCTTCTCCAGAGTGCTTAATTGTCCCATTTGGCTTATTTCAAGTCTGTAATCATCTGTGTGTGCTTAATTTGTCATTTCCTAGTTTTTTCAAGTGTGGCATAAGTCCTAATAAGCTTATAAGCCATCTGTTTAGGAAAAGGCGGTGCACATAGCTTATTTTTAAGCTATTCAAAAAGTTTCTTTGTAAAAGTTTCTTGTTTTTAGCTTATTTTCATCTGTTAAAAAGAAAAACCAACAAAAACCCAAATTTAAAATTAGTGATAGCTTCTATTTAATAGATTTTATCATTTTAATTTTTCTTTTTAGCTTATTAATAAGCAATTCATCATCTTCATATTTTTCTTAATTTCCGATTACCTTAAAGTATTTTCAGTAATTTTCTTAGATTTTTCTATTTTAGTTTGATAATTATTAGAATTAAAAATAATTTAATTAATTAATTAGGTAATGTTAGTAATTAAATAGTTTTCTTAAATTTTAATTAACAACAGTAGGTTTTTATATTTTTCCTAGGTTCTATAAATCATTTAAGAGTTTTAGAAAATATTTCCTTAAATTCTACTGTTCACTTTCTAATTTTCTTAATTTATTTAGTTAAATTAGGTTTTAATTAATTAACAAGTTAATAATTAGTAAAATGTATGAATATAATTTTCAGAAACTTTTTATAATTTTTTAGGATTCCTGTGATGGTTAATTAGTTTTATAAATTTTTCTATAATTTTCTAAGTCATTTTAGTATTTTTAGTAATTTAAAATAGTTTAAATAGTTTAATTAATATAATTAGTATTTAATCAATAAAAAACCCACAAAACGACAAAAACATTTCTTTTTAATTTTTATACTTTCTTCAAGTTCATTTAGAGGTTTAGAAAATAATTTTGCAAGTTTTTAGTTTAATTTGTAGCCTTTGTCATTTTTAGTTTGATTTAAATTAGATTTAAATTACTTTTTAAATAGTTTTAATTAATTAATTAGTATTTAAATATTAAAATAATCAAATAAATAATTTTCTTTTCATTTTAAATTTTCTTTTTATTTTAAGTTTGAAAAAGTTTCACTTGCACCCCCTGTAGTTGTAAATTGTTAAATCCCACTTTTCTCTTTCTGTAATCTGATTTTCCACTTGTGTATCTGTAATTATATCTGTATATCTGTTATTGTTAATATTATTCCAAATTGTCCAAATACCAAGCAATCAGTAGCATAATCACTTCTCAATCATCTTTGGCTACTGTCCTCAGTGCCACTCATTCCTAAAACCGTTTTCAATGCACCATTGCAATCTCGCTGAGACATAACGACCCGGGGAAACACTACACTATCCACAGAGAATTGGCCTAAGCTGTTTTTGACTTATTTGACTTTGGTCAATAATATCTGACGGTTTAGCAGCAATCAAAATTTGGCGCCGTTGCCGGGGAGGTTGTTACGTGTTTTAAAATCGTTTTAAGTTTAGTGGTTTTCAAAACCCTCCTTGTACAAATTTCACCACTTTTGTAAAATGTTTTTGTAAAAGTATTAATCATATCAAAAAATTCACTAACACTTTTCCTGAAGTATTAGCCACACCAAAAAAATCAAAAACAACAAAACAAACTGTGAAGTTAAATTACTTCGTTTTCTTTAAGATTACAACCTATACAATTGGTATAAGGTAAGTTCTGACATTAAATTGCGAACTGAAGAGAGATCCATTCTTCTCTCCCGCCAGCCTGCGAGTAATCTTAAAGGAACGATTTTGGTTAACGAATCAGTTCCAAAAATATTTCCCAAAGTTTTTTGCACACACACCCAAAAGCCCAAAAACAATTTTTCTGTTAATAAATACATAAAATCTTACCACCGCAAACCAAGGCAGAACACCTATCAACTGGGGGTGTGGACATAATAAGTTCCCAAACTAAAGATTAAAACTTGCCATTGTATCCCTGTGAGTGGTGTACCTTTTTTAAAGAAGCCATTCACTTGTGATTATTGGTTTAAGTTCCCTGATGTTTTGCCTCGAATTTGTTTTGAAAAATTGTTTTTAGTGCATGCGCACTCGTTCACAAACAAAGCGTAAAAATCAGAAAAACGTACCCGAGCTACGTACTGTTATTGAAGAACCTAAAATAGAAATGGACGACGGGCCACCACCACCCCCTGACCCTCCCAAAGATGAGCCAGCTCCCGATCTCCGAACGATGGAGGAGTTGTGCCAGCCCACCATGCAAGGGAGGGGCGGACCTATTGCACCACTCACAATTGAGGCTATGGACTTTGGCCTCAAGTACCACATGATCCAACAAGTCCAAAATTCGTGTCAATTTCACGGATTACCGGGTGACGATGCTAACAAGCATCTTGATAAATACCTTACCGTCACCCAAAGCATGAAACAGCATGGTGTCACCGATGATGCCCTCCGGCTGTATCTTTTCCCCTATTCTCTCACCCATCATGCCACTGCATGGTTTGACCGACTCCTCAAGAATTCTATTCGTACCTTTGATGAAATGGAAACCAAGTTTCTAGCAAAATATTTTCCACCTTCCATGGTTACCAAGTTACGAAATGGTATCAGCAACTTCCGGCAGCGTCCCGATGAGTCTCTATTTGAGGCTTGGGAACGTTATAAGCTAGCAATTGATCGGTGCCCTAACCACAATATGTTACAAGTTACCATCATAGATACCTTCTATAATGGTCTGACATTGAGGCACCGGGATATTCTCAATGCTGCTGCTGGTGGGACCTTCATGAAAAGGCGTCCCGAAGAATGCTATGATCTAATTGAGAACATGACTGCCCACCATAACTTTTGGGATTCCTCTATGGAGAGGGATGAGTCATGTAAATCAGTTATTCCTTCATCATTATCTCCTGAAATAGTGGCTTTCACTAAAAAGATGGATGATATCTCTACGGCTGTGTTGAGAATGAACCAAACTATGCAAAATCAACAAGTGAAAGCCGTAGCCCGAATTTGTGAAACTTGTGGAGGCCCACATCTGTATTCCAAGTGTCCAGCCAATGCTGGTTTTCCTCAAGAGAACGTTTATGCTGCTCAAGGTTCCTACAATATGGGGGTAATTCTTACCAACCACAAGGGGACCGTAATCTCTTAAGCTATCGTTCCAACAATTTTCTTGGACCTCCCGATTTTAACCAAAATCAAAACCGTAACTTGAATTAAAATCAGATTCGAGGAGATTTTAACCAAAGTCAAAACTCGAATTTCCAAAACCCGAACCAAAATCAAGGTCATTTTAATCAAAACAATTTTCAAAATGGCAATCAAAATCAAGGTTTTCAAGGAAATTTTCAAAGAAACCAAGGTCAAGGGAATTACAATCAGGGTAATTTCAACCAGAGAAATAATTTTCAGGGTAACAACAACCAAAACCATGGAAATTTTCAAAACAACCGTCTTCAAAATTTTCCTAACCAAAATCAAAACGTTGTTCAACCCTCGTCTTCCTCCGATGAAGTACTAAAACAATTCATGAAAGCACAAGAGGAAACAAATCGGTTACTGATCAGCAAGATCTCTGAGCTTCATAAATCTTTAAATGATCGACCCTCGGGCCCGGGTACACTATCGAGCAACACAATCGCTAACCCGAGGGGCGATGTCAAGGCGATCACTACCCGAAGTGGAGTATCATACAATGGACCCACGATTCCCTCTACCTCTTCTTCTCCTCCTACCAAGGTAGTGGAACGTGAACCTGAGGTTACCACGGACACGGTACTTCCTACTAATAACGGAGGTACCAACACGTCCACCCTCAAGTTGTCCCGGTTCCGACTCGCAAGTCAAAAGTTGTATTTGATCCTCCGGAAAGTTCTGATGAAATTGCAAAGAACAATCCGAAGCCGTCGATTCCATATCCTTCACGTTTGAATGATCAAAAGAACCGCGAAATAGCTAACCATCAGATGGAAAAATTTTACCAAATTTTCCAAGAGTTACATTTCGATATTAGCTTCGCGGATGCTCATCTTCTAATGCCTAAATTTGCTTCAACAATCAAAAATTTGATAAGCAACAAGGAAAAACTCTGTGAGATGGCTAAAACTCCACTTAATGAGCATTGCTCAGCAGTGCTCTTGAAAAAGCTTCCCAAAAAGCTTGGAGATCCCGGGAAATTTCTCATTCCTTGCATTTTCCCAGGAATGGTTGAATGCTTTGCCTTGACCGATCTTGGTGCAAGCATTAACCTTATGCCTCACTCAGTCTGGAAGAGACTCTCTCTTCCTCCTCTCACTCCTACCTGCATGACTCTCGAGCTTGCAGACCGTACTATATCTCGTCCTCTCGGCATTGCCGAAGATATCTTCGTGAAAGTAGGAAAGTTCCATTTTCCGGCAGATTTCGGGATTTTTGATTTCGATGCTGACCCAAGAGTTCCTCTCATTCTCGGGAGGGGATTCTTAAGAACGGGTCGTGCTCAAATCGATGTTTTTGAGGAAGAAATCACTCTACGTGTTGGTAATGAAGCCGTCACATTCAATCTTGATCAGACTTCAAGATACTCCTCCAACTATGACGCTGAAACGGTTAACCGAATTGATATCATCGATGTTGCGTCAGAGGAGTATTCTCAAGAAGTCCTCAGTTTCTCATCAAGTGGCAGTACCACTCTTTCTTCTGAGCCTATCATATCCGACACTTCCCCTTCTCTCACTCCGTTTGAGGGAAGTGACTTCCTTCTGGAAGAGGTCGAGGCTTTTCTTGCTCAGGATAGCTAAATCTCAAATGAGATTGATGAAAACTATCTTGACCCGGAGGGGGATATTCTTCTTTTTGAAAGATTGCTAAATGACGATCCTTCACCCTCTCCTTCTCCAAAACTACTTCATAAAGCCGAAATTAAGTCTATTGAAAAATCTGAAGAATTTCCCGAGGTTGATCTCAAGGACTTGCCTCCTCATCTAGAATATGCATTTTTGGAGGGCGATGATAAATTACCCGTCATTATTGCTAAAGACTTAAAAGATGAGGAAAAGGCTGCACGCCTAAAGGTTCTTAAGTCACACAAGCAAGCAATTGCTTGGAAACTCTCTGACATTAAGGGTGTTAGCCCGAACTTTTGTACACACAAAATCTTAATGGAGGATGACTTTAAGCCAGCAGTGTAACAACAGAGAAGGGTAAATCCCAAAATCCACGAAGTTATCAAACAAGAAGTTCTAAAACTTCTTGATGCGGGATTGATTTATCCTATACCTGACAGTCCTTGGGTTAGCCCAATTCATTGCGTTCCTAAAAAGGGTGGCATAACCGTTGTCACCAAAGAGGAAAACGAGTTGATTCCAACTCGTTTGGTCACGGGTTGGCGAGTATGTATTGACTATCGTAAGTTGAATGAAGCCACCCGTAAAGACCATTTTCCTCTGCCTTTTATGGACCAGATGCTCGAAAGACTAGCGGGGAATGAATACTACTATTTCCTCGATGGTTTCTCGGGTTACTTCCAAATCCCCATTGATCCACAAGATCAAGAGAAAACTACCTTCACATGCCCCTACGGAACTTTTGCTTACAGACGTATGCCTTTCGGCTTATGTAATGCACCAGGCACGTTCCAGAGGTGCATGATGTCAATCTTTTCCGACATGATCGGTAAAACCATGGAGGTGTTTATGGATGACTTTTCAGTCATCGGGGATTCATTTCAGTCTTGTCTCTCCCACTTGGAACAAATGCTAAAACGTTGTAAAGAAATGAATTTGAGTCTCAACTGGGAGAAGAGCCATTTTATAGTTAAAGAGGGCATTGTCCTCGGCCATAAAATTTCAAAAAACGGGATTGAGGTTGACAAAGCCAAAATTGATGTCATTGCTAAATTACCTCATCCCACTACCGTTAAAGGTGTTAGGAGCTTTTTGGGTCATGTCGGCTTCTACCGTAGGTTTATCCAAGATTTCTCTAAAATCGCCGGGCCTATGACCCATCTCCTCGAGAAGGATGCTCCTTTTATCTTCTCTCCTGAGTGCATCGAAGCTTTTGAAACATTAAAGAAAAAGCTTACTGAGGCACCGATTCTTGTTGCCCCCGATTGGGACCTACCTTTTGAGCTTATGTGCGATGCCAGTGATTTTGCCATAGGTGCGGTCTTGGGGCAACGAAAAGCAAAATACTTTCAACTTATACACTACGCAAGCAAAACTATGACCGAGGCTCAGAATCATTACACCACCACTGAAAAAGAACTATTGGCTGTGGTGTATGCCTTTGAAAAATTCCGCCCATACTTAATACTGACCAAATGCGTAGTGTACACGGATCACTCGGCTTTGAAGTACCTATTTGCAAAACAAGATGCAAAGCCAAGGCTACTCGGTTGGGTTCTCCTCCTCCAGGAATTTGATATCATTATCCGTGATAAAAAGGGAGCCGAGAACCTTGCTGCTGATCATCTCTCACGATTAGAAAACCCTCACCAGGATGTGTCCGAGAAACAGGAAATAAATGAAACATTTCCTTTCGAGACACTCAATGCGGTTTCTTTTCGTGGTAACTCTACTACCCCATGGTTTGCCGACTTTGCAAATTACCATGCGGGTAACTTCATCGTGAAGGGGATGTCGTCCCAACAGAAAAACAAATTCTTCAAAGACGTTAAACATTACTTCTGGGACGACCCCTATTTGTTCAAAATCCGTGCCGATCAAGTCATCAGGTGATGTGTTTACGGACAGGAAGTCGCTGATATTCTCAAGGCTTGCCATGCTGGACCCACCGGGGGCCACCATAGTCCTAACTACACCGCCAAAAAGGTGTTTGACTCCGGTTTCTATTGGCCCACAATCTATAAGGATGCCCACGAATTAGTCAAAGCTTGTGACGCTTGTCAGCGTCATGGGAATATTTCACAAAAGAATGAAATGCCACAAAATGCCATTCAAGTTTGTGAAATCTTTGACGTCTGGGGCATTGATTTTATGGGGCCTTTCCCCTCTTCTCGTGGAAATAAGTACATCCTCGTGGCTGTTGACTACTTGTCAAAATGGGTTGTGGCAAAAGCCTTACCCACCAACGATGCCCGAGTTGTTGTGAAATTCTTGAAATCCCTCTTTGCTCGTTTTGGAACTCCCCGTGCCATCATTAGTGATCGCGGTACACACTTTTGCAATGATCAATTCGCAAAAGTCATGCTTAAGTACGGTGTTACTCACCGTCTTTCTACCGCGCATCACCCACAAACAAGTGAGCAAGTGGAAGTTTCAAACCGTGGTATTAAACGGATTCTTGAGAGGACCGTAGGTGAAAACCGTGCCTCCTGGTCGGACAAACTAGATGATGCACTCTGGGCCTTCTGTACAGCTTACAAAACACCCATCGGGTGTACTCCCTACAAGCTTGTATACGGGAAGGCATGTCATTTACCGATCGAGCTCGAGCACAAAGCCTACTGGGCCTTGAAACATGCAAACTACGACCTTCATAAAGCGGGTGATCACCGTAAGGTTCAACTCAATGAATTAAAAGAACTTCGTGATCAAGCCTACGAGAACTCTTTGATCTACAAAGAAAAGACAAAGAAGATCCACGACTCCAAAATTAAGAACCGCGTTTTCAACGTCGGTGACAGAGTCCTTCTTTTCAATTCAAGGTTAAAGATCTTCTCGGGGAAATTAAAAACCCGATGGACTGGACCATTCACTGTTGCAAAAGTATATCCATACGGGACTGTTGAGCTATCTCAACCCGAAGGTCCCAACTTCAAAGTGAATGGTCATCGTTTGAAACACTATTTTGGAGAGGACATACCATCCATGGTTGTCCCGGATCTCCAAACTTTACCCATGGACCAATGAATTCGGGGATCGAGTCAAGCTAGTGACTCAGTGAACAAAAATTAGCAAAATATGGGTTTTCACCCATATCTCTGACTTCTTTTTACTTCCTAACACTCTAGTGTGGGGGAGTGGTCGTCCTCCACCTTTTGCAAAGTAAATATGTATATAAGTTTAAAAAAAAATGTGTTTGTATGTACATATAAATAAAGTGAAAAATCAAAACGATATTTCCACAGTTAGCTTCGAATATTACCTTTTTCCGTTCAAAGAGTCGGCATAATATCCGGGACTTTGAATATTGAGAACAATATTCAATTCTAAGTGTGGGGGGGGGGGGGGGGGGGGAATTCTAGCGAATTTTATCACAAAATACTTTCTAAGTACCCCCATTTTGGCCCAAATTTTTCACTTCATTTCAAAATTTTTATGGTTATCAGTCCGCCATGTGTAAACGACAAAAGGATTGGCTAATCCAGGAGCAAACGGATCTTGGTACAGATATCTCAAATCCGTTAACGGCTTGCAATTTGCCCAAAATTGTATGGTATCTCAACTCGCCATATCCAAAAAAGTGAAAGAGTTGGCTAGCCCGCAAGATTATGGCTTGTGGTAAAGGCAGTGGCGAAGCTAGAAAATTTTGAGTGGGGGGTCGGGATCTAAATTTTTTTTTCCTAACGCTATTTTTCGGGTAATAGGTTCGGGTCGGTGATTCGATTCGGGTCGGGTCAAAAATTATATACTATTATTATTAAAAAAAAAGTTTCAATTACTAAAAAACTAAACATTTGTCCAAGACAACTAAACATTAAAAAGGAGACAAACGGTTGGTACCTGGTTCGATTCATTGAAGAAATTAGAGTTCAGCCTTTCGACCTTTAACATAGAAAACAATAATCCTTGTGTGTTGTTGGAGAATACTCTAACCAATTAGGGAACATACCAAACCAAGCAAATTTAAATCGACGAAGATTATTCTTTGGACCTCTAGGCTTATACTCTTCAAGCTTAGGTTGATACACTCTTAATTTCTACAATTCTACTAAATCCCTAAATAAAAGACAAGTAGATAATAGATTTAAAGACAACAAACCTGACCAGAAGGGCCGTTGAGGTGGTGGTCGGCCGTCGGCGGTGGTAAGTGGTGGCCGGGGAGACTGCAGGAGTGAGGAGCCAGGAGGCAGGAAGGAGGGACTGTGGGAGGAGATGAGGGTCGATTGGGGGAGGGTTTGCAAGTTTTTTTTTTTTTTTTTTTTTTTTTTTAATGGGCTAAGTAAATAAGTAATGGATTTTAGTTTGTGATTTGGTTTATTAATGGATTTTAGTTTGGGTAGATGGGTTATGTAAAATGTAATAGATCAAAATTTTATTGCTTAATGTATACAAAAAAATTTCACAATTAAAATGGGGGGTCGAAACCGAATATACCGAAATTTTTCTACACGAAAACTATATACCCCCTACATCGCAAAAAAAATTTCGGGGGGTCGGGCGCCCCTCCCCGCCCCTACATAGTTGCGCCTCTGGGTAAAGGCAGTGGAAAAACCATAATTGGTAATCAGCTCACCAAGATGTTGACTATGTCCATCAAGAGTTGGCTAGTCAAGAAGCAAACGGCTTTTGGTAAAGACAAATCAAATCCGTTAACAGCTGGTGGTTTGCTCAAAATCACATGGTTATCAGGTGGACCATAGTTCTTACTTGAACTGATACATTTGGCTACTCCAGAAGTAATGGCTTTTGGTAAAGAGTTTCAAATCCATTAAGGTTTTCTCAAAAGATTGCTAGAGACTAGCAATGTTTTAGTGTGGGGGATTGATGAGTGCTCAAACACTCATCATTTTTACCTATTCTGAGCTGCCAAAACATCTAAAAACACTCAAAATTGCATCAAAATAATGAAAATATCCCAGGAATGTGTTTTATATGTTTCAGATGCAAAATAATCAAAAACAGATGAAAAATGAACAAAGTTTGCATAATTGGCAGTTTCAGTCCCTCATCTTTCAAAAGTTGCCAAAACTAGTCCCTGGTTATTCCAAAAACATGAAAAAATTACCAAAGGTCCTTTTAAATCACAAAGTTACATAATTAGTCCTTTGGTACAAAGTTTCACAAAATTGCAAGTTTAGTCCCTGAACTTTGAAAATTGACAAAAATGGTCTCTGAGATATTAAAACTTCGAGAAAAACAATTTTTTTCCTTGTACTTCTCATTTATGGCAGGAATGGTCCTTGGTTGCAAAGTTTGGTGAAATTACATAACAGGTCCCAGAAGTTTCAAAGTTTGGCAGTTTTAGTCCCTAGAAAATTTTTAAGTGAAAAGTCAACATGGTACCTTGGACTAAGGAAACTTGGCAGAAAATACCCTTATGAGAACTTTGGAATAATGCCACATCAGGTCCCTCATCTTTGCGGTATTTACAAAATTGGTCCTCGTTTTTATCTTAAACCAAACCGGACCCTTTGATATTATACCACCCAAAACCAAATCCAATCCACCAAACATACCCAGCCCACTCCCTCGTCAAGCCCACTCCTCCACAAGCCCACACCCCTTTTAAATAATCCCCCGGTCAAATAAGTCAAACATCACCCCTGTATACGCATCCCCCCCAACTTGACCCTGCAAAACATCACCTCCACCACCCCCCACTAGCAACCCCATCATCACCAACCCTCACCACTTTTACCTAACAAACAAGCCTCATTAAATGCTTTCTCCCCTTTTTGAGTATTTCAGTAGCAAATTGCAAAAATAGTTTTTGGCGCCAAAACACGTGGCAGCTAATGGAAGCATCTCAGTGATCCTACGGCTCAAGATTGAAGTGGGAAATGATCACAAGGGTCCTGGGAACCCTAATCTTCCGCTATAAATAGAAGAGAAGCACAATGGAGCAAGCAGTAGTTTAATTTAGAAAAGATAGTCTCGTTTAGTTTATAACTTTCATTTTCAGTTAAAAATCAAGCTTTTAAGCATTGTATTAGTGTAATCAAGTGTAATTCCATCTTTTTCATCAATCAATTTCAAGTTTCCTTTTATCTCCCAGTTTGTGCAATTTCCACTTTATGTCAAATTTCTTAATCTACTGTATTGTTGTTATTATTAGGACTTATGGACTCTTAGGCTCATATAAGCTCCCAGAAAGCTTAAATAAGCTTTTAGAAACCTTAAAACATTGCTTAGTTATAAAAAATTCAAAAACACAAAAAAGTCAACAAAAGTCAAAGTTTGCAGGTTTCATGGTGATAGCAATTGGAGCACAGTAAATCTTGGATGGCTGTGGGTTAGTACTCCATGGGGAGTGTTAGGATTGGTTCTATGGTCCTTGGTTCATGGTGTTAGCAGGAATGCACATTGTAAGGCCTTAAACTCATTTCTGTAATTCCTACTGTAGCACTGCTTATATTGTTGCTTATTTGGCTTATTCATGTTTATTTAGTATTAATTAGTCATAATATTGATTTAATTCAGTAGCTTGTTCATTTAAATTGTTGTTTAATTAGAATCTAAATTTCACTGTCTAAATTAGTATAATTGGTAATCTTGGTTAGTTGTTGTTGATTCCTGTGTTTAAGTGTTCATTCAAGCTTAATTGATCATATTAAGTTGTTTTGGGTCTGTTTCATAAGCTCTTAAAACCATTTGCTTAACAAATCACAAAACAGTCCAATTTTAAGGTGTGTTTGGATCAGTGTGATCCTGGGTGTTCTAGTGCATGTTTGTTTTTGTTCTTTGTTTTTACAAGTCACTTAGGATTATATTAGCTCAGAAATACCACAAAAACTAGGTCTTATTTCATAAAAAGTCAAAATCACACATTAATAAGCCTAATTAACCCTCTGTGTTGGATTTAGTGTGGCTTATGCCCCATTTCCATTCACTTGTGAGTGGTGTAGCTTACTTTAGTCTTAACTTAGCTTAATTAATCATTTTCAATCAGCAAACCAAGATCAAATTTCATCAAAGTCTACTTAAGCTTAATATTTCAAAAAAAGTGACCTTGTTTCAGAAATCCAAAACTTGGAAGAATTTTTGTGATTTTTGTGTTAGGTTTTAGACCTAGATCTTTTCAGAAGTTAAAGATTGTCTGCTAGTCTACAAGTTTTCATCAACAGCTTATTTTTAAGATATTTGTATAAGCTTGTGCAAGAGCTTAATTTGACCTGCAGGGCAAGTACATGCCCTGCACCAGGGTAACTGACCCAACGTCCTTAGCCATTTGTGACTCAACCAGTGGGACCCACCCTTAGCTTATTGGCTTTTTGGAAAGCCAAGCAACCCATTTTGAGAAATCAGGGCTTATTTCAACCTTTGGAGCTTATTTGATAGGGCTGCTAGCCCCATTTAGTTTTGACCATTCCCTGAGTGTATACTGAGTCACTCAGTGTGTGACCCCAACTTCCATTGCTCACCCAGTGCTTATTAATAAGCTATAAGCTCAGCTTATTGGCTTATTTTGTGGCCCTCCAATCCCTTTTCAAGTTTCAAGTCTTGTTTTGGACCCACTTTGGCCTCTGTGGACCCCACAGAGGTCCAAAAACCTTGGGTTTGGCCTGTTTTGGCCTTGTAGTGACTTAAGTGCTTATTTGCTCCTTATTAGCTTCTCTAGAGTGCTTAATTGTCCCATTTGGCTTATTTCAAGTGTGTAATCATCTGTGTGTGCTTAATTTGTCATTTCCTAGCTTTTTCAAGTATGGCATAAGTCCTAATAAGCTTATAAGCCAACTATTTAGGAAAAGGGGTGCACATAGCTTATTTTTAAGCTATTCAAAAAGTGTATTTGTAAAAGTTTCTTTTTTTTAGCTTATTTTCATCTGCCAAAAAGAAAAACCAACAAAAACCGAAATTTAAAATTAGTGATAGATTCTATTTAATAGATTTTATATTTCTAATTTTTCTTTTTAGCTTATTAATAAGCAATTCATCATCTTCATATTTTTCTTAATTTCCTATTACCATAAAGTATTTTCAGTAATTTTCTTAGATTTTTCTCTTTTAGTTTGATAATTATTAGAATTAAAAATAGTTTAATTAATTAATTAGGTAATGTTAGTAATTAAATAGTTTTCTTAAATTTTAATTAACAACAGTAGGTTTGTATATTTTTGCTAGGTTCTATAAATCATTTAAGAGTTTTAGAAAATAGTTCCTTAAATTCTACTATTCATTTTCTAATTTTCTTAATTTATTTAGTTAAATTAGGTTTTAATTAATTAACAAGTAAATAATTAGTAAAAAAGTCTAAATATAATTTTTAGAAACTTTTTATAATTTTTTAGGATTCCTGTGATGGTTAATTAGTTTTATAAATTTTTCTATAATTTTCTAAGTCATTTTAGTATTTTTAGTAATTTAAAATAGTTTAAATAGTTTAATTAATATAATTAGTATTTAATTAATAAAAAACCCACAAAAAGACAAAAACATTTCTTTTTAATTTTTATACTTTCTTCAAGTTCATTTAGAGGTTTAGAAAATAATTTTGCAAGTTTTTAATTTAATTTGTGGCCTTTGTCATTTTTAGTTTGATTTAAATTAGATTTAAATTACTTTTTAAATAGTTTTAATTAATTAATTAGTATTTAAATATTAAAATAATCAAATAAATAATTTTCTTTTCATTTTAAATTTTCTTTTTATTTTAAGTTTGAAAAAGTTTCACTTGCACCCCCTGTAGTTGTAAATTGTTAAATCCCACTTTTCTCTGTCTGTAATCTGATTTCCCACTTGTGTATCTGTAATTATATCTGTATATCTGTTATTGTTAATATTATTCCAAATTGTCCAAATACCAAGCAATCAGTAGCATAGTCACTTCTCAATCATCTTTGGCTACTGTCCTCAGTGCCACTCATTCCTAAAACCGTTTTCAAAGCACCATTGCAATCTCGCTGGGACATAACGATCTGGGGAAACACTATACTATCCACGGAGAATTGGCCTAAGCTGTTTTTGACTTATTTGACCTTGGTCAATAATATCTGACGGTTTAGCACCAATCACCTTCAGAAAGCACACCTGTTTTGTTAGAGAATTAGATGGTGTAGATCTTCTCAAAGGGAGTCGGGGCACAAATCTCTATACCATCTCCATTGAAGACATGTTGCGGTCCTCTCCAATTTGCTTACTTTCAAAAGCATCTAAGAACAAATCATGGTTGTGGCATCGTCGTTTAAACCATTTGAACTTCGGTACCATCAATGAGCTCACACGTAAGGATCTTGTTCGAGGCTTGCATAGACTTAAGTATGAAAAGGATCATGTATGCTCAGCATGTCAAATGGGCAAGAGCAAAAAGCACACCCATAAACCCAAAACTGTCAATTCCATCATGGAAGTCCTACATACCCTTCACATGGATCTCTGTGGACCAATGAGGGTTCAAAGTATCAATGGAAAGAAATATGTGCTAGTTATTGTTGATGATTATTCTCGCTTTACGTGGGTAAAGTTTTTACGATCAAAAGATGAAACTCCATAGATCATCATCAAACTCATCAAGCAATTGCAAGTTCGACTCAACAAAATAGTTAGGTTCATTCGTACTGATAATGGAACGGAGTTCGTGAACAAACAACTTACTCAATTTTATGAAGGTGTCGGCATTAGTCATCAAAAGAGCATTCCACGTACTCCTCAACAAAATGGAGTTGTTGAAAGGCGTAACCGCACCTTGGTAGAAGCTGCTAGGACTATGCTCATCTTCTCCAAAGCTCCTATGTTTCTTTGAGCTGAGGCAATTGCAACAGCATGTTACACACAGAACCGATCCTTGATACATCCTCTCCACTGCAAGACTCCATATGAACTGGTTCATGGCAGAAAACCAGACCTTTTGTTTCTTCGAGTATTTGGCGCATTGTGCTATCCAACAAATGACAGTGAAGATCTTGGGAAACTCAAGGCCAAGGCCGACATTGGTTTCTTTGTTGGTTATGCTCCAGAACGAAAGGGGTACCGAATCTACAACAAACGTACCAGAGACATAATGGAAACAATCCACGTTACATTCGATGAGCTGACTGAGCAACCGGTTCCTGGACAAACAAGTTCTGGACCCGTACCTAACCTTTTGTCTCCTGGACCTATAAGCTCTGGGCTTGTACAGAATCCCACTCCTGCTAGTCCTTTTGTACCTCCTATAGGTGAAGATTGGAAGAAACTGTTTGATCCAATGTTTGATGAATACTTTGAACCTCAAAACGAGGCTGCTCCAGAAGCTACAGTCATCCCACAACCAACTGGGGTAGCAAATGTCCTACATGTTAATGTTGGGCCATCCACTTCGTTGTAATGGGATCCAGAAGCCCCGACAATCAGTCATTCAGTTACCACATCTAATGGTCAATCTTCATCTGTACAACGAGTAGCAACTGTGGATAATTCGTTTGAAATAAATCCTTTCGCTCCACCTGATGATGAGCCGTTTGTTAACATATTTGCTCCTGAATCCTCAAATGATGCAACATCCTCAGATGAATCTAACACGGCTACCTCAGTTCCCTATCCTCAACCCCATGAACACCTTAGGAAATGGACTAATGATCATCCAATTGACAACATTATTGGAAATCCTTCTCGCTCGGTATCAACCCGTAAGCAACTTAAAACCGACGCATTGTGGTGCTTCTTCAATTCTGTCCTCTCTAAAGCTGAGCCAAAAGATTTCAAGGATGCAATGTCTAAACACTCATGGTTCACTGCTATGGTTGACGAGATCCATGAGTTTGATCGACTTGAAGTGTGGGAATTAGTACCACCTCCCGATTGTGCTATGATCATTGCTCTCAAATGGATATTTAAAGTTAAACTTGATGAGCATGGAGATGTATTGAAGAACAAGGCAAGGCTAGTTGCAAAAGGATATCGTCAAGAAGAAGGTATTGACTTTGAAGAATCCTTCGCACCTGTTGCTAGAATTGAAGCCATTAGAATATGTCTCGCAAATGCCACAAGTCAGAATATGATGGTTTATCAAATGGATGTCAAGACTGCATTCTTGAATGGCGATCTAAAAGAGATGGTGTATGTGAGCCAACCCGAAGGATTCGTGGATCCAGAACGTCCTAACCATGTTTATCGTTTGAAGAAGGCTCTTTATGGACTTAAGCAAGCTCCTAGGGCGTGGTATGATACCTTGTCAAAATTCCTTCTTGCTAACAAGTTTTCCAAAGGTGCCGTTCATCCTACACTCTTTACCAGAAAAACGGGCAAAAACTTTCTTCATGTACAAATCTATGTTGATGACATCATATTTGCCTCCTCTGATCCCAAAGAGTGTGATCGTTTTTCCCAAGAGATGAGTTCTGAGTTCCAGATGTCCATGATGGGTCAAATGTCTTTCTTTCTAGGCTTGCAAATATCTCAAAATCCCAATGGCATATTCATCAATCAATCCAAGTATGCTAATGAAATTTTGAATAAATTTGGATTTGAATCCTGTGACTCAGTTGATACTCCCATGATTGAAAGATCTAAACTAGATGAAGATGATGTTGGGATCCCGGTCGAACAAACCAAGTATCGAAGCATGATTGGTTCCTTAATGTATCTTACAGCTAGCAGACCAGATCTTCTATTTGCAGTTTGCATGTGTGCTCGGTATCAATCCAAACGTACCAAGAAACACCTGGAAGCTGTCAAGAGAGTCTTTCGGTATCTTAAAGGAACAATCCACATGGGCCTATGGTACCCCAAGGACACTTCTATGGCACTCACTGCATATTCCGATGCTGACCATGCGGGATGTCAAGATACTTGTCGAAGTACATCTGGGGGTGCTCAGTTTTTGGGTAATAAGCTAGTTAGCTAGTCTTCAAAGAAACAAATGAGTACATCGATCTCCTCCACAGAGGCTGAATACATTGCCATGTCCTCGTGCTGTGCTCAGATCTTATGGATGAGATCTCAACTTTCGGACTATGGCTTCGTATGCAACAAGATTCCCATGTATTGTGACAACAAAAGTGCAATTGCACTCTGCTGCAACAATGTCCAGCACTCAAGGACTAAGCACATTGACATTCGACATCACTTCATCAGGGAGCAAGTTCAGAAAGGAATTGTGGAACTTTACTTCGTGAGGACTGAGTTCCAGCTAGCTGATATCTTCACCAAAGCACTTTCTAGGGACCGATTTCAGTTCATCCTCCCTCACCTTGGTATGAAGAGTCTCACGCCTGAGGATCTCACAAGTCTTCAGGAAGATCAGGAGGAGTAAAGGGGTTGCTTCACATATCCTTTGTACATAGTGTTAAAACAAAAAGAAAATAGAAAAATATAAAACCTACAAAAACCATAAAAATCAGAAAATCATAAAAACCAAAAATATTCTTCTCACGACATGTCTCTTGTGTAATCAATATTATGTACGTTTCTAGAAATGTCATTCAATAATGACACGGAAACATACATATGCTTGAGCAAGAGTTTTCTTTCTTATTAATAATGTTATTCTAAAACATGTCGTTTCTAAAATTATTCTTTCAAAATGGTTTGCTATTACTTCAGATAGCAACCCGGTCTTATTATTGGGGAAAGTTCATCGCCAAAAAGACGACTGTTCCTAACAAAGGCATGAATTACTTTATATTCGTGCCTTTCTGATCTGATGTACGCTTAAGTGCATCATTTCTGGTAAAAGAAGAGAAGTCTTCTTTACATCTCAAATACTTTTCCTTCAATGATTCTTCAGGAAAGTATTTGCTCCAAACTTGGTGGTACCATGGTTTTTGAAGATCAAACAAACTTGAAATATTGTTTAAAATTTGCCACTCAATCGACGCTAAAAGATTAATCTTTTGTGCAAAATGTTTAATTGAAAATACGTCATCGATTGAGGGGGAGAATGATTTCAAAAACTATATATCATCAAAACAAGATCTTTGTGCATAGATATAGTGTATTAAGTGTGATTGTTATGTGTTAGTATATGAATTTTTCATGAGTTTCTCGCTAAACTCGAAATCATTTACAAACTCATCATTTCTAACACATAACATGCTCCCTCATGGATTGAGGGGGAGCCAATGTATCGTCTCAAAATCAGTCATTCTTAAATCTGACACATCTTTCCCCCAAAAAATCTTGAAACTCATTTAAATCACTCGAGATCACAAATCTCAAATGGTTTGAAATTTTTGATCGGGGGAGGAAATGTGATTTAAATATGAAAATCTGATTAAAATGTGATGTTTTGAATCGTAATGCATGCTCTCCCATATGTGCTAAACTCATTTTATATATCAATGCACATATTGAGGGGGAGCAAATGGTTTGTGAAAAAGGATCCTTGCATCTCATGTGAGTGCATCTCAGTCTTGACTCATGAATTGACAAAACACAACTGTCTTGAATCGAAAGGTCTAGTCCTGGACGGGTAATAACTTCAAGCTGGGCTAACCAGTGATGTAAGCGTGTCTCGAAAAGGACTTGCCTGAGTAGAATGTACCGTTTCGAGAAACCTTTGGTGAATCTAATCGGGCCGGGTAATAACTTCAAGCTAGTCTAACTAGTGATGTAAGCGTGTATCGAATGCCCGTTCATGTTCACTTAAGGTAGATCAATTCAAAAGTGCAACTCTTCCCGACATGTGCAAATTTTCAAATCAATACATATGTGCACATGTTAAGGGGGAGCATTTGAAAATGACAAAACTCTCAATGTGTTAACAAAATGTGTTTCTTAATCATAAACACGTTGAGAGAATTTTCAATGATTTGGTATATGGCAACATAGGATAGTCATGAAGTTATAAGGTGGCTAACGTTAGGAAAACCGTCCTATGATCCGCCAGAGCCGGAGGGATCTACCCATGGACAATACCAAATAGATAGTATTAGAAAGTCCGTAGGTATGATTATGAAAAAAAGGAGAAATGTGAGAATGGAGAAAGAAGGGGTTGAAGAATTAAAAAGAAATGAAATTAGAAATGGTGAAAAGAAATAGCCCTCCAATTATCCAACCTTAGGGCAGAAACCGAGTTCAATTCATAATCTACTAATTGTTGCTAAGGCAACATTGGTATTGAAGACAAGACGTCATGGACCCAGTGACGCACTGCATTAAACCTTCTAGCCACTCAAGTTCTCTTAAAAGAACTTGTTTCATTCTCACGGGGAACCGGTGTAATCTATCAACTTATTTCTTAGAGATGGTTGATATTGAAGCAGGAGACCTCTCCCTAATCTCCGCATAGGAAAACCAAATGCACTTATTGAGTCTAGAGCCTTGAGATGCTTAAAAAGATCTCATAGGAACACGTGCTACTTCTACCCTGGTTGTTCAACATTAAGGACACTAGTGGTAAACTATGAGTCCTACACAGATCTTAGCAATCTGCCAGAACATTTATGAGGGATGTTGCTTTAGTAATTCCCAGTGATTGAATGGAAATTCCTGCCAGGGTCAACATCTAGCAGCCCTGAAGGCAGGTCACTTAGGTAATTCCTTGTGGATTACGCTTAGTGGTCGCGATGGTTACAAACGGTCAACAGTCGTGGAGTGATCTCCAGCGACTCACCCATTCGTTGATCTACTTAGGTAGTTCGTGTAAATCCTCTCAGGGTTTACCGATTGGGAACGGTCTTGGTAAGGATTAGAAGGAGTCTTCACACTATGCTGATGACAATCTTTATTTCCGAACCTATAAGTACCGGATGATTTGTTGCTAACTATCTATTTGCAGGAATTTCAGACGGTTGCGGTTGATTGCTGAAAAGATGCTGATCCATCTACACATGCTCACACTTCGACATCACAATCTAAGAAATCATGATCATTGATTGGGCCTCATATATGATTCCACAACTCTGATGCAGAAGATCATGATCCTGAAAAGTATGAGCATGCCAACACAAAGATGTTCATATCACATGGAGACGTTACTGTTCAAAGATGACCCTCAGACACTCATTTGGATAATAAAGTTGAAGCTATTCCCAAAAGATTATCCATCACATTGAAGGTGTCATCTAGAGTCTACCACTTAATGCACAAAGATCTCAACAATGAAGAATCAAAAGGCTACGAGCTACAAAGATGTCTTCAACGACTTGAATGTTCTGATTCAATATTTATTTTCCGGGGTGACCTCCCTTAGGGGGAGAATGTTAGGAATACGTTTATTCATATGAAGACTCGGTCACCCCGAGTATTGTTTAGCATGTAGTAGCTCGTAGTATTTATCATATTAGTTAGTACGTAGCTTAGTATTAGTTAATATTTGTGGAGTCGGGTCGGGTCTTTACCCACTGTCAGCTCGATCCACAGCCCATTTTATGGGGCGTCTAGTTGCTTGTATAAATACCCCTCTCCACTAGTGGAGAGGGTTGGACCTTCACTTCAATCTAATACATTACATGTTTTTCTCTCCAGGTTCCACTTCTCTCTCTCTCTCTCTCTAACCTCTCACTAGAAAACATAACCTTAAATCATCCTAAACACTAAACCATCCATGTTCTTACATTAGAGTTTATTACAAAGACAAAGGATAAATCTACCGTGGCTGCAAGCTTAGGTAGCCTGTCATGCCATTGACCTTACTTTTGCCGTACACAACTATCACACCACTGAACAACAGGACAACCAACTATAAGCAAACAATGCTACAAGCGCAGGCATACCATGCTTAAAGAAAACAGAATGTCGTGACGCAGGAAGGCCAGGCAGGTAGTCAGGTAGATAATCGACTAAAGCGAATACGCTCACCATAGATGCAACTATGATAATGTTCCTTGCCATGATGCGGGCGATCTGACCTTTATCGAGTCCACCCAGGCGCATCCCAACGTCACAAGTAATGCATTACTTTAGAGCAAGTAATGCAATTGTATGAAAATACTTGTAAGTGCAAAATATGTTCCTTGATCATTACCTAAGATTTTAGATATACGAGTAATTCAGACCCGTGCGTTGCACACGGGCTCTATCTAATTGTTCATAGTGTAATGTGCAGTAAATTTTTTTCGTTATTAGGCTTTTGTAAGTATGGCATTAGTTTATCGGTAAATTTTATATTTAAACTTTTTATGACATATTAGTAGTTATTTATAAAGTTTATATTTTGTATTTATTCTCAAGATTTTAACATTATATTTAAACTTTTTATGACTAGTAGTTATTTATAAAGTTTAGATTTTGTATTTATTCTCAAAATTGTAACATCTCTATATTTTGATATAAAACTAATGTATAATCTTCAGCACATATTTTCGTCATTATATATCTAAGTTGTGATTGTATCACACCTTTTCTAAGCATGACACACATTTAAAATAGTTTATTGACAATAAGTTTCTAAGTTGTGATGTTACCACAACTTTTGTTGGTCAATTAGTTCCTAAGTTGTGATGTTACCACAACTTTTGTTAGCATGGCATGAAAAATGTTGGTGGATTTATTTCTATCAGTTTTAATTGAGGTCGAGTCAAAAACTATGTTTGCCACTAATTTTCGTCATAAATAACTTGGGCTACCTCAGGACTCGTGCGAAAATGATTGTGTAAATTGTTGGGTTGTTAGTATGATGGTGAGACCCAAATATACAACAATAGTTTATTGACATTAAAAGAGTATATGTGAAGAGACTTTTTTCAAGATGTTACATTGAAAAGAGTCTCTTCACATGTAATTTTTTAATATGTACAAGTTACATAAATTATTTTAAATATAAAGCGATGACATTAATGTTGGAGACCTTTTATATTCATCCTTGTGCGATGCACATAGGTTTGGAATGCCTCAGGACCCATGCAATGCACACATGTTGGATCTAATTGTTTTTTTCGTAATATTCGGGACTAATTTTCGGTTCATGTTTGAAACTCTCATTTTTTGGGAAAGACGGACTTCGTTGTTCAAATAAATGACATTATTAAAAGCGAACTATAAAACAAATTTCCTTTTTAACAAAACTATAAAAACATAAAACATTAAAATAATTAGTATATTTAAGAGTATAAATTATAACTCGTATAATAAAAAATCAGATCCAATGACCCAAGTCTGAATCATAAACCCGCTCCAATCAATTAATAGACCCGACATTTAACTAAACACAATTTTCTTCTCCTTTATATACTTATTCGATTTAGAAGATTCTCATTGTTAAGATGATAGTGTGAAGATATTTTTATTATATACTATCCCATTTTCAATATGTAACAACGACATAATTAAAGAGTCATATCAAATATCAAAGTCACGCAATATTCCAAGACGTTTAATTAAGAAAGTGAAATTAACACACCGCAAGACAAAAAACTACATTAAGAGCAAAAATATTAAAATGCACCATCAAAGTGTAGTAGTAATAATTATTGACTCACATTATTTTCAATAAACTTACTTGCTAACAAATCAACAGTATTAGCCCGTTTATCGGTATTACATGAAGTAAAATATTGTATGTTGATGAGTGCTTAATCACTCATCCTTTTTAGGCTTTATTTCAGACCAAAAACACCAAATACTAACCAAAAATGTCAAGAGAACGTATGTTTTTGTATTTGTGTATGTGCAGGTACAGATATGAGAAAAAATGAACAAAAACGATGCCAAAACCGACAAAAACGAGCACGAGATTGGAAAAAGGTCAATAGCCGAAGCCGGAGAAGCAAAATGATAAAGGAAAGATCAAAATGTCATAAGAAGTCCTCAGGAATTTATAAAGTTTCATATTTGGTCCCTGAATAAAGTTTGAGAGATTGGCAAATTTAGCCCCTGCACTTTCAGGAATTTACATTAATGGTCCTTGGGAATAATATCCGAAGAGAAGTCAAAATTGGTCCTTCATAAATCAAAGGATGGCAATTCAAGCCCTTGGAATTAACATTTGGAGAAATACAGTTTTGGTCCCTGAAATTTGCAAAGATTACATATTTGGTCCTTAACATAATAATATTACTACTCCTAAACTATCTAAAACAAACCAATCCAATAACCATAAAAACTGCTTCAGGCCCAAAAGAGATATCCTAGCCCAGTCCACACCTTACATCTACCCAACCCACCACACAAATACCCGTAGTCAAACCCACTAGAACTCGGTCAACCCTTTTAAAACAATAAAACACCCACCTCCCAGTTACCCGCCCCCCAATTCACAAAAAAATACCCAGATATTTACTGTACGAAGAACCCTAATAATACCACACCCACAATTACCCCATGTAACAAATAATTGCCTAATGATTGGGTGTTTCTAGAAGTGTCAGGCGTGTCAGGGAATATCAGGGGACACGTGGTCCAATCATGATGCACACGGAGGATTCACATCATATCACACACGCAATCCAAGGGTGTGGATTAAATAAGGAAAGATATGAGATGATCAACGGCTGATACCAACTCAGAAGAAACACAAGGTCGTGGATTGGTGACCTGGACTTTCACTCTCTGAGGCTATATATACTCACCCCCTCCTCACTTTGAAGCAGTTAGATTTTTAGGTTTAGAATAGGTTAGGAGTAGGGTAAATTAGTTAATCTTAATATTGTAATTTCTGTTTTCAGTTGTAATCTCAATTCAAGTTTTAATAAAATTATAATTTTCAATTAAAATTCCTTGCCATTTATTTTCAAGTTCTTAATTACTTTAAATCTGTTTTTAGTTTTCATTTAATCAGCTTATTTCAGCTTAAACTATAGCTTGTGTTTGGTTTTAATTCTGTTTCATTTGAATAAATTCTGCTTGGTCAAATAAAATCAAAACTCAGCTTATTTCAATAAGTTGAGTATTAAGTTGTGGAGTAATAGACAGTCCAAGAGGTGCCCATTTGGCCTGTCTAAGAGACAGGCAAGCTCAGGGAACCCTCTCTTTTCATGCTGAGAGGGAAATAGCTTTGTAAGTTTTCAATTCAGTTTCGTTATTGCATAAGTATCTTAAATCTGTTTTATGTTACTTGTTATTGATAGTTTCCTAATGCATTAGTATGATCTTACCTTTTCATTATTTGTCTTAGGTTGATTGTGGTGCTTCTGTTTCATAAATCTGTCATTTATAGAGATCTGTGTTTCATTGTTCATATTGAAGATTAATGAATCTGTTGTTGCACCTATGAATAAGTTGAATGAGATTTAAGTATTTTTAGTTAATCAGTCACTATAGTGGTGTTTGGTTTTGAGAGTTTTGTTATTGATATCTAAGTTATTGAGTTCAATTTTTGAAGTATATATGAGGTGGTTTGGATTGGTGTGCATCTGTTTCATCATCTGTCTATTTGATCTGTTTTTGCTGTTTGTGTTTATCATCTGAGATCTGTGTTTGCGATTGTTTTTAGTAATTGTTCGTGTGTTTCTGTTTGTTATTGTGCTGATTGGTTCATAATCTGAGTTGTATTGATAGATTGGTTTAGAATTGTATTGGTTTGCTGAGTATTGGTATTATAGTTTAGGAATTTCTAGTGTTTCGCAGTAGGATATTGATGTATTTGGACTGCTTGGGTCATTTTTCAAATTTGAAGTTTGATTTCAGATTAGTATAGATTATCTGTAGGATTCGCATCATCGTTTTAGTTGTACTGATTGATCAACTTAGCTTGCATTTTGTTGAGGATATTAGTGTTGGATCTCATTAGGTGCATTTACATATTCATTTCAATCTTATATATTAGTTTTACAAATGGAATTGGTGACTCTTTTGGTCAAAACTTGAACTCGTCCATTTTTCACTCAACCATATCTGCACAACCTTTAGAGCACAGCCTCATCCAAGGATTTTCAGAACCATTTTTTTAGCTCATTTACTTTCCATAATCAGTCATGTGCATAATATTTGGTAGCTTTTCTACATCTTTCATCAGTAATCTTACAAGTTGGAGTACATTACTTTACTTAAAATCAAGCGCAAATAGGTACTCAGTGAGTTTAGCTTGCACCTCCCCTGCTCCAACAGTGGGATATTAAGTTGATTTCCTTGTTTCATAGATAACTATTCAGTTAAGCTTAGGGTGTGATCTTTGGGGCAAATAGAAGCTAGGAGTATCAGCTTTTAGAATCTGTCTTGGGATTCCCACCTAGTGCTTATTTGCATTGCTTATTTTGGCTCCATTTTAAGCCTATTAATCCTGCAAATCTGAGTAAGGAATCAGTGTTGGTTATTTGCTTAGTAGTTGTTGTTTCTGCCTAATATAGCTTATTTCCTTGATTATTTCATCCTATTAGGTTAATGTAATGTTGCTTTTTAGCTTTTTGCTTCTTTGTTTTTAGCTTATTGTTCATTTAGTAGGCTACTAGTTCATTGTACTTTTCATTTAAGTTTTTTTCTTATAGCTATTGTTAATCAGTGGTTCTTTCTGTCAATTAAGTTGTTTGGAGCTTATATTAGTTGTGTGGATCTGTGCTTTTGTTTGGGGATTAATCTGTTTGCTTATCGGCTTATTTCTTAAGCTTATTTGCACTGTTTGAGCCCTTATCTGTGTTCCTAAGTTACCTTTGGTCTTCAAACTGTTCCATTCAGCTTTTCTGAGTTAAAAAATAACTTGGTCAAAGTTTGGGTCAAGCTAGTCAAGTGTAGCTTATAAATAAGCTCTTTTCAAACTGCTTATTGGGTCCATACAGCTTATTAAAGCTCATTTTTCAGTACTTTTATTTTTCCTAGGTTTTTCATATTATTTTAGATTTTTCAGAATTTTTTCAGATTTTTCCAGCTTTATTTACTATTTTTCTCATTAAATTGTAGTTTTTTAATCAATTTTTAATGCATTTTAATTACTAAAAATTCCAAAAAAATCAGAAAAATCCCAGAAAAATCCAAAAATATTTTAGAAAATTATTTTTAGTTATTTTAGATTTTAGAAATTTAATTTGCATTTTTCCCATTTATTTTGAATTTATTTTTAATTTTTAATTAGATTTAATAGTTTTTAATTTCCAAAAATTACACAAAAAGCCAAAAAAATTAGTTTTTAGTTTTAAAATTTCTTTTTAGTTATTTTATAATTTTCAAAATTAATTTTCCATTTTTCTCACTTTAATTCCATTTTCTTTTAATTTTTAATAAGTTAAATAGTTTTTAATTCATAATAAATAAATAAAAAGTCAAAAAAATATTTTTCTTTTTCTCAAAATTTTCTTTTACCATTTTTAACTTTTAAAAATTATTTCCAAGTCCTTAGGAGTCGTGTAGCTTAAAAGTCGCGTTTTATTTCGTACGTTAACGTTTGTTTTCCGTTTTAGCTTACGTTTTTCGTTTCTACGTTACGTTTCTAGTTGCCTTACTTGAATTACGTGTTTAGTTGATTATTTGTGCTTCATTTACTATTTCATTAGTATAAACTCATCAAATCACTTTTTACCATTTTCACGACACGTTTCACGATTCGGGAATTCGAAATTCCATTCACACCTTCGTTGGGACACGACCCGGGGAAATACTTTCCTAAGCATTTCTTCGGTTTAAAAAAACTATACTACAAAAAGACTATATCAAAAATGGCGCCGCTGCCGGGGAAGGTTGAAGTGAATTTTTCGTTTTCGTTTTTCGAAATTGTGTTTTGAAAACCTTCCTTGTATATATTTTCAAAAAAAAAAACCAAAAAAATTGAAAAATCAAAAACACTTTTCCTAAAGTGTTTTCAAAAATACCAAAAAAATTATAAAGTTACAGCCTCGTCTCGACCGAAAGGAAGAGCGTTGTAAACCAAATAAGTCTCCCAATATAACTACGCGTGAAATTAGTTGCTAATCGGATTACTTTAATTCTACAACCGAATAAGCGGAAAATACGGAAGCTTTGACATTAAATTGCAAGCTGAAGAGAGATCCATTATTCTCTCCCGTTCCGTCGCGAGTAGATTTAGAGGAAACGGTTTACGATTAACGTAACGTTTGAAAAACAAAAGAAAATAAAAGTTTTAAGTTTTTGAATTTTGTTTTCCAAAAAATAAAAATACAAAAAGATTTTCCTTTTCATTTTCCTTTTATTTGATTTTATGATAATTAAAAACCAAAAATAATCTTCTTCTCCTCTTATCATTTGATTCTTTTTCTTTAACCCTCTAAACCGATAATTCTTATGGATCCGACATGTTTTAATTGTGGAAATTCCTCCGGAGAAGGAGTACTTTGTGAACGGTGTTTTTGCAAAGAATGTGGGTTTACTCGTGGATTTTGTATGTGTTATGCTTCAAAAGCTGAACCCACATTCACATCTGATTATGATCCGAACTTTTTCAATTATTATCAAAACGATTTCAACTCATATGAGCAAGTTCCGTACTTCAATAATGAATCGTTTCAAAATGCACCGATTTCACAACAAAACGGTTGTGAGTATTGTGGAGGTCCACACTTTAGCACCGATTGTCAAACAAGGAAATCGTTTCCTAATGACAATAATTATCACGACCAACCTCCACAATATAACACAATTCTCACGGTTCAGAATGAGATCTTTAAAATGATAACTGCTCAAAATGACTTTAATGAGCAATGTCTAACTGCAATAAAACTTTTTAAAGAGGAAATTCGTAGAAGAGAACAAGTTAACACCATTGAGAGTGATGAAAACGAGCTTTATAAAGAAGAAAATTTTACGATTAATCCCACTCCATCTTGTGAATCTTTAAATGTTGAAGATTGTTCTATGACATTTCTCGACGACGATTTCTTTAAACGAAAGGTTTTTAAAATAAAAATGGAACAACTTTACGTCTCATCAAAAATTGCGAAAATTCGTGTTGATTATGATGGACCATCGGCTCCTACTCCCTCTCCGGTGAGGGAAATGGAACGAGAAACCGAGGTGACAAAGGACTCGGTACTTTCCGCTGACAATGAAAGTGCTAAATACGTCCAACCTACGGTTGTCCAAGAATCAATTGTTCCTAATCCGTCAAGATTTGATCCTAACCTTTCTCGATTTACGGTTAAGAGTTCGTCAAGCAAACGTGTTGAGCTTAAAACGGTGTTTAGAAGAAACGACTTACCTAATCTTCACGAACAAGAATCGGAGACCATAACGGAAGTGGTGGAAATTCCTAGCTCTGAGAGCACACCACTTGTCCCACCTCCGGATTCTTCAAGATATTTTTCGAAACTTGAATCAAGTACTCCCAACTCTTCTCATCCTTCTCTCACACCGGGTGAGGGAAGTGATCCCATTTTGGAAAAAGACAATATTTTTCTTGATAACAATGATTCTATTTCAATTGAGATTGTTACGCCGTCAGATCCTTTGGAGCCCGAGCTCCAGGATTCTTTACCCGATTTTGAGAAATATGTTTTTGATACGGCTGAAGAAATTGAGTCATCTCCGATTGAAAATTCGATTGATCCTGATGAGACGTTCTCTGATTCTGACAATGACGATGCTATATCTTGTGGAGACATCGAATATGTTGATGAATTACCTTCTTAGCTCGTCAGCTTAGAAGAAGAGAATGATGAAGAAATTGAAACGGAAATCCAAGATGAAGCTCTTCGGGAAAAATTATTGAATATCAATCTTCTCATTTCTAAGATTGAATCGTTAAATGATCCTCCGACTTTTTCTTCTATCTCCGTTATGGATAGTGATTTCTTACCCGAGCTTGAAATTTTTCGATTTGAAGAGACGAGTAGTGGCAGTCCCACTATTCATGCTGATATCTCTCTTCCGGATTATGAGCGTTTTGATTTTGAAATTGATTTTGAGCTTATTTCCGATAATCCGTCACGTGACCCCCTTTTAGAGGATGCCGATCTATTTCTTGCTGCGGATGACTTGATACCACCGGGTATTGAGAATGACGAGAATGACATTCAAAGAAATATTCTTTTCGATTTACCTTCTTCTCGTCCACCGGCAAAACCACCTGATGCAGATTTTGATACGAATGATGATATTTTTGGAGTGGTGGACGAGATTTATGAACAAGATATTCCTGTGCTTGATATTTTACCCACCCAACCCACCCGTGATTCTGAACAAGACTTTGCTTTTATCATCTGGGTATTTCAACCGTTCTTTACTTATCCCCTCATTTCTTCACTTTTTCACTCCACCGGGAGTGAGGATACCGTTTTTGACCCCGGCATCTCCGTTTATGCCGGTTGTCCGTTCCATTTGCTCTCCCCAAGGACGATTAAATTCGGCATGTGACTCGGTGAACAAAAACAAGCGCTTCGTGGGAGGCACCCCATGCTTATCCATTTTCATTTTCTTTATTTTCTATTTTCTTTAATAACGTGACGTGAGGGGGGCAACCCTTTCCAATCTCGTGTTTTCGTGGTTGTTTGTAAATGTTCAGGAATTTCCCCGAAGTTTGAGGACTCTCGTGCTCGTGGTTTGTCGTTCTCTCCACTCGAGTCTCATCCTTCGCTGCTTTTTTGGAAATTCACCATATCCAAAATCTTATCGACTAACGTTTATCTCTTGGCATACTTAATAAACGGCCTTAGATTTTACGTAGGATTACCCGTACCCTTAAAACATTGAGGACAATGTTTCACTTTAGTCTGGGGGGGTGAATCTTCGATTCGATTTGACCTGTACCATCGTCTGAGCTGTTTAACTTACGCAACTCCGTTTTCCACCAAAATTTTAAATTTTTGTCACCGCTTTATAAGTGAAAAAAAAATGAAAAAAAATATATATGATATGAATAATAAGTTTTGACACCTTGTTTTGACTTTCCTACCGGCGAGAGTAGAAATAAATGTTCCGACTTGACCGGGCCTGTTGAGCCCTAGCTCGTCTCCCTTAACCAAAATAATCAAAAGATTATGGCTAAGCATCCGCGGATCTCATTATTTGGGATTTTAAATTTGCGGAGATCGAGGAATGATAGAGTTTATTTAGAAGTTTCGTGCTATACACGGATCGCATTACTGGGATTTAAAAAACCCACGAGAGGTACTTGTGGCCTCCTTGTTCCCATCAGCAACGTCACCAATATATAATAGATGTCTAGGATTAATTAAGGGTATACGGTTTGGGCAATACTTAGTTTTTTCTCGTTCCTAACAAAATCTCTGCATATGGGGGTTTGGTACACATAGGGGTACTGCCAGTGTTACGGTAAAATAGACTATTGCATCTTGCCGGTTCGCAGCCGATGTTGTGATCTTAGTAAAAACCGTAGGACTTGGGGTTTGGCATATGATTATGAATATCGATAATAATAGTCCAAAGCCAAATAAAAAGGCAGAGGAATCCAAAGCTATAAAAAAGCAGCGGATAGAAATCCAAAGTCATAATAAAGCTCTTACATCTTGGCGGCTCATAAACCGTTGACTGTAAAAGAATAAAGGACTAAGGACCAAAGTATTATTAAAGTGCTTATGATTATGCAAAAATGCCAGACTTCGACTCCGGGGGTTTCCCTAATAAAAAGCTTCCGTTTCGGGTATCAAACATGGTATGTCTCGGTCGTAAATAAAATGGGGGCCCCTACAAATCATGTTAAATCAGAGACCTTCATGTGGACCCGATTTCTGTATGCAGGGGTTTTCGAGGGAAAGTTTGGAAACTACTTAGCGTTCAAATTTTGTGCTCTTATCGGACTAACAAATATCGAAACGAGAAAATATGAAGCAATTCATTTCTCACAATTAAAATCTTGAGATACAAAACTTAGGACTTGGGAACAAGAGGTAATACACAATTAACTTTTGTGGGCAGTGTTAGCATCTAACTTCTGGATAAACAATGATTTCGATTTTACGCTTAGTTTGGGAGCTTGTGAAAAATCAAGGATGACGATTTTTATCCGTACGGTCTCTTCTCTGTGAGAAGTGTTTCTACTCGTTGACCCTGAAAGTTATCAACAAATAAGAATTGATAATGAAAGTCAAAGCAAACCGTCACATATATAAATGAAAAAGTAAAAAAAAAAAAAAAAAAAGTAGTAGTAGTAGTTGTTATTCATGAAAATCGGAAAATGGAGCGTTTTTGAGAATAAATGATTTTACTATCTCTTTTGAACATCATTGCTACTTTACAACGTCAGTAAAGAGAGGTTTTGAAATTATTTATCTCTTAAGCGTGAGGTGATGACATTGCGTGAGGGCACGGCAATACCTTAGTCTGGGGGATTTTGATGAGTGCTTAATCACTCATCCTTTTTAGGCCTTATTTCAGACCAAAAACACCAAATACTAACCAAAAATGTCAAGAGAACGTATGTTTTTGTATTTGTGTATGTGCAGGTACGGATATGAGAAAAAATGAACAAAAACGATGCCAAAACCGACAAAAACGAGCACGAGATTGGAAAAAGGTCAATAGCCGAAGCCGGGGAAACAAAATGATAAAGGAAAGATCAAAATGTCATAAGAAGTCCTCAGGAATTTATAAAGTTTCATATTTGGTCCCTGAATAAAGTTTGAGAGATTGGCAAATTTAGCCCCTGCACTTTCAGGAATTTACATTAATGGTCCTTGGGAATAATATCCGAAGAAAAGTCAAAATTGGTCCTTCATAAATCAAAGGATGGCAATTCAAGCCCTTGGAATTAACATTTGAAGAAATACAGTTTTGGTCCCTGAAATTTGCAAAGATTACATATTTGGTCCTTAACATAATAATATTACTACTCCTAAACTATCTAAAACAAACCAATCCAATAACCATAAAAACTGCTTCAGGCCCAAAAGAGATATCCTAGCCCAGTCCACACCTTACATCTACCCAGCCCACCACACAAATACCCGTAGTCAAACACACTAGAACCCGATCAACCCTTTTAAAACAATAAAACACCCACCTCCCAGTTACCCGCCCCCCAATTCACAAAAAAATACCCAGATATTTACTGTACGAAGAACCCTAATAATACCACACCCACAATTACCCCATGTAACAAATAATTACCCAATGATTGGGTGTTTCTAGAAGTGTCAGGCGTGTCAGGGAATATCAGGGGACACGTGGTCCAATCATGATGCACACGGAGGATTCACATCATATCACACACGCAATCCAAGGGTGTGGATTAAATAAGGAAAGATATGAGATGATCAACGGCTGATACCAACTCAGAAGAAACACAAGGTCGTGGATTGGTGACCTGGACTTTCACTCTCTGAGGCTATATATACTCACCCCCCTCCTCACTTTGAAGCAGTTAGATTTTTAGGTTTAGAATAGGTTAGGAGTAGGGTAAATTAGTTAATCTTAATATTGTAATTTCTGTTTTCAGTTGTAATCTCAATTCAAGTTTTAATAAAATTATAATTTTCAATTAAAATTCCTTGCCATTTATTTTCAAGTTCTTAATTACTTTAAATCTGTTTTTAGTTTTCATTTAATCAGCTTATTTCAGCTTAAACTATAGCTTGTGTTTGGTTTTAATTCTGTTTCATTTGAATAAATTCTGCTTGGTCAAATAAAATCAAAACTTAGCTTATTTCAATAAGTTGAGTATTAAGCTGTGGAGTAATAGACAGTCCAAGAGGTGCCCATTTGGCCTGTCTAAGAGACAGGCAAGCTCAGGGAACCCTCTCTTTTCATGCTGAGAGGGAAATAGCTTTGTAAGTTTTCAATTCAGTTTTGTTATTGCATAAGTATCTTAAATATGTTTTATGTTACTTGTTATTGATAGTTGCCTAATGCATTAGTATGATCTTACCTTTTCATTATTTGTCTTAGGTTGATTGTGGTGCTTCTGTTTCATAAATCTGTCATTTATAGAGATCTGTGTTTCATTGTTCATATTGAAGATTAATGAATCTGTTGTTGCACCTATGAATAAGTTGAATGAGATTTAAGTATTTTTAGTTAATCAGTCACTATAGTGGTGTTTGGTTTTGAGAGTTTTGTTATTGATATCTAAGTTACTGAGTTCAATTTTTGAAGTATATATGAGGTGGTTTGGATTGGTGTGCATCTGTTTCATCATCTGTCTATTTGATCTGTTTTTGCTGTATGTGTTTATCATCTGAGATCTGTGTTTGCGATTGTTTTTAGTAATTGTTCGTGTGTTTCTGTTTGTTATTGTGCTGATTGGTTCATAATCTGAGTTGTATTGATAGATTGGTTTAGAATTGCATTGGTTTGCTGAGTATTGGTATTATAGTTTAGGAATTTCTAGTGTTTCGCAGTAGGATATTGATGTATTTGGACTGCTTAGGTCATTTTTCAAATTTGAAGTTTGATTTCAGATTAGTATAGATTATCTGTAGGATTCGCATCATCGTTTTAGTTGTACTGATTGATCAACTTAGCTTGCATTTTGTTGAGGATATTAGTGTTGGATCTCATTAGGTGCATTTACATATTCATTTCAATCTTATATATTAGTTTTACAAATGGAATTGGTGACTCTTTTGGTCAAAACTTGAACTCGTCCATTTTTCACTCAACCATATCTGCACAACCTTTAGAGCACAGCCTCATCCAAGGATTTTTAGAACCATTTTTTTAGCTCATTTACTTTCCATAATCAGTCGTGTGCATAATATTTGGTAGCTTTTCTACATCTTTCATCAGTAATCTTACAAGTTGGAGTACATTACTTTACTTAAAATCAAGCGCAAATAGGTACTCAGTGAGTTTAGCCTGCACCTCCCCTGCTCCAACAGTGGGATATTAAGTTGATTTCCTTGTTTCATAAATAACTATTCAGTTAAGCTTAGGGTGTGATCTTTGGGGCAAATAGAAGCTAGGAGTATCAGCTTTTAGAATCTGTCTTGGGATTCCCACCTAGTGCTTATTTGCATTGCTTATTTTGGCTCCATTTTAAGCCTATTAATCCTGCAAATCTGAGTAAGGAATCAGTGTTGGTTATTTGCTTAGTAGTTGTTGTTTCTGCCTAATATAGCTTATTTCCTTGATTATTTCATCCTATTAGGTTAATGTAATGTTGCTTTTTAGCTTTTTGCTTCTTTGTTTTTAGCTTATTGTTCATTTAGTAGGCTGCTAGTTCGTTGTACTTTTCATTTAAGTTTTTTTCTTATAGCTATTGTTAATCAGTGGTTCATTCTGTCAATTAAGTTGTTTGGAGCTTATATTAGTTGTGTGGATCTGTGCTTTTGTTTGGGGATTAATCTGTTTGCTTATCGGCTTATTTCTTAAGCTTATTTGCACTGTTTGAGCCCTTATCTGTGTTACTAAGTTACCTTTGGTCTTCAAACTGTTCCATTCAGCTTTTCTGAGTTAAAAAATAACTTGGTCAAAGTTTGGGTCAAGCTAGTCAAGTGTAGCTTATAAATAAGCTCTTTTCAAACTGCTTATTGGGTCCATACAGCTTATTAAAGCTCATTTTTCAGTACTTTTATTTTTCCTAGGTTTTTTATATTATTTTAGATTTTTCAGAATTTTTTCAGATTTTTCCAGCTTTATTTACTATTTTTCTCATTAAATTGTAGTTTTTTAATCAATTTTTAATGCATTTTAATTACTAAAAATTCCAAAAAAATCAGAAAAATCCCAGAATATTTTAGAAAATTATTTTTAGTTATTTTAGATTTTTAGAAATTTAATTTTCATTTTTCCCATTTATTTTGAATTTATTTTTAATTTTTAATTAGATTTAATAGTTTTTAATTTCCAAAAATTACACAAAAAGCCAAAAAAATTAGTTTTTAGTTTTAAAATTTCTTTTTAGTTATTTTATAATTTTCAAAATTAATTTTCCATTTTTCTCACTTTAATTCCATTTTCTTTTAATTTTTAATTAGTTAAATAGTTTTTAATTCATAATAAATAAATAAAAAGTCAAAAAAATATTTTTCTTTTTCTCAAAATTTTCTTTTATCATTTTTAACTTTTAAAAATTATTTCCAAGTCCTTAGGAGTCGTGTAGCTTAAAAGTCGCGTTTTATTTCGGACGTTAACGTTTGTTTTCCGTTTTAGCTTATGTTTTTCGTTTCTATGTTACGTTTCTAGTTGCCTTACTTGAATTACGTGTTTAGTTGATTATTTGTGCTTCATTTACTATTTCATTAGTATAAACTCATCAAATCACTTTTTACCGTTTTCACGACACGTTTCACGATTCGGGAATTCGAAATTCCATTCACACCTTCGTTGGGACACGACCCGGGGAAATACTTTCCTAAGCATTTCTTCGGTTTAAAAAAACTATACTACAAAAAGACTATATCATATGTTTAATTTGTAACGTCCTATTAATATGAATGCTAAGTATTCATTCCACCGGTGGCCGTGACGTTGTTGTTGTTGTTGTTGTTGTTGTTGTTGTTGTTGTTGTTGTTGTTGTTGTTGTTGTTGTTGTTGTTCATTAGCCTTTTGCATGTTTTGTTCTTAATATAATTTATGTGACTTCTTGATCTATTTCTTTAATGCTTCTTGGCGTGCTGCAAAAAACAATTAGATATAGTTGATCGTTAGTAACTTAAATACAGTTAATCAATATATTGCATTTTCGATCAAATTGAAAATGTTCGTGCATGTTCCACTTAATTGATAAGACAACGATGTGTAGGATCTCTTAAACCATTAGAAAAGATGATGTTACTACCAAACCTCCTAAGCATCATCTTTATGTCCTACATTGTTACACACACAAAACACACGTGAAATTTACATAAAACAATATAAATCAATATGCTAAATAAGTAAGACGATATGATGCTTACTTTACCGCCATAATAAGTTGTAGCCCAATGTGCACGCGGTGTAGAGGAAGTTGTGGTTTGTTGTGTGTGATTTTGACACATTATATAGTTGATAAAATATTTGTAACTCATGGACGGGAAGGTAAAAAGACTAACCACTATTAATTGAGACATTTGAGTTGCTTGAAATCAATGTGCACATACTAATTGAGATGTTTGAATTGCTTGGAATCAATGTTGAAGGCTTCATATGATAAAATCAATTCTTGGGACATTTATTATGACCCATTTACATTTATAAGGCTACTTAACCTTTTAGTATACTAGGCATTCAGACCCGTGCGATACGCACGGGCTCGATCTAAATGTTTATAGAATTGTTTAGCACTTATTTTCGTCATTTTGATCATGGAAGGATTTTGTTGGTCAATAAGTTTCTAAGTTGTGTTTGTTAGCATGATATAAAAAATGTTGATGCCGTTATTTCGTTACTTTTAATTGAGGTTGAGTCAAACACTTAAAATACAATATATAACTCGAGGTGCCTCATGACCCGTGCGATACACACAACTTTTTTATTTGTTATTATAATTTATAAATGACTGCAAGCCAAAATTATGTAATTTTTCCATTCTATTTATTATTTAAGGTGCAAAAAACAATTAGATATAGTTGATCGTTAGTAACTTAAATACAGTTAATCAATATATTGCATTTTCGATCAAAGTAAAAATGTTCATACATGTTCCACCTAATTGATAAGATAACGATGTGTAGGGTCTATTAAACCATTAGAGAAGATGATGTTACTACTAAACCTCCTAAGCACCATATTTATATCCTACATTGTTACATACACAAAACACACGTGAAATTTACATAAAACAATATATATCAATAAGCTAAATAAGTAAGACGATATGATGCTTACTTTACCACCATAATAAGTTGTAGCCTAATGTGTACGTGATGTGGAGGAAGTTGTGGTTTGATGTGTGTGATTTTTGACACATTATATAGTTGATAAAATATTTGTAACTCATGGACGGGAAGATAAAAAGACTAACCACTAATTGGTGTGTTTAATTTAGGCATTCATCGCATCTTTGGTTTGTATTCTTTGAGGTTTAGAGATGGCTTAAAACATGTTGTAACATACAAACTTTTGTGCACGATTCCTCATGCAAAACATATTGTACCGTATAAACTTTTGTGCACAATGTCTCTTGCGCATTAAATGAAGCACTCCAATCTTTAGATAGTATAGAAGATATACTTTTCATGTTGCTTAAACTACCTTGTACCGTACTACATTTTGTGCACAAATCCTCTTGCACATTAAATTAAGTCACCCAATATTGTGTAATTAATATACTTTTGATGTTACTTAAGCTACCTTGTATCATACAAATTTTTTCAATTACTCGAATCACTAATCTTATGTACTTACCCTTATGCATGACTATGAAATCAATGCACTAACACATGAAGCCTCCACATATCAATTTTAATTCATAAAACATTTATTGTGAACACTTTGCATTTATAAGACAACTTAAGTTTTTAGTATATAAGATAAGATATTATTAATATATTTAGTGATATATGACTAGTTAAAACTTGTTTATTTACGACTTTACTTAATATGTTTTTATAATTGTCATTAAC
Organism: Artemisia argyi; assembly: GCA_030686995.1. Classification (NCBI taxonomy): domain Eukaryota; kingdom Viridiplantae; phylum Streptophyta; class Magnoliopsida; order Asterales; family Asteraceae; genus Artemisia; species Artemisia argyi. Next base: position 156,018,406 of record CM060685.1, read on the forward strand.
AAAACTTAGGAAGATCGTAAAATAGAAATAACGTTTTTACGCAATTAATTGTATTAACAAAATAGGTTATGATATAGTGTGCGTGCGTCTTTGCCTTTAAAAAATAGTAGTTGAATTAGGGTGACGGGGCTAGAATTTCGATGTTGGGCGGGCCGAAACAATTTTTTGCGAACCAAAAATTTGTTTAAAATATAGGTCACTATCGGATAAACTTAATTGTAAACGTATATAGTTCATGTATATAATAGAGGAATGACTCTCTCTCCAAAAAATTAAGATGTACAAAAAATGATGCAAGCTTTACAACACTTTAAAGCAAGGAATTTTCATAATTACAACACTTTAAGCATAATGTACAACAAAAAATAGCAAGAACCCAAATTCAGACCAAAATTCATCAATTCTACATTAATAGCATTAAAAACACCCCCTACACCAAAATTACAAGTAATTAAAAACAATGTACAACCCTCCCAGCGAACCCAACACGCTATATATATATATATATATATATATATATATATATATATATATATATATATATATATATATATATATATATATATATATATATATATAGGGGAAAACATAGCTACAACACAATGTAGCCAATTGGCTACATTTCCTTTGAAAAAAAAGGTGGGGACAGGGGGAAAATATGTGTCAAGGTCTAACCGCAGGGACTGAACTGTATATTATTAAAAGTTTTTTCAAAGGAATTGTAGCCAACTAGCTACAATTAATTGTAGCTAACATTTTCCCATATATATATATTAGAACCATTTATTTAACAATTCACGATTAGACTTACATCACAGATGCGAAAACAAATTGAATGCTAACCTATTTGTGAATGAAACGTGATGTAAGGAAGGTTGATCTCAGTTTGTAATTTCGTGGGACTCAAAGTACAATCAAGACCATTCAAGATCTAATTCACGAAATAAATTTTAATCACTGATCTAATATTGAAGCACAAACTTCTTATTAATATACGAAATTAAAGAGAGAACACAAGCAAGATTGTTTCATCCTCCCTTTGGTTCGTTCAATGATACAAGAAAATCCAGACTCAACAAAAACATACACTTACCCGCGACCTCATTCTGTTTGGTTATACGGTTCATAACTGAAAACATATAATAATGAGATCGTTTGTGTGATACGATTATGATGAGATCTTAGATGGATCCTTTTTTTTTCTCAGTCGAGAGAGAAGAAAAAGAAGGGGGCGGAGATAATATGATTAGGGTTAGTGAAATGTGAGTGATATTAGGGATATACCGGGTACTGGGTATTTTTGTGGGCCGAGTATTTCATTTGTTGTTAGATTGGACTGGATAATGGGCCTGAATGCATATCACTCGAAAGAATTGGACTGGGCTGATTTTATCAGTATTTAAAGCAAAGAAAAATTACGAAACTTACGTTATTTTCCCGAAATAATTTTCTGATAAAATCGATTATATATACGCTTAACTTTCTCGAACTTAATTTATTTGGCAAATTGATATATAACTATTATTGCTTAAATTTATTTTCATTTAAATTATTATTCATTTGTATGGTAATTGTTATAAAAAATAAAAAAATGTAATCGAACAATATTTGCTCGTCACAAAATATTGTCACAGGGTACCCGCCGCCGCATCGCGCGGGTACCCTGCTAGTAGTTCATGTATATGCAAAGGTAACTTAACAATTAAGTATCACAATTCACAACTTGCGGAAAACTATGTTCAATGTAACAATCATACACTATTTATTGGGTGGACCTGGACCAAAACATTTATGATGTGAACTAAAATAGTACCAAATAACATAACAAGTATGCTTAAAAATAGAGGTTTTGGGTTGACCATGGCTAAAGGTAGCAAAATAGGGGTTGGGTCGGGTTCGAGTCACGGGTCTTGATGGGTTTGGGTTTATATAGGTCCGGGTTTATATGGGTCTTATAGAAACATGGGTTTAAATGGGTCTGGGTCTAGATGGGTTGGTTCCGGGTCTATATGGGTTTTGGTCCGGTCGGCAAGAATTTTTCTTTTGGGTAAAAGATGAAAAAAGTGAAAAAGAAGGTAAATTTTTTTTGACCCACTAGACCCGCCTAGACCCACTGGGTACTGTAATTGCACTTTTTATCAAATAATTAGATTCATCTATAATATTTAAAGAGACCTAAATAAACTCATCCCTCTATTAGAGATTTACGCAACTTGACCCATATCTATACTACATTATAATGCATTTGGGACTATTCTATAATTATACAAGGGGTAAAGTGCAAAAATGGTCCTTAACGTTCCACAAATTTGCAAAAACGGGACCGAGACAAAAAGTAGCGCAAAAAAGCCACCCACGTTCCAGATTTTCGCAAAATCGCCACTGAGAGCCCTTTTCCGTTAACTCCCGTTAGTTTTCCCGTCAGTCAAGGGTATAATCGCCATTTCACTCGCTTCCCGCCTTTGACTACCCCAACTTTATTTGAATGACCAAATTTGCAAAGTTACGAAACTTAATTTTGGAGGCACACTTGGCGATTAACCTTTCCCGCTTTTTTTGTGCAACTCGGCAACCCAATCGATTGCATAGGACTATAAAGTCCACGTTTATCCCGCTTATTCAACCATAACACATACAATCCCAACGATCAAAACAACCGACGATGGCAAACAATGGAAAAGGGAAGAGTATCTACATTGGTACAGAGGAAGAGGAATTTGATAAGGTTTTAAGAACCTATTATCTAAACGATTTACTTCTTGATGCATTTGGCGGAGAACCAATTGATGAGTATGGTTCTTATAGGAAGATACCTAAGGAGTTAAGAACTAAGATTCTGACCCATCTGAGGAAACAAGATGGCTACTATGAAGCGCTTTTGAGTGATGATGAGGAGGAGGAGGAGGAGGAGGAGAAGCAAGAGCCTGTGGATACCGTTTTACCCAAGTTTGATGAGTTGGAACAGAAGATTTCCAATCTTGAAAAGGTGTTCAAGTACCTAAAGGAGAAGAAGGACAAGGAAGAAAAAGAATTGAAGAAAAAGAAGAAAAGGGGTAATGCGGAGGGCAGCGGTTCAAACTTCTAAACAAGTGTTTGTTTAGATATCTGTTGGAAATTTGTAATGGTTGTGAATTCCTATGATGAATGAAAGTTTTTATGTTTATGTTACTGATATGTTTGTGTTTCGATTTTCATTTCTTTATGTTTCTGTTTCATTTTTGAAATATATGGGTACTTCCTATGCAGCTTATGCAGAAAGCATTAGATAGTCAAACAGGTGAAAGTCAAACGGGTGAAATTCACTTGGTTTATTGAATAGCACTAGTAAGAAGTTAATACTCCTTGACCTACCACACAAAAATGCAGTAAATTATCCAACCAACTAGTATAGTAAAGTCTACTTTCCAACTTTATCAAAAACATACATATGGCAGAATCTGCAACTCAAAAATTTAAGAGACAGAAAATGAATCGTAATAATACACATGTAGAGAAAGTAAGTGGTTGTGTAATTGGTCTCGGTATCAGAAGTGGCAACAAAACAGGAAGGGGTGGTGTAAAGGTAGAGGTGTTGGACGAAAGATGCTTCATCTGTTGTGGGGATGTTAAGTGTTGGAGGCATAGAGTTGTGATACTTGAACAGGCAGGTTGTGCAACGGCAGAGGTAGTAAGTGGTGGTGTCATTGGTTTGGGTATTACAAGTATAAACATAAGTGCAGGGGGTGCTGCAGATGCAACTCAAACAACTGAAGCGGAGAAGAGGAAAAAGAAGCCAAGAAAGTTCATTAAAAACAACACCACAAAGTGAATCATTATGTTTAGTCTATGTTTTAATGTTTCATTAATGTCAGCTTCTTGTTTATGTTTCTGATACCTATCAAATACAATAACGAAGTATAAACATATGTGAAGACTTTATTCATAAAAAATCTGGATCATGAGATCCATTACATTCATTAACCATCACTAATCTGAAAACAACCAACCCCCTCATGGATATTTCATCTTTACAACAAACTCAATCTTCTTAAACATCTTGTCCTTGACTTGCCTGGACATCATCAACAGTGCATTCGCCAAACGCTTATCAATTGTTTGTAGCCTCCTAAGCTTCTCTGTATTGCTCCTTGCAGTTCTTGCACGTGAGCAGTTCGACCCTTTCAGTAATTTTTTTGGACTTGTACTCCAAATCCTGTGCCTGCTGCAAGTCTTGAAGAATCTCGGTGTGGTAAGGGCCAAGCATTACTTCAGTTAGCACATACGAGTTACAGACAAGCCTTAGATTAATATCACATTCAGAGTTGTTCATGGTTAAGGAAATAGGGAGTTGTGTTTTGCAAGTGTGTGTTTTAAGAGATGCGTATTTAGTAGCCTTCATGTGTTTGCCTATAAAAGGGCTTATAAAAGATTGCCAAGTACTGTGTAGTCTTCATGTTTGGACCAAAGTTGACTTTATGCAATTCAACATTTGTAGTTTGACTTTTGAAAGTCTAAATGCAATGGGTGGAAACATAATGCAAACAAACATAGAATATAGAATCCATTACATTCAGAAACATAAACATTTTTTGCAAGTTTGACTTTTGAAAGTCCAACTGCAATGGGTTCAAACATATTGTTCTATAGATAATCAAGTTAAACAAAGATTACAAATATAGAATCCAACAGACAATAACATTTAACATATTGTTCAAAGATCAGTCAGTAACACATGAAGAAGTTGGAAGTGCATGCTCATCATTTGACTTCATCTTTTTAGTTGGCCTGTCAACCTGAGGTCTGTGATTGGGTGGTACTATGACTGTTGTAGACTCAATTCTTGGCCAGTATCTGCGGCTTGAACACCCATTGATCTTGAATGAGTACGTACGCGCCCATGTTTCTAGGCTGTAAGCAGCATGAACCCACTCTTCAGGCACAGCAACTCCTTTTCCATCCTCATTCATATAGTTTATTGCAGCCACAGCATGTTTACATGGTATTCCAGTCAGCTCCCACATCCTACAACCACACTCCTTCCTATCCAAGTTAGCAACACAATGATCCTCGTTAGGCACAGATACTTTATATAACGAAGCTGCAATCCATTCAACAACACAATCAGTAGCTTCTTTTTTGTTTCTATCAACCATGGCTTGCACAGTAGGAGTAAGTTGTCCAACACTCCTTTCTATTATTTGCTGAACTACCACAATCCTCTTCACCAAGTACTCCCTTATATATTCAAGACAAACGATGATGGATTTATCTCTCACATCATTTAGCTGGCTACAGAACACCTCACATATGTTGTTTAAGAGTAGTCCACATAGGGCTTTGCCTGTTGAACAAATCACACATTATGTATTAATATATGATCAATTATCAGTATGCTTTTTTCCACTGCCACTTAATGAATTACCTGAAAAATGTGATCGGCTCCATTGTTCAGCAGGAATCTTCAGCAACCAATCATAAGCTGCAGCATTGTTATTCTTCAGATGATCCATCTCTTTGTTGAATTCAACAACAGTTGTGGCTCTTGCAGCCTTCCAAAGCATGTCCTTGTAAACACCTCCTTTCAAATGTGACTTCATTTCCTCATGAATATGCTTAACACAAAACCTGTGTGCAGCATTTGGAAACACACTAGCAACAGCTTGTATCAATCTCTGTGAACAGGTAAGGTTATGGATGGTGTTAAAACTTTACATGTTCTCATTGTGCATAAAACACATGATTAATTATACAATAGAAATGTGCACCTTTTGCCTATCAGATATGAAAGTGAACTTGCAGTTGGTTTCTATCCCAAGATCCTCTCCTAGTAGTTTCAAAAACCAACACCAAGTTGCCTTATTTAGTGCATCAACTACGGCATATGCTACTGGATAAATCCCATTGTTTGCATCAATCCCAACTGCTGTTAGTAATTGACCTGGAAAAGGACCTGACATGGAGAATCCATCTAATCCTAAGAATTCTCTGCCACAAGCTTTGAAACCTTGTTTCATAGCTCCCAAACAAACATACACCCTTTTAAAAGTTCTTGTTGAACTAGCTGGATTTGGTTCTAGCTGTACATCAATCCTAACAGTAGTGCCTGGATTTTGATTAACCAACTCTTTGGCATACTCTCTAATGAGTGCATAATGTTTGGTAAAAACAGGTATACCTGATTGAATTTCACAAGCTTTATGGCACAGCAAATCAGACTTACTTACGGGAACATCTTCATTTACCTGATCATCGTCATCAAACACTTCATCATCATTTCGATTATAGTCCAAATCCTCTGAATCACTCCCGCCACTCTGTTCCTCTGTTTCATTATCTACCTCTACTACTTTCACATTTCCCATCTGACCACCTACAATTGTAAGTCCATAACATTAACAACAAATACTCCTTTAACAAATAAAAAAAAAAAAAAAAAAAAAAAAAAACTCACAAAACAGGAGGGAAATTAAAGCGGAAATTGCACTAGTAAAGATTTGGCGGCAAGAGGTAGGGTTGTATCTGAAGTTAAAGGGGTATATTTGTCATTTCATGCGATTATACCCTTGACTGGCGGGAAAACTAACGGGAGTTAACGGAAAAGGGCTCTCAGTGGCGATTTTGCGAAAATCTGGAACGTGGGTGGCTTTTTTGCGCTACTTTTTGTCTCGATCCCGTTTTTGCAATTTTGTGGAACGTTAGGGACCATTTTTGCACTTTACCCTTATACAAGCTTAAAATTCAGACTTTTTTCTTGCTTATTATGGAAAGATTTCAAAATTAATTTGTTAGGAACTTAGGAAGCAAGTTGGTTAGGAAGTTTGTTAAAAATGTTTCAAACTAAAATTATTTGACTTAACCATCTTTAATATCTCTACTTATAAAGTATGAAGACAACTAAACGTGTAACCAAATAACTCAAAATATAATCACACGGTACCCGTCGCCAGTGGCGGAACTAGAACATATTTTTTGGGGGGCCGAACTTATTTTAGAAGGGCCGAATCGGAGATTTGTTTGTAACCTCAAATAAATTACATCTAAAACCTATAATATTTACACTAGGTGCCGTAAATTTTAGGGGGCCGGGACTCTCCCCTGCCCCTTCATAGGACCGCCCTTGCCTGTCGCCGCATTGCGTGGGTACGGTTCTAGTTTAACCCGTGGGTCTCAAATTGCCACCGGCCCATCACAACGCAAGAATAGCTCCGTCCCAATTAGTTAAGATACATTCCATATCGCAAGGAAACAAAATTATTGTCGTGTATAACAACGAAGATTCTGTTTCGTTGACATCTTCAAGGTAGAAATTAATAGATGATTACTATGCTCTTTGGAGTACATTGATTGTGTAAAAAGTACACATCATATTTATATATGCTTCCTTCCCAGATGGAACCACAGCTAGTTGAAGACCGAGACATTGTCTAACCTCCAACCGGAGACTCAAACAGCAACACCACCACATACCTAGGAACTATGGCTGCAATGCGCGCAATGACATATCTACGTGATTTATGGACTAACTATTACCCGAGAGGAGCTTTTGGAGAAGAAGGTGCAATTGTACCCGGTTCGTCTCTTAACTTTATTATTCTTGTGTTAATTAGTTTTGTTGAGGTGAAATCTCAGGGACAAACTGGATTCCCGTTTACTACCCACCCTCAATCTATCAATATATGCATTACTTGTCTCCTCATGTATGGTTTGGCTTGTGGAGTCGAGCATATTATTTCTGTTGTACGTCCCCGTCCCCCTCCCATTTATGGAGTTGTTGCTCGTTGGGCAAAGATCATTTATATTTATGTGTTTGTCGTAACTTTGGCTTCTTTGTTCTATTTTTGATATTATGTATGACTAATAATAATAATAATAATAATAATAAGGAAAAAAAAAAAAAGGCTCCGGGCCTCCAAAATCTTGGGAAGAGAGGTCGTCATGGCACATCAGGTTTTAGGTTTCACCCGTCTAGCTTATCAGAAGCTTACCAGTTATATTGACGGGACGATTACTCCTCCGTCACCCACCTTGACTACTGCTCAGTACCACCTCCCCCAATCCCGCTTACGTTACATAGGAGGCTGACCAAACGAGCCCTTATTCTTCTTCAATCCTCTCTCTCCGAAGAAGCGATGGCTGAAGCTCTTGGTTTTAAATCTGCTCATATGGTGTGCTCTTGAGGCAGCTTGTAGGCTGTAGCCATGATTGAACTCTTATAAGAAGAAAAACGGTGTTTATTTGTGATAACTTGTGGCTTAGTAAACCTTGTGATTAGTTATCATAATCTGTTTTATATCCATAAATTACGCATTTGGTTTAACCTCATTTTCTTTTTGGTGACAGGTAATATAGTTGGTTGCTGGACAAGTTGAAGAACGGCAAATTCAGGTAGACTTAAATTTAGGAGCATCTGTGTTATGAATTGGAGTATTACTTATTCAGCATTACTTTTTTTTTTTTTTTTGGTACTGATATCTGACCTTCAGGAGACATATGTATAATTAACATCGAATTCTTTCATGAAACGTGAACCATTGATATTTAATTACGATCACTTAATTGGATTTTTGAGATGTAGAATTTTAATCGATGCTGTTATGTAACTTAACTAGTCCTGAACTGAACACTGTTGTTTGGTTTGTACAGCTGAACATTTTTTTTTTTTTTTTTTTAAAAACCCACTGATTTATCCTCAACATTTCTAACAGCATTACTGGCAATACGTATGTGATCAAAGGGCGTACGTATGTGCAACCTAGGCATCATGGTGATTTTTCAATGAAAGTTTCATGGAAGTTGCAATTCAACTTCTTTGACGTATTCATAATTCATGTATCTCCCCGGTCAAAGTAACGTATATGGATAAATATGATTCAGGCTCTTTGTTACAAGGCCAATCTAAATTTAACCGTATGGATTTGTAACATCCGATTCACATTGGTTAATTTTGTTTTGAGGATATTATATGAGTCTACTATTTAGGCTTCGATGTTAAAGTTTGATTTTGTATATACTCTTACTGTTTGAGTTTCGGGTTATGAGGTGATGGTTCTATGTTGCAACACATTCCTCCATTGACTTTGCTTGTGCTTGTGAACCACATTCCCTTCTTAGTACGGTCATAACCAGGGACCAACTCAATAAACATCATCACTAGAATCATTACATCTTTATATATAAAAACACAACATGAATAAAATTACACCATAAAACTCACAATTGACCTCGATAGGCTTCATATATTAAAAAGTACAAAGATCACATTTCTAAGTCTCTCTTAAGGCATTATGAGATGATAAAAAAAAAAGTATTAAAAGAACAGTAATGTCAAAGATACCACCAGCTACAAAACAAACTTTCCCCAACAATACAAGAGAGTGAACGGAAAAATGACCTTGACCAGATAGCAATGACCTGAGGTTTCCTAGTGCGATCCCATCTGCAGATTAACCAGCATAGAAGATATACTGAACACTATATATATCATGAATGAAACATTAAATCCAAAACAGAACAAAACTAACATGTACCTGTGACACATCTTTCAGAAAGTTGATACATAATTTGATAGTCAAAGTCACTGCTTACTATCGGTTTTATTTCTTCCTGAGAACAATCATTGTACATATGCACACTCTTCCATAGTTTGATCTCATCCGCAGAATAATGAGCATAGAAGATATAATGAATGCTATATATATAGCGAATGGAACAATAATCATCCAAAACAAAACATAGCTAACATATTACCTGTGAACCATCTTCAAGAAGCGACCATCAAATCATAAGTCAGAGACTCAGAGGCGGATACATAAAGGAACTGATGATGGAAGCTTTAATGATCTCAGGCAATGTCTAGAATGGAATATAAGTAGAAAAGAGATGTTACTTGGCTAAAGGTAGATATTGAAGCTGTATGTGCCAGTTATGATTTGATCTATTACTTTTATCGATTCATGTAACAAGTTTCTGTTTTACGAACTGAATGATTTTCGGCTGTAATTTAACCCTTGTCAAAACCTCGTTCTTGTAGCTGAGCTGAATGTAGAAACTTTCTAGAAAACTTACAAAGTTTGCAACGAATTCACATATACTAAAATGGGCATTAATAATCACATGAACACAGACTGGAGTAGAATCAGCTACAGAAATGGTCGACTCTGCTACATTGGCAAACTGAGACATCTGTCTTGACATCTTGGGCTGCACAATAAAAGAAAAAAATAAGAATACAAATTACGTATATGCCAAAAGTATATATTCACATATGTCGCAGAGAAACACAAATGAAAGCTAGAACTGCAAAGCGACATGCATATTCATGCCGTAAAAACTGTGAAACTAAAAAATTATGGTTCCGAGAGATGAGTTATCAGTATCTCAGAATCCAAACAAGAGATAAAATAAAATTTAGCGTCTGTGATAATTTCAGTACAGTTGGGCTAATAATTACAGTACAGTTGGGCTTTGGAAAGGGTTATGATGTATATGCTTGAAATTGATAAATGATAAAGATTGATTGGAAAATCAGACGAGCAGAGACTTAACAGCAGTCGGAGTTGGAGGCGAGATGGTAGAAAAGAATGTCTTAGTGCCGGTCGTCGTCGACAAGAAACTTTTTTTCTTTCTTTTTCTTTTTTTTTTAAATAGTAAAAGTCGAAAAAAAAAAAAAAAAAAAAAAAGACCCCCATTGGGAAATTATTATATAATTGCATTTCTATCAAATATCCATTTTAGACCAATCTATAATATTTATGAAGACTTAACTAAACCATCTCCTATTAGAGATTTACCCGATTTGACCCATGGATCTCAAATTGCTACCTCTGACCATGGCCCAGCACAATGCAAGAGTAGCTCCGTCCCAATTAGGTTAAAGATACATTCCATATCGCAAGGAAACAAAATTATTGTCGTGTATAACAACGAAGATTCTGTTTCGTTGACATCTTCAAGGTAGAAATTAATAGTTAATTACTATGCTGTTTGGAGTACATTGATTGTGTAAAAAGTACATCATATTTATATACGCTTACCAGATGGAACCACAGCTAGTTGAAGACCGAGACATTGTCTAACCTCAAACAGCAACACCATCACATACCTAGGAACAATGGCTGCAATGCGTGCAATGACATATCTACGTGATGCTTTTGGAGAAGAAGGTGCAATTGTACCCGGTTCGTCTCTTAACTTTATTATTCTTGTGTTAATTAGTTTTGTTGAGGTGAAATCTCAAGGACAAACTGGATTCCCGTTTACTACCCACCCTCAATCTATCAATATATGCATTACTTGTCTCCTCATGTATGGTTTGGCTTGTGGAGTCGAACATATTATTTCTGTTGTACGTCCCCGTCCCCCTCCCATTTATGGAGTTGTTGCTCGTTGGGCAAAGATCATTTATATTTATGTGTTTGTCGTAACTTTGGCTTCTTTGTTCTATTTTTGATATTATGTATGACTAATACAAATAACAAAGAAAAAAAAAAAAAAAAAAGTGGTTTTCCTAAAACATCCGCAAGGTACTCGCATGGGGCATATCCTCAAAAAAGGTGGTTCTCCCGGGTCGACCCGGCCGGGTTAACCGGTTCCAGCAAAAAAACGGGTCAAAAAAACCCGGGTTAACTGGTTAGACCCGCCGGATTTTGAGTGACCCGGGTCAACCCGATTCTCGAAACCCGGCCGGGTTTCATTTTTTCAATTTTTTTTTAATAAAATCCCGGATTGGCCCGTTGGTTGAACCAGTTGACCCGGTCAAAAAAACAATAAATTAAAAACCGGGTTGACCCAGCGATCGAACTAACCAGTTGACCCGGTGCTCGACCGGGTCGATTTCAAACCCGGTTTTCAAAACATTGCTTGCATGAGGCAGGTTACAAAGACCCAAAAAATAAAAAGTGTTTGTGTTTTTTGTAAGGGCATACCAATAACACAATTCATATGTTATATCTTTTTTATTTTACAAAGTGAGACCTAATTCTCCAAAACCTCATCCACCAAAACATCATCCACACCAGCAGCCCTCTTGTCCGGCGACCACCATCTACTTGGCGTACCTCTTGTGTGGGCAAACAATTATTTGAGATATTTAATATTCCCCGATCCATGTAAACGCTTAAAGATAAATAAAACACCATTGATCCTTAGATCTTGTTAAACAAAACAGATAAGTGGATTCTCCCCATGGGTTTCAAGGTTTTTTGGGCAAAGACTTTGGACTATTTTTTATTTACTATTTATTTTTTTTTGGAAAATTTCATGAACAATCATATTAGTTGTACCAAATTTGTTATTACGTCAATATATGCGTGAGCTAACGACTTTTGGAGGGAAAAACAATTAGACTTGTGTTTGTATACGGAGTGAAAGCCAATCAGTCGTCATTTTTTTAAATTAGGCATTTTGGTTTAAGTTAACCTCGTTTTCTTTTTGGTTACAGGTAGTATAGTGGGTAGCTGGACAAGTTGAAGAACGGTGAATTCTGGTAGAATTATTACTGTATTTTTGTACTAATATCTGACCTTCAGGAGACATATATAGTATCTTTGGGTTATTAGTAATAATATATCTGGATATGTAACTTATTGGGTTCTCATGATGTATATAATTAAAATCGAATTCTTTCATGAAACTTGAACCATTGATACTTAATTACGATCACTTAATTGGATTTTTGAGATGTAGAATTTTAATTGATGCTGTTATGTAACTTAGACTAAAAGTCCTGAACTGAACTTTGTTGTTTGGTTTGTACAGCTGTGCTTATTTTCTTCTTTTCTTAAAACAAATTTGGTAGATGAGGTTAAAGTTTGATTTTTTATATAGTCTTACTGTTTGAATTTCGGGTTATGCGATGATTGTTCTATGTTGCAAGATTCTTCCATTGACTTTGGTTGTGCTTGTCAACCATATTCGCTTCTTAGTACTGTTACAACTTGGGACGAACTCATGTAGATATATCATCATTGGGATCGTTATAACTTTATAAAATACTAAATTAGTATCACACCAAAAGTCTCACAAATGTCCTCGACAGGCTTCCTATATTAAAAAGTACAAACATCACATTTTCTCTCCTGAGGAACAATAATGTCAAAGATACCACCGGATACAAAACGAACTTTCCCCAACAACACAAGAGGGTAAACGAAAAAATGACCTTGACCAGTTAGCAATGACCTGAGGTTTCCTAGTGCGATCCCATCTGCTGAATAACAAGCATAGAAGATATAGTGAACGCTATATATATCACGAAGGAAACATTAAATCCAAAACAGAACAAAACTAACATATACCTGTGACACATCTTTCAGAAAGCTGATACATAATTTGATAGTCAAAGTCACTGCTTATTATCGGTTTTATTTCTTCCTGACAGCAAATCATTGTACATAAGCACACTCTTCCATAGTTTTTGATCTCGTCTGCAGAGTAATGAGCATAGAAGATAAAATGAAGGCTATATATATAACTATATAAGTCAGAGGTGGGACCAGAATGCTCATACATAAAGGAACTGATGATGGAAGTTTTAATGAATGATCTCAGGTTATGTCAATGGAATATAAGTAGAAAAGAGATGTTAATTGGCTAAAGGTAGATATTGAAGCTGTATGTGCCAATTATGATTTGATCTGTTACTTTTATCGATTCATGAAACAAGTTTCTGTTTTACAAACTTAATGATTTTTGGGTGTAATCTAACCCTGTCAAAACCTCGTACTTGTAGCTGAGCTGAATGTAGAAACTTTACACACAAAGTTTGCAACGAATTTGCAGATACTAAAATGGACATTAATAATGGCATGAACACAGACTGGAGTAAAATCAGCTACAGAAATGGTCCATTCTGCTACATTGGCAAACTGATGACATCTGTCTTGACATCTTGGGCTGCACAATAAAAGAAAAAAATAAGAATACAAATTACGTATATGCCAAAAATATATAATTCACATATGTCATAGAGAAACACAAATGAAAGCTAGAACTGCAAAGCGACGTGCATATTCATGCCGTAAAAACTGTGAAACTAAAAAATTATGGTTCCGAGAGATGAGCTATCAGTATCTCAGAATTCAAACAAGTGATCCAAACAAGAGATAAAATAAAATATAGCGTCTGTGATAATTTTGGTACGGTTGGGCTAATAATTACAATACAGTTGGGCTTTGGAAAGGGTTATGATGTATATGCTTGAAATTGATAAAAGATTGATTGGAAAATCAGACTATCAGAGACTTAACAGCAGTCAGAGTTGGAGGCGAGATGGTAAAAAAGAATGTCTTAGTGCCAGTCAGAGCTTGCTGCCCTGTTTTTCATTTCTTGGTGTCCTGAATTCATGAATCCGGAGTATCTTTGTACTATTTCTAGCTACTGGCTAACCTTTGGAGTTTAGTATAACCCATATTTCCGTTCAAGAAAAAAAGTCGCAGAGCAATGAAGCAGAACAAGGCAAGCTACCGAAAGTTGTATTTTGCCGAAAGAAGCTTTATTATACTAATAAGGAAGCACAGCATCTCATCAACTAAATAACAAAAAGTGAATAATCTAAATTAATCAGAGCAGGTTTATTAACTATCAACTTTTGCATTTCGAGTTGGCCAAGCAACCACATACTCTACCCATAGGGGGGTGGCCAGGGAAAGGGGTCATGGGGATACCCGGGCTATGTTGTTTACATCTGAGTTAAAAAGCTTGCCCTCCCGGGGTAAACTGAACAGGGAAACCTCATTTTCTTACTTTTATCGATTCATGAAACAAGTTTGTGTTTTACGAACATAGTGATTTACAGGTGTAATCTGTCCCTGACAAAACCTCGTATTTGCAGCTGAGCTGAATGTAGAAACTTTTTAGAAAACTTACATGCGAAGTTTGCAGAGAATTCGTAGATACTAAAAAGGGCATTAATAATTGAATGAACGCAGACTGGAGTAGAATCAGATACAGTCATACAGAAATGGTCATTCTGCTACATTAGCAAACAGATGATATCAGTCTTGACATGTTGGGTTCCGCACATTAACAGAAAAAAAATGAATAACCACATACGCGGCAAAGAAACACTATTGAAAGGTAGAAATGCAAAGCGACGTGCATATTCATGTCGTAAGAAATGTATCACTAAAGAATTATGGTTCCGAGAGATGAGTTATCAGCAACTCAAAATCTAAACAAGTGATCCAATACAAGAGATAAAAAAAGAATTTAGCGTTTGTGATAATTTGACCTGATTTCATAATTCCAATATGTTTTGTACTACTTCTAGCTAATTGCTGACATTGGTGTTTAATGAAACCCATCTTTATTGACTATCAACTTTCGCATTCTGACTTGGCCAATCAACCACATACTTTACCCGTACATTTCATCATCTCACTGACCATATAGAAGTTTCATTATCTAGATCAGTAAAATTGTTATCTATGCCATTCAAGTAATGCCTCAAATAGCAGGTTAGGGGGGGTTGTTTAAGCTTATATGTGGGCTTATGAGCTTATTTGACTTCGGCTTATATTTCATAAGCCTCAATTTTCCGGCTTATTTTAAGACTTTTGGGCTTATATAAGTTTATCATATTAAACAAAATATCTTATGCGATCCCTTAACATTTAGCTTATACGTATATGTTATCCATTATTAAGAGCAAATATTGTTTCTAACTGAGTCCAGATAGCATGGGCAGTAGCAACAAACATAATAGACTTTAACAATAGACTCATAAACAGAATCAATCAAGTAATAACAACAAAACTTTCCACACACACTCAATAACCTTTTTTATACGGTTGCCCCTGCCGTTCTATACATAATGGACAAATCATTCTATCTTCCTAGGTATAATGACATATGTTGGACATGGCATATGATATAAATTAGAAATAAAAAGGAGATGCTAGAGATACAATGGAAGAAATCAAACAGGCAATCTTTGCAAGACGAACAATACGCGTGTAAGCAGGTGGAGCGAAAACCTGAGTCGCCCAAGCAATGCCAAAAAAGAGTAAACTCGTAATAGAACACTTTATTAAGATGTTGTGCGTGTTGAAAGGAAAACCTTGATCGTTCTGAGCCTTGACACCTGCAAAACCAATTAAGCTGCCTAAAATAAAGACAATCGGAGCGTGGGGGATGGCATTATTTACGTCATCATCTAACTTCTCTGCTGCTACCAAGAGAAGGATGAATCCTTCTTTAAAGAACCCAGCGACAGTTAACGCTGGGGGCATAACCATATCACCTAAGGTGACTGCTGCCCCCATGAGAAGGATGAAAGCTTCCTTAGAGAACCCAGCGACAGTTAACACTGGGAGCATAACCATATCACCTAAGGTGGCTGCTGCCCCCAAGAGAAGGGTGATATGTTTGAATAATATTGGGTGGTTGGTTTCGGTGGTGGCGGCGGCAACGTCGATCGAAATTTCAGAGGCTGTTGAAGGAATCATGTTTATTTCGATGATATGCTAAAACTGAATATATTGACTATATTTTATTACTTATGGAGTATTGGAGTGTGTGATATGTTTGTAGCGAGAAATATTTGTTGTGATTGATGGAGTTGAAATTGCAAGATATATAGAGCCCGCGTTTTCTCCGGGTGCCCTTTACTTGTTGTGTTTATATTTATACTTCTTCTGTGTGTGTTCAAAGTCATCCATATAAAAAGTATAGAAAGTGACTACTAGTTGGGTTTATATACTTCTTCCGTGGGTGTTCAAAGACATCCATATAAAAAGTATAGAAAGTGACATATGCATGGATGGACCACATGTATGACAGGTGTGAAACGAGCTACATTCGATTTTAGGTCACGAAGTGCAAAAAAGTTTTAAAACTGCCGTTTTTGTTGTATGTGCAACCCTCAAATTTTTTTTGCTACTTTCTTTTCATGTAACTTTATTTAGCCCAACATTTCTTTTGTGTAACACCCTCTTAAAAATCCTGGTTCCATCAGGCCTCCTCCTCTTTTTCAACTAACAGCGAATGGCGTAACAATTGTCGCATCTCACAACGTTAACACCAAAAAGTCATATGTGGGTGTTCAAAGACATTGATATAAAAAGTCTAGAAAGTCAAATGTGGCCTCCTCCCAACTAAGAGCATATGGTGTAACAATTTACATTGTAGCCATACTTTGCGGTATCCTGGTGAGAGTGAGTTTCTCAATCAAGAGGTCGCGGATTCAACACCAGGTGTGTGGTTTACGTGTGTGCCAGAATGTATATAGTTTAGTTGTGTATGTGAATTAATCATTTTTTAACAATATATAAAAAAAAAAAAAAAAAAAAAAAAAAAAAAAAAAAAAAACACGGTAAAATTTAAGCATCTCCTCTTACTAATACAAATATAGAATTAATCAAACACGTAACTTTCACCAATTATTTCCTAAAACAAGTAGTAAGTTTGCCACTGAAGACAAAAAAATAAGAGTAAACTGCAAAATACATTTTATCCGTTTTTTGTACATTTTATCCGTTTTTGTCCCTTTTCTTTTTACGTTTTCTCCGTTTTATGTACGTTTGTTTTTGCGTTTTATTTGTTTTTTTTTTCTACGTTTTATGAGTTCTTTGTATGTTTTATCCATTTTTTGTACGTTTTATCCGTTTTTATCCATTTTTTACGTTGTCTCCATTTTTTGTACGTTTTTATCATTTTTTCACGTTTTATCAGTTTTTTACGTTTTATCGTTTTTTTTGTATGTTTCATTAGTTTTTTTTATATGTTTTATACATTTTTTACGTTTATATCCGCCTTTTGTACGTTTTATCAGTTTTTTTATGTTTTATCTGTTTTTACGTTTTTATCCGTTTTTAACGTTTTATCCGTTTTTTGAACGTTTTTTCCATTTTTTTGGTATGTTTTAACCATTTTTTGCCCTTATTTTACGTTTTTCGTATGTTTTAACCGTTTTTGTACATTTTATCCATTATTTGTACGTTTTGTTATGCTTTATCTGTTTTTTTTTACATTTTAACCGTTTTTATCCGTAAAAAACGTTAAAGAACGTAAGTTTTTTTTTTTTTTTTTTTTTTTAACCATACAAAAACAGATAAAATGTAAAAAAAAAAAAAAAAAAAAAAAAAAAAAAAAAAAAAAGGATAAAACATACAAAAAACGGTAAAAACTTACAAAAAATGAATAAAACCGTACAAAAACGGATAAAACATTTTATCCGTGTTTTGTATGTTTTCATCAGTTTTTTTACGTTTGATCCATCTTTGTACGGTTAAAACGTACCAAAAACGTAAAAAAAATATACAAAGAACGGTTAAAACGTATAAAAACGTAAAAAACGGATAAATGTACAAAAAAAGGGATAAAACAACGTACAAAATCGGGGAAAATGTAAAAAAAAAATGGTTAAAATGTACAAAAACGGATAAAACAGCGTACAAAAACGTACAAAAAATGGTTAAAACGTAAAAAACATATAAATGTACAAAAAACTTTAAAAATGGATAAAACGTACTGAAAAACGGTTAAAAGGTAAAAAACAGATAAAACATAAAAAAAAACTGATAAAAATGTACAAAAAACAGAGAAAACGTAAAAAGGGACAAAAACATGTAAAACATACAAAAAAACGGATAAAATGTAAAACAACTGATAAAACGTACAAAAAATAGAGAAAACGTAAAAAAAAAATACAAAAAAAAGGATAAAATGTACAAGAAACGGATAAAACGTAAAAGAAACTGATAAAACGTACAAAAAACAGATAAAATGTAAAAAGAAATGATAAAAATGTACAAAAAACGAAGACAATGTAAAAAAGGGACAAACATGGATAAAACGTTAAAAAACATATATAACGTAAAAAACTAATAAAACATATATAATGTAAAAAACTAATAAAACGAATAAAACGTAAAAAAACTGATAAAACGTATAAAAAACGGATAAAACGTGAATAGCTGATAAAAACGTACAAAAACGGGGAAAAAGTAAAAAGATGGACAAAAACAGATAAAATGTACTGAAATAGTAAAAAGACGGATAAAACATACAAAAGAACGGATAAAAACATAAAAAAACGGATAAAACGTACAAAAAACTGTTAAAACGTAAAAAGAGGACTAACGATGCAAATACCATTAGTCCTGAAGGCTAACGGTGTAATATTTTCTATCTCGTTAAGAGATAACGGATAAATAATTTGCACCGTTAGTCCTCATTGTAAACGAGATATGTATGATGTTAAACGTTTGGCTAAGAAGGATGTAAGGTGCCAATTGTTTTTGACAAGGATGTAAGATGTCAGAAATGTCGAACTACAGGGATTTATTTTGCAGTTTAAATTTTTTTGTTTTATGTGCAATCAAATAAGCTAGTGGGTCATAGTTGTTTCTTGGTATCAAGGCTTCATTTTGATAACCCAAAATGTATCATGTGCTAGAAGCGTCTTACAAAGTTATGTTTAATCAACATACACCAACACAACAGTCCTAGCTTTTCATGTTTTATAAACTGTAGGCTTTTTTGTACGAGTGAAATATACCTGCAAGTTAATAGTTCGAGGTTGACGCCTTTCACTCAAATCAACTTTAAGACTTTTATCCGTTGTTGAACATGAAGATGACTATTCGGGTCTTATCGGGTTGGCCTGATAACCCGATAAGAAAAATAAATCATCCCTAACCCGACCCGATAACAATATCAGATTATCGGGTTTGGGTCAAACCAACCCGACTAGTTTTATTAACCCGACCCGACAAGACCTTATCGGGTTCGGGTTCGAGTCGGGTCAACCCGACCCTATTGACACCCCTAGTCACAACTAGGATGTCACAAATCAAAACGTTAAAACCAAAAAGTGCATATGGTTTAACAACTTTAGGATATCACAACTCACAACTTTAAAACCAAAAGGTGCAGCCATATCAGTGTTACATCAACATCTCTACTTTTAACATCAATACTAAAAATAGCCTTCACCAATAACATCCATAACATCACCTTTTTGAGACCCACCATTTCTATTTTTATTTTTATTTTTTTCATACAAACTAATTTTTCATAAATGAAATAAAAATACAAATAACATTTTTAAAAAATTACAAAACAAAAATTAAAAATAAACTTATAACATTCAAATGGACCAACAGCCCACTTTCTTATTTTACAAGCAGTCCAAGAAGTTAACTTTCAAATGGATTAACACCCAAAAACTTAACTTTATTGCCCACTTTACAAAAAGTTAAAAAATAATAATACACATACATTATCTTCTCCAACGCAACACAAACACACACAAAAACATAGAAGTGACACCCATTTAAATCGGGGAAAAAAAACACAAAGCAACGCATGTTGAGACATCAACGACCAGCCCAACACCATTGGTATTGCTGGTTCCGCGGTGTGGTAACGTCGGTCCGGCTGTGTGGTAACACTGTCAAAACAATGTACACATTAGCATAACGTCAGGTTATGCGTTATCACACCTAATGCTCTAATGGTACACACCATTTGCTTTTCCCTTTAACTTCTTTTCCTTTTTCTTATCTCAGGAACCTTTGGTATGTGTTAATTCACATACCATTTTATGGCCAAATACCGACCCAAATTGACTAAATGTACTAACAAATGCCAAAGAAATGTATGTTTTATGTTTGTGAATATGCAAGCACGGATTTATCACAAAAAGACACAAAAATAAGCAAATACCAGAAAAACGGGCACGAGAGTGGGAGACGGTCAAAAAGTCAAAGCTGGGATCCAAAAGTCAACTTCAGTCCTTCATATATTCAAGATTGGCAGAATTAGTCCATGGAAGTTATTTTGAGAAAATGACAAAATCAGTCCTTGAAGTTTTGGCAAATTACACAATTGGTCCTTGGATTTTAGTTTCATAAATTCTGATATTATACAAAACACTTGGTCCAAGCCCAATGCTAAATATCAAAAGCCCAAAGTATTATCCCAAGCCCACCCAATTTCGGTCAAAGGGTCAATGGTCAAAAATCATGGTCAAAGTTTTATTAATAAATCAAACGCACCATTTTTTCCCCTAATTCCCCAAATCCCAGAATACCAACACACCACCATGAACCCTAGCTCACCACTCAGTTCAATTGACCACACCACACCAATTGACCATGATTAGCCTATCATTATTACTTCTAGAAGGTCAATCACGTGACAGAGGCGTGTCAGAGAGAAGTATTTGAGCTACGAGGGACACTTGGCAGAGTGGTATTGGGCATAACACCTCACATTCCTTCCATTGGATTCTGCTGACAAGTCAGAGAATGTGAGCTCATTTGGGACACTTGGCAAGCAATAATTGGGCAAGCCACGTCTAAATTCCTGATCCAAGGGTTTGTATTTGATCAAAGAAACACAAAGCAATCGGAGGGCTATGAAAGGATGAGAAGAAGCACAAGAGAGGTGTGGATCGCCAACCTGGCATTAGGACCCCAACCCCTTCACCTCAGTTATAAATAGACTTCATTTTAGCTTATTTTAGAGTAGTTTTTAGAGTATTGAATTGCTGTCAAATTTTCTATAGAATGTATTTTAGCTTAGTTCATGTAATTTTCTTATAAGTTTTTAATAAAATTTTTAGTTCTCTTTAATAAATTTCAGTTTATTCAATGCTTATTTTGTTCTAATTCTGTTTTAATCTAGCTTATTACCGATTGTTATCAGCTTATTTTCTGCTATTATTACTCAAACTTATTTCATTTACAGAAAAAGAAAATAAATAAAAAAAACCAGAAAAAAAAATAATAAAAATGTTTCAAATAAGTTGTTCAGGTCTGAGATAAGCTGTTTTAGCTTATAAAACAGTACATTCAAGCTTATATAGCTTGTTGTGTACTTGTTACTGTTCCATTCAAAGGAGGTTTGAATCCTGAGTTTGCAGTGGTGAAATTGATAGATTGAGACAGACAGGGATGGTCTTGGCCTATCTTAAAGATAGGCTAGCTAAGGGAACTCCCTCTGTTCATGCTGAGGGAGACAAGTGTGGTAATCTCTGAGTTTCTAGTGTTCCATTAGTTTTATTGAAATTAATTGTAGTGTTTCAGTAAAACTAGTAGCTGATTTAGATTGTTATTGTTATTATTGAGTAAGTGATAGTAGTTAAATTGATCTGAGATTGAAGTATTTGAGATTAGAACTGTTTGAGCTTAGCTTAATCATGATCTGTTTGTTTTGGATCTATGCATTTCATTGATAATTGTAACCTATTGCTGATATATTACTTGAATTGAGTGTTATGGTAATGGATGTGGTTTAGTTTTAGATATGTGTTATCATAATTGATTGAATCTGTGGAATTCTGTCATATCAGTGAATCTGAGTAATAGTTGTTCATTGGATTTTTTTTTTATAAAAGATATTGGAACCTATCAGATAAGTTTTGTGGTGATTTAGAACTGAAATCAGATAGATGCAGTGATATGAGACATCTTTAGGGTGTTTGGATGAAGACTGTTTAGTGTGCTTTAGTTGTTTTTGTGTGAGAATTTTAGTGTAAACATTTCACCCTAGGTATTAATAGAGTGGCTAATGCATAAAATCAGTAAGTTCAATTAGCTATAGTCAAAATTAGATTAAATCATAGTTTACTGTTTGAGTAGTTGATTTCAGTTAGTGAGATTAAATCAGCAGTTGAAAATTAGAGTAAATTAGCTTAATCTAGAGTTATAGTAGCTTATTACAACAGTTAGGAATAGATTTAATAATTAGAAAGTGGAATTAGTCAAAGTTTAGTATTCATCAAATAGTCAACTTATCTGTTGGAATTTTCTTATTTCTTGTGTTGACAGGATCTGATCTAAGATACTTTTAGAGTAGAAATTGTTGGTTTTAGATAGGTCTTTTGCTATTTCTGGGTTCTCAGTAGTATAGATAGACTTTTGCCCCCCTTAACTTTGTAGCTTAGAGCTTATTTGGACCAGCTTATTGGCCCTGCTGATTAGTGGTTTGAGCTAAAAAACTGATTTAGTACCTAGGTCTGCTTGTACAATTTTGAGCTTGTTTGTGTGATCTATTGGCATCTCTGAGTTCTTTGATATTTGAAGAAGTATTGTACATGGTGATATTGTTTCTGTATAAGCTTATGTTTGAACTGCTTATCAATTAAGCTTGTATTTTGAGCTTATTACTTCATTCTTGAGCATCTGTGGATTTCTGTGGAATTACTTGAGCATTTCTTGCATAACTGAGCATATTGCATCATTCTAAGATTGTGTTTTCAGTTTCATAACATTTTGTTCACAAGTGCTTATTAATAAGCACTTGTGAATAAGCAATTTGCTTAAATAAGCACTTTTTCAGCTTATTTTAATTCCAAAATTTTTCTCTGTGTTCTTTTTATTATTTTTGATTTTCTGGAATTTTTCCAGATTTTTCCAAGCCTTTTTACTATTTTTCTTAATTTCTTTTGATTTTATTCATTTTTAAATACCAAAAATCCATAAAAATTCAGAAAAGGCTGTGAAAAATACAAAAATATTTTTAGAAATTCTTTTATAATATTTTAGAATTTTCAGAATTTAATTTTCATTTTTCTACCTTATTTTTCTATTTTCTTCAATTTTTAATTCATTAAAAATTACAAAAATCAAAATATATTCATAGAAAATAATAGAAAAGTCCAAAAAATATTTTTCTTTTCCTGGAAATTCATTTTATTAGTTTAAGATTTTTAGAAAATATTTTCAAGTTTGTAGGATCATTTTTTAATAAACGTTACGTTTTAAATAACGCGGTTGCATTACCGTTTTTACGATTTAGACTTTTGTTCATTAATTGCTTGTACTCTTTGCATAATTCATTTTTGTTTGTGAATACTTGTAGTACTTGATTGCTATTTTCACTTTTTCACTTTTTAATTCATGGTTTCACGAATCAATATTCTTGATTCCATTCACTTTCACTTGGATACGACTCGGGTGATCCGTATTTTACACAGATCATTTCGATATACTACTATATATTATATAAGTTGGTTTTCACACAATCAATTTTTGGCGCCGCTGGCGGGGAAGGTCGAAGTGAATTTTTGAATATCGTTTTGAAAAATCATTTTTTGTTAAGCCTTCCTCTACTTTGTATATTTATTTCTATAAAAATTGAAAAATTCAAAACACTTTTCCTAAAGTGTTTCCAAAAATAACAAAAAAATAATAAATTTACAGCCTCGACTCTCCCGTGGAAGGGAGGGCGTTGTAAACCAAAAAAGTCTCACAATATAACAAAAACGTGAAATTAATTGTTTATCGGATTATTTCAATTACTACAACCGATTAAGCGGGAAATACGGAAGCTAAGACATTAAATTGCTAGCTGAAGAGAGAAACACTCTTCTTTCCCGTCCCGTCGCGCGTGGTTTTGAAAGAAACGATTTTCGATTAACGTAACGTTTTAATAAAAAGAAAAACAAAAGAAATAAAAAGTTTTGGAATAAAAATAAAAACAAAAAGATTTTTCTTTTCTTTTTGATTTTGCTTTTGGTGTATGCACACCCGCTCTTCTTTTGAGAGTCTTATATCACCTTTGTCAAATCCCGAAAGGGTAATTCGACACACACACCGTGTCCATTTCCTTAACGTTGAGGAAATGGATCCGAATAATCAACACCCTCCGGTGGGTGGTGATGAAAACCAACACATGCCGGCTCCCGATCTCCGAACGATGGAGGAGCTGTGCCAACCAACGATGCATGGTAGAGGTGGCCCGATTGCCCCTCTAAATATTGAGGCTACGGATTTTAGACTTAAGCACCACATGATACAACAAGTCCAAAATTCGTGCCAATTTCACGGATTATCGAGTGATGATGCTAATAAGCATCTCGATAAATTTTTAACCGTCACCCAAAATATGAAGCAAAACGGGGTCTCCGATGACGCCCTTCGTCTCTCTCTCTTCCCCTATTCTCTAACGCATCATGCCACCGCTTGGTTTGATCGCCTCCCTAGGAACTCGATTCATACTATCAATGAAATGGTTTCTAAGTTCCTGGCGAAGTATTTCCCACCATCGATGGTGACGAAGTTGAGGAACGATATTAGCAATTTTCGACAACTTCCCAATGAGTCTTTATTCGAGGCTTGGGAATGTTACAAGCTTGCCATTGATCGTTGTCCAAACCATAACATGCTTCTCGTCACAATAATTGATACGTTTTATAATGGTTTTACTTTACGACATCGGGACACGATCAATGCTGCAGCTGGTGGTACTTTCATGAAACGTCGTCCTGAGGATTGTTACGAGCTAATCGAAAATATGACAGCCCATTACAATTATTGGGATTCCTCAGCCGAGAGGAATGAGCCAATAAGATCGACTGCGACTCTAAATTCTTCTTCTTCTAATCCCGAGTTAGCCGTCATGAATAAGAAACTTGATGATTTGTCAACGGCTATGTTAAGAATGTACCAAATGATGCCGAATCAAGTCAAGAACACACAAGTTAATATGGTCAATACCGTTTGTGAAACTTGTGGTGGTCCCCATTCATATCTTGAATGCCCAGCCTCCGGTGGCTTTGCTCAAGAGAACGTGTATGCTACAAATATGGGTGGCAACGGTTACCCACAACCTCAAGGAGACCGTAATCTCCTCAGCTACCGTTCCAACAATTACCTTGGACCACCCGGGTTTAATCAACCAAATCAAGTGAATCAGAATAACAATGTGCAAAACCGTAATCATCAATTCAATAATAATCAGAATCAACACCGCGAAAATAATGGTTTTCAAGGACAAAATCAGAATTTTCAACAAAATCAAAACCGGGGAAATTATCACCAAGGCCCGTCTCAAGGGAATAATTTTCAAAATAATGGGAATTTTCAAAATAACAATCATGGAAATTTTAGTCATGGAAATCAGAACAATGGCAATTTTCAAAACCGTGGGCAAAATTTCAATAATCAAAATCAAGCTGTTATACCGAATCCGTCGCCCACGGATGAGTTGATTAAGCAATTGATTCAAAGTCAACAAGCTTTAATTGCTAAACAAGAGGAAACAACGAAGTTATTTGCAACTCAAATCAATGATCTCAACAAGCATTTAAATGATCGACCCTCGGGCTCTGGAACATTGCCAAGCAACACGATCGCTAACCCGAGGGGCGATGCAAAAGCGATCATAACAAGGAGTGGTGTTACTTATGATGGACCTACGGCTCCGACTACCTCTTCTTCTTTACCTCCCAAGGTAGTCGTCCGTGAACCCGAGGTGACATCGGATACGGAAATTCCTATTAATAATGGAAGGACCGAAGACATCCAACCTCCGGTGGTCCCGACGTCTAAAGGAAAGGAAAAAGTTGTTAATGAAAATGAAAAGGAAACACCGGTTAAAACAAATTTGCCATATCCGTCACGTTTAAACGAACAAAAGCACCGCGAGAAGGATAAAAACCAAATGGAAAAGTTTTATCAGATTTTTCAAGAATTACACTTTGATATAAGTCTCGCGGATGCTATACTTTTGATGACAAAATTTGCTTCGATGCTTAAAGGTCTTTTGAATAATAAGGAAAAGCTTTTTGAAATGTCAAGGACTCAAATGAATGAGAATTGCTCAGCGGTTCTTCTTAAAAAGCTACCCGAAAAGCTTGAAGACCCTGGCAAGTTTCTTATACCGTGCAAATTTCCGGGTATGGTTCAATGCTTCGCCTTAGCCGATCTTGGTGCTAGCATTAACCTTATGCCATTGTCGATATGGAAAAAGTTGTCTCTTCCTAACTTGACACCGACGCTTATGAACCTCGAGCTTGCCGACCGATCTACATCTCGTCCAATTGGCATAGCTGAGGATATTTTTTCAATGTTGGGAAATTCCATTTCCCTGCAGATTTTGTGGTTGTTGATTTCGATGCCGATCCACGGGTTCCGCTCATTCTCGGGAGAGGATTCCTAAGGACTGGTCGTGCCTTAATTGATGTATACGACGAGGAGATTACCTTACGTGTTGGAAATGAAGCCGTCACTTTTAACCTTGATCAAACCGCGAGATACTCCTCCGACTACGATGTTTCTTCCGTCAATCAAATCGATGTTATTGATGAAGCTACGGAGGAGTATTCTCAAGAACTTCTTGGTTTCACCAACAATGCTTCGAGTGGCAATCCCACTCCTTCTTTTGAACCTATCGTCTCCGATTCTTCGCTTCCCTCACTCCGTTTGAGGGAAGTGATCTCGCTTGGGAAGAAATAAATGCTTGTCTTTCAAATGAATCATTTTCACCAGAAATTGATAATAATAACTTTGATCCAGAGGGGGACATTTTATTAATTGAGAAATTGTTAAATGAAAACCCGATTGTTTCTTCCCCTCCGATGGACTTAAAAATGGCAGACGTAAAAGAAGTTAAGCCGTCTATTGAGAATCCTCCAGAGCTCGAGCTCAAGGATTTGCCTCCTCATCTCGAATACGCATATTTGGAAAAAAATGATAAATTACCGGTTATAATATCAAAAGGCCTAAAAGATGAGGAGAAGACACGACTCTTAGATGTGCTTCGGAAGCATAAAAGTGCGATTGCTTGGCAAATATCCGACATTAAGGGAATCGACCCTCGATTTTGCACTCATAAGATTCTACTTGAAGAAAATCACAAAGCTTCCGTCCAACAACAACGACGGGTTAATCCACAAATCCATGAAGTGATCAAAAAGGAAGTTATCAAACTCCTTGACGCTGGAATGATTTATCCGATCTCGGATAGTTCATGGGTTAGCCCGGTTCATTGTGTGCCAAAGAAGGGTGGAATCACTGTTGTGAAGAATGATGATAATGAGCTTATACCGACTCGACTTGTGACCGGATGGAGAGTTTGTATCGACTATCGCAAGTTGAATGATGCGACACGTAAAGACCATTTCCCGCTCCCTTTTATAGACCAAATGCTTGAACGTTTAGCGGGAAATGAGTTCTATTGTTTTCTGGATGGCTTTTCTGGGTACTTTCAAATTCCCATTGATCCCCAGGATCAAGAAAAGACCACGTTTACTTGCCCGTATGGAACGTTTGCCTATCGTAGAATGCCATTTGGCTTATGTAACGCTCCAGGCACGTTTCAACGGTGTATGATGGCCATTTTCTCCGATATGATTGAAAAAACCATGGAAGTGTTCATGGACGATTTCTCCGTCTATGGAAATTCTTTCGACTCTTGCCTCTCCCATTTGGAAAATATGCTAATTCGGTGTGAAAACCCTAATTTAGTTCTAAATTGGGAGAAGTGCCACTTCATGGTTAAAGAGGGCATAGTCCTCGGCCATAAGATATCCAAATCTGGGATTGAGGTGGATCGTGCAAAAGTCGATGTTATTGCTAAATTACCTCATCCTATGACCGTCAAAGGAATCCGAAGTTTCCTTGGTCATGTTGGCTTTTACCGACGTTTTATTCAAGACTTCTCCAAAATAGCCCGGCCTCTGACCCACCTTTTAGAAAAGGATGCTCCGTTTAACTTTACAAATGAATGCGTCGATGCATTTAATGTTTTAAATAAGAAGTTAACGGAGGCACCAATCTTAGTTGCCCCCGATTGGGACTTACCATTTGAGCTAATATGTGATGCAAGTGATTATGCCATTGGTGCAGTTCAGGGGCAACGTAAGAATAAATACTTTCAACCGATACACTATGCAAGTAAGACCATGAATGACGCCCAACATCACTACACAACTACCGAAAAGGAAATGTTAGCGGTTGTCTATGCTTTTGAGAAATTTAGGTCTTATTTGCTCCTTAAGAAATGCATAGTGTATACGGATCATTCAGCCCTCAAATACTTAATGGCAAAGCAAGATGCTAAGCCACGTTTAATGCGGTGGGTCCTTTTGCTCCAAGAATTTAATGTCGAAATACGAGACAAGAAAGGAGCTGAGAACCTTGCTGCTGATCACCTTTCACGACTTGAGAACCCCCATCAAAGTGCTCTTGAGAAAAAGGAAATCAACGATGCATTTCCTCTCGAGACACTTGGGAGTGTGACTAAACTTGACCAAAGTACCCCATGGTTCGCCGATTTTGCGAATTACCATGCGGGGAAATTCATTAGGAAAGGGATGTCGTCCCAACAAAAGAAGAAATTCTTTAAAGATGTCCAACATTATTTTTGGGACGACCCCTATTTGTTCAAAGTCTGTGCGGATCAAGTGATCCGGCGGTGTGTTCACGGTACGGAAGCCGTTGAAATCCTTATGGCATGTCATAGTGGACCCACGGGGGGACATCATGGTGCCAACTTCACCGCAAAGAAAGTGTTCGATTCCGGCTTTTATTGGCCGACGATATATCGGGATGCCCATGAATTGGTGAAAACATGTGATTCTTGCCAACGTCAAGGGAAAATTTCTCAAAAAGATGAAATGCCGCAAAATGCGATTCAAGCTTGTGAAATTTTTGACGTTTGGGGCATCGATTTCATGGGGCTATTCCCGTCATCTAGAGGAAACAAATACATTCTCGTGGCCGTCGATTACTTATCTAAATGGGTTGAAGCGAAGGCGCTCCCCACTAATGACGCCCGAGTTATTGTTAAGTTCTTAAAGAGTCTCTTTGCCCGATTTGGTGCACGTCGAGCCATCATAAGCGATCATGGGACCCATTTTTGCAATGATCAATTTGCCAAAGTAATGCTTAAATATGGTGTCACACATCGTCTTTCCACGGCTTATCATCCACAAAAGAGTGGTCAAGTGGAGGTGTCCAATCGTGGTTTAAAGCGTATATTAGAAAGGACAGTAGGAGAGCACCGTGCCTCTTGGGCCGACAAATTAGAAGATGCATTATGGGCTTTTCGGACCACTTACAAAACTCCCATTGGGTGTACACCATATAAGCTGGTTTACGGGAAAGCTTCTCATTTGCCCATCAAACTTGAGCACAAGGCCTACTGGGCCTTAAAACATGCCAACTTTGACTTGAAAACCGCGGGTGATCACAGAAAAGTTCAATTGAATGAGTTAGTCGAACTCCGTGATCAAGCTTACGAGAATTCTTTGATTTATAAAGAGAAAACAAAAAGAATCCATGATGCCAAGTTCAAGGACCGCGTTTTTAACATTGGTGATCAAGTGCTACTTTTTAACTCTCGTTTAAAGATTTTCTCGGGTAAGCTTAAAACCCGTTGGTCTGGACCATTCACAATAACCCAAGTTTTCCCTTATGGTACCATTGAGTTAGCTCAACCCGATGGTCCCAACTTTAAGGTGAATGGTCACCGATTGAAACATTACTTTGGAGGGGATGTACCAACCATGGTAGTCCCGGATCTCCAAACTTTCCCCAAGGACGATTGAATTCGGGGATCGAGTCAAGCTACGTGACTCGGAAATCAAAAACAAAGCGCTTCGTGGGTGGCAACCCATGCTTATCCAATTTCATCTTCTTATTTTCTATTTTCTAATAAATAACGTGAGGAGGGGGTACCTCTTCTACTCTTGTGTTCCGTGGTTGTTTGTGATGTTTGTTAGGATTGTCCGCGATTTATGATGACTCTCGTGCTCGTTATCTTCTCTCCGCTCGAGTTTCATTCATCGGTGCTATTGGAAATCCTATATCCGTGAATCTTATCTACTAACGTTTTCTTTGGCATAATTAATAAACGGCCCTAGAATTGTGTTAGGATTGCCTTAACCCGTAAAACATTGAGGACAATGTTTTATTCTAGTCTGGGGGAGGGTGAATCTTCGATTCGAATTAACCTTGCATTTTTCACAATGTCGTGCACTCTTGCAACTCCGTTTTCCACCAAAAATTTTAAATTTTTGTCACCTCTTTATAGTTAAAAAAAAATAATAATAAAAAAAAATGATATATGATATAATAATAAGATTTGACACCTTGTTTTGACTTTCCTACCGGCGAGAGTAGAAATAAATGTTCCGACTTGACCGGGCGTGTTGAGCCCTAGCTCGTCTCCCTTAACCAAAATAATCAAAAGATTATGGCTAAGCATCCGCGGATCTCATTACTTGGGATTTTAAATTTGCGGAGATCGAGGAATGATAGAGTTTATTTAGAAGTTTCGTGCTAAACGTGGAGTAGTTGGATCTCTTTAGAGCCCACAAAAGGTACTTGTGGCCTCCTTGTTCCCACAAGCTTGCACACCAATAAAAATAGATCTCTAGGATTAATTAAGTGTATGGGGTTTGGGCAATACTTAGTTTTTTCTCGTTCCCAACAAAATCTCTGCATATGGGGGTTTGGTACACATAGAGGTACTGCCAGTGTTACGGTGAAATAGACTATTGCATCTTGCCGGTTCGCAGCCGATGTTGTGAGCTTAGTAAAGACCGTAGGACTCGGGGTTTGGCATATGATTATGAATATCAATAATAATAGTCCAAAGCCAAATAAAAAGGCAGAGGAATCCAAAGCTATAGAAAGCAGCGGATAGAAATCCAAGGTCATAATAAAGCTCTTACATCTTGGCGGCTCATAAACCGTTGATTGTAAAAGAAATAAAGGACTACGGACCAAGTATTATTAAAGTGCTTATAATTGTGCAAAAATGCCAAGCTTCGACTCCGGGGGTTTCCTTAATAAAAAGCTTCCGTTTCGGGTATCAAACATGGTATGTCTCGGTCGTAAATGAAAAGGGGGGCCCCACAAATCGTGTTAAATCAGAGACCTTCATGTGGACCCGATTTCTGTATGCAGAGATTTTCGAGGGAAAGTTTGGAAACTACTTAGCGTTCAAATTTTGTGCTCTTATCGGACTAACAAATATCAAAACGAGAAAATATGAAGCAATTCATTTCTCACAAATTAAAATCTTGAGATACAAAACTTAGGAATTGGGAACAAGAGGTAATTACACAAGTAACTTTTGTGGGTAGTATTAGCATCTAACTTGTGCAATGATCTCGATTTTACGCTTAGTTTGGGAGCTTGTGAAAAATCAAGGATGACGATTTTTATCCGTATGGTCTCTTCTCTGTGAGAAGTGTTTCTACTCATTGACCTTGAAAGTTATCAACAGATAAGAATTGATAATGAAAGTCAAAGCAAACCGTCACATAAATAGATGAAAAGTACAAAAAAAGAGTAGTTATAGTTATTATTCATGAAAATCGGAAAACGAAGCGTTTGCGGGAATAAATGATTTTATTACTTCCTTCGAACCTCCTTGCTACTTTACATAGTCAGTAGGAAGAGTTTTGAAATTATTTATCCCAAGAGCGTGAATTGATCACATTGCGTGAGGACACGACAATACCTTAGTCTGGGGGATTTTGGTATGTGTTAATTCACATACCATTTTATGGCCAAATACCGACCCAAATTGACTAAATGTACTAACAAATGCCAAAGAAATGTATGTTTTTTGTTTGTGAATATGCAGGCATGGATTTATCACAAAAAGACGAAAAATCAAGCAAATACCGGAAAAACGAGCACGAGAGTGGGAGACGGTCAAAAAGTCAAAGCTGGGATCCAAAAGTCAACTTCAGTCCTTCATATAATCAAGATTAGCAAAATTAGTCCTTGGAAGTTATTTTGAGAAAATGACAAAATCAGTCCTTGAAGTTTTGGCAAATTACACAATTGGTCCTTGGATTTTAGTTTCATAAATTCTGATATTATACAAAACACTTGGTCCAAGCCCAATGCTAAATATCAAAAGCCCAAAGTATTATCCCAAGCCCACCCAATTTCGGTCAAAGGGTCAATGGTCAAAAATCATGGTCAAGGTTTTATTAATAAATCAAACGCACCATTTTTTCCCCTAATTCCCCAAATCCCAGAATACCAACACACCACCATGAACCCTAGCTCACCACTCAGTTCAATTGACCACACCACACCAATTGACCATGATTAGCCTATCATTATTACTTCTAGAAGGTCAATCACGTGACAGAGGCTTGTCAGAGAGAAGTATTTGAGCTACGAGGGACACTTGGCAGAGTGGTATTGGGCATAACACCTCACATTCCTTCCATTGGATTCTGCTGACAAGTCAGAGAATGTGAGCTCATTTGGGACACTTGGCAAGCAATAATTGGGCAAGCCACGTCTAAATTCCTGATCCAAGGGTTTGTATTTGATCAAAGAAACACAAAGCAATCGGAGGGCTATGAAAGTATGAGAAGAAGCACAAGAGAGGTGTGGATCGCCAACCTGGCATTAGGACCCCAACCCCTTCACCTCAGTTATAAATAGACTTCATTTTAGCTTATTTGAGAGTAGTTTTTAGAGTATTGAATTGCTGTCAAATTTTCTATAGAATGTATTTTAGCTTAGTTCATGTAATTTTCTTATAAGTTTTTAATAAAATTTTTAGTTCTCTTTAATAAATTTCAGTTTATTCAATGCTTATTTTGTTCTAATTATGTTTTAATCTAGCTTATTACCGATTGTTATCAGCTTATTTTCTGCTATTATTACTCAAACTTATTTCATTTACAGAAAAAGAACATAAATAAAAAAATAAGAAAAAAAAATAAAAATGTTTCAAATAAGTTGTTCAGGTCTGAGATAAGCTATTTTAGCTTATAAAACAGTACATTCAAGCTTATATAGCTTGTTGTGTACTTGTTACTGTTCTATTCAAAGGAGGTTTGAATCCTGAGTTTGCAGTGGTGAAATTGATAGATTGAGACAGACAGGGATGGTCTTGGCCTATCTTAAAGATAGGCTAGCTAAGGGAACTCCCTCTGTTCATGCTGAGGGAGACAAGTGTGGTAATCTCTGAGTTTCTACTGTTCCATTAGTTTTATTGAAATTAATTGTAGTGTTTCAGTAAAACTAGTAGCTGATTTAGATTGTTATTGTTATTATTGAGTAAGTGATAGTAGTTAAATTGATCTGAGATTGAAGTATTTGAGATTAGAACTGTTTGAGCTTAGCTTAATCATGATCTGTTTGTTTTAGATCTATGCATTTCATTGATAATTGTAACCTGTTGCTGATATATTACTTGAATTGAGTGTTATGGTAATGGATGTGGTTTAGTTTTAGATATGTTTTATCATAATTGATTGAATCTGTGGAATTCTGTCATATCAGTGAATCTGAGTAATAGTTGTTCATTGGATTTTTTTTTATAAAAGATATTGGAACCTATCAGGTAAGTTTTGTGGTGATTTAGAACTGAAATCAGATAGATGCAGTGATATGAGACATGTTTAGGGTGTTTGGATGAAGACTATTTAGTGTGCTTTAGTTGTTTTTGTGTGAGAATAAAGTGTAAACATTTCACCTTAGGTATTAATAGAGTGGCTAATGCATAAAATCAGTAAGTTCATTTAGCTATAGTCAAAATTAGATTAAATCATAGTTTACTGTTTGAGTAGTTGATTTCAGTTAGTGAGATTAAATCAGCAGTTGAAAATTAGAGTAAATTAGCTTAATCTAGAGTTATAGTAGCTTATTACAACAATTAGGAATAGATTTAATAATTAGAAAGTGGAATTAGTCAAAGTTTAGTATTTATCAAATAGTCAACTTATCTGTTAGAATTTTCTTATTTCTTGTGTTGACAGGATCTGATCTAGGATACTTTTAGAGTAGAAATTGTTGGTTTTAGATAGGTCTTTTGCTATTTCTGGGTTCTCAGTAGTATAGATA
Organism: Artemisia argyi; assembly: GCA_030686995.1. Taxonomy (NCBI): domain Eukaryota; kingdom Viridiplantae; phylum Streptophyta; class Magnoliopsida; order Asterales; family Asteraceae; genus Artemisia; species Artemisia argyi. Next base: position 156,052,941 of record CM060685.1, read on the forward strand.
GACTTTTGCCCCCTTAACTTTGTAGCTTAGAGCTTATTTGGACCAACTTATTGGCCCTGCTGATTAGTGGTTTGAGTTAAAAAACTGATTTAGTACCTAGGCCTGCTTGTACAATTTTGAGCTTGTTTGTGTGATCTATTGGCATCTCTGAGTTCTTTGATAGTTGAAGAAGTATTGTACATGGTTATATTGTTTCTGTATAAGCTTATGTTTGAACTGCTTATCAATTAAGCTTGTATTTTGAGATTATTACTTCATTCTTGAGCATCTGTGGATTTCTGTGGAATTACTTGAGCATTTCTTGCATAACTGAGCATATTGCATCATTCTAAGATTGTGTTTTCAGTTTCATAACATTCTGTTCACAAGTGCTTATTAATAAGCACTTGTGAATAAGCAGTTTGCTTAAATAAGCACTTTTTCAGCTTATTTTAATTCCAAAATTTTTCTCTGTGTTCTTTTTATTATTTTTGATTTTCTGGAATTTTTCTAGATTTTTCCAAGCATTTTTACTATTTTTCTTAATTTCTTTTGATTTTATTCATTTTTAAATACCAAAAATCCATAAAAATTTAGAAAAGGCTGTGAAAAATACAAAAATATTTTTAGAAATTCTTTTATAATATTTTAGAATTTTCAGAATTTAATTTTCATTTTTCTACCTTATTTTTCTATTTTCTTCAATTTTTAATTCATTAAAAATTACAAAAATCAAAATATATTCATAGAAAATAATAGAAAAGTCCAAAAAATATTTTTCTTTTCCTGGAAATTCATTTTATTAGTTTAAGATTTTTAGAAAATATTTTCAAGTTTGTAGGATCATTTTTTAATAAACGTTACGTTTTAAATAACGCGATTGTATTACCATTTTTACGATTTAGACTTTTGTGCATTAATTGCTTGTACTCTTTGCATAATTCATTTTTGTTTGTGAATACTTGAAGTACTTGATTGCTATTTTCACTTTTTCACTTTTCAATTTACGGTTTCACGAATCAATATTTTTTATTCCATTCCCCTTCACTTGGATACGACTTAGGTGATCCGTATTTTACGCGGATCATTTCGATATACTACTATATATTATATAAGTTGGTTTTCACACAATCAACCTTCTTCTTCGTTTTGCTTCTTCATCCATTATCTAATACTTAAATTCTACATTTAATTACTTTAATTCGTCATTTAATTACATCTATTCACGATACAATTTTTTTCAATTCAATATCTAATAGCTTCAATTTCAAGGCAGCTGTCTTTAATTTTTCTCAAGTTTTCATCAAAAAAAATTAAAATTCTATGGTAATTCTTGATCAAAAAAACACTAAATAACATTAATTCTTAATCTTTTTTGTTTTTATAAATCCTTTCTCATAAATGTTCAAAGAAATCATGTGGTCATGACCCATAAAGTATTCGATGAAATATCTCAATGAATAAATTTTATGACTTTAGAGTTTGAAGGAATAATTAGGATATAATTTTTTAGTAATTCTTCAAAGATTCAATATTTCTTGAAAAAATCAAAATTGTGACGAATAAAACTTCGAATCTGCAACACGTGTTCATCAGTTTTTTTATGAACAACATCAAAATATTCGTTAGTTGGATTACGTTGCACATCAATTTTCTTTAATGAACGACATCACAATATTCATCGGTTAGATCACGTTGTTCATCACTTTTCTTTTTGAAGAACTTTTTCCTACAGTGGTATCAGAGCCACTTCCATGCTCGTTACAATCAATCTAAGTCTTGCATGATCAAGCGTTTGATCCATAAAATTAGTTATGTCATATACAGTTTTTGTTTTGGTCAAATTTTGGGTTGATCCAAAACCCTAGGTGTTTTAGGGTTTTAGTTTTAATGAAAGTTGTTTTTTTTTTTTAATTTTTTTTATTAAACTGTTAGGGTTTGTATTGTTTTATCAGACTATGATAAAACATAAAAAAACCTTAACCAGGTCGATCTAGGGTTTAGGGTTTCTAAACCTTGAACTTTCATATTATAAAAAAAAAATTAAATCTTGCTTTCTTGCTTGACAAGAAACTCGAGTTGAATTACACAAAGGTTTTAAATCTTTGAGGATGTCAATAGGGTTTCGGTTTTTTTTATTTTTTATTTTTTTTTGGGGGGGGGGGGGGTGGTCGAAATACACTAGGATCTTTTTTATCCTTAGGGGTGTCGACAATATACAAGTAAACCCTAATTTAAGATTTTATAAATAAATGTCGTTTTTATTTAACTTAAAACTGTCTTAAATTTTTCTAAAACATGGAACTTTGCATGGAAAACGCATCATGGGAGATTAGGGTTTCCCAAAACCCCAATCTTGCATTTTTGGGAAATTAGGTTTTACTAAACCCTAATTATGCAAGTTCGTATTATATGGATCGAAAAATGGTTAAGGGAAGACTAAGGGTTTATGTGTGAGGTCAAGATCAAACTTTTTATGTTACACCCCATGCCCGCTATGACCAAAAACTTTGACTTTTACGTAGAAACGACCCAACTTTGACCTTCATTCTGACACTCTTTTGACCACTGACAAAAGTCCTTAGACATATAGACCTTGAAACTATTTTTAAATAAAACCAGACTCAATTACTTTTAAAATGACAGGTGGCACCTTAAAGTGCACTATGACCCGTCTTGTGCACTAAGGACCCCTAAAGTGCACTATAATTCCTCTTGTGCACTGAGGACCCCTAAAGTGCACTATAACCTCTCTTGTGCACTAAGGACCCCTAAAGTGCACTATAACCCCTTTTATGCACTACTTTCTCAAAATGAACCATACACCTTTAAACACAAAATCGACACTTTAGACCTGTATTTAAGCACATTTAATACACACTGAACTAAAAATACACCATATACATTGTTTCCTAAAATTCTTAACCTGTTTGATCCAAAATAGGTTAAAATGGACCTTGTTCCAAACACCCCTTTTTCTGCATAACCCTTTTGTGCACTTTTGACCAATTTTTTGAAAAGCGACTTCTATAACATGACATAACACTAAAACTTCCAGAAATCATTAAGACATTATAAATATCAAATATATGCATAAACTTGGTCCTAATGACCCACAGAAACGTGCTTTACAAAGTGACGGGTATTATGCCAAAATACCCATTTGACCCATTTTCACGACATACTACCTTTACCACTTTATTTGCCCATCAAACTTAACCAACATCATTAATATAATATAATAAAATGTTTCCATAATCATTTGATCCGTTTACAACCCAAAATGGGTATAAACACACATTATGCCAAACACCCCTTTAACTTTGACTATAAATGCTTAAAACATACTTTGACACAACAATTGACCACCAAATCATTAAGACGGCCTTAACATACATTTTGCCACTTGACTACACTTTACAAACCATTGTAGAGTTTCGGGGGTACAACATTGACTTGAGCTCGGTATCTACCTATGCTCTACTTTCTTACCATCTTCTAACTTTCACATAAGCCAACCTTAGACCTTAGTATAAGCCAGGCATCATTGCACAACCTACAAAACATTAAAACAGTTAAACCATAAGCACGAGGCTTAGTAAGCAAATCGGATAGAACTTAACATTATACATCAATCACACATTACACATTATAACCATTCATCATTTACAACATTTAAACATAAAAGATACCTTAATCCATTACTGAGCTTGAACATTTACTTCCTAGAAAAGCCCTCCTATTCTAACATTCATTGTTAGGGCTTCATCTTAACATTGGAAGCCTAATCTTCTTTACAAAGTGATCATCAAACTTTGGTCTCCCTCCTCCTTCCTCTCTTTTCTTCGACACCTACATAACACCACATAAATCTAGAATTCTCCTGATAAAATGATAATTATCCAGATACATGTAGGTGACAAGTTTGTCTAATTGGCACATATGGTCCCTCAAGTCCTTTTCATTCTATTTAAGCCACAAACACTCTATAACATATTTATTACTTGACAACATTAGTCCCTTAAGTCCATCTTTCTTATAATTGTGACACATCATACTTTCTATGACCATTTACATAACATAATTGTGACTAACCAATCTCGTAAATCCTTTAAACTTATAAAAGTCATAGCCAACTATTCCAATGGCATTCTTGTAATAAAACGCGTAGGCCCATTTTCAGGGTGTTACATTTTAGCCATAGGCCGGTTATCTAGGATAACTAGTAGGATCAGTCTCTATGTCTTTGCATGTTCCATGCAGACTGACTCCTTTAAAATCCCAATGGAAGGATCTTTATGTGTAAGTAACATGTTGGGGGGTACACAGCCGGAGCCAACAACCGAATAAATACAGGTTGTGTTATTTAATTTTATAATGTTGTTGATGGGGGGTTTTGTAATACCTGAAGAAGTTTTACAATCCTCCTAGATAGTGTACATAACCTTTGTAGTGTAGTATAGGCAAGATACGGTGGATTGATAGTTCTATAGGGGAATAGTGCTGTGAAGGCCGAAGTGTATGTCGAGATAGGTCTAAAGGTGGGGATGAGTCTTTTTATATTTTTATATTTTTATATTTTTAGAAAGCAAATTAAAATCTCGTGGTTTGAAGAGTGGGTGTTTTAACTACTAATTAATTAAAACTAATTAAACTAAAATTAAACTAATATGCAGAAAATTAAAAGTGGTAACTCTTATGATAGAAAAACCGTGTTTACTTAGGTAGTGTTTGTTTTTCTAAAATATGTCTGAACAACCTCTTATATCTGATTCGGTCAGATTTTTGGCAATTTTGGTTGTTTGTTTTTTTTCAAAGTTCAGAGCCTTAAAAGTCTGAGAAACCTCCTTTTCGGTCAGAGGTTGGCTTACTTCTGTTTATCTCTGAAAGACCACATAAAAGAAACAAAAATAAATAAGGTGCTCTACAAATGCTCCCACATCTCCATTTGATGCTCCATGGCTCCCTCTTCTTTTCTGCTAATACATCTTGAATTTTTGCTCCATCTCTACTCAACATCTTTAAATCAATGTTTTCCCCCAACTTCTAGTAATCCATTACAAACCTAAGATTGCTTCCAACACTGATTTAATAACAATCTATGGTCATAATTAACAGGTTGATTGTTTTTCATAATGTTGAATCTTATAACTTGATTCATCATTCATCATTTTGGAAATTTAAATATTATATTTTTTTCTGCCCTGGTTGACTTCTTGCATCGGGCATTGGGGCTTCTTGTGGTGGTTGTTCAAACATCAAAGATAAGAAAGAATTTTTCTTTTCTTTTTTATTTAAAGTAATTAAATGTTTATAAAAAAACAAACAGTCGTATATAATTCAGATTCAGACTTTTCAATCAACAATTAACATTCAGATGTGGTATTCAGATTCAGACTAAAAACCTCTTAAAAAACAAACACCACCTTAGATATCTTTACTCCCTAGTTATCTCTTATTGATTAATCGGATTGTCACGTCCTTGTTTTAATTGGAGCGTGACTCCTCCCAATCAGTCAGTCCAGAT